>JAYKYS010000002.1:15587500-18087500 GCA_036924285.1 Asterella californica | reverse complement strand
GGTGTTGAACCTTGATGACCTGGATATGTGGGTGAGAGCATGTTCTCAACGAGCAAAGATATTTCGGAGAGTTATGCCCATGGCTTTTGAGAACCTAGCGGTTGCTCATCATAGAGACACGTTGCGATATGCAACTATCCGAGGAGGAGGTTATCGGCCGTCGATTCGTAGGTTTCATCCTGACGATTATATCTATCTTCAGCAGATCACACCGACGACGTTGGATGTGACCGCATGGCGCACTATTTTACGAGTGCATGAGGTGTTACCTTATGGAGTACTCATGTTAGAGGATCGTGATGGTGTTCTTTGAAAAGACCATGTGCGTAATTGCGCACCATGTCATCTTCCCAACATCGATGATACCGTTGACCCAAGCTTGGAAGTTGTACGTGCGGGCTTGAGGTGTATGTTGTGTGGGTCTACTGGTGGAGCAGCCCGTATGTTGGTGTGTGATGGTTGTTCGAGAGGTTGACACATGTCATGTTTGACACCGCCTCTCAGTGTCGTTCCTACTGGACGGTGGGTTTGTCCTCCATGTATATAGCAGGGATAGTCAATTAGATCTTTGCGTGGTATGGATTGCATACAGGCGACTAACGATGGGACGATGTAGCACCCGGCCTCGTGATCCTTGCATCCATGAAGGTGTATATCACGTAGTTGGGATATGGAGCTATCTGGAGTTAGAGGGACCTAACCGTCAGTTAAGGGGGTGATTGTGGTACACTTGTGTATGTGTATGACATCGTCCATGTGTTATGTGTATGTGTGGTATACTTCTGACAGCGATGTATGTTGTGTAGCGATGTGTATGCGCACGACAGTTGTCATGTCAGTTTGGCACTTCGGTTAGGTTGACTGAGTGCGAAGTGACAAATCTCGATAAGGTCGTTAGTGCCGTTAAGACGAGTTGGTGGGAGAACCCTCTAGGGGTATACTTCGCAGGTAGGGCTTGGAGGTCTTAGTTCTTCGAGTTGAGTTTTCAAGCTCCTGGTTATGGTGGATAGTCTTGGTGAGTGCAATCTGGATTCTCTACGAGCACAGAGTGGATTTGGCTCGACTTTAGTGATTGTTTAGTGCTCGTTGGCATGGTGGAGTGAGTACATATCGTTTATCATTGTGGTACACTTGTGTATGTGTATGACATCGTCCATGTGTTATGTGTATGTGTGGTGTATCTCTGACAGCGATGTATGTTGTGTAACGATGTGTATGCGTACGACACGCATCTTGAAGTTCTTTTTGTAAAAATCATCTTTTTTCTCCAGTATGACTTCGCTACACGTCTCGAAGTTACCTGGCAAAAAATACTCTTGATGAAAAACGATCAGTTTTCACTAGTTTAACTTCGTGACGCATCCCCAAGTTCACCGTGATCAACTGATTTTCCAAACTCATCTAACAAAATTTCCAACCCTCTCAAAAATCATGGAAAAAATCCAACAGTATCTGAGCCTCATGACCCAAAATCCTCTTAAAATGAGCTCGACAACGTAGCTTTTATACTTTTGACAAGCAATCCACCTAATTCCACGTGTTACCTCTAGGTTTCACCACATGTTCACATGCATCAGATGACATGGATGCAGGATGTCACATGCCGTGCTCATGCACTACCACATCAGCAACTCGAACCATCTCTACACTGATCCAATCAGCAATAGCCACGTCAACCTTCTCCATAAGATGTCACATCAACGTCATACTGTCACTTGTCAACACAAAACTTGGATCACAAATCACACATCGTACGACAAACTGTTGCACATCGACGTGCATACCATGCCACCAATACTATCCTTGGAGTAAGCTATGCGTACGCTTCACTCCAAAATGTCCCAACTCCTCATGGACATGTCGTACTAATGGTGCCCTCTGGGATGGATGTGATACTATCCGTACTCTTCCATCAACCCACACTCGAAGTACATGTTGTCCTTCTCGTCGAAATCTCTTCACTCGTTGAAGGACACGATCTCGCTCCTTAGCACTTACTGTGCCTACCACCATACCAGTACATAGATACTTCATCACGATCACATCGTCATGGATATCTCGCTGGTCTGGAACACCATCTCCACTCTCAGGATCTAGAGACTCATCATCTACTCTCGGACCAGAGAAAGATACGACTTGGTCCTCCATACTAGAGTTCATGACCAACACACAAAGAAAGGTAGATGCATGCCACCTTGGCACTATCTCCTCATCAACCTCGTCATGCCATCGAGCCCCCGTCTGATCTTGCTGACTCGTGCATGGGTTACGACTCAACCCATCGGCATCTAGGTTTGCAACTCCAGGTCTATGTACTACCTAGAAGTCATACTCCTGTAAGATCAGAGCTCATCGTGCAAGCTTCTTTGTAAGCTTGTCGGACTCCATCAACCACTTGAGCGGATAGTGATCAGTGATGAGAGTAAAGGGGTTCTCAAATAGATAACATTGAAAGTGTGCAACAATCCACACTGCCGCCAAACACTCTCTCTCATACGAACTATACCTCGCCTCCGCTGAATTGTTGAAGCGACTTGCATACGCCATCACGAACTTCTTTTTCTCATCATCATGCTGAGTCAGCACTGCTCCAAGTCCCAACATACTCCAATCGGTGTGCAGTTGGAAAGGACGCCCCCTAACGGGTCTCCTCAAGATGGAAGCAGATGTCAACCTATCCTTGAGCTCTACGAACGCGCGCTCCTACTCATCTCTCCACTGCCACTCCTGGTCTACCTTCATCAGCTTGGTCAACGACTTCGCAATTGCACTAAACCTCTTCACGTATGGACGATAGAAGTTAATCAAATCAACAAATGCTCGAACTCGACTCACATCTGTGAGACGTGGGATACGTGCAATAGCCTCAATCTTCGTCTGTTGAACACCCAACCCACCTAGATAGATGGTGTGGCCCAGATACTCTACCAACTCCTAGAAGAACTTACACTTCCCAGGGTGTAACTTCAACCCATGAGCTCTCAATCGCTCGAACACATCCCGTAAGTGTCTCTCGTGCTCCTCCATTGTAGCACTATAGACTAAGAGGTCGTCAATATAACATCTGACAAAATCCAATCCTGCTAGGATTCTGTCCATCACCCTTTGGAACTCAGCAGGGGTGTTCTTCAACCCAAATGGTAAGAACCGCCACTGATACAAACAATCCTTGCCGTGAGAGTCAATTCTCCAGAATGTTGTCTTGGACTTATCTTCTTCTCTCACCGGCAACTGATGATACCCTGCTCGAAGATCCAAAGTACTGAAGACCTTCACATGCCCCACTGCATCAAAGATCTCCTCAGGTGTCAGCATGGCATACTTATCGGACTTCGTCTATCGATTGATAGGACGATAGTCTCCACACATCCGTCTATCCGTGTAGTTGTCATACATATCTTTCTTTGCTGGCATAACTATGGAAGACGCATACTCTCCATGCGACATCTCCACCAACCCAACCTCCAACAAGTCTTGAGTCCTACTCTAGATCAAGACTCTCTCCGTGTCACTATACTTGTAAAGACGTCGAAAGATTGGAGTGTCATTAGCCAAGTCGATCCGTATACCTGGTCCCTTTAAGGTACTCAAATCCTTCATACTAAAGGTAAAACAATTCCTGTAGCTCTTCATGAATCTCTGAACTCTTCGTCTCTCCTCTCTTATAAGCTTGGGTCCAATCTCCAACTCTCAAGTATCCTCTGTCACCATGCTAGAGGTAGAAGACGAAGTCGTTGACTGCTATCTTGTAGCCTCTGGAGCAGTTTCCTTCTGCTCATCACCAACAACCTCCACCGCTATTGTGCAAAAAACTTCTGCAGTTCTAGCTGCAAGCTCCACACTCTCTCTTACGACATCCCATGATGTCCAAGGATGACGAACTCCACGTGCCTCATCCCCAGCCTTTGCCTCCACCGACCCGGTAGGCAAAGAGCTCAAGAGTGTCCGAGCAGTAACACCGGTCGATCGCATCCGACGCTGCTCAGCCAATCCAAGGCTAACAATCCATGTCAAGCAGTTAAGTCCATTGCTTGACCCAACACCTGACGACGTGAAGCCTCTGACATCGAAGCTACTGCCTTCGTATCCGTAGGAAAACCCATCGCTCGCTCTCGCTCATCGGCATTGAGCTCCACCAACTATTGTAACCGAGCATCTCACACAAGCCCAAGTCCTCCATCTCTGTAAGCATGCGACGCTGGAAAACTCACCAACGTGAGCAACGCTGTCATGGACAATCCCACTAGGTTCACCACTGCCATGGGTGACATATCGATGACTCTCACTACTTGAGATCGTCGCCCTGCATCCAAAATGTCATCAACTGTGAGGTGCGCTGGTCGTCTCACTGCATCGTGTGTGCGCTTGAGCACCTCCTTCGGTAACAAGTTCGTCCACCACAATTGTGGATGATGTGCACGAGATCCCACTCTCGCTGCACCTAACAACACTGTCGGTCCGACCTAGGACCGCATCTGATGCACACTCGTCATCAATTGTGCACGAGCATCACCCAACAAAGGAACGTTCTCCAAAATGTACGCTGGAGAATCCACCTGATGCATTTGGAGATGTCGTAAGATCCATAACATCTCTCAAAACATCCTAGATCGTGGGTCATGTAAACCCTGACCTCTCCCCGCACGCGTGTGACCTTGACATGACCACCCCGCTATCACCAAGTGAATGGTGCCAACAAACGTGAGATCTTGCGCCCCCAACAGCAAAATATTTGACGATAATGCTTGCTGGTATCCTCTAACAGCGGATATGGATAACAACTCAGGATATCTCTGCACCAAACGTGCCACATGGCGCAATGAGATGTGTCTCGCAACCTCATCTCTCTCCACGTATAAGTATCGTTGTACTTGTATGCCTGCCTGCAATACCGCAGCCAAACCTGTGCTGATCCTTCCAAACAACTCTAGCACACACACACCTTCTTCTGGATACTGCCATACAATGAGAGTCGTATCCAACGGTGATAAGGTCACATGCTCAGTAGCAGGAACAACCCTTTGTTCCTCTACTGGTGGTACAATGGCTTCACTCCAAGCCTGCTGCACCAACCGATTAGCATACTGCTGCAACTCCCCACTCGAACTCCAGAGTGGAACATCCAAGACAGATGGTACTAACGTGGACATGTTAGACATGTCCTCCACCTCCTCAATGACCGGAGTGTCCTCTGCATGAGCATTGTCTTCTAACAACTCTCCCGACCAAGTGATGACCGAACTGAACCCTACAACGGATGTCATCGTCCCTGGTGTAGGCTCCGTCGTCCCAACTCTAGCACTGAACCGCACTGGTAAGCGGCTCATTCGTCTCTCACCGGACTGCCAACCTAGTCTGTAAGATGCTGTCTCCTTCCAATAGTCGATCACGAACCCCATAGGATATAACACAGCACCTCCAACCAATACATCATAAGACTCTGCGGTTGTAACGATGACCTTGGTCCTCACCATGGAGTCATCCGTGAGATGATCTGATCAAACTCTCACCGTCAACATCTCGCCTGTCATGTGTAGAGCTGTACCCCTTGATCTCCCTAGAGATGTCTGCAAATGTCAATATCTCCAACTCCACTGCACCATCGATAGGTCGTTTAGGAACCATAGAAGTGGTCCTCAACGCCTCTGATAACGTGAATGATTGAGGAAGTCTGACCTGTCTACCAGCCTCCCTGCGTTGTGGATCCAACTCCACTGACGCACCTCATGGTTCAGAGACACGTACTGCATCTCGAGTCACCGCCGCAGATGTCTCAATCTGCGCCACACTTGCCATGAAGTCGAAGTCTCCTCCGTCTTCTTCATAAGACATGGAAGCTTCTGTTCCACCAGATCTCCGCTGAGCCATAGTCATACTAGCTATCCTCTGCTACAACTGCTCAATCCGAGCAGCCATACATGCTTCCGATGTCGTAGCAGGCGGTGGCCTGACTGATCCTCTCTCAGGTATTGGACCTCTACCTCCAGCTCGACCACCACGGCCTCCATGAGCTCTTCCGCCTCATCCACGATCAGCCTTCTCTTGCCGTAGCTCGGGGTGGAGATCAAAACAACGGTCACTACTGTGACTTGGTCACCTGCAATGCTCACACTGCCTAGACACCGCTTGAGGCGTCCCAGACGTCTCATAACTACCTCTCCTCTGTTGACAGTCCTTCTGCTGATGAGGACCATCACACGTCCAGCAAGGACCCGCTTGCTGTTGACTAGAGAAGGACGTCATGAGCTTCTGCCCATCAGATCCTCCAACACCTCTCTGAGATCGTGACTGCTCCACACGATCCATATCACCACCACCATGCTGTTGCGTAGCCTGTGATCTTCGAGAAGAGATGGTCGCTCTATTTGGTGTCTCCTTGCTAAACCCAGCAACCACCACCCTCTCCTCCACCATGTTGAACTCAATCCGCTCAGCCAGACCAAAGACAACCGTCAACGTCGGAGCGGTATCTCTAACTCTCCTACGCATCTCCTTGTCTAGTATCCCATACCAGAACTGGACTGTCTGTGCTTTCGTCACCTCTTTGGTAACGCTGATCAATCGCCTCATGCGAGTAAACGTCTCGCGTAGGCTCTCTCCAGTCTTGCGCTGGAACTCCTGCAGACTCCTCAACTTGTCGGTCCGCACACCCTGATAGTTCTTCCTCAAACAGTGGAAGAAGTGCACGAACTGAGTGGTATCCCGCTCACACTACCACCTGCTCCACTACTTGTGGACGCACCGTTGGTGGTAGGTACTCCGCCACATGTGGATATACCACTGATATTGGCACTCGAACTCGTAGGTGCTACGCCTCCTGAAACTGCACCAATAGTGATAGAAACGTTGTTGGGAGACCAATGTTGTCTCCACAACTCGATCTCAACACTGTAATCTCGCCTAAACTCATGATAATCGTCCATCGGCGGTCCCTCCAAGTGTTGAAACAAACCCTTCCACGCCATGAAGGTGTAAACAGCTTTGGGTTCCGCATCTGCTGCAGATTGCACCAACTGTCAAACTCCTGGATGAAGTCATCCAACTCAATGATACCAACTGTATCCGAGTAACGTCGAGGTCCTTTCGTGACCTCATAGATCTCGTCCGTGTCCCACAACAACGGTGTGACGACACTAGACTCACCACCAGAAAACGCGCTATCTGCGTCTGACTCGTCCTCTGGAACAACTGACGGTAGTGGTGTAGGTAGTCGGTACCTCATCCCACTCCACGTATACTCACTATCCGAGAAGTCTCCATCAGAACCTCTCGAGAACTTCGTGATGAGAGAATCCCGGTAACACACTCTCCAACCAGAATGTCACAATCCTCGTCACCACCGTAACCACTACTTGTCTAACCCCACTCCTACTGAGCTCACATATCTTCTACTAGGACGGTCAAGGTAAGGGCAACTTGTACCTACCATCACCACAGACAGCCTCTCACGGTCTGTTGGTCGTCACTCCAACCACATCGTGAGAGAAACAAAGATAGTCTGACTGGTCCGCAACTCCAGCCTCACTACCGACAACACACTGGAGTGAACTCACTCTGGAAATCAAGCGCCAACACAAGCAAACGCGGCGCACAAACTCATATGGAGGGGTTCCAACCACAAGAAGTCCAAATGATAACCCTCCACACTCAAACATTCACATAAAGAGAAACCCAATCCCACCCGGACTGACGTCTCTTCTTCGGTGACCACATGCACAATATATGATCACCAACTGTCGTACCTGATACTTAAGATCACTAACTAGATGTCCACATCTCTAGTAGTTCTAAAAATATCTACGTGGTAGCTCTACAAGCTCACCCAAGACAACTGTCTCCATACGCGTCTCTACGGTATAGACAAACACTACCACAACTATAGCTTCCCCCTAATACTGTGGGGTCGATCTACCACCCCTCTAGAAACGTGCGACAAGGTCTCCTACTATCTTAAACAAGTCTACAAGTACTTGCACGCATCCCTAGAAGACACCAAGAGCTATTGGTCTAGTGATAAAGCCAAAGCTAAGACTACAAAGTTAAGTCTCCAAGTCCATAAATAGTGTTGGGATGGGTGACCAGCTGGTTTTACACTTCCCATACAACTGAAACTTACATACCTCTCTCACGCACACCAGCAAGTTGGCTTGCGTCGGCTCTGCTCTGCTCCGTCTCCGCACTCTCGCACCTCTGCTCCTCGAAGCCTCGAAGTCTCTAAACGCCTCCTAACACGCACTCCACACCTCGACACTCCCGCTCACTCTCCGCTCCGCTCCGTTTGAGTAGGAGAAGAAACTCGAGCCAAACACCACAAGGATGTGTATGAAGAGGACACACCCAAAACAACAACTCGGAGGTCGAAATTGCACTCCAAAAGATCGAAATCTGCCAAATTGACACTCGCAAGCGGGTTTACGTCAGATTTCAGACCACCTGCGACCTTCTTCGGCTTGTAACTTCTTCGATCCTTCACCAAATCGAACGATTTTTGGTGCGTTGGAATCGTCTTCCCGGTGCGCACCTACTGCACTCTTCAGCATCAGAAATTGTCCACTCACAACAACTCCACATCCACCGACGCACTTCTGCCGACCTCAAATTGACATAAATCGACCACACCAACCCGTCACAGGAAATTCCAGCAGCGCTTTCGCACTATCTCACCACAAAATCGACCAAGAACAGGTTCAAATGACAGCAATCTTCACAGCAATCGATCACCCAACCAAAAAGAACCACTTCGCGCACGCGCGCACCCACAAATTGAAGCTATCAACGATCTGCCCATTCCGGAGATACCACCGGTTGAAATCCGCGACCTGAAAGCTCTCAATCAGACCCCGCAATCTGAGTTCTTCAAGTGATAAACGGTATGTACTCACTCCACCATGCCAACGGACACTAAACAATAACTAAAGTCGAGCCAAATCCACTCTGTGCTCGCAGAGAATCCAGATTGCACTCACCAAGATTATCCACCATAGCCAAGAGCTTGAAGGCTCAACTCGGAGAACTAAGACCTCCAAGCCCTACTTGCGAAGTATACCCTTAGTGGGCTCTCCCACCAACTCGCCCTAACGGCACTAACGGTCTTATCGAGATTCGTCACTTCGCACTCGGTCAACCTAACCGAGGTGTCAAACTGACGTGACATGCGTCTCGAAGTTAGACTCGAACGAAAGAGCAAATTTTCATGAGTTTGAGAGTCACCACCCACAAGTTTACAAAGGAACTTCGAGACGCATTTCGAAGTTAAACTGTGAAGAAAGATAATTTTAGCCTAGAGAGACGTAACTTACTGCTCGGGTGTCCGTTTGGGTCATGTTTGGTATCGTTGGAACTGGCTCGGCGAGAAGAACGTGCAATAGAGGTCAGATGGGTGAAAATCATCAAGTTTTCCCAGAGTAACTTCGGGATGCGAGAAATTTTAGCTTGAGAGGCGTAACTCTTTGCTCGCGTGTCTCTTTGTGCTATGTTTGGTACTATCAGAACCTGCTTAGTGAGAAGAACTTGCAGGAAATTAAGATCAGAGAAAATTTATCACATTTTCACATAGTAACTTTGGGACACGTCTTGAAGTTAAACTTGAGGAAAAGGGAGGATTTTGGATCAAGAAGGCATAACTCTTTATCCGAGAGTCCATTTGGGACGTGTTAGAAAGATATTTTCGAGGACTACGTAGGGAGGCTGATACATTTTGGTTAGATCACTTGTGTGAAAATTTCTAGACATCTGAAGTCTGGTTGTAAATTCTCTATATAAATCAGATTGGATATTTGACACTCATCGTTGTTGTTCTTCTTTCTCGATTGCACACACTT
Organism: Asterella californica; assembly: GCA_036924285.1. Taxonomy (NCBI): domain Eukaryota; kingdom Viridiplantae; phylum Streptophyta; class Marchantiopsida; order Marchantiales; family Aytoniaceae; genus Asterella; species Asterella californica. The sequence continues at coordinate 18,077,679 of JAYKYS010000002.1, read as the reverse complement.
TCTACAGTCAGATATCTCGCATATTCTTGATCACATGTTTTGCATCCTAAGATACGACAACTGTGTCAATGTCATTGTCAACATCTGGTCTTAATTCTATATCAGAGAATAATTGTATGTGCTTTTTATATCATGTTTTTTTTATTGGTGTCATCCTTGCAATGCATGGACGACCAACAATAATCAGGAAGAGATGACATCTGACGACTTCCTTACGCCACTCCATAAATCTATCAATATGGAAGCTTCATATATGAAATTAAGTACTACTTCGTGTTGTATATTTCGACGTCTTCAAAAGCTATTACTGAAAAAAAAACTTATTTCTGGTAGTAGTTTATGGAGTATGGAGATGTTAAAGTGCGCTACATGTTTATTCGGAGCACTTTCAACATAGCCGGTTGACATACATCCAAAAACCAAGCATACTACTTTGTGTTGTATATTTGGTCATCCTCATGAGTTATTACAAGAAGAATTACATTTTCTTCCGGTAACAACTTCTCGGGATGTTTAATTGTGTTATACGTTTGACTTTTGACACATACATTTAATGTTTTATTGACACCAACAAACCTTGCATGTCTCATAGATTGTAATATGTCGTATGTGTTCTTGTAGAGTAAGTTGTGACGGAACTCAAATTACATAAAAAATAAGCAGAAGAACGTTCGTCTTTATGTCATAGAAGATGAAAAGTTCTCGATTGTCCAGAGAATGCTCTTTTGTTTCCATGGATCAAAAGAAGATTGCTCAACCTCATTTCAACAAAGTGTCTAAGTCAATGGATGATGTAGCTTTGGTTGGGTTCATTTGGTGAGAGCATTAATCTTCCATCGAACTTTCAAGACTTGAGCATTTTTAACGTACAATAATCTCAGATCTGATTCAAACTTGACAGTTATAGTTCTTCATTGCATTTTGCTTGATTGGGAAGGTAATTTATCACCAATCTTGTATTTACAACTTGATAATACTATTCGAGAAAATAAAAACAACATCCTCTTTGCTTACCTAGCAATGCTAGTACACAAAATGTTTTCAAGAAGATCAAACTATGTTTCCTCATGGTTGGACATACCAATGACTTCATTGATCAGATGTTCAGTTGGTTTTCCAAAGCATTATCACGCCAAAATGCTTTTATGATGTCTAAGTCAAAGTTTTAGAGTCTAGTTACGATCTATATTGAAAGTGACTGTACAGATAGAAAAGAGGGACTTCAAGAAGTTCATTGAGGACAAACCTTAATTGTAGCGTCCATTTTGCGATATTACTTTCAGTTAGCAATACAAGTTCCAAAATTGTGGCACCTCTTGACTGTCGCGTTTGGTGCAAACAATTCTCAACACATGAAGAGTGGAAAGCAATTGAAGGAATTAAATATCTCATATATTTTTCTAGTGAGCGTGACATGTATGCATCAATGCTGGTTTCTCTTAGATCTGATTTAGAGATTAAGAGACAAAACAAGAAACATTTGCAAAACATTTCTACATTACCAACGGTGGAGAGTGATCTTGTACGTCACGTTCAAGCGATCAAGAAGGATATCATGTCAATTTGTTATGCTTATTTCTCAGAAGAAGAGAAGGACTGTAAAATCATTGATTTTACATGCAAGAAGATGTATTATATCTATGAATAGTAGATAGACTCTTGCTCTCAGATGGACATGTCTTTAAAACATGAAGACATGCTAAATACTCGTGCACCAACACAATTATAATTAATGAGGAATTGCAAAATCGTGTCTTTGGAGATCACATGCCAATATACACAAGCTCGACGAACATGAGCAAGTGCAGACGAAGAAGACAACCAATCAAGACTTGGAGATTATCTGAAATAGTTGACGGATCTTTTCCTTGCAATGTTGGCTCCAAGTGAGTTAACATTCTGGATTTGTCAAGTATTGAAGATCATTACGAAAAACAAAGAAGAAGAATAGACGCATGTTCAAGTTCATCACTTTCTCCACGGATCTCTACATCGGTAAGTTCTTGCCGGAACGACAAAAGTTGAAAGGTAGAGATAGAGCAATATTATTCAACCAGGAAATGAATTTATCAGAGATAACCGCATTATCGTTCAAATTCATCTTAACAGTAAGTGATAGATTGTGCAAGGCAATCATGTCACAAATCAAGCAACATCTCTTTAGATTAGCTCAAGACCAAGCAATGGAAACTACAGCTGGAGAACAAAATGATGTTTTGGTGGGCGACAATGAGAGACAATCTACAGATGATAATAACAAATATAGTTTGGATTAATAGAGGTCAGAAATACATTCTTCTGGATGTATGATTATCCAGCCAATTTTGATAAGAATTAGGAATATTTTTTAAAAAAATTATTCTCTGTTGCAGATGATTTTATTTTCTACTCAAGCGTGCCAGTCCAATGCATTGTAGTCTATCGCATTGTATTACCATCCGTGTACATCTACTTTCTACTTATTGATTCGTCGATATTTTAATAGACAATGATTAGTCTTGTAGTTAACAGAGTTAGTACACACATTTTTGTGAAGATGTCATTTTTATAATAAGTAATAATATCGTTCATGTAAAAGATCAAGAACTAGGAGAAGAATAGGAAGTGGAGCCAAGAGGACAACTGAGAATAGGAGGAAACTGCGAATACCAGAGCTGGCCACAAGCCTTGGTATTTATAGTTTGGAGTATACAAGGCTTCTCATCAAGTTAGTCGTCTATTTCTTTGAAAGCAACCTCAATCCTCACGAAGTTTCTTAAGTACATTACTTACTCAATACATTAGAAGCTTCATAAGTACCTTACTAGAATATTCTTTATGAAACTTCTAGATAATACATACTTCTAACTCTAGAGAACTTCTACTATAACTTCCGAGTAACTTTCGCTACAGTTTCTACTTACGCAAATGCGTACTATTAAAGTTAAATACATGTCTTAAGTGCCATTTACTGAACTCGTGGCTTTCACTATGTTGAAGATGAGAGGAGAAAAATGTGGATTGCAGTACGGAGTAGTTGAGTTAGAGAGCATCCATGGATTGCATGGATGACCATCCGTAAGGATTTGAGATTGCTCTTGATAAATAAATATTTGAGATTGCTCTTGAGAAATGCTATTAGACTTGACTAAAAACATCGGGATAATCTTTTGAGTTTACTCTTCAACGTCATGTTGTTTAGTAGTTTCATTATTGTGTTCATCTTTATTATGTTTTGAGGCTTCAAGATTTAAATGAAATGATTGGAATTCCAAGAAATATATTTGGAGACAATCTTTCGCAAGAAGCCCATCTTCAAGTTAGACAAACTCATGACGAATGTCGAATTGTCTTTTTTCTTCAAAATTTAGATGAACATAGTCAAACTAACAAACTTGTCATTTTGTTTGAATTCACCTAAATTTTGGTATATTCATTTTTTGACCTCACTGTCAACTCCTTTTACGTTTGAAGTTATTCCATAAGTATGTCAATTTTGTATTTTTGTTTAGTTCAAAATGGAAAAGTCATAACTTTTGTTATTTTTAGATTTTTGTATTATATGAAAAGTTCATGAGTTCCCATTAGGACGAGCAAGTACCCGGTTGTTGTGAGCGGTTGTTGCAAGTAAAAGTATAAAATTTCATTAGAGAGACCTTAGACATTATAAAAATTCCGATTGAAGAATAATCACAATCGAAGTAATATACAACAGTCGATACATTGCAACAATGTGTACATATTTCACTTTCAGATATACTTTTTGTATACACATAAATTTAATATGTAGATTCACATTTTTCATTTTGACATATTGTCGTAACTTAAGTTTAATATGTTGTATTGTTTTCATGTGTTGATGTTGGAATTATGATGCATCTTCACATCATTCGATGATTAAAATTTTTAAACATAATATTCAAATCAATTTTTTATATTAATATTAAACTGGAATATCAACTTCTGATGTTCGATAAATGATAAATGATAAATGATAAATTATTCATCCAATTAATGACTTGCTTAACACTAAATTTGGTGGTGATATGCTTCTCCTTGACATTTGAGCCGACACTCAACTCTCAATAGTTAAACCTCAACATATTTTGCTTAAATTTGTCTTGGATTATCTACTTGATCACGATATATCTTTGTGTCGACATCGATAATTTTTGTATATTTACATCAATCTATCGACACTTGTATACGCCACAAATCGCATGTTATATGCCTTGCATGCTGAATGGATCACCTCGTCAAGCGTATACAACAAGTAAAAGAGAAGATCAGTCGATATTTTGCAAAGAGAAATAGATATTTTAGAAGTTTCTGAGGTTTTAATTTATACATTTAAAATTTAGAAATATCTATATATAAGCTTTATGAAGTTAAATTTCTTACCAAAAGTCCACTCAGTCTTTTTTATTAGAATATAGTTTTTTCTATATTTTCTCTGTAATGGTAAACTAGTCTCTAGATGAATAGGCTTCCATTAGTGACAAACCAAATTTACACCCTATTTTCACATATATTTATTTATGCTTATTTGTTGTGGAGTTTTGAAGGAATGCATATTTCTCTAATTCTAAAAAAAAAATTCAAATAAATGATAAGATTATTTGAATAAAGTAAACCTGCGTTGCAATGAATACCCAAACAGATGACAAGACCCGATCAAACGAACTAGATGTGCGTAAAACAGCCATCGGAGAGCACAATGGTTATTACCTCTATCTCACTAGTGTGAGATCATAGGTTCAATTCTTCCCGAGTACTTAACAAACCTTTTCAGGCTAACCTTTTATATGTGATAAGACGCAATTCCGGAAATACATACGAAGGAAGCTGGCAAAGAATAATAAATAATGTATTTAGATATTAAATTTATTATCTATTTTTATTAACAATAATTGTAATATCTAATCTTCTTTAATTGAAAAATTTAGGTAATAAACTAAATTGACAAAGAGTAATAATAATTTATTTAAATAATAATTTATTATCTAACCTTTCCTAATCAAAAAATTTAACAAACATAATTTATTCAGATAACAGTTTATTATCTAAACTTTTCTAACAAAAAAAGTTTAAGTAATAATTAACAATTAATAATTATTTGGATGATTTATCATCTAACATTTCTTAACGAAAAAGTTAGATAATAAATTAAACTGTTCCCAACGAAAGATCCAATGTAACTTACCAATTCTCACGGCCAGATGAAAGGAAGTGACTCACTTTTATCTAGCTTTTCTCTAACTTTCTAACTACTGTTTCCTGCGACCACGTACATGAATAACTGTTCGCATGTGGAGTAAAAGCGTCTTCACACATAGTTTTACAATTTTGTTTTACTTGTTTTCTTGAGGATGCCGGGCCTACGACTTTTTGAAAACTACCGGGGCGAAGAGTTGAAACTGAGTTTAGCACTGCACTGTAGTGACGAGTATTGTTTTTCACGGGATCGTTGTCGCTGGTTGCTGCTTGCACGTGCTAGAGTCGCAAAACTATAGCCGCTTCGGAAAAACGCCCGGCCAATACCTGTTTCGTCTTAAAATGCAGGAGGGTACTATTCAGTTTGAACCAGGTTTCCCATGAAAAAACCGGCACAGTCCTGTCCACCTGCTTATTACCAATCCTGTCTCACACGTGCGATATACCAAAAATCAACTCTGAAAAACTATGTGCGAAGACGCTCTAATATGGTAAGGAATCCACTCAGTCAACAGGAACTTAGAATCAGAATACTCGACTTACTCCAAGCGAAAGTGAGCATCGCGTCCAACTGAGTCATTACTACATTTGCCACGAAAAGAACATGTAATGAATGATATGTATCACACCAAAATCACGAGGCATGGTGATGAAAAGGCAGTTCACGTTTATATTTGGTAGATACATCCACGAAGATTGATGCAGAAAAGCATACTGTTCTTCATCAGGATTCTCACGCATCGAAGAAAAGCTAAAGTGCACGAAACATACCTACCTTTTATATATATACGGTACTTCCCCAACTACTGCACATGCAGGGAGATGATGTCAGATGAATTCAGTAAAGACTAGATAGTTTGGAAGCCTAGTACAGTGCAGCACTCCACTCCACTCCACTGCATTGAAGTGAAGTGAGTGTTAGGTTACGTTACGTTCTTAGGATGATAGATTGACCAGAAACTGGCAAGGTGCAACTCAAGATGGTAATCAAATGGATTACACATCAGACATTGGTTCCATAACTTGACTCTAATCTGAGACCAGTTCACCAGCATCATAACAGTTGGACAGTAGCTAGGAAGGACTATTCAACTGTAGTTGGGTTTCTATTCCAACCCGTCAACTCCTCTTAATATAACTTGCATCTTGATGGAGTTAGCTAAACAGGACAAGGAAGTTGTTTCAGTGTGCTCATGGTTAGCTGTGGTTGACTTGAGAAACTTGAGATTCTTCTTGACTTTGCTTTCGGTTTATATGCCTTTAACTTGAAGAAATTCCATGTCAGAATAAGTGTGCTTAGGCCTGTACCCTCCCACTTACAGAAAGAAAAAGAAATAAGTCAATAAAGTTGATTGAGCTTATGTGACGATGTCCTTCACCAGACCACTGCATGATATGTGTAATCAGTCGTTTGGCAACTACTCAGGTCAAATGGCAAACATATGGCCCTAACCCACCGACTCGCCACCATCGACTACCATGTAAAGCTCATTGGATCGATCAGTCGTGGTGGAATCAGTGGATTGTGGTTTCCTCTTCTTGGTTCGGCGTCTACTGGAACCCGAGTTCAGAACTGATATATTATTATAATTTTATTTATTTTAGGTTTTATGAAACTCAGAGCTGATGACTTTTCTATTCGTCTTCAACAGCACGTATATTTCACGTTATATCTTTAACCCCCGGCACTAGCCACCTAAACCTCCAGTTCGTGGTATCTATCTCCACCAAAAAATACACCACCAATACAGTATACTATCGTATAGCTCATCTTAAAGCTGAATGTATAGTAGGGCCACTTAAACTTTTTTCCATGGTGAATTTGGTAAGGTTCAGATGAGAAGCCCTAAGTGTAAACTGTCAAGAATGAGGGTATAAATTAGAATCAAATTTTTTTGACGATAGTCAGCAGATGCCATTTACAGACATACACTATTTATGTCAAGTGACTGTAAAATTTAGGTATCACCTCAGGAGATGGTATGTAAGATTTAGAACTAAAACCTATAAAAACCGTTACAGGAGTTACGTGAAAACCAGGTTTGAGTGGCCCTAGTTTAGCTTCACTAGAAGTAATTCAGTGTTGTATAAATATCATAAAACTTCATGTATACTTCACTGTAAAGACGGTTTACTTCTTGGATGCGAACGAGTTTTTTTCTCGTGAGTCTTGTGCTGCGAAAGGTACAAGGAACAAATAAAGTTATTTAGTCTGTGCAGTGATGGACAAATCTTCAAGCTTTGTGCAGGGCGAGTGGGTCCAGTTTCAAGATTATGGAAGATATCCTCTTGAGTCTTGACGTTTTCTTCACGGAGAAACTACAGTTACCATGTCCAGTCTGTGAACACGTTACTTGCTTTCACAGCTTGTGTGTTGCAAGGGGTAATGTGAGAACTGTGTTTACCTGTGTCGTTAGATTATACAATTTCATACCTCCTTGCATATTCACCTCTTCCAAGTTCGGAAGAGGTGATTATACATACCCTTTAATGTATGTCCTTACCCTTCCTCTTGGAAGGGTTAGGTAATACACTAAAGTTATTAATTAATTTATTATTAGTACAGAAGACTTTACTTAGAGTAGAAACGGTTACTTTCAACTCACTGCGCTTGTAGGTTTTTTCTCTTTCCATAGTTCACGTGTCAGGTCAGCTCAGAAGTTGAGTTGGTTATCAGAAGTTGAACGAACTGCTTATACGTTCTTCCCAAAGTTCATACGTTACTATCTCAAGACTATTTAAATATAGTAAATTAAATTTAGATATTTAAATATACACATAGATCTTTTTTGGATCTTGTTGTGCTTCCGTGCAGTAAGTATTTGCGCATGAAAGATCTTTAATTTTCTGTTAATATTCGTGTACACCAAATCACTTCAAACCCTTTCTCATCCATTCTTCACCTTGAGACCCTTCACACGCATCTGTCTTATCCCCGCTTAGTATTTCTTTCTCTTATATACTAGTTTGTCCTTTCCTGTCCATTTCCTCAAACATCACTTTGGATGTATATATATGCACCTCATGTACACTGAAGTGTACATGAGGTTCGTTAAGTAATATTTTAACCTTTCCGATGAGAAGGGTTAGAATATTAATTAACATCCTCTGGCAAACGGCACGATATAACAAGGAGGGCTCCGGACTTATACCCCAGGGATCGCAGCAGGCTGTCCTTCACTTATGGGTTCTGTCCAAACGAGTTGGCTACTCCGGGATCGAGTAACATATAACATTTAAGAATTAATTTAATTTTATATAATAGCTTATAAAATAAACTTTTCTAACAGTTACACGTATTCTGATAAGAGAAAACAAAATTCACTGTACAAGGCCGTGGGGAAAGATATTCACCTTTTCCAAGTTCAGTAGAGTAGAGGAGAATATGTAAAGAGTTTTAATTTATATTCTAATCTTTCCTCTTGGAAAAATTAGGTAAGATAAATAAGAGGATTTAAGAGGGTAAAAGATAAATAAATTTCTAGAAGGTTCCCAGAGTATTCATTGCTGTACCCAGTGTATATCGTTTTACAGAAAAGACAAAGAATCTAAGATAGCTGCCGGATGCTGCACCCAGATAGAGCCAGGACCTTAAGAAAGCGACCTGATACCACATTTTAATCTTCCGTAAAACGTTTCTCTTTTTTCTCTTTTTTCTTCAACATGCAGTTTGGATGCATATTCACCTTTTCCAAGTTCAGAAGAGGGCAAAATGTAAAGAGCTTTAATTTATATTTTAACCTTTCATCTTGGAAAGATTATGTTACAAAAAAGACAAATAAATTTGTAGAAGATTCGCAGAGTATTCATTGCTGTACCCAGTGTATATCTTTTTACAGAAAAGACAAAGAATCTAAGATAGCTGCAGGATACTGCACCCAGATAAGGACCAGGACCCTAAGAAAGCGACCTGATACCACATTTTAATCTCCTGTTAAACGTTTCTCTTTTTCTCTTTTTTCTTCAACATGCAGTTTGGATGCATATTCACCTTTTCCAATTTCAGAAGAGGGCAAAATGTAAAGAGCTTTAATTTATATTTTAACCTTTCATCTTGGAAGGTTAAAATATAAAGACAAATAAATTTGTAGAAGGTTCGCAGAGTATTCATTGCTGTACCCAGTGTATATCTTTTTACAGAAAAGACAAAGAATCTAAAATAGCTGCCGGATACTGCACCCAGATAGGGACCAGGACCCTAAGAAAGCGACCTGATACCACATTTTAATCTCCTGTTAAACGTTTCTCTTTTTCTCTTTTTTCTTCAACATGCAGTTTGGATGCATATTCACCTTTTCCAAGTTCAGAAGAGGGGAAAATGTAAAGAGCTTTAATTTATATTTTAACTTTTCCTCTTGGAAAGATTATGTTATAAAAGAGACAAATAGATTTGTAGAAGGTTCGCAGAGTATTCATTGCTGTACCCAGTGTATATCTTTTTACAGAAAAGACAAAGAATCTAAGATAGCTGCCGGATACTGCACCCAGATAGGGACTTCTCTTTTTCTCTTTTTTCTTCAACATGCAGTTTGGATGCATATCGTGTAGTTGTGTACCCTAGACTATCCTATTCTATTCTTGACGTGTGAAGTATTTCTTCTCTGTTTAGCTTATATATGGGTCTGGACCGTTTTGTGCGGATCTCGTTATTCTGTATCTTATCTTCACGCAGAAGGTGGAATGTACAAGTAACGGGTCAGCTGAAACTGGGTGCAATTTTGTTTTTGAGTTTAGATGACTCTTGGTGATATTTATTCTTCCTCCTAACACAATCAATGTTTGTTCGTATGTTATGTCTGTTTGCTCAGAGATGTTGAAAAAGAAGGTTCTGATTTATCGGATTTAATTATTTATCGAAGGTTCCCAGAGTATTCATTTCTGTACCCAGTGTATTTCGTTTTACAGAAAAGACAAATAAATTTGTCGAAGGTTCCCAGAGTATTCATTGCTGTACCCAGTGTATATTTTTTACAGAAAAGACAAAGAATCTAAGATAGCGGCCGGATGCTGCACCCAGATAGAGACCAGGACCCTAAGAAAGCGACCTGATACCACACAGAGAAAAACACATGATGTGAAAATTCGAACCCACAACCTCACCTTCCCAGAGAACCCACAGCACTATGTGTGCCAACCAGTCAACCAGGTGCCATAGCATCTGGTTGGTAAACATGCGGTAGCTATCAATAAACTAGCTTATGCTCAACTCTTCTATGTGTTACTTCTTTTATATTCTTTTAAAACTCCCTCGGAGAGCTCTCACGCTGGAGAAAGATGCATTTATTACGCTGGGAGGAGGGATATTTATGTGGATAGACTGAAAGGACTAATATGTTTCAAACATAGTCTGAGGATAGTTCTGTAATCATTCGTGAAGGACTTGAAAGACTAGTAGTTTGACGGATAGTCGTCTGAAGTATTCATGGTTCCATCACGAACTATCCGTCTAGTGCATGATCGAGTTTATCAATCGAGTGGAATTTATTATTCGGACTCACCCAATCATATCTACTTCATTCCGTTATGCGTTCTAATACTATGAGTGCTTTACCTTCGAGCACATATGTGTCCAGCAGACCTCAATGTTTGAAACCCCCTAATGCTTCCACCCCTCAGATCAAATTCTTTACTTTCAAGTTTAATATCAACTGGATTGGCAAAAGTTTTGACGTTTATATTCATTCTTCAAAGAAGAGTAATCACATTCGAAGGTGGGAAAACTTTCTTAGGAATAATAGGTTGCATCGTCACAGTACGACTTGGTCTAGATCTCTAGTTGGGAATTCTATTTGGTAGCTCAGTAATTTCATTCTTTGGTTGGTTGTTTCTCCCTTATAGCAATTAGTATCATCTTATGGGGGGATAATTACACTATAAAGTACTTAATTATATATAAGTGCTGGTTAAGGCTGAGCAAGTCAGCATCACAGAAGACATAAATATGCATACAATCCACCCTCCGTTGCAACAGTGAGGAAGCCAACCAATACGAATAATGATGTCGAAATCAGAAATGTCGTACATAGCGGACAACTTCACTTTAATCTTTTAATTTTGTTGGATAACGATTCATACGAAATCTAACACACAATTTTTATCCTGTAATGTTTTGAGAGAAGAAACATCATGTTTTTCCAAGTATTTCCGATCATGGTTCTCATGTGCAGTTTATTCCACTTATGGTCTTAAGATTTTCGTCCATAACTTCTCTTCTGGTTGACTGGTTCCATGGAAATATGGCACTTGCAAAGTTGTTCCATTCTTTTCTCTTTCGAACACTATCATCGATCAGTTTCATTCTGCAATTCTCGCTGTGAGTTATGTAGTGGTTTGTTTTGATTTGCCAACATCGGTTGGTCCAATATCGTTTTCACTCCAATATATCATGGCTTTGCTTCTTTTCTGCCGTTACTGTCACGCTTCTTCTTGGATCCTAATTTCACGACTGAATGATTGTGGTCGATTCAGCTCAACACTAAATTTCATGTTCGATTCTGGGTTTTTATCAGATTTATTTCATCCATCGTGTGTACTGTGTTGATGTTTTTTGAGCGAAGAGAATGTCATGTAACAAGTCAAGTGGAGAATTTCTACTAGTCAATCAGCTGACCAAATTATCCAGTATGAGAAAACTGGAAACTTAAGGGGTAAGACATTCAAACTGATGTTACACCAGGGATAATGTGATGTACCTATATTGGGCAAAACCTTAAATATAATAATTGATCTATTCTAGATCTCAATGGTACTGCAATCCAACAAGTTCTAGATGATTATGTTATGCAAGGACAAATGAAGACATGATAATATTCTTCAGCTTGCATTCTTCACTTCTTTTTCAGTACCTTGATTTACTCCCTCTATTCCAACATGTACACCCCTGATAAAATATAGCTTGATATAGGCGACAAGATCAATTATTCAAATATACACCCTTTCTCTCCTTGCACCAAAACAGTATCTCAATCACGAGAAATTAATTACTATTCTCGCAAAGCCTCTCGTGGTCTATAAGCGATCACATTACCAAACCAAACAAAAAGACACTATCTAGTATTAATATACTTTGGTCTTGTATATTTTCATTCATCACGCCCTTTTTCAATAATTAAAATTTAAAAAATGGATTTATATATATAAAGATTCAATTTTTTTAATTTTATCCAATGCTAGTATATCGTGTTTATTCCGAATAAAGTTTTCATATTAGAATTAGTATCTCTATATATAAAAATCTATGTTAATTATTTATATACATCAACATTTAAATGCAGATTGTACTGGAAATAACTACCTCAAAAGAACTAAAATTAGAGAATTAATTAATTAATTAAAATTCCACATTATATCCAGTATAGTTTAAGTAAATATTGTATTAATATATGATACTATTTATTTGGCTTCCACTTCATATTAATATTTTCTTTAATCGAGTCCCTTAGTTTGTTAGTCCCTATTCTCCTTTTCGTCTTCCATTGTTTCATCGCCTCTCGATCCCATCGATTGCGCCAAACTGCTGGAACATCTACTCCTCAGTGCTGAGCAGATGAACTTCAGTGAAGACATGGGTTTTATCATGGGCATTAATTGTTTTACAAATCAGTCAAGAATTAGAACTGGGGCACTGGTCAGTCAAGATCTTTGCCACTCCAGAGATCTCTACATGTCCCTTGTGCACATGCTCACGTTCTCCACATATCATGCTAGCGATGTATGTCCTTTACCACGATTGCTCTCGACTGCGTCGTGACATTTCTATGTAATTCTAGTCGTGAGTTCTTTCGCTCGAGCAGCCCGAAAATGTCACAAGAGCGAGAGAATAGGGAGCTCTTCTTTCTGCATACAAATGAGTAGAAAATACTTCTTATTACAAACATTAATAAATCCAAATGTGAAATATTAAACATGTCCATAAGGAAGACGAAATCGTGGTTACCTGATGAACACATGTGTACTGAAGAACTGTCGAGATGATTGAAAGGGGATTACTACAGTATACTAAGCCATGCCCTTCGGTATTTCCACATCTACTGCGTAGATTTCAACCACATCGGAACTTGTTGGCACGGTTTACAACTGGCGAACCCGCATATTGTTCGACTATACCTTTAATTTATATCAAATAGTACAGTAGAACCTGCCTAGTGAAAGAGTCAAGACCTGTCACTCCTTTTCAGTGTAGAGAGGTTATCACTAAAAGAACGTTTCATTTGTATGGTTTTGATATAGGACAATGTATCCACATTTTATTTTGAAATAAGAAATAAAATATGAATGAAATATGGAATGACTATTACGAAACAAAAAATCTGTGTTTTGATCCACTTTAGATATTAGGTTTTTCTCTTTTTATGACTGATGAGTTGTTAAAAAGCTCTGCGTAAAATTTTGGCAAAAGGTAATGCCATTCGAGAGTGATGCTTGCTATCTAGGCCTAGTACTCATTTGGTGGCGAGGCACCCCACTGTTTCTCTTTGCAGTTGTCCGGTCGCGTTAATATACTCGAGTAAAAAAATAGGGCTTTTTAGCTAATCACTGAAAAATGATTTTCTTTGCGTATCCCCTATACCCAGGGCAAGGAAAGCATTTTCTCTGGTGTAACACTCTTTTATCTTGAATAAAGCAATTTCTTTCGTGAAATATCATCATACATTAGTGACGGGTAAGAAAGAAAACGAAAATTTTGTATCACTAGAGTATCAACAATAAAAATGTTATCAATATTTTATTATAACTGTTAACAGGTTATCACTAAACCTAGTGTGAATTAAAACCACGCATGTAATTTGCATGATACATTCCTTCACGTTAAAATACAGATTCCTAAAATGCTAGTAAAATGCAGGAGACAAAGGATGCAGGAAAAATGTCACGCCCCTAATTTGTAACTATAATCGAGCTATAATCTCATCTAACTAAAAAGGTAAGAAGATTGACATAAAGGTTGAAGACTTCTATATGAATAGAGGAGTGGTAAGTTCAAATCTTATCTGAACTTTTTTCACGCATCTAATAATCTTCCGGGGAGGAAACTGCACTTGGAATTTTTCTTGTCATTTTTAACGACCGTGGTTTGAATTTTTGACTACGTTATATGGGATCACTTTACCAAGGTTCTACCGTAGTACACTGCTCTGCATCATGTTTATGAAATAGACAGCACATTGATAACGGGCAATAAGGCCACTTAAGCTTTTCCTCCTAAAGAAAATTACAGCATTTAGATGACAGGACGTTGGTCCAAAATGTTAGGCTTTATTAGGGACTGCAGAATGTATATTGTGATTAAATTCAATAATGAAGATGCCATTTTTCATAAATACACTATCTATATCTACTGATTGTAAATTTTACATACCACTTCCAAAGACGGTACATAAATTTTATGTACCGTCTTTGGAAGTGGTATAAAGAATTTACGGCAAAAACCTGTAAAATGTTTTAAGACCGTTACAACCCAGGTTTGAGTGGCCGTAATATCTGGAAATGGATATTGTTTGGCAAGTATTTTCAAACAATAATCAGCAATCTGTTTGAGAATTTTGATATTTGTTCTCTCAGATCATCGGGGGAAGTTCCCAAGCAGAGACAAAAACTGGAGTAGGACAATCGGGATTCCGATCTCATTCATCGGTGTCCGTGAGGAGCCGACACACTCCATGCCAAAGTCGGTCGTCACACCTTGCAGACTGCACTCAAGTTAAGTTAGCTTCATCATCTTACCTGCACTCGAGTTCAGTTAGCTTCATGCATGTGCATGAATGTATCATAATTACCTTATCGTTCGATCATAAACTCACAAGCTTGTTAAACATAGTTTTTTAAGAAGTTTATTTTTGATGTTCCAGACAAGAAGCTACACCATTCTGAATTCTTACCATGGATTAGCTCCGTCATTGGATCCAACTCCAAGGCAAGAAGAAAATCACAAGCCAAACTCTTTCAAAAGAACAGAGCAGAGGTTTGCATCCTTCGTGCCCACTTACAACATCCCATAACAAGGTTCTAATCTGTCATATAAGCAACCTTACATATGTGATATGTAGCAAACCCTACAAGTTGCATGTTACAGAAGTATCCCATTCCGTGGACACATCAACTATGATGTCACAGTAACAAGATTGCCTTGTCAAGTTCAAAAGATATGGAAAACCGGCGATGAAAATGAAATGTTCCGGCGCAACGTTCAAGGAGAGCCGGCAAATAGAGTACACTCAGACCTCGTTATATTCTGTATAGTAACCCAATTAGGTATAATTCCATTTTCCATTGGATTTCCAGTTCTTTTCATATATATTTCATTATAGTCCTTTTCACACGATATATAATTAAATTTTAGAAAAAATACAAAAATATATGACTGTGACGAAATGAAGATGAGAATTTCCAAGCGAGAACGAAGATATCATACCTTGAAGAAATACATCAGAAAGTTCAACGGATCTCCATTTTCTTATGAACAATCTTCAAGTTTAGTATCCTTCTTAGAAGTTTTCGTTGTTACCAATTGCTAATGAAACAAGCTTCTCCGCTTGCAATGGAATTATATAGCTCTACGTTAGCGATTTATCAGGATCCATACTCTTTTCTTATTCCTTTTCGAGTTTCACAGCGACTCTGTGCGTCTCTCTTTCTTCTTAACCATGTGATAATATGATAAAATACACTAAATGACAAAAGAATACTCTCCTTCTTTTCCGATCCACTTATATTTATGCATTAGCAACAATAAGGGGTTCTCAAAGTTTAGAATAAAGGTTTTTTAACGAGTGAAAGGATAAAAGCTGAGTTTCGTCTCACGGACGAATTGGTCGCTTCAAAACGAATAACTTTGTCTGGGTTCAAATGGACTATTCGTGATTATCTTAAGAGAAATCAAAGTGAACACTTTTGCAACCTTTTCTCCTATTATAGTCACATTTTGTACATTTACCTTCATTAAAGTGATTATATGCATATGGTCACATTCTACGTTTTCTCTTCAATTCGGGTAGAAATCTACAACCACGAAACGTTATACTCACAAACTATGGATTCATTGGACTCACAAACTATGACTTGACCAAGCCAGTGACTATAGCGGGTTTGACTGTAGTGCATTTCCGGAGGTATAGCCAAAACTGTAAATGTAACCGAGAAAAACTTGAAACTAACATGAAGCAATTACCGGTAACTTTAGTTTTTCTTTAAAGTATTTGCCGGCTGGAGTAAAAGAATACCGGTAAAACAATCAGTTTTCTCCAAAAACTTCACCGGACATTGTTCTGGAAGACTTGTCTGGTGGTGATGATTATACATCCAAAGTGTACAAATGCACCAGAGAAGGAAGAAGACAAGCGTTAAGTGCGGGAAAAATTTCATAGAATTGATTAGTTCTTAATGAGATTTAGAATAGGTTTGAGAGAGCAAATGATTTATTCTCCTCTAAATTTCGAAGAGAAGATGCAAACTGACAAACAGTTCTAAAATCTTTGAAATCGTTGAAGGTAACAAAATGAAATTTTAGAAGAAAACAGTTTAGAAAAAAGTAGAATTGAGATGTTTCTTATATAAGAAGAAGGTCTAGAATACTTACGTCCAAAATTATGAGAATAGTAATAATAGAATATATAATAGACAAAAAATAGACAATATAAAAGTAGCGAAAAAGACAATATAAAAATAGAAAGAATAAAAATATTAGTTATAGGAAGTATAGAATTAGCTTCCAAGCACACGAACCAAATTAGATTTCGTTATTTGAACACTTGGTCACTAGAGAACTAAATCCATAAACAATACAGTACTAAGCACTCAATCTGGATTATAAAGCTCCTGCTTGTCTCTGTTTATTTTTACTTATGACTAAACTATGAACAGTTTGGTCATAGATTAAAAGTTCCGAAAAGTAAATCTGGAGAAGTTTAGGAGGGTTTGGAGAAACAACCGGTTTGACAAAAGCATGTATGCGGTTCTCTCATTGGACAAGGTCAGATCAAAACACACTAATAATGTTTGATTTTCTTCTCTAACAGCGATCGAACCATTTAAATAAATATCTTGAGTACCATTGACAGAATAATACAGTGAAGATAAGAAAAATTCTAACTTGCGGCTGGGGTTCAACTCATGAAATATTGTTTTGCATTGGATTTCATATTTTGAAATTTCATATCCAATCTCGGATATGAACTCTTTTTCTGGATTGGATATGAAATTAGATCGAGTGAACTCTTGATGAAAAATGTTAAGTTAAAAAAGAAATATACAAAAATTAATATATCATAATTGAGACCCATACAATTCCATTTATGTATAACAAAAACCTTTGTAACTGATATGCCTCCGATTCCTTCTTAGCAAAAACGTAAATTAGGAAGCAAGCCTTCAGACACCTGCTTCCAAATCATGGACTCACTCTTCTAGTAACTGACTGAGGTATCGCTCTGCTTTGTGTTTCCGAACATGTTGGAATTGCTAAACTTAAGCAGTTAGATTAGTTTTCCTTTTTAAAGGGTGGCAGCACACCCACCGGCCTCAGCTAAACTTAAGCAATGGCCTGCGCTGCACTCTCATTACTTTGAAATGAAAGACCTCCACCACTGACAACCCGTTTATCGACTGGCAGGCCCAGTGCTGGGTTTGGAAGGAGAGCAAAACTTGGTCAAGTTGTCCGTGTCTTGAGAACAATGTGATGTTGTTGGTATGGTGTTTGCTCAGCTGTCGGGTGAAGTCTTTCACAATCTCCTCCAAACTGGATAGTTCTCACGGAGGATTCAACTGCGTGTTTCAAGTCAATGGTTGGGTAGTTGGGACGATTGCGAGTGCACATGGCTCTCGGTGAGGTGCCTCCGTGATTCAGGAAAGGATAGAATATGCCTCGGCCCTCGAAGTAACCGAAACTGGGGCAGCGGAGTTATGGTCGAGTCGTTTTCTCCTTGGATAACGCTTTCTCACTTGGTGGGCCATTTATTGTCGAGCATGTTTGGAAGTATTCTTATTGCGAATGTGGGTGGGCCTCTCTCATTCTCAAGCGCAGGGACGATCGGGGACTTTGACACATTTGCTCGTAATTACATAATGATGGCGACTCCGTGTGAGCAAGGAAACATACGTGCACTCCTCGCGATATCGACATGCGGGGACAAGATTCCTCGGAAGAATGAAACTTGCGTTAATATTAGAAACATTCTATTCGCAGAGCAGAGCATATGCGTAACAGTGTCGAGAACTGAAATTTCTTGAGAGAAGCATCTAAGAAAGCTTCGGAAGTTGATGACCTGAAAGAGTCGAGAAAAGCTTTGAGTTGAACTCGATAACACGGAAGAGAACAAAAGAAAAGACGAGACAATGGAGAATCGGTGCAGACAGGAGCCGATAAGGAGGCGGAAGCGAGAGAAGCCCCTGGGCGTACGTAGTCTACGCGGATAGTCTAGGGACGACCAAAGCCAAACCGGAACGCCTTTCAAGGCAAAGCAAGAGACAAAAAGAAACGGGAAAAGAAGAGAAATGGACAAGGGCAACCGGCGAGACGCGAGCGGCAGAAAGGAAACTTTACCTTTGACTGTAAAACCGTTAAAGATTGACCTGGGTCCGGGGCTGATTTAACTACCTGCCGGGAAACCGGAAAGGAAAGAATAGACCAAGTCTCCAAGAAGAGTAGAAGCTATAGGCAAGCCGGGCAGGGCAGTGGAATTTCGACATACAGAAGAGGTCACTACAGTAGTCTAGTAAGTCTACTATTACTGGAGAGCGAGCAGCAAGGGTTGGGCTACGACGGAGCGTAGGCTATGTGAACTGACGGAAGTCCGGAACCAATGAGCGATGACAAGTTACCGCGGCGGCGATGCTGTTTGCCCTCGTGTCACCCCCTGACAACATCCAGACGAACTTTTCTTCCTAGGACGAGCAACTGGCTGGGCTGGCTGGATGGCACCCTGTTTTGCCTGGCCTAGCTGGCTAGTTTGCCGATGGATCCTCTCCTCTCTTCCTAAATCCGCTCCTTCGCTCAGCAGGGGCTGCCTGTTTGTCGGGAGAGAGCGAGGGAGCGTGGTGTGCTGTTGTTTCTTCGGTGCTCTAGAGCACGAACGCACCCCGCAGTCCACCGGGGAGAGCCTGTTGCCTTTCTGTCCGTCGGAGAAGTCGGGACTGTTTGCTGCGGTGAAGAAGCGATAGAGAAATGTTTTGGCTAATTGTGGAGGAGGGCAGGGCAGGGCAGGGGTTGGCAACATGGAAAGGGGCCGGGCTTGAATTGCGGGCAGACGAGTCTACTGGAAAGGGAGGAGAGTAGGTGTGTAGTGAGTGGGACGGTTTGGCAAGGAATAGGAAGGGAATGGAAACGGTAAGGGCGGGGAAAAGATATTGGGAGAGACTGTTTGGATTCTAAATATTCAATTGATTCGCATTTTCGGTCTGGGCTCCCGGGAGCGAGAGGGAGAGCAAGAGCTGTGGTTCTTCTGCGGGTGTTGGGTTGGAATTGAAGGAAAGGTTGACGAGATGAATGTGTGTGTCACCGGGCGCCACTTCTTCTGCTGCGCACGTCTGCGGAGATTGTGCCGCGAGAGTATCAGTGAGCGAGCGTGTGGTGGTGCGCCTGCTTGATGATGATCGCTGGGACTGCATGGAAGGAAGTGTGTTGGCGTCAGCTACTGTAGTTTGTCGGGTTTTCGGCTTGTATGGCGCTCCAGCGATGATGCCGTTGCTGTGATCTCCTACTCGGATGATGCTCCGCTGTGTTATGGGATCGTGACTTCTGGCTACTCGGACTTTCTGGAGAAGATCATGTGATTTTACAACACGAAAATCTATCTGCATTTGAGCGGTAGACTGTAGCTTGAATTTTACCTTACCTTAGGGGTGCCGAATTGACCTTTCCCGACCTCGTTTCCCTGTACAATTGGGCATGCCTGAAGTCCACTCCCATGTGGCATTCCGAGTTTCCGTTCGCGTAGTGGGCGAACATTGGCATTCCAAGCGGATTCGCCTAATATTCTTTTCCCCAGGATTATTCTTAAAGCGCGCTGGCTATGAATCTAGAGGAACTACAGATCCCAGATGAGGAAGAGAAGGGTGCATGACTCTCCCTACAGTCTGTCCCTGGTGAAGAGTTTCTCGGTGGCTTACTGTTGCCTTCGGGGAATGCAGCGGGCAATGTGATGGTGTAGCAATTCTTGCAATGATATCCGGTAGAAGGACACACTGGAAATGTGTATCCTCGAGGTAGGTGTCCTTTTAATGACCACTTCTTTACACCACAGACGCAATTGAATACTTCGATTCAGTCTTGTTTGATGTCAGTTTGGAGGACTAGAAGCTCCATTCATGTCCCTTCCGTAATTGCCACACAATGTTATCAGCGGGGCTTTTCTTTTCAGTGTGCAATATGGTGAAATTCGAATGGGTTGATCGCCGGACGGAAAATTCGCATGTCAGACAAAAAGTTCTTTCTCAAGAGAAAACAATTTGAAAGTTCTGCTGTCCTCGGGCGATCTCTTAGTCGACAGTCTCTCCGAGGACGATCTATTAGTCGACAATCTCCTTGTCAGCCACCTTTAGTCGCCCATCATTTCTTCTTCATGTGGAAAGGTCTTATCGACAGCATCCTGGAAGGATTTTGCCAAGGTAGAAGCTGTTCCAGCTGTCTAAGAGGCTGAAGAATCCTTTCCAGTTCTTTCCCTCACCAGATTTATGCTGAGCCCACGAGTTGCGAGAGTTTGGTGTGGAGAAGTCACAAGCTGGATGGAATGCAGCTTGTCCCTAACTTCGTCACTACTACTATTCTTGCGACGCGATGATGCGCACTATTCGAGCTCCCGAGTCTAAGCAAGCCACCACTTTGCTGGTAAGTAATGTTGGACATGAGTAGCTTCCGACTATTCACTAGACAGTAGAATGATTTCTTCAAACCTCGCCTTCCAAAGCCTCATGAGAGAATCATGACTTCACGCAATTAGTTGTTCCTGACAGGAGAGAATGACTTCAAAAGCTGTTGACCCGTTGTGTTCGCTATGATTTGTTCGATGTTCTCATTGTAGGTAGCGGTACGATGCCGCCCTATCACCCCAAAGGAGAAGGATAAGACGCGGGACATCCTCCGCGTCGCTGATGACAAGGTTAGATTCCCAGAGCCACTTAAGCCCAATAGCTCATTATCGGCCATTGTGATCAATTCTCTTAGGGGCTGAGTCACGGCAGTGCAAGGCGCGTCATGAAGATCCATTGCATCTGAGATTTGGTACTGGACAGGTGGTGGTGGTGCTAGATCCAGATACCCAGAAGGAGTATCTTGATCGTGTACAGGGACGGAGCAAAGAGAAGAGATATGCCTTCGACATCGCTTTCGGTCCAACCGCGACCAATCGGGTTTGTCGCTTCAACTCCACAAGCTCTTGTCCAGATTCTTGAAACGAGGCAGAGGTGATTTAAATTTGTGCAGCCAGTGGTCGAAATCAGTGTCCAAGTTAGTTTCACCATTCTCTCAGCAGATGCTGGAGTAGTGTATTTGACGAGCTTAGTTCCACTTGCGGACTCAATCGCCAGTTGTCCAAGCAAGAACGCGTTTCTGCTTATCATGCTTGTGAACGACAACAGTATCATACATAATAGGTCAACAGATAGATGTTTAGGAGTCCTGCCAACTGGTTTTTCTGCACCTATTATGCAATCAATTTCGGTAGACTCCAACTTCCTACTTATAGTCGTCATCCAACAACTTTTGTGGATACGGAAGATTTTATGTCAGGTTCAGTCGTGACTAGATTTATGTAAAGAAATTCATCAGTCCTAACTTTTATCTTCTTCGTTCGTGGTTCCGGATTCTAACACCCACCCTGTTTTTAACTTGCTGCACGTGCCCAGGATGTTTACCGCATCACGGTGGGTAGTATGGTTGAAGGTGTCGTTGAAGGTCTCAATGCCACTGTCTTTGCTTATGGAGCTACAGGAAGGTAAAAACATTTGCAGCCTAAACCTGTACAAATAGCGGGTTAGCTTAGCAGTCTCTGTAAGAATTTGGGTCTAACATGTTACTCAAAGCAGAGGTATTAAGTAAAAATTCCGGAAGAGGACTGGATGACAATTGAGATATGGATCGACGAGCAGCTAGAAGGACTTACGGGGCGACGAATCATCCAGAATGTACACTGAACTTTTTTGACACTCCATAGTTTGGTCTCCAGTGTAGATGTATTCATTACGGCGGAGTGGGGATGTTTGTTCTCATACCCACCTCATTATCGTTCATCTTGGACGACTGAAATCGATGTTTATGTTTTGATGATAACAGCGGGAAAACGCATACCATGGCTGGGACACCAGAAGATCCGGGTCTCATGGTCCTCAGCTTGCAAGCTATTTTTGGGTTGATTTCCAAGCAAGAAGCTGAGCATGAATTTGATGTTACATGTTCGTATCTGGAGGTTTATAATGAGGTACAGATATGGAGCGGTAATTGTTTACGCATAAATGTTATAGTAATTGTTTACTATAAATTTGACTGCTATCACATGTGATCTTGTTTCTGGACGTAATATTTTGCGGTCGTAACGCTCAAATTTCCTGGATTGTAGGTGATTTACGATCTACTAGAAACGAACTCCCACCAACATCTGGAACTTCGGGATAGTCCTGATCAAGGAATAACAGTTTTCGGCCTGAAGCGCATCCAGGTTTGAACACTTCTCTGTACATGTCACAGTTGAATTTCTCATCCTATAAGATGAGCCTGTTGATTACTACCTGAGTGATTTAGAAGGGAAAACAAGCAGTGCGTTCGTTGTGTATTTAATGACGCGAGTAGACACCCCGGTTTGGCGGTTCTACTTGTGTCACCATATGTGCATTAAGTACGCTGCGTCAAGATGAGACCACTTCCAGAAGTAAGTTGAGTGGATATCGCGATCTCTCTGATCCCACGCCTGAGATAGATTGAGCCAGTATTGCCTGACATCGTCTGCTGCGGAACTCTCAGGAGTATCTAGGTGTACTGGCCTTGTGAGATTTCTTCTATGGTCAGACTTTTAGCACAAGTCATCTGACCTGGTTACCTGAAACTTACGCCCTAGTAAGTCTGAATCTTCAGGCTTCATAACAAGTAGATTCCCCGCCGTGGGCTTCCTTACCGTCAAGGGGGCTGTGCTCATGTCCATGAAGCTAAGGACGGAACATATCAGGAGTCTCTGAATCTCCTCACGGTTGTTATAACCAGGAGGCACATCTGAAGCGTTGGTTTGATTAATAACGAATATATGATTTGACGTGAGAGCAAGCTAAGGCGGAGAGTTTCAGCAGTTTCATTAGTCGCTGAATGTTGTACTTGTGCAAATATTTGTATAGGTGAGTTCTGCGGAGAAAATCTTAGAACTTCTGAATCAAGGCAACGCCCGGCGCAAGACGGAAAGTACTGATGCCAACGCCACCTCGTCTCGGTCAGTTATCTAGTTTGCAGCATTACCACAGAGTTTGGTTGTTCTGGATTTCAGTCTGGGAATGTTGTATGATAGATAAACGTTGTTCGACAGGCACTAGTTAACTGCGAGCGATGGTGTCTGTTTCAGTTCTCATCTTTATCACTAGATTCTGAGGAGTACAATTCTCTTCGAACTTGAACGAAACTCTTCTGATGGGTTCTCGCCAAGCTAGTAATTATATTGCTGTTAAAGTTTCCCTGTCGGTGATTCTATAGAGACTGAAGACATAGCGCTTAGATGCGGATCGAATGTAATGCGAATGTCGCTTTAAGAAGTTCAGTCTTGTGTTCTGAGCTGTTGATCTGTTGTGTGAAGAACAGATCGCATGCCGTCCTGGAAATCATTGTCAAGAGGAAACAACGAAATACATATCGAGCCCAGGTGCTCCAAGGAAAGCTTGCACTGGTCGATTTAGCTGGCAGGTAGGAACTCCTGAGTGGTTTCCTTGTCTCGGGGCTTTCCTTACGTCGTATCTGTTCAAAGAAGGATTTTCCATGTTTGCTTGTCTTTTGTTGCAGTGACACTGCTTCTTGTCTGTCTTCACTTTGTTTGCAGCGAAAGAGCTTCAGAAACGAATAATGCTGGTCAAAAGTTGAGAGATGGGGCAAACATCAATCGGTCTTTGCTGGCCTTAGCCAACTGTATCAATGCCCTCGGAAAACAGCAGAAAAAGGGGCTTGCTTATGTACCATATCGGAATAGGTAAGAGTATTTGTTGTTACCATCACCTTTGTCAGTTTGACCACTGAAGACCTTAGAATTGAATAAGGATACTCTGCAATACTGCATCGTGGTAGATAACATATTTAAAGACACCCACCTGCCTACCAAGATTGGATTTCCAAGGTTCCTGCCTACCAAGATTTCAGTTCTAATACAGCAGTGCAGTTACATAGATTTCAAAAGGTCTCATCCTGATCAATGGAAACAGTTCTAGAGAGACGGTCTTGCTGATACTTCGAATATGTTGGGTTGCAGCAAACTAACCAGGCTCCTTAAAGATGGCTTGAGTGGAAATTCCCGAACAGTAATGGTAGCAACTGTTTCGTCCGGAGATGACCAGTACCAGCAAACCATCAACACACTGAAATATGCTGATAGAGCGAAGGAGATTAAGACTCATATCCAGGTTAGTATGTTCGGGGTAATAGAAAGTATGTGTTTGGTAGAATGGGAAGCCGTGCAGACTCATTGGTTGGGACGTAAGCTAAAGTGTTTTCTAGTTGGTCCTTTTCTCGTCAAAGCTTCCAACTCGCCGGGGGTTTTAACAAGGTGACTCGACTTGTCTCCAGTGTCGGGGCGTTTTTCTCATCTTTGCAACTGTTAAATTTGGCAGACGAATGTAGGAACGGTCGATGCCCATGTTGCAGATTATCAAAGAATGATCGACAACCTACAGGTATTGATATATTAGCTTCGCCTGCGTAAATTCTTCGTCCAAGGTCTAACAATGATCCTTGTAATTTGATTTCAACTATATAGCATCTAACGCTGTTATCTGATATGGGCAGGTGGAGGTGAGTCAGCTACGGAGGGAACTGGCAGAGAAGGAGACGCAATTGAGTGCCAGAACGTCAGAGAAAACTGCAGATGATGAACTGTCGTGGTTAGATGTGTTGAGTCACGATATCAACGAGAACGTAGAAGAGCGCATCAATCTGCAGAAAGCTCTTTTTGAGCTAGAAGATACGAATCTACACAATAGAGCAGAGCTTCAGCAGCTTGATGAGCTTATTGCAGAAGGCAAGGTACACAGTTTGCAGCTTCGCCGTGATCTTTTTGGGGAATGTGGTCCATTTATACGGGGTGTGTTACTGGGTGTGTCATTTACCCTAAACTATGTGTATAGCATTATCTGTACGTTTAGTGCTTATTGTGTGCGGGACTGGTTTTCGTACGTGTTAATCGTGATTTTTCACTATTAGAGATTTAGTTGGTCACCCTTTCACTTACACTGGTATCGGTTCTCTTGCTGGAGCAACCGAGAAAGACCAGCAAGCACCACGCTTTGACTGTCCTCCTATAACCTGTTCATTATGTAAAGATCCTGCAGAAGCTGCTGGAGTATTCTGACTTTGAATTCAGTTTTGGGCTCCATAATGACTATGATTCTCCGGGTGGTTGCAGTCTCTTGGCAAGGATACGGCTGAAATTGAGGAGCTGAGAGACAGGCGACAAGTTGTCCTGGATAACATCAGGGACAACGATGAAGCCGGATCGCATATTCGACAGGTGCTGACAGTTGCAGTATCGACTAGCATTGCTTTTCGTACTCGTGCGTGCTGAGCTAGTTGGTATCCATCTTTACAGCTTTACAAATGTAAACTTTGGTTCTTTTGGCATTTATAGGACATTGAGCAGAACGAAGCGCAGCGCAAGCAGCTACAACGAATGATTGACGACGCGATTAGCAGTGATCGCAATAAGACTTTTCTTCGCATTCTCAGCCAGTACCGTTTGCTGGTATGTTGAACAGATCTAAAGGCGAACTACTCATCAGACTTTTGTATGCGTGTTCAAGTTAGGTACTTGTAGAAATGGGGTGATTGTCTCGGAATTCCGATTTGTGATATCTACTGAGAACCTTTCTGTCCCATTCATTTCCAGGGAATGTCAAACATGGAGCTCCAGATTCAAATAGCTGTCAGAGATCAGATTATCCATGATCATCAGGAAAATCTCAAGAACCTGTGGCTTGTGCTTGAGTGTTCTGGGCTGAAACATCATCAGATACTGAAAATTGCTGCTCAGCAAGGAATCATGATTGAGGAGGGAATCATGCCACCTTCAAGAGGCCTAGTACCTGTTAGTCCAGTCCTCACGACGCATAAGCTGCAAAATTTGACAACTTCGGGTCCCCTGACGACTACAGGTCCGAGATATCCCAACCCTGATGTAGGTCTTGCCAAAGAGAACAGGGCTTGGTGCGATACTACTTTGGTTCGTAGTGAAAGTGAGTTGCCAGCAGGTTCTCCTAGAACTCCCAGTCGAGATGGATGGAGAAATGTTCGTGCGATAGATAACAGTTACAGCAATATGCAGGTGTGGAACAACTCAGAAAGGGTAACAAACCCAAGGTCGAAGTTTCAGGATAGGACAGGTGATGTCGATGGAATCCTATCAGCCGATGGCAATGTTTATAGTAGTGGATGCCATTATAATCTTGGATACCACAATCCTGAAAAACTAAGACGGATAAAGACTCCAGGATCAGTTGATAGCAGATACTCGGCGCGTGGAAGGCCAACTTCTATGGGACAAGATCACTGCAATGGTTGTATACTGAACAGGGGTCGATCTCCTCCAATGGTGGTAGAAGACCTTAGTCCCACATGGCAGAAAAGGCGACCACGGTCTGCCGAAAGTCGCACGCGCAAAATTTTCGGTGAATACAGGGGGGATGACAGAGAGATGATTGACGGAGACGAGTCAGCGGGTATTGATGCTGGTAGTGAACGTAGTGATACCGAGGAGGAACCAGACAACCGGGACTGCTGGACCGGTACAAGGCCTGACAAAGCCAGCGCCTTAGACAATGATATGCTGCGAAAGGTACCGGTCATCCTATTCTACTTCATGATTTTTCTTACGTGCACCGGGCAAGCCATTTTTGTTACTCCAATTAGGGTCAAGATCCCTGTGATTATCAAAATCCCCGTTATATTATGGATTCTCCTACTCTGCTGTATATAATCCGGGTAAACAAATTGTTTTGTTAGAAGTGCTTCCACTCTGTTCTTGTTAAGTTCACCTGCTTGAGAAGGTGATCTTAACGCTGATTGGGTAGAAGCTCCTGCACTGATAGAGAATAGTATATATAGCGCAGAGTAAAGTAGATGGTGGGTTATTCATCTTCGCTCGAGTCGGAATTTGGGAAGTTACTCAACATGGGGACGACGCAGAGGAAGAATGGGTTCAGAGGAAGAAAACGCTTCGAGACGGAATGAGATAATTGTAGATATTGTACACCACCTGTGGCATACACTACACTACAGTGCAGGCCTCTCTATTAAATATTGACAATGTGACATACCAAATTTTCTCAAGAGCAAATGCTTGGAATAAAGTTTCACTAGTTCCTGGAACTATGGTCCCAATAAATGATCGTGGAGTGATTGTTATTTATTGGTAACAATGGACGGTTCCTTGATCGGGTAGATTCTGAGAGAACCTGCTGGTCAGGACGAGTGTCTCGAGTCCATTCTGCATAAGAGTTGAGACGGAGTAGTTTTTTCTGATCGAGAATCGGAATCCTTGTTTGCAGGAACTCTCACGGTTGGACAATGAACTTCAGGACCTGAGGCGGGGGATGGATGTTGGCTCAACCAAGCAGTGGAGTCACGGCGTTACTAGGAGTTCTGTCAGTCCATCTGAGGCAGATATTGCGCACAGCAGAAGACTATCTGTCCCTTTGTACGGTGGTGTGAGCAAAGGTTTGGCGCATACAACACCTTCAGGATTCGTAAATGGGCACGCAGCGATCCAAAGAAACGGAGGAAGCAACGGGCACACGTATCAAGCTGCTCCGACGTATCTCGCAAGTCCAACGGGAGCTTGGGATAGACGGAGTTCGTGGGAAAGGCGAGAATCACTTGATTCGGCTTTGAACATGGGACTTGACACCAATGGGCCTCGCGTATCTGCTTTCGGTTCAGCAGAACTCCTTGAAGGTCACCCCAGTATGGTACCAAAGATGAAAGTGATCATCGATAGAAGCAAATCCAAAGTTGAAAGTGCTCCAGCAGTGACTAGGCAAATGTGGCCCAGACACATTTCGGAGTCGAAATAGTCTATATTTACTGTAGATAGATATAATCTTTCCAATACCGGGGTAATTTAAGCTTTCCGATACAACAGATTTGTCCCTGTACTCTGTCTGAAGTTAACCCCGAGAGGGCTCAATTAGCCTAGCTGGTGCAACACCTTACTCACCCCCAACCGAGGACGTGTACTGTCTGTGCACACCCTTAATATTCCCTGAAGCTGAAGTGGTGATAGGATGAATCGTGCCAGTAGATCGGTGGGATGAAATATGTAACTGTTGATATTGATTATCTTCGTGATGCCACTTGACGTGTTCAACGGCACACACGCGCTGCTGCTGCTACTTCAGTGTGAGGTACTTAGCAGTGCGCTACATGGATGAGCATCAAAATGGAGGGTGCCTCTGAGGTTATTTCTAAGGTTTCCGAGTTCGTGTTGCAGACCAGTGTACGTGCTAATTCCCCGAGTTCGAACTTGCGAAATGGAGAACCACGAAATGGTTGAGAGGCTTTGTGGAGTGAGTACCTTGTACCTCATACACCAGGAAAAGACATGTGTCTGTTTTCTATTGGAGGGGCTCCACTCGAGCGTGACTTGTGAGTTATTGAACCCAGAATATGCGGATTTCAATACCTAGCGCTATGGGTGGATCGTCTGTAAAAGTAGAAACCTCAATGACCTTTGCTGTTTAGATGGCGCAGCGGGCCGGTAAATAGCATAGTGTGTGACTTTAATCCATGCCAGTACGAAGGACCATGGGTCTTTCGATGTCAGGACGTGTCGAAGGTGGCTTGGGAGCTGTGGTGTCTGTCTCTCACGATTACCAGATGTACCAATTTTTGATAGCCAGTGAATTGAACTTGGCGTTTCATTCTTCTTGCCTTTGTCTTCAGTTTTACCAGAGCGATCTATGGTTAAAGTGTATACGACCCTGCTTGATGCTCATAGAGCACGGCCTGCGTTGGGGTAGTATTTTGTAATTCAATCCGGTACCAGTATTCTACACCTACTTGTTTAATCTTTGCCGTTGCCAGTTAGTGTCCAGAAATCTAAATGTGTGTCCATTTAAGCTGGAAGTTTTCATCATGTGGTTGCATTTTGCTCTCTCTTTACCATAGAGCCTTAACTGACACTTTCCATGTGATATTCTCGTCGTTACTGGCAATTACCTCACCTAAAATGACTCTGTGATTTGAGAACTGAGACTTGCCTAGCATTCACGATCCAGTCCATATCTTACTTGTTTGCATCTATTTTAAGTTGCGTCCAGCAGTTCTCTAACTATCAGTTGGGCACGACAACATTCAGAATGTTTCACGGTAATTACAACCTTCAGGTACTTCTACAACTTACTCCCCATGGGTCAAAATTGAAAATCACTCCGGAAACCATTGTCATCTTCCTTATGCACCTACGAGGTACAGTTCTTCAACTGAAAACGTTGATGCCCTTGCTACGTCCGCTTGTAATATACGATCGATTAACCACGACTGCAGGCTTCTTCCTCAAGCAGAGTTCAGCAGAGTAACAGACGCTTTCTGAGCCGTATGCTTCGACTAGGGAAAACCATCTACACACGGTGGTGGTATGACCAAACCTTTCATAGATCCGGTCACCTTTCAAGTGCATGCAGTACAGTTGATTCCCGGGCTTGTTAAATCATATGATCAATAGTCGAGGTTATGATTTCTAAGTTAGATCACCACGCCTTGGAAATGGTGCTGGGGTCGAGCCCTTTCTGCAGGGAGGGCTCGGTCACTCCACCGCGAAAACACACACAGAAGGTAAAAGATGAGTTCTAAGCAGGCAACGGGAACCAAAGTCTTGGGCACATAACTGACTGCAGTTAAGTTTGCACCAAAATCTACTGACTACATGTAATGTCGCAAGAGCAGGAGAGATGCTGAGTTTCACTGACGGTGCTGAGAAATAAGACATGAAATCCACCCCTTCACTGTTACAAAATTGAGAATTGCACCCCGGTGACGGTGGGCGCCTCTTTGTGGTGCCGGGGAGAACAGGACTCTGGATCCTGGCCAAACGCCCACCTCGGCTTCTTGACCATTTCCCCGGCTTGGCCTTCCGGGTGTCATGGTCGTGGCCTCTCTGCCTTTGCTACCTCTTTTTTTCAATTTTTTTTGGCTGTGCTCGGGTGTGGCTGGCGTATCTACGTCGGCATCTTTGTTCGAGCTCGTTCTTTTTCATATCCGCGGGTCTGGCTCACTCTCCCTGCCATATAGGTATACCTAGACGCACAGTGTCCCGCT
Source organism: Asterella californica (assembly GCA_036924285.1). Lineage (NCBI taxonomy): Eukaryota > Viridiplantae > Streptophyta > Marchantiopsida > Marchantiales > Aytoniaceae > Asterella > Asterella californica. Next base: position 18,047,009 of record JAYKYS010000002.1, on the reverse strand, counting down.
CCCTCTTATCTCCAGGTGATTCCACTCAGAATATGAGAATTTTATTTCTCACAAAAAATACTAGCAGCTTATTAGAACTGATAACAGATGAAAATGTTGGAAATGATCAGAAGGAAAATTTAGACAAAAATATCCTGAGATGAAATGTGTACATTTTACTTAGACAGAGAGGATATCAACTCATACTACTCTACAAACAATATGGGTTAATAAATAATTGTGATCATCTCAAAGTGATTTACCTAATTGCTATCATACTACTCTACAAGTGGGTTATAATAATTGCGATCACCTCAAAGTGATTTACCTAACTGCTCTCACAATACCTCTCACGTCAAAGTTTTATTACAAGTCATCTCTTCTCTTTTTGTCTTCAGTAGGATTTTAGATAATAAATAGTAAATGTTATTATTTGTCCCTTGAGGACTTCGAGGACCATGGGACTGTTCATGTGCGTCACCACAGCAGGACTCGGACCAGAAATTTCATTAACAGTTTGCAGCGCATGCACCTCCAACCATACCCGCAAGAGACTGAACCCACTATCTTTTTTTAGAGGATTGTAGGCTAAACCACTTGGGACACTGATCTTCGGTATGATGTGATTCTCTAATGATATTTAATGTTCAGCTAGTTGAGGTGTGCCTAAGGAAGAAAAAATGATGTTTAACTCACAAGTGCGCGCATGCCATATCCTTGTGAGTTTTCTCTTTGGATGCACGTAACTTCGTGTCTAGTGGGCAAAATGCACGTTGTGAATATATTTTCTGATATGCCATTTGGATAATACACTATTAGTTACAGTGAATTGAAATTTTACATGGAACAAAAATTCCTATCACATAACTAGTTGCATGTAGGATAATCTTCTAGAGATAGGGAGTTTTTGGTTTAAGCGTGTAGCCGAGGCGAAATCCAAAACCGTGGAACTCACCGTCTATAGAATAATAAACTGCGTAAATAATCGTATTGTATTTCAAGAGGATGATTGTAGAGTCAAACTGTGAAATTAATATGGAGGTATATTCGAACTTGTAAGATATCTTCCGTTTCCAGAATTGAAATGTGATTTCAGAAGAAATAAGATCAAAGGAGGGAAGGAAGGAAGGACTTTGAAGGACTTAACGACTTGACCGGGAAGTCGAGAATAGAAGAATCCTAAGTGGTTCTCTGAACCAAGGTTGGAACGTTGGGTTAGGACGTAGAGGCCTATCTCAAGAGGATCATAGACGAACGCTGACCTAAAGAGACAAGTCTAGAAACGGATCAAAATGCAGACCGAAACATAAGTATGAGACGTGGGTCCGAGATGCGAGATCGAGTCCGGCGTAGACAGATCTTGATCAGATGTTGGTCCAAACCCCAAGGTCCAAGTCTGAGGCTGGATCACAGTTCTTAAGAAAAATCCTAAGTGTTGGAGCTCCAGTGACGTTTCGGATTGTGACTGAGCTCTAAATAAGACCTCGAGGCGAGTAAGGTATCATTAGAAAAGTCTTGGCGAGAGCTTTCCATTATATGCTGAACTCCTCTAACTGAGATCAGAGCTGAGAATAATGATCGATCTCGTGATCAGGTTGTGATATAAATTTCAGAGATCAAAGAGGAGGGCGAGGTCGCCAATCCCTAGAAGTATATATGAGGGGGGTTCGATGCCTGGGTGGACCAGGACGAATCACCCGATCCCAGGGTTCGGTGGGCAGACTCTGGAGCATGAGGTGATGGCTGGACCAATGCCAAGGCGCGTTCCGATCTAGACTTGGACGTTTGGACTTAGGAATGACTCAAAGACTGAGATAAGACTAGGGAACGTGACGGCATGTTAGACCACCGCTCGAGAGCCTGGACCCAGACGGACATCACGGACGGTTGGACCGCTAGGTGTGCTGGAGACAGCGTTTAGGACCTTGGACTTTATGAGAAGTCCGTCCCAAGTCATGTTGTGACATGGTCATGTTTTAGGACCGACCTAGCTGGATCTAGATCGAGACTTAGAGAATGTTGAGCTTGAGAGTTAGGGAGAAGGTCTGGCTACGGTCCGGACCAAACGAGATAAAGATAAGTGATGCACGAACGCTAACGTGTGATTGTGGTTTGCAGGTTAGCATTGTGAGTTTCGTGGTGACCTACTGAGCAAGAGCTTCCGTTGATGCAACAAGGCGGTGTCGCGCCATTTGGCGGCTACATGCTTGACTTCTACTCCGACGCTTAGGTTTGGTAGTTCTAGAAGTTAGCTCGTATTACTTCTAGTCCTTTATGTATATGTTTGACACCTTTGCATACGGTGTTAACACTATTTTGAGTCCTAGTAGGCTGACAGTATGTTAGTTATCTTGTTCAAGCATTTGTGCGCTTGTGCAAGTGACTTCTTACTTGTCTATGAAGTTCAATGTACATAACTTAGGGTTTCCATGCTGATAGGGGTTTGAGCTCATGGGTTGTACTTACTTGTCGCCCATGCACGCTTTCTAGCTAATCTAAGTTATTTTTCGGGGCTATGTGTCATTTTAGGTAGTTTAAGTTTTACGCTGGTACTCTAGGGGGCTTGACGTGGTAGCCTATGAGTGTAGAAAAGTTACCAGGTAGTTTAAGGCACAAAAGGACAGTCAAGTGGAGCTATGAACTCCCATTGGTCCATTTTTGTCTTTTGTAAAACTCTAAGTTTAGAAACAGAGCTCTAGAGGAGAGTTCGAGCAATTGGTGAGGGATCTTCAAAATCTGAGAACAAAGGAAGAGAGAGCTCGTCGTGCCAAGCACTGTCAGTGAAATTTTTGCTCGATTTGGATCAATAAACAAGGAGTTATGCCCAATTGAAGTTCGGATTGTGCCAAAACTGCATCACTTTTGTTGATTTTGGGGTTTTCAGTGCCAATTGTAGCAGAATTGAGGAAATCACTTCAAAACTTCGTGGTTGCGTTCACTGTCAGGAGGGCTACGACTGTCCAAAAAGTTTCGAATCATTTGAGTAACTGAGTAATTCAGGGCGGCCGCTGAAGCAGAGGGGGTCTGAAAAGCTCTTAATCTAGAGCAGCGACTTTAGAGAAGAAGATCTGAGTTCTACAAACAATCAAGAGTCCCAACTTCACAGGGATGTTCAGCATCCTGTAGACTTCAAATACTGTGAGAAGATTTGAAATTCATCGAGCCAATTCTCTGTTCTATGTCTGAATAGCTGTCTAGGTACCAGAAATTGCCATAATTCTCTTATTCAGAGCTTTTCTGTCAACATCTCGGTGCTAGAATTCAATCTCAGGCTGAAACTTCGTGTGTGTGTTCAGTAGTGCCTCATTTACATGTAGGGGAAGTTTAGAAGTCTAAACCTTCATAGTTTTCCTCTCTTTGAGTGTTAAAGTTCACCGCCTAAGCTTATTACTACCAGTGAGACCTAAATTTCGCCTTTTGAGCATATCAGAGGATCCTACACTCCTGTGTGAGTGTTTATAGCTCCTGTTGTGACCTGAAAGCCAACCTCTTGAGTAAACAACCACAGCCAGAAGCCCGGCGCTTTCCTAGGTAGACGGATCACACTCCGACATACTCTCTTTTTGGTGAACTCGACGTGAAACACCTAGGGTGGGAGTTTTCTTAAGAGTGTTACAGGATCAGATATCATGGCCAACCAAGGATCATCAAGTGGAGGTGCTGCTGCTGCTCAGCAACCTATTCAGTTTGATGCTGCTACGATGAAGATGTTCCAGGCTTTTTCCATGTTCATGCAGCAGCAGCAGAGCACAGAGAGGAAGGAGGTGTTAGCAACCAAGGCGTTGCAATCTGTGGTGCATCAGATGGACCAGTTCAAGGGTACAGATATTTCCAAGTATGTGCGATACTATGCTAGGGAGATGGAGGTGAACAAGGTGCTTGAGAAGGAGATGGTGGAGAACTTTGAGCTTGCTGTTGTCCCTGAGATTCGTGGGCGTGTGAAGGAGCTCAAGCAGCAGCAAGGACAGAGTTGGGAGAGCTTTATGCGAGCTTTGAAGGAGGAGTACTACACTGAAGATTCAGAGAGGGTGACCAAGAGAACGTTCTTGGAGTGGGTGGTTAAGCCTAACAAAGGTTTGTCTGTAAATGAGTTGTTAAGGGAGTTTGATCGTCAGTATGCTCAGCTTTCTAGGACAGAGAAGCTTACACTGGAGGTGGAGAAGACCGAGCTTTTCTTACAAGCAGCGGACGTGACTATTCAGGAGAAGCTTGAGCTATTGCTGGAAGACAAGAGTGAGGAGAGAGGATTGAAGACTGATTGGAAGGAGGTCGAAGAGGCTGTTTCTTTGCTGGCCAAGAGACAGAGAAGAAGGGACAAGGTGGTGGTAAGTGAAGCAGCACCTCTGATAATTCCTGTCAAGCAGTTGCCTACTAAGCCCGCTTTGGTAATTGCTAGAGAGGAAGACTCACCGCTTGATGAGTTGATTAAGGGTATGAAGGAGCTTAAGCTTAAGCTCACTAGGTTAGAAGAGAAGGAGCAGAATGTACAACCTACTATGCAGAGATCTCAGATGAGAGAAGGCTTTGTTCATCGTTGTATATGGTGTGATAGCCTAGACCATGTAAGAAGAGATTGTGGAGAGTTTTCAGATGCATTGAGGAAGGATCTGATCTTCTTCAAAGATGGTAAGATCCATCTGAGAGAGACTGGGATGATGTTGGGAACCAACTTTGGCAAGGGTGGTATGAAGAGGCTTGTGAATGAGATATCGGCATCACATGCTGTTTCTCTTGTGAATGTTGCTACCTGTGGAGTGAAAGTGGAGATGGAGAGAGAAAAAGGGACTACTGGGTTGTGGTCTGATGTAGTGCGGTCCGTAGCTAGAACAGAGCTAGACAAGGATGTGCTACGAAGGGTTGGCAACTCAATTCGAGAAGCTACAGGATGGAATGATCCTGTGGATACTATGTCAGTGCATGCTTATGTTGCAAGAAGTCAGCATGAAGCTGTACTAGAAGAAAAACGCATGAGGGAGGATGCAGGAGAGGCTTCTACAGCCAAACGACCTGCTACAAGGAGTGAAAGGGCTAGACCATATGCAAGACAGGAGACAACACCTACTCGGGAGGAGACTATGGAGGATCTACCATCTACAACACCAAAGGAGAAGGAGAGAAGCAAGGAGAAGGATAAGATGCCTGCATACAAACTTCAGTCTGACATTGAGATTGCTACAGACTTGAAGCAGGTGTTAGAGAATCGTATCTTGAATGGGAAGGTTGAGTTTACTTTGGGCGAGATTCTTGGGATTGCAAAGCGTGAGTTCCATGAGGTTATCATAGATATCATCAAGAGGAAACGTCAGATTTTGGGTGAAGCAGCTACGCTTAACGCTCTAGGGACCAAACTGTCGGAGGATGAGGAAGATGAGATTGCTGGTTACTGCTCTCAAGTATCAGAGGGGAGTTCGTATCAGCACGTGAGGTTTGAAGATGAGGTGGAAGCATCGCAGAAGAGCCATTACTCTCACAACCATTGGGCAAGAGCAACCACAGAGACCTTGGTGAAGTTGGGAGATCTGGAGGAACCTATGGTAGCATTGATGATCACGGCTCAGAGATTAATCTGATGTCTAAGGAGCTCTACTTGCTCCTTAGACATCAGATTAATCTCCAAGTGAAGATGAGGTCTAAATCCGTGAGACGAATCCCGGTCTGCTTCAACCTAACTAACTCAACACCATCCTGAATCCTTTGATACTCAGGAGTGAATCGTCTCGAACTCCTCGAACTCTTTCCAACCAAGCACCGAGACGGTCAAGGTATGTTCATCTCTGTATGCAGTCCATCAGACAACAGGTATGACCTTTGGGTCATTGATGAACTAAGTGGACAGGAGGTGCTTACCTTATAAATGAACCGCGGTTCTGAGTGCTTATATGCGAGAGTTTAGTGTTAAGCTGGATTCGTTCTCCAAGTGGACTGAGGAGACCAACATATGTATATTTATTGAGAAACTCAAGTCTAGCTCGGAGAATGCTCTCTTTCGGATGCCGAAGCTACTTGGAGCATGTGCCGAACTTTTAAAACTAGCGGAGCGGATTAAGACAATGGAGTCGAGCAACATAAACCTTTTGAACCACGTAGCATGGACAAGGTTCACAAGAAGAACAAGGGCTTTAAGCGACAATGAGATGCGGGTGAGAAGGATAGAAAATACTCTTTTGTCTCGGCAGCAAAGCGGCAACAAACAAAGTCAAAACTTAAGAGACAAACACCTCAGAAGGGCAATGGTACTAAGTTTACTTGTTACAACTGTGGCGAGGTGGGTCATATTGCTAAAGGGTGCACGAAACTTATGTGGCCACAAGGAAAGTAGCATCACGGTTAGCAACTTTGGCTTGTAGAAACATCAGTCTCGAAGTCTTCTTCGTGATTCTCAAGGTCACAATCATCTGGTCCTCTAACAAGTCTTTTGCAACAAACGCATTCATGCTATAGTTACTAACCTTAGGCTTCGTACACCCATTTGCAATATGATCCATCTCGTCACAATTGTAGCAAGTAAATTTAGCACCATTACTCTTCTGAGGTGTTTGCCCCTTAGGTTTCGACCTTGTTTGCTTCCGCTTTGCTGCCGGGATAGAAGAGTCCTTTCGATCTTTCTCATCTCATCCCATTGTCACTTGAAGTCCTTGTTCTTCTTATAAACCTTGTCCAAGCTGCGTGGTTCAAAAAGTTTTTGTTGTTGCACTTCGTCTTCCTCGATTCGCTCCGCTAGTTTCAAAAGTTTGGCACATGTCTCGGATAGCTTCGGCATCCGTAAGAGAGCCTTCTCCGAGCTAGACTTGAGTCCCCCAAAATATAAATATATTTTGGTCTCCTTGGTCCACTTGGAGAACGAATCTAGCTTAGCACGAAACTCACACACATAAGCACTCAAGATCCTCGTATGTTTCAACCTAACTAACTCAACATCATCTCAAATCCTTTGATACTCTAGAGTGAACCGTACCGCAAGCAACTCCTTGAACTCTTTTCAACCAAGCGATGAGACGGTCAAGACATGCTCATCCTTGTATGCAGTCCATCAGAGAAGCGCATGATCCTTAAGGAACATAACCGCCGCTCTCACCTCGTCTGACTCCTTAGTCTGACTCCTTTCGGTAAATTCATCTTACAAAGCTTCCTGGTAGACGAAGAATTTCCTTGGCATGCCTCAAGCTCGGCGGTATTTTTATCCCTAGAGACCATATCCTCATGCATGATCTTCATCATCTTGATGAGTTCTGTATACAAAGCTCTTTGACTTCTCGCGCTTGAATCATTGGACACCGTTGGTAAAACTCCATCATGTTGCACCGGTGTCGCAACTAGTACGAGGTTTCTTTGAAGTTGGGATGAAGGTTGTCGGTTATCGTCCTCTGACTGTGTCTCGGGCTAGCTCGAGTCGATCTGATCCTGGTGTCATCCGCCAATCGTTTCTTGATCTTTTCCTTGGAATTTTATTCCGCGTCGGTCATCCTTGCAAGCACTCACCTAGAAACGTTGATCTGCTTCGTATCTCGCATCCCTCCTCAAGCATCCAGCCTTAAGCCGCTATCTTGAGGTCTCGTTCTCTGAAACGTCGACTCTGATATCACTTTTCGCACACCTACCGCCTTGTTGTGTCAGCACAATCTCTTGCTCAATAGGTCACAGAACTCAATGCTAACCTGCAGCACAAGTTAGCGTCCATTCACCACTTATCTTAATCCTGTTTGGTCCGGACCAGAGCCGGACTGTCTCCCTAACTCTCAAGCTCAACATTCCCTAAGTACTGACCTAGACCTGGCTAGGTCGGTCCCAAAACATGAGCAAGTCATAACATGACTTGGGGCAGACTCCCCATAAAGTCCAGGGTCCTAAACGGTGCCTCCAACACATCTGACCCTAGGGTCCGACGGACGGACTCTAGGGGTATGAGATGATGACTGAGTCAATGTCAAGACGCGTTCTGGTCCAAGCTTGGACGTCTAGACTTAAGAATGACCCAAGGACTGAGGCAAGACTAGAGAACGAGACGGCGGGTTAGACCACCCTTTGGGAGCTGAGACCCAAGCGGACATCACGAGCGGTTGGACCGCTAGGTGTGCTGGAGGCACCGTTTAAGACCCTGGACTTTATGTGAAGTCCACCCCAAGTCATGTTATGACTTGCTCATGTTTCGAGATCGACCTAACCATGTCTAGATCGGACTTAGAGAATGTTGAGCTTGAGAAATAATGAGACGGTTCGACTCTGATCCGGACCAAACAAGATAAAGATAAGTAGTGTATGAACGCTAACGTATGATTGTGGTTTACAGGTTAGAGTTGTGAGTTTCATGACCTACTGAGCAAGATCTTCCACTGGCGCAACAAGGCGATAGGTGCGTGAAACACGATAGTTATCAAGATCATTGTGACATCCATCAGGTGAAAAGTGGATAAATCAATGCTTCATCATGTCATTGAGCTCCCAACAAGTAGGTGCACAACATGAAGGTTTCACAACAGAGATCAACAGTCAATATCATAGTCATGTGTAGCAATGGGTGCTCTTGAGAAACGATGGATACTTGAATCAGTTATTCTTTGTGCACGTGTCATATCTAATGAGATGCAAATGTTGAAATGAATTGGTAGTTAGGAATCATGAAGTTATAAATCAGTCATGTCTCTACAGATTCCAATATCAGACAGCCTGTAGAGACCAATGATCATGAAATCATTGTGAAAACAAGAGGCGGTAAAGCATGAAGCATTTCGATCGTGAATCTACTAATTGACGTAAGGTACTTGATCATTGCGATAAGACATATCTGTTCGTACAAAATTGAGAATTACACTCCAAGTTTCTCAGAATATGAGAACTTTCTATCTCACGAAAGAATATTACCAGCCTAATAACAGATCAGCATGCTAGAACTGATCATAAGGAGAACTTAAACAGAAATATTTAGAACTAATAACATATAAGCATGTTAGAAACTATCAGAAGGAGAACTTAAACAGGGTGATGTTCAGAGAACGTTCAGCTTTAGTCCGGGCATTCTTCTTGTATCGTTAGACCCTTACTTTTTGTTCGTAAATCTGGTATTTTATTTCATGAATATTGTCCCTCCTGGATTTGTTCAAAACTCTCAAATTCTCTGTGTTTAGACTGAAACTGATTTCATTATAGGACATGAAATTTTACATTTGTACCTTTGTTGCATTCCTTGTTGAGAATATAAGTGATAGTGTAATAATCATCCTTACACTATTATGATAGTGTAATAATCATCAAAATTTATGTCAACTGCAAGATTTAATAATTAAATGTATATAAGATATGTTTACTGTATTTATTGTATATCATATCTGTTCTTATGTGAATATTTTAGACTTTCTTATCTTGTTATTTTATGATGTGGATTTATGTGTATAACAACCCTCGCTAGAATGATGATGATTCTTATCGCATGTTAGAAGTTTTTGAGAGCTGAGGGCTTGTGTTCTTTCTTAGTTTGACATATAGTATTATATAACATTGTTCACTAAGTAATTAAAATAACCGTTAAAAATAATTGGGTACTATTAATGGATTTTCTTTCCTATGTTTTCATTTTCTAACTCTATTAGTCTTCATAAAATTTAATTTTTAGTGCGTGTAAAATGCAAAACTATGCAATGGGAAACATGTGGTTACCACAACCATAATGCAAAACAAAACTTTTTTCTAGAATCCAAATTTATAGAAAAGAAAAAGAAACACTTCAATCATTAAAGAACAGAAATTATGGTTAAATCGATGACAAATAACCCATGAACCACCAAAGTTGCACCTCTTTGTGCAACTTTGGTGGTTCATGGATTATTTGCTGCACCTCTTTGGTATCTTTGGAACATTATGGATGAAGATGACAAGTAACCGATGAGGTGCAACTTTGATGGTTATTTGTCATCGATCGTCCATAATGTTCATTGACAGACTGCAATTTAAAAGAATCAATCCTCAAATTTCATAGGTGGTATATACAGCAGTCTATGAAGTTCATAGGATTATTCTCGTCAAGGGAATAGAAGCTCATAAAATCCATGATCCTAATTCTAGCGAATGAAGATGCGAAGAGTCCAAATGTTTGCGCGAAACATTTCTTTTACTTCTAAGTACTAAATAGAAAATGCAAAGATTTTCATTCAAGCATAATGCTTATGATAATTATATAATGTGGTAATGAATTTACTTTTAAAAAGGAAAATATATCTGATATAAAATAAAATATCAGGAGTTATAAATAGTTTAAATAAGAATATATATTTATACTTATATAAAATCACTTTAGAATCTGATTCCTAAATTTTCTAAATAACATTCTTTTTTATGCTAAAATGCTGGTCACAAGATGTTTATTGTGACATACAAAGGTGCTCCATGGAACTCATGGACGGATGTTATTAACCCTTTTCTTTTTCAACCTCTTTTTTGCACTTTGAGCCTTTCATGCTCAAAGTACGAAAAACTTCAACCCTTTCATGCTCAAAGTACGAAAAACGGGTTGAAGTTTTTGATAATACATTGTCAATTTGATCTTCTAAGGAGTTAGAAGATCAAATTGACGATCTACGAACATATTTGGTCATAAGTACTTTTTTAATGGTCTCAGTTTTGACCCAAACGGAACACTTTAGAGAAGTATTGAACGCAACTTTGACTACGGTTTTCAAGATCTTAATGATCATTTTTGACAATTCTGAGGTGTTATGTGTGTCAAACTACTTAGTAAAACACAGCTTGAAGTTGTCGATTCTAATAAACTATATTAAACTACAACTATATTAAAACATTATATCAGGTTTCAGGTTTTCTCAGGGAAGAACTAATATCAATATATTATACATTATATTTGTGCATCTTTGCTTATAAACTTAAGTGTCTGAACTTAAGCCTAAACTTTGGTGATGGATTTAAATATGTACTTTCATAAATTGTCCAGTAATAGGAAAGGAATGCAAACTCTTTGGTGAAGACAAAATAACAATTTACTAACAGAAATGTGATATTTTTAAAATCTTCAAGACTAGAGTTAGTAAGAATTTTCTCTCTGGTCTTTATATTCATCATCTCAACCAATAAACTGAATCTAGTTCTAAGTTGTAAATTAGAAAGTACAGCAAGGAGATGAAATATAGAATAATATATATTTTGTCTTGTAAGAAGAACAACACTTATAACTTGGTGAAACTTTCATCTCGCAATGAAACACTTGCTTATAAGTGGACCCAAAAGATTAGCTAATGATTCTACTGAATTTATTGTTGCCATATATCTTACAGTATTTCAAAGAGATTACCTTTTATTACTTTTGCAAACCTAATAATTAAATTTGTATGCAGACTGATATCAAAACTGTCTTTGGGAAGAATGAAAAGTATTTTCTAATCCAAGTGCACGTGGTGGTTACAAGTGGATATCTTCTACAAGCTTAAATAGTTTTTGTCATAATATACGTTTCTTTCTCTTCTAACCCAGCAACCTTAACATCCATGTGCTTCATCCCTAGCATTATCTAGTCCACTACAAGATCTCTCTCTTTACTGTCCACAACTAGAAGTTGAACCACATAACCCACTTGAGTAGGTGTGGTAATCATCAATATTGATGTTGACCTAGCTCCTAGTCACAACATTATCCCATCTACACTCTCTTTTTGCAAGAAAGTAATCGCTCCTTGCACAACCTCTCAATTTTTTGTTAATTTTTCTTTTTCATCCTTATCCTCCAAAAGTATTTCTAGCCGCTCTTGCAATGGTTCTTCTACAGCTTGAAGAAATAACTTTGTTTTATAGATTTCCAGTGTCAACATCTCCACCATAAAAAGTTGAGAGAATTGTTTCTCAAACTCCCGTAACAGCTCAATAGGCTAGAAGTTTTTGCTGGATCGTTCAAAGCATCCCAAAAATGATTTCTTGGTCATTTTATTTCAGTTTTCCAAGAAATATTCTTTCCTAAACGCTCGTGAAAAGGTTTCTCATTTATCCTCAAATCGCTTCATCAAACCTCTCACATTCTCCCTTAGCTCAGATACCGTAGCGAGTTTGAATATCTAGATCATCTCTCTTTCTGCTACTTGATTTCATTTCATCTCTTTCTCGTAAAATTTCAAATATTTTGAGATTTTCCTCCTATCGAATTGATCCAGCTTGTCGACCATTCTTCTAAACACCCTTATATTCAAATCCTCTTTTTGCACATTTTCTTGTTGCTTGCAAGAATAACGTGAAGGCTTGAAACATCTTCGCAGCTGCTGGATCCAATTGCATCTTTGATATCCATGTTGATCGCTTAGCTTTGTTTCTAGTCATGATTGCCTTGGTATTATTATCATCCCATAGCTTTCTTCCCATGTCCGCAACGTCCTCCCAAACCAGAAGTCTCATGTCCATCCCAACTCATGATCGTTGCTCCTTCCAAACTCTTAAGTATATTTGTCCCAAACACTTCACGTCGAGTTCATCACATGGGTCGTATCAAATTTCATGAAGCTGAGTCTGTAAAAGCACCAGGCTCCTAGCTGCTAAAGACAACGCAGTAGTGTGCACGGAAGATAACAACCTCAAGTTTGGCTCTTCTGACTTGTAACCTGACTTTTCTGCGTCTTTAAATTATATCCAAACTTCAAATGCTTGCAGTATGCTCAGAATTTCTCCAAATCCTGTGATTATTGTTTCATTAGAAACCTCTTTGAGTTATCTGTCCAATGATATTCATATTACTTGAAACTTACTTGTCTAGTTTATGTCTTTTCTTCAAATATATCGATAAAATCAATTACAGAATCGAGGTTTCACTCGATCCTTCAGCCTCCAAACCTCGATATCAGAATCGAATTTAGTATCTGAACTCCCAAACTCATCCATGGAAAGTAAAACCGTTAAAAATATTTTTTTTGATGGAAAAATCTCTCTGTTTTTTTATTTCTCTTTTCTGGTTGCAACTCCACCCAAAACTCTATGAGAAACACTCGATTTCAAAATCAAGGTTAGACCTTGAACCTTGTCGCTTGACTCAAAGTAGCCCTCCAACCTCGATTTCAGAATCAAAGTTAGATTCTCAACTCTTCTTTTTGTCTTTGTGAACTTCAAAATCTTGTAAGTCTTTGGTTATAACTCTAAATGAGATAATATTGGTGGCGGTGGAATTTCTAGTGATATCAATATCTACTCAAAGAGACATCCAAAGCAGAATTTACACAACCTCAAAGTTTAACTCTTTGCAACTCCTTTATAAAACCTCGATTTCAAAATCGAGGTTCAAGACCCTTCTCAAATATTTTTCCTAAAGACACACAGCCTCAACCTCGGATTCAGAATCTAGGTTCAGGTACTAGAACCCATATATCCAACTCAAAATGTATTTTTGCATTCAAAAGTCTCAAAATATGATTTATTTCAGTTAGTTTTGTACATTTAGCTTTACTCACATCTTGAATATAGAACCAAACTCATGATTTTTATAGTATATATTAGAAAGCTCTCGTAGATCTTGTTCCAATGACACTAAAAACATAAATAACTGATACCCCAGTACATACTTACGGTCATTTGGAACTTACGATTTTTTACCCAACCCAAGTACAACCTCGATTTCAAAATTGAAGATTGAGACATGTTTCCTCTCAAATTTGATTTCAGAATAGAGGGTTGAGACTTAAAACCTGGTTAAGTGCTCCGAGAAGTTCACCGTGCATTTCAGCACCTTGACTACTCTAGACTCAATGAATACCCTTTGTGAAGTAGAAACTGCAACTTTTTACCTCATTGAGCCCGCAGTTTGCTATCCACATCTCCCAAAATGATATGCGGCTTGCCAAGTGGCAGCCATGCATGCTACCATGACAACATTAGTCAGTCATATCATCAATCCATCGCCACATTTAATGCAGCCATTGCATTAAAATTCACCTCAGCAATTTTGTCACATCAGTAAAAAATCTGTCAAATAAGCAATAGCCATGTCAACAAAAAAATGACACATCAGGAAAATTCCACATCAGCTTCTTGACACGTCAGATTATCGATACCATGTCATCACTCGGATGTCATATCAGCACATGTCTCTATCAAAACTTAAAACTTTTGATCTCCATAACTCTCTTAATGTAAGCACGCTTACGACAATTAAAAGCAATCATGCTACTCGTCGAGCTCTACACAATGATGTACTCAAATTCAGATTCTGAGAAAGTTTGAAAAATTTTATTTCTCAATCTCTCTTTGATTCACTGGCCGGTCCACGACACGACATCATTCGCAACGATAAAAACATCAATTTTTATCTTCTCGACAAGATAAAAATTGCTATCCAATGAACCAAGTTTACAATAAATTGAAAAAAATTACAATATTCTGAAGATTTTAGTTTCACATCTTAACTGGTCCACGACACAACAACTGAGTTTAGTCTGCTTAACCCCACTGCGGGGAGTGCATTATCCTATACATAACTGGTTAGAGTCATGGACAGAAATGACGGAAGGAATCAAGAAACGATAAACAGAAACGTCAGAACCTCTCTGTTACCTTTGGGAGGAAAGGATGACTTCTTTTATGCTCCTGGAACTTCCTGTTTGGGATTGTCGTCATGTTCCAGAGCGTGACGTCATCTTATTTCTGGCTCCAAACGAGCTGTGGTTGCATCACATGGTCTCATGACTCATGATAAGCTTCAAGAGATCTGACATACATTATTTGCTGTGGTAGACCTCCCGACAAGAGAAAACTGGGCAGAAAGACATATGTATGCTTTTTCTGCCGAGTACAGTGAAACCTCGTTATAGTCGCCTAGTTGGTGACAGAGAAAATTATTATCATAAATTCGTAATGTAATATTAATCTATTGTATAATAATTTATTCCTCGTTTTTCAAATGATAGAGTTCTAACCTTTTAAACCTACTATCTGAATAAAATAGGTTCAAGATTTACTTTTCACCAAGGTGTGAAAAATCAGGTAAGTAACAGTGGTGCATAGCATTAATAAACAATTTCACTATATTTTTAGTAAGGACTTCGTTTGTATACTAACTCTTTTGTAAAGACAGAGACCACAAAATCTGATGTGATAGTTTGTTATATCTCTCCTCTTTCTTGTGTTCCACTTTCAGAGAGTTTTCTCTAAATGAACTATAGATTGAAGCATAAAATCAACTTTTGTGCAACTGCAGAAGTAATTCTTTACACATGGTTCTCTGATTTTCCTAAGGATGTAGTTGATCACATGGTTAGAGGGTAGTATTAAGTACTATCAACCGTGTTAAATTTATGTAATTATTCTGTAATTATTATTTATATGTAATCCTCTAAATAATTTTAATCCCCTAAACCGTAATATAACGAGTGTGAAGAGTATTTGAAGAGTTCTTACAAACAGAAATTTCCGTCACCATTAGAAGGTCACTATAAGCAGCGTGATTATAAAGAGGTTTTGCTGTACTCCAAGAATATGCTTTTCTTTGTTACTTACTTTTGTTTACAACTACTCATTTTTTACGATAAAAAATATTTTATTCTATTTTAATCTTCAGTGATCAGGGAGGTTTTTAATTATGATAATAAGCATTCCCTTTTTTCTTTCTGTGAATTCATCTGCAGTAGTTAATCATGTGTATACCTGGTAATCAGGTTACCAAGTTAACAATAAAATTAGAGCTTGTGCCAGAACGTCGAAAACGCTTGGATGTATAAATCAATTGACTAGCATATAATTCGACTTCGTTCTTTTCTCGTTGTTCTTATGCTAACGGGAGATCTTTATGGAATGATGAGTCTGTCGTAGCCGGTATGCAGAAACATTCTGTACAACTTGAATGCACAAAGAAATAAATGTAGGGAGTACAGTAGCTTTTCTCTTTACTATTCAATAACAAATATCGACAGAGTATGAATTGTGTTGAGTATGACAACAAGAACGATATACTAATATCCTTAAGAGTTAAAAGAGTTAAAAGGGTAAGCTTGTGCAAGCACTAACCCGCGACTTGGAGTAAATGAAGGGCATAGAATGAGGAACATAAGAATAAAGTACCTATTCAATTTTCTGCCAGGGGAAAACCAAACTACACCTTACAGGCGACAAGAGGTAAGAGTATAACATAGCGAACGTAATCGTCCTAGACATCTTCTTCTTTCTCTTTTAAATCTAACTAAATTTTAACAGGTATACCGTACTAAGGGGTCAGATTCGACAGACCATGTACACAATTTTAAAAGATTACATGACTAGAATGCCGGGATCTCCAAAAATTACAATAATATGTTAAAACTGTAGCATATTTGAATGAACAATGAATGAAATGTAGAAAAAGTTAAACTTTGAAGATTAATAGAAACGTTCTGAAGTGTACCGAACTCTGTTTTTCAATCTTGGGTGCCGAAGTTCTTTTTGCAAGAAAAATTAAATATTCGGCAAACAAGTGCCAAATCTGACCTCGAGGTACGGTATCCACTCGCCCCACTCAAAGGAGGAGATGAAAGTATAGAAGGGGCACGTATAGAAGGAAGTGCAATTTAAAGCAAAGCATCCGGTTAACCTCTTCTAAGAAACATGGTATTGTCTGTAGTTTTAACGACCTCAAATATTTTCTGTCATGAAGTGTTGAATTTCCCTGCCAACAAGAGACTCGTAGCTCTTGTGTGAACGCAAGATGAACGTAAACCATGGTTCTAAACACAAGTATATTTTTAACTTACGGTTCTAGCTTGTGAAGGGGGAAATATGTTTTTCTTTCACACTCATGCACAATTGTCTGATGACAGATGCCAATCAGATCGCATCGTCCAGTTATACCTGATTTACAGTACTGTAGGTGGTAGAAGAAAATGCCAAACATGTTTGAATTCTCTCTCTGCTTGTTTCTTAGAAAATATTGTGATAAGGTTGAGATTTTGTGCGATAAGTGTAGAGGAGCAGCAGCTTTGAGTCAAATTATTTACCTTCATCGTCGAGAGTTACGGTCCCCGAACATCCTTAAACGCTCGAGTTCCTTGTTGGTCTTCAGCAGATACCAAGCATGTCTCTGTGAAACCCTGTGGAAGGGAAACGTTTACGTTTCTGATTAATGTTCAACAGCTTCTGCAACATCATTCTAATTCATTTACGGTTTCGGTTGCCTGAGCGCGAGACCTGCAGTCACCATTCAACCAAACCTTCAGGACATGTCTGAAGTCCTTTATACCTTCACGACCATATCGTCCAAAGCAACGGTCCAAGAGAGACAAAACATGATCAGCATGTTTTCTCTCTATGGTCATCAACTACGCTTGGAGGAGCCTTCTAGAACCGTGGCTGCGTTCCTACTGTGCAGATAGTGAAGGGGGAGTGAATCGATAGTCCCATCATCCCATCAAGCAGGATCCCAAAACATCGGTTACACTCATCTCAATTCATAACCTTATCAGGTGTGGATATTCAAGAATTTTCGTTGCCAAATACAACTTAACCAGCGATGAAAAACACGACTTACATTAAAGTGAGAAGCAATTATACAAGCGTGCACGACAGCAACACGAGCAAATTTTCCTACCTCGATCAAGTCCTAGGACCTGGTTCCCTGGAATGTGGATCGAAATGGACATTATTGCGGATGTTAAGGAGCTGGCTTTGTTCCGCAGGTGGCTTGGAGAGTACATCTTAACGGTTTTTGTTTACCCGGATTGACTGAGAAACAGCAACGGTGGGACTGGAAGTGAAACCTCTATTGGCACCGTGGTGCACAATGCGAAGTGTGCACTGCGCTTACGATTTCAATGTAGACTTCAAGTCTACTCGTCAGGAGTGAGGACAAGGCCAAACTTGTCCACCAATCACAACATTCTACAGAAGGCATCCATTTTCTGTTCTTTTGCTTTTCGGAATGAAAAGTTAAAGTAGAGACAGGGAAAAGGCATGCATGGCCTGGGAATCTGGGAGCATTCCTAGCAGACCTACATAGTAGATGTGCAGAGAAAAGGAAGAAGGGTAGATAAGGCCCTATTTATGTTTTGACACTGGCATCAATCTGAGGCGCGGAGTATCAATTATGCAGATGATGATAGCAAAAGCAGGCAACACTATCTTAACCTCCATCATGATACAGCCAACGAAAACAAGGCCCCAAATCGTCGTTGAAAACTGAACACATGTCTGAGTATGGCTGGGTCAGGGTAAGCATCTTTGTAGAGGATTTATATCCTCTGCAATGGATATACTTCTGCTCTGAGGGATAGGATTCTAATGCACGTTATTCATCGTTATCGGATGATAACATCCAATGCTCAGTACGACGAAATAGACCCGCAATAAGACCGCGTAAGCGGCAGGGCAGGGAGAAGTATAATCCCATCCATCTCAAAGAGGGGAAGATATTACATACAAGATGCATTATCTGGATTCTCGCCTCGGGTGGGGTTTCATCCCACATGTTCATATCATTTTCATTTGTTCTCTTTCTTGCCTAAGGTTCTTTTGCGAAAGGATATGTAAAGTAATATTTTGTTTACATGAATTTCAGGTCCCCCTAAGAAATGTTATGACACACATGGTCCTCACGTCATGTTACGACAGTGACTTCCACCTTTCGCTTTCCCTTCCAGGTTACATCATATGACTGGCATACGTGTCGGCAAGAGACACAACAAGAGGTGGCTTCCTGCCGTCTGGTCCTGGATACTGATTTCCAAATCCAGAAAGAACAATTGTCCAGAGAATGATCTCACATATGTACAAATTCGAACATACCAAAACCATTCAGTCAGAGGTGATACAATATCGAACAGACCAGTATATGACGCCTTGAAGGTATGGTACGCGAAACTTGTAGGACTTGTCCAGTGCTAAAGGCTGACCCCAGCGGGAATCCCATGCGATAGATGTTCTTGATTCTTCAAGAGGAGCCTACGAATTCCGGTTCTCTAACCAGGATTCTCTTCAGGTCTCTTGGACGGAGTAGCGGAATCAAAGAGATCGGACGAGATCGGTTCAAATCGTGTCCTTTGAAGAAGACACACAGATCCATAAGTGCGAAACAGGTCTGCGTTCCAATCTTGCTGCGGTGGTGTCAACGAAAATGAAGTCGAATAACAACACGACCAGGACACCAAAGTGATAACAAGGACTCCGGCGGGCACCCACCAAATGGGCGAGGGAATGAACGTACAGGTCGGAGTACTTCGGTGGACTCTAAACTCAGCCAGCAGAAATCCCGATGAACGATCACATCACTTCAGAGAAAGCTACCGTGAAGAAAGCGCTGGAGCGCTGGAGCGCTGGAGCGCTGGAGCTTACTCCAGCCGCTGATGGTCCCACGGCTGACTCTGTGATTGAAGGTGCCGAGGACAAGGGACGTCATGTGGTTTACCTCCATGACTGAAACAATGGGCAGACTGCTTGTAGGGAAGAGAGCATGTATGCATGGTGTATACAATCTTCTTGATGCAGACACTGCTCGGAGGTCCTGGAAGGATCGGAGTTCGAAGTTTGAACTGGGCGCGTGTGCTTCTTGGCCAATTTAAAATGTCTTCCAGCTGATAAGGGTGGAAGGAGAGAGCAAGGATGCTGAGGCAACTACCATTGAACAGCAAACGGCGGGGCGCGGATCCATGATGCAAGCTGGACCGGTTTGGTTCCGGTCCTCGTCAGCATTATTCTCGAGAAGTACAGCAGTGTCCGGTTAGGCCAGATGATGGCTCGATGACAAGTGTCACTGTGCAAGATTACAGTGATTTGCTGAGAGTGGAAGTAGGTAAGTGGATAATTACCAGTACAGTAGCTCGGATCCTGCAAGTGTGACAAGACAACCTGAGAAAGCGCAGCAGTTGAGGCTTGAAAGTATTATTTTCGAGTTTTCCCGGCTTCTTTCTGTGGCAATCAGATGGATTCTCTAAAGAAGTCGCAGGATATTGTTTCACCTGTTTCATAAACACTCAGAAAAGAGACTTTTCAGACGAGTTATATCCGGGAACCTGTCACCTCAGACGGTGGTTGAAAAACCTCTTCCGGACGATCTTCCCGTGAAGAATTTCCCGAGCACTGTACAGCACCATCCGTTCCATGCTGCAATGCTGAACGGACCTTGTGAGTCTTGATGCCACGGAAAAGAGAACCACGGAAGGTAAATCTCCTCCGAAGTTACAGTTCTAAAGTTACAGAAGTTACAGTTCTAAAACTGGTAAAAGGTTGAATGTACGAAACGAGAGTCTTAATTTCTCTTCAATTTCAACACAGAAAGCCAGCGAGTTATAAACCCGCGACACTTTATTTTAGGTCTCTTTTGAAATGAGGCTTTCTGCAGCCCAAAGCGAAATGAAAGCGACCGCTCGCCAGGAGTATAGTTACTCTTTGTACATGAATGTTAATGTTACAAAGAGTATGGTTTATTTCACAACCTAATTTTAATTAATTTATTACAATTAATTGTCGAGTTTTTTCTGGACTTTTCAGAAGAATGCTGTCACCTGAAAAGTCGGTAACTAAATAAGACTTCTCGAATAACCTAACTTTTGCTCTCCCAAAGGCCACGCCCGCCCGGAATACAAGTAACGGAATTCAAATACGCTACTTGTATGCCGTTTGCACACATTCCGTCCCCTCTTCTCCATCACCTCTGACGTTCCGTCCCTTCGTTCCCAAATGGTAAGTAATATAGTGTGGATTACCTACTCTTGCGTTTAGTCCACCTCGTCAGTCGCGCTCATTCTCTCTTTGCACGCGTTCGGAGACCCCTAGAGACAGAAAGGCAAATGAATCGTGTATTTAAACTTGAGAGTTTTGTTCAAATCAGATATAGATTATTGGAAGACTAGTCAGAACGAACGTTCTGCAAAAATAACGTCACTCCACATATATTCTTTCTTCTCACAGTTCCATCATCCTCTACACACTTGAGTTGGAAACATTACGTCCCATTAAATTTACCACTTGTCACCGGTTATTCCGGTTTCTTTCTTTCGGGTGGCTTTGTATGGCTTAGAGCATTAATTAGGGAGCAATTAGGGGAAACATGGCTGATCTTTATACTAGTCTTTAATTTATGAAATTCTCTAAAAGCTCCAGTATCGTGCATTTCTAACTTAATGATAAGGAGGTCATTATCTCTATACGGGTGGAGATGCTCTTATGTTGCAAAGTTTGAAGATACGTAATCATTATACTGTTATTGTCATGATGTTCAATTAGTTTATTTGGCTCCCAATGTTTTTTCGCTTGTGGTCATCAACTGACGTGAACAAACGCTTTACTCAGCAAATTTTATTTATTTGTTTATTTTTATTAATAATTTTGTAGAGGTAGGAATACTGAATTATGACAACCTGTGGTCTCCAGTGCTTTCAGCCAGCTGGAGGACCTGTCTGAATCCATCAACACACATCCATCCAACATCCCCCAAAGAAACTGCAACTAGCGGGTGGAAAGTCTAAACTCAGAGGGAACTCAAGTCTACTGGGACTCTGCCGTTCAAAGAAGGCAAACTGTGACTCAAGTTTTGACTGGTGCTAGAAAGTCGAAAGGAACGAATGAGACCAGAAGTGTTGGTGTTGAATGATAGACGCCTACTAAGTCAGACCAATTACAACAGAGTTAAATTAGCAGATTAGAATGTAAAGCACGACGACTACGGAAGGAAATGAAGGTTCTGCACTCAGCGTCACCGAACCCACCGACTGGTCCTGACCTGCTCTGGCGGAATGAGATCTCGCCCCATCTCCTGGGTGTGTCTTCTTATCACTACGGTTTCATCGCCAGGCCTTGCGCGGTATGGGTAAAATATTGAATGATTGATTCTGGCAGAAAGAAGGTTCATGTGCCTATCATCCTGTTATAAGGAGAGTGCCCGACATCTGAATAGCTGTATTTGGGATGAGAACGGACAGCCGGACGAGGACGAGGACGAGGGGAGGCTTGGGCTCATTACGCTCGGGGCTCTACAAAGTAGTCTATCACTGACTGATTCTTCTGTCATTCATTCCACAATCGGCACCTTCTGCTCCACATCGCCCTTCAGTGTTCTTGCGTTGGCGGGGCCGTGAGTGCGTTATCCTTGTCATGTGTAGCTAGTTGAAAGTGTGCGTCGAGGATCAGATCAGGTTCGTGTCGGAGTCCTGAATAAGGTCGTGCAAACGGCGGTGTGAGGGTCATCCAGACAGTCGGACGAGGAGTGACGGGAGAGTGAGAGAGGTTTTGAGGAGGTGAGAGGGAAGGTTTGCTCGAGACGAGAGGAAGGACGTGAGGAGATACTAGGGAGCAGCGAAGACTCGAGAAGATGTCGGCCTTCGTAGGTAAGTACGCCGAGGAGTTGAAGGAGACTGCGGCGTACATCGCCACTCCTGGAAAGGGTATTTTGGCTGCAGATGAGAGTACAGGAACGATCGGCAAGAGGCTGTCAAGCATCAAAGTCGAGAATGTTGAGGCCACCAGGCAGGCCTTGAGACAGCTGCTGTTTACAGCCCCCGGTGTCCACCAGTACCTGAGCGGTGTGATTTTGTTCGAGGAAACTCTGTATCAGAAGACCGATGACGGTGTTCCCTTCAGCAAGCTGTTGTTGGACCATAATGTCATCCCTGGAATCAAGGTCGACAAGGGTGTTGTTGAGTTGTCCGGAACCGATGGAGAGACCACCACCCAGGGCCTTGATGGTCTTGGTGACAGATGCAAGAAGTTCTACGAGGCTGGCGCTCGATTTGCCAAGTGGAGAGCTGTCCTCAAGATCGGCCCGAATGAGCCGTCAGAGCTCGCGATCCAGCAGAATGCTCAAGGACTTGCGCGATACGCCATCATTTGCCAAGAGAACGGGCTTGTTCCAATCGTCGAACCTGAGATTTTGGTCGATGGTTCCCACTCGATAGAGAAGTGTGCCTACGTGACCGAGATCGTGCTGGCTGCTTGTTATAAGGCTTTGAATGATCAACACGTCCTTTTGGAGGGTACTCTGTTGAAGCCCAACATGGTCACTCCAGGATCTGAGGCTAAGAAGGTCAGCCCTGAGGTTATTGCGCAGCACACCGTGCGAGCTCTGCAGAGAACTGTGCCCCCAGCTGTGCCTGGGATCGTCTTCCTTTCTGGAGGTCAGAGCGAGGAGGAGGCAACTTTGAATTTGAACGCCATGAATCAGTTGAATACCAAAAAGCCATGGACCTTGTCATTTTCCTTCGGACGCGCTCTGCAACAGAGTGTGCTTAAGACCTGGTCTGGAAAGAAAGAGAACGTCGGGGCTGCACAAGCAGCTTTCCTCAAGAGGTGCAAGGCCAATTCAGAGGCCGTTCTCGGAACGTACAAGGGCGATGCTGCCGGAGGTGTCGGCACCGATGAAAGTTTGCACGTGAAAGACTACAAATACTGAGTCTCATTCCTGTATAGCAGCAGCGAAGACAGCAACTATCAAGCAACAGCGATCAATGTCTCTAGTCAGATCGACTTCGACCATTCAAAGGCGCCAGGGGTAGAACTTACGAAGTAAGATAGGGAACAGAGGATGTAATTTACTACAGAGTTCCCCGTGAAGGCCTCGCGTCATTAGGGTCAATTGTGAATTCTAAATCCCATGTTGAATAAGAATCACCGTGTACTGATGTTTTCATCAGCATTCTGAACATGTGAGTTTCTTTTCTGTGGTTGCATTGAGGGTATTCGGTTGCCTGGGGAAAGGTTGACTGCCAGTGTGTCGTATCCACTAAATGGTGGATTGATCCCGCAGTAATCCGGGTGTGAAGTTCGATTACTGTGAGAACTTACTTCTGCGGATGTCGTTCGCTCAGTTCACATTGGCAGCAATCGAAGGAGTGTAAGCTTCACTTGTTGGTTGTTCGTTTTCTTTGCTCTATGAGGTGGTTTGTTAGGAGAGCATTGTCAGGATGGTGAATGTTACCACGTTCGTCAAGGTCCTTTCGGGAATGAATTCCAGCTGTTCTGCACCATCGGCGGCTGTCTTTTGCTGATGTAGAAGATCTATCCACAGACGTTCGGTCATCTATAAGCCGAATGGCGTGTCGCCATATTCTGCGTCTCTACGGAACATTCTTCCTTCATACACCTCGTCCCTTGCTAATCTCCCACTGATCGATAGACAGGAAGCGTTCAGAATGGAGGAAATTGCATTGCTCTCTGTGTTGCACGGAATCACCCGCATGGGCGAGCCGTAACCTCAAAGTGAGAAGCATTGCCCCTTTGTCGGCCGTTTCTGTTTTGGTCTACATATTCTAAGAAGTACACTAATTCTCAGTATGAAATCCTAGCCGCGTGAAGTCAGCGCGCTTCTCTACTGACAGTGGAAGAATATGGTTTGCAGCTCCTGAGAATTTGAGAAGTCAGTAAACTCTTAAAGGAAGGAACAATACGCCTTCACGTTGCGTACGGAATGCATGAAGGTTGAAGGACGATTCGGTGATAGAGTGGTACTCGGCCTGGAAGTTCACAACATCGGATGAAAGATGACAGTGAATAATGTGAAATCGGCACCCTTCAAACTCAAGCGGACGAACGTTGAATTGGGCATCACTAGACGCACGCGGAAGTCGAAGGCTCCTTGAAATGAAATATTCTCGTAATTCGAAGCTCCACTGATGAACTTGAAAGGCGTTTGAATACGCAGTTCATGTGAGGCCAGAAATAGACTTCCGCAGCAGGCTCTTTGATCTACAGGCAATTGCTGAGGGGAAGCCTTGCACTTGTTGACGGTAAAGCCGTTGTTCTAACTCTCGCCACATTTTCAAATAGAATTCAGAAGCTATCAAACAGCGAAAGTGCATAGGCGCGTCCACCAGACCTCCACCGCTACACCGCTTGAACGAATGAATAAAACGTAAGGTAATACTCCACTCTTTCCAAGGAAAAGCATTTACCGGCTCGGCAAAAGCATTGTACTTAAGATCGACAGATCAAGACCAGGACACCCGCACAACGTACCAGCTCCCGGCTTGAAGAGCGTTGTGGTGTTCCCGGCGGAGTTTGGTCATTCGAAGCCCGAACTTGTATCCAGTTTTGTGTCGTAATGAGGCTGCCTCAGCAAGATCATAAGGAAGGAATGGTAATGAAGAATGATCGAGTGATCGCGGGCTTTTGTGTACTATGGAGAGGGATTATGTGTACTCCGTCTCCATAGTACACAAAAGCCCAAGACATTGACAAGCTTAAGAATTCAATCATTGTTTACTCAGGCAGCAGTGTGGATTCCACTAACGTGAGCTCAGAATGACATTCATATCTATCGTGAGAGCAAAGAAGACATCTACCTCCAAGGTGTGCAGAGCAATTTTTCGAAAGAAACTAGTACAGAATTTCATCTGATCCGACCGAAACATAGTAGTGCAGCCAACTTCCAAGCAAGAGACCAGAACGGGTTGAACACATTTTAAACTCTAGAAGTAAGGGACGAGTGCAGATCAGGTACCTGTCTAGTTAACTTTAACCTGACGTTAAAATTTGAACCTTAAATTGACGACTGAATTACACACCTGCAGGTAACGTAATTGAAAGTATATTGCCGTTACTCATTCGGTCATCAATCACCGTTTACAAGAACTCTACGAACCAGTGCATCTCGGGTAACACTTGCATTCATGCTCGACAACATGATCTACAGAACGTTAGATCTCTAAAAGTAGACGCATCTAATCTTTAGAGGCTCCATGACATCTGAATGTTACAAGCTATATTCATACATGTAAGTTGAATGCGATTCTTATCTGGTTAACAAGACAGGTACCTGATCTGCACTCATCCCGAAAGGGATAAAAGACTAAAATAATAACTCGCCAATAGAAGAAATGAAAAAGTAAAACTTCCAGTCTCCACGATGGCAGAAAGCCGGTTGGGAAATGTAATGAACTACAGAAGCGAACATAACTAACCTACCGTAATCAACTGCACCAATCTGCTTACTTATTTAGTAAACATGCAATTAAGTTCCAATATGGTAGCAGGGGAAAGAAGAACCGAAAAGGTGGTACTAAACTGTAACTTTTTTACTGTTTAATTAGTCTAAAAGAGGAAAAACACGAGTTCTCGCTAAATCGGTATCCCTACGGATTTGACAAATCGGTCGTGTTCTGTTTGATGACACGATTACTCTGACCGTCGTATCTCGTCTTTCAGCCACCTCAGGTAAATTACCTATGTGCCTATACTGTTGTACATGTCTCGAGAATTTCTCTGGTATGCTCGACGATCTTGGCTGTGTACTCGATATTCTAACGAGATCGTGATTGCCTATCGTGCTGAGTTACCGTCAAACGTCTGAACTGATTTGAAGCTACGCCTCCAAGTTTAAAACCTGGACGAGAGCGCCGTCGACGTCCCTCTGATCACGACCTAAAATCGTCTCCCGAGTGCGCCGAGACTCCACATAAGATCTAAGAATTGAGAAACCCTTGAAACCAATGTCACTAGCTTTCTCTCAGGTTACCAATCCTCTCGGCCTCTGCCTCGGCATACTGCATTCTGTTCCTCCGCGCTCGTCTCGTCGCCTTCCTAGTCTTCCTCTTGCGTGCACAACTCCAAACGCCCTAAATTCCTCTTCACACGTTACAGTCTGTGGATTGAACTAGTTTTCATTAGAATCTAGTGGCATCAGAAATAGAAATTCTGTTTCTTTTATAAAACTTATTGTCGTCAGCTCTTGTTTGAGACCACATCGCATGTTACTAGTCTTTCGGTGTTTACTCCAAGGTTGACGTGTTTGTTCGGTATATTCTGCCTCCATTTTTTCTCCTGTTTACGCAGTGTTATGGAGGATCTCATGGACATTTCATCGACACTTCTCCTCTTTTCTAATTATGCAAGGCATTATAAAGCTAGACTAGCTTGATTGTTGAGTTTTTCCCACCCTCACTAGTAAAATTCTCGGAGGGATGTAGGTTAGAAACTCGATAAACATCACTACTCAGATAATGGAGAAGGTCATAGTAATAGTTGATCACTTTGTCTTTGTCTCCAAAGTCTTTTATGGAAAATTTAGAAGATTGTTATCGGCATTTTTCTCTACATACTAAAAGAGAGTAAGAACCTGCTCATTTTTTCTTGATTCTCAAACAGCAAGTTCTCTATCTCTATTCATAATGTGGCTTGGTTACAGGTTCTTAAAAGTTCGAGATGCTGAAGAAAGTTTGATATGAAAAGGTTGAGGATGAAAAAAGTTAGAGATGATGAAGAAAGGTCGGAATGAGGTCTAGATGAATATTTTCTACAAGATATTATTGTGTGACTGTAAATTTGCAAGATTAACTTATAATGATGGTTGGAATGTTCGAAATGGTCTTGTTAAAAACCAGACCATTCAACAAGACCATTTCTAGCTCATTCTTAATTCATATGATGACTCTATTACTTTCAGTATGTATGAATTTCTACTCAAGGAGAGGTCGAGATGATAATAACTGGTCGAGATAGAGAATGAGAGAGACTCACCATGAGCCAAAAGAGGAAAAAAATATAGAGGATGTCTCATTAGGAGTCAAAAAAGAAGAAGGAAAAGAGGAAAAGACCCAGATGATGAAGGTTGACCGGGATGACTTCAAAAAGATATCGACATGAATCTTTCTTACAAAAGATTATTTCACGAAATTATAGTAACTTCAAGATTTACTCTCATAATGAGGAACATTGACAGAGAACGGGAAAATTGGAGAGATGTAGGAGGAAAACAAGCAGAGAGTTGGGTATGGAGCTCATCTTGAGTTGTATCATTTGTTAATTCACGATTGTGTTTGTTGTTTCAAGTAAAAATCTCTAGCATAACAGAAGGCTCATCCTTTCTCAAGGCAGAGCCTCTCACCTCACGACAATATTTACTAGACCAAGGCAACCTCATGAGTTAAAAGTAGAGCTCGCAAGGCTCATAGTATAGAGAGTGTTGTGAGAAGATATTGATGTTGGGTATCGTTGTGAAGAGTTTCTGAGAGCTACGTAATGGAAGACTAAGATTTGCGATTCAAGTTGGTGAAAATTGCTGACTATTGAATTCTGCATGTAAATCACATGTATAAAATAATATAAGAATATATATGTTATGCTTTGGTTACAACTATTATGCTCGTGTGTTGTTGCTTGTCTTTCTGGAAATTCAACGTATTCTCGGATATATTTTTCACAATAAAAAATATGACAATATGTAACACAATGTCGTAAGTTTTACGATTGACTTGAAAAAGGACCATGGAAAATCAAGCAAGTCCATTCAAATACGATTACATACAAAAGACTTAAGAAAGATAATGTCATATGCAAAATTATCAAAACTTATTTCAGATTTTGACTAATAGATCTCAAAATATGATAACCAATCATTTATGAAGGTGTGAAGTGAATGAACACAAACCTCGATTGGACTATCATCATTTCATGATCAATTTTGTAGTTTTTGAAGAGGAGAGAGCTCCATGTCATTTAAGCACACATCAGTTGTAGAAATTACTGGTTGTATAGCTTCATACTACTCCAAACTTTGGTAGCAAAAGAAACGTGAAACGATGAAAACCAAATGGATCAGATTGTTCAAATGCAAAACTTCAGAGATGCATGGTCAGTGTGCCGACCTAGATGTCTATATATGAATATCTCATTTCAAATCCACAAATGAATCACAAGTGAGTGATATGTCTTGTTAAGCTTCTTTAATGATATCGAGACAACAATAAGTGGTAGATAATGATGTCGTATCATACAACACGAAAGATGTATTCACGAATATGCGAGGTATCTGGCTATGGAAAGCTCATGGGGTTTGAGAACAGCAACGTGAACAGCAACATACGAGTGCAATCTTTTAACTCAAAATCTTACTCTTTACTTCGATCAATTATCAACAGAATTTACAAATAGACTCAATCTTCTATGGTCATTACACAACTTCTTGAAACCCTGGTTTAAGACTACAATTGCGTTGCTTTTCAAAAACCAAATCCAACGATGCTCAATATGTCTCTAACGGACTCCCATGGAAGAAGTTACGCTACTTTCGCATTGAGGGTCTTCAATCTCCAAACTCTTCAAACATATAGACCAAAATCTAGATATGACAAGCCAAGTAGACTCCTTGTGAAAATTTGGTTCTAACGACATCCTTTGTGTCCATAAGTGGAGTATGACATACCTCAATTGTGAAACCTCTCGGTTCACACAAACAAATCTTATACAAAGTATTTCTAACACCTCCAACAATTGACTCGTGTAAGTAGTAAATTCTTTGCGAGGTCAATTAGCTGGACTGATCCGTTGTTAAATACTTTCATGACTTTGAATGGTCCACGTCAATTCAAACACAACTTCCCAAAGAAATGATCCCTTCTACTATCATACAGTAGTGCCAAATACTCGGTTTTCACCTTACTCGTACGTAATCTCTTGACATATCGCTTCTTTCGTTTCTCCTTCTCAGAGCTTGTTGAAGTGAGACCTTCTGAGCTTCTTCCAACTTCATAAGCTCTTCTTCTCTCCCTTGTAAACTCTGCTCACGTGTCATCCTTCTCGTGATATTCTTCTCCTAGTAATAAACCTCGGAAAAAGATTTCTTCTCTTTAACACTCATTGCGAGAAATCTCATCCTCTGAAATGCTGAGGTGACTTCCACACTACTCAATAAGTCTCTTTCTCTTGTCAAGATGCCTCTTCCCTCAAGGGTTGTTCATCCCTCCTGAAACGTCCACAAGATTTCATGAATTCCTCTAAACTAGCAAAGCTTAAATCTCTAGAACATACCTCCAAGTGACATTTCCAAAAGAAGTTGCACCCGAGCTTACCAAGCTAGGTAAGAATTAAGCTAGGGCTGAGCTAGACAAGCTGTCTCCTAGCTTGAGTTAGAATATCACTTTGGAGAAGAGTGATAGTACCATACGTGGTTGCAAAACCACAAACGTACCTCTCATCTTAGATGTTTCACGTCGTTCACCAACTATCGTATAACATGTATTATGTCTAAGAATACACTAGGTATATGGTTGTGTAGAGGTATATGACTTGAACATGTGTCTCTGAATCTCAATCTTTCAACTCAAATGTTTCTCTATCTATTAGCTTCCTACCAATCCAACCACCACAACTCTATTTATTACAACGGAAAGATGCTCTAGTGCGACATTTTCACATGTATGACTTTCAGAACTCAAGCAAACTTAGTATCCATATTTGTAAACCAATTGAATCCTTATACAACTTGCTACACACCCTGGTCTCATAAGCATTCCAACAAGGTATAACATGCATGCTTCAAACAATACTTAGTTCACAACATAGCACCAACGATGGTGCTTCATAAAACACAAATAGCAACTTTTGATTCATCGCGACTCCTTGCTCTTCGTCATTTAGAGTTGAAATCAGCTCTACACCTTCACAACGTCGTCTTTTATGTTTGGCATGGCAGTTTCAGCAACAAACTTCTTCTCAATTGCTTGAAGAGAACAAAAGATGACAATAGATATGATGAAAAATCCGAACTCGTTAATAATAGAAACTTCTCTAGACTTTGAGACCTCAGTTCTCTCAACTCGGTCAGCCAATGGTGAAACAAACTTCACAAGAAACTTTATAGGACCCTTCACTCTCACCCCTGAACAATTTTCAGATAAAAACATCAATCTCACATTTTGATATGGATCAAACCCTAATCTGTGTTAACTTAAGAGCTTTACAGATCTAGGTAGATTTGATCCAAGATCCTAAAAAACCTATTTGACTACTCAAGATGAAACTTTATAGTGATAAGACATCCCTTGATCTTGGAAAATTTCACTCAAAAATTTGACCTAAAACTCAAGAAATAGCCAATATCTCATTACTATCACAGTTCGCAATATCCGTCGGATCACATCTACACTCTTCAACTTCAATCTATCAGTTGACAACCCAAAATGATCAAGAATCAGATGAACTTTATATCAAAACGACCAGCTCGGTGTCAACTCTCCAATCCAACTACAACTCCTTAAAACACCTCACAAGTCTCAAGAAACAACCGAGAATATAACGATGGGTATGAATTTCATCCCCTCCACTCGATCGATCATAACATCCTCAATTCTTCATGAAATCGTCTGATTCTTCATCTCATATTGTAGCTCTGGTCTAGAGCTTTTCAACCATTTCCTCAATCGCCAAAATGATCTCCAAAAACCTCCCAAAATCATTAAAAATTGTCATGGATAACAGTTAGAACATCATTGATAAAAAATGGATCAATGAGAGAAAAAAAGCTTTAAGTTCGTCTTTTTCTCACTCAACTCTTTTCATTAGAACGAGTTGTAACACCTAAGGAAACACTAGACACCAATAAGACTAGAAGAAATCATAAAATCCTTGAGATATGTTAAGGATTCTCTACGGAACATAAACACGAAAGAACAGTCAGATAGAATGAAACAATTGAGTCAACGACTAATACAGAGTCAATATTACAACATGAAAATGATCTACAATGAAAGAAATGACAAAAGAAAACGATGAAGCTATCACTTGGTTAAACTAATCCTTCCCAAAGTTCCTCATGATCCACGCTTCATGATTGATCTTTGGTCTGCAATGACTTCGAATATCAACCAAGATGTTGAAAGGAACGTTGGTTGGAAAGTTGAGGTCTATTCTTCGTCATAGCAAGATGTATACCGTTAGATCTCAAGTCTCTCTGTATGTAACAGTCAGAAGAATCATTAGAAGCGATATGTCCATCATTCTCCAAAATATGAAACTAACCACTATTGAAAGTAGTTACGATGGATGCAATGAAGCTTGATGTGAAATGGATTTGGGAAAAAAGATCCAGAGTCCTCTGTCCATAATCAAACCTCTGTCCGTAATCACTACTCTCGCAATCCTTCACTCCTCCATGCAGACCACTGAGAAACCCTCACTAATCATCAATTAAGAGAGAATGTCATCACAAATCCTCGACCCTCTATCTTATACTTAAATTCGACGACAAGAGTGCGAAATGCTTTCGTAGACCTTCAAGCGATGGACGACACTCACGTCAATGTCCATGGATCACTGAGCGGACACGTCTCATTATTGTATGATCTCAAATCTCAGATAACCGTGAACGTGATACCTAATTCACCTTTGAAGAGATACACAAAAAAATTCATAGAACACAAGAAATCAATACAAATACAAATTTACACTAAATTCACATGTGAGCCGTGTCACAATATTACATCCACCTCCACTAAATTTGTGCATCCTCCTGCATGCGTCACAAACACTTACAAGTTGTGCACGACATCACACAACTTCTTCGTCCTCCTAAATGATGTCATCATTATTAGCATCTTCAAGACCCAAGTCTTCTTCTCAATCATTCAAGAGGATCAAACTCCACTCTGACTTCTTCCATGCTTATCTCATCATCTCGCTTCTTGAAGAGTTTCACATGCTTCCTTGCAATGAGAACTTTGAACATTGCTCCATCAAGCTCATGTTGTGAATATGTGGCATTGTCTAAATGTACAACAAGAACCACATATGGTCCAAACCATTGCTTAGAGAATTTTCTAAACACATTATGTTTGTTGTCCAAACTACTATTATACACCAACACCCATTCGTCTTCTTTAATGTCCTTCTGTCGTAATCGATGACGTTCATTAAACCTGTCCTTATTTTTCAACCGTGCCTTCCTCAACCTATCAACTGCAATCTCTATGTCCTCAGACCTTCTTTCCAATTGGTGAATTCAAAGTGTAAGAAGATCTTGCGTAGACATATTATCCTCCTGAGGTATAACGCTCCAAGTAGGTATTTGCTCTTTGATGGACATGATAGGTTTTTATCCTTGCATTAGCTCCGCTGGCATGTACCCGGTCACTGAACTATGAGTATAACGATAAGCTCATGGAGCAAAAGATAAGAGCATCGGCCACTCTTTTGTCTTTTTTCTATAAGCTTTCAAAATGACTTTCACAATAGGAGGATGACCTCTCTCACTCTTAATATTCTATTATGGATTGTAAGTCGTAGTAAGAGCTAGTTTGACCTCGTATATCTCAAAGAACGGCTTAGTTTCAAGAGTACTCAACTCTCCACGATTGACTATAATTTTTCCAACACGCCCATACTTACAAATCGATCCCAACAAGATAGATAAAGTTAACGACAAGTTCACGTCCAGAAACAATAGAGGTCATAACAGCCGCGATCGGCTGCCTTACCGTCCGGTCTTAACTCGTTCCTTCTCTAGCACGACCCACAGTAACTACGGTAGATATCTTCAGTTCAGATTAGACAAGAGCAATTGGTCACAGTGGACCATCAGTCAGTTTACGAGTAGTAATACTCGTCCTACCATCGACAGGGAGATGGAGACGTGATCTCTCTCTAAGATTAGTGGTATGCCCCCTGTAGACCCCGTAGTCCTTACAAGAGTGATCAGTCACTTATCAGTACCAACCCTAGTATCGGTCCCTTGGTCTCTAACCGGTCCAACCTTATGTATCTTTACACCAGTGATAATAAAGTTCTAACGGTAGTCCACTCCCGGTTAGGTAAAAGAAAAAAAACCCATACTTACAAATTGCATCCTCTAGCAAGAATCTGCAGACTCCTTCAATAAACTTCATATGAAAAGCTCGTCATTCCATGTGGTTAGACAGATCCTCTCGTGTAAGAACTAAATATAACATTGTTATATCTCAACTGGCATGATAACTAGATCTACTACACTCTTGTAATGCATTGCAAGTGGATACATAAGATACAAAAATTCTTGATGCTTGACCTCTGATTCTGACGAGTGACTCTGATCCATAATCTGAAGGTGCCAATGCGTAGGTGTTCGTAAGTACTATAGTCTTAATTCTTCATTCACTAAAAACAGAGCGGTACAAAAAAGTTGACGTAGAGAAAGTTAGTAAAGAATGTACAAGTAATTTTACTTAGGTTTATGTATCAGTTTTAATTCTCTTTTTAAGACGAACACAAGCCATCCTCAGTGGTAGGAGCGCTCACCTAGGAAAAAGAGGTCTCAAGATCAAAGCCTCCTGACCTATCTTCTCTATTCTGGCATGTTGATCTCTCGGAATGAGAGTCTATGTTAGATATGTGGCTACGTATTGCATATATAGGGACAGGAGACAAGTAACTTTTTTACTCGTGAGCTTTTTGGCCTAAGCCTCCGCATGCCACTTTGGTTATAGGTCAAGAGTTACCTAGTGTAGCTATGGGGGTCGTAAGCCGTATCTCTCTTAATCGTGAGCTTCCTGGCCTAAGCCTTTACATGTCATTTTGGTTATAGGTCGAGAGTTACCTAGTGCAAGTATGGGAGGACTATAAGCCTTGTGGGATGGCTTCATAGTTGTGACTTCAGACGACATTGGATGACATGAACTATAATAGAAGTGGTATTAAGATGATATCAAGAGCTTGGAAATTCTTAATAAGCAAGGGTCTAGCTTAGCAGGAGACCTACTTGTTTGATATGCAAGTTTACTTATAAGACTCTAGCTTAGCTAGAGGGGTGCTTTGTTAGTTAAGAAAAGTGCCGCATCACGTGATTAGAGGTATTGTACTATTTGTTGTCTAAGAAAGTCATTGATGCATACAAGAGGAAGAGAAAAATTGAGAGGGATCAGATTCTGGAGGTTTTCATGTGTGAGAAGGTTACAAGAAGAATAATAAAGATTTGGGAGTTCAAATTTTATCTATTGTTGTATCTTGGTGCAAATTTTCTTTCTGGTGAATGTAAATTGATCTTGTTGAGTAGAGATCTATTGTTGGACAAAAATCAGAATTTGTGGAGGCTTTGGTTGTTGTCAACAGACTGATTGGCTCTTATCTTCACATTCAACCTCTATCCTCGCACTTAGTCACAGTCATAAGGCTCGTCCTTCTTGAGAAAGACTTTCCATGACAACAGATTTCTCGGCTCTTCGAACGGTCGCTCCATGAACCTCACGGGTTGTCCGGCTTAGATGACCAGCAGTCCATGAACTTCATGGGCTGCTCAGGTCGACAAGAGAGAGCTCATGAAGTTCATGGACCGTCTTACTCCGTATGCGGACAGCGTATGAACTTCATGGACCATATGGTTAGATTGGCAGACAGCCCATGAAGTTCATGGACCGTTCGTCATGGTTGCGGATCATCATTATTACATTCAATATTGTCAGATTCATGTTGATTATAATCTTCGTCTTTTCTTTCTCGCTTTGACCTCTTTTCTTATCTTACCAGCATGTTTTCTCATAGCAGATGCCGCAAGCATTTAAAAAGTTTGTGGATGCTAACTCCAAATACAAGCTTTTGGAATGAGATGCGGTCAAGAAGATCATTCTAGCAAGGCTGATTATTGTTCTCGTGGAGAATGTTGGAGCGTATCTTCCCCACCCATAAGTAATCCAAGCTGACCGAAGTAACTCAAGACATTAAGGCCGAAAGTCAAAACGAGGTTGACATCAACAATGAGACTGAGGAGGCTCAAGCATTCACAACTGCTCGTCGAGAATTGCTGACTAAAGACGACAGCCAACGTCGTGAAGATCCGAGTCAATCATCTTAGTCATGGTCACCTCAACCTCCAAGTCCTTGGGTATTAACATCCAGTCCGTTTGAGTTTCTCAATCTCGTCGAAGATCTTCATCTTGCCAGTCTTGTTGAAGAGGAAGGTCGTAATCACTCAAAATTTGGTTTGGTGGATTGGTTTGATGAATTGGTTTGAAGTTTTGGGTGGAAGTTCGTAATCACCGGCGGATCGCTAGTGGAACATGAAAATAACAATAAGTTGTTAATTAAAGATCATCAGCAAACAGATCGTAGGTGGTGTGTGATAATCAACAACAAGTTATTTTTTAGAGAGGAAGGACCACCATGGAGCATGATTGTTGACGAGCTTCTGACTTGCAAATGACAGATATCAACAAGTTGTTATTTATGGATCGTCATGGTATACACATTAAACAACAACATGTTGTTATTTATGAATCGATCGCTGGCACACGGATCACTGACGGTGGTAGTGGAAAATGATAATATGTTGTTATTTGTCATAGATAATAACAATTTATTGTTATTTCGTAAACATATAAGACATACGTCTACAAGGTTTTTGACGGTTTGATTATTCTTTTGGGTGGTTTTTGGCAATAGATAAACTTATGGTGGATTTTGGAGATGTACGCAATATGACAGACAATGCTAAGGGGTTAGTTAGCTTGAACTTGTGAGCTAACGCTAGAGGTTTTGGGAGATTGATGAATTTGACGCAAGCCCGTAGAGCGTCATCGGATTCAGAATTATGCAGACTATGCAGTGGATAAGTCGGTTCGTGTAGAAACGGATAGAGGGTTAGGATTTGAGTGAATTTGTGACGTAGGGAGAGAGGATTTGACGCTTTAGTTACATATGAAGAAGAGTTGGACCGTTCGGACCGTTTCATAGTCCAAACTTACTATCCTTAGATCTCGAGGGGTCAACTTTTTATATTTTGCTGATAACACTTGCGAGTCAAGAGGTATTTTAATACTCCTATTTTGTTTTAAATTTTTAAAGAAAATCAAATTTTATTAAAAAGAATATTCTCAAAGAATTTCTTTTATATAAAATATCTTATTTTACTATAAAACTCATTTAAAAATAAAAATAATCTATTTTAGTTTTTTCAAATTTTTCAAATTTTACTCAAAATAATTTAAAATATCCTATTTTTACTTGCACGTGTTTATAACAAAAACCATTAGTGACCTTCCATCCATCGAGATAAGAACATCTAGTTCTACAAGAAATTGAAGACGATACGGATTTTGATCGGACGGATTGGAAGTTCTTGGTGGAATTGGCTCCCAAGGAGGCGCTTATGTCTAATTTTGGTTACTTGCGACTAGAGGTTGGGCTGTTCTAGGTGATTGATGGGTCAAGCTCTTCGTTCTTGGCGTCGATACGATCAAGGAGTTTGCACATATGCAGAGGAGAAGATTGTATGTGGATTGGGTTGTTGGTTTGGGTGTGATGAGCGAATTTGAGCCGTAGGGGGTAGATTTATGTCAATTTTTTGCTTCATGCGGTCAAATTTCTCGTGTGGTTTTGTGAGGGGACTCCAAACTACTTGTTTGGAGTCTCGTTAGATTAACGGTAGTCAAATCTACCTACCAGAGAAGACGGATCACAAATCAAACGATTCGTTTGGGCAGTGCGAAGATTTAGGTCGAAGAGAGGAGGTTTTAGATTTTTGGTCACCTACGGCTAAAAATTGTTCATATCCTGGGTGTGGGGTGTCGGATCTTAGGGTTCTTAGAGCCTATGGAGTCAAGAAGAAGGACCTTATATGTTTCTGAAAATCATTCTACGAAAGGAGGAAGTTCCCGGATCAACGTTCTTCAACTTCTTTAATATGGATTGGGTGGATACTTCGGCTTTCGACATGATTCTCACTATATCGCTTATGTGGGTTGTGTTCTCCACCCTCATTTGGGTTAGAGCGATCAGATCATCAGGCTAGTGATATAGTACGCGGTGGAGACGCTGTGAATTTTGAATTTGGATACAGATTACGCTTCGTGTATCGCTAGCTACGTGGACTGCACTCTCGATACTCATTTGGGTTAAGTGATCTGATCATTTGGGCTAGTAATATACTTAGCAGCGGCAATGCAGTGGCACCATTATGGGTGTGACTACTATCATAGGTTTGGGTAGCATAGCATTGTTGTGAAGCTAATTGTTAGCGAAGTAGTGTTTCTCTTGCTTCGAGTTACGCTTCGGCAGTTCTTGTCCTAGGATTCGATTTTGAGACTAGGTTAGGGACTTGAGTCAAGACTAGAGACTTTTCTAGTCTTCTCATCTTATTTTTATAGTACATAATGGATGTGTGTATAAAATGAAGTTTTGGATATATCTCATCTTGTTCTCGTGATTGTTTGTGTGTTTGTCTTTCTCTCTCGTACA
Organism: Asterella californica; assembly: GCA_036924285.1. Lineage (NCBI taxonomy): Eukaryota > Viridiplantae > Streptophyta > Marchantiopsida > Marchantiales > Aytoniaceae > Asterella > Asterella californica. The sequence continues at coordinate 18,009,195 of JAYKYS010000002.1, read as the reverse complement.
CTATCTCTCCACAACCACATACCTTGTGTATTCTTGGACAACTTTCACGTACAAAAAATATGATGATACGATAAGATGGTGAATTGAAGTGAATTGTTTCACCTCCACTTAATCGTTACAATGCGATACCAGTTGAAGAAGAGTAGAAGAAACGTCCTTTGGAAATGAAGACTTTTGTGAAGATTTTACCACCGGACTTTTAAGATTATGTTATGCGTGCTCGGGAGTTTATATACAGACTTGCACATAATACGACGTTGCTAGAAATATCTGATAAATTTCATGTGAGACGATGGATAGTCATCAAGTATACAGACATCATCTATCGCATCTTATCTAGTACAGAAAAACTATTCTCAAAGTTCGTTGGATTACCAAGAGGTAAACGATTACTGAATATCATCAGTAAGTTTCAATCCTTATCAAAATTACCACTAATGTTTGGTGCAATAGATGGATGTCACATCAAGCTGGCTAAAAAACCAAGACAACGATTTCATCCAGCAGAATATTGGAATAGACATCACTGTCATTCTATTCTACTCCGAGGAGTGTGCGATGCATATCAAAACTTTCTTGATATAGCTTTTCTTCTTCTTGGATCACAACACGACGCTAGTGAATCGGTGAAGTAAAGGGACGGAACACGCGTGAGACTAGTTAACACTCGATTCCTCCTCCAAACTTCAAGTTCTAGATTGTACTTCTCGTTTCTTATCTCTTTTGGTTTTTTGGCTGAAGACATCTATCGTACTTTATGGTTGGAAATCAGTTTGTTGTAGCTTATCATCAGAATCGGTGAACGTAGAGACCATTTTGTGCCAGTTAGTTGTTCCTTTCACGTGCTGTACAACGGTCTGTTTCGTAGCTTGAATCCGCAGCAAGCGGTGTGAAAGTGACCGTAGGTTTGCAAATTTTACTTGCAGCAACATACCGGTGAACAACTCCATGTCGTGAGGACTTGATGGATAGTTCCTAACCCTCTTTGGCCTCATTTCTCAGGATGAAACTTGTGTGTTCTGTATGTTGTCGAGCCCTTAAAACATCTGAGTCATTCACTGGGTCATCCGTTGGATGTTTCCGTGTCAAGATGGACGAGTTGTTGTCTCGTATCTATTAGTTGCTATCGCATCGGGTGTTATTCTGTATCTTCAGTGACACCTCGCTTTTGTGTATCATCGAAGGAGATGAAAGAAAAAGATGAAGCGATTCATGTGCGTCCGAATATTTTCCATAGTTGGTGTATTATATTGGAGGTTGATCGACGTCAGTTCATGTAAATCCTTTCTCGTGTCTTCAACATGAAGATATTACCTGATGTAGAAGTAGAGATTAAAAAGATGATGCACACAGTTTTGACGTGTCAGCACCTTTTGGAGAAGATGCAGCTATGCTTCAAGGTGTATATTATTTTGAAGAGATGGCAGAGGGAGAGGATATACACTTGGCGCCACAGAATGAAGCCGCCACTTCTTCATATCTGGAAGTTCAGACTTCGGTTCCTAAGAGTCAAGTAGCAAACGAGTAGATAGAGAATCCTTTACGTGTTGCAGATTTTTTGATTGACTATTTGCTCAGTTGAGATGAACAAACTCTTGTATGTCTTTTTATATAAATATTTTGAGATCTGAAATATTGCATGTGGATTATTCATTTTGTGTTTGATCATGGTGTAATACACAAAATGTTCATTACAATTTTCACCAATTTATGGATTATATACTATTTTGAATACTTTGAATAAATTTCTCTTTGGAAGTTAAAGTTTGTAGAATTCAAAAACTAGAACTCGCTAGCGGGTACTTGGTTGTTGTTACCAGCTGTTCTATCTCCCTTCTGGCTCCTAAGGACGTAAGTAGTTCCCCATGCGAATCATAGTGGATATTACCTCACTTGTTCTTGAAAAGGGGTTCGAAGCTTACAAATGTGTTTAATCACGAGTATGACTACAAGTGCTCTTGGTAACCAAGAAAACTTTATTTTGCGAGTTTGCTTTCAGAGATTGAGAAAATGTTGCGGGTTATGCAGAAAATGTTTATGGTTATTACTTTTTAATTTCAACTTAGAATCTGTGAAATAAGAAATTAAATTAAAACTGTTCACTAGCTTTACAAGTTTTCATTCATCTGAAAACAAACTATTTAGTATTTACAGAGAAATGTTAAAATGAAGATTTTGAGGTTTCTTTATACTCAAAGAACACTACAAAGAAAAAGGAAATATTTGTTTGCTTTTGTCCTCATTCTTGGGTTTAAAGCTCAGTTCAACTCGAGAGATAACTCTTTGGATTTTGTTGATTATATATATGATAGTAAATAATATTTTAATATTCTTAGTTTTATGAAGATAATATTTCTTTTAATTAGAATAAATAGTTATAAAATAATAATTTATTTTTATACAAATTTTTTATTTTATATCAAACTTCACTTTCAGAAAATTTAAAATCTATTATTTAAAATATTTATTTAAAATATTTACTAAAATATAAGAATTTAGTACTTTACAAATGTTTGTAATAAAATCCTTCAATGAATCTCCAAGAGTAGCAAAACCATATAGTTCGTAAGATTGTTCATTTTATAATGTGTTAAGTTTAGTCACAACAAAATATTGCAATACTTTTGCATTTTTTATGAATCAGACTAAGTATTGCATTGAGAACTTGTTGTTGCAGAAACTAGTATTGCAATCCTGAACCACGTTGGACGTTTGTAGATAATATATTTAGCTTTGTTAAGGAATCTAAAGTTCAACTTTAGCTTTCTTAACATATATAACGAAACTAGTCGATCTCGATGATGATTGAGATAGTCTAAGATGTTAAAATGTTAAAATGTACAAAAAATCAGATATCAATCAATGGCTTGACAATCAAGGGATTGCGTATTTAAACTTGTTTTGAGATTTGAGGTTCTTCTTTGTTCAAGTCTCCGTAGTCAAATCAGAAAAATTGTTCAAATCAACGTTCACGAAGTGTTACAACACGGTGTAGGTTTATTTTGTATAGATCAAGTTTACATGTCAGGAGTTTGATCAGTGATCCTGAATGTCTATATCTTGATTTATCGTTGTCGTGTCGTGGACCGCTATGGTGTTAAACTGAGGTTCTAGGATGGAATTTTATCAGTTTGTTCCAAACATGTTTTTTATAGCACCATTGGAATGTCCTTGTCAAGGCGATCAGAAATGATCTTTTTATCATCATGAATCGAACGAAGACGACGAAGTTATGGACAGTTGAGACTTTTAAGATTTTTCGTCTCACGACGCTAACAGACAGTTTGGCAAGCTGCCGTGGCATCTAGGATGCTGACATGATGGATACTGATTGGACGAAGATGCTGACAGAGTGTTAGGACTGAGGTGGCAGTTTGGTTGACATGGCGTAGTGCATGCTTGACACTTGATAGCGAGGCACACGTGACACTTGGCAAGTTTGCATGCGTGCCATATGACGTCTACGCATGGTGACACCTGGACTGTTACCCTCCAACTTGTGAACACTATAAAACCAAGTTTCTAGGTTCAATCTACAGATTATGGGTCAGATGTCGAGAGGTTACCCATTTCTTTTTGCTAAGAAAATATATACTTGGGATAGATTTTGGGATGAAGTTGGATCTCTGCAGCAAATCTTGCAGATTTATTGAAAGAGAAAGGTAACTGAACTTTAAACAGCCGCAGTTTTCTCTACATGACTAAGTTATTGTCATGCTTGGTACTTTGAAAAAAGAGCAATGAGATCTTTCCAAAGCCATCTCTACTGCTTGATCGAGCCGTGGTTAGCGAACTATTGAGGTTTAAAGTTGATTCTGTATGTAGTGACTGTACATCAAATTTGTACGAGAGCTCGCATATATTTCAGTGGGGAAAGCACTTTAGGGCTAGCAAGTGACATTCTGCAAGATGACTCTTGTAGATTTATTTAATGACAGGTTTGAATCTTCAAGTGACCTCAACTCGAGCTATATGGATCGGTTCTAGTCAAAGCTAATATTGTTGGATAGGGTTTTTCAAGGGCTTTCTGGTGGCACCAAGAACACCGGATTCTGAGTTATCTAGTGGAAGTTGTAAAGATTCAAAGTTTATTGTGTACTTGAGACTTTACTGTAAATCTATACGAAGCTTCGCACAGATTTTGAAAGAGAAGAGTGTCATGGGAGTTATGAGATACAATCTGCACAAGGACTCGTATACATTACTCCGTTAAGGGTCACAAAATTGAAGTTGTCGTAATTTATACTACTGAGATCAGCTTAGGTTAAAATTGATAACATTGGATAAGATTTGTCAAGGGTTTTTTGATAACACCAAGAACACCTATGAAGAAGTTATTAATGTTTGAAGTTTGCAAAGACTTTTCAGCAAAACTTCCAATCTGTGTGAGGGCTCGCACAGTTGGATAATGAGGAGAGATAATGAAGATGTGAAGAACACATTTGTGCGAGGGCTCGCGCAGATTCACAAGAGGAAGAGGTATGGTGTTCAGAATCGAAGTTAATACTTTTGACGGATTTTCAACCGTCAAAAAGTATTTTTTCGGTTGAAAATCCTTCTGATTTTTGACTTCTCTTTTCTGGTTGCAACTCCATCCAAAACTCTTTGAGAAACCTCGATTTTAAACTTTGACCGGTCATAACTTGAGTTGTAGAGGTCAGTTGAGGATAACAAGGATATCATTTGAAAGAGGAAGTCGAGAGCTCTCCAAGGACGCCAAGAATGGGTTGTTTGGAGTTACAGAGAGTGAATCACACCACTTTGCAGACACAAAGGAGTTTCACGGTTAAGTCAACCAAATCTATGGGAGGGCTCGCACATATCCTACTAGAGGAAGGAGTTTGGAGATCGAAAAATTAAACTCTTATAACTCTTTACTAAGGTTTTAACTTTTTAGTTAATATTGTTAATATTTTGTTCTTATTGTCTTTCCACAAGTGAATGATAAGTAGAAGAAAAAGTAGATAAATGAAAGCAGAATATTTTGAGAATAATATTTTTCCTACCCTTCGAAGTATTTATAATTATTTCCTACAAGGAGCTTAGCTAGTGTGTGTCTGCAAACCTCCACTATATTACTGAGAGGAATGACTAAGTAATTATTGCAAATAGGACAACCATAATGTTTCAAAGAAAAATTGATTATTACATAAATAGATGGAGGAACCAGGTCAAACTTGACCATATATGAAGTTTAGAGTAGATAAATTAGTTAGTTGGAAGTCTGGATTTCCTTGTGACCTTAGGAGACAAATGTAACAACTTTCTATTATAGGTTTACTCACTACCAACCAAGGGTAGTAACCACCAGATTGACGGAAGGTGTGACGGATGATAAAGATTTAAATGATGAAAGTTACACCTGAAAAGACGACGTGTTAAAGATTCTTACTTAGTGAGAGATAATAATGACGATCATGTGAGTCAAGCCACCAGGCGAGTGACGAGAAATGTGTATGTATTAATGGATGGATGGTCAATCTATCACGTAAAGGAGTTGACTTGTGGATGCTTGATCAGAGGAGAGAAGCTCAACGGTCAGCAAATGACTGTACTTGCAGCGAGTACAACCAGCAGATGGTACATGGGAAGTGACTGGATCTACTTAAGGGATGACGAACCAAAAGTCACGGGAAGGTTAAACCACCAATGGAAAATATTAACTAGGTGAATAAGCTTACCACCTACCACCATTTGTCCTACATAGACACAGGAGGCTGTACTCAATGGAGGGGAGGAGTCTCTCTTCCTCTTTCATTCTCTCTTCTTCCTAAGAGAAAGAAGTAGTGAAGGAGAGAAGGAGCTCTCGAGTATTTCTCATTAAGAATTGATGATAGAAAGAATGCTATGAGGAGTATACAGGGAAACAATCCTTAAGAAGGTTTTGGAGGAATACTTCAGAATGTACTATAGTCTAGAGAAATGATGGTGACTGGAAGGAGGTTCTAAAAAGAGTTTCAAGAGTAGAATAACTCCAAGAATAGATTTGACTAAGTCCAACAAGTGTGCGGTGGATCCAAGGTGGAATGGCATGTATTTTTGCAAAGAGTTACCTAAGCAATCTTGGGTCTTGGGAATCGGCTCGAAACTTGAGGTTTATTTGCAAGAAGGGCCATATGGAGGTTAGTACCTCGAGATTCTAGATTCCTTAGGATACATTAATACTTCCTTCGAAGGTGTTCAAGAGGATTCATGAGTAGAAAAAATTGGAGGACAAGTAAGCTGGAGAAAGGATTTGTTGTTTGCAGTTTTGTGACCAAAAGGGTCTTTTACCCTTTAGGGAAACAAGGAGATGGATCTCATGGAGTTTAAAAGCTTACGGCCGGATAAAATTGAACTCCCAAGGATTTTCATCGAATTGATGATTGGTATTGAGGCTAGAGGTCTGAAGAAACAATTCACGAGCAATTGGGACTTTCAAGACATGAATATATGCAGAGAGCTAATGATGTACCATATGGGTGTAGATTCGGTACCTGAATATTATCAATATCATAGGCGGTCAAAACTCTAGAACAGGATCATCTAGACGGAAGTCTAAGGACTTCTGCCATCTTAGGTTTTTAGTAAGGGTTCATCTAGCTATACTAAGGCTACCCACCTCTTAGAGGTAGGTTTATTTGAACTACCAAAGAATTCCTCTTCGGGATATCCTTCGAGGCACTTGGGAGAATCTCCATTTGGAGAGACTTTTGTCGGATGACTATGGTAGTGTTGGCATCGCAAAGATCAGATTTCATCCAAGGCATAAATGTCGAGTGGCTGTGGTGGGCATGGGAGGGATATAATGACTCAAAGTTATCACGAGTTAATTGAGGAAGTATGGTCTCTAACCTTATAGCAAGACAAGTGGATACCCTTCATGAAAGCCTGGAGATTTGCTGCATTTTATCTTTCCTTAAACATCTATGAGCTAAAGGGAGAGTCCAGTTTCCAACTGTTTTCTCACTTCACCCAACACACGTGCCAAAAGAATGAAGGATTCGGGGATGAAGAGCTAACAAGCCGAAAGAGACATGTGAGGAATAGGATTATCCTCCATTCAGTGCAAGTGGCTATGGAGAATGCAAAGGGGTCCACAGAAGGACCCATTCCACAGTGGAGGTTGTGATTGAACCGGTCTTCCGATTACTGCGAAACCACCACGGTTCAACTACATGTTTACAACTCTGTGGATTGTTGCAAGAAAATATTTAAAGGAAGCTAAAGCCCATAACATATGATCAGTAGGAGAGTTGCTAATTCTCTACTGAGAGAAATTGATGATTAAACATCAAGTTATGGTAGGGAATTCTTCTCCCCTTTCAAAACCAAAAAGGACTTGTAGGTGGCGGTGGCGATCCAACCAGTAGTGGAAATGACCTCATTTGAGAAGGAGATAGAGTCTCACACCACTCGATGATAGCGGTTTAGATAGCTTGGTAGTGATGCAACTGATTAATCAGGTAGATGTCATTCCGGCCTGAAGATATTTGAGTAAGAAGTTACGGCTAGGTAGATTGGTAGTTAGTCAAGAAAAGCAAACTTAGCCACCAAAGCATGGAAGCTTGGAGCGGAGCTTCCTTCTCCTTACCGGATACTTAAGTCATGATTTTGAAGTGTTTAGGAGAGATTATGTGGGTTAGAGATTCAAGACGCATCTAATCAGTCTTCTGGTCGGGCTTATGAGCAGGAGTATGAGAGTAGAGTCATAGAGTTTGGAGCATGTCTGTTATACTAGGGTCTCTTCCTTCATGTCACTTCACTATTTCTTAGTAATATAACGAGTGCAAGGGTGCACAACTTATATTATTCCTTGTTATCTCCTCGAGGGGTCAACTCTTTGTATTTTGCTGATAACACATACGAGTTAAGAGGTATTTTAATACCTCTATTTTGTTTTTCAATCTTTTTTAAACAGCCTATTTTATAAATAAAAAAGTATATTCTCAAAATAGTTCACTTTTATTCAAAAAATATCCTATTTTGCTTTAAAAATTATTTTAAAATAAAAATAATCTATTAGTTTTATTAGTTTATTAAAATTTTGCTGAATGAGTAAGTGAGTCAGTGAAACGTCAGCTCTAGAGTGCAGTTTGTCTGAAGTTTCAACACAGGAAGAGAGTGAGAGAGTCGACACCAATTCTTGAGAGTACGCTAGTATCTTCTGACACGAGAGAGAAATATCTGATATTTCATTGAAGCATCGAGAAACTGACCTCTTGAGAGAGGAGTTTTGTACGTAAGAGGGACACGACGAATAACTCAAACCACTTATGAAAATCCCTTCATGAGGATAGTACCAAGAGGAAATTCGTGGAAGAAGTACCATTAGGAAAACCTTTGGAGAAGTACGGGTGTTGTCTTGGAAGCTTATATACAGAGCTATAGTTAGAAGTAGATTTGTTAATTTTCTTTTGGTCTTGGTTCTATGCCCTACGGGTGTTAACATGAGGATCTAGCCTATCTCACAAAAAAGAGCGCTCTTCCTCGCTAGGAGATAAAATATCAACTTTGAAAATAATGTTTTGGAATACTTCCTTCAAAAATTATTTGTCTGTAAAGGATGATTCAACCTTGGAGGTGACTCGGGGAATACTTTAGGATGATTTTAATATGCTTTCTAGACATTTCTATGCAATTCCATTACTCTCTTAGGATCGACTCTTAATTTATTACAAGGGACGGGTATGCTGCTCGTAATGACCGTGTTACAAATTTCAATTGACGAATCTGAAATTAGTGGCGATAATACTTCGGACGAACATCGCAGTTGGAATTGTACCAAAGAGAGTTGTAATAGTACTGATGATGACTACAAAACAATTTACAACACCCAACATCAAGTTGCATGGATTAGCTACTAAAGGTGCATAATTTCAGTTCTCTCCCATGCCTTCGAGTTTACTTATATCTGGTGGGTCAAGAATCGAACAAGCAATGACAATCAGAAATGTCTCCTCAGCAAGCAAGAAACTGACGACGTGGATGATCTATCTCAATATGAGAGTTTACCATTGGGTGAGGATTGTCACCAGAATTAGACTTTGGTCTCCAATCTGCGAGAGACAACAACCATAGTAGTGAAAGATCATTATCTTGTTGGCATGCATCAAATGAGTCATTTAGTCTTCCAAGAGATATAAGTGAAATTCTTGTCAGTGGAGTGTCTATTGAGGACGAAGACACTTCAGTCAAGAGATCTCACAAGACAACTTACATGTGATTCACCGGAGATAAAGAGGTGCAACGCTCTAGAGAAACTTTATGAGGCAATTCACTTATTCGTCAGGGTTCCCTGCTTCTATGCACGATTTAATAAATACTGAGTCGCAGCATCAAGGTCTGCGACTCAATATTTATTAAGTCGTGCTCAGAATTTCTCAGAGAAGTTTAGGTCAACCATCCAAACATGCATCCCCTTGAAAAGTTGATGAAAATTTCATCCATTGTAAAGTAAATCATGATATTATAAGGAGAAAAGGAGGAAATTTTTGTTGTAAAAACTTATGCTTGTGGAGCACGAGTTTTGATTGTCTGAAACTAGAATGTGAATGTTATTTTCTTTGAAACAAAATGAAAAATCTTTAGATTCTAGATGTCCAAGAAATGACTCTCTAAAACAAGTAAAACATAGAGTCTATGCTCTTGTAAAGTTTTCACGGTTATTTTTTGTGTAGGTAATGATCGTCTACGTAGAATACAAAGTGATCCTAATCGTCATCCAGCATCTAGAGACATTTACTTACTCCAGAAATAATGCTGAAGGTCTTTTGTTACAAGAATGGTTGGACTTATTTTTCTTGTCGTATTGTGAGAGACAGCCCAATGCAATCAGTTACCATCTTCTCAACAATCTGTGAAAAAATGAGGTTTATGATTATTACAAGACAGACATGTCCTCTTCGACCGACGAGGACAAGATGAAGCTTTTGTGTTTTTCTTCGTTAACACGATATTGATGTCATTATTATCTGTTCGTGAGAATTTCATGACACAATATATTTCAAGGTGTGACTTTTGTGAGTAGATGAAGAATCAAAGGGACCGATCACATGCAAGGTCAGAAAAAGATAATGATTGTTTGCTTCTTTCTATTTTGTATCTTGTTTTTTGAATATGATAACTCTCACTAATATTATTTACATTAACAGTCCACAAGAATCATGGATGAACATTTTGTCGAGATGTTGTCTAACCTGTTCATACTATATGTTTTACAGAGTTTTCCATAACTGAAATAAATACTCATTGTCCTTCTATAGATGGAATGGATCAAGCGAAGATATGTGTTACGCCTTTCTCTAAAGTTCTGAAAGCTGTGATAAGAGTTCATTTTGTAGGTGCATTAATTTTTTATGGGACATTTCAAACCAAAGTGTTCCTCACCTTAAACAATATTAAATATGATTCTAATTTGACTATTTCTATTCTGCACCTTATGATATTTGAATGAGAAGGTCATTGTCATCAATTTTATACTTACAGTTAGATAACACAATAAGAGAAAACAAAAATAATATTGTTTTCGCTTATCTTGTTATGTTAGTAGATAGGTATATTTTTAAGAAAATAAATTTTCTCATGATAGGACATAATCATGATCATGTTAATCAAATGGTTAGTAGATTCTCCACAACTCTCCAATCAAAGAATGTTTTATCTTGCGACAACTTAGTGATGAGATCGTACAAGCATACACTCTACAGCCTCATATCTTCTCAAGAAAACTTACAACTTCAAGGATTTTATTGAAAAAACATCTCGTCCAGTTCGACCTCTTCATGATATCACTTTCAATCAACTGTTCAAAATGAAATAAGTCGAGCATGGGGAGGTTCAAATATGGAGTAAAAAGTTCTCTATTGATGCAACTAGATCTCAACAAAAGAATGTTGGCAATTGGATTTTTTTCCGACTGACGAGAAATGCATGCATCGGACCTGCTACGTTGAAGTCTTACTCGGAAGTAAAACGTGCTAAAACTATTTTGGCGAGGTAAATAGAAAGAGAAGAAAGGGGACCTAACGTATTACGAAATGTTTTCAACATTAAAAGATATATTTAGAATTTTTTTTTGGAATTATTGATTCTACAATCAAGAACAAGTTGTCAGACAAATATTATTTGGGCGTGCATTTCATTGACTAGACTTGGATTTGATCTTTAACTCCTTCACATGATGTTAATAATAGAGATAAAGTCGTCTCAAACATAGTGATAATTGTCAGCGAACTGGAGCGACGAGTGTTTGATGAAAGAAGACCATTGTATGCAAGAACACAGCAAGCGAGACCAGAAAGAATACACACGACCGTCCACACAAGATTGGAAATGTTAAAGATTTAGGAGAGAATCAGCTACTTGCTTTTTGTACGGAGGACTACATGTCCTTTTGACTCTGTAAAATGTTACGAGTCTCGGCTCGTGATAAGACCGACGAACCTTACAAGATATAACTCTAGTGGTATGCAACTAAGTCGGTTGATCCTTACATTGGAAAATTTATCTAGAGAGACATAAGGTTCTGGATGGTAGAAGAAGACATGCACTCTACAAACAAGAGTTAGATATTTCAGAGTATGAATTTTAGCTTTTGATTTTATTTTGACCATGAGTATCCGACTGTGTAAGACAACTGTAGTTTAGATAACGAATCAATTTTCCGACTAGAACACGAGATAACAGTTGAAGCAGACATTCGACCTACAAATCATAATGAAGAAGAAAAAGACGAGGAAGAAGATGAAGATCAACATGAACATGAGATAGCCAGTGATGAAGCATCGGAGAGTACTGAAGGTGCAGACACTGACTCTTCGGAGTCTTAGTTTCACTTTATTTACATCAATCATGAGAAGAGTATAGTATATTCTGCTGTTTGATTTCATTTTTTATCTTGTTGCTCCATGAACTTCATGGGCTTCCTCTGTAGCTGAACTTGTTCAAAAAGTCTTGAATGGATTTCTCTTTCAGTTATGTTAATATCGAGCACTACATATTTATGATTATCTTGTGTTTAATGTAATCTAACGTATCTTTGAATAATTCTCTTTGCTAAAATTAACTTCTACAAGATACGAGTATGAGAGGTCCATGAACTCCATGGAGACTTATGTCTCAATGTAGTTTGTACTGTAAATAAATTTATAAATTAAGAATATTCTTTGTTTTTTGTCTTGTATTTCTCTCTTCTTCTGTAGGTTATATGTTAGGTTCTATTATTAATATCTTATTCCATTTAATGTTATTATCTTTGTAAAATGATGAAATTTAAGTGTTCTTAAAGTTGATGTGTAGATATTATTAAGTTTTGACAATCAATCTGAAATAGAGTTAATGGCTACTTATAAAAGAGTCACCTAATTATATAAATCTTTTCTTTCAAAATATAAATAAATTTCTGAAATGGTTGAATCTAGTGGAATTGCAGGATATCCTATTTCGATTATTTCCTGAAATTCTAGAATCACAATGGAGTTACTGTTTTGATTAGAGAGTACATGGTTGTTGTTCGCGAGTGTTTATAAAACATAACGCAATGTTTTTGATACTTAGGTGGAAAAGAGGAGCATCAAATAATCGGTAACGGAACTATCACTTTTGGCTCGGAAACCATCTTCTAGACTAGAAGTGCCGTGACCATTAGGTCTGACAGGTTCCAAACACACGAGTTCAGCCAGAACATGTTCACCTTTAAGGCTTGGTCTGAATGCTGTCAAGGACGTTCACCTTACGTCGGCTCGAGATCTCGAGCTCCATACGAGAAGCTTCATCAACATGATTTTGAGATTATCTGACTAGTTTGGTCATGATCCCATCGACCTGATGGCTAGAATGGTTGGATAACAGGGAATTCTGCGACGAGGGATCTCCTGCAGGTAGCAATTGCAAAGTCGCATCCTAGTGTACATGTATCGCTTTTGAACTCAGTTGGTGATCTCTCAGTCTGATCTCATTCGTCGTCGTTTCGGGGCCAGTGTCTGTCCTTTGGTGATGGTCCTACAAATTATGTTCAAGGTCTTACCAATCAGATGTTGTTATAGTTTACCGTCTATTCACATGAATTATCCATACATTAGTAGCCCCACCATGAAAAGTCACTTTTGAAATCTCAGTCTCCAGTGATTGGAGTTTCAGATATCGGATCCAAACTGTATAAGCTAAGATGGTAATATCAGTAAGATAGGAAGGTTGGGTGCAAGGTATGAGGGAGATCTACGAGGTGTATCACATCTGCTCTGATCAGACAAAAGTTTGACGATTATTCGACGTAAGCATGTAAGTATTTTTCTGAGTCGGGAACTGCTATCTCAAGTCAAAGAGCAAGGTGATGATATCGACCAAGAATGTTTTGTACTCCTGGAGTGAATTCGCTCGCCACAAACAGAATCCTCACGTCAATGGCTTCCACTGATCATGAGATTCAAGATAGGTTCGTAGTACTCCAGAGTGAGAGTGTGATCCGTTACCGTTCCACCGACCCAACCGAGATTCTGTCTGGGCCATACAGTGAAGAGTTTGACATAATGACGCACATATTTATGTGTCAGCCACTCCACAGGAACAGCGATGCCGTCCCTCCAAATGGAATGCCTGAGACCAGGGTAAGGGCCAGGAACGACATCATGACTGATGCTATGGAATTTACTTGTTTACTCCTGTACATCTTCATCACAGTATAGACAGTAAAAATTTCTGCTTCCAGTCCCAAACCTTTCCCCGAGTTTATCGATTTTGCAGTGGATAATGGATGATTACGCAAAGTGAACCTCGCCAGAACGAGAGCAGCGCTAGCACCGATCCACTCCAGCCTCCAGATATTGTACCCTCCACAGCATGGGAGATTAGGTTGCGTGTGTTAAGGAACCTAATCTAAAGAGTCAACTTTCTGAACTGTTTCAACCACACTTGCCTTTTCTGTCACAAGATTGAAGACGAGTTCTGAGTCGTGCGGTGCTGTCTGGGTACGATGGAATATGCCAGCGAGTGAAAGGCGAAATGAAGGTAAAATTCCATATGCTCCAGATATACTCTGAAGACTGACTTTGGCATGATTGGCTCTACTCGCAGCTCTTATCTAGGATTTGCACGTTCATTGCTCTCAACCACGAGTTGCATACGTCGCCCAGTCCTCAGATATAACAGCCATTCGTCGACTTCGACAAATTTCCCCCGACTACCGTAGACCCGGCGACTATAATATCCGGCCCGGCTCGGCCCCGTCCTCGCAGGCTCTCCCTGCTACGTAGGGGTTGACCGGTTGGATGACCTCGGCGCGACCCGCGATGCCGCCAGAAGATCCACGACGTTACTAAACGGGCAATCACCCGCTGTGAGCAGCTCCGGTGACCGGTTACCAAACACAAGCGGCCCCAAAATTGGAAGCGAAGCAAGGCCCAAGAACCGCGGCCGCGTGCTTCCGACCCGAAATACGCGTCACCTCTTGTCTGGGATTTCACCACGTGGTGGTGATCGCCAGAAAGATCACTTGGTTGCTGCGAATGACAGTCTGCCACGTTGGTCGGGAACGGGAGCGCCCAGACCTATGTCCAACGAAGCTCCCGTCGCCCGAAAGCGTTCTTTTGGTGGCTATGGCTGAGAAATGTGTGCAGCAGAATTCATGTCATATGGGTCTGTTATGAAGGAATCGCTCGACGTTGTGGTAGGTCGAGGTCGTACAGAGAGAAGAGGGAGGGAAGGCGAAAGAACAGAGGAAGCAGGAGGAAGAAGAGTTTGTAGGGCAGGAACAGTGGTTTCGAAGACGAGAAGGAGGTGGAGAAGGAGTTCACAAGAAGAGGAAATTGTTCACAGAATTTGCGCAGACAGGAATAGTTGACGGATTAGAAGCCGTGGTGATTTACGTAAGAGTGGACTGTAGGTGGATGGATTGAGATACCTATGGTTTCGATGGCCTTAGCTGTAACGTTCGGCCTCGACTCTGTTCAACACCAGAAGATCGTATCTCCCGCAGTGTTCGGTGTTCTTGGTGGTGCCGGTGATGGTGGTGGGCTACCGGGTTTGAGTCCGTCGGTGACCCGGCCTCCGGCTGTTGGCAGCAGCAGGAGGAGATGTTCATTAGACAGGAAACAAAAACTTGGATCAGATTCAGGTTCCGGGAGTAATTCAACGTTGTCTTCCTGCGCCTGCCGGTAGATTTTCTTCACTAAACCCGTTGGTCTGTTTGTAATTCGGTTTCAAGGTTTTGATGGGTTTTCGGGATGATGTGTCGGATCTCTATGTAATACTTTTCTCAATTATGGTCTTTCTCTGCACTCAGGGGAGTGCGGTGTAGTGCGGAGCTGAAAACCTGTAGTTCAGTGGAAGTGGACGATGAGAAGTCATGGACGGACTCTGCCTTTAAGGCTACCTTGGGGTGGCCTTTCTTTGGAGCGCCGCCTTGCGATTTTAATTTGTCGGGAAAGAAGGTACCTAGGGTTGAACTGTCAGGACCTCCAGTGCTTGAAGGAGAGTCACAAGAAGATGTCGGAGTTTCCGACGTGTTTGAGGGTGGGAGTTCTGGTGAAAGTCTGTATCGTCATTGGATTGCCACGGAGTTTAGAGCTGCAGTGCAGTCTGGATCTCCACCACCTAGGCAAAAGGAGGAGAAACAGTCAGAGCGGGATAACTACTATGTGAACACCGGCTACGCAATTCGCACTTTGCGCGAAGAGCTGCCTAATATGTTCTACAAAAGGCTCAACTTCGACATTTACAGGTACTCTACACCATTACCCCTCTTTGACTTAGCTCCCTGCAAGTTTGAACAAGAGTGGTCGCGGTAATTGTTTTTTTTTGCGTTGGGAGAATTAGTTGTACTTTAGGATGAATGACCGGCGTTGAAGTGCCGATCCATGCCTTAGTGAACGTTCTTCGTAGTTGATATCGGACTTTCAGTTGAACTGTGGAGCGTAATAAATTCTCTCCGAATATAGTTTCCCCCCGGTTTGCGAGTCAACTCTTGCTGATCTTGCTCTACCGACTGTGCGCAGAGATGATATAACCTTTCGAGACCCGATGAACACTTTTTCTGGTATCGATAATTATAAACTCATATTCTGGGCTCTACGATTTCATGGACGCATTTTTTTCAGAGCCCTCTGGGTAGACATTAACCGCGTTTGGCAGCCTCACGACAAGGTTATCATGGTCCGGTGGACTGTTCGAGGCACTCCGAGAGTACCCTGGGAAGCACAAGGTCATTTTGAGGGGACTTCAGAGTATAAGTTGGACAAGGAGGGGAAGATTTATGAGCACAAGGTCGATAATGTGATCTTCAACTCACCCACGAGGTATCATGCACCCAGTGTTCTCGATCTGGTGCGAGCGGCTACGGCTCACACAAACCCGACTCCCTCATTTTGTGGCAGGGTTTCGCTTCTTCTTCTTTTGTTATCGCCTTATTTGAAGCAATTTACCTGGGTGCGATTTTATTGGGCGTTGAAGAGTACACTAGTTTTGAACAATCCGGGGAACGATGAGCTTGGCCTTAATGCCTGAATACTCCTAGAGATGGGCTTCTCGGTAGTTAGGGGAAGATTGTGACGGGTTTTGGCTTCTCCCTGTGTATCATATGGAATAGAGGATATCTCGCAGCTGCGATTTGTGGAGAACGGTGAGCAGAAAAGTTCCTCTTCACTTGTACATAATGAGAGGTTTCAAGGGCCAAGTAGAAACCCTACACGAGTAGAAGCTTCTTGCAACGATATTACGGAGGTCCGTTGTCACTGTTCTCTGTATCTGCTGGCTTTCTTGTATCACAGCGATGGTTGAGTAGACACAAGCCTTGACGTCCGCACCCCGGAGTGATTTATCCAAGGTGTTGCCACGGGTGAACACAGGTTGGCAATCCTGCCAAAGGATGACGGACCGGGTGTATTCTAGCAGGTCCTAGTAGTACGGGGTGGCAAGGAGCCCTTTAAACGGCCTGCAACATTCAGTAAAATCGTCGTATATTCTTTGTGTGAAGCGGACTGTTAAAGACTTAGCAGGCTGCATTTTTAGTTTCATAGTTTGCTTAGGATCGCTACGGTGGTATACATCTGCCAGCAGGTGGCTGTGGATACTGATGGTGGTCCCAAGATTGTACTATTTGACTGTACATGTGTCGATTGAGCCACTGCTCTGGGCCCTTTGGTCTTGTTTTGACAGAGCAAAGAATTTTCCGATCGCTGATTGCAGCAAATCTTGGTCTCTACAAACTTGAGTAAGGAAGTGGAGGTTAAGGGTGTTCCCTATTAATCTATTAGAGCGAGCTTTCCGCATCTTGTCGTAACTTCTTTGTGTGCTGTAATGCAGCTAGTACTTCGTCTCAAGGAAGTCGCGTCCGAAGTTGACGGTTACTAATATTTTGTGTGTTGTCTATGCACCTCCCGAGTGTAAGGTTGACAGTGGAAGTTAGGTAAGGTATGAGTCATCTCTTCTGTTCTCTGACGCTGAGACGTTATACATAATATTGGAGAGAAGCGCACTGTTTCTTTCTCACGTCTGTTGAAACACCCAATGTTCCTCTTCGCTCTTTGCCGTCAGAGAAAATGGGCTCTGCAGGCTGTTGTATGTTCCAACCGAGCAAGTTTACGGCCTCCATACGCCCTGTATTAGGCCGAGTCTTGAGAGATGTGTTGACTACTGCCGACTTCTGAATATGGCTCGGCCTCTTGGGACTGAACCGAACCGCACTTTCCAAATACGGTGGTTCGGTTTCGGTAGGGTTCAAGATATTGAAACGGTTTGTCTTAAATGGTTCGGTTTGAGTTCATTCCGGATCTGTTTCCAACGGTTCGCTAAGGAACCGAACCAGAGGTTCCGCAGCATCACAGAAAGCAATTGGAAATATCCATATCAAATTCATTGTTAGAGGGAAGTGCACCTAAACCGAATTGTTCGGTTGCAGTTCGATTCAATTCTATTTTGAAAGGTCCGATTCGATATCTAACCGGGCTGAGTGCTACTTCTAAAGCACGCAGCCGGTTAGAATACATGAATAGAAAATAGAAAGGTCGGTCTACCCGCTTAAGGAAACCAGCTTATATTATTCCCTCAAGTTAAGCTGAACCAGCCTTTAACCCGATGGAGTTGTACGCATGAGGGCAACACATTAGGGTTCGTAATGTGGGCTCATGGTCATTTAAATGCGAGACCGAGTGGCTCTTTTGGTAGAACACAAACAATGGCAGAAAGTGGTAAACACTGGGTATGAGTGTCTTTCACGTACATGGCGCTGGTAATTGGACGTGATCACGTGGAGCCACTAGAGCAGCAATTGATGAACATTCTGAAACCATCTCCTGTGAGTGCTTGCTGTACTGACGTCTTGGACATGCATTTGCATAGCTAACCTCCGATTTTGCAGAATTAAAAACAAGACAAAGCCTGAAAGCAAGGTGAGAATTTATTGTGGTTTTCTGCATGCGATAAACTTTTCGCTTCGAGTGTAACATGTGGTTATTATCATGATTCTTAGCAGCTGAATAGTATCCGCAATATTATTGCAAGCATAGCACCTTGCTGTGTCTAGATTCTTTGAAATCCAGGAGTTCCTTTCTTCCTACTCCTCTTCTCGACATTGAACCCTTGAAGATCAAAAGTGTGTTTTGTCCTTGTTCCTGTATATGTTTCGAAACACAAGCATTCAACTCCGGTACGCAACTTTGCAGGTTCTGAATATGAGAACTTCAAAATGTGACATTAATTCTTTCACGGCGGATTATTTGAGCTTGTAGGTTACCAATTCAGTGGAAAGGTTGCTGTGAAAATGGCTATTTGATCATTATCTCGTGTAGAATTTATCCTCTTAGTTAGTCCTCGTCCATATGTGCCATCATTTACGACTATGCGGATGAACGTGCAGTGTCCATTCCGCATACCATTTGCAGAACTCTTAGTGACAAAATTATAGTCGGACATTTTATTCTCGTACTGACAAATGAGGGAGAACTACCGTTCTCTCTTTCCACTGAGCTTGGATCACACCCACTGTGTAACTTGGGCGTGGTATCTTGTCCCATTCACGCTTTTCCAGACTGTCGATGGCCAGAGTAGTCAGCTGGGCGCAGCAAATCCTCGGGGGTTGTGTGACGCAGTGCATTCGAGTGGGAAACTTGCATTGGGAGTGGTTAGAGGTCCATTTGGCTTAAGTAGCAAGATAGAAAAGTTTTAGACAATGTCAAGCGCGTAAGTAAACACTTCTAAGTGCGAGAATTCTCAACATCGGTTCTCTCGCTTGAAATCAGGCTTTTCTTGTTGGAGTGTGGATAGTATGGAGGTCCTCTAAAACTCTATACTAGTTTTCTCTATGCTAGTTTTCTGTAGACACAGACGACGAACCTCACTTCGGCAAATTAACGTTTGTTTATGGAGACCCCTCCTTGTCTGTTGTCCTGTTAAATTGTTCCCAGTTCCTTCGATTTCAATACCTACGATACACAAACATGACGAATTTGGGTCTCTACTCATTAAGGGCATGTCCCGCTTGTCAGACGGTGTCAGACGGTGTCAGATATGATCGGTAATAAGCCTCTTCTCTCCATGGAATGCGGGGAATCTGGTTTTAGGCATGTTGTATAGAGTTTAGCATCTCTGAGGCTTCTGGACGCTATCTTTCACGATTTTGTTTTTGTTCATTTCGCCGACATGAGGTTGAGAATTCGTGCACGTGATGATTGTCTTCTCCCGAGATGTGAAAGGAAGCTGTCTCTCGCGAGGATTTTAAAAGGAGAGTGGCGAGCACTGCACTGTAAGGACATGTGGCATGCAAATGCAAATGCACAGCTGTGTAACAATTCGAATGTCAAGGCGTGCGACATGTGAGTTCACAGCTTTGTTTGTAAAATAAAAGGTCAGGACGCTCAGCATGCAAGTTCACAACATTCAGTCAATCTTCGATCAAAAGTTGAGCAATGAGTTGAATAACATGCACGTTGGTTGCTGTTCATTTCGTTGATGTGAGTGAGACTCAGAATTGTCTACGTGACGGTTTTGTTTGCCCCCACGTAGACAATTTTGTTTGTCCCCTGCGAGTTCATAACATTACTGTAAATTGAAAGGTCAAAGCACGTAGCATGCAAGTCCACAACGTTTACAACATTCGACGAAACTGAAACGTGAGGTGTGCAACATGCGCACTCATAGCTGAGCGTGAAATGGTAAGGTCGGTGCAGGTTGGTGCAAGTATCGTGCTTGAGGAGTGGCTAGTCATATGACTTTTGACGTTTCAATTTCATTTGGAGTACATGCCATTTGGCTCTGGGGTTGTTTCAACTCCCTCATTTTTCTTGTTTCTGATTTCGTTGTAGCAGCGTGTAGAAGTTGGATGCAGCGCTAGTGTGTGGAGCTTTGCAACCGATCATAAGACAAGGTGCACTGTCGATCCAGTTGAGTGCAGTTGTTCAGTTCGTGCAAAGTATAATGAAATGCCTTTGTCGAGCTTGCACACTTTTCATGATTTTGTAGTACTCACTTCACAATGTAAAATTACATATGAGTTTTTTCCAAGAGGGCTGATCTCTTGTTTCGTTGCACTGCAAACTGCTTTGACATTATTTAGTTATAATTTATCACATATTTACTATTATGCAATCCTTAGGTGTTACAGAGTTGGAGATCCAGCACATGAGAGAAGACAGGTCGGTCCATCGCATGTTACGACGTCAGAAGCAAGTATAATTGTTCGGATTGAGCAGTTGGAGCAGAGGATAGTTAATATGATTATGGTTCAGCGGAGATCTGATGGAATAGAAGCTCTTATGGAGGAGAAAGAGATGATTTCGACTTCATGACTGATGTGATACAGATTGAGACATCTACGACAGTGACTCAAGGTGCAGTACGTGTCTCTGAGCCACGAGGTGCGTCGATGGAGTTGGATCCACAACGCGGGGAGGTTGGTAGACAGACCAGGCTTCCTCAATCTTTCACGTTATCAGAGGCATTGAGGACCACGTCTATGGTTCATAAACGACCTACCGATGGTGTAGTGGAGTTGGAGATATCGACATCCAGGAGTGGGATGATTTAAATCAACCTTCGACGTCTGTGGATGTCGAACTCGATGTTGGAGGCGGCTACAGCAATTTTACGAGCCTCATTATTTTCAGCCACGGATATGAGACATTGAGAGTCAGTTTAGCTCCAATGTTCCAACTGGCGGCCACTCTCAGTGAGAACGAGGATATTGTTATCTCTAGTGCTAAGGTGATTCAACGAGAGGCGGTAGATGTGTCCATGGAGTCGAGGATTAGGACAGCTACGAATGGTACTTGACAAGTGACGACTGCCAGGTTAGATGAGTTACCAGCTAGGCCGGTGATTGACCGTGCTGGATTGACACCAGGTATGGTGTTGTTGGACAACAGAAGTGGTATTTTTTGTTTGGTGGCACCGTCAGGAAAAATGTATCGATGACAGAAAGTCTTGTTAGATTCTGGAGCCCAATCGTTGATGTTGGAGAAGACAACGTGTATTGATTTGGGTCTGAGGAAGTCCGAGGTGGAAAGATGTCCATTCCAGTTACAGACATCTCTAGAGGATCAAGAGGTACAACTCTACACATGACACGTGAGATGTTGACGATGAGAGTTCGATCAGATCATCTCACGGATGGTTCCATGATGAGAGCCAAGGTCATCGTTATGACCGCGGAGTCTTATGATGTATTGGTTGGGCTGCTGTGTTATATCTTACGGGGTTCATGATTGACTATTGGACGGAGACAGCATCTTACAGACCAGGTTGGCAGTCCGGTGAGAGACGAGTGAGTCGTTTATCAGTGCGGTTCAATGTTAGAGTTGGGACAACAGAGCCTACACCAGAGACAATGACATCTGTTGCAGGGTTTAGTTCGGTCATCACTTGACCGGACGAGTTGTTGGAGGACAATGTCCATGCGGAGAATATTCCGATTTTTGAGGAGGTGGGGGGCATGCTTAGCATGTCTACGTTAGTGCCATCTATCTTGGATGTTCCACTCTTGAGTTCGAGTGGAAAGTTGCAGTAGTATGTTGATCGATTGGTGCAGCAGGTTTGAAATGAAGCCTTTGTACCACCAGTAGAAGAACCAAATGTTGTTCCTGCTACTGGCTCTCTGACCTTATCACCGTTGAATACGACTCTCATTGTGTGGCAGTATCCAGAGGAAGGTATATGTGTGCTGGAGCTGTTTGGAGAGATCAGCACATGTTTGACTCCGATATTGCAAGCAGACATACAAGTACAACGATACTCGTATGTGGAGAGAGATGAGGTTGCGAGACGCATCTCATTGGTCATGTGACACGTTTGGTGCAGAGATATCTTGAGTTGTTGTCCATATCAGTTGTTAGAGGATACTAGCAAGCATTACCGTCGGATATTTCGCTGCTGGAGGCGCATGATCTCACGTTTGTTGACATCATTCACTTGGTGATAGCCGAGTAGTCATGTCAAGATCACATGCGTGCTGGGAGAGGTCAAGGTTTACATGACCGGCGATCTAAGATGTTCTGAGAGATGCTCTCCAGATGCATCAGGTGGATTCTCCAGCGTACATCTAGGAGAACGTTCTTTTGTTGGGTGATGCTCGTACACAAATGATGACGAGTGTGCACCACGTGCGGTCCTAAGTCGGATCGGCAGTGTTGTTAGATGCAGCGAGAACGAGATCTCGTGCACATCATCCACGGTTGTGATGGATGAACTTATTACCGAGGGAGGTGCTCAAACGCGCACATGATGCAATGAGACGACCAGAACACCTCACAGTTGATGGCATCTTGGATGTAGGGCGACGATCTCAAGTAGTGAGAGTCGTCGACATGTCACTTATGGCAGTAGTGAACCTAGTGAGACACCTCATGATAAAATTATTTACTTTCATGAGCTTTCCACCGTCACATGCTTATAGAGATGGAGGACCTGGGCTTGTGTGGGATGCTTAGTTACGATAGTTGGTGGAGCTCAATGTCGATGAGAGAAAGAAAGAGCGATAGATTTCGTTACGTGTACGACGACAATAGCTTCGATGTCGAAGATTTCACGTCGTCAAGTATTGGATCAAGCAATGGACTTGAATTGCTTGACATGGATTGTTAGCTTTGGATCGGTTGAGCAGCGTCGGATACGATCGACGGGTGTTACTGCTCGGACACTGCTGAGCTCTTTGCCTATCGAGTCGCTGGAGACAAAAATTAGGGGCGAGGCGTGTGAAGTTCGTCATCCTTAGACGTCATGAGATGTCATAAGAGAGAGTGTAGAGCTTGCAGCTAGTACTGTAAGAGTTTTTCGCACAGTGGCGGTGGAGATTGTTGATGGTGAGCAGAAAGAAACTGCTCCAGAGGTTACAAGATAGCAGTCAATGACTTCGTCTTCTACCTCTAGCATGGTGACAGAGGATACTTAGGAGCCATAGATTGGACCCAAGCTTATAAGAAAAGAGAGATGAAGAGTTCAGAGATTCCTTTCGCGCACCTACCGCTTTGTTGTGTCAGCGGAAGCTCTTGCTCAGTAGGTCATGAAATTTACACCGCTTTTCATTTACACCGCTAACCTGCAAACACAATCACAAGTTAGCGTCCATGCACCACTTACTTTATCTCAGTTTGGTCTGGACCGGAACCGGACCGTCTCTCTAATTATCAAGCTTCGCAATCCCAAGTCCCGACCTAGACCCGCCTAGGTCGGTCCCAAGCGTGAGCAAGTCACAATGTGACTTGAGGCGGACTTCTCATAAGTTCAGGGTCCTAAACGGTACCTCTAGCACACCTAGCGGTCCAACCGCTCGTGATGTCCGTCTAGGTCTAGGCTCCCGAGCGGTGGTCTAACCTACCGACTCGTTTCATAGTCTTGTTCCAGTCCTTACATCGTTCCTAAGTCCAGACGTCCAAGTCTGGACCAGAACGTGTCTTGGAACTGACCCAACCATCACCTCATGCCTCCAAAGTCTGTCCGCCAAACCTTGGGGTCAGGTGACTCGTCCTGGCCCACCAAGACTTCGAGCCCCCTCATATATACTTCTGGGGATCAGCGGTCCCGTCCTCCTCTTTGGTCCTTGAAAATTATACCACAACCCGATTGTGATTCGGTCATAATTCTCAGCTCGGAGGTCAGATTGAGGAGTGCTACATATCACTGGAAAAATCTCACCGAGACCTTTCCAATGATATCTCACTCGCCTCGAGATCTTACGTGGAGCTTCGTCCACGACCTAAAACGTCACTGGAGCTCCAACACTTAGTCATTTTTCAGAAACCTGTGGTCCAGACCCAGACTCGAACCCTGTGGTTCGGACCAGCGTCCGAACCACTGTCCGTTTGCGTCTCGGACTCACATCTTGGTTCTACATCTCGAACCCACGTCTCAAATCTATGTCTCAGACTTCTTTTCCTGTCCATTCTCAGACTTGCCCCCTTAAGTCAGCATTCGTCTGGGGTCGTCTTGGGATAGGCCCTTATGTCCTAACCCAAGGTTCTAACCTTGGTTCAGAGAACCACTTAGGGTTCATCTGATCCCGACTTCACGGCCAAGCTGTTCAGTCCTACTCGCAGCGTTCACAACCTAGCGCAAGTCCACTAGGGTTCTATTGTTTGCGTCTGCGTCCGATCTTGAGACTGAGGGTCACGACACTCACCCCACTTTGGAGGTTGATGCTCTCATCAACAATGATCCTTTATGTTAACGCCAAGTTCAAAATGAGTAGCCAACCCCTTGGCGTCAGAATTGCGTTCTGGTAGCTAACTCGCAATTCTCTTCTTGGCTTAAGTCTTAAGTTGTCGTTAGAACATTTAGAAAATTCCAACTAGTCTCTGGAAAAGCCTTACCTTTTTGGCCCACCCTAAACAAAACTAGTTGA
This sequence comes from Asterella californica, assembly GCA_036924285.1. Classification (NCBI taxonomy): domain Eukaryota; kingdom Viridiplantae; phylum Streptophyta; class Marchantiopsida; order Marchantiales; family Aytoniaceae; genus Asterella; species Asterella californica. The sequence goes on along the minus strand of JAYKYS010000002.1, from coordinate 17,984,393 downwards.
CAATTTCTAAACATTCTACTTAAGACTCTTACTTGCTAATCATAAGTATTCACACCTACTTACGAGGTCTCTCCGAAACTCACTTTCTGGTCGCAACCTGATTTGACTTAGGCGTGCGACTAAGTTTACTTTGCAGTTAGAAAACCGCAAAGCAAGATCACCCCAAGCCCCAAGACAAGTATGAAAGTTCATACTTGCTTTGCCAACGCTACGGTAAACCTAAGTCTTGACATCAAGACTTAGTCTTGATTTAGATATTTATCCAAATCAGCTCGCTTTCTTTGAGTGTGCTTCGTTCCTCCTGTTGACAACATCTTAGGCATCTGATCAAAACTAGTCATAGCCATGCACTATCAATACACTTAGACAAATTTTCAAGAAACAAAATCTTTATTTCCAAACACAAGTCAAAGCTACAAAGTCCATCGGTCCAAATCGCCTCAAGTTGCTACTCGTATGGTTCGTCGTTCTTTCACTCCTCGTTGGAAAGAGATGTCCTCATCTTGCTAACGCCCTTGTTGTCCTTGTCGCCGTTTGAAGAGGTCCAGTACTTCGCTCGCATGTGCGAGATCTTCCTCTGGCACCCAAGTTGCTTCCTTCAAATGGTAACCACGTCATTTGACCAAGTACTCCATCCGGTTAGATTTGGACCGTGATCGCAAAATGATCTCTATCTTGTATTCTGCTTCGCCTTGCACGACATCAGGTTGAGGCCTGAAAACCTGTTTGCGCTCCGGTCGCAAATCATCCTTGAAGTATTTATTTAATAAAGAAGCAAAGTCGGATGCAACTGCCACTCGCGAGAAAGGTCTAATGTATAAACGTCTTCGTGCGGATTCTTGACAATGACAAAAGGTCCCGCGAACTTCGATGAAAATTTCGCCGATATTTCCTTCGGAAGTGTGAAGTTCTTCGTACTTAACCATACTTCTTCACCCACTTGAAACTTCACTTGCCGCCGATGCTTGTTTACCTACTTCGTGTAACGTTGTTGCGCTTTCTTGAGGTTCTTCTTCACTTGCTCCTCGCGCTGCTGCATTGCCGCCACCAACTCTTCAGCTGATGTTTACCGTGTTCTTGGTCGTGTCGATGTAGAACTCCCTGCAAGAGTTAAGTCAAGAGGCCCTTCTGGCTCACGTCCGTAAGCCAGCAAGAATGACGATTCGCTGGTTGCCGAATGCTTCAGGGAATTGTAGCAATACTCCGCAAGACTGAGCCACTCCGCCCAATCACTTTGGTCCGCGCTCACATAATTTCTCAAGTATTGATTCAGAACCGAGTTGACTCTTTTCGTTTGTCCATCAATTTCAGGATGAAAAGCGGTACTGAATTTTAACTTAGTTCTCAACTTCTGAAACAAGTGTTTCCAAAAGACACTTGTGAACTTAGAATCTCGGTCTGAAATAATACTCCGGAGCAATTCATGTGAACGTCATCAATATCTAGGAACAGCTGAGAAGTCGTGAATGCTGTTGCAATATCCAAGGTCGGCGCAAACTTCGCTAGTTTGCTAAACCGGTCAACTATCACAAAGATTGCATTGTATTCGTTTAAGTTAGGCAGAGAGGTGATGAAGTCCATGCTTATGCTTTCCCAAGGTCTGGTTGGAATCGGCAAAGGATGAAGCAATCTTTGTTTCTTCTCATAAGAAACGCGATTCGCTTGACAGGTTACGCATGTTTTCACAAGTGGGCAACATCGTCTTTCATGTGGGGCCAATAAAACTTTTTAGCTATCACTGCTAAAGTGGATTTTTCTCCTTTATGGCCTGATACGGGCGCATCATGACATTCTTTGAGTAACTTCGTCCTAAGTTTTCTTTGTCCCACATAAATCTGACTTTGCTTGAACATGAGTAAACCATGTCTTAGCTACACGTTTTGCAACTTCACTCCTCGCTTGAGCTGTTCCAGATACCCCTTCGCTTGGTCGTCACCCATGTAACCTTCACGTATTCATCTCTCCAAGTCTGACTCCTTAGGATACATAACGCGTAAAATCTGTGTGGACGATGAAAGATATTCTTCCTTGCGACTCAAGGCGTCAGGAACCACATTGTCCTTTTTCGCTTTGTGGATTAATTCCACATTCATGAGCGTCAAGGTATCGTGCCACCATAGTTGCTTTGACGTCACCCGATCTTGTGTCTCAAAGTACTTGAGTGAAATATTATCAGTATACACTTGGGTTTTGTGAAGTCCAAAGTAATGCCGCCATTTCTCAAACAATGAACCACCGCAAACAGTTCCTTCTCGTGAGTCGACCATCGACTCTCCATCTCAAATAACTTCTTACTTTTGTACGCTATAGGTTTCCCATCCTGCACCAACACTCCGCCAATCGCATAGTCGCTCACGTCCGTGTGCACCTTGAATGGTTTGTCGAACTCCGGCAGCTTCAAAACTGACGCCTTTGACAAAATAGTTTTGATCGTCTGAAACACATCATCCACCTCCTTGGTCCAACTTACTTGTGCGTCTTTGCCCGTCCAATCCGTCAACGACTTCGTTATCTTTGAAAACCTCTTCACGTACTTGCGATAGAACTGCGTCAATCCTAAGAATCGCCGCATCCCCTTCACTGTAGTCGGAGGCTCCCAAGTCACAATCGCGTCCACCTTCTGTATATCCGGGCCGACTCCTTCTACACTAATGACATATCTCAAGAAGTTAATGCGTTCTAAACCAAACTCACTCTTGTCAACGTTGACAAACAACTTATGCTCCCGTAGCTTCGTCAACATCACCCTTAGTTGCTCCGCGTTGTCAAGGTGAGAGTTTTCTTGAGAAGGACGAAACCTTCTGACTGTATTATGACCGTGAAGGCTGTGATATGTTTACTCAGAGAAGCACTAAGTTTTTAGCTGTGGCTGGTTTACTCAAAGGATAGGCTTCAGGTTACAAGGTGACACTGTAAAACACTCATACAGATCTCTTGGCTCTTCTGATATGTTCAAGAAGCAAAGTTCAAGCTTAACTAGCAATGATAAGATCAGACGGTGAACTTTGACACTCAGGATTAAGAAATATGTGAAGGTTTAGACTTCTAAACTTCTCCTACATGTAAAAGCACTCCCATTGAGCACACACACGAAGTTTCAGCTTGAGATCAAATTCTGACACCAAGATATGGACAGAAAAGTTCTGGGTAAAGATATTGCGACAATTTCTGATACTCAGACAGCTATTTCGACCTACAACAGAAATTGGCTCAATCACTTTCGAAGATTCTTACAGGATTTGGAGTCTACAGGATGCTGAAAATCTCTATGAAGTTGGGACTCCTGATTGTACAAGGTTCTCCAGATCTCGTTCTCTGAAGTTGTTGCTCTATATTGAGAGTTTTTCAGACCCCCTCTGTTTCAGCGGTCGTTCTGAATTACTCACTCACTCAAATGACTTGAAAGTTTTTGAGCAGTCGTAGCCCTGCTGACAGTGAACGCAACCACGAAAGTTTGAAGCGATTTCCTCGATTCTACTGCAATTGACATTGAAAACCTCAAATCCAACAAAAGTGATGCAATTCTGACTCAGCTCGAACTTCAAATGGACATAACTCCTTGTTTATTGATTCAAATCGATCAAGAATTTCACTGACAATGCTTGGCACGACGGGCTCTCTCCTCCTATGCTTTCAGATTTTGCAGTGTCCTCACTAAATGCTCGAACTCTCCTTTAGACTTCTGTTTCTAAATTTAGAGTTTTACAAAAAACAAAAATGGACCAATGGGAGTTCATAGCTCCACTTGGTTGTCCTTTAGTACCCTAATCCACGTGGTAACTTAACTTCACTCATAGGCTACCACGTTAGCTTTCCTAAAATGCCAACGTAAATCTTAAACTACCTAAAATGACACGCAACCTTGAAAGTAAACTTAAACCAGCTAAAAAGCGTGCATAGGCAACACGTAAGTACAACCCATGAGCTTTAATCCTATCACCATGGTAAATTCAAGTTATGTACATTGAACATCATAGATAAGTAAGAAGTCACTTGCACAAGCGCACAAATGCTTGAACAAGATAACTAGCATACTATCAGTCTACTAGGACTTAAAACGTATAACACAACGGTGTTAATATATGCATGAAAGACTAGGAGTAACATTAAGCTAACTTCTACCGCTACTAACTCCCAAGTGTCGGAGTAGAAACGTAACTCGTAGCCGCCAATGTCCACAACCTCCAGAATCGACTTCTCTGATGTCTTAACTTCACTTAGAGAGACTAACTCCTAGCAGAGAGGTGAATCATTTACTATGTGAAATGATTCACATCACGACAACGTGCGACTCCAAGATTTTGGAGTAGATCAAGATGTCGTCGATGTAAACGATGACAAACTCATCCATCTCCTCGCGAAAAGTTGTGTTCATCAATGTAGTGAACGTCGAAGGGGCGTTGTAGAGTCCAAATGACATCACCATGAATTCAAATGATCCGTATCTGATTCGACAAGCGATCTATCTGGATCAGCTATCCAGATCTGGTAATATATTGACTTCAAGTGGATCTTGCTGAAGTACTTTGCGCTTGTTAGTCTATCAAAGAGGTCGTCTATCCTTGACAAAGGATAATTATTCTTCACCGTCATCTTATTGAGTGCACGATAATCTATGCAGAGTCATAACTTCCCATCCTTCTTCTTTGCAAAAAGAACTAGGGCTCCATAAGGTGACTTACTGGTTCGAATATATCCCCGCGCTAATAGCTCACCGAGTTGTCTTTTCAACTCAAGGAGTTCCACTTGATTGAGTCGGTAAGGGGCTTTAGAAGATGGTTTTGATCCTGGTAAGACTTCAATCTTGTGATCCACCACCCGCCTTGGAGGTAACTCAGCAGGTAACTCATCCGTCAAGACATCTTCAAACTCCTTAATCACTTTGTGAAGCACCTCCGGAAGTTTAGTCGCATCTCCCGATGTTTCTTCTTGTCCGTCACACGCCATCAAATCTGCAACCCGCATTAAACACATGACTCCGTCGTTGAAGTCCATCTGTTTGCCTTTGATCAAATTCACTGCAAAATCGTCAATTTTCCGCGCCTTCCGGATTAGCCTCACTCCCAGCTTCCGCCCTTTAACTCTAACGTTCAACCTTAAATGTTTCCGCCTAAGTTCCACTTCAAACCTGTCTAAGAAAGTGTTCTCCAAAACTGCATGGATATCATCCATCTCGCACACCGTGAAGTTCTCTGTGAACTCCAGCTTCCCACACGCAAATCGTACATCCAAGGCTACTTCGGAAGTTTGGTACGTCTTGCCCTTGGCAAAGCGCACATGAATAGGCTTGTATGCCTTGGAGGTAGACAAGCCCAACTTCTTCACCAACTTTGGACTTATGAAGGAGTGAGTCGCTCTTGTGTCCACAAGAAAAGTAACATCACGGTTAGCAACCTTGGCTTGTAGAAGGTTCTCAAGGTCACAGTCCACTTGCAACAAACGCATTCATGCTACAGTTACTAACTTTAGGTTTCGTGCATCCTTTAGCAATATGGTCCGTCTCGTCATAATTGTAGCAAGTAAACTTAGCACCATTGCCCTTCTGAGGTGTTTGCTCCTGTTTGCTGCCGCTTTGCTGTCGGAGCAGAAGAATCCTTCCGATCCTTCTCACCCCCATCTCACTGTCGCTTAAAGCCCTTGTTCTTCTTCTGGAACTTGTCCGTGCTGCGTGGTTCAAAAGGTATCTGTTGCTGGACTTGATCGTCTCCAATTCGCTCCGCTAGCTTCAAGAGTTCGGCACTTGTCGATGATAGCTCCGGCATCCGAAAGAGAGCCTTCTGCGAGACTTGAAGCCCCCAATGAATATACATATTTTGGTCTCCTCAGTCCACTTGGAGAATGAGTCCTGCTTGGCACCTAAACTCGCATACATAACCACTTAGCGTCCTTCAAGAACTTAATCGCCGTTCTCACCTTGTCTGACTCTTGAGCCTGTTGCGTCTCAAAGTACAGGTCCAGCTCAGTTAAGAAATCCTTAACCTTACGAGCCCGTCCTATATCCGAAAACGGGGTCGGCAAATTCGTCTTACAAAGCTTTCTGATAGACGAGGAACTTCCTTGGCCTGCCTCAAGCTCAGCAATACGTTTATCTTTGGAAACATACTCTCCTGCATGGTCTTCATCATCTTGATGAGTTCCGCATACAAGGCTCCTTGACTTCTCGCGTCTGAATCATTGGGCACCGTTGGCAAGACTCCATCTTGCTGCACTGGTGCCGCAGCTGGTACTGGGCTTCCTTGACGTTGGGACGAAGGTTGTCAGTTATCGTCCCTTGACTGTGCCTCGGGGCTAACTCGAGTCGATCTGGTCCCGGGTCAGTCGCCACTCGTCTCTTGGTCTTCCTTTTGAAACTTTGTCCTACATCGGTCATCACTCCAAGTGTTCACCTAGAAACGTTGATCCACTTCGTGTCTCGTGTCCCTCTTCAAGCGTCTAGCCTTCAACCGCTACCTCAAGTTCGCGCTCACCGAAGCGTTGGCTCTGATATCACCTTTCGCGCACCTATCGCCTTGTTGCGTCAACGAAAGCTCTTGCTCAGTAGGTCACAAAATTTACACTGCTAACCCGCAAACACAATCACAAGTTAACGTCCATGCACCACTTATCTTATCTCAGTCTGGTCCGGATCGGAGCCAGACCGTTGTCGTGTCGTGGACCGGCTCCTACCTGAAAATGAAATTTTGAGTGTTATCGTTTCAAAGACACAAATGAAGAAGACAAGTTAGGCCTCAACTTACGGACTTTTAGCACAACTTCGAATCTCTACTTTCATCGTATGAGTGGATAGAGCTCCTTGTCAACACTCTATAAGCACTTCGTCTACTTCGTTTGAACGCCTAGTGGAGAAATTACACGACTCGAAAGATGGAGAAAACAAGCTAAGCCCCAGCTTACGGACTTTTGGCACAACTTCGGATCTTCACTTTCATAGTATCAATGGGTAGAACTCGTTGTCAACGTTTCATAGACACTTCGTCTACTTCGTTTGGACGTCTAGTGGAGAATTTACAAGATTCGAAAGATGAGGAAAACAAGCTAGGCTCCAGCTTACGAGCTTTTGGTACAACTTCGGATCTTCACTTTCATCACATAGACGGGTAGAGCTCGTTGTCAGCTTTCCACGGACATCTTGTCTACTTCATTTGGACACCTATTGGAGAAGTTATGCGATTCGAAAGAAGGGAAAATCAAGCTAAGCCTTACTTTACTTGTTGATTGGGTATTTGCAGCTTCAGGCGCCATATCAAAGACGCAAGGGGTCTGCTTCATTATTACGTATGGAGATTGATGTAAGGGGGCAACTTAAGGGGTTAGCTTGCACCTGCGACTTGAAAGCGGACGGTTCGGGAGATTTGGAGGTCCAATGCAAGCGCGCAAGGCGTCGTTGGGTTCAGATTTGTGCAGGCTACGCGTTGGTTAAGACGGTTCATGAAGAGATGGATCGGGGATGTGTTCTGGGAGAAATTGAGACGCAAGGAGAGGATTTAGAAATTTCAGTGATATATGAAGGAAAGTTGGACCGTTCGGGCCGTTCTGGAGTCCAAACTTGCTATCCTTGGATCCATCAAGATCAGAACAACGAGTTCTTCAGGAAATTGAAGACGATATCAAGTTTCATCGGACGGTTTGGGAGTTCTGAGTGAAATTGACTCCCAGGGAAGCGCTTGCGTCAAGTTTTTCATCACCTGCGATATGAAATTGGATTGTTCTTCGCGATTGGTGAACCAAGCTCTTCGTTCTTGGTGCCTATGCAATCAGGGAGTCTTCATCTACGCATAGGAGAAGACAGTACGTGGATTAGATTGTTGGTTTGGGTGAGGTGAGCGAGTTTGAGCCGCAGGGAGTTCTTTTATGTCAGTTTTTTGCAACTTGCGACCAAATTTCTTGCGTGGTTTTGCAAAAGGAACTCCAAACGGCTTGTTTGGAGTCTCGTTGGATTCAGGATAGTCAGATTCTACTTACCCGATAAGACGGATATCAGATCAAGTGATCCGTTTGAACGATGTGTACTGTTTTAAGCCGCAGGGAGAAGTTTTGGAAAGATCGGTCACCTGCGACCGAAAATCAAAGATATCTCGGGTGTTGGGAGTCGGATCTGAAGGTTTCTTGGGCCAACGGAGTCAGTGAAGGAGACCCTATCGACATTTGAAGACCGCTTGACGAAAGGAGAGAGTTCTCATATAGGTCTTTTTTGATTCCTTCGCTACGGATTTCGTCCTTTTGAGTTCGTTAGGGACCTAGTTGGTTATGTGCGGCTTGTGGTAGCTAGCTTTAGCTAAGAGCTTGTACATGGATGTGGTTTGGACTTGAGTTTCAATCGTGTGATACTGTTGCAGCTTTGTTTGTTAGCAAAGGGAAGTTTCTCTTGCTTTGAGCTACGCTTCGGTGGTTTTGAGTCAGGGTTGAGATTCAGGGGTTCGTTTTAGGGGCTTTGAAGCAGATTGCAGACCGCTCTGGTCTGTTTCTCAGTTTTGTGTTCTTAGGAAGAAAGAACCGGCAGTGTACATACATTTGGAGTTGGTATATATTGCATCATTCGTTTTTGTGGTTGTTTTTCTCTGTCTTGTCTTTGTTCAGCACACAACGTCTCCACAGCCAAGAAACTCGCGTTTTCCTAGACATCCTTCACGCAATATCCAACATGATATCGTCTCCCTAATTATCAAGCTCCGCAATCCCAAGTCTCGACCTAGACCCGCCTAGGTCGATCTCAAACATGAGCAAGTCACAATATGACTTGGAGCGGACTTCTCATAAAGTCCGGGGTCCTAACTGTCATGACCCTCAGTCTCAAGATCGGGCGCAGACGCGAGCAACGGAACCGTAGTGGACTTGCGCTAGGTTGCGAACGCTGCGAGTAGGACGGAACGACTTGACCGGGAAGTCGAGATCAGATGAACCCTAATTGGTTCTCTGAACCAAGGTTGGAACATTGGGCTAGAACCTAAGGGCCTACCCCAAGACGATCCTAGACGAACGTTGACCTAAGGGAGCAAGTTTGGGAACAGACCGAAACATGAGTCTGAGACATAGGTCCGAGACGAGGGACCGAGACGTGGGTCCCAGACGCGGACGGACCGTGGTTCGGACGTTTGTCCGAATCACGGTCCTGGGTGGGTCACGACAAGTCACCCGACCCCAGGGCTCGGCGTGCGGACTCTGAGGGCATGAGATGATGGCTGGGCCGGTTCCAAAGCACGTTCTCGTCCACACTTGGACGTCTGGACTTAGGAACGCTGTAAGGACGGGGGTTTACGGACATCATGGACGGTTGGGCCGCTAGGTGTGCTGGAGGCACTGTTCAAGACCTTAGACTTTATGAGAAGTCTGCCCCAAGTCATATGGTGACTTGCTCATGTTTGGAACCGACCTGGGCGGGTCTAGGTCGAGACTTAGGAACTACTGAGCTTGATGATTAGGGAGACAGTCCGGCTCCGGTCCAGACCAAACTGAGATAAGGTAAGTGGTGCATGGACGCTAACTTGTGATTGTGTTTGCAGGTTAGCGGTGTAAAGTTTACGACTTACTGAGCAAGAGCTTCCGTTGGCGCAACAAGGCAGTAGGTGCGCGTAAAGTGGTATCGAAGCCGACGCTTCGTTGAGCGAGAACTTGAGATAGCGGTTGAAGGCTGGATGCTTGAGGAGGGACGAGAGACACGAAGCGGATCAGCGTTTCTAAGTGAACACTTGGAGCGATGGCCGACGATGGACAGAGTTCCTGGTGGAAGACCAAGAAACGAGGAGCGACTAACGGGAGCAGATCGACTCGAGCTAGCCCCGAGGCACAGTCAAGGGACGATAACCGACAACCTTCGTCCCAACGTCAAGGGAGCCTTGTACCAGCTGCGGTATCGGTGCAGCAAGACAGAGTCTTGCCAACTGTGCCCAACGATTCAGGCGCGAGAAGTCAAAGAGCTTTGTATGCGGAACTCATCAAGATGATGAAGACCCTGCAGGAGGGTATGACCTCTAGGGATAAACATATCGCTGAGCTTGAGGCAGGCCAAGGGAGCTCTTCGTCTACCAAGTACCTTTGTAAGATAAATTTGCCGACCCCGTTCTCAGGTATAGGACGGGCTCGCAAGGTTAAGGATTTCTTAACAGAGTTGGACCTATACTTTGAGGCGTAACAGGCTCAGGAGTCAGACAAGATGAGAGCGGCGGTTACATTCCTGAAGGATCATGCGCTTCTCTGATGGACTGCATACAGAGATGAACATGCGTTGACCGTCTCGGCGCTTGGTTGGAAGGAGTTCAAGGTGTTGCTCGCGGGACGATTCACTCCGGAGTATCAAAGGATTTGGGATGGTGTCGAGCTAGTTAGGCTGAAGCAGACGGCGACGCTAAGTGCTTATGTACGCGAGTTCAGTGCCAAGCTGGATTCGTTCTCCAAGTGGACTGAGAAGACTAAAATATGTATATTTATTGGAGGACTCAAGTCTAGCTTGGAGAAAGCTCGCTTTCGGATGCCGGAGCTATCATCAACAAGTGCCGAACTTTTGAAGTTAGCGGAGCGAATTGGAGACGATGAAGTCCAACAACAGAAACCTTTTGAACCACGCAGCACGGACAAGTTCCAGAAGAAAAACAAGGGTTTCAAGCGACGATGGGATGGGGGTGAGAAGGATCAAAAAGATTCTTCTGTCTTGGCAGCAAAAGCGGCAGCAAACAGGAGCAAAACCTAAGAGGCAAACAGCTCAAAAGGGCAATGGCGTTAAGTTTACTTGCTACAACTGTGACGAGGCGGACCATATTGCTAAGGGGTGCACGAAACCTAAGATTAGTAACTGTAGCATGAATGCGTTTGTTGCAAAGGACTTGTTGGAGGGTCAGATGACGGTGACCTTGAGAACCACGAAGAAGACGCCAGGATTGATGTTTCTACAAGCCAAGGTTGCAAACCGTGATGTTACTTTTCTTGTGGACACAAGAGCGACTCACTCCTTCATAAGTCCAAAGTTGATGAAGAAGTTGGACTTGTCTACCTCCAAGGCAGACAAGCCTATTCAGGTGCGCTTTGTCAAGGGCAAGACATACCAAACTTCTGAAGTAGCCTTGGACGTACGATTTGCGTGTGGGAAGTTGGAGTTCACAGAGAACTTCAAGGTGTGCGAGATGGATGATATCCATGCGGTTTTGGAGAACACTTTGTTGGATAGGTTTGAAGTGGAACTTAGGCGGAAATCTTTAAGAGTAAACGTAAGAGTTAAAGGGCGAAAGCTGGGAGTGAGGCTGATCCGAAAGGCGTGGAATATTGACGATTTTGCAGTGAATTTGATCAAAGGCAAACAGATGGACTTCAACGACGGAGTCATGTGTTTAATGCGGGTTGCAGATTTGATGACGGGTGGCGGACAAGAAGAAACATCAGGAGACGCGACTAAACTTCCGAAGATGCTTCGTGAAGTGATTAAGGAGTTTGAGGATGTCTTGACGGATGAGTTAGCTGTTGAATTACCTCCAAAGCGGGTGGTGGATCACAAGATCGAGGTCTTGCTAGGATCAGAACCACCTTCTAAAGCCCCTTACCGACTTAATCAGGTGGAACTCCTTGAGTTGAAAAGACAACTCGGTGAGCTATTAGCACGAGGATATACTCAAACCAGTAAGTCATCTTATGGAGCCCCAGTTCTTTTCACAAAGAAGAAGGATGGGAAGTTAAGACTCTAAGTAGATTATCGTGCACGCAATAAGGTGACAGTAAAGAATAATTATCCCTTGCCAAGGATAGACGACCTCTTTGATAGGCTAGCGGGCGCAAAGTACTTCAGCAGGATAGACTTGAAGTCAGGATATTACCAGATCTGGATAGCTGACCTAGATGTTGAGAAGACCGCTTGTCGAACCAGATACGGATAGTTTGAATTCGTGGTGATGTCATTTGGACTCTGTAACGCCCCTTCGATGTTCACTACATTGATGAACACAATTTTTTCACGAGGAGATGGATGAGTTTGTCATCGTTTACATCGACGACATCTTGATCTACTCCAAAACCTTGGAGTCGCACGCGGAGCAGCTAAGGGTGGTGTTGACAAAGCTGCGGGAGCATAAGCTGTTTGCCAACATTGACAAGAGTGAGTTTGGTTTGGAGCGCATTAACTTCTTGATACATGTCATTAGTGTAGAAGGAGTCGGCCCGGATATGCAGAAGGTGGACGCGATTGTGACTTGGGAGCCTCCGACTACAATGAAGGGGATGCGGCGATTCTTAGGATTGGCGCAGTTCTACCGTAAGTATGTGAAGGGATTTTCAAAGATCGCGAAGCCGCTGACAGACTGGATGGACAAAGACGCACAAGTAAGTTGGACCAAGGAGGTGGATGATGCGTTTCAGACGATCAAAGCTATTTTGTCAAAGGCGCCAGTTTTGAAGCTGCCGGAGTTTGACAAATCATTCAAAGTGCATATCGACGGGAGCGACTATGCGATTGTCGCAGTGTTGGTGCAGGATGGAAAACTTGTAGCGTACGAAAGCAAGAAGCTATCTGGGACAGAGAGTCAATGACCGAATCACGAGAAGGAACTGTTTGCGGTGGTTCATTGCTTGAGGAAATACGGCATTACTTGGGACTTCACAAAACCCAAGTGTATACTGATAATATTTTGCTCAAGTACTTTGAGACACAAGATCGGGTGACGCCAAAGCAACTACGGTGGCATGATACCTTGGCGCTCATGAACGTGGAATTAATCCACAAAGCGGGAAAGGACAATGTGGTTCCTGACGCCTTGAGTCGCAAGGAGGAATATCTTTCATCGTCAACACAGATTTTGCGAGGTATGTATCCTAAGGAGTCAGATTTGGAGAAGCGAATATTTGAAGGTTACATGGTTGACGACCAAGCGAAGGAGTACCTGGAACAACTCAAGCGAGGAGTGAAGTTGCAGAACATGCAGCTAAGACATGGTTTACTCATGTTCAAGCAAAGTCGGGTTTATGTAGGACAAGGAAAACTTAAGACCAAGTTGTTAAAAGAATGTCACGATGCGCCCTCATCAGACCATAAAGGAGAAAAGACCACTTTAACAGTGATAGCTAACAAATTTTATTGGCCCCACATGAAAGACGATGTTGTCCACTTTGTGAAAACACGTGTAACCTGTCAAGCGAACCGCGTTTCTTATGAGAAGAAACAAGGGTTGCTTCATCCTTTGCCGATTCCAGCCAGGCCTTGGGAAAGCATTAGCATGGACTTCATTACCTCTCTGCCTCACTCGAAAAGATACAACGTGATTTTTGTGATAGTTGGTCGGTTTAGTAAACTAGCAAAGTTTGCTCCGACCTTGGATACTGCAACAGCGTTCACGACTGCTCGGTCATTCTTAGATATTTGATGACGTTCACATGGATTACCTCGGAGTATTATTTCAGATAGAGACTCCAAGTTCACAAGTGTCTTTTGGAAACACTTGTTCCAAAAATTGAGGACTAAGTTAAAATTTAGTACCGTCTTTCATCCGGAAACAGATGCGCAAACGGAACGAGTTAACTCGGTTCTGAATCAATACTTGAGGAATTATGTGAGCGCAGACCAAAGTGATTGGACGGACTCTTGTGGAGTATTGCTACAATTCCACGAAGTATTCGGTAACCGACGAATCGCCTTTCTTGCTGGCTTACGGACGTGAGTCAGAAGGGTCTCTTGACTTGACTCTTGCAGGGAGTTCGACATCAGCACGACCAAGAACACGGCAAACATCAGCTAAAGAGTTGGTGGCGGAGATGCAGCGGCGCGAAGAACAAGTGAAGAATAACCTTAAGAATGTGCAGCAACGATGCACGAAGCAAGTAAACAAGCATCGGCGACAAGTGAAGTTTCAAGTGAGCGAAGAAGTATGTTTAAGTACGAAAAACTTCACACTTCCGAAGGAAATATCGGCGAAGTTTTCATCGGAGTTCACAGGACTTTTTGTCATTGTCAAGAATCCGCATGAAGATGTCTATACATTAGACCTTCTTCGCTAGTGGTAGTTGCATCCGACTTTTCATGTTTCTTTATTAAAGAAATACTTCAAAGACGACTTGCGACCGGAGCGCAAACAGGTACTCAAGCCTCAACCTGAAGTCGTGCAAGGCGAAGCAGAATATGAGGTAGAGACCATTTTGCGATCGCGGCGTAAGTCTAACCGGATGGAGTACTTGGTCAAATGGCGTGGCTACCATTTGAAGGAAGCAACTTGGGTGCCCAAGGAGGAACTAACACATGCAAGTGAAGTATTGGATCAATTCAAACGGAGACAAGGACAACAAAGGCGTTAGCAAGATGAGGACATCTCCTTCCAGCGAGGAATGAAGAAACAACGAACCATACGAGTAGCAACTTGTTTATTTCGCGCACTTACCGCCTTGTTGCGTCAGCGGAAGCTCTTGCTCAGTAGGTCGCGAACTTTACACCACTAACCTGCAAACACAATCACAAGTTAACGTCCATGCACCTCTTACCTTATCTAAGTTTGGTCCGGACCAGAGCCGGACCGTCTCTCTAATCATCAAGCTCAGCAGTTCCTAAGTCTCGACTTAGACCCGCCTAGGTCGGTCCCAAACATGAACAAGTCACCATATGACTTGGGGCGGACTTCTCATAAAGTCCATGGTCTTGGACGGTGCCTCCAGCACACCTAGCGGCCCAACCGTCCGTGATATCCGTCTGGGTCTAAGCTCCCGAACGGTAGTCTAACCTGCCGACTCGTTCCCTAGTCTTGCCCCAGTCCTTACAGCGTTCCTAAGTCTGGACGGGAACGTGCCTTAGAACCGGCCCAACCATCACCTCATGCCCCCAGAGTATGCCCGTCAAACCTTGGGATCGGGTGACTAGTCCTGGTCCATCCAAGTATCGAGCCCCCCTCATATATACTTCTGGGGATCAGCGGCCCCGCCCTCCTCTTTGGTCCCTGAAAATTATACCACAATCCGATCCTGGTTCGGTCATAACTTCCAGCTCGGAGGTCAGTTTGAGAAGTGTTATATATCACTGGAAAGTTCTCGGCGAGATCTTTCTAACGATACCTCACTTGCCTCGAGATCTTATGTGGAGCTCCGTCCACGACCTAAAACGTCGCTGGAGCTCCAACACTTAGTCTCGGACTCTTGTTTCGGTCCGTTCTCAAACTTGTCCCCTTAGGTCAGCGTTCGTCTGGGATCGTCTTGGGGTAGGCCCTTAGGTCCTAACCCAATGTTCCAACCTTGGTTCAGAGAACCACTTAGGGTTCATCTTATCCCAACTTCCCGGTCAAGCTGTTCAGTCCTACTCGCAGCGTTCACAACCTAGCGCAAGTCCACTAGGGTTCCGTTGCTCGCGTCTGCGCCCGATCTTGAGACTGAGTGTCGCGACACTCACCCCCACTTTGGAGGTTGATGCCCTCATCAACAATGATCTTTTAAGTTAACACCAAGTTCAAAATGGGTAGCCAACCCCTTGGCGTCAGAATTGCGTTCTGGTAGCTAACCCGCAATTCTCTTCTTGGCTTGAGTCTTAAGTTGTCGCTAGAACACTTAGAAAATTTCAACTAGTCTCGGGAAAAGCCTTACCTTTTTGGCCCACCCTAAACAAAACTAGTTGACAACTTCTAAACATTCTACTTAAGACTCTAACTTGGTATCTATAAGTATTCACACCTACTTACAAGGTCCCTCGAAACTCACTTTCTGGTCGCAACCTGATTGACTTAGACGCGCGACTAAGTTTACTTTGCAGTTAGAAAACCGCAAAGCAAGATCACCGCAAGCCCCAAGACAAGTATGAAAGTTCATACTTGCTTTACCAACGCTACGGCAAACCTAAGTCTTGACATCAAGACTTAGTCTTGATTTAGATGCTTATCCAAACCAGCTCGCTTCCTTTGAGTGTGCTTCGTACCTCCTCTTGACAACATTCTAAGCATCTGATCAGAACTAGTCATAGCCTTGCACTACCAATACACTTAGACAAAATTTCAACAAAACAAAGTCTTTATTTCCAATTACAAGACAAAGGTACAAAGTCCATCGGTCCAAATCTCAAGCATCGAGACCCCCTCATATATACTTTCGGGGATCGACGGCCTCGCCCTCCTCTTTCGTCCCTGAAAACTATACCACAATCCGATTATGATTCGGTTATAAGTCTCAGCTCGGAGGTCAGATCTAGAAGTGCTACATATCACTGGAAAGCTCTCGCTGAGACATTTTCAATGATACCTCACTCGCCTCGAGATCTTATCTGGAGCTCCGTCCACGACCTAAAACGTCACTAGAGCTCCAACACTTAGTCCTTTTTCAAAAACCTGTGGTCCAAACCCAGACTCGAACCCTGTGGTTCGGACCAGCGTCCGAACCACGGTCCGTCTGCGTCTCGGACTCATGTCTTGGTCCCACGTCTCGGACCCACGTCTCAGATCTATGTCTCAGACTTCTTTTCCGGTCCGTTCTCAAACTTGTCCCATTAGGTCAGCGTTCGTCTGGGGTCGTCTTGGGGTAGGCCCTTATGTCCTAACCCAAGGTTCTAACCTTGGTTCAGAGAACCACTTAAGGTTCATCTCATCCCGACTTCACGGCCAAGCCGTTCAGTCTTACTCTTTCGTGCATCTACCACCTTGTTGCACCAGCGGAAGCTCCTACTCAGTAGATCACGAAATTTACACCGCTAACCTGCAAACACAATCACAAGTTAGGGTCCATGCACAACTTATCTTATCTTAGTTTGATCTCGACCGGAGCCGGACCGTCTCCATATTCATCAAGCTCAGCATTCCTTAAGTCCTGACCTAGACCCGCCTAGGTCCGTCCCAAACATGAGCAAGTCACAATATGACTTGGGACGGACTTCCCATAAAGTCCAGGGTCCTATACCGTACCTCCAGCACACCTAGCGGTCTGTCGCGATCCTCAATCTCAAGATTGAACGCAGACGCGAGCACGGAACCCTAGTGAACTTGCGCTAGGTTGCGAACTCTGCGAGTAGGACTGAACGGCTTGGCTGGGAAGTCGGGATCAGAGGAACCTTAAGTGGTTCTCTGAGCCAAGGTTGGAACATTGGGTTAGAGCGTAAGGGCCTACCCCAAGATGACCCCAGACGAACGCTGACCTAAGGGGGCGAGTCTGAGAACAGACCGAAACAGAAGTCTGAGACATAAGTTTGAGACGTGGGTCCGAGACGTGGGACCAAGACGTGGGTCCGAGACGCAGACGGACCGTGGTTCGGACGCCGGTCCGACCACAGGGTTCGAGTCTAGGTTTGGACCACAGATTCTTGGAAAAATAACTAAGTGTTGGAGCTCCAGTGACGTTTTAGGTCGTGGATGGAGCTCCACGTAAGATCTCGAGGCGAGTGAGGTATCATTGGAAAGATCTCGTCGTGCGCTTTCCAGTGATATATAACTCTCTTGAACTGACCTCCGAGCTTGAAGTTATGACCGAACCAAGTCCGTGTTGTGGTATAATTTTTAGGGGTCAAAGAGGAGGGTGGGGTCGCTGATCCCCGGAAGTATATATGAGGGGGGCTCGATGCCTGGGTGGGCCAGGACGAGTTCTCCGACCCCAGGGTTCAGCGGGCAAACTCAAGGGGCATGAGGTGATGGCTGGACCGGTTCCAAGGCACGTTCTCGTCCAGACTTGGACGTCTGGACTTAGGAACGCTGTAAGGGCTGGGGCAAGACTAGAGAACGAGTCGGCGGGTTAGACCACCGTTCGGGAGCCTAGACCCAGATGAACGTCACGGACGGTTGGACCGTCAGGTGTGATGGAGGTACCGTTTAAGACCCTAGACTTTATGAGAAGTCCGCTCCAAGTCATCTTGTGACTTGCTCATGTTAGGGACCGACCTAGGCGGGTCTAGGTCGGGACTTGGGATTGCTGAGCTTGATAATTAGAGAGACGGTCCGGCTTTGGTCCGGACCAAACTGAGATAAGATAAGTGGGCATGGATGCTAACTTGTGATTGTGTTTCCAAGTTAGCGATGTAAAGTTCGCGACCTATAGAGCCAGAGCTTCCGCTGGCGCAACAAGGCGGTAGGTGCGCAAAAAGTGGTATCAGAGCCGACGCTTCTGTGAGCGAGAACTTGAGGAAGCGACTGAAGGCTGGACGCTTGAGGAGGGATGCGAGACACGAAGCGGATCAGCGTTTCTAGGAGAACATTTGGAGCGATGACCGACGATGGACAGAGTTCCAAGAGGAAGACCAAGAAACGAGGAGCGGCTAACGGGAGCAGATCGACTCGAGCTAGCTCCGAGGTACAGTCAGGGGACGACAACCAACAACCTTCGTCCCAACGTCAAGGGAGCCCTGTACCACTTGCGATATCGGTGCAGCAATACGGAGTCTTGCCAGCGGTGTCCAACGATTCAGACGCGGGAAGTCAAGGAGCTTTGTATGCGGAACTCATCAAGATGGTTCGGACGCAGGTCCGACCACAAGGTTCGAGTCTGGGTCTGGATCACAGATTCTCGGAAAAATGACTAAGTGTTGGAGCTCCAGCAACGTTTTAGGTTGTGGACGGAGCTCCACGTAAGATCTCGAGGCGAGTGAAGTATCATTGGAAAGGTCTCGTTGAGAGCTTTCCAGTGATATATAACACTCCTCGAATAGACCTCTGAGTTGGAAGTTATGACGAACCAAGATCAAGTTGTGGTTTACTTTTCAGGGACCAAAGAGGAGGGCGGGGCCGCCGATCCTCAGAAGTATATATGAGGGGGGCTCAATGCCTGGGTGGGTCAAGACGAGTCACCCGACCTCAGGGTTCAGCGGGCGGACTCTAGGAGCACGTTCGCGTCCAGACTTGGACGTCTAGACTTAGGAACGCTGTAAGGACTGAGGTAAGACTAGAGAACGAGTCGGCGGGTTAGACCACCGTTCGGGAGCCTAGACCCAGACGGAGATCACGGGCGGTTGGACCGCTAGGTGTGCTAGAGGCACCGTTTAGACCTTGGACTTTATGGGAAGTCCGCCCCAAGTCATCTTGTGACTTGTTCATGTTTGGGATCGACCTAAGCGGGTCTAGGTCGGGACTTGGGATTGCTGAGCTTGATGATTAAGGAGACGGTCCGGCTCCTGTTCGGACCAAACTGAGATAAGGTAAGTGGTGCATGGACGCTAACTTGTGATTGTGTTTGCAGGTTAGCGGTGTAAAGTTCGCGACCTACTGAGAAAGAGCTTCCGCAGGCGCAACAAGGCGGTAGGTGCGCGAAACGGCCCAACCGTCTGGATGTCCGTCTGGGTCTTGGCTCCCGAACGGTTGTCTAACTCGCCGCCTCGTTCCCTAGTCTTACTCTAGTCCTTACATCGTTCCTAAGTCCAGACGTCCAAGTCTGGACCCAAACGTGTCTTGGAACCGGCCCAGCCATCACCTCATGCCCATTGTGTCTGTCCACCGAACCCTGGGGTCGGGAGACTCGTCCTGGCCCACCCAAGCATCGAGACCCCCTCATACATACTTCTGGGGATCGGCGGCCCGCACTCCTCTTTGGTCCTTGAAAATTATACCACAACTCGATTGTGGTTCGGCCATAATTCTCAGCTCGGAGGTCAGATCGAGAAGTTCTACATATCACTGGAAAGCTCTCGCCGAGATCTTTCCAGTGATACCTCATTCGCCTCAAGATCTTACGTGGAGCTCCGTCCACGACCTAAAACGTCCCTGGAGCTCCAACACTTGGTCATTTTTTCGAAACTTGTGGTCCAGACCCAGACTCGAACCCTGTGGTTCGGACCAGCGTCCGAACCACAGTCCGTCTGTGTCTCAGACCCACATCTCGATCTCGCGTCTCGGACCCATGTCTCAGATCTATGTTTCGGTCCGTTTCAAGACTTGCCCCCTTAAGTCAGCGTTCGTCCGGGGTTGTCTTGGGGTAGACCCTTATGTCCTAACCCAAGGTTCCAACCTTGGTTCAGAGAACCACTTAGGGTTCATCTGATCTCGACTTCGCAGCCAAGCCGCTCAGTCCTACTCGCAGCGTTCACAAACTAGCACAAGTCCACTAGAGTTCTATTGTTTGCGTCTGCGCCCGATCTTGAGACTGAGGGTCGTGACACTCACCCCCACTTTGGAGGTTGATGCCCTCATCAACAATGATCCTTTAAGTTAATACCAAGTTCAAAATGGGTAGCCAACCCCTTGGCGTCAGAATTACGTTCTGGTAGCTAACCCGCAATTCTCTTCTTGGCTTGAGTCTTAAGTTTTCGCTAGAACACTTAGAAAATTTCAACTAGTCTCGGGAAAAGCCTTATCTTTTTGACCCACCCTAAACAAAACTAGTTGACAACTTCTAAACATTCTACTTAAGACTCTAACTTGCTAACTATAAGTATTCACACCTACTTACGAGGTCCCTCGAAACTCACTTCCCGGTCGCAATCTGATTTGACTTAGACGCGCGACTAAATTTACTTTGCAGTAAGAAAATCGCAAAGCAAGATCACCCCAAGCCCCAAGACAAGTATGAAAGTTGATACTTGCTTTGTCAACGCTACGGCAAACCTAAGTCTTGATTTAGATGCTTATCCAAACTAGCTCGCTTCCTTTGAGTGTGCTTCGTTCCTCCTCTTGTAACATCCTAGGCATCTGATCAGAACTAGTCATAGCCATGCACTATCAATATACTTAGACAAATTTTCAAGAAACAAAATCTTTATTTCCAAACACAAGTCAAAGCTACAAAGTCCATCGGTCCAAATCGTCTCAAGTTGCTACTCGTATGGTTCGTCGTTCCTTCACTTCTCGCTAGAAGGAGATGTCCTCATCTCGCTAACGCCCTTGTTGTCCTTGTCGCCGTTTGAAGAGGTCTAGTACTTCGCTTGCATGTGCGAGATCTTCCTCTGGCACCCAAGTTGCTTCCTTCAAATGGTAACCACGCCATTTGACCAAGTACTCCATCCAGTTTGATTTACGTCGCGATCGCAAAATGTTCTCCACCTCGTATTCTGCTTCGTCTTGCACGACATCAGGTTGAGGCCTGAGAACCTGTTTGCGCTCCGGTCGCAAATCATCCTTGAAGTATTTCTTTAATAAAGAAACATGGAAGGTCGGATGCAACTGCCACTCGCGAGAGAGATCTAACGTATAGACGTCTTCGTGCGGATTCTTGACAATGACAAAAGGTCCCGCAAACTTCGATGAAAACTTTGCCGAAATCCCCTCCGGAAGGGTGTAGTTCTTCGCACTTAACCAGACTTCTTCGCCCACTTGAAACTTCACTTGCCGCCGATGCTTGTTTACTTGCTTCGTGTACCGTTGCTGTGCCTTCTCGAGGTTCTTCTTTACTTGTTCTTCGCGCCGCTGCATTGCCGCCACCAACTCTTCAGCTGATGTTTGTCGTGTTCTTGGTCGTGCCGATGTCGAACTCCCTACAAGAGTCAAGTCAAGAGGCCCTTCTGGCTCACGTCCGTAAGCCAGCAAGAAAGGTGATTCGCCGGTTGTTGAATGCTTCGTGGAATTGTAGCAATACTCCGCAAGACTGAGTCACTCCGCCTAATCACTTTGGTCCGCGCTCACATAATTCCTCAAGTATTGATTCAGAACCGAGTTAACTTGTTCCGTTTGCCCATCTGTTTCTGGATGAAAGACGGTACTAAATTTTAACTTAGTCCTCAATTTTTGGAACAAGTGTTTCCAAAAGACACTTGTGAACTTAGAGTCTCTATCTGAAATAATACTCCGGGGCAATCAGTGTGAACGCCACCAAGTATCTAGGAATAACCGAGAAGTCGTGAACGCTGTTGCAGTATTCAAGGTCGGTGTAAACTTCGCTAGTTTGCTAAATCGGTCAACTATCATAAAGATTGCATTGTATCCTTTCAAGTCAAGCAGAGAGGTAATGAAGTCCATGCTTATGCTTTCCCAAGGTCTTGCTGGAATCGGCAAAGGATGAAGCAATCTTTGTTTCTTCTCATAAGAAACGCGATTCGCTTGACAGGTTACGCATGTTTTCACAAAGCGGGCAACATCGTCTTTCATGTGGGACCAATAAAACTTTTTAGCTATCGTGTATCACAATCGCCCCCCTAACTGGCGATTAGGTCCCTCTAATTCCAGATAGCTCCATATCCCAACTACGTGATATACACCTTCATGGGTGTAAGGATCAGGAGGCCGGGTGCTACATCGTCTCATCGTTAGTCGTCTGTTTGCAATCCATATCACACAAAGATCTAATCCGCTATCCTTGCTATATACATCGAGGACAAACCCACCGTCCAGTAAGAACAACACTGAGAGATGAAGTCAAACATGACATGTGCCAACCTCTAGAACAACCATCACACACCAACATACGGGCTGCTCCACCAGCAGACCCACATAACATACACCTCAAGCCCGCCCGTACAACTGCTAAGCTTGAGTCAACTGTACCATCGATGTTGGGAAGATGACATGACGTACAATTACGCACATGGTCCTTCCAAACAACACCATCACGACCTTCTAACATGAGTACTCCAGAAGATAACACCTCACGCACTCGTACAATAGTGCATCATGCGGTCACGTCCAACGTCGTCGGTGTAGTCTGTTGTCGATAGATATAACTGTCAAGATGAAATCTGCGAATCGATGTCCGATAACCTACTCCTCGAATAGTCGCATATCGCAACATGTCTCTATGCTGAGCAATCGCTAGGTTCTCAAAAGTCATAGGCATAACTCTCTGAAATGTCTCTGTTCGTTGAGAACATGCATTCACTCACATATCCGGATCATCAAGGTTCAGCACCTCAGCAGAATCACGACGAATGATCGAAGATAGATCTGGATCTCGGTCATACAATAGAAAATACGATGAGAAGGAAGTCAAAGACGCTTTTCGGCTAAAACGGTGACCCATAGCCAACCATGGTAACTGCACATCACAATCTTCCAAGTGGACCTTCTGTAAGCCATACTTGCGCAATCCTCTCTTCACCATCTGAACTACCCTCTCTGCCAAACCATCCGTCTCAAGATGATCTTGAGCTATAGTCTGATGATCAATCAGCGCCTGATTACACAAGACCTGAAACTCACCAAGGAACTCTGTACCTTGGTCAGTCAGCACTTCAGCTGGTGCTCCAAAACGACTTAGCACTCGATCTAAGAGCGCATACGCCGTCCTTTCACTCGTCTTGTCCGGTAATACCATCAACTCAATCCACTTGGAGAAGTACTCCACCATCACCAACACATACCGATGGTAACGTATGATCAACAGTAAGGGTCCCGCAAAATCCAAACTCGAACGATAACCCAACCCCATAATCGGCAAGGGGTGTAACTATGGAGTAGGAGCATTAAACGATGCTCGTACTCGATCATAAATCACATATCGTGCGACAAACTGTTGCACATCGACGTGCATACCACGCCACCAATACTGTCCTTGGAGTAAGCTATGCGTACGCTTCACTCCAAAATGTCTCAACTCCTCATGATCATATCGTACTAACTGTGCCCTTTGAGATAGATGTGGTACTATCCGTACTCTCTCATCATCCCATACTCGAAATACATGTCATTCTTCTCGTCGAAATCTCTTCGCTCGTTGGGCAGATTGTGTGATCAGATACTCTACCAACTCTTGGAAGAACTTACACTTCCCAAGGTGTAACTTCAACCCATGAGCGCTCGAACACATCTCGTAAGTGTCTCTCGTGCTCCTCCAAAGTAGCACTATAGACTAAAATATCGTCAATATAACATCTGACAAAATCCAATCCTAGTATCTTATCCATCACCCTCTGGAACTCAGCAGGGGCATTCTTCAACCCAAATGATAAGAACCGCCACTGATACAAACAATCTTTGCCGTGAGAGTCAATTGCTCAGAATGCTGTCTTGGACTTATCTTCTTCTCTCATTGGCAACTAATGATATCCTGCTCGAAGATCCAAAGTATTGAAGACCTTCACATGTCCCACTGCATCAAAGATCTCCTCAGGTGTCGGCATGACATACTTATCGGACTTCATCTGCCGATTGATGAGACGGTAGTCTTCACACATCCGTCTATTCGTGTAGTTGCCATAAATATCCTTCTTTGCTGACATAATTGTGACAGATGCATACTCTCCATGTGACATCTCCACCAACCCAACCTCCAACAAGTCTTGAGTCCTACTTTGGATCAAAGCTTTCTCCAAGTCACTGTATCTATAAGGACGTCGAAAGATTGATGTGTCATTAGCCAAGTCGATTCGTATACCTGGTCCCTTCAAGGTACCCAAATCCTTCATACTAAAGACAAAACAATTCTTGTAGCTCTTCAGAAATATCGCGACCCTCAGTCTCAAGATCGGACGCAGACGTAAACAATAGAACCCTAATGGACTTGCGCTAAGTTGTGAACGTTGCGAGCATGTCGCGACCCTCAGTCTCAAGATCGGGCGCAGACGCAAACAATAGAACCCTAGTGGACTTGTGTTAGGTTGTGAACGTTGCGAGTATGTTGCGACCCTCAGTCTCAAGATCGGGCGCAGACGCAAACAATAGAACCTTAGTGGACTTGCACTAGGTTGTGAACGCTGCGAGTAGGACTGAACGGCTTGGTCGCAAAGACGGGATCAGATGAACCCTAAGTGATTCTTTGAACCAAGGTTGGAACCTTGGGTTAAGACATAAGGGCCTTTCCCAAGACAACCTCGGACGAACGCTGACCTAAGGGGGCAAGTCTAGAAACGGACCGAAACATAGGTCTGAGACATAGGTCTGAGATGTGGGTCCGAGACGCAGGATCGAGCAGACGGACCATGGTTCGGACGCTGGTCCAAACCACAGGGTTCGAGTATGGGTTTGGACCACAAGTTTCTGAAAAATGACTAAGTGTTGGAGCTCCAGGGACGTTTTAGGTCATGGACGGAGCTCCACTTAAGATCTTGAGGCGAATGAGGTATCATTGGAAAGATCTCGGCGAGAGCTTTCCAGTGATATGTAGAACTCCTCGATCTGACCTCCGAGCTGAGAATTATGACCGAAACACGATCAGATTGTGGTATAATTTTCAGGGACCAAAGAGGAGTGCGGGGCCGCCGATCCCCAGAAGTATATATGAGAGGGGCTCGATGCTTGGGTGGGCTAGGACGAGTCACCCGACCCCAAGGTTCGGTGGACGGACCACTGGGAGCATGAGGTGATGGCTGATCCTGTTCCAAGACACGTTCCGGGCCGATTCCAAGTCTGGACTTAGGAACGATGTAAGGACTGGAGCAAGACTAGGGAACCAGGCGGCGGGTTAGACCACCGTTTGGGAGCCTAGACCCAGGCGGACATCACGGGCGGTTGGGCCGCTAGGTGTGCTGGAGGCACCGTTTAGGACCCTGGATTTTATGAGAAGTCCGCCCCAAGTCATATTGTGACTTGCTCATGTTTGGGACCGACCTAGGCGGGTCTAGGTCGGGACTTAGGGAATGCTGAGCTTGATGAATAAGGAGACAGTCCGACTCCGGTCCGGACCAAACTAAGATAAGATAAGTGGTGCATGGACGTTAACTTGTGATTGTGTTTGCAGGTTAGCGGTGTAAATTTCGTGACCTACTGAGCAGGAGCTTCCGCTGGCACAACAAGGCGGTAGGTGCGCGAAAAGTGATATCAGAGCTAACGTTTCGATGAGCAAGAACTTGAGGTAACGGCTGAAGGTTAGACGGTTGAGGAGAGACGCGAGACACGAAGCGGATCAACGTTTCTAGGTGAACACTTGGAGCGATGACCGACATAGGACAGAGTTCCAAGAGGAAGACCAAGAGACGAGTGACGGCTGACACCGGGACTAGATCGACTCGAGCTAGCCCCGAGGCACAGTCAGGGGACAATAATCGACAACCTTCGTTCCAATGTCAAGGGAGCCCAGTACCAGCTGCGGCACCAGTGCAGCAAGATGGAGTCTTGCCAACGGTGCCCAACGATTCAGGCACGGGAAGTCAAGGAGCCTTGTACGCGGAACTCATCAAGATGATGAAGACCATGCAGGAGGGTATGATTTTAGGGATAAACATATCGCTGAGCTTGAGGCAGACCAAAGGAGTTCCTCGTTTACCAGAAAGCTTTATAAGATGAATTTGCCGACCTCATTTTCAAGTATAGGACGAGCTCGTAAAGTTAAGGATTTCTTAACTGAGTTGGACTTATACTTTGAGGCGCAACAAGCTCAGGAGTCACACAAGGTGAGAGCGGCGGTTACGTTCTTAAAGGATCATGCGCTTCTCTGGTGGACCGCAGACAGAGATGAACATACCTTGACCGTCTTGGCGTTTGGTTGGAAGGAGTTCAAGGTGTTGCTCGCGGGACGATTCACTCCGGAGTATCAAAGGATTCGGGATGCTGTCGAGCTAGTTAGGCTGAAACAGACGAGGACGCTAAGTGCTTATGTACGCGAGTTCAGTGCCAAGCTGGACTCATTCTCCAAGTGGACTGAGGAGACCAAAATATGTATATTCATTAGGGGACTCAAGTCTAGCTCGGAGAAGGCTCTCTTTCGGATGCCGGAGCTACCATCGACAAGTGCCCAACTTTTGAAGCTAGCGGAGCGAATTTGAGACGATGAAGTCCAACAACAGAAACCTTTTGAACCACGCAGCACGGACAAGTTCCAGAAGAAGAACAAGGGTTTCAAGCAACAGTGGGATGGGGTGAGAAGGATCGGACGGATTCTTCTACCTCGGCAGCAAAGCGGCAGCAAACCTAAGAGGCAAACACCTCAGAATGGCAATGGCGCTAAGTTTACTTGCTACAGTTGTGACGAGGCGGGTCATATTGCTAAGGGTGCACGAAACCTAAGGTTAATAACTGTAGCATGAATGCGTTTGTTGCAAAGGACTTGTTGGAGGGCCAGATGACTGTGACCTTGAGAACCACGAAGAAGACGCCGAGACTGATGTTTCTACAAGCCAAAGTTGCTAACCGTGATGTTACTTTTCTTGTGGACACAGGAGCGACTCACTCTTTCATAAGTCCAAAGTTGGTGAAGAAGTTGGGCTTGTCTACCTCCAAGGCAGACAAGTCTATTCAGGTGCACTTTGCCAAGGGCAAGACGTACCAAACTTCCGAAGTAGCATTGGATGTACGATTTGCGTGTGGGAAGCTGGAGTTCACAGAGAACTTCACGGTGTGCGAGATGGATGATATCCATGCGGTTTTGGAGAACACTTTCTTGGACAAGTTTGAAGTGGAACTTAGGCGGAAACCTTTAAGGTTGAACGTTAGAGTTAAAGGGCGGAAGTTGGGAGTGAGACTGATCCGAAAGGCGTGGAAATTTGACGACTTTGCGGTGAACTTGATCAAAGACAAACAAATGGACTTCAACGACGGAGTCATGTGTTTGATGCGGGTTGCAGAAAAGATGACGGGTGACAGACAAGAGGAAACATCAGGAGTGTATGTGTATGTGTATGATATTGTCCATGTGTTATGTGTATGTGTGGTGTACCTCTGACTGCGATGTATGTTGTGTAGTGATGTGTATCACACGACAACTGTCACGTCAGTTTGGACACCTCGGGTAGGTTGATCGAGTGCGGAATGACGAATCCCGGTAAGGCCGTTAGTGCCATTAGAGCGAGTTGGTGGGATAGACCACTAGGGGTATACTTTGCAGGTAGGGCTTGGAAGCCTTAGTTCTTCAAGTTGAACCTTCAAGCTCCACACTATGGTGGATAGTCTAGTTGAGTGTAACCCGGATTCTCTTCGAGCATAGAGTAGGTTTGGCTTGATCGTTGTGAGTAATCTTTGTTGCAGTGTTGGAGATGATAATTTTTGTGTTCAGATTATTGTGGTACACTTGTGTATGTGTATGACATCATCCATATGTTATGTGTATGTGTGATGTATCTCTGACAACGATGTATGTTGTGTAGCGATGTGTATGCGTACGACAAAAGAAAGTTAAAATTACTAATAAAAGAGCATGAAATGAGAACTCTAAACGTTGGAAATTCCTGAGGATTAACATAACCCACGAATGCCGAAAGTAATTAGTTAACTCAATTCTTCATCCAATGCTACTCTTAATTTATTTATTTATAAAGGAAAATAACTTCTTTTTCTCTCAAAAGAAGACTTTTCTTTTGTTAAGGGAAACTTGTAAATCATTTATAAATTGCCCTCGCTACTGGTTAATGTATCTCATACAGAAAACTAGTTATGATAGAGGAGTGTGAATATGCAAAGAAGCGATAGTTCAAGCTTCTCTACTCTGTTTTGGCGATAATTATTGTGTCTTCGTTGGAGGAAAAAACAAATTATTGCGGAGAACAAACACGAGCTTTGTTATGGAAGAATATCTCCTTACGATCCGATTCCAAAATATATAACTAGTTTTCTAGTAATATATTTTTGAACTAACATCCTCCATCTCTAGTGGAATCCTCCATTTTCTGATGAAGGAGGCTATGTAAGGGTTTAATTTATCATTAATAATATAAAATGCTAGCAAAATGTAACAGGTTAGTGAACAACCTCCCGGATATATAGTCTTGAACACGCGTCTTTCAATGCTCTTCTTATGGGTTATCTTTGGATCTTTTCGCATTTCCAGGATCAGCTAACAGTTGACATTTAAAAGTAACTTTATTTTTTCTTGTCAATTTGGTATATAATTTCTGTCTAACATTTATATTTTTCCTGATAACACCAAGCGGGCAGAAGTTTCCCAAAATTTCATCTTGCATGCATATTTTGTCAAATTATAAAAGAAAAAGTCATACAAAATATTTAGAGTTAACTATATTCATATTAATTGATTTCTTGCGAATCTACATAAATTTTGATCGTCCGATGAACTAAAATGACATATATTATTATTTCAATTTACGACAGAGAAATTAATACGAATAGGATTTCTGAAGCTGTTGCCAAGAAACGAATGAAAAGTGGCTACGCATGCAATGTGATGGTGAGCCTGTGCATTGGATTTGCAGTTGGACAATTTCCTTGGATAAGACGTAAACACGATTAAATCCCGCATAAGAGGTCATAAAAGGTTTTTCTCCTTTTAAACGTGAGAAAAGACCTGGGGATTTATTACCAGGCCAAAACCACCGGGGATGACGGGAGGGTGTCTCACTCACAACACGTGTCACATGCGAAGACGGGATGGCTCACCTGCACCAAGAAACAACAACAAAACATATAGACATGAAAAGACCAGAGCAAAATAAGCACGCATACACCACAACAGTCGCCGCTGTCAAACAGCAACAGGAGTCAAAAAGGTTATATCCGATTCACAAGGCTCTTTGACAACAAGGTGCTATTATTCTCTCACTGGGTTACTGTTTTACTGTTGGGCACAGCGGTGAAAGTGTGAAGGCGCGGGGTTAAATATTGAAAATGCATGTGAACTTGAACCAAGCTAAGGTGTTGCCAGGCTATGCATTTGGTACAACAGAGAGAAAGTAAACATAATGGAAATAAAAATAAAAATGCATATGAAATTGAAGAAAGAAATTATTAATAAAATATTAAAATTCCTATGTTTATCACTTTCCGAATTCTCTTTTCTTTCGACGGTTAACTATGCACATGTAATTATAGACGCGCGCAATTAACATCGGAAGATATTACGTATATAAGTATAAATAAAGTACAACACAAATTCTCCTCTACATTCTCCTTGTCTTATTCCTTTGAAGTCGGCGGGAAGTCATGCCAATGCATACTAAAGATCTGCACCGTGTGACTTTTATGGGGAGTGAACAACGTGGTTAACAGAAAGGCCAAGTGGAGTAGCAGCCGGGCGAACTATGTCACGAATAATCTACTGGCAAAAGCCCAAAAGACTACCTCTGAAAGGCTCTTAGAGCATCTCAATCGCGGGTCTTTAAAGGCTCCCCTAACCAGTTAGAGAGCAATTACCGAAAGCTTCCTATCGCTTATCTTTATACTAGTCTTTAATTTATAAAATTCTTTAAAAGTTATTGCAATTTTTTAACTTAAAAATTACAATAAAAATTCCTTAGCCTCGTATCAAACCATTTGAGAAATCATTTTTGATAATTTTAAAAAGATTTGAGTTTTTGATATTCTTTAAAGATCCATTTAAAGAGTACGGTGGGAAATTCCTCTCTTAAAAATAAAGATCTTTCACTCCTCATCTGTAAATTAGAGATAAGAAGTTCTTTATTTATCTCTATGCGGGTGGAGATGCTCTTAGGGAATAAGTAAAGCTAGTGATAAGCACAGTCACCTACTGTACCCGCAGTCAGGATGATGACACTCATGCACATAAGGACGTAATTCTAATCAGCGAAGGAGTTGGAGGAGGAATAGGCAAACTCAATGGCCTGATTTGCTGGAGCCACGTGTCTGCCAGTGTGATCAAAGCCGCCAGCTCTTCTCACAGTTCTACATACCACCATATATATAGCGTACACGCCAGGAGCTGTGGGGCCTTGCCTTGCCTTCCCATCCTTTTGTTCACTATTATCCGCTGGAAGGAAGTGACGCTACAATTGCGTTGTCCAAGAACATTTTGAACTCCAGTGAGCGGCTTCTGCTGCCGCTGCCAACTTGTGCAAGAAAGGAAGATGTGGTTGTTTATCTCAGCGAGCTCATAACTGGAGGATTTGCATAGCTTCATGGGCTCCACAAGAAAGTTGCCTCTCTGGGCGTCTCCATCCGACGACGAACTGGGAGACGGAGCATGACGAGAGGATCCGCCCGTGCTCGGAGATTTCCTGGCGGCTCCTTCTCGTTGAAAGAAGTGGCTGGCTGGTGGATGTGATGGGCAAGTGGGAATAAAATCTTCATGACTGTCCGTGTGTCTGTACAGGAGAAGGCCTGCTGCTGCTCCTCCTCATTCGACATTCGCTCGACAACATTACTCCGCCAGCGAGAGGATTTACAAACTATAATCCATCCTCGTATTAAGGCAGGGAACTGACCATGGCGGCTTGGAGGAGATGATCCTATGTTGCTGTGACGACGAGGGTTGGTGGAACAGGGGGGTGACGGGAGGAAGAGAGGTCGGCAGACATGGCAACAACGACAGTCTCAGTACGCCAGCTTTTCGCACCGGTTGGTAACTAGCACAGGCATCCATGACCATATTTGATTTTGTGACTTGCTGCTCATCATTTTCCCTCGAGCCTGCTCGCTGGCTGGCATAGGAGAATCCAATGCTTCTGTCGTCGAATGTGGTTGAATTGATTCTCGTGCATTTTGTCGTCGTATCCAGCGTCACTTTACTTAAACCTGTTGACAGTTGTTTAGTTTTATTACTCTGCGGGTAGAGCTGGGACAGTTGGAATTTGTGTGTCTTTATGTCATGGGAGAAATTGACAGGTCAGATTTGCTGACCTCCAGGATGGAGTCTTCTGAGAGCATTGGGCTGGATAGATTCTCTGTTGGTGGCTTGGTCAGTTGCGGAAACAATCCTGATAATATCGATTTGTTGTAGTATATTGTCGACGCAGCGTATTAGTCTTGCGTTCGAACGAACAACACGTCGAACAACACCTCGTCGGGCACCGACTGACTCCTCTACGTGCCCACCCAAACCGGACAACCTCTTCAATTGGCGTGTTGTGCTATTGGAGGAGTGCTTTAGTTTGCTGATACTCTTGTTGTATGTGTAGACCTCCTATCCCAGAAGTAGGTATGGTACAGTCGCCCTGGCAAAGAATGAGCGGGCGCAAAAGCGGAAGGCTAGAATCTCTTCACCTGGAAAGGGGTTCGACTCTGATGTGGATAAGCGGAGTACTGAGAGAGTTGCCCCTTCGGAAGATTCTTCTGAGCTCAGAACAAGAGATGTAACCTTGAATGGAGCTGTCGAAGAGAATGATCAAAGAAGACCGAGTCAAGCAACCGAGGAGAGAAAATATATTCCTCTCCAAAGGGGTGTCGTCATGAAATCATGCATCGGAACATCTGCAGCTCTTGCTGTAGCGGGGTTTCTCGTCCGGCAGGTTTGTGACGCTTCATACATCTTAGCAGCTGTCTGTACAGTTTGTAGGGATGGTATGGTCTGATTTTCGGGATCGTTGTTGCTTCAAACCTGGAAAGTCCATATTCTTGGTCGACTGTGCTTATGAATCCCGGTGTGCATCGTACATATGTCAAGTGTCTTGTTGGTTATTGTCGCTTTTAATGTTTGAGATTGGGTCCCTTGCCGTTGGCCATGGAGTCATTGTGATGATCGGACTTTGTTGCATTTTCATAGGCCTCTCACACGGCTGCTACAAGTGGTTGGTCAGTTCCAGACTGCACAGTACTTATGCCGTGTAAGAGACTTCTTCCGTTGAAAGAATCTCTGAGAGCTTTCTTTATCATTATAGTTCGCCTCTGGGATTCCTTTTGGGGAGTTGATTCTTTGGACTTTTTCGATGTCTGCTTAGCTGATGTTCTGGTCTGATGTTCTGGTCGTGTGTCTTCTACTGCTATAGATGTCCTTTGTGGGCTCTGGCTGACATCGCTCTGCAGAGTGCTCCAGTGGATTCCCTCTCCGTGTCTAAAGTTCATGTGGGTGAAGCGCTCTAGCATACCTTCTGCTCTACCTACATGGACTTCAGACATGGAAAGGAGATATCTAAGCGATCAGTTAGACACGAAAGCGGAATACCCCGAATGGTGTCGCTGTGGTGATGTTTTGTTCTGCATCGAAGAACCACGGGCATTAATGAGCTTACCCCGAATTTTTCTCTTTGTGGTGTAGAAGCAGTCGGCGGTCATGCATATTGAGATTGGAGATCACGTTGACCAAATTTCGTGGTGACTACTGTAGATATTTTGCTGACTGTATGGCTCTGAATTTGTTTAACTTCTGACTGGCTCAGATACAACCGAGCTCTGGCATATAATCCCAACAGTGGGTGTGGTGGCGCTCGTCTCTGCTTTGCGGCAAATTTTCATACGAGTGTGGCCAGATTTTGCTGAATCGAGCGATGTGTCCAACTCTCTGGTATTGAAAATCCTCGAGCTCAAAAAAGTTTGATCTGATTATGAGTCTTGGTCTGCATTTGGTTCTTGTTTGTGTAACTAGCCTGCTGCTCATATTTCGTTCTGGTTGGTCTTTGTTAGGTGCTCGGAAACTTGAAAGCAGTCGATTATTTTACTGTGTCCTATCTATCTGGCATTAGTGAGGTAAGCTTTTAATCTTTTTCATTGCCATTGTATGGCCTAAGTTACCTTCACAACTATGTTGTTTGAACATATTGGGCCTTAGGGGTGTTACCATCTCTTTCCTGATAGGTTTAGCGTTAAGCGTTTTGATGCACATCGAGTCCTGAGGCTCGTACAGTCGGCGTGAAATCCTCCAGAAAGAAACATCAGATATGAAAAGACTTCTCTCATGGCCGCCTGCAATTTCTGCTCTGACAGCGAATGGAGCTTTAGTAGGTTCTAGGAAGCATGCGTACAATTTGAATAGCTAGTTTGATTTTGTTGAACAACTGGCAGCAGCCCAGAAACTTGGAAGTCGGAGGGCCGACAGTCGGTCGCTGTTTTCTGTCCGTATAGTCACACATCTGTGAAATTTTTAGAAGAAGAATCGTAGTTACATAATTACTTTAGGCAGGAATTGGAAAAGCTTGTAAACCCTCAACAACAACTTCATCGACTTTTAATCATTATGCAGGAACTTCTTTTTCGTGGGGCTCTGTTACCCATACTTGGACCCGATTGGAGAGGTGTTTTGGGAGCGGGAATCATTTTCGGAGTCTTGCACATCAATGGCGGTAGAAAATCTGCATTTGGCATCTGGTACTTGTGTTCGCTTTACTTCTCTATATGTTGTGTAGAACTTTCATTGCTGAAATTTCCTCACCTTGTTGGAGGTAGGCCTCACGAAAGTCAGAAGTTTTGTTTTACATTTCTGTCTGAAGTTGTACAAGCCTTGGTTAATTTAGACCCATCTACCGTAGCATATTCACGCATTCCGTACTGGTTATGTGCTTCTTTGGATTATTTCATTCTCTGGTTGCCTCAAGTATACGAGGTTAGAACTTGGAGTGCACTGCTAATCAACTGTACCCACATATACAACCCAACCTTGCGTTTGTAATTTTTATATCCTCGTCTTCCTGTTGACGAGTAAATAGTTTGTCACTATTCCGTGGGAGTACTTCTGCCCGTGGTTGAGGGAGCGGAGAGAAGAATTGTCAGCACAGGAATACTCCTGGTTCAAATGCTTGGCCGAGCTTGAGAATTGACAGAAAGTCTAGGATTACCCAGGGCTAAGACGGTGCCTTATTTGTGTGCAGGGCGTCTTTTGTGGGGATAACTTATGGTATCCTAGGACTTTACACTCACGATCTTGCTACCCCCATGGCAGCTCACTCTGCAGCGAATCTGTTAGCTGCTGCACTCTGGAAGTACACAAGAGATTCAAAAGAAGCTTGAAGCGCCCAAAACTTCGTTATTCCACAACTACCCCTTCAGTCTCTCCTGTATGATACATACTTGTACACGCACCGCTGAAACGTTAAAGTAACGTGAAGCTCATAGAATTTAAGGATCATGATTCATCGT
The DNA here is from genome assembly GCA_036924285.1 of Asterella californica. NCBI lineage: Eukaryota > Viridiplantae > Streptophyta > Marchantiopsida > Marchantiales > Aytoniaceae > Asterella > Asterella californica. The sequence goes on along the minus strand of JAYKYS010000002.1, from coordinate 17,949,990 downwards.
TAAGGATCATGATTCATCGTTCAAAGCCTTGGTGTACTAGATGATTGGTGGACTTGATGAAGACAAGGTTTTCATGGTGGTGTGCAAGAAGTACAGAGCAAAGAGCTAGGATGGATGCAGAGGAAGAGAGAACATATTCAGGTGAGAACTTGTGCATTAATTACTAGGCTGATTTAGTTGTACAGACTGACGATGAGGAGAATGAAATGATAAAGTCTGCGTACTTTCCTCAGTTCTTTTCTTAATATTCACAGAGAAGTTTTTAAGCGTCTTGATAATTTCATCAGTTTGAAAATCACACTCATGTACCGCAGAAGTCATACGTCTCCCTAAGTCGATGGTCCAAGATACTAAGCGACGTTCCGGGACCACAGAACTTGAAGCATTTCGGTACTCACGGTTACACCACGCTTTGTTCCTCTCCTCCTCTTCTTTCGGCGCTAAAGAATAACTCGCTGAAACAACAGTTTGTTGGCAGATCGACGACAATAGTCGTGCCAACAGTAAAAGCAGTTTGTGGGCCTCCGGAACAGCCCAGTAATGCTGACTCTAACCCCATAGCAGATTGAGAATTTTGTCGTATCTCCACAGGACGAAGACTGCCTGTGAATGGAGTGGAATGCATCTGTTAGAACGCTCAGGTACAGTCCGTTGAAAAGATCTGACAGCACGAGTAAGACCCGCTTTAGTGAGAAGCAAACTTTCAAACTGGAGTGTGGATGGATAATTTCCCCACGGTGGTTTCCCGATTGGCCTCAAAGAATCGTCATTTTACCATTAAGATCCAACAATTGTCCTACAGCTCAATCGAAAATTTTGTCAGGATTTCATTCTCCAATGAAATGAGAGTGAATTCATTCTCATCGATGCTTGCAGTTTGAGCAGTTAAAACTTTGTATCCTTGCGTTCAGGTTGATTATGGGTGAACTATCATAATAGTAGGGAAAAAGTAACTATTTGAGTTGTCGTATACGAACCTTTTCTACACTAGTATAGGCTGCTGCAAGTATATCACAACAATCAGCTCGTAAGCTCTTGCATTAGCTTCTACCACTGGTGACCATTCCCATACCATACCGTAATTGTATCATATCAGATATTTCCGTTTCCGCGGTGCATCTCAGGTCTGCAGTAACTGCTCGTCCCCTCTCGTTTACTTATTTATATACTTATATTGGTTCGTGATGCTTATTTATTCACCTATGTACACTGACAGCAACCAAGACGGGCGAGCACGTATTTTGCAAATATTTCCGCGGACGGTTACTATAACACACGTTTTGGAAACTTCGATTTTATGTACTGCTTTTTCTTCGGTAAAACATACCTTTTCAACAATTGACAGTCCGATTCCTTCCTGCTTCTCCACGTATACTAACTTTCAAAAATTCGCGTGTGTTTACATTTTTTCGATTCTTCCATCTCTGTAGTTGCTTTACTATTTTTTTCAATTCTTGTATCTCTGTACTTCGCGTGAACTATTCTTTCTCCACGTACACAATAACGCACGTTTTCACAAAATCGGAGTGCGCGTATTTTTATTTTCTCAATTCTTGTTTCTTCGTTTGTTTTGATCGTCTGGCTGCAGGGTCCATATATATTCCGTCATAACCATGTGCACACCATACGGTTGTGGTTTACAAAACAAGTTATAAAACCAACACTGCGAAGACCATGAATAAGTATTCTGAAAACAAAGCGGCGTTCGGCGTATCAAGGCGCTGCCACAAAGTTATTGTTTATTCCAAATAAGAAAACTAACGCTGCGAACAGCATGACTGCTGCAGCTGTCCTCTGACGAGTTTTACAGCAGTTTTACACTTTGACAGTGTTTCGCGATGAAATACGAGAGGCCAGCAAACGGAAGAGAAATCCCAAGTAACTATAAATTGGAATTTACAAAGCAACCATGACACTGTATGAAACAGAAGCGGGAGCGGCGAATGCAACAGCGTTCGGATGTGAAACCAGTACAGTATGTACAAATTACAAAGTAGCATTCTGCTGTAAAAGTATGTAAGAAAAGCGGGACTGGCGACGTCAGTATTAACGGACTGTTGTCACTGACTCGTCTGAGGGATTCCTCCGCTACATTCTCCTCTCGCAGGGTGAGGTGACGTTCTTGCGAGAACAGAGAAAAAGAAAGTTAGCACTGTGATGCGGAAGGATAGTATATAGACAGAAATAAAGATAGTAAGAAAATTACCTTCATACGTCCTATTTGCCTCAAGGTTACGATCAAATACGCTACATATAGACATGTATTCAGGTAAGATGTGGACTTCCTGAAAGTTGGATACCATTCTGCTTCTCTGCACATAAGGAGACATCGTCAGAATATACTCCTCCTCATTGACAAGGTCAGCGTCAGGTTGTTTCAATATAAAGTAGCGAGCACGGGTTTGTGCAAAAAATACATTGTCGATATCTGCTATAGTGATAGTTTCAAGACAAACAATTGTCTTCTGGATTGTTCAGAGACTGCAGAGAATCACTCCTGGCCTTCTGGATTCTACATGCCATCAGCCATCTGCCATCTGCAGGAAGGACTATACTTACCGGATATAATCATCGACCTCAAACAGGTTCTCAAACTTGAACCTAATGGATGCCTGCTCCTGTACTTGTTAAACTGGAAGGTCCGCTCAGAATATTGTTGTGGTTCAACTCCAAGTGGTTCTTTATATCTGCAGCACCAAAAAGAATAAAGAGCTCTTCTCCATCTTCAAGCATACTGTCCGTAATATTCTTCATTGACGATTTATGATAACCCTCTGCCTTGTCTTTCATGCAGTAGCTCACCATACTTACAAAGATATGTAGACCTCTGTTAGTCAAAGATTTGACACAAACTTCCCCTCCTACAGGTCTGTCGACTCCTTTCCAGCCAAGAAGTGCCACCAAACGTTGCTTCACCTGTAAACTACTGCTTGCTTCAAGACAGATAACACCTTGCACATGCAGATGCAATAGTGTTCCTTCTCTTTCGATCGACAATAAACCGCTGTTGCACTCATCATCAGGGAACTGACATAGAATCGGCCAACACTTGTCTACATCAAGGTCGACCTCGGTGCAGTAACTGACAGCTCAAGCCGTTTCAGGATGAGGATCCGATGTGTTCCCGTCGTCAAAGGTGGTACCGTCTGACGACGTGCTCTTGCTGCTCGTCTCAGCAGCATGTTGAAAAGGAAAGTGCTTACAAGCAAATCTATAAAGTTTGGGATCTATGTCATGGCAGATGCAGTGGATACATTTCAAACGATATACAACAACAATAGTAGGTTTGAGAAGACGAGGATCGGCGTTAAACTGGAGGAATTTGGGATACGAAAACAACTTCGACTTAGAATCATGCAAGATCATCCAAGCTCCTTCTGTATCGATATAGTGGAAGGGACCAACGACCGCTTGAAGACAAGTTTTACGGATGGAGAATGATTTACAAACGAGAACATAGTCCAACGCAGGAAGTAAGAATTCAGGCGGTACACAAGTGTAATGAAAATCTACATAAACGTAAGACCTATATCTGTAGAGGTCAACATCCGAGAAGGAAAGCACAGTTCTGCAATAAACAAGATACGGAGGTAAACTGACAGGTCTCCGAAAATTATCGACAAGACACGATACATATTGGTGAGAGCAGACGGCCTCCAAGGAGTGAAAAATATCGTCCTGCACATCCTCTCGAGGACTGTCAGCTACGGGACTAGATGGAACAGAGACAAGTTCATGAGAGGAAGTAAGTCGCGCAGTAGGAGTAGACGGAATCGACAACACGTCCTCGTCGGCAAGATCATCATCGGCTTCATCAACAACATCTGAGGACTTGCAGACATAAACTACCAGCTCCGACATAGCGAAGAGAATAGCGAACATATCGCGGCGTAGATGGAACGTTCCATGGATAGTGTGACATTTTATAAAATGTCATTGGTATGAAGTAGAATGGAATCTGAGTACATTTGAGCCTTACACTTACATTTGGATAAAATGTCACACTATCCATGGAACGTTCAATATACACAAGCTCTCACACGGATATGTACTTCACATCTTCACAACCCCTGCCCTAGTGTCAAACTGCACACAATTTAGAAGTTCACTTCAAAAGTTTTTCAACTTCAAACGTCAATAACTCTCGTCTCACAACTCAATATATGATGATCTTGGTGTCGTCGGAAAGCCCTTGTAAAACTTTATCTAGTGACATCAGACTTAGCTCCAAATGACCCATGTAGCCGGAGTTATGATCACTTAAAGTTTTCAGACCTCTCCTTGAGAAAATCTGCACAACCTTGATGCAAATTGTTACTTCCAGTCCCAAAAGAAGCAGGAAAACGACCGATGACAACTTATCTTGTAGGCGTACTGAACTCAAATTGGCCAAGCAGCGAAACGCATGCAATCGCATAGACCTCTACTAGCATTCCACAATCAGCACCACCTCGTCGTATCGCAGCATCTCTATCCATCCACCGAGCGCTGTCAACAATCCCGATGTCCACCAAGGCCCAGAACAAGATGTTGGACGTACCGAAAAAAGCGAGCGAGCCAAGAGGTTGGTTGTTGCAGAGATCGGTGCGTCCAACATCTGTAGCCATGGCAGCAACTCGATCTTGAAGCAGGAACGAGAAGGAAAATTGACTCTAGACGAATCGCTGGCGAAACAAGACAAGGCAGGGATTGACAAAAACGCACCGACCGACGATAATCGTGCCATTTCTCATCACAGCAGTGGACGTATCGCTATCCAAGCTTGTCAACAGCAACCTCGTTTGGATTTGAAAGTAATTCATGCTGGACCAATCGGTGTTAGCAAACAAACAAGACAAGGATGAACCGAACGATTAGAACGAGCAAGAGATGAAACGAGAAGGATGAGCAAAGCAGCGTATGAACGACGTAGCGTTCAAAGACAAGAGAACGAGGTCATTGACAATGGCAAAGTCGTTCCGCTAAAGGTAGACCGCAGCAAAGACGTTCTGTGAAAGCCCTGCGGCAGAAGCGAGTAGCGGCAAGTCCTGCCCAAGTTCGCAATGAAACGAGAAGGAGCAGCAAACCAGCGTATCAAGGACGTAGCATTCAATGAGATTGACGACAGAACGAGATCATTCAAAGGCCACGCACATGTCCCGCCGAAGTTCGTAACCCGAGAAGTAAAACAAAGGCGACCCACTAAAGCTAAGATTAAAGCCCATGAAGAAGCGACCAGCGGCAACTGACAGCCCACTTAACCTCCTCTAAAATGAGGTTCTTTTCGAAGTAAACATACCAACTTGGCTACTCCACCTCCTGACGTTTAATGAGGTTTTCAACTCCTGCCGAACTTCGCAAGGTCGTCTTGAATGACATTATTTTTGAAGTAAAGAAACCAACTTGGTTACCCCACCTCCTCGCGTTTAATGAGATTTAACGGTTCCGCGAAGGTACCGTTATACCCGCGTTAGAGCGTTCTCTTAAATGGACAATTACTCCTAAATCTACGGCGGCCAATGTTAAAACAACGCCCATTTTCTTCAGCTACGGCCCCACTTGCTTCTTGTACAAGGCCGTTGGGGTTCCCTATTTACTCTCGTAACCTACTCTCAACTTTCGCGGGGGTTTTGTTTATTTGTCAAGATATCTTCATTCGTATGCAACAAGCAGAGTGGACGATCGTGAGGTAACCTTCCGAGAAGACGGGGAATGTGCATGTGCAGCCCGTAGAGTAGAGCTATTACAGCAGGGTCAACTGTCTCATTCCTGATGCATAAAATGCTTCACCACTTTGGTCTATCATTGGCTTTTCAGCGTGAGTATAGTTTACCGCAGATACTAATATATTTTTTCAACAATCTGACTTGGCATGTAGTAATTAATGAGTTAGAATAGTAGCCTATATTAACTTATGGTTTTGTAAATAACAGTGTATTTTTAGATTATTTTAGTTCTTTTACTTACACATTATTTCAAGCACAATACCCATCTTCGTATAGTTAACATTGTTAAATCAATCTACATCGTGGTGACATTATCTCATGCGGATTAAATCTGGTTTTAACGTTAGAAGCGACCAGCCTGCACTTTGTTTTTTGTCATTTCTCTGTCACATTCTACTTCATACCAATGGGAACCTTTTCTGGAAATATACTTTGCACTACACATTCTCATCGACACATCCTCCGGTTATAAAATAGTTCGTTAACTCCAGTCAACAATGTTAGTGCAAATTAGGCCCTTAATTGCTTCTCACTATGTAATTGATTGGATTAATTGCATGATACCTCTATACTAGAGAGTGGTACTTTAACAATCTACCATTCTCTACACATGAAGATAACTTTTTCTCGAGACCCCATGCTTACATGATGGTGCCTCGAAAAGAAAAGCAAACTGGATTTGTTTTCGTACCGAGCCGTCACAGCTACAAGCGGATGGAGCTGCAAACAAGGTAATGCCATGTAGGACATTTAAACCCAAGAAAATTGCACCCTGCTTAGAGTAAGATTTGAATAGGCAGACTGTAGATTCAGTCAATACAATTATTAATGAAAGATGAAAGAACATTTTTCACCTTTTTATATTATTTTATGTTTACTTATGTATATAAAATGAATTAATATATAATTGCGAGACTCAACTCGATATGGGGATAAAAGTTAGACTGGAACCCCTAGTGACAAGAACACAGGGTATACTTGAAGCGGGTATTGTCTCCAAAATAATGGACGTATACTCCGACTCTCCGAAAGTCTTCACACAGAAGCAGGGAACCCTAGCGAGTTTACTTACACAATGAGCTCTCATGCTGAATATTAAGAAGTACTTTTTCGGACTTCTTGAAGCGTGATAACGAAAAATACATTGAATTATAGTGAGATTTCAAGATTGACTATGAGAAGGTTCTCCTATAATTGGTGAGAGGAGCTTTCAGAGGGATGTGATGGGGATACACTTAAACACACTACGGAGTACAAAACGTTGTTTGAGAGGAAATTTTCAAAGAATTTATAAGTGAATTTGAATTTCGAATTGTCTTCAAGAAACTCTTCTCAGAATTTCGCTCTTTCTTACATCTGTATTCAGTCATACAGTGAAGAAATGCTAAATTTATTTTTCCTAGTACTCAGTGAGCCCTACTCTGCCGGTATAAATGGCAGAAAACAATTCAGAAATGACGCAAGGGTGAACTGACACAGGTCGGTTTGGGTAACCTAGATATGCCGAAACATCGAATACGAGAAAGGAAAAAAGAAGAGTCTAGGTTACCCAGACCCTTTGTACCAGGAACGAGGATTTCAATATGAAATTCTCTATTTCGTAAGCGAACAGAGTAGTCAATCTGCAGAGTCTATCATCTTGAGAAAGCCATATGACAACACATTTTGGGGGCACTGCAATGCTATTCATCGTCTTCAGATAAAGTGTCATTTAAAGAATTTTCTTTTAGAAAATGTACTTTCTCCTTGCAAGAAATCCTTACATTTCCAAAACCACAATAAGAACTTTACAGATATTTTAACATTATCAAGGTATATACTAAATGCTTTTACATATTTTACCTTTTCCTATTCCGGTCCCTTTGGTTTTTGGTTTCCTGGCTTTCTCATTTTCACTCATTTTCACTTCCTCTCTTCTCTTACTCAGTTTTTTTTCCTCCCCCTGGGCAGTACGTCCAGTACGTCTTAGAGCCTTAGGGTTGCATCGCATTAATTAGCTAGGCGTGCATTAGGGGTGTCAAAGTTAACCGTAAAGATTTTCTTCCGGCTGAAGTGAGAAGAACTATAAAAGCTGAGCGGATAACTTTTTCTAGAACCGTGGTTCATAAGGAAAGAACCATTTTTTTGGTTAACTATTTTCTGTCATTGACATTGAAATGTTATAGCTTACGTTCACATGTTTCTACTGACACCGCTCACGGTTGAAACGAACTAGAAAATGAATAAGTAAATGCCCGTGAGTGTTTCCTACGAATACCTCCGGAGGTACCCACAAGAAAAGTCTGCAGATCTCTGGCCGAAATCGTAACTCCAGTCTGTGAGCGAAAAACTCTTGAAAAGTTTTCAGTTTTTGATAACCTCTATTATTCACCACTCCCACACCACTCCTCCATACCACTCCTCCATCTGAAGGAGTGGTGTGGAGGTGGTGGAGATAAATATGCTAATTTATTACCTAACATTTTCACTGAGAAGAGTTAGAGATAAATTAATGAATATTTGTTAATAGCTTCCTCATTTATAGTTTCAGAAGCGCCTGTCAAGTTTTTCTTTATGGACTATATTTTGACTGTCCCGCAACCTGTGAATATCATTTAGTATTTCTTGACACTTTAGGGTTAAGATGAGAAGATGTAAGCTTGAAGTGTTAAGATGTGTTAGGGGCGACAGAACTTCTATAGATTTCTTTTTGAGAAATTTCAACGGTTGCAAGCAGATCACGTTTACGGCAATAGACTGTAAACGGCTAGTGACTGTAAAACTTATGCACAATTTACAACTGAAACTTGGAAAACTTTTTAAGGGAGTTACGAGAATATTTTACAGCCACAGACTGAATTCACCTATTATTTCTTTCAAGAGCTCTTGCTAGACATTCCTTCAAAATTCTTGTATGTTTCATTTTGCATTGGATTTCTCTTCCAACTTCATCTATTGTCAAATTGTTTTCGACCAAAATATGTCTGAAAATACGTAGGCACCTGGTTGGTTGTGTAAAGATTTGTAGGTTCACAAAATCAAAGCAAAACGCACAAAAATGTAATCTCCAGATGAAAAAATAGTATATATTTATAGGTTTCACTTCCTTATGTGTACATAAAATTTACATGGAGCTTGCAGAAATCTTCATCTTCACCCTACTCTTCCATATTAAAAACAGCTTACTACAATGAAATAAACTTTCCAACAGTTTGTTTCATTTGAAACTCTCTTACATCCTCTCTACCCTCCTTGCCATTCTTCTCAAATAAGATCGTTGTATGATCTATACATCGCCACAAGATAGTATCTGCTCTACTATAATAATAGAGAATGTAGAGCAACATAGTGAAAGACTTTTACCTTGTTCAGGGTTCGTTCAGGGTAATTTCTTAGATACATTTCAACTGGTTAGATAATGATCATATGATCGATCCACCAACATGGTTTGTGATTTTACTGAACATGCATGCTCGATTGAACTCCTGGGAACTTTTTCTCGCTTATTTGTTATCGGAGAAATAAATAAATAATAAACAAAAAATCTAAATTAAATAGATAAAAATAATCAAACTTTTAATAAATATTAATTATGCCCATGCCTGAAAACACGAGAAGATCAAGAAATAAACCATAAGTCTTGAGTGAACTACCACGCTTCAGAAGGTCCTAATTAGAGATTTTGTAATCATTAATGCGTTAGTTAAATTTTAGTTAAATTTAATACCTAACCTTTCATATTGGAAGGGTTATGCTCTACACATTCTAGTCGAAGAGATGGAAAACGACAATTGATGCAATCGGCTGTAAATTCGTTTGGGTTATTAACGAGGACATGATTATTGATAAACGGTGTCCGTTCTTGGAGTTTCTTTTAGTATAGGAAGGTGTGAAGAAAATCTGCCGTTGCATTATTTTTTCAATTTTGTCCAGTGTCCGCTCATGCTGCATGGTCGTTGTTCTTCTCTTTATTGTTTTCAACGTCAATCATTCTTGCTTGCGTTCCACACGTGCTTGACGATCTTGTCTTCGTTGTTGTGACTGTCTTCTTTTCTTGCAGCAGTGAAGCTTCTATCAAGACGACTTACATCAAAGTATTACGACTACAACATCAGTAGGTCATGCAATGGATCATCAAATATGCATCCCCCTTGAGCTTGTACAGCCAGAGTTGAAGATAGGAGCGTTATGTATAAAGGCAACTCGGAAACGAAAGAAGACGTTGGCCGCTGGTTATTTAGTGCTAGTCGCTGTGCTGGCAGAACGGTTTTTTTTAATCCAGGCTTGTAACGCGGGCTTGACGCGGCTCCACTTAATGTAATATGTTGCTCTTCGGCATGCTGACGGAGCGGGTTTTTTTAAACGCGTCCTTGACGCGGTTCCAGTTAATGTAATCTGCCGAAATAGAGTTACAATTCGGAGGCTCGACATGCACCTTGTACACCACAAACAACATCACACCTTGGTAGGTGGCTTGCTCCGTGACACGGATCTTTCGTCTGGCATATGCAGCATTGCGTGCCGCCTTGTTCTACTCGTTTCGTTTCTCATTTCCCGTCTCGTTTGCTCCTGCCTCGAGATTTCTCGTTTCGCATTGCGAGTCACCTTTGTCTTTCTTGCTTGCTCAGAAGCGTTTGCCCGCTTGCTTGCGGCCGAACGACCAATCATGAACCTGCTCGTTACTCTAGGATCATCGGAAGCGAGCAGTTGTGGAATCGAAAGCGAACATGAACGTGCTCCTTGCTGTATGACCGTCAATTGCGTCGTCCACCTCTTCCTCGTGCGGTTCTTTGAATGATTTCTCGGTTGCAAATAGAACTTCGTCGCACATCTTCAATTGTGGCTCAATTGCTTTTCATCGAGGTCTCCGATTTGTTGTCCAAAATGTTTTATCTTCGTTTTGTTTCTCACCACGTTCTTTCTTCTATGGGCGTGGACTGTTGGAACAACGGGATGATGCGCACCTTTGCTTCTTACCACTACGTCTCTTATGTTTTTGTTCCTGTCCGAGAGCAAATGGGGTGGTCATGCCGCGATGCTGGGAGGTACTTGTCTTATACGTGTACGCGTCTTCACGTTCATTATGCATTTCGACCGTCTGACGATGACGATGAGCACAGAATCAGCACGAGATAATCAACCGAACTTGGACTCGTTCTTCTACTTTGGTCTCTTGTTTTCATGTCACAGGACGTACGTCATTCTGTTCATGAAGTTACTGTTCTCACCGATGATGATAATTTGTCCATTACATCTACTCCCATAGCAGAAGTGGTTGGTCATGATGAAGTTGTGTGTATTCCTTCTACTCCCACATCCGTAACTCTTGTTAGAGAATATCCAGAGGAAGTGCAGAACAGCTTCCGTGCTTTCGAAGCTGTTTGCTATCACGAGAGTCATATCTCAGGAACATGTCATATCGATCATTTTCGGCGCCTTCTTTACTGCGAAAGTCTGCTATCGTTCTCTGATGTCGATCTGTACAGATATATGTTGTACATTTACCTAGATTTTCATTTTAGTCTTATACCGCTTGAATTCTTACTTCCTGCCCTAGATTATGTCCTTGTTTGTAAAATTTTTACCGTGCCGACCACTTGTCTTCAAGCTGTTGTTTGTCCGTTCCATTATATAGATACGGAAGGAGCTTGGCTTCTGTTGCGAGATTCTCGTTCGAAATTTTTCTCATATCCCAAATTCTTTCAGCTTAGCAGTGATCCACGTCTTTTAAAACTTACAATAGTGGATGTTTACCGCTTCAACTGCTTCCACTGTCTTTGCGAAGACGTAGATCCGAAATCCTTCAGATTTTCTTGCAAACACTATCTATTTACACATGTTGTTCTGACGTGCGGCCAGAGCGCAGCGTCCGCACACGCTGCCACCACCTCTGACGAAAGAAACACGTAGGGTACCTATCCCCAAGCGACTAGAATTATCTGTTACAATCAATTGCACTGCGCTGACCTCGATATTGAGAAATATTGGTCACTTCTTTGTCATTTCCTTCAAGACGACTGCAAGGGGGGTACATGTACAAGGCGTTATATGTCTTGAGGCTAGTAGTACTGTGCAGGTGAAACAACGTTTGCTTTCTGTTCTTGGGTGGAAGGGGGTGAACAAGCCCGTCGAAGATGAAGTTCGTGTCAAATTACTGATCAACAGAGGGCTCCATACCTTCGTGGGTATGATGGGCTACTGCATGAAGGACAAGACTGAGGCTCTTCACAAATCGTGTATGAAGAATGTTACTGACAGTATGCTTCAGGATGAGGAAGAACTATTTACTCTTTTTGATGCTGCAGACACTAAAAAACGCATCGAGCTGAACTGCAACAATATTCAGAAATGGGCCCTCCAGTTCAACAAGTACAAGAGCAGACATCCACTAGGTACAACTTTGAGAACTTGCCTCCGCTCCATGATCAGATCTGGTAAATATACTTCAGATGTAGATGGTTGATGACATGTGGAATTCGGAAAGCTAGAAGTGATTTGTTGTGGAAGACTATAGTTCGTCTTGAAACCATCACCATAGCAGACATTGACAACGTTTTCTTTGCGCAAACCTGTGCTCACTACTTCACTGTGGAACAACCTGACACTGATCTCATGAATGAGGAGAATACATTCTGGTTGCGTCGCCTGCTGCAGAAAGACCGAAGACAGTGCCGAATTTTGGAGGCTCTATCCGAATACATCTCGGAGCGGAGAGAGGGTATGAAGATGAGTCATCCTGTTATATCATAACTTGTTTCATCTGTATGCTCGACCTGCTGGTTTGTAACTGGTTTCCATCGTGTGGGAATGCAGGAGTCACAGCGGTTGAGCACGGAAGAGAGAAACACGTACAACCGGACCACGTAGCGTTCAGTGACACCGGCTGATCATGAATAAGGGAACACGTACATGCGTCGTTCGCTGAGGAACTACACTTCGTTTCACAGCTATCGCTCGGAACTGCGAAACTATATATCTCAACTGTACATAGTATATATAGCCATCGTTCCTGCTGTGGCATCTGCTCCTCGTTACGGAGCTACCACTGGCAGCTCACCGAGACTATCAGTAGAGGATTTGACTGCAAACTTGTACCTTATCGTTAGCAATAACCTCACTTGTTTCTTTTCTCAACGCGCTTCGGTATATATGGCCATCTGCTAGAGCAGTAGGTTCTCGTAGTACCTTCCCGTTAGCAATAACCTCATTTGTTTGTATTTTCATCACGTTTGCACGAAAATGTTTGAACTGTAACTTGCACGGCAGTATGGTACGGCATGAAAAATAAAAACTGGTTATATTCTTCACCGTGTATATGAATCGACGCTATTGCAGTATGCAGATCTATGTCCACTCACCTCACTCTGCTGTTAATCAGCTTTTTAAGCATCATGGACTGTGTTCAATACAAGAAGAATACAAGAACAACATATAAGGACCGGGAGTATTTTCTTTTGTCAGAGAAAAAAAATCGCCACTGAACCATACAGACGAAAATGGACGAGGACCTGTTGTAATTGTCGCGACGAGGAGGATATATGCAAAATACATGGGAGTCTAAAACAATGTACATGGGTGAATATGCATTATCAAATATGCAGTGTGTGCATTTTTGTGGTCCGCTGGTTGGCTGCACCACCATTATAATTATATCGTCACGCACTGGACCATCGGACATACATTATGTTGTGTTGAGAATGTGATCATTATAGTCTTTTGTCTCTTGTCTCTAGACTGAACCCTGCAGCGATGTCATAGTTTCTCTAACTAATCCTCTTCTACACAACAAAAGTAACAAGGAGCTAACTTGCAATAGAAGTGTTGAGATCCGTGTTAACAATTTATCTGCATCTATTTCCTTTTTTTTTCAAGTTTGCACAGTGATTGCATCCGTACATTCTCGCTATTTCCTTTCTCTTTCCAGTTTTCACAACACATCCATCTTTCCGTTCCGCTTCACGACAAAAGAATTCCCCTTTCCTTGCAAGTTTCACAATCGACGTATAGCTATGCAGAGTTTATATCGCATGTATATTTTGACTGAAATAGCAGGAATTTACAAGAGGAAACTCATCTGTATAAGTGGTTGCCTTGGGAAGAAACGGCCAACTTGTTCTAAAGGGCCCCTCAGATTTTCATCATTCTTTATTATAAACAGAGTCTTCGTAATATAATTTCAGAATTTTGCAGGTACACTTTTGGAGTACGGAAACACGTTGAGCTGACATTACTATATTCGTACCCTTCTGCACTGTAGTTCGCGAAAAACTCGAAAGATAAAACACTGGCGTATTTGGTGAAGGTGGTGGCTCTTACTTCGTGGCCATAGAAACATGAAGTGGGTCTCTACAGGGTGGGGTCATTCCAGCCTAAGCATGAGGTAACAGCAAGTTCAGTTGGAGATCCAAGGTAGTCAACCACGAGCATTTTGAAGCATTCGGAAACTCAATGTCGTCGTAGATTAGAGTCAAATCATTCTCAATGCGTCGCTAGAACTGACGTTTATCAAAATGCACCGATCGATCAGACAGAACTTACATCGGACAACATTTGTGTGTGCAGCTGTTTTGGTGATCCGGTATTTCGAACACCTTCCGAGAAGAATATCATTCTAAAGAGGTCAACCATCTTCTGTGGCAGTGTCAACTGGTGCAGTCGTTGTGTGCCCCAGAAGATAACATGTTTAGAATTCGATGACCGAAAATCAGTTGTAACGGCCACAACGCCCAGAAGTCTTTCCTCTTGCTGGGCGGCCGCTAGCTTTTTGCTCACAAAGAAGGCTTTTGCGATGTGATTGCGTGGTCGTCTTCTGTTTCCTCAGTCCTTGGTTGAAGGACGACTTGAGGAGTCCTGCATCTCCGGCCAATAGTATCAAGAGGACATACAACGATTTTCTCCGACGAAGAGCAAGAACTGGAACAACTTAGCGGACCTACGTTCAGACAGTTCAAACCCTTCAAAGTGTCAAACTTGTCAACCACAGGATAAAGGCTATTCTTGTGTCGAAGCCTCTAGAAATCAGTCAAACGAGGGCAATCACATGAGGAGCTGCTGGCTATCATGCCCGAGAGAGCTCTGAAACATGGTACCAGTGCTCGGGATATGCAGCTCACCTCGGAGAGTGCATAACGGGTCGAGTTATACGAGGCAAATTTAAGCCATTTTAGCTTTGCACACCAGTGTGCGTCAAATTCAACTATCGTATTCACCAAGATCTCTGCCAATCTAGCAACGGGCTTGTTTGGATCCTACAAGGAAAGCACCGTAAACAACTGTCAATTTTTCAGAACCAACAGTGTCGTACTGGACTTTTGACCTAGTGATCATCATATACGAACCAAGAACTCTCCATGTTATTTTCTATCCCCAACTTTAAATCATTTGATATGTGACATTCTAAGAAGTAGAGGACATTCTATTCAGTAAGAAAATACCCGTGAAAGCTCCAAAATAGATACCACTGCCTGCAAGTGAAACAGACAACTGAACGTGAGGAGAAACCACAAGGATAGCACTAACTTGCAAAGAATAGTTAACAATCACAAGTAAATGGATACCGAATAAGAGCAAATACCTTGTCACACGCGAACACTTCCTTACGTGTGGACTCGTACAACAAAAATTGACCTAAGGTCCACAATAACTGCAGAAATAGCACATACCCAGATTTACAACCAGATGGATATGAAATGGAGCTAACCCTTTCCCACAGGAGGCGTCCGAGATCAACAGTAAGGTAGAGACGCATACACTCTTCGAGTTGACGGGGGATGTTTATACTAGCCAGATTTTACCTTGTACTTGGAGCCTGGAAATTTGAGCCAAAACAGCTTAGGGAAAGGTAAAGTATGAATATTCTGCTAATCTTCATGGTTCAGTGTGATACCTGAAGGACAACTTCAGAGTCTCTCCTCTTCTGAAGAGTATGTGCACACATTCTCCGCACCTGAATAGAGCAAAAGAATTGCTAAAATTAAGAGTAAAACACGCTGTCGTGTTTCCATTGGAAGATGTCATGAAACTTTGATGACAATTGCAGGTTTCCATAATCGAACATAATCTCTCTGTTGCTTTCACTGAGAAGTATGTTCAACTCACCAATCCTGATTCTGCTATCTTGATCGCGAGTTGATCAGAACAGATAGCACCCACAAATATAATGATCTGATCACACCCTACATAGTTAGAAGAATTAATTCTTAGCTCTGAAGACGATTGGATCAAAATTAGCAAACATTGCTAGCCCAAGAATTTAGCAGGTGTCTTGAAGCATCTCTGAGTAAAAGCGTTAAAGTACCTCGAGGACGACTTCCTCTTCTATCAAACTGCTCTTAATTCGAGCTGAAAAGAACTGAAGAAGAGTTGTATCTTGTAATATCTGATCAAAAATGTTACCCATGGACGTCACATGATTGAAGATTCTCATCAGCTCCATCTGTTCAACATCATCGACAGGTGAGGAAAGTTGTAGATATTGCAAGACTGTTAAATCGCTGTCATTTAGTATTCGAGTGTATTTTGACATAAATTGGTCTTGTTTCATTGGGAATGAAACAAACCTTAAAACTTTTGTTTTAAGGTTCAGACTCAGACAACACTCACAAACAACTCATCTGGAAGGTGTTTTGTATTTTAACTTGACTTTGATTCTTTGTAAGCACGAACCTGAAGAAAGATACAAGAGTCAGGTCTCCTAAGAACATCAACCAGAGCCGGCAGGAATCTGCAGGACATTTTGGCTTTGAAGTGTCACTAAAGTTGAATGCTAAGCACGAACAAAATAAGCAACCTGAGAAATGTGTTTTAAGTAGATCAATATCTGCTGGGTAGAGTAGGTTGTCCAAGCGCAATTTTTACTGAGGGTGATAAGCCAAAGGCTTACACTTTATGAGGTATGTAGGGATTATTTTAGCGTTCAGGCTTGGTTAACTGAGGCGTCAGTACAAATCAAGGTACTGGAACGAATCTCGAGCTCCTAATTAACGTCCGAAACAGAAAGAAGGTGAAAGCGGGAAGGAAGTCCATAGCAGTTGAATACCAATCCAGCAGACTCCAAGAATTGTAGAAACAGATATGTCCTGTGAGTATTTTGGTTGGGAATCTGAAATCATGTCACTAGACTAAATATGCCATTAGTGGGTGATGTTTAAAAATATATCCAGATCTCAAGTTCTCTTCGTCAAGAAAGGAGACCAAAGCTTCTTCAGAACTGTCAATACGCATTTATCAAGGCATTCATCCTTATATCGTTGTTTCCCAGAGTGCACCTCACCGTATGATTTGAGGCTTTGCTGGCTCATACTGGCTGATGTTCTGGATGACCTGTATGATTACGTGACACAAGTGTTCGAGTCAAGAATAGGCTTTTAGTAAAAAGGCTTTCTTCAGTCCAGTCAGAGAAAGAACTAAATTTATATCACGATTAAAATGTGATTCTCCTGCCTGAACTTCCACCTTGAAAAGCAGCGGATCATTGAATTGTATGGCGCGCAGGAGAAGCCTCTCTATTCCCTGTGACCTGCAAATGATCTGAGTCAGAGTCAAGTCAGGTAAAACTGTAAGCTTTCACACTGATGTTGGAGAGCGGTGCGAGGTTATAAGTACATCATATTTCAGACCAGACCGATGGTAGTTGGAAGATGAAACTTAAAAAGGAATCAGATTACCTCACAAGGTTCAGTAAGAGTCGTAAGATTCACAGCAAGAGCGAGCAGTTCCCCAGTTATGCTTTGCCTGGGTTCAACTGTCATGACCTAGCAAGGAAGTTTTACACTCTCTACAAAGAGTCAGGACGAATATGCCACCCTTTATGGACAATACGAACATCATGTGACTTCGCCTCCTTTGTTTTCTGGTTACCATTATCACGCTATACTTACTCGGAAATCAAACTAGTATTCTATGTATCATAACGTGCTTGTAGAGGTGAAGGCCCATTCTTCCACCGACGCACCTGAAGGATCATCGTCACAATGTCTGTCTCCAGAAATGCCATCCTTCCATCGGCCTCTGTTGAAAGATGGTACAGCAAACCAAATACCTGGAATGAATACCCTCTACCCAGAAACTATGTTAGTTACGAGAACCAGCTTAGAACTACAAGTAAAGCGTGTGTAGGAGGACGCAATACATATATGACTGTTCACGAGAACCAGCTTAGAATTACAAGTAAGCGTGTGTAGGGCAATACATATAGGACTGTTCACGAGAACCAGCTTAGAACTACAAGTAAGCGTGTGTAGGAGGATGCAATACATATAGGACTGTTCACTTTTCGTGAACAATCCTATTAAGTGCACTGAATAGACGGTGTATCTGTAAGAGATCCAATATTGCTTCTGCCGTCAGGAGCACTTAGGCGATACACCGACAAACCTGCTTGGGTACACTAGGGTTGTGTGAAAAGACTTTCGACGGAAATGGAGGGGAGGAAAATATCGGCTTGTCAGAGAAACCAGGTTTCCAACTCCCAAGGACTTCTGACACCCTTTCGGGGTGATGATGTTGACGACACTAGATCAGTTACCTGCTCTGTCCTCATTCTCAGTGGTGGAGAAAGCAAGAGACTCACAGCACTCACCACTATTAATTATAGTCGAGACTTCCTAGGAATAACTTCAGGTCTACTACTAAAGGTGAGTACTGAATGTTATTCATGAAACCGTCTGGGTCAGAACACTGGGATTGTACAGAGAAGTTCTATCGACTCGTTTGAGACAACACCAAGAGGGCTTTCAAGAGCAACTTTGAAGTGCAGACGTTGCGGATGATACTCAGGTGATAGCTTCCAAACAAAACCTTATGATCACCTTCGAGGTGGACATCTGAAGAATTTACTGAAAAGGAGATTAGAGACCTGACCTGCTTCCAGCTGAAGAGATAACCTCGAGTGTAGTCACGAAAGGACCCTCTAGAGACAAACATAGGAGATACTGAACTGATAACTTCAAGTCAAGTCACGGAAGCGCTCTCTATAGACAACATACGGGTCAGAGAGTTCTCAGATAAAACCCGGAATTAGGGTTGGATTGGTTGGTTGAATTATTTAGGATTTGTGAACCGTTTGAGAATGTCAGTATATTACAATGCTGTTCAATTGCGTACACATGCATATTGCGATTGCTCGATACGCGCGTACTACGGGGTACGGAAAAGCGTTCTGACGGTATAGACGTTTTGGCCGCACGACCCCAATCAACTATCCTGTCGCTGGTCAATTGCCTTGCGCTGCTTCTCGTCTAACAGAACCTAAGCTGCAGTCGATAGTATGTATTGTTCGAGTGCTCTTAGAAAGATTACTGAGAACTGTCTGTTTACACAAAGTAATCGGAGAGTCAGCAGAAAGCCGATCAATCACTGTTGTTTCCCGTAAGTTATACGGTCATCATGCGCCAGTCCAGACTCTACCATGACTCGAATTTCCCTTAAAGTTAAGGCACTCTTTCTCCGCACCCTTATTGTTCCGAAGAATTAGAGGAAACTTTGATGAAGTAATATTCATACGTCGAGGATGGCAGATTTTCTCAAGGACCACTCTCTAGTATAAAGGTAACAGGCAATTAGCCGACCAAGTACATATATTCATACGTCGAGAATGGCAGATATTATCAAAGACCACTCTCTAGTCAGAGGTAAATACGGGGCCAAGTACATAGTAAGTAGCAAACAGGGGCCGAATATGCGCTAAACTGTCAAGCGGAGTTAGCGAATTATTTGTAACGGAAGGGTGTGCCGATGGCCAACTACATAGTAAGAAGCGATTAGAGGCAGAATGTGCGCTAAACTTTGATGAAGTTAGGCATGGAGGTGCAATTCCATACCAGATGTTCGAATTTCTTGTCCTTGAGGAGCATTTCTAGTGCTTGTATCACTTTACATTTGATCTGGAAACCGACAAGGAAACTAAACAATGAAACCGGCGTCAACAACTCCCCAGTTACTATACTACAATCAATACCATTTGCTTGCTGGAAGGTTGCCCGCTTGCAATATCAGAAACCACAATATTTCAAGAACTTACCATATCCATCCGGAACCCAGAATCGAATGATAAGTTCCACAGAAGTCTTAAAACAGCAAGGAGAAGGGACTGCAACACTACAAGTAGATGAATGTTAATTACTGACATGCAATGTTCCCAGCGAAAGAATTCTCTCTTACATGTTGCATATCTTATCACACGAGCCCTGACTGCCAAATAGCTCCAAGTGACGAAAAGAAGTCTGTATTTGTGACATGAATATCTAACCTCGTGTTGACATGGTATAAGCACTGAGAGCCTGTATACGATGCCATTTTCCTTCATGACGTCCATGTTCTGCTTGAAGATACTTAGCTTCTTAAGGAACGTTACAGTTCTGCGGTGAGAGGCACGAAGTGATGTTTCTACTCATGAAGATCTTGTGGTTGAAAGCACACATAATTAGTGGTAGTCTCAAAGAACTCTGTCATTGCGACATAATCAGAATTCGAAGCAGCCCTTCGTATGTACCGTTTAGGTAGTACATAAATAGCAAGGGATCTCCGCAGCTTCTAGTGGCCTTTTGCACCATTAAGCGGTTAGGTACAAGATGGGCAGCAAATCCGAGTTGAGTTGTTCGGGACATACATGATCAATAAGGCGATGCTCTTCTTGACAAGAATTTTACACAAGTACTCCTGGCCATGGGAAGACATTGCGACCAGATACTGAGTTAGATGCTGAGATTGTGAGTTCACATATATTTACAAGTATAGGAAACTATGAGAGAACTAGGGAGGTTATATTTTTCAGCTCACAGCTCAAGACGACAGAGTTTGGCGGAAACTTCCGCACTTATGAGTCAACTATCTTTATCGAACAGTCAGTAACTCACCACCAGATTGCACTTTTTCATTCGCTTTTCGACGTTGAAGTCTTCTGCAATATTAAGAAGTAAACTGATAGACATGTAAAGTAGCTTCTCCTGGAATCCGTTTAGCAAGGGGTAGTCAGTTTGACAAGGTAACCCGGTCCTGACATTCTCTTAACGGATGAGATAGGACTTTGTTGCGACGCACCATAGTAGGACTGTCAACTTCAGCTGTACAGTCTATGTTTCAATTGCGTTTCTTGACATCGAAAACCTTCAATTGTCATGCGTGTTTGCTCTCTGGTCTAGAAGACGATCTTGACGATGTGAAGACATGCTTCAACCCAAGTCACATGAAAGTAAGGTGAAGGTCTACAGTAAAGGTAATATGTTTGAAATATAAGTTTGAAGGTTACAAAGAAAAATATATTTCATGTCCAGCAAAAATCGGTATATCGGTGAAAACTTTCACCTGCTTGGCATTTTGGAACATGAGACCGATTTCTGATGCACAGGGTATATTTCCTGAGTTCAAACGAGCTGGACCAGCTGCTGTCTCTTCAAGCTGTAGAAACTAACGTCAAATTCAGAACCGATCAATCTGATTCTGTACTACAGATAAAAAGATGCAAACTAATCCTTGAACCAGACAAACTTCTTGCTTGTAAACTGTAAGAAGTACAATGACGACATGAGAGTTCCCTGACATGCTAAATGAAGGCCACAGCAGAAATGTTCAGGCATATACGATTGAAGAGAATCGGCTTTACACGTGGTGTTAGTGGATCATAACTTACGGCTAGTTTCAGGCAAATCTGCTAACCTGCGTTCGGGTCTCCATACACTGGACCTCCAGTACAAGAATGTTGAGAGTGGTTTTGCCGATCTTTTGTTCCAGGAGTATCTGTCAGGATTGTCGCAACATATTACTAAAGTCTAAAACAATACAAGAACACAACATACGACCTTGTTATCATCATTCTTGTTATTAATCTGCTTTGTCACGATTCATTTACTGAAGACCTTATTACTGCAGCACTTTGGTGAAAATCGAGGCTGCACAAATCCAAAATTCGACGTTCTGCATTGTCTTCTTTTGGACATCTTAACTATTGTAGCATTGGCAGTAAGGGTGTAACCTAGTGAAACCCGAATTTCGCACCTGATGAAATTTGGAGAAAAATGACATCATGAAGAATATCGAGACAATGTTGAAGCGGAGATTGAAACTTTTACGTCCTTCTTCCCGTAACACCCTTGCAAGTGCACCCTACAATATTTGTTGATGCTTTGTCCTTTGGTCAGACTCGTTAGCAAAGGATACACAATTACCAGAGAAAAGTTACGGGACTACACGACAAGACAATAACAGTTACAAGATTACAAAACAAACTCAAGACTCAATGAGCTAACTGCAGCTGATTACCAGAATTGACTCACATCATACCAAAGCACTTGGGTGTTTCGCAATGGTCGCCAACCATTCTGTTCGTCTCGTCAAATTGTTGATGTAATCCGTAGCTTTGATCTGCACAGCAAGATCCAGACAGAGCATTCGGTAGAAGCAGTAATAACTCAAAGGTAAGACACCGTGGATAAAGAATATGGTTGACAAAGAAAGCGGTTATTCCTTATCCTCTGAAGCTGTACCTTCTCTTCCATGCCTTCGTAAAGGCTGGCCAAGGAAGTTTCCAAATTTGTGGTGGTGCTCCCGCCATCATCCTCCCGTGACAGTAAGAGCCATCGAAAAGTCTCTTCATATCTGAATAGCCGCCAAAAGTGACATTCACAAAGGGACAGAAGCTTCCAGTTAGAAGGGGAAAGAAGTACCACCCCTGGCATCGGTGGTGCAATCTGTATTCCATAGTGTCTCGTAGATCATCCAAAACATATCAGTCCGTTCAAAGCTACGAGTGGGTAATTTACAATATGTCAGTTTGTCACATGTAGAATATTCAGTCATTACCCAGAAAAGTACGTAGATTGCACTCAATTAAATTATTTTAGCAGACATTTTACTCGCCACTATGAGTTATTTAGGATTACTTAGAATAGGTTCATGTTATCTTTCACCTAGTGAACTATCAGCTGAGTTTATTTTCCTCAAATCCTGATGAGAATCAGTCAAGAAGACCTTATGTGGTGGTTGGGAAACTTTATATGTACCTGAATCTGAACAGGGTAATGTGAGATAGAACCATGGGAGAAAATTGTATTGAATATTTTCATAAGGGATAGATTACTTCAAGACTTGACTTGTAAAATCTAGTAAGTACTAAAATAGATTCTTTTCCGGAGAAAAGTCATGTTGAGAAGGGTGTACCAAACTAGTTGGCCAGTTGTATCAGATAATATAGCCTCTTTAGAAAAACATTCATACAGCTCCATATTTAAGTCGACTACAATTTCACCATTACAGGTGATAAGAAACTGGATTGAAACGTTCCCATTTTGTTAACGGTTTAGGGACGGAGTCAAGAACGAGCAGTCGGGGCAGTCCATATGTGCCAGGAGAGGTTTTGGAGGAAAAACTTCAAGTGGTTGCGCATGCAAGGTTGTTTGAAATTATGCATCTGTTGCAGTTGAGTAGAACAACATAAATTATCAAGATGCACGACTGGAAAAGGGTCCACAGGTATTAAAGATGAAATAAATCAACAATTAAAGAATTTCCTTTCCAATCTGTGGCATGCTCTCTCTTTTCGAACCTCTCAATCACAGCTTGTGGACTGTCAACAGAATAGAACAGAACAGAAACGCCGATGCTGAAACTTCGCGAACAGGGTACATCTCCAACCACCACTATAAATGCTATGATCTACCCAGGCCATACCACAACTTCCAACACACATGCCCGATTTCAAGTGTGGCTAGTCTGGAGGACTATATAACCATACCAACGGCTCAGACAGAGATGTATATGGACATTTTAATCTCTCTGCGGAGACCTTCCCTACTTAGGCAGAGACCGAAAACTCGACCATCCGTCCTCGGGCCTCTCTTTCCACGAACCTCGTGGAGACAACTGGAAAGAGTATAAAGGAGATTTCAAAACAAAATGTATCCTCCACCACGTAATTAACGTAAATCACTGCAAAGAAGTGAGAATGTAGGACCGACGACACAGTAACGCCCTTATGACTAATCCACAAAGTGCCAAATGCGCTTAAGTCATGGCACTAAAGCATTTACAGCAGTTCGTGCCTTGGATTGTATAAATCGGCGAGTAAAGCAGCTTGTTTGGCAGGGTCCTTAGGATTGGCATCGCCCTGCGCAAGTAGTCTTTCTAGTCGTTTCTTCTGCTGCCAAGCGAGCAACATGGTAACAAACTGAAAGACCGATTTATTCTTCACTTTTGCCCAAACCTGCTGAATAGCTTCACTTACAAGTAACGGGGACTTCGCGTCTCCCGACCCTTCGACCTCAGCTTTATCCCGTCCGGCTTGTTTTCCATTACCAGCTTGAGCGGATGCTAACTCGGCTTCAGCATCTGGTTTGAATTGCGGAACCTCACCCACGCGGCTGCCCAGGGCCCTTCCATTACCCTCCCGCACTTCCCCATCCGCGCATCCGTCCCTCAACTGGTCTGTAACCTTCTACCGATGCATCCCAAATTCCATTACTTCCTGCTTCCGAATCCTGCTTCCCCGTCGCTTCTACGTTATTCAAGACGTCACCTTCGCGCCCGAACACAGCGGAATCCTGAGCTTCCCCCTTAAAAGTCCCGACAGTTATGCTCTTCACCACTAGAACTTCTAACCTGTAACGTCGGAACCGAGCGACCAAATTTATACGCTCTTCCACGATAACTTCGCGAAAGTTAACCCCAAACCATCAGTGTCTCAGAGACCCTAAACCCTTCCAAGGTTAAAGACATAACCTCACGCCTCGGCGAGAAATGATGCACTGGAAGCTTCCCGGTAACAATGACTGACGCCATTCTGATGCACGGTCAATTTTGCGTCCACTCAAGTCATGGTGGACCTGTACCAAATCTTCTGAAGAGGAAACCAGCCAGCCACAGAAAAGTCCATTTGAACAGTTCAGAGATGACTGTTTACCTTGAGAGCAATAGCTGAATTGGTGCATCCGAGGTTCCTTGTATACACAAAGAGCATCTAGGGAAATCTTTCAAATCCAACCTAACTACCTGGCAACAGCAAACGTATACCGTAAATGTCGGACTTGATCGAGTGAGGTGCAGAAGTGCATTGTTCAAGTTCTTGCCCATACGCAAACCACGGAGTGTCTCAGGACTGCACCAACAAACAGGATAATGATCATCGAGTCCATGCCGAGTGGAAATCGTACACAAGAATAAGACACATACAATTTCCACCGGTCATAGGATACATGCAGCGAAATTGCACAACAACAAAGACTAAATTTCTCCCTTCCACCGCTATAAGTTCCGCAAGAAGTTCCTTAAAACAGAATATCTGGAAAATTCAAGCCTGGATTCAACCTGAGACACATGTATCTGGAACACCTACGCCGCTCCAGATCGTACACCAGAAGTGTCAATTAGGACATCAATTGCCCCATAATATTCAACACAGCATGCGCAACTTGGAGGATTTGTAAGTAAAAATTATACCTTATATCCAGCACCGGAAGTGCATGCTAACTGCGGAGGTTGCGACTAGCAGTCGTCCGTCCAAACAGAACCGTCGTACATGAAACTGAACTGAGATCAAACTGTTTTAGAATTTGATTGAATTAAAATTTTAAATTATTATAACATTTGTGTCATCCATATTGTTTTAGAATTGAATCCGTTTTATAAATATTAAACTGAATCAAAAATATGAATTAAAAGTCAATGATAACTCAAATGAGTTTTTATAAGTACATAATTATTTTTATTTTGGTTATGTAAATATTATGGTTTTACAAGTGCAATTTATAATCAAAATTATTATTTATATTCTTGTGATTAGAATATAATTATTTTTATATTAATATTAATATTAAAAACTGAACTAACTAAAAGAAAAGATTTTCCTATTCAATCTTGAACTTAAGCGGTTTCTAATTGCAGCGCAGAGTTCATCCTCTTCATCATGATGATAACATCAATTGGGAATCCGAAACTTTTAAGAAACGAATCGCTTTCCTCGAAGCAGTTTGCACAATCGTCCGCTTTTCAATCCACTGTGCAGCTTGGAAAGCTAACAATTAATAGAAGATTAAGAAAAATGAACGACTAATGATTAGTCGTTAGTTTACACACGAATTCTCTCATCTCCAATAAGCCTAACTCGCTTCTCTTCAACTTAAAGCTCGAAACCCAAACCCTTTTCTCCTCTCTCCTCTTCATCTCGCTCTTAAGTGAATACGCGACGTAATGAATAGCCAACGGATGGAAAGACCCTATCAAGTCTTACAAGGAAAAAAAGGATCCAAAGGGTCAAGCAACCAACGCTTAGCCCCGCTATCAGTAGTTGTAAAGTCGTCTATCGCTTAAAATATCACACACAAGTAAGTCAAAACTCCTGCATACAACAGGTGCACATGAAATAGCATCGCCTACTGCAATTGTTCTCCTATGGACCGCGTCCGCTAAAACTCTCTTAGATAGCAAAAAAGAAAGAGAAAGTGGTACATTTGACTTCTCTCATGGTAGGCTCTAGCACAATCTCGATTAAAAACGTCAAACTCAGAGATTGTCGATCCGTATATCTCCAAGGTTAAAATGATGAAGCGGTGTCTCACTTGCACAACCTTATACTTGATCATCTTCGCTACTGTCGCCATGTCTACAGCCCATCCTGAGACATGGGTGATCACATATGTCACTACTGAGACTCGTGTCAGATCCGTGACAACCACATCTGTCATTGAGATCTAATTCTCTCTCATCATGTACATATCAGTTCTCATTGATCTTCTTGTCTGAATAACGTACCAATGCTCTCTCCACGTCATGTAATCGCTCTTCCGTGCTAATGCAAACACAACGTCTCTGATGACATCATGGTTAGCTATCCGCTCTCCATCTTGAGGACAGCGAGCAAGATGTCGACCCGAGGTATCGAACGAGACACCACACTCATAGGTGGATAGTGCCGAAGCAACAAGCTGGACCAAGCCTAGGTGGAACTTCATCGCTGGAGAGAAGATAGTCGACGCGAGTCAGAACGCTTTAATGCAAGGTCGAGCTATGAGTCAAGAGCATGTGCCCTTGTTCGAACAAGAGCGGAGTCGAGCTCTATTATCCTATGAGATGGAAGGATCAACTAAAAGCGAATGAAGAACTTGTTGGAAGTGATTCCCTTCAGCAAGGACTGTAGTCTGCGGCATCCATTGGTAGCTAAGATATCGAATGAAAGATGTGTCTCACATGCCTCAAGAGTCAAACTATCTCTTGTCTCACGAAGACACCTCTGTAGCGGATAAGAAGTATCCTCCGTCTATGAAACATAGCTCTCCAGAATGGGTCTATCTCGCACGAGGAAGCGACAACAGAGCCAAGGTGCTAAGAGAACCCAACTATGCAAAAAACAGTCGGAGCAATCTCCTCCATGGATAATAAGCCCACCCCCTCACATGATATCGGCAAAGATGTCTGCCTACGTGCAAAAGATCATGCCACACACTCAAAGGTCTTCGGTCTTAAGATGTCGTCAAAAACTTCTTATCAAACTCTAAGGCGCAAGATGAGGATAAGAGATGAAGATTCTGTGCAGAGTAAGTAACCCAGACAATGTGCAATGGAAGAGGAAAAGATACCAAAGACAACATGTGGGTCCTCTAACCTAGAGAGTTCCTCGATATGCAAAACGTCTTCCACCAAAACAACATCTAAGAACCGAGACGATGCCTTTATACCCACTGATGTACCCATTGATATTCTGAGGATACGTAAACCATCTCTAGGTGTAACAAATCTCTCCGAGAGCTAGAGGTCCGATGATATACCTATGAGAGACTAAACCTTGCACTTTAATACCCTCATTTTCAGTCCTACCAAGACCAATTGAGAGACAAGATGATCAAAGACATCACAGACTTGGTCTGCCGGACTTACGATTCGCGTGTCATCAGCTAGAGATGGAAAAACACAACCTGGAGCAACCAGTGATATGCAAACACTACAAATGTCATGATAACAGAAAAAGGATGAAAAGAATAGTAAAATCTAGTGATACAATTGGACATGACAATACAATGAGATTTTATCAAATTTATGAATAATCTTAATTAATGTTAGATTAATTTTTATTTATGTATTATTATTTTTGATTTTGTGAATATTTTTAAAATTATTTGGAAATAAAATTATTTTTTTAATTAACATATTATATACTATATACTATTGAACCTAAACTCATTAACCCTAAACCTAAACATAAACATAACCCTAAACTAAACCTAAACTCACTTAGTTAGAACCCTAAGCAACATGCCAAAAATAAAATATAATCTGTCTCTAATCTTGTTAGGGGTTTTATCATCTAATCTTTTCCATAGTGAAAAATTAATGATGCCACTTTCCTCTCTTATTGTCTTTCATGTTTACTATTCTAAGTTAGGAGGCATGATTATCCCCTCTTCTGAAGTTAGGAGAGGTGAATATATATATGCATCGAAAGTGCACTTCTGCCCGGGGAAGGAAGTCGTTAAGTAGATTTCTCGCTCTAAAAATTAGGATTTCGAATTCCTCCATCACCTCTTTAGGTGACTGTATTGTCAGGGTACAATCAGTTTACAGGCAAATGACTATATACGCAGTCCGTTTTTGACGAATAATGTAAGTCTATCCATTTTTATAGACAAGCCACTAGCCACATGGAGATGTGTTGGCTATAAGAGACATACAGAACTAGGTTCTTACATGTTGAAGTTAGCATATGTGGCTAGTGAATTTGTTCAGATGCAAGACGTGAAGAGTTCAAAATCCAGTTCTCTGCATAGCGGACGGCAGATTGTTTAATAAAATTTGGAAGGAAGATTATTTAATGAAAATTTAGAAGGATAAATGACTATGTCACAGAGATAATATTCACAAAATTTAGAGAAGATAGTTTAAGAAATAAAATGTACTTAGGGCACTCCAAGCTAACAACTGATTCGTTGTGAAGATAATTATTATATCTAAAAATACGAAAACACGTGAAGATTTAGTGAAGATTTAGAAAAATAATTGATTGTGTCCCAAGAATAAATATATTCAATATTCACAAAGCTAAAAATGAATCATTTAATGAAGATTTAAAAGGATAAATGACTGTGTCACAAAAACAAATATTCAATATTCACAAAATTTAGGGAGGATAGTTTAAGAAAAAAATGTACTTAGAGCACTCCAAGCTAACAACTGATTCGTTATGAATCAGTTGTTAGCTTGTTAGCTCTAGAAAAATGAAAACATAATAATACGTGCTCTAAGCTAACAACTGATTCGTTGTGAAGACAAATTATTATATCTAGAAATATGAAAATACAATAGTACGTGCTCTAAGCTAACAACTGATTCGTTGTGAAAATAAATTATTATATTTGAAAATATGAAAACAGAATAATACATGAACTCAGTTAACAGCTGATTCGTTGTGAAGATAAATTGTTATATTTGGAAATATGACAACACAATACATGAACTCAGTTGGGCTCAGGTGATATTAATATGCATGCTCTACTACTAAATATGAAAGGAAGTTTAGACCTTAGACATTTAACAATTACTTTTCCGCATACTTCCCCATAATGTAATATACCCGTAAAAGAAGAACGAGATATGTCAAAAGGATCCGTTTGTATAGGGACTTGCGGAAAAAAATCAAAATTTGTGTCTAATAATACATGAACTCAACTGGGCTCAGGTGATATTAATATGCATTCTCTACTACTAAATATGCAAAGAAGTTTAGACCTTAGACCTTAGCAATTGCTCTTCCTCATACCCGTATTATAATATACCCGTATCTTTAGCATACATGATCACTTGAGCTAAATTCAGTTCATGTATACAGTGTTTTTTATTTTCCTGATATATTATTTATTTTCACAATAAATCAGAACGTCGAGAACTGTAAAAAACATCATATTGGAAATATACATGCATTATTGTTTTACCCCTAAAAGAGGAACGAGATATGTCAAAAGGATCCGTTTGTATAGGGACTTGCGGAAAAAAATATCCAAAATTGTGTTTGTATAGGGGCTTGCGGAAGAAGGTCAAAATTGGTGTCTGATCGCGGGTTCGAACCGCGGACCTCTAGTGTGTGAAACTAGCGTGATGACCAACTACACCAACCAGACTGAATGTTTGCCATAGTCGATAGATTTTATTTGTTTGAAATCATATTTACTTGCCTGTTTTCTTTATTATCCAAATACGGACTTCGCCACAAAACACAATATATAAATCCGGTTTATATGCATTAGTCACAAATCGCATGAAGTTTAGAGTGTTGATCGTGCTTAGGTGTAGGAGCGACGCAATGAATAGCCAACGGATGGAAAGAACCCATCAGTCTCACAAGGGGAAGAAGGACCAAGCAACCAACGCCACGAAGCGAGGAAGAACACCGGGGCTAAGTACCGCTATCAGTATCTCTAATCTATCGCTTCTAAAATATCACACACAGGGAAATAAAAACTACTGCATACAACAGTTGCACATTGAATTAGCATCGCCTACTGCAATTGCTATCCGGGGTTGATGCCGGAAATCCGGGGTGGTACAATTGCTCTCCGGGGGTGGTGCGTTCGGCCACTAAGTTCGTTAGGTTCCTAAATGAACCATACAACAGTACTACCGGTATACTGACAAACGGAGTGCGGCTGTACAGTACACAGTAATCATTCTCTGTAATCTTCTGACTGTTGATGTCAAGTGCCCCGTTCGGACTGATTGGGATGATGAGAGACGGACTTGAGAGTCAAGATGATTTATTTGTCGGAGGAAGGACTCGTGGAGAGGGTTTAGGGGAAATTGGGGAATCGGGACTCTGATGAACTTTCCGGTTCTGGAGTGTGAACTTCGAAGGCTGGCGAGAGTAAGTGTCTGTCGAGAATTGTTCTTGAGGCGAAGTTATATTCGTATTGCGAGAAAATCTTAGGTCTTCGACTAGCATCGGTTTCGGTTCGAGTTTGTGTTTGCGAATAGAATCTGTGGATATGGCTGGTATGGGACCATCAGGCACAGGAGCTTCAGGTGGAGGGCCGAAGATTTTATTGGCGAAACCCACCACTCCCCGACCGGAAGGAGGATCCGGTGGGGGGACGGGAGTCGGGGGTGCCGTGAAGCTAATGCGAGATCGTGATGAAGACAATGCTGCTCGAGCACGGTTGCCTCATGGATCTTTAAATCTTCTGCTGGACTCCTGGGACTTCTATCCTGATCACTTGCTTCCAGTACGATTCTCTTGTTCGCTACACTTCCACTTGATCGTCATCGTCGTGGATTTGTTACATTTTCCATGGTAGCAGATGCTTCATTCATCTTCTTGTGCAGGAAATTAAGTTACTTAGTGTATAATTAATTATATTAGTAAACTTTAGTCTTCAACTATGGTGATTTTAAGATTGAGGACCATCTTCGAAGGTGAGGCTTCATCCTAGCACCATATGTTTTTTCACATGTAACCGTGTAGGAAATTTTTGTGCTCCTCCGCTGCTAAAACACTTGTGCCTTGAGTAACGTACAATTCGGTATTACTGTCGCAGCTCATGTCAGATAACACGGATTTTACCGTTGTTGGTGTTCTGGGACCTCCCGGAGTTGGGAAGTCGACCATAATGAACGAGCTTTATGGGTTTGACGGAACCACAACTGGTTGGATCACGTAATCTATTAAAATTTAGGAACGAGACAGAAGGTTTAGTAAGTTTTATTGAGGATGACGATGGAATTTGTTTCGCATTCTATGTTTCTGATGAATTTCAAATTTCTGTTAGTTGCACAGAGTTTTGTCCTCGGTGTTGTTTACTAGTTAGTCGCTTCAGTGCCGGAATCTCTGAATTGGTTGATATCTGGTAACAGGTGTGCTCCCTCCATTCCCCACCCAGACGGAGGAAATAAAAGCGGCTGCAAAACACTGCACTGTTGGTATTGAGCTCCGGGTTTCAGCTGAGCGTTTCGTTCTGCTTGATTGCCAGGTAAAGTTCGCAGTGTTCATTATGTCGACACACTTACTCCCAGAGACTAGTTACTCAATCGTAGAGAGAGAGAGAGAGAGAGAGAGAGAGAGAGAGAGAGAGAGAGAGAGAGAGAGAGAGAGAGAGAGAGAGAGAGAGAGAGAGAGAGAGAGAGTTCTTTTATGTACAGACTAACAAAAGGAACTGTTTCCGTTTCCTAACAAACACTTCTCTAACTTGAAGCCCCTTCCGCATCCAACGGGTTGAGCCGATTCGCAGTAAGTTCTGCCAGTAAGGGAAATAAACTATTTAAGAGTGGGTACATGAAGTTCCGAGGTTAACAAATTGACGCGATCGTAACTCGGAAGGGAGTGACAAGAAACAGGACAACTTAAAACACCTACAAGAAAAGTAGACCACCTGGTGGGTCACTGGTGAACAGGGAAAAATCAAGGGGGTGTGGTGTAGACCGGTCTGATCAGTTATCCAGGCATTGATTCAAGGAAGAAGCTACATTGTTCAGCCGTCTCGCCATGTTCGCCAGTAGAGCAAATTTTGCGAAGACCTATCCCCCCGATGACCTATCCCCCCGAACACACTGCCAAGGCAAGACTGTAGAAACATCAGGAATTCTTGCTTCTTCTCAGCGGGAGACTCGTGACTTCACAAGTATCGACACGAGCAGAAATCTCAAGGGGGATTTCTGCTGCAGGAGGATGATTTAGGGTACAGAGGTTAGTACACAGTAGTTTTGAGAAGCCGTATCATAGAAAAGGAGATCTAAATTTGACTAGTTTTTGAGAGGTAAGCAGAGGGATGTCTAAGCATGATGCTAAGCAAGGGAGTTTCTGGATGAAAAGCCGACATAGGGTCAGCCTTGGGGCAGATTTGCTGTTTCCTAAATCTGCCGTATACCAGTTCTGTAACTGAACTATCTAGTAAGTACGTCTTCAAGTCTTCATCTATGGGGAATGTGCTTCGCAATACAGATACCCTTTGGTTACAAACATTGGCTAACTCCAGACTTCAATTGGCCCAAATTTGCTTCAGTTGCCGCTAATTGCGTGTTACCTCTATACTAGAGAGTGGTCCTTGAGCATATCTGCCATTCTTGACGTATGAATATAACTCCAGACTTCAAATTAGCTCACATTCTGCCCCTACTTGCTACTTTCTATGTACTTCACCGGGTTCTTGCGGGATGCCTAAGTGTGTGAGCGTAGTTCTTAATTCGATCTGCCATTCTCATGGACGAATACATATAAGTCTTCAAGCGAACAGCTTATGGTTCGTGACAGTAAATTTTAGATTCAAATGCACAATATCCAGCGCCTGTTGCATGCCCCCAGACATCCGAACTTTGTAGGCAAGCAACTTTTCGCTGGAGTGGTTAGGTTTCCTCGCACTCCACATGACATGTGAGATTTGTCCAGTCGACTTCGCGTTTTCTCTTTTCTTTGTGCTCACTTGGGCGTTCGTGAGTAAATGAAAGACTCAGACTATTGTGCAGGTCTAAACAAGTGTCCGCGTGATCTTGTGAGTGAATGCCTTTCCGACGTGATGATTGTGTATATTGCAGCCAGTTTTCAGTGCATCTGTGCTGACGGATCTTATGCGGTCTGATGGATTTTCAAGCATTTCCGTGCTTGGGGGTGACACTCTATCCGCAGAATTAGCCCACGAGTTGATGGGACTTCAGGTGCATAACTTTCTTATTTAACACAAACAAAATGGTGATCTTCTGTTCAATCATATTCTGCATATACACATCTCTTGATGAAAAGACTTCGAGTTGTCGTTTATCAGTATTATGATCGATTCTAGCTTGTTTGGAAGATGCGTATTGTACTTACTTGTGCTGTCATTTCTTATATTGCAAGGGACCATTATAGCTTGGCGTTTTTCTCTGCTCTGTGTGCCACGTGCTGCTAGTCGTATCAGAAGGAGTCCATGATATCAGCATGTGGCGACTGATGCAAACTGTACGTCGTCTTCCTCTATTCCAGATTGTTATCTCTGTAAAATAGGGGTCGTAGATGAACAGTCCTTCACTCCTAGGGTCGGAATCTTCGTCTTTCGTCACCTTAAAATGTAAGCAGTCACAACCATAATCTGCTCTCATAAAAGTACTAGCTGCTGATCGCAGGTCGAGATGTTGAAGCAAGGAATCCCAGATCCCAGTACACTACCTTCTGGTCAAACTACTTCGTTTGAGAAGGATGACATCGAGACAGCCGTCGATGAAATACCCGAATTTTTCTCTGATGTGATATTTGTTCACACGAAGTATGTTAAAATTTTCATTTTTCATTTTCTTGTCAATATTTCAGTTGTCAGCATAGACCCCAGTTGGGCTGTTGTTCTTCCGGTTTTCATGCCAAGCTGATCTGCGTCCTTCGCAACTGTTTCTCTCCATTTGAAGGGGCTGACCAGAAAATGTATTTTACGCAGACTTCGTAAACAAGAGTGCATCTTGCCAGAGATTGTGCGGTTGGAGAGGGCTCTTTCTTTGTTCTTTCCGTCACCTGCCTTCAGAAAAAATTCTGTAGTGAAGTATAGGCCTCCTCAGTCTCATGCACTGCGACCTCCGTTTGCAAATGGTGATCTTCTTGAGAAGGAGAGAGGTGCCCCACGTGGTGAGGATGGAGTTATTTCCTTATCAGGTCGTACTACAAATGGCAACATTCTACGTGGAGTCGGCGCATCCGCTAAGGTATGTTCCCTAATTTGGGAATAACCTGCAAACTGCGGTTCCGATGGTGAAAATGTTGCGGAATTTGAGCATGCATTCGAACCCCTTAGATGCATCAGTTGTCAGTTAGGATCAATAACGTCGAATAAACGGCTTTTTACGTACCTCGTAAGGCCTTTACGAGCTCACCACAAGAAAGGTTTGTCCCTTCAGGAAGGCGAGGAGAAAGGAGGAAAGAGTATTGATGATGCTAAAATGGACGGAGATATCAACACGTTCGTCCTGCCTGTTAGAGTACCTGATGAGATGACACGAAATCATCACGAGAGCTATGCGATTATGTTGGGGAAGCTTCGCAATCAGGTAATTGCCTGTATCTGTAGGGTGGGTTGCAAATGTCGTCTTTGCAAAAGCCTTGTTTTGAAGTATTTGGGTTTTCCACAGATTCTTTCCCTACCTCGACGACCTTTCAGTAGACCAGTGACTGAGCGGGAGTGGCTAAGAAATGCTGGACGCATGTGGGACCTCGTGAAGAGATCGAGAGTCCTCACAGAGTATAGCAAAGTTTTGCAGAGCTCTGGTCTGTATAGGAGGTAACAAAGAATATAGTATAAGAGGCCGAAGTCACGAAGTACCGCCTGGAGTTAATGAGTGTTCTTCTGTTGAGAACAGCCTCCATGTAGGGTGTATTGGAGAAAGTCTTTCTCGTTGAAGGTGATCAGATTGCAGTAGTATTCTCTGGTTATCTTCCATAACCGCATTGCCCTTCTACTCAAGTCCTGCACTATAATCCAGAGGTGTCGACCTCAGTTCAGGTGTGCACTCTGGCTTCAGTTCAGAACCACCTGGTTGGTACGACCGATGAAGTTGTAGAAGTTTCCACATTGTCTTCGATGTGAGGTGTCAAAATGGCTTCTACCAACTCAGGTGGAGCGCACGGCAGAATGGTAACAACACGCCGTAAGAGTGGAAGGTCTGAGTGCTGAGATCCCAGAGTTTCAGAAGGCGATAGTGGTCCAAACCAAACGGAGAAATATCGAAATGTTGGAAACCGAAGACGTAGTTTGAGCATATCTGGGTATAGCGACTGGGCGAGCAGACAGGAATGCCGTTACTTCCTGATGATATCGTGAGCTGCTGCGCAAGTTCAGCAGGTACACACGATCGCATCTTTGTTGTATACAAAAGCAGCTTAAAGGCGGAGAGGGAACCATCCGCAAGCATTTGCTACAGCAGGAGACACGTACAACTGAGATAGCATATGCAAAAGGTGTGTCCACTTCGACGCTATGTGGACTGGAGTCACTGGACTGCCCGATGTGTCGGAGTAGAGAAGAACCAGTATGTGAGATGTCAATTCCTACTTTGACCACTTCTATTGCTGAGCTTCCTACCAGTATAGTATATGAACAGTTTCAATTCAGGCGAGGTGAAAATATGTATTGCGGTTCTACTAGGATATTGAAGAATTTATTCCGCGTTGATTTTAAGTTCAGATTCACTTAAAAATTATCAATAGTTGGCGTGGTGCTCTAATTGACAACCATCCTGCGACGAAAACGACTGCGCTCGACAAGAAAAACCCACGCAATACAGAAAGTTCAGCACGCGCAGTGGAATACCGGATGAGGAAGCAGCATATGAGACACCCACATAAAGTAGGTAGCTCTTCGGTACTATGGACATGGAGCCTTATCAGAGTAATCATGTCATCTTGGAAATTACGTTATCATCAGAGATAGGAAAGTGGAAGAAGAGTATACCACGAGTTTGGGATTGCTGAATATTCAAACTTTGAACTTTCTTCTTGAATCACACTCGTTTCAGAATAAAACTTTTCAATTCAACCAGTTTTTCGCTCACCTTCCTCCGGCTTATCACCGGCTGTTTGTCTAGAGTTCAACATGAAACTATGTTCGTCCATCTATTACAGTGCCCATCATGTTGTAGGCACACCATGCTTTGCGCACTGGAGTGAGCCAGTAAAACTAGTATGGGGGCTCAGTGACTTCTATGGATGCATAGGAACTGAAGAAGAATCATTAGAAAAAGTCCTCTCGTATGAAACTGCAAGTCTATGTTTCAGGACATTATGGGTGTGGCCGCATCACGTTTTTCTAGACTTGCTTTTTCTTCTCGCGCGTGTAGTTGGTAATAAGTCCGTTCTCCGGACTGTGTTTTTCTTTTTTCTTCAGGCAGGTTACATGTGTACCGCACTGAATCCAAAATTTTCGGAGGCAGGCTGGAGAAGGGTAGTGTTTAGCTCTAAGTCTTAGTTTTTCTGGTTTCACACGAGCGGTGAACCTATTTCTGGCATTTGGCCTTCAGTCTAATCCTCCCGCGTGAATCCACATCCCACGAGAGAAGTCCCCAGTGCATAAGAAAATCATGCAAAAATATGTGGATGGTACAAAATTGCAAAACTACAAAGAGTGATGTGGTGAGTGTGTAGAGCTGCAAAATGTTGGGGCGAAAAATGGTTACATCATTCATTCAGAATTAAATATAGGGTTGGACAAGTACAATACTACCAAAGGTGATGTATTAGAAGGTAAGTTTGTTAAAATAATTCTCATGTGATCTCTGATCTAAGAAATGGTGACTTGTTTGTCTCCATAATGACAATGTATCTTATTGAGGCTGCTTATTTATTCACCCATGTATACTCAAGTGTACATGGGTGTTTAATATATATTTCTAACCCTTCCGGTAAATATCTCTGTTAAATGATTCGTAATGACAATTTCACTCTCGGACTTATACTTCCAAGAAGGCCTCAGCCTGCTCTTCACTTATGGGTTCTGTCTGGGTCAATTTACTACTCCCGGAAAGATTAACATATAATATTTATAAAATTTTGATTTTTTATTATAGCCTATTATAGTATATTTTTATAACATTTACACCTTTTCTGATAAGAAAAAACGAAATTCACTGTACAAGGACGTTGGGGATGCTTATTTATTGTCTACGTGACAAAGGACAACTCGGGATAACAACACTTAATATATATATTGTCTTTACTTGACAAGATACATTGTCATTATGGAGACAAACAAGTCACCATTTGAAAGGTGAATCTCCAACCATTCACATTATCTTCTTCCATTGTTATATGGCTTTTAATTTTCAACATGGAAAGTCCATTGCATGAATCGACATCATGTGGGTGCTAAGGTCCAATCTTCACTTTCTGAAGACTAATTGGATAGTTCTGTTTTAGATTCACTAATTGTACCTCAAACTCCAAATTCGGGCTTGTTAATACTATCGTAAACCACTGGTAAAATTTTCTCGGAGAGCGTAATGCCACGGGCAGTAAACATAATTTCAAGGGTATGAATTAAATTTTCCGTTTGTGCTTCATGCAGTGGCTTACGCTGCGTAATCCCACTGCGGGCAGTGGATTCTCCTACACAAAAAGACTCATTATTTATCATCGGTTTGGTTTGTGTTTGAAGTCACAAAGGAAGTCCGTTAAGGAGCTTAGTCATCGATCATCGATCCTACGGTTCTATCGGAGAGATCCTGGGTCACTCAAACCTTGACCGTTAAGGATTCCTATAACTCTCGGAATAACTTTTTACAAGTTTCTGTTGTAAATTTACGTACCACTTTAAAGATGATATTAATTAAGATATTATTAGGGTCATTTCTGAATTTTTCTAATCTTTTCAAGTACATAAACTTACAGTCATTGGAAGTATGCAATGTATGTTAGTAAATGAGATATCTTGAACGCAGTTGAAAATAACTGAATCATGTGACTACCGATGTACCGGTCACTACCCTGAGAAAGCTTGACATTTTGTGGTTCCATTTTCTCTTCTGAATCCTATAATTTCCGTTAGAGGGAAGGTTGAGTGGCTCTATAGTTCTATCATAGAGTTCTTGGATGTCAGAGCAGCGTGACCAATCATCGCATAAAGTCGAATGGTTCGCTCGCATCGAGTGCACAAATAAAATGATATGTTTTTTCTTCATGAAACTTGAAAAGACATACACAGTTGTTTGCATTCACAGACCCGCAAAAAAGCACTGTAATTAACTAGACTTCGAGGTCTAAACCTCTTTAATCCCGAGGACATGAACACCAACACCGTTCGCTCCATCCCATGGCAGGAAGTATTATCAACTTGCTCTTGTTGCCTACTTTCTGCATTGTGCAAAGAAAAAGGCAAATGAAGATCAGTTTAATATGCATGCTCGATGAATTTTTGAGAACTTTTGATCGTTTGCTGTTATGGAGAAATGTATAAATGTTAAATAAAAATATTAACTATTAGCCCATGTCTGCAAACGCAGGAAGGCCAAGATATAAACCATAAGTCATAAGTAGACTACCTCACTACTAAAGATACAAGTCTAAGAACCTGAAGCTATTAATGCATTAATTTATTATGAGTTTATTATCTAACCCTTCCTGCCGGAAGAGTTAATTAGTATATTAAACCCCTGCATATTTACCTCCTCGAATTGAAAAATGGAGGAGGTAAAATATGCACGGGGTTGACACTTTTTGGACACAGAGTCGGATATAGTGGAAAACGATAAAAATATCTATTCACTAAAAAGGAAGAAACAAAGGAGGATTATTATTACTGCTGTATGTAGAGAGTCTAAGATGTATTAGTGTAAAAAGAACTCCAACACAATTGAGGATATCCACTTTCCCGAGATATGTAGTTGGAGTACAGTCGTAACTGGATAAGTGCTCTACCATCTAAGTGAAATCCCTGGGTTAGTGTAACCTACTTGACTACGTGCTCAGCCAGAAATATATTCAGTGGAAGTGCAATCCATTCCTTATTCCCTAGCGGCATAAGACACAATTGCAAGTTTGCACTTCTCAAAAGAGAAGTGCAAACTTGCATTTGTGGAGAGTAAAGAAAATAGTTGGCAAGATTTGACTGAAGATTGTACCCTGCTGTCATTACAATGAAAATGAAAATAACATCACTGAAATATGCACTCCTCTGCTCTATCATGGTGGAAGCTCACATGCTTGTGCAATCAAGAAGGAGATTGTGTTTTCAATCTATAACCAGGTTAGCACTCTACCGACATACTTAGAAAATCTTTACAGTTAACAAATTTTTCTACAAATGTAAATTTGTTCTCATACATTA
The DNA here is from genome assembly GCA_036924285.1 of Asterella californica. NCBI lineage: Eukaryota > Viridiplantae > Streptophyta > Marchantiopsida > Marchantiales > Aytoniaceae > Asterella > Asterella californica. Next base: position 17,910,569 of record JAYKYS010000002.1, on the reverse strand, counting down.
CTGCACACCCTTGCAAGACAAATGACTACTCAAAAAGTCTTTCACTCATTCAATTCAGACTGTAGTTGAGAAACTAGTTGAGTTGACGATCTCATTGTTGGTTCCTGAAGCATGACATTACTGAACCTTGTTGTTTGTCATCAGACTTAAGGACCCTTTGGAACTGACTTTGCATTTTTGGGCGGTTAGGCAGACCAACAAAAACCTTCAGTTTTCTATTTTCTCATTCATTATGTTTCTCTTTGAGAAACATAATGAATATCTCTTGTGTAACATGCCGTCTTTTCTCTTCCAGTTTTTGTTCCTATGAGTGTGCCTATGATGTTGGAAAATCTCCTCTGAGAATGTTAAGGACTTGTTTTGCAAAGACTTGTGTAGCTCAAAGTTGTTCGTCGCAAAAAGCAGTGTACAAAGAGAATGACAAATATATGATTTCTTGGATGAATAGTGATAATATGATGTGGAAATAAATTAAAACAATTATGTATAGATTTACAAAGTGTTATCTACCAATTTATCTTCTATTCTTCAAGCTGCGTCCATACTTCTGTCAATTCGACTCAAATGTAGAAGATAGCCCCTCTCAGGAAAATATCGTGAAAGAATTAAATCTCTAAAACTAACTGGAGAGTTATCAGTAGAAAATGTTCTAAGTTTAAAAGTATTCACTGTAACTTGAAAAAGAAGACCTGCAGTGGTAGCTCTTCCTCCACGCAACTCTAGATGAAGATCAAAACACCGGTCACTAGTGTAGTCATGTCTGCGACAATGATCACAATATCATTACACCGTCTGAGAAGGCTTAGACGTGTCTTGTCTCTCATGACAATCCCTTTGATGATGATCACTAGCACAAGTCCAACAACCTTGTTGCTATCATCGAGAGAATGACGGTAAAGACTTCTGTCCACTAGAACCTCTAGATACTCCTTGAGATCGCGACTGTCCATCCTTTTGGTCCTTTTGACCACGCTGATGCGTAGATTGAGGTCCTTGAGAAGAAATAGATGCACTCGAAGCGTAAGAACCATCTGTACTACTAAAGCTAGCAGTCACCACCTTCTCCTCGGTCATGTTGAGCTCAATACGTTCAGCTAAACTGAAGACAACAGCCAATGAGATGTCGTCACGTGTAAGAGAATCGCATCTCTAACTCTCTGTCGCAACTCATGATCTAGTATCTCATATCAACACTACGTCGTCTACATCTCTCTCACTCCTTGAGTTACACTGATCAACCGTATCATGGACTGCTGCACTTTGCATGGGCTGCACCAACTGCTCCAACTTGAGCACCGAAAACAAAACCTTATCACCACACGTGACCATTGTTGTTGTAATTCGACTTGTATTGAACTAACCTATCTCCTACTAGGATGAGTACGTGCAATTTGAAATTGTCATCAGCACAAGCAACCTCTCATGGTCTGCTGGTCCGCAAGTCCAACCTCATCGTGAGAGAAACACAGATAGTCTGACTAGTTCGCAACTCTAGTCTCACTACCGACATCACAATGAAGTAATCACTCCAGAAATCAAGCACCAACACAAGCAAGCGCGACGCACAAACAAGAAGTAGAGCATGAAGGGGTTCCAAGTCCAAATGACAACCCTCCATCCTCAAACATCCACAAAAGTAGAAACTCATTCTCACTCGGATTACGTCTCTTTCATGGAGTAGTCATATGCACAATATATGACCATCAACGATCATAACCTGTGTTTGGAGTTGCTAACTAGATGTCCAATCTTCTAGTAACTCCAAAGACCTTCAACCATGTAGCTATACGAGCTCACACCACTCAACATCTACTAACACCCTCCATGCATCCACCTACGGCATGGAAAACGATACATCAAGTGTAGCTTCTCCTTAAGACTATGAGATCTCACTACTACTCTTCTCATAATGCCTAGTAAGGCCTCTTGGGACATAGAACAAGTCCGTAAGTACCTTTGAGCATCCTTGTAAGAAGAGCTAATGATCTAGTGGCATAGTCCAAACTAAGAACAGAGAAGTTAAACGCAAGCTTCAAGAATAGTGTCGGGATGGATGATCATGTTTTCCTTGCAAGCTCTTGAAATCTCCTCTTCTTAAAAGGGCCCTCAAATTCGATTTCAGAGGAGGAGAAGGCAAGAAGTGATGCTTTTGCATCTTTTCCTTCGATGAGGTATTTTCCTATTGACTGCCCTGCTGCCCGCATGCTTTGTCCTGCTACCCATGACTTTAGGTAGGTGTCATGTCAGCCCTAGTCCTACCTATTGCTTAAATGACTGCTCTGTAGGTCCACCTGACACCTACTGTGTCTTCCAACTGGTACTAAGTTGGTATAATCCGCAATTAGAGTCACTGGACTCCTCTGGAAGACTCGCACTGTATCTTCTAGATATGTCTTCCGGCTTCCGAGAAGAAGTCGACTTTTACCCAAAAAATCTATCTTAAGTTCATCTTCCACTAAGCAGAGGATAAACTCAAGTAACAAAGTTAATTCAATTTTATGTACACAACGTTAACTTAAAAGTTTTGAAAAATCCCAAAATCTGCAAACTGTGGACACCACACTGCTCTCTACTAGATGTTGGACCTCTATCGCCAATGCGATCTCCACGACCTCTCTGAACCCTTTACAAGTGAGGACAAATTCATCAAGAGATTAGAGCTCTACGGTGAACTGGTTGACAACAAATATGTCTCCTGACGATTAGAACTTTGCTGCGGACTAGGTCCAATTCCTTCGATTGATCATCTTCTTTCTCCTGAAATCCATCAGTGATAAATTGAACGGATCTGCTCTCCACTATCTTCTTGCTCTCCCATTGCTGCAAACGATACCCCTTAGCCGTCTCAGAGTAACCAATGAAGATATATTCAATACTCTTTGAGCATGGATTACCCTTCTTGGAAGAGTCTTTGATCTTTGTGCCTTGTAAATAGAACTCTAAGTGCATCAGAAGGTTAGTCTTGAATACAAGAGTATCAAAGAGCTATGTTTTGGATGGAGATAGGTTTCCAGCGTTGGAATTATCATTCTTGAATCCTTTCCACATCAAGCTTAGTATCTACGTCGTGAGCATTTTTGAGTGTACCTTGTCTACCATTTCGGTGAGAATTTCATGAGTCAAGTGATGAATTTTCCAAATCATGTGATTCTTCCAGTAGTGAAGTATGCGGTCAACTAGAATTTAACAATCTATATCTTAATGTAGTGTCGAGCATGGATCTAAATCTACCTATTCTCGTTCTTTTCAACACTTGGGTGAAGATTTGTTACATCTCGAGATCAAAATCGTTACATAGAGAGTTTGTGATTAGAAATTTAGGTGAAGATTTCTATCATGAAATAATCAATTTTCTCGTCTTTTTGGTAGTACCTGTAGTGTATGAACGTTTTAGGGTGCTTATCATAACTCTATAATAGGAAAAACTAGATCTTCGGTGCTATTAGAGAGAGAGAGAGAGATAGAGAGATATATGTATATATCATGGATCCACAACCGGTAAACCTAGAGTCGATAATGCAGGAATTGGTGCAAAGAATACTGAACAAGTTTCAGGAGATGAAGATGACAATAGAAAGATTACAAAGCAAGATGTTGAGCATCGATGTCAAAGTATGACAAACGTGAGAGGTGGAGAATCTCCATAAGGAGTACCAATGGTGGGAGAGCAAGCTGCACCAAGAGAACCCGTGTCACATATCGTTAGAGCTTCAATTAATGATGAATGTATAATATTACTATGGATGAAGAAAAATTATAACACTGAATCTTACAAAGATCAACGGCTCATGAGAATAGTCGAGAACTAGATTTCTCGGATGAATCGTTATTTGTGACTCTTCAGTACTCAAATAACTCATCATGCAGCGAGAGTGTGCAGGAGAGAGATCGGTGTTGATGGAAAGGAGAGTAGTAACATGGACTACAGTGCAAGAAGGTCTGTTAAAGAATTTTCAATCTCTAGATTTGGAATATAGCCAAGTGGTAAGACATTGGCCTTTGATGAGTAGCTCAAACAAAGATGTGAGGACTGAAACAGAAGGAATCCTTCAAGAATATGTAGAGTCATTCCTCGACTTACAATTTGCAGTCATCGACATGAGACCAGCGGAGGCTCTTGATAATTTGAAGAGAGGTTTAAAGAAGCGAATCCTACAAGAGATAATGGTACAAAATCCACGCACGGTTTTTGTAGTCATTGCTTGCGCTCAAAAAATTATTGGAGCATTAGAAGGAGGAGAAGTGATGATTCTACCAAATCATCAGAATCAATCCGAGACATAGTATGCAAATGGATCGACGATTGTCGAGCTTGGTAACATTCATTATCAACCATGATAATTTCAAGGAGGAGATCGTCAAGGTCGACCAGGTGAAACACGTTAGGGAGCTCCTAGAAGAGAAAGTGTCAAAAATGCCGCACCTCAACTAGAGCAACATCGATGCTACAACTATGATCACATAGCTGCAAAACACCGAATCCGCTTCTCGAGAGATCGAGATCTTCATTTCGTCGACCGATGAATCATCTGAATGATAGAGAAGAAAATAAAGAAGTCGAGACAACACCATAAAATGAAGAACATCAATAAATCCAGCTCGTGGTCTTGTTGGTTCAAGGAGGAGGAAGAAAGGCAAGAGAAGGAGAAAGAGATTGACAAAAAAAATACGTAGTTGACTTCTGTACTCACTCTATATCCCAAGTAAACTATCTATGTCTTGCCAAATTCACACTTTGAAAATTTGACGTACAATTGATTGTTGCAGAGAACTTGGGGCACCTCTCTCAAATGCTATCTATGTTCCCTCATAGTTTTGCTACAGACTAGAATGTCGTCCTTCGTGACCTGACTGGGTTGGTTTCTCGTCAAGAAACACAACGACTGGTCTATCTAAGTAAGGATGAAATATGTCATTCATCAGACTCATGAAGGTGATCAATGCATCACTAAATATTCAAAGTGACTTGTTCAAAAGGTAGTTTTATCCACATCTTCATTGGTTGTAACTACTTCATAAGTCTAGCTTGGTGAAATAATTTGCTCCTTCGAGTTGATCAAACAAGTCATCCATCCGAGATAGTTGTACTTATTCTTCATTGTCTGTTGATTGAGCGCTCGATAATATATGCACATTCGTAGATTGTTATTTTTTTTCTTCACAAAAAGGACCAGAGCTCCATATGGTGACACACTAGGCTGTATAAACATTGTCTGCAACATCTCTTCAATTTGTGCCTTGCACTCCTCCAATTCATGTTGTGCCAGTCTGTATGGAGCTTTATAAGGAGGTGTGTTCCTTTCTTAATCATCTAGATTTTATGATCAATTTGTCATTTTGGTGGTAGCCTTAGAAAAGGATCATCGAGAAAGATATTCATATACTCTACTACCACATCTCTCAATCTTTTAGGAATCTGTCCGTCTACTTGTGCACTCGAGACCTCTCTTATTAAACCCAAAATACAAACATCGTTATTATGTATAACATTCATACTTATGACATACAAAGAAAAGTTGTGTCTTCGAGATCTCACTCTATCTCTGAAGATTTTTCACTGTTTAGTTTTCACTACTTTTCTTTTCTAATCTACTTCAAGATTGTACTGCTCCATCCACAGCATATCCAATATGACATCATAACGAGCTAATTTGATTACTCGTCATTAAATCTTTTCTTGATATTCACCTAAAATAAGTTATATTTTTCGAGGTAAAGACTCAACCTTCTATGTTTGTCCATTGGGTAGTTCCACTTCTTCAATCTCAATGCTTTCTAATTATCTTCATAACTTCATGGTAGTTATGAAGTTATGAAGTACCAAGTATCATCCCATAGTTTACACTGGGCCTCTACTCTAGAAAGGACATGCTCTACAACAAAAGGATCTTTTCATTTCTCGATATCTGCAGAAAAGTTAGAAGATGAAGAAATGGATACAAAATCAAATAGAGTCGTCTGTTTCTTCGCGAACTTACTCTTATCAGAATTACCTCCACCGGGTTTCATGTTGTCAATTGGAGAGGAAGCAAGCTACGAGGTCGAGTCTCTAAGAAGAACACTACGATTAGTCTGGAACCTGAGTAATTCAGATGATCTTAATAAAGAAACACCAACCCTGTATTCACAAGTACAATCCTGTATTCACAAGTACAACTCAGATCACAGACTGTGGATAGTTATCCACCTATCAAGAAGAAATGTAGCAGTAGTCAGTCGAAATGGAGACCAGACACGTTAGAGTTATGCAAGTTTCCAAAATCACACAATAAAAACCACCAACTAAAAGACAACAGCAGTAGATGGCAAGATGGCAACAGCAAGCGAGTGGTCCCACATCGTTAGCCACCAGGTCTTCTTTGGAAGAAATGGTGGCTCACGAATGAGATGTGTCGATCGATCCCGCTTGTAATAAGTAGAGTCCTACTTATCAACTAGAGGAGAAATTGGTTTGGTAGAAGTCCTTGGTATAAGAATTAGTTATGGCTAAGTTGGCCGAAGAATACATGCAGCAAATAGTACTTCTACCAATAGACGAGTGCGTCAAAAGTCCACCGGGAAACTTCCAGAAGGAAGTTTCTAGAAGGAAGCTTCTAGAAGGAAGCTTCTAGAACTTTCCAGCCGGGAAGCTTCCAGAAGGAAGTTTCTAGAAAGAAGCTTCTAGAACTTTCCAGCGAGCCTTCTACGTGGCTCATTCTGAACCTCTAGATGTTGTTCTAGATCTAAGGCTGCATGTAAGCCACATCAGCGATCAGCGTGAGAGATGAGCATTGACCGGAAGCTTATCATGTACTATTCCTCTCACTATATAAAGGCTGCGAATGCACCACCACGAGCATTCGAGTTTCGAGTTCACTCTAGAGCCTCATCTTACAATGGTATCAGAGCAGGAAACTCTAAGAGAGCGGATTACCCCTCTTAGAAGGACCTTTGATCGAGGTACCTAGCAATTGGAACTCTGAGTGCGCTGAAAGGATCAAGAGAGCTATGTGATGGATGGGGGTAGATTTCCAGCTCCAGAATTACCATTCTTGAATCCTTTCCATATCAAGCTTATGTATATGCGTCGGGAGCATTTTCGAGTGTATCTTGTTTATCATTTTGGTGAGGATTTCATGGGTCAAGTGATGAATTCGCCAGTCCCGGTGATTCTTCCAGTAGTGACATATGCAGCTAGTTGGGATTTGACCGTCTACATCTTGATTTAGTGAGCATGGATCTAAACCTACCCGCTCCTGTTCCCTTCAACACGTGGGTGGAGATCCGCTATGTCTGCAGATCGAAATCGTTACATAGAGAGTTTGTGATTAGAAATTTTGGTGAGGATTTCTACCGCGAGATAATTGATTTTCCTGTCCCTTTTGTAGTACCTGTAGTATACGAACGTTTCCGAGTGGCCGTCATAACTCTATACTAGGAGAAGCTTGAAACTTACGTGTCGTAAGAGAGAGAGAGAGCGATCATGGAGCAACAACCACCAAATCTAGAGTTGGTGATGCAGGAACTGATGCAAGGCATGCTGACCGAATTTCGAGAGATGAAGATGACGGTTGAAGCATTACAAAACAAAATGCTGAACCTCGAGGGTCAGAGTATGACAGACGTTGCAAGAGGAGGATCGTCTCAAGGAGTACCGGTGGTGGGAGAGCAAGCTGCACCAAGAGAATCCGTGGCACAAATCGTTAGAGCTCCAGTCGATGAGGAAGGTGCCCTGCTACTACGGATGAAGAAGACATGTAACATTGAACCGTACAAAGGCCAACGACTTATGGGAGTAGTCGAGAATTGGATTTCTCGGATGAATCGATATTTGCGACTTTTCAGTACGCAAATCATGGACCATGTAGCGGGAGTGTTTGCGTGTGGCTACTTGACTGATAAAGCTCTCACGTGGTATGATGCATGGGAGAGATCGGTGTTGGCGGAAGGGAGGACAGTCACATGGACTGCAATGCAAGAAGGGTTGTTGAAGAATTTCCAGTCTGTGGACTCGGTGCAAATGGCTCGAACGAGGATGTGGGGATTGAAACAGAAGGGAAGCCTTCAAGAGTATGTAGAAGCCTTCCTCGACTTGCAAGTTGCAATCACTGATATGAGTCCGGCGGAGGCTCTTGATAATTTCAAGAGGGGGTTGAAGGAAAGAATTCGACAAGAAGTAATGGTGCAAAATCCACTCACGGTTTTTGAGGCCATCGCTTGCGCTCAGAGAATTGCTGGAGCATTAGGAGGAGAAGTGATGATTCCACCAAATCATCAGAATAGATCCGAAATCCCGTATGCAAACGGTCCGACACCCATGGAGCTAGGCAACATCCGCTATCAGCCACGAAAATTTCAAGGTGGAGATCGCCGAGGGCGGCCAGAAGAAAGACGTCAAGGAGCTCCTAGAGGAGAAGGTGTCAGGAATGCTACACCTCAACTCGAGCAACGTCGATGTTACAGTTGTGGGCGATTCGGCCACATAGCTGCAAATTGCCGAAGTCGTTTTCCTAGAGATCCAAGACCTTCATATCGTCGACCTTTGAATCATCTGAATGAGACGGAAGGAGACAAAGAAATCGAGGCAAGACTGGGAAACGAAGAACACCAGTAAATGCACCTCGCGGCCTTACTTGTGCAAGGAGGGAGAAGAAAGACGAGGGAAGGAGAAGGAGATTGACAAAAAACAATGCACAATTGATTGTCACGGATGGAGTCTTGGAAAGGACCCAGGTGAGAGTACTAATCGATCCTGGTGCAACAGAGAACTTTTTGTCTCGATCGACTGCTATGAAGTTGGGAATGGAGTTAGAAAGTGATGAGAGTGAAGAGGTGGAACTGCCCAATGGACAAACTGAGAAGATTGAATCTCTATCTCGAAAGATAGAACTTACTTTAGGTGAATATCGTGAAGATATTGAGTGGCGAGTGATCACATTAGTTCGTTATGATGTCATATTAGGTATGCCTTGGATGGAGCAATATAATCCTGAAGTGGATTGGCGAAGAAAAGTGGTGAAAACCAAACAGTGGAAAATCTTTGGAGATAGAGTGAGATCTCGAAGACAGAACTTGCCTTTGTATGTAATAGGTACAAGTGCTATACGTAACAACGATGTCTGTTTTTTGAGTTTAATAAGAGAAGTCCCGAGTGCACGACTCGACGGGCAGATACCAGAAAGCTTGACAGGAGTGATAGCAGAATATGAGGATGTCTTTCCCGATGATCTTCCTTCAGGGTTACCACCAAAACGAAGGATTGACCACAAAATCGAGGTGATTCCAGGGAGCACCCCTCCTTGTAAGGCCCCATACAGACTAGCGCCACATGAATTGGAGGAGTGCAAGGTGCAAATCGAGGAGATGTTACAAAAAGGGTTCATCCAGCCCAGCGTGTCACCATATGGAGCTCCAGTCCTTTTTGTTAAGAAAAAGGATAACAGCCTACGGATGTGCATCGATTACCGAGCACTCAATCAACAAACGGTGAAGAATAAGTATCCACTACCTCGGATGGATGACTTGTTCGATCAACTCGAAGGAGCAAAGTACTTCACGAAGCTAGACTTACGGAGCGGGTACAACCAGATTCGAATCGCTGATGAAGATGTGGAAAAGACTGCCTTTCGAACAAGGTATGGTCACTTCGAATACTTAGTAATGCCATTTGGTCTCACAAATGCACCGGCCACCTTCATGGACCTGATGAATGACATATTCCGTCCGTACTTAGACAGATCAGTCGTTGTATTTCTTGACGACATCCTAGTCTATAGCAAAACTATGGAGGACCATGTGCACCATTTGAGAGAGGTTCTCCAAGTACCCTGTCAAAATAAACTGGACGCCAAAATTTCAAAATGTGAATTTGGCAAGACGGAGGTGGACTACTTAGGACACAAAGTGAGTGCAGAAGGCATACAAGTAATGGCCGATAAAATAGCTGTCATCCAACAATGGAAGGCTCCAGAAGATCAGACCCAACTTAAGAGCTTTTTGGGATTGACAGGATTTTATCGTAGATTTGTTAAGCATTTTGCCAAGCTTGCACAACCACTAACTGCCCTGTTAGGCAAAGGCAAGAAATGGATGTGGGGAACATCGCAAGAAGTAGGTTTTCAAGCATTGAAAACCGCGCTACTACATGCTCCGATCCTCAAGTGGTACGACCCAAAAAAACCTATCAAGTTAGCAACGGACGCATCATGCATGGCAGTAGAGGCGGTGTTGCAGCAAGAATGGAAGGATGGTTGGCATCCAATTGCATACTTCTCTCGGAAGTTGTTACTAGCAGAACAGAACTATCACACCACCGAGAGAGAAGAATTGGCGATAGTTCTCGCTACTAAGCACTGGAAGCACTATCTAGGGGAGAAGACTTTTGTGGTCGAGACAGACCACAAACCTTTAGTCTATTTGGAGACGCAGAAGGATCTCTCAAAGAGACAAATCCGTTGGGCAGAATGGAGACAGCGATTCAACATGACCATCACGTACGTTGAGGGCAAGAAGCAAATTGCTGATGCATTAACCCGCATGCCTATGGTGCATAACATAGTCTCTGAAGTCAAGGTGAATTCTGACTTCTGGACAAAATTGATCGAGGGCACAAAATCGGATGCACAAACTGTCGCAGCAAAACCTTCAAGAACCATCACCCGCAACCATGGTCTGGTATTCCATGAAGGGAAGTTATGGATCCCAGATGATCCAGAACTACGTACCACCATACTAAGTGAATGTCACGATTCAGCCATTGCAGGACACATGGGGGCAGAAAAGACATTGGAAGCAGTCCAACGAGTGTTCTATTGACCCAAGATGGCAGAGGATGTTGCAGTATACACTCGGAGTTGTGCAATGTGTCAACAAAATAAGGCTACAAATCAAGCACCATCCGGTCTCCTTCAACCCCTCCCGATCTCTTCCAAACGTTGGGAACATGTTAGTATGGACTTAGTGTGTGAACTTCCCATGACGAGCTCAGGTTTTGACTCCATCGTCGTCTTCGTCGATAAGCTCAGCAAGATGATCCATCTTCGATCGATCACAAAAGACGTCTCAGCACCGCAACTTGTTCAGATATATTTGAACACCATTTTTGCTCAGCACGGTCTATCGCGGGTGCTTATAACAGATAGAGGTCCTCAGTTTACGAGCATGTTTTGGAGAATCCTATTTGGTCTGTTCAAGACCAAACTTGCCATGTCTACGGCTTATCACCCACAGACCGATGGACAAACCGAAAGAGCCAATCGCACCATTGAAGACATGCTACGAGCCTTTACTCTGGAGGAGCAAGCGAAGTGGGACACTTTACTCCATTTGGTAGAATTTACCTACAACAACTCCCTCAATACATCTACTCGTGAAACACCTTTTTATCTCATGTACGGCGAACATCCACTCACACCAGCAAGTTTGACACGATTCAGCACGACGTCGTCAGTCAACACCAAAGTGGATGCTGTTAATGAATTCGTTGCACGAATTCAACAAGGAGTGGAAAAAGCTAAGGTGAAACTACAAGTTGCTCAGAATCGACAAAAGCAATATGCCGATGGACACCGGCGGCACGAAGAGTTCACGATTGGTGATCAAGTTTGGTTATCCACAACTAACCTTACTCTGATCGGCAGTCGTAAATTCAACCCTCGCTTCATCGGGCCTTTCTCTGTTGTCCGGAGAATTGGAGCAATGGCATATCAACTCGAACTTCCACCCCACATGAAGATTCATCCGGTTTTTCATGTGTCTTTATTACGGTGATATACACCACGACCTCCTCAATTTGGCAATTCGCAAGAGTCGCGACCACTGCCTCAAATTATCGATGGCGAGGAAGAGTTTGAAGTGGAATGCATCTTAAAGAAACGTGTTCGTGGGACTCGTCATCAACGGGTAGATTATTTGGTCAAATGGAAAGGCTATCCAGTACATGAAGCAACATGGGAACCTGCAACCAATCTTGCACACGCCCCACTCATAGTGCAAGCTTTCGAACAGCAGTTGAGCAACGAGGACGTTGCTTCTTAAAAGGGGGGAGGTTTGTAATAAGTAGAGTCCTACTTATCAACTAGAGGAGAAATTGGTTTGGTAGAAGTCCTTGGTATAAGAATTAGTTACGGCTAAGTTGGCCGAAGAATACATGCAGCAAATAGTACTTCTACCAATAGACGAGTGCGTCAAAAGTCCGCCGGGAAACTTCCAGAAGGAAGTTTCTAGAAGGAAGCTTCTAGAACTTTCCAGCCGGGAAGCTTCCAGAAGGAAGTTTCTAGAAAGAAGCTTCTAGAACTTTCCAGCGAGCCTTCTACGTGGCTCATTCTGAACCTCTAGATGTTGTTCTAGATCTAAGGCTGCATGTAAGCCACATCAGCGATCAGCGTGAGAGATGAGCATTGGCCGGAAGCTTATCATGTACTATTCCTCTCACTATATAAAGGCTGCGAATGCACCACCACGGGCATTCGAGTTTCGAGTTCACTCTAGAGCTTCATCTTACACCGCTCCCACTTTCTGTCTCCAACCCCGACTGCTGCTGCCGCACTGTCGTCCCGCACCGCCGTCCCGCACCTTGTCGTATTGTACATAGGTCTATACAGTGAAAAGTATTGCAGAGAGATTTTTTTTCTATATTGTGTAAAGGAAGCTGCCCTGCAGCTTAACAAGCTAGGCAGGAGCTAAGCTGGAGCTATGCTTGACAAGCTGCCCCCTAGCTTGGGTTGGAATATCACCCCTAAAGGAGTCGAAAGACACCAGAATGCAAAGCTCGACCAGGAGAGCGACCTCATGCTTCTAGTTTGACAGAAAGTGTTTTAAGCAATAGTTAGTACGAGTTTTAGGTTGTGAAATATGTGAAAGAGGGAAATCCGTCGATTCTGGTTCGTGACTCGAACTCAGAATCGGATAGCATGAGCGTGTAGGTGTTCACAAATACTATAGTTTTGACTCCTTGTTCATTAAAAACGGAGTTGTATAGAGAAGTTAGGGTAGAAAAGGCTAGTGAAGATTTTACAGAAGAATTTCTTCAAGTAAACATATGTACAAAAGTTTTTACCTTCTTGAACGGAACCAAAGCCATCCCAGTGATAGGGCGCCTGCCTAGGAGGGAAGTGGTCTCAGGATCAATCCCCCCCTGGCCTCTGGTTCCTATTCCGGCATGTTGGCCTCCTGGAAGGGAGTCTATGTTGGATATCTAGGGGCGGGAGACCTGCATATCTAGGGGCGGGAGACCGGTATCTCCCTTAATCGTGGGCTTCCTGGCCTAAGCCTCCGCATGCCATCCTGAATATACTATGGGAGATACCTGGTGCGCATATGAGGGGCTGTAAGCCCTATGGGGCAGCCTCATAAGTGTTGGGGCTTCGGCTTACATTGGATGGCTTGTAGTATATTCAAGATGGCATCGAGGGCACGGGAAACTTTTGCTGATTATTATGTACGCATAAGGACAGCAGGAGGATAGCTTTAGCAGGGGCCTTAAAACTGAAGCGGAAGCGGACATTTTTCTGAGAAATGTTTCTTAGAGAGCTTGAAGCGGAAGGTTGAAGCGGAAGATTACAGCGGAAGCGGAATATTACAGCGAAATATTACAACGGAAGCGGAAGATTACCGCGGAAGCTTGAAGCGGAATATTACAGCGGAAGCGGGAAACTACAACGGAAGCGGAAGATTACCGCGGAAGCTTGGAGCGGAAGATTACAGCGGAAGCGGAAGATTACAACAGAAGCTTGAAGCGGAAGATTACAGCGGAAGCGGAAAACTACAGCGGAAGCGAAAGATTACCGCGGAAGCTTGAAGCGGAATATTACAGCAGAAGCGGAAGCTTGAAGTGGAAGATTACAGCGGAAGTGGAAGATTACCGCGGAAGCTTGAAGCGGAATATTACAGCGGAAGCGGAAAACTACAGCGGAAGCGGAATATTACAGCGGAAGCGGAAAACTACAGCGGAAGCGGAAGATTACCGCGGAAGCTTGAAGCGGAATATTACAGCGGAAGCGAAAAACTACAACGGAAGCGGAAGATTACCGCGGAAGCTTGGAGCGGAAGATTACAGCGGAAGCGGAAGATTACAACAGAAGCTTGAAGCGGAAGAGTACAGCGGAGGCGGAAGGAGGAGAATTAGAGTTTAAGAGGGGGTCATCGACAAGGACAGCAGGCGGCAGCTTAAGCTGGGGCCTTAACTTTTAGGTAAAATACCTGCGGCGACTTGGGATCGGGGGACAATTTGCAAAGGATTTTTTTCGGAGAGAGGTGAAGCGGAAGGAGGAGGATTACACGCAGGAGAAGCTAGGAGGCTGGGAAAAGATCAAATTGCTGACAGATTGAATTGGGAGATCATCGTAGGGAGAGGGGCAGGAGTTTTAAGCTTGGACGTTGTCCAATAAACTGTACGAAGGAGAAATTACTCTCAGGAGGCAGTTTTATTGAGAAAGATCGTTTGAAAATCTACAAAGGACTTTTGATCGACGCATGATCAAATTTTTGAGAGTTTCAGTTGGGGCAAAGAGAGGAATAAGGTTCAGGGGTTCGAATTTCACTATTAGGTTCGGATTGAGACGTACTTGGTAGACTTTTGGTTGAAAATTGATTGACGGGAGAAAAAGACACGCAGGAGAGGAAGAGAGAGAGATTTTCTTTACAGTTGAAGAAATTGATGATGCAGCTACACTGAAATAAAGTTATTTGGATCTTGAGAGACCTATCTGTGTACCTAAGGTGTGCTGGAGTGCTTGTTTTTGTAAACAGTGGGCATAAGAGGCTGTGGTTTGAGATTCATCGTTGGCAGCAACCTATTTTCCTTTCTGGTCGTTTTTCTCTGATCGGTCACAGTCAGGAGGTCCGCCCTCCCCAAAAAAGACTCTCAACTCGACATCTGGTGCTTCCACTGAGAGCAATTGGGGTGATTGATTTGGAGAATTGACTGAATTGAGAAAATGGATCACAGTGCTGCCGTACAAGGTGTAGCTGCTGCTCAAGGTGCTCATGTTCAAGGGATTCCTGGTCAAGATGGAATTGGCTCTCAAGGAGGGCCTATGGTGGTTCTAACAGCAACAGCACAGCCTGCTGTAGACATGTCTCAGATTCTTCAGGCGTTGGCTGCCTTGATTCAGCAGCAGCCTGCAATTGGAAGAGCTGAGCAGAAGTCCACAAGGGCGTTACAAGCAATTGTTGGTCGACGTGGACGATTTGATGGAAGAGATGTTACTAGGTACCTGCGGGAGTATGTGGGTGAGATGGAGTTGGTCAGGGCACCTGAAGTTGAGGTAATTCTAAGCTTTGAGTTGACTGTTGTCCCTGAATTAGAGAGAAGGTAAGAAATTTACAGAGAAGATATCTAGGTGGGTGGACTTTGTTTGAACGTGCACTGAGAGAAGAGTTTCTAGAAGAGGACTCTGAAAGAGTCACCAGAAGAACTCTCATGGACTGGATAGAGCATCAGCTTGGACGTTCCATGGGATTGAATGAGGTAATTCGGGAGTTTGAGAAGAGGTACTCTCAGCTTTCTGGTCTAGAGAAGTTGACGCTGGATGCTAGGAAGACGGAGTTGTTCTTGGGGGCTCTGGATGAGTTCACAGCAGATAGGCTTTGTTTCATGTTGGCTGATCGAGGGACTGAAGGGGGAGTTACATCTGATTGGAGGAGAGTGGAAGAAGTAGTATCTATCCTTGCTAGGCAACGTCTTGGTAGGATGGTGTTACAGCTAGAAACCTTACCAGAGCAGCAGAGAGTAGCTCCTCAAGTTCATGTAGCTCCTCCTACAATACCTCAGGCACCTATTGTGATTCCTCAAGCACCCATAGTGGTTCTCCAAGTGATTGCTCAAGCGCCTGCAGTACCTATCCCAGCACAGAGAGGACCTAGACAACAACAGCGACCTGCTGAGAACCGAAATCAGAATAACTTGATAGAAGAACTCACTCAACAGCTGAGAGATTTGAGGGTTGAGATGGCAGACTTGAGGAGAGATCAACGACCAGTTGCGTCAGGTGCTCGACCTGGAGGAGGAACCTTTACAAAGAGATGTATTTGGTGCGACAGCCCAGATCATCTCAGAGGAGACTGTCAAGACTTGGCGGTTGCCTCGCGAGAGGGCGTAGTCAACTATCAGAATAACAGGTTGTATTTAACCGCCACGGGGCAGCCTCTGAACACATATTTTGGGAGAGGAGAGGAGTTCTCTTCCAGCACTTACTGGCGCGAATACTACAGCGATGACTGCGGGTTCTGCAGAAGCTGATGTGTATACTGGGAAGGTTGAGGTGCGCGCTAATCCAACTATGGTTGAGCAGGCTAATGAAGTCTCAGTTGAAATGATGAAGAGAGGTGCTGAAAGCATTAGGAGAGCTACTGGATGGAGGGACCCAGTGGATGCAACTTCTATTCGAGCATTTTTAGAAGCGAGCAGTGAGCAGGATGCCATGGTGGAAGACAAAAGAAGACGTGATGCTTCTGATTTAGATGCAGGGGTACCAGAGGATAGTGACCGTCGGAGGGTTACGAGGAGGAGAGCAGCGGAACCATCACCATCTGTACCAGCTGGTAGATTTCCTACTGCAGAGGATATACCTTCTACCTCTACAGCTCCACCACCTGCAGTAGATCCTATGGAAGGTGTACAGGATTTGCCACAAGAGACTACTACTCCAGATAGAGTACGGGGAAAGAGATTTACAGCACAGGAAAAGAGGAAAGCTCCAGCTTACAAGTTAGCGGCAGACATCGAAACAACAACAGACTTGCGTGTTGTTCTGGAGCAACGCATTTTGGATGCTAGAGTTGAGTTTACTCTTCGTGAAGTGCTTGGTATCGCAAAGAGAGAGTTTCATGAGTTGATAATAGACATCATGAAGAGAAAGAGACATATATTGGAACAAGTAAGTAGTCAGATGGTTGGAGCAGTAGATGCTATTGGTGTTGATCAGTTCAGAGATGATAAGTATGAGGCATGGGTTGCTGGTCCAGCTGTTATTGAGAACGAAGATGAAGAGTTTGAGGAGGATAGGTCAAGCGCGGACAGCGATTTCAAAGAAAAGCACTGGGCAAGAGCGACAACTGAGACGCAGGTTCGACTTGGGGGACTTTTTGAGCCAGTACCTGCACTTGTGGATCACGGGTCGGAGATCAACATCATTTCCAAAGAGGTGTATGAGAAGGGGCAGTGGCCAATTGAAAGGAATCATGGTTGGGTGCTTCGAGCTGCAAATAACCAAAAGGGTGAGTTATACGGAGCCTGTCCCAATATGCGTGTAAAGATTGGAGATGTAGAGGTTGATCAGCATTTCTTTGTACAGTCGTCTGCCTCCTATCCTGTCATATTGGGCCAACCATACATCACCGCTGTTCGAATGGAGACAAAGGTGATGAACGATGGGTCTCATTATGCCAGAGTTCGGAGTCCTGATGACAAGTACTCAGTATAGTTTTTGACGGTTCGTTCAAGACATGAACGGAACCGACAAACCCTTAGAGATTCTCAGACGAAGAGATGTAAGGGTTTTCGCAGTCCATTCCTGTAGAGCGAGAAGACAGAGGTGTAGAACCTACTGTCGAGGTCCCGTCGGAGTTGGAAGCAAGACATGTACAAAGGTCTGGAGACAGGTGTGGTGTACAGAGTTGGCAGTCTGGATTGCTGATGTTTGAGGCAGATGGGTGGAGTCGATTTACAAGAGTTGAGGATATGGAGAAAAATACAAAAAGATGGGTGGTGAAACATGTATCAGAGTTGTGGCGTGTAGGAGTTCTACCTGAAGACGAAGTGGTTTCTGGGTTGTTTGAAGAGTTTATGTCTGTACAGTCAGTTGTTGGTTGGTTAGATAATGTGAGTGGATTGGTGGAAGGGAAGAATAGTGTGGCGGTGATCCCTATCCACTCTCGACGCATATAGGAGGAGATTGCTACATATGTACAGTTCTTTCCTCATCCGATGCAGAATAATGAGGGGAGAGAAGCAAGTTGTTGGTGTGCACTTCCCCAGGAAGCAGACGTCCATGCGAAGTACAAATCTGTACTGAGAAAGGTAAGACCGGTAGCAGCTCAACTACCTGCTAACTCCCAGCAGCAAGTATAATTAGTGGGGACTGAGCCTATATTGCGTGATCATAGACGAGTAGGGCACCAGTTTACTGAGGAGACATTGAAGGAGCTCCAGATAGGAGGGGGTGATTTCTTGACTGAGGTCGAGAAGGCAGTCTTTGAACAGATGATAGTGAAGCATGGTAAAGCATTCTCTTTTTCAGCAGAGGAGATAGATTGTGTAGACCCAAAGGTTATAGCGCCTATGATTATATTCACAATCCCTCATGTGCCTTGGGACTTGAAACCGATCCCAGTCCCTCGTGCTTTGTTGCCTAAACTCATCGAGTTGTTGAAGGAGAAGGTACAGATGGGGATACTTGAGCCGTCTATGGGGCCATATTCTAGCAGGTGGTTCACTGTACCCAAGAAGTCAGGAGCTTTGCGTTTTATTCAAGACTTACAGCCTGCGAATAACGTAACCATACGTAACGTTGGGACGGGTCCTGTGATTGAAGAGGTAGCAGAGGCATTTGCAAGGAGAGCTATTTATTCGATAGGAGATCTATATTCTGGTTATGATCAGTTCCAGCTTGCTGTGGAGAGTAGAGATTTAACTACTATGCGTACGCCCCTGGGATTGATGCGGATGTGTACTCTTCCACAAGGAGCGACGAACTCGGTGGCTCATATGCAGAATGCGATGCATAAGGTACTAAGGGAGTTTGTGTCTGATGTTACCATTCCGTTTCTAGATGATATTCCTATAAAAGGTTGCGCGGTTGAAGATAAGGATGGAGCAGTACTTGTGAATGGATATAGGAGGTTTGTTGCATATCATATCAGGGATGTAGAACGTATCTTGACTCGACTGGAGGAGGTGCATCTCACCCTGTCAGGAGCTAAGTCCAAGTTTGGTGTGTCTGAGATTTTAGTGGTTGGACATCTGTGTGGTGCTTTTGGAAGGCGACCAAACCCCGAGAAGGTTGAAGCTATAACTAGGATGGCAGACTGTAAGAACATCACGGAGGTTCGACGCTTTCTAGGTGCTTGTGTATTTTATCGCTTATCCATTCCTCATTATGCTCATGTTGCTGAGCCTTTGTATGCATTATTGAGGAAGGGTAAGAGGTTTGTATGGACCTCAGTCCATAGAGAAGCTATGAATAGGCTGAAGGAGACTCTACAGTCTCCACCTGTTCTGAGAAAAGTAGACTAGGGGTTTGGGAGACCTGTCACTATTACAGTAGATACTAGTCCAAAGGCGATTGGCTGGGCAATAGGTCAAGATGATGCGGATGGTATGCGGTTTACCTCTAGGTTTGGAGCTAGGATCTTGACAGACATGCAACGAGATTATCCTCAGGTGAAGCGTGAATTATGAGGAGCGGTGACAGCGATGAAGACAGACCGTGAGTTTCTGATTGGTGCTCATGTAGTCCTAGAGACGGATTGTCTACCTCTACTAGGCATGATATCCAACTGTAGCACGCCAGACATAGCG
The DNA here is from genome assembly GCA_036924285.1 of Asterella californica. Lineage (NCBI taxonomy): Eukaryota > Viridiplantae > Streptophyta > Marchantiopsida > Marchantiales > Aytoniaceae > Asterella > Asterella californica. The sequence goes on along the minus strand of JAYKYS010000002.1, from coordinate 17,891,071 downwards.
ATGTTACGTTGGATTGCCTATATTAGAAGCTTGAATCCAGAGCTGAAGCATATAAAAGGAAAGGAGAATATGGTCGCAGATATGTTATCAAGAGCTCGATTTGTAGACCAGGATGTCATGATTTCAGAAGCTGAGGAAGAGGAGAGAAAGGATGCTCAGTGTCAAGTTAATCGACGGGCTACGAACTTGGAGCCATTGATGTTTAGAGAGGAGCTTTACACAGGTAGACTTCGTGACATAAGGTATTATCTGAGCTTGTTGGAGAGGCAAGAGAGATGGAGCAAAGTAGAGTTCAGAGAGATAAGAAAACAAGCTTACAACTATCTTCTGCATGATGGGTATCTTTGGAGACGGCCACAAAGGAGAGATGAGATGTTCATACGAGTAGTGGACGATCTGTAGACTAAGCAGCAACTAATGAAAGAGTTCCATTATACCTTATGGGCCGGACATCGAGGGATTTGGGCTACCTACGTCAAGCTGAAGGGAAGGTATTGGTGGAAAGGTCTGTATCAGGATGTGGTGAATTACGTCAGTTCTTGCTTGCATTGTCAGTTCTACTCAAAGGTCCGGTATAGGGACGGTCTCGTGCCAACTTATCCGCCTTGCATTCACTTCCAGTGGGTTCTCGACTTGGTGGTAATGCCTCTGGGGTTATAGGGCATGCGATATTTGGTTCTGGCTCGTGAGGATCTCTCCAACTTTGTAGAAGGGCGAGCCTTGAGGACGAAGACCACAGAGAGGATATGTAAGTTTGTTCTTGAAGATATTATCTGTAGATATGGGTCTGTAGGAAGACTACGAGCAGATAGGGGAGAACTACGTGGTGTAGAAGCGAAAGAGTTTTTTGCTCGATATGGTGTGAAGCTCAAGCTTACTACAGCGATGAATCCAGAGGAGATTGGTAAGAGCGAGCGAGGACATCCATCGATAGTTCAGGCTTTGGTAAAGGCGTGTGATGGTAAGCATAGAGAGTGGCCTAGGTTACTCCTTTTTGCTTTATGGGCGGACAGAACAACTCATTGTTCTACTACAGGATACATGCTTGTTGAGTTAATGCTAGGACAGAAACCGATGATGCCAGCAGAAGAAGACTTTCCTACCTGGGCCTTGCCATGGGAGGATAATGTGGACCGTGTGCAACTTCTCTCACTATGAATCAGACAGCTAGAATGTAGAGAGGAGGATCTCGCTGAAGCGCAGCGACGGTTGAAGACGGCTCGACTTGGGAACAAGGAGAGGTTTGATAAGACTCACAGACTACGACCAAAACCGATACAAGTTGAGGACTGGGTGTTGGTATACGACAGCACATTGGAGAACCAACACTCTACAATTCGAAAGTTTTCGAGAAGGTGGTTTGGCCCGTACCTTGTCTCTGATGTACATCAGAATGCTACTTATTCCTTGCAAGAGCTAGATGGCACGCCTTTAAGGCTTCCAGTTGCCGGGAAACGAGTGAAGTTATTCAAGAAGAGAGGGGAGACTGTGGAGCTAACTGAGTTCTTAAGTTCAGAGCAGACAGGAGCAAATGAAGACTTCTCTGAGACGGTCGAGGAGAGCGAAGACGATTTAGAAGACCACGAGGGTCGGTGACGGATTGGCACATACAGAGGATGTGCAGGTTTGGAGGGGGTGAATGTCGTATTGTACATAGGTCTATACAGTGAAAAGTATTGCAGAGAGATTTTTTTCTATATTGTGTAAAGGAAGCTGCCCTGCAGCTTAACAAGCTAGGCAGGAGCTAAGCTGGAGCTATGCTTGACAAGCTGCCCCCTAGCTTGGGTTGGAATATCACCCCTAAAGGAGTCGACAGACACCAGAATGCAAAGCTCGACGAGGAGAGCGACCTCATGCTTCTAGTTTTGACAGAAAGTGTTTTAAGCAATAGTTAGTACGAGTTCTAGGCTGTGAAATATGTGAACGAGGGAAATCCGTCGATTCTGGTTCGTGACTCGAACTCAGAATCGAATAGTGTGAGCGTGTAGGTGTTCATAAATACTATAATTTTGACTCATTGTTCATTAAAAATGGAGTTGTATAGAGAAGTTAGGGTAGAAAAGGCTAGTGAAGATTTTACATAAGAATTTCTTCAGGTAAACATATGTACAAAAGTTTTTACCTTCTTGAACGGAACCAAAGGCCATCCCAGTGATAGGGCGCCTGCCTAGGAGGGAAGTGGTCTCAGGATCAATCCCCCCCTGGCCTCTGATTCCTATTCCGGCATGTTGGCCTCCTGGAAGGGAGTCTATGTTGGATATGCAGCCACGTCCTGCATATCTAGGGACGGGAGACCGGTATCTCCCTTAATCGTGGGCTTCCTGGCCTAAGCCTCCGCATGCTATCCTGAATATACTATGGGAGATACCTGGTGCGCATATGGGGAGGCTGTAAGCCCTATGGGGCAGCCTCATAAGTGTTGGGGCTTCGGCTTTACATTGGATGGCTTGTAGTATATTCAAGGTGGCATCAAGATGACATCGAGGGCACGGGAAACTTTTGCTGATTATTATGTACGCATAAGGACAGCAGGAGCCTTAAAACTGAAGCGGAAGCGGACATTTTTCTGAGAAATGTTTCTTAGAGAGCTTGAAGCGGAAGGTTGAAGCGTAAGATTACAGCGGAAGCGGAATATTACCGCGGAAGCTTGAAGCGGAATATTACAGCGGAAGCGGGAAACTACAACGGAAGCGGAAGATTACCGCGGAAGCTTGGAGCGGAAGATTACAGCGGAAGCGGAAGATTACAACAAAAGCTTGAAGCGGAAGATTACAGCGGAAGCGGAAAACTACAGCGGAAGCGAAAGATTACCGCGGAAGCTTGAAGCGGAATATTACAGCAGAAGCGGAAGCTTGAAGTGGAAGATTACCGCGGAAGCTTGAAGCGGAATATTACAGCGGAAGTGGAATATTACAGCGGAAGCGGAAGATTACCGCGGAAGCTTGAAGCGGAATATTACAGCGGAAGAGAAAAACTACAACCGAAGCGGAAGATTACCGCGGAAGCTTGGAGCGGAAGATTACAGCGGAAGCGAAAGATTACAACAGAAGCTTGAAGCGGAAGATTACAGCGGAGGCGGAAGGATGAGAATTAGAGTTTAAGAGGGAATCATCGACAAGGACAGCAGGGGGCAGCTTAAGCTGGAGCCTTAACTTTTAGGTAAAATACCTGCGGTGACTTGGGATCGGGGGACAATTTGCAAAGGATTTTTTTCGGAGAGAGGTGAAGCGGAAGGAGGAGGATTACACGCAGGAGAAGCTAGGAGGCTGGGAAAAGATCAAATTGCTGACAGATTGAATTGGGAGATCATCGTAGGGAGAGGGGCAGGAGTTTTAAGCTTGGACGTTGTCCAATAAACTGTACGGAGGAGAAATTACTCTCAGGAGGCAGTTTTATTGATAAAGATCGTTTGATAATCTACGGAGGACTTTTGATCGACGTATGAGAGACTCTCAAATTTTTGAGAGTTTCAGTTGGGGCAAAGAGAGGAATAAGGTTCAGGGGTTCGAATTTCACTATTAGGTTCGGATTGAGACGTACTTGATAGACATTTGGTTGAAAACTGATTGACGGGAGAACAAGATACGCAGGAGAGGAAGAGAGAGAGATTTTCTTTACAGTTGAAGAAATTGATGATGCAGCTACACTGAAATAAAGTTATTTGGATCTTGAGAGACCTATCTGTGTACCTAAGGTGTGCTGGAGTGCTTGTTTTTGTAAACAGTGGGCATAAGAGGCTGTGGTTTGAGATTCATCGTTGGCAGCAACCTATTTTCCTTTCTGGTCATTTTTCTCTGATCAGTCACAGTCAGGAGGTCCGCCCTCCCCAAGAAAGACTCTCAACTCGACAACGTCCACCTCTCAAGCTGTTCTGCAGCACCCTTGCAGAACCTCGAGCAGCAGCGACAGCACCAGTGCAGCAGCGGCAGCACCCAACTTCGATGAAACCTCCAAGAAGCAGCACATACACAACAAGCAGCGGAATTGCAAACGCGATCTCAAGTTACAACCTCGACTCTCGATATCGATTGCTGCTGCACCGTCCCGCACCTCGGAGAGTCCTCGAAGAAACAACAAGCAGAATCTCTCTAAAACCTCAAAGGAATAGTAATCTCCACAGAACCTCGAAGGAAATCGCAGCGAAGAGCGGATGAGAAAGGAATTCTCGCTACAACCTGGAAGGACTCCGAAGGAAACGAAATCTCGATAGACCTCGAAGGAAAGTGCAGCGGCGAGAGACGATTTGCGAACTATCAAAATTTCTCGACGACTCGACCAGACTGGACCCTCCCGGCTCTTGCTGCTCGCAACACCCCATTACCCTAATCGCGGCATCGCCCTAATATTTTCCCAATCCGTCAGATCTTCGACTTAATTATTACCCAACCGTAAGATCTGATCCGAACATCTTAGCCGTTTAATTCAAATCCGCCTAACGTGTCCTAAACCATCCTGCACCGGCAGATCTTGTACTTAGTTATTGACCGTGCGATTGGTTTAATCCAGACCGTAAGATCTGATCCGAACATCTCAGCCGTTTAAATCAAATCCGTCTGACGTGTCCTAAACCCAAAAATTTTCCGTTGGGAGATATGCATCAACCACGTAAATCTGAAATTAATCATGCACATCCTGTTAAATGTCCGAGGAGAAGGGTTTGGTCGTTGATAAAAACCGGGATCTCGCTTAGGAGAACAGCGATAATCCGAATTCTCTCTTTTTGGTCCCGGTTTCGAATCCGAGGTACGAGCGCTGGGAACCCGACTTTTCATAAATCCAGCCGGTTGAGAATACAAAAGATGCCGGTTAGCCCCGAGCGCTGCTCCCAAGTTCGTATTTATACCACGTGAGGAGAAAGCGCCGCCTTCCGTACCTTCCCGCACACTTCTTCGATCGCACGGATCGGCCGAGGAATGTAAAGCCAGCGGAAGAAGAAGCAGCTCCGTCCTTTCCCCGAGCCCGAGCGTGGCAATTCAGTAGTATAATCATTACTGTGCGTCTTGGCAGTGCATGACAGCGAACATACCGTAGTTCGGACAGGTTTTCCGAAGAAACGATCTACCAACCCAGATTCAGCTATATTTGGCAACTACCGTCGCAGCCCCTCGGTTTGAAGATTGAACCGAGAGCGGCGTCTGGTTTCCCTGTGAGAACGTGCTTTCAACTTTCCCACATGTCGCAGCTAAAGAAACGTCAAAACACGAACACTTATAATTTCTGTTTGACGTCAAACCGGCCAGCCGTGCTTGGAATCGGTTCTGTTAAACTGTACTTTCTAAATTTGTGATAACGTAATGAGTTTCGCACATACGTCTGCGTACAGAAGTGGTCCAGACTCCAGTCACCGGTGAGATTACCCACAGGGTGACACGGTTACAGGGTCCAATTTCCCTCACCCCTGGACCCGGATTCTCAAGGTTCCGCGTCCGCCATTCCACTTCGTAGTTGCCAACTTCGCACCGCGCGTTGTAAGAAAAGACTAAACTGGTGCGCTTGAGTCGCGCTTCGGTGCACTTGAGAGGGAAAAGCGCACGTACAGAGAAAACCATCGGTGCAGATCCGAAGTCTATAAATCTGAAATTGGTATGATCAGAAGGATGGACGAAGTTAACTCTAGACCACCGACACCTCACGCAGCGTATACAGCTAGAATCTACGCTGGCCTTACCTTCCCGGTTTCCAAGCGATTACTGTGTAGAAGTTCCGGTTTTTTTTAAGTGACTGCCGGTTGAAAATACAAGAATGGCGGTGCTGTCCGAACTATGGACCCGAATCAGATCTGGCCGTTGCTTTCGTCACGTGAGTTTTCTTAATCCCACGCGGATTATCGCAGATGTATGCAGGGAGCAATGATTCCAGGATTCTGTGCTCTCTGGCGGAAGGATTGAGAGTTGTGGATGTTGGCAAGTGAAGTTGGACGAGCTTTCCAAAGGCCTGAGGGGTTAATGTGAGCAGTGCGCGGGGTTTCTCGCTGGAGCATTCGAAGCAGGAGGTGGGTGATACTTCAGAGTCTCTCTGGAAACAAATCTTCTACATGACCTTGAAGCTGTCGGAGGAAAAGAACACCACCTACGCTGTCTGTCTCCAACTTTCGACCATCAGTGTTGTTGCATATTTATGAAATTATGCTAATCAAACCTCTTACTTTTCCCATTCGTTTTATTTTGCCAGTCATGGTTGGCATTTAGGCAGAGGTTAACGCCGCTTAATTCCAGTTCTAGCTCAGTACAGCAAGGGGTCGCCGCTTGTTTCTGAGCAGTGCAGATTTTGTCGGCCTCTTTGAGATCCTTTCGTCCTGAATAAGGAGACCCTGCACACTAGAATGAACCTTTGATTCGATGGCAGTATGATTGAACACTGGTTTGTTACAATAGTCACCAGGGGTATACCGTGTGAGAGTAAGGCTTGCGTATTTCCTGGTCTTGGAAGTTTGTTGCTGACAAGTGCCTTGCTCTGTTGTTAGGTCGTGCTTCACTCCATGTTAGTACGTCATAGACTTCCCTTTGATAGTTAGCCCTGGACAGGGTAACAAATTTACAGGTCCGCGGCATGATAGTTTCACTGACATCTTGCTCATCCTAGGTGTGACATGCTCTTTCCACAATGCTACAATTCAAAATAATTGTGAAGCTAGATTAGCATTTCCGGACTCGTCAATTACTTTACAGCTTGGCTTGAAACGTGAACTAATCACCATTCTTGATGGTGATTATCTCGAGTGTGAATTTAAGCTCGTTATTTCCTCACTGAAATCTTGCACAAAAGGCTGATTGACTGGCCATACGAACTAGGATCTGTGATTGTTTCTTGTTCTCTGGTCATGTTTTGTCATTTGTTTCCTGACTATGCTATCCCATTCTTAGATTTTTTGTTCTGTTTGTGGCATTGCACTTAGCTCTCGCGTTTACTCTCGTTCTTGTTCAGTCGTTTGCTTATGGCGTTTTGCTGTACTGCCACTTCCTTTTCAGTGCAAACTCTTCATTTACTTCTGGCTCGAAGAAGTATGTTTTGTATCAGCCCTCAGATATTTTATGATGTTGAGAGGGTTATCTACCCGCTGTTAGTATAATAGTTATCCAATACTGTTTCCGTATACCAGTGATCGGGATTCTGGGAATGCCTTTCGACACACGACATCCTGATACACCGGCAGATCTTTTGGCTAAATGAGAGGACAATTTTAGCGGACATTCATTCTATCTGTTAATTTAGAATGAATGTTGATGTAGTTCTCTTCCTTTCAGATTCCAGGTTACCACAAGTGTTTTGAGGGTAGTTCTTGCATCGCGCTGCTAACCACATAGATAGGCATATCTCCGGGTCACTGCGTTTTGGGAGTTACCTTCACTGTGTGGGTATGGTCCGAACTTCCATTCCTGTGTACCAATAAACATAGGCATATCTGGATTTTTGGGGTTACTGTAAGTGTGTGAGCATAGTTCCTGATTCGAACTGCTATAATCATGTACCAACATACATAGGCATATCTGTAATCATCTCCATACAGTTTATGTTACACATTTCGACACTGAAGATATGCACCCGGAATTTTCAACACTGGAATATATGGACCTCAGTTTCTGACTTCATGTAGAATTGCTTCAGTGAAATGGTTAGAAGCCGTTTCGTTTTGTGGGGGTCTGCTCCCGTTTCGAGGCGTTTTCCACTCAGGATAGGCGGAAGTTTGGGAGGCCTTATTTAAAGATTTCCCGCTGGTACCGCAGATTTGCGGTGAATCGCAAATCTGTCGCGACTTTTGGGGTGCCCTGTGCGCGTGAAAACTCAGCTTGTGCGCTTCGTTTCTCTCTCCAGATTGTTATTGATTTCTAAACCAGGTTTCTTTCTTCGCAGGAAGGTTTCCTCACTATGGACGGGAGTCTTGTACCAAGTCTAGTGCCACCGGGACAGGAGATGTCCTTCGCTTTTCCAGGTTACTTTGCACCCTTTGAATATCATCCGCATGTGCTTAGTAGCCGTCAACCTCCTGCTACCAGCTTCGTCGCGCCAGCAAAAAGAACAAAGAAGAGCAAGCTTTCAACTGCAGAGAGTGGACAGCCTAAAAACCGATGGAGGGCCCACAAGAAGGATACCTGTCAGTGTGCGGTTTGCAAACAAGTTCGAGGAGAACTCTCGAGCACTTGGTTCAATCACGATAGAGCCAACTGTAAATGCTCGGTCTGCAGACAAGCAAGAGGTGAAAAGAGGTCACTCAAGGCGATTGTTCCAGCCGAGCCGAAACCGAAAACTTCATTGATTTCTAACAGAGTACGAAGGTTGACGGGGCGACATAAAGTTTCGACATCTCAGAGCGGTCCAGTACTTCCTGAACAGGACACCCGACTACTTTCAGATTGTTCAAGGGGTCAAGGCAGTGTCAACGGGTCAAGGAATCTGCCATCTGAAGCAATGTCAACGGAGTTATCGAACTTGATTTTAGCTGTTCCAAGCTACCCTGACGAAGCAAGAGTGAATCGGGTGTATGGGCCATCGACCTGGGGAAGTGATTCAAGTCATTTTAGTCATAGTATGAGAGAGATGATAGGTTCTCATACTAGGGACAACGTAGCTGATTCAACACATTCGTCGGAGGCCAAACACCAGAAGTCCGATGAATCTTCTGAAAAGTTTCGGAACTTATCTTCACTTATTCAAAATGTTCAGCTAAACTCAGATAGATTAATATTCAGTTGGAAGCATAACTCCTCGTTCTCGGGAAGCAGACCGGGAAGCCCTTGTCAAACTTCTTCACAGGCTATAGGTACTGTGAGGTTCAACAGCTCAGCAGATCTGACAGGTGTATCAACTACTGCTCATTTCAGTGCTTCTGCAGTGGGATGTTCAAGCTTGTCTTCAGCCGCTCCAGACAGTCAGTCAGACGTAGATGGAACAAGACTGAATTTAAGTTCTATGGATCCGGCTTCTTGGAGCCAGTCAGGAAGCTCCTGCCTACTTTCCCCGGATATCATGGGTGTGCAGAGGGGAAGCAAGTCGGCAGATCTTGTAGTTGTATCAGAGGGCACTCATAGCTCAGGATTTTGGACGGAGTCATTGAGAACAACACCAACTGTTTCAGTCAGTCAGCTAGAGACGGAGGGAAAAAGATCTGGTTGGAGTGGTGGGCCGATTGCGAAAGCCAACAAAGCTGTCCCTTGCCTAGTTGATACGCAACCATCGGCATATACTAGCAACAATAAGTCCTCGGATCTTGCTCTGGCCTGTGTACCAGAGGTCCCTAGCCCCCCGCTGCAGGGGGCTTGTAGTGTCAATGGGAGGAAAAGAAACTGGACTTGTACTGATGACGAAAACACCTGCGCATGTGATGGCTGCGTGCCGAGGACTTCTTCCTCAGAGCTATTATGCGGTCCTAAGTTCATGCGTACAAAATGGATTTCTTCAGCTGTTAAACGCCAGAGGATTTTCAGTCTCTCCATAAAACCCCTGCACGCAACATTGCATGGTGTTGGTCTCCTGTCCTCTGTATATCCCTTGGCTTTTCAGCGGGATGAAATAATTGCGAAGATGAGCTCGAAGATACTGCCCTCAGGACAACATGACGCAAGTGGTCTCTGCCAAGCTCCAGCAAATACAGATAGCGAGCAGGCTTCCTGTAGTTCAGGTACATTAGCTTGTGTTTTTTATTGCGTTCTATTCTATCTGCCTTCTCTAAACCCAAGCGGGTAGAATTTTCTTTTCTGCATTTTCTGTATCAAATTTCTTAGTCGCTTGCGGCAGAGCAACCTGAGTTAAGAAGACTTATGAAATCGTCGCATGTCAGGCTTTAGGGTCGTTGTGAGGGCTTGCAGAGTATCTGTAGCGCAGTACATCAGCCATAATGATCTCCTCACGCAGTGTCCATTGATGTAAAGCCAAGAGCTCAATATCCCTTAGTGTCACTGAGGAAAGATGTTTCTTGGTATTTCTCTGGAAAAGTGGAGCTAGATCGCTTTAGCTAGAACGACAGTGTCATGCTATTGGCTGATTTCAGCTTTTCGTTCGTAAGGGGTAAGTAAATAAAATGGTAGGGTGAAACAAGTCTGTGCGTGTGATGATCTTCCAGGCAGTTTCCCCAGTCCGACAACTTCGAGTCCGAAACATGACTCCGTTGAGTTGCAAATCGCTTCTTGTTCCAGGTATTCCGTCCCAATCTTTATCTAGTGGACTTTCTGTAGCACTTTCACACGAGATAAAGAGACAGGTTGCTTGTGTCTAGACTGTATAGAACTTAAAAAATTTTCAGGTTTATATTGTTTGTTTTATATCCTAAAGCGAGTACCTCAGGGCTGGGACCTTTCAATGACTCAGAACTTATAGTGACTGAAGAAGAATATTTGCGTACTAAACTGCTTTACGTTTAAAATTAGGGGTTGATTATCCCCTGTGGTATGGATGCAGCAGGTGCACACCGATGTTTCTTGCCAGCCTGCGTACTTCGGGGGTCATCGCTGCGAGTTTTCCAGTGTTCTTCTCAGACCAAGCAGGACAAACTGTAAAAGTTGTAGTTAAGGATGTGTACAGGTGTCTGTTCAGTAATTTTGAGCAGATAAGAGGGACTTTGCCTGGGAGTTTGACAGGCAGGGAATGGGGAGCTTGCAGAAGTTATCCAGCATCTGACTCCCTCGACCACCGAAGACGTCCTCATCAAGCTCAGCCGATTACAGTCGGAATGCCGTCCCAAAAGTCAGCTGACATTCGAGTTCACAGAAGCCAGAGTGCTCTTCTTTTAGGAGAACAACCTTGTTCTTTACTGAAAGTTGCTCATATTGACCTTCCCTGTAAACAGGATCCACTTACACTCATTGCGGAAGAGCCCTTCAGTCCTAAAGGCCTCTTACAGAATGTCAGAGATTCTGAAAGTCTTTCTGATGTAAGAAAGTCCTCTCCAGTATGTAGTTTTCGGTTGAGTCTGCAAGGTTCTCTCGGCAGTCATCAAGCCAGACCTTTCCATGAACTTCTTATCCATATTTATACCCAGGATACAGGAAACCAGCGAGCAATTATTCCCGTCTGGAAATTTCTGGCGTTACCTTACACGCGAACCGTTCCAAGATGTTCGCTCAACCGTATCCGTACAGTAAGTCCCTATGTTTTGCGTAGTTCCCTTTCTGTAAGTCCCTACGTTTCACGCAGTTCCCTCTCTGTGAGGAGAAGGGAGAACTGCAGTTCTAGCTGTACAAAAACGGAAGAGAATATAGAGTTTTCGGGGGTCAGTAGACTTGTATCAGTAGAACCGATCCGGTACCTTAGAGTCGTAAGTCTTACATTCGTGGCCCAAAACGGTGTTATCGTCCAAGAGCAGGTGGGAGACGAGCGGGAACATGCAAATCTAGGTTCTGACGTAGCAGCTGAACCCCTTCTAAAACGAAGGAGAGTCTCACATACCGAAACTCAACTTTCTGTGATGTTACCTGTTACGTGCCGGCGGACTCTTGAGAGACTTGGCAGTCTCTCAGCCTCAGCAACCTGTGGAACTTCAAAACATGGAGTCTTGCAGCTCTCCGTCTTGAAGTCACCCCGGGAACTTGTCACTACCTGCCAGGGTAATCTGTCGGGTGGTGATGGAATGATTTTCGTCGTGGAAGCCGAGAAGGCTGAGGATGATCTGTCTGCGAACAAAGACCAGAGTTATTTGGAATGTGATAGTGCTGAATGTTCTACTGCAAAGCCGAAGTCGGATCTTCCTTGTCAAACAAGAGGGAAAGTGCTGATGATTGATGCAGCTACACAAACAGGTCAGAATCAGCAAACGAGAAAGAAAGGAACGTCATGTCAGGACCGAAGTTCGGTACTATCCTCTGGTTTATCATTTAAGCAGCTTCTGAGTTCTGTTTCTCAAAGCGATGCTGTATGCTCATTGGGGATAAGTAGCAATGGAGATAGTCTTTCAATTCAAAACAGATTTCGTACAGGGGAGGAAAAGTGTTCTAGGTGTATTTCCCCAAAAGCACAAGAGTTGCAGACTGCGACTGAAAGCGGAAAGCTTGCATATAATTTTGCGGTAGAGTCAAGGATGCGAGACGAGAGTTTCAGTAGAGAAGCTCCTATGATGGAGGATTCAAGTGAAAGGAACCACGAAGACGGAAATCTGACTGGAGACATGTCAAGCTTGCCGGATGTTCCTCCCGTCGACTGTAACTCGTCTAAGTCAAATGGAACGGAAGGTACCCTTCCTCGACATTCTTTTGGATGCTCCGACGAATACAGTTCAACAGGAGAACCGTGCATGACCAATATTTCAGTGGATTTGGAGAAAATGGTTCGAGCCTTGTCCCTCTGTGTCCGTCAAATTTGTTTATCCGTTTTCAGTGTGCTACTCAAAGTAAATAAAGTATTAGTAGTGATTTATATCTTGAACCTGTCTGTGTACTTCTGTTTTGTATTTCATCTGATTTTCCTTGATGTTGGTAGCTTGAGTCATTTAGATTCACAGGAAATTCTCTAGTAGGCTCTGAACTCCTGTTCGTTAACTAGCTATAATATCACAAATGGAATGCACTTCAACTTGTCCTTCCTTGGTGCCGCTAGTTGATTCAGTTTGGTGCTTTTAAATGGGGTATTAACTTTGATAGAATGCATTAAGTCAATACCCCAAATGTTCAGTATTTTGGTGATTGAGTTTTACAAAAGTGAGAGAGCGCCTTTTCGGTGTATATGGAGGTACTGCTAGCAGTACAGGTTGCCAGGGGTTAGTGCGACGAGAGATGAGAAGCTCGAAGACTACGGAGTGGTTAAATTGGGAAATTCCAAATTATCTACTAGAGTAGAATGGTGCGGTACTAATTTTAGTTCCCTTCCTGTTTCGGAGAAGTGACGGCAGTAAGGTCAGTTTAATCAGTTGTTGTTTTCCTTAAACCCTTTTGCAGAAGGTACACCTCGGGGAATTAGTGAACTTGTCACCAGGAATGCAAGAATCTTGGTCAGAAGACGAGATGCTCCCGGCAGAGAGTACCACACGACGAAGTCATCCAAATAAAGTTTTCTTGTCTTTACTACACCCTGCAACGCTTTCTCCTCCTCTCGGTGTCTTGAGCGGAAAAGATAACGTTGCAGCTCTTGAGAACGATAGCACTAACACAGAATATTCAGTTACCACCAAATCCTCGATCTCGGTGCTACTTGACTTTGATGAGATTGAGGTGAGTACACATGCTTTTCTGCACCCTTGTCATAAATTGAAGATTAAATTGAATGTTTACTACGGATGCTTGAGTAATGTTAGAGAGACGGTTACCTCTTGGTCCTCAGAATTTCTTCGTGAATCAAGGACAAGTTCTTTCCGTCGTCATGTCTTGATCCCAGTATCTAGAACTTCCTATTTCCTTTCCTTTGTTTACAAGGCTTTTTTAGCCGAGGATTCCATTTCTTATCAAGATGCAGTCTCCACGCAACTGAACATGAAAGATATATCTTTCTCATTGTGAGATCATGTGGGAGGTCTTATTTGGGAGCTTGGTAAACATTTAGTAGTTTATTTGATGTGATTGATTATTGTTATTTACTTGATGTGTAGCGAAGTACTCTAACAATGAGTCCGTAACCACGTATCTTTTAATGCTCAGGTTGTCCAAACGAATGTGCTTGTTGAACAAGAGAAACCAGAGTTTGAACAGAAGCTGCAGACGGTGCTAGAGAAGCCATTTGATACGCTGGAACTGGAAGAACTAAGGAAATCTGTTTCTGTTCGCAAACCTCAAATGCGGTTGCGAGAATCTCGTCATGAAACTCGTCATGTTCCACTAAGGAAAGAAGGTTACAGCTATTTGGAGCATTATCCAGGTAAAGCGTTCAAATGTTAAGCTATGAAAAGACATGTCTTTCATTGGCCTTGAAAACTGTTATTCACCAGTTCGATTTACCTCTTCTTCGTTCTTGGTTCATTTGGTTTTAACGGCGATACCGGTCAGATCCCAGCGTGGTAACACGACTGTTTTGTGCATCTTGAGAACTCGACCTGGTATTTCTTGTTAATAATCACAGATTTTGGGAGAAAGCTTGAAACCACAAATGATCCCCAGGAGCAGCTGAAACTTCTTCGAGGATTTTTCTTCTGGATCCAGGTATAATCCTTATACCATATATATATATTTTGTGACAAAACTCTCTTTAGCGGGCCTGAAATTGTACCAGTAATGATGACGTTTGATTGTTTGAGGAGACACTAACGCCAGTTATCAGCATACTTGCATGTCGGGAGCTTTCATGCCCTGGGAAGAGAAGGAAGAGGATGATGACTGCGTTCAAATCATAGAGGTACTTTTCTTTGTTTTGCGAGTTAGCAACAGCAGTTGTGCTTCCCTGTGACTTACGAGAGCTGATGATTGCCCTTCTCTAGTAGTCATATTACATTACTGCAAACTCAACTTGTCACGAGAGGACTTTACTGAAGGAACTGGTGGCAAGTGGACTAGTGGATGAGTCGATTGGATGATTTTCCAGGAAAAATGTACAGTGACCAAGCGGTCGGGGGCCGGAACTCCCAACCGGAGCAGAAAAGTCCAAAGGCGGGGTCAGTTGGTAGGTGAGACAAGATACACAAGAGAGTCACGGCCTGAAAGCAGCACGCATATGTCACTGAGAGCAAGGAAGAAGGCAGTCTATACGGATAAGCCCGGAAGAGCAAAGAAGATTGCAAAACAACGTATAACTCCTAAAGTGAAGACTGAGGACAACGTCCATACCTTCCCAAGTATTTTGAAGGTATTCTTTGTGTTTCTCATCCCGAAGGTGGGGTGACGACTTTAACATATTGCTAAATCAGTTTCAAACATCGGCACGTCTTGTCCTTCCAACTTATCAGTGATGGGTAGTACCCTTTATGGTTCGAGTGAAGTAACTTTGAGTTGGGTGGCGATTATCCACAGAAGAAGTCCGCAACGTGCTTGGTCGGAGCAAGAAGGAGAACCAGTCTTAGTGAAGGAAAAAAGTGAAAAAGGAGGACCAGCTGCAGGACAAAGGTGAGCATACCGATTTCCAAGGCCGCAGGGACCGCGCAGTCGAGGTACACTGTTCTGTTGGAAACTATCAGGCTTCTCAGATTGGTAATAGGGTTTTAGCTAGCATTAGGATTAAAAAGAAATTCGAAGTAGTCGTGGTTGCAGACTGAAGTTCCTTAGAACGTGGTAGATGTGCACAATTCTGATGATGTATATGTGTATAATGTACATTTCTCGTGTCTGAGGAAAAGCGATTTACATTTCGGAAGCAAACAGATATACAACGCCAGTGATCACGCTCTCATTCGAGTGTAATGGGCTTATTGTCTCTTCAATGTTCACATCAGCGGTCCTGTCACTGAAAAGGGTGCTCTTCCGTACACATTCTCAACATCCTAATCCCAGGACAGACCTTTTATTCAGAAAACATGGAAAACTTTAGCGTACATTCATGCGATCGAGTTTCAAGTTGATGGGTTTCAAAGTCCAGTGCTGCCGTTTAGGGTATAGGGTGCATGTTTGGTAGTTCGTGCACACCATCGCATCGCATCGTTATGTTCTTACATTTCGTTTGCAGCTGTCAGGGTGTTCACCCAACCCAGTCCAGTTCGGTTCGGTTCAGTTCAAACCGGTTTGAAACCGAACTGTCTTCGATTGATTCGGTCCGAACTATTGAAGTGTTGTGAATCGAGCCATAAGAACAAATCAACTCAGTGTGTATGTACCAGTTAGTCAATTGGGATTCAGTTAAATACCAGATGGTTTAAGTATTTGTCTGTTAAAATCTGTAATAAATGTTGCTTGGTAACATTGTTCCTTAAAAAACTCCAGTGTAGGTATAAAAGCAAGAACAGGAATATTCTCTTTTTCTCCCGAGAGTCTCCAGGATTTGAGAAAAATTTGATTTCCTGGGGCTGCGACTTCATGTCCACTTTGTGCATCGAATGTTTCTGAACGGTAGAACCTCTTTGGAGTCACACGAGCTGTTCCTCATTTCTTTCTCCTATATGTGGGTGTGGACTAAACACATATAAATACAAAAGATTCATAAAAGATTGTGACTGTATTTTACCTGTCATTTTATTACTGTGGTGATGAAAAAATCTTGACAAAAAATCTTTGCAGTGAAAGAAATGAAAGCAGATGGTTTGCAATGTACTTCATTTAACCATCGCATTTCATTAGGGAGGAAGAGGAATTTGTCGATGAAAAATTCTCATGAGGTCTAACAACGTTTAATCAGTTACGAACTAAACTTTTCTAGCCCTATCTAAATAAGCATAAGATTCCGTATTTAGTGTCTCAAATATACGAGTATAAACAGTGGACAGTGATACTAGCTACAGAATGTTCTATGAAAAATCTGTTTCCAAAGAAAATGTGCGTATATATATAATCATGATTACAAATGTGAAACTAAAAAGCGTAACTATGAATGCATAATCACATTTCTCAGAATGTGACTATATATTTAAAGGATCAGAATAAAATTATAAAGATATAAAGTAATCATTAAACATTAGAATACATATAAAAGATTACTATCCATAATGCCAAACCTTTAATATATCGAAATATATAATGATACATGAGTAAAGCAGCTTTTTGAGTAAACAATGACTTCACCTGCACATTTGGTAACCCCAAGATAGTTTTGAATCCGTGTAAGTACAAAGTGAGTAACGAGGAGTGGTAACATGTATGTTAACTTGGTTTGAGAAGTCAATGAATGAATATAAGTGAGATCATGCCAAGAGGAAATGTGTAGGGTGAGCATTTCCAAGATGGTACTCTGGTCGCAGTAGGACAAAATACACGTATAAATATGATGTCTAATGAGCTAAAAAAGATAATTATAATTATAGTAGAGAGACAAGTCTCAAAAGCAGAGAACATGAAAGGCAGGAAATCTAAAAAGAAGAACGTACAAAACACAAGGTACAGCGTCTGGAGGAGCATACAAACGGCAATCGGTAATAATCGAGCCAGTAAGAGCAACAGCCAGAATGTCAATCTAGAAGAAAGATGTTAGAAGCAAATCTCTCAACAAAGGTCACGGACACAGCTGTAGGTATTGAGTAGGTGTACACTGAAACATCTAACTACCACAAGGTACAAGAAGCATGCAATTGAACACTCTCTTATCAATACACCTCAAATGACTCTTTGACTTCATCAACAACCACAAGGAGAGTTATGCAATAAATGAGTAGGAAAAGTGATCAAGCGGAGTTGAGGACTTTTCTAATTCAGCAAAGCCTTGTCGGTACAAGAGTTTCTGTTCAGTTCCAGGAACATTTGAGGGCAAACTACCGTTCTTAGTGTAATGGTAGATTTGTAAGCTTGTGAAGAGAAAATGCCAAAAGAATAGTGAAAGTAAAACACCTTGTATGTCAAGCGAGAGAAGCCACAAGGAAATGAAAGAGGTAAAGCATAAAGAGATTATCCAAGGCAACGCATAACGAAGGTAAACCTATAGACCATGTAACAAAGAGAAGAAGGAAACACATGGATTTCATAGAGGCAAACACTTAATTGCATCGTATAGTGTATGCCCAGAATGGTTCTTTACTGCTTATACAACGTCAGTTTGGGAACACAAGGACCATCATAGAAACAAAAATGCTAATTTCTGTAAAACATGAAGCGGGTTAATTAGAGTAGCTCTCCACGTATGCGAGTGAAGAAAAAGCTGGAGTTAAGAAGAGGTTATGAGTACAACACAGTATGCGGGCTAAAGTGATAATTCCTCACCAAACAAAGTAAAGTGAGAGTTTGGAGAAAGGTAAAACTCCAGAGTGATAGCCACTTATGAGAGAAGTTAAGAATTGAGAACACGGTATTGAGCTTTAGGTCTCTAAAAAACTTAAAGCTCTGTCTGATACTCCTGTAAATATCTAACACAGTGCAACCTTTAATGAACTGTTGGCAAAGAAACCAAGACTTAGCTCGATGCATGACTTTAGTAGTTGGGTATGTCTTCATCTGAGGGCAAACTCTCATTCTTAGTGTAGTGGTAGATCCGTGAGCTTGTGAAGAGAAAATGCAAAAATATTAATGAAAGTAAAACACGTTGTATGTCAAGTGAGAGACGCCACAAGAAAATGAGGGAGGTAAGGCAAGAAGAGATGATCCATGGCAACGTATGCTCCAAGGTAAAACCAGAGACTGTGTAACAGAGAGAAGAAGAAACAACCTGGATTTCATAGATGCATACACTCAACTGCATCGTATAATGTATCCGCAGAATGGTTCCTTACTGGCATAAAAACTACTTATACAGCGTCAGTTTGGAAACACAAGGCCAATCACAGAGATGAAAATGATAAAGTTTGTAAAACATATATCGAAATACATAATAACTTCAAAACATATTTGCTTACCACAAGTGTGATAATGTAAAGAGAACGAGTTTATGTTAGAAAAGTTCCAGCCTTGAGATTGGTGATTACAACACGATTGTGACTGTAACAAGTGTGCTTATAATGAGCTTTCACCGTACTCACTTCAGATATTAGATCCGTTAGGTCTTCCCTAAGACTTTTGAGCGAGGGGCACTTCGATGGGTTTGGGAGTTCACGTTTCTTTTGCTACGAAACTAATCACCCGCTGCAAGCGGAATCTTGCTATAACTGAAACAGAGTCCACTGCTCTTCTACTGTTCTTTTGTATGCACTACACTTTATCAAAACAGAAACGTTCTACTCCAGCGGCTGTCAATGCTTCTAGCATGGTGCACAGTAGAAATCTTCCTTCATCTATCATGAATGCATCCAGATAAGTATTTACCTCTCCATCTGCAAAATAACATGCACCTGGGAAGCTTCTGGCTGGAGGAGAGGACCAAACCTTTCTCGTGCACAGGAAACAAGCCGTGGAGGAAAAACGTCTTAATATGATCCTTATCCAGCTAGCCTGAGCGTAAACGTTCATAACAGTTCCGACATGTTCTCCAGTGCAGTAGCTGTGTATAAGCTTAAGGGCAGTAACTTGATGCCAGACTTTGTATGGCATGAATTTCGTCTTCTATGACGCAGCAGGAAACTATGTCTCTTGGTCCATGAATATAGTTCACGCGTCAGCCGCATCTTCTCAGCGACTCCAGATGCGGCTCGAAACGGAGGACACAACTTTTTATTCCACTGCCATGTACCTGTACGGATGCCGGACAGATGTCTATTCTTTGCACCTGACGGGTTTGCACTTGGAAATGTTGTTCAGCAGCCAACGCTTCCCTTTGCTGTGCTGGAAGGATCCACATTCCTGATTCCAGTAGGACGATTCATAGTTTTCACCCGCGAAATCACTTACTTCATTGGCAATGAGCGGTACGAGGTTCGAATGGGGCATGGGAGAATCATCTTTCTTTTCGAGACAAAAACGGCATTCCATTTTCCGCCTCGCACTGTCTGGGTTGCAAGAGCTCACCTGTTCTTCTTCAACGAGGCGGTAGCTTATTGCCTCCCTAGCGATAGCATAGCGATCATGCCTGCCTAAGTTCCTAGAATTTACGTGATCATGCCAGCCCAAGTTCATAGCTTACAAGTGCTAGATTTTAAGTGCTGTATGCGGCCAAAGGATCCATGGCTCAAGCTCGGTCCGATTTTGTGTACAAGACCCAAGGGGTTTTTATTAGAAATATACAGTATGGTCTTGCTCGAATTAACTCTGGGTTTCGGTCTAAATTTTGGTCAGAATTTCGTCCCACTGGTTCAGGGACGTGGGTCCTCCTGCATTAAGATCTAGACTTGCACTGTGAATGTTCATTCTTCCTTGGCTCATTCACTTTGTTCCCAGTGCTTACGTTCGTTCGCTTCAAGTGCTAGTGTTGGAGTTACGTGCCAGGATGCAGAATGTAACTGAACGTTAAGACGTTATACGTGCATCGTCTTTATAGTCACACGAAACTTTGAAACTGTGATAGCATCGACACAATGTCGACAGCATAAACCGATCTTTGTAAACAAAAACAGCTTTATTCTTCGTGTCACTTTAAACTACACACCGAAGGCCAAGGCTGTCTTTCACTAAAACAGCAAACAAAATCGATCGAGTTTTTCTATGGTCGAGTCCAATGCTTGAGTCACATTGCTCAACGTGCAAACAGTTTCATCTATGTCAGATCGCAACGTCTCGAACTTTGCTTTCGCGTCTTCAACCTGAATCTTGATATCACAAATCTCACAGAGAGCATCGACACAATGGTCACAAGATGGCTTGACAAGTTCGGAGAGGACTCCGCCATCCCGAAGCTCTCGAACCCCCAGACGGTGGACTCCACTCCAGGCCTGTGAATCTCGTCGTTTCTTCCCCATGCGCAACCTGGACGTCTCGCTGCCAACACAGTTTCTCCTGACTTTTTCTGCTGAGCTCTATTTGTAAATCCCACTTCCCGTGAAACAAAGTAGAATGAACTGCCCCCGTCTGAACAATCTCCGACTTCGCACAGAACTCAGCAGCCGGTCATCCCTGTAAGGGAATCATCCGAGTGCACACTGTGGATCTTCCACAGTCCTCTGCCTTCCAATCTTTCGTGGAGATATCCATGAGCACAACTTGAAATCTCCAAGCGCGAGTAGTAACAGCTAATGTACAATAGTTTCCAGGCGAACTAGCTGGTGAGCTGAAATCGATCACTCGGGACACTCCGCCAACAGCTCGATAACAACGAGGACATGCTTGGTAAGTCAAACAACCGCCACTGTTTCGAATAATCTTCACCACGGCACAACGGACCCATCGAGACTCCACATAGTTACCTTCCATGCGCAGTGCATCGTAAAACTGCAATAGAGATGTTAATTTGCCAACCATCAACCAGCTCGCTTCTTAAATGCTCGCTGCAAACTGCGAACTGAAAAATGACATTGCCGCTTCATCTTGTTCTCCGCTCAAGCTTAGCTCTCTTCTGGCAGCACGATGCGTGTCTGATTTCTCATGCTACTGTACCATGTCATACAAAGGATGCTGAGATGGGTGGGATCAAGCGATACAATCGTCAGAGGGGTGGGACCAAGTCGGGCAAACGTTACATGGGTTGGGTCAAGTAGATTTCTGAAGAGTTCGGGGATTATTCAACGCACTGTAGTCGAATGAAGTCCAGATCAAGGTACCACGTAGTTACGCACCGTGAGCTTGGAGGAATAGTTGCGAGTCGGATCAAATTTTTAGCATCACGATATGAAATCGAGCACGCATGAAATAACGAGCAGCAGGAGAACAAGGTCGTCACGGAGAGAAGGAGAAGGGCAATCGAAAGAGGTTGGAACAGGAAAACCCATAAGCTGCAAGAAATGAGGGTTGAGGTATTCCTAAAAGGAGCTTTCTCCCAGATTGCCACCGATGAAGGGAGGTATGCTGATAGGCTGGTACGCGTCGGGGCGATTCTAGCAGTAGCTTCACTCGTGGGTGCTCCGAAAGGAGTCCTCAACACCCTAAACTCATTGTTACCGAACTGGAGAATTGGGGTCTTAAACCGGAGCTTTCCCCAGGGGGACTGTCGCCCGTCGGGCCAGTGCCTCGAAAAGAAGCTCCGATGCCCAGGGCAGCTGCCAGATCGATGGACTTTCGTGGGCTGGATTTCGATGTCATAGGCAAGCGGGGTCTGGGAGCGCGGTTCGCCGCTCTTACCAGCGAGTCCCTTGCCTCCAGGACATGACCCGAGCGTACTCTTCCGGTTCCTGCCCTCTTCGACCAACTTTTGTCTCCTTCTTTTGATTATTGTCTTCGGTTTCCACTCGTGTGTTGCCAGTGAATTCCAACTTTTCCTAGAGGGGAGTGAATGTGCTCAAACTTCAATCATCAAGTTAGCTACTATTTGTAACCGGGACTGTGTCGCGAAAACCACATCTCCAGAGATGGTTCCCCCTGGTATTGAAGTGCAATATGGATGACATGTACAATAAGCAGTGCACACAGATTTGTGCGTATGGTGTTTCTAATGCACAAGAGAAACTGAGTTCTAATACTGCACAAGGAGCTAACATTTAGTTAGAACGAAACATATGGAATGAATAAGCGACTTACATCGTAACCTCAAGAACGGGAAAAACGAAGAGAGTGCACATCTGTTCATAAAATGTAGGCCAATTAACAAGCACAGGTCCTCTGACCGGAAAATATTCGAACAATTTCTGCTCAAAGGAAATATATATCTTGGTACATCGGAAAAGCAGTTACCGGAAAAACAGTAACTTCGGCCACACACTTAGGTAACCCCGAAGTAGTTTTGAACCCACGGAAGTACAATCTAAGTAACAAAGAGGGGCGTAGATGTACGCTAACTTGAATTGAGTAGTTATATTCATACGTCGAGAATGGCAGATGTTCTCAAGGACCACTCTCTAGTATAGAGGTAACACCAAATTAGCCCGGCCAAGTACAAAGTAAGAAGCGAGTACTGGCAAAATGTGCGCTAACAATTGAATTCAGTAGTCAGCGAATGTTTATAACCAAGGGTCGGTCTGATGGGAACATTCACAGAGATGGTTCCCCCAGGTATGGAAGTGCAGAAAAGATGGCATGTACAATATGCAGTGCAGACAGATCTAGGTGATCAGACAGATCATAGGAAAATGTATAGCGAATCAACTGGAGGCGACTACGAAACTCTAAGTTTGAACCCATAAGCCCGTGATCTAAATGACGGTCTCGTATAGTGGGCAACCGTTTCTATCTTAATCAAAATTATATCGCTGAAGATTGAAACCAAATTTAAGTCCTCTGTTCTAATAAACTTCTGACATCTCAGCTCAAGAAATGCTCTGAGAACCAAATCCATGAACAATATCTCTCCTGCAAAACAATATTTCAGTCTACAATTTCAACCGCACCGAATCACAAAGCTGAGCTCTTGTACTCAACTGAGGCCATCAAGTGCGCAATAATTCTACTACACTCTGCATCAGCATAGAATACATTCCTTCTGGCATCTTGATCGTCTTCATTCTTTATCTGGGACTGTACCCAGATCGAAGGTCAGCTGCACGTCTGGACCACTCAGCCCACAGTAAATGGAATTTTGAGCAATATGGGAGAAACATTGTACCAAGCTTATGTGATTGGATGAACTGTTCTGGTTGAGTAATATCAATTACGACCCTCAGACGTCACTTTGGGAATCTCTACCGCAGAAAGGTAGTCCATACTGTATATATCTCTCACACCATTTGCTGCTTGCAGAAGGAAATGAGTGAACGTGCCTGGACATCCATACAAGTAACTGGATACTGGTCAGGTAAGCTCAAGGCCATGTTGGTTAGCAGTGATACAATCAGTACCGACATATCGTAGTACCCCATTGCCTGTGCCAACCACACATAAACTGATCATCCACAATTTGCTACATAGCAACATCACCACGATATTCCTGTGCTTGTGAAAGGAGGCTGAACATTCCCCAATTGTACAACGACGTAATCCATGATTGGATTAACCATGAAACTTCAAACCAGAACAGGTAAAGATTGCACTTACTTACCTTCCGCCATGGGCTTGACACAACAGGAGCCGATGTAAGACAAGGTTCTCCAAGTCCTTGTGCTAACCATGCAGAGATGGGACCAGGAGAACCTCGCGTATTCGAGAGTCACCGCTGGTGGTGTACCACCACAGCTCCTCACATTAATCTTTCTTCACAAGTATAACGATATGTTTGACCTTCCACAGGGTCCACTGACACAGGACAACGATACATTGTTCTGGTCAGCCTTCTCTTCTGTGCCTTCCAGTCAGGAGGACTAAAGACCTGTACAAGGGATAATCCGGGCGCAAGAAGGTGGCCTTCAGCTATGAGGAAGTGCTACTCGGCGATTTGCCCTTTCCGATCAATCTGTGAAAAAGCTTCAAACCCTCTTCTAGGAAGTCGCCTGCTCTGCTGAGAATGTTGGTGAGAATGTTGTAGGTTATGAAATCAGGAACGTGACCCTGTTTCATCATCTCCTCGGATACTCTGTAAGCGTCGCGCACTCTGCCTGCCCTGTGAAGTCCATGTAGAATGGTGTTGTAGGTAACGAGATCAGGAGTACTTTTGCGCTTCAACTCCTTGAAGAGCTCCAAAGCCTCATCCGTTTTGCTTCCCTTGCAGAGGACATCAAGAAGGATGTTATAGGTCACGACATCTGGCTTGCAACCAGATGCTTGCATGGCTCGATAAATTTGTTCAGCCTCAACTACTCTTCCTGCTTTGCCCAGACCGCGAATAAGTGAAGAGTAGGTGATTGCATTCCCACGGATACCTCGGCTGTTCATTTCACCAAAGAACATTTCTGCCTCGTCAAGCGCTCCAGATTTGCAGAGACCATCAATTAAAGCTGTGTAAGTAACAACATCAGGTTCACAGCCCTTCTCTTTCATCTCTCCCAAAAGGTCCGTAGCTTGGCCAATACTCCCAGACTTGCAAAGAGCATCGATGAGAACGGTGTAGGTGACGGCCGTTGCCCTGACCCCGGCCTCTTGCATGTAAAGATGCACTTGCGAGGCTGCATCCATGTTTCCTGCCTTTCCGAGAGCACTGATCAAGCTGTTGCAACACTTCACATCTAGTTTCCGACCCTTTATTGCCATATCCGAGAACAACTTATATGCATCATCAACATGTCCCATTCTGGAAAGGCTAGAAAGCAGCATACTGCTGACCATCGTATCTCCTTCTATCTCTTTTGAAAGGTCTAAGGCCATGTGAACTAGATTGTTGTCACAGAAGGCGTCTATGAGTATCTTGTACGTAACGAGATCAGGTTTACAGGCCTTCCCTCTCATATATTTGAACAATTTGTAGCCATCCTCTAATTGTCCCGACTTTACCAGTCCATGTATAAGTGTGTTGTATGCAATCACATCGGGTACACATTGTGTCTGGACTATACTGCGAAAGTATCTACAGGCTTCGTCTACCCGTCCAGTCCTTGTGAGGCCTTTCAATAATTCAGTGTGTGTTATCAGGTCAGGGCTACAACCATCATCAACCATCTTCTTGAACACATTGAACGCCTCTTCCACATCCTCTGCCTTGCAAAGCATCTCGATCAGGGCGTTGTACGTACACACATCGGGCTTTAATCCCATGTCTTGCATATCCGCATATATTCTGAAAGCTCCATCGAGGTCACCCAACCTGCCGATGCTAGTAAGTAGAGCATTGAAAGTCACCAAGTCCGGAGCACAGCCTTTCTGCTTCATTCTTGCTAGGACTTCCGAAGCTTCGTCTCGTCTGCCAATCTTCCGCAAATTGTAAAGCATGGATGTGTATGCCACAACATCAGGAGTGCAATCACCACCCTCCATAGCCTCCAGAAGCTTCAGTGCGTCGTCTTCACGACCCGTTTTGCAGAGACTGTCCATGAGTGCAGTGTAGGTAACAACATCGGGAGCATGACCTTTCGCTTTCATCTCAGCAAAAAACTTGTACGCTTCATCCAGCATTCCTTTCTTGCACAGGGCGTCAATTAGACTCGTGTAGGTGACAACATCAGGATTGCACATTTTGTCCTTCAATTGCTCAAACAGCTCAAGAGCATCTTGTATCTTTCCCGCCTTACCGTAGAGGTCGATCATGGTGTTATATGAAACCACATCAGGCCTTAAACCTTTTCGAGCCATGATGTCGAACATTTGCGAAGCCTCCTCGCCCTTTCCTGCCCTTCCTAATCCATCTAGCAGCATATTGTAGACAGTAATACTAGGAGTAAAGTCATATTTCATATCCCTCAGAAGAACCAGCGCCTCGTCAACTTTACCTCTCTTGCAAAGCCCTCGGATTAAGATTCCTAGGCTGTAAGTGTCTGGTCTGCATCCAAAATCCAACATTCTCTCATAAACTTTCGAAGCCTCCTCGGTATGCCCTGCCTTCACCAGCGCATTCATGAGGCCATTGTAAGCACTGGTGGTGGGCTTGCACCCAATGCTGCTCATTCCGGCCAGAGATGCAACTGCTGCTTCCCACAGACCGGCACTGCCATAGCTTTGGGCGAGCTTGGTGTGGAATCCAGGGGTCATCTGGCAACCTGCCTTCGCCATCTCACCCAACACAGACTCAATCTCATCGAACATCTTCGCACTCCCTAATCTGTCAACCATTGCCTTGTACGCAACCGAGTTGTGCTTGTAACCAGAAACTTGCTGCTGCCCTGCCCACCTGAAAAACCTTAGCGCCAGCTGCACATCCGTCTGGCGCTCCAAAACTTTGACAACGTGCGAAGGTCTGAGTTTAAATTGCAGCTTTTTCACCAGTTTCCCGAGCTTTGCCTCCCAACCTTCTCCCTTAGACAGGTTAGCACACAGTCTGTCCACGTAAAATTCCATAGGCACAAACGGTGAAGCACTAGCAACAACCTTTCCACGATGTTTCAGGTCGCCCATATTTGAAGAATAAGAATAAAAGAACCCTGAATCGCGCTCTGCGAGTCTCACTACGGAATCTGCATGGACGATGTCGTGTTTTGCCCGCTCGGTAAGCACATCTAATTTACAAGCAGCAGGAGCATCTATCGTCCGATCCAAGGCCGTGGTCATACGCCTTGTGGCCGCCAGAGCCATTCCAGTCTGCAACCTCATCCTCATTTTGAAACAATTTAAGTAAACCTCACAATCTGGGCAAATTTCACATGAGGATATCTCTCCCCATTTCCTCGGCGAGCCTTACCTAAGCTCCGCACTTCCCATACCCTGGAAATACACCACCGGAGAACAGAAGAGAGCCAGTAGGCAATTCCGCGGATTATCCATATCTGCGCTCGTTTGAAACATGCTGCTGCTCGTCAAGCAATTTGACTTGCTAATTCATCTGTCCGTCTGGCTGCCTGTCAGTCATCGTCAGCTGAAACTGGTGCTAAATCTACAAATCGTTCACCAGACAGCCAGACAGGGCCCCTGGCTTCAATCAGACTGGATTAGTCGGTCCGTGCGCGAAAATCCACTCCAAATGTCCCCACCACCGCACCCACCTTCGATTACTGAAGGAAAAGGAGAGAAGAAGAAAGTGCACTTGCTCATTCCTGACTTCAGAATTCAACCGATCGATCACTCAGTCGACCAATCAATCAATCGATCCACCGGTGGATGAATGGATGATCAGCAGTCTTCAAAGGGCACGAACGAGAACTCCCAACTCCGTCATCTGTCTGTCTTTACTGCTCCGTCTTTATTGCTATCGTGAGCAAAACCACACATCTACTCTCTAAACGGTATATTAAGTGTCAAAGTTAAAACGAAAGATTCTCTAACGGGTAGAAGGAAAATTGGCGTAGTTTGTTCACGGCGAGTTTTGACTAGAGACGTGTATGGATCAAGGGGTGTTCTTGAATCGTAAGGATGTAATCAAGTTCGCATTATTACCTCGGCTGAGTTCCTTGCATGTATTTCAATGCTCATGCTTTTATTTTTGAATTTATTTTTTGAACTAACCAATCATAAGATTTCTGGGATAATTTAGTACAAAATTAAATTTCAAAGTCACCCCTCTAAACACTTCAGTTTAATCACAATTAGAATATTTAATTTTAATCATATCAAATATTTTTTTCTGTTTAAGTGTACCTCTAACTGTTCTTATTAGGACATTCCTTCGTTATTTTCAAGAGTTCACTTGCAGTAGACTATGCCAGGCACAGTCTACTTGCAGTGGACCACTCACTTTATTTGAAAAACTATTATTATATAATAGTTACATATCTCGGACCTAGAGCAGGAACAACTGGCTGCCGCTACTAGATAGTGGGAAAATAGTGTATGCTTTCTACGTTCGGCTTGGCATGCCTTCTACGTCTGAGCTCGCGAATCCTCTTCTCTGATTTTCTGTTTCGTGCCGTCCGGTTTTCATTTTCTTCTTTTTTTCCAGAAGTGAACTTTGCATGCATAATGAATCGCTCTAAGTTTTTTATTTTTTCATATTTCTATTTTTTGATAATTCTAGTAAATTATCATTGTTCTGATTTGCTTACAGCTGAAACTCACTTAGGATTGAAAAAAACACGAGTTAGAGCCGATCATTACGGTTTCCTGCTGCTGCCTCCGGAGATAGCCGTAGAATCGACCTCTTACCTGCAGCCGTAACACTTGCTAGCGACAGACGAATATTTCCAAAAAGTTCCAACTTTGACACGCCCTATTTGTGTTTTAGATTACTCTTTCTGTTTTGGAATTGCACCTGTCTAGTCATATATAATAAACACGCGACGTAATGAATAGCCAACGGATGGAAAGACCTCATCAAGCCGTACAAGGGAAAGAAGGACCGAAGGATCAAGCAACCAACGCTACGAAGACAGGAAGAACATCGGGACTAGACCTCGCTATCAGTACTTCTAAAGTCACCTATCGCTCTTAAAATATCACACACTGATAAATCAGAACTCTTGTATACAACATGTGCACATGAAGTAGCATCGTCTACTACAATTGCTCTCTTGCTAAAGCTCTTTGTAGAGCAATGGAAACTCATTGTCTAAAAAATGTAGTGCAAAAATAAAAGAAAAGTAGTACCTTTGATGCCTCTCGCGATAGGCTCTCCCACAATCTTGAATAAAAATATCAAACTCCGGTGCTGCCGATCCATATATCTCCAAGGCTAGGAGATGAAGCGATGTCTCTCCTGCATACCCTTATACTTGGTCACTTTCGCTGTTGTCGTCATGCTTGCCACTCATCATGAGAGATGAGTGATCACTTGTATCGTCATCGAGTCTCGTGTCCGATCCGTGACAACCACATCTGCCACTGAGACTTGATCTTCCATCATCATGTACATGTAAGCTCTCACCAATCTTCTCGTCTGAAAGACATACCAACGCTCTCTCCACAACATGTAACCGCTCTCTCGTGCTATAACAAACATAATGTCCATGATGGCATCATGAGTAGCTATCCATCTCACCTCGTCATGGAGAGCAGGAGGTAACCGAGAGAACAAGCACGAATAATGAAAACTCATCTCGAACAATCTTAGAAAAGTGTTAGTGTGGACTCTCAACCAGTCCCACTAATTAAAAAAAACTCAAAGAAGGAGGACTAATAGTGCCATAATGATCACACGTGTAGACCTCCATTCTCGGCTAACCTGGACATCTCATGTGATCTAGTCATAGTTCTTGTGCATCTTTTCCACAGAGACTTTATCCCTTGCGAGATAAATAATTATCGCACACCAAACATGATGTGTCTCGAGTCGATCTCGATCTCATGAGAGAAAAAGTACCCATAGTTTGTGAAAAATAATGATATCCAATCAAACAGTACTCGTAATAAAAATATCTTAAATATATTCTCAAATATAGAACCCTAATCCTCTAAAGACAAAGAAACACATTGAATGTAGCAAAAAATCTCTCAAAAATCTCTCAATAACCTAAGCATAAGACTATGTAACCTTAAAATCTCAAAAGTATTTATTACTCATTCGTTTTTTCACAGAATGAAAAAATTCTAAAACTAAAAAAATAAAAACAACAAACGAAGAGAAGCATGTAAAACCATCTGCACTAACTCACCCCGACACACTCCATCCTCTCAATCTACACTCTCCTCCCTCTCCTCTCCACTCTTCTCCTCCCCTCCCGCCGAACTTGCATCAAATGAAATCACTTGTCCAATTTCCTTCGTAACAAGTTCTCTCATGAGTATTTTTCCGTGGGTCAAGTATACTGCGTGGTACACTAGGACTCCTGGGTATTGTCAACCGTGGTTAACAAAACAACAAACATCTGCAGAAACAAGTTCAGGATATATTTTACTTTGTATTTCGAAAGGACAAGCACCGAGTCAGAGAGAAGATTTAACAAACCTTAGAAGAATACAATTGTAAACCGACACTAATTAGGATCCGGTCGGTTCGTTTATTAAAAAAAACTTGTTTATTCAATGATTAAATAAATATACATCTAAATTATATTTTTAGAAAAAAGTAAAAAAAAAAAAGACAAACGTTTAAACAAGAAACCAAAATAATCATAGACAACTGACTGAGAACAATATTCAAAAAAGTGTGTACTAAAGTGCACAGTGTTCGCGAGGAAAAGTACTGTTTGACAAGGTTTGCAAATGATGCAACTTCATTATATCTAAAATGATTTCTATTGGAATATAAAAACACAACACACACACATAAAAATAAAATTATTTATATTCAAATATATTAATTTCTGATAAACCCTTCCAAGAGAACGAATAAATGAGGTATATAGTAATAACATCTTCATCTGAACATGGAGAAGGTGAATAAGCATCCCAAATGCGCAGACACAATTGACCGTAGAGGAGAAAGCAACGGAACTGTTCTTTTATTACGCTATTGGATGAAGGTCCTGTAGACTAAGTAGATCGTGCTCGGTTCTTGGCTGTGTTCTCGCTGCGGATATCTAAATTAGTACTTTACGAATATCTCGGCATATATGAAAGTTCTTTTTTCTCGGATCTACAGCTCCGAGAAGTCTTCTTCTGGATACTTTATGATACCCAGAAAAGTACTCGGTATGAATGTATTTTCTATGGACAGATCTGTATTTTGATAACTGTTTGAAGACTGGCATTATCAGGTCAAAAGAATACTATTTTTACAAACACCAGAGTTATCACAGTGAGAATTGTGCTGATTAACAGATTGTATGTCCAGAGTTCGAGTAGGAGAGATAACAATAAGCACCCTGCACGTAAAAAACGGCCATATCGGACTTCAGTAATTTGCGGGGAAGATAAGTTTCGAGAGGACAAACAAACAGTAGCATAGTCTAAATTGAACCGAAAAAAAACTTCGAATGACCGAACCCAAAGTCAAGAAGAGAAATACAGAGACAAAACAGTCAGACTCGTCTCAGCGTAAACTAGATGAATATGGAGAAGGTGATTATATAAGCCTCTCAAATATATATGCACGCATGTGAATCAAATGAAACAACTTTACCCAAAATATGTTAGCGTTTTGGTGTCTAGAATGCACTTAATTTGAATGGTGATACGGCATGACTCGGACCTCCTCTACATCTACTGGTGTTAATTAAATATAATAGAGATCAGTATGAATCAAATTATTCAGGTTTATTTTGCTCCAAGCAGTTTACTCACAGGACGCATGAACTGGTGGGTACTGTGACTCAGTGAAATGTTGATATGATATCCGTCCTAAAACCCTAACCCCGAGGGCTTTTCTAGCCCGAGGTTACGGGGTGTGGTCTGGTCGGATGACTCGCGTCGGGTCAGGACTCGGTGTGATAGTTGGAGCAGGTCGAGCAGGACGCTTGTGGGAATGGGATCGACGGATTCGATCGGTGGAGGTTTGAATAATCCGTTGGGTTAGTCGGATTCGGAGTGATGATCGATTGCACTTGAATTGTGTCACTTCGGCTTGGAACAATTGCTGTGACTGCACTGCAAGATGAGGAATCTTCAAGTATTCAGAGAAGAAAGGGTGAATCTGAAGCTCGATGACGATCGGAAGGGCGAGCAGATGGTTGCTGTGGCTTACGATCCGGAGCATATCAGAGTTTTCTTCGCTTCGGATGCCTGCTGTGTGTATGGCATTAATTTGCTTTCAGGACAGGTTAGAGTTCGAACCGATGAGGCATATGAAACTTTTTCCTTTTATGCGCTGCTTTTAAATTTTTCTTGAAATTGTCTTCAGAGTTTCCGGTGTTGATACAGCAGTTTTAGGCTAGAATCTGATCAGCAAAATGTGAAGAGGTGTTTAGGGAATGCATTTGATTCTGTTGAAGGTTTTCACTTTCTCACGGAAGTTAGGCCATGGTCCTGTTTGTTTGCAAATTGGTACCGAATTTGAATTCTGCTGTCACGGATTGCGAGTGCGAGGTGTTACTTAAATCTTATTTGTCTCGATTGCAATCTGTTAGGATCGATGGGCAATCTCGTTGTTGGAACCCGTTGGGTACGGGGCTCCTGCAACTGTCAACGAGGAAGACCGAGTGATTTGTATGGAGTTTTTATTGGAGAAAGAAGCCCTAGTTTTGGCAATGGCGACCGGCGACATACTTCAGCTGACTCCTGCAACTGAGGAGGTGGAAGTCGTTGGGGCCGTGGCTGGAGGCATCGTTTCTATGGCTTTGAGTCCTGATGGGGAGTTGCTCGTGGTGGCCACTGGAGCCGGTCAACTTCTTCTTATGACTCAAGATTGGGATGTCTTCTATGAAATCTCTCAATACCAACTCCCTGTGAGTTTTTTGGTCTAACTTGAGCTTGCGTTTCTTACTTGCCTGTCGCTGTGGTTTATACGTTTCAGCTTCACTGGCGTACGTTACTGCCAGAGCTCATAGAGACTGGTCAGCAAAGGGATTTCATTTTCACGTGATTTGGGGAACCTATAGTGTCATGTTTGGACAGCCCGTTTGTTGGTGTGGCTCTATGACAGACCATGTATGCTGAAGGTTTCGTGAATGCAAATCTCTTCCGTTGTAGATAGTGTCACTTATGAAGGAAAATTAACTGTAGGGAAGCAGCACGTCAGGACTTATTCCTCCTGGGGGTGTGCAAATCAGTTGGCGAGGAGATGGCAAGTACTTTGCAACGCTCGCGTCATGTGTTCATGAAGCGAGTGAAGGAAATAACGAAACAACCAGCTCTGTTAAGGTATGGGAGAGAGAAACTGGTGCTTTGCATTCATGCGGGGAGCCGATTGCCTCGATACAGCCAGCACTCGGCTGGAGCTCCAGCGGTTCACGCATAGCAACCGCGTTCTGTAGGGCAGATACGGGGAATTCGCCAGTGTGCCTCTTCTTTGAGAGGAATGGCTTAAAGCGAGACTCTTTTGAAATGTTGGGCCCCCCAACTGCCAAAGTGGAATCCCTCCAGTGGAACTCGGATTCCGAGTTGCTGGCGGTCCTTCTAAGATGCGGATATTGGGACGCTGTTCAAGTTTGGAATTGCAACAACTATCACTGGTATTTGAAGCAGGAATGGAGGATTCCGACCGAAGAGAAGGTGAACTTGCTTTGGGATCCGGAGAAGCCTTTCTGCATCATGCTCTGGACGGCTTCTGGTTGCTTGCGGAGGATTTCTCTCTGCTGGAAGAGTTCAGTTGTCGAAGAGACTTCGTTCGTGATTGATGGCAGTTCTGTGCTCGTAACGCCACTTCTCTTCTCCATAATTCCTCCACCTATGTTTTCTTTCAAAGTGAGTTTCCCTGCTCCTGTACAGGCTCTCGCAGCTCTTTTCGAGAATAAAAGCAGGTGTCTAGTTGCTGCAGCCCTGGCTGATGGGTCAATGAGTCTAATCACTCTTCCTGATGTTTCAACTTGGAGCGACTTAGAGGGCGAGGAGCTTTCTGCCTTACCTGCAAAAAGCGATTCTGCCGTTGACTTCGGCAACATCCGGCATATTGCGTGGTTAAGCCCAAAAGCTCTTGTTGGGTCACTGTCTGACAGCGATTTGAAGCGTGAAGAAGAAGAGGGCGTCTTGAATAAAGTGAGGTCGTCGATCTTTCGGACTGCAATAGAACGGGCCGCTACAAGCACAAATGACAACCTACTTGAGTTCGAGCTTTGCCCCAGTGACGGAACAACTGACCTTTCCGGAAGCAAGGATGGTGCGATTCGGAAGCAAGGTGGTGGTGAAAACTGGGTCCTCAAACTTGTCGGTAAGACGGCGGTCGACAAGCCAGTTGTTTCAGTTGCTCCCAATCCTCTGGCTTCGTCTTCAGAGGCCTATGTGCAGCTGGCAGATGGATCTGTAGTGTTGTACGCGTCGTCTGAAGAGGATACTGGAAGTGGACGACTGACTGGATCCACCATGTCGTTGTATGATGTTAAGTTTCCGTGTCCTTCACCATGGATGCGTGCTGTCACACACGGTAGGTATGAACAAGAGCAGGCAGTTTTGCTCGGCCTGGATGAGTCAGGGATGCTGCATGTCAATAATCAAGTCGTCAGCAGTGATTGCACCAGCTTCTCCGTACATGAAAGTGTCCAAGGGGAGTCGGAGGTCAAGGTTACCCATTTGGTGTTTACCACAAGGCTTGATACCTTGCACATTATCAATCTGGAAGAGATAATGAGTGGGCGTTTGTCAGGAGAGGAAATGACTTTACCTACCTCAAAAGCGTGTGGGACAGTAAACGGAAGCGCAGCTAAGCCCCCAAGAGTTAGGAAAGTCAAAGGAGACAACACTACAGAGAATAGTCTGAAAATCCGGCCCATGTGGGAAAGGGGTGCTCGACTAGTCACAACTATAGGTGGCACCGATGTAGCCGTAATCGCCCAAACAGTTCGTGGAAGCTTGGAAACTATCTATCCCCGTGGCTTGGTTCTCGGAGCTATAGCCTCGGCACTTACGCAGGAAAGCTACCAAGATGCTATGGTTTTAGCTAGGAGAAATCGTATCAATCTTAACGTCATCGTTGACTATAAAGGATGGGAAGAGTTTGCAGGAAACGCCTATACTTTTGTGAAGCAAGTTAGCAATTTGAGTCATATCACGGAGTTGATTGGTGCGCTCAGCAAGGATAATGTTATGGAATCCACCTACAAGAATCTGATCCCTTTATATAAGAGGTCCAGTGGGGATGTGGGGACTCAGGCTGAAACCGCCACAACTCCGGATAGTGTCATGAAGAATAGCGAGCTCCATTCACCGACGATCATGAATAAAGTCAAAGGTGTTCTTGCTGCCATCAGGTCTGCCTTGCAGAAAGAGGTTCCCGACAGTGCTGCCCGGGAGATGTGTATTCTGACCACGCATGCTAGGAGTGACCCACCTGAACTGGAAGAAGCTCTGGAACGTGTGAAAACGCTCCGGGAGGCAGAGATCAAAGGCATCAGCGAGGGAAATATTCCCAGTTTGAATGGAAATCTCAGTGCAGAGGCAGCCGTGAAACATCTGATCTGGCTCACAGACGCGGACAGTGTCTTCAACGTGGCATTGGGTCTTTATGATCTGCATCTTGCGGCAATAGTTGCTTCGCATGCTCAGAGAGATCCTAAAGAGTTTTTACCTCTTTTAGAAGAATTTGGGAATATGCCTAGTCCACAAATGCGCTACACAATCGATTGCAGATTGGGTCGTTATGAAAGCGCTCTACGAAACTGTGCAGATATGGGTGAAGACCATTTGGAGGACTGTGTGAAG
This sequence comes from Asterella californica, assembly GCA_036924285.1. Taxonomy (NCBI): domain Eukaryota; kingdom Viridiplantae; phylum Streptophyta; class Marchantiopsida; order Marchantiales; family Aytoniaceae; genus Asterella; species Asterella californica. Next base: position 17,856,080 of record JAYKYS010000002.1, on the reverse strand, counting down.
CTCGTAAGAGCCAACCCGACTTTATTTCCAACTGCATTGCAGCTTTTTAAAGACCAGAACAGGAAAAGGCAGATTCTGGATGCATGGGGAGATTACTTCCTAGAGGAAAAGAAGTTCGATGATGCAGGAGCTACATTCTGTGCTTGCGCTCGCTTTGACCGGGCCTTGGACGCTTATAGGCTTGGAGGTCAATGGGAATGTGTTATGATTATGGCTGGTCGGCTAGGTAAGACCTCAGCGGAAACGAGGGAGCTTGCACTCGAACTCCGAGATGAGCTTGAGGCCATGGGAAGGCCCAAGGACGCAGCCAGGATAAACATCGAGTATTTGGGGGATGTAGAGGGCTCTATGAGGCTTTTGATCGATGCACACGAATGGTCAGAAGTGGCTCGGTTGTCCTATAGGCACAGTCAGCAACAGTTCATAGACACACAACTTCAACCAGCTGTTCTTGATTGTGCAAATACCCAGCTGAGAGAGCTGAATGAAAGTGTAGAGAAGGTCGGCAAATACTTGGCCAGATTTCTTGCTCTACATCAGCGGAGACTGCTTCTCTCGGCAAGACTGCGAGTAGACGAGGAAGGGCAGGAAACAGTAGATTTCGATGCGTCTTCAGATATCAGTATTGCTAGTAGCAATGCATCAGGATTAAGCGGATTGAGTGCTTACACGCGAGGGTAAGGTACCTGCCCCTGTTTTCTCAGTTTGACCTTAAACCCTCGTAGGCTCCTTTTGGTACCTTGTGTAGTCCAGGTCTGTCGTGGACCAGCTTGCCACTGGAGTGAAGAGATCTAACAGTGCGTTTTCTTTCGAGTTATGTGACAGAAGTTCGAGAGCAAATACTGGAAGCACAACGACTTCAAAGGGAGGAAGGCGCGTTTACAAGTCTAGAGGAGGAACGATCAGAGCCGGCAGGTGAGTAAAACTTGGAAGAAATACCTGGACCATTGCTTCCGTTTTGGGGTGTCTTGGTCTTCGAACTTCCTCTGCTGAATTGATGAAAGAATGCTTTTTCCTTCCTGTGTTAGTATGCGTTTTGTGTAATCCTACTTTAGACAGCTACTGTATAAGACGTATCGTCGTACTCGTACACAGTAACGTCGTGTTTGATTTCCCACAATATCTGGTCCGCTCATGTGTTCTTGTATATTAAACACGTACCTTCGGTTGAAGTCCGTCATGTCTAAGTCTATTGTTTGACATTGTCCCTTGCAGTCCTGGAGAGGAGATGGCCTTAGTAGAGCATCTGAGGGGTACAGCACTGACTGGAATAAAGCTGGAGGAGCAACGTCTGCTTCTCCAGGCTCTGTTACAGTTGGGCCAAGAAAGCATTGCTCGACAATTGCAACGAGCTATTTCTCATTTCATAAAGGTGCAAGAAAATGCAGTCAGAGGAGCAGAGGAAAAGCTCAAGGAGGAGCAGTCCAGAGTTCAGGGCACGCTGCAAGAGCGCGAACAAATCGAAAATAGTTTTAGCCCAGATGCTAGAACCAAGGATGTACAATGGAAATGGGAGGTTTTGAGGGAGCAATAAAATGAATATGTAGTTTCGGAATATCATCGGTCCATTTAGATATTAGCTTCCAGTTCTGTGAAGGTATGCAGCCAACACATTGTTTGGAAACCGTTGGACATGCGTGTGTAAAGATAAATATACAACCCAATGCCACGATGGAAAGAATCACAGTTTAGAGTACAAAGTGGAGGAACGTGGAGTAACGAGCGAACGGAACAACGGGGAAGCTACTAACTAAGCGGCTGCCCCTTATGCCTGCAAGGTATGGTTTAAGGTTGGAATCTACCGTTGAACACGAAACTTTGATCAGCATTCCAGTGGAATCGAATCGAAGATAAAACACAAGGAATGGAGACAAAAGTTGGTCAAACGGCAGGAACCGGTTGGAATCCACTGGAAGATACCAAACTTTCTATCACCATTCCAGTGGAAACTAATCGGAGGCAAAACATATGAGAAGCAGACAAAGTTGGTCGAGAATATGGTACTTACTGTGTGCTTCACTGGATTCAGTTTTTGCTTCGAGTGTGTAAGTATAGTTCTTGCATCGCACTGCAAGGCTGCAGCCGAGACATGTCGATCCAAGTGGAGCAGCAGAAATTAAAACGAACATAAGCGAGAATAAACCCAGTGACGGTAGAGCAAATCGAAAGACTTCGAGTTGCAATTCGCAGAGTTCAGTTTCAGCAGACGTAAAGTCGGAACACTAGTAACAATCTGGGCATTCTTGACTTGAAACCGAAGGCGAGTAGTACGTAAGAGATAGTGGTTGAGGTTGTGCGATCCGAATTGTGCAAGTTGCAAATCGAATGTATCTTCGAGGAGAAGTAAGGAAAATTAACATGATGGTGGTTGGGAAATGTGAGGCATACAACGAACTTACCGAACCTCGACCCCAGAGTTAGAATTCGGAGGGTCATTCCTCGCCTTCGCTTGTGAGCGCGAAGAAACCGAGACAAGTGGGAATGAATGGGAAAATCTCCAAAGTAGGCAGCATCACACATGCAAACTAACACTTCATCGTTTCAGAAAATATTCGCTAAATATTATGGCTTCGCACTTGCGAACTGTCATTGGAGTCCCACAATGTTCTATGCTCCATAAACCAACCAGCTACCTTATCAAACCTTGTAAAACCATAGTGTTAGAATTGTTTTCGCAGTCGATATTACGCTCGCACGCAAGAACTCTCCATTTCAGACACTCGAAACTTGCAAACAGAAAAGTATGAAATATACTTATGCTTACCAAAAACGAATTAAGAGTTTGAAGTTCAGCACTGTTCTGGCTCATCCGAGTCTGTGGTATCACTGTCAGAGAATTAGCCTCATCTTGAAGACCTAGCGTGGACGTAAATAAGTCATTCTCACCATCAAGGGGGTGAACTTCTGTGGGAAGGACGCTTGTGGCAGTTCTTGTATCCATATTCTGTTCATAGTTCCTTGGACAAGTCCGTCGGTTGTGCCCGCCTTCCCAGCACAGAGAGCAGCGGCCCGGATCTGCTCTGGGGAGTGGCCGTCTGCGTAAACGAACGTCAAACTGAGAACTGGGAAAGTGGTTGATTTTCTGATCACGTATGGGGAACTCTGTCGGGACCACGGTGTCTGTTTGTTGCTCATCAGCTACAACTTGTGAACTGAAAATGACATCTTCTTGAACATGCGTTGACTGTTCAGCTGTTGATGTAGGTTGAGTGAATTGGGTGTTGTTATCCATTCTCACAACCCGATGTCTTCACTTTCGTTTTGCCACAGGAGGCGTACCACATGTCTAAACTGGCTCCAAAGTAGTCTATACTAATAGCGGATAAATGTCGATGATCATATATGTTTGACAGGGACGAGTTGTACCATATGTGATCAACTCGTGTTTGCGGATTCTCCCCAAGCTCTCTGTCAAACGCGATGACATCGTCACATGGCCACCCCATGGTACTCTAAGCACGTACAAGTGCCTTTGGTAGCAACTAGGTGCTTCGCAACATGACTTCTGTCGCTTGAATGACACCGTACATGGGCCTCTGCTCGGCTAGAGACCAGACAAAGGAACCCTTCAGCCGCTAGTCCATTCTCTGCTTGCCTGAGCCTGGCAAACTTTGTCAATGCATTCGAATCACCTTCAAGCTACATTCGTCGTTTAGTAAATTTCATGTAGTACCACAAATCCAGCATTATTCTCAAAGGCGTATTCCACCTTATTTGCTTCAGAGCGTTGTTCATACTCTCTGCAATGTTTGAAGTTACTTTCCCGTACCGAGAGAGAGGAAATGCATAACGGCTGTACCGTTCAGAGGAGATACCCCGCAAATAGACCACTAACTGCCTCCCTCTGTCTCCACTCGCATCAAGCTTCTCCAAAACATCGTTATACTTGTGCAATGAAAAAGTTCAAATGACAAAGTTTAAGTTCTGAAAATAATCTATTTCGGAGTACACTGTTAACAGCAGAGTGAGTGCTTGCTAAAGTCTATATCAGCAGAGAGACTATGCGGAATGTAAGGTGCAAAGGTATGGCAGATAGGACATACACTTCTCTTGTATCTGCATACAAGCACGACAAAAATGTTAACACCCCTGTTAAAAAAATGTTAACACCCCTGCTAAACTAGGGTCTTTATAAGGTTACTTGTTATCAATCAAGCAGGCCTCCTGCTAAGCTAAACCCTTGCTTATTAAGAATTTCTTGACTCTTGATGCTATCTCGATGCCACTTCAATTATATTACAAGTCATTCGATGTAGACAAAAGTTACGGCTATGGAGTCACTTCATAGCCGTACCATGTAACTCCTGACTTATAATCGAAGTGGCATGCGGAGGCTTAGATCAGGAAGTCCACGATTAAGAGAGATACTGAGCCCCCGTCCCTAGATATGCAAGACATAAGTACATATCCCTAGGAGGTCAACATGCCAAAATAGACAACACAGGTCGAGATGATTGATCATGAGACCTCTTTTTCCTAGGTGGGCGGCTCTACCACTGAGGATGGCATCTGTTCTTGTTAGGAAGAGAGGTAAAACTCATACATAAACCTAAAGGAAGTTATCTTTACATTCTTTACTAACTTTCTCTACTTCAACTTTTCTGTATAGCACCACTTTTAATGAACAAAGAGTCAAAACTATAGTACTCACTAACACCTAGCACTTGTATCTTCAGATTATGGATTCAAGTCACGAGGCAAAACTAACAGATTTCTCTCTTTCACATTTCTCATAACTTATAAACTGCACTAACTATTGCACAGAACACTATTTCTCACGATTGAAGGCACGAGGTCACTCTCCTCGATGAACTCTGCATTCTGGTACTTCACTCTTCTTCAAAGTGATATTTTAGCTCAAGCTATGAGGCAGCTTGTCTAGCTCAGTCCTGGCTTACCTACTGTCCAGTTTGGTAAGCTCTGGTGCAGCTTCTTGTAGAAATGTCAATCGGATGTTTTGGAGACATGTTTCACCGTATAAGACGTCTCGTAGCACGACATTCATCCCTTCCAAACTTGCACATCCTCTAATATGTGTCAACTTTTCCACTAGTTCTCAAGACTCTATAAGTTGCCATCGTTCTCTTCAACATCCTCAACATCTTCATCAAGTAGAAAATCTTCATCAGTATCCATGATTTGTCATGAATCCAAAATATTGATTAGCTCAACAGATTCTCTTCTCCTTCTGAACAACTTGATGCGCTTACCGGCAACAAGTGACAAGAAGTCTTAAAGGTGTATCATCAAGCTCATGCAAAGAATAAATAGTATTTTGATGTGCGTATGAGACAACATATGGACCAAACCACTTCTTAGAAAAATTTTCAAAGTGTAGAGTGATGGTTTTCTAGAGTACTGTCATACACTAAAAACCCAATCTCTAACGTGTATGGGTTTTGGTCGAAGCCTATGGGTCTTGTCAAACCTGTCTTTATTCTTGAGACGAGCCTTTTTCAGCTTCTGTTGTGTCTCTATAAGATCCTCCTTTCTATGTTCTAACTACTTGATACAAAGTGCAAGAAGTTATACACGATCCATTCCGTCTTCTCATGATAAAATAGTACATGAGGGAAGTCTTCCTCTCCTCCTCTTGACATAATTGGCTTGATCTAACATCAGTTCAATGGACATGTAAGCAATAGTAGTGCAATGAGTTGTTTGTCAACTCACAGAGCAAGGGAAAGTAACCTAAGCCACTCTCTGTGTCTACCATCACATGTCTTCTCCAAGACTTGAATAATCGATGGATGTCCTCGTTCTCTCTTACCAATCTCCTCTGAATTCATGGCAGTAATGAATTTGAATTTCACTCTGTATCGAGCAAAGAACTCTTTCAGTTCTGTATCACAACTCTTCTCTGTCTACATGTAATCTTCCGATAGACCCATATCTAGAGATAATATTCTCAAGAACAAACCTACATATATCTTCTGTGGTCTTCGTCCTCAGAGCTTGTCCTTCTACTAAGTTTGAGAGGTCTTCACGAGTCAACACCAAGTACCTCATACCTCATAACCTTGGAGGCATCACCACCAAATCAAGAACTCATTGAAAGTGAATACTAGACGGATAAGTATGCACTAGACCATCTCTGTAAAGCACCTTCGAATAAAACTAACAATGCAAGCATAAGCTCACAAAGTTCATCACATCTTGACACATACCTTTTCATTAGTATCGCTCTTCTAATTCTGTGTAGGTAGTCCAAGCTCCCTGATGTCTAGCGCACAAGGTGTCATGAAACTCTTTCATCGGTTGTTGCTTGGTTTGCAGATCATCTATAACTCGTAGCTTCAGACGCTTCCAAAGATACTTATCTTGTAACAAGTAATCATATGCCTTCCTTCTTATCTCTTTGAACTTTGCATCACTCAAACCTTCTTGTATGTTTAAGAACTCAGATAGAATCCAATGTGACACAATCTTCTCGTGTAGAACTCCTCTTTGAACGACAGTTGCTCCAAGTCTGAAGTGTGTTGACCAACTTGGCACCAAACATTTCTCTTCTCTTCATCCTCAACTTTTGCTACCATCTGATCTTCATCTACATAGCGAGCCCTAGATAACATGTCTGATATTGGATTTTCTTTCCTAGCTATGTGTTTCAGCTCAGGGTTCAGACTTCGAATATAAGCAATCCATCGCAACATTGCTATGTTTGACGCATTGCAATTTGCTATCATACCAAGCAAAGATAAGCAATCTATTTCTAAAACCACACGAGCTCCAATTAAGAACTCTCTATCTATCTTCATAGTAGTAACAACTCCTCACAATTCACGTTTCACTTGAGGATAGTTACGTTGTCTGTCTGTCAAGATTCGAACTCCAAATCTAGAAACAAATCACACATCATCTGCATCTTCCTGTCCAACTATCCATCCAATCGCTTTTGGACTCGTATCCACAATTAGTATCATAAGTCTCTCGCTCTCATAGTTAAGTCTCCTTAGTACAGGTGGAGACTTAAAATCTCCTTCAGTCGCTCCATCGTCTCATGATGATCTTGCCGTCAAGTGAACCTCTTCCCTTTTCTCAGAAGTGCATACAAAGGCTCCACAACGTGTGCATAATGAAGAATACTCACATGAAAGAACACACAAGCTCCTAAGAAACATCAAACCTCATTGATATTAGTACAGTCTACTATCCTTGCTATAGCATCTACCTTTTTTGGGAACTGCCACCTTCCAAAAATATTGCACAAATGACCAACCACCACAATCTCTAACATTTCAAAACAAGATTTGGTACCTGATAGAGTGAGGTGTACCTCCTCCAAACGTGTTAGAATCAAATATGATCCACAATAAACTTTCTTCAACCATTAGAAGTTATAGGTCCTCCTTGTCTCTATCAGACAGCCTTTCATGAGAATATCATCCAGAAATGATATAATGTCTTTAGGTACAAACCTCGTATGCATCGCATTTTGCATGTGAGCTACCGAGTTTGTTGCTCCTTGAGAAAAAATGCGCATCCGCATCAATCCCAAAAGTGTATGTATGATAATCAAATCTCTATTCTCCAAAGCAGATTGAAACTGATTGTAACATGAAAACAGATCTCCAATAGAATAGACCGACCTTCCAGCAAACGCCTCAGCTATCTCATGAACCACAGGTCCTGTTCCAACGTTTCGAATCGTGATGTTGTTGACAAGCTGTAAGTCTTGGATAAAGCACAAAGCTCTTGTCTTCTTAGGCACTATGACCCATCAGCTCGAGTACGGAGCCATAGATGATCCAAGAATATCCATCTTCATCTTCTCCTTCAATAGCTCAATAAGCTTCTGTAGTAAGGCATGAAGGACTGGAATCGGCACAGACTACAGAATCAATTATTGTTGGCTCCATCTGTTATGCGAATCAACAAGTAATTGGGTCATCACTGGCTTCACCTTCTTTGCTACAGCTTTATATTTGACGTGTATCTCTGCTTCTTGACGAGAGTCACACCAGCAGATTGCATCTTTCCATCCACTTTCTAGTCTTGGATGAGGATGATATTGCAAGTACAAGATAATCTCCTCATAGACTTTACGAGGATGGATGGAGATCACCACCATATCTCTGATCTGCTCCATCATCCTATCTACATCATCTAACCATCGAACAAAAGACTATACACTGACAAATTCCTCGTATACACCAGAAATCATCTCATCTTCTTTCAGAACTCTTATACAATGCAGATCTGCTACATGCTTCTCCATTTGTCTCTAACTCTTTACAGTCAAATCCTCCACTCGTGTGAACTCATTCCAATCATCAGAACTAAAATTCGTCAAATCAGATCTCTAAATCTGTACATCATACACATCCTCATAATCTTGAACAGCCAGTCATTAGCCTCTTGTGATCTCTCGAGTTGCTCAAGCGAGATCATGGTAGTAGTAGATCCGTCATTCTTGCTATCTCGTCCTACAAGAGTGGGTTCTGAAAACCTTTACTTCTACAAATAAGAGAATCTCTCAAAGTTTGTCTATTTTGTTCGTATTTCATATGAACCGTCAAAAATTGAACATAACATCTATCATCTAGATTACGGATCTTCAAGACTACGGATCTATAGATCCATCATCCATCACCTTGGTCTTCATCCGCACGGTAGTGATATAAGACTGACCAAGAATGATAGAATACAAAGCAAAAGTTTGCACGAAGAAGTGTTGATCTACCTCCACATCATCTATCTTCATCTCACATTAGACAGTCGTCGTATAACTCACTCTTATGGTTGTTGATAGCACATAGCACCCAACCATGATTCAGTTCTATAGATCACTGTCCTCTCTCGTACATCTCTCGCCACATGATGTTAATCTCAAATCCGTGATCAACTAAAGCAGCAACAAGTTTAGACAAAACCCCAAGATGTACTCGTGTAGCAGTCACGATGGTGTTTTCATAATTCTGGGTCATTCATTGAAGCTCCAATCACATCTATCATATGTCTCCCTACTTGCTCGGACATCACATGTCTCTTTCGTTTGATGATGTCGATGATCAACTCTCTCTCTTTGCAATACCAAGAATCTCCCGAAGAAAAAACTCAACTCGTGCATCTAGTATCCTCTACCCAGAATGCTCTTAAGATCAGTAGAAGTTTCAATGTCTGCACCCAACTTGTATGCCAGTGTTTTCTTCTTCTCTTGGACAGTAAATCGTCTATCAGTGTGAAGCCTTGATTTGTCATTTTTGTTAATTACTTGACTAGTTGTAGAGTAAATAAGAAGAATAGATAATAGAAGATAGAGGATAGAAGTAGAGTAGTCTTAATTAGAAGTTTAGTAAAGAATATCTACTCTTGAAGAATCAAATGAAGTTGTGAAGTCAGTTTGGAAGGAAGTTCCTAATAGATAATGGAAGATGGATGCTCCGGATGAAGAGCTTTCGAATGATATATTGTGCGAGACAAACGGAGTCCGAATGACGAAGTTATTAAGGATTGAAGTATCAATGAAGTCGGTGAGGAGTGACTTCTTCGTACTTTGGCTGACGAAGAACTTTGGTGAAATTGCAAAACTTTAATGCGGCACGTGATATTATAGCCATCGCGATGTATAAGAGTAGCGAGTAGGTCATTTGTCGTATTGTATCAATAGTGTTACGAAGGATGGAAAGACTCATAGAAATTTATTGATGAAGAAGAGTAACTTCGGCGAAGACTGTTTATGAGAAGAAATTCCAAGGGAGGAAGTTTGTTCTTCGTACCTCATTCCATACTTCGTACCTCATTCCATACTTCGTACTTCATTTTGATTATTCGTCTTTTATCACTACCTTCGTTTTTCTTATGCGCGGAATGCACACATCAAAGCCACCACGACTTCATACCTTGGATGTGAACTACGCCGGACTTCGCAGGGATGAGAAGGACTTAGAAGACATGGACTTGTCTTTTCTTCTGCTACCTTGGTGGTTGATGGTATCCGCGAAGTTAGTTCAAGAGCTTCGTGTGTTTCAAGAATATCCCTCGGATGAACTTTATGGAAGATCATGAAATTGAAACGAAGACAACTGGTGCTTCAGTCCAATTGAGAATCTGACGAAGCCGAGAAGGATGGAAACTTACTCTTTGATAGTATTTCGTCGCATGCTCCAGTGGAAACGGATCGTAGCTTTCCTCGGCTGTTCAGGGAGCTATCAAGTAACTATTGGCTATAGCACAAAAGACTTCCTCGATGCAAAGAAGCGAGAGGTAGCGGATGCTATTATAGAAAATAATTTATCACCAGACGTGCACTACCATTCCAATATACTATGTTACCTGCAACCTGCAGTCAAGTACCGCGATCTCTTGTCAGCCTTGTCATTCTCTCTCTTAAGATTCAACCTCGTTCTTTCTGTGGACCCTCTCTCTGATTCCACGTTCGAGTTGTGAACTTTTGAGTGTACTGATACGAAAATATCTTACATTGCGTCTCTGTATGAAATTTGTGAATGATCTCCACTCTTACATTGCGTTTCTGTATCAAATTTGTGAATGATCTCCACTCGGATGTTGTTTGCAGTGCAAGTACTTTTGATACTATTGCACCAGAGATCATATCAGCGTACTTTCTTTGAGTTTTTAATTTCGATCCATATCTACAAACTCGCACTCGACAATTTGAGTCCGATTTTGTTCTTTGAAAAGCACGACCATGATGAAAGGATTTTGTTCTTTGAAAAGCACGCCCATGATGAAATGGCCAGCCTCCACTGCGCACTCAAACTCCATAAAAGTCCTCAAACTCCCCGCCCAGCCTTAGTCTACTCGTGGCTTCTCGGACCTGCTCCAAAGTCCGACCTTGGAGATCATGGTTAGTTCTGTTTCTCTTTTCCATCTGCATCCTCCACCATTCAAACGCAGTCTGGACTTCATTTCCATCGCCATTCTGTTGCACGAGAAATGCTGCTCCCACCTACCCGCTGGGAAAATATAACTGATCGAGAGAACTGTTTGCACTATCATCATTCATGTCCGCCTCGACGAATTCCACAACTCATGCACTACACAAATCTATGCACGCGACACAATTCTAACAATCACCGTTCTGGATTCACGTACCATCACTCCGCTTCTTCCCCCTGCATAACTTTGTTTCCTCTTCTCGTGCTACTTCGCGCACGTTTTCTGTCACTCTCCACGTTTGACAGACGAAACGCAGGCAGGGACTCTACATGCCGTGTTGGAAGACAGCTTGGATGGACAACCGACGAACTGGTACGGAGAGTGACCAAGAAGCGCTTTATAAGTCACAGGGGTGACCAAGAAGGTCTCAGTTTTTTGGAGGGTGACAAAGTAATTATCCCGATTACTGGATAAACCAAGTTTGTCATCGGCAATTGGGTGCTGCTGAGTATGACATGTGGACTTGGCCGAGCCACCTGCCTCTTTGTCCCTTAGAGACTTCTCAGCCTCTGCGCTGTAGTAGATCCTTCGCATGCACAGCGTTGCGTGAATTGTCCGTCAGCCGGTATAGAAACTGTACAGTAGAGGCTAACTGGAAGCTGTTTGCATGCACAAGCAAACATGTCTTGTCTCTCATGCAGGCAATAGTAAAAGTGATCGAGCTTCTGAAATATTCATTTAGGGCTGTTTTCTAAGGTAGGAAATCTTGTCACTCCAAGACGCAAGAGGACGGCGTCGAGCTGCCTATTCTTCCCTTTTCTGTTGCACAAGCGGGGAGGATAGTAGTACAGTACAATAGCGAAGATGGTGAATGCAGGGGCAGATGCGAAGTCCCAAAGCACGGCGAAAGTTCTAGGGCGGATTATGATAGCAGGGGGTATCACCCTAGCAGGCGTTTCTGTGGGAACAGGCATAGCCCTAGGGCTTTACTTCGTTGGCAGGGGCATCGAGCGCCACGGGATCAGCACAAGGGCCGAAACTGAAGCAACATCATCAGGAAGAGATACCAAGAGGGACGAGACTGAGAAGTTAGTCGCAAGCATTCCTGCTTGATTATGATCGGGTGTGAAAGCAATGCTACTGCAACTGTAAGAAGAAAAGAGGGGCTCGTGGCCGTTTAGAGGGAGTACGGAATCAAGTGATTTTCGTCTGATGTTGATGAAGTGGCACAGCGCTCGGCGTTCTTGACTCATGGATGCAACTTAGGAAACACGAAATTATCTGTATGGGCAGATACGGGACACAACGCTGACCGCTCGACGCCAACCGAATAAGACTTTATGTGGACTACTGTAGGACCCAGCTTCGAAGAGGTAGCAATTTCCGTCTCAGTCGGCACAGTGAAATGTCCCCATGTTAGGTTTTAGAAGGAATGAGGCTTAGGGTCGGAAGCGTGTGTTTAGAGTGACAGGTTTCAAGTTCTAAGTCATGATAACATCAGTGACGAACTGACAGCAGAAGCCGTGTCACAGGGAACAAGAAATGCTGGGATCTGTACCAGTGAACTGCACGAAAAGGATGTTGGACTCCGTGAACCTGGTACTGTTTTGCACATTTCTTAAGGATTTTGGCAACAGTTTAATCCAGTTTCTAGTTCAGTATTCCAAAATGTATCAAACTAGTGTGAAAATCCCTGAAACGGAAAGGGCTCCCGTGCTCGAAAGGAAACGAGCTTCCGTATTTACCTCTTCCCCTCGTATTGCACAACTCGATGTCTTGTTTCTCTGATATGATGAACAGAGCTTCAGTTGATTAGCGGATATGGACAACTGAATGAAGTCAATAACTAAATGCAATCTAGTCGACGAGCCTGAAAATTTGTCTGCCATCTTCAGCGTCCAATGTCCGTATACGAAGCCTGCTTTTCTCGTGGCGAGTGCTAATTGTGACACTTTGTCCAAAACGAGCTCCCAGCTGCAAAATCGTCTCATCGCTGACATATTTGTATTGTAGATAGCTTGGAATCTAACGCTCCACTTATTGAACCTCCTCTTTTAACAATGCTCCTCAAGTAAGATAATGCACCTTCAGTAATTACCTCTCCAGGAGTGAGGACTGGAATGCCTGGTGGGTAAGGACAAACCAGCTCGGCGCAAATCTCACCTATAGAATGGGCGGCATTAACCTTGACAGTTCTGCAGAAAAAGGCATCCCTCGGACTCAAACCTATATCGGAGGAGAGACGCAGCGCTGAACTGTTGAAAACCTCATCTTCATGCGGTGGAGCTGACGCACGACTGTCGACCTGTTTTGAGAAACGCGTAGCTAGTGCTTCGAAGGATTCGACAAGTCTGTCTATGTCACGCTCGCAAGTGCCCAGACTAACCGCAAATGTGATCGTCCGAGATGCAGGCAACTCGGCAATTACGCCATACTCCAAGCGTAGAATATCATCCGCTTCAAACCCATCGATACATAGTCCCCATAATCCTACCGTAACACGAAGAGGATCCAGCGCAGGTAACCTTCCACAGTCATGCATTATTGTGTCCATGTCCATCACAAACAATGACGGTATAGCTTTCAAGCGTTCACTTGCCTTTGCTGCATGTTCTAGAGCCTTCTTCAATTTGGAGGGTGTACCGCCTTCACTCATCTGAGCCCGGGCTGCATCGAGAGACGAGAGGAGGAGGTAACTCGGACTTGTGCTTTGCACCATTTGGAGGCACTTGCCGATAATTTCGTGGCTCACCCTTCGGCCTCTCACGTGGAGCATGGACGATTGTGTCAGTGAGCCTAACACCTTGTGAGTAGACTGCACGGCAATGTCGGCTCCTTGCTCCAGAGCAGACTGTGGCAGATCTTCATGAAATTTGAAGTGAGCTCCATGAGCCTCATCGACTATTAGAGCAACATCATTGTTGTGGCATACTTCTGCTATTTTGTCGATAGCACTGCAAACGCCAAAATATGTTGGCGAAACCACCAGGACTGCTCCAATTCGCCCTCCATTTTCTCGCACTTCTGTGATGGCAGTTTCAATGTCTTGAGAGGCGACTCCGTGAGCAATTCCCCACTGGGAGTCATAGAGTGGCAGCACGTATTTCGGCAAAGCTCCGGAGAGAATCATGGCCGAAGTTGCAGAGAGGTGACAGTTCCGGGGGAGGATGAGATAATCTCCAGGCTGACAGGTGGCCATGACCGATGCTTGAATTCCACACGTAGAGCCATTGACCAGGAAGAATGTAGCGTTTGCACCAAACAGCGCAGCGGCTTGGCCCTGGGCTTCGGCTATGACTCCCTCCGGTGAGAACAGATTGTCGAGCCCGGGAAGCTCGGGCAAGTCATGAGCGAACGCAGATATTCCCACCGTCTCCACCATCCGAGACGGTGCTCCAAGTCCTCGACGATGTCCTGGGAAATGGAAGGACGCTGCATCTTGCGCTGCGCACTCCTTGAGAGCCTCCAACAGCGGTGTTGTCGGCTCATCAGCTCGCTCTCGTGCCCCCGTATCAGAATCTCTATCATTAGTTGGGTGCGATCCCCGGAGCTCAAAGGAGGGAAACTGAGAAACAGCCGCATCTTCACTGGTCTCGCTTGTTGTTCCTGTGTCCTCGTTGCTAAGTAATCTTCTTCGAATATCAACGGGTGCAGAACTCTGCGCTACGACACGGCCTCGCCTGCAACTGTGTTCCGAATTCCAGTTGATTTTACAATTCATCGAAGCATCGCATGCATTCTTAACTCGAGCTATAACGTATCGTGAGACGTCTCTACCTTGAATTTGAGGAGATTTCAACCCTCCTGCTGGCAGGGGTAGTGGCAGAGCATTCAAAAGCGCCATTTTACCCTGCCAAACTAATAATAATCAACAAATCGTCACGGTCAGTAGTCTGGCCGAACCGACTGCACTTTTCCTGGCCACATTGCTAATCGCATGTGTCCCGAGGAAAGCTCCCGTTTCGTAAACGTTGATAAAACTCTTCGGTCGCTCCTTTTTCCCTTCTGGTACTCCGCTCTCACTTCAGACCACTTCCTCTGGCAAACACTCGTCGAAGTCGCTGTGCGCGCGCGTATGCATAGAGCAAGAGAGCGGAAGGGAAAACACGCATGCAGCACCGATACAACGCTGAAGCAAGAATACCTTCGGAATCTAAATCTTTGTTGTTAAGCGTGTCATTTGTTTCGTGCCATATAACGGGTGAGAAGGGAACTCGGACCAACTTATCAGATGACTTGCGTCCTTATCCAGCATTTGCCCATCACATCTTGGTTGGGTGGTTGGGGTCATTATGTGTGTCTCGGAGCAATCCCAACCAGGTTACGAGACCTAGGAATACAAGAAGTGAAGACATCATGAGCTTCGATCAATTTCTCTGATACAGAACCATATCTCAACTATTCCGAACTGATGACTGCATCGACGAACCGGAATTGCATACCTTCTCTAGGGGATTCTCTTCTGTCTGGAAGGTAGGGTTTTAAGTTCAAATCTGGTCTTTATTGTGCACAGCAAACTTCTTTCCTTCTGCATGCGAGGAGTTAAAACATTTTTTAGTTCGCTTCCCTCGCAATCCCTTGTTTGTTTCCCTTTACTGGCACCACCGGATAAAGCATCCGATGTTAACAAGTACCTGAACGAAAGTAAACTAAAATGAAGATGCACCGAATACGGAAGGTGAGAGTCCTGCCCAACGCGTAAGAAGACGACTGTGCTTTCTTGCATCAAGAACCCAAAGTATGTACACCTTGAGCAGACACGACAGTAGTTGCTATTATGGGAAACTCGTGTGTGATCAATGAGGGATCTACATACCTAAGCGGCGCCCAGAGTGAACACGGCAGAGTGGGGAATCAAGGGTCACGACTCACCACGTCCAAGAAAGAACATGGGGATGGGAGGAGAAGAGAAGTTGTCGACCTTCACGACTGTCAGACCATCCGTATCAGAAGGTTCTCGAGCCCTAACTTTGTTGTACTGTTTTGTTTGTGAGACTCGACCTGGAGAATTTTAGATTCACTCTATTAGTCTAGGAATATTTGCAGAAGTTATACGTCCGGACGTAAAAACTACGTCCAAACTTGTGGAATGAATTGTCAACAAGTAATGTAGAGGGTATTGCCTTCGTATATTGTATGTACGGTAAATGGTGAATAAATAATTATATATATACAACTTGAAGTTTTGGCGGTAAGGAAGGAAAAGGAAAAGCGAGAAGTGATTAGCACAGGAACAAACGTTCACTGCTGAATATGCATGCGGGGAACTTTTGCTCGATTATTGTTATCGAGAATATATATATGTATTAAATAAAATATATATACTAAATAAATATATATAATTAAAATATTTTGTAAAAAATATCGGTTAACTCATTCCTGGAAACACGAGGAAAACAGGAGATAAACAATAAGTCTTGACTGCATTGTCTCCCTTCAGAAGATACAATTCAGGGGAACTATACTCATTAATACATTAATTTATGCAGAGTTTAATTTAAGGTATTAGGTATTGAATTAGGAGGATTAGGTATTGAATTAAACGCTCTGGATATTAGTCTCCTCCATCGAAAGATGGAGGAGGTGAATAATATGCAGGTGCTCTGAATGCTACGAGACTCCAACCGGAGAGTATGGATATGGTTAGTCAACACCGGAAAAGACACTGTCACAGAAGAAAAGAAAAGAAACAGAACACGCGGTTCTTCCCAATGCCCAGTGCCGTGCTCATCCGGTTTTATCTTTTCGTATATTCGTCTTTTATTATCAATTCTCTTCTTCTTTTCAGAGAAGTTTAGGACACAGGCTCAACTTGCAGAGAAGCCATAGTAACATGGCTTACTCGGGAGCAGCAAGTTTCAATCAGAGAACTGTGGGGCTGCCACCTAGTGATTGATATTTGTAATTTATAAATTGCTTACAAACTTCCCACAGTGTTTTTTTCTCTTAGTCAACACCACCGCCTTCTCTTCTCAACTCAATCTCAGAGTGTGGATCCTGGAAGTCCTGGAGCTTCAGCTGCATTCACTAGGCACACCTTTGCGTTCACGTTTCCGTCAGAAAGGTTACATTTATCTGGCCGTTATGATAGTATTATTTTGGTGATCAACCGGAAGGCAAACGCAACCTCTCACGACCATGTAAATAATTATTAGATACTGTAGTGGTTCATTTTGAAGTGGAGATTCTGATAGAATACCCGGATATCATTTTGAATTTTTTTGGTCGACGGAAACACGAACGCACTACCCAACGCGGCCTTGCGAATGCAGCTTTAGTGAATTGGTTTTTTCTTTCGCATCATCATCCGGCTTTGGTTCAGTTCATGCACCAGCAGAAGCTACAACTATGAACGAGTCGGAGTCGTGCAGCATCGGATCGAGCTTGGCGCACATGCAACATGGAAGTGTGAGAAAGTGCAATGCAACGGGTAAACCGTTTCACGTCGGCCCCTCAGATTTCACCTCAGTCCATGCACCAGCAGAATCACGCATTATGAGTGAGTTCGAGTCGGTAGAGCTCTGGGCACATGCAAGGTGGAAATGCAACACGGTAATCTCACATCACCCGCCCGGGCACTCGACTGCAACGTGCCCCCTTCTCGACTCCATTGTAATCTTTTCTGTGCACTCCAACCGAATCGCAGGTCGAGCTACAACCGATTATAGTTGACAACAAATATTGAAGGACTTCTTGAGTGGTAATATTCTTCTTAGTAGACCATTGGATATTATGATGTTTCCATGATGCTCGCATCTTTTCTCTCAGGAATGTGAGTTGGTACCAGTTAGGAAACCTTGCATAACTTGTTTGGAAGCATTGTGAGAAATGTACAAGTTGTTAAGTAAACAATTGGCTAACTAACCAAAAGGTATGAGGCTTCGCTAGTAAAAGGAAGGTTAGACTTATGTCAGAATAACTTATTATAATTGTTAAGGAAAAATCTTAAACCTGAGCATTTAAATCGACAATAAATATATAAATTTGAATATTTGCTTCAATTATTAGCATTTTTAATATCAGAAAGGGCTAATCTATTTGAGAGGTATATATACCATAAAAGTCTAGGATCTTTGACGTATAGGATACATATAAGTAAGAGTTCCATCCGATCCGTATTTGGATTCGGTAGAGGTTTATACTTTTCCACAACGGTGAATGCTTTTTTTTTGGTAGACACCTTGTTTATTTCATTAATACTTAGAGCACCTTGCATATATATTCACCTCCTCCATCAAATATGCTGAGGTTTAATTTATTATTTAACCCTTTGGTGCCAAAAGAATTAGATAATAAGTTAAAATTAATATATAATAGCTACTGGTTCCTTGACTTGTACTTTCAGAAGTGAGATAGTCTACTCATGCTTTATGTATGGGTTTTCTCGTGTTTCTAAGTTTAGGTTAACAGTTAATATTTCTAAAATATCTTAACTTTTATTATCAACTTGGTATAGGATTTTCACTTGATATTTATATATTTTATCGATAACATAAGCGAACAAAAGTTCTTAGAAGTTCATCTTTTATACATATTTCACTGAAGATTGAAGAGAAAAATAAGCTTAATTTATTACTTCATCGTTCTATCGTGAAGGATTAGGTAATAAGTAATTAGTATTAATTAGACTTAATTTTTTAGTCAGTAAGCGGCTGGATACTCTTGGAGGCGCATTGGTGTGGATTCATTTATGGATTCTCTAATACATTTCCTCTGTAAGATTAAAATTTAATAGTAATATACTAATTTTATTTCAATAATACTTAGTACAGAATTCTTATATAATAATTATATCTTTTTGTAATTACTGAAACCGAGCAAAAATTCCCCAAAGGTGGTTGAGCATGCTTATTTATCACCTATTCCAAGTTCCGAAGAAGGGTAATGCAAAGAGGTTTAATTTATCATCTAATCCTTCCGACGGGAAGGGTTAGGTGATAAACTAAAATTTAATAAAAAAGAATTTAGAGAAAAAACCACTCTTATGGCTCCTGGAGCGCAGTCCCACTTGCATGACTACAGGTTTTATCCGGAAGTTTCGGAATGCAATTTGCTCTAACAGATAATATGTATGTTAGAAATATATGTTAATTAAATATTACTCTATACTTAAAATTATAGAATTATCGTTAGCACTTCATAAACCACTGTATCTGAGATTAATAGTAATGACATTTCGACCTACACTGTCCGATCTTCACTCCACCGTCTAGTCCAATTGGCGTTCCAGATTTTTCTTGTCCTCTCTCGCTTGTCTTTTTCTTCGCTCGGGCGAAGTGCATGTTACAGACATATTAATATCAGTGGCACTTAACTTCAACCAATAGTGTACAGAGAACAGTGATAGAGTGCGAACAGAGGCTGCATTACTACATAACAGTCCAAGTCTTCATTAAGAAAACCTGACTGTAATAACGAGATTTCAGAAAACTAAATCTCATCGACTTTAGGTAGTCTTTACATGAACTTGACCCAAAAGTCACAATGACAAACATCGTACTGGAGCTCCAACCATCTATCATACGTTTTAAAAAGTCATATCACCGTTATTCAATATGTTAAATTTAGTTTCTAAGGTGAAATTGTATCATGAATTTGTTCTTGAATACTAACTCATTCTTCTCTATCTTTAATATGCTAAGCTAATATACTAATATGCTATAATGATACTATTTCTACTAATATGTATAAGCTAAATTTATATTTATGAAATAAATAATTTTCCCTCTACATGTTAATGATGCGAGAATGACAATTATTATAAGCTAAATTATATTAGTCAAGCAAAGCCATCTGAATCTAAACTCAGAAAGTGGGATTTTTTGATAGTACTAAATGCCAAATAGACTCAAACACATGCAAGCTTACTAAGATCGGCAGAATCCAAGCAGCAGACTTCTGAACATCATGTAAAGAGTGACCCACAATTTGAGAGAGAAGGTTGTGAATGTCAGCAAAACAAAAATCATACGAATGGTCTCTAGATAGAGTTCATGTAGATACACCATGAATTGTCGAACTATATAACATTAGTTTCAAACCGCATAAATGTCACTTCATTGTCATGTAGAACCCGTGAATTCCGCACCAAACTGGAACCTGATCCAGTGTTAAAACAACTTAAAACCAAATTCCAGGATTATATGTTCACAGCAAAGGACACGAGACTCGATGTAAAAAGTGGACTAAGAAGATACTTCTCCTTCCTTCAAATTTTAAAAAGTACCTCGAGAAATGAAAAAGGAAATACGTCCCCTATTCCCAACTTTGAGAAGAACCTACGGAAGGAAAGCTGCTTTCCTATCTCTTTTAAATATAAAAGTAGTCTTCAAACTGAGTCAAAGGAGGTAGTCAAAGGGGAAAATGGAAATACGTATTCTTCCGTGGACTAGGGAATAGTATCCAAGGAGTAAAGAAGTAGTTTAGTTACACTTTCTTGCGATTCTGTGATACATAGAGGCAAGATAACTATCAACTTCATTTGGTGTCTTTTTAGTATGTAAAAGGTGTAAATTAGAAGTCATAAAATAGTTCGTGAGCTACAACAAAGCAAATAATAACTGGATCAAAAAAGTGGTCTTATCATGAAATCTTATCCATTACTACTCTTTCATGTATAACAAATAATATCTAACATAAGCTACCTTTAATCTTTTGTTACTTCCCCTAAGAATCATAACCCGGGAAAGAACTAAACAGTTATATCCGTCCACCAAAGTTTACAAATGCCAACGGGATGGAAGAGGATAAATCTTCATGCGAAATTTGCAAGGACAAGGGTTTGGCATTGTGTTCAAAATAAGTTTTTATTTTAATTATGAACTAGGTTTCGAGGGTCCAAATATTACACGTGTTAGAAAGTTGGTTTTCTCATTCTGGTTTCACAGAAGACTTTGCTTGCAGTTGTTTCTGCGTGTCATACAGTATTTCTTTTTAGAAGTTGTACGTAGTAAATATATCTCAGCATGAACTAACTTCACCTGGAAGTGGAGGCCCATGCTGAGATCCAAGTTATTATCAAATGGAAGTGATTTGTTTATGCTTATAGAACAGACTGCTAGTGTGGTAAGAGTTTACTTATGTGGACTCTCCCATCTCAGTTCGAATTCTGAAGTACTGAGACAGAAGTACCTCTGGTTAGAGTTGACTAGATAATAGTAATAGATAAAAGTCTTTCAATAGTTCTGAAAGATTTAGATGGGTCTATGTATTATGATTTTAAAGAGATTTATTACAAAGAAGTTAGATGCATATACTTGTACGTTGATCATAATTGTACTTGAGTAGAATTGCACATGATTGGTTTGGAAGCTAAAATAATCCGTGCAAAGAATACAATAAATAATACAATGACACTGTAATACAAAAAACCAACTGAGGTCAGGTGAATTATAATAAAAGTAACACAGTATACGTAAAACTAAGACTTCCATGGTTACCATGAAAGTCTTCACAAGTGGATTCTAATCTCATGATTTCTTCTTTCTTTCAAAACATCTTGACAAAGATCTAAACCAGACTCACTGAAACTTGAGAAATATGCACGAAATGTAAGACACAAGTACCATTATCAATGAAAATAACAAACTTATCATAATAACAGAACAATACCCGGTTAGTTTATTTATTAACGTGGTTGACACGAGTAGCGGTGTCCACACTTGATACTCCAACATAAAAGAAACAAGATATCGTTCCCAAATGAATGTGGCACGAAGTGATATGATACAAACAAGTATGATGAACATAAGCGTGAAGAACTGTGTTATTCATCCCAAAGAATAATTTGTGAATCCAAAAGTTGGAAACGTGGTTTAGTTAGTAACTTACATTCAACCTTACAAAACATTTAAAGTTACTATTATCGTTCTTCTTTGTACATACTTATTCCCTCCACCTTCCGGTTTCTG
This sequence comes from Asterella californica, assembly GCA_036924285.1. Lineage (NCBI taxonomy): Eukaryota > Viridiplantae > Streptophyta > Marchantiopsida > Marchantiales > Aytoniaceae > Asterella > Asterella californica. The sequence continues at coordinate 17,834,328 of JAYKYS010000002.1, read as the reverse complement.
CTAAAACTCTTCATGTCGTTGGTATGGTTAGGATTCTAAGAAAATATCTCCCCACGGCCTTGTACATTTAATTGCATTTTCTGCTATTAAAAAATGTAAGTGTTATAAAGAAAATATATATTAAACTATTTAGAAAATTAAATTATCTATAAATATTATATGATAATTGAGGCTTGAGTTAGCACACAGATCCAGACATAACCTATAAGAGAAACTAACACTCACTCGCTACCGAAACTATAATTTGTAAATTGAATCGCATCAATTTATCCATACATTGGCTTAGTCCTTAACCTTTTTGGGCGGGAAGGTTAAGGAATAAATTCATCGAAAGCAAACCGACCTTCTAAGTATACATGGGGGAATATATGATGATTACGTGGAGCATTCACGGACGAGAAATTGAAAAACACCAATATATTAGATGTTACAGTTTTAGATATATAAAATGGATTATTCACCTCTCTTCCAAGCTAGAAATTAATGTTATGCGGCAAGCTAATTTCTCATCTAACATTTCTAACGCGTGAGAAATTAATGTGTGAAATTAATGTATATTTTTACTTCAGTATACCCTCGCACTTGTATCTCCATAAGCACCTGACCTTGCACTTCACTTATGGGTTTTTTCTGACGTTACCGTTGTCCCAAGAATGACTAACATTTAACAGTTAAATGTAAATTTAGTTTTTACTAAAATTTAGTGTAGATTTTCTGTATAATACTTATAATATTTTGATAATATATAGAGAACAAAAATTACTGAAGTCGATAGAGCATGCTTATTATTTTTTAAATTCAAACTCAACACTAATAACGATACACAAAGAGGACTGGGTGGTGGTGACTGCAAACCATTTGAAGAAGTTCGTAATCGAGTCAAGCGTCCAGAAGGAGAGGTTTCACCTCATGTACACTAAGTGTACATGAGATGTAATCTATATTCTGACCCTTCAGGCGGAAAGAGTTAGAATATAAATTAATGTCCACCCAGAATGACGCGTATTGACAATAGAAGTTTCGGACTTATATTCCCAAGAACGCATCAACCCGCTCCTCACTTATGGGTTTTCTCCGGATGAGTTAGTTATTCCGGGACTGGTTAACATATTATATTTATGAATTAAATTAATTTTCTATAATAGCTTATTAGAATAATTTTTTATAACACTTGCATGTTTTCTGATAAGAGAAAATAAAATTCACTGTACAAGGCCGTGGAGAAGGATATTCACGACTTCTCCCATTGCATGTTTTATTATTTCAGTAAAACACGTTGTTAGTAGATGTTTTTTCTTTTATTGTTATAGTTTTAAAGTGTTTTCAGTTAATTGTTAAATCATATACTTCCCAAAGTTTCGAGGCAAGGATACTCCATCTCTTGTTATTACGGGTTTACAGGTATCAGAGTAGACAGGGTTATGACACGTGAAACTGTTGAGAAAATTGCAGTGTCCAGGTACAAAACGTACTTGTCACATCAGTTCCCATACGAAGACTTTGACGTTATGGATACAATTTTAAAAATAATAATATTAGTAATCGATATACTTTTATAATTTTGTTGACTTAGGAAAAATTATATTGTTTTGTGTACGTGGACCTAGGTGGTTGGGGAAGCTGGGTAATGAAATAAAACAAAAAATTATTTGTAGAGTGGACTTATTATCTCTTTGCTTGACTAACAAACTTTGATTTTTCTTCCGAAAAATCAAAGTTTGTTCATATTTATTTATCATATATCAAGATAATATATGATAAATAAATAAATAAATAAATAAATAAATATCAATTTGACCTATGAAGATCATAGGTCAAATTGCATGTCGATGTTGAGAGGACTCAGCTCCACCACTAAGGACATGACAAAATTATTTACATAAAGAAAACACTAAAGTAAGTAACTTATCTGATTTCAGCAACTGCAACAGGTAAGCTCACTCGACCGGAGTCAATCATGCTACAGTAAGATACTCTATGTCACATTGTAACGTTCGACCGCAGATCACGGAGTCGAGTCGTCCGTCTCTAGCCAATGGATCGCCGAACGTGAACCTCCCTGAAGACCTTATACTATATTTGTGTCTCCAGATCCAGTTCGTTAAACTTTCCGCTAATAAACACCAAGGATTGGATAACCGTCGGACGGGTTTGGAATAACTAACTAGTCTTTGGCAGGCCTCTGCTACTAATCTCAGGTTTCAGAATATCGTGGAAACTATTCCAGGCTTGGGGTTTGGTAAAATTTGGGCAGCGCTTCCGCTACAGGTGGTCAAGTTGGAACGCAATAATCCCTGCAAGACTACAGCCAAGACTAGGAAGCCTAGTGGATGCTAGGAAGTAGGAAGGTACACAGAAATAGAGTAAACTCCACACCAGACGCTTCAATCCACCTTTGGCACTCAATCCAAGCTTGCTTATCCTATATCAAAGCAAATCACGGGCTCATATATATTACACAGCGTTTACTTGCTGACAAGGTCTCGGAGAAACGCTCATACCGGCAATCTTTCCTGCTACTGGAATTCTCTGATGAGAATTCAACTTCGGAACTCCAATCCTTCCAAAAAACTTGTCCTCGCCTTGAATATGCTGATTTCTCACTCAATAACTAAATTGTCCAAGTATCTAAAGTACTCAGTGGTTTATTAACATTCTACTCACAAACTAGCATGGTCTCTGTACTCAGGTTCTCTCCTTCTCTTCAATTACAATCTCTCAGCGGTTATCCGTGCTCTCTGCCTGACTTTCTCTGTGTATAGTCTGTGAAAACCAGAAAAGTGACGATTTAGGGTTCGCGACCCCTAGTTAAGCATTCCTCATATGGTTCCAGTCTTCGGTCTTTGCTCCCAAGCCACTAGTCAGCGCCGCGTGTGTTTCATTAATCACTGCCCAGTCAAGTCGGTTTATATTAAGTAAACGGCGTTACAATCGTCCCAACCAAGAAAAAGCAGTTCTTCCACTGAATTGGGGTATCTGCAATACCACGTTAGGATAACACTTTTTCAAATCCAGAGAAATACTACCCCATCCAGAGTAAGCTCTTTCTGAGAGCTATGCTCCATTACCGAACATTCATTGAAGCTTTCGGGTGAGACAGAACCCTAGCTTCTAGGTGGTGAACTCGTCATTTTTCTTTTATCCACCTCTTTACTATGATACACACATAGTAACGTCAGCCTAAACCTGATTGACATCCGACAGTCATAAGAAGTCAGCAGACCACAACTCCACCTTTAGACGAGCAGATTGGTCAGATCTACTCGGTTCCAGTGTCCTTGAAGGGCCCTTAGGCATGACTCTTCTGACTCGATTCAATCCACCGCTTAGCTGGAAGAAACCACTGCAGATTGTCGTCTCACAAAATATCTACGCAGTGGTTCCTGAAACTTGTACAATGCTAGATCATCTACGTACTCCCAAGCTTCACTTACCAATCCCGGAACTCTACCTGTCCAACGACATAGGTATTGAGTAACGGGTTCTCCAGCTCCATCTGGATTCGATGGTGCTCGATGATCTACTATCTCAATCAACTCAAGATCATCAGCTCTTGGTAATGCTTCTAACACCGGATGCCATTTCTGATATCTTCCTGGCAACGATTCTAGTTCCTCACGAAACATCTTTAAGTTAGAAACATGAATGATGGGTGATAGTGCTTCATACTAGCTGGAAACGTAACTTATAGGTCACAGGACCTAACTTCTTCTCGATCAAGAACGGTCCTGCCCACTTTGGAAGAAGCTTCTTGGCTAAGTCCACCCCTGTTGGTATTCTGAAGTTCTTGGTTCTCAACCAAACTCTCTAGCCTTCTTCGAACTGTACGTCTTGTCTACCACGGTTTGCATACTTGGCATACCGTTGTTGTGCCTTCTCCATGTGTTTCTTGGCTTCTTGAAACACAGTACCCTGAACACGTATGAAAGTCTCTAGATCTGGAGGATCCTGGTTCGACCTTCTTGTGTTTTCATGCCCCTTGGTAGCCAGAGCTATAGGAGTCCAAGGTGCATGAGAGCCCCGATCAAATGATTTAAATCCTGTAATCGAATGCCTGGTGTTGTTATATGTAAACTCCACCAAGTCCAAGTGCTCGCTCCAATCACTCTGATCTCGCATGATATAGTTTCTCAACCCTTGCTCTACTATCTGGATCGTCCTTTCCGTCTGACTATCAGTTTCAGGATGATAAGAGGAACTGAACTTGAGAATAGTTCCGAGCCTTCGAAACAAACCCTTCCAAAAATCAGCTACAAACCTCCTATCCAGATCTGAAACAATGTCTTTAGGCATCTCATGATACTTAAAAACATATCGTATAAACAGTTCAGCAGCACCTCTTGACGTCACTGTTTCCCTACAAGGGATAAGGTGAGCTTGCTTACTAAAACGATCTATAACAACTAACAGAGCATCAAAACCTCCTGATTCGGGTAAACTTGTGCATAAGTCCATACTTATGCTCTCCCACGGTCCATCAGGTATTGGCAATGGCCTCAGCAACCTTGCAGGTCTCATTCGCTCCGTTCGTTGTTGTTGACATGTCAAGCAAGTCTGCACATACTTGACAACATCCTCCAACATGGACGGCCAGTAGAACTGCTCTTTAACTCGTTGCAACGTTCTATTTTGCCCTCCATGTCCAGCCAGTTCACAATCATGACATTCTTGCATGACTAGTGTCCGTAGAGATCCAGCTGGAACATAGACCTTGGTTGGCTTGTAAAACCAAAGGCCATTGCGAAATGAGATATTACGTACCAATGGATCTCTCTCTTGTTGGCTGGTCCAACGTTGAGCCTGAGGATCATCTGGCAATGCTTGTCTGATTCGATCCAAAAGCTCTTCACTCGTGTCTTGAGTTGTTAACGCCTGGACACGTCTGCTTAACACATCCGCTGGAATATTTTCCTTCCCTTTTTGATACCGCCATTCGATATCAAAACGTGCAAGTTCCACTTGCCACCTCTGTTGTTTGCGGGACAAACGAGGTTTACTCTGAAAGTATGTATTACCCTCGCAGTCCGTCACAACAGTAACCTTGCTTGGTAACAAATAATGCTCTCAACGCTTCAGACAATGAACAACAGCGAACATCTCCTGTTCATGAGCATGCCATTTTGCCTCTGTTTCTGAAAACTTGTGACTTTCGTAAGCCACTGGATGCTTTCCTTGCATCAGCACTCCTCCAATGGCCCATTGGGAAGCATCTGTGTGAACCTCGAAAGGTTCTCCCATCTTGGGAAGAGCTAGCACGGGCATCTCTGTCAGTGCTTGTTTCAACTCCTGAAACGCTCTTTCAGCTGCTGGATTCCAAACAAACTTGGAAGTCTTGCGTAATAAGCCAACAAAGGTGCGGCTTTATGCGCAAACTGATAAACAAAGCGCCGAAAATATGTGGCTTAAAAGATCTGAGCTCATGAACACTCTCAGGTCTCTTCCATTCAACAATGGCTCGAATCTTAGCCCTGTTAGGATGAATGCCCTGCGCATCGATCAAACATCTTAGAAACACCACACTCTCTTGTCCAAAAGAGCACTTGCTCTTCTTGAGATAGAGTTGATGTTCTTCCAGACGCTTAAACACCATTTCAACATCTACTAGATGCTGATCCCAAGTGGATGAGAAGATGATGATATCGTCTAAGTACACGATAACACTCTCATCCAAGAGATCTCTGAAGATCTCGTTCATTAACCTGCAGAAAGTACCAGGTGCATTGGACAATCCAAACGGCAACACTGTATATTCAAACAAGCCATACCTCATCCTTACAGCTGTCTTTTCTTCATCTCCTTCTTTGATCCGGATCTGGTGATATCCAGAACGCAGATCGAGCTTGGTGAAGTATCTTCCGGTGGCCAACCGATCGGTGGTTTCATCCATGAGAAGAAGCGGATACTTGTTCTTGACAGTAACCTTATTGAGTGCACGATAGTCCGCACACATGCGAATACCACCATCTTTCTTGGCCACGAACAACACCGGGGCAGCATAAGGTGATATACTAGGTCGTAAGATACCCTGAGCTACCAACTCTTTCAACTGAGTCTTCAGCTCTGTCAGCTCATCAAACGACATCCGTCTTGATGGCACTGCAGTAGGGGTAGCCACAGGAACCAGATCAATAGCATGATCCAAGGCTCTCCTCGGAGGAAGTCCTGTTGGTAACTGGTCCGGCATTATGTGAGAAAACCTCTCAATCAATGCTTGCATATCAGGATGTATAGGAAGAGCAGCAACACGTTCTTCCTCATCCGTCTCCACCTTGGGTTTAGACATCACTGCAACCCAAGCTTTGTCTACTGACTTGATCTGTTTTCCAAACTGTCTAGCTGTGCAGATCTGAAATGCCACCTTGGCTCGTTGGAACTTACGAGCAGCATGGTTTGGCTCCTTGGGTCTCTCTTTGATGATCAAAGGATGTGGTTGACCCAAGCCCCATCGATCCATGACTATGACGTTCCCTTCTTGAACATCTAGCTTTGCCTTGGTCTCTTGTAACCAGGACCAGGACAAGATACCCTCCATTGTATCACCTAAGCTCATAACTAAAAACTCGTGATTCCTAGTTACCCCTCCAACAGTTATAAGAACACTCATGAGCTTTTCTGTAACGGTTGTGCTACCTTGCACAAACCTTACCAACAACGGGCTCATGATCTTGGTTCTAGTCATCCCTAAGGTCTTGACCAGCTTTTCATCCAAGACATTCACATCTGCTCCAGTATCTATAAGCAAACAACACTGTTGGCTTCCTAGTTTCACTTCAATCCACGGCAGAAAATCCCCATGTTCTACCAAATGCTCATCAGCACATACCTCTGCTTCAGTAGCTGCCTCAACTAATTCTTCAACACTGGTTGTCCCTTCAGCTGTCAACCCACGAACGTTGCTCGCTGTTGAACGTTGAGGACACTCACGAGCGATGTGACCATCCCGTCCGCACCGAAAACAGATGATCGTCCTTGAAGGTGTAGCACTGCTAGCGCCACTGCTCCTAGCACCTGAAAGTCGAAGCTTGGTTGGATCCTGCATTGATGCATAGGAGCCAGTAGGTCGTGTCTGAGTAGGACCACGAGAAACTCCTTGCTGTTGAGATCCACGAGGAAACCTCCTTCCCGCCGCACCAAATCTTCCACCACCACGTCCTCTACCACCTCTACTCTGAGAGGATGCTATCTGTCCTTGAGGATTGCGCCAAAATCCCCTACTAGGTTCGCCACCACTTGTTCCACGCTGAAACTTGGAAGGCTGCACGGTATAGTTACGCTCTCTAGTGTTCTCTGCTGCTTCCAAAAATGCAAACAAGTCTTGCATGTCCTCGGACTTGTGAAACATAACCCAGCTATCAAACACACTAGCATAGAAACCCTGCAGACCTTTCTTCAAGTGAAACAGCAAGTCGGTGCGATCCACCATGTGCAAACGAGTAACCAACTCAGAAAATCGTTGAAGGTACTGTCTGATACTCCTTGTCCGTCTCAGATGAATGAGCTCCAGCCGAAACTGTGTAGCTTCATCCACTGGTACCAGATGTCTTCTGAGTTCATCCTTCAGCTCCGGCCAAGTGGACATAGGAGTTGTACCGTTCAAGCTCCTCATCCGCTATTGACCTCCATACCATTCTTTAGCCTCTCCTTCTAGTCTACTAAAAGCATAGGTGAACCAACTGCGCTCATCGAAGTTCTCCAAGTAATTCTCCATCTCAGTAACTCATAACTCAAACTTGGAAAAGCTTTTCTCACCGTTGAAGACTGATGGCGTTGCTGGTTCAGCCCACTTCACTTTCCGCTTGTGTCCTTCTTTGGCTGAGCTGCCTTCCGCAACATTCTCTTGCACCTTTTGTGATCCATCTTCATTATTGTCTGCTTGAGTAGCATCAACTGCTCCTTCTCCCAACAATGCTAAATTCTTGACTTGCTCAGCTTGTGGTACAGGGACCTCTGCTTCTTTCTCATGTGTCGCTTTTGCTTGAGCTAAATCCGCCTTAAGCACCTTGTTCTCAGCTTCCACTTGCTCAAGTCGGCCTTCCAACTTCTTCAGAAACGCCTGCATCTCGTCCATCCCAGTCGGCACGGCTTCCATTGTCGATGGTGTTCAGCAAAGATTCAACCTGAACCTGCTCTGATACCAACTGTAACGTTCGACCGCAGATCACGGAGTCGAGTCGTCCGTCTCTAGCCAATGGATCGCCGAACGTGAACCTCCCTGAAGACCTTATACTATATTTGTGTCTCCAGATCCTGTTCGTTAAACTTTCCGCTAATAAACACCAAGGATTGGATAACCGTCGGACGGATTTGGAATAACTAACTAGTCTTTGGCAGGCCTCTGCTACTAATCTCAGGTTTCAGAATATCGTGAAAACTATTCCAGGCTTGGGGTTTGGTAAAATTTGGGCAGCGCTTCCGCTACAGGTGGTCAAGTCGGAACGCAATAATCCCTGCAAGACTACAGCCAGGACTAGGAAGCCTAGTGGATGCTAGGAAGTAGGAAGGTACACAGAAATAGAGTAAACTTCACACCAGACGCTTCAATCCAACTTTGGCACTCAATCCAAGCTTGCTTATCCTATATCAAAGCAAATCACGGGCTCATATACATTACACAGCGTTTACTTGCTGACAAGGTCTCGGAGAAACGCTCAGACCGGCAATCTTTCCTGCTACTGGAATTCTCTGATGAGAATTCAACTTCGGAACTCCAATCCTCCAGAAAACTTGTCCTCGCCTTGAATATGCTGATTTCTCACTCAATAACTAAATTGTCCAAGTATCTAAAGTACTCAGTGGTTTATTAACATTCTACTCACAAACTAGCATGGTCTCTGTACTCAGGTTCTCTCCTTCTCTTCAATTACAATCTCTCAGCGGCTATCCGTGCTCTCTGCCTGACTTTCTCTGTGTACAGTCTGTGAAAACCAGAAAAGTGACGATTTAGGGTTCGCGACCCCTAGTTAAGCATTCCTCATATGGTTCCAGTCTTCGGTCTTTGCTCCCGAGCCACTAGTCAGCGCCGCGTGTGTTTCATTAATCACTGCCCAGTCAAGTCGGTTTATATTAAGTAAACGGCGTTACACACATACTTCATGCTATACCGTACAGAGTACAAGAACCAGACGAGCATGTTGTTCAACAAGGTTGCTTATTTCACCCATGTACACTTCGTGTACATGGGTGTTTAATATATATCCTAACCCTCTCGATGGGAAGGGTTAGGATATATATTAAATGCTTTGTTAAATGACGCTTATTTACAATCCCAATCCCAGACTTATACCCTGAGGGACGTCTCAGCCTGCTCTCGACTAATGGGTTCTGTTTCGATCAGTTAGCTGCTCCCGGAGAGATTAACTTTTAACATTTATAAATGATTTTGATTTTTTATTATAGTTTATTATAGCTTATTTTTATAACACTTACATATTTTCCGCTAAGAGAAAACGATTTTCACTGTACAAGTACGTTGGGGATGCCTATTAGCCTACCGACTACCGTAGCGCGTCTTGAGTTCGTAAACTATTTTTCGGGTCACGCGAAATGTCGGACCCTGGATTTCACACATCGACGATGGAGAGACTCCACTCATTCGCGATCAAAGTGACTGTTATCTCTCTTTGCGTTGGAATGGGTGGAGATACTTTTTGCGTTTTGTCAGTGGTGGTTGGCAGAGCGCTTCACATGAGCAGGTATTTCTATTAACTTGGAGAAATAGGGTTTCAACACTTTCGAACCGTCACGTGTTATTACTTCATCAATTCCATATCTGATTCGCGCAAAACAGCTCCAGTTTATAATTAGTGCATGAACTTACAAAGCGTTACGTTACAGCAGATACTCTGATCCTTCAGGAAATTAGCTTGATCACACCCCCAGTAGGTTCTGTGAGCTTGATCATACCTCTCTTAAGGATGTATGGCTTGATTACACCCCTGACTGGGTATTGCTTGTAAAACGAGTCAATTTGTGATGTGACTCACATGTGAGACTGTACATATAAAAAAAATGAAAATATGGATAGTCTAACATGTCTTTGATGTTAAATATTTTTACTTACAGTGATATTTAGTCAAGGTTGAAAGTACTAAAATGATGAACCAAAAGATAAAATTACTGGTTCTAGTGTGAATAACCTGTCAGGTGTATGATCAAGCAACCAAACGTTAAGAGGGGTATGATCAAGCGAAACAATCGTATTGGAGGTATCATCAAGCCAATTTCTGCGGATCCTTCCCATAATCTACGGAAACGTTGACGGCCACTCTGACATGCAGACCCTGAACTTTACCGTCGAACATCGTAACTCTTCGCTCCATGAGAGCAATTATCTCGTGTACCCAACTGCATGAGATTTTCTCGTGTGATTCGAGTTCCCTCTGCGTTTCACGACTGCAAACGAACGGAAGACATGGAAACACCTGTACTTTATCGGGATCGACGGCGAAATTAGTGTATGCGACTGTCCGGACTCCGCATCATGGTGGGACCAGTCTACGCAGTGCGACAATTAACGGCCGCGATGTCTCAGAACGAATCGGGCATCCAGTGCAAGCCAGACCGAGTGTGTGATAGGCCATCCTCCCGATCGCTGGTTTGGGCTTGTTCAGCGCGGATTGGATTCCAGCACAGTCAGCCCAGTCCGATCCTGCATTGCGCTCCAGTGTTGCACTGTACTGACCCGGCGGGTTCAGACGCTGGCTCAAACGCTCTTTTTCTTTGGCTTTCGTTTGCTTCCCCTGCTGAACGAGGGAGGAAGAGAAGGCAAGTAGGTAGGCGGCATTGCTCTGCGCGTGATCCCTCGCACGGAGAGGAGAGGCTTCGCGTGCAGAGGGAAGAGTGGTGCTGCAGTTCTGTGTGAAATTAGTCGGGAGGGTCGGACGATTGTTGAATCGGAAGAGTTCCGAGTTCAGGAAGGAGGATTGCGGAGTAGGATAGGTACATATTATAGGGAGATTTTGAGACTCGGGCTTTTCGTTGGGGAGACCGGGAATGGCGACAAGTATTGTGAATTCCGCGGCAGCACTGAGTCTTTCGGACGTGGGTGTGCTCAGTGGTAGCGTCTCGTGGTCCTCAGCGGCTGCCACGAGTTCCTCGGCTGCAGTGGGAGCTTTGGAGAAGCGCGGTTTCGGAAACAGATTTGTGGGTCTCCGGAATGGCAAGGATGCGAAGCAAACAAATGTTGCGAATGCGTCTCGTCCCCAGCAGGTAGTGTCTTTATTGTGTGAAGCCTGTGCGTGAAATTAGTGGCGAGTTCTCTTTGTGCTGAAAACACGAGCAGGGTGCTAGATTGAAATTGTTCTCCAGAGCGTTCCTCTTGTTACTGACTTAGCATTCTCTTATGTGTGCGTTCAGGGGCGTAAAGCAACCATTGTGGCTTCTAGTTTGGCTGACAAAGGCGAATACTTTTCAGAGAAGCCCCCAACTCCACTGCTGGACACAGTTAACTACCCCATTCACATGAAAAATTTGTCACTTAAGGTACAGATATTAGTTCAGCTGTTTTCGGCTAGTTCGAACTTCTGGTCCGAGAATTGGTGGACAAGCTCTCATATCTGCGTTATTTCTGCGCTTTAAATGATTGTATGTCCCTAGAAAATCACATTCGCTTACTCCTGTTGATTTTCCCTGCCGTATTGCATCTCCAGGAATTGAAACAGCTGTCAGATGAGCTCCGTGCGGAAACCATATTCACAGTATCCAAAACTGGTGGTCACCTCGGGTCGAGCCTTGGTGTTGTTGAATTGACTGTTGCTCTTCATCACGTATTCAATACGCCAGAAGACAAGATACTGTGGGACGTTGGACATCAGGTATAGTTCTATCATTGCGTGCATCCTTGGAGGGATCGTAAATACAGATCAAGGCCTGTAAAACTGTTTCGGCATCTATATCTTAGCCGAGCAGACAGTATGAAACTGTTACTGCGTCACGTTGTAACGCGTTTATATTTCGCTTTCCTCCTGGCATGAATTCCAGCTATCGAGGTTTCGAATTCTGGTTTCTTGTCTTTCTGCTTGTTGACAGGGGCGTCTGGCTTTTCGGGGCGAAAATCTAATCTGCTTCTTTTGGGTTCCGCAGACTTATCCTCACAAAATTCTCACAGGTCGGAGGGGCAAGATGGGCAGTCTTAGGCAGACAGATGGTCTGTCAGGATTCACCAAGCGAGCGGAAAGTGAGTATGATGCCTTTGGTGCCGGCCACAGCTCCACCAGTATTTCGGCTGGCCTAGGTATATTACCAACTTTCAACCTCACGGTCGTATTAGGTTAAACAGTAGTCTGTGAGTTCGCGTTACATTTGTCGATCCTGTGAGATGTCCGTTCCAGCACCAGTTTGGGCAGTGATAAAAAACTGGAGTATATGTTGAAGGAAACTCGAATATTACTCGGTATTAGGATATCCTTGAGGTGTTCCGGACTCTTGCAGCTTTCAGTCACCGTAACTTCTGCAAATTGTGATTTCACAGGTATGGCGGTTGGCCGAGATTTAAAAGGAAACAAGAATCAAGTTATCTCCGTGATCGGAGACGGTGCTATGACTGCAGGCCAAGCTTATGAAGCTATGAACAATGCCGGATACCTGGACTCAAATATGATAGTCATTCTCAATGATAACAAGCAGGTTTCTTTACCCACAGCAACACTAGACGGACCGGCCCCACCTGTTGGAGCTCTTAGCAGTGCTCTCAGTCGTCTTCAATCCAGCAGACCTCTCCGTGAGCTACGAGAGGTGGCCAAGGTATTTCGAATCATTTACGTGCCCATCTTCCCTTGGGTTCTTGGACCCCGTCCTTCTGTCGTGGGTTTGGTTGGTTGTAGGATGGAACTGCTCGTTGTTCTTCGACCCTGAATGAAGGTGGTTTTCAGGAAAAAAGTACTGTCCTAAGTCATAATAAGCGCCAAATCTGTATTTTCATAGGACCAATTCGTGCTGTACCCCGATGCGGTGGCTAGTATGTGTTTCGGAGAATGTTGCACACTCGTACTGATTTTAGTCATGTCCTCGTCTGTGAAGGGTGTTACGAAGCAAATTGGAGGTCCAATGCATTCTCTGGCTTCGAAAGTCGACGAGTATGCTCGAGGTATGATTAGTGGCCAGGGTTCGACCTTGTTTGAGGAGCTTGGACTCTACTACATCGGTCCTGTCGATGGGCACAACATTGACGACCTTGTGACAATACTCCGGGAAGTGAAAGCTACCCACACAACCGGACCGGTGCTTATTCATATCGTCACCGAAAAGGGGCGGGGTTATCCGTACGCAGAAAGAGCTTCCGATAAATACCATGGTACTGTCTCACTTTCGTCGTGTGAAGTTTTCTCGCCTGGGTGTGGGTATAATAAAGATGTATTTTGACTACTGACTTAATTCTTTCCTTGTTACCTTATGGTCACTATATCAACTGAGTTTTTCTTTCATTCAGGTGTGGTGAAGTTTGACCCTGCCACCGGCAAGCAGTTCAAGGGGAAAACCCCAACCCAAGCTTACACGACATACTACGCTGAAGCGTTGATTGCCGAGGCAGAGGCAGATAAGGATATTATTGCTATTCATGCTGCTATGGGTGGAGGTACAGGTCTGAACATGTTTGGAAAGCGGTTCCCAGAACGCTGCTTCGACGTCGGAATTGCCGAGCAGCATGCTGTTACGTTTGCTGCTGGTCTAGCCTGCGAAGGATTGAAACCATTTTGCACTATTTACTCATCGTTTCTTCAACGTGCCTATGACCAGGTAAATTTCTCTATTTTATCTACCTTTGTAACATCACACAGATGGACTGCGACCCCTGGCGGGGCATTTCGTGCGGGTTTTACCAGTAGGTTTGGGTTCCTGCATAAATATGCTTGATAACACCTGTGACAACTTATAAACTTTACGGTTGATTCAGGTCGTTCATGACGTGGATCTGCAAAAGCTTCCGGTCCGGTTCGCGATGGACCGTGCTGGTTTGGTGGGGGCAGATGGACCTACTCATTGTGGAGCCTTCGACGTAACATACATGGCATGTCTTCCCAATATGGTCGTCATGGCACCCTCCGATGAAGCAGAACTCTTACACATGGTAGCTACTGCAGCTGCTATCGATGATCGGCCCAGTTGTTTCCGCTATCCCAGGGGAAATGGGTTGGGTGTTCCACTGCCGGTCAACAACAAGGGTAATCCGTTGGAGGTAAGGGGATTATGTAATTAAGTGTCATCCTGGAAAGATGAAGTGTCTAAACGACCGTACTGGTACCATCAGTAAGGGCGTTCAGACGAGCGAAGGATATGAATAAATGTTTGACATCAAGCAGTGATTGACGTCAATGTCATGACAGTCGAACGTCAGTGCACGTTCATTCTCCCAGGCCAGAATGCCTCACACTAGGCAAATAGAATACAACCTGCGTTTTACATGTTTGTTACATCCAAGACTTCAGGCGATCTGCTAGCATTCTCGATACTATTTTACTCGGCCTGATTCCTCTTAGACTTTCACCAGCTCTGTACGTCGATTAAGGTGTCTTCCATGCAGGCAACAGATGAATATCTTATTTATGAAGTCGTTCAGCTTATACGACGGTGATGTCTGTACTGAGTAATGTTTCCATCATTCAGGTCGGAAGGGGAAGAATACTTGCTGAAGGCACCCAAGTCGCTCTTTTGGGTTACGGCACCATGGTGCAAAACTGTCTGGAGGCCAGAAAAGTCTTAACTGAATTGGGTGTATCCACCACTGTTGCCGATGCAAGATTCTGCAAGCCTCTCGACCGAGATTTAATCAGACGACTAGCCAAAGAACATTCAGTTCTGATTACTGTTGAGGAAGGTTCAATTGGAGGGTTCGGATCTCATGTTGTGCAATTTATGGCACTGGATGGACTGCTCGATGGGAACCTAAAGGTAAGAGGACGTTTCTGTCATAAGACGTGACATGTTGCACAAGGGCTAAGAAAAACCGTTACACCTGTAGGAAGATTGTGGATGTGGTTGCGAGTAAAAGTCATGAAAAAATGTTTTAACATTCTGCTCAAATATTTGTCAATGATGCAGTGGAGACCTCTCGTGCTTCCCGACCGCTACATTGAACATGGATCACCAGGAGATCAAATGGCGGAAGCTGGTTTGACCGTAGCCCATATTGCGGCTACAGCTTTGAACGTTTTGGGTAAAACAAGAGAGGCGCTTCAGTTGATGTCGTAAGATTGATCCAGTTCTGCTCTTTACGTTGATGGCAACTGCAGTGAACTTCTCGCCGTACAACGTCGTGTGGCAGTGGACAACTCAGATGTGCTCGTTATGTAGCCTTCAGTGGCGTGATTGTAGATTATCATATTCAGAGGTTTGCATTTTGTAGAAACTCGTGCGATCAATCTCCCACCCCTAGAAGAAGCCGGGGAGGTGAAAGTTCTGTGTATAGGTATGCCGTTGATGAATCATTCTGTGTCTTTAGTCTCCAGTCGACAGACGAAGGGTCCATACCTCCATGGTTGGCAGGCTCTGTCTGCGCCTAATATCATTTCTGAACTTGCGTCACTACACCTCCGATGTGTACCTGGCAGTGTCGCGAGTGGCTCGCTGTTTCGTATCTGTGTACGTCTTTCCCGTAACCAGTACACTTTGAGCTGCAACAAAAAGCATGACTTCACTAAGGAGCTCCCTTATCTGAGCATCAGTCTTGAAAAGGGACCCCAGTAGGCTGTACTGACAAATCAAGAGTAGGAATGCCTCTCGTCAGATCTCCTCGCGGTGCTTCGGCACGTCTTGGAGACACCATCCCGAAGACTAGGGTGCGAGTAGGTCGCGTGATTGCAGCATAGTACTTTTGCAGTGTTGTAAAACCTCCCGGATAGTTTACTTGTGCAGTGTTGTGCACGAAACATTATCGGTTTCCACTGAATTTACACAAGAGTTTTCTGGGGTTCTACGAACTCGGTTCCAGGGCGGATGAACGGGAAGATGTTCAGGCGCGCCCGGTGGTGAGGTTAGAGCATCCATACCGGGCTCGCCAATATTTCGGAGCAAATTTGAATATAGCGTGGAAAGTAGTGGGACGAAAAAGCCATTTCTACAGGTACAGACTTGATCAGGCCCTTTCGCCATTGTTATTCCTTGATTAGAGCATCTCCCCGGAGATCCAGTCGTCTTCTTGGCGTTCTTCTTCTGTTTCTCCACTGTATATTGATCGTGTACCGTCAAGTTAAACATCCGCGCTATGTTTCAAACCAAAGAAGAAAAAGGAAAAAAGTTTGCATGAGGCTTCTCCCTTTGTTTTGAGGAGTGTACAGAAATTGGTTTGATCATACCCCCAATGTGATCGTTGTGCTTAATCTGGTTGCTTAATCATATATTGTCGTCTTGCTGGTATCCCGCATCATGTAGATCAAGCCATGTCACTCTACATTGCCAGCATATGAAAATGTAGTTTGATGTGGAGCGTGTTCTACTAGAAGCGAACGGAAAAGTATCAGACAGTGTTACAATGGCGCGAGAATGCATAGACAAGTTTGTCTAGATAATATCATAATGGCATGAGGACGCATTTAGAGGTTCGTCGATGTGATGCAAAGGAGAAAGCATTAGATAACAAGCGAAGATGAATGACAATCGACGAAATGAACGTGAGAAGTTATGTGCGAAGACAGTCCTCTCGTTATCTCTCGTTATTGTTAGAAGTCTAGACTAGAGTGTACAATGAAGAGTTACGTCTCAAGTTTCTTGTGCACCGAGGAAGGTTGATGAGTTTTAGAAACAATATGCTCACTCGTTGAATTCGAAGAATGTATCGGAAATGTGTCTTTTCAGTGGGTTTCAGTTTCCCTTCAATGCGTAATCAAGAACAAGCTCTCGAGTTCTGTCTCTTATGTCGCATGCAACTTCCCAAGGTGTTATAAGCGTACAAGCGAATCAAACACGACTGCGATCTCTTCTAGAAATGTGTTGTATTTCAATCAGTCGAAAGACGTGGCATCTATGTGATCAAAGGAGAAGCGGGAGACAATATCGATTTCATCTAGGATTGACTGATCATAGTGCGAAAGATCGTGCAGAAATCGCATTATCGATAGTAATTGTGTGGACTGTTGACGATAAGCTTTTGGGAATGACAGCTGAGGAGTTCGAGGGACTAAGCGCAAAAAAGCAAGATAGAATACTAAACATCGTTTGCTCGACGAAGTGGCTTTTTAAAATTGGCTTGAATGCACAACAAAATCGCTTCACAGTGTTTGATGTGGAGCTTGAGATGGAGCACCAGGATGAATTTCAAGACGCTTTGGAAGACCTTATCACTGCAATGGATAGTTGTATATTTTTATCCATCGATATAAGATTCCAAGTCCACACTTGAGAGTAACGTGGAGCTTGAGATGGAGCACCCAGATAAATTTCAAGACGCTTTGGAAGACCTTGCCACTGCAATGGATAGTTGTACATTTTATCTATCGATAGAAGATTCCAAGTCCACACTCGAGAGTAACGTGGAACTTATAAAGATTGAGCGGCTACATGACATGACCTTGTCATTGATGGGGAGAGCAGATGAGATAGATGTAGTTGCAGAAAGTATTGTTCGAGAAATGAACACTATATTAGAATTGCAGAGACAACAAAGGGAAGACCTTTAGAATTTACAGAAGCACTGCGTAGACTTAGAGAGTTGTAACCAATAGGCTATATAGCGGAGGAGTCTGCTCGTGAAATTCATATTTTGATATGATAAAGAAACGTTTTCATCTATTTAGATTTCCATTTCCATGTGTATTTGACAAAAATCTGAATATCCAACTTTGTTCGGTTAACATTGTTGTACAATGTTGTTGCTCGTTATATGTGTGCAATGACGAGTACAAAATAGGACTTGTTGTGCACTGTAGGACGAAACAGCCTTACCTATGTGTATATCCGACACGAGATTGAAGTGATAATGTTTCGCTCGTAAGGGACGAAACACTACTTGTTTCGTCTCTTACGTGTATGCTCCTTATGTTCGTGCCTGTCGCGTGAGATGAAACCTGTAATGTTTCACCTTTATACTTCGTGCTTGTCACACGAGGTGAAACAGTCCGTTTCACCTCGCACCGAAGTGAAACAAGTAATGTTTCGCTCCTTACGTGTATGCTCCTTATGCTACGGGGGAAAAAACACTGTTTCGTCCCACGATGAAGCGAAACAAGTAACGTTTCGCTCCTTACATACGCAAATGTCTTTACATACGTGTATGTTTTGCTTGCGCACATGCTACATGTTTATTACATGTTTCATTACATGCAGTAAGGTCTCGTGTTATGGATTGCGTCTTGTTGTTAATAAATATTATTTGGGGCTTCCATAGGAACAACATATATGTCAAAAAACTTCACTCATAATTATAACAAGTGTAATAGTGTGTCAAAATTTCACTTTCAAAGAGAAGAATGTTTAAGTCTTTTCTATTTTCACTTGAGAAGATGGAGGAAATGCATAGATATTGCATGTGAAACTCCTCTCCATACAATATCTGCTTCCTCTTTGGTAATATGACTCCAATACTCTTTTAAAGCTTGAATAGGATCTTGAGTTAAAATCTAAGAGAATCTACTCTCCACATAAGATATTGTCTCCTCTGGACTACATCCCCAATGAAGAAGCCAAGGTAACAAAATTGCTTCCAAATATCTTTCTTTATCACTATCTATAGTGAAAAGAGAAAACGAAAGAAAATGGATAGCATTAAATAGATGATTGATAGAATTTTTCACTTGACTATTATCCACCATCAGAACATCTCTCGTGCTCAAGTTCTGCCGATGGAGAATCGTGAAATCTTTCAAGTATAAATGATTTCCAAATGCTACTTCTCGCACGATCTTGTACTTCAAACACATGTCTTGAACTAACACTCTGCATACCTGATAAGAAAAAGGAGAAATAAAAAAAATAAAAAAAATGAATAGAAAGTTAAAAATCATGAGAAATAAATTATAAATTTCAAAGGAAATTTTGAAATGAGTACATGAAATTCGAGTTTCGAAAAGACAAATACCTTCCCACTTGCAACTCCCGGAGGTAAATATTTTTTTTTGCTCATTGCTTGTAGTAGAATTCCAATGTTCAACAAAGTCTGAGATGTCCATATGATAACCTGGAACTTATCTAGACAAATCTCTAGAAAAGCTTTTACTCTGATCGAGGCAATGTAGTAGAATTCCAATGTTCAGCTAAGTCAAAGATGTCCATATGATAACCTTGAATTTATCTACACAAATCTCTAGAAAAACATTTCTTGTAGGTCGAGGTACATACCATATAGACGGCTTCGGAGTACTCTCCACTACGTAACCCTTTTCACGAGCCGACATCAACTCCTCCTCGTTCCTCCCACTTGAACCAAAAGACCATTCAAATCAAGGATAATAGTCTTATCTTTTATGGTAGTAGGATTAATACGACGAGGTAAAAACTCAAAGCATTCTTGTATACGAGATATTTCTTTCCTCACTAAAATCTCGTAATCCATAGCTCTTAGTTCTAGAACCTTTTCCACAAGCTCTTCTTCTTTCTCCTTCCTGGTATTGGTTAAAGCATCAACTTCCTCCTTTTTCCGATTGATGCTATCCACAAGAATAATCTCTTCACTTGCAAAAGTTGAACTGAGTATATCAATGTTAAACATGCAAATATCATTTAAAGCCAAACTTCACATGAAAAAATTACTAGAGTTTCGAAGACCTAAAAGATAAACATAAGACAAAACACTCAGAGGAAAAAAACATCTCACTGTATGATGAAGGAGCTCGCTGTGAAGATTGAGTATCTTGATATTGTTGGGAAGACGAAGGATCTTGAATAGACATGTCCACTTGATCATAAAGACAACTTCACATGAAAAAACTACTACATTTTGGAAGACTTTAAAAATTGAACATAGTACAAAATTCTAAGAGGAAGAATAACATCTTATCGTATGATGGAAGACCTCGCTATGAAGACGAAGGATCTTCAGTAGACTCATCCACTTGATCAGAACTCCGAAAGATATGAGACTCGAGAAGTATACCCGCATGTATCATGAAATGTGTCAATATCATACCCATCCAAGTCTCCGGATGTCTCACCAATTTCTCTTACTCATATGTTTCTTCATAGAAGATATCTCAGCATCCGAAGAGTCTAAGATGAACTCGGCGCAATCATCATATTCTCCGCTCTCTTCTACTTTACTCTTCACGTACAGAGCTAATTGTCCATGTATTTCTTTTGGACGTCGACGAGCCAAAAGTATGCAATTGATGAGATGAAAGACTAGTGTCCACTCATGATATCACACATCCATAACAAGTATTTTTTTTCTTTTCTCATCTTTTTCAGAAAACCAATCATCTATCAAACTCCTCTTAACACTATGAGGACGAGGTACACTAGTTCCCATGGGTAGAACAAGTGAATCGTGAACAAAAGACTCATCCAATAAAATCTCATGTCCTTCTACTGTAGCACGATGAATCTCTAGATCATAAAACTAGATGAATTGTAGACAATATGAAATCTGCACAATTTGTGAACTAATCAAATATTTTAAAAGAACTACATGCATGAGTTGAAGATAAAAGAAGAGAAACTAAAGAGCAAGTTTAAGAAGTTAACATGCATGAGTTGAAAGTAAAGAAAAAGAAGAGAAACAAAGAACAAGGGGCATATTTAAAAGGACTTACATCTGGACGAGGGAAGTTGAAAGACAATGTCACAAGTAATCCCGGTCGATCTATAGTCTCTTCTTCTACTCCATATAAAGCATTCTCAACCTCTTCTTTCTGAACCCAACACCATTTTAAATGATATCAATCATCTTCCTTGTAATGATATTTGAACATAGAGGT
Source organism: Asterella californica (assembly GCA_036924285.1). Lineage (NCBI taxonomy): Eukaryota > Viridiplantae > Streptophyta > Marchantiopsida > Marchantiales > Aytoniaceae > Asterella > Asterella californica. The sequence goes on along the minus strand of JAYKYS010000002.1, from coordinate 17,813,488 downwards.
CATTCTCGCATTTTCTCAAAACCAACTAAACAAAAAGAAACAATAAATGATAGGTGTTAAAATAGGATTTGCTCCGTAAACAGCCAGAGCGAAAGATGTTGTGTTTCGTCAAGGCTTCATAAGGGCTCCAAGATTGGTGTGCTTTCAAGGTTAAAGGGCTTTCAGAGACAAGTTTGTGTACATGTCTTAAGGGACGAAACAGATAATGTTTTGTTGTTGTGCGAGACGAAACAGATCGTAAAAGATGAAACATTATATGTTTCATCCCTTACGAGCGAAACATGTAAATGTGCAAGGCGAAACAACCTGTTTCACCTTGCACAACATACACCTCACGATAAGGAGTGAAACATTACTTATTTCGTCACTGACGAGCAAAACAGGTAAGGTTTTGCTAATGTGCGAGACAAAACAACTTGTTTCGTCTCGCACAGCATACACCATAAGGGGCATACACGTAAGGGGTAAAACATTACATGTTTCACTCTGATGTGGAGCGAAACATGCTGTTGCGTCTCGCACAACATAAGAGACATACACCTAAGAGACGAAATAGACTGTTTTGTCCCGCAGGTGTGAAATATTATCTGCTTTTGCTCTGATGTTGAGCGAAACATGCGTTCGTCTCGCACAGCATAAGGGGTATACACGTAGACTGTTTTGCTCCACATGAGCGAAATATGCTATTTCACCTCGTACAACATAAGAGGCATACATGTAAGAGGTGAAACATTATCTATTTCGTTCTGGTGTGGAGCGAAATAGCTTGTTCCGCTTCGCATAGCAAACACATACACAAAGGGACGTACACATGCGAGACGAAACAAATAATGTTTCGCTCCTTACGAGCAAAACATTACCTGTTTCACTTTGGTGCAGGACAAAATTACATGTTTCGTCTCGCACAGCAAACACATACACATGCGAGACGAACAGATAATGTTTTCGCTGCAATAAGGAGCGAAACGAGCATGTTTCGCTCCACCGCAAGGTTGAATCGCTTGTCGCATCTAGCAATTCACGCTGAATCGCTACCCAACGTGTGATTAAAAATCGCTCAGATCATATGACACTTCTAACTTCTAAGAAATCTTCTCTCCTCAACCTCCTCTTCTCCTACACCCCTCGAGAACTCCTCCTCAAGAACTCCTCTCCCCACTCTCCTCCTCGCTAACTCCTCTCACGACTCTCCTCCTCAAGAACTCCTCTCATCACTCTTCTCGTCGTTCTCTCCTCGCTCTTGTCCTCAACGTCCTCTTCTCGTTGCTCTCTCCTCGTTCTTGTCCTCAACGTCCTCTTCTCCTGCACCACTCGCGCTTTCCTCTCACCACTCTTTTCCTCTTTTCCTCGCTTTTTCATCCTCCTCGCTCTACCCTCTCCTCATTCTTCTCCTCTTCTCCTCTCGTTAATAAACTATTTGCTCAAGTCATAAACTTGAAGTTAAACAGCATTACTCGATGTACCAAACCTTACCAGATTAACCACCTCATAACTCCAACAGAGCTCTCGCTTTCGATCTCCAACAGTTGTCTGTTATTCTAGTTCATTGTGCAGTCCTTTAGAACTCTAACAGTTTCTTGTTATTGTTCTCCGTGGTTGAGAAGTTGTTGAGCTGAGTCAAGAGATTGAACATAAGAAGAGATGTTACACTCCTGAAAACATAAGGTGTAGAGACAGATCGACCACGTGTAACATACATACAACCTTACAGATTGCAAACCGTGTATTAAACACAAAATTCACGAGACAAAATGTGAGATATTCCTTACAACACACTACCTTATCACTCATACACGGCCATTTATAAGAAAGCCATAAATAGCACCTTCTTTACTAGAAATGATCGACAGATCTGAGATTAGATCCCGAGTTCATGTTGACAAGCTCTTGCAACAAGCCGAAAGCTGAGGTGAATGTTAATCAAGGTACTTATGACTGTAAAAAGACGAATGTATCTAATGTAACTACTACTCTAATAGCCGACTGAGATGAATGTATCTAACGTAACTACTACTCTAATAGCTGACTGAGATGACGCCTCATGCAGCTAACGTAACTACAACCAAAGCGAATGTGGCCGACTCAATGAGCTTCTCCTTCGGATGATTGAGATGAAGTTGTAATCACGGCATGAATTCCACTTACTTCGACTCCATCTGTCACCTCAGTAAACATCTTTTTGTGGTTGATGAGTGCATACAACCTAAGACATATTCGTCTATTATGGCCTGTTCACAAAGACTGCACCTCCGAGGAGCAGACCGAGGAAAATGTCCCAAGTCATGTTGTGGATCTCTTTACATGACTCGTCTTTGTCTTCAATGACACATTGTGTCTGAAGCAAAATGTTATATATGCTCATCGTTCATAGCATATTCAGTCTCAATCATTGTGGGTTCAGTCATGTGACTCATACTTTCTTCAATTGGAGAAGGTACATGTTTACTACTCGTCGAAGGGACATGTGTCTACTCATCGTAGGTCGATCATCATTGCCATCTACTGCAGATTGAGTGAATTGTGTGCTATTGTCAATCCTCACCACTTTGTGTCTTCCTCGTCGTCTTGTCACATGAGGAGGTCCACAACAATACATCGATTGAAGGTCATCAGTCAAAATGACTGGCAATGCACTATGTCCATAGATTGAAAATAACAAAGAGCTATGCCAAATGTTACCGAGTCTCGTTGTTGGGTTCCCACCAGTCTTTCTGTCGAAAGAAATAACATGACCACATGGTCATCTCATCTCCTTGAGTTCCATACATGTCGACGTTGTCGTGTCGTGGACCGGCTCCTACTTGAAATTCAAACTTCGATGCTTGTCGCTCCAAAGACACTCATGAGGAATAAGCTAGGCCCCAGCTTATGGGTTTTTGGCACAATCTCAGATCTCCATTTTCATCACATAGATGGGTAGACCTCCTTGTCAGCTTTTCACAAGCACTTTGTCTACTTCGTTTGGACGCTTAGTGGAAAAGTTACAGGACTCGAAAGATGGAGAAAATAAGCTAGGCCCCAGCTTACGGGTTTTTGGCACCACTTCGGATCTTTGTTTTTATCGCACCAATGGATAGAGCTCCTTGTCAGCTTTCCATAGGCACTTCATCTACTTCGTTTGGACGCCTAGTGGAGAAGTTACATGACTCGAAAGATGGAGAAAACAAGCTAGGCCCCAGCTTACGGGCTTTTGACGCAACTTCAGATCTTCGCTTTCATCACATAGATGGGTAGAGCTCGCTGTCAGCTTTCCATGGGCATCTTGTTTACTTCGTTTGGACATCCAGAGAAGAAGTTATGCGATTCGAAAGAAGGTAAAATCAAGCTAGGCCCCTAGTTACTTGCTGACTGGGTATTTAGGGCTTCAGGCGTTATATCAAAGACGCAAGGGGCCTGCTTCTTATTATTGAGGGTTGAACTTCGTACGTACAGACTGTTGCAAGGGGGCTGCTTAAAGGGCTTGCTTGTTCCTACGACCTGTCGGTGGATGTTTTGGAGAATTGGGAAGTCCAATACACGCGCGCAAGGTGTCATCGGGTTCAGATCTGTGCAGGCTACGCACAGGTTAAGACGGTTCTTGAAGAGATGGATCGGGGGTTGTGTTCTGGGAGAAATTGAGACGCAAGGAGCAGAATTGGGGTTTTCAGTTACCTGTGAAGGAGAGTTGGACCGTTCGGGCCGTTCTGGAGTCCAAACTTGCTGTCCTTGGATCCATCGGGATCAGAACAACGAGTTCTTCAGGAAATTGAAGACGATACAAAGTTTTATCGGGCGGTTTGAGAGTTGTGAGAGAAATTGGCTCGCACGGAAGCGCTTGCGTCAGGTTTTCATCGTCTACGACCTGAGATTGGATTGTTCTTCGCGATCGGTGAGCCAAGCTCTTTGTTCTTGGTGCCTACGCGATCAGGGAGTCCTCATGTACGCATAAGGGAAGACTGTAAGTGAATTGGATTGTTGGTTTGGGTGTGGTGAGCAAATTTGAGCCGCAGGGAGCCGATTTACGTCAGTTTTTTGTAGCCTGCGATCAAATTTCTCGAGTAGTTTTGCAAGGGGAACTCCAAACGGCTTGTTTGGAGTCTTGTTGGGTTCAGGGTAGTCAGATCTACCTACCAGCGAAGACGGATATCAGTTTAGAAGATCCGTTTGTGCGGTGTGAGCGGTTTTAAGCCGCAGGGAGGAGTTTTTTAAGGTTCGGTCACCTGCGACCGAAAATTGACGATATCTCGACTATCGGGAGTCGGATCTGAAGGTTTCTTGGGTCAACGGAGTCAGGGAAGGAGACCCTATCAACATTTGAAGATCGTTTGGCGAAAGGAGAAAGTTCCCAGATAGGTCTTTTTCGGTTCCTTCGCTACAGGTTTCGTCCTTTTGAGTTCGTTAAGGACTTAGTTGGTTGTGTATGGCTTGTGGTAGCTAGCTTTAGCCAAGAGCTAGTGTGTGGATGTGGTTTGGACTTGGGTTTGGATCGCATGATACTGTTGTGGCTCTGGTTGTTAGCAAAGAGAAGTTCCTCTTGCTTTGAGCTACGCTTTGGCGCTTTCAGACTAGGGTTGCGTTTCAGGGGTTTGTTTTAGGGCTTCTGAAGTAGGTTACAGACCGCTCTGGTCTTTTCCTCAGTATTGTGCTGTTTGGAGAAAGAATCGACAGTGTACATACTTTCAGAGTGGTATATATCGCAGCATTCCTTTTCGTGGTTGTCTTTCTCTGTCTTGTCTCTGTTTGGCACACAACATCTCCACAGCCAGGAACCTCGCGTTTTCCTAGACATCCTTCACGCACAAAATATCCGACACGATACGGTGGTGAACTCGACGTGAAGGTCTGGGGTGGAGATTTCTTCTATGTGTGAACTTTGAAGAAGAGATTGGCAGTCATGAGCGGGGATGGGAAAGGTGATGGAGATGGAGCTAGTGGTTCAAGTGGGTTGCCGAAGGTGCAGTTGGATCGAGCGACTGCATCGATGTTCCAAGCTTTCACTATGTTCTTACGGCAACAACAATCTGATGAGCGGAAGGAAGCTTTGGCAACAAAGGCGCTACAAGCGGTGGTCAGCAGGATTGACCAGTTTGAAGGGAAAGATGTCTCAAGATATTTGAGGCATTATGTGAAGGAGATGGAGCTGAACCGGGTCTCAGAAGATGAGATGATTGAGACGTTTGAGTTAGCAGCAGCTCCAGAGATTAGGGATCATGTTAAAATGCTAACGAAGCATTTTAACAAGGATTGGGAGACGTTTGCTCGTGCCTTGATGGATGAGTACTTCTTGGAGGACTGTGATCGAGTCACCAAGAAGTCCTTCTTGGAGTGGGTTGAGCAACCAAGGAAGGGTCTACAAGCTACTGAGTTGCTCAGGGAGTTTGAGAAGCAGTTTTCACGGCTAACCAGGATGGAGAAGTTGACGTTGCAGTCCAACAAGACAGAGCTATTTCTCTGGGCTGCAGATGAGAAGTTGCAGGAGAAGCTAGAGGTACTTCTGGAAGACCGGGAGGAGGACGATGGATTGACTAGCAGCTGGAAGAAGGTTGAAGAAGCTGTTGGTCTGCTCACCAAGAGGGAGCGGAGGCGAGAGAAGGTTCCTGTTAGGAGACTGGCGCCAACACCTACTGCTGTAACACCTGTTCCTGTAGTCCGACCAGTGGTTCCTGTTGCTAGACAGGTAGTACCAGTTGCTCCAGCTGTTCCAGTTGTTCCAGTTGTTCAGGCACCTATGGTACCTCCGAAGAAGGATGATTCAAACTTTGAGGAGATCATGCGTGGAATGCGAGACTTGCAGATCAAGCTCACCAGATTGGAGGAACAAGGGTCTACAAGCGGAGCGAAACCTGTTGAGAAGCAAGGCTGGATCCAGCAGTGTATCTGGTGCGATGGTACCGATCATCCGCGCAGAGATTGCAAGGAGTTCAGTGATACCTTGCAGCAAGGGGTGATCTTCTGGAAGGATGGGAAGGTAGCGTTGAGGGATACTGGTGCACTTCTTCAGACCAACTTTGGTAGAGGAGGGATGAAGAAGTTGGTTGAGGACCACCTATCAGCACAAGCAGTCGCCATCGTGGAAGCTGGAATTATGGCACAAGGGTAGAGGATCAGGCTGAGAGGAGTTTCAACAAGCAAGTTGAGCCAAGTGAGTTGTGGTCATCTGCCATCTCCATGAAACAGAAAGGAAAGATGGCACGTGAGACGTTGCAGAGGACAGCTGCTACGATCAGAAGGGATACTGGATGGGAGGATCCGATAGAAGCTCTATCGGTGCATGCGTACATCGTCAAGAACCAACACGAAGCGTTGTTGGAAGAAAAAAGAAGGCGAGATTCAGAGGATTCAGGAGAAGGGACTTCTTCAAAGAGACAGACTCGAGGGGAGAAGGTTCGCCAAGAGCTTCGGGATGCAGGAGCTCAAGACCTACCGATGGACGATGCTCCTTCTCCATCGAAGGAGAAATCTCAGAAGGAGAAGGGTAAGCCGGCTGCATACAAGCTGCAGTCGGATATCGAGGCTTCAACAGACTTGAAGGGAGTCTTGGAAGATCGCATTTTGAATGCGAAAGTGGAGTTTACCTTGAGAGAAGTGTTAGGCATCACCAAGCGTGAGTTTCATGATGTCATCATCGATGTCATCAAACGGAACAACAGATTACGGGTGAGACTAGTTTATCGCATGTTGTGGATACTAGGATGTCTGTGGATGAGGAGAGAGAGCTTGCAAGGTGCAGTGTCTATTCTCCAGAGGAAGAAAGAGATCGAAGACGCAGGGTGCAATTTGAGGATGAAGAGGAGGATGGGAAGTGGAGCTCAAGTCATTATAGCCCCACAGTCACTGGGCTCGAGCTACGACGGAGACGTTGGTGAGGATCGAAGACTTGGATGAGCCGGTGGTTGCTCTGATCGATCATGGATCAGAAATCAACATCATGTCCAAGGAGCTATACAAGAAGAAGAAGTGGCCGATCGACACAGAGCATGGATGGGTCATAAGAGCAGCCAACAACACGAGAGGAGACTTGTATGGAGCTTGTCCAGACATCAGAGTGCGCATAGGTGATGTTGCTATCGAGCAAAACTTCTTTGTTCAAGAAGCTACATCATACCCGCTCATTCTGGGCCAACCTTTCATCATAGCGACCCGGATGGAGACAAAGGTACTGGACGACGGATCTGCGTATGCTAGGATCCGAAGTCAAGATGGGAAGAGAGCGGTACAGTTCCTGACTGTACCGTCCAACCACGAGCGCAACCGAGATCATTTGAGAGAGAAGCCGCTTCCAAGGGTGAGTGAAGAGTTCAAGGATTTTCGTTGAGTACCACTATAGAGCGAGATTGTGGTGGTGCGCAAGAGAAGGTACTCTCGCTTGATGGAGATAGTGCCTTTTGTACAGGGTTTGTTGGGTTTTCAGATTGTGGGATTGCTATTTACAGGAGGATAGAAGAGTTGAGAAGAAAAGAACAAAAACATTTGCGTGGTGTTGAGTTGATGTTGAAAGAGTTGGGTGAGCTAGAAGGGGATGAATGGATTTCTGGTGTTTATGAAGAGGATGGGTTGGAGGATCCTTTGCGAGAGATCATGTCTATTGGATGGGAGGATATGGATAAGGTCGTGCAGATTCATTCAAGGGAGGTCTATTCGGTGATCGAATCATTCCGTGCACCGGAGGTTCGAGTTGAGACAAGGTACAAGACAGTGGATAGGAAGGTAAAGCCAGTTGCTGGTCCTTTGCCGGAAGACACCAACCAACAGATGGATCAAGCTTCAAAGGAGAAGAGTTTGAGAGATCCTGTAATGATAGGACACAAGTTCACGGAGAAGACCCTTGAAGAGCTGAAGATTGGATCTGATGAGTCTCTTCTACCAGAAGAGAGGATGTGCTTCAAGGAGATGCTTTCAAGACATGGGAAAGCATTTGCTTTTGAGCCACATGAGATTGGGTGTGTAGATCCGTACGTTGTTACCCCGATGGTTATCTTCATGGTACCGCATGTGCCATGGAACTTGAGACCAATTCCAGTACCGCGGGCTCACTTGCCCAAACTAGTGGAGTTGCTGAAGGAGAAGATGCGGATGAAGATCTTGGAGCCGTCGTTTGCACCATATTCAAGCAGATGGTTTACAGTACCAAAGAAGAATGGGTCGTTGCGGTTCATCCAAGACATGCAGCCGGTGAACGCAGTAACAATCAGAAATGCTGGGGTGGGACCGATTGTGGATGAGTTTGCATAAGCGTTTGCAGGAAGAGCGATTTACTCGATGGGAGATCTTTACTCAGGATATGATCAGTTTCAACTAGCGAAGGAGAGCAGAAGCTTCACGACAATGAGGACACCTTTGGGGTTGGTTAGGATGTGTACTTTACCACAAGGAGCTACCAACTCGGTAGCACACATGATGAACGGGATGAATCGAGTTCTAAGAGACTTCATTCCTGAAAAGACGATGCCGTTCTTGGATGACATCCCCATTAAAGGATGTGTGGAAGATGAGAAGGATGAAGCATTAGATCAGAGGGGGTGTCGATGATACGTCACTGATCACATCGCAGATTGTGAGAAGATCCTATCTCGACTTGAGGAAGTTCATCTTACGTTGTCAGGTGCGAAGTCTACTTTTGGGGTTAGAGAGGTTTTGATCGTTGGTCATTTGTGTGGATCGTTTGGTCGGAAGCCAGATCCGAACAAGGTGGATGCGATTGGAAGGATGAAGGAGGTTTGCAACTCGTTGACAGAAGTAAGAAGATTTTCGGGTGCTTGTGTATTCTACCACATTTGGATTCCTCATTATGCGCATGTGGCGGATCCGTTGTATGGATTGTTGCGTAAGGGTCATAAGTTCAGATGGGAGGAAGAGCATACTGATGCGGTAAGGAAGCTGAAGTCTTTACTATCATCTCCTCCAATTCTGGGAAGGATTGATTACAAGGGTGCTAGGCCGGTGGTTCTTACTGTGGATACAAGTCCAGTTGCAATTGGATGGACAGTCGGACAGGATGATGAGGATGGAGAAAGGTTTGCGGTTAGGTTCGGAGCGAAGGTGTTAAGTGCTCGATAACGTGCTTACCCGCAAGTGAAGAGAGAACTGTGAGGTATTGTTTCAGCTATGAAAACTAGAGTATTTGATTGGAGCAGTAGTGGTGGTTGAAACTGATTGCTTGCCGTTGTTAGGGATGATCATGAATTGTTCAACTCCTGACATTGCGATGTTACGATGGATCGCATATATCAAGTCGTTGAACCCGGAGTTTAGACATATCGCAGGGAAAGATAATCCGATGGCGGATATGTTATCTCGAGCTCGGTATGATGGGGAGGATGAGATGGTAGAAGACATTGACGACGTGGGTACAGAGTTCTATTCGATTGCACAGACAGGAAGAGAAGATGAGTTGTTTGTTGAAGGGTTGTATGATGGTGATTTACTTGATATCGGGAGGTACTTTAGTACGATGGTTAAGCAGACAGGTTGGACGGATGAGAGGTTTCGGCGAGTTCGAAGGAAGGCCTACAACTTCATGTTGCAAGATGGGTTTCTTTGGAAGCGACCGAAGCAGAAAGGTGGGGTACCGCTACGGGTGATTTACAACAAGGAAGATCAGCAGAAGTTGCTCAAGGCGTTCCATGAGAGTCTTTGGGCTGGACATCGAGGGATGTGGGCCACTTTTACAAAGATGAAAGAGCGATATTGGTGGAAAAACATGTACATGGATGTTGTATCTTTTGTGGAGTCTTGTTTGACATGTCAGATGTATTCGAACATCCGACATCATGACGGATTACATCCGACTTATCCGTTGGCGATCCACTTCAAGTGGGTGGTAGACTTGGTGATTATGCCGGTTGGATTATGGCAGATGAGATACTTAGTACTTGCTAGAGAAGATCTTTCAAATCAAGTCGAGGGTAGGGCGCTTCGGACGAAGACAACTGAAGGGGTATGTAAATTTCTCTTGGAAGAGGTTGTTTGTCGGTATGGATGTGTGGGAAAGATCACTGCAGATCGGGGAGAGTTAGATGCACATGAGGCTCGTGAATTCTTTGCAAGGTGTGGGGTGAGGTTATCACTGACAACTACTTACAACCCCGAAGGGAATGCCAAGAGTGAACGTGGTCATCCACCCATTGTGAAGGCTTTGGTGAAGGCTTGCAACGGAAGGGTGCGCAAGTGACCTCGACTCTTACCATTTGCGTTATGGACAGATAGAACGACGCACAGCTCGGTGACAGGTTACATGCCAATGGAACTCATCACAGGTCAGAAGCCTATCATGCCGATTGAAGAACATGTGCTGACATGGAGTGTGTTACCTTGGGAGGACAATTTGACTAGAGAAGAGCTTCTTGCTATTCGAATTAGGCAGTTAGAGAGAAGACCAGAGGATATCCAAACTGCTTTGGATAGGCTGCGAGAAGCACGGTTGAAGAACAAGATCAGATTTGATCAACGACATCGTTTGAGACCCAAGGAAATCAAAGAAGGTGATTGGGTGTTAGTCTATGACAACAGTCTAGACAACCAGCATAGTGCACTCCGGAAGTTTTCCAGAAGATGGTTTGGTCCGTATGTGGTGAAGAAGGTTCATGACAACGCAACTTACGCCCTGCAAGAGTTGGATGGAACGAGCTTGAAGATACCAGTGGCAGGTAAACGTGTCAAGATTTTCAAAAAAAGAGATGAGGAGGTCGATCTAGCAGATATCTTGACGGAGTTTCAGTTTGAGGATGAGGATTATGCAGAAGATCTTGAAGGTGATGTTGGTTACGATGGGAAGTAGGACGATAAGCCGGTCCACTCCTTGGTTGGTATCTCTGGTGCATACCGGAGGATGCACAGGTTCAGAGGGGGTGGATGTCGTGTCGTGGACCGGCTCCTACTTGAAATTCAAACTTCGATGCTTGTCGCTTCAAAGACACTCATGAGGAATAAGCTAGGCTCCAGCTTACGAGTTTTTGGCACAATCTCATATCTCCATTTTCATCGCATAGATGGGTAGAGCTCCTTGTCAGCTTTCCACATGCACTTTGTCTACTTCGTTTGGACACTTAGTGGAAAAGTTACAGGACTCGAAAGATGGAAAAAATAAACTAGGCCCCAGCTTACGGGTTTTTGGCACCACTTCGGATCTTCGTTTTTATCGCACCAATGGATAGAGCTCCTTGTCAGCTTTCCATAGGCACTTCATCTACTTCGTTTGGACGCCTAGTGGAGAAGTTACAGGACTCGAAAGATGGAGAAAACAAGCTAGGCCCCAGCTTACGGGCTTTTGACGCAACTTCAGATCTTCGCTTTCATCACATAGATGGGTAGAGCTCACTGTCAGCTTTCCATGGGCATCTTGTTTACTTCGTTTGGACATCCAGAGAAGAAGTTATGCGATTCGAAAGAAGGTAAAATCAAGCTAGGCCCCTAGTTACTTGCTGACTGGGTATTTAGGACTTCAGGCGTTATATCAAAGACGCAAGGGGCCTGCTTCTTATTATTGAGGGTTGAACTTCGTACGTACAGACTGTTGCAAGGGGGCTGCTTAAAGGGCTTGCTTGTTCCTACGACCTGTCGGTGGATGTTTTGGAGAATTGGGAAGTCCAATACACGCACACAAGGTGTCATCGGGTTCAGATCTGTGCAGGCTACGCACAGGTTAAGACGGTTCTTGAAGAGATGGATCGGGGGTTGTGTTCTGGGAGAAATTGAGACGCAAGGAGCAGAATTGGGTTTTGAGTTACCTGTGAAGGAGAGTTGGACCGTTCGGGCCGTTCCGGAGTCCAAACTTGCTGTCCTTGGATCCATCGAGATCAGAACAACGAGTTCTTCAGGAAATTGAAGACGATACAAAGTTTTATCGGGCGGTTTGAGAGTTGTGAGAGAAATTGGCTCGTAGGGAAGCGCTTGCGTCAGGTTTTCATCGCATGCGACCTGAGATTGGATTGTTCTTCACGATCGGTGAGCCAAGCTCTTTGTTCTTGATGCCTACGCGATCAGGGAGTCCTCATGTACGCATAGGGGAAGACTGTAAGTGAATTGGATTGTTGGTTTGGGTGTGGTGAGCAAATTTGAGCCGTAGGGAGCCGATTTACGTCAGTTTTTTGTAGCCTGCGATCAAATTTCTCGAGTAGTTTTGCAAGGGGAACTCCAAACGGCTTGTTTGGAGTCTTGTTGGGTTCAGGGTAGTCAGATCTACCTACCAGCGAAGACGGATATCAGTTTAGAAGATCCGTTTGTGCGGTGTGAGCGGTTTTAAGCCGCAGGGAGGAGTTTTTTAAGGTTCGGTCACCTGCGACCGAAAATTGACGATATCTCGACTATCGGGAGTCGGATCTGAAGGTTTCTTGGGTCAACGGAGTCAGGGAAGGAGACCCTATCAACATTTGAAGATCGTTTGGCGAAAGGAGAAAGTTCCCAGATAGGTCTTTTCGGTTCCTTCGCTACAGGTTTCGTCCTTTTGAGTTCGTTAAGGACTTAGTTGGTTGTGTATGGCTTGTGGTAGCTAGCTTTAGCCAAGAGCTAGTGTGTGGATGTGGTTTGGACTTGGGTTTGGATCGCATGATACTGTTGTGGCTCTGGTTGTTAGCAAAGAGAAGTTCCTCTTGCTTTGAGCTACGCTTTGGCGATTTCAGACTAGGGTTGCGTTTCAGGGGTTTGTTTTAGGGCTTCTGAAGTAGGTTACAGACCGCTCTGGTCTTTTCCTCAGTTTTGTGTTGTTTGGAGAAAGAATCGACAGTGTACATACTTTCAGAGTGGTATATATCGCAGCATTCCTTTTCGTGGTTGTTCTTCTCTGTCTTGTCTCTGTTTGGCACACAACATCTCCACAGCCAGGAACCTCGCGTTTTCCTGGACATCCTTCACGCACAAAATATCCGACACGATAACGTCCTTGTACCACCTTGTGCTAGTTTCATCACATGTGTAACTTTATTCGCATGACAACGGATTGTAGCCTCAAATAGAGAAGAAACTTGACACAAAAAACCTTCCGCAGCGTGCTCGTTCTTCATAAGCCGTAGTCGAGCAAAACGTGTCAATACACTTGTTTCTTGCTGAAGCTGTATCTTGTGCTTAGTGAACTGGTGCTTAATATAATATCATAAATCCAACAGGATCTTCAATTGGAGCATTCCATCGGATTTGTCTGAGAGCATTATTCATGCTCTTAGCTCTTAAGAAATGCAAATGGACTATACCTCTCTGGTTGTATACTTCGTAAGTATTCTGCCAATTGCCTACCTCTTTCTCTTGATGCATCCAACTGCTCAAGCACTTCATTGGACCTACAAGTGAGAGAATAGTTGCAACTTAGCCAACCAGTTCCTTAAATAATTTACTGAAAGAGAATGCGCAAAGGAGTGTGAAGTGTCTTACATTTCTCGGGTCTTGGAGTACAAGCAAGAGAGCAATGGTCTTTCAGTCTCTTTGCCGAACCTCATCCGCACATTCATCCGGATGTGTTGTCCATAATGCATGTGGACAACTTCAGGAATACATTAGAAACAGCTCGCTCGAGCTCTTTCTGTCTATCACTGAGGATTACAGTATGGAGAGAAACAATATCGTGTATCGAGTTGCAGAGATGTTGACAGAACCATGTCCAGTTTGCAATGCCTTCTTGTGGTACAAATGCGAAGCTTAATATGGTTGCCTCAATTGCAAGATATTGCAATCAATTGATAAGAATAATTGCATGAGAAGTCTCTTGACTTGATATGACAAGCATCCAAACATATCACCTTTTGACACAAAGAAAATGCATCGCACGTGCCACTGGGACACACATAATATCTATCTTCTAAATATTCTTGTATTGCATTCTTAGGTACAGACAGAAAGGATATAGTAGAAAGATGCTGCTTGATTACACTCCAATCAGTCCTGAGAGTGCTCTCGACTCCTCTAGACCTAGTAATAAGGAGACCGCTTATTGAATGTAGTTCAAAGATCTTCCATCAGATTTTGAATGGGGGTGTTATGATCAATGGCGACCCTGTTACACATAACTGCCACTAGGAATTTCGAGTTGGATGCCGGACCACGCCAATATCCAATATGACTAGGGCAACTATGCATTAAATCACAAACAGTAATAGCAATTCGTCCATTGAACTTGCCTTTCTGTGCTCTAACTCGTCACTTGCATGGGTGCTCGAGCTCACTATCAAGTGCACTAATCCCATAAAAGGTTGATCTCCCGGCCGATTAGTATCGAAATCTTTCACCTCAATGGTCATTAGTTGACTCTTTTCTCAATTGAACTTGTGTCGGTTCAAATTGACCAACTTCAGCTTACCTCAATGACGCTCGACGTCTTTGTGTATATTCGTGGAAGCTGCTAGGCTGACTATTACGATGACTCACTTTCACACTACTCGATGTTTCTGAGCGTTGCTCGAATAACTTTCTATCACGAGCCTCCGCTCCATACATGCACACTCTAACTCTATAGTTCGAAAAGTTCTTCAATTTATGACTCGCTCGACTATTCAAGAAAGACCAACAATCAACGGCAAAATCAAACTCCTTAAAAGATTCTAATTCAGATCTGAGACACACTTTGCTTGCAGCGGCTCTAAGCGACTCCAAAGTCTTATCTTGGAGTAATCGACGACTCTCGCATCGATCATTTCTCGTCGTCATCATTCTATCACGCTCTCTTCTGCAAGGTCCTCAGAGCATACATCAATAGCAAAGCTCCGTTCTTCATCTCTGAAATGCAATCCATCTCAGCAATCATCATTGCTATATACATCAAGGTTTATAACATTACTTCGTTCGGTGGTCATTTTGTTATGCCAAAATTCGTGCTTCTGATCACTCTCTACTCGGATCACTATTCTCTCGGATTTAGTTCATAGTGTCCTTCTGACCCGACATCATCATCACTCATGTGCGGGAAACCCGTTATGATCTATTTCAAATGTTCAAATGAACGTGTCATGATCTATTTCAAACGGATGCAGCTTGTTTTTTAGACGACTGCACTAATTGCGCATGAGACAAACCTCACGTCAAACTGTCTGCTAATCTAACTTGTCTATGCATCCTCATGTCATTGTGACATTGTCCGATCTTTTCTCGCTCGTGACAATAGAACACACCCCACGTCAGACTGTGCATTTTCACGCCTCACGTCAGACTGTATAGAGTGAAATGGGTTCATGACTTGATCTACATGGATTGGGATATCGATCGGACAGTCGATGATAGGTTGGGGGTATGATCAAGCAACCAAACGTTAAGAGGGTATGATCAAGCGCATATGATCATACTGGGGGTATGATCAAGCTAATTTCTGAGGAGACTAGGAACGTGATCTTTGAGAGCCGTTTCTAGTGTTTGGGTGGAGATGCTCTTATGGCCCAAGCGCAGTTAGCATTTTAACTGAAAAGCTTATAAGAAGCCTTTCAGCTCGAAGCAAGATGGACCATTGCGAAGAAGCTTAGCTTCTCAACGCAAGAAGTTTGTGCATACCGGTTCAGTTTATGGTGTAGAGAAAAAGTCATAAGAGGGTTCTCTCACAAACATCTTTAAAATTAGAAGAATATTTCTAAAATTAGAGAAATAAGATGAAATATATTCTTTCAACTTATTAGCTCTATTAGCTCTAGTTCATAATCGTGATGCGCAGACAAAGTTTATTATTAGCTCTAGTTGATAATCGTGATTCGCATGCAAAGTTTATTATTAGCTCTAGTTGATAATCATGATTCGCATGCAAAGTTTATTATCGACTCTGATTCTCCTTCAAGTTGTAAGCCTGGAAACATCAGGTGAGCTTCGGGATCTACAGCTTGCCACGTGAGAAATAGGTAACTGGTTCTTGCTTACTCCTTGAGCAACAAGCTAAATTTCTTTATCAGTAGCGAGCTGGTATTGAATCGATGTTGAACACTTCGTCACAATCGGTCCACGCATATCAGAATCGATGTAGAACTCATTGTCATAACATGCAAAGGTATTTTGTTATCAATGGCTAGCGGATACAGAAGTAACGTGTAATCACCACTTTGTCACCATAATCATTATGAACTTTTGATATATGGGTACCAAACTATTGCGTAATTACCTCGTCGGTGATGAGATCTATCTTCCGAAATTGAGAATTGTGAAATGCGTGGATGACGAGCATCTATCCAAGTCTCAAGTGCTAAGACTTAGTAAATCAGAATGTGATTTGAAGTCCTAGTCATATTAAGATTTTGATTCACTCTCGTTCTGATTCAATCTCGTTTTGAGCTTTCGAGTATTCCTTTGCTTAATAAGAATCATCACATGGATTAGATATCTTGCCCCTGCTATCCTAGAAGAGATCTCATAATGATATCTAGATATCTTGAGAAATAGGTAAAGGATTTTTCTTTCTCAGATCTAGTTTTAGTATTTTAATTTTAGATCTATTAAATTTGAAGTAATTGAAACAGTATTTTTGCTCTATGTACTAAAATAGACAAGAACTAAGTAGGTTTTTGTGCACATGTTATCGAACCCATTGATACTCTAATGTTTTTTAATGAATCAAACAATGAAAACAAAACACGTTGTCACGTGCATGATACAGTAAACAATATACCCTCAAATTGTTACAACGATCAGACTCATAGGAGAAGCACATGGTGACTCGATACATTCTCATATTGTCCGTCCTTACATGTTTCACGGATCCAATCTCCTTTAATAAGGTTTTTTTTCTAAGTATTGACACTGTTGTCTACCTCAAGATAATGTGACAATCACTAATTTGTCTTTTTGGTGACCAAGCAAGTTTAACTTTCTCTTCCATAGTATCCTCCACCGCTCCTCTTTATCCACCTCACTCCTTAGAAAAATAATCCCTTACTACCATCTCTCTCCTCTTTTACTCCCTTCGATGGTCTATTTTGGGGTCTCTTTATTTTTTGACGACAAGTCATGCTTGAGATACAAGTCTTGGTGTTGCTTTAATCATTGCCCCTTAATATAACAAGAGTTGTTACATAATCCTCAACTAGAAAAAGATAATTCTCCACTGAGCTGAGAACCGGCAAAATAAAAACTTCTGCATGACATATTATCACTATTTAGTTTTAAGATAGTCGACTTGACTCCATCTCAAAATCTTTGTGATATGCTTGTTTTAAAATTTGAGGACTCTTCGATCCAATAACACTCCTTATCGTTTTCAAACGCCATCATCTCGAACTTGATTGGCATCTGACAACTTCAAATAATCGACAAGCAACAACTCCACTTTTATGCAAGGGGTTGATCAGACCACATTGATTCTAATGCCCTAGAAAGTGCTATTCTCACAACTTCTGAAACTCGATCTTCATCATTCAGCTGGTTTTATCATCTACGGACTACCGCCTCAACCTACTATGCATAAGTAGTGATCGTGAAAGCTAATTCAGAGTAACTATTTTAGAAAATAAAGACCACATATTTTTTATTCGTAAAATAATTCTCTCGATTTGTATTTAAGGATCTTATACCAATTTGACTAAATCTACTTGAAAACAACTCGTTTCTCATCAAAAGTGAGATCTTTGATCCAAACTATCAGTAAGTCCACAAAAAGCTTTGAATAACGATATTTACGTCAGACACATATATAATGGAGATCAACGAGTCTCATTAACTTCTTGCTAGTTGCAAAAGGTTGAACTTATCTTCCAATAATGTACTTAGCTTCATTAGTCATTGATGGTGTCTTTCGTTTGTTTATCTAGATTTGGTGTTGTGAGACACGATGATGATTTGGTTCCAAGACTCGATGATTTATTGTCTGCACAGACATTGATTTTACCTTTTCTAGATCTTTTAATGTTAGTGTTTCCACTCGTCATTGGTTGGATTGGTCAAGTTCAACATCACATTTGTTCAAGAAAACAATTCTTTATTGATTTCTTTGTTCTTATCTCATCTTGGGTGTCAGATGGTGAATAGGAAGTCAACATTCCTACGTTTAGTTGCTGCGACATGCATCGGAAACACTCCTATTGTGTTATCTCAACATACATGTGACACACTACCAAAGTATTCATGAGAGAGTTGGAACGATATCAAGTATCAAGAGAAATTTATCTCATATCAGATAGAAAAGTTCTTGATATCAAATAAATTTTGAATTATTTTGATCCACTCGACAACATCGCTAGATAGACAAAAAGAAAAAAATTCCATATAATTACGAACCGGGTCAAGTTGCCGAGTAGCAATAAAAAAATAATGTGAAAAATGAGTTGTTTTACATGTTAGTTCTGTCCAACTAGCGAACCTCGCTATAATATATTCGGTCGCACGCTTGAGTACAAATGTGATGTTTGAATGTGCCTCAAAAGAAAGAACCATGATATTGTATCGTTATGATTTTTGTACATGAAAGTTGTCCATAAATACGCGGGGTATAAGATTGTGAAGATATCGTGTGCACGAGAAAAACACATACAAACACGAGAATGAGATATATCCAAACCTCAACTTATATACACTTTCGTTATTTATCACAAAAAAGAGGTGGGCAAACTAGAATAGTCTCTAGTCTTGACACAAGTCCCTAAACTAGTCTCAACATCCAATCTTGAGACAAGAATTGTCGAAACATAACTCGAAGTAAAGGAAACACCTTTTTGCTAACAGTTAGCTTCACGACAACGCCTCGCTACCCAAACCTATGTACAATAGCCGCATCCATAATAGCACAATTGTATTGCTACTTAGTATATCATTAGTTCAAATGGTCAGATCACTCTAACCTAAATGAGAATCGAGAGTGCAGCCCACGTAGCTAACAATACACGAAGCATAATTCGTATCCAAAACCAAACTCATAACGCCTCCACCGTTCATTGTATCACCAACCCAAATGATCAGATTGCTCTAAACCAAATGAGGGTCAAGGATGCAACCCACGTAGCTAGTGATATAGCGAGAATCGTCTCGAACGTCGAAGTAGACATCCAACTTGTAGTAAAAAAGTCGAAGAACGTCGATTTGGAGACTTCCTCCTTTCGTCGAATGATCTTCAGAAATTGATATGTTTTTTCCTCCTGAGTTTGTAGGCTCCAAGAACCTTAAGATCCGGCACTTGATAATCAAGATATGTCCAATTTTTTTATCGTAGATGTTCGAAAATCGAAAATCTCCTCCTTGTGAAATAAACTCGCGCACACCGTCCAAATGAATCTTGTGATCTAAGATGCATCTTAGATCTGCCTACCTTGAACCCAACGGGACTCCAAATGAGCTGTTTGGAATTCTCCTCACAAAACCACACGAGAAATTTGGTAGTAAGAAGCAAAAATTGACATCAATCGATCCTTTGTGACTCAAATTTGCTCACCACATCCAAACTAACAACTCGATCCACGTATGATCTTATCCTTTGCGTAAGTAAATACTCTTTGATCATGTCGACACCAAGAATGAAGAGCTTGACCCATTGATCACCAAGAACAGCCTAGTCTCAAGTTGCAAGTGCATGAAAAACTTACTTAACCGCTTCTCTATGAGTCAATTTCATCCATAACTCCTAAATTGTCTGATGAAACTCCGTATCATCTTCAATTTCCCATAGAACTCGGTGTTCTGATCCCGATGGATCCAAGGAGAGCAAGTTTGGACCTCAACGGCCTGAACGGTCCAACTCTCCTTCACAAGTAACTGAAGTGTCAAATCCTCTCTCCTTGCATCTCAATTTCATCCAAATCTCAACCCTCGGTCCGTCTCTACATGAACCGTCTGATCCTATGCGTAGCTTGCACAAATCTGAATCCAGTGACGTCTTGCGCGTTTGTATTGGATTCACCAATCTCTCAAAACCTCAATCGCTAGCTCGAAAGTTTAAGCTAACTTCTTAGCACTGTCAATCACAATGCGTACATCTCTCTAAAATCCTCCAAGGTGACCTATTGTCAGTAATCTCCCAAAAACAATAATCGAGCCTCAAAAATCTCCTTCACTCTGCAATTCAATCACTCAATTCAGGGAAGAACTGAGGTCTTTCTTGAGAAATGAGTGGTGAATAAATAAAGTTCTTTTTTTATTTAGAATTGAATGTTCAGAACTACGAAGAGTTAAAAGAGAGAAGTCAACTACCTCAAAGAAATTTATGGTATAGGTATGAGTCTTGGACGTGACTAGAAACAAGGTTCGAGATTTATTCTTAGAAGATTTATAGGTCATCAAGAGAAGTCAGTCAAGAAACTGATCTTCAAGGATATCAGTAAGAGAGAAAGATCAAGGAGAAGTGACGCAAGGAGAAACCTCATAGAGAAGAGGTGACTTAAGGAGGCAAATGTCCCGCAACAACAATCTCTTTATCCTGGTCAAGACAAGATAGAGGTGATGCTTCAGGAAAAAGAAAGTTACGCGAAGAGATAAAGTGAAGTCCAGAGCTTCAGAGAAGTTCTAAGATCAAATATTATAGTTCATTCAAGGTATTCCAAAGTATGAAGGAATTTTATCTTAGTTGGTGGTGACACTCTTCCGAGGACAGTGAAAGTAAACCTCAAGGCAAGCTATCATGTTCAGGTACTTAGTTTCATAAATATTTACTTGATGTAACTTCTGTAACACATTTGACACTTTTGAGTTTGAGCAGTCTAAATGTATCCATATGTTTAAGCATGTGTCGTCGTAACGTTGTCGCGGTGAGAGTCTCTCTTGGAGAGGACAGACCTCTTGATTGTGACTGATTTTGAAATTGATCAGAGAAAAACAGACTGTCGCTAACTCCAATTTGATCTCTTGCATCCACCAAATCAAACCAAACACTCAAATATGTGCATATAGACCTTTCATGACTCAATAAACTTTATTCCTATATCAATTTTACCACCAAAATCTTCAATGATCAAAAACCTCTCCTCTCATTTCTACGCGCCTCTCTTTTGCTCTCAATCCCGTTCTCTATTCATCAGATTCACCTCCAAAACAGTCTAATAGATGAAATTCATACCCCTAACTCTTATTTCTCTCTCTGCGTCAACCTCCCAACTGAAAACTCTCAGAAACTTGATCCAATGACGATCGAAAGTCCTTCACGGACTATCAAATCGATCTCTACTCAATAAGACTGTCTCCTGTTCATTCAAAAGATAATTTTGTCTCCAAAATAGTATAATAGACAAAGTTCAAGCTCCTAAACACTTGTCCCTCTCTTCACGACGACCTCTCAATTCAATTCTCTCAAAAATTTGATCTCTTCAGCTCCAAGCTTCTCCTTCGCGTCCCCAACGGCTCCTCTCTCGGAAAAAAAACTAGAATACCCCCTTTCACGTAACGTTTCATGCAACTTCAACTGTTCTCTTCAAACCTTAACACCCCTCCTAAGCTAGGGTCCTTATATTATTTACCTAACAATCAAGGAGGTCTCTTTCTAAGCTAGCCCCTTGTTAAAATGAAAGTTTCTCAGCTCTCGATGCCAGCTTGATGCCACCTTGAATATACTCACAAGCCTCCAGTGTAGACCGAAGCCCAACACATATGAGATCACCCCCCGAGGCTTACAACCCTCCCATATGCGTACCAGGTATCTCTCATGGTATATTCAAGGTGGCATGCGGAGGCTTAGACCAGGAAGCTCACGATTAAAGGAGATATTGGTCTCCCGTCCTTAGATATACATGACCTGACTACATACTCAACATAGACTCCTTTCCAAGAGGTCAACATGCCGGAATAGGAAACACATACCAGTATTGATCATGAGACCACTTTCCTCCTAGGTGGGCGTCCTATCATTGGGATGGCATCTGTTTCCGTCCAAAAAGGAAATACAGTTGGTACATATCCTTTTAAGGAAAATTTTTCGGAAAATTTTTACTAACTTTTCTTACACTAACTTCTCTGTACAACTCCGTTTTTAGTGAATGAGGAGTCAAAACTATAGTATTCATGAACATCTACGCACTCACGCTGTCAGATCATGAGTTCGAGTCACGGGTCAGAATCGACAGGTTTCCCTCTTTCGCACTTTTCATCACTTAAGACTTGTACTAACTATTATCTATAATGTCTTTTCTCGAAACCGAAAGTATGAAGTCGCTCTTCTCGACGAGCTCTGTATTCTGGAACTTTTCGCCCCCTTCAGGGTGATATTTCAACCCAAGCTAGGGGGCAGCTTGTCAAGCATAGCCTTAGCTTAGCTCCGGCCCAGCTTGATAAGCTAGGGTGCAGCTTCTTGAACAAATGCCAGTTGAGTGTCTTCTGAAGTTCTGTTTCATCATGTGGAATGTCACGCACTACGACATTCATCCTCTCCAAACCTGCACATCCTCCGGTATGTGCCAATCTTTTCACTAGTCTTCTTGGTCTCTAAATTGTCATCTCCTCTTCAACGTCTTCAACGTCTTCGCCCAGTAGCAGATTTGCATCAGCATCCATCATTTGATATGACTTCAGAAATTCAGCTAGCTCAATAGATTCTCCTCTTCTTCTAAATAGCTTGATATGCTTGCCGACGACAGGAAGTCTTAGAGGTGTATCATCAAGCTCATGCAGAGAATAAGTAGCATTTTGATGCACTTCTAAGACAACATACGGACCAAACCACCTCCTAGAAAATTTATGAACCGTAGAATGCTAGTTCTCTAGCATACTGTCATACACTAATATCCAATCTCTAGCATGTATGATTTTCGGTCGGAGCTTATGGGTCTTGTCAAACCTGTCTTTATTCTTGAGACAAGCCTCTTTCAGCTTCTGTTGCGCCTCTATAAGATCATCCTCTCTATGTTCTAGCTGCCTGATTCGAAGTGCAAGAAGTTGTACGCGGTCCATTCCATCTTCCCACGGTAGAGTAGTCCATGTAGGAAAGTCCTCTTCTGTCAGCATAATTGGCTTTTGACGCAACATCAGTTCAAGGGGCATGTACTCAGTAGTAGTACAATGAGTTGTCATGTCAGCCCACAAAGCAAAGGGGAGCAACCTAAGCCACTGTCTATGTCTACCATCTCGCATGCTTTCACCAAAGTTTGAACAATCGATGGATGCCCTCTCTCGCTCTTACCAATCCTCTCTGGATTCATGGTAGTAGTGAGTTTGAGTTTCACTTCGTGTTGAGCAAAGAACTCCTTCACTTCCGTACCACGCAATTCTCCTCAGTCTGCACGTAATTTTCCTATAGATCCATATATACAGATAATATCTTCAAGAAGAAACCTACATATTCTTTCTATGGTCCTCGTCCTCGTAGCTCGTCCTTCCAAAAAGTTGGAGAGGTCTTCTCGAGCCAACACCAAGTACCTCATATGCCATAACCCGGGAGGCATCACTACAAAATCAAGAACCCACTGAAAGTGGATATTATAAATTGGTACTAAGCCATCCATGTAGATGGTCATAACTCGTGCCATAGACCTCCAATTCGAGCAAAATTTGGACTCAAGTTGCTCCTCCTATCGAGAGCTCTTGGTCCATGTCCTCAAATCCTCTCAAAATCTCTGTAAAAATCTCTGTTCCTCCCAAAGTGCTCTCTTAAGTAGATGATAATTTATCCTCGCTTTTTTATGGACCAATAAGAATTCAAAGGATTGAATCTTGAGCTTTTGCACACCTTGGAGACCTCTAGCAAATATCAGAGCATTCTAAGCTCATATAAGCAATGTGCAAAAAATGTATTTATACACGTAATTTATATACTAAATGTTTACGCAACAAGACAACGTAGTAGCTCAGATGATCATCTTCATAGTTCCACATGGTCCTTGAGACTGAGACCAATCATTGTATCTAAGGTGCATCTATCTAAGCTTATGGAGCTCTTGAAGGATAAGATGCAGATGAAGATTCTAAAACATTCGTTTGCGCCGTATTTGAACCGTTGGTTTATAGTGCCAAAATAGAGTAGAGGTTACTCTGAAGATATGCATCCAATGAACCAAGTGATCATCACGAATACAAGGACATGGGATGTCCTATGGAGTAGATGGCTCTTCCATCAAATGCTTCATCAAACTCTCTTAAAATTTCAACTTGTTAAATGGAGAGAGGACGTCATTACTATGAGGACTCCGTTGGGATTGATAAGGATATGCACATTGCCACAAGGGGTTACAAACTCAATGACGCACATGATGAATGAAATGAATAAAGTCTTACGAGATTTTATTCCAGAGAAAATAATGCTGTTTTGGGATGACATTCCAATTAAGGGTTGTCAAGAGGAGGAGAAGGATGAATCGATAGATCAGAGGAGTGTCGTAAGTTTGTTGTTGATCACATTGTAGATGTTGATTGTCACGACTTGAAGAAGTCCACTTGACGTTATCAAAAGCTAAGTCATCATGCAGTTCACAGACATAAGTATGGAGGTTCTTATGAGATTGTGTGTTCTATCATGTTTGGATTTCTCACTTTGTACATGTTGCTGATCTTATGTATGGCTTGCTTTGGAAGGGCAAGAAGTTTAAGTGGGACGAGAAGCACTCTGAGGTAGTTCAAAGAATAAAAGAATTATTGTCTTCCCCGCTTGTATTTTGTAAGATAAGCTATGAAGATGATAAACATGTAGTTCTAACCATTGATAGTAGTCTTATAGTCATTGGATGGGATTTGGGGCAAGATGATGAAGAAAGGAACATGTTTGTTCTGCAGTTTGACGCAAAGGTATGAATGAGCGACAGAGAAAATACCCACAATGAACCAAGAATAATGAGGAGAGGTTACAACAACGAAGGCTGAGAAGGATTATCTGATTGAGACATTGATGGTAGTGGAGATCGATTGTTTAGCATTGTTAAGATTGATTACAAATTCTAACACTCATGATATTGTCATGCTAAGATGTATAACGTACATCCAAGTTATTGAATCTTGAATTCAAGCACATAGCAAGCAAGGATAACCCAGTAGTAGATATGTTATCTCGAACAAGGTATGAGAGAGAGGAAGATATGATTGAGGATATCAAATATATTGACACTAGCATTTTTTGGACGCAAAAAAGAGAAGCAGTATATCAAAATCATTCAAGAGGAGTTGTATGAAGATGAATGGATAGATATTGGACGCTATCTTAGCACCATGAATGGAGTGATACACATTTCAAACAAATCAGACAAAAGACTTACAACTATCTACTACAAGATGGTTATTTGTGGAAATGATCTAAGCGGGATGCTGATTTGTGGTTGAGAGTTGTGTCTTTTTGCATTTCATTTGCTACATAAGGGATTATTCTTAATCACAGTTGATATAACTCAAATGCTCACAGACAATTTATTCTTTTTAACATGTATTCTTTTTTGCAGAATATACTTTATAGTTATAAAAAATTGATGTACTGGAGTTTTGCATGCTCTTACTTCTGAACTTAGATGATTGGAACATCGACGATTTAAATACATGGATCACTTGTTTACAAAGAGGGTCTAAACATTCATTTGTTCGTATATTCATTTCTTCTCTGAGTTCATGCGTTATGGGTCATCCAAGAAGAAGGCAGTGGTGGATTTTTTTGAAAGTGGGTGCATGGTGGGAAGCTCTTTTACATGAAGTTTGGACTCTCCCGCAAATCGATAGAGATCACCAATGACACTTGAGATTCAGAATGAGTCATACCTTATTTTGTAAGTTAGTTGAGCTCATAGATCCATACGTGTCTATTACTTGAGCGGAGTTTAGCACGTAAACGAACGGATTTAGAACATTAAGTGGCCGTTGTTATATACAGACTTGCACATAATACGATGTTGTTGGAAATATCTGATAAATTTCATGTGAGACGATCGACAATCATCAAGTATACAGACATCATCTGTCGCATCTTAACTAGTAGAGAAAAATTATTCTCAAAGTTCGTTGGATTATCAAGAGGTAAATGATTACTTAATATCATCAGTAAGTTTCTATCCTTATCAAAATTATCACTAATGTTTGATGCAATAGATGGATGTCACATCAAGTTGGCTAAAAAACCAAGACAGCGATTTCATCCAGCAGAATATTAGAACAGACATCACTGTCATTCTATTCTACTCCAAGGAGTGTGCGATGCAGATCGAAACTTTCTTGATGTAGCTTTTCTTCTTCCTGAATCACAACACGACGCTAGTCATGTTCGAGTGTCTTCCTTGTGGTACAATTTCACCAACAACTTGTTGTATGAAGAACCTATGTTGAGTCTACCGCTTCCGTCTACAGCATCAAGCAACAACTCAAGACTTCATCATGGAGAAAGGATCATCCAAGTGAAACCATTCATTGTGGACGACGCTGCATATCCACTTGTACTTTTTTTGCAAAAAACATTTGACTATCAGTATGATAAAGGAGATGAAGGAGAATATGATCGTATCTAAGGAGAGCTCGAGTACGTATTGAACATTCTTTTGGTCTACTAAAGAAGAGGTGGCGAGTTCTAGACGGTGGAATGCCTATGATGTTAGAAGATGTACTTACATGTCTCATGGCTACAGTAATGCTTCACAACTTCATCAACAACAATGGGATACAACTCAGTATAAACTAACCGTCTACCCGATCTTATGGACTATCAACCATTTCAAGACGGACAACCCTTCTTGAGCATACATGAGAACATCAATCATCTTCTAACTCGAGAAGGAAAGCTAATACGACAAGCACTTTACAAATACTTGTGTGATCATCAGTAGAAGGTATGATTACCTGTTGAAAAAGATATTTATGGAGAAGAAAATAATTGACGTTTCTTGAGCTCTATAATCTCCTTTAACATAGATGCAATTTGTGCATCGATCTCTATTTTGATTTGTAAGCTTCAATGAATCGATCAAGAGCTGACGCCAAGCTAGAACTTGGTGATCTCTTCCAACGTTTAGAAGATTGATCAGTAACACCCCGATGATTGGTTCGTGGTGATGGATCAGGACTGTTCGGGATGGCTGAGTCATAGCTTCTTCTGATCGTGTGCGAGTAGACTCGGGTGTAAGATGTGTTGGTGAAGAAAAAACATTTAGATTCATAAATGATACCGCATAAAAAGACTAAGCGCGACAACGCGCTTTCACTAGGTTGATGACCCAATTGAATCGTAAAGAACTCCCGGTCTGCCGTCACTGTCATAGGAAGATTCATAGAGGAGAATACAACGGAATGAGGCTGGACTGATCCATAAATAATACCATTATCTACATCATTTTGAACTCCAACCACCTTGCTGGAACTCCCAAACAGATCATTGCACATATCATATAATTCCCAAGTAGAGTCGATGAAACATGTACTATTATGTTTCCTCATTTCCACCATGAACATTTTCAGGAGATAGTCAATCTTGTTTCGAACCTGTTTGAAGTTGACTACCATGTTTGTGAAAGGTTCTTTGTTCACTTTTTCTGTTAACTGGTGCCAATGCTTTAGTTTCAGATTCTCGTTGTGAAGTTGATCCATCTTGATCACTTTATAACATTTCAGTAGTTGTCATAGTCTGTTTGTAGATCATCTATCATCATCTCCTTCATAAGATATTTGTTGAGTATCTTCATGATCAATAGATCTGCAAATACAACTGGTAACACACATAACAGAATTTAATATGGAATATACAAGGAAAAACAAGTATTCACGTGATTATAAAAGAGATCTTTCAAAACTTACATGATTAATATGAGCTCTTTGCGTTGCGATTACTGGTATAATGTTCCCTAGTAGCTTTAAGCTCTCAGTCAAGTTCTTTGTACACAACCTGAGAAATTAGACAAATAAACTCAGATCAGAACACTTAGTTAAACTCCAGATGGGGTGTAAAAGGAAAGAAAGAAATGTTTTTTTTCCTCTCCGTGTACTTTAATTCAGAAAGAAGTAAAGTATTTAAATAAAGCATAGAACAATATCAACAAAAGTATTTTGGTGATGTACTGGTTAAATTCCTTTGTCCGCTGATAGTCCACCTGCAAATCCACTTGCAAAATGAAGTTTTTCTAGTTACCAGACGTAGTTAGAAGATCAGCGGAGCTTTAATGAGAAAAATAGCTTTAGACTGTTACTAGTATAGAGATGAAAAATAAAAGTAATCTGATACTCTTAACAGTTTGATTAGTCTGAATCTGAGTAATTAAAGTATCTGATTACTCTGAAAATCTGATTAGTATGATTATGATTAGATAAAGTATTTGACTAGTTTAAACAGTCCGATTAGTCCGAGTTTGATTATTTAAAGTATCTGATTAGTCTGAAGAGTCTGATTAGTCAGATTCTAATTAATTAAAGTATCTGACTAGTCTTAAGTTCTGAACAGTCTGATTAGCATGAAAATATCTGATTAGTCTGGTATGATCTCTTATGCTCAAACAAGCCCGCCGCTGAAAATTTAGACTGTTTTTCATTATTGAGGAGGAGGAGGGTTTTTCGAGAAGTTTCAAGTGATCCCAGAAGGAAACATAACAGGAGAAGGAAACTCTAGAAAACAGAAAGGCATAAAGTTAAACTAAACTAGTTTTCTTCAGTTCTAATTATGATTATACTGACAGTAAAATATTTGATCTATTTTGATCAGGATTATTTTGATTCTGATTATTTCTGATTACACTGACAGTAAAACGTTTGAAGTCTGCACATGCTTCAGAACGGAAGTTTGAAGTACATATCTTTTCATTCACCTTGAACTTTAAAGTAACTGAGATAAAGTCCAGTGGAAGAACTAAGACTTGCGATAACATGAGCTCGCCTCCACGAACTCTTGCGTAACAGTCGTTCACAATGAGTTTTTCACATCATATTTTTCCTTAATCAGCGTGAACACGAATCACAATTTGACAATTTATGAGCTTGAGGATTACAACATTGACAATTATAGCTGACTGGAAATCTCACTTTTACATCTGTGTCAGAGCAGAAATCAAGACACCTTTTAGAGTCGATTATGCATACATTTGTCGCTTCATAAGACATATTGAGTATGTTTGACAATGAATACAAGAAAGCTTATCGCTTTACTGTCAACGAGAACCGTTTCACTATCAGCGAGAACCACTCCATTGTCTTCGCTATAAAAAACAGTGAGAGAGGAGAAAAAGAATATCGTCAATTGTTTTACTATCAAACGGACAGAAAATAAAACTTAGAAAAATTTTCTTCTCAACAGCGAATCTAACTATCTACCCACCGTTCACTGTATGTGAATATCGCAGTTCACTATGAAGCTCGTAGTGGTTAACGATTACCGAAGTGTTTAACAAGAAATCTCAATTTCACATTTTGTGCTCATGAATGTTATTTTCACCGTCGTAACAAAAGAGTTATTATTGACCGTTCGATTATTTTGATTTAGAACGTTGATTTCTCATTATATCCGTTCTGTAAGTAATGATGACTTAATAACGAGGAGATGAATCAGCGAGGACACGATATACAATGATTAATTTTATTAACTTTTTCGTTCTGTTAAGTTTTTCTGGTTTTTTCTGTCCATGGTATTTGATGTTTCCGCTTTATGGAGAACGTCTCTCCGTAACTTCTCAGTTACGAAATTCTCATGATATCTCGGGAAAACTGAGTATTTCTTGAGAAACCATGCGATGTGAACTCACTTTCACGGCTGTAGCTGAATATGATAAGTTGCAGAATCTGTAAATATCTGTCTGCCGTTGATACAGGATCCAAACGTCGAGTCCCCATTCCGAGAGATTGGGGATCTATTCCAGGTATATACCTCCTCTCGAGTCCCGTCAAGTTTTCTTACCGTTGGGTAGTGAGAAGTCCGACGGCAGGTAGACACAAAAGTGTCGTTTCCCGACGATAGCTGTCAAGAAAAGAGTGTCACTTGGAATATCTAGGACGACACGCAAGACTTCTCGTGGGGGCCACAAATCAACACAATGTCGAAGGAACGCATAGAATAACACGAAGAATGCTCCAGACTCGGGAGGCTCTAGGCTTCGACATGGACTTCTGGGAGCTCACGGAGCCTGACGCGAGTGAGAAGTGCGCTTTGTATTTGAATGGCCTCACAAGCACAAGCAGGACGCCTTGCGCAGCGCTCTCTAGGTCTCGTCTTATGGAAGCGGCCATGGAACAGGTGTCGGGTGTCACCACCTTAGTGAGTCACGTGGTTGGACTCACGGTTGCGACGGTTGGCTGTGTTTCTAATCTAGGGTGACCCGCGATTACCCCAGGGTACGCCGTGCAGCCTATGTAGGTCCGACTTAAGTACGGTAATCCGGTTTCAGTACGCCATCAAATGGACAGAGAAAAAAGCGTCCGAAAGGAAAAGTCCGAGAGACAAAAGTAACAATATTACGAAAGAAGACAAAATGGAAGTAAAAGTCCTCTGTCTACGGATGTTTATAGTGGATACATCGCTGTCACTGTGGAAGAGCCAAAAGCCTTCATCCCACTTAGCTACAACTATTTCTGATCCAACCAGTTTGCTAAACATCTGCAGAGAGTGATTAGGCCACTCAAACTTAGCTTCTGTGGAATTCCTGTAATTCCCGTAAAACATTGTAAGGTTTCTGCAGTAAATTGTACGTACCATCTTTAAATGCTATATAAATTTACAGTAACTGTACGTATGCATTTGTTTGCCCGCAAATGAGATCTACCAAACACAGTTGAAAATAACTGAATCGGGTGACTGCAGTCCATCACAAAGCCTGATATTCCAATTTACTTCCTCTCATCTGAATCTTATAATTTTTGCGGTAGGGAAAGGCTTGAGTGACCTAAATATACATGCAACAGAACTTCTGGGAACTGCTGCCCTCTTTTGTTATCAGAAAGTATATAAATATTAAATAAAAACATTATACTACGCTAAAAAAGAAAAATCAAAATATCTTTGAAAATTAAATGTTATATGAACCTGGAGATGCGTAAAGATCCTACATAACCCTTAAGGCAAGCAAAGACAGATGTGCTCCTGGGATGTATAATTGCGGGAAGCTAGAAGCAAAGAACCAAGATAAAAAAAAGATATTTAATTTATTATTAACCCTCATGCATATTTCTCCTTTTCCGAACTTGGAAGAGGGTGAAAATATCCTTCCCCACGGCCTTGTACAGTGAAAATCGTTTTCTCTTATCGGAAAATGTCTAAGTGTTATTAAAATTTATTATACTAAGTAATATAAAAAATCAAATTAATTTATAATTGTTATATATTAGTCATTCCTGGAATAGCCAACTCATCCAAAAAGAACCCATAAGTGAAGAGGGGACTGCTGCGCTCCTGGGGGTATAAGTCCGGAGACCTAGATTTCTAATGACGCCGTTTAATGAAGGACATTAATTAATGTTCTAACCCTTCCCGTCGGAAGGGTTAGAACATTAATAAGTGGATCCTCATGTACACTGAAGTGTACATGAGGCCCATATCCTCCAGGTGAAATATGCATGCCTATCATGCATATTAGTTTGTTCGTAGCATAGCATCCAATTCTTCTCGTTGTACATGAGAAAGCGATATATATATCGATAGCGAGACACGCCAGTTTCCAAGATAGTTGAAAGAAAAGGATTCAAAGATACTCGTGAACCATCACAAGTATAAGAATAATCTCAATGGCTTCAATCTAGCGGAGGGAAATAGTATATGTTTAAGGGAAAAGAACATATTGGGCTAGAGTACTTAGAGCTGCTCTGCACTCACAGTTTCAGAACTGCGGAGAGGCGGTTCACGCGTGCGAGTTAGAGTTGGTAATATCCGTAGAGTCCAGACTGCTCGCATTTTCAGTTTCATGAATAGGGTTGGAGCGAAATCGTACAGCGGCCCGCATTTTGGGAGAAGGTTTCAGAACAGGTCCTTTTCGTGGAACTCCTTGCAGTTTCGGGCGCCACACGGACGAAGGCTGCCACGTGGATATGCGTCCCATCCAGCGTGGCAGCCTTCGTCCGTGTACAGCGCCTTCGTCGGCGCTGTACACGGACGAAGGCTGCCACGCTGGATGGAAGCGCGGGAGAGCGAGAGATTTTGGGTGTACAGAACTTCGCGTCGTGAGAACCTGTAGGCAAGAGAGGTGAGGCTCGAGGACAGTGAGGAAGAGAGAAGGCGGGAGGTGAGAGAGGCTTCGCGAGATGACAGGGTGCATCTCGAGTTGTGTAATCGATTTCAGGTTTTCCGAGGCCAGGTGGTAGAGTGCATGATTTTGAGTTTGTATACACGTTTTCTTGCTTTTTTCGCAAAGTGATACAGTACATGACCCCGATTTGTATAGTCGCATTCGCTCTGTTGTTGTGGTGTGGGCGGTTGTTTCTGTGGTTGTTTGAAAGACAGGGTGCAATGGCACTTCGACGATCCGTCATGGAAATCTTTGCAAATGCAGACACTCCTATTGATAGCGAGATTGTGGCTGAGTTGAATCATGACTCGGTGAGGCCAGACAGCCAAGTCCCAGCCGAGGAGACAGGCCGAGAGTACCCGAATCTGCGAGAGGTGATGGGATCTTGTCTGGATAATGCTGTGCCGATGGACGAGCAGACATTTGAGGCTGTAATGCGAGATCGCCCACCCATCCCTAGACGATCCTCTTCTGTTCCTGGAATAGAGACTCTTGATGCCAGTAACCCGCGAGAGGTGATGGGTTCTTCGTTGGAGAATGCTGTGCCGATAGACGAAGGCACATTCGATGTGTTAATGCGTGAACGGCCATCCATCCTCAGGCGCAGATCAAGCTCTCTCCCACGAACTGAGACTCCAAAAGCTGAATCTCAACCTTCTTCTCCTGCCGCATGTAACTCTCATAGAGGTAGGTTTACATGGCAGGATTGGCAGATCTTAGTGCTGATCGAAGCGAAGAAATTAGAGTGAGAAGAAGCTTCTGCTAATAACAGTCGGGAGAATATGCAGAACGCTGAGTTGAAACTGTGCAGGATACAGCAGTTTTTGCGTGCAAGAGACATAGATGTCACTACGAGCCAGATAAAAACAAAGTGGGAGAATCATATTTCCAACTTCAAGAAAGTTCGAGACAATGACAAGCTGTCTGGGAGCGCCCCTTATGCTGCAATGGATCATGTCGAAAGAAAGGAGAAGAAACTTCCTATTGACTTTCCTCTCCATCACATACCTTTGATCGAGTCCTGGTATCGTCAGCGACCGTCGATGACTCCGCCTTGCATGGCAGAGTCAATGGCACCTAGCTCTAACAGTGGACCTCCTCTTGTACCCGGCCCTCATCCTGTTGCTCAACAGGAGTCGGAAGTTCGAAATGAAACATCACTCAAAACCGAGGCGGGTAGTCGACATAACTCTGGAAAAAGGAAGAGGTCGCAGAATCGAGCCGGTTCAGCACTGAATGATACTCTTAGCTCCTTCTCCGGCGAAATTGTGTTTGTTGAGAAACAAAAATTAGAATTTGCTGGGCATTCGTCCCAAATTCAATTCAAAAATTGAATTGAATTGGGACGAATTTGCATTGAGCAGGCCTTCGGCGTTCTCAAAGGAAGATGGCAGATATTACAAGCAGGCATAACTAGCTGCGTTCTCTGGGCAGCAGAAGTGGTGAAAGCTTGTTGTGCTCTTCATAACTTCTTCGTTGAGCACAGGGTGCAGATGGATAGAGCTATTTCGGAACCTCCCAGCCAGCACGATTCGGAACTCGTCAGTGGGATGAATATGAGACAGGCTCGAGATTCAAGCAATGCAGTTCGTGAAGCCTTAGGGGACTTTCTAGCTATCGGTTGACATGTACAGACCATCGAGGTGAAGTGTGTTTCCTGTATTTCCTGCTGCGTAGCCTTCCGCTAGTTTCGAAATTTCAGAGCGTTACATACAATAAATTCACTCGCTTCTGCTGCTTGTTTCTCCACTTATCGGTCTGAATGGTAACATAGTCACCAATTGCCTTGTTGTTTGGAGTGGCAATGCGGTATGAATGGTAACAAATCAAGTTCGCTTACATCGCAATCTTTCAGTGAAGTTCGCTGCGGTTTGAATGCTTACATCGTCATATTTATGTGAAGTTCGCTGCGATTTTCGAGTGCTAACATCGTAAACTTTGTGTATGGCTGCGTGTTGGGCCTTCGCAACTGAGCAATTTATAGCACTTGCACTAAGGCTGCGTGGAAGCCTTAGTGCGATCATGGGAGCGAGTCTCCCTCCCAGCCTATCATTTCCAGAGTGTAAACTCGCTGCGAGCTAAACGAGATTGCATTCGATTTTTTTGGAATCACTCTATTTGGTGCGAGTCCCCCCCTCCCAGCCTCTCTGCTTCACCTTGTGCTGTGCTTCACCTTGTGTTGTGCAAAACTGCTCGCTTGGACTTCGCCGCTGCTGTAATCGTCGGATCGCTGCTGTTATCGTGGAATATTGTGGGCTCATGGGTCCGTTCGATAAGATTTCCCTGATTTCTTTATCGGCTTGTCATCGTCGTAGTCTGCTGGTTGTAGTCGCAAGGTCGCGAGGTGTCTTCACGTTGTGGGAGCTTGGAATCGATGCTTATCTATATTTTACTATCGGCTCGCTTCCCGCTTTGCTTTCGGCTCAATCCTGAACTCGCTTTCCGCTTTGCTTTCGGCTCAATTTGACAATCGGCTCGCTTTCCAACTTTGTTTTCGGCAATCGATTACTATCTGCTGAATATGCTAAGCTTTCTCCTCAAATTGAGTCGACTTGCTTGCAGGGCTGCCCTTCGTGGTCACCGAGGCGATGGACGCAGCTGAGGAGACGTCGGCTGAGGTAGCAGTGGACCTGGAAACGGTGCTTGCTGCACCTTCGTGTATTATTTTCGAAGTAATTACCAGTGGCTCGGACTCGGAGTATGAGCGTTGGACTTTTCATCGAGGCCGAATCCAAGACATCAGGCGGTACAGTGTAGCGAGGATTCGGGAGGAATTCTCCACCTGGTACCAAATTTGCCTCGACTGACACTCTGAAGCTGACCGAGTTCAAGAGGAAGTCCCTTATGATAACGTAAGCGACTTGTTTATGAGTATTGTAGCGAGCTTTGGGAATCCTGGCCATCGATTGAAGCGAGAAGCTGTAAAGCAGCAGTTATTGTATCTGTTTGGAGTCCCATCGCTGCAGTTTGTGGATGATGAGCTAATTGAGGCGCTACACTGTGAATTTCCGTGTCCACTCTCTTGCAATACCTGTGCATAGAAACGAAGTGTACTGTATATAGTTTCATCCCATCGCAGCCACGAGGAGTGTACAGAGTTTCGCTGTAGTATCACAGCCACGAGGAGTGTATAAACGAGGAGTTAAACGAGTTTTGCTTAAACAAAACAGCCACGAGGAGTGTATATGGCGTGGCTGTAAGGGGTTATCTGTTTTCGGCTTTCGTTAGAACTTCGCAGCCACGACGACTGTATATGACGTGGCTGTAAGGGGTTATCGGCCTGAGCTGAAATAAAGCATCTGTTTTCGTTCGATCTTTGAATTCGAGTTTCAGAATAAAAGTTCACCTCACTTTTCATATCAGAGGTTTTCAGTGAACTTTTTTTCCCTTGCGAAGTTACCTTTAAAGAGTATGTGAATTCAAGATTCTCCTATAAATTTTCACTTCATCAAACTCTATCAATCACATCGGTAAACTACTTGTTGACCTTGCGAAGTTTCCTTCAGTTTCGAAGGAGCTCGCACTCGGAAAGCGGTAAGGAGCTCGCTATCGGCCTAGCAGTAAGGAAACATAGTTCTCGGAAGGTGGTAAGGAGCTCGCTATCGGCCAGGGCAATGAATTCGAGTCTCGGAGGTGCGGTAAGGAGCTCGCACTCGGAAAGCGGTAAGGAGCTCGTTATCGGCCTAGCAGTAAGGAAACATAGCTCTCGGAAGGCGGTAAGGAGCTCGCTATCGGTCAGGGTAAAGAATTCGAGTTTTGGAAAGCGGTAAGGAGTAGGCTATCGGCCTAGCAGTAAGAAATTCGAGTTTCGGAAAGCGGTAAGGAGCTCGCTATCGGCCTAGCAGTAAGAAATTCGAGTTTCGGAAAGCGGTAAGGAGCTCGCTATCGGCCTAGCAGTAAG
Source organism: Asterella californica (assembly GCA_036924285.1). Classification (NCBI taxonomy): domain Eukaryota; kingdom Viridiplantae; phylum Streptophyta; class Marchantiopsida; order Marchantiales; family Aytoniaceae; genus Asterella; species Asterella californica. The sequence goes on along the minus strand of JAYKYS010000002.1, from coordinate 17,777,653 downwards.
AAATCCGAGTTTTGGAAAGCGGTAAGGAGCTCGCTATCGGCATAGCAGTAAGAAATTCGAGTCTCGGAAAGCAGTAAGGAGCTCGCTAATCGGCCTAGCAGTAAAGAGCATGGTATCAGAAATCGTTAACGAGTCACCATCGTTAAGGAGTCACCATCAACATATTTTCCCGCGAACACGTCCCTGTATACACGTCGTCTCTACACGTGGCACACTTGAGAGACTTTGGCGCGTTCGTTTGTACCAACACTCGAATTTATTGCCCTAAACTGCAGACTACAGTGCGGAGACAAACGTCAAAACTGCGCCCTCTTAGATGAAAATGCAGAGGATCGGCGAAACCAAAATGCACCGTAAATATCGGAAACTGCGAGGGGAATTGGGACTGAAACTGTAGGTGCAGAGCTGCTCTTAGAATATGGTATTAATGTATATTGCTAAGTTTCTGCAAGAGTTGTAACATGTCCCGAGAAAAAGTAAACACGCGACCCAATGGAAAGCAAACAGATGGAAAGACGAGAAAAAGTCCCGAGAAAAAGTGCTAGACAAGAACTCTGTCGACAGAATAATTGCATATCTTGCTATATTCGGATGCTACTGCCATATTAGACGATAAATAAAACTTCATCCAGATGTATGTCAAACTAAAATGATCGTTGATGTTGCAGCAGCTGCTGGGGAAAATCCATTCTATACCCTCTAATTCTAAAGCATAGAATACACAAATGCATGGTAATCGAAATAACTGCACATCATATTTTGCTGCTTCTGCCACAGAACTGTGCACGGAAGAAGATAGAATCTGAGTGGGAAAGCCCAATAATTATTCATTTACTCGCGAGTTAGAACCACAATATATCATCCCGAGAAGTCAAAGGTTACATATGCAAAAATATGCATCAAAAGCATAGATATTGCCGGGGTCGGATGGGACAAGCGTGAAAAGAGGACCATGTAATTCGCATGTTTCATAGGCAGGTAACGCGTGGAATAGGTGATCTACTCTTGGGAATTTTCAATTGTTTGTATCAGGAAAATATATAAGTGTAAAGTAACAATTTTACATCAAGTTGATAAGAAAAAAGAAAATTATGTGTTAGCTTGATTTGGAAATGCAAAAACACCCAGAGATAAACCATAAGGGTAGTGCCCCGGACGTGCTCTCTAAGGTACATATGCATGTAACTTCAACTTTGGGAAACTTCTGTTCGTTTATTGTTATCAAGAAAATATATAAATATTAAAAGAAAAATATATATTAAGCAAATATAAAAAATTATATAAATTATATAAATTATATAAATATTATTTGTTCACTTATGTCTAGAAACACGAGGAGAGTAAGAGAAAAACCATAAGCACTGAGTCAGCTCTCGCGCTTCAGAAGGTACAAGATCACTAGGATAATACTCATGAATTCACTACTCTATTCAGGCGTTAATTTAATACCTAACCTTTCCCGTCGAAAGGGTTAAGTATTAAATTAACATGCATTTTGCCTCTTCCGAACTCGGAAGAGGGTGAATATGCATGCTTGACTTCCCTATGTGAGCTGTTGATCATCACTTTGTAATATTTTATCTAAAGTTTAATTTATTTTTATTTTTTCTTAACAAAAAATTAGATAAAAATTGATAAATTAAACCTTTGTATATTTACCTTCTCTGTACGGGAAAGGTGAAATATGCAAGACCTTTCGTAAATATGCAAAACATGCATGCAAGATCCAACTTAGGAGAACTTATGTTTGCTTGTATCGAAAAGGATATAAATGTTATGAGACAATTCTGTATCAAACTGACAAAAAGAATCAAAATCATTTTTAAAAATTAAGTGATATCCGGACCTAGAGATACAGGAAGATCTAAACATAACCCATAAAGATAACGCAAAAAGACACGATTCTAAAACTAATATTCTATAAACTTCTCACCAACACATCACATTTAATTAGAATTAGAATTTTTACCTAACCCACCTAAACCTTACCTAATGTCAGGTAAAAGCTAAACCCTTGCACATATATATCATATTTGCATTCTCCACCAGAAGATTGGAGTGTGATTATGCAAGGATGCAAACATCTCATCTCATAAACAATCACATTGTATTTTCCACTATGCGACATTAAACTACACATAAATTGGCTTGATCATACCCCTAATACGATCTTTGCGCTTGATCATATCTCTCTGAACGTTTGGTTGTTTGATCATACCCCCAACTTGCCATCGACCGTCCGGTCGATATACATTGTCATGTAGTCAAGCCAAGTCACTCTACAGTGCCAGCATGTGAAAACGCACAGTCTAACGTGAGACGTGTCGCACTGCAAGCGAACGAGAAAAGATCAGACAGTGCCACAATGATCCAAGCGCGAGGATCCGTAGATAGGTTAGAGCATTCAAGATGCAACGTGATGCAGAGGAGCAAACATTAGATAACAAGCACTTTCTAATCACAATCAGCTCCGATCACTACTCTCTTGGATTTAGTTCACAGTGTCTTTTAGACCTTAACATCACTAATGTGAGAACCGAGCATGACCTAGTTCAAATGACGCAGCTTGTTTCTAATACGACTGTGCTAATTGCAGGTGAGACACACTATACGTCAGAACTGTATGTTTCCACAGGCTGGCACTGTAGAGTGACATGGCTTGATCTACCGGACAAAGTATATAGATCGGACGATCGATGAGAAATTGGAGATATAATCAAACAACCAAACGTTAAGAAGAGTAGGATGAAACGCAATGATCGTATTGGGGGTATGATCAAGCCAATTTCTGTTAAACTACATAACCCTAATTAACGTAATATAAGGATTCCGGAGAAAATCAGGAGAAAAGGCTCATTAAGTTTATTATTAAACCCTCCCCAGATGTAAAAAGGAATACAGTTTCCTGTCACTGCAACGTTGGAGTACGGTAGTACTGTATTTCCCTCTCTTGTGCCTTCACGGTCCCTGGGATGTCATGCCTGGGAGATATCGGCTGGCTGCCGGCGGCTGTGAACTTGTCCATCGCTATAATCCAGGGGTACCAATGTTACCGTTCCTCGTTCGCTCACTGTTCCGTTGCCCGCCCGCCCGCCCGTCTCACGTCTGGCCCGCGCACACCCAACATTCGACTACTCTTCGCGCTTGGTGTTTGTCGTCAGGCTCGAGGTCTATTCTGCTGTCCGGAGTTTCGAGCTCTCCCTTTCGCGCCCTCTCGCGCGAACTCTGTCGGCGGAGATAATCGTCGTCGTCATTCATCGAGTCCCTGTCGATAGGTTGTTTTCGTGTTTCCTGGCGGATCGGTCGTCGCCGAGAGAGTTTTTCGGGTTTTGTCCTCGGAGTGTAGCTCGGCATTGATGCCGAGTTGGTTGAGAAGAGTAGATCAGCTTTTGTTCGGTTTGTTGGATCTTTTCTCTTCGTCTTTTTGATCCATTTCCGCTCGAGTGACGAAGAGTTATGTTCGCGGGAGAAGTAGAACTTTAGATTTGGTCCTTCTGGGAGTTTCCTTTGCCTCGGTGCGAAGTGTTTCATCTCGAGTTAGGTCCCAGGAGGTGCTACAGAGTGGGTGTAAGTGTTCTATCGAGGTTTGGTGCTGGCATTGAAGAGTTTGGTGGGAACTTCCAAGCCTTTCCCGAATCAGCTGCACCAGGTGGGAGGTCCTGAATGACGTCTTCAGGCGGGTTCGGTATTCTGTTTCCCTGGGGACTTAAGCAGGACGCCGTTGTCTAGAGTCTATTGTTTAACGCCTTGTAAGTTTGGTGCACGTTCAAGAGTCTCGGTCAGAGGAGGTGTGTAGCTCTACCACGGTGTTCCTGGACGACGTACTTAAGGCGAAATATCTTCTGGGAAGGTTGGTTCTGCTTGGAGTTAACCACACATTTGAAATCCAAAAGGAGCTTTGGCATCAAGGGTGTCGGAGTTGTCGAAAGCGCTAGTTTCATAGCTATGGGGAAACCTGCGCAGTACGAGGGTGCTATCATAGACGGTTACCAGCAGCAACAATGCGGGCCAAGATCCGCCCTTGAGATATGGAGATCTCCATCAGGCGGGTCTACTCCTCTCGCGGGGGAAGCAACCTGCCTCAGCGATGACTTCACATTCGTCTCAGCGCCCTTACCTGTAGAGAATATTCAGGAGGGATGGGCAAGCGTAAGTGGTCTGGAGGAAAAGCAGACGTTGGCTCTCCAGACCTTGGCGGCAAAAGGAGTGTTTTGGAAGCATCCCGTTCAAAATTTGTCTGCAGTTTTTACTTTGCACCATGGTGGAGACGTTGAGGCAGATGGCAACTGTTTGTTTACTGCTTCGCGGAAAGCAATGGAGCTCGAGGAACCACCACTGGAAGTGCGCCTGCGCATGGTGAGGAGATTTAGGCAAGATTGCGAAAATGGCCTGTACAATCGACAGTCATTAAATAATGCGATTCGGCATCTTTACTCTCCTGATCTGAACGCCGGCTGGGGCGTCCACGTTGTCCAAGAGTTGAAGCTATTAGCCAAGAAAGATGAAAGAGAGTCTTTGGACTGCGCTATAAAGGAGCTCGTGGACGTTGGCATGACTAGGTAACGAGTGATCCAAGCCTATGCTCTTGTTTCCAGTTTCCTTTGCGCTGTTTGAGGGTTAGACATGGGAATATCGTGCGCAGACTTCTCGGCGGTGTGCTGAGCCGAGGGTCTTTGTACCACCTATTAACATTTCTCTTATCTTAAAACCAATACCTGTCAGCCGAGCTAGTAGAAGTCAGGCATTTCGTTAAGCCTGTGTCCAGAGTTCTTTCTCCTCTGTCTGCTTTTACGAGTATTGCACTAGGGCTTGGTTCTGACCTGAACACTTCGGAAAGAGTATTTTGATAATTCCTTCAGTAGAATTAAACGTAATGGACGACTTAGGCTGACCTCCTTCACTGCCAGTAAGTCTAGAGTCGCCCATGGAATTTGCCCAAAGCAACTTACCACGTGAGCAGATTATCCAGCTGATTGTGGCCGAACATCAGATTACCTGAGTATAACGGGAATGGAACCGAATGTAACTACGGTACACTTCTCGTCGACTGTCAGTGTCATAATTGATGTGTTCGCCACTAGCGATTATATGATGACCGTAAGGCCGAAGGTCCGTAAGGGCCCCCACTGAGGCGACGGCCCTACAACCAATCCCTTACGATAAACTGCATATATCTTATACGAAAGCACACCAAGTGTCCCATGAAGATATCGATTTGACATGAACTTCGATATGTTACCCCGTCTTCGTATCAGCTAGTGCTCTGATGCCACTCCAAATTTTACTGTTTTCCAGGAAGTTCGCTTGGAATTGCCTGAGTATTGTCCCCAGAGTTAGTCGTTTTCCCATATGTTTTCGGTTGCCAGCAATTTAGATGTTTCTCCGGATAGAGCATTGACAATTTTATTAGCGTATGGCGTGTTTCAGGGAGCAAGCTTCAGAGTCAATCTACAAAGAACGTTGTATACCTGTAGATGACGCAGAAAGCTGGGCGAAGTATATGTCTATTGCGGGTACTGGCAGTGATGAGTACGATATAATTACCCTTGTGTATACTGAGGATAATGTCATACTGAGCGTTGATGAAAACCGAGAAGGTCGAGCAGCTGCCTTCGGGGACGACATTGCAATCGAATGTCTTGCCAACGAGTTCGAGCGAGAAATTTACGTGGTACGTCTATTTGTCATCATTTGTTCTCTGCATGCTAGACTTGTAGAATGTAGCTTTATACGTCCAAAAGCATTAAATCCGTCGGTGAATCTTTCCAGGTTCAGACCCATGGGTCCGATGCCATGGCTGAGGAGAAGAATATCCTTTTTCATCTTTTCTTCCTCCCTCATCGCCCCCGTATCGCCAGCTCTATCGGATATCCGCCGACGTTCCTGTTCATGAAGGGTACTGGTAAGTGCTTGACAGTTCAGATCCTTCGTTCGTTACTACCCTACGTGTCGAATAAGAACATTAATCAACGGAAGTTGGTCACTGATGTATTTACCTTGTCGCCGAACTGCAGATTGGTGTGGATCCGGCGGAGATCATTACGAGCCCATCATAACGCAGTTCGCTCCTTGCCAAGTAAGAGAGAAAGCGGGCTTGGTGCTTTGAGGCCGTAGTCACATGTACTGCTCGTTTTGAGAGTGGTTGTACAGTTACCTCCTAATCGTACTATATCCATTCTTTCGGGCACATGCTCTTGGGCCCTTGACTTGAGGCAAGGATGAGGAACGCCTCAGCACTTTTGTGCACGTATCTAGTTAGTTGAGTTGTACCGCACTACTGGCATCTACCAGGAGCGATTGCAGTGTTTTCCTGTTTCCCTTCTGCTTCCTAAGTCCCTGATCACAGTTTACTAGCGCCGCTAAGTTCAACTTACGGGGAGCGGTTGCAAATGTGGAGTACGAGTTACCAGGTTCACAAGCTTCTTCTCAGCATAGTCGGAGAATTATCTTTTGAACCCTCCACATTTCTCCTTTTTTCCTCCTCATACAGTTCCCAGCTTTCCACCACAGTTTTACGCCCCCTTGGATGGGCTCTGGGTCATGCCCCAAAGGTAGATGCATTGCAAAGTGTACGAGTACTCACCCTTTTCTATTTACCAGGCGTTATAGCACGGCATCGATAGTTTGTCAGTGGAGTTGTGCAATGAGTCAAAAACGTAGTAGTTACCCATTTTTCTCTATCCAGTAGCTAGGCCAGATGTGCCAGTAACTGTAGACAGGGACGGTACAGACTTGACATCTTTATGAGCTTTACACTTCTGTAATACGTAGAGTACCAAGGAGGCGTAGATGGTTTCTTTAGTCGAAGTTGTAGGTTGATTTTTTCGATTATCTGCAGGAGTATCGGGTACCAAGAACGGTACCCTACACTGTCCTGGGATCCAATAATCTTCCTCCGAACAATTTTGTTCCCCAATAAAGATGCGAAAAGGTGCAATCAGGGCGATTTGCACGCCCTGCTTTGTCCATCCTTCACTCCGTAAGAAATGCTCCTCCTCTCGAGCTGATCAAGTTGTTCTGCCTGGTGTTTAAATTTACGGATGAAGTTGAATCAGAGGTCTCGTTTACGAGAAACGTTTGGTAGTAGTGAAAATACATCATCACTAAAGAGGGTGAATTATTCCAGAAGTCAGAGCTAAGCAACCTTTAAGTTGAGAATGAGAATACCGTAACCTGATTCATAAAGACTCGCCTGGAGTACAGTTCGCATGGAGTACAGTTCGCAACTGTACTCCATGTATGTAGTGGTGAAGGACGAATAGAGGATTCCATGTTTACAGCTATGATGGTACTGCCGCGAAATGATAATAATAGTACTAGCGCGAATTTGTGTCATGTGTTCTTTTCGTGACTCGTGATCTCGGGAAGGGCGAGAGACACAAGGACCGATTCGTGTGGACCACTCTGTCATCAGGCAAAGGTGCCAATACGACCTAGAATCAACGTTCACGTTCCTAGTCGCCATAATGACAAACAACGTAACCATTTTCCCACGTTGGAAAGTCATGGAGCCGTCTTTGCTTCGACATGCTAGTCTATGTAGTGCTTCACCACACTGATGTTATCTTCCGTAAGAACCCACGCTTATTTCTGTTTACGATGTAAGATTTTGATATGAAAAGTGATGGAAATGATAAGTGACAATCATGAAAACTCACCTATTTCAACTATAGGGTCATAATGACAAGGGATGACGAAGTGATGAATCAGTCAGTGAGAATCAGTCCAAAGTCAGTCCAAAGTCAGTCTTCGCCCTCTACCAAATTGACATCTACACTAAGATTTGTAAAAGTTATTCATTGAGATTTCAAATACACAGATTTCTTCAGTTAATGTAAATTGAATTGCTTTGAAACAGGTTTAAGACTAACTTTGCAGTATTACAAAGTTTTCAAGCTTTATGTTCTTAGTAAAAGAACACTTATATCCATATATACAAATTTAACACAATTAATGAGTAAATCCTTTGAGTATTTTGTTCTTATCAAGAGAACATCAAAGAAAATGGAAGAATAAATGTGTTTTTATTTGAGATTGCATGTTGGATTAAGCACAACTTCAAACTTTTCATGTTTGTCTCTCCAACTAAAATACCACATGCACTCTCCACACAAACAAGATACACTCTCCAACTCATGTAACATGAATCACGATATCCCCTTAGAGGGAGCAACAACATAAGCTATGTAAAACCTCGTCTTCACTCTCCACTCAAACACAAAAGATACTGATATGATTTCTTACTTGTCGACGACATATGATGAATGTTTTGTACGGACGATTAATCACTCAGATATAATACGGGGGAACTATGTTTAACACTAACCATCATGATCTCCGCAGGGTGACATGATATCTGTACACAGATCAAAATAAAAAACGGTAGAAAATTTTATAATTTTTATGATCATATAAAGTTCAGTAAAAAAACTGAAAATTTCATCATTTTCTCACAGATATGGTGTGTTTTTGCTCTAGTTTTATAAGTACTTCATAAAACAAGTTTGGGAGGACCTTTAGCTCTAAAGTCTTGCACTTCCTTCACAGGTTCAGAATCTACTTCTTATAGGAATTATATCTCTCTGAGAACCTTCTTTAGACTAACTAGAACGATATGTATGTCTTTTTCAAGTAGATATTACTATTGTAACTAGATCTAAGGAGAAAGGGGAAAGACTTGGGTGAGTTTGTCTTTTATGGATTATGAAGTCCAGCTATCAGTTAACATCTAGAGACAAAGTTGATAATTCTTTTCAGTTTCTACAGAATTTTCACATAACATATATATTTTTCTGATAATCGCAAGCAAACAAAAATTCTCAAAAATTTATCTTACATGTATATTTATCTTCAACATGGTTATTCACTTTTTCCATCTGAAGAGGGAAGAGTGCAACAAGCTTAATTTATTACTTAACTCATTCGTCTGAAAGGATTAGGTGATAAATTAATGTATTAATTTAAATAAATAGTTTTTTGTATTAATTTATATAAATATCCTGACACAATTGTACTCCCGGAACCGTGCTTCTCAATGAACAACTTATGGATTATCTATGCAGGCTCTTGCGCCTGGAGGTTAAACCATCATTTATCATAAATATTTTATCATAATTTAGTCCAGAATTTATGTAACATTTACATTTTCCCAAATAACATAAAAGAAGAAAAAGTTCTTACAGTCGATAGTGATGATTATTTAATCTTCAAGCCAACAAATTTAATCAAGTATTCAAGACTAACATTCACAATATCAGTCAGATATATGCAAGGATTGGATCAAAGAAGTCAATAAGATTCTGAAGAGAAGATTACTTCTGGAGTTTTTAGTCAAACACTTCTTCAAGATAATATTAGGATAATGATAACCACTCCACAATCACCGGTAACTGTAGCATGAGCATGCATATTCACCGTTGCTTATGCTCGTTGTTTTTTCGGAAGAAGGACATAAATATTTGCCATGGGCGCTTGTTGGAGACGACAAGACCCATTTAATAGTTCATAATATCATATTTTCGACTTCTTTTTCACCTCGTTTGGGGCACGAGTTTCTTCTTCTCCATATACGACTTGTTTCTTCCCGAGGAAAAAAAGGACTTCGGAGTGCGTGCTTTTCTCCCTATGATTTTCCCCCGATGTTCGTTTCTGTTCCTTCTGTTTGCATTCCGGTCTGCGGTGCCGAATAGCCATCGTCTGTCTGTCCACTCCAGAATATTTTCTTTTTTTCGTTTCAATCATTTCAGTCTGTGTCTCCGCTGAGATATATTCCCTAACCATACGGTACACAGGGTATCCATTTTGTAAAGTAGAAATCCGTATCGACTGAAGGATAAACCGTAATATTTACAATATAAATGTCGGAAACTTTAATTCCGTTTTGAGTCAAAGCGATCATAACTTATAATGTAACTGGTAACATTTATTCCATCTCGATTGAAGGCGGTGAAAAAAGAGAAGACAACGACAACTCAAGCGTTCCAGGTCTTCCTTCATCTTTCTCTATACATATACACCACAGTAGACATATTGAGGTTTCCAGAAAGAATCCTCTATAGTTGAGAGTTTACACGACGGCTTTTCAGGCAGGCAAGCCTGCTAAATCTACATTCACTATATGTAGCTAATAAATAATATAATATAGCGGTAAGCTATCCGTTATTTGAAATACAGAGGACCGAATCTTCCACGTATAAAAAAGCAGCCGACTCCATTACATCGAAGAGGCAGTCTATGATCCTCATAAGCAAGGACTGAAGTGTGCTGCTGAAAATTGTAGAGAAGGAGACATATATGCACATAACATGCTCAGCACCGAAGCGGAGTCAACTGAGGTCGTCATTACTGTAGTGCCGAAGAGATGGTCATTACTATAGTGCCGACGAGAGACGTGCAGAGAGGAAAGCCTTCGGGTATCATCCGAACGTTCTAAAAGTCGACCAAAGTCGATTGCCCTCCAGCCAAGAGAATTGGCAACAGCTGCTCTTACTGCAGTCCCTGGTCTGCAGGGAGCGTTACTCCTAGTTAAGTAAGAAGCACAGAAAAGAATTCGCAGGCGAGGAAGGTAGATCCAATGAGCGCTCTTCCTTTTCAGGAGTGAGAGTGATGAAATACCGACGTCGATCTTAACGCTTCGAGAAGAAAATGATATCAATATCTCTCATGGTTATCGTCTGGAGATGGACAATTGATTTTCAAAGTGTCTCGCTCCTCGCTCCCTGTATATAATTGCCCATTAACCATTTACAAGAAGGAGCATACTTCGTAGAACGAACCATGGATCACAAACAAGTGCAGAGAGTACTGCCCAGAGCATGGCGGCATCTGTTCTTGTTAAACTGTAAAGCGCGCTGCAGAATATTGTTCGAGTTCAATTCAACCCTGTTTTTGATGTCAGCGGTCGCTAAAAAACTGAACAGCTCATCCTCATCAGCAAGCATACCAGCAGTAATATTTTTCATGCAACACCTTTGATGTACAGTAATCTCCCGCTTAAGTACGCATCCGTTTAAGTACGCATCCCGGTTAAGTACGCATTTTTTGACGAAAACATTAGGGTTCAAGATTTATTAGTTGAACATGTCATGAATCCTCATTTGGTGTAAGTTTTGAAGTTTTTGCGTTTGGCTTTGAGGCTGACCGTTCGGACTTGCTCTAAAATGATTCAAATGATTTCTTAAGGTCATCGAATGTTCCTCTGCTTCTGCTTGAACTTCAGGACAGAGCAGCTGATCCTTGATGTCGAGAACCTGCTTATAAAGAGAGTCGAACTCCTGAAATATAACTCAGTTTTCTAAACCGACATTCAATTCTTGAGTGTTAACATCGCCATCATCATCCATCGTCGTTTCAGGAATCTTCATCGTCTCCAAAAGCTCTTCAACGTCTTCCAATACAGCAGTTGCATATTCTTCATTGTCCTCATCGTCAATATGAACGAATTCTTCCAGCTTTGATGGATCGACAGACAAATGTAAAGATTCCATGGCTTTGGAGAATTTGGTGCATAAGTCGTCAACTTCGTTACCGACCTCCAATTCTGGCTCTAAATTCATTAGTTCTGTCTTGAAGAAAGCAGTTCTGATAGAGGTTTGGGAAACAGAATCCCAAGCGTTTTTGACATAACTCGCAACATCGAGCAGGTGCGCTGGATTTTCATAAAGAACTCATGCAGCTCCTCGGTGCAATCCTCGCCCCTGATCTTTCTTTCAATTTTTCGTCTCATCATTGAGTTCGTAGAAGTCAAGGACGTCATTGAGATATAGATATTTGAATCATTTTTTTCAAAGCTGCGATTATTCCTATATCACAAGGCTGTTTCCAGCTGGTACAATTTGAGAGAAAGAAAACTATCCGAATGTTGTCGCGTTCGAACGCTTCAAAATGTCCCGGAGCATTATCCATCAGCAATAGAACGTGACGTCCGGTTCGCTTTTTCACTTCTGGATAAAACACCTCATTGAACCATTTCCAGCAGGTTTCTACCTCCATCCAAGCTTTCGCTTGATTGAAATAAGGAATGGGTCATTGCCGATCCTTAATACAAGCTGGTTCTTTCGGTTTCCCGATGAATGCACATGGAATTGTGCATTCTAGATGCGTTGACGCATACAATAAGAGAAACTCGATCTTTGGCTTTCTTTTGGTGGTTGAGATGTCCTCGTTGGACATAAGGAGGCTATATCGTGGAAGCAACCAAAAAAACAAGCCAGTGTCGTCTATATTGTAGACATTTTCTGGATCATATTGTGCGATAATCTCGTAATGCTCTTCTAAAGCTGCCAGCAATTCCGGATTGTTCTTGTTGACTTCTGCTCCCTCTCCGTGAAGGAGCATCTTTTTCAATCCACGACGCGCTCTGAATCGACTTCACCATTGTCAAGATATCTAAAAATTGGATTATGGAATGAAAAGACTGGAAGCAATGCTTTTCGCTTTGGCTATGACGAGAGATGGCGGGACAGGCAGTTTGGCACGGCGCATGCTGTCAGTCCAGATGTAAAGCATGTCTTCAAGCTCAGTAAATCGTCCAATGGAAAGCTCAAAATGTCCTCTCCTTAGCTTCGTCAGACAACAAGTCAGACCGTTCTAGGATCGCCTCTCGGTTGTCCCACACCTTTCGGATGGCGCCATCACTAACGATGTACTCTCGGGCTAGAGCTCTTTTACTCGAAGCATTCGTTTTGCTTAGCTTCGAGATGATTTCGCAGCGTTGATGCTCATTGAGACGCTTTCCGTTTGATTTCTTCGACATTGTAGCGAAACGCAAGCGATTTGGGAGTGATAAATCTAAAGTACGCTCAAACCGCGTAGGTTCAAGTTGCGTACTTAAGCGAGAGACTACTGTACCTCAGATTTATCTTTCATACAGTAGTCTATCATACCTACAAAATTTTGAAGGCCCATGTTGTTAAGTCTTCACGCATACCTCGCCTCCAAGCGGTCTACCAGCCCCCTTCCAACCTAGCACGGCTACTAGCCTGTTTTTTATATCGATTGGGCTCGTAGCCTGCAAACACAAAACTCCCTGAACGTGCAGATGGAATAAGATCCCCCCCTCTTTCCATCCATATGATATCACTATCGCACTCTTGGTGTAAAAAAGCACACAAACATCCCCAACAACAAAGGTCTAGATCGCCACCAGTTTGAGCAATTGTGACAAAAACCTCAAGACTCTTCAGAGGTAGTGCTTTTCTCGATCGAGGAACTGACGGATTGCTCGCACGCCCGACAAACGGCTTGTCTCATTTGCATCAGACGGAAATGAGAAGTGTTTACAACCTATCCTATAAAGTCTTGTGTTGACAGTCTTGCACACACAACTCAAACAGTTCTGCATGTACACAAAAGTAACAACAGGTTTGAGGAAGCTGTCGTCCTCTTCGTGTCTAAGATATTTGGGATAGCAGAAAACAGTAGATCTGCTGTCCTTTAAGACCAGCCAGGACCCTTCCGATTGCACATACAGAAAAGGACCAATTATGCACTAAAAGCACTGTGTAGCCCCGGAGAAAGCATAGGAGACTTTAACGTAATCCAAACCTGGAAGAAGGAATTCCGGGGATTTCAAACAGAAACGGAAATCTACGTATACATAGCTTCTGCTGAGGTACAGTTGAGTCTCGGAGGAAAAAAGATACCCCGAAGGTAGCAAGGGATGTGAGAGACAACTCGTCAGACGAGCAAACTGTAACAGTTGACACTTGTAGCTTTCGATACCGTGAAGGCAAAAGGCTGAATATACTATAATGAACGACCTAGTTGCAACAGAGAGACATGGGCCTCGAGGGAAGGGGAGGCAATAGACGAAGGAGAGACCTGCCGGGAAAAGGACAGACGAAGGGATTGTGACAGAGGGCTGGCAAGTACAAAGAGAGGACTGCGTGGAGGAGAAGAGGAGACGACATCAAGACTGTCAGATTCATCATCATCGAAGAGAGTGACAACATTCTCCGCATTAACTTCACATTCAGTCATTGCGGATAGAGGTCTAGAGAAGTACCTCAAAGTAACCCGCGGCAGAAGTGAAATAAATGAAATTACCATGCATCGAACGAAACAGAGCGCAGACATCTGACCACGGAAGTAGATGTGGCCATGACTCCCCATGCCGTAGGAACTCCAGAATGAAGCTCCAGGCATGGGGGCAGACAACCTCGTCCCTCCCCATGCAGTATGCAATTGCATACATGCTCTGCTGAAGTATACGCGGAGATAGCAGCAGCAACAATCGTCAGCAGCGATCCGTCCCGTATACAGAAGCAATCTCCCCTCCTCGACTGATCTCCAAAAACCTCTTGAGCAGCCATTCCTACAAAGAAAACACAACTTCATGGACAAACGACAAGTCCCATCCAGAACGATGTTAGTTCTGACACCAAAGCAATATAGATACGGACGGAAGCCGTAAACAGATCCAGGCAGCAAGCGCAATGAAAAGAAGCCTAAGGTAAACAAGACTGAGCAGCAAACGCAATGTCAACAGTCCCGAGGTGAAGCGAGGTCCAACACAAGCAATAAAGGAAGGAAGCCGTAAACCGCCCCCAGACAGCAACCGTAAGGAAAAGAAGCCTTAGACAAACAAGAATTACTGGCAAATGCAATCGCAGCAGTCCCGAGGTGAAACAAGGTCCCAGAAAAGTGACAGCGGAAGAGAAGCATTAAAATATGAAAACTGCGAATACCACAGCATCCCGTGAAGATGAAGACGAAGTCAAGAAATAGACGGCAAACTGCCTCCATCCAGCAATCGCTCGTCGAAACAACAATCGTGCTCCCACAGAGCTCTTGTTGACGAACCATCTCGATGAGAATCGACTGCAGTGCGGACGACAGTGCAGACGAAGGAAGCAAGGAGGTAAACCGTCATCGTAGCGATCGTTTCCTCAAAACGCTTCAAAGAGGTCGGACCTCCGAAGCAGTGAATCCTCCAAAGAGCAGTAGAGCATCCCGCTAAGACGAAGACGAAGTGAATAGTCGAGAGTGTGAAATAGACGGCAATAGTCCCAATCCAGCAACCAAGCAGAGGAAGCAGCCAATCCTGCAAACAGATGACAAGTCGCCAGTGAAACCAGAAGCACTCCAATCCCACATGATCATAGTTCTCATCCACACGGCGAGAAAAGTAGTAGAGTCAGGTGCAACAACATATAGAGCGACGGCAAACGAGACGGTACAAACACAGACGGCAGACAAGCAGAAGAGAAGTAAGTGATTGAGTGAAAACGAAGCAAGCTGAAAACCGCCTCCATCCAGCAACCGCTTCCTGAAAACAACATAAAAACAAACGAAGCTATAAACCGCCACCATCCAGCAAGCGGTCTGCCAAAATGCCACGGCTACAGCCACAGAGCAAGAATAAAATAACACTTCGACAAACAACCCTGATTGGCAAAAGCGAAGAGACGGCAGCAGCGACGTCGAAGGAAAACGTCCCTATGATGGCAGC
This sequence comes from Asterella californica, assembly GCA_036924285.1. Lineage (NCBI taxonomy): Eukaryota > Viridiplantae > Streptophyta > Marchantiopsida > Marchantiales > Aytoniaceae > Asterella > Asterella californica. The sequence goes on along the minus strand of JAYKYS010000002.1, from coordinate 17,762,202 downwards.
AACGAGACGAGACGATAGCTAGCGACAACCAAGCAGAGAAATGCCTCCCAGCAGCAAACGCTCCGTCAAAACGCAGGGTCCGCAAGAATGCGAGAGAAAAGAAGACCTACATCGCTGCTCCTGAGAAAAATGACATCGCGGACGTCGCGTACGAATCGAGCACACAACAAATATAGACGAAGAAAAATAAATTGTAGCCGAAGAAACCACTGAGCCGTTAGGTTTGATTAGGTTTGGCTATTACCCAACTGTCATATAATATCCCTCCGGCGTTCTACCGTTTGGGATACTTATTGATTTTATGTACGACACTAGAGAAAAAGAATTTCATGCGTGTACATCAGCCAATCATTTATTCTATTTTACTTTTTAATCAAAATCCATGTGAAATCATCGGATACAAATGTAAAGACTCTTTGCTCACTAAAGGCGTCACCGCACCACGTTTTTTGTTTGCGCTTATTTGAGTTTTTTGAAAAAATCAAAAGCACCGATGCAACGCCGTGCGTGTGAGTTTTTTTTTTTGCTTTTTTGTCTAAACAAGTAGGAGCACCGCACCAATGATTTGCCCAAGCTATTCGCATTTATGTCTCGTCACTATTGGGATGTCCTGCTAGACGTCAGATGGGATACGTGTTACTACTTTTGCATCAGTTTACACTTGTCTTGCATCCACATTGGCATCCACGTGGAAGTTTGCAGCGAAGGATTAGGGTTCCTGTCTTGCCGCGGTTCTTGTGGAGCGGCTGCCAGTCATCGCTTACTACACTGCAAGCGTTTTAGATGTTTGCTTCAGCCGTTGTGGAGCCTAGCCAACAGTCTATAAGAGAGTAGAACTGCATGTTGAAGTTCAAAGACAACTTTCTCACTTTCCGCTCATTCGGATCAACAGCCGTGTAAGAGACATTACCTACCGCTTACACGGCTTTCTATATGCACTTAGCACACCTTCTCATTTGTTTTTTTTATCTGAGAAGCATCAGCTTCTACTCCTTGTGACTTGAGATAAGCTTGGAGCTTGGACATTTTCATCGCTGGACTAGACATGTTGGCTAGACCGGTGTTCATTCTCTGCTCTGCAGCTTCCAACCGTTTGCACGACCTACCATGGTTGCCATGTGCAACGAGAACTCTTGGACGGATGGTTACTTGGTTGAAGAAAGCCTGCTTGGGAGTCGACATCCGCTTCTGGTGTTGGTGGAATCCATTGTGACCCACCGGTATTGTCATACCCGTTGGTGAGTAACTGGTCCACTAAACTCACGTTCTTCAAGGGAGAGCTCATCGAATGGCACAGCACCCTCAAGGCTCGAACTCATTATTTCTCTCAAATTTGGGGACGGAGCATACACCCTATCATTTGAAGTTGGAACAAAAGCAGAAGTCGGATTAATCAGCAATCGCTGTTTATCTTCGGTGAGGATGTCCCCATACTCCTGGTGGTGAGCTTCATCATCAGTCGCGTTGAACAACTCCATCACCCTTCTGTGGAGGATCATCGTCTAACGAATGAGCTGATCAATGATCGAATACAAAAGCGATGTCCAGAAAACTATTGTTAACCGTCCAACAGAAGCAACTAATATCGCACATTACAGTTTACGAGTCAAATGTCTAGTAACATTCGACTCGTGAGATAAAACGAAGACAAGAAATTGCTGTGAACACTGAATGTTCATGAAATTCTGCTCTCGATCACCACCTCACTTCAAAACGTCCATTGCTTGCCCATTCCTCGTCAACGCTAGCATTCTCACGCTCATTGTTTGTCTGTTCCCTGCCAACATTAGCATTCTCACGCTCAAGGTGTCTGTTCTTCTTCGTGCGAACCCATAGTCTTGCTGATGTGTGGAAATAGTGATGATGCTGAACTGACCTAACACGAGTCTCTAAACATTTACTTGAGAGTGCGAACCTGAAAAACTAATCATCAGATGTTAACGGAGAGAGTTCACACAAATTATTCCTTAAACCGTGGAGAGGGTCCATACTAACCTAAAAACGATAAGCGGACATGGTGCAGTGCTACTGTTATTACCGACACTAAATTTCTATAAGCTTGAAGCAAAAGTCTATGGGCAAAAAGCGTGATGCGATTACGCACTAACTCAACTCGCACACCAAGTCAAACCTGCAAGTAACGGGAATAGATTGGAGACACGAGAAGAACAGGAACCGGCAGAAACCGTGACTATGATTTGCAGTGAACTCCGTATCGAATTTCCGACAAAGGAGGGTCTAAAATCTTGTCGAAACATGTATTGTCCTGGTTTATTTGCAGCTGGTCCTAAACATGTTTATTTAGACTTAACTAAAGATAGAATAGGGTTATGGACTGCTTGTGAGCTGACAGTTAGGCATGTGTGCTCCGGGAAACAGAGTACAATCATGAACAAGATTTGAGAAAACTAATCGTCTCTGACATAAAAGCTCTAACTTTAAACATTTCCTTTTGGAGTTTATAATTAATTTATATTAGACTATTACACGAGGAAGGATTTGGTATTAAATTAAGACCCCTGCGTATGATTATTTGCCTCTCAATTCTATAATAGAAAGTGAATAAACACATAAACCATTTGTGTGATTTTCTTTTTGTATTTTTCCATGACTTATATAAGATAAACCATTGCAGATCTTTTCCCCTGGTAGGCAATCCTACATAATCATCTCCTCCAGGTTCAGATGGAGGAGGTATTATCCATGCACATTGATTCATTACTTAATCTCTTCTGTTGGAAAGTTTAGCTCATAAATTAATATATATTGAAGGAAGATGATTTTATTTGTTGAGAAGAGTTTTGTTTGTAGTAGAAGGACTTACGTTGCAACTCACTGCACTTGCAAGTTTTTTTCCCTTCCCAGTGCATGTGTTACATTCACCTTAGAATTATTTTAATTTAGTACATAAAAATTAAAATTATCTTGTCAGCTTTCATATGTGCAATATCAAACATTGCGTATGTTTGCTTATCGCACAAAAGATTTCAAAAAAGGTCTTTGCCAAGGTCATCATGTACAGCGAACCATTTGGAATAATTTTAAACTTATATTTGTTTTTCTGTTTTTTTTTCTTTCGACACTCATTTGGGATGCATATTCCTCATACACCATTGTCTAAGTTCTGAAAACTACTAAATCATAGTTTAGGATCGGTTTAGATACAAAAACCAAAATACCACTATTTTTTCATGTTCAGAAAATTGATAAACTACTGTTAGACTTGGTTTAGAATAAAAAATAGATATATCATTGGTTTGGTTTGGTTCAGTTTAAACTCCAACCTATATTGATTATAGATAATTAATATTCAAAAGTTGCATACATGGTTCAATTTACATGAACTCCTGTGGGGTAGATTTACATGATAAGCTCAATGTCCCAAAGCCCGTCTAGACGTTCATTTCCACATCTCGTCCGAGGTGCTATTCTTCGTGCCATGTGAGAGTGAATTATGAAGTAAAACGCACAATGTGCTTCTTATTGTATATATGGAAGTGAAGGATTGACAATTCTTGACATTCAACTCCATCTTCTTCTGAGTCTCTCTTGTCATTCTCTTTCATGCTTAAGTTTTCTTTGTTGTTCTAGATCTCTTTTTTGCTTTTGAACGTAGGTTTCACCAATGCGATTTTCTGAAGTTGGTTGTGAAAAAATGAATGTTCTTGACATTCATTTCCATGTTCTTTTGAGCCTATCTTGATGTTTTATTTCTCGTCATGCGCTCATTTGTAAAGTAAAGCAGCACGATGGATCTCATACATGTTACCAAGACATTGATAAGTGTCATCAACCTCAAATACATTTCTGTTTAGAGAGGATTCATTCGTGTTTGTGGTCATTACTTCAAATATTTTGTTGTTGTGTTTGTTTGTACATACTAGTTCCTTTGTGTTTTTCTCGCAGAGTCGCTTTACTAAGAGGTCAGAGGGGTCGCTACTAAGAAATCATTTTAATGGATTCGTGGTGTCGCTCTACTGAAGTCATTCCACTAGCCAATCCTAATTGCTTATAAAAAATTATATACTTGGACATCTTGATCACGAAGTTGTGTGACGGCGATAAGTTGAATAGTGTGATTTTTAAAAAAATCATAATGTGACTTGTTGTGTAGTTTCCTCTCTAGAGTTATGATATATTCTTGATATTCTAATGTGACAAGTTGAGTATAGATACGTATCAGAATTATTAAATATTATATAAATATTATATCATTTTGTATATCTTGGTGAAAATAGATAATGAATTAATGATATAGAAAGAGTTAATTTTATTTATGTTAAAATATATTAAAATAATGATTTTTGTATGTTAGTTTGCTTAATGTTTCTCTGTCTAAACAGTTCAAACGTCTGTTTTTTAGGAATCTAATGCTACAGAACTTTTTTGCGGCAGTTGAAGAAGAGAAGGAAATCTACTGAAAAGGAAAAGATGAATAAAGTCAAGACAGCTCGGAGGAAGATGTACTTGGAGGTTCTAGAAGAAGTGATCGTCAGATCACTTCTCCCAACAAGAGCTCTTCATCTAGGAGGAGAAGTGTTACGTGGATCACTTCTCTGCTCAAGTCTCCTCCACCTAGGTTGGTGTGCGAATATAAGATTATTAGTCTCTTTCATACTAAGCATACTTTTTGATATATATTAATGCTATATTTTAATTTCAAAATGTTTTTGTATTAATTATATTTGATTATCATTTTACATGTGGTTTAAAATGGAAGACATTAAATTCTTCTTTGAGATGCATTACTAATCAGAAGTTTGAGCTTTTCATTCTTTGAAATATCTTTGATATGGGTGCTTGGTGAGGTCATGTTATTATAATTTTGTTATTTTAACAATTTAGCAAGAATACGTGAGAAGTCATTCACATATGAAGCATTTATAAAGGATTATTGAACACTATAAAAATTAAAAATAGATGCTAGAAGGATTTACATATCTGATGAAATTTAGAAAGAGTAGTTATTGATATGACGCAAAGGTTACGTCTTACTCATTTACCAGAAAACTAGACATGGCATATTCAAAAATTCCATAAAAGTTTAGAATAAAAAATGATGCCTTACAAGTAACACTTTGAGGTGCAACTGAAAACGAGAGAAAAACAAAAACAAAATGCATCATCATAGCATGATGACATTTCTTCATGTTTGTATTTTCATAAGGAAATATAATTTAATATATTTCTTATGTTAAACATTTTAAAAGCTAAAGCGAAAAAAACAAGGATCATTATGTAAGAAAGTACTATCATCATTATACAATGTCATGTCATGATGGAGGAGAAGTTCTATCTACAGTGAGAAAGGATATTGTCGTAAAACATTACGATAAAAATTGTAAACTTACAATCATATATTCTTAAGTATCATTAATATGTATATAATTAAGTACACTTTGCAATGCAAAAGTAGTAATACGTGTTTGAGTAAGATAATGTGAAACGTTCGACCGTAGATCTCGGAATAGAATCTCTTGTCTGTGATGAATTAGTCATCCAACGTGAATCTCCCTGATGACCATTATATTATATTATATTATTGTGTGTCCTCAGATCCAGTTCGCTTAACCTTCCACTAGTCAACGCCATAAGCTGCACAACTGTTTTAGGATAACTGCACAACCATTTTAGGATAACTGACCAGTCTACTACGAGTCTTGATTCCACTAACAATGCACGTCACTTCGCACTCCATCGAACTAGCAACTAGTGAAAATAACGTGACAATTGTCGTGCGCATACACATCATTACATAACATACATTACTGTCTAAATTACAAAATACATACACATAACAAGCACATAGTGTCATACACATACACAAGTATACCACAATCATTCTCCTAGTTGGTGGTTTGGTCCCTCGAACTCCAGATAGTCATCTGATCCAACTACGTGATATGCACCTTCTTCGGTGTAAAGATTAAGAGGCCGGATGCTATGTCACTCCATACAAGTGAAGGTCAAATGAGCTACCTCACTAACTGCAACGAAGACATATCTATTGCCCTTGAGGAACTATGGTGAGAGATGGTGTCAAACATGACATGTGTCAATCTCTCGAACAACCATCACATAACAACATATAGTGACTGTTTCATTAGCAAATCCACATAACATACACCTCAAGCCTGCACGTACATTCGTCAAGCTTGGATCCACAAAACTGTTGATGTTAGGAAGATAACATGACGTGCAATTACGCACATGATCTTTCCAACCTACACCATCACGAATCTCTTACACGAGAACACCAGACGGTAACACCTCACACACTCGTAAGATAGTGTGTCATATAGTCACATCCAATGTCATCGATGTTGTTACTTGCAAATACACGTAATCGTCAAGATGAAACATACGAATCGATGATCAATAATCTCCTCCACGAATAGTCGCATACAGTAACGTATCTCCATGTTGAGCAATCGATAAGTTCTCAAATGCCATCGGCATAACTCGCTGAAACATCTCAACTCGTTGAGAACATACTTCACACACATATCCGAATCATCAAGGTTCACAACCTCAGCAGAATCACGACAAAAAATAAATATAGTTCTCGATCGTATAGCAAAAAGTATGATGAGAAAGATGCCAAGAATGCTTGTCGACTAAAACGATAACCCATAGCCAACCATGATAAATGAAGATCTAAGTTTTCATGATGATGCTTCTGCAAGCCATACTTGTGCAATCCTCTCTTCATTGTCTGAACAGCTCTTGCTGTCAAGCCATCAGTCTCAAGGTGATCCCGAGATGTAGTACGGTGATCAATCAACGCTTGGTCACACAAGGCCTGAAACTCACCACGGACTTCTGTACACTGGTCAGTCAACACTTTGGCTGGTACACCAAAATGACTCAACACTCGATCTAAGAAAGCATAAACTACACCCTCACTTTTCTTGTCCGGTAGTACCACCAACTCAATCCACTTGGAGAAGTGCTCCATCATAATCAACACATATCGGTTATGTCATACGGTCAATGATAAAGATCACAAAAAGTCCAAACTCTAATGATAACTCAACGTCATAATCGGTAAAGGGTATAATTATAGAATAAGAGCATTGAATGATGCTCATACTACTCGATCTCAAGTCATACATCATATCACAAACTGCTACACATCGATTGCTGCATACCACACCACCAGTATTGTCTTTGGAGTAGAATATACTTACGCTTCACTCCAAAATGTCCCAACTCCTCGTGGACATATCAAAGTAATTGTGCTCTCTGCGACAAATGTGGTACAACACGCATCTTATCATCCTCTCACACACGAAGATGTGTTTTCTTTCACAATGAAATCTCTTGGTTCGTTGAAGAACACGATCTTGCTCTTTGGTACTTATTGTGTCCATAACGACGTCAGCACTTAAATATTCCATAACCATCACATCATCATGGATATCTCGCTGATCCGTCGAAACATCGTCACTTTCCGGATGCGAGGACAGCTTAGACCACTAGTTGCACTTCAGACAATGAGGGTTCCTCTCTGTTAACCAAACTAGAGTGACTCAATGTAGACCGTTAGTCTCTTACGGCATGTCATCCGTCTGATATGTATCTCAGAAAACACTCAAACACATTTCGTCTTACTTCTTCTCTATTTTCACACTACACTCACTAACTTCTGTATATTCACGACTACAACAACTAGTGTGTCCGATGGATCGATGCATAAAAGATCACTTTTCGAGGTGGATAGTTCGTTCAAGTGTTAGAGTAGGTCAAGCACGACTACTTGGAGTTTCTTCTGCTGCATTGGTGTAAGTGATTGACGGTCATTCATTATGTTATCTCGTACATGGCAGTATGACCGTCGAACTAGATGTATTGTTGATTTTCTCACACATTCCTTTTTAGGATGCTCTGCTCTCTTTGACCGAAGGCGATCCTGCTGAAGGTCGAGAGGTCTCGAGTGATACAACATCATGCCAAACTTTTCATGCATAGCAACAGACCAAGACGTTTATTCACATGTTTCTTTCCGTGTTTCTGCCGAGAGATTCATCGTGTTGGAGAAAGAACGTACACTCCATATAAGACACCATGGTGAAATGATGACTAGGAGATTACTATAGGGGTCGACCAAGTGATACCCAAAACGTTGCGGGTCAGACCAAGGAAGAAACGCTTCTACGGGATGCGACCAAGTAAATTACTCTATTAGGGCGTGTCAAAGGTCGTCTGTTTAGGCGCACGGCATGGACCCGTAGTAGCGTCGAACGGCGAACGGGCGATAAATGAGCGGGGTACCTATTGAGGTACCCTGTTCTCTTTGTCTGGGTTTTTTAGCTCTTCCCGTTTCTCCGGTTCTAAGTCGAGCATTCAATGTCTTTGCCTATGAAACCTAAACCCGTTACTCGTCTATCCAGATTCTGATAAAAGCTGTCCGTTTTTTTCATAACTAATGAAAGGTAAGGTTATCCGAACTCGAAGTGTATTCCCGCTTTCAGAATTACGGACAATGCTTTGACACGCCCTATTCTTACATTTACAGAACATGGTCAATACGTAGGATGAATGTACGATAACGCAGTATTTCGTGCTCGTGCCACGCCTTTCCAGGTTCTCGGGGCTTATGGTTAAATTTTGCTAAAGTAGGCAATTACATCGTTTTGGCGCCTGCCGCATCTTTGACATCTACGGCGCAACAGTTCGAGAGCCGTACGACAGTTCCCTGTTACTTTACTGAAAAGGAACAAAAAGGAAAGTCAGGAAGGATTCGCAATACGTTGAGCTAACCAGGTTCCAGGCGATGTGAGGTATAGGCAGATGGATCTTCTTCCCAAACGTTCTTCGATAGACGAAGATTTGCATTGCGCTTTTCTCATCGACAGGAAAGGAAATCTGTCAAGTAGAACCTGTTAATTTGCCGGTTTCATGTGAGTTTTGTTGTTCACCCCCGAAAACGACTTTCCAGTCAGATTCTGTTCATCGCGACATTGATTGGTATTGGTTAGGAGGAACTTCTTGGTGCCGAGGAGTAGAGTGAGCAGGAAGAGGAGGAGGCGGCAACGATGACGACCGCAGCGCGGCCAACGTGGGCGCCGGCGAAAGGAGGACATGAGCAGGGTGGAGTGCGTATGTTTGGGGCATCGCAGAAATACTCTTCTCGTGATCTTGCCTCCCACACCAACTTGAAGCTCAGGTTTGTTCGTCTTACTTTTCCTTGTCCGGTTAGGGTTTCGTTAGGGCTTTCGCTTGAGAGAGTGGAGTAAATTGTGCTGTTATGCTACATCTTTGTGTCCGAATTCTGGCTCTGTTTGAGCGGTTTGTTCGTTTTCTTCATGCTTGCACTTCTCATCTTGAACTATCTCTGGTCTTGCATCCTGTGAGGTTTTTAAAAGTAAATGTGCTTCTGGAATTCTCGACTGAGCTCATCTTATTCATTGAATATGTCTTTCAGTACTGATCACCCAAGACATGCTCAGAAAGCTTCGGTGATAGCAGATTATTATGTGTAATTAGTGACGAGTTTGACGAGTTTCGAGGGTTTCTAGGTGATCAGGAATGTGTCGGTGCAGGAAACTTGGAGTATGCTGGTTGTGAATATCATCTGACTCTACTTCGTTCTGCCTGAATATCTACTTGGTGCATGGAACGAATATAATGTGGTAATCATCTTGCGACGTACAGGAAAGACGGTCAAGACACTTCCGAGGATTTACGCAAGCGCAGTCTCAGGGATGAGCTTGAGGACCGGGAACGTCGCCACTTTTCCTCGAAGGACAAGGATAGAGGCTACGGTATTACTTCCTCTGGCGTTCACTCATGAGAAATTAGCTGTTCAGACAGAGTAATATCGTTTCGGACTCGTCTACAGCTTGATTTCTTCAGACGTGCGTAGTTTTCGGTGTATTTTCGTGTCTCTGATCTGTGCACAGCTAAACACAGCTAAAGACATGTACGTTTCTCTTATATGAAGGCCGTCAGTAGTATAGAGTCTTGCCCGTATCACAAGGGCCATTATATTAGGTTGGCGTCCTGCTAAATCGACGGGCTAGGTTTCGCGTCCAAAATTTGAGTGGCTCTAACGGAATTGTTTTGGAGGATTGTGTCTCAAATTTCGTAGCCATCACCTGAAGCATATGTTCTGGATTTGATGCAGATGATCGCGACCACAGGAAGGGATCAGCAACTGCTGGCTATCTTGAAGGTATGCACATATGGGTCAGAATTTGATATCACCTCCGTGGACGGAAGTTCAGGGTATCTACCTTCCTGAAGTGCCTTTTAGCAAGAAAGTTTGCTTTGATTTGCTGAACTGAATGTTTGCCAGTGCGTGAGGCAGCAAGCTTACAGAGGGAAGATTTAGTCTTTGTTTGCTGAGTCTCTTACGGGTCTGAGACAAAGTAAACTACCATGATGGCCAGGTTCCAACAGGGATAACGAGGAGAAACAAGCTCCAAAGAACATAGATGCGGATGACTCGGATGTGGAGGTGGAGAGCGAGTCAGATGAGAGGTACAGATTCATTGTATTGTAACGTTTACGAATGTTTGTTATGGGTTCGAGCTCCAGTCTTTGACTGTTATGGATGTCTTGCTGTTATTGATTAAGCTTTGGCGTTTTCTTCCAGCGATGACGACGAGGATGATACAGCAGAATTATTAGCTGAATTAGAACGGATTAAAAAGGAGAGGGCAGAGGACAAGTTACGGAAGGTGAGCTTAAGTTTACTTATTGGTTATTTTTACAAACTTGTGTTGCTAGTTTGTAAGTGTAGGTGGTGTTATTCTTTGGTGTTTTAGAAAATAACAGAGGCCTTATGGGCAACATGATGTGAGACCGGCACAGTCAGAATTACAGCGTGTACTCAGCCTCAATGGCACCAAGGCTTGTTACGCATCGGACCTCTTCGATATGGCGTTCTGACACTGACACGTTCTGACACTCATGTTGGCCAAACAACTTCAGGAACGCCAGCAACAGGAGGAAGATTTGAGGGTCAAGGAGTCGGAATTGGTTAGAGGCAACCCTTTGCTCAATCCGACATCGTTCTCAGTAAAAAGAAGGTGAGTACATTTTGGGTGGAGTTTGACTCTCAGTTACTGCATATCAAGTTCGGGCTTGTATCAAGTCTGCTTCATCTGCTCCCAGTGAGATGCTTTCCTACGTTGTTATTCCCTGAGGGATTTTAAATTAGCTTGCGATTAGAAGAAAAATCATTCTCTTCACTCACGTTGGACTCGTGTTCTGCTCGTATCAGGTGGGATGACGATGTAGTGTTTAAAAATCAAGCACGAGGGGAGCAGAAGATTGCCAAACGCTTTATCAACGATACCATTAGGAATGATTTCCATCGCAAGTTCTTGAACAAGTACATGAAGTAGGCTTTGTAGATTTTCCAGGAAGTTTAGTCCTCAGCATGTTTCGTGACACTGATGTACCAGAGCAGTTATGGAGTTCAGATATTTTCAGCACGGAACGTGATCATGATGTCCTTAGCTCTTTCACCTGTTATATCCTGTAAAGAAGATACAATTTGTCAAAGGACCCAGTGTGGCTCACTTGTTAAGCAACGTTATAATGATATCAACGTTATAATGTTGATCAACGCGGGAGGATATGTAAATTTGAAAATTAACTTACAATAATCATGATCTGCAGTGGGTCCACCACTTTTTTGAAGGATGAGATCTTTCGGGGTTTATGGTGACTCAAAGTTTTGTACTGTGCAAGTTGTTGGACACACTTTCGATTGTTCCAGCAATTGGGTACCTTCTTACGTCTCACTTGTATACTGGTATAACCCGTGGAAAAGTATCGCAATCTAAAACATCAAGGGATACCACGACTACTGTGCTCCACCTCGCTTCGTCTGTGATGGAAGTTGGAACTAAAAGAAACCAGAAGAAACCAGTATGTTTAGATGGCATGGAATCGGATGGATCGATGATAACTTTACAAGCAAGAAGACGGCGGTTTCCTACCCTTTGGTCCAACGGGTTCGGCCGGGCTCGAGCGGAACCCTCCATAGAACCCCTTGGCGTGGTTTTCAGGGGCTTTGGCCGAGCGTCACGAGAAATTTCGCGGCTCCTCCAAAGGTCCTGTCTGGGCAAGCCGAGGTGCCGTTCCCCTACAGATATTCCAGGAGCTTCCTCGTTCTCTCTCATCGCCCCACTTCGGGGTCAACAGGGAATTACAAACCCTACATAATTAGCCAAACACAAATTAAGCTTTGGCTAGGCTTCGCTGATTCCGAAAGGTACAGACCTCTTTCTTTTAGCCCTTCGACCGTGGCGGTACAGGCCCAGCGAACCCTACGAAACGATACCTGTCTCTGAAAGATCTGTCCAAAGCATACCGCTTGAGGCTACTCCAGGAGTCCAGGGACATCAAAGAGCACAGGATTATGTCCAACACGTCAGTTCTCCTCATAAAAGATCGTCTGATGTCTTCTTGACTGACTCTCAATCTGACGTCTGGGTTAAAAGCAAGGGGCTCCGCGAAGCGAAGCGAATTCAAAGATGTCATGTCGGCCTAGCGCGCTAGTGGATTGGATTGAACCATGACCAGCAGCGGAAACAAGGAAGGAGTTAGTGTTGGTAATGACTTGCCTGCCTATTCTTCCGCCATCGTACACCGGCTCCTGTAACCATTACGGATAGAAAGCCAGCCACCGCCGGTTTCTACTTGGTGCGCGCTTGATGTCCGCCACGATTGTCTGTTTACGACAGAAGTGCCACCATGCCCACATGGAGGCCCGCTGAAAGCTCACAGTTCTTTTGCAGCTGACAATGGTTGACCCTAGAAAAGCCGATGACGGTAATCCAGTGTCTAAATTTGCAAAGCGTTCGCGAATTTCAAAGTGTTTATGTGCAGCGCTGCGATTTCTCTAGCCGTCCGCGATAACCGTTAACTGCGATGCAGAATGCGCGATTCCCCGCCGCCTCCGAGTTGTGGAGCGGAGACAGTATAAGGTGAAATTGGCCTCCGCTTGCCACCTTGAAGGTGGGGCAGGACGAATGCTGGAAATGGGATCGTCAACAGCACATGGTTTCCATTTCTTGGAGGTGAAGAGTCCGGACGGAGTGAGGAGTTGGAACATTCTGTACGCAGGCTTGAGATAGCTTAATATATTTCAACTTCAGTGGCCGAAAGCTAGGGTGTCATCCATCAGTGTTCACTGTTTGGCTCATCATCATTTTGGACTGCAGGCCGCGGTATCGAATTCGTTCACCTGTCCGGTGGCTTCCATTGCGCTAGATCCATATATGTACGACTGAAGTGTCTAAGCACGTTCAAACGCGTGGTCAAGCTTCTTCTCCACATAGTGCGTGAGGAGAAATGCAGGACTTACTTTCGCGATGAAATAGGGCGCGCAACTGATGTGAGGAGTTTGTGAGGAGTTTGGAGGCAAGACTAACGAGTCATCCCGTGATTCGGTTTAAAGCTTCCATTCCCGCGAGGTGAGCCCGCTGATGCAACCGTAGTTTCAACTGGTTCTCTTCGCGTTGCTTCAAGGGACTTTCTATTACGCTCTGCTCCGCTATGGCCCATCGTCTAGCGAGTAGCGTTGGTATCTTGTGCGGATGAGAAATTGCCTTGGAAGCTAGGGTTCTTAAGCCCTAGGATTCCAGATGAAGCGCAAGATAGTTTACGAAGATGACGATGAAAATGGCTATCCGCAGCTGGAAGTGAAGTCCTCTGCGGACGAAGCATGGTATAATGCTTCAGTCGAGGTACTTGACGATACGGTTCATGTGCGATTTGATGAATTTCCTAACGAGGACGAGATTTGGGACGTTAACTACTTGAGAGAACACGCCGGGAATATCAGCAATGTGATCAGACGTTCATCTCCTCAGCTTCAGGACGCGGACTGTACTTCTGTTGTTGAAGATATGGTTGTTTGTGCGCGGCACGTCAAGGATACGGATCATAGTGAGGACGATGGAGTGGCAGAAGAAGTCAAGTACTTCGATGCGATGATTACATGCGTAACGAGAATGCCTCACACATTTTCTCTCGGCGAAGAGTGTTGCTTTTGTGTTTTCGAGGCGTATTGGCTAAGTGGTCCTGATAAAAAGAAACACGGGGGGAACGATAACTCCGTGTTCTTGAGCTGTGGAGATATTTGCATGCTTCATCCCGGCACTGTCGAACTACATCCTGTGGTGAAGAAAATTATGCGATTGCTAGACAGCAGGATTCTGGGACGACGATTGAAGCAGCCTGTAGAAGAGTTATCAAAGTCCGGGAAGTCTGAAACTAAAACTTGTGGCATAAAAAAGACGGGTGAACGGCGTAAATGTTCTCCAATATCTTCGCAAGAAACAGAGGAACTAGATTCCGATCGTATGGTTACACGTTCGACACTAAGCAGGGAAGCAAGCAGTAAAGAGGAAACAGAAGTTCGTGCTCGACAGATGCCTCAGCGAACCCTGGGTTGTGATACTGCACGCAGAGCCGTAGAGTCCGAGGCTTCTGAGTGCAGTCGATCCTCAGAAACAGTAGCAAGCGAAGATCTGTCCTCACCATTGCACAGTAGTAAACCAGTAGTAAAGAAGCCATCAAGATTAGACGGGTCGAAGCACAAGCATGAGAATGACCCGATTTCTCCAAAGGAAGAAACGGAGAACGCCAGTCATCTTTCTCCTCAAGCGGATTCCTCAGAACTTCCTGTCAAGCGAATGAGAGGAAGCGTAACAAATCTGGCGAGTCCTCCCGCCTGGTTTAAACCAGCAGGAGGCAGCTAATGTTTTCTCCATTCCAAGCAATTCGTAGAATAAAGTAAGGAGACATGACAATTCGCACCGGCGGCAAAGCACTCATGTGTATGATACGCAGCCCCCACGATATACCCAGACTCCTTCTGGAATCGTGAAGGAGACCTGCAAGCATGCTGCTCGAACCCTCGCTCCCGCCAGCAGTGTCTGACATACGGGTCACAACTAGCGGCGGCTCGGTACTACTTACATGCTTCACTGGAAAGACCAGAGTCGAGATTGCGGAAACTTGTCAGGCCGACAGACAACTGAGAGAACCTGCAAAGTTAGCTTGCTCACAGCCAGTGATATAACGAGGACTTCTCTGAGTTTCCCTCTGTTTGTCTGAGTTCTCAGCCTGTTATAAGCCTTAGGCTTCTCTTCCAGAGACTATTAACGCTTGCGTACACTTGGCCGATCCAGTAGGAGCCTGTCAGGAACTAACTGCATTAAATATTCTTAATTAGTTCGCCGTAACATCTGCCACCGGAGTTAGGGAACACTGAATCCCAGTATCTGAAGCCTTTTACCCAATTTTCCTTTCCAGTGAAGAGATTTGGTTTGGGGTTAGGGCGTATGTGTGTTGGAATCGACGTCGATTTGGGCGACTGAGCGCTGTCAGCACATCAGGTACAACAAACGACGCTATTAATGTGCGTGAAGCTTGTGTGTTACTGCAGTATTAGTCACTGTTGTCGTTCCGAGGGTTTGGTGTATTGATTCAGAGCGATTTTATTTCTTCAGCAGGTTCTCCTGAATTTAGCCTCCCGTGGGCGACCAGAATTGGATTGTTGAGTTGAGTACTTCAAATCGTGGACCAAAACCAGTCGTCCCACCCTGAAATCGACCAGGGGACGTTGTACTGTCATCAGCTTTCTGCTGTCAACAATGACCCCAATTGAGGTCAAGAACCATTAGACACACTTCGTTCTGAACCTCAGACGCCACACGGTACTCGAATCGTCCGTCCGCTTTCCACTGAGAAAACGTCGTAGATCGCGAGTCGAGCTGTGGACATTAGAAGTCACGGCAGATCAATTTTCAGGTAGCTGGCCATCTCGAGAGCGAAAGAAAAGATCGTTGAATTCTCAGCAGAATTTCTGTAGGCATCAATGGCCGCACACAGGCACCAGAGAGCAATCGGACCAGCTACAGTATTGGCGATTGGAAAAGCCACTCCACCAACAGCGTATCCTCAGAGCGAGTATGCTGACTTCTTCTTTGATATTACCAACTGCAATGACAAGACGGCTTTAAAGTCCAAGTTTGCGCGCATCTGTAAGTTATCATTCGTTCTTATCTAGGGTTCAGGTTTCAGAGCGTCTTGTACAGCTTTCTTACTAAGAAATTGACGTCTAACTCTAGGTCTGCTTTCTCCAGTGATGCTTCCTAGCGTAGCCGGTTTATGATTATGGCGAAGACTGCCTAAAATGACAACCCTCCAACTGGAACACCGATGTCGATGCCGTGCAGGCAGAAATTCTGGAATCAACACGAGGTATTTTCACTGCACCGAAGAAATCCTCCGTGCCAACCCGTCGATGTGTACGTACAAGGATCCATCGCTGAATGTCCGCCAGGACATCGCGATCCGGGAGGTTCCAAGGCTAGCTGAGAAGGCTGCTATCAAAGCATTGGAGGAGTACGGCCAACCAAGAAGCCAAATTACGCATCTGGTCTTCGCAACAACCAGCGGAGTGAACATGCCAGGAGCAGACCTCACTCTCACAAGGATGCTTGGCCTGAATCCGAACGTGAAGCGAACCATGCTCTACCAACAAGGATGCTTTGGGGGAGCAACAGTTTTGCGTGTTGCCAAAGATCTGGCTGAGAATAACAGGGGTGCACGAGTGCTGACAGTGGTGAGCGAGCTGACTTGTGTCACATTCCGAGCTCCTAACGAGGAGCATCTGGATAATTTGGTGGGTTCTGCAATCTTCGGAGACGGAGCTGCGGCGCTCATAGTGGGTGCTGATCCAGTGCCTGAGGTGGAAGCACCACAGTACGAAATCCACTGGTCAGGAGAGACAGTGTTGCCAGAAAGTGATGGCGCGATTGAGGGACGATTGACTGAAGCTGGCCTCATTTTCCATCTGCTAAAAGACGTTCCCGGTTTGATATCACGGAACACACTCCCTATTTTTAACAAGGCCCTCGAAGTGGCTGGATCTCCCAGCTGGAACGACATATTTTGGTGTGTGCACCCAGGAGGTCGTGCAATTCTTGACGAGGTGGAGAAAACTTTGAACCTGAAGCCGGAGAAGATGATGGCCACGAGGGAGGTGCTAAGAGACTATGGAAATATGTCAGGAGCAAGTGTGCTTTTTGTGATGGATCAAATACGCAATCGATCGGCGGAAATGAAGGCAAGCACCACAGGAGAAGGATGTGAATGGGGACTCGTAGTGGGGTTTGGACCAGGTTTGACGGTTGAAGTTTCAGTCTTGAAAGCCATTGCTGCAAATCATGCCTAAGGATCTTTCCTTTCAATCTCCTTCGGTACACTAGGTTTGGCAAATGCCGTGTGATGTACACTATGGACAGTCTCCCTTCTCTTACGAAGTTTCTGGGGAGCTAGATCCCCCGTGAGGACCTCCTCACACACAGAATGAATAGAAGCTTGTTTGCTCAGTTCTTTCGCGGAGCTGGAGTTATACGACTGCAAGCAGATAGCGTAGACAGCACAATAGGAAATACTCAAGATGACGCAGTTGTTCATACCCTCGGTAATATTGCTCGCCAATTTGTATACAAGGGATTACGTTATGAAGATAAGTTGATTGAACGTTAGAACCTCGAAAATGAAACTGTGTATGCTCATGTCTTGAGCACGTCTCTGTGTGCAGCAAATTGGTTGAATGTAAACGTCTTATGGTTGACACACTGGTCTTTCTCTGGTTCTAGCAGAAAAGGAAATGTAGCGGAGGAATATAGCACATTAGCTGCTTTCCGGGACAGGTCCACCTCGGGATGTTATGTTCGGTTCGGCTGTTAGAAACCTTGACATACGAGGACCTGCTGAGCTGGAAATGTGTAACTACGTTTGTTTCCTTCCTTTCATCTATATCCTGACCGCCAATGTACTACTGCACGACGACGGGAGTTCACCCAGAGATGTAGGAACAGAGTAACTCCTGGATTGATGAGGCCCTCCTGAGTTGGAAAGGTCTTCAATTTCGATTGACCACCTTTCCTACTCATCTATAGCCTGACACTCTCTGCTAGGTGCTTACGGAGTCAGAGATAAGCTTGAGGTGCCATGCAACGGGAAGTGTGCATGCGGTAGTGCACATGTTATTTGGTAGTTAGGTATTTGAGTGCACACCTGCTCATTCCTACAGCTGTGTCAATGACCCTTGTGCAGAAGATTGTTTGTGATTGTATTCCTGTGCTCGCTTGTTTGCTCCTTTTGTTAACAAATGTTTCACTTACAGATGGGCACTTTCCTCCTCTCCTCAGTTCCTAAAACTGTGTGTAATTTGGTCCTGGTGTTTTTGTTCCGTGTTCTAGTTTGCGGGTTACATTAAGTATGATCTGAAGAAAGGAACCTGGCATAAACAAAAGTAGTGCGTCCATATTCGAAGCCGAGATAATGAGCTCAGAGCCACGGATTTTCGTGAAACACTCTGCTTCTATCGAACAGCTATACTCATGGACCAATGTGCTCCTGGTGCTCTTTTAGACCTCAGTTTCTTTCCTGCATTAGAAACTGCGCATAGATCTAGATGCAGTGCACATGTTACGTCTCTTCTATATTGCACTTCTATACCAGGGTGTACCATCTCCGGCAATGTGCTCTGCGCTATATATTGCCGTTGGTCCGCTCCTTGGTTACAGACATTCGCAAAGAGGGTACATTCAGTACCCTCTTTGCTGTTCACTATGTACTTCGCTGGGCTCTCGGGGTTTTGTACTTAAGTTCGGGAG
Organism: Asterella californica; assembly: GCA_036924285.1. Taxonomy (NCBI): domain Eukaryota; kingdom Viridiplantae; phylum Streptophyta; class Marchantiopsida; order Marchantiales; family Aytoniaceae; genus Asterella; species Asterella californica. The sequence continues at coordinate 17,743,543 of JAYKYS010000002.1, read as the reverse complement.
CGTAGTCTGATTCATTCTGCTGTACTGACGAACCAACATATATCCTAACCCCTCTGAGGAGGGCGTCATACTGTACCAGTTCTTTGGAGTGCCACAATGGTGCCGACGAAGTCGGAGATGTCGAGGTGCATGTCAGAGAAGTGTGGATAACTGAACTCTCGGCCTTATGTGGGTAATTAGGTATTTGATCGCTTTGGCGCTTTCAGTGAGTCTTGAGAGCTGAAGGCTAATCGACTGGCTTCTGGAACTATGCTTCTATGTTCGTATAGTTTCCTCATAACCAAGGTGCACATCCTTTTCTCTTTGCTTAGTTATAAGCTCTCTCAAATATAACGGAATCTATACACTGGTTTAAACCGTCATTCGCCCGCTTTCATTTAGCTCTGCAGGATAGACGAGTCAGCTGCTCCTGATGAGTGTATGCTCACTTCTCGACCTCGGAGATCCTGATGCATCACGAGGATCAAATGCATATAATAGTTTGCACTCTATCTGGTACAGTTGTCCGTAGTGTTCCTTCCATACAAGGGGAGGACTCCGTTTTGCTGCATATTACGAACCTTGTGTAATCTCACTGGGTTGTAAAACTAGAAACCTTGGCCGAAATTCCCTGGAAGCTGGGGCCTTTTAAGCAGTATTTAAGACAGTTGGGGATGAACAGACCAATGTTTCCTTCCTCATCCTATCCCGAGTCGAGTCGGTTGTACTTAAGGGGCTTTAGGCCACTGCTTGCGCACGTATATCCTGCGATTCTGTTACCTTTTACAGCAGAATCAGATGAGTATGAGAAGAGTACAGCTGAAGATAAAGCTGGACTCTGAAACTGTGGAGATTGGTGTGTAGCTCTCCCTCTGCTGCTTATGATGTTAGCTATACATGCTGCATAGTTTTTCAGATAAATGACTGAGCACAGCATCTAAATTGACTAGTTTGTTTGGTGAGTGGTCCGGGTCCTGCTCGAAATAATAATAGTTCACGAGCCGAAAGAACAACCCACTTTCTTCACCAATCGTCTTCTAGCTCACGGGGAACTCGAAGGAAGAGGGTGGGTACCAAATTCTCATCAGCCGGTTGCAGTTTATAACTGATGGCAAAATTATGCAGACTTTATCTGCATATCAGCCTAGAAACACTCAAACAGCTGCAACAGAGTCCTTTCCAGTCCGCAGAACCAAAGTTAAACACAATCTCCACTGTAAGAGAATACGACCTGAGGAGCGTGTTGGCTCATTCGTTCCAAGGACCGGAATGCGTAATATTTAGTGTTCGATGATCGAGGTGTGAAGGTGCTGACGCAATAACTCATCAAGGGAGATGAATTTAGGGACCATGTATATGGGTTCGGGTCCTAAAGGAGGCTGAGGGTATAAACTCTCGCCATGGCCAGATTGCTCTATTCCGCACCAAGTCTCTCTTTCAGCAGCTGCTCAAGGTTGTGTAAAACCTGCTTTGTGCAGCTGCGTCTTTTGCCTTGTTCATCTTTCTGCTACTTTTGAACCGATCACTGACAGGTACAAATCGAGCAGACGATACTTGACTAGGTTGTGGTGTACGTTTATTTCAGGATTCCTCTTCGTACTTGGGGAGTAGTACGAAAATGCTGCTTACAAATCTCTGGGGCTCATTGGGATTTTTACCGCAGAAGGAAAGGAAAAACCACGAGAAAGAGTGTTCACTCAGGTGTTTTAAGTGTTTACATTGTACATATTATGTAACAGTTGACCATTGAAGATGTTGTTTAATTTAGTTTGTCCAATCTTTCATGTCTCGAAGGTGGATTTTTTCGTGTCGTTAGTTTCGTTTTTAAACATGGAGTTCATTACCTTTTTGGTACCTTGGAAGTCTTTTATGTGACCAGAAAAACTATAGACGTTGTAAATTACGACTCAAGCTTAAAACGCGATGTCAGAAAGAACCGATGGAGATTTAATATTTAGTCAAGTTGAAATTTATGACCAAACCCTTTCGCAAGGAAACCCAATCGCTATTCTTCCTCTTAATGACGAATCCCGAGCGTGCGAGGCAGAGCCGTCTAGTAGAGAGTATCATAACTGGAATCTTTCCGAGATATTCGTCGCTCGCGGATGAGTGTTACGGCTGCAGCCAAGAGGCTATGGACATTTTCTACAGGCATCTCCGGAGACGTCCGCAGGAAACGCTCGGGGACATCTTTAACTTGCCTCTTGTTCATATCAGACGTGAGTTCCAGTCGTAAGCAAGATCAGGATTTAGGATAATTCACTTGAATTTTTAATAAATTAAAAATTAAAAATAAAATATTTACAGCATTTCGAAAACACCACCCTAATCTATACACGGCTCTACAAAAACTACTACTTTTTCCTTCTGGAGACGTTAGAGAACTTTTTGCTTTAGCTTTGAAACTCACTTGAATCGATATAATCATATTTTGGTTGGTTAGTTGACGGTGGTAGTGTTTCAGAATCGATACATCTAAGGTTCGAATTGCTCTTTTTCCCTTGCTCAAAGTGCTTGACTCTTTTTAATGTGCGACCGTGCTTGAGATACTAGGTGAAAACTGCAATTCAAGACAGGCACTTAGTTTCTACAGGCGTAGGATTTAGCGAAGAAAAACCGAACAATGATCGCTCACACATGTGAAAGCGCCATTAGGAAAGCTAAGAGGAGGACAGGAAGGATTTCTGGCGGTTACCAACGAGTCACTTGTCTCCTATGTATCGCTCGAGCGTACTCTGCCAGTTCCTGGTCCTCTTCGAACATCTTTATTCGTTTCCCTTATTTGTTATTGTTGTCGATTTGATTCGATGCGACTCAGTTGGGTAGTGTCATTCTTCATAGGCCACATGTCCTCAGGTCGCATGACCCCAGGTTCATTCACTGCAGCATCTTCAAGATCCAACATCGTTGCATTACAGATTTAACTGCCGCTTTCAGATTTACTTCTGCTGGAATGGGAAAATTCAGAGAAAGCTAAAACCTTCCTATGCAAGAAGTCGTTCACAGAAGTCTATAATGGGTGAAAGACAAGTGAAGTTTTGTGATGCATTCTCGATTAACTTCTGGGATTTTTTTTCGTTTGCTGTTATCGAGGAAATATATAAGTGTTAAATAAAAATTATATATTAAATAAATAAATAATAAGTCGCTACGCATGCAATGGAATTGCAAGGGCTATGCGTTTGCAAGACCTCACAATCCTAGAAGGTGAAATCTGTGAAAGTGAATATTAAAAGTGAAATCCATCTCACCTCACGAGTCTTAGAAGGAGTCTTAGAAGGTGATATATGTGAAGATGTAATTCTAGAGATGTGGATGAATGTTAAAAATGATGAACATAATATAGTCTTTGAAAGCCATGATAAGATTATCTTCGGATATTCAAAGAAATAGTTTATGAATTTATGTAACTCACAACGGGCATCTTTGAACATGTCTTCATATGTTGGTAGTAACATGTCTGCATCATTTATGCAAATATATACTTGTGAAGCTTGGGATCATTTTGAGGATAGTGATCCTAAGAATCTTCGGATGTATGATAATGTAGAAGTTTATGAGTCTTTGGACCGATTCGAAGGTAGTGATAAGTTACAACTGCAGAAAAGAACATTTAGAATATTGTGGAGGTTAGGAAGGATAATTTCAGACTATGTTATTACATACATTTTAAAATTTATGAAAGTTAGAAAAAGATACATAAATGACATTGTGCTAGTTTTCAGTTTGTGTATGATGCAATTATTGTTAAAAAATATAAAGGAGTATATGATGTCATAATTGTTAAAATTAGCTTTAACTCGATGTATATGAATTTGTATTGAATGGTTCGAATGATGAGCATATGAAGAAAATAAATAGACTAATTTGTTTAGCTACATGAGAATATATTAACATATGATGATTTTTGAAATGAGAAAATATATAATGAAGATTGTGAGAGATGTTGTGAAGGTTATGTACATTGGAGTATCGATAATATATAAGATATGCAAGAAATGTATAGAATGATTTGAATCTTGAGGTCGTCTTGAGAGCAATGATGAATCGTAACTGCGAAACAAAACATTTGGAATATTATGGATGTTAAAATGAGCATGTTTATATTGTATTGAAAAATTGTGGATGCATACATTTAGGTATTTTGCAAAGTCAATAGCTCATGACACGATGATGATTTACAGTTTATATAAAAAATATTTTTTTCAGAAATGTAAAAGGCAGTACCTTTTTTCAAGTGTTGAAAATCTCTTGAATCTGAAAATGGTCATGAACATCGCTCGTATAGCTCGATTGATGAGTACACGAACAAAAGAAGATTGGATTTGTTTTTTCACGTAAATGAGAACATATTAACATGTGATGGCTTTTTATAGAGAATAAAAATAGGATCATGATCTGTCCAATAAGCATGTGATGATGAAGAGAGATTTTCGTATTGAGGAACGTTAGTCCATATTTGATCTAGATTTGATCCGTATTTTGTGATTGGTGTGTGAAAGTTGGAAAAAAGTTGAATGAATTCATGAAAGATGCAAAAGATGTAGTTTGATGATCATCAATTTTGAGCAGATCGATATTGAAATCTCTTATGATTATCGTGAGATAACTTAGGTATATTTTGAATAATAGTAGAATTGATCAAAAACTCATCGACATGCATACGAGGAGATTTGTATACAACTACGATGTGAATTGCATGACGAGTTAGAATGTTGAAATCTGCAAAAATTATTTCCATGTTATGAGTTCCAAAAATATTATGCTCCGAGAGTTGCATTGTGTTTCGATATATTAGTAGCAAACATCGACTTGTGTGCGTATGTATATATTGAAAACGTTCGATGTTTATGAAATGTGGAACAGAAGTAGGATTTTGTATAAGTGTCTCACTGAAGCACAAAATATCAGATAGTTGTAAATTATGATCTGCTCGAACATCAAGGTGATGTTTTATTAATGATCTTGTGTTTAGAAATTGTACGAGCATGTAAATGGAAGATGAGATATTCATCTGAAGATCATGGATGTGGAATTGCCATGATGATTTTAGTTTTAACAGTGTTCCATTTCGAGAGTGACTCTGCTATCTACAACTATATGACAATGCTCAATCAATTGTAATATATGTAAGTGCTTAAGATTTTTCACTCTAGATAATGCAGTGTATGTCAATCCATGTCGTGCTTAAGACTGAAAGCTACCTGATGCATTTATGTGCTTAGGACTGAAAGCTACCTGATGGTCAATCCTTGCGATCTGTGGATAGTTCGTGCAGATGCTTGTTGAACAGGGAATTGTGTTCTAGTGATCTTATGTTCTCTGATATATTTATTGATTGGAATTCGTTGTGAAATTTTCATAATGAGCATCCAAGATGGATGAATGTTATTGGAATACAAATGTTTTTGTTTGTTCCTCGTTTGTGTTCCAATCTTTGGATCAAAGAATTTGATCCAAATGATTTGATCGTCGTTATATGTTGTTGTGGACGTGAAAATCCCATCGTCTCTATTTGTGAGTCCATCTCGTGTGTTATAATTATAACATAATTCTACTAATATGGTAAATTTTAGAGATAAAGTATAGTGTAATCCAGCTGTATCTTTTGGATTCATGGATATCTTAAATCTTTTCGATATAACGGAAGAAAAATGATGTTTTGAATAGAATAAATATTTGTTCCCATCAGTTATACTAAATACATGTTGATTATGAAGTTTCGTATCTTTGTTAGTGTAAAATAAATGAGGTATATCGTTTGGTTTAGAATACATTTTTTGATAAGTTGAATTAAAATAATGTAGATCAGAAGATGTTTGTTGGTTGATGCGAATACAATTCACAATTTTTATAAAATCTGTATTGTTCTGACGCATAGGTTGAGTCAGTTCTAGTGTTTGAAAAATGAAGACCATATGTTAGTGGTAATATTTTGAGAATAAATATTAGAAGACTGAAAAATCTATGAATCTTGAACAGGTTGTACTTGATAAAAATCACCACAAACAATTATATCTATACCACCGAATGGAAGGTTGAAATTCTGAGTAATTTGTTGTAGTCTTTGGTTTATGTAAGAGAACATTCTTGCGTCCATTAGAGAGATTTCGTCTATCACTAATAATCTTAATTGGCTATAATATTTGATGTATTTATCCAGTCGATCTAGACTTAATTTTGATACGTTCATATCGTAAGAGTCTTTAGGGATTGCTAAGGCACTATGAATAGTCATTCATTGTATGTTATATGCAGCTCGTCTTGTGTATGCTATCTTCAAAACTTTTATTTGTTCGGGATCATTAAACCTGGATTTATCATCTTCGTATATCCATGAATCCTTGTATAATTTTTAATAAGGTGAATGTTTTACCGGTTCCTGCTTCTCCCGTAAGAAATAAATGGATTGGTTCATGTGAAAAATGTTACATAATGTGTTAAAAATATTTTTTATACATACAATCATTGAAGATTAGCTTTTGTTGTTTGTTCAATTGACGTAATTCAGCACAAAACGATTCTATTGGTATTAGAGGATCTTTGATCGAGAAGGTCTCTTCACGATTCGAAAGGGACATCAGGAGGAGTGACTTCACGGAAGAAGAAGAAGATAAGGAGAACGACTATTGATACTTCGGACAAAAGAGCCGAAGATCTTCAAACTCCCACAAAGTCTTCCTCAGTTGAGATTGTCAGAGAGGCACGACCAGGAGGAAGTCGAGCTAATGTGGAGCAAGAAGAGTTTGTCATGAGAAGGATAAACTCAAGAGAGACTGAGATACAGGAGGAAGGTCCTCGAGAGACACATCGTACTTCACCAAAGTAGGATGAAGCGACGACTTCGACGCATAGAGATCCGAGTATCGAGAAAGAGTTGTTGATGTTCGAGCAGACGTTGGAATTTATAATTGAAAGTGAATATTAAAAGTGAAATCCATCTCACCTCACGAGTCTTAGAAGGTGATATATGTGAAGGTGTAATTCTAGAGATGTGGATGAATGTTAAAAAAATGATGAACATTAATATAGTCTTGAAAGCCATGATAAGATTATCTTTGGATATTCAAAGAAGTAGTTTATAAATTTATGTAACTCACAACGGGCATCTTTGAACATGTCTTCATATGTTGGTAGTAACATGTCTGCATCATTGATGCAAATATATACTTGTGAAGCTTGGGATCATTTTGAGGATAGTGATCCTAAGAATCTTCGGATGTATGATAATGTAGAAGTTTATGAGTCTTTGGACCGATTCGAAGGTAGTGACAAGTTACAACTGCAGAAAAGAACATTTAGAATATTGTGGAGGTTAGGAATGATAATTTTAGACTATGTTATTACATACATTTCAAAATTTATGGAAGTTATGAAAAGATACATAAATGACATTGTGCTAGTTTTCAGTTTGTGTATGATGCAATTATTGTTAAAAAATATAAAAGAGTATATGATGTCATAATTATTAAAATTAGCTTTAACTCGATGTATATGAATTTGTATTGAATGGCTTGAATGATGAGCGTATGAAGAAGATAAATAGACTAATTAGTTTAGCTACATGAGAATATATTAACATATGATGATTTTTGAAATGAGAAAATATATAATGAAGATTGTGAGAGATGTTGTGAAGATTATGTACATTGGAGTATCGATAATATATAAGATATGCAAGAAATGTATAGAATGATTTGAATCTTGAGGTCGTCTTGAGAGCAATGATGAATCGTAACTGCGAAACAAAACATTTGGCATATTATGGATGTTAAAATGAGCATGTTTATATTATATTGAAAAATTGTGGATGCATACATTTAGATATTTTGCAAAGTCAATAGCTCATGACATGATGATGATTTACAGTTTATATAAAAAATATTTTTTTCAAGAAACGTAAAAGGCAGTACCTTGTTTCGCAAGTGTTGAAAATCTCTTGAATCTGAAATATATGGTCATGAACATCACTCGTATAGCTTGATGAGTACATGAACAAAAGAAGATTGGATTTGTTTTTTCACGTAAATGAGAACATACTAACATGTGATGGCTTTTTATAGAGAATAAAAATAAGATTATGATTTGTCCAATAAGCATGTGATGATGAAGAGATATTTTCGTACTGGGGAACGTTAGTCCATATTTGATCTAGATTTGATCCGTATTTTGTGGTTAGTTTTGTGAAAGTTGGAAAAAAGATGAATGAATTCATGAAAGATGCGAAAGATGTAGTTTGATGATCATCAATTTTGAGTAGATCGATATTGAAATCTCCTATGATTATCGTGCGATAATCCTTAGGTATATTTTGAATAATGATAGTAAAATTGATCAAAAACTCATCGACATGCATACGAGGAGATTTGTATACAACTATGATGTGAATTGCACTACGAGTTAGAATGTTGAAATCTGCAGAAATTATTTCCATGTTATGAGTTCCAAAAATATTATGCGCCAAGAGTTATATTGTGTTTCGATATGTTAGTAGCAAACCTCGACTTGTGTGCGTATGTATATATTGAAAGCGTTCGATGTATATGAAATATGAAACAGAAATAGGATTTTGTATAAGTGTCTCACTGAAGCACAAAATATCATATAGTTATAAATTAAAATATGCTCGAACATCAAGGTGATGTTTTATTAATGATCTTGTGTTTAGAAATTGTATGAGCATGTAAGTGGAAGATGAGATATTCATCTGAAGATCATGGATGTGGAATTACCATGATGATTTTAGTTTTAACCGTTCCATTTCGAGAGTGACTTTGCTGTCTACAACTATATGACAATGCTCGATCAATTGTAATATATGTAAGTGCTTAGGATTTTTCACTCTAGATAATGCAGTGTATGTCAATCCATGTCGATTTATGTGCTTGGGACTGAAAGCTACCTGATGCATGGTCAATCCTTGCGATATGTGGATAGTTCGTGCTGATGCTTGTTGAACAGAGAATTGTGTTCTAATGATCTTATGTTCTCTGGTATATTTATTGATTGGAAATTGTTGTGAAATTTTCATAATGGGCGTTGTCGTGTTGTGGATTGGTTAGGGTGTGAAACCACCACATATCCTTCGTACGTGTTTGGTGTTGAGGAGCCACTGGGACCTTATCGTGTCAAAAGATAAGGCTCCACGTGGACGATCCGTGTACTCTTCGCTGAGTGGAGATAAGAGTAGTACTCTTGTCGTCACATGTGAGATTGATGTATAAGAAGAGAGGTGTGCGGAGCTTGAGATATAGAGTGTAGAGTATCCAAGTCTAGTGGAGTGTGATCAGTATCATCGGATGAAGTAAGCGGCGGCAGTGCGAGTGGTAAGCATGAACGGAGAACCCTTTCATGCTCCTGATCTTCCACTTGCGCATCCATTCGTCATTAAGATCCATTGTCTGCCGCGAGATCACTTTCGAGTATTTATGGTAGCTCATTGGGGAGAGTCGTTTATGGCTGCGGTGATGGCTACTCCGGATCCTATCGTTCTACCCACTGTCACGTACGACGCTGTTTGGGATCTTACTGTCTACATCTTGCTCTGATGTGGTATGGATCCTCCGTTGGATCTGAACTTCCCAGCGAGAGTTCCGTTCAACACTTGGGTCGAAATACGATGTTACAGTCGACCAAAGGTGACGCATCGTGAGTTTGTCGTGAGGAACTTCGGTGAGGATTATTACAACCAGATAATAGCTTCATCTGTTCTCTTTGTAGTTCCGTTTATTGTCAACCGTTTTAGAGTCGGGATTCTGACTCTCTATTGAGCGTAATTTGTACTTCGTGTTTACGTGCTTCGTGACTGACGACATCGTCAACGGCACGTGTTTGTAGTTTGCGCAATATAAACTTTGAGGCCTAAATGGTACTCTTGGATAAAAATTCGTTCTTTTGTGTGTTTGTCATGTGAGTGAAGACAAAAACCTTTTTGTCAACTTGTTTCTCATTGGTCGAAAGTTTGACCAATCACCTTCTACCAAGTTTCTTTCACGTTTTGAGAGTTAGAGGCACTTCCCGTGGTCCATTCACGTATTGTGAGATATGGTTGGAAAGCTTGGGAGACGAGGATGCCCGTAGACTCAATGGTTGCTGGATTTGAAGCGCGGATGAGAAAGTTTTGATCAATTGAAGCTGAGGGGGTCAAATTCGTGACCAATTTCATTTCCGTGAAGTCTTTCTCACTTTCTGGGAGTTCTGTGAGGTTGCTGGAGATGAATTGACTGTTGCTGGAAAGCTCTTGAGATGGGCTTGCCGATGGATTCCGAGATCGATTGATTCCAAGCCGGAGTGAAAAAGTTATGGCCAGCTGAAGTTGGGTGTCTCAAATCGGAGGCTATGATAGTAGGCGACTGTAAACATGAGACATTGAGAGAGATATGGAGAGTTTGAGGTCGAATTTCGATATGAAACCTTCCAGGGTCTGAGAAGGTACAGTCAGCTACGTACCTGTGAAATTTGAGACCATTTGGATTATTGGGTTGAAGGAAAACGTTGTTTTTGTGCACAAGGGTCTGCATATCGCCTTGTGTCATTGACAAAAAGGGCTTGGATCATTCCAAGAGTTTGGTTGAAGATCTGCTGGTGAAATTTTACAGAGTGGTAGTGATGGTGACTCATTAGCTTCTTGAGAAGTTTGAGCCGTTTTGATCGAGCGGTTTGTGAGGAATCGAACAGCAAAGTTCTGTCAAAATAGTATCATGTTATAAAAACAGCAATAAGGGCTTGATTGTTCCAAGAGTTTGGTTGAAGATCTGCTGGTGAAATTTTATAGAGTGGTAGTGATGGTGAAACATTAGCTTCCTGAGAAGTTTGAGCTGTTTTGATCGAGTGGTTTGTGAGGAATCGAACAGCAAAGTTCTGTTGAAATAGTATCATATTATAGAAACAGCGAACTTTGGAAGGGCATAGATGCCAACTCAGAGATGATCTCTCTGCATGTAATACCTTAATAGAGAGATTATTCTACAGGCTATCTGCTGGCCTTGGTTTCATCTCATTCTGAGCTGTGGTTGAGGAGTGACAGCGAGTTAAAGTTGAGAGGTTCTTGCTCCGAAAGACACAAGAGTTAAAATTCTTTGGAGAACAGGTCGGCCTGGAGGTTTTGCCGGTGCTTCAGAGCACTTGATCATGGGTATGGAGAGTTGTTGACTGTATTTCCTGTGTTTGGATCCTCTCCATACTTGCATGTCTGTTTGTACGCCCAGTTGGTTTGGTTTGGATTTGTGTGCGGGCGTTGCGCTTAGTTTCTTTTCTATTAGGAGTGTTGGTATTTCTCTTGTGGTGAGGCTGGAGTGATGACCAGTAGACCCAAGAGTGCTTGTGGTGATGGCAGGAACAGGTTGCCCGTGCTTGTTATCCCGGTTCTATTCCTAGTCGAGTAAGAGAGAGATCTGCCGAGAGGACGTGAGGATATCGTACCGAGATAGGTTCAGAGTGTACTTGGAGGTCAGAGAGAGGTTTGGGTGGTTGCTGGTTCTGAGTCACGGAGTGCAACACGTACTCTCTACAGCTAGATACCCGGTGTATTCCGAGATAAGAAAGCACTTCACACGACAGTTGGTGAACTCGACGTGAAACTTCTGGGGTGGAGAGTTAGTGAAGTTCTTCTCAGAACTTTACCATGGCCGAGAGACAAGGAGTTGGAAACCCTCGGGCACGATTCCGCTGCAGCTTGATCCTGCTATAGGGCAAATGTTCCAAGCATTTGCTCTGTACATGGATCAACAACAAGCTGTTCAGCGGAAAGAGGCGATGGCTACCAAGGCTTTGCATTCGGTGGTGGGGACATTGGATCAGTTTGAAGGGAGAAACATCTCCAAGTACCTCAAGTTCTATTCTCGAGAGATGGAGCTGAGTAAGGTACCAGAGAGGGAGATGGTACGGACGTTTGAGCTCGCTGTTGTCCCGAAGTTACGGGAACATGTGAAGGGGCTCATTCAAGCTCATGGGGCTAACTGGGAGGAGTTTTCTTTTCAGTTGAAGGAGGAATACTCTTTGGAGGATGCAGATCGAGTGACTAAGAAGTCATTCATGGAGTGGGTGAACAAACCCAACAAGGAACTAGTTGCTACCGAACTACTTCGGGAGTTTGAGAGACAGTTTCTTCAACTATCTCGGATGGAGAAGCTCACACTTGAGAATGACAAAGTGGAGCTATTTTTACAGTCAGCCAACAGCGAGCTACAAAGGGAGTTAGAGTTGCTGTTGGAAGATCGGACGAAAGACAATGGTCTTACATCTGATTGGAAGAACGTTAGCGAAGCAGTGGGAGTACTTGCGAAGCGAGAATATCGAAGAGGGAAGGTGGTTGTGACTCAAGCACCAAGACCACCGCCTATTGTGATACCACGAAGGCAACCAACGGTGCAGACTGCTCCTCTACCTACTATTTCACTTCCTACTATTCCTATCACTACGGTTGTACCACAGCGGAATCAAGCAATGGAAGATTTGGAGAAGAAGATGAGAGACTTACAGATCAAGTTGACAAGGTTGGAGGAGAAGGATGGGGCACCTGAAGGGAGACCTGCACCAAAACAAGGATATGTTCAGAGGTGTATTTGGTGTGACAACACCGACCATCAACGGAAGGAATGCGGGAGTTTCACTGATGCCTTGCAGCAAGGTATAATTTTCTGGAAGGAAGGAAAGATCGCCTTGAGAGACATCGGAGAGACTCTGAGGACCAACTTCGGTAGAGGAGGGATGAAGAAAGTTTTGGAGGATCATCTAACAGTGCATGATGTGGCATCGGTAGAAGTTTCTACCTATGGAGTCGAGGTGATTAGCAAAAAGGAGAGTGCCTTTTTGAAACATGAGGATACCACTAATATGTGGAGTCATGCTGTGAGCACGAACAGAAAGGGGAAAATGACAAGGGAGGAGTTGCTCAGAACAGCCACAGCAATCAGGAGTGCTACTGGATGGGATGATCCCGTAGATGCTATGTCCGTTCATGCCTACGTAGCCAAGGCTCAACATGAAGCTATCATGGAAGAGAAGCGTAGGAGAGACGAGGCTGGTCCAAGTGAGGAGAGAGCGGCTCCCAAGAGGCAACTAAGAGGAGATAGACTCCGACAGGAGACTACATCTCTACGAGAAGAAGCTATGGATGACGTCTTACCTTCTGGGAGTGCAGAGAAGGGTAAGGGTAGGGAGAAGGGCAAAGCTCCCATGTATAAGCTGCAATCAGACATTGAAGCAGCAACCAACATGAAAGAGGTGTTGCAGGAGAAGGTGCTCAATACAAAGATTGAGTTTACCTTGCGAGAGATCCTCGGGATTGCGAAGAAAGAGTTTCATGATGTCATCATTGACATTATCAAGCGGAAGAGACAATTGACGGGAGAGACCGCAGTGTCCAGTGCTCTAGACACAGTGATTACAGAGGAAGAGGAGCGAGAGTTGGTTCATTCTTACAACACTCGTAAAGTTCGGTTTGATGTGGATAAGGAAGAGGACGATAAGATCTCTAGTCATTACACTAGAGGGCATTGGGCAAGAGCCACTACTGAAACCAAGTGAATGTAGGAGAGATGAAAGATCCGGTGGTTGCTCTCATCGATCATGGATCTGAGATCAATATTGTCTCTAAGGACATCTACAAGCAGGGTGGATGGCCTGTTGATATAGATCATGGTTGGATGATCCGAGCAGCAAACAACACACGAGGAGAACTCTATGGTGCTTGTCCGGATGTGAAGGTTAAGATAGGGAATGTGGTACTTGAACAAAACTTCTTTGTTCAAGATACTACTTCCTATCCAGGTATTCTTGGTCAACCATTCATTACAGCTGTAAGGATGGAGACTAAGGTGTTGGATGACGGTTCTGCTTATGCTCGGATCAGGAGTCAGGATGGCAAAACAACGGTACAGTTCTTGACTGTGTCTGCTAATCATGAGCGTAACCGAGATTACTTGCGGAGCGTGTCTCTACCCAAAATCACTGAAGAGTTTAAGGATTTTTCCAGAGGGCCACTATAGAGCGAGAGTATAGTGGTACCGATACACAAGAGAAGGTACTCTCGTTGGAGAAGGATAGTGCCTTTTGTACAGGAGTGGTGAGATATTCGGAGAGTGGATTTGCTGTGTATACACAGCTTGCTGATCTTCAGAAATGGGAGAAGAAAGCTGTGCAAAGAACCCAAAAAGATCTAAAAAGAGTTGGTGTGCTTAGTGAAGAGGATAAGATAGATGGCGTTTACATGGAGATGGATTTGGATGATTCTTTGGAAGAACTTCGTAAGGCTGAACAAGGGAATGAAGACCAAGTTGTCTACATACGTTCTATGGAGCTTTACTCGGCTATAGAGTCATTCCAGATACCTGAAGTTAGAGTTGAGACCAGGTATAAAACGGTGGATAAAAAGGTGAAGCCGGTTGCACAACCGCTACCTAGCGACTCTGACCAACGAGTTCAACAAGCCTCAAAGGAGAAGAGCTTACGGTATCCTGATCAGATAAGTCACAAGTTTACAGAAGCTACGCTTAAGGAGTTGAAGGTTGGTTCTACAGACTTTCTTCTACCTGCTGAGGAGAGGGAGTTCAAGGAGATGTTAAGTAGGCATGGGAAAACTTTTTCTTTTGAGCCTTCAGAAATTGGGTGTGTAGATCCAAGCGTTGTAGCACCGATGATCATATTTACGGTACCGCATACGCCTTGGGACTTAAGACCAATTCCCGTACCTAGGGCACATCTGCCTAAGCTTATGGAGCTTCTAAAGGAGAAGATGCGGATGAGAATCCTTGAGCCATCGTTTGCACCGTATTCCAGCCGCTGGTTTACAGTGCCGAAGAAGAGCGGAGCGCTACGGTTCATTCAGGATATGCAACCGGTGAATCAGGTGACCATCAGAAATACGGGGATCGGATCTATTGTGGGGGAGTTTGCTGAAGCATTCGCTGGTAGAGCCATTTACTCGATAGGAGACCTCTACTCTGGATACGATCAGTTTCAGCTTGCTGAAAAGAGTAGAGATGTCACTACTATGAGGACACCGTTGGGTTTGGTGAGGATGTGCACATTGCCGCAGGGGGCAACAAATTCTGTTGCACACATGATGAACGGGATGAACAAAGTTCTTCGAGACTTCATCCCGGAGAAGACCATGCCTTTCTTAGATGACATTCCAATCAAAGGATGTGTAGAGGAGCAGAAGGATGAGAGAGTCGATCAGAGGGGGTGTCGAAAATTTGTGGCTGATCATATTCTAGATTGTGATCAGATTTTATCACGGCTCGGGGAGGTTCACTTGACACTATCTGGTGCTAAGTCTTCGTTTGGAGTTCGAGATGTCACGTCAGTTTGGGCACCTCGGCTAGGTTGACCGAGTGCGAAGTGGCGCATCCCGGTAAGGCCGTTAGTGCCGTTAGGGCGAGTTGGAGAGAGAGCCCACTAGGGGTAAACTTCGCAGGTAGGGCTTGGAGGCCTTAGTTCTTTGAGTTGAGCCTTCAAGCTCCAGGCTATGGTGGATAGTCTAGTTGAGTGTAACCTGGATTCTCTTCGCGTTTAGAGTGGGTTTGGCTTGACCGTTTGTGAGTAATCCTTGTTGTGGTGTTGGAGATGGTAATCTCTGTATCCAGATTACTCAAAGAACTGAGTGCAGGTCGAGGCGGAGTTCAGTAAGAGCTCGCAGATCTGAAATCGGAAATCGTCCGCTGGTATCTTCGGGCGTTGCCGTTCGTGGTTGATTGTTTGGAGCTGTGATCGAGGTGTGTGGACGCCGTGCTACATTGGTGGTTGCAGATCGATTTGCTGTTGTTGGGGTCGAGTGGAGATTTCTGTCATGCGGAAGCGCTGCAGAAATTTTGCGGAATGTTCTTGAAGTGTGTTGTTGGAGCCGGATTGCGCGTTTGGGCGTAGCAGCTGAAATACTTGTCAATGTCGGGCCGGAGTGGACTCTTTGGAAGCGCATTGGAGAGACGATTCTAGCGCACTAAGTTTCGTGGAGTTTGGCCAAGGACTGAAGAAGTTATGGCATGTCGAAGTTCGCTGCCGTGAAACCCGCAAGCACTAAAAGGCTAGTTACGTCAGATTTTGACTCAATTTCGTGGGGAAACTCGAGTTTAGTAATTGTTGTGTGTGTGTGTGCATCCGCGAAGTGTGTGTGGTGCATTTGCGAATCTGTTTTGGTGGTGTTCGGGTTGGATTTGGAGGTTCTTGCTGTTTTACGTCAGATTTTGGTCACCCGCGTGCACCCGCAAGCTGTTTTCGCTGTTTTGGAGGCTGTTTTGGTGCAATCTTCTGCAATTCGAGCCTCTTCTGGTGTGTGTGTACCTGTTCTACTCTACTTCAAGCGGAGCGGAGCGGAGAGTGAGCGGAGAGTGAGCGGGAGGCTTCGAGGAGCAGAGGTGCGTGAGTGCGGAGGCGTGAGAGCGGAGTGCGGAGGCGGAGCGGAGCTGAGCCTGAGCCTGAGCCCGAGCCCGCGCCCGCCGCAAGCCAGCTTGCTGGCGTGCGTGAGAGAGGTATCCAAGCTTCAGGTGTGTGGGAAGGGTAAAACCAGCTGGTCACCCATCCCAACACTATTCCTGGACCTGGACTCCTGACTCTGTAGTCTTAGCTTTGGCTTTACTACTAGACCAATAGCTCTTGGTGTCCTACAGGGATGCGTGCAAGTACTTATGGACTTGTATAAGGTAGTAGGAGACCTTCTCGCACGTCCCTAGAGGAGTGGTAGGGCGACCCCACAGTATTAGGGGGAAGCTATAGTTGTGGTAGTGTTTGCCTACACCGTAGAGGCGCGTATGGAGGCAATTGGTGGCAGTTGTCTTGGGTGAGCTAGTAGAGCTACCACGTGGATGTTTTGGAGCTACTAGAGGTGTGGACATCTAGTTAGTGACCTCCAGTGTCAGTTACGACAGTTGGTGACCATATATTGTGCATGTGGTCATCGACGAGGAGACGTCAGTCCGGGTGGGGCTGGATTTCTCTTTATGTGAATGTTTGAGTGTGGAGGGTTATCGTTTGGACTTCTTGTGGTTGGAACCCCTCCATATTCTGCTTCCTGTTTGTGCGCCGCGTTTGCGTGTGTTGGCGCTGGATTTCCGGAGTGAGTTCACTCCAGTGTGCTGTCGGTAGTGAGGCTGGAGTTGCGGACCAGTCAGACTACCTTTGTCTCTCTCACGGTGCGGTTGGAGTGATGACCAACAGACCGTGAGAGGCTGCCTGTGGTGATGGCAGGTGCAGGTTGCCCTTACCTTGACCGTCCTAGTAGGGGATAGGTGAGCTCAGTAGGAGCGGGGTTAGGCAAGTGGTGGTTACGGTGGTGACGGAGATTGCGACTTCCGGTTGGGGAGTGTGCTAGCGGGATTCTCTTATCACAGAGTTCTCGGGAGGTTCTGGTGGGGACTTCTCCGACAGTGGGTATACACGGAGTGGGGTGAGATATCGACTACCTACACCATTGCCGTCGGTTGTTCCAGAGGACGAGTCAGACGCAGACAGCGCGTTTTCTGGTGGTGAGTCTAGTGTCACCACACCATTGTTGTGGGACATGGACGTATCTATGGGGTCACGAAGGGGCCTCGACGTTACTCGGGTACAGTTGGTACCATTGAGCTGGATGACTTCATCCAGGAGTTTGACAGTTGGTGCGATCTGCAGCAGATGCGGAACCCACAGCTATTTACACCCTTCATGGCGTGGAAGGGTTTGTTCCAACACTTGGAGGGACCGCCGATGGACGACTATCATGAGTTCAGGCGAGATTACAGTGTTGAGATCGAGTTGTGGAGACAACATTGGTCTCCCAACTACGTTTCTATCACTACTGGCGCAGTTTCGGGAGGCGTAGCACCTGCGAGTTCGGGTGCCAGTAGCAGTGGTGCAGCCACAGGTGGTGGAGTACCTACTACCAGTGCATCCACAAGTAGTGGAGCAGGTGGTAGTGTGAGCGGGATACCACCAGGGTTTAACCCTGTGGTTCAGTTCTTCCAATGTTTGAGGAAGAACTATCAGGGTGTGCGGACCGACAAGTTGAGGAGTCTGCAGGAGTTCCAGCGGAAGACTGGAGAGAGCCTACGCGAGGCGTTTACTCGCATGAGGCGGTTGATCAGCGTTACCCAAGGGGTGACGGAAGCACAGGCAGTCCAGTTCTGGTATGGGATACTAGACCGGGAGCTGCGTAGGAGAGTTAGAGATGCTACTCTTCTTAGAGATACCGCTCCGACGTTGGCGGTTGTCTTTAGTCTGGCTGAGCGGATTGAGCTCAACATGGTGGAGGAGAGGGTGGTGGTTGCTGGGTTCAGCAAGGAGACACCACATGGAGCGACCACCTCTTCTCGAGGATCACAGGCTACGCAACAGCGTGGTGGTGGTGGTGGTAAGGATCGTGCAGAGCAGTCACGATCGCAGGGAGGTGTAGGAGGATCTGGTGGGCAGAAGCCCATGCCGTCCTTCTCTAGTCAGCAGCAAGCGGGTCCTTGCTGGACGTGTGATGGTCCTCATCAGCAGAGGGACTGTCCACAGAGGAGAGGTTATGAGACGTCAGGGACATCAGGGACGTCTCAAGCAGTACCTAGGCAATGTGAGCATTGCGGACGACCTGGTCACAGTAGTGACCGTTGTTTTGATCTCCATCCCGAGTTGCGGCAAGGGAAGGCTGATCGTGGACGAGGCGGAGGAGCTCAGGGAGGCCGTGGTGGTCGAGCTGGAGGTAGAGGTCCAGCACCTGGGAGAGGACCGATCGGTCCACCGCCTGCTACGATGTCAGAAGCAGGTATGGCTGCTCGGATTGAGCAGTTGGAGCAGAGGATAGCTAGTATGGCTATGGCTCAGCGGAGATCGGGTGGAACAGAGGCTTCCACGTCTTATGGAGGAGAAGGAGGTGACTTCGACTTCATGGCTGGTGTGGCGCAGATTGAGGCATCTGCAGCAGTGACTAGAGGTGCAGTACGTGCCTTTGAGCCACGAGGTGCGTCAGTGGAGTTGGATCCACAACACGGGGAGGCTGGTAGACAAGCCAGGCTTCCCCAGTCGTTCACGTTATCGGAGGCGTTGAGGACCACATCTATGGTTCCTAAACGACCTACCGATGGTGCAGTAGAGTTGGAGGCATCGACATCCAGGAGTGGGTGTGATGTGAGTCCACCTTCGACGTCTGTGGATGCGACGTCGAACCCGATGTTGGGGGCGACTACAGCAGTTTTGCGAGCCCCACTATTCTCAGCCACGGATATGAGGGCATTGGGAGTCAACTTGGCTCCAGTGTTCCAGTTGGCGGCCACGCTCAGTGAGAGCGAGGATGTAGTTACCTCTAGTGCTGAAGTAGTTCAGCAAGAGGCGGTAGACGTGTCCATGGAGTCGAGGATCAGGACAGCTACCAGTGGTACTTGGCAAGCGGCGGCTGCTAGGTTAGATGAGTTACCAGCTAGGCCGGCGATTGACCGTGCTAGTTTGGCACCAGGTGTGGTGTTGTTGGACAACAGAAGTGGTATCTTCTGTTTGGTGGCACCTTCAGGGAAAGTGTATCGACCCCAGAAGGTCTTGTTAGACTCTGGAGCCCAACCGTTGATGTTGGGAAAGGCGGCGTGTATTGGTTTGGGTCTGAAGAAGTCCGAGATAGAGAGATGTCCATTCCAGTTGCAGACATCTCTAGGGGGATCAGGAGGTACGGCTCTACACATGACACGGGAGATGTTGACGGTGAGAGTTCGGCCAGATCACCCCACGGATGGCTCTATGGTGAAGGCCAAGGCCATTGTTACAGCCGCAGAGTCTTATGATGTATTGGTGGGAGGTGCTGTGTTGTACCCTATGGGGTTCGTGATTGACTATTGGGCAGAGACAGCATCTTACAGGCCAGGTTGGCAGTCCGGTGAGGGACGAGTGAGCCGCTTACCAGTGCGGTTCAGTGCTAGAGTTGGGACGACGGAGCCTACACCAGGAACGATGGCATCCGTTGCAGGGTTCAGTTCGATCATGACTTGGCCGGACGAGTTGTTGGAGGGTAATGCCCATGCGGAGGATACTTCGATCTATGAGGAGGTGGAGGACATGCCTAGCATGTCTACGTTAGTACCATCTGCCTTGGATGTTCCACTCTGGAGTTCGAGTGGAGGGTTGCAGCAGTATGCTGATCAGTTGGTGCAGCAGGCTTGGAGTGAAGCTTTTGTACCACCAGTAGAGGAACAAAGGGTTGTTCCTGCTACTGGTCCTGTGACCTTATCACCGTTGGATACGACTCCCATTGTGTGGCAGTATCCAGAGGAAGGTGTATGTGTGCTGGAGCTGTTTGGAGGGATCAGCACAGGTTTGGCTGCGGTATTGCAGGCAGATATACAAGTACAGCGATACTTGTATGTGGAGAGAGATGAGATTGCGAGACGCATCTCATTGCGACATGTGGCACGTTTGGTGCAGAGATATCCTGAGTTGTTGCCCATATCAGCTGTTAGAGGATACCAGCAAGCATTACCGTCGGATATTTCGCTGCTGGGGGCGCAGGATCTCACGTTTGTGGGCACCATCCACTTGGTGATAGCCGGATGGCCATGTCAAGGTCACACGCGTGCAGGGAGAGGTCAGGGTTTACATGACCCGCGATCTAGGATGTTCTGGGAGATGTTACGGATCCTACGACATCTCCAGATGCATCAGGTGGATTCTCCAGCGTACATTTTGGAGAACGTTCCTTTGTTGGGTGATGCTCGTACACAGATGATGGCTAGTGTGCACCAAGTGCTGTAAACCCTCCGCGGTCCTAACGATCAACTACCCCCCGATCTCTCAACCTCCACGATCGTCATCCACGAATCTGCAACTGTCGGGCCTGTCTCTCACTCAGGGGTCACCTCTGATGGCTTTGATGGAAGCACACCATGAATCTTGAAGGGAAAAATGCTAAGTTCACTCTCATTCATACACCCACAAACTTATCAACTAAAATCTCCATAATCTCATCCACTAAAATCCTCCATTCTAACGACGTCTCTCAAGTTCTCACATGCTAAAAATATCCCACACTCTCTATATTACTCAAGTTGTCATTACGACGATGTGAAAACAAGGATGAGGAGCTCTTCTCTACTCCTCTATTTATACATTCTAGGTTTTTACTTTGGTACCCTCCGGTAACTCAGCCGTAACTACTTTTACCGGGTTTTACTAAGATATTACTTAAGATAAAAGCATTGATCACATGGGCTTTTTACCTTTTCACATGGGCTTATTCCTTCAAAGTCAACAACTTCTAGAAGGATTCTGGAATATTCTCAAGGAATCTCGAATTTCCACCCCCCCTCTACACTAGGACCCACTAAAAAGGAAACATGTGGAATCTCTTCTTGTTTTTAATGCCCACAAAGTCCACAACTTTAATCCAACCACTAATATCAAGTCAAAAAGGAGATAAGGGATACTTTCCACCCCCTTTCTACCTTTTAGACAAGATGACAAAATAGTAGTGCTCACTCTTTAGCAAATATCTGAATTCTGCCAAAAGTACAGCTAAGTTTAACCATAACTAACTTTTAGCTAGTCATGACTAACTTGATATCTCCTAAAAGTACTTTGGCAGCAAATAAACATTCTCAACACTTAGTTAGAACTAAACACCTTACTAATAGACAAACTTCCTATGTGTAACATAGGTCGTTACATTTTACCCCCGGACTAAATTTTCGCTCCGTCCTCGGAGTGAAGAGAGAACTTCCGTCGATGAAACAACTTCAACTTGTCATAGTTGACCCGATCGAATCTCCTTCCTCCCAGCTCCTGAAGGTCATATGTGAAGTTGCTCCACACCTTATCTACAACAAAAGGACCAAAATATCTCGGAAGAAACTTCTTCCTAGCCCTCTTGAATCTGATAGCATCATACAACATAACCCAATCTCCGACTTGAAAAGGTTTTACCTCCCTCTTGCCCAACCGTTTGTCGTAACTCTTCTTTTGATACGCCTGAGCTCGTTCCATCCGGATCATTGCTACCGCTCGGGTCTCTTCCAACTCCATGAGTTGCTCCCTTCTTGATCTGACCACGTCTTCTCCTCTCGACCTCTTCAACTTTCGTTGAATAGTTTGAAAAGTATCCAATTCGAATTGGATCGGCAACTTGGACTCCACTCCATAAACCAGTCGAAATGGGGAGTACCCAGTAGAAGTCTTTGTTGTCATTCGATACTCCCATAAGATGGCATGTAGCCTCTTATCCCAAGTATGTTTCGCAGTCTCAACACCAGCATCTTTGGCGAGCATCATACAAAGTGTAAGATTGGTCTTCTCCGCAAGACCATTAGCATTTGGTTTGTATGAGGTCGTTACTCGTGGCTTGATAGAAAAGTGTTGTAGCATAGCAGTAGTCATGCTCCCTACAAACTCTCCTCCTCTATCTGAGACCAACTCTAACGGACATCCAAATCTTGTGATGATCCTCTCCCATAAGAATCTACCGACTTCTGTTTCATTGGTCTCTCTCAAAGGTCTAGCCTCTACCCACTTGGTACAATAGTCAGTGGCGACTACAATGTATCTATTGCCTCGAGGTGTCTTATTAAGAGGACCTACAAAGTCAATACCCCACTTCTCAAATGGTCCTAACACGGGAATTGATCTTAACGGAGGTGTTCTAGTAGACTTCAGAGCAAATGCTTGACATACGTCGCAAGTTTTGCAATAGTCTAAACACTCTTTGAAAATCCCTCTCCAGTGGTAACCCGCATCCAAAATCTTGAAGGCTGTTATCTTACCAGCAAAGTGACCTCCGCAAACAGTTCCGTCGTGAAACTCGTGCATTAGCTTGAATGCCTCCTTCTGACCAACTGCTCTCCTTAGTAACCCATCTGCTCCTTGATGAAACAGAATTCCCTCTACCATGGTGTAAGGTTTGCATCTCTTGATCAACGCGTTACGTTCTCGGGTATGCATACCTTCCAGAAAAGAGCCATCTGCAAGGAAACTCCAGATTTCCTTATACTCGTCCGGTATCTCCTCAATGCTTGTGATGGTCATCAGATGCTCGTCTGGAAACGAATCGTCAAATGGTTCTTCTCCCTCATCATCATAAGCCCTCGACAAAAGATCAGCATTCGCATGCTTTTTTCCTGGTCTATCTTCGATCACATAATCGTATTCTGTTAGAAGGATCTTCCAACGAGCAATACGACCTTCGGCATTAGGCTTATTAAAGATATACTTTAAAGCCTTGTGATCTGTGACTATGGAAAATTTCCCTCCTAGCAAGTAATGTCGGAATTTCTTCAATCCAAAGATCACCGCTAATCCTTCTCGTTCAGTCACGGAGTAATTCTTCTCCGCTGGAACCATCTGCCTACTAGCATAAGCTATAGGATGATCATGCCCATCTCCATCTAGCTGACTTAATGTACATCCGATTGCTACATTGGAGGCATCCGTATACAGAATAAATGCTTTACTCCACTCAGGTTTAGCAAGTATAGGAGCTGTCACCAATGCCTTTTTTAGCTCCTCAAATGCTTCCTTTGCCTTCTGATCATGCACTATCAAGTCAAAATCAACTCCCTTCTTCATGTACATAGTCAAAGCTATTGTTTGTTTGAGAAGGAAAAGACAAACCTACGATAATATCCAACCATGCCAAGAAACTGCCTCAACTTTGTCAAGTTGATCGGAAATGGAAGATCCACAATCTTCTTCACCTTCTCAGGATCTACCGCAATCCCATTCTTGGAAATGATGTGCCCTAACAGCATACCTTCTTCGCAGCCAAAGATGCACTTCTCTGGATTCAGAGAAGCGTTAGCTTGCTCCAACCGCTGCAGAACTTTGATCACATGATCAAAGTGGTCCTCCTTTCTTCCGTACACACAGAAATCATCAATGAAATCACGAACAAACTTTCCTATGAATGGTTCGAACACCTTGTTCATGAACCTCTGAAACGTGGCCGGAGCATTACACAATCCGAATGGCATCACTCGAAATGCAAATGTTCCCCAAGGAGTAGTGAAAGTAGTCAACTGCTGGTACTCCTGTGCTATCTTGATCTGGTTGTATCCACTATAACCATCACCAAAGCTGTACCACTCATGACCGGCAACTTCCTCCAAAATCTCATCTATAAATGGTAGAGGATAATAGTCCTTCTTGGTAACTGCATTCAGCTTCTTATAGTCTATGCACACTCGCAGCTTACCATTCTTCTTCTTGACAATCACAATGGGTGAAACCCATTCTGAGTTCTCCACCTCATAGATGAAACTTGCCTCCTTCAACTTGTCTATCTCCTCCTTGACCATCATTGCCGTTGTGGGATTGACCCTTCTCTGCTTCTGTCGAACTGGTCTTGCGTGCTCCTCCAATTCGATTCGATGAGTCTCGAGAGTCACCTCCTTCAAATCTTTGTAGCAGAAAGCAAACACATGGATATATTTTCAAAATATATCTAGGAATCTACTTTTCTCCTCTTGAGTGACATTGATACCAAACTTCAAGGTAGAGAGTCTTCTCACAATCTCTGCCTCACTCAACTCTTCTTTGTCAGGATCTTTCTCCACTGCTGGTCGAGACAACAAGTCAATAGCACTAAGCTGATGTAATGATTCATCTCGACCACATCCTTCGTCCTCAGACGAGGATTCTTGATCGTAAGAATCTCCGGTATCTACTTCTGAGACACTCTGATCGTCCTCCGTATCAGATTCCCAGTAGTCACTAGTGGGTCTATCAGAGTCAGAAGTCACAACTCCAACACCCGAGAGAGGAACTATCACTCTATGATCTCTAGGCCCAATCCGTAAATATCCCTTGTGCCACCTATCAGTGGTGCGCACAGCTCTCAACCAAGGCCTACCTAGGAGCAAATCATAACTAGAGTCCTTTAACACTTGAAAGGACATCAATGTTTGAACTCCCATCACAGACACGACCACCTTCTCTAACACACCAAGAGGTCTTACCCGTTGCTTGTTAGCCATCCCCACAACAATGCTAGCCGGGCGAGTTGGTTCCATCTCCAACTTCTTCATCAACCTCTCCGATATGGCGTTTACAACCGACCCTCCATCCACCAATACGTCAGAGACGTAGTGACCATTCAACCGGACTTCAATCTTTGAAGCCCTAGTGCATACCTCTGAAGCATGCACATCCACCACACCAACTCCCACTGACTTTGATGTCTTGCTCTTGGGTTTCTTCTTCTTGCTTCTCTTCGAACTCAGTCCTCCTCTGAGTTCCCTTCGTAAGCTGGGATTAAGTGCAATCAGTTGTCCAACAGTGATGTTGGCTTTCTGAGCACCCACATCTTCAACCACATCATATCCCGCTTGGGAAGATGAAATGGTGAAATCCGTCATCCCCAGCTTCCTTCTTGGCTCCCTTGGTGTACTCGAAACATTACTCGAACGAGTACTTCTACTTGCTGACTCCTCCATGAAAACCGGTTCATCAGAAAATCGAGTTCTTTTCCTTTCTTGAGCTAAAAGCTCCACCGGTGCATGAGAAGAGTTTGAACTCTCTCCTTTCTCGTAGATGGGATCTCGCACGACATCGATAGTAGCCACCCCCTTGTCTCGTCCTTGTGATGGATTTCCTCCACCCACATTCATTCTAACCGCTTCGGCACCTCTTGCTCCGTTGTTAGGACAATTTCGCTGGAAATGAGAACCTCCACACGTCCAACAAGTGATTCCTCCAAAGTTACCTTGGTTACCTCCAAAGTTACCTTGATTTCCTCGATTGGGATTGTTGTCGTAACCTCTTTGACCTCCTCCTCCACCTTTGTTCCTCCATTCTCGTAACTGTACCACGTTTATCTTGAGATCCGCAAGAGTATCGGTGATGCTCTTCAGCTCGGCATGAAAATCAAAGGTGGCAGTAGACATCGTTGTTGGGACAACCGGTCTTGACACCACCGTTGGAGTAGGAGCTGACGTTGAAGCAATCACCAATTGTGATGGTGCAGGTGCGATCGTTGTGACTACACCAGGAATCGGAGTTGACACCAGAACAGCATGATGAGGTTGGATGATATCTCCTTCATCCAAACTCTCTTCCATATTTGTCGCTATCTTGATGGCCTCCGCTTTGGTTGCTGGCTTCTCGTACCTCACTTGGGTTCGAATTGAAGGCCTCAACCCTCCCACCAAGTTCTTGGTCAACACTGCTCCAATCCCCGCCATCGTTAACTCCACATTGTCTCCACTCTTCCGTAAGACCGTCCGAAACCGTTGCTCCAACTTATCCACCCTTTCGGCATACTGCCGAACTTTCTCGTCGTCCCGTTGCCTCAAATGAGTAAGCTCCACCATGAGCTTCTCATAACTCTCTTCTGGGAGAAATTCTTCGATGAGTGCATTACTCAACGTCTCCCATGTGTCTTCAACTGCACCAGGTGTCTGGCTCTTCACTCGGTCTTCATACCACGTAAGAGCAAAATCTTCTAAAAACTCTGGCAGTAACAACACCCATTCTTCCTTCCTTCTCACGTTGTTTCCGATGCAACCTCTTTTGAAGTCTCGAACAAATGGTTCTACATCTTCATTGTCCTTCCCATGAAACACGGGTAGCTTTCCCATCTTGTAACTACTCTTTCTACTCTTCTAATCGTCGTGCAATAACTACTCGCTAAAAGAGTACGAACATCACCAATTCCATTCGCGAATAATCTACCATAGGTAAAATGAAAGGAAATGGTTGTAACAACACCTCTTGTGCCATCTCTTCTCCCAAGGTAATCATGAGTCTGAGTCGCATCACCGCCTTCTCCACCATCCGAATGACGATCTCCATCACAACTCAGCCGAGTCCTCCTTTGAAGTCGACAACTTCTCCGTCTCAGCTCTTTGAGTCTCGTCCAACTTCTCGACTACGGACGTAAGTAGGGCGGCCACATCGACGCACTTGTGTCCTCTTGATAGATCACCCACTCCACAACTTGGACAAGGATCTTCGCCTAGAAGATGAATTGGCGCTGGTGACGATGGACCCACTCGAAGACTCAAATCAGTAAACTCCCGCTTCCCTTTAGCTCTCTCGGTTCTGATTCTAGTTGGACAATTCACTATTTTGTGTCCCAACCCTCTACAGAAATAACACCACAAGTCGGTTTCTACTCTTCTCCTCGGAGATTCTACTTGAGGTTTAGTACTAGGGTTTTCAAACTCGACGATAATCTCTCTCGAACTTTCTCCGACACTTACTATGACATCTAAACCTTGAGGAAGGTTTCTAAGTCTAACTTTCCAATCTTTTGAATTTCCACTCATGTTGCACCTTCTCAACCATTAAGTGGACAAAATATCATAGAGGAAAATAATTCTACATCACTTTCTTAACTCTTCCGAGCTTTATATTGGAAATCGTGTATTATACATGATATACACGAAATAAAATCCAGTCTAAAATTAACTATCGAAGATATGATCCTCCTCACCCTCGTTTGTACTCATCACTACAGACATCTTGAACTCACTCTTGTAAGGATCCAACTCTATTTCACCAGGAGCATTCGTGGCCTCCATAGTGAATGATGCTTTAAACTCGACTTTCTTCAAATCTGTGCCAATGGTCGCGGAAGCTTCTTCGTATAGGGTAAAGAGAGCACCCCAAGTGCTATAGATGCGTGTTCGTAACTCATCTATACTTAACTTGGGCTTCTCCGTCTCTGTTTGAACTCCTAAACGTCTCTTCTTCCACCTCGTCATTCGAACTGGATTCCCCATGACGTATCTTCAAGATCTCCTTGTATGCCGAAACGTATATCTCTTTGTTGGTAAGAGATCTCTCCAAGATTTTTGTGGTCTGCAGTAGCTCAACCTCCAAGCTACTAAATCATGAAGTTTCAACAGAAACTTCCCTAATCAGAAGAGATGGTGATGACTGTACAAATTTTCAGAGAACTGAAATTTGTATATTTTCACTTCCCTCATGGTTGTCAACCCCCTCCACTTTGAAAAATCCTTTCTCCCTCTTCAGACCTCATCTTCTCATGATTTCTTTTGTCCTGGATAGCTTATCAGCCACTCTAAAACACTGGAAAGTTTCTCAGGAAAATAAAATTCACAGAAAATCTGGCACTGACTGTAAACTTTTTCCAGAGAACAGAATTCCTCAACTCTCACGAATAGACCCCCTCAACTTTGAAAAATCATTGCTCTCTCTCTAGACCACCTTTTCCTATGATTTCTTTTGTCTTAGATAGGTTATCAGCCAGTCTAAAACACTGGAAAGTTTCACAGGAAAATAAAATTCACAGAAAAGTTGACAGCGACTGTACAAATTTTCCAGAGAGCAGAATTTCTAAACTCACAAATTTCTCTCCTCTAATAACTTTTCTCTCCTCCTTTCTCTACAACTCTTGTTGCACCTTCTTTCAACTCTCCTCAAACCCTTTCTAAGTGAACAAGATGTAAAGAATGACTTCGAACGCGTCATATATCACTACGGGATACACGAAAGGTTCTAACGTTGCTAACATCGCGTTAGCTCTCTCTCCTCCCAACGTTCTCTCCATGTGCTCTCTCATAATCTCCTTTTGTCGAATATAGAACTGAACTCTAAACATCGTTCAACGATCCCTTCAAGTGAGGTCCCGGCAACGGAACCAAAAATGTAAACCCTCCGCGGTCCTAACGATCAACTACCCCCCGATCTCTCAACCTCCACGATCGTCATCCACGAATCTGCAACTGTCGGGCCTGTCTCTCACTCAGGGGTCACCTCTGATGGCTTTGATGGAAGCACACCATGAATCTTGAAGGGAAAAATGCTAAGTTCACTCTCATTCATACACCCACAAACTTATCAACTAAAATCTCCATAATCTCATCCACTAAAATCCTCCATTCTAACGACGTCTCTCAAGTTCTCACATGCTAAAAATATCCCACACTCTCTATATTACTCAAGTTGTCATTACGACGATGTGAAAACAAGGATGAGGAGCTCTTCTCTACTCCTCTATTTATACATTCTAGGTTTTTACTTTGGTACCCTCCGGTAACTCAGCCGTAACTACTTTTACCGGGTTTTACTAAGATATTACTTAAGATAAAAGCATTGATCACATGGGCTTTTTACCTTTTCACATGGGCTTATTCCTTCAAAGTCAACAACTTCTAGAAGGATTCTGGAATATTCTCAAGGAATCTCGAATTTCCACCCCCCCTCTACACTAGGACCCACTAAAAAGGAAACATGTGGAATCTCTTCTTGTTTTTAATGCCCACAAAGTCCACAACTTTAATCCAACCACTAATATCAAGTCAGAAAAGAGATAAGGGATACTTTCCACCCCCTTTCTACCTTTTAAACAAGATGACAAGATAATAGTGCTCACTCTTTAGCAAATATCTGAATTCTGCCAAAAGTACAGCTAAGTTTAACCATAACTAACTTTTAGCTAGTCATGACTAACTTGATATCTCCTAAAAGTACTTTGGCAGCAAACATTCTCAACACTTAGTTAGAACTAAACACCTTACTAATAGACAAACTTCCTATGTGTAACATAGGTCGTTACAGTGCGGTCTTGGGTTGGACCAGCAGTGTTGTTGGATGCAGCGAGAGTGGGATCTCGTGCACATCGTCCACGGTTGTGGTGGACGAACTTGTTACCGAGAGAGGTGCTTAAGCGCGCACACGATGGAGTGAGACGACCAGCGCACCTCACGGTTGATAGCATCTTGGATGCAGGACGACGATCTCAAGCAGTGAGAGTCGTCGATAGGTCACCCATGGCAGTGGTGAACCTAGTGGGACGGCCTATGGTAGCATTACCCACTTTGGTAAGCTTTCCAGCGTCACATGCTTACAGAGATGGAGGACCTGGGCTTGTGTGGGATGCTCAATTACGGCAGTTGGTGGAGCCCAATGCCGATGAGAGAGAGCGAGCAATGGGTTTCACTACGGGCACGACGGCAGTAGCTTCAGTGTCGGAGGCTTCACGTCGTCAAGTATTGGGTCAAGCAATGGACTTGAATTGCTTGACATGGATTGTTAGCCTTGGATTGGCTGAGCAGCGTCGGATGCGATCGACGGGTGTTACTGCTCGAGCACTCTTGAGCTCTTTGCCTACCGGGTCGGTGGAGGCAAAGGCTGGGGGCGAGGCACGTGGAGTTCGTCATCCTTGGACATCATGGGATGTCATAGGAGAGAGTGTGGAGTTTGCAGCTAGAACTGCAGAAGTTTTACACACAGTAGCGGTGGAGGTTGTTGGTGGTGAGCAGAAGGAAATTGCTCCAGAGGCTGCAAGATAGCAGTCAACGACTTCGTCTTCTACCTCTAGCATGGTGACAGAGGATACTTGGGAGCCGGAGATCGGACCCAAGCTTATAGGAGAGGAGAGACGAAGAGTCCAAAGATTCCTGAAGAGCTACAGGAATTGTTTTGCCTTCAGTATGAAGGATTTGGGTACCTTGAAGGGACCTGGTATACGGATCGACTTGGCTAATGACACGCCAATCTTTCGACGTCCTTACAGGTACAGTGACATGGAGAGAGCCTTGATCCAGAGTCGGACTCAAGACTTGTTGGAGGCTGGGTTGGTGGAGATGTCGCATGGAGAGTATGCATCTGCCACAGTTATGCCAGCCAAGAAGGATATGTATGGCAACTACACAGATAGACGGATGTGTGGGGACTATCGTCCTATCAATCGGCAGATGAAGTCCGATAAGTATGCCATGCCGACACCTGAGGAGATCTTTGATGCAGTGGGGCATGTGAAGGTCTTCAGTACTTTGGATCTTCGAGCAGGGTATCATCAGTTGCCAGTGACAGAAGAAGATAAGTCCAAGACAGCATTCTGAGGAATTGACTCTCACGGCAAGGATTGTTTGTATCAGTGACAGTTCTTACCATTTGGGTTGAAGAACGCCCCTGCTGAGTTCCAAAGGGTGATGGACAGAATCCTAGCAGGATTGGATTTTGTCAGATGTTATATTGACGACATCTTAGTCTATAGTGCTACAGTGGAGGAGCACGAGAGACACTTACGGGATGTGTTTGAGCGGTTGAGAGCTCATGGGTTGAAGTTACACCCTGGGAAGTGTAAGTTCTTCCAGGAGTTGGTAGAGTATCTGGGCCACACCATCTATCCAGGTGGGTTGGGTGTTCAACAGACGAAGGTTGAGGCTATTGCACGTATCCCACGTCCCACAGATGTGAGTCGAGTTCGAGCATTTGTTGGTTTGGCGAACTTCTATCATCGATACGTGAAAGGGTTTAGTGCAATTGCGAAGCCGTTGACCAAGCTGATGAAGGTGGACCAGGAGTGGCAGTGGGGAGATGAGCAGGAGCGAGCTTTCATAGAGCTCAAGGATAGGTTGACATCTGCTCCCATCTTGAGGAGACCCGTTAGGGGGCGTCCTTTCCAACTGCACACCGATTGGAGTATGTTAGGACTTGGAGCAGTGCTGACTCAGCATGATGATGAGAAAAAGGAGTTCGTGGTGGCGTATGCCAGTCGCTCCAACAATTCAGCGGAGGCGAGGTATAGTTCGTATGAGGGAGAGTGTTTGGCGGCAGTGTGGGCTGTTGCACACTTTCGATGTTATCTGTTTGGGAACCCCTTTACTCTCATCACTGATCGCCAGCCGCTCAAGTGGTTGATGAAGTCCGACAAGCTTACAGGGAAGCTTGCACGATGGGCTCTGATCTTACAGGAGTATGACTTCCAGGTAGTACATAGACTTGGAGTTGCAAACCTAGATGCCGACGGGTTGAGTCGCAACCCGTGCACGAGTCAGCAGGATCAGACTGGGGCTCGTTGGCATGACGAGGTTGATGAGGAGATAGTGCCAGGGTGGCATGCATCTGCCTTTCTTTGTGTGTTGGCCATGAACTCTAGTATGGAGGACCAAGTCGTATCTTTCTCTAGTCAGAGAGTAGATGATGAGTCTCCAGATCCTGAGGGTGGAGATGGTGTTTCAGACCAGCGAGATATCCATGATGATGTGACCGTGATGGAGTATCTACGTACTGGTGTGGTAGTAGGCACAGTAAGTGCCAAGGAGCGAGATCGTGTCCTTCAACGAGCAAAGAGATTTCGACGAGAAGGACGACATGTACTTCGAGTGTGGGGTGATGGGAGAGTACGGATAGTGCCACATCCATCCCAGAGGGCACAGTTAGTACAACATGCCCATGAGGAGTTGGGACATTTTGGAGTGAAGCGTACGCATAGCTTACTCCAAGGACAATATTGGTGGCGTGGTATGCACATCGATGTGCAACAGTTTGTCGCACGATGTGTGGTTTGTGATCGAGTACGAGCATCGTTTAATGCTCCTACTCCACAGTTACACCCCTTACCGATTATGGGTTGGGTTACCGTTGGAGTTTGGATTTTGCGGGACCCTTACCGTTGACCGTACGTCACCACCGGTATGTGTTGGTGATGGTGGAGCACTTCTTCAAGTGGATTGAGTTGGTGGCATTACCAGACAAGGCGAGTGAAGGGACGACGTACGCGTTCTTAGATCGAGTGCTGAGTCGTTTCGGAGCACCAGCTGAAGTGCTGACAGACCAAGGTACAGAGTTCCTTGGTGAGTTTCAGGCCTTGTGTGATCAGGCATTGATTGATCATCGGACTACATCTCGAGATCATCCTGAGGCGGATGGTTTGGCGGAGAGGGTAGTTCAGACGGTGAAGAGAGGATTGCGCAAGTATGGCTTGCAGAAGGGCCACTTGGGAGACTGGGATGTGCAGCTACCATGGTTGGCTATGGGCTACCGTTTTAGCCGACAAGCGTCTTTGGCTTCCTTCTCACCGTATTTCTTATTGTATGGCCGAGATCCAGATCTACCTTCGGCCATTCGTCGTGATTCTGCTGAGGTGCTAGACCTTGATGACCCGGATATGTGGGTGAGAGCATGTTCTCAACGAGCAGAGACATTTCGGAGAGTTATGCCTATGGCTTTTGAGAACCTAGCGATTGCCCAGCATAGAGACACGTTGCGGTATGCGACTATCCGAGGAGGAGGTTATCGGCCGTCGATTCGCAGGTTTCATCCTGACGATTATATCTATCTACAGCAGACTGCACCGACGACGTTGGACGTGACCGCAGGACGCACTATTTTACGAGTGCGTGAGGTGTTACCTTCTGGAGTACTCATGTTAGAGGGCCGTGATGGTGTTGTGTGGAAGGACCATGTGCGTAATTGCGCGTCATGTCATCTTCCCAACATTGATGGTACCGTTGACCCAAGCTTAGCAGTTGTACGCGCGGGCTTGAGGTGTATGTTGTGTGGGTCTGCTGGTGGAGCAGCCCGTATGTTGGTGTGTGATGGTTGTTCGAGAGGTTGGCACATGTCATGTTTGACTCCACCTCTCAGTGTAGTTCCTACTGGACAGTGGGTTTGTCCTCGATGTATATAGCGGAGATAGTCGATTAGATCTTTGCGTGGTATGGATTGCAGACAGGCGACTAACGATGGGGCAATGTAGCACCCGGCCTCCTGATCCTTGCACCCATGAAGGTGTGTATCACGTAGTTGGGATATGGAGCTATCTGGAGTTAGAGGGACCTAACCGCCAGTTAGGGGGGCGATTGTGGTACACTTGTGTATGTGTATGACATCGTCCATGTGTTATGTGTATGTGTGGTGTACCTCTGACAGCGATGTATGTTGTGTAGCGATGTGTATGCGCACGACAGCTGTCACGTCAGTTTGGGCACCTCGGCTAGGTTGACCAAGTGCGAAGTGGCGCATCCCGATAAGGCCGTTAGTGCCGTTAGGGCGAGTTGGAGAGAGAGCCCACTAGGGGTAAACTTCGCAGGTAGGGCTTGGAGGCCTTAGTTCTTTGAGTTGAGCCTTCAAGCTCCAGGCTATGGTGGATAGTCTAGTTGAGTGTAACCTGGATTCTCTTCGCGTTTAGAGTGGGTTTGGCTTGACCGTTTGTGAGTAATCCTTGTTGTGGTGTTGGAGATGGTAATCTCTGTATCCAGATTATTGTGGTACACTTGTGTATGTGTATGACATCGTCCATGTGTTATGTGTATGTGTGGTGTACCTTTGACAGCGATGTATGTTGTGTAGCGATGTGTATGCGCACGACAGAGAGGTTGTGATTGTGGGGCACTTATGCGGATGGTTTGGTCTCAAACCTGATCCTAACAAGGTGGATGCCATACAGCGGATGAAGGACACATGTAGCTCAACAACAGAGGTGCGAAGGTTCTTAGGAGCTTGCGTGTTTTATCATGTG
Organism: Asterella californica; assembly: GCA_036924285.1. NCBI lineage: Eukaryota > Viridiplantae > Streptophyta > Marchantiopsida > Marchantiales > Aytoniaceae > Asterella > Asterella californica. The sequence goes on along the minus strand of JAYKYS010000002.1, from coordinate 17,709,426 downwards.
TGGATTCCTCATTTTGCTCATGTATCAGATCCACTCTATGGTCTGTTACGGAAGAGCACGAAGTTCAGATGGGAGGAGAGGCATATCGAAGCGGTGCAGAAGCTGAAGCAGTTGTTGTCTTCTCCACCTGTGCTACGAAGGGTGAGTTATGAAGATGGCAAACACGTGATAATCACGGTTGATACAAGTCCGATAGCCATTGGACGGGCAGTGGGACAAGATGATGAGGATGGAAACCGGTTTGCAATCAGATTTGGAGCCAAAGTGTTGAGTGAGCGACAGCGAAACTATCCACAAGTAAAGCGAGAGCTATGGGGGGTAGTTACTGCGATGAAAGTTGAGAAGGACTATTTGATTGGAGCACCGGTGATAGTGGAGACGGATTGTTTGCCACTGTTAGGGATGATTACGAATTGTAACACCCCTGGTATCGCTATGTTGCGATGGATTGCATATATCAAGTCGTTGAATCCGGAATTTAGACACAAAGCGGGAAAAGATAACCCGGTAGCAGATATGTTGTCTAGGGCCAGATATGAGGATGAAGGGGATTTGACAGAAGACACAGAGGATATAGGCACGACCGTCTTTTGTAGAGCTCAGAAGGGAATGAAGGAACATCAAAACTCATTCATGGAGGAGCTATACGAAGGAGAATGGTTAGACATTGGGCGTTATCTTGGTTCATTGACCAAGCAACCAGAATGGAATGATGCTCAGTTCAAACAGATCAGGAGGAAGGCTTACAACTACATACAACAAGGGGGCTATTTGTGGAAGCGCGCCAAGCGGAGTGGTGAGATGCCGCAACGAGTTGTGTGTAAGCAAGAGATGCAAACCCAGCTCATTCAAGAATTCCATGAGAGCTTATGGGCTGGACATCGGGGTATTTATGCCACCTTTACCAAACTCAAAGAGAGATATTGGTGACGTAACATGTACAGAGATGTAGTGCGATTTGTGGAGACGTGTGTAACTTGCCAGATGTACTCTGACATCCGGCATCGAGATGAGCTTCATCCTACGTATCCACTTGCAATGCATTACAAGTGGGTAGTAGATCTGGTTACGATGTCGGTTGGGATATGGCAGATGAGATACTTGGTTTTGGCACGGGAGGATCTATCGAACCAAGTCGAAGGACGCGCTCTGCGCACAAACACTACGGAAGGGGTGTGCAGATTTCTACTTGAAGATGTGATCTGCAGATACGGATGTGTTGGGAAGATTACAGCAGACCGCGGAGAACTGAATGCTCACGAAGCTGATATGTTCTTCGAGAGGCGGGGAATCAAGTTAACTCTTACCATGGCTTACAACCCAGAAGGAAATGCGAAGAGTGAGCGCGGTCATCCTCCCTTCAGGAAAGCGATTGTGAAAGCTTGCAACGGAAGGGTGAGAGAATGGCCAAGGCTTCTACCATTTGCTCTATGGGCCGATCGTACAACTCATAGCTCGGTGACCGGATACATGCCAGCAGAACTAATGCAAGGGCAAAAACCGATCATGTCTATCGAAGAGCAAAAACCTACTTGGAGTGTTCTACCTTGGGAAGATAATCTCTCTAGAGAGGATCTTCTCGCTCTTAGGATTCGTCAGTTGGAGCGGAGATCAGAGGATGTGGAGCTAGCTCTGGAACGGTTACAAAAAGCTCGCTTGAAGAACAAAGACAGATTTGATAAGCGACATCGACTACGACCTAAGAAGATCCAGGAAGATGATTGGGTGTTGGTATATGATAGCAGCTTGGATAACCAGCATAGAGCATTGAGAAAGTTTTCTAAACGCTGGTTTGGGCCTTACGTGGTTGTTCGTATTCATGACAACGCCACATACGTACTACGTGAGTTGGATGGTGCACGGCTTAAAGTTCCGATTGCAGGAAAACGGATAAAACTCTTTAAGCGACGAGATGAAGACCCAGACATTGAGGAGATCAGTGTCGAGTTTGATCTCTCTCAAGATCAAGATGAGAGTCCAGATGAGAGCGTAGAGCCCGAGAGGGAGACTCCCGAAGAAGAAGATGAGGAAGAAGTGGTATGATGCCAACCACAACGTATGATTAGGTTGGTGCATACCAGAGGATGGACAGGTTCAGAGGGGGTGGATGTCGTGTTGTGGATTGGCTAGGGTGTGAAACCACCACATATCCTTCGTACGTGTTTGGTGTTGAGGAGCCACTGGGACCTTATCGTGTCAAAAGATAAGGCTCCACGTGGACGATCCGTGTACTCTTCGCTGAGTGGAGATAAGAGTAGTACTCTTGTCGTCACATGTGAGATTGATGTATAAGAAGAGAGGTGTGCGGAGCTTGAGATATAGAGTGTAGAATATCCAAGTCTAGTGGAGTGTGATCAGTATCATCGAATGAAGTAAGCGGCGGCAGTGCGAGTGGTAGGCATGAACGGAGAACTCTTTCGTGCTCCTGATCTTCCACTTGCGCATCCATTCGTCATTAAGGTCCATTGTCTGCCGCGAGATCACTTTCGAGTATTTATGGTAGCTCATTGGAGAGAGTCGTTTATGGCTGCGGTGATGGCTACTCCGGATCTTATCGTTCTGCTCATTGTCACGTACGACGCTGTTTGAGATCTTACTGTCTACATCTTGCTCTGATGTGGTATGGATCCTCCGTTGGATCTGAACTTCTCAGCGAGAGTTCCGTTCAACACTTGGGTCGAAATACGATGTTACAGTCGACCAAAGATGGCGCATCGTGAGTTTGTCGTGAGGAACTTCGGTGAGGATTATTACAACCAGATAATAGCTTCATCTGTTCTCTTTGTAGTTCCGTTTATTGTCAACCGTTTTCGAGTCGGGATTCTGACTCTCTATTGAGCGTAATTTGTACTTCGTGTTTACGTGCTTCGTGGCCGACGATATCGTCAACGGCACGTGTTTGTAGTTTGCTCAATATAAATTTTGAGGCCTAAATGGTACTCTTGGATAAAAATTCGTTCTTTTGTGTGTTTGTCATGTGAGTGAAGACAAAAACCTTTTTGTCAACTTGTTTCTCATTGGTCGAAAGTTTGACCAATCACCTTCTACCAAGTTTCTTTCACGTTTTGAGGGTTAGAGGCACTTCCCGTGGTTCATTCGCGTAGTGTGAGATATGGTTGGAAAGCTTGGGAGACGAGGATGCCCGTAGACTCAATGGTTGCTGGATTTGAAGCGCGGATGAGAAAGTTTTGATCAATTGAAGCTGAGGGGGTTAAATTCGTGACCAATTTCATTTCCGTGAAGTCTTTCTCACTTTCTGGGAGTTCTGTGAGGTTGCTGGAGATGAATTGACTGTTGCTGGAAAGCACTTGAGATGGGCTTGCCGATGGACTCCGAGATCGATTGATTCCAAGCCGGAGTGAAAAAGTTATGGCCAGCTGAAGTTGGGTGTCTCAAATCGAAGGCTATGATAGTAGGCGACTGTAAACATGAGACATTGAGAGAGATATGGAGAGTTTGAGGTCGAATTTCGATATGAAACCTTCCAGGGTCTGAGAAGGTACAGTCAGCTACGTACCTGTGAAATTTGAGACCATTTGGATTATTGGGTTGAAGGGAAACGTTGTTTTTGTGCACAAGGGTCTGCATATCGCCTTGTGTCATTGACAAAAAGGGCTTGGATCATTCCAAGAGTTTGGTTAAAGATCTACTGGTGAAATTTTACAGAGTGGTAGTGATGGTGACTCATTAGCTTCTTGAGAAGTTTGAGCCGTTTTGATCGAGCGGTTTGTGAGGAATCGAACAGCAAAGTTCTGTCGAAATAGTATCATGTTATAAAAACAGCAATAAGGGCTTGATCGTTCCAAGAGTTTGGTTGAAGATCTGCTGGTGAAATTTTACAGAGTGGTAGTGATGGTGAAACATTAGCTTCGTGAGAAGTTTGAGCTGTTTTGGACGAGTGGTTTGTGAGGAATCGAACAGCAAAGTTCTGTTGAAATAGTATCATATTATAGAAACAGCGAACTTTGGAAGGGCATAGATGCCAACTCAGAGATGATCTCTCTGCATGTAATACCTTAATAGAGAGATTATTCTACAGGCTATCTGCTGGCCTTGGTTTCATCTCATTCTGAGCTGTGGTTGAGGAGTGACAGCGAGTTAAAGTTGAGAGGTTCTTGCTCCGAAAGGCGCAAGAGTTAAGATTCTTTGGAGAACAGGTCGGCCTGGAGGTTTTGCCGGTGCTTCAGAGCACTTGATCATGGGTATGGAGAGTTGTTGACTGTATTTCCTGTGTTTGGATCCTCTCCATACTCGCATGTCTGTTTGTACGCCCAGTTGGTTTGGTTTGGATTTGTGTGCGGGCGTTGCGCTTAGTTTCTTTTCTATTAGGAGTGCTGGTATTTCTCTTGTGGTGAGGCTGGAGTGATGACCAGCAGACCCAAGAGTGCTTGCGGTGATGGTAGGAACAGGTTGCCCGTGCTTGTTATCCCGGTTCTATTCCTAGTCGAGTAAGAGAGAGATCTGCCGAGAGGACGTGAGGATATCGTACCGAGATAGGTTTAGAGTGTACTTGGAGGTCAGAGAGAGGTTTGGGTGGTTGCTGGTTCTGAGTCACGGAGTGCAACACGTACTCTCTACAGCTAGATACCCGGTGTATTCCCAGATAAGAAAGCACGTCACACGACAGCGTTCAAGATGGATGAATGTTATTGGAATACAAATGTTTTTGTTTGTGTTCCAATCTTTGGATCAAAGAATTGGATCCAAATGATTTGATCATCGTTATATGTTGTTGTGGACATGAAAATCTCATCGCTTCCATTTGTGAGTCCATCTCGTGTGTTATAATTATAACATAATTCTACTAACATGGTAAATTTTAGAGATAAAGTATCGTGTAATCCAGCTGTATCTTTTGGATTCATGGATATTTTAAATCTTTTCGATATAACGGAAGAAAAATGATCTTTTGAATAGAATATATTCGTTCTCATCAGTTATACTAAATATATGTTGATTATAAAGTTTCATATATTTGTTAGTGTAAAATAAATGAGGTATATCGTTTGGTTTAGAATAAAGTTTTTGATAAGTTGAATTTAAATAATGTAGATCAGAAGATGTTTGTTGGTTGATGCGAATATGATTCAAAATTTGTATAAAATCTGTATTGTTCTGATGCATAGGTTGAGTTAGTTCATAGTGTTTGAAAAATGAAGACCATATGTTAGTGATAATATTTTGAGAATAAATATTAGAAGACTGAAAAATGCATGAATCTTGAACATTTTGTACTTGATAAAAATCACCGCAAATAATTATATCTATGTCACTGAATGAAAAGTTGAAATTTTGAGTTATTTGTTGTAGTCTTTGGTTTATGTAAGAGAACATTCTTGCGCCCACTAGAGAGATTTCGTCTATCACTAATAATCTTAATTGGCTATAATATTTAATGTATTTATCCAGTCGATCTGGACATAATTTTGATACGTTCATATCGTAAGAGTCTTTAGGGATTGCTAAGACACTATGAATATCATAGGTTTTAGGACGAGCTGCACATGTTATATGCAGCTCGTCTTGTGTATGCTATCTTTAAAACTTTTACTTGTTCGGGATCATTAAACCCAGATTTATCATCTTCGTATATCCATGAATCCTTGTATAATTTTTAATAAGGTGAATGTTTTACCGGTTCTTGCTTCTCTCGTAAGAAATAAATGGATTGGTTCATGTGAACTTTTTTTTTTACATACAATCATTGAAGATTAGCTTTTGTTGTTTGTTCCATTGACGTAATTCAGCACAAAACGATTCTATTGGTATTAGAGGATCTTTGATCGGGAAAGTTTCTTCACGATTCGTAGTCTTAAAAGTACATTTAAGAGTAGTTCGTTGCATTAAGTCGACATTGTCCAAATCCAAATTGCTTGAATCTTGTTCCGATTCGCTTTGTTCGTTATGATATTCTCTTATTTCTTCAAGTTCTGCCACCTCATCCTCAAATTTCTTCCAATCCTCGTTTACTTCGTCCGTATTGTACTTAAAAGTATATAAATTTTGTAACAATAGAATATGTGATTTATGTCTATTATATGTATTTTTCCATGTTTCAGTTGAATCTTTAATGGTGTTCTCGTCGTAAAAAAAGAGACATATAACAGCACTTGCTCTCTGAAATAGTCTTCCGGTTGTTTATATTGGTCGAAACATATCATCGAATGATTTTAGATTTTCTCAATCTTCTATTTTGTGAAATATTAAACTTGACTATGAATTCTATCAAAGCCATTGAATTTGTTAGCAGATGTTGCGGACGTCGTGCATACTTATCTATGATGGATGACAATCCTATGTTTGTTGAAGAATCATCTTCAGAAGATAGTTGTTTGGAACTTTTGAGGAGGAAGGTTCGATCGGATGGACTACTAGTGTCTATGAATTGAAAAGAACGAGAAGCATGATACAAAGGTAATTTTAAGATTGTATAGATGGCTAATTGAGCCAAAACTTGTCTGGAATTCAAGAATGCATTGCCTAACTTTTTTATCCGTGTTACTTCTTGATTTTCCTCGGTACATTTATTGTTAATTTTCTTCATCTCATTCGTTATTGTATTGTCTACTTTTGTTAGATATGAGGTACAATATTGTGCCGCAGCATGTGGATCCAACACGTATTGACAATCTGTGTTGGCTTGTCAAATGGAAGCAACATTTTTTGGAAAAGAATTAATGCAAATATATATTGGATGACGTTTGAGATATATAGAAGGTTTTGATAAAGAATATCTTAAAGCTAATAAGTAAGTTTCATATGTAAGTTCTAAATGTTGAAGATACTGATCGAAGTTCATATCCAATCCAGTTTTGAAAGAAGAAATGATGTTTGAAATTCTAATAGATTTAAGCTTTATATCTCTCGTTGTTTCATCATCAAGTTCATTGTTAGTTAAAGGATATAATATTGTCGTTTTTGACATGGGATGTCATGAAAATCAAAATCTACAAGAAGAAGAAGATCTTTTCTTATAGCAAGTATTTGTGTGATTATGAGTTTGACATTTGATCATCTCTTCAATAAGTGTTGATCAGTAGAAATGTACTCGTCTATAAAAGTTATTATTGATTCATCAGGATCTATCTTGAAAACAGGAGCATTTTTTATCCACAGTAGTCTGTGATCATGTGGACTGCCTCTGCTTTGAAATTCAGTTACAAAAAAGAAATCAGATACATTTCTCAAAATTAATTGATTATGTTGAATAAGTTTACGGAAACATTGTGTTCTATGTTCGTAATATCATGCACATGTGACAGGATCTTGTCTAAGAAGTTGTTGTTTTTGTGAAGAACTTAAGGTTTCTTCATCGTCCGACAATGATATATGGTTATCCATTTTGTTCAATTTGAATAAGGTGTTCATTAACGGTTTTCAGTTTTTTTCGTTTGCAGTTAAAGTAATGAAAAATATAGGTTTTCTTATTTGTTGGATCATCGTGAAAAGATTCCGTTTAACGACTTGGTAATAGTCTAGAGTGAATCATAATTGGGACAAACAAGGAAAAGCTTGATCTGATATAAGAAGTTGTTGTTTGAAATTGTCATCCTTGACTTGTTTCGCCGCCAAAGGAGAACCTTGTAGTTTATTTTCCTTACTCGAATCCAAGAAATGCTTAAAATTTTCTCGATGCAGATTTTGGACATCTTGAAAAAGATGTTTGGTAAATGTCTAGCAAATTTATGAGTTTTGTATAATAATTCCCATGAAGCTAGTTTGTGATATGACATCTTCGAAACGATTTGTTTGTTTCTTCCGTTGCCGAATAACAAACAAGGGAAATTAGTCTCTTCACAAAATTCATCTTTGAATAAACTCAAAGAGTGATATCTCTCGCTAGGAGCCACAGTAAGTTTGTACTTTTCATTGGCGTAAATAATTTCAGGATCTAAAAGTTTGCAATAAATGTATCAGTGTTTGTGTTCGGTTCATGATTATTTTCATCGAACTCGTTATTTGTTTCGATGGTTTCTACTTCATCAAATCGGATGTTCTTTGAAATAATTGTCGTTGAAAGTGCGAATCTAATTTCATTCAGCTTGATATTGTGATATTTGTATAAGTGTGTATCAATAAGATAATGTAAAGCTCGCATTACTTTGTTAAGTCGAACGTAGCTTGTTTTATAGATTGATTTTCGAGTCAGTTTTCTTTTGATTTCTACTATGATAGAACCTTCTTCATCAGCCATACGTGGTAAATATGTTTGGACCATGTTTGTATTTGACGGGATATTGATAACACTACCTCTTAGATGTCATTGCTAGAAACCATTGTATATATGAATGTTTCTGAACATGACTCGCGGTGAGATCAATCTTTCTTCGACTTCGTTAAACATTCAAGATATTGTATCGTATTGTTATTGTAAACTCTAGATATCTCAAAGAAAAGAAGTATTTTGTTATCGTTTATATACCGCATACACATCAAACAAATCCTTGTATTATCTTTAAACTGTTCGAAAGTTATGTTAGTTGTTTCAACATAAGAGGAAATGAAATCGTAATGAATTTGAATGATTTATTTTAAATTCTTCAAGAAATCACGTTTATAGCATATGTCACATGAATGATATGGAATGTCGAGTAAAGACTTGGAGTAAGTATCTACGTGTTTTTCTTCTAATGATTGTTTCTTTTGTTTTTTAGAAGTACGGTTAGATGTGTTAATTGAATTAGTCTTAGTCGACATTCTGTATTGTTTTATTTTGTCAGAAAGTGTTTTTAATTCTAAAGAGTTGTATTTCATATTGTTTATGAGATTGTATGAAATTCTTTATCACATCTCTTATGGATAAATATGAATATTTTTGATAGAATAATAAGAGTTCTGAATATAGAATGTTTAATTGGTGAGAGTCAATATCTTGCAAAGGATGGTTTACTTTGGTTTTTTGGAGATTTAGTTTATCTATACCTAGTTTATAAATTCTAGTTTGGATAGTGTTTAAGTCATTCTCATAAGTAGGATTTTGACTTATAAATTTACGTATGAATTGTACTATTGACACATTTAGATGAATTAATCGTAAATCTTGCAATTGTTTCACTATATACTCCAATTTGTCAATATGAATTTCATCATGAATCAATACGATTGGTTCGTAAAGACCAGAACTACATTCATTATCATCATATAGAAGATTGAAAGTAACATGATAAGAGTTGTTGTTTCGAAATTGAATTATATTCTTTCCAGAAGTAGAACTGTAGATGTGTATATTTTTCTGTAGTATGGAGGATAAAGCTAAGAGACATAAAGAATCACCTCACACACCACCTTTTTTTGTCATTTTACCAACTTTGGTTATATATTCATCTACAAATTCGACACGATGCGCCGCTTCAATTCATCTTCCATGAAATAAGATAATATCAATGAATCATGTGTATCTCTAGCTCTTGAGTAGATATTATAAAGTTCAATAGAGTTTGATTTTGTGAAGATGGGATAGAAGATTTATGATGCAATAAATAATGTATGGAATCAAACATACAATCTCCTGGAGTATATATGAAATCTTCACACTTTTTAAATTCGGACAAATCTTTAGACATCTGAACAGAATAATAGAAGATCATGTTTGTTGTTTGATAAACTTAGAAATTGTAATCCATGAAAATTATGCAAAGGTTGTAATCCACATATTTGATTATGTTGACCGTAGTGTTCTTCAACTTGGGTTGTTCGATTATGGTTTGATGACGAAGTTTAAGTTTTCTTCCTTCTCCTCTGGGTAGTATTTTGAGCAAGAACAATGTGGAGCAGAAGCACATAGATCATGTAATGTTCAATATTTGCTACGTATCATATGTTGCATTAAGTTTAAATTTCATACACTTTCATTGTGCGAAGATGTTTGATGTAATTTGTATAAAATGATGTCACGTTTCAAGAGCAATGAACGCTTCTGAAGTATTTACATTTGAAATAATCTTGAATTTTACGTTTAATGCAATTAAATTTTACATTTCAATTTGTTTTTGTTCGCAAAGATGTTTGTGAATCACATCACGTTGAATGATAGACAATTTTGTAAATAATGTTGTCGTTTCAAAAGCGTTTCAAAGCGTTTCATAGCGTTTTTTGTTTTTGTTACAAAGCGTTTCATAGCGTTGCATAGCGTTTTTTGTTTTTTGTTTCTCCCAATTTATACGTTTCTCCGTGAGCTTTATTGTTTCATGCGTTTTGCACGTTCATAGAGTTGCACTTGACAAAACTACAACATGTTTCAAAAGTGTTTATTTCTTGACATCGTTTCATATTTTTGTTTTATGTTTTTTCAAATTTGATATTTTGGTGTTGCATCCATCTTTTGTTGGCGCTGTCCTGTTGTGAAATCAATTAGTATGTAAATTACGTGTATAATTGCATTTTGCGCGTAGTTGTATAAGTTGTGAAGTAATGGGATGAAAAACCTTGCTCTTATGAGCTTAGAATGCTCTATTATCTGCTAGAGGGCTCCATGGGGTGCAAAAGGACAAGGTGGGGTCCTTTAACTTCCTATTGGTCCACCAAAAAGTAGAGATAACTTGTCATCTACCTAGGTGTGCACTTGTAACACTACAGAAACTCCAATCGCGATCCTCAACAACACTCATGAATAGACAGAAGAACTCTCAACTCAACTCAAGGTGGAATGCCCTACAAGGATCATTCTCCTTCTTTATATAGTTATAGAAGTGCACACCCCAATCCATACTAACCACTCATCAATCCTCACACGGATTGATGACATGGCTTCCATGCAAAGTACACAATCAACTATCAATCAAATATCAACACCACAACATTCTTATCCGGTCTCACATATCATGGTCCCACTATAGTCAACTCTACACATATCTTATCCGGTCCCACATACCATGGTCCCGCTATAGTCAACTCTACACATAGTTCTAATTATGAGTATAGTTAACTATGCATGGTTACAAACCTCCCTCCATTTAAGTCGCAACGTCCTCGTTGACGATAGAATGCTCATAAGCTTGAACTAACAAGTCGGCATTAGCCAAATTTCCTAGTGATTCCCAAGTAGTCTCATATAATGGATTCTTTTCCATTTTACCAAGTATTCTATCTTGGGATATCGAGTACCACGAAGACGTTTGTTCAGTATGCTTTCTACCTCGTATTCCTCATGATCATCCATTATTTCTAGCAATGGTGGTGCTACGTGAGGATTGGTGAAACGAGGAGAACATGGAACATATTTCCTCAATAAAGAAACATGAAACACCGGATGCATGCGCATATGAACCGGAAGTTGTAATTTGTATGCCACAGCTCCAACTCGTCGTAGGATGGTGAATGGACCGATGTATCTGGGGTTAAATTTTTGAACACCTACTAACGACAAGTTAGTGGTAGATAACCATATTTTCTCCTCAATGTCAAACTCCACATGACGACGATGAGCATCTGCGTATTGCTTCTGACGATTTTGAGCAGTTTGAATCTTCTCCTTGGCTTGGTGAACACCTGCATGGATCTTCTGCACAAATTCGTTGACGGATCAGGACAGGAGTCAACAACCAAATTTGGTTGTTGACTCCTGGCCTGATCTGAATCTAGTAAAACTAGAAGGAGTGAGCGGATGTACGTCGTACATCAAGTAGAACAGTGTAGCTTTTGTCGATGCGTTCACAGAGATATTGCAGGAGAACTCTACTAAAGGTAGGAGTTCATTCCACCTCGCTCGCTCTTTCATCGTAAAAGCTCGTAACATACCTTCTATCGTCCGATTAGCTTGTTCTGTTTGTCCATCACTCTGAGGATGGTAAGCTGTGGACATAGCAAGCTTAGTTTTGAATAACCCAAACAAGTTTTCCAAAACATGCTTGTAAAATGTGATTCCTTATCAGTAATTAAGACTCTAGAAAGACCATGTTGAGCGAAAACAACGTCTAAGTAGATTTGAGCCAACTCTAGTGCAGTAACAGTCTTCTTGGTTGGACGAATATGAATCATTTTGCTCAACTTATCAACAAAAACTACAATAGAGTCAAATCTCGTACTAGTTGGAGGTAGTTCACACACTAAATCCATACTCACATGTTCTCATTGGTTAGTAGGAATAGGTAATGGTTGGAGTAATCTTGCCGGTGTTTGATTGGTTGCCTTGTTCTGTTGACAAGCAAGACAACTTTTGATGTATCCCATCACATCATCGTGCATTTTTGGTCAATAATAAATGCGCTGCACCGTCTCCAAAGTCTTCTCTATTCCGACATGACCGGCAATTGCTGAATCATAACATTCTGTCAAGATAGTCGTACGAAGCTCTGGATTGTTAGGAATCTAGACTTTGCCGTCCTTGAATGCTAACCCATGCATCTTGGTAAGCTTGGTGTGCTTAGTTGCTACCACGATCTCTTCATCCGTTCTGGTAGCTTCCATCAATTGTTGCCATCAATCGGAATGGATCTTCACTTCTGTCGACATGTGATTAACTCGAGGCATTCGAGTTAACGCATCAGCAAGTTGCTTTTTCTCTTCTATGTATGTAATCTGCATGTTGAAGCGTTGTCGCCATTCCGTCCATCGAATTTGACGTTTGGAGAGGTCCTTTTGCGTCTGCAAGTAAACCAATGATTTGTGGTCTGTTTCTACCACAAACTCCTTATCTCTCAAGTTGTGCTTCCAATGCTTGTTAGCCAACACAATAGCTAACTCCTCTCTTTCCGTGGTATGACAGTTGCGTTCTGCAGGAAGCAACTTACGAGAAAAAAAGCTACAGGATGCCAGCCATCTACCCATGCTTGTTGTAACACTGCTCCTATTGCTGTAACTGATGCATCTGTGGCCAACTTAATGGGTTTTGTAGGATCATACCACTTAAGGATTGGTGCTTGTAACAGCGCGTTGTCGAGTTGAGAGTTTTCCTGGGAAGGGCGGAACCTTCTGGCTGTGATAGGTCTTGAAGGCTGTGTTCAATCTACTCAGGGAAGTGTTGGACTTCAGGCTATGGTTGCTTACTACAGAGGTAGGCTTCAGATCAAAAGGGAACAGTATAAACACTCACTCAGGTCGAATTGACCCTCCAGTATGTTCAGGAAGTGAAAATCAGATCAGACTAGCAGTAATAAGGTCAGACAACGAACTTTAACAGTCTAGAATCAGAAACATACGATGATTCAGGCTTCAGAACTCCTCCTACATGTAAGTGAGGCCCTATTGACCATATACACGAAGTTTCAGCTTGAGATCAAATCAGAGTGTCGAGATATGGGCAGAAACGTTCTGAGCAGAGAAATTACGGCAATTTCTGGTACCCAGATAGCTATTTCGACCTAGAACAGAGAATTGGCTCGATCACTTTCGAAGATTCTTACAGGATTTGCAGTAAACAGCTTGCTGAACACTCCTGTGAAGTTGGGCCTCCTGATTGTACATAGAACTCCAGATCTCGCTCTCTGAAGTTGATGCTCTAGATTGAGAGCTTTTCGGACCCCCTCTGCTTCAGCGGTCGCCCTGAAGTACTCACAATTTCAATTGACATGAAAATTTGGGGACAGTCGTAGCCCTGCTGCCAATGAACGCAACCTCGAAGGTTTGAAGCGATTTTCTCAAATCTACTGCGATTGACACCGAAAACCCCAAAATCAACAGAAGTGCTGCAATTCTGGCACAAATCGAACTTCAATCAGCCATAACTCCTTCTTTATTGCTTCAAATCGATCAAAAATTTCGCTGACAGTGCTTGGCACGACGAACCCTATCTCCCTGTGCTCTCAGTTTTCGAAGATTCTTCACCAAATGCTCGAACTCCTCTTAAGACCTCTACTACTAAGTTTAGTAGTACATAAAGACAAAATTGGACCAATGGGAGTTCATAGCTTCACTCCCCTGTCCTTTTGTGTCCCAAACCACGTGGTGACTTGATTTTGCACATAGGCTACCACGTCAAGCCCCTAAAGTGCCAGCATAGATCCTAAACTACATGCGAAGACATGTAAAATGACACGTAATCCCGAAAGATAACCTAATCTCGCTAGGAAGCATGCATGGGCGACACGTAATTACAACCCATGAGCTTAACTCCATGTACATGGTAATCAACTTACTAAGACTCAAAAATATATAACATCCTCCAGTATCGACTTCTCTGAGGTCCTAATTTCACTCAGAGAGACTAACGCTTGACAGAGAGGTGAATTATTTACAATGTAAAATGATTCACATCACGACAGCGTCCTTCAAGGTTTGGAAGGCAAGCTCATGAGATGTATCACATTTCCATTTTTGTCCTTGACCTAATAGGTTTGTAGGTCCTGTGCAACTTGTGCAAAGTTTTTGACAAATCTACGATAGAACCCTGTTAGTCCTAGAAAACTCTTCAACTGGGTTTGATCTTCTAGAGCACTCCACTTTTGGATTGCATCAATCTTATCGCTCATGACTTGGATTCCTGCTCCACTCACACGATGTCCTAGGTAATCTACATCACTCTTGCCAAACTCACATTTAGAGATCTTGGCATATAGCTGGTTTTGTCTAAGTATTTGTAAAATTTCTTGTAAGTGCATCTTATGCTCTTGCAACGTCTTACTATAGACAAGAATATCATCTAGGAATACAATGACAGATCTATCCAAGTCGAAAAGATGTCATTCATCAGATCCATAAATGTAACGGGTGCATTAGTGAGGCCAAAAGGCATCACTAAGTACTCAAAGTGATCGTACCTTGCACGAAAAGTAATCTTTTGTACATCTGGCTCAGCAATCCGGATCTGATTATAACCGCTTCGTAAATCCAATTTGGTGAAGTACTTTGCTCCTCGTAGTTGATCAAACAAGTCATCCATTCGAGGTAATGGATACTTATTCTTCACAGTCTGAAGATTGAGAGCTCGATAATCGATGCACATTCGCATACTCCCGTCCTTCTTCTTCACGAACAAGACCGGAGCTCCATAAGGAGATACACTAGGTTGGATGAATCCTTTGTGTAACAATTCCTCCACTTGAGCTTTGCACTCCTCCAACTCGTGCGGTGCTTTACAAGGATGTGCACTATCTGGAAGTACCTCAATCTTGAGAAAATATCTTTGAATTCTTCTACAATCATTTTGAAACTATTTGGAATATCACCACCATAGTTGGAACTGTAAGCTTCTCTGATTAACCCCAAGAAATATACATCACCACTATGAATAGCGGTCTGTTCTATCACATACAGAGGTATATTTCTAGATCGAGATCTTACTCTATCTCCAAAAACTATCCACCCCTTACTCTTCACAATCTTCTTTCTCCAATCCACCTCCAGATTGTATTGCTCCATCCAAGACATACCCAAAATGACATCATAATGAGCTAATCGAATAACTCGTCATTCAATCTTTTCTGAATATTGCCATATAGTGAGGGCTACACTCCGTGGGAGAGACTCAATCATCTCAGTGTGTCCGTTTGGCAGCTCTACTTCTTCTTTGTCGTCCTTTTCCAAAGCCAAATCTAATCTCATAGCAACTGAACGCGACAGAAAGTTCTCAGTTGCGTCAGGATCAATCAACACTCTCACCTTAATGCCTTCTAACACTCCATCAGTAACGATTAGTTGCGTAGTCTTTTCTGTCAATCCATTTAACTCCTTCTTTTGAACTCCTTCTTTTGTCCTCCATTCTCGTCTTTTCTCCTTTTTGTTGAACCAGTACGACGACGAGGTAAATCTACTGGTGCTCTTTGTTTTCCAAAACTGGATTGTTGTACTGCATCTCTCCTTCCTCTCCACCTTCCTCTGCTCTATCATTCAGATGATTCAGAGGTCTTCGATAAGAAGCTCTATTTCCTCGAGAGAATCTGGTACGACAATGAGCAGCTATGTGCCCAATTCTCCACAGTTATAACAACGCAGTGTCTCTCCTTGAAGCTCTTGGTTTCGAATGCCTTCACCAATATCACCATCCCTTGGAAGTCCTCGAGATATATAATTACGAACTCCACCTCCGATACTGCCACCTCGTGGTATCACTTCTCGTCTTGGTTGCTCTCTAGCACGATCTCTCCGATCCTCTCCATAGAATTATCTCGTTGCCGAAGATTACCCAATTCCATGGGCATTGGACCTCCATATTGAACTCGCGGTACGATTGGTGGTTCTCCTCCTCTAGCGATACATAATGCACCAGCAATTCTTTGGGCGTAACCGATTGCTTCGAACACGGTACGTGGATTATTCACCATGACTTCTTGGCGAATTCTCTCTTTCAATCCGCGTTTGAACACGTCTAAAACTTCTGCCTGGCTCATATCAGAAATAGCTACTTGTAGATCTTGAAATTCCTCTACGTATTCTTGAAGACTTCCTCTTTGCTTGAGATCCTAGAGCTTCATTCGAGCCATCTGCACTAAATCCACTGATTGGAAATTCTGTAGTAAACCTTCTTGCATATTGCTCCATGTTACTTGACTTCCTCCAGTAATCATCGAACGCTCTCATGTATCATACCATGTAAGCGCTTTATCCATCAAGTAACCACTTGCAATTACTCCCGCAGAGTAATCATTGACTTGTGCTTGAAAAAGTCTCATGTAACGATTCATACGAGAAATCCAATTCTCTAGAATACCCATTGCTCGATTATCTCGATAAGGTTCCACGTTACACGTCTTCTTCATGTGAAGCAATAGAGCATCTTCCCCCTCCATTGTCCTTTGGACCTCTAAAGCAACCTCTTCTCTATGTACTATCTCCATTGCTTGCGTTGGAACTTGTGATGGACCACCCATCTCCATTGCTCTCACATTCTCTCCCTCTAGAGTTACTATCTTGCTCTCTAGTGTCCTCACCACTGTCGTCATCTCTCGAAACTCGTTGAGCATGTTCTGCATGATCTCACCATCTCCATGCCTTGTTGCTCCATAGTATTTTCACTAATTCTAACGTCTCTCAACACTCTCAATCCTTACACCACTCTTTCTACTACCTTCAATACAATGTCAGTATCACTACATGAAAACGCCTCACGAACAAAGGTACCACAAAAGGTTGAGACGAC
This sequence comes from Asterella californica, assembly GCA_036924285.1. NCBI lineage: Eukaryota > Viridiplantae > Streptophyta > Marchantiopsida > Marchantiales > Aytoniaceae > Asterella > Asterella californica. The sequence continues at coordinate 17,692,415 of JAYKYS010000002.1, read as the reverse complement.
GAGATAACTTCTTGATAGAATGTCTCTCCAAATTCACTCAATATATCCTCGCGGTATGTCACCTTGGGACAACATGTATAATGAACTGTGCACCAAGTGTTGAAGGTGGATGGTGGTCGATTCAAATTCAGATCCATACCCTCCTAAAGCAAGATATAGAGCGTGAGGTCCCAAGTAGCAGCATATGTTACGATCGGAAGAATCACAAGGACATGTGAGTTCATCACTTGCTCATGAAAGCATCTCCAAAGTGCGCCACCAAATAAACCTGAAAATGATGACGTGCAATGTAGAGGAGTTTGATATGGAAAGGATTCAAAAACGGAAAATTTGGAACTCTATGAATCCCTCCTTCCATTTCGTATCAAATTTTGCAATTTTGGCAGTTTGACCTCTTATCTTTCGGAGACCATAACTCGAGTTTCCTTGGGTCAAATCTCGCATTTGTTGAACCCTTGGATAGCTTATCTTGCCAATTAGAAATGTGCAAAGTTTCTATTTGAGATTTGACAATCTCAAAACATGACAATGACTGTAAACTCCTTCCCGAGAGTGAAATGTGAAAAAACTGAAAAAATCTGAAAAAACCCCCTCACATTTCGAATGTCATATCTTTCAAACTATAAGTGATGTCCATGAGATTTCAAGTGTCATAGTTAGCTTAGTCCTCCCTCTATAACATACTAAAAGTTGAAATGATTTCAAGTTTCTCTCAAAGTTTCACAAGGATTGTAAGCAACTCGAGTTTTCATTAATTCTATCACTTTCTCTCACTACTATTGAAAATTCGAAATTTCTCTCCACTCATGTGTATCTAATCACAAGGTTTTTTTGCAATTCTTTCTCCTAAGAGGGTAATCCACTCTCTCAGAAGAAGAGCCTTGCTCTGTAACACTACAGAAACTCCCATTGCGATCCTCAACAACACTCATGAATAGACGAAAGAACTCTCAACTCAACTCAAGATGGAATGCCCTACAAGGATCATTCTCCTTCTTTATATAGTTATAAAAGTGCACACCCCAATCCATACTAACCACTCATCAATCCTCACACGGATTGATGACATGGCTTCCATGCAACTCACACAATCAACTACCAATCAAATATCAACACCACAACATTCTTATCCGGTCTCACATACCATGGTCCCACTATAGTCAACTCTACACATAGTTCTAACTATGAGTATAGTTAACTATGCATGGTTACAGCACTTCGGGAAGAACTGGAGACTTTCACGAGGGATTTGAGAGATCAAAGGACATGGATAGAGAGCTCTCGACGGGAGGAGCAACCTGAGCTTAAATTTCACTCGATCTGGAGGTCCATGGCACACGTTATGGTCATTTGAAGTTCGTAGAGTGGTGAAGTACATAGCTTTCTCTTCCGATTGAAATAATTGAGGAGTTTGAGTGATTGCGCCGTCAGATTGAGACTAGATTTCATGAGCTTGTAGCCTATCAGTTGTTGAAGCTCTGACCCCAAATTTCATCACCGGATGTTCTGCGGATTGGACGCAATGGCGATTTGAAGACGATGGGGTGTAGAAAGCTTTCAATCTGGAACAACAAGTTTACAGATTTATGGAGGATGATCCGAACGGTCAAATCGACTGAAATTTTCTGAGTAGTGAGTTTACCTTCTGAGTTGCTAGCACATGAAGTTTGGGTCGAAGGTGACCGTTCATTTAGACGAGGAAGCTTCAGTCTTGAATCTGAGATTGGAAGTGCGTGTTAGTTTCTTGAGAAATTGTGTTAATTGTGGGAGGAGATCTAGCCGTCAGATCTTCTTAAAATTTGACCTGTAAGTAGAGACCATAGTATCCTACCCACGTGGCAAGTTTGAGAGGAGTCTGAGCCGTAGATCTGTACTTATCATGTGTGAAACTTCGCTGTCTTTTCTGTCGAGTTGTATCGACAACGGTATCTAGGCTAGGTCTCGAGGCTTGTTAGCGACAGCTGGTAGAAAAACATCCAGTGTGACGTATGTTTGCTTTGGAGGGTATACTAGGTAAAGATAGGACTATAGCGACCTACGTTGTGACCGTGTCATGTGGTTGTCAGTTTCGCACTCAATATGACAAAGTGCGATCCTTGACTTTGTTAAGTCGACTACCTGTCTAGCCTAGTCACTAGTGTTAAGATATGTTAGGTGGCATGCATTAGAACCGTCCGCCCAGACGACTACACGTGGATGAGTATGATGGCACCAAGCATATGATGTGCATATGTGCCACCTCATAGATTCGTGTGGCTTGGGTTCATCGGTTAGTGAGCTTGCACCTATCCTTGTTTTGTGTTCGTAACTTTAAAGCAAAAGAGAGTGACCTATGTGGGCGCATTCGACCTTAAGGAAATTCAAGTGATTGCTCGTAGAGAGATGGTAGTGGTCTTATGAGTCTGTATCGGCGTTCTATGGATTCAAATACCCTTGTAGTTGGAGTACGAATGTTGTGAGAGATGGACGAAGGGCTCTACTTACCTCCCAGATTCTTTTCTCAAAACTCCTTCCAGATTAAACTGATGTATATGGAACGAGTTCATTTCCAACAGTTTCTGATAGGATCCTTCGGACATAACTTCACCGCGCAAGTCATGTTCTCGCTTGTTTCTGTGATCTTACCTGTTGTCACTTACAGCCAAGAGTGAGACCTTATCATCTTTATCCTCATCTAACGAAGGATATATCTAAATCTGCTCCCACTTGTAAATTTTAAGACTGATTGCGAGATAAAATACATATGTCGACCCAAAGCCATGTACGAAGCCTAGTAGTGAGAAACTTTGGAGAGGAATACTACCGTGAGATTATGTCATCGCATATCCCGTTTGTTGTACCTATGATCATCCAACGTTTTCGTGTGGTTATCTTGACCCTTTACTAAGAGAAAAGAAGTGCTTAGATATAGAAGAAGTCAAAAAAAATTATAAGATACTAGTCGCTCTATTGTGCATCGATCGCTAGCCACAGCCAAAAGGTACGCCCTTGCTCAAAGGAAAAGCTCTCGCTACGACAACGTCATAAGTTTTTGTTTGCCAAAGAGTTTCAAGTTCTGCATATATCATCGTAGGCAGACTCTGTTTGATCATGTGATATATACATGGAAAACAACATCAAAGAAAGCGTTGTTGGAAAACTTCAGGTAATGTTGAATTTACCTTAGAATATATACAATTGGTATTGATTTACTTGAATGCTTAAACAAAAATGTTATAAAATAAAAGTCACAAATAAAATTTATTATATATTATATACATGAAATTAACTACAATGGTAAAATTATAATTATTTAAAATATCAGATATATAGTGACAATAAATACAGAAGACAAAACAAATCTTGAAGTATTCAATGTTACGTATGTTTGTGTAACTAGATTATTTAGATATAAAAAAATTCTTAGAACTTTATCGATGTTGAAAGATTAAACGGTTGGAATTGTCGAGGTTTTCGACTATTCTCCTTTAGGAGATGTTGTCTCCTTGATCTGGTAAAAAGAAAAGTTAGACGTTTAATGATGTCATTATATTAGTGGTTTTGTAATATTCGATAGCGATTCTTATATTGATGCAATTAATTTGTGATGACATGAGTCAATGTTTTAAAGAAATTATTAAAAATCATTATGATACTTCTACAATTGAAAATGAAATAAAGTATAAATTGTATACCTGATCAAATCCACAAAAATCACCGTTTGAATTAAACGAGAAAATTCCTACTGTTGCGATCTCCTCAATTTGATCCAGTAGCATATCTCGATGGTTGTCGCTATCGTAAATTTAGACAACCTCTGTTTCCACTAGGCCCATTAGATCTTGGAACCAATTACCTTTTGCATGGACCATGTATTGTTTACCATTGGAAAGATCTTCCACATATCCTTCAATTCATGACAGAGGTCGTAATTGACAATCCAGATTACAACTTTCGCAAAAGCCTCGAGATTACTCAAATCTTCAATTTGTAAGTGGGTCAAATTGCACGTGACTCATGTGTATTTGTAGGGTCGGTCACCATAATTACGTGGTCTGAAAGTACCACGTACCTAAACACATGGAAAGAAGTTATAAACATAAGATATATCTGCGAATAGGAAAGTTGATTCTGATTATTCACATAAAGAATTGATTATATACCTTGATGTTTTTATTTTCTCTTGTGATGTGGGCTTTCTGCACTCTTTTCAAAACGTCAATTCTCGATGGATCGAAGGAGTTGCCTATATAGTAGCTGCATGTGTATGCAGCTTTGGAAGATCATTTTCTTCTCTTGTGGACAAAATCAGTCTTGATACAGATTTCAAATGCAACAATACAGCATGTCCAGAGTGAAGACGAGTCTCAATATTTTATACTCTGTTGCGAAATCATAATGGATGATCAACTGCAACATGAACACAAAATGTGTTAGTCTAGAAGTTTCATGAATAGCAAAATTCTGAAATCAGTTGCGAAATAAATTTATAAACGTAAGTTATTTAATGTACATAATTACTTACCATCATCTTGTCTTCTTCAGAATCACCATCTACGATTGTGATCTCAAATTTTTGGTATTCGTTTTCACCGTGTACAGCAATAACGACAACAGATATGTCTACTATCGTGAATCGAACAGTAAGATGACGCATGCACATTCGGAGAGGCATGAAGTGTCAGAATTTGAAAATTGGAGTAGAACTCCAAGGTGTAATTGTCTGAAATGTTGTTTGTCCATCGATCAAGGTTGACATAAAAAAACCCATTTGACTCAACTCATTTGTAAAACTCATTTGACATCCCCTCTATGACTGAAAGTTTTTACTGGTCTCTCTACCTGCACGGCCCTACGACCAAAGTATTGTGTCTTACAATACGTATTTCTATTCACTTTATCTGACCAGTTTATAGCGTTGTTACCTTGGGCACTACATGTAATAGTCTTTTCCATACAACGATCAACCATATCGAATAAAAGAAATGAGCTTTTCGTTATAAATCTATGAATATTACCATATTTGTTTAGTATAATTCCTTCAAATATATCATTTCTTTTTGTATATTCTATATTATCTATTAATATTGATAAGTTTTTATATACAATTGGAGTTTCAAATGGGATAATTGTCTCTTGTTCTTTTTTTTCCTTTTCAGAGACTGTATAGGAGATGTTGCAGCAGAACTTGGCTGCTTCAATATTTGTACTATGGATCACTCCCTTTTGTATCATCAGTGGAATTTTTTTTCATTTTTCTTTTTTTGGACGTAATGAAATCCATTGTATATATGAACTTGAAGAACACACATAATATTATTTTCTATCCAAGATAGATAGAATATATACAATCATGACTATAGACAAAAAGCTGTTTCAATTGGATGTCTTAGGTCTTATCTTCGTGAGTAAAAGCAGTAGTTATGATCTCGTAAACTTATTTCAGAGATAAAACGTCATTATGAAAGAAGGTCTTGCTTTGGATCGATATTATCACTTTGCTGCAAGTAGGTCTTGCTTTGGATCGATACTATCACTTTGCTGCAGGTAGGTCTTGCTTTGGATCAATATTATCACTTTGCTTCACCTGCAGAACATAATCACATCATATTGATAAGAATATAAAAGAAGTTATAGCAAAGTGGTAGGACTGCGAGACTAAGGGAACTTAGATAATCAACTTAACTATCGCAACTCTCACAAAAAATAGATTTCGTGACTATGATTCCATACGAAATTAAAATCTACTAAATGAAAAATGAACTATTTTTCAATTCGTCAATTCTACAAATTAAAATGTAGTCAAACATAGGAAGGAAAGAAGAAAGGGGTTCGAGAAAAAACTAACCAGAGACAAAATTCGGAAAAAACAAAGAACAGAATAGATCAAAGAGTTCCTCAAAATTCCGTCTGAGGGTAGAGGACCGAGATTCAGCAACTTCATGGAAATCCGGTTCAACTTTTTTCCCGTTGCCTGTACGTTAGTTCGGGTCAGGAGTTTCGAGCCCAGTCCCAACTCAGTCACGAAGAGGAAAAGTAAATTGGCAAACTACAGCAATAAGCGCGAGGAGAGAGACTGAAAGCTTGCAAAGCTGATCGGTGGGATTATCCCGATCATCAGTAGCATGGGAAGACTCCACTGACAGTGTCCTAACCTGTTAAAACCAACTATCCTCTTCCCCTACCTACAGACCCTCAACCAGATTGCTGGTTCCACCCTTAGACTCTGTTTACAGGATCAAAGCTCTTAAATAGATCAAAACACTTCCGACGGTAAATTCACATTCTAGGATTTCACGAGGTAAAAGCAGTCGGCAGAGGAGGCAGTATTCATTCGCATCCGCAATTTTCAATATTTTTATATTTCATTCATTCATAGTAACTCCACGCAGGTACATAAGCAATGTGTACACTCCTTGGAAAGACCTCCCTCAATGACATATCCTGAACTACAAGGTGGATTCCAGCCGTTTAAAAACTAGATCGAAGCGAAGGAGACAGATGCCTGATCTGACCACGAAAGTGCGGTGCAAAAAGACTGCGTAGACCCAAGAGTAGATGCTACAACCTCTATCCCAATCCTTAAGGAACTTAACAGCAAAGACTTGAAGATCCCACCGTGCAGCGTGTGAATCAGCTATTTCCTACAACTCCAGGCCAATTTCAAACAAAACCGGGAGTACTGAACAAAATACTACAAATGGTAGATTGTGAATACTAGGACATACCAAGCAGATACCTAGAAAAAGTGGTGGAGGAGAGGAAGAGAAACATACCAGGAAACCATATGATGATTCACCTCCAAGCCCTTGCCTGAAGGCACGACCGTTGACCGTCAGAAGGTCCGTGACAGATCAGTGAAACGCACAATTCGCAGACTTCCGTGTCACAAGTTCACAACCCTTCTGGCGAAGCAAGCACGGAAGGAAGTTTGGCAAGTAATGTGAACCATCTTCTAGTTGCTCTGTTGCTTGTAGATCTGCTATTGGATAGAGAAGTCGCTCTTGACGAGCAGGTATATCACGTAAGGTCCTCCTTTCCTTGACAGAGTCCGTTAGAATCTTCTGGTTCTAAACTCAGCAACTTGAACGATCGATGAATCACCCACTCACTCACTGACTCACTTCCGCTCGGCTGATCTTCGTACCAGTCAATGTGGACTGTGCACACAAAAGAAAGGATCCAGTAAGTTGCTCGTATTCGTGTATTATCCAGATCGACGGAGATACTGTAACTAGGCAGTGTAAGCAGTCATAGCACGGAGAGATTGAGATGACGGCCTGGCAGCAAAAAGGAGTCCACATCTTCAGTGGCTGATCCTTGGGCCCTACCCTAGCTAGGTAGTCCATTCTGATCCTGCTTTCGGCATCTCACCCTTTATTTAAAGTAATTCTTGAGTGATTACTTTTCACGTACTGGAACGAAACCACAGATGAAAGTAAGCAGAGAGAGAGAGTACATGCGTTACCCCAAGAGTCGAACAATGGTCTGACTGAGAAATTGCCTCTTCAAACCAGGAGAATCACACTCACCGTCTGTCTCTGCCCTTCTTATTCAATGTAGCCATGCATCATCTGGGCGTGGCCATGATCGATCTCAAGAAAAAAGCATCAGGTGCCCTCGGAAAAAATACCGAATACTTCACTATATGCTGGAAATCCTCTGGACAATCAGCAGGGAAGTAGAAAATGCCCCCTCAGAAACTAGACGTGACGAAATACAGACGATCTATAGACGATCGATGGGAGTCTAAATGATCAAGACCCGAAATGTCTTCGACAACCGTGTGTATCTCCGAACTCGTCGAGTATGGTGCGTCTTTCATCGCTAGTTCATTGCTTAAAAATAAAAGATACAGAGTACATTGATTGCTGCTTTCAGATAGAAATCGAAGCTAGCTGCATGATTGCAGGTGAAAGAGAAGGTTGAGAAATCCCGTTCACCCCTCTGACACCATCGAGTCACTTAATACTTTCTCCTTGGAAAATTAATTAACGTGTCAGATGATAAACTATTTCAAATATGTAAGATCCGGTCGATTGGAAATTCGCTGAAGGCAACGGAGATCAGTTGGGTACCTGGTACCTTGATCGGTATCTCGCGATATGCTCTTCGATGTGGTCGAACAACAAACTTTCTCCGGCTTAGCATCTACTTCACTGGATGAGACCTCTGGCAAATCAATACTTGTGTTGAGAACAACTCCAGCACCACGTAGGAACTATCTCGTCCCTCGTCTCTCGTCGGTAAGACAAGAGAAGTAGATCGTAAGGTGCTAAACAGAAGAGACGCGAACCTTTCTATCCAATCGACGGGGCCGAAATAACTGAACAGTCGTTATAGTCGTTATATCTCATTCCACGATGAGTGTTAATCTGACGCGGGAAAAATCTACTGTTTTTTAGGAATTTGAAAATATTCAAAATCGGTAGTAAACTACGCGCAAATGCATAACAAAAATAAAAATATGAACTATTAATACGTACTTGGAACACAAGAAACCCAAGATATAAACCATAAGGTCTGAGTTGATTACTATGTTTCTAAACGGACAAGCCTGAGATTTATAATTATTAATATATTAATTGTTATGCGTTTACGCATAGCTTACTACCGATATTTTAGATTTTGTAACATCCTAAAGAATCCTATTTTAGATTTTGTAACATCCTAGAGATTTTTTCTGATTAAGAATCATCGCATAGAAGTCATTGTATAGAAGTCCTTGTATAAGAACAATATGGAAGTGGTTTTATCTCTGTGTGCGATCGTTTCAATCTGAGTTGCGGCTGTTCTTCATGTCTCCGAGTACCGAGAGAATCGCTCAACTGGGAAACATTGGGAGGGATGAAGAGTGAAGACATCGGGGTAGAGACATTGCGCACCTTACAATCAAGGTCCCTTGGATTCACGAACAAAGAGAGCAATGGTGGAAGGATTTGCCGCGAGGATCCTTATGGTTAGAAGTCCTTGAACACCTTCAGCAGATTCGCTTCCTCTTGATCAAGAAATCCTATCAGCAGTCGGGTGTTAGTGTTCTCCTAGTACAGAGTTACTGGTAGTCGATGGGAATGTTGAAGGAGGGTGGATAAAAAGCTAGGACGCGGAAAATTTCTCCTTCAACCATTCGTAGAGAAGGTGTGTGGTGAAGGTCCAACAAACGAAATCTTGGAAGATAACAAAATTGGGTGTCGATGTCGAGCAGTGGTGCAGCTCTGTCATCCAGAACGCGTGAGCTATAGATGGAGTTGAAAGGCGGCAGACAGCGGATTTTAATATGAGCGCTTTACACGATGCCCCCACGGTACTCGTCGTCCAAAAGCAATGTTCCAAATCGTGTCGCTCTACAAATCCATCAGTCAACATGTGACGCAGTGGTTGAGACTTCGGAAGACTAACATCGAAAGAGAAAGAGAGATTACTTCTCGTCCGCTTTGCGGCTCGCTGGCTGCCCTTTCGTAGACAAAATCTTGCTTAATTCCCTTGTTTCGGATAAAGGGAGCATGTCTCCTACTCCCCATAAAGCGCAAAGGCCGTAGGACGAGATTACGAGAAATGTTCTTGATTTTGGTAAATGAATGAAGGAAGACAAGAGAGAGATGGTACAGAAGGCATCGGCGGTACGGAGTAGCAGAGGAGGCACAGGAGGAAAGGAGAGCTGTTCGATTTTTCTGGAGCCGATTTCTGAAGAAGGATTTCTTGATCAATGTTTCCGTGAGTGATCTAAACCTTTCTTCTTTGGTCAGGATGGCAGCTGTTGGTGGCCGCAAATCCAGACAAATTTTGCTACCATTGTATTCTGCAGTGGTCCAAAATGATGATTTCTCGATAATCCAGCACTAGTAATCCTTTGCAGTATCTCGAGTGCCCTCTCTGTAAGGTAAAGATTGTGGACGCTGCTGATCTATGAAAGAATTTCGCCGGTTGCTATATGTTCAAATTGATTCACATCATACTAAGCGGTAAGGAAGCGATGTTCCCAAGGGTAGGCCACAGAGTAGTGTCTTGCTTTGACTTTACCACATGCAGAATGCAGACATTTTGTTCAATGGAGTGACCATCTTCGCAGGGATCCTGGGGACCTTGTTTGGTGGCTTTGCTTTGGACAAAATCGGTTCCACTATGCCTTCAGGTTTCTCAGTTCATCGTATCCCCCCCTGGATCTTCAGTCCATGGTAAAGTGAAGGAGCTCTCCTTTATCTAGGAGTTGGGGTATATAGTCTTCCCGACTTGCTTAGTTCTCCCTCCACGATCAACCTCGTGGCCTCAACGTTCTTCTCGCCACCTCTAGTCTTGAATCTTGAGCGGTCGAGTATTTCACATGCTGCTGCAACGGTAAACAGATAGGAGTGTGGACGAGCAAACTGGAATTGTCTTCAATCAGTGAGTCAAGCAATCAATCTGTTAAACATGCTTACAGGTTTCGAACTCTACTAGCTTCTCCGTTGCTCTGCATTTCCATCGCAATGGCTTCTATGACAACAGTCGCAAGGAACAATATGGTGTTGGTTGCCGCCACTCTCTTAGTGACAACGACACATTTAGTCACACAGGCCCCAGAGCCAGCCCCGGGTCCGATGAGTGACAGTCTCTTGTTGCTGCCGTCAGTCATCACATCGGCCGTGGTGACATTCTTTTTGTTTTTGGTTTTGAGGAATTGATTGAATTTTTTCGTTCCATACTCAATGGGCGGTTATTGCTCGAAGAGGAGGCGTGCAGTACCAGCAAGATTTACTTCAGGCTTCTCTCACTTTTGGTTTTCTTCCTGGGAAAGACAAGCAGAGCTGGAAGAGTGGACTCATGGTGGGTCGGTTGGACGGTCAGGCGAGGAAATAAGCATTCAGTTTAGCTACCCCTCAATCTTGTAGCAGTAGCGGCAGTGGATCGCTCCCATGAGAAGCAGTTCAAAAGTTGGGAAAGACACTCTGTGTTCTTTGATTTTTAACTTCTGTGTTGATGTTTCACAGCTGTGGTAGCTTGTCTGAGTTTACTGAGGGAAGTTTAAGATGCTGGACATCGAACGTCATGTGCCAGTTCGCCCACAATAGCTTCTTGTTCTTTTGATGCACTGTAGTATCAACTTAAGAACAGAGGGTGTGGTAGGAGTCGGAGTAGTATTAGAGGAAAACTGTCGCTGTATTTGCCCTCTTACTCACCACTACCAACTCATGTATTTAGTGACGGCACGTAAAGATGAGCACTAATCGATCGATCTTCGTCCTAGAAGTTATCTTTTGTGAACCAAGTGGATAAGGAAAGTCTTCTGCAGTGTCTATTGTACTGAGTTGGCGCAACATCAGTGAGCTGGTAGTCCGTCAGCGATCCGTTATGGTGAGAACTTCTGTTTCTTCTGCGGTCGTTTGAATGTAACCTTTTCAGTGTTGGAGTGCTCATTCATCAGCTTTGAACTGGTTCGTCTTTTCCTGTTGCTTTCATATATTCTCTTGGATCTTTGAACGGGAAATACTATGAACATGAAGGCATAACTCTTCGTCTCCCGGTGTCGAGTTTCAACGCAACATCGGTGAGCTGGTAGTCCGTCAACGATCAGTCCCTCTAGTGATTTCATGGAGCTTTTTCAAGCAGCGGCAGCAGTAGCTCAAGTATATATTCCTCATTCTATAGCTCAAGTACTGGGACAGCTAGACTTTTCGTCTGACGAAGGATGGTGGAGGGATTCAATCGATAGTCATCGGCGAGATTCTCTTAAGACTTATTAGTCGTATCATTGTTCTTCAGCTTCGAGATACTTTTTAGGATCACCTTTGTCCATATCAGTTTGGAGTTGCGACGCTTGGAGATTGTGGTCTGTGTCTTTCGACATTAGAGCTCTCTTGGACATCCATCTTGATTGAGTTGTCTTACAAGTGGACGTGAAAAACGCTTCTATCTTTAGGGAGCTCATGGATGACGATGGATCTCTGGTGAGTCTTTTTCTCTTCGTGTGATCGTTTTATGGTTCTTCCTCCCCTGTTTATTATCAGCACGGTCTTTCAATAGAGGAGATTACAGTCATCAGCTCTGTTGTATGTACTTGTCGAGGAGTCTCTTTGGATGGACCCTTCTTTGCTTTAGCTCACTATAGAGCTCTCTTGACCACCACCTTGGCTGCTCTAGGTTGTGTTTTTCCATCTCTAGCTGATGATACGCATATCGTAAGTCCGGCAGACCAAGTTTGTGTTGTCTTTGATCACCTCGTCTCTCAATTAGTCTTGATAGGGTTGAGAGCGAAGATGTCAAAGTGCAAGGTTTGGTCTCTCGTAGGTATACCGTCGGACCTCCATCTCCCGAAGAGATTTGTTACACCTAGAGATGGTTTACGCATCCTCGGAGTACTGACAGAGGACATTTTGCATATCGAAGACTCCCTATGTTAGAGAACCCATAGGTTGCCTTTGATATCTTTTTCTCTTTCATTGCACGTCGTCCTGGTTACTTACTCCGTACAGTACCTCCATCTTTTATCTTCACCCCTCCTCTTAGAGAGTTTGATGGGAGGATCATAGAGGTTTTTGGTGACCCGTAGCTAATAATAAAACTAAAATAGAAACTTGTAGGACCAGGGAACTTTGACTGTGTGGCAGGACCTCTCGCACGTAGGCGGACATCTTTGTCGATATCATGTGGCGGGGTGGGCTTATTATCCATGGAGGAAACTGTTTCGGCAGTCTTTTTGGGTGGTTGGGCCCTCTCAGCACCTTGGGTCTATTGTCGTTTTCTCGTGCAAGATAGACATATTCTGGAGAGCTATGTGATAGAGGTAGAGGATAGTTCTTACCCACTACAAATGTGTCTTCGTGAGACAAGATAGTTTGACTCTTGAGACACGTGAGACACACCTTCGATTCGATACCCTAGCTACCGATAGATCTTGTGGACTACAATCTTCTCTGACGAGACATCACTTCCAACAAGTTCTCCATGCGCTCTTAGTGGATCTTTCCATGTCACGAGATACTAGAGCTCGACTCCGCTCTTGTTCAGACAAGGGCGCAGGCTCTTGGTTCATAGCTCGACCTTGCATTAGAGCATTCCGACTCGAACCGACTATCTTCTCTACAGCGATGAGGTTTCGTCCAGGCTTAGTCCAGCCTGTTACTTTGACACTGTCCACTTGCGAGTGCGATGTCTCGCTCGACACCTCGGCTCGACACCTTACTCGCTGTCCTCACTGTGGAAGAGCGGATAGCTATCCACGATGTCATCAGAGACACTCGTGTTTGTCGTAGCAAGAGAGAGCGGTTAGATGACGTGGAGAGAACGTTGGTATGTCCTTCAGACGGGAAGATCAGTGAGAATTGACCTGTACATGATGAAGGAGGATCAGATCTCAGTGGCAGATGTGGTTGTCACGGATCAGACACGAGACTCAGTGACGGCACAAGTGATCATCCATCTCTCAGGATGAACTGCAAATGTTGCGGCAGCAGCGAAGGTGATCAAGTATAAAGGTATGTAGGTGGGACATCGCTTATACTGTTAGCCTTGGAGATATACAGATCGACAGCTTTAGAGTTCGACGTCTTCTTTCGAGATTGTGTTAGAGTCTACCATGAGAGACGCCAAGGATATCATTTTTTCTTTCTTTCTGCACTATGTTTTTTAGACAGCGAGTTTTTATTGCTCTACAGAGTACTTTAGCAAGAACGATCCACAGGAGAGCAATTGCAGTAGGTGATGCTACTTCACGTGCACCTGCTGTATGCAGCAGTTTTTACTTATCCATGTCTGATATTATATGAGAGATAGACGATCTTAGAACTACTGATAGCGTTGTGTAGACCAGGTGTTAAACCCTTGGGGATGTTAGTTGCTTAGCACTTAGGGTCCTTCTTTCCCTTGTAAGGCTTGATGGGATCTTTCCATCAGTTGGCTATTCATTGCGTCGTGAATTTCACGTTATAACTCACGTCGTGTACAAGTCTACAAGCCAACAAGCAATAGCTTGTTGGCTACCCCAACCGCCTGTAGCCCGGGCTCCGTGGGGTCGAGTCCTCTTGGCGAGGAGAATCATGCTGTGCAATGGCAGTAGCATACGGCTGCAGAAAGCCCCACAGCGAAAAGAGGCCTAAAAAAGAAAAAAGAAAAAAAACGAGACCTGGACTTGAACCTCATCATCATGCTTGGAGTTTCGACTCATTATGCTAATCTGAAAGTCAGCGACTGTGCAAACGTGGATAATACACAAAACGTGTTTCCACCAAACTGTGATGCTACTCTACGGGCACTGTTAGCAATGAGAACTGTACTTCGTGTTCTCCCTATCCAGATTCCACCAGCTCAGCGACCTGAGGCTCAGTCTCCTTGTGATCCTAAGAGACAAAACGAAGACCCACCAGAGACAAAACGAAGACCCTGTCTCGAGGAATGGCTGTCCAGGTCCGTCCGTCCTTCTTGTTTAAGCCTCTCGTTCGCAGATATGATGTGTTTAGACTCTGTACAGAAGCTCCAAGACTTCTTCGTCTTTCGGTGTCGAGTTCAATCATTGTTGCTCTGAGACTGGTCAAATACAGGTCAACCGTTCCCAACTTCAACATGTTGAAAAGTTCAGCACTCGGTCCTGTTCGTGGGGAAGAGCCGAAGGTATAAATCCTCGTTACGGAAAACGATTCTGTATCATTGTATGTTGTTTGCGAACATTCTTACTCGTAGCTGGTGGCTGCCAACATTCACTACAACACCATTTCAAGTTCTAACAGGTGGAGCGCACTTCCTTTCTCTATATACATACTAGGCAGACAGTCGGAAGTGAAGCAGCAGTGGGTAGTGAGAATGGCTGCTTACAAGCACGAGAGGGCTACTGGCCCAGCAACCGTGCTAGCCATCGGCAAGGCCACTCCCCCCACGGCCTTCCCTCAGAGCGAGTACCCAGACTTCTTCTTCAACGTCACCAACTGCAACGACAAGACAGCGCTCAAGGCCAAGTTCGCTCGTATCTGTAAGGATCTGTAACACACCTTCTGGCCCATAGAGCAGAATATTCAACCACTACTTAGTCTAATGGAGTGAAGAGTGTCTTCTACTTGTCATGATCATGATCATAAGGTTCTGTAAGGATCATAATAGCACTGTTTCCGCTCTGTTGACATTCACTGTACTTTCGAACAGTTCTGGAAGAGAATGTCCATACAGCATCTGGTCCAGGTGATAGTACATGCCGTAGACTGAACATCGTGAATCATCCACTTTACTGCAGGCCAGAACTCTGGGATCAACAGAAGGTACTTTCACTGCACTGAAGAGATCCTCAAGGCCAATCCTCAGATGTGCACGTACATGGAGCCTTCCTTGGACGTCCGCCAAGACATTGCCATTAGGGAGGTCCCGAGGCTGGCTGAGAAGGCGGCCGTCAAGGCCTTGGAAGAATGGGGACGACCCAGGAGCCAAATCACTCACGTGGTGTTCGCCACCACTAGCGGGGTGAACATGCCCGGAGCAGATCTTACACTCACCAGGCTGCTGGGCCTCAACCCGAGCGTAAAGAGAACCATGCTCTACCAGCAAGGATGTTTTGGGGGTGCTACGGTCATGAGGGTGGCTAAGGATTTGGCCGAGAACAACAAGGGTGCGCGAGTGCTGACGGTGGTGAGCGAGCTGACTTGTGTCACATTCCGAGCTCCCAACGAGGAGCATCTAGATAACTTGGTGGGCTCTGCGATCTTTGGAGACGGGGCTGCTGTGCTGATCGTGGGTTCAGATCCCGTGGCGGAGGTCGAGAAGCCTCAGTTCGAAATCCACTGGTCGGGTGAGACAATTCTGCCCGAAAGTGATGGAGCCATCGAAGGGCGATTGACGGAAGCTGGCTTGATTTTCCACCTGCTCAAGGACGTTCCCGGTTTGATCTCCCGAAACACGCTCCCGATCTTCAACACGGCCGTCGAAGTGGCCGGCTCCCCGAGCTGGAACGACATCTTCTGGTGCGTACACCCAGGAGGTCGGGCGATTCTTGATGAGGTCGAGAAGACCTTGAGCCTGAACAAGGACAAGATGATAGCTACGAGGGAGGTCCTGTACGACTATGGAAATATGTCTGGAGCCAGTGTGCTGTTTGTTCTGGATCAAATGCGCAAACGATCCAAGGAGATGAAGGCTGAAACGACAGGAGAAGGATGTGAGTGGGGTCTTGTTGTGGGATTCGGACCTGGATTAACGGTTGAAGTGTCGGTGTTGAAGGCTCTTCCTCTGGCTTCTGCTAGCTGAGAGACGCCTCGTCGAGGTCCGGACGCAAGCATCGGTGATCCTCACTCCAAAAAATGGCAATTTTGTGTACTCTGTAATTACTTTAGGCAGTTGAACTCTTATTTAGGCTTCAATTATGACAGTCACTCTTAGAAGAGATATGCAGCTCGAGATAGGAGCTCTTAGGTTGCAGATTCAGGTGAAGGCTTTGATGAGTCTTTTGATGGTCCGTAAACACAGTTTAGACAGCTGAAGAAACAGATATAGTCACACTTCAGGTAGGATTTCAGTGCGTCAACCATGACGCCCATGATTGTACAGTACAGAATAGGCTAAATAGGTAACTGATCGCTGTGGTCACTTGCCGCTTGGATAAGAGCAAGCAATAAAACAAAATTTAGTCTACTTCAACTCTTCTACAGTAACTGTCGTGCACCTAAAGACATTTTGCTAACTTGTAAGCGAAACACATTGATGGACGAATAATATACATGTTAGAGTTTACATATTGATCGAAAAGGAAACACAGCTGGAATATAAATCGTTCTAAATGAGTAGTGGAGAGATTCGATCAAGAAAAACTTATTGGTACTTATTGTTTCACATGCCATTCTTAATACACTACCCCCGGTACATATCAATAAGTATTCCAGAGTGACTTCGGGTAAACCCCACACCTCGCCATTTGGAAAAAAAAATCTACCCGTAGTTTGAACGCGCTGTTGTTCCTTCTTTTCCTTCCAGGTGTTCAGTCAGTCACTCTTTCTTTCGACTCCGACCGTTCAAACTAACCCAAGATAGATAGGAAACGCTAGTGTGAATATGGAACTTATCCATCCTCTGCTCCCCAGTACCTTAAACTTTGGAGGATGGCTCGAAGCGGTGGGATCCTCACACCTAGACCTAGCAGTGGGCCTGGACGATCGTGCTTACAATCCGCAGACAAAAGACCACGAGACTAGATTGCTTTGTGTCACTCGTTCGTATGGAGAACTCGTCTCTTGTATTTAGTGACATGCATCTCTATCGATCGATAACTTCCCGATTCTCTGTCTCTCTTCCATCCTCTCGTTTCTTGCATGCTAAGCAAAAATGTTTGCTTAGCATGCAATAAAAGAATGCACTAAGTTACCAGTAGCTGTACATCCTCCATCATGTGTGAAATGCATATTAAGGACTTTCAAAGTCTCCTTAAACTGGTAAGTTTCACTTGAGGCTGTATACGAAGCTAGAGAAATTTGATGAATCTGGCGGAACTTCTGTTGGAGTTATTTCATGGAGAAACGAACCTTATAGTAAGTTAAACGTGCAAGCAGACATACAATACTGTAGCTACTAATATCTTCCTGCTCCTCCAACGTTAATGTTGTCAACGAAAATACACTCAGTTATCAGATTCATTCATTCGTGGAATTATACATATTAATTTTGTTTGGTATATGATATGGATTGACGTTGAGGTTAATAACCACTGATAATCATCCAGTATCTGCGTTTACCTAGACGATCGTTGTAGAGCCAACTGTGCATCGACTTAAAAATCTGGCTAAAGATATTTCTGGAAGATTATCTTCCTTAAAGAAACAGATTTTCCATCAGTTAAATTAAGATAGTCTTTCAGAATTTCCCAAACTTGTTGTTCTCTTTATTCTCAAGAATTATGAAAAAAAGGGAACTAACATTCTGTGGATTCACGCGTGACTACGAGAAGACTGTTAAAATTATAATCATTGTGACGAGACGTGGTCCAGATCCAAAGTGAGCATTGAAATGCAAATAAAATATTCATTTTGTTATCAGATAGGAAAATAATTTCAAATCTATTAATTAATTAATGATCTAGCAACGCAGTAAGTTAATTCATAAATTAATCGTATATATATATATTCCCAATTCCATCTTAAGATGAAGACCTTGAGGTGAATAATATAATGTACTATTCTACACGTCCAATTGCTCAAGTATAGTACTAATTAGATTCCAGGAGTGCATTTTTCTTTAGGTTTTAAGGTTTAGGTTTGGAATTCTCCTAAAAATAGTAGTGTAACTGGCGTTAATTTTTTTTTTAAATTTTTAATTGCACTGAGGAGATGCATACAATACCTGAACATAGAACCATAGAAGATAGAAATTATATGATATTAACATCTCAAGAGCACACGTATATTGCACTTAGGGGATGGGTGCATGACCTGATGACAAGATCAAATCAAATGATAGACGATACTAGAGATATCACGTCTAGAGAACACATAGAAGCGAAGACATGGACAAGTCTAAGAATCGAACCCTTGTTTGGAGCAGCACATATTCCATAAGTTAGACATATCTAACAAGGGGAAAGCAAAACAACCATATCCAAGATGTACAAAGTACAGAGTAATTTTCTGAAGAGAAACCGATACTAGATTTCTCACTACCGGACCGAAGGAGTAGAACGAAAGAGCAAGCAACACAACTATCCTAAAGTTTACAAAAGACCCAAATACTTTTTTACAGAGAAACCAATACTAGATTTCCCACTACCCGAGAATAGAACAATGTACCTTAACCCACTAGAAAGAGTAAAACATTCCATGCTAAGCATGTTGAAAACCACTTCTGGTATACCATGATACCTTGAGAGATTACATGAATGTCCGGATTATAGTTGTATAATAATTATGGTTTTCCTGCCTTGTTACAGTACTGTTTGCATGGCATTGCATGCATATCTCATTCTTTTTGTTCCTCTTATCTGGCCTTGCAGAATTCCCATCAAGGCACCTGCCACTCTTTCCCTCCATGATAGCACATCGTGGAGGGAAACAGTTCACATCCAAACCTTGAGCATGTATGACAATCAAGGTGATAGAGATGTACATAGTGAACATATCTAGAGGCGGACATGCATGTTCACTCAAAAATAAGATTAATTCAGAATGAAACTATAATCATATTTTCATTTGCTTCTCTTCTCTACTTGCAACCATGGTAGCAATAAAGGGGAGACTGTGACAGTAGTGGAAAGTGGAGTGCAATGTTGAACTTCATGCTTTCCCTGCTATAGCTAGATAAGAGCATCTCCACCCGTATAGCGCGAAAGATCTTTTATCTCTACTTTACAGAATAAGAGTATAGGATCTTTATTTTTTAAAGATGCAGTTTTCCCACTCAGTCTTAAAATGAATCCTTATAAAGTATAAAAAACGCTAACTTGTTCAAAAGTACTACCATCTGCTATTTAAACGGTTTGACTTTGGGTTAAAACCCCGAATATGAGTATAAGAGCATGAAAGAGAACATTTCTTCTTTTCTCGTTGTTTCTTTGAGTCTGAAGAAAAGATTCTGTTCTTGTTCAAGAAACGTCGAAATCTCCATCTTAACATCTCTCAATAATAAGTAGTTTGGTTTGAGATGAGTCAGAACTTGTAAAACTAGGGAACAGCTTTAATTTGATTTTTATTTCACAAATTTTGAACTAGAATGAACAGATAATCACCATAATCATTTTTTACATCACGGTTAAATTTTCCAGTTATCTGCAAACAAACTCACAAAATAAAGTATTGTGGGTTACCGGGAAAAACACGCGACACAATGAATAGCCAACGGATGGAAAGACCCCATCAAGCCTTACAAGGGAAAGAAAGAACCGAACCGGGAACACTTGTAGTCATACTCAAGGTTTAGAGCATTTACACGGGGAGTACTTAAAAGAGACCCTGACCATTTGGGAGCCAGTTAGGGAAAAACCTTTCCATCGTTGATCTTTATAGGATTTATTAATTTAGACCATTTCTTATCTTAAAGATTTAGAATAACTCAGAATCCAACCTTTTGCACATTCTGAAGAGATTGTGATACTTTGAACATGTTCGAGTTTCTGATTCTCTTAAAATTTTCATTTAAAAATGCGGTGGGAAAATTTCAACTTTAATCATCTACTCTGAATATCTAAAATAGATTCTTTATCGCTATACGGGTGGAGAACATATATCGATGCTCAAACATGCACCGGAATCTAACATGACTCCGGAGCCATGATGCAGAAAGAGACAAAAAGAATTTCACCCGCAAAAAGGTTCAAAAGCTTTTCTCATCTGTAGTCATCAACTGTGTGGATGTCTGGGTAGGAATTTTGAATATCTTTGGTCTCTCACAATCATCCATGCACAATAAGTATAATTGTCTAGTCATCCAGACTCAATGATGATATTTGGAATACGCGCGAGATGAAAACTAAAGAGAAACTGGTATTTCGTTTTCATTCATTGCTTTTCATAAATAAAATAAAAATAAATAGTTAATTTATCATCAAACCTTTCTAGTTTGAACTTAGTTATAACGATTAACGTCTATATATTGACCTCTCCATGGTCGGTCGGCGTGACACTCACATGATGGCCCGATCATGGGGATAAAAACCCTGAGCTCTGCTGGTTGCGTCAATCGGGCCGTAAGAAGATCCGTCTGCCTTTCCAGTTTCAGTCCACGTGAGAGACATCCGAGTCTGAAAGCAAGTCTTAGACCTTCGCTTTGGGAAATGTTCTCCAGTCTCCAGTCTCCTCTCTGGACCGTATACAGTAAAAAGGAGTGGACCTACCGTGTAGCAGTCCAAGTCTCGAGGTGACTGTATCCTCCAGCTGGGCCGGACTCCAGGTGTGGACCAGTTCAAGTCGGATCCAAGACTCGGATGGCGACAATCAAGTGATCTGACTCAATTCCCTTGGGACATAGTCCGTATAAAAGCTCACCAGCTCGCCACTGGAAAGCAAAAGCAAATCAGAGTTCGTCCTGCGCCTTGCGGAGAGAGAGCTCGAAGATTTGCCCTTTCATCAGACTGCGTAGCTTCTCCCAGACATCAGACTGTCAGTAGTGAGTCGACTTCCATCTCTACTAAACTCTCTCAGACTGAGAGTGTACAGTTTCTTGTTCTTCGTTCCACACCTTCTTCTACATATCTGTTACCCATCTTCGGTTTCTCACAAGGCTTAGCGTCTTCTTCTGGAAAGAGGCAGTCATGGCTGCGTATAAGCACGAGAGAGCTGTTGGCCCAGCGACAGTTCTGGCTATCGGAAAGGCTACTCCTCCCACTGCTTATCCTCAAAGCGAGTATCCAGATTTCTTCTTCAACGTCACCAACAGCAATGAGAAGACAGCACTCAAGTCGAAGTTCGCCCGCATTTGTAAGAATCCCTTACGTGCTTTGCCTTTGACATCAATCATGAATTAGCTCGTGCTGACTATCTTTCTTGTTGCCGATGAACTCTTTAGTGCTCACATCTGAGGCTTGCAGTACTCGAGCTCGGTACAATTGAACTCCAGAGGCAGCTTTTAGTTGCATTTATTAGACTTACGAACTTCTTATAAGTAATCTCCTTCTTAATCTTGTACCGATGCTTCTACTGATCATGAACACACGGCGGCTTGAATCGGTCAGGCGCAAATTCTGGCATCAAGCAGAGGTTCTTCCATTGCACAGAAGAGATTCTCAAGGCCAATCCTGAGATGTGCACGTACAAGGACGCGTCGTTGGACGTTCGGCAGGATATCGCCATCAGGGAGGTTCCTCGTCTGGCCGAGAAGGCTGCCGTGAAAGCACTGGAAGAGTGGGGGCAGCCCAGAAGCCAAATCACTCACGTGGTGTTCGCCACCACCAGCGGAGTGAACATGCCTGGAGCTGATCTCACCCTCACCAGGCTGCTGGGTCTGAACCCAAGTGTGAATCGAACTATGCTCTACCAAGTAGGATGTTTCGGAGGCGCCACAGTAATGAGGGTGGCCAAGGACTTGGCAGAGAACAACAAGGGTGCGCGAGTGCTGACCGTGGTTAGCGAGCTGACTTGCGTTACATTCAGGGCTCCCAACGAGGAGCATCTGGACAACCTGGTGGGCTCTGCGATCTTCGGAGACGGAGCTGCGGTCATGATTATAGGTTCTGATCCAGTCCCGGAGGTTGAGAAGCCGCAGTTCGAGATCCACTGGTCCGGCGAGACCATTCTACCGGAGAGTGACGGTGCCATCGAAGGACGACTGACGCAAGCCGGTCTGATGTTCCACCTGCTCAAGGACGTTCCCGGCCTGATCTCCAGGAACACGCTCCCGATCTTCAACAAGGCCGTGGAAACAGCCGGCTCCCCGAGCTGGAACGAGATATTCTGGTGCGTACATCCGGGAGGTCGCGCGATCCTTGATGAGGTCGAGAGAACTCTGAGCTTGAAGCCCGAGAAGATGCTGGCTACTAGGGAAGTGCTGTACGAGTACGGGAATATGTCCGGCGCGAGTGTGCTGTTCGTGCTGGATCAGATGCGCAAGCGATCCGCCGAAATGAACGCTACGACTACCGGCGAAGGTTGTGACTGGGGTCTCCTGGTCGGTTTCGGACCGGGCTTGACGGTCGAAGTGTCGGTCTTGAAAGCCATCCGTACGAGCTCCGCTTAGGCTGGATCTGCTGGCTGGCTGACGCCCCGTTTGACAACTGTAGATTTCGTAGAATACGGTAGTAAACAGGCGAATTATTGTTTATTGAAACATATGAATTTGCTGATATTTCCCAAAGATCTGGATATTCCAGGAAATGATGGATGTAGAATAGAAGAGAAATCTAGTTCAGAAAGCGCAGAAATGGCCCTGAAATGACAGGAGATTTTGTCATTTCAAGTTAGTGTAGATATACTGGGAGCATCTCAAGGGGAAACATTGCCACCTTCCCACTTTATAAGAATACTGTTTGTTTCAGCTGGTGCTGAAAATTATTTATATATAGTTCCCTTCTCAGTTAAAAAAGAAAGCTTGGCGTTGAGTTGGAGATGATGGGAATGTTAAATATAATGTCTAGTCTATAGTCACCTCTAGTAGTCACATCTATAGTCATCTCTATAGTCTCTCTATAGTCACCTCTTTAGGCACATCTCTATGACTAATGACTGACTAGTGACTAACCTCTTCTCCATAGGTTAGAGTATATAACAATCCCCCTCTTGGGAGATGATGAGTCGACTGATCCCTTTACTGATATAACTTATACAGTGAAGAGTATTCACTTGGTTTACTTCTTTAACATGATATCAGAACTAAGGCACGAGCATTAGTAAGGAGAATGAAGAACCAGAGAGTGAAAAGGACATAGAGTGAGCACACCACATTCAACTGAAAAGTGAGAAAAAAGGCGTAAATTTCTGATCAAACTACCTTTGACTGCGTTTTTGGAGGGGAAGGAGATCGAATTAGCCAAATCTGAGAGTGGATTTGGGGATTTGCAAAGAGCTTTCCAACGGTTCAACTTTCGACCCAAACGGACCTCGTATAAGGAAGTTACACTTTGGGAAACGCTTGGTCAACGGATCTTTGACTGCACTTTTGAAGGCCTTAACGATCAATTTTCGTGTTTCTGAGATTTTTGCCGTGCAGGATGAGACTGCAGAGGATCATAATATAGACACTACTTCCACCTCCACTACCACTTTGAGGAGTTCCAGATTTTTCCCACCTACTTTACTTTCGATCGATGGCTAACGTTAGTGATAACCTAGCACCAACTATCCAGTATGGTGCTTCAAGGTTCAAGCCATTTTTCAGAACTACGACTTATGGGACATAGTCTTGGGTGAAGAAGAAAGACGTATCGATTCACCAGCTGCTGTCAAAGCTTGGAACAAGAGAGATCAACAAGCACTTGCCATCATCAAGATGACAATTAAAGACTCGGAAATCATAGATATCTTGGAGGCTAAAACCTCTAAAGATGCTTGGGATACTTTCACCAAGAAGCACGAAGGAGCTGCTCGAGGGAGGAAGAGAATGCTACGCAGAAAGTTAAACACTTTGCAGATGGTTGCAGGCATCTCACTCGAAGAGCACTTCAATACTGTCAAAGGGTTGCTACAACAACTGAAGAATCTAGGTGGAGGTATAGATGAGGACGACTTGGTGCTTATAGTGCTCCAGAGCTTACTAGAACCGTATGAGCACTTCGTCAAAGCAGTGGATGTTCGCAAGGAGCATGTCTCATTTGAAGAACTGCAAACATTAGCTTTGCAAGAAGCAATGAATATCGAAACCAAGTCAACTCAAACAACTACAACAACTGATGCAGCTTTCTTCTCCAAGAAGAGAGATCATAAGCGGGGTAGAATTCAAGACTCGCAATCCAAACAAAAGGAGCATTGGGACAACAAGAGAGGCAAGTTCAACAAACGTGACTCAGAGCAAAACTCCAGCAAACCAAAACCTGGGAACTGTAACTACTGTAAGAAACGTGGTCATTTCGTCTATGAGTGCAGGAAGAAGGCATTTGATCAACGTTCCAACACCAAAAACAGAGGTAACTTCGTACAGACAACTGATCACGAAGAGAAGCTGTTCTTTACTGCCATGTATACAGGCACACATGACCAACAATGGTGGATTGATTCTGGAGCATCAAATCATATCATCTCAAAGAAGGAGTGGTTTCAAGACTTTCATCCTATTAATGGACCAGAGATTCGACTAGGAGATGGTAAGGGCTACCAAGTCCAAGGGGAAGGTAACATTCGTATTAAGCTACCTTTAGGTCATATAAGAACCATTGGAGGTGTCTGGTTTGTACCTGGTGTAGTGCATAATCTTCTGAATGTTAGTAAACTTGCTGCAAACGGATTTCAACTGTCATTTGATGCACAAGGATGTTCAATTCTTGACCAAGGATCTGTAGTAGCTACAGGGCTGAAGGTTGGTCATTTGTATGAGTTACAAGCCTTACCCTTAGTAGCTCCAGTTCTAGCTGCTGTAGCGGAGACGAGCCAATTATGGCATCTACGACTTGGACACTTATACTACCAGAGAATGTAGAAGTTGTTTCATGAGAACTTAGCACTTGGTGTTTCCAAACTCGCCACTGTAAACACCCCATGTGAAATTTGTCTCAGATCTAAACAAACTCGAAGGAAGTTCTTCAAGACTACTGCAACAAGGGCAACAGATATCCTTCAGCTGTTACATACAGATCTCTGTGGACCTACTGAGACTATTTCGCTTGGAGGTTCTAAGTACTTTATGCTGGTTGTTGATGACTTCTCGAGATACATTTGGGTTTTCTTCCTGTTAAGAAAGTCTGAAGCACTCTCGAATCTTCAACAGCTTGTTAACATGGTGGAAAGACAGACTGGACAGCAAGTGAAGCAACTATGAAGTGATAGAGGAGGAGAGTTCACTTCCAAGGCAGCTGACCAATATTTCGCTGAGAAGGGCATACTGCGACAATTGACTACAGCTTACACGCCTCAGCAAAATGGAGTTGTTGAAAGGAAGAACAGAACTGTTGTGGAGATGGCAAGAAGTCTTCTTCTTGAGCAAGATCTCCCAAAAGACCTTTGGGCTGAAGCTGTCAATACTGCGGTCTACCTTCTCAACAGAAGTCCAACAAATGCTGTGAACAACAAAACTCCATTTGAAGCTTTCACAGGGAAGAAACCAGACCTCTCTAACCTACGAATTTTTGGATGTAAAGCATATGTTTCAACTCCTCGAAAATTACTGCAAAAGTTTGATGATAGATCTCAGATCTGTACATTCATAAGATATCCAGCAAGAGAAAAGGGATATAGGCTATTGAGTGCTGCAAGAAAGATCATCATCAGTCGAGATGTAGTGTTTTTAGAGGTCCCCTCATCTCGAAACACACAACACCATCTTTCTGACCTGCCACCTCTCTCTATCCAAACACCTACTTCAGAGAACCATGAAGAAGAACCTCAAGCTCAACTAGAACCACCTCCTACACCACCCACACAAGTTGAGGTTACTGAATCAGGTCCAACTACAGCAGATTCGCCTCTTATTCATCAGCCTACTCCAGATTTCGAATCTTGTTACCCAACAAAGGAGATCTATCAGAACAAGGAAGGTTCCTGCAAGGCTAGAGGATTATATTCTCATGGCTGAAGCTCAAGGTGATGGAAAAACTATTACATTTGAGGAAGCTTTCAGTAAGGATCAATGAAGACGTGCTATGCAGGAAGAATATGATGCACTGCTCAAAAACGCAACCTGGAGCCTAGTACCTCTTCCAGCAAACAGGAAAGCACTTGGCTGTAAGTGGGTTTATAAGATCAGGAGGCATGCGGATGGAACTATTGAGAGATACAAGGCTCGCCTTGTTGCAAAAGGTTATTTGCAGACTGGAGGAGAAGATTTTCAAGAGACCTTCACACCTGTGGTAAAACTTAACTCTATCCGAGTTCTTTGTGCTCTTGCAAAACAACATGGTTGGAAGTGTCTACAAATGGATGTTAAGAATGCATTTCTTAATGACATTCTTGAAGAAGATATCTACTTGCAGCAACCATCTGGTTTTGTTCATCAAGGAGGTGAACAGTTAGTGTGCAAGCTGCACAAGGCATTATATGGCCTCAAACAAGCTCCAAGAGCTTGGTACACAAGAATCGACACTTTCTTGAAGCAACAAGGCTTCTCTCCTACAAGAGGTGATCCAAACTTCTATGTTTTGATTACATCTCAAGGTATTGTGTTACTGTTACTGTACGTGGATGACCTGATAATATCCGGAAGTAATCAAGGAGGAGTAAAGAAGATTCAGCAAGCTTTAATGCAAGAGTTTGATATGAAGGATCTAGGACTTCTCAACTTTTGTCTTGGAGTTCAGTTTCTGGAACACAACGAAATGTTATACCTCTCTCAGGCAAGGTACACAGAAAGTATACTTCAGGATTTTCAGATGGAGAAGTGCAAGCCTGCGCCTACTCCTATGGTTATCTCAAAGGAGTGGCAAAGTTCTTCTGTTGATGATGAACAAGCAGATGCAACAGAGTTCAGGAAGCTGATCGGGAAGTTAATTTATCTGGCTGTCACTTCAAGATCAGATATTTCGTTTGCAGTCAGCAAACTCAGTCAGAATATGGAGTCTCCCACACTTATGCATATGAGGGCAGCAAAGAGAGTTTTGCGCTACCTCAGGAGAACTACCAGCTATGGGCTCAGATATAGCTCAGATAAGTCACTTGGACTTGTTGGATTTACAGATGCTGATTGGGCAGGTGATTCTACAGATCGTAAATCAATGTCTGGATTCGCATTTATGTTGGGAGGAGGTGCCATCACTTGGCAGTGTAAAAAGCAGCCAACTATTTCTTTATCCTCCTCTGAAGCAGAATATCGTGGCCTGTGTAATGCAGCACGAGAGGTCATTTGGCTAAGATGGATGTTGGAGGATGTAGGTGTCAACCAAGACACTCCAACAGTAATCTGGACTGATAGCATGAGTGCAATAGCATTGGCGAAAAATCCAGTGCATCATGCTAGAACAAAGCACATTGAAGTGCAAGTCCACTTCATCAGAGAGAAAATAATTTCGGGAGAGGTTGTTACTCAATGGGTAACAATTGATGACCAAACTGCTGATATATTCACCAGCCTTTGTCTTCAGACAGGTTTCAAAAATTGAGACTTGAACTTGGTGTATATTCAGTACCACTGACATTAAGAGGGGGTGTTAAAGATAATGTCTAGTCTATAGTCACCTCTAGTAGTCACATCTATAGTCATCTCTATAGTCTCTCTATAGTCACCTCTTTAGGCACATCTCTATGACTAATGACTGACTAGTGACTAACCTCTTCTCCATAGGTTAGAGTATATAACAACCCCCCTCTTGGGAGATGATGAGTCGACTGATCCCTTTACTGATATAACTT
This sequence comes from Asterella californica, assembly GCA_036924285.1. NCBI lineage: Eukaryota > Viridiplantae > Streptophyta > Marchantiopsida > Marchantiales > Aytoniaceae > Asterella > Asterella californica. The sequence continues at coordinate 17,664,582 of JAYKYS010000002.1, read as the reverse complement.
ATACAGTGAAGAGTATTCACTTGGTTTACTTCTTTAACAGGGAATTCTGCAATGCCAGATAAGAGGAACATAAAGAATGAGATATCAATGCAATGCAAACAGTACTGTAACAGGGCAGGAAAACCATAATTATTTACAACTATGATCTGGACATTCATGTTATCTCTCAAGGTATTATGGCCATGGTATTCAAAATTCCGATAGCACCCCCGAGCAATAGCTCGAGGGATACCAGAAGTGGTTTTCAGCATGCTTAGCATGGACTTTTTTACTCTTTCCAGTGGGTTTGGGTATTTTTCTATTCTCTTCGATCGGGTAGTGAGAAATCTAATATTGATTTCTATGTAAAAAAGTATTGTGTCTTTTGTACACTTTAGGATAGTTGTGTTGCTTGCTCTTTCGTTCTACTCTGTCCGGTCGGATAGTGAGAAATCCAGTATTGGTTTCTCTTCAGAAAATTATTCTCTTCTTTCTACATCTTGGATGTGTTGCTTGCCCCTTGTTAGATATGTGTAACTCATGGAATATTGTGCTGCTCTAAACAAGGGTTGGATTCCTAGATTGTCCATGTTTTCGTTTCTGTGTCTTCTCTAGACGTGGATATCATATTATTTTTATCTTCTATCATTTGAATTTGATCTTGTATATATTCCAGCTGTGAATCACACGTGAATCCACAGAATGTTTGTTCCCTTTTTTTTCATAGTTCTTGAGAATAAAGAGAACAACAAGTTCGGGACATTCTGAAAGACTATCTTAATTTAGTTTGTGGAAAATCTGTTTCTTTCAGGAAGATAATCTTCCAGAAATATCTTTAGCCAGATTTTTAAGTCGATGCACAGTTGGCTCTACAACGATCGTCTAGGTAAACGCAGATACTGGATGATTATCAGTGGTTGCTAACCTCAACGTCAATCCATATCATATACCAAACAAAATTAATATGTATAATTCCAAGAATGAATGAATCTGATAACTGAGTGTATTTTCATTGACAACATTAACGTTGGAGGAGCAGGAAGATATTAGTAGATACAATATTGTATGTATTCTTGCACGTTTAACTTACTAGAAGATTCGTTTCTCCATGAAATAACTCCAACAGAAGTTCCGCCAGATTCATCAAATTTCTCTAGCTTCGTATACAGCCTCAAGTGTAAGTTTAGCTTAAGGAGACTTTGAAAGTCCTTAATATGCATTTCACACATGATGGAGGATGTACAGCTACTGGTAACTTAGTGCATTCTTTTATTGCATGCTAAGCAAACATCTTTGCTTAACATGCAAGAAACGAGAGGATGGAAGAGAGACAGAGAATCCGGAAGTTATCGATCGATAGAGATGCATGTCACTAAATACAAGAGACGAGTTCTCCATACGAACGAGTGACACAAAGCAGTCTAGTCTCGTGGTCTTTTGTCTGCGGATTGTAAGCACGATCGTCCAGGCCCACTGCTAGGTCTAGGTGTGAGGATTCCACCGCTTCGAGCCATCCTCCAAACTTTAAGGTACTTGGGAGCAGAGGCTGGATCAGTTCCATATTCACACTAGCGTTTCCTATCTATCTTGGGTTAGTTTGAACGGTCGGAGTCGAAAGAAAGAGTGACTGACTGAACACCTGGAAGGAAAAGAAGGAACAACAGCGCGTTCAAACTAGGGGTAGATTTGTTTTTCCAAATGGCAAGGTGTGGGGTTTACCCGAAGTCACTCTGGAATACTTATTGATATGTACCGGGGGTAGTGTATTAAGAATGGCATGTGAAACAATAAGTACCAATAAGTATTCTTAATCGAATCTCTCCACTACTCATTTAGAACGATTTATATTCCAGCTATGTGTTTCCTTTTCGATCAATGTGTAAACTCGAACATGTATATTGTTCGTCCATCAATGTGTTTCGCTTACAAGTTAGCAAAATGTCTTTAGGTGCACGACAGTTACTGTAGAAGAGTTGAAGTAGACTAAATTTTGTTTTATTGCTTGCTCTTATCCAAGCGGCAAGTGACCAATCACAGCGATCGAGTGGCAGTTACTTATTTAGCCTATTCTGTACTGTACAATCATGGGCGTCATGGTTGACGCACTGGAATCCTACCTGAAGTGTGACTATATCTGTTTCTTCAGCTGTCTAAACTGTGTTTACGGACCATCAAAAGACTCATCAAAGCCTTCACCTGAATCTGCAACCTAAGAGCTCCTATCTCGAGCTGCATATCTCTTCTGAGAGTGACTGTCATAATTGAAGCCTAAATAAGAGTTCAACTGCCTAAATTAATTACAGAGTACACAAAATTGCCATTTTTTGGACTGAGGATCACCGATGCTTGCGTCCGGACCTCGACGAGGCGTCTCTCAGCTAGCAGAAGCCAGAGGAAGAGCCTTCAACACCGACACTTCAACCGTTAATCCAGGTCCGAATCCCACAACAAGACCCCACTCACATCCTTCTCCTGTCGTTTCAGCCTTCATCTCCTTGGATCGTTTGCGCATTTGATCCAGAACAAACAGCACACTGGCTCCAGACATATTTCCATAGTCGTACAGGACCTCCCTCGTAGCTATCATCTTGTCCTTGTTCAGGCTCAAGGTCTTCTCGACCTCATCAAGAATCGCCCGACCTCCTGGGTGTACGCACCAGAAGATGTCGTTCCAGCTCGGGGAGCCGGCCACTTCGACGGCCGTGTTGAAGATCGGGAGCGTGTTTCGGGAGATCAAACCGGGAACGTCCTTGAGCAGGTGGAAAATCAAGCCAGCTTCCGTCAATCGCCCTTCGATGGCTCCATCACTTTCGGGCAGAATTGTCTCACCCGACCAGTGGATTTCGAACTGAGGCTTCTCGACCTCCGCCACGGGATCTGAACCCACGATCAGCACAGCAGCCCCGTCTCCAAAGATCGCAGAGCCCACCAAGTTATCTAGATGCTCCTCGTTGGGAGCTCGGAATGTGACACAAGTCAGCTCGCTTACCACCGTCAGCACTCGCGCACCCTTGTTGTTCTCGGCCAAATCCTTAGCCACCCTCATGACCGTAGCACCCCCAAAACATCCTTGCTGGTAGAGCATGGTTCTCTTCACGCTCGGGTTGAGGCCCAGCAGCCTGGTGAGTGTAAGATCTGCTCCGGGCATGTTCACTCCGCTAGTGGTGGCGAACACCACGTGAGTGATTTGGCTCCTGGGTCGTCCCCATTCTTCCAAGGCCTTGACGGCCGCCTTCTCAGCCAGCCTCGGGACCTCCCTAATGGCAATGTCTTGGCGGACGTCCAAGGAAGGCTCCATGTACGTGCACATCTGAGGATTGGCCTTGAGGATTTCTTCAGTGCAGTGAAAGTACCTTTTGTTGATCCCAGAGTTCTGGCCTGCAGTAAAGTGGATGATTCACGATGTTCAGTCTACGGCATGTACTATCACCTGGACCAGATGCTGTATGGACATTCTCTTCCAGAACTGTTCGAAAGTACAGTGAATGTCAACAGAGCGGAAACAGTGCTATTATGATCCTTACAGAACCTTATGATCATGATCATGACAAGTAGAAGTTACTCTTCACTCCATTAGACTAAGTAGTGGTTGAATATTCTGCTCTATGGGCCAGAAGGTGTGTTACAGATCCTTACAGATACGAGCGAACTTGGCCTTGAGCGCTGTCTTGTCGTTGCATTTGGTGACGTTGAAGAAGAAGTCTGGGTACTCGCTCTGAGGGAAGGCCGTGGGGGGAGTGGCCTTCCCGATGGCTAGCACGGTTGCTGGGCCAGTAGCCCTCTCGTGCTTGTAAGCAGCCATTCTCACTACCCACCGCTGCTTCACTTCCGACTGGCTGCCTAGTATGTATATAGAGAAAGGAAGTGCGCTCCGCCTGTTAGAACTTGAAATGATGTTGTAGTGAATGTTGGCGGCCACCAGCTACGAATAAGAATGTTCGCAAACAACATACAATGATACAGAATCGTTTTCCGTAACGAGGATTTATACCTTCGGCTCTTCCCCACGAACAGGACCGAGTGCTGAACTTTTCAACATGTTGAAGTTGGGAACGGTTGACCTGTATTTGACCAGTCTCAGAGCAACAATGATTGAACTCGACACCGAAAGACGAAGAAGTCTTGGAGCTTCTGTACACAGTCTAAACACATCATATCTGCGAACGAGAGGCTTAAACAAGAAGGACTGACGGACCTGGACTAGGAAAGCCATTCCTCGAGACAGGGTCTTCGTTTTGTCTCTGGTGGGTATGTTTAGGATTAAGGAGACTGAGCCTCAGGTCGCTGAGCTGCTGGAATCTGGATAGAGAGAATACGAAGTACAGTTCTCGTTGCTAACAGGAGACATTTGCTTGATCATACCCCCAGTACCGAACGGTCAGCTTGATCATACCCCTCTTACGGAATGTGCACTTGATCATACCCCTGACTTCCCATCGTCAGTCAGTCCGGTTACTATGCCATGTCATCTGACATGGTGGACTCTATTGTCAGCCTCGACGTTCCGTAGTGTCTGACCTGGAGTGTCGCTTTCAGACTGTGTATTAAGAGCGGGAAATATGTCAGCAACGAAGAAGCGCGAGCGCGAGTGATCTCTCATGACTTGTGAACATTGCGTTTGTATTCATCGACCGAGGGATTGGAAATAGAGTGAGCATTCAATTGAGAACGAAAGACGACCTCAAAGCTGAACATGGCCATGCAAGTTTGTTCTCTTCTTGAGTTCTATGCAAGTGCAGATGCGAGCGGTGGAGGTAAAGTTGAGAATCGATGGATAAAATGTGCGGTGGTGAGGATAGTGCGCAATTCTGCAGCTTCGTTGACTTACAAAGCGTGCTCTTGCTGCATGAAAGCGATTGGTGGAGTGTCTAGACACATTGACTTCAATTCGTCCGACGTGCTGTCCTCGTTTTCACCTGCTACACTGTTGACAAGTATTAGTGTAGGTCACACTAATTCTGAAGTTAACTTTTTTAACCCAAAACTGTATATAATGTGGGCCACATTAATTATGAACCCACACTATAAGTAGTGAAAATTTAATTAGTGTAGCCCACACTAATAATAATATGGAGATATAGTGTGGACAAAAGATAATTTATGATTCAACAATTATAAGACAAATAGTATTCAGTTCTTAACATACTATTTTTATAATACATCTTGTATAAAAAACTGAAACTAATCACTCTTTATTTCTACGGGAATAATTTCTTCGTCTACTGTAACATCTTGATTGACAGTAAATTCTAGCACAAGTTCATCATCAAAATGATGTTTCCATTGTTTAATTATCTCTTGAAGGTTTTCAAGAAATAGTGTAGATGATTTCAAATATTTTGCGCTTACAACAAATAGTGTAGACCACACTAATTTGTAACCCACACTATTCAAGTTACCACACTAATACTTGTCAACAGTGTAGTTGTTGCTCTAAGGTACCATCTACACGGACGTGGCGTTTCTAAGTTGCCTTAATGGACGTAGCCACAAAGGATTGGAGAGTTGAGGACTGTCAGACATTCACTATGTGGCAGGCTGGCGACGCTTTGATCGGTATGAGTGCTAGTGAGTTTCATATGAAGAGCGATTTTGAGCAGAAGGAACAATTGAACTCGTCAATTTTTGTGGGTTTCTGGGAAATGAACGTTGGTTTGAGTAGAAAGGTCGTGACCGGACTGTATTCTCAGCAAGGCGAGCTGACAATGAAATGCACAGCGGGACGATTGAAAGTCCTGGTGTGGAGACTATTCGGATGGCAATGGAGAAGATGGGAACATTGGAGCATTCTACCGCTTTGTCATGTCATGGATAGCATTGTCGAGACGCACTAACCGAAATGACTGCAGCTCGAGAGCAAATATTCGAAACAAAGAGCAAATGTGAATCAGCTAGACAGGAGATCGTCGAGGCTATCACTGAACTCTCTCATGTGCAGATAGCTGTAGAACTTGCAGTAGATAAGTTGGAACGGTTCACTAGTTTGCTCGATTGAATAGATGGTAAGAGTGTAATGATACGTGAGATCCAAGTACAATCTCATAGACATACAACTCGAACTCAGAATATGGAGAGCTCATGACCATATGAAACGTGTATGCCACACAAATGAGGAGAAAATCAAAAAATGTTCATGTGAATCGCAAATGTCATCTTCTCATTGTGTTTACCCCTTCTGCATAGTAGATTTTTGCATAGTAGATATCTCGAATAAGAAAGCCTACGATGGTTTTAAATGCAACAGGGATAAGCTCTTACCATTTCTGTAATTCACAATTCGGTTCACAGCTGTGGTTGATGAAGCGAGATAGATTTCTCTTAAACATTGCATCAATCACCATTTCCCGGCTTATTTCACACATATAGAAATTACTCCCGCCTTGCTCTTTCTGGGCCCATAATCGTTTCTCACAAGTATCGTCATCTATCACTGAGCTTGGCATGAGGCTGCTTAGTCAAAGATGAATTAATTTCAGTAGTCTGTAGGCTCCGTAAGACGATTAGATGAAGGTCTTTACTGTTGACATGCGGAGTAATACAAGCTCCTGAAGTCTTGTAAGACTTTGGGCACAAGTCCTGTAAGACTTTAGGCACAACTATGTTACGGAGACCCAACCCCAAAAGTCTTTTGACTCTCCCTATATATTGAGAAGGGGCTCTGCCCCCAAGTCAGTCTCTTTAGTGATACTCTGTTCCTTCTTTTCTTCCTCTTGTGAAGGTTGCGAGAGCCTCCTTCCTTTAGAAGGTTTCCTCCCCTGTTGGAGTGGTGCTATGAATTGAGTTCTTGCTGCCATACATTGTAACATGGTATCAGAGCTTGAGTGAAGGAATTAGAGATTGGAGGCATACAGAGGACTCAGATTGCAAGTGGAGGTGCTGCAATTTTTTGCACATGGAGATTTCTCTTGAAGCGAAACTCTAATAGGCGTCCTTGCTGTTTGGAGCTACTTTCGAAAGTCAGACATCATTTTTCTGGTGGAGCAAGGAATGACAGCGTTGGTGACAGGTTCTGAATTTTCGAATTGTCCCTATGCTGTGTTTGTTATGTGTTTTTGTGAGAGTTTTCACAATTATAGTTAGTCAACAAGCCTTGACTGCATTTTTTAGGGTCTTCTACTCATTTTTAGCCAAAACGGACAAAATCATCCCCGTACCAAAAGGCTCTTCCCAACGAAATTTTTCTGTTGCTCATTCCGAGCTATTTCATTTTAGTGCATACAGTCAACTATACTTTGACCACGTATTTGAAGATGTAATGACATCTTTTAGACATTCTGACAGTTTGCGTCACACAGACCTACGTCCAGACCTACATCTATATAACCCTAGAATCAACATTTCTATCACTGTGCGAAATTCTGATTTGTTCAAAGACAATGTCTGTATCTTCGTTTCTTACGTCTAATCCATCATGAGTAGAATAGATACGTTTTCAGCCATTACCGGTGAGCCTTTAGACAAAAACAACTACTCCATATGGAAATATCGCATGTCTGCCTTCTTGAAAGGCCAAAGCCTGTTTGACTTGACATAGGGAATCGAAACCCGTTGGAGTTGATACAGATCCTGATGTTGATGCATGGAACAAACGAGCTTGTCAAGCTGTGCATTATCTTTCTTTGTGTGTCTCACCTTCCATGTTTGGTTACATACAGTCTGTTGATACCCCCAAGAGGTCTAGGATGCACTAGCTAATGTTTTCCAGACATCTACCAAAGCTCGTAAGTTACAACTCAAGCAGCAACTCTTAGATGTTAAGAAGGGTTCATTGAGCATTACAGATTATGTTTATCAAGTGCGAGGTCTAGTTGAGCAGCTTAACAGCATAGAGGTGAAAGTCTTACATCTCATCCTACACACCATCAATGATCTTGGGAAAGATTACAAACCTTTCGAGACTTCCATTGCTGTCAGAGATACTTTTCCCAAGTTCGATGAGTTGATTCCTATGTTAGTGTCAGAAGAGATTCGTCTTCAGGGCAATGGTGGTTCTATCTCATCACAAGAGCAAGCTTTCTTTGCTGGAGGTAGAGGCAGAGGACGAGGAAAGAGCTTCGGTGGTAGAGGTAAGAACCGATTTGGTTCTTCTGGTCGAGGTCAATTTTCTTAGCAGCAACAGAACCTTCGACCTGACCATCAGCAACAGTAAGCTAAAGGGGAGGGGTGAGCAGCGGTTCTGTGCATACTGCAAAACCAAAGGTCATGTGATCAAGACCTGCTTCAAGAGGCAAGCAGACATTAGGTCTCGTAAGCTTCCACAGCAAAACTATGTGTCGACAGAGGAACCTTTTTCAGATGGCAGTCTTCTAACGATGGCACATGTCATGGGTTCCATGAGCAAACCTGCTGATGAGTGGTTTATTGATTTTGGAGCTTCAAACCACATGACAGCACATGGTGAATGGTTCAGCCAGAAGGAGCCACTGAAGACACCAGCAATAGTCTATACTGATGATGATACCCAGCACAACATTACACATATGAGTACAGTTCCTCTATCTGTTGCATCTTCAAACATTTCTGCTTTGGGAGATGTACTATATGTGCCCACCATTACTAGGAATCTCGTCTCAGTAGGTCAGATGGTGGATCAAGGTTATCAAGTTCGGTTCAACAGCAAGGGATGTATTGTTGAAACCAGTGATAACAATGTAGTTGCCAGAGGGTCAAGAGTAGGAAGGTTGTTCAAATTGGATGCTGTTCAACCTCAACTTCAAGCTGTGATGTTTGTTCATACCTTTGAAGTCTCAGATTTGGAGATGTGGCATAAGAGAGTAGGTCATATGAACTATCAGCGGTTGAAGACCATACCTACGTCAGAGTTAGTTACAGGTCTTCCCAAGTTCACATCTCCTATCCCATCTCAGATTTGTGAAGCTTGTCAGTTTGGCAAGCAGGCTAGGCAACCATTTTGCCATCAAGGCACTAGAGCTTCCAAGGTGTTGGAGTTGATAGTCTTTGATGTATGGACTGCATCTCAAGCAAGCTTGAATGGTTCTCAGTATTTCGTCTCATTCATAGATGACTTCTCGCGATTTACTTGGGTCTACTTCCTCAAGGTCAAGTCAGACATCTTTGCTGTGTTTCAAACATTCAAGATCCTAGTTGAGAAGTAGTACAACCATTGCATCCTACGGCTCCGTTCGGATGGAGAAGACGAGTTCATCTCTCGTCACTTTGACACTTTTTTGCAAGAGCATGGGATCAAAAGAGAGGTCATGTGCAGCTACAGTCCGCAACAGAATGGTGTAGCAGAGAGGAAGAACAAACACATTGCGGAGTCAGCACGTGCAATGCTGAATGAGAAGTCTATGCCTAAGTGTTATTGGGCGGAAGCTGTTGCCTGTGCTGTCTACCTCATGAACCGTGCACCAACTGCAGCGGTACATAAGAAGATCCCTTATGAGGTATTGGTAGGCAAGAAATCAGACCTCTCATGTCTCAAAGTGTTTGGTTCTATATGTGTTATACATATATCAGATGAAAGGCGCAGCAAGCTGGACCCGAGAGCTGAGAAGTGTATCTTCTTAGGCTATGCTTCTGATACGAAGGGATATAGGTGTTATATCCCAATTTTGAGGAGACTGCTCATCAGTAGAGATGTTGTTTTTGATGAGTTGTTATCTTGGTATCAGGCTACGTCGGGTCTGTTGTTGTTTCACCTATTCTATCCTCTGTCCAACCAGTTCAGGTTGGTTCTACAACAACTCAAGCCACTAGTTCAGGTAGTGGTGATAGTGTTGTATTTGATCCAGTGCGCGTGAGAACTCCTTGGTCTGGCCAAGTCCTTGTAGTTGCTATACCTTCAGTTCAGGTCCTTCCACCTGTTGTTCAACCTATATAGGTTGCACATTCCAACAGCTCTCCAGTGTTGCAGTAGATGATCAATGAGCAGCGAAGTACAGATATTGTGCATGCTTTTGACGACCATGTCAGCAGCTCCCAATCAAATCAGGAATCTGAAGCTGGACCATCAGGTCAATCTGATTTGCGGAGGTCCACCAGAGCAAGACATCCTGTCCAACGTTTCAGTGTGAAGGTTTCTTGGCTCAACATCATGCATACATGGTGAATGTCGTACATGAGCAGAAACCGAATTCTCTTGATGAGGCGATGCATCAGGAAGAATGGGTGCAAGCCATGCAAGTTGAGCTTTCAGCTTTGCAAAATCAGCAGACTTGGGAGCTGGTTGATTTACCTTATGGTAAGAAAGCTATTGGTTGTAGATGGGTGTACAAGGTCAAGAGAAATTCAGATGGTTCAATCCACAGGCATAAGGCGAGACTTGTGGCTAAAGGATATGCGCAGCAGTATGACCTTGACTTTGAGGAAACCTTCAGTCCGGTAGCCAAGATGGCTTCTATACGTATCCTTGTGGCATTGGCTACAAGTAAAGGCAACTGCATCAAATGAATTTCAATTATGTTTTCCTGAACGGAGATCTACAGGAGGAGGTCTACATGATGCAACCCCCTGGATACGAAGACCAAAGGTATCCAAATAAAGTTTGTAGACTCCAGAAGTCCTTTTATGGGCTTAAGCAAGCTCCAAGAGCTTGGAATGCCAAGATTAACTTGTTTCTACTATTGCTTGGCTTCCGTCTTTGTAGTTCAGACTCCTCATTGTACTCTTTGCAGGTTGATGATAATACAGTATTGATCATCATCTATGTAGATGATCTTGTTATCACTGGTACCTCTAAGAGCCTTATCAAGCAGGTGAAAGATCAGCTGAAAGGAGAGTTTGATATGAAAGATCTAGATGAGCTGAAGTACTTTCTAGCTATTGAGTTCATCAAGGATGGAGGTGATACATGGTTGTTACAGAGACAATATGCTCTGAATAAGCTAGAACAGTTTGGGATGACAGCTTGTAAGCCTATCTCTACCCCTCTTGCATCTTCTCTGAAGTTGAATGCTAAGGATGGTGAGCTATTAGCAGATCGTAATTTTTATAGACAGATTGTAGGTAGCCTGATCTACTTGACCATTACTAGACCTGATCTAAGTTATGTTGTAGGCCTAGTTAGTCAGTTCATGCAGGCACCTAGGAAACCTCATCTTGATGCAGTTCGACGGATTCTATGATACGTGAAGTTCACAATCCAGTATGGACTTCACTACGCAGCGGGTGGTCCTCTCTTGTTACATGGTTTTACTGATGCAGACTGGGCAGGAAGTGCTCAAGATAGAAGATCTATGTCAGGTTTTGTCTTCAGCCTTGGAGACTCTGCTGTTAGTTGACAATCGAAGAAGCAACCTACAGTTGCTCTGTCATCGATTGAAGCAGAATACAGAGGTGTCACTAATGCTACGTGCGAATCCGTTTGGCTTCACACCTTACTGAAAGATATGGGTGTGGATTTTTTTGACCCTGTTGTTTTACACACAGACAATATCAGCAGTATTAAACTTGCTTCTAATCCTGTTTTTCATGCTAGGACCAAGCATATAGAGGTTCATTATCATTTTATTCGAGAAAAAGTATTGGCTGGAGAGATAGATCTGAGATATGTACCTACAGGTGAACAAGTTGCTAATATATTCACTTAAGCTTTACCTAGAGATAAATTTGATATTTTCAGATTATGTCTAGGTGTTAAAGATATTGATATGAGCTTGAGGGGGACTGTTGACATGCGGAGTAATACAAGCTCCTGAAGTCTTGTAAGACTTTGGGCACAAGTCCTGTAAGACTTTGGGCACAACTATGTTACGGAGACCCAACCCCAAAAGTCTTTTGACTCTCACTATATATTGAGAAGGGGCTCTGTCCCCAAGTCAGTCTCTAATTAGTGATACTCTGTTCCTTCTTTTCTTCCTCTTGTGAAGGCTGCGAGAGCCTCCTTCCTTTAGTAGGTTTTCCTCCCCTGTTGGAGTGGTGCTATGAATTGGGTTCTTGCTGCCATACATTGTAACATTTACTAGTGCATCAAAAAGATCCATAGCCAAACAAAAATTCAGAGCTGTAAACTTCCCAAGTGGGTCCTGACGAGGGGGAACTATGTCAGAATTTAGACGATTATACACACTGAAAGTTGATGATGCAACGTTCTGCAATTCTAAGACATCCTTTCTGGAATCTACACAAGCTCATACTAAGAGAAGTCCAGTTGCACTTGACACTTGGACTTGGTAAAGTACTACGACTACACCAAGAGGATCGTAGATTCAGTTGTAAGTCCTCCTCGGTTCTCTCTACTGAATGCTATGGTGTGAGGTGAAGCGTTCTCCACAATCTCCAGGCTTGAGGTTAGAATTTCAGAACAAAGTTTCAGCTGCATTCACTAATCAAATATCGCTTTACCACATGATAGTGGAGCTCATTTAGCTCCGAAGAGTAAAGTCTATAATTCTAAGCTCTCCTCCCGAGCTGAACGTTCACCTCGCTTCATGTGGAATTGAGTACTCTCCAGTGCCATGGAAGAGGTAAACTGGAGATAGAAGAGGTACAGCCTCCGCAAAGGAATCACTGAGAACTACGAGCTCAAGAGAGTAGAGCGACAATGATATCTTTCCCTCCATGACACTGGATGCCGATGAAATAACTGGAGTCAGAAGGTTGCTGAGCAAGTTGGTGTCGTTAACATGGACTTAGAGAAACGTCTGAAACACTAAATTCTAAGTACACATATCTCTATCAACCATACTTAACAACTGTCTACTAACTTTTCTCGATTAGAAGCGGTTATCCTTATTACCTCTGGTGACCACAACTAGGGTCCCATGCTTCTGATTGACATCCAAAAGACCTATCTGAACTGGGAAGTTACTGAATACTGTAGCAAACTATTAAGGAAGGTCTACAACTTCGTTTGTGACTTCTCGAGTCAGGAACTTCAGGCGGTTGAGAAGATCACCTTAGTAATATACTTCAGTACAACCCTCTTCCATGGAAATGGTCCATCTAAACTGTGAAGGTTATACATGTCATGCATATATGTGAGATATATGAAGACAAACAGGACACACCGGAATTACAGATTGATTACATTTTCCAAGGACACTACATGATCAACCTGGAAGCAGCGCGATGACATATTTCACTTTGCATGATGTAAACAGCACAGAGAAATTATGATGTAAAACCCCTTAGATCCAGTGATCCAGTGACAGGAATGCACCAACACTTAAAACGAATGTTCTAATTGAACGCCTTTAATCACAGTTCCATGAGAAAAAAAACACCTGCCCAAATTTCCAGAATCTGGACTTCTTCTCATCTGGCTTGTATATGTCTCGTCCTCTCGTTCTCCTTCTTCTTCTCACGATTGAGTAACTAGTGCGGATTTCTCAGCTCCTTGTGTAGCTCTTTCAGGGACTGTTTTTCTTTCATGTGATCTGCTATAATATCCTTCAAACTTTGGAACACTCCATTGTCAAATACGAGACTCTCTGATAGATCTTCAGACAACGCTCCGTTTTCAAGATACTTAATATGTATCATGACACCAAGGTAGCTGAAACAAAACATTTTATTATCAATCATCTCAGCTCATATCGTCGTGACTTTTCTACGTCTGCTCTGAAACCAACAAGTAGTGAACAACATTCAAGGGTTTGAATTCCCTGGAGATTTTAACGGTTTTTAAATTCACCTATATCTCCAATAGCAGTGAGTGTGAAGCCCGAGTCAGCTGCTATCCTTCACAGCTTTCAGACAAGGAACGTGTGTTCTGTGGGAAGGATGTTTTAACGTCTTCCAAGTCACATGTTACATTCTGGCCGAGACTCGATGATATATCTCTGATGGTCGCTCTAAGATCATCTTTATGAGAAGTACTATGACTTCCATCACCAGTTTCATGAGGAACCTCGAGTTGTATTAGGCATCAAGTTTGTAATAACAAGTACATCTCATCATCTTAAGCTCCAGTACGAATAACAGATCTTGCAGAGCTAACCCTAAACGGCTTTGTTACACCAACTGTGGCTCCAAGTGCGCTATGTGATACAAAGGATCAAATCCTAGGCTCTGCCAATGCACCGAAAAATGAAAAGAAAGTCTATTCAACTCGAGACTATCTAAACTTCGAAACATCCGGCATCTGAGAGCACACATGTTGATGAGAGACAAAGAATAAGGCAAGGAAAAATAGAACAGATACCAACTCTTGAATACCGGACGTCCAGAAAGATCAATAGGGACAGTGCATCACACCCAAAGAGGGTCAGAGGAAAAACGGCCATGACGACACCAACGCCTATCGCACCCTGCACCATCGTTCAGATTGGAGGAGCTTGGGAATGCCAATTCTGCGCCTTCACAATGGAGAGAGACTCCAGCGAACAAGTAGAAGTGAGATGCTTACTCGAATAAGGAGATCCATCGGGATTTCATCTGCTCAAGTATCATCAGTGATGCCCAAGGCAGCCATTTACGCACTTGTGTCTACTCTGACTAGTTCCACCGCATAGATTGACTCGCCACCAAGCCCTTATTCAGATATGGTTATTATGATACCAAAGATGGTCCTTCTCCCTCGGAGGACTGGGAAGAAGCCGAAACAACAGCTTCGATCCCAAACCCATCCATCTCGTCATTCACTTCGGTGTACAGTCCACCATCAGTTGCAGCAAACGAATTTGGACAAGTCTGTCGATTGTGTCCACATTGTTTACAACGACTACACCTACCCACACCTTGTCGAGGGAGTTGTCCATCCACTGGAGATGAGTTCTGATGTCTTCTTCTCCTTCTAGTGACACTGTGCTTTGTAGAAAAATGAGTCATTTGTCCTTCATGCAATGAGAATTCTGCTTCTTGAACCAGAGTTGTCGAAGGAGCTTGCACAACAGGAGCTGAAGATTCAGTTCTCTAGTTCTGTACTGGAGCTTGAGAGAACTGCGTGTTGCTATCAATTCTAACCACTCTATGCCTACCCCTTCGTATAGAAACTGACGGAGGACCACAAGTCCACACTGGTTCTAAATCATCCGTTCCAATAGCAGCCAAACTTTGATGACCATAAATCGAAAATAGTGAAGAAGTATACTAGATGTTATCGACTCTCCTTGTCTGGTTATCACCTAACTCTCGATCAAAAGCAATCGAGTGCCCACATGGCCAACCCATCTCTTGAATTTCTAAACAAGTACAACTCCCCTTACCGTTCTCTCCGTGTTTCACAACATGAGTCAGACCTGTGGAATGGCAGCGAACAGTTGCTTCTTGTAGGCAAGAAACTTGACAGAGAAACCCCTCGGCAGCAAGCTCGTTCTCCCGTTATCTTGCACGAGCAAATGCTGTTAGCAAGTTGGTTTCCTGCTGAAGTTGTTGTATGCGCTTTGTGAATTGTTGCATAATGTAATACCAAAGATCAAGCATGATCTTTAAAAGGACATTCCAGCGGATTTGCCGAAGAGCGTTATTCATACTTTCGGTCACATTCAAAGTCACTTTATCGTAACGAGGTAAAGGAAAAGCGCATCTGCTGTAACGTTCAGGTTGTATTCCTCGAAGATACTCTGCTAACTGTCTACTTCTTTCTCCGGAGGACTCCAGCTTCTGAAACACATCATTGTACCTACTAACGACAAACATCAAAACACAGACATCAAAACACATTGAAGCTGAAGAGAGAAGCGCAGCGAGGCTCGGAGCATCATAAACTCATAAAAACTCATAAACTCAAAAAAACACAGATTAACTCAATGATCTACGAGATGCGTACTTACATCTCTCTCTTTCTGGCATACAAGCATCATAGAAATGGTTGTTCGGCTTCTTTTCCGAATCGGACACGCACATTCATGCGAATATGATGTGCACAATGACCATGAACAGTGTTTGGAAATACTTCTGCTACAGCTTTCTCCAATCCTTTTTGTCGGTCGCTTATGATCACAGTGTCTGACGAAGAATTCCGTGAATAGATTCCCATAGAAGTCGACGAAACCACATCCAATTCGCTGCATCTTCTTGTGGAGCCACTGCATAACACAAAATAATTGCTTCGTTCGCACCATCTAGAATCGAAGCTAAAAAGATTTGACAGGGAAATTTTTGATTCTTGCTATGGCAAGCATCTAGACATATTACTTTTTGGCTCCACTTAAAAGCGGATCGGGTTGCACCTGGACACACAAAAAACGACTGAAGATATGAGGATTGCAGTCCCACGTACTCCAATCCACAATAGCTGAAGGGTCTACATCCTTGATCCGTCTACACACCGATGAGATGTAGTAGAAGGATGCAGCCTGATTACCCTCTACCCAGTCGTGAATGTTCACGACTTCTCCAAACTTGAAAATATAGGACCCGCTTATTGTAAGTGGTTCGGATCTCTTCCATCAAGTTACGAATAGAGGTATTCGTGTCTATAGCCACTCTGTTACATATTATACTTGTCAAGAACTTGGAGTTCGATGATGGACCGCGCCAATAAGCCATGTGACCTGGGCTCTAATTCACAAACTGTTACGGTTATTTGACCATTGAACTTACCCCTCTGGGCTCATACTCGCCACTTGCAAGGGTTCTGAAATGCATTCTTTAAACCCGACGCTCCATAAAACACAGTCCGACCTGCTGAAAGATAACGTAACTTCTCTCCACAACGTCCATTCGCTGGTT
Organism: Asterella californica; assembly: GCA_036924285.1. Classification (NCBI taxonomy): domain Eukaryota; kingdom Viridiplantae; phylum Streptophyta; class Marchantiopsida; order Marchantiales; family Aytoniaceae; genus Asterella; species Asterella californica. The sequence goes on along the minus strand of JAYKYS010000002.1, from coordinate 17,648,025 downwards.
CTTTCATGGGACGAGGCTGTGCAGATTGGCTTCCTATGCCATCGTCTTGTCTTTGTGTCTGCCTCCGTCTCTGTATATACTCCTGAAAGCTCCGAGGTTGACTGCTATGGTGATTGAGTTGCACATCATTGTTTATCTCTGCACGTTGCTCAACAGTTTTCCGACAGCAAACCTTGGCGCCTTATCTGCACACTCTCACTCTATAGTTAGGAAAATTCTTCAACTTTTGGCTCGCTCTGCTGTTGAGAAACGACCAACAGTCTAATGCAAAATCGAAGTCTTTAAATGATTGAAATTCTGCTCCCAATGCCACTCGATTGGCAGCAGCTCGTAAAGACTCTAGTGACTTTCCACTTAATAAACGACCAGCGGTACGTGCATCGACCATTTCTCGTCGTCAGCGTTCAAGTACTGTCTCCTCTTCTCCGTCATCAATCCGCGAATCCATGTGAAACTCTCACTCTATCTCCTCAAAGTGCATATCATCGAGGCACCCATCCTCGATTTCAGCGAATTCTATGTCATTTCTCTCACATTCTGTCATAGCTAGCCAGACTTCGATGACGAGTCAAAATTTGAAAAGAGTTGAGAGCGTTATGTTCATTCCAGAGAGTAGTGCGTGATGAATTGCTTACTTCTTTCACTTCGGGACAATTCATATACAGACATTATCGGCGCTCGCGTTTCTTGATTGCTGACATATTTCCCGCTCTTCATACACAGTCTGAAAGCGACACTCCAGGTCAGACATTACAGAACGTCGAGGCTGAAATAGAGTCCGCCATGTCAGATGACATGGCATAATAACCGGACGGACTGACGATGAGAAGTCAGGGGTATGATCAAGTGCACATTCCGTAAGAGGGGTATGATCAAGCTGACCATTCGTACTGGGGTATGATCAAGCAAATTTCTGGCATTTTCTGACTCTACGGGCACTGTTAGCCCGTAGAGTAGCATCACCGTTTGGTGGAAACACGTTTTGTGTATTATCCACGTTTGTACAGTCGCTGACTTTCAGAACAGCATAATGAGTCCAAACTCCAAGCATGATGATGAGGTTCAAGTCCAGGTCTTGTAGACTTTTACACAACGTGAGTGACAACCACCTTTGGGGAACTTTTGCTCGACATCTATTATTAGAAAAGTTATGCCGGTTATGTAAACAATTCTATATCAAAATTTAATGTTTAAATATTATATATTAACCATATAAAGAACTGCGAAAACATGAAGTGAAAATTTATAAATGAAGTCCATAATAACGTGCCTCCAACTGTATAAGTACTACTGGTTGTGATTATAATTATATACTCCGTAAATACTTCAATTTATTATCTAACCATTCTCGTCGGAGAGGTTAAGAAATAAATTAAGCTTGCATCCCTCTTTGATTTAAAGATAGAAAAGGTGATATATGAATATGAAGAACTATACACATCTACTTTAAAAGCTAAAACAATGAGCAAAGTAAATCCAGCTTCTCTCTTCTCAATAAATTAAACAAGCAAGCATATCACCTCTTGCATATGTTTAATTTATTATCTAATTCTTTTGGATTTATTATCTAATTTTTATAGAAAAAAATGAAATAATAAATTAAACTGATATTAAATTAATATACTATAAAATTTTAAATTCTCAAGCTTGTACGTTTAGAATCATAGTAATCTACTCAGACCTTACGGTTTATATCCTAGGTTTCTTGTGTTCCAAGTATATGTTAATAGTTAATACTTATAATATATTATAATTATTTGATATATAATTTTCAATTAACACATATATTTCCTCAATAATAGCAAACGAGCAAAAATTCCCAAAAGTTAATTGAGCACGTATATTTATCATCACTAAACTTCACTCTATCTTTCACCCATTACAGACTTCTGCGAACGACTTCTTGGAGAGGGAAGTTTTAGCTTTCTCTGAATTTTCACATTCCAGCAGGAGTAAACATGAAAGCGGCAGTTAAATCTGTTATGAAATGATGTTGGATCTTGAAGATGCTGCAGATGAACCTGGGGTCATGCGATTTGAGGACATGTGGTCTGGGAAGAAGAACACTACCCAACTCAGTCGCATCGAATCAAAGACAACAATAACAAATAAGGAAACGAATAAAGTGGGGCAGGAACGGACATAGTACATAGGAGACAAGGGACTCGTTGATAACCGCCAGAAATCCTTCCTGTCCTCCCTTTAGCTTTCCTAATGGCGAGTCCACATGTGTGGGTGATCATTTAGTAATCTGGTATTTCGGGAGTCTAAAATATTAGACGGGGAAAGGGCGAGAGAATGACATTAGGCAAGGCAAAATGTATATTTATCACGGCGTTGCTTTCTTTTCAATTTTTTTACGTCAGTGGCATGAAGCTGAAGCACGCATGAAGCTCATGGTAATTGATGCTGCATTCACGAGAACAGCATTCACGAGGATTGTCTATTTTTTTTCTCGGGTTAGCGGACAACGTATATTCTCGTGATGCTGCTTCTTGTCTTCTCTCTTCTTCTGCGTCAAAAGGCTGACAGCACGTGTACTCACTTATTCGGCAATTTGTGCAGCATTCATGATCCGGGTCTAGAGTAACCCTCCTGGCCGTGGGCCAGGAGGGTTACTCTAGACCCGGGGGCTAACATGCACGGCACGCGAAAGAGTACAAGAAAAGATAAAATAATTTGAGCTAAAGTAAGTCTAGTACACCGAACACATAGGCAAAAGTACGTGGCGCTACCGGTGCAGCCTCTACAGGACTGGACTTGAACCACATCGTCATCATTGAATCTACACTTTCAAAGTCAGCGACTGTCATTCAACGGATTAAAATGCAGAAAACGTGATTTCACCAAACTGTGAGGTGGGGTAGCCAACAAGCAATAGCTTGTTGGCTACCCCATCCGCCTGTAGCCCGGGCGCCGTGGGGTCGAGTCCCCATGGCGGGGGGACTCATGCCCTGCAAGGGCAGCAGCATACGGCTGCAGAAAGCCCCTCAACGAAAAGAGGAAAAAAAAAAGCCTAACAAAAAAAAAACCAAACTGTGAGGTTCTTTTCTTTAGGCTCCTATGATATGCATGCTTTATTCTGCTCACTCTCTACGGACACTCGGCAACGAGATCGTGTACATCATATATATTATCAGAGCAGTTCCTCGTAGGACCTGAGACTCAGTCTCCCATCATCCCCCAAAATACCCACCAGCGACAGAATGAAGACCCTGAGTCTCAAGTCTAGCCGCCAGCGTCAGTCTTATAGCCTCTCGTTCGCGTAAGTTTAGAATCTTAGATGTATTTGGAGTCTGGACTGTGCAGCGGTCGATGTAGCTAGCATTGAATAGCCTCGTGGTCAACCGTGTGCAGCATGTTTGAAAAGTCAGCACTCGAGGACAGGACTTTTAGAAATGGATCGTCTGAGGACTGTCACTGCGGAGGAAGGAATGATATAAAGCCCGAAGCTGACTGCTGCTTTCCTCATCACTTACAGCTCGAGCTTCCCCCGGCAGTTGCACGAGGTTGTTCAGTAATATATATATTACACGATCGACCTTGCGCAGCTGCTCCGCTTGTCAATCGATCTACTGATCTGTGAAATCAGTATTCTGTCTGAAGTATTTTCCGTCGTTCTGCGTTACTAGTTGGTGACTGCTCCCGGTATCCACAACACAACATTTCTGGCAGCTGACTATCTTCATCAGATTCTACAGAGTACATATTAGGCAGACAGTCGGAAGTGAAGAGGCAGTAGGTAGTGAGAATGGCTGCTTACAAGCACGAGAGGGCCACTGGCCCAGCAACCGTGCTAGCCATCGGGAAGGCCACTCCCCCCACGGCCTTCCCTCAGAGCGAGTACCCAGACTTCTTCTTCAACGTCACCAAATGCAACGACAAGACAGCGCTCAAGGCCAAGTTCGCTCGTATCTGTAAGGATCTGTAACACACCTTCTGGCCCATAGAGCAGAATATTCAACCACTACTTAGTCTAATGGAGTGAAGAGTAACTTCTACTTGTCATGATCATGATCATAAGGTTCTGTAAGGATCATAATAGCACTGTTTCCGCTCTGTTGACATTCACTGTACTTTCGAACAGTTCTGGAAGAGAATGTCCATACAGCATCTGGTCCAGGTGATAGTACATGCCGTAGACTGAACATCGTGAATCATCCACTTTACTGCAGGCCAGAACTCTGGGATCAACAAAAGGTACTTTCACTGCACTGAAGAGATCCTCAAGGCCAATCCTCAGATGTGCACGTACTTGGAGCCTTCCTTGGATGTCCGCCAAGACATTGCCATTAGGGAGGTCCCGAGGCTGGCTGAGAAGGCGGCCGTGAAGGCCTTGGAAGAATGGGGACGACCCAGGAGCCAAATCACTCACGTGGTGTTCGCCACCACTAGCGGGGTGAACATGCCCGGAGCAGATCTTACACTCACCAGGCTGCTGGGCCTCAACCCGAGCGTGAAGAGAACCATGCTCTACCAGCAAGGATGTTTTGGGGGTGCTACGGTCATGAGGGTGGCTAAGGATTTGGCCGAGAACAACAAGGGTGCGCGAGTGCTGACGGTGGTGAGCGAGCTGACTTGTGTCACATTCCGAGCTCCCAACGAGGAGCATCTCGATAACTTGGTGGGCTCTGCGATCTTTGGAGACGGGGCTGCTGTGCTGATCGTGGGTTCAGATCCCGTGGCGGAGGTCGAGAAGCCTCAGTTCGAAATCCACTGGTCGGGTGAGACAATTCTGCCCGAAAGTGATGGAGCCATCGAAGGGCGATTGACGGAAGCTGGCTTGATTTTCCATCTGCTCAAGGACGTTCCCGGTTTGATCTCCCGAAACACGCTTCCGATCTTCAACACGGCCGTCGAAGTGGCCGGCTCCCCGAGCTGGAACGACATCTTCTGGTGCGTACACCCAGGAGGTCGGGCGATTCTTGATGAGGTCGAGAAGACCTTGAGCCTGAACAAGGACAAGATGATAGCTACGAGGGAGGTCCTGTACGACTATGGAAATATGTCTGGAGCCAGTGTGCTGTTTGTTCTGGATCAAATGCGCAAACGATCCAAGGAGATGAAGGCTGAAACGACAGGAGAAGGATGTGAGTGGGGTCTTGTTGTTGGCTTCGGACCTGGATTAACGGTTGAAGTGTCAGTGTTGAAGGCTCTTCCTCTCACTTCTGCTAGCTGAGAGACGCCCCGTCGAGGTTCGGACGCAAGCATCGGTGATCCTCACTCAAAAAGTGCCATTTTGTGTACTCTGTAATTACTTTAGGCAGTGAACTCTTATTTAGCCTTCAATTATGACAGTCAACTCTCAGAAGAGATATGGAGCTCGAGATAGGAGCTCTTAGATTGCAGATTCAGGTGAAGGCTTTGATGAGTCTTTTGAAGCCTAGGGGTGCACGATGGTCCGTAAACACAGTTTAGACAGCTGAAGCAACAGATATAGTCACACTTCAGGTAGGATTCCAGTGCGTCAACCATGACGCCCATGATTGTACAGTACAGAATAGGCTAAATAAGTAACTGCAACTCGATCGCTGTGATTGGACTTGTCGCTTGGATAAGAGAAGCAATAAAACAAAATTTAGTCTACTTCAACTATTCTACACTAACTGTCGTGCACCTAAAGACATTTTGGTAACTTGTAAGCGAAACACATTGATGGATGAACAATATACATGTTCGAGTTTACACATTGATCGAAAAGGAAACACAGCTGGAATATAAATCGTTCTAAATGAGTAGTGGAGAGATTCGATTAAGAAAACTTATTGGTACTTATTGTTTCACATGCCATTCTTAATACACTACCCCCGGTACATATCAATAAGTATTCCGTATTCCAGAGTGACTTCGGGTAAAGCCCACACCCCGCCATTTGGAAAAACAAATCTACCCGTAGTTTGAACGCGCTGTTGTTCCTTCTTTTCCTTCTAGGTGTTCAGTCAGTCACTCTTTCTTTCGACTCCGACCGTTCAAACTAACCCAAGATAGATAGGAAACGCTGAATATGGAACTTATCCATCCTCTGCTCCCCATTACCTTAAAGTTTGGAGTATGACTCGAAGCGGTGGGATCCTCACACCTAGACCTAGCAGTGGGCCTAGACGACCGTGTTACAAACCGCAGACAAAAAACCAGAGACTAGATTGCTTTGTGTCATTCTTTCGTATAGAGAACTCGTCTCTTGTATTTAGTGACATGCATCTCTATCGATCGATAGCTTCCCGATTCTCTGTCTCTCTTCCATCCTCTCGTTTTCTGCATGTTAAGCAAAGATGTTTGCTTAGCATGCAATAGAAGAATGCACTAAGTTACCAGTAGCTGTACATCCTCCATCATGTGTGAAATGCATATTAAGGACTTTCAAAGTCTCCTTAAGCTAGTAAGTTTCACTTGAGGCTGTATACGAAGCTATCATTCATTCTTGGAATACATATTAATTTTAACTAGTTTAGTATATGGATTGACATTGAGTTTAGCCACCGCTGATACTCATCCAGTATCTGCGTTTACCTAGACGATCGTTGTAAAGCCAACTGTGGATCGACTTAAAAATCCGGCTAAAGATATTTCTGAAAGATTATCTTCCTTAGAAAAACAGATTTTCCATAAACTAAATTAAGATAGTCTTTCAGAATGTCCCAAACTTGTTGTTCTCTTTATTCTCAAGAATTTATGAAAGGAAGGGAACTAACATTCTGTGGATTCACGCGTGACTACGAGAAGACTGTTAATATTACAATCAATAACGATAAAAATAATATGATATCATTTTCTCGAGAGTACATAAAAGCAAAGACATGGAGAATTCTAGGAATCCACCTCTTGTTTGGGTAGTACAGATTTAGTGAGTTATATATATCTAACTAGGGAAAGCAACACAACCATATCCAAGATGTACAGAGTAGAGAATAATTTTTTTGGAGAGAAACTAATATTGGATTTTTCACGATCCAACCGAACAGCGTAAAACGAAAGAACAAGTAACACAACTATAACCAAGGTACCGGAACCCAATATTTGCTTACTGAAAAACCAATAGTAGATTTCTCACGACCGGAACTAACAGAATAGAACAATGTACCCAAACCCACGAGAAAGAGTAAAAAAGTCAGTGCAAAACCTGTTAAAAACCACTTCTGGTATCCCTCGAGCTATTGCCATCGGAATTTTACCATGGCCATGATACCTTGAGAGATATCATGAATGTCCAGATTATAGTTGTATAATAATTATGTTTTTCCTGCCTTGTTACAGTACTGTTTGCATGGCATTGCATGCATATCTCATTCTTTATGTTCCTCTTATCTAGCCTTGCAGAATTCCCATCAGGGCACCTGCCACTCATTTCCCTCCATGATAGCACATCGTGGAGGAAAACAGTTCACATCCAAACCTTGAGCATGCATGACAAACAAGGTGATAGAGATGTACATAGTGAACATATCTAGAGGCGGACATGTATATTCACTCAAAACATAAGATTAATTCAAAAAGAAACTATATTATATTTTCATTTGCTTCTCTTCTCTACTTGCAACCGCGATAGCAATAAGGGGGAGACTGTGACAGTCGTGGAAAGTGGAATGCAATGTTGAACTCCATGTTTCCCCCCTACAATCGCTTCATAAGAGCATCTCCACCCGTGTAGCGGGAAAGTTCTTTTATCTCTACTTTACAGAATAAGAGTAGAGGATCTTTACTTTTTAAAGATGTAATTACTACAATATGCTATTCAAACGGTTTGATTTTGTTAAACCCCGAGAATGAGTATAATAGCATAAATAGAATATTCTCTTTCGTTGTGTTCTTTTTAGTATGAAGAAAAAAGATTCTGTTCTGTTCCAAAAAACCCTGACATCTTCATCTTAACATTTATTTCTCAATACTAAATAGTTTACTTTGAGATGAATCATAACTTGCAAAGCTACGAAATAGCTTTAATTTGATTCTTTATTTCACAGATAAAAACTGAAATAAACGCATAATCACCCGTAATATTTTCTGCATAATGGTCAAATCTTTCAGTCCTCAAAAGCCAAACCCACAAAATAAGGTATTCTAGGTTACCCGGAACACTTGTAGCTTACTACAGGTTTAGAGCATCTCCACGGTGAGTCTTTAAAGGCTTCCTTGACCATTTGGGAGCAAGTTAGGGAAAAACATTCACAATTGATCTTTGAAGGATTCTTGAATTTATATCATAATTTATCTTAACGATTTGAATAATTAATAATCCAACCGTTTGAAGAAGGGATTATGATACTTTTGAATATGTTTGAGTTTCTGACTTTCTTTAAAGATTTATTGAAAGAATGCTGTGGGGAATTTCAACTTTAAAGACAAAAATCTCTAAAACAGAAATAAAAAGTTCTTTATGGCTATATCGGTGGAGATATCGATGCTCTAACATGCACCGAAACATAATATGCATCTAAAGTGCACTTCTAGCCTAATGGAGGAAAAAGATAAATGTTAAAACAATCCACAAACTGTCAAAATATTATGGGCAGATGGTTGAAAACTGACTTCACAAATATTTAGTTGAAAAATACATTAACAACATAGAGTAAGCTGGGGAAGACTGTGTTCGAAAACTGGGTTTGAAAATACTTTTCAACTGTGATAAAATTTTCTAAGTTATTTAACTAAATTTGAATTACTAAAGAGACCATTTGGTTCACTTGATTACACATGGTCACTGCAGTTGCAAAAAACCCATAAACAACTCACGTAAATAGACTGAACCTTTTTCTGGTATAAAGACTTGTGTATTTCACAAATAAAAAGATTTTCAATTTTTAGCTTTAACTTATAACGTAACCTTTTCAAGAGAAAAAATTAAAACCTAAATTAAAAAGCCTGCATATTCCCCCTCTCCCCAACTTGGAAGAGGGTGAATATACACACGCGGAGCAATGATGCAAAAAGAGACAAAAGTTCAAAAGCTTTTCTCATCTATGTTAGCTGTGTGGATTTCTGGGTAGAAAAATGAAATATATGTGGTCTCTCACAATCATCCATGCACAACCGTCTATATAATGATCTCTCCATCTTTGGGTGAGCTGATGGGCTTAGCGTGGGAGCCGCGTGACACTCCCATGATGGGGCCATCATGGGGATAAAAATCCTGAGCTCTGCTGTTTGCGTCAAACGGGCCGTCAGAACATCAATTTGCCCTTTCCCGGTTAAAGTCCACGTGAGCGACATTCGAGTCAGAAAGCAAGTCTCGAGGGATGCTAAGCAATCACAAGCGAACAGAAAATCATTTCGCCTGTTTGTAAGCAAATAACATTGATAGACGAACCATATACATACTCGAACCAAACACATGAGTGGAGTAATAAATAGTTCTAAATGATTAGTAGAGAGACTCGACTCAAAAGAATTATCATTATTTATTATAGAATATGTGATTTTTAAACGATGAGTAGTCTATCAACAATCAAGAAGTGATATTATAAAATTTTTTATATCAGTAAAAATTTTAAAATAGATATCAAACTCAATAACTATATTTAATATAGTTATCAAAATAGATAACTATAACTTAAATAATTATAGAGATCGATATCTATCTCTTGAAATAAATAAAATTTTCTTGATACCAATTGATGATTACTGATAGTGTTCTCCTTCTTTTACTTTTAATACGTTACCTCGGATACTCAATAGGTATCCCAGAGTGACTTTGGGTAAACATCACATCTCACTATTTGGAAAAACTAATCTACCCTAGATCGCACTAGTGTGAACGTGCTATTGTTCTTTCTTTTCCTTCCAGTTGTTCAATCAATCACTCTTTCTTTCGACTCCGATAGTTCAAACTAACCAAGAAGATAATAGAAAAGGGTAGTGTGAACATGGACTGATCCATCCTCTACTTCCCATGACCTTTGAAGTGGGATCCTCACACCTAGACCTAGCAATGGGCCTGGACGATCGTGCTTACAATCCGTAGACAAAAAACCAAGAGACTAGATTGCTTTGTGTCACTCGTTAGTATGGAGAACTCGTCTATTGTATTTAGTGACATGCATCTGTATCGATCGATAACTTTCCGATTCTCTGTCTCTCGTTCTCTCTGTCTCTCTTCTATCCTCTCGTTTCTTGTATGTTAAGCAAAGATGTTTACTTAGCATGCAATAAAAGAATGCACTAAGTTACCAGCAGCTGTACATCCTCCATCATGTGTGAAATGCATATTAAGGAGTTTCAAAGTCTCCTTAAGCTAGTAAGTTTCACTTGAGGCTGTATACGAAGCTATCATTCATTCTTGGAGTACATGTTAATTTTAACTAGTTTAGTATATGGACTGACATTGAGTTTAGCAACCACTGATACTCATCCAGTATCTGCGTTTACCTAGATGATGGTTGTAGAGCCAATTGTGCATCGAAATAAAAATCTGGCTAGTAAAGATATTTCTAGAAGATTATCTTCCTTAAAAGAACAGATTTTCCATAAACAAATTAAGTTATTTTTTTGAGGTTCCAAACTTGTTGTTCGCTTTCTTCTCAAGAATTTATAAAAGTAAGAGAACTAACATTCCGTGGATCCGAGAAATGAGCATTAAAAATAAAAATAGAAAATTTATTTTGTATCAAATAGAAAATAATTTTAAGTCTATTGTTTAATTAATGATCTAGTAACCTAGTACGTTAAGGTATAAATTATTCGTATATATAGTCCCCTTGCAATCTTCAGTTGGAAACTCTGAGGTGAATAATATAATGAACTATGCTACATGGATCCAATGGCTCAACTACAGTCCTAGTTAGGTTCCAAAAATCTTTTGTATTTCTGTTTTTGTTAGGTTGTAAGAATAACAAGTGCCATAGGAGTTTTAGTTTTTATTATCTTCAAATACAATAATTTTTATTACACTTAGTAGATGAATATAGAACCGGACGACATAATCAAATGATAGATGATAGAAATAAGTGATCACAGTGTCTCAAGAAGAAACAGATATTGCACTTAGGAGATGAATACAGGATTTGATGACAGGATCGATGATCGAGGATAGAAATAATATGATATCAGCATCTTGAGAGCAAACAGATATTGCAAATAGGAGATGAGTACAGCACTTAAGAAAAACATCGAATGACTTACGATAAAAATAATATGATAGCTGTCTTGAGAGTAAAAAAAACCTCAAGACATGGATTCCACTACCTTGTTTGGGCAGCATGGATTCCATTACCTTGAGGCTAAAGGGACACAAATATCTAACGAGAGATCAACAACACAGTGCACCTTGGATGTGCAGACAACAGAGCAACTTTTTGAAGAGAAATCATTACTGGATTTCCCATGACCTGGTAGAACAGTGTACCCAACCTCCCATCACAGAATCAAGCCACCAGAATCCCTGGAACGAATACAGTAGTGGAACCGTGCTCAGAAAGTTGAGGAGCACTTCTGGTACCCCTCGAACTATTGACAGGATTGCCATCGGAGTTCTGAATGCCTTGAGATATAGCAATGAATGTCCAGATCATACTTGGATAACTAGTCCTTCCGGCCTTGATAGATCTGACTGTCTTACAGTACCGTTTGCATGGCCAAACCTCATTCTTTATGTTCCTCTTATTTGGCCTTGAAGAATTCCCGTCACGGCCCCTGCCACTCACTTCGCTCCATGATAACACATCGTGCCATGGCCAGTTCAGATCCACATCTTAGACATGCATGCAAAACAAGGTGCTAGAGATATACATAGTGAACATCTCGACTATCTAGAGTGGCACATGCAGTCAAAACATAAAATTAATTCAAAAGGAAATTGCAGTTATATTTCAATTTGCTTCTCTTCTCTACTTGCAACCACGAGCAGTTTCAAGAGGAGAATGTCGTGGAAAGTGGAATGTAGTTTTCATTTTTTCCCTACTTTCGCTAGATCAGAGCACCTCCACCTGTATAGCGAGAAAGAAGTCTTTATTTTAGAGATGTAAAAGGTAGACTGTACATTGTCCAAAACTACTATAATCGGCTATTCAAACTTTTTGATTTTGGGTTAAACTCCGAGTACGAGTATAAAAGCATGAAAGAGACGGAAAAATGAAAGAGATTTATTTTTGGTCAAAAAACCTGGAACTCTTCATATTCACATTTTTGTTTCAATAATAAATAGTTTGTTTTGAGATGAATCATAATTTGTAAAGCTGGCTAATAGCTTTAATTTGGTTCCTTAATTCACAGATTCCAAGTTGGGATGAAGAATCAGTCACCAAAGAATTTTCTGTATAACGATTAAATTTCTAAGTCCTCTGAAATCAAACCCACAAAATAAGGTCTTCTGGGTTACCAAGAGCACTTGTATTTATCTAAGTAAAGGATAAAGGGTTTAAGGATAAATATCTCTAAAATAAATTAAAGAGCTATTTATCCCTATACGAATGGAGATGCTATTTAGAATAAGTCCAGAGCCAGAATGCAAAAAGAGAAAAAGAATTTCACGGGCAAAAAAGTTAAAGCTTTTCGCATTTGTGTGTGTGTCTAGTCATACGTACAACTGTGTGGATAGAAAAATTAAATATCTTTGGTCTCTCTCTATCATCCATGCACAATAAGTATAATTCTCGAGTCATCCAAACTCAATGATAATATCTGAAATACGCGCAAGATGAAAACTAAAGAGTAAAACGTTATTTTGTTTCATAAAATTAAACATTTATTTATCACCCAAACCTCTCCAGTTGAAATTTAGTGATAAAATTAACCCACAAAGTATATATTGACCTCTCCATCGTCGGGCAGCGTGACACTCACATGATGGCTTGATCATGGGGATAAAAATCCTGAGCTCTGCTCTTTGCGTCAAACGGGCCGTCAGAAGATCCATCTGCTCGTTCCAGTTTCAGTCCACGTGAGCGACATCCGAGTCTGAAAGCAAGTCTGAGACCTTCTCTTTGGGAAATGTTCTCCAGTCTCCAGTCTCCTCTCTGGACCGTATACAGTAAAAAGGAGTGGACCTACCGTGTAGCAGTCCAAGTCTCGAGGTGACTGTATCCTCTAGCTGGGCCGGACTCCAGGTGTGGACCAGTTCAAGTCGGATCCAAGACTCGGATGGCGACAATCAAGTGATCTGACTCAGTTCCCTTGGGACATAGTCCGTATAAAAGCTCACCAGGTCGTCACTGGAAAGCAAAAGCAAATCAGACTTCGCCCTGCGCCTTGCGGAGAGAGAGCTCGAAGATTTGCCCTTTCATCAGACTGCGCAGCTTCTCCCAGACATCAGACTGTCAGTAGTGAGTCGACTTCCATCTCTACTATACTCTCTCAGACTGAGAGTGTACAGTTTCTTGTTCTTCGATCCACACCTTCTTCTACATATCTGTTACCCATCTTCGGTTTCTCACAAGGCTTAGCGTCTTCTTCTGGAAAGAGGCAGTCATGGCTGCGTATAAGCACGAGAGAGCTGTTGGCCCAGCGACAGTCCTGGCTATCGGAAAGGCTACTCCTCCCACTGCTTATCCTCAAAGCGAGTATCCAGATTTCTTCTTCAACGTCACCAACAGCAATGAGAAGACGGCACTCAAGTCAAAGTTCGCCCGCATTTGTAAGAATCCCTTACGTGCTTTGCCTTTGACATCAATCATGAATTAGCTCGTGCTGACTATCTTTCTTGTTGCCGATGAACTCTTTAGTGCTCACATCTGAGGCTTGCAGTACTCGAGCTCGGTACAATTGAACTCCAGAGGCAGCTTTTAGTTGCATTTATTAGACTTACGAACTTCTTATAAGTCATCTCCTTCTTAATCTTGTGCCGATGCTTCTACTGATCATGAACACACGGCGGCTTGAATCGGTCAGGCGCAAATTCTGGCATCAAGCAGAGGTTCTTCCATTGCACAGAAGAGATTCTCAAGGCCAATCCTGAGATGTGCACGTACAAGGACGCGTCGTTGGACGTTCGGCAGGATATCGCCATCAGGGAGGTTCCTCGTCTGGCCGAGAAGGCTGCCCTGAAAGCACTGGAAGAGTGGGGGCAGCCCAGAAGCCAAATCACTCACGTGGTGTTCGCCACCACCAGCGGAGTGAACATGCCTGGAGCTGACCTCACCCTCACCAGGCTGCTGGGTCTGAACCCAAGTGTGAATCGAACTATGCTCTACCAAGTAGGATGTTTCGGAGGCGCCACAGTCATGAGGGTGGCCAAGGACTTGGCAGAGAACAACAAGGGTGCGCGAGTGCTGACCGTGGTTAGCGAGCTGACTTGCGTTACATTCAGGGCTCCCAACGAGGAGCATCTGGACAACCTGGTGGGCTCTGCGATCTTCGGAGACGGAGCTGCGGTCATGATTATAGGTTCTGATCCAGTCCCGGAGGTTGAGAAGCCGCAGTTCGAGATCCACTGGTCCGGCGAGACCATTCTACCGGAGAGTGACGGTGCCATCGAAGGACGACTGACGCAAGCCGGTCTGATGTTTCACCTGCTCAAGGACGTTCCCGGCCTGATCTCCAGGAACACGCTCCCGATCTTCAACAAGGCCGTGGAAACAGCCGGCTCCCCGAACTGGAACGAGATATTCTGGTGCGTACATCCGGGAGGTCGCGCGATCCTTGATGAGGTCGAGAGAACTCTGAGCTTGAAGCCCGAGAAGATGCTGGCTACTAGGGAAGTGCTGTACGAGTATGGGAATATGTCCGGCGCGAGTGTGCTGTTCGTGCTGGATCAGATGCGCAAGCGATCCGCTGAAATGAACGCTACAACTACCGGCGAAGGTTGTGACTGGGGTCTCCTGGTCGGTTTCGGACCGGGCTTGACGGTCGAAGTGTCGGTCTTGAAAGCCATCCGTACGAGCTCCGCTTAGGCTGGATCTGCTGGCTGGCTGACGCCCCGCTAGACAACGGTAGATTTCGTAGAATACGGTAGTAAACAGGCGAATTATTGTTTATTGAAACATATGAATTTGCTGATATTTCCCCAAAGATCTGGATATTCCAGGAAATGATGGATGTAGAATAGAAGAGAAATCTAGTTCAGAAAACGCAGAAATGGCCCTGAAATGACAGGAAATTTTGTCATTTCAAGTTAGTGTAGATATACTGGGAGCATCTCAAGGGGAAAAATTGCCACTTTCCCACTTTATGAGCATACTGTTTGTTTCAGCTGGTGCTGAAAATTATTTATATATAGTTCCCTTCTCAGTTAAAAAGAGAGCTTTGGCGTTGAGTTGGAGAACTCTTGAATCCTTTACATCCGTTATGGTGGTACATAATTGTACATTGTACGAGAGGAGAGAAGAGTACGAACTAACTCCTTTCTTCGTAGAGTTTCAAAAACTTGTTTCTTGTACCCAGTATATGAATTCAGTTACCATCAGTATTTAGATTCTTGGTGTGTATTCGCTTGTATGTTTCTTACATCCTGTCTAGACATATAATCTAGTGGTGAGATTCAGTTGGATTGTAAGTGTCAATATGCCTCCAAGATCAAAGTTAAATTAATTAGTTGTATGTGCCTCCAAGATAAGTCGCCACAAAACAAATAAATTTTAAGCATGCTAATTAAGCTGTGATCTGAATACAGGTGGATGCTATGGACAAGAGCCTTAATCGGGTGCAAAACGGTAGAATTTGTGGAAGTTAACAGCGGAAGTTAACGTTCTAACAAGGAGTTATGGGAATTAAGAGGACATATATAGGAACACCATAGTCCATATATTAAATTTTATTTAATACTTTGGTTTTTTTGTTTAAGAAGTTACTATTTATACCTTTCAGAACAGAATCTATTTTCAAACTTGAAGAAAAATATTTAATTAAATATCAGCTCGTACTCTGTATTGACAATAAATCGAAATCATCCCGAGAAATATATATTTTTTGCTAACATGTAAATCTCCCAAAGTGGTTTCTCCTAATCTATAGACTTTTGGTGATGGAAAGTTGCTGCTCACGATCTCAGGAAAAGTGAGATAAGCCTAATCTAATTTCTCTCTGTTATGACGGAGAAGGAAGCACGAATATAGCCTATAGAGTTTAGGAAATCAGGAGTAAGTAGGACCACCTACAACTTTTGGAACTTTTTTATGTAAAAGTGTATTAGCATCTCCCTCTGTTTGTTACTGTAACAGTTTGCTTATACTGATAGAGTCGGGACGGTTACTCCTTATCACTCCTTAGTGGGGAGGTTATCAGGGTTTTGATTTGTTGATAACTATACATGCAAAAAATTTTCAGACCAGAATAAAAGATAATGAAGTATAGGAATAGTATATAATAGTATGAAGTCTCAGTCTACTTTAGATATTAGGATTTTTGGGATAAAACATGTGATACTCCACTCCATTTTTGTGAAACTCTCTCTCTCCAAAAGTTTAAAAACGAACATGATGGGATGTTTCACGCTGAGATGTTTTAGTAATAACTGAAAAATGAATGTATGAGCACTTTGATCTCAATGCTTTTTTTAGAGAGTTCACAGTTTATGTCCATTTGCGACATATTTGGTATCGTTAGGTTATAGACAAGAAGTGTACAATCATGTATTTAATTTTAATTTAAATAATAAAAAATTAATGTAAAGCATACATAATACGTTTGGTTGAAGAAATCTTTCGTACTTGTATCTACTTCTAACATTGAGTGGACACTTTGAAAAGTCGGACTGGACTGAAACTTTGTAGGACCGTTATGTACCTCTCTTACCACACTCCCGTAAAATGTCAAGAACGTCTGACAAGTTTATCGCATGTTTAGCGGTCTTCGGATATTTCCTGATTGCAGCAAAGAGTACTTCTACTAATAGACAGGAGTGTGTGGTGCCCACAATTTACAGGATTTACTAATTTTTGAAGTTAGTAACATGTCTGTGTAATTGAAATAACCTTGTTGCTTAAGATTACATCTTGCTTATAAGAAATATGGTCTTAAGAACTTTTTGTAAAAGAAGTCGACGTCTTCCGAAGACGGAAGACGCGTGTCTTCCGGAAGATAGCGACCGTGACTGCATGGGCGTCAACCATGCACCACCCAGTAGGAGGGTAGGTGTACCTACCAGGTAGTCCAAGGTAGTAGGTAGGTCAGGTAGGTCGGAGAACCCCTAATCGCGTAGGAAGATACGGGAGAAGCGCATTAGCGCAGAATCAGCGATTGCTTCTCGCATCGAATGTCACCGCACGCAGAAGATTGATTTTGGAGATGCCAAATTGAGTGAGGAAAAGCAAGCATAGTGAAATCATGGATAGCAAGGATGGAATCGAGGCCAGAGAGAGAGCGAGAGAAGGATTCTGTGAGAGCAGGAGGCACCATCGAAGCTGAAGGAGCGTTTAGACAGACGTTGCTAGTTCGACTTCTACAAAGCAAGAGCAGTCTTCTGGAGGTGTGAGAAGCCGAGTTGAACCTCTAGAAGCCGAGAATTGGTTCGAGAAGACTGTGTTGAGAAGACTGGAAGAAGTGATCTGGAAGCAAGACACGTCTTCTCGAGCTTCCGTGTAGATAATTGTATGATATTTTAGGTGGTAGTTGTTTGTTTAGGTCCAGAGCAACCTTCTGAAGGGACTGGAAGCCGTGTGGTTTTGTGAGAAGACGAGATTTCTAGATAAAACCCGTGTGTTTGTGTGTTTGAACAAATCTTAAACTTAGAGTAGCGATACTTGTGCAAATCCTCTGTGGGAACAATATCTTGTATACTAAACGGGCAAAAAGAGAAATCCTACGTCACTACATATAGTGAGCACTCGTTTTGGCGCCGCTGCCGGAGATTTCATCTTAGTAAGGACTGTTCTAAGCTTCCTGGATATATGTGCCAGTAGTTAGTTTCATTCTGAACTAACTTCGATTGTAGTTGAGTGTGTTGTGGGACTCTATCTTGCTAGAAGACAGGAACGCAACCAGAAGCTGATGAGACACATCAGGGGGAACTGGAAGAAGCCGCTTCCCTGCTTCCAAGAGCTTCTTGGAAGACTCGATCTTGAAAGACTACAGTGAGTGCAACATGAAACAGGAGAAGAAGACGTTCCGAACCTGTGTTACAGGTTGTTCAGATATCCAGTCTGCTAGATCTAGTATTAGAAGAAGAGGGACATCTCTTCTCAGCACTCTGGTGGATGTCTCCGACCAAAAGAAGAAGCAGAAGACGCACGGGTAAGACCCTGAGTGGGTACATTCATCCCAGCAAACCGCTTCTACAGAACAGCGGGTATCCCTGAGACACCAAAGGAAAGAAGAAGAGCTCAAGAAGATCCGTTTAGTAGATTTGGAAGAACCTTCCATCTCGAGCATTATCTTTGGAGAAGACAGAAGTCAATCGGGTGACCACGTGTATAAAGTAGATTTTGGTGCTGGTTACGCGGAAGACGTCTTCCCAAGTACGAAAGAGGCTTCTCAAGGTGAAGGAAGACTAGAGGAGATCGTTCCAGACGTCTCAGAAGACGACAGCGATAGTAGCTCTGACTCAGAAGACGACATTCGTGATTCAGACAGACCTGGACCTTTGAAAAGACCATCTCCACCACCTGGGCATGAGAGAGAAAAAGTTGGCAGTCGCATCAGTCGACAATCGACATGGCTTCTCACACTCGGCAGAAGTATCATCCGTATGATGATGATGCTGACGCGGATGACTTCATCACGATGTTCGAGACCATCTCCTGATCCAACAAGGAAGACTCTGATGTCAACAGACTCCGTGTATTTCTTAGTTTGATCGTAGGGAAGAGACGGAAATGGATGATGAGTTAGTAATGCCGCTTGGGCTACTCTGAAGGCAGCTTTTCTGAAGAGGTTCAGAGGAGTGGGCTATGACCGGATGACGCTCATAGAACTTCAGAGGCTCGAACGGAAGAAGAAAGAGACACTGCGGGATTACACCGAGAGGTTTTAAGACCTCCTGGATCACATCCTTCAGAACCAAGGAAGATCTGGTTATTGTGCTCAACAAGCCGTGGACTGGTACTTGGGAGGATTGTCTCAGGATATGGAGTTGTACTGCAGAAGAGGAGGAGGTGATGATTTAGTAGAAGTACAGAAGCATGCCGAGCAGTATGAAACCTTGAGCATCACTCGGAATATGAGAAAGACAAAGGAAAGACCTCGAAGAAGTCGAAGAAGCCTTCTAGGAAGTCCAAGAGGAAGTCCAAGTCCATTGAAACTGATAACAGTGATTCGGAAGCATCCTCTACTTCTGAAGAGTCTATTGTCGAAAGTTCAAAATCGGAATCTGAATTAGAGAGAAGACACGGAAGAAGAAGAAGGAGAAGACACGATTCAGGGAAGAAGTTGTGCAAAAGATTCCTCAGACTCAGATCATTCAGTCTGCACCTGATCCCCGAATCGATGAAGTTCTGAAGCAGTTTGCCGACCTGAAGGTTCATCTTTTGAACTAGAAGGACAAGCGGAAGCAACCAACGGCTTCCTGATCAAACATTTGGTGCAACCTTTGCAGCTCTTCCGGACATACCAGAGATCAGTGTACGCAAGACCATGCTGTTAATTGGGCAGGTTGGGAAGAAGACGATGAGGGATATCTACACGATCCTAGTGGAGAATCCTGCTATAAGATCGAGACGATACATCCATTCACCCCTACATCTCCTTATACACCTAGACACAGGGCTAGTAATGTACATACCAAGACGCCCTGACAATCTTCTTCATCACAACGACGTCTAAACCCTCTTCTTGGAGCATGTAACGATTGTGGAGAGACAGGACACTAGTGGTCCACCTGTCCTCATCCGAGAAGACAGATTGGTGTAGTGTCGCAAGATTACTCCTTTTGCCCATTTAGTATAAAAGATATCGTTCTCACAGAGGATTTGCACAAGTAACACTGCTCTAAGTTCTAAGATCTGTTCAAACACACAAACACACGGATTTTGCCTAGAAATCTCATCTTCTCACAAAACCACACGGCTTCCAGACCCTCCAAAGGTGCTCTGGACCTTAACAAACAACTACTAACTAAAATATCACACAACTATCTACAGAGAAGCTTGGGAAGACACTCCTTGCTTCCAGGTCACTTCTTCTGGTCTTCTCAGCACCGTCTTCCCGAAACAATTCTCGGCTTCTGGGGGTTCAACTCGGCTTCTCACACCTCCAGAAGACTGCTCCTGCTTCGTAGAAGTCGACTAGCAACGGCTGTTACACCTTACTCTCCCACATTCCAACGGGTTAGATTAATCACATGGTGTATGCCCCTTGTAGCCTTCCCAGGCTTCTGCCTATGGAAATGGTCTTCCTGTAGCACTATAACGACATTCACCTTCACGGAAGCTCAATAGAAGTCTCGGAAGCTCACTAGAAGAAGGTAAGAAGATGGGGAAGATGGGGAAGATGAGGAAGAAGGGAAAATCCAAACGAGAGAGAAACAAAATAAAAAGGAGAAATTAAGATTCCGACAGGTTTCTAGTCCGGATCCTGACTAACAAGCCATCACTGCTTGTAATAGTTTGAGGAGGAAGACAACAAACGTGCATACAGTTACACAGTCTTCTCCTTGAGGATGTAGTCTTCTGCTGTGAGAAGAAGGCTTCTTTCTTCTTCTCTCGCTGCTCCGACTACTCTGTCTTCTGGGATCTCTTACCCATAAGACCGTCCGTATGTTGTCGGAGTGTGATCCGTCTACCTAGGAAAGCATCGGGCTTCTGGCTGTGGTTGTTTACTCAAGAGGTTGGCTTTCAGGTCACAACAGGGGCTATAAACACTCACACAGGTGTGTAGGATCTTCTAATATGCTCAAAAGCGAAATTTAGGTCTAACTAGTAGTAATAGGTTTAGGCGGTGAACTTTGACACTCAAGGAGAGGAAAACTATGAAGGTGTAGACTTCTAAATTACCCCTACATGTAAATAAGGTCCTACTGAACACGCACACGAAGTTTCACCCTGAGATCAAATTCTAACAACGAGATGTTGACAGAAAAGTTCTGAGTAAGAAAATTATGGCAATTTTTGATACCCAGATGGCTATTTCAACCTAGAACAGAAGATTGGCTCGATGAATTTCAAATACTCTCACAGTATTTGAAGTCTACAAGATGTTGAACATCCCTGTGAAGTTGAACATCCCTGTGAAGTTGGGAGTACATCCTGAATGTACACAGAACTCCAGATCTCCTCCTCTGAAGTCGCTGCTCTAGATTAAGAGCTTTTCAGACCCCCTCAGCTTCAGCGGCCGCCCTGAATTACTCAGTCACTCAATCGATATGAAACGTCTTGGGAAATCATAGCCCTGCTGGCAGAGAACACAACCTCGAAGTTTTGAAGCAATTTCCTCAAATCTGCTGCAAGTGACACTGAAAACTCTAAATCCAACAAAAGTGATTCAATTCTAGCACAATTCAAACTTCAATTGGTCATAACTTCGTCTTTATTGCCTCAAATCGATCAAAAATTTCACTGGAAGTGCTTGGCATGACGAGCTCTATCTCCCTGTGCTCTCAGATTTCGAAGATCCCTCACCAAATGCTCGAACTCCACTCTAGAGCTCTGTTTCTAAATTTAGAGTTTAACAAAAGACAAAAACAGACCAATGGGAGTTCATAGCTCCACTTGGTTGTCCTTTAGTACCCTAAACCACGTGGCAACTTAGTTTTACTCATAGGCTACCACGTCAAGCTCCCTAGAGTGCCAGCGTAAAACTTAAACTACCTAAAACGACACGCAGCTCCGAAAAATAACTTAAATCAGCTAGAAAGCGTGCATGGGCGACACGCAAATACAACCCATGAGCTTAAGCTCTATCAACATGGTAATCAACCTACTAAGACTCAAAATAGTGTTAACACCGTATGCAAAGGTGTCAAACATATACATAAGCGGCTAGAAGTAATATAAGCTAACTTCTAGAACTACTAAACTCAAGCGTCAGAGTAGAAGTTAAGCATGTAGCCGCCAAGTAGCGCGACACCGTAAAATGTTTGTGTGTGTGCAGAACTCTGTAGCATATAATGTGTCATGCGTCTCCTGCACCGTAAGATGTTTGTGTGTGTGCAGAGAGCCCGATTTCCTACGCTGCAATCCTACTTATGCCTCTGCCTTGAGACGCAGAGGGAATCCCCTCCAATCTTCGACTGCAATCAGGGAGGGATGGGCACCGCCAGAAGGTTGTCACCTCACATGCATCTTAAACTACCTAAAATGACACGCAACCCTGAAAGATAACTTAAACCGGCTAGAAAGGGTGCATGGGCGACAAGTAAGTACAGCCAATGAGCTTAAACTTCTATCAGCATGGAAACCCTAAGTTATGTACTTTCACAACATAGATAAGCATGATATCATTTGCACAAGCGCAGGAGTGCTTGAACAAGATAGATAACATACTATCAATCTACTAAGATTCAAAATATATAAAACAATAGTGTCAACATCGTATGCAAAGGTGTAAAACATATGTACAAAGGACTAGAAGTAATATGAGCTAACTTCTAGAACTACTAAACTCAAGCGTCGAAGTAGAAGCCAAGCATGTAGCCGTCAAGAAGCGCGACAACGTGGATCCGAAGTGCTCCACTGGACGAGCCAAGCTGCGAATCTGCACAACTGCTGACAGTCACCGCCACTCAAGAAGAATGCTTCCTATGCACAATTGGGAGTGAATTCAAGAAAATCCTCCACCCAGAAGACACGGACAAAGCTTCTGCACTCAAATCAGCAATCCATTCCTCGAGAAGAAAGCACATTGGTATTGGGAAGCTCACTCCCTCTACTTTCTGCTCCTACTCCTCGACACACCAGTCTAGCCAGCAGGACTACACGAGGATGCCGTTCCCTGCTCCTAAACTGTCCACTATTTCTATCTACATCTTTGAACCATTGTTGGCAACGAGCATGCATACCCCTCCGGTGTAATCCCAGTCTATTCACATGTCTCTAACATTGGGTGTAGTGTGCACTGTGCGTAATGTGTCCCTACTCACAGTGAGGTGTATATGTGCATAGTGTGCTCAATGTGCCTAATGTGTGTAAAATCCTACTCTGTCATCCTACTTATACATCTGCCTTGAGGCGTAGAGGAAGTTCCCCTCCAATTACAACCATGGAGAGATGGGCGCTGTCAGAAGGCTGCCACCCCACATGCAAATGGTTTCTCTTCCTAATTAGCCATCCACCTTACTACTCCTGCGCTGCCTACTCTACCACATGGTCACCTATCTAATATTACACTAAAACTGCCACCTCCTAAGATAGCATGTTCGGTTCCTACTAAGTTTGGACAAGTCAACTTGTCTTCTGCGCTTTGCTGTCTACTCTAATTGCTCGGATGCAATTTCCATTTGATCTGCTCCTACCTGAACTCCTAACTCGGCTTCTGATAAGCTGGGAAGCCCTGCAATTACCTCGGGTATCACTGAGGTGGCTTCCTCCTCAACATTCGTCGCTAGCTCTGCTGCTGCTGCTTTTGCTTTTGCTTCTATCTCGCCAACTGATCTCCCGTTAGATCCCCCTTGGCTACGTACAGGTAACAGAAGAATGGAGTAAGATGTCCTCTCGCTGGGGTGCCTAAGTACACCAGCTCTGCCTGCACATATGCGTGGAAGAACGCGCCCCAATTGATAGGTAGTCCTTCCCAGATGACTTCCAGGAATTCAACGTCTTGGTCTCCAAGGTACCTTGTCTTCTGTGCCTTCCCTTTAGGAAAGAGGTGAAGGAACAGCTTCGTCAGAAGGCGCTTCTGCGGCTCTCGGTAAGCTTCAACCTTCCACTCGTTTCTTCCCTGTCTGTCCTCCAAGAAGAGACAAGTTGTGCTTCCAGGCACATGCCACTTCCTCGAGATCATGGGTAGGATCTTCTTCTCCAATTCGTATTTCTTGTTCTCTGCTTCTGACCTGTGGAAAGTTCTACGCCACCAATCTGCTGTCTAGGAAGATGGTCTTCCCCGAGCTACTCCTGCCTTCGCAGGTACACGGTTGCGGGGCGGCGTCGAGTTGAGAGTTTTCCTGGGAAGAGCGGAACCTTCTGGCTGTGATTTAACCGTGAAGGCTGTGTTGTGCCTACTCAAAGAAGTGTTGGGCTTCTGGTTGTGGTGGATCACTCAAGGGATAGGCCTTTCAGGTTACAACAGAGCACTGTGAACACTCATACAGATCTGTATGAACCTCTAATCTACTCAGAAGGCAAAGTTCAAGTCTAACTGATAGTAATAGGATCAGGCGGTGAACTTTAACACTCAAGAAGAGAGAAACTCCAAAGAACTCCAAACGGCTTGTTTGGAGTCTTGTTGGGTTCAGGATAGCTAGATCTACCTACTAGAGAAGACGGATATCAGTTTAGACGATCCGTTTGAGCGTGGTGTGCGGTTTTAAGCCGCAGGGAGGAGTTTTTGAAGGTTCGGTCACCTGCGATCAAAAAACGGCGATATCTAGACTATCGGGAGTCGGATCTGAAGGTTTCTTGAGCCAAAGGAGTCAGGGAAGGAGACCCTATCAACATTTGAAGATCGTTTGGCGAAACGAGAAAGTTCTCAGATAGGTCTTTTTCGGTTCATTCGCTACGAGTTTCGTCCTTTGAGTTCGTTAGGGACTTAATTGGTTGTGTACGACTTGTGGTAGCTAGCTTTAGCCAAGAGCTAGTGCGTGGATGTGGTTTGGATTTGGGTTTGGATCGCGTGATATTGTTGTGGCTCTGTTTGTTAGCAAAGAGAAGTTTCTCTTGCTTTGAGTTACGCTTCGGCGGTTTTGGGTTAGGGTTGTGATTCAGGGGTTTGTTTTAAGGCTTTGAAGTAGGTTACAGATCGCTCTGGTATGTTCATCAGTTTCGTGCTCTTAGGAGAAAGAACCGGCAGTGTACATACTTTTGGAGTTGGTATACATTGCGCGTTCGTTTTCGTGGTTGTTCTTCTCTGTCTTGTCTCTGTTCAACACACAGCATCTCCACAGCCAGGAACCTCGCGTTTTCCTGGACATCCTTCATGCAATATCCGACACGATACCGTACAACCCGAAAGCTAATGGATTGACAGAGAAGTCGAATGATCTTCTATGTAATATCTTGAATAAGGTAAATGTTAACCATACGTAGATTGGGACATGAAATTGCCATCTGTGTTATGGGCTTTCAGGATTTCACCCAAGGTCACGACCCAGAAGACACCCTTCTACCTAACTTATGGCATGACACCTGTTGTTCCCATCGAGTTAGAGGTCCCTACATACAGGTTAGCCGTAACCGAACGCATGGAAGAAGAAGAAAGCCAGGAGCAACGTCTTCTGAACTTTGTAGAGTTCGAAGAAGACAGAAATGCAGCTTTGGAGAAGACGTACGAAGTACAAGCACAACGTAAGGTGAACTATGATGGCAAGCTGAAGAAGGTAACCGTCGCAGATGGGGACTTGGTTCTTCTGTACGACAACAGATATCTTAAGTTCCCTGGGAAGCTTCATCTTCGCTGGATGGGTCCTTACCGAGTCTTGGAGGTCTTCACCAATGGCTTCTTGCAGTTGGAAGAGTTAGATGGTACGTTGATGACCACTCGTGTAAATGGGTGACGGGTCAAGAAGTACTGGACGTGAACAGAAGTGCTGAAGCGCTGATGTTTGCGGGGACGCAAACATGTGAGTGTGGGCGTATGTGGTGCCCACAATTTACAAGATTCACGAATTTTTGAAATTTTTAAGATTAATAACTTGTTTGTATAATTGAAGAAGCTTTGTTACTTAAGATTACGGCTTCCTTAGAAGGAAGATGAACTTATGACATTTTTCGCAATAAGAAGTTGACTTCTTCGGAAGACGGCCGTCTTCGGGGAAGCGTCTTCTCAGTTGTGTCTTCGAGAGACGACGAAAGACAAAAGACGGCGGAAGACGGAAGACACGTATCTTCTGGAAGACAGCGACCGTTGAAGCCTAACCGCGTATTCCTCAGTAAAGTAGTAGGTGTACCTACCAGGTAGCACCAGGAAGGTTAGGTAGGTCAGGAAGGTCGGGTAAGTTGAGAACTCCTAAACTGCACGAGAAGATGCGAAGCAAGTGCATTAGCGTAGGAACACTACCGCTTCCCTCATCGAGGTCGGTTTGTGTCTAGAAGATCAAATTGAGAGAAGATTGAATTGAGAGGCGATCGAGTTGAGAGAGGACCAGCAGAGTGAAATTGAGTAGAGCCGAGATCGATTCGCAGCTAGAAAGAAGGCGAGGGCGAATTGCCGAGGATAGGAAGCACATCGAGCTGAAGGAGTCTTCTGAAGACTCCCGGAAGCAGACATTGAAAGACGACTGAGAGGAATCGGAGGTGGAGTCTTGTTCGATTGAGGAGTGGCAAGACGTTGACGGCAGCAGCAGCTTGGTGGAGTCGCATTAGAGCTAGGGACGGAGTCGGAAGTGCGTGGAAGATTGAAGACACTACGGAAGCAGACAGAAGATAGTTTGAGGTTCTTCCCATGTTCTCTTCCCTTCCGCCCTGCTTCTCGCCTCTTGTTTTGTATCCCCCGCACTTCCCCGATTGTTTGCAGACAAACCCATCGATCGTTTTCCCATCCTGAATTTTCTTATTGTGAAATTGAGCGCGGAAGCGTTGCTCAATTTTCGACAGTCATCTTCTAGCTTCTTCCCGGGGCAATCAAGCTTCCTTGACAGTCATTCTGAAGAAGATCTGAACATCTTCAGAAGACGCTTCTGAATGTCTGAAGTCTTCGGGAGTTTAGGAATATATGCAATTCGTATCGAGAAGTGGATTGGATTTGCTTTTGTGTTGAGAGAGGCTTGGTACGAATCCTGAGTGACTTGGTGAGTTGTTTATTGTTTCGAGAAGCTGAAAGTTGGGAACCAGGCCTGTGCCTCCCGATCTTCCAAGCTTCTCAAATCCACATCTTCTTGGAGAGACTAGAAGACTGGAAAGGCTGGCAGAATGCGCGAGAAGACGTGAGGGTCCGTTACGGGTCTCTTTTGTCCGACCCATAGCAGCCTATTCCTTCTTCTTCCCGAACTTAGAAGAGAGTTGTGAGAAGTCTTGCTGGCAGAATCTGGAGAGAATGGCCGATGATCATGTCTTCCCGTCATGCAGCAAGCTTCTTCTGAGTGCGTATGAGAGGTGAGAAGTCGGAAGAACAGAATGCGAATGACTTGTGTCTGTTGTGAGGTTAGATTGCGTGTAGGAAGCAGAAGACAAGTGAGACTAGTGAAAGGAAGCTTGGCTTTGGGAAGTCTTTTGAGAACGTTATTGAATCGGAAGCTGTCTCGGGAGTCTTCCCAGAGGCCACTGTCACTGTAGGAGCCCGCAACCATCTTCTGAACCTGTTATACACTCTACTTCTCGCAAATCTTGTATCTTCTGTTAGGAAGTAGGATGTAATGCAAGGTAGGTTGTCTTCTTAGGAATCCATGCGAGGCCTTGCTTAGTTAGGATTGTTTAGATATATCTCGGAAGACGAGAGCTATTTAGGAAGCACTGTTAGAATCCCGGAAGACGCAGTAGCTGTCTTCTGGAAGACTAGATTCGTCTTCTGAGAGTGGAAGCTAGACTGTGAGAACTTGGGAAGGACTGAGCCTTCGGCTCACAGTAAGTACGTGTGGCTTAGTGCAACAAAGTTTCAAGTATGTCGATGCATCCTCGAGGGTTGGTGTTACCGGCAGCAGAGTTGGCCGAGGCCAAACCCTTCATCAAGGAGTTGGGTCTCGACTTCTTCCTGTGAGATTGGAACCTCGCCGACCAAGGTCTTCTGGAGGAGGTTTGGACCGCATTACCGCTGTCATGATGTGAATCATTTCACATAGTGAATGATTCACCTCTCTGCTAGGAGTTAATCTCTCTGAGTGAAGTTAAGACGTAAGAGAAGTCGATTATGGAGGCTGTGGACATTGGCGGCTACGGGTTACGCTTCTACTCCGACACTTGAGAGTCAGTAGCGGTAGAAGTTAGCTTGATGTTACTCCTAATCCTTCATGCATATATTAACACCGTTGTGTTATACGTTTTAAGTCTTAGTAGACTGATAGTATGCTAGTTATCTTATTCAAACATTTTTGCGCTTGTGCAAGTGACTTCTTACTGGTCTATGATGTTCAATGTACATAACTTAGATTTACCATGTTGATAAGGTTTAAGCTCATTGGTTGTACTTACGTGTTGCCCATGCACGCTTTTTAGTTTATTTAAGTCTACTTTCAAGGCTGCGTGTCGTTTTAGATAGTTTAAGCTTTACGCTGGTATTTTAGGGGAGCTAACATGGTAGCCTATGAGTGAAGTTAAGTTACCACGTGGATTAGGGTACTAGAGGACAACCAAGTGGAGCTATAAACTCCCATTGGTCAATTTTTATCTTTTGTAAAACTCTAAATTTAGAAACAGAGGTCTAAAGGAGAGTTCGAGCTTTTGGTGAGGACACTGCGAAATCTGAGAGCTATTCATAATATCGAAATAACACTTGGAAAAGGTGGCACCAGGTTTTGCTCATTTACAAGGACTTTATTTTATGTTCGGGATGGATTGGTGTGGTTCCTCTACGCCTAAGACACACAAGAAGATAGAGCTCGTCGTGCCAAGCACTGTCAGTGAAATTCTTGATCGATTTGGAGCAATAAAGAAGGAGTTATGCCCAATTGAAGTTCGGATTATGCAATAAACTACGTCACTTTTGTTGGATTTGGGGTTTTCAATGTCAATTGCAGCAGAATTGAGGAAATCGCTTCAAACCTTTGTGGTTGCGTTCACTGTCAGCAGGGGTACGACTGTCCAAGAAGTTTCAAGTCAATTGAGTGAGTGAGTAATTCAGGGCGGCCGCTGAAGCAGAGGGGGTCTGAAAAGCTCTCAATCTAGAGCAGCAACTTCAGAGAACGAGATCTGGAGTTCTGTGTACAATCAGGAGTCCTAACTTCACAAGGGTGTTCAGCATCCTGTAGAATCCAAATCCTGTAAGAATCTTCGAAAGTGATCAAGCCAATTTTCTGTTATAGGTCGAAATAGCTGTCTGAGTACTAGAAACTACAGCAATATCTTTGATCAGAACTTTTCTGTCCATATCTTGATGTCAGAATTTGATCTCAAGCTGAAACTTCGTGTGTGTGCTCAGTGGGGCCTCTTTTACATGTAAGAGAAATTTAGGAGTCTGAACCATCATAGTCCCTTGCAAAACCACTCGAGAAATTTGATCGTAGATTGCAAAAAACTAACGTAAATCGGCTCCCTGCGGCTCAAACTCGCTCACCACACCCAAACCAACAATCCAATTCACGTACAATCTTCTCCTATGAGTAGATGAAGACTCCTTGATCGCGTAGGCACTAAGAACGAAGAGCTTAGCTCACCGATCACGAAGAACAGCCCAACCTCAGGTCGCAAGTGAAAGAAAATCTGATGTAAGCGCTTCCCTGCGAGCCAATTTCACTCAGAACTTCCAAACCGCCCGATGAAAACTGGTATCGTCTTCAATTTCCTGTAGAACTCGGTGTTCTGATCCCGATGGATCCAAGGACAGCAAGTTTGGATTCCGGAACGGCCCTAACGGTCCAACTCTCCTTCACAGATAACTGAAATCTTTAAATCTGCTTCCTGCGTCTCAATTTCCCTCAGTACACACCCCCCAATCCGTCTCTTTACAAACCGTCTTAACCTGTGCGTAGCCTGCACAGTTCTGAACGCAATGACATCTTGCGCGCGTGTATTGGACTTCCCAAATCCTCAAACCATCCACCGACAGATCGCAGACGCAAGTTAGCCCCTAAGCTGCCCCCTTGTTACAATCTTTGTACGTACGAACTTCACCCTGAATAATAATAAGATGGCCCCTTGCGTCTTTGATATAATGCCTGAAGCCTCAAATACCCAATCAGCAAGTAACTAGGACCTAGCTTGATTTTGCCTTCTTTCGAATCGCATAACTTCTTCTCTAGATGTCCAAATGAAGTAAACAAGATATCCATGGAAAGCTGACAACGAGCTCTACCCATTTATGCGATAAAAGTGAAGATCCGAAGTTGTGCCAAAAACTCGTAAGCTGGGGCCTAGCTTGTTTTCTCCATCTTTCGAGTCCTGTAACTTCTCCACTAGGCGTCCAAACGAAGTAGACAAAGTGCCTATGGAATGCTGATAGGGAGCTCTATCCACTGATGCGATGAAAACGAAGATCCGAAATGGTGCCAAAAGCCCATAAGCAAGGGCCTAGCTTGTCTTCTCATGAGTGTTTTTTGGAGCGACAAGCATCGAACTTTGAATTTCATATAGGAGCCGGTCCACGACACGACATCCACCCCCTCTAAACCTGTGCATCCTCCGGTATGCACCAGAGATACCAACCAAGGAGTGGACCGGCACGCACCTCGTCTTATTGTCCTACTTCCCATCGTAGTCAACCTCATCTTCAATGTCTTCTGCATAATCCTCATCCTCAAACTGAAACTCCGACAAGATATCTGCTAGGTCGATCTCCTCATCTCTCTTTTTGAAAATCTTTACGCGTTTACCTGCCACTGGCACGTTCAAGCTCGCTCCGTCCAACTCTTGCAGAGCGTAAGTTGCGTTGTCATGAACCTTCTTCACCACATACGGACCAAACCATCGCCCGGAAAAACTTCCAGAGCGCACTATGTTGGTTATCTAGACTGTTGTCGTAGACTAACACCCTATCACCTTCCTTGATTTCCCTAGGTCTCAAACGATGTCGTTGATCAAATCTGACCTTGTTCTTCAACCGTGCTTCTCGTAGTCTATCCAAAGCAGCTTGGATATCCTCAGGTCTTCTCTCTAGCTGCCTAATTCGAATAGCAAGAAGCTCTTCCCTAGTCAGATTGTCTTCCCAAGGTAACATACTCCATGTCAAAATGTGTTCTTCAATCGACATGATAGGTTTCTGACCTGTGATGAGTTCCACTGGCATGTAACATGTCACCGAGCTGTGCGTCGTTCTATCTGCCCATAACGCAAATGGTAAGAGTCGAGGCCACTCGCGCACCCTTCCATTGCAGGCCTTTACCAAAGCCTTCACAATGGGTGGATGACCACGTTCACTCTTGGCATTCCCTTCGGGGTTGTAAGCAGTTGTCAGTGACAACCTCACCCCGCACCTTGCAAAGAATTCCCGAGCCTCATGTGCATCTAACTCTCCTCGATCTGCAGTGATCTTTCCCACACATCTATATCGACAAACAACCTCTTCCAAGAGAAATTTACATACCCCATTAGTTGTCTTTGTCCGAAGCGCCCTACCCTCGACTTGATTTGAAAGATCTTCTCTAGCAAGTACCAAGTATCTCATCTGCCACAATCCAACCGGCATAATCACCAAGTCTACCACCCACTTGAAGTGGATTACCAACGGATAAGTCAGGTGTAATCCGTCACGATGTCGGATGTTCAAATACATCCTTGTACGAAGCTTCATTGTCGTGAAGCTTCTGCTCTCCTCCACTAGTTGAAACTGATCGTACTCTGAATAAAGATCTCTCATTGAGTAAATTGCTCTTCCTCCAAACGCTTCAGCAAACTCATCCACAATCGATCCCACTCCAGCATTTCTGATTGTTACTGCGTTCACCGGCTGCATGTCTTGGATGAACCGCAACGACCCATTCTTCTTAGGCACTGTAAACCATCTGCTCGAATATGGTGCAAACGACGGCTCCAAGATCTTCATCCGCATCTTCTCCTTCAGCAACTCCACTAGTTTGGGCAAGTGAGCCCGCTGTACTAGAATTGATCTCAGGTTCCATGGCACATGCAGTACCGTGAAGATAACCATCGGGGTAACAACGTACGGGTCTACACACCCAATCTCATGTGGCTCAAAAGCAAATGCTTTCCCATGTCGTGAAAGCATCTGTTTGAAGCAAATCCTCTCTTCTGGTAGAAGAGACCAATCAGATCCAATCTTCAGCTCTTCAAGGGTCTTCTCCGTGAACTTGTGTCCTATCATTGCAAGATCTCGCAAACTCTTCTCCTTTGAAGCTCGATCCATCTGTTGGTTAGTGTCTTCCGGCAAAGGACCAGCAACTGACTTTATCTTCCTATCCACTGTCTTGTACCTTGTCTCAACTCGAACCTCCGGTGCACGGAATGATTCGATCACCGAATAGACCTCCCTGGAATGAATCTGCACGACCTTATCCATATCCTCCCATCCAATAGACATAATCTCTCGCAAAGGATCTTCCAACCCATCCTCTTCATAAACACCAGAAATCCATTCATCTCCTTCTAGCTCACCCAACTCTTTCAACATCAACTCAACATCACGCAAATGTTTTTGTTCTTTTCTTCTCAGCTCTTCTACCTTCTTGTAGATAGCAATCCCACACTCTGAAAAACCAACAAACCATGTACAAAAGGCACTATCTCCATCAAGCGAGAGTACCTTCTCCTACGCACCACCACAATCTTGCTCTATAGTGGTACTCAATGAAAATCCTTGAACTCGTCACTCACCTTTGGAAGCGCTCTCTCTCTCAACCGATCTCGATTGCGCTCGTGATTGGACGGTACAGTCAAGAACTGTACCGCTCTCTTCCCATCTTGACTTCGGATCCTAGCATAAGCAGATCTGTCGTCTAGCACCTTTGTCTCCATCCGAGTTGCTATGATGAAAGGTTGGTCCAGAATGAGTGGGTATGATGTTGCTTCCTAAACAAAAAATTCTGCTCAATAGCAACATCATCGATGCGCACTCTGATGTCTGGACAAGCTCCATACAAGTCTCGTCTCGTGTTGTTGGTTGCTCTTATGACCCATCCATGTTATGTGTCGATCGGCCACTTCTTCTTCTTGTACAGCTCCTTCGACATGATGTTGATTTCTGATCCATGATCGATCAAACTCAATCATGGATCAGAAATCAACATCATGTCGGAAACGTTGATGAAGCTCGTAGCTCGAGCCCAGTGACTGTGGCTGTAATGACTTGAGCTCTGCTTCCCATCCTCCTCTTCATCCTCAAAATGCATCCTGCGCATTCGATCTCTTTCTTCCTCTGGAGAATAGACACTGCACTTTGCAAGCTCTCTCTCCTCATCCACAGACATCCTAGTATCCAAAGCATGCGATAAACCAGTCTCATCCGTAATCTGTCGCTTTCGTTTGATGACATCGATGATGACATCATGAAACTCGCGCTTAGCGATGCCCAACACTTCTCTCAAGGTAAACTCCACCTTCGCATTCAGAATGCAATCTTCCAAGACTCCCTTCAAGTCTGTTGAAGCCTCGATATCCGACTGTAGCTTGTATGCAGCCGGCTTACCTTTCTCCTTCTGAGAATTCTTCACTCTTTCCTTCGATGGAGAGGGAGCATCATCCATCGGTAGGTCTTGAGCTCCTGCATACCGAAGCTCTTGGTGAACCTTCTCCTCTCGAGTCTGTCTCTTAGAAGAAGTTCCTTCCCCTGCATCCTCTGAATCTCGCCTTCTCTTTTCTTCCAACAACGCTTCGTGTTGGTTCTTGGCGATGTACGCATGCACCGATAGAGCTTCTATCGGATCCTCCCATCCAGTATCCCTTCTGATCGTAGCAGTTGTCCTCATCAATGTTTCACGTGCCATCTTCCCTTTCTGTTTCATGGAGATGACAGATGACCACAATCCACTTGGCTCAACCTCCTTGTTGAAACTCCTCTCAGCTTGATCCTCAACCCTTGTGCCATAAGTTTTAGCTTCCACGATTGCAATTGCTTGCGCTGATAGGTGGTCCTCAACCAACTTCTTCATCCCTCCTCTACCAAAGTTGGTCTGAAGAAATGCACCAGTATCCCTCAATGCTACCTTCCCATCTTTCCAGAAGATCACCCCTTGCTGTAAGGTATCACTGAACTCCTTGCAATCTCTACGCGGATGATCAGTACCATTGCACCAGATACACCGCTGGATCCAATCTTGCTTCTCAACAAGTTTCGCTCCGCTTGTAGACCCTTGTTCCTCCAATCTGGTGAGCTTGATCTGCAGGTCTCGCGTTCCACGCATGATCTCCTCAAGACTTGAGTCCTTCTTCGGAGATACTATCGGTGTCTGAACAACTGGAACAGCAGGAGCAACCGGCACTACCTGTCTAGCAACAGGAACAACTGATCGAACTACAGGAACATGTGTTATAGCTGTTGGTGTTGGTGTCAGTCTCCTAACAGGGACCTTCTCTCACCTCCGCTCCCTCTTGGTGAGCATACCAACAGCTTCTTCAACCTTCTTCTAGCTACTGGTCAATCGATCGTCCTCCTCCCGGTCTTCCAGAAGTACCTCTAGCTTCTCCTGCAACTTCTCATCTGCAGCCCGAAGAAATAGCTATGTCTTGTTGGACTGCAACGTCAACTTCTCCATCCTGGTCAGCCGTGAAAACTGCTTCTCAAACTCCCTGAGCAACTCTGTAGCTTGTAAACCTTTCCTCGGTTGCTCAACCCACTCCAAGAATGACTTCTTGGTGACTCGATCAGAGTCCTCCAAGAAATACTCATCCATCAAAGCACGAGCAAACGTCTCTCAGTCCTTGTTAAAATGCTTCGTTAGCATTTTAACATGATCTCTAATCTCTGGAGCTGCTCTTAACTCAAACGTCTCAATCATCTCATCTTTTGAGACCCGGTTCAGCTCCATCTCCTTCACATAATGCCTCAGATATCTTGAGATATCTCTCCCATCAAACTAGTCAATCTTGCTGACCACCGCTTGTAGCGCCTTTGTTGTCAAAGCTTCCTTCCGCTCATCAGACTGTTGCTGTCGTAAGAACATAGTGAAAGCTTGGAACATCGATGCAGTCGCTGGATCCAACTGCACCTTCGGCAACCCACCTGAACCACTAGCTCCATCTCCATCACCTTTCTCATCCCCACTCATGATTGCCAATCTCTTCTTCAAAGTTCACACAAAAGAAATCTCCACCTCAGACTTTCACGTCGAGTTCACCACCGTATCGTGTCGGATATTGCGTGAAGGATGTCCAAGAAAACGCGAGGTTCTTGGCTGTGGAGATGTTGTGTGTCGAACAAAGACAAGACAAAGAAGAACAACCACGAAAACGAACGCGCAATATATACCAACTCCAAAAGTATGTACACTGCCGGTTCTTTCTCCTAAGAGCACGAAACTGATGAACATACCAGAGCGATCTGTAACCTACTTCAAAGCCTTAAAACAAACCCCTGAATCACAACCCTAACCCAAAACCGCCGAAGCGTAGCTCAAAGCAAGAGAAACTTCTCTTTGCTAACAAACAGAGCCACAACAATATCCCGCGATCCATACCCAAGTCCAAACCACATCCACGCACTAGCTCTTGGCTAAAGCTAGCTACCACAAGTCATACACAACCAATTAAGTCCCTAACGAACTCAAAAGGACGAAACTCGTAGCGAAGGAACCGAAAAAGACCTATCTGAGAACTTTCTCCTTTCGCCAAAAAATCTTCAAATGTTGATAGGGTCTCCTTCCCTGACTCCTTTGGCTCAAGAAACCTTCAGATCCAACTCCTGATAGTCGAGATATCGCCGATTTTCGATCGCAGGTGACCGAACCTTCAAAAACTCCTCTCTGCGGCTTAAAACCGCACACCACGCACAAACGGATCGTCTAAACTGATATCAGTCTTCTCTGGTAGGTAGATCTAGCTACCCTGAACCCAACAAGACTCCAAACAAGTCATTTGGAGTTCCCCTTGCAAAACCACTCGAGAAATTTGGTCGCAGATTGCAAAAAACTGACGTAAATTGGCTCCCTGCGGCTCAAACTCGCTCACCACACCCAAACCAACAATCCAATTCACGTACAGTCTTCTCCTATGAGTAGATGAAGACTCCTTGATCGCGTAGGCACCAAGAACGAAGAGCTTGGCTCACCGATCGCGAAGAACAGCCCAACCTCAGGTCGCAAGTGAAAGAAAATCTGATGTAAGCGCTTCCCTGCGAGCCAATTTCACTCAGAACTTCCAAACCGTCTGATGAAAACTGGTATCGTCTTCAATTTCCTGTAGAACTCGGTGTTCTGATCCCGATGGATCCAAGGACAGCAAGTTTGGACTCCGGAACGGCCCGAACGGTCCAACTCTCCTTCACAAGTAACTAAAATCCTCAAATCTGCTTCCTGCGTCTCAATTTCCCTCAGTACACACCCCCCGATCCGTCTCTTCACAAACCGTCTTAACCTGTGCGTAGCTTGCACAGTTCTGAACGGAATGACACCTTGCGCGCGTGTATTGGACTTCTCAAATCCTCAAACCATCCACCGACAGGTCGTAGACGCAAGCTAGCCCTTAAGCTGCCCCCTTGTTACAGTCTTTGTACGTACGAACTTCACCCTGAATAATAATAAGATGTCTAGCTCATAAGCAAGGGCCTAGCTTGTCTTCTCACGAGTGTTTTTTGGAGCGACAAGCATCGAACTTTGAATTTCATATAAGAGCCGGTCCACGACACGACAACGACGTCGTCTTCTGATGCTTTATCCTGAAGTACTGGGTCAGGAAGGAAATAGTATCATTTAAAAAATGAGTATCCCTATCTGATATCAATTCCAGCGGGCATCCGTATCGAGTGATAATGTTGTGCTAGAGGAACCTGGCTACCACTGCAGCGTTGTTCTTCCTTGTGACTTCGCCCTCCACCATCTTGGTAGCATAGTCGGTAGCTATCAAAATGTACCGTGCTCGCGTTCTTCTAGCCACCGGGGCGATAAGCCCAACAAAGTCGATTCCTCACTTTTCAAAAGGAGCAAGCGGAAGAATGGGAGTAAGAGGTCACCTAGTAGTAGCTGTTGGTCTTCCCACCCTCTGGCACGCATAACATTTTTTGATCTCCTAAAAAGTGTCTCTGTACATGATTGACCACCAGTAACCGGCGTCCAACATCTTCTTCACTGTGATCTTCAGCCCGTAGTGACCCTCAGCATCTTCGTAGTGAAGCCCCGTGATCACTGGCTTAATCTCTGAAGGTTCGAGGCATCTCTTTAGCTTCTCGTCATGTTCTTTCTTAAACAGGATACCCTGAAAGATGACGTAGGGACCTGCCTTTTGTAAAAAGACAGCCTTCTGCTCTGCATCTAATCCCTCGAGGTACTGTTGGTCTTCCAAGAACTTCCTTAAGTCCTTGAAGATCGATTCTTCTGTGGAAGAAGCAAAGACCGGATCAGAAGATCTAGTCTCGTCTTCTGAGAAGCAGGCGATACCCCCCCCCTCAAATGAAAGTGTCTCTGCGAAAACTGAAAACAACTTCTCGTCAAGGAACTCATCTTCCACTTCATCTTCTCGTCGTTCCGTCTCCAATCTGGACCAGGCCTGTAATCAACTGTGTAAGTAAATTCCTGGAGTAGAAGAATCCACCTAGCTATCTTACCAGACAAATCTGCTTTCTTCACAAGATGTTTCAAAGAAAAATGATCCACATAGAAGACAAACGGGTTGGCTAGAAGATAGTGTCTAAACTTCCTACAAGAGTAAATCATGCCAAGACACTCCCTTTCAGTTGTAGAGTACTTCTTCTTTGCATCACTGAGTTGTCTTCCCGCATAGTAGATGGGATAATCCTTCTTTTTCTCATCTTTCTGACTCAATACCACCCCTATGGCGAAAGCAGAAACATCCACGTAAATGTGGAAGACTCTCTCCCAATCAGGTGACCTTAGGACATGGGATTCTGACAGAAGTCTTTTCATTTCTTCGAATGTTGCTGCTGCTCAGAAGACCAAATGTAAGGTTCGTCCTTCTTCAGCAACTTGGTAAGTCTTCCTGCTACCTCTGCATACTTGTCAATAAACCTCTTGTAGTATCCTACGTTGCCTAGGAAGCTTCTCAACTGAGTCATGTTAACAGGTGGGTGAAGTTTCATGATGACTTCTATCTTAGCACAGTCGACTTCTATACCTCTTCCAGAAATCCTATGTCCTAGCAAAATTCCCTCTGACATATCAAAGAAGCACTTTTCAGGATGAAGAGCCAAACGATGCTCTCTACACTTCAAAAAACACTTCCTTAGAAATATCAGGTGATCTTCTTTCGATCCAAACACACAAAAATCATCCAAGAAGATCTTCATAAATGTGCGAAGATACTCCTTGAAGATTGTAATCATCAGTCTTTGGAATGTGGCGGGTGCGTTGCATAAACCAAACAGCATTTGATTGTACGCGTACGTGTCCCAATCAGTAGTGAAAGTGGTTTTCGACTTGTCTTCTTCTCTGATTGAAACTTGGTTGTACCCAGAATACCCATCCAGGAAGCTGTACAACTCATGTCCTCCTACCTGGTCTAACACAGAGTCGGTGAAGGATAAAGGATGATGATCCTTTTTCATGGCCAAGTTCAGCTTCCGGAAGTCCTGACACACTCGGATCTTATCTGTTTGCTTCTTTGGCACGATGACAATAGGAGCTACCCACTCACTACTAAGTACTGAGAAGATGACTCCCGCCTTCAGGTATTGATCGATCTGGTCCTTCACCAGAAGTGAGTACTTGGGATTGAGCCGATACTGTCTCTGCCGTGCAGGAACAACACCTTCCAGCAAATCAATGTGATGCTCTCTTAGCTCTCGAGGTATGTCCTTCATGTCTTCTATGGTCCAAGCGAAGACGTCCTGGAACTTTGTCACAGTTCTCTAAAGTCTTCCAACTGCTGTCCCTCGATCACCTTGGAAAGCTTCAACTTCTTCCCAGGAGCAATCTCCGTTTCTTGAAGATCATCCGGGTTTACCATTCCTTCAGTGTGACTGTACTCACTAGCACCAAAGTATTCCGGTTTGAGAGCTTATCCCAGTTCAGATTCATCTTCTGGAAGACCAACTGTCGGATCTTCTGAAGGGAAGACGGTATCTTCGTCTTCTGGAAGACCAACTGTCGGATCTTCCGAAGGGAAGACGGTACTTTCGTCTTCTGGAAGCTCTTCTTCCGCAATTTTGTAGCACTCAATGTATCCACAGATCACTTCTTCTGCTACTTCTGTAGTACACAAGTTATTCACCACAAACTCATCATATCCCTCATCAATGTCAGAAGACGCAGCTGAGTCTTCTGACGTGTATCTCTCTGTCGTAGAAGGAGTTTCACCTTGGTGTCCAATCTTCATCCAAGGAAGCGAGACCTTGGTCTTCTCACCTGGCTTGGGTGTAGGATTGGGAAACCTCAAACGATGTCTTCTCCAATCGGTATTTACATTTGCAGCATACAGCCATGGTCTTCTTATCAACACATGATATCCAACCTTAGCTACAAGTCGCAAAATGATGTAAGTGAGGTAAAAAGATACTCCCCCAATTACCGTCAAGACATCTTTCAGTTGCCCCAAAGGTCATCTTCTGGTCTGGTCCGTCATTCTGAGAATTCCCGGAGTAGGCTGGAACCCAGTGAAGCCTAGGGCATGCGCAGTTTCTTCAGTCATGATGTTAACTCCGGAGCCGGAATCAATGGGTACCTTCTTCAGAAGACAGCCATGGATCTCCATATCAAGTTCTGGGGCTCCCAAGTCCTCATGCTCTATCCTTAGGATCGGGGTGCTCTGAGGAAATTTAGCTATTCTCCTCTTCCTCGATCCTCGAAGCACAGATTGTAACAGCTTCCTGTAACCACGTTGTCATCCAAAAGCTGTTGGAAGGTTACATCCGCCTTCTGATTCCAAAAGTCTCACAAGAAGTCATAAGGGGATCGTTTCAGAAGAGTGACTGGTGTTTCCAACAGAGAAGATGTAGTAGTTGCTTCCTTGGATGGAAGACCAGAATGATGTCTTCCCTCGACTGGAAGCTGTTCCCGTGAGACAGGGACTACCGTAGTCGGTGGAGGAAGCTGCTGTACTATCTTCCGTCGCTTCTCCAACTCTTCTTGCATGATCGCTTCAACTTCTTACCTAATGTCAGGAGCAAAGTACTTCGGATCTTCTCGGTCGTAAGTAGGAGAAGAAGGCCGCTCAGGGGAAGATGACCTCTCCTTACGCTGCTTCTTCTTCTTGATCTCCTTCTGACGGGATTCTGACTTCCCTTTGCTTCTGGTACTTATCTTGAACACTGCTTCATCCAGGATTTCTTCTGGGGGCCAGCTGTTTGAATCCGGACAAGGGCTCCAAACAGTGCCATCCGCCAAAGTGAAAGAGGAAGCTGCCTCAAGTGACTTCATCTTCTGAGCTGCAGTTGTCTTATGCAGTCGAGGTTCCTTTCCTTCGCGCTTCTCGGGGTCTGGTTCGTCTTCCTCGATATGGAGACAATCCGTACAATCCGTACAATCCCCAAGACCTTTTTCTTCTATCGTGATGTGTTGTACCACTGCTAGCTCGAGTTTAGAAGCTGATGCATCTTCTGCAAGAGGCGTGGTCTCTGCAAATCTAACCATTTGTCGTGGGCGTAAGGTCTGAGGACAATTTCTCGTGAAATGTCCTGCTTCCTTACAGTTTTCACACAAGGGCACTTGCCCAATCTGTCTTCTCGGATGAGGATAGGTGGACCACCAGTGTCCTATCTCTCCATAATTATTGCAAGCTCCAAGAAGAGAGTTTAGAGTTCGTTGTGATGAAGAAGGTTGTCAGGGCGTCCTAGTCTGTACATTACTAGCCCTATCTCTAGGTGTATAACGATTATATTGGGCGGGAGGAGTAGGAGTGAACGGTTGTATCGTCTCGATCTTATAACAGGCTTCTCCACTGAGATCGTGTAGATATTCCTCATCGTCTTCTTCCCAGCCTGCCCAATTTACAGCTTGGTCTTGCGTACACCGATCTCTGGTGTGTCCGGAAGAGTTACAAAGGTTGCACCAAAGGTTTGGTCGAGAAGCCGTTGGTTGCTTCCGCTTGTCCTTTTGGTTCAGAAGATGAACTTTCAGGTCGGCAAACTGCTTCAGAACTTCATCGATCCGGGGATCAAGTGCAGACTAAAGGATCTGAGTCTGAGACATCTTCTGCACAACTTCTTCCCTTGATCGTGTCTTCTCCTTCTTATTCTTCTGCGTCTTCTTCTCTTGTTCAGATTCAGATTCTGAACTTTCGACAGTAGACTCTTCAGAAGTAAAGGATACTTCTGAATCACTGTTATCAGTTTCGGTAGACTTGGACTTCCTCTTGGACTTCCTAGAAGACTTCTTCGACTTCTTGGACTTCTTCGAGGTCTTCCCTCTATCTTTCGTCATATTCCGAGTGATGCTCGAGGTTTCATACTGCTCGGCATGCTTTTGTACTTCTACTAAATCATCACCTCCTCTTCTGCAGTACAACTCCATATCCTGAGATAATCCTCCAAGTACCAGTCCACGGCTTGCTGGGAACAATAACCGGGTCTTCCTTGGTTTTGAGGGATGTGATCCAGGAGGTCTTCAAACCTCTCGGTGTAATCCTGCAATGTCTCTTTCTTCTTCCGTTTGAGCCTCTGAAGTTCTATGGGGGTCATCCGATCATAGCCCACTCCTCTGAACCTCTTCAGAAAAGCTGCCTTCAGAGTAGCCCAAGCAGCCATTACTAACTCATCATCCAACATTTTACTCATCCATTTCCTTCCCTTCCCTACGATCAAACTAGGAAATACACAGAGTTTGTCGGCATCAGAGTCTTCCTTGTTGGATCGAGAGATGGTCTCGAACATCGTGATGAAGTCGTCCGCGTCAGCATCAACGTCATACAGAAGTACTTTTGTCATGTCGACTACCGGTTGATGCGACTGCCAACTTCTTCCTCCCTCAGGTCCAGGTGGTGGAGATGGTCTTCTCGAAGGTCCAGGTCTGTCTGAATCACGAATGTCGTCTTGTGAGTCAGAGCTACTGTCGCTGTCGCCTTTTGAGACGTCTGGAACGATCTCCTCTAGTCTTTCTTCACCTTGAGAAGCTTCTTCTGCACTTGGGAAGACGTCTTCCGAGTAACCAGTACCAAAATCTACTTTATACACGTGGTCACCCGGTTGGCTTCTGTCTTCTCCCAAGATTATGCTCGAGATGGAAGGCTCTTCCAACTCTACTAATCGGATGTTCTTGAGCTCTTCTTCTTTCCTTTGGTGTCTCCGGGATATCCGCTGTTCTCTTGAAGCGGTTTGCTGGGGTGAATGTACCCACTCAGGATCTTTACCCGTGCGTCTTCTGCTTCTTCCTCTGGTCGGAGGCATCCACCAGAGTGTTGAGAAGAGATGTCCCTCTTCTTCTAATACTAGATCCGGCAGACTGAATGTCTGAACAACCGGTCACAGAGATATCGTTCCCATAGAGGATTTGCACAAATAACACTGCTCTAAGTTCTAAGATCTGTTCAAACACACAAACACACGGGTTTGGTCTAGAAATCCCGTCTTCTCACAAAACCACACGGCTTCCAGACCCTCCAAAGGTGCT
This sequence comes from Asterella californica, assembly GCA_036924285.1. Lineage (NCBI taxonomy): Eukaryota > Viridiplantae > Streptophyta > Marchantiopsida > Marchantiales > Aytoniaceae > Asterella > Asterella californica. Next base: position 17,605,886 of record JAYKYS010000002.1, on the reverse strand, counting down.
CTCGACCTAAACAAACAACTACTAACTAAAATATCACACAACTATCTACAGAGAAGCTTGGGAAGACACTTCCTGGTTCCAGGTCACTTCTTCCGGTCTTCTCAGCACCGTCTTTCCGAAACAATTCTCGGCTTCTGGGGGTTCAACTCGGCTTCTCACACCTCCAGAAGACTGCTCCTGCTTCGTAGAAGCCGACTAGCAACGGCTGTTACACCTTACTCTCTCACATTCCAACGGGTTAGATTAATCACATGGTGTATGCCCCATGTAGCCTTCCCAGGCTTCTGTCTATGAAAACGGTCTTCCTGCAACACTACAACGACATTCGCCTTCACGGAAGCTCAATAGAAGTCTCGGAAGCTACTAGAAGAAGGTAAGAAGATGAGGAAGATGGGGAAGAAGAGAAAATCCAAACGAGAGAGAAACAAAATGAAAAAGAGAAATTTAGATTCCGACAGGCTTCTAGTCCGGATCCTGACTAACAAGCCATCCCTGCTTGTAATAGTTTGGGGAGGAAGACAACTAACGTGCGTAGAGTTACACAGTCTTCTCCTTGAGGATGTAGTCTTCTGCTGTGGGAAGAAGGCTTCTTTCTTCTTCTCTCGCTGCTCCGACTACTCTGTCTTCTGAGATCTCTTACCCATAAGACCGTCCGTACGTGGATCCGAAGTGCTCCACTGGACGAGCCAAGCTATGAATCTACACAACTGCTGACAGTCACCGTCACTCAAGAAGAATGCTTCCCATGACCAATCGAAATCAGGAGTGAATTCAAGGAAATCCTCCACCCAGAAGACATGGACAAAGCTTCGGCACTCAAATCAGCAATTCATTCCTCGAGAAGAAGGCACATTGGTATTGGGAAGCTCACTCCCTCTACTTTCTGCTCCTACTCCTCGACACACCAGTCTAACCAGCAGGACTACACGAGGATGCCGTTCCCTGCTCCTAAACTGTCCACTACCTCTATCTACATCTTCGAACCACTGCTGGCAACGAGCATGCAGACCCCTCCGGTGTAATCCCAGTCTATTCGTATGTCTCTAACATCGGGTGTAGTGTGCACTGTGCGTAATGTGTCCCTACTCACAGTGAGGCGTATATGTGCATAGTGTGCTCAATGTGCCTAATGTATGTAAAATCCTACTCTGTCATCCTACTTATACATCTGTCTTGAGGCGCAGGGGAAGTTTCCCTCCAATCCTCAATTACAACCAGGGAGAGATGGTCGCTGTCGGAAGGCTGCCACCCCACATGCAAGCGGTTCCCCTTCCTAATTAGCCATCCACCTTACTACTCCTACGCTGCCTACTCTGTCACATGGTCACCTATCTAATATTACATTAAAACTGGCACCTCCTAAGATAACATGTTCGGTTCCTACTAAGTTTGGACAAGTCAACTTATCTTCTGCGCTTTGCTGTCTACTCTAATTGCTCGGATGCAATCTCCATTTGATCTGCTCCTACCTGAACTCTTACCTCGGCTTCTGATAAGCTGGGAAGCCCTGCAATTATCTCGGGTGTCACTGAGATGGCTTCCTCCTCAACATTCGTCGCTGGCTCTGCTTCTGCTTCTGCTTCTGCTTCTGTTTCTGCTTCGGCTTCGGCTTCGGCTTCTACTTCTGCGCTTCTGCAGCTTCCCGCAGTGTCTTCCATGTCGTCTTCTCCTCTGCAAGGGCGGTGATCTTACCCCGCACTCGCAGAACCTCCTGGTCACGCTGCTGTAAACGCGCCTGCAACTTTTGGTTGCTCTTCTTCAGCTGCGCTAACTCCTTGGCAGAAACGGCTGCTTCCGTCTTGTACTTCGCTGCGAGCTTCTCCGTGGTGCGGAGTGGCTTCCAGTGCTTCTACCTTCTTCTGGCCTTCTTCCTACCGTATCAGGGTGCGTAGACCGAATCTAGGCTGTAATGACTTCTCCTGAGCCATCACTCTCTTCTCTAGCAACTCCATAGCTGGCTGGATCTCTGAGTGGAAGAAGGCACTGAACTCCTCCAGTCTTCTTCCCACGGAAGACAGGTTCATCTCCACGATTCGATCGGAGGTGGCTTCCTTGTCTTCCAGAGGTAAGGATACCTCTTCCACCACTTGGTCTTCTGTTTCTGCGCACGGGAAGATGCTACTCCTCTCATCTTCCGGGGTGGAAGATCTATCCCCATGGCAGAAGCGGTCCTCTTTACTACGCTTCCTCGCATCGCATTAGGAGTATCCATCCAACCTTCATTTTTTGGAGTCTTCGGAAGACTCCCTGGTGTTGCAGAAGCGGTCTTTTGCGTAGCTCGGATACTCAGTGGCTCATCCTGTGAGTCAGATTCCGATCCACAGTGAATGATCGAGAAGGAGGTGGTCTTCCTAGATACACTCCTAGAACCCATCTTCCTCGGTGGTGTCGTGTCTTCCGACCCACTGGAGTCGTCTTCCCTCACCAGAAGCGTCTTTTGATGAGTACCTGGTCTCATCTGCGGCATCAGAGTGGGAAGGGGAGTCATTGCTGCTGCTCGGTCGTCTTCTCCCGAGGTCTCCTCCTTCGCCTCGTGCTGCCCCGCTGGTCCATATCTCTCCAATTGATCTCCCGTTAGATCCCTCTTGGCTACGTACAGGTAACAAAAGAATAGAGTAAGATGTCCTCTCGCTGGGATGCCTAAGTACACCAGCTCCACCTGCACATATGCGTGGAAGAACGCACTCCAGTTGATGGATAGCCCTTCTCAGATGACTTCCAAGAATTTCACGTCTTGGTCTCCAAGGTACCTCGTCTTCTGTGCCTTCTCCTTAGGAAAGAGGTGAAGGAACAGCTTCGCCAGAAAGCGCTTCTGCGGCTCCCGGTAAGCTTCAACCTTCCATCCGTTTCTTCCCTGCCTGTCCTCCAGGAAGAGACAAGTTGTGCTTCCAGGCACATGGCACTTCCCCGAGATCATGGGTAGGATCTTCTTCTCCAATTCGTATCTCTTGTTCTCTGCTTCTGACCTGTGTAAAGCCCTACACCACCAATCTGCTGTCCAGGAAGATGGTCTTCCCTGAGCTACTCCTGCCTTCGCAGGTACACGGTTGCGAGACGGTAATGCGGCCCAAACCTCCTCCAGAAGACCCTGGTCGGCGAGGTTCCAATCCCACAGGAAGAAGTCGAGACCCAACTCCTTGATGAAGGATTTGGCCTCGGTCAACTCTGCTGCCGGTAACACCAACCCTCGAGGATGCATCGACATACTTGAAACTCTGTTGCACTAAGCCACACGTACTTACTGTGAGCCGAAGGCTCAGTCCTTCCCAAGTTCTCACAGTCTAGCTTCCACTCTCAGAAGATGAATCTAGTCTTTTGTAGTGACGTAGGATTTCTCTTTTTGCCCATTTAGTATACAAGATATCGTTCCCACAGAGGATTTGCACAAGTAACGCTGCTCTAAGTTCTAAGATCTGTTCAAACACACAAACACACAGGTTTTGCCTAGGAATCCCGTCTTGTCACAAAACCCCGAGTCTTCCAGACACTCCAAACGGTGCTCTGGAACTAAACAAACAACTACTAACTAAAATATCACACAACTATTCACAGAGAAGCTCGGGAAGACGATCTTCTTGCTTCCAGGTTGCTTCTTCCGGTCCTCTCAGTACCGTCTTCCCGAAGCGATTCTCGTCTTCTGGGGGTTTAGCTCGTCTTCTCACACCTCTAGAAGATTGTCCTGCTTCGGAGAAGTCGACTAGCACGGCTGTTACACCCTACTCTCGCACTCACATTCCAACGGGTTAGATCAATCACAGGGTGTATGCCCCCTGTAGCCTTCTCAGGCTTCTGCCCACTACAACAACATTCACCTGCACGGAAGCTCAATAGAAGTTTCGGAAGCTCACTAGAAGAAGGCAAGAAGATGGGGAAGATGAGAGAAGATGGGGAAGAAGAGAAAATCCAAACAAGACAAAACAAGATGAAAAAGAAGAAATTAAGTTTCCGACAGGCTTCTAGTCCGGATCCTGACTAACAAGCCATCCCTGCTTGTAATAGTTTTGGGAGGAAGACATCAAACATGTGTACAGTCACACCGTCTTCTACTCGAGGATGTCGTCTTCTGCTGTGAGAAGAAGCCTTTTTAATTCTTCACTTCGCTGCTCTGACTACTCTGTCTTCTGGGATCCTTTACCCAGAAGATCGTTCGTACGTAGATCCCAAGTGCTCTACTGAACGAGCCAAGCTACACTTCCACAACTGCTGACAGTCACCGCCACTCAAGAAGAACACTTCTCATGCACAATTGGGAGTGAATTCAATACAATCCACCACCTAGAAGACATGAACAAAGCTGCTGCACTCAAATCCACAATCCATTCTCCGAGAAGAAGTCACAATGGCATTGGGAAGCTCACTCCCTCTACTTCCTGCGTCTACTCCTCGACACACCAGTCTAGCTAACAAGACTGCACGAGGATGCCGTTCCCTGTTCCTAGACTGTTCACTACTTCTATCTACATCTTCGCACCAGTGCTGGTACGAGCATGCATACCCCTCATGTGTATTCCAAGACTATTCGTATGTTTCCAACAACGGGTGTAGTGTGCGAAGAACTGTCTATCCTGTGTCTCTGCTCTAATGTGTCTCGTCTGCTTGCACCATAGAATCGATGTGTGTGTGCAGTAGCTACAGAACTCTATCTCCTACTCTTCGATCCTACTTATGTCGCTGCCATGAGAACCAGGGGAGACGACCACCAGGGAGAGAGAGGCGCTGACAGGAGGTTGTCACTCCAAGTGCACAGCGAGATCGAACTCCTCCTTCTCCATTCCGGATCCAGTCGATGGTGCTGGAGCGCGGGAAGATGCGGTTGCAGGTGTCGGAAGCGAGGGAAGACCATAAAGTGTCTTCACTCCTTCTATCTGTCGATCTAAGTACCTGAACATGCTCTCCCGGCATTCCACCAACCTTGTCTTGGACTCGCTGTCCCATCCTCGGAGTCTGGCATGTGGAAGGCCCTGCGCCATCAATCTTCAGTCCAGGAAGATGGTCTTCCTCGAGCTACTCCTGCCTTCGCAGGTACACGGTTGCGGGGTGGTAACGCTGCCCATACCTCCTCCAGAAATCCCTGATCGGTGAGGTTCCGATCCCACATGAAGAAGTGGAGACCCAACTCCTTTAGGAAAGGAGTGGCCTCGGTCAATTCTGCCGCTGGTAACACCAAGCCTCACGGATGCATCATCATACTAGAAGATCTGTTGCACTAAGCCACAAGCACCTGCTATGAGCTGAAGGCTCAGTCCTTCCCAAGTGCCCACAGTCTAGCTTCTACTTCTCAGAAGACGAAACTAGTCTTTCAGAAGACAGCTACTCCGTCTTCCAGGATTCTAACAGTACTTCCTAGATAGCTCTGGTCTTCCGAGCTATATCTAAACAATCCTATCTAAGCAAGGCCTCGCATGGATTACCAAGAAGACAACCCACCTTGCAATACATCCTACTTCCTATCAGAAGATACAAGATTCGCGAAACATAAAGTGCATGACAGGTTCAGAAGACGGTTGCGGGCTCCTGTGGTGACAGTGACCTCTGGGAAGACACACGGGACAGCTTCCGATTCAATGTCTTCCTCGGAAGACTTCTCGAAGTCAGGCTTCCCTTCACTGGTCTCACCTGTCTTTGTCTTCCTACGCGCAATCTATCCACACAACAGACTCAAGACAGTTGCACTCTGTTCTTCTGACTTCTCACCTCTCATACGCACTCAGAAGAAGCTTGCTGCTCGGTGGGAAGACATGACCCTCAACCATTCTCTCCAGATTCTGCCAGCAAGTATTCTCACGACTCTCTTCTAAGTTTGAGAAGAAGAAGGAATGGCTGCTATAGGTCGGATAGAAGAGACCCGAAATGGACCCTCACGTCTTTTCGCTCATTTTGCAAGCCTTTCAGTCTTCTAGTCTCTCTAGGAAGATGTGGAGTTGAGAAGCTTGGAAGACCGGGAGGCACAGGCCTAGTTCCCGACTTCCAACTTCTCGAAATAACCAAAGAACTCACCACACCACTCAAGATTCGTACCAAGCCTCTCTTAACACAAAAGCAACACAAATCCACTCTTGATACGAATTGGTTATAGGCGACTTCCGAAGACAGTCAAGTGTAAGGAGCGTCTTCCGAAGACGTTCTCATCTTAGGAAGCGATTTCTGTTCCAAGTTTTGGGGGTAGAGGGGTAGTAGGGTAGGAAAATTGATGGCTGGGATCGTTAATTTGGGGACGAGGTGTAGGGAAGCTCGAATTGAACTTAGGAAGAAGTAGGAAGATGTATGACAGAAATTGGGCAGCGCTTCCGCACCCAATGTCTTAATAGGAAAAATGGAGGTCGGGGTAATCGATCAGGCTGCCTACAAACAACCAAGGAAGCGCGGAGGAATACTAGACAAAGGCGAGAAGAAGTGGGAAGGGGAAAGAACGTGGGAAGAACCTCTACAGTCTTCTTCTGCTTCCCGAGTTGCCTTCGACCTCCCGCGCGCTTCTGGCTCTGGTCCTAGCTCCAATGCGACTTCACACGGCTGCTTCCGCTGTCCAATTCTTGGTCACGCCTCAATTCCACCTTCGATTCTACTCAACGATTCTCCAATGTCAGCTTCTCGGGAGCTCACAGAAACGCCTTCGCTCCTTGCCTTCCGCTCTTCAGCAATTCGATCTCGCCCTTTGCCTAGCTGCCAACTGGTCTTTACCTCGCTCGCTTTCCTCTCTCGATTTTCCTCACTCGATTTCCTCTCGCGAAGCTCACTCGCAGAATTCGATCTTCTCCACCAAGAGTGCTCCTGCTGCGGGAAGCTGAGAATTCACTAATGCGCTTTTGTGTCTTCCCCGCAGTTTAGGAGTTTCGACCCTAGATGACCTACCTAACCTACCTACATGTTCGGTGCGACCCAGTAGGTACAACTACTTCTTTACTGAAAAAGCCGTGGTTAGGCCTTCGCGGTCGCTGTCTTCCGGAAGATGGATGTCTTCCGCCGTCTTCCATCTTCCGCCGTCTTCCGTCTTCCAAAGACGCACTGAGAAGACGCTCTTCCGAAGATGGTCGTCTTCCGAAGAAGTCAACTTATTATTACAAACAACTCGTAAGATCAGCTTCCTGCTAAGGAAGACGTAACCTTAAATAACAACGCTTCTTCAGTTATACAAACAAGTTATTAATCATAAAAATTTTAAAAATTCGTGAATCCTGTAATTTGTGGGCACCACATCTTTCAGAAGACAGCTACTCCATCTTTGGGGACTCTAACAGTACTTCCTAAATAGCTCTCGTCTTCCGAGCTATATCTAAATCCTAACTAAGCAAGGCCTTGCATAGATTCCTAAGAAGACAACCTACATTGCATTAACATCCTACTTCCTAACAAAAGATACAAGGTTTGCGAGAAGTAGAGTGTATAACAGGTTCAGAAGATGGTTGCGGGCTCCTGCGGTGACAGTGGTCTCTGAGAAGACTCTCGGGACAGCTTTCGATTCAATAACGTTCTTGGAAGACTTCCCGAAGCCAAACTTCTCTTCATTAGTCTCATCTATCTTCTGCTTCCTACACGCAATCTAATCTCACAACAGACACAAGTCATTCGCATTCTGTTCTTCCGACTTCTCACCTCTCATACGCACTAAGAGGAAGCTTGCTGCATGACGGGAAGACATGACCCTCGACCATTCTCTCCAGATTCTGCCAGCAAGACTTCTCACAACTCTCTTCTAAGTTCGGGAAGAAGAAGGAATAGGCTGCTATGGGTCGGACAGAAGAGACCTGTAACGAACCCTCACGTCTTCTCGCGCATTCTGCCAGCCTTTCCAATCCTCTAGTCTCTCTAGGAAGATGTGGATTTGAGAAGCTTGGAAGATCGGGAGGCATAGGCCTGGTTCCCAACTTTCAGCTTCTTGAAACAATAAACAACTCACCAAGTCACTCAGGATTCGTACCAAGCCTCTCTCAACACAAAAGCAAATCCAATCCACTTCTCGATACGAATTGCATACAGTCGTCTTCCGAAGACTTCAGACATTCAGAAGCGACTTCCGAAGATGTTCAGATCTTCCGAAGCGTCTTCTGTTCAGGGATTCGAGAGTAGAGGTGCGGTAGGGTAGGGAAATTGATAGCTGCGAGATCGAATTTGAGAATGACAGTCAGGGAAGCTTCATTGCAGCTCGGAAAGAAGCTAGAAGATGACTGTCAAAAATTGAGCAGCGCTTCCGTGCCCAATTTCACAGTAGGAAAATTCAGGATGGGAAAACGATCGATGGGTTTACCTGCAAACAACCGGAGAAGCGCGGGGGATACCAAACAAGAGGCGAGAAGCAAGGCGGAAGGGAAGAGAACATGGGAAGAACCTCAAACTATCTTCTGTCTACTTCCGTAGTGTCTTCAGTCTTCCACGCACTTCTGGCTCCGTCCTCAGCTCTAATGCGACTCCACCAAGCTGCTGCTACCGTCAACGTCTTGTCACTCCTCAATCGAACAAGACTCCATCTCCGATTCCTCTCACTCGTCCTTCAATGTCTGCTTCCGGAAGTCTTCAGAAGACTCCTTCAGCTCGATGTGCTTCCTACCCCTATCCTCAGCAATTTGTCCTCGTCTTCTTTCTAGCTGCGAATCGATCTCGGTTCTACTCAATTTCACTCTGCTGGCCCTCTCTCAACTCGATCGTCTCTCAATTCAATCTTCTCTCAATTCGATCTTCTAGGTACAAACCGACTTCGATGCGAGAAGCGGTAGTGTTCCTGCGCAAATGCACTTGCTTCGCATCTTCTCGCGCAGTTTAGGGGTTCTCGACTTACCTGATCTTCCTGACCTACCTAACCTTCCTGGTGCTACCTGGTAGGTATACCTACTACTTTACTAGGGAATACGCGGTTAGGCTTCTGCGGTCGCTGTCTTCCGGAAGATACATGTCTTCCGTCTTCCGTCGTCTTTTGTCTTCCGTCATCTTTCGAAGACACAACTAAGAAGACGATTTTCGGAAGACGGCCGTCTAGGGTTTAGACGTCAAGAAGAAGTCAACTTCTTATTGCGAAAAAGATCGTAAGTTCATCTTCCTTCTAAGGAAGCCGTAATCTTAAGTAACAAAGCTTCTTCAGTTATACAAACAAGTTATTAATCTTAAAAATTTCAAAAATTCGTGAATCCTATAAATTGTGGGCACCACAATTGGACAAGTGCCCTTGTATGGAAACTGTAAGGAAGCAGGACATTTCACGAGAAATTGTCCTCATATCTTACGCCCATGACAAATGGTTAGATTTATAGAGACCACACCTCCTGCAAAAGCCGCATTAGCTTCTAAACTCGAGCTAGCAGTGGTACAGCACATCACGGTAGAAGAAGAAGATCATGGGGATTGTACAGATTGCCTCCATATAGATGCCTTTCCAATCTTCTAGTCTCTCTAGGAAGATGTAGATTTGAGAAGCCCGGAAGATCAGAAGACACAGGCCTGGTTCCCAACTTCCAGCTTCTCGAAACAACAAACAACTCACCAAGTCACTCAAGATTCGTACCAAACCTCTCTCAACACAAAACCCAATCCAATCCAATCTTGATACGAATTGCACACAGTCGTCCAGACGTTCAGACATCCAGAAGCGTCTTCCGAAGATGTTCAGATCTTCCGAAGCGTCTTCTGTCCAGGGGTTCGGGAGTAGAGGTGCGGTAGGGTAAGAAAATTGATAGTTGAGGGATCGAATTTAAGAATGAAAGACAGGGAAGCTCGATTGCAGCTTGGGAAGAAGCGGGAAGATGACTATCGAAAATTGGGCAGCGCTTCCGTGCCGAATTTCACAGAGGGAAATTTTGGGATGGGGAAAGCGATCGATGGGCTTCCTGCAAACAAACGGGGAAGCGCGAGGGACACTAAACCAGAGGCGAGAAGCAATGGGAAGGGGAAAGAACATGAGAAGAACCTCAAACAGTCTTCTGGCTGCTTCTCGTAGTGCCTTCAGTCTTCTACGCGCTTTCGGCCCCACCTCAACTCTAATGCGACCTCACAGAACTGCTCCTATCGTTGATTCTGAGCTACGTCCTACTGCTTCCTCAATCGATCAGTGTCCACCTTCGATACTTCTTCAATCGTCCTTCAATGTTTGCTTTCGAGAATCTACATGGGACTCCTTCAGTTCGATGGTGCTTCCTCCTCTCACAGAATCGTCCTCTCGCTCTCTCTGTGGTCTCGATTCGATCTTTGTTGTCCACGATTTCACTACTCCTTGCTTCGAGGTCCAATTTGACACCCTGACTGCAATCGACCTCCTAATGCGCAATTGCCCTTCGGTGCGAGAAGCGATCAGCTGATTTCGTGCTAATGTGCCTTCTCCTGTATCTTCCTTGCGCGATTAGGGGTTCGACCTCCTTGACCTACCTACTACCATGGTGGATACCTGGTAGGTACACCTACCTCCCTCCTAGGTGGTGCATGGTGGGTACTCATGCAGTCGTGGTTGCTATCTTCTGGAAGACACCCGTGTTCCGTGTTCCGTGTTCCGTCTTCCGAAGACTTGGTCGGGAAGACGTCTTCTCGGAAGAAGTCGACTTCTTTTACAAGAAGTTCTTAAGAGCATCTTTCTTCTAAGCAAGATGTAATCTTAAGCAACAAGGTTATTTAAATTACACAAACAACTTCAAAAATTTCAAAAATTCGTAAAACTTGTAAATTGTGGGCACCACAACAAGATATTCTCATGTTAGAAAAGCTATTAGGGGAGGTTAATCCTCACTATAGATAGATGCGCAATTAAAAGAGGATTTTGTACAAGGGGTCACACATGGGAGGCTAATCTAGCACTCCAGCAGGGTGTTAAGACACCTACGTGGACTTTTTCTGTGATATATAACATCGTAGTTAGATAAGGTAGTGGAAATTCGACCCAAGGGGTCAGAAGCTAGCTAGGTACTTAAAGGAGTTTTTTGCTCTGCTGTTTAGAGGAGTTGTGTATCCTAGAAAGCTTGTTAGTAGATCCACGATGAAAGCAAGTTTTCTTGGTTATATAATTTTCCCTCAGGAAATATGAATTGTGAGTCTTGTTTGCGTACACCTCTACTGTTTGATATTTGAGTGATTTTGTATACATTTTGCTGAGTTGGAATGGATTGGAAGGCATTTCTCTTCTACAGAAAGTTCAGACACTTGTGGTGTAAGGGACAATCAGAAGAGAAGCTTTGTGGTGCCCACAAATTATAGGATTCACAAATTTTTGAAAATTTTAAGATTAATAACTTGTTTGTATAACTGAAGAAGTGTTGTTACTTAAGATTACGGCTTCCTTAGAAGGAAGATGATCTTATGAGCTGTTTGTAATAATAAGTTGACTTCTTTGGAAGACGACCGTCTTCCGGGAAGCGTCTTCTCGATGACGGCGGAAGACGGCGGAAGACACGCATCTTCCAGAAGATGGCAACCACGGAAGCTTAACCACGTAAGGAGTAGGTGCACCTACCAGGTAGCACCGAATAGGTTACGTAGGTCAGGAGTGTCAAAACCTCTAAACTGCGGGGAAGACAGCGCAGGAAGCGCATTAGCACAGAAACCTACCTGCTTCCCCATCGAGAGATTAGAGACTAAGAAGATCGATTCAGGCAGCAAGTTGATTTGAGTGAGGAAAGCAGCGAGTGAAATCGAGTGAGGACAAGATCGATTCGAAGTTAGAAGGAAGACGAAATCGAACTACTGAGAGTAGGAAGCGTAGTGAACTGAAGGCGTTTTCTGTGAGCTCCCGGAAGCTGACATTGGAGGGTGGCTGAGTGGAATCGAAGGTGGAATTGAGGCGTAGTCAGAAGCTGAGAGCGGAAGCAACCTTGTGGAGTCGCACTAGAGCTGAAACCAGAGCCAGAAGCGCGCGGAAGATCGAAGACAGCTCGGGAAGTCGACAGAAGACAGTAAGAGGTTCTTCCCATGTTCTCTTCCCTTCCCCGCTGCTTCTCGCCTTTGTTTGGTATCCTCCGCGCTTCCCCGGTTGTTTGCAGGCAGTCTGATCGATCAATCCCCCATCCTTATTTTCCTATTGTGACATTGGATGCGGAAGCGCTGCCCAATTTCTATCAGACATCCACTTGCTTCTTCCCAAGTTCAATTCGAGCTTCCCTACCCCTAGCTCTCAAATTGACGATCCCAGCTATCAATTTCCCTACCCTACTACTCCTCTACTCCCGAAACCTTGAACAGAAGACGCTTCGGAAGATTGGAACATCTTCGGAAGACGCTTTAGTAGCCTGATTGTCTTCGGAGGTCGACTGTACACAATTCGTATCAAGAATAGGTTTGCTTTGGTTTTGTGTTAAGAGAGGTTTGGTACGAATTCCGAGTGGCTTGGTGAGTTGTTTTGTTATTTCGAGAAGGTGGAAGTCGGGAACTAGGCCTGTCCCTCCCGGTCTTCCAAGCTTCTCAAATCCACATCTTCCTAGAGAGACTAGAAGACTGGAAAGGCTGGCAAAATGCGCGAGAAGACGTGAGGGTCCATTTCGGGTCTCTTCTGTCTGACCCATAGCAGCCCATTCCTTCTTCTTCCTAAACTTAAGAGAGAGTCGTGAGAAGTCTTGCTGACAGAATCTGGAGAGAATGGTCAAGGGTCATGTCTTCCTATCATGCAGCAAGCTTCTTCTGAGTGTGTATGAGAGGTGAGAAGTCAGAAGAACAAAGTGCAAATGTCTTGAGACTGTTGTGAGGATAGATTGCGCGTAGGAAGAAGAAGACAAGTGAGACTAGTGAAGAGAAGCCTGACTTTGGGAGGTCTTCAGAGAAAGACATTGAATCGAAAGCTGTCTCGGGAGTCTTCCCAGAGGCCACTGTCATCGCAAGAGCCCGCAACCATCTTCTGAACCTATTATGCACTCTATGTTTCGTGAATCTTGTATCAAGGATGTAATGCAAGGTGGGTTGTCTTCTTAGTAATCCATGCGAGGCCTTGCTTAGTCAGGATTGAGTAGATATAGCCCGGAAGACGAGAGGAAGTTAGGAAGCACTGTTAGAATCTCGAAAGACAGAGTAGCTGTCTTCAGGAAGACTAGGTTCATCTTCTGAGAGTAGAAGCTAGACTCTGAGAACTTAGGGAAGGACTGAGCCTTCGACTCACAGCAAGTACGTCGCTTCTACCAAGGAGTTAGCGCAGCTGAAAAAAGAGCAACCAGGAGTTGCAGGCGCGTTTACAGCAGCGTGACCAAGAGGTTCTGCGAGTACAGGATAAGATCACCGCCCTTGCAGAAGAGAAGACGACGTGGAAGACACTGCGAGAAGCCGCAGAAGCGTAGACTGCAGCCGAGAAGACGCAGAGAGAAGCAGCAGAAGCTTGTGCACAGGGGTTGCTAGCTCAGTCGGTGGAAGCGCTTCGGAAGAAGTTTAATTTCACCGCAGTAGGAAGCTCCTTACCTTAGCTAGGGAGTGGGACGATGAGTCCAAAGCAATGTTGGTGGAGTGCAAGGAGAGTATGTTCCAATACTTGGATCGGCAGATAGAGAGAGTGAAGACACTCTATAGTCTTCCCTTGATCCTGCCACCAGTAAACACATCTTCCCAAGCACCCGCATCATCGACAAGATCAGACTTGGAGAAGGAGGAGTTCGATCTCGCTGTACACTTGGTAGTGACAGCGTTGGAAGCCGAGAAGATCCCGAAAGAAGCCTCGGAAGACAAAGTGTCTTCTGGAAGACCGGAAGAAAAGCCGTCTTCCCAGTTATTCCGAGTGGAGGAAGCGACTTTCCCGGGTCCCTATGAGATTACCATGGCTCCCAGTGTTGAACTAGTGTCTCAGAAGAGCGAGGAAGCACAAGTCGACCCAACTTCCTAGAAGACGCTTCTGTCTTCCGAAGCAGCAGCAGCAGAGCCAACGACGAACATGGAGGAGGAGGCCACCTCAATGACACCCGAGGTAATTACAGAGCTTCCCCGTCTATCAGAAGCCGATTTAAGTAGTTCAGGTAGGAATAGATCAGGTGGAAATGACATCCGAGCCATTAGAATAGATAAGCAAAGCCCAGAAGACCAGGGACTTGTCCAAACTTAGTAAAGTACTAAATATGATATATTAGGAAAAACAGGTCCAATTTAATTTTAGATCAGTGACCATGTGACAGAGTAGGTAGCGCAGGATAAACAACCAAATGGCTAATTAGGAAAGGGGAACCGTTTTTGCATGTGAGGTGACAACCTTCTGGCGGTGCCCATCCCTCCCTGATTGCAGTCGAAGATTGGAGGGGATTCCCTCTGCGTCTCAAGGCAGAGGCATAAGTAGGATTGCAGCGTAGGAAATCGGGCTCTCTGCACACACACAAACATCTTACGGTGCAGGAGACGCATGACACATTATATGCTACAGAGTTCTGCACACACACAAACATTTTACGGTGTCTCGCTACTTGGCGGCTACATGCTTAACTTCTACTCTGACGCTTGAGTTTAGTAGTTCTAGAAGTTAGCTTATATTACTTCTAGCCGCTTATGTATATGTTTGACACCTTTGCATACGGTGTTAACACTATTTTGAGTCTTAGTAGGTTGATTACCATGTTGATAGAGCTTAAGCTCATGGGTTGTATTTGCGTGTCGCCCATGCACGCTTTCTAGCTGATTTAAGTTATTTTTCGGAGCTGCGTGTCGTTTTAGGTAGTTTAAGTTTTACGCTGGCACTCTAGGGAGCTTGACGTGGTAGCCTATGAGTAAAACTAAGTTGCCACGTGGTTTAGGGTACTAAAGGACAACCAAGTGGAGCTATGAACTCCCATTGGTCTGTTTTTGTCTTTTGTTAAACTCTAAATTTAGAAACAGAGCTCTAGAGTGGAGTTCGAGCATTTGGTGAGGGATCTTCGAAATCTGAGAGCACAGGGAGAGAGGGCTTGTCATGCCAAGCACTTCCAGTGAAAATTTCGATCAATTTGAGTCAATAAAGACGGAGTTATGAGCAATTGAAGTTCGAATTGTGCTAGAATTGAATCACTTTTGTTGGATTTAGAGTTTTCAGTGTCACTTGCAGCAGATTTGAGGAAATTGCTTCAAAACTTCGAGGTTGTGTTCTCTGCCAGCAGGGCTACGATTTCCCAAAAAGTTTTACATCGATTGAGTGACTGAGTAATTCAGGGCGGCCGCTGAAGCTGGAGGGGTCTGAAATGCTCTTAATCTAGAGCAGCGACTTCAGAGGAGGAGATCTGGAGTTCTGTGTACATTCAGGAGTCCCAACTTCACAGGGATGTTCAGCACCCTGTAGACTTCAAATACTGTGAGAATATTTGAATTTGATCGAGCCAATCTTCTATTCTAGGTTGAAATAGCCAGCTGAGTACCAAAAATTGCCATAGTTTTCTTGCTCAGAACTTTTCTGTCCATATCTCCGTGTCAGAATTTGATCTCAAGCCGAAACTTCCTGTGTAGTACCTCATTTGCATGTAGGGGAAGTTTAGAGGTCTAAACCTTCATAGTTTTCTTCTCCGTGAGTGTCAAAGTTCACCGCCGGATCCTATTACTGCCAGCTAGACCTGAATTTCGCCTTCTGGGTATATTACTAGATCTTACACATCTGTGTGAGTGTTTATAGCCCCTGTTGTAACCTGAAAGCCAATCTCTTGAGTGAACAACCACAGCCAGAAGCCCGGCGCTTTCCTAGTTAGACGGATTACACTCCGACATACTCTCTTTTTGGTGAACTCGACGTGAAACACCTAGGGTGGGAGTTTTCTTGAGAGTGTTACAGGATCAGATATCATGGCCAACCAAGGATCATCAAGTGGAGCTGCTGCTGCTGCTCAGCAACCTGTTCAGTTGGATGCTGCTACGATGAAGATGTTCCAAGCTTTTTGCATGTTTATGTAGCAGCAGCAGAGCACAAAGAGGAAGGAGGTATTAGCAACCAAGGCGTTGCAATCTGTGGTGATCAGATGGACCAGTTCAAGGGTACAGATATTTCCAAGTATGTGCGATACTATGCTAGGGAGATGGAGGTGAACAAGGTATCTGAGAAGGAGATGGTGGAGAACTTTGAACTTGCAGTTGTCCCTGAGATTCGTGGGCGTGTGAAGGAGCTCAAGCAGCAGCAAGGACAGAGTTGGGAGAGCTTTATGCGAGCTTTGAAGGAGGAGTACTACACTGAAGATTCAGAGAGGGTGACCAAGAGAACATTCTTGGAGTGGGTGGTGAAGCCTAACAAAGGTTTGTCTGTAAATGAGTTGTTAAGGGAGTTTGATCGTCAATATGCTCAGCTTTCTAGGATAGAGAAGCTTACACTAGAGGTTGAGAAGACCGAGCTTTTCCTACAAGCAGCGGACGTGACTATTCAGGAGAAGCTTGAGCTGTTGCTGGAAGACAAGAGTGAGGAGAGAGGATTGAAGACTGATTGGAAGGAGGTTGAAGAGGCTGTCTCTTTGCTGACCAAGAGAAAGAGAAGAAGGGACAAGGTGGTGGTAAGTGAAGCAGCACCTCTGATAATTCATGTCAAGCAGTTGCCTACTAAGCCTGCTTTGGTAATTGCTAGAGAGGAAGACTCACCGCTTGATGAGTTGATTAAGGGTATGAAGGAGCTTAAGCTTAAGCTCACTAGGTTAGAAGAGAAGGAGCAGAATGTACAACCTGCTATGCAAAGACCTCAGATGAGGGAAAGCTTTGTTCATCGTTGTATATGGTGTGATAGCCTAGACCATGTAAGAAGAGATTGTGGGGAGTTTTCAGATGCATTGAGGAAGGATCTCATCTTCTTCAAAGATGGTAAGATCCATCTGAGAGAGACTGGGATGATGTTGGGAACCAACTTTGGCAAGGGTGGTATGAAGAGACTTGTGAATGAGATATCAGCATCACATGCGGTTTCTCTTGTGAATGCTGCTACCTGTGGAGTGAAAGTGGAGATGGAGAGAGAGAAAGGGACTACTAGGTTGTGGTCAGATGTAGTGCGGTCCGTAGCTAGAACAGAGCTAAACAAGGATGTGCTACGAAGGGTTGGCAACTCAATTAGAGAAACTACAGGATGGAATGACCATGTGGACACTATGTCAGTGCATGCTTATGTTGCAAGAAGTCAGCATGAAGCTCTACTAGAAGAAAAACGCAGGAGAGAGGATGCAGGTGAGGCTTCTACAGCCAAACGACCTGCTATGAGAGTATATGCGAGGTGAGGAGTCGTAAAATAGAGTGTGAATGTTTCATGACTGTTGTGAGGTTAGATTGCGTGTAGGAAGCCGAAGACAGATGAGATCAATGATGGGAAGCTTGGCTGCAGAAAGTCTTCTGAAGACGTCAGTTAATCAGAAGTTGTCCCGAGAGTCTTCTTGGAGGCCATTGTCATCGCAAGAGTCCTCAATCTTCTTCTGAACCTTTCGTAGACTTCGCTTCTCACGTATCTTCTCATCTTCTGTTAAGAAGTAGGATGAATTGCAAGGTGGATTGTCTTCTTAAGAATCCATGCGATGCCTTGCTTAGTTAGGATTGCTTAGATATAGCTCGGAAGACGAGATGTACTTAGGAAGCACTGTTAGAATTCTGGAAGACGGGATAGCTGTCTTTTGAGAGTGGAAGTTGGACTATGGACCTGGTAAGGGTTGAGCTTTAAGCTCACATCAAGTATGTGTGGTTTAGTGTAACAGAAGCTCGAACATGTCATGCATCCTCGAGGATTGGTGTTACCGCCAGCAGAGTTAGCCGAGGCCAAATCTTTCATCAAGGAGTTGGGCCTCGATTTCTTCACGTGGAACTGGAATCTCGTGGACCAAGGTATTCTGTAGGAGGTCTGGGCGGCGTTGTCTCCTCGCAATCATGTACTTGTCAAGGCATGAGTCACCCGAGGAAGACCATCTTCATGGACGGTGGAGTGGTGATGTAGAGCTTTTCACCGGCTAGAAGCAGAGAACTGGAGATATGAGTTAGAGAAGAAGATTTTGCCGATGATCTTCTTCTCCAGGGAAGTGGCATGTACTTGGAAGTACTATATGTCTCTTCCTGGAAGACACACAAGGGAGGAACGGATGGAAAGTGGAAGCTTACCGGGAGTCGAGGAAACGTCTTCTGGAGAAATTGTACTTTCACCTTTTTTCCAAAAGAAAGACCTAGAAGATGAGATACATTGGAGACCATGACGTGGAGTTCCTGGAAGCTATCTGGAGAGAATAGGTCGTCAACTGGGGCGTCTTCTTCCACACCTACGTCCAGATCAAGCTAGTGTACTTGGGCACTCTAGCAAGACGGCATCTCGCCTCGTTCTTCTGTTATCTGTACGTGTCCAAGAGGGACCTGAAGGAAGACCAGTAGGCCAAGTATGGACCAACAGGACAGAGAGTGGTGAAGGAAGAGACCTCGGAGGAAAAAGACATGGCAGTTGTAATGTCTTCTCCTCTCACTCTAGTGCCTCAGGCAGGACCAGACACTCAGCATAAGTCGATTACGATGCGAGAAGACGACTCCAGTGACACAGAAGATGCGTCCTCATTGAGGAAGATGAGACCTAGGAGTGTGTCTCGGAAGAGTGCATCTTTCTCGATCATCCACTCTAGATCCGAGTCGGATTCACAAGATGACACGTCTAGCACCAGGATCGCACGGAAGATAGCTTCTACGACTACAAGGAGTGTGGTGCCCACAATTTGCAGGATTAGAGATTTTTTGAAATTTTTAAAATTAATGACAAATTTATGTAATTGAAATAACCTTATTACTTAAGATTGCACCTTGCTTAGCGGGAAGATGGTCTTAAGGGACTTTGTAAGGAGAAGTCGATTTCTTCCGAAGCCGGAAGATGGACGTCTTCCGGACAGTGTCTTCCGAAAGATGGAAGCTAGAAGCTAGAAGACGGACATCTTCCGAGAAGACAATGACTGCGACTTCGGAGATACCAACTACACGTCACATAGGTAAAGAGTAGGTGCACCAACAAAATAGTCACCGCAGTGTGTGATAGGTAGGTCAAAATAATCATACTCCATTACCAAAATCGGGCAGAGAAGATATGGATCGGAGCCGCATTAGCACAGACCACATTTGCTGCTTCTCACTTTCATTTTGCTTCGATTCAAGCATTGAGGGTCGAGATTGGGAGCACGTAGGATAGAGTTGGGAGAGTAAGGAATTTCTGATGAGTTGGAAAATCAGAAATTGAGGGTCGAGGTAGGAAATCGATAGAGAAGCTGTGGAGTGCAATAGCGAGCTCGATTGCAGAAGTAGTTAGACGCAGCTTGAAATTGATGACAGAAGCAGGATCGCGGTATCACATTGAAGGTAAAATTGAAGAGCGGAAACGTACAGAAGACTGAAGAAGCAGCCGAAAGCAGTACTGAGGTTCTTCTCATGTTCTTTCCTCTTCTTCACCGCTTCCCGCCTCTGAATTGATGTTTCTTACCCTTCTCCACTTGTTTGAAGGAAGCCCGTCGATCTATTTCCTTACCCTAAACTTTCTTCTGAGAAAATTGGGCACGGAAGCGTTGTCCAATTTTTGTCAGCGGTCTTCTCACTTCTTCCCAAGTTGAAATCGAGCTTCCTTGCTTCCCTGCTTCTCATTCCGAAATCCGATACTCTGACTATAAATTTCTCTACCCTACTGCACCTCTGTTCCAGAATTCATGAATAGAAGACGCTTCTGAATGACTGAATATCTTCAGAAGACGACTGTTTGTAAATTAGTATCGAGTAGATTGGATTGGATTGGAATTTGTGTCGAAAGAAGCTTGATACGAATCCTGAGTGAGCTTGCGAGTTGATTGTTGTTTCTAGAAGCAGGAAATTGAGAACCAGACATGTGCCTTCTCAATCTTCCTGACTTCTCGAATCCACATCTTCATAGAGAGACTAGAAGACTGAAAAGGCTCGTAGAATGCGCGAGAAGACATGAGGATCCTTTACTAGCAGCCTGTTCCTTCTTCTTCTCGAACGTAGAAGAGAGTTGTGAGAAGCTTTGCTGGCAAAATCTGGAGAGAATGATCAAGGGTCATGTCTTCCCGTCATGCAGCAAGCTTCTTCTCTTAGTGTATGAGAGGTCAGGAGTCGGAAGAAAAGAGTATGAATGTTCTGTATCTGTTGTGAGGTTAGATTGTGTGTCGGAAGCCGAAGACAAGTGAGACCAGTGATGAAAAGCCTGGCTGCGGGAAGTCTTTTGAGTACGTCAGTTAACCAGAAGCTGTCCCGAGAGTCTTTCTGGAGGTCACTATCATCGTAGGAGTCCTCAGTCTTCTTTTGAATCATTTGTATACTCTACTTCTCATGTATCTTGTTATCTTCTGTCAGGAAGTAGGATGAATTGCAAGGTGGATTGTCTTCTTAGGAATCCATGCGATGCCTTGCTTAGTTAGGATTGTTTAGATATAGCTCGGAAGACGATAGCTACTTAGAAAGCACTGTTAGAATCCTGGAAGACGGAATAGCTGTCTTCTGGAAGACTAGGTTCGTCTTCTAAGAGTGGAAGCGAGACTGTGAGGGCCGTGTAAGGACTGAGCCTTTGGCTCACAAGCAAGTATGTGTGGCTTAGTGTAACAGAAGCTCGAAACATGTCGATTCATCCTCGAGGGTTGATGTTACTGGCAGCGGAGTTGGTTGAGGCCAAACCTTACATCAAGGAGTTGGGCCTCGACTTCTTTTTGTGGAACTGGAACCTCGCAGATCAAGGTATTCTAGAGGAGGTTTGGGCAGTATTGCCTCCGCGTAACCTTGTATCTGTGAAGACAGAGGTCGTTCGTGAAAGACCATCTTCTTTGACGATGGAGTGGTGGCGCAGGGCTTTTCATAGACCAGAAGCAGAGAACCGCGGGTACGAGTTGGAGAGCAAGATCTTACTGATGATATCTGTGAAGTGGTATGTACCTGGAAGTACCACATGCCTCTTCTTGGAAGACAGACAGGGGAGGAACGGATGGAAGATAGAAGTTTATCGGGAGCCGAGGAAGCGTCTTCTGAGGAAGTTGTATCTTCACCATTTTTCCAAGGAAAAAGCACATAAGGTGAGATACCTTGGAGATCAGGACGTGGAGTTCTTGGAAGCTATTTGAGAAGGACATGTCGTCAATTGGGACGCCTTCTTCCACACTTACATCCAGGCCGAGCTAGTATACTTGGGCACCCCAACAGGAGGGCACCTCACCCCGTTCTTCTGTTATTTGTACGTGTCCAAGGGAGATTTGCAAGAAGACTAGTTGGCTAAGTATGGGCCAGCAAGACAGCGCGAGATGAAGGAAGAGACATCGGAGGAAGAAGACCGAGCAGTGGCCATGTCTTCCTCTCCCACTTCAATGCCTCAGGTAGGACCTAGCACTTAGCAGAAGATGATTTTGGTGAGAGAAGACGACTCCAGCGGCACAGAAGATGCGTCGCCGCCGAGGAAGATGAGACCTAAGAGTGTGCCTAAGAAGAGCGCATCTTTCTCGATCATCCACTCTGGATCTAAGTTGGATTTCCATGAGGAGACGCCGAGCACCAAGATCGCACGGAAGACAGCTTCTGCGACTACAAGGAGTCTTCCAAAGACTCCAGAAGTCGAGGTATGAGTTGACTTTTTGCCTACGACTCGAGGAAGCGCAACGAAGAGGGTCGCTCCTGCGATGGGAAGAGATCTTCCACCCCGAAAGATGAGAAGAGTAGCATCTTCCCGTGCATAGAAGCAGAAGACCACGGTGGTAGAAGAGGCATCTTTGTCTCTAGAAGACAAAGAAGACGTCCTTGATCGTGCGCGGAGAAGGCTGGAAGAGTTCTGAGATCTAGTCAACCATGGAGTTGGTGGAGAAGCGTGTGATGGCTTAGGAGAAGCCACTACAACCTGGGTTTGGTCTGCGCACCTTGATGCAGCAAGAGGAGATCTAGAAGAAGGTGGACACTCTGGAAGTCAACTTCCGCACCACGGTGTCGTGTTATGAGACGTCTCACATGTGAATTCAATACAAAACGTGTGTTGTGTTTTCTTTGTGTTCCGCGAACCTTTCGTGTAGCTCGCATGAGAGCATATTAGGTGTGATGTTCACAGAGATCTGGATGTAAGATCGCATGATAACAAGATGTGTCGACTCAGTGATCCGTGAACATTCACGTGAATGGCTCTTGTTGAAAAACTTAAGTATAAGATAGTGGATCGAGGGTTCGTGAGGCATACTTCCTTAGGTGGATTTCATGAGTGTGTCTTAGTGTCTTACGTGATAAGTGAGGAACTGCAAGAGTTGTATTTATGGATGGAGGACTAAATCGAATTCCGAATCTTTCATTTCCGAACCCGTTTCATATCAAGCTTCACTGCATCCACCGCGATCACTTTCGACAGTGGTTCGTCATCTAGACGAGTTCATAGGGAGGATGATGGACTCGCCTACTCCGGTGATCTTACCAATTGTCACGTACTGGGAGAACCGGGACCTAACAGTGTATATCTTACTTTGACGAGGAGATGAATGGACCTGAACTATCCAACCAACGTCCCTTTCAACGTCTGGGTGGATATTTCGATGTCACTGTCCGTGAAAGATCAATCATCGTGCGTGGATCGCAAGGAACTTTGGCGAGGAGTACTGTAATCAAGTGATGGCTTCTCCATTCTCTTTTGTAATACCTTTCATCGTAGATCTGTTCAGGGTCGTCATCTTGAATCTTAAGTGTTAATATGATCTCTATAGTTTGACGAGAGTGATTACCCTAAGTATTAGGGTTATAGTTGGTTCTAGGGTACCAAGTAAAGAAAAAAGTGGTTTTCAGATCTCTTTTTTTATTAGTCTACTTTCGACCAATCAACTCCATTCAATATCTACAGACAGCTTTAGGGTTTTGGAGATCTTCCCAGAGGTCATTCGAGGAGTGAGTGGTCTTGTTGGAAAGCGCTCGAGACGGGCTACACTCTGGAGATAAAGATTGGGCGATTTGGAGTTCTGAAGAGAGAGTAATGGACGTTCAAAGTTAGGGGGGTTAAATCGGTACCCCGGACCACGTTTTCGAGTGATCAGAGAGTTTGAGAGATGATCTTTAGGAGCTGTCAAGGGGATAGAGTAGATCACTCCGTGCTGGTTACATTGATGTAAAACAATCTTACATTTGGGTTGGATTTGCTCTCTAAATGGTCGATTGAAGTTGACTATTACAGTTGAGAGATATGAGTAAATCTATTTTCTTTGGGTTCAAAGTTTGAGTTGCTCCGTGCACATGGGATTGGATCTCTGAATGAAACTTTCCAGGATGAGAGTTTGCCCTATCAACTAGTCACATGTGAAATTTCAGCTCATTTGGGTAAGAGAATGTGTAGAGATCTAGAATTTTAATCATCAGGATCTGTAAAGCTCTTAGGTTAGCACAGGCGGGTGGCTTGCGGACAGTTGGTTTGAGATCTGCGGCCGAAATTTCATACAGTAGTAGAAAAGGGTCAGAGGGGTTTTCCTGTGAAGTTTGAGCCCAATTGGATGATCGAGGTGAGAGCACGAGGTTGTCAAAGTTCAGTTTACAGCGTGGTGAGAAAGACGTAGAGAGATTTCGCCTAAATCTCTTGGTTGGTATTGAACAAAACGACTTGAAGATTGGAGGTGGGCTTCTTGGAGGTGTGGCATGGATAACAAGGAGGTTGTATTGTGAGATTGGTACGACGATCACGTTCAGTGGAGGTGCCATGTCTTGCTGAAGCTGAGGTACCGTTATCTTCGAAGTCACGCCCGAGTTTTCTGGTTGTTTGCTGCTGATATATTGTGTAGTAGGTTGTCCTTTGTTGTGGACGTCTTCTTGAATGAAGCTCGTATCAACGAACAATAGAATGCTAGAGTTTAGCATTTAGGTAGTTTGTCGAGAAGAAGTAGCGAAGCGGATATTGTTGAAAGATTGTATGAAAAGTGCTTGGGATCTAAAGCAGATGTGTATGAGCCCTGCTTTTACCTAGAACTGGATCGAGCTCCGAGTCGTTTGTGCGATGCACATGTGTTGCACTTGGGTCAGGTTAGATCGATAGTAACCAAGACAAAAGACTGATAGATTAGATAGTGAGAGCATAAGTTTTCATCGGTTAGGTCATAGATCTTGTTGTATCTCTCCACAGTTAGATATCCCGTGTATTCTCAGACATTTCACGTCCTACGACAGTTGGTGAACTCGACGTGAAAGTCTAGGGTGAGTGATACGTGCGTAGTTTTACCACCATGGACATTGAAAGGTTGGGTCATTACGTAAATGATGCTTCTACATCTGGAGACGCTCCAAAGGTGACCAAGCTTTCAAGATCTGACATGCGATTGCTTGAGGCATTCGCGTTGATAATGCAACAACAACAAACCACCGAACGAAAGGAGGCAATGGCTACTAGAGCCTTGCAATCTGTTGTGGGTTTGTTGGATCAGTTTGACGGAAAGAACATCTCCAAGTACCTTAAGTACTATTCTAGGGAGATGGAGTTGAGTAAAGTCTCATAGAGAAAGATGGTCAACACATTTGAGTTTGCTGTCGTACCAGAGATACGAGAGCATGTGAAGGAGATCATCCACTCTCATGGCGCTACATGGGAAAAGTTTACTTTTCAATTAAAAGAAGAATATTCTTTAGAAGATGCAGAAATAACTAAGAAGTCATTCATGGAATGAGTAAACAAACCCAATAAAGGGCTTGTTGCTACAGAGCTATTTAAGGAGTTCGAGAGACAATTCCTTCAGCTGTCTCGGATGGAGAAGCTCACATTGGAGAATGACAAAGTGGAGTTGTTTCTGCAGCAGCTAACAATGAGCTACATAGGGAGTTGGAACTACTTCTGGAAGATAGGATGGAAGATACTGGACTTGGGAAATCTAGTATTGGTTTTTCAGTAAATAAATATTGTGTTCCTGTACCTTGGGTATAGTTGTGTTGTTTGTTCTTTCGTTTTACGCTGTTCGGTTGGATCATGAAAAATCGAGTATTAGTTTCTCTCCAAAAAATTGCTCTCTACTCTGTACATCTTGGATATGGTTGTGTTGCTTTCCCTAGTTAGATATATGTAACTCACTAAATCTGTACTACCCAAACAAGAGGTGGATTCCTAGAATTCTCCATGTCTTTGCTTTTATGTACTCTCGAGAAAATGATATCATATTATTTTTATCGTTCATCATTTGAATCTGATCTTGTCGTCAGACATGCACCCGTCTCCTAAATGCAATATCTATGTGCTATTGAGATGTTAATATCATATTAACATTATTTCTATCTTCTATCGTTCTCTCTTCAGGTCTTGTATGCATCTCCTCAGTGCAATAAAAAAATTTGAAATTTTAACTCTAATTGTATTTACTATTTTTAGGAAAACTCCAAACCTAAACCTTAGAACCTAAAGAAAAAAGGACTCCTGGAATCTAGTCAGTACTATAGTTGAGCAATTGGATCCGTGTAGCATAGTACATTATATTATTCACCTCAAGGTCTTCATCTTAAGATGGAATGGGGAATATATATATACGATTAATTTATGAATTAACTTACTACGTTGCTAGATCATTAATTAATTAATAGATTTGAAATTATTTTCTATCTGATAACAAAATGAATATTTTATTTTTCATTTTGATGCTCACTTTGGATCTGGACCACGTCTCGTCACATTGATTGTAATATTAACAGTCTTCTCGTAGTCACTCGTGAATCCACAGAATGTTAGTTCCCTTCCTTTCATAAATTCTTGAGAATAAAGAGGGGACATTCTGAAAGACTATCTTAGTTTAGTTTATGGAAAATCTGTTTTTCTAAGGAAGATAATCTTTCAGAAATATCTTTAGCCGGATTTTTAAGTCGATCCACAGTTGGCTCTACAACGATCGTCTAGGTAAACTCAGATACTGGATGAGTATCTGAGTTTAATATCTGAGTATCTGAGCGGTGGCTAAACTCAATGTCAATCCATATACTAAACTAGTTAAAATTAATATGTACTCCAAGAATGAATGATAGCTTCGTATACAGCCTCAAGTGAAACTTACTAGCTTAAGGAGACTTTGAAAGTCCTTAATATGCATTTCACACCTGATGGAGGATGTACAGCTACTGGTAACTTAGTGCATTCTTCTATTGCATGCTAAGCAAACATCTTTGCTTAACATGCAAGAAACGAGAGGATGGAAGAGAGACAGAGAATCGGGAAGCTATCGATCGATAGAGATGCATGTCACTAAATACAAGAGACGAGTTCTCCATACGAACGAGTGACACAAAGCAATCTAGTCTCTGGTTTTTTGTCTGCGGTTTGTAACACGATCGTCCAGGCCCACTGCTAGGTCTAGGTGTGAGGATCCCACCGCTTCGAGCCATACTCCAAACTTTAAGGTAATGGGGAGCAGAGGATGGATCAGTTCCATATTCAGCGTTTCCTATCTATCTAGGGTTAGTTTGAACGGTCGGAGTCGAAAGAAAGAGTGACTGACTGAACACCTAGAAGGAAAAGAAGGAACAGCGCGTTCAAACTACGGGTAGATTGGTTTTCCCAAATGGCGAGGTGTGGGCTTTATCCGAAGTTACTCTGGAATACGGAATACTTATTGATATGTACCGGGGGTAGGGTATTAAGAATGGCATGTGAAACAATAAGTACCAATAAGTTTTCTTAATCGAATCTCTCCACTACTCATTTAGAACGATTTATATTCCAGCTATGTGTTTCCTTTTCGATCAATGTGTAAACTCGAACATGTATATTGTTCGTCCATCAATGTGTTTCGCTTACAAGTTACCAAAATGTCTTTAGGTGCACGACAGTTACTGTAGAAGTAGACTATATTTTGTTTTATTGCTTGCTCTTATCCAAGCGGCAAGTGACCAATCACAGCGATCGAGTTGCAGTTACTTATTTAGCCTATTCTGTACTGTACAATCATGGGCGTCATGGTTGACGCACTGGAATCCTACCTGAAGTGTGACTATAACTGTTTCTTCAGCTGTCTAAACTGTGTTTACGGACCATCGTGCACCACTAGGCTTCAAAAGACTCATCAAAGCCTTCACCTGAATCTGCAACCTAAGAGCTCCTATCTCGAGCTCCATATCTCTTCTGAGAGTTTGACTGTCATAATTGAAGGCTAAATAAGAGTTCACTGCCTAGAGTAATCACAGAGTACACAAAATGGCACTTTTTGAGTGAGGATCACCGATGCTTGCGTCCGAACCTCGACGGGGCGTCTCTCAGCTAGCAGAAGCCAGAGGAAGAGCCTTCAACACTGACACTTCAACCGTTAATCCAGGTCCGAAGCCCACAACAAGACCCCACTCACATCCTTCTCCTGTCGTTTCAGCCTTCATCTCCTTGGATCGTTTGCGCATTTGATCCAGAACAAACAGCACACTGGCTCCAGACATATTTCCATAGTCGTACAGGACCTCCCTCGTAGCTATCATCTTGTCCTTGTTCAGGCTCAAGGTCTTCTCGACCTCATCAAGAATCGCCCGACCTCCTGGGTGTACGCACCAGAAAATGTCGTTCCAGCTCGGGGAGCCGGCCACTTCGACGGCCGTGTTGAAGATCGGAAGCGTGTTTCGGGAGATCAAACCGGGAACGTCCTTGAGCAGGTGGAAAATCAAGCCAGCTTCCGTCAATCGCCCTTCGATGGCTCCATCACTTTCGGGCAGAATTGTCTCACCCGACCAGTGGATTTCGAACTGAGGCTTCTCGACCTCCGCCACGGGATCTGAACCCACGATCAGCACAGCAGCCCCGTCTCCAAAGATCGCAGAGCCCACCAAGTTATCGAGATGCTCCTCGTTGGGAGCTCGGAATGTGACACAAGTCAGCTCGCTCACCACCGTCAGCACTCGCGCACCCTTGTTGTTCTCGGCCAAATCCTTAGCCACCCTCATGACCGTAGCACCCCCAAAACATCCTTGCTGGTACAGCATGGTTCTCTTCACGCTCGGGTTGAGGCCCAGCAGCCTGGTGAGTGTAAGATCTGCTCCGGGCATGTTCACCCCGCTAGTGGTGGCGAACACCACGTGAGTGATTTGGCTCCTGGGTCGTCCCCATTCTTCCAAGGCCTTGACGGCCGCCTTCTCAGCCAGCCTCGGGACCTCCCTAATGGCAATGTCTTGGCGGACGTCCAAGGAAGGCTCCATGTACGTGCACATCTGAGGATTGGCCTTGAGGATCTCTTCAGTGCAGTGGAAGTACCTTTTGTTGATCCCAGAGTTCTGGCCTGCAGTAAAGTGGATGATTCACGATGTTCAGTCTACGGCATGTACTATAACCTGGACCAGATGCTGTATGGACATTCTCTTCCAGAACTGCTCGAAAGTACAGTGAATGTCAACAGAGCGGAAATAGTGCTGATCCTTACAGAACCTTAAGATCATGATCATGACAAGTAGAAGACACTCTTCACTCCATTAGACTAACTAGTGCTTGAATAATCTACTCTGTGGGCTATAAGGTGTGTTGCAGATACTTACAGATACGAGCGAACTTGGCCTTGAGGGCTGTCTTTTCGTTGGAGTTGGTGATGTTGAAGAAGAAGTCTGGGTACTCGCTCTGAGGGAAGGCCGTGGGGGGAGTGGCTTTGCCGATGGCTAGCACGGTTGCTGGGCCAGTAGCCCTCTCGTGCTTGTAAGCAGCCATTTTCACTACCTACTGCCTCTTCACTCCCGACTGTCTGCCTAATATGCAATCTGTAGAATCTGATGAAGAAAGTGAGCTGCCAGAAATGTTGTGTTGTGGATACCGGGAGCAGTCACCAACTAGTAACGCAGAAAAAATGAAAATACTCCAGACAGAATACTGATTTCACAGATCAGTAGATAGATTGACAAAGCGGAGCAGCTGCGCAAGGTCGATCGTGTAATATATAGATTACTGAACAACCTCGTGCAACTGCCGGGGGGAAGCTCGAGCTGTAAGTGATGAGGAAAGCA
Organism: Asterella californica; assembly: GCA_036924285.1. Taxonomy (NCBI): domain Eukaryota; kingdom Viridiplantae; phylum Streptophyta; class Marchantiopsida; order Marchantiales; family Aytoniaceae; genus Asterella; species Asterella californica. The sequence goes on along the minus strand of JAYKYS010000002.1, from coordinate 17,577,140 downwards.
GCAGTCAGCTTCGGGCTTTATATCATTCCTTCCTCCGCAGTGACAGTCCTCAGACGATCCATTTCTAAAAGTCCTGTCCTCGAGTGCTGACTTCAAACGTGCTGCACAAGGTTGACCACGAGGCTATTCAATGGTAGCTAGCTAGAATTGGCTAGCTACATCGACCGAGACCTCGGAGTTCCTGCACAGTCCAGACTCCAAATACATCTAAGATTCTAAACTTACGCGAACGAGAGGCTATAAGACTGACGCTGGCGGCTGGACTTGAGACTCTACGGACACTGGGCAACGAGATCGTCTAGATCATATATATTATCAGAGCAGTTCCTCGTAGGACCTGAGACTCAGTCTCCCATCACCCAAAATACCCACCAGCGACAGAATGAAGACCTGCCTAGTGCCCGTAGAGACTGAGCAGAACTAAAGCATGCATATCATAGGAGCCTAAAGAACCTCACAATTTGGTGAAATCACGTTTTCTGCATTTTAATCCGTGGAATGACAGTCGCTGACTTTCAAAGTGTAATGAGTCAATGATGACGATGTGGTTCAAGTCCAGTCCTGTAGAGGCTGCACCGATACCGCCACGTACTTTTGCCTATGTGTTCGGTGTACTAGACTTACTTTAGCTCAAATTCTTTTATGTTTTCTTGTACTCTTTTGCGTGCCGTGCATGTTAGCCCCCGGGTCTAGAGTAACCCTCCTGACCCACGACCGAGAACGTCCCAAGGTTCGAACCCTCAAGGGTATTAATAACCTTTCATCTACCTCAGATAGACTTTAATTGAAATAGTGAACTATTCCTTGTCTTTCCTCTTCCGTGGTCGAATATGAAAGTGTATCCCAACTCCCCTTCAGCAGCATATATTGGGAAGAAGAGAAGCATGGAAACGAGGAGCTAAATTAATTATAGAAAATTAGTTTTAAAATATATTAGTTTTTAGTTATAGAAAATTAAACATTTAAATAGTCTTTTTAGTTAAAATATTATATTCATATCTTTTACTATCGAGAACGAGAGAATAGAAAGGACTTCTATTCATGCTACTCTACAAAGAATGTGGATTAATATACTACTGGTACATAATTGTTATCACCTCAAAGTGACTTATTTACTGTTGTCACATTATTTCTCATCTCAAAGTCATGTCCAAATCATCTTTTCTTTTGTCTTTTTATCTTCCTTACTTCTTTTTTACATGACTTTGAGATGAGAGATACTGTGACAACAGTTAGGTAAGTCACTTTGAGATGACAGCAGTTATGTATCAGTAGTATATTAACCCACATTCTTTGTAGAGTAGCATGAGTCTAGATCTTTTCTATTGTATCAAGTCTGAAGTCTTAGTAAAGTTGTGCACATTTCGTCTCAAAATATTTCTGTTAAGTTCTCTTTCACCAGGAGGTTTTATACAAAACACTAGATACAATCACCATATCGATATAGGTAAAAGAAAATTTTCCCTGTGATATATAAGTTTCCTAGTTAAGAAGGTGTTCGGTACATCTTTCCTGCATATAAACACACATGGTATTTATCATTCTATACATCTCCTGTGAAAAAAGTAAGGAATTACTAGAAACTGAGAACATATATGTGTATATAAACTAGAGAATTAAATATCTAGATGACATGTATGCAGTCTCTCGTCGGTGGAGTGCAGTTCGGTCGATGGTGCAAGCAGAAGGTGATTAATGCTAACAACTCGAGTTCTGGTACATTCTCTAGTAAATAACGTTGTGATGCATTTGATATTTCTAGATCTCTTCAGAGAAATGAGAGCTTTCCATGTAGGTTAATCTCCTTGGAACTATTCTTTGCACATCAGATCCAGACTCTATTCATGTTTTATATTAGTCGGTCTCAGTTGAAATGCAATCAAGGATTCAAGTTGTGACGTAAACCGCAGTTTACAAGAAGGTTGGAGTGCATAGAACGTTCAGGAGAGTTCGAAAGTTCAGCAAGGTAGACCTTCAAAGACCTCCATATCTGTGACCTTGTGTAAGGTTTACAGGCTAGCCAACAAAGCATATAGCAGGTTGTGAAAACTCGATCGAGATCCAGTCTTTCATGGTTTTCCAGGAAAAAGTTAATTAAGTTGATGTGTTGACTCCGAAAATGTCCAAAGGAAGCCGTGAATAAGGTTTATTATCTACCCAAAAAAAAGAAGTTGAATGGGAAGTACGGCATCAGAATGACCAAACAAAAAACACAATTTAATGTCATACCCCAGAGTCTCTACTCGGTAAAATTTGTTCTCTTCAGATCCATGCATCCCGTCAGAGAACTTTCAAATTCAAATACAGTTCACTGTCACATGATCAAAACAACTGTTCACCAGAAATGCATATGTACTGACAAGATTATGGATGCGTAATTTAGATCTGCAAGACTATTCACCTGAATTCACAAGTCATACGTCAGAGATCCAATATCAGATTACAGAAAACGATGTTTACAAAAGCTTTTTGAGAAGTTTAATGTTCTGTCTTTCTATCTGTAATCTTTGATCTATCATTCTTACTTTTCCGATGAAAGTAAAGATATTTCTCATCTAACGCCCACCTCACAATCATTTCGAGTTTTTTTCTAGATTATGCTTGGCATGATCCACGAAGATCTTTTTACTCGTATTGCATTTGTTCTGACGAGCAATAAAACTGTTTACATTCATGGCGAGTTGATCAATTGTTTTCACATTCACAAGAACCAACGCTGCAATTTTCAACGCATCTGAAGAAAGTTTGTCCACGATGTTCTGCAAGATGAAACAAGAAGTGCTGCCGCGCTTAGATAACTGAATGATGTTTACACACAACTGGTCATGAGAAATTATTCATCATCACTATCTTTCTTATTCAGCGAACAGCAGGGTAAGGCTCAGCGGGATTAAGCGAGGCAGGAGAAACACAACTAGACTAAATCTGATGGATATCCGGTGTTGGTAGTGATTCCTAAGAACCAACCTTCTGTAAGCTTGGTGACGCAGCCTTCTGTAAGCTTGGTGACGCGTGTGGATGTTTGGAATCCTAACTTTATGGCTGCTAGGTCCACCAGGATTCCCACTTGGAGGCAACTTATACTTTTGATATCTGTTGGTTTGTCCTTACCCGCAAATGATTTCTGATTTGTGTTCAACTTTTGGATATCTATCTTTCATCGGTTCTGGCAGAAAAATGCATTAACTCTTTTCGAGGTTAATGCATTAACTCTCTGTTTATGACTTTGTTCTGTTCTGACTCCAGTTTCTGTGCTACCGTTTACTCCGTCGTTTTTGTGTAATCTGCTTTGGATTCCTACCTATACACAAAGACAGGAGTTAAGGTTAGCGCGCCTCGCCTCGGAACTAAATGTGAACTCTGGAAAGACGAGGCCCTAGTGAGTTGGAAATATCCAAAAGCTTTAACTTTTCTTGTGCATCTATAGCCTAACCTCTCACTCCTGCGTGCTGATGAAGTTTGACTGAGAATGTTTTTCCTTAGAGTGGGACGAAAACTTGGGACAAAAATTCAACAGGAGATCCTATAAGAGCTAGGATCGCAGACCAGATATGTAATTAGGTTGTATTCAGACTTCTATTGAGAGATTGTGATAAGTTATGGAGCGATAAAGTTTACGCGAGCTGATGCATTGAGGCACCGTATGTGGTTGTATCGAGGTTCAGGATGGACCAAGCCCACGCAAGGTTGTTTTCATTTTCTTGGATAAGTGTAAGTTTTCCATTCACACCTAGCCGTCGCTTTCTTTTCTTTTCACTTCTTGAGATAGTTCTCTAGCTTGTAGTCTTAATTTTCCACCAGCCTCTACCGTAGAAATGAACTTACTGAAACAAGGGAGTCCAAAGCAAGATGTCTTGTGGTGGTGTATGACATGCTCGAGTGAAGAGAAGGTTGGACCTTTCATTTTTTGCGCTATGCAGTCTTTTGATTATTTTATGTCTTTTGATGCATGATATCAGGTCTAGGCACTAGATTATTGAGCATATATATAAGTGGAAGGAGCTACAGTTAGGAGCTGTGCGGTTTGTCTCATGACTTCTGAACTGACGTTCACGTCCACGACCTCCACCTGATAAGCTACGGGGCAGAAGTAGGTATGTACAAGCATCTTCATCAGATCATCTGTCATGCTGACTCGGAAGTTGTGCGCAGGCCTGTTCCAATTTAAACCACAAGAGGCAGTACATTAGCGGTGGGATATACCACCGCTAATCAGTTTAGTGACGAACTAGCAAAGATTAGTGAATGCGGGAGTGCCACCTGAACTGCACCAACCTTTACTGTACTTATTTCTGAACGAGAACTTGTCATCTATCTCTTGAATGAAAGAGTAGATGTAGACTTACAAAATGAGCCCTTGATGACCTCCAGCCGATATCTAACGGCTCAGCAACGTTTGACCAAAGCTGAAAGCAATCTCAGCTAATTGAAAAGAATATTCTTAAAATTTGAATTTTGAAAAGACCTTGTGCAAAACTCCTGCAGGTTAGAAGAGCCAAACCAAAGAAGAGAAGAACAAGCAGCATGTACGGGGTGCAGGCTGCTTGTTCCCTGAGAACAAAGTAGCAGCCGACGAGCCATTTCTCCCCGTCTCGCGCGATAAACGGCGTTTTATTATACTGGTTTCCGGCGCCGGAAAATGATTTCTGGCGGCCAAAAACCTCAGCTTTCCGGTGCCCAGAGAAGGGCCTCCTGACGCGCGGACGTCAGGAGGCCGTCAACTTAGCCAAATTTCGGCTGGCAGGAGCCCCTTTGGCCCTTCCAGCTTGGAGGGGGAGAGCTTGGGTCTCGCCCATAGCTCTCCTCTTTGTTCTCACTCTCTCATTTCTCTAGTTTATTTTCAGGAGCTTCTAGTCTTGTCTCTCTCTCTTTCTTGTTTTCTGCAACTTGCACAAGGCTTATTTTTTGGAGAGTTTTACCTTGTGTTTATTAGGGTTATAGTTTTGATTAGATGTTCTAAGCTAATTAGAATTTAGGTCATCCTTGAATTTGTATTGTTCATTACCAAATAGAGGATTGGACCTCCGGACGGATAGGGCTGATTACTATTAGGCTTAGCATTTATTGTTATCGTGCCACCACGAGTTCATCCTAGACGTCCCGGAGATCGTCATGCACCTAGAGGATGTCCGGAGGTCCCTACGGATATGATGAGGGTCCCAGAGAGTTTGCTTCCACATTATGTTCAATATGTTCAATAGCCTATGTATGTCTCAATAGGCAACTATTGGGACCTACAGCTGGGCACGCTACAGTGTTGAGGTTTCTTTTCTCTACCGCTGATGCGAGAATAGATCAGATGGCTAGGGAGGCTGAAGTGATACCCACAGATCCAGATGTAATCCCAGAGGAGGGTAATCTGGAGGTAGATGCTACAGACGCGGATGATGGAGAGTTTGACGCTGATCCGTTAGTCTTACACGCTCTTGGCGTCCATTCGACCTTGACTCAGGTACATTGTTTTCCACTTTGCAAGCATATTTGTCCGAATGTTTTTCAAAATATCTTGTTTATTATTCTCATATTGTTGTTTAGGATGTACAGACCATACCGACACTAGCTGAGGTCGTACTTGATTCACAAGTGCCAGAGGTGCCGGTCACTAGGACCGTGGGGAGAGAGGATGAAAGTGTTGTAGGAGCTGAAGTTGATCCGCTCTCCGTATATGGTTTTGTGGCACAGTCTAGACTGAGAGAGCTCTTCCAACTGTTTAGAGTGAAATGTCCTCGACATGGGTGTGAGCACTTCTTTCAACCTCTCATAATCTCGTCTATCCATCAGAGCTGGTCTGTAAAGCTTATCTGCCCAGATCGTCACACGTACGGTTGGAGATCAACAGAGATGGAGATGTACAATCATGTCCCAGACATCACTCATAGACTTTATAGTGCAGCACTATGTGCCAGTTTAGGATTTTCCCAATTAGACTCGGTGTATAGAGAGGGAGGGTTGGCTCCAGTGTCGAGGACTCATTTTTTTTATTTCCAGAGTGGGAAACATCGTGAGATTGGATGGGTGGAGGCGACGTTGGATCAATGGGCAAGACTGAAGGATGAAGTGCAAAGTGAAGTGATGAGGAGACACTTTCCCGACTTGAATGAGTTACCTTCTGGAGATAAGAACACATATTCTTGAACTTTTCGAGTGTTGACTTTAAGAATTTTACACCTATTTTTCGTACGTATTGAGAATTTTTTGACCTCATGCTCATCTTAGCTGTATTATTTATTGTTTGTATGTTTAGAGAGATACTTTATGCATTTTGCCACACGGAGAATTATTTAATTTTTCGTTTATCTTTGTCATATGCTAGGTAATTTTGTAGTGTATGCTGATCTGCGATACGATTCTACGAGGAATGGGTACAATGGTACATGTGCATTCATTGCTGCTCATGATGGACTTGTCATTGAGATGGTGAACATGACACGCGTTGAGGCCGGCAACAACTCGTGGCTTATAGAGGATCGTGCGTTTGAGATCGGTATTCAGCGCTTGATCGCTCGTGGCATCGTGTCCGATGAGGTGGTACATGACAATAAATCCTCTGTGGATGCCATATTGCTTCGTCACGGGATTGTGTCTCAAAAGGATTTATGACACAAGCGTAAGAACGTGGTGAAGAAGTTTTTGGTGGACCTACAGATCCAAAAGCGACCCCCTGACGGTGTGGAGGACGTCAAAGTGATTGCTGACTTGGAGCTCTTGACCAAGCGACATTTGGTGACTTGGCTTCGTCTTCAAGGAGCTCCGATAGTTGGTAACAAGCCTGTGTTAGTTCAGCGAGTGGCACAACTTAGGCATCTAGAGGAGGGAGGCTCGATGCGATCTCGGAGTTTGATGTACACGGAGCTATCTGAGCATGGCATTGCTGACAAGTTGAAGGGCTGGATTTACACTTTTTGTCAACTGAATGCACGGAGGACCGTGGGACCTGATGGTCGTTATGCTCAAGAGGAGGACGATTGCTCTACCTTGTGTTTAGACATTAGGAACGCAGCAGACCATTGGATAGGGGACCATTTATCTTGTTTCATCTTACAACGGCTGACTGGAACACAAAGACCTTGCTGCGATGGTTACGACTTGAACCGGCCAGCAGTTGACAAGTATTACGAGAAGAGTAAGTTTACTTCTCTTTGATATGATAACTCATTTCGGTTCTGTCGATGTATGATGTCTGCACTGAATTCGGCATTCATGTACTGTAGATTCTCCGACGCATATTGCCATGGTGGCTTTTCTTCAACGGGTCATAACGCCGGCTAAGATGCGGTTCTACACACGAGCGCGAGAGAACTACATGTCTGAGACATTCAACTCAGTGATATGCAAGTTTGCCACTAAGAGGATTCACTTCCAAAAAACTCATGAGGCGCGACTTGCTGCATACGCCATGGATTGGAATGAGAACATTGTTCGAGAGCCCATCAAGATTTATGAGCATCGACCGCAACACACATCGATACGACATAGGACATCCACAACTCGGGTGTTACCACCTCGATCTACCTTGTGGAAGACCACACTAAGAGAGAGATTGTTCGGTGTCCGTTCAACAACTTGACAAGTAAGTTATTCTTTATCTTTAGTGTTCGAGTAATCCTCCTCTAATAAGGTGCATCTTCTAAAGACTCTTTATTTCTGGAACGTGCAGGCAGATCGAGAACAGCGGAAGATCATTGTTCAACAGTGATAATGTTTTCTCTGAAACTGTCTTATTTTCCATGGAGATTTTCAATAAAAACTCTTAGTTTTTTTAGCGTACATGCATGTCTGGAACAGCGAATGGTGATTAAACTTTGGCATGAATTTCTATTTTTTTTTCAACATCCTGTTTTTTCAAATTCGTTTCAAAACAGGTAACCCTAAACATGTATCAACAGGTATATAAAGGGAGGTTCCGAAACAATAAACCCTAACCTGTTTGTAAACACGTTTAAATTTATTAAAAATTTATTTATTAAATTTAATTTTTTTTTAAAAATTACAGGTTTTATAAAACCTGTTCCGGATACAGGTTATCTAAAACCTGTTGAAGAACCGGTTTTAGAAACCTGTTCGAGAAACAGGTTTCCTATAACCTGTTTACGATACAGGTTTCCAAAACCTGTTTTGGAACAAGTCAGAATAGATCAGATGTAAACACGTTTAAATTCATTGAAAATTTTTTTATTAAATTTAAATTTTTTAAAAAAATTACAGGTTTTATAAAACCTGTTGAAGAACCGGTTTTAGAACCCTGTTTACAGGTTCTTGGAACCTGTTCCAAACAGGTAATCTAAAACCTGTTTCGGAACAGGTTTTAGGAACCTGTTGAGTAAAAGGTAATTACAAACCTGTTTCTAAACAGGTAATCTAAAACCTACATCTTTCGACAGGTTTTGAAAACCTGTCAATACAGGTTTCTAACCTGTTCATACACTTTTCAAAAACCTATCAGAAATACAAAACATAAATCCACGAAACAGATATTCAAAACTGCTACAGGGGGTTGAACCCTTGAAGCCCCCGACTGGGCGTAGCATTTCATAGGAGTTGTTACAGCAACTCCTAGACTCGCTAACCGAGATGCATCATGCATGCAACTACAAAAAAACAGAAAAGTAGGCAGAAAGAGAAACAGAAAAAACTCAAACACTGCCGCTCAGACTATGCTTGGAAGCCAACAAAAACTTCGCCTACATCGTGGAACTCCCGTTTTACTGCCTCTTCTAGCATAGGAGGAAGTTCTGTTCGGTCCGCATATCCCAGAAAGAATGCAAGTTCTCGATAAATGGCAAAATGTTGCATTTTCGGAACGATCTCGCTGTATGCTGCAGATACACAACACAGTAACTCATCTCGATGTCTGACTGATGTGCAAAAACCTCTTCCAGCACAACAGTTTGAGCCACAACTACAGCGTAGTGCGGAAAAGCTGCCCGTAACTCAGATGCACTGACTGTAAGCTGAGTGTCACCTAGACAACCCCCCGTTACGGACCAATGCTGATGCAGCTCGTCATCTGGACGAACTCGCCGACTCTTTACTTTGTGCGGCATAGCTCGGCGGCAGTACACGAGACAAACAGAAGCGATACTCACAGAAGCAACGAACAGAGACTCACAGAAGCAGCAGCGAGACTCACAGAAGCAACAGCGAGACTCACAGAGACTCACAAAAGCAGCAGCAACACTCACAGAAGCACCGAATTTCAACTAAACCTCCACAAAGACTGCACCAAGACAATAAACCTCCACAAAGAGTACACCAAGACAAAAAAATATCACGTGGAGACTGCACAAAGACAAGAAACGATGTATCCTGGCCCACCAAGGAAGAAAATCGATGCAGTATACTCAAGAGCGAAAACTCCACTGTATACCCCATACTGGTGATGTCCCACCGTCAAGAAGCGATCAATGTTGGTCCCACCCTGAAACGAAGTCGATGCAGCACAGAAAAACAATTACAAAATACTCCACGCAGGTGACCACCCTTCACAAAGCGACAGATGCAAACGATCCTGCACGAAATCAAACTGAACCGTGGTCGTCCACCACCACGATGACAATGAGGCACCAAACGAAAAATCTATTGCCGTAGTGCGCCTCCTCAAGTTCACATTCACGATGATCTCAACGTCCACAGCGTGGCTCGAGGACAGGAGAAGCAGGCCCGGACATCCCAAAACCAAACCCTAGAGACATGCTCGGCCATCGGGAAGACGTTCAAGCAAGTGCCGGTGTTCGATACAAGGACTCGCGAGAATACCACGTGGGGGGTGGGGGGTTTATATACCCCCACTTGTGGTTTAATGACCGATCTAGGCGCCGAAAGTACAGCTAGATCTAGAGTTAGCACGTACTTAATCTTCCACGATGGAGAAAAGAAGATGAATTGGTTTGAAAACTTGCGACTACGGTGTAGTTTCAAAAGTCCTAGATCCGAGGTTAGTTCAGGTTTGGAAGCCTGAGTGGTATCGCTTACCTTAGTCTTCGCAGTCCTCGAGAGGGAACTTAATCTCATGTTCTTGTGATCATGAAGGTCCGCCAGAGACAGGTGAGAGATCTAGCAGAGAGACTCTTGGAGGAGGGATCAAGTCACAATTCAGTTTCATTCGACACTTTTCACGTACACTTTCGTTACAATTAGAGGTAGTTCATTTGCAGCTAGAGAGCGTTACTGGTGTAGATGTGTCATAGAATACAGATTACGACTTCGCTCCGTGATACCCTGAGTTCACTCGATGCACTGAGTAATTTGGACCTTTCTGTGATCGATCATGGACTTGAGAGAGTCCAGAGAGAAATGCGATTGTGAGTATATGTGTAGGAGAGCTCGTCCCGACAGGGGATATCAATTCGTCAGCTGTCGTACTTTACGTCGACATAAATAGAAAGATCGTTCAGGAGAACTGGCCTCCGAGATTGCAGTGGAAAGAGAGAGAGTCAAAAGTCATGCAGAGAACGTTATCCTAAAGGATGGTTCAAGACCATCAGAAGTTCAAGCAAGACTTCAATCCTACCACTCAACTTTATGGAGGTATTCTCAAATGAGGTCTGTGATGAGAAGTTTTGATCCAAACTTTTTTGAGAGCCAACAAGATGAAGTTACAAATCCAGGGAGCTTAGACGTGAGCTTGGACGAGATCCCGCATCCCATAAGTTTTCCCATGGTTAGGTCTGTTTCGGAAGCTGTGTGCTTGTTTGTGTACACACCTACTCTCAATGAAGCCATCTATAGAGAGACATGGAAACTTCAGTATACGTTGGACAAATGTAAGATTGCTATTGAGGTGCAGGATGAGATCTTCAAAACATTGTTTGGGAAATGTAGTACACCTATACTTCCAAAACATCCGCCAGACTATCAGCATATGAAGCTCGATTCTCTACTTAGATATGTTGGTGATGAATGGAAGGGAGGAGAGATGGGATTAAAATCATTGTCCAGCTTTGATTCTGTCATGAATACTTACAGAGCAGCAGGTATGGCCCAACCAGTTCGGTGGAGATTGTGCTGGGGACAGAATGATGGTATACATGATTATATTCCTTATGGACCTAGTGAACAAGAAAGATATAGAGCACATGCTCAGAGATGCATGTATTTGATGCTCAGATCCGGGTTGAAACTAGATTGTGAATCTTGCGGTGAGAGGTGTGAACGCATGGATTGTACTGTCTTGAGGAGAAACATGTTACCATTTGATTACATTCCAGTTGCTGGGATATTCAAGAAGTTGTGTCAATCACGAACCTTTTGCCATGAAATGCTGAGAATGTGACGAGCAAAAAGTCATTGGTTTAGCTCATCCGCATCCACAGTACATGTTGAATATCTCCCACATTTCCCCGTAAAGGAATGGTGGGATGGGACAAAAGCAAAACAAGTTTCTTGGCTTTGAGATTCTTCCCATGAGTTTGAAGTCTCAGTGCTTTGTCGTACATGTTGGGAGGCATATTCAACTATATATCCTAGATGCGAAGAAGTAGATAATCCAAGAAATTTTGATGTTGAAACTAAGATGTACAGTTTTCTCTGTAAAAACTGTGGGACTCGAATCTGCACGAAACGAAAGACAACCAAAGTATGTACACTTTCATCCTACTACTTCTGTTATTTAAATGATGTCATATGCGTTTTTTTTGTTGTTGATAGAATCGACCTGATGTTTTGAACGTAACATATGTGTTTGTTGTTTTGCACGGAGACCCATGTAATATAGCTCTCTTGGCTTACTGGGATGGTTATCAGTCTGCCACAACGACATACAGAAGCACATGGACAGTGGTACTGAAAATACTGAATGCGGGTAGTCGTTGTACCTTACCCGAAATGCCGATCTTGTTCATATCAGCTACTATGTGAAAGTCTTATCCACAAGAAAGCAGTATCTGTACGCTAAGGCATTGTAGAAAAATCGTCTGCTTGGAGATTATTTAAATTGTATAAATTTGATCTTTCTTTAGATCTGATTTACGATCCAATGCATGTGCTTGCATTGGGTTTATTCAAAAAGTTTGTTGAAGCTTTGAAGAAAGAGACAGAGACATCTCCAGAATGAAAAGAAGTTTTGTTAGTAGCACTGGCTGAAGTCACTCGCAAAAAACCACGAGGTATATCTGGTCGATGACCTAAAGATCCATTCTCTCGACTAGGATACTTCAAGGCTGAGGGGTACACACGGTTTGTTATCTTCTGTGTCCCTCATATCTTACATATGTTGGGTTACGGTACGGATCACGGACTTGGTGCCCTTGGAGTGCTAGTAACAGAGATTGGTGGCATGTTTTATCTTCAGTCTCGATCAGAAGTTGGTTGGACAGAAGTCATGCTGGTCAGAAGTAAGATGCTATTTGCATCATGGAGAATACGAGTAGAAGAATTTCTTGGTGCGAATAGATCTATACTGGAGCATGTGGCAGGTAAGATTACAAGTTGTTTTACCTTCTCACTATGTGCACCTTCATGATCTTGTCTTGATCTGTCTCTTTGACTAGTAATACTATGCTTTATGTTGCTCTAATCATGTACTTTCTGTTAGATCCGATCATGACTTTGCTCTTATTTTGCATTAGTTGTGATTTTTTGGGTGAACTAATGTTCGGTGCTTTTCAGGTAATGGAGAAATGATAGACTCTGATCATGTACTTTCTGTTAGATCCGATCATGACTTTGCTCTTATTTTGCATTAGTTGTGATTTTTTGGGTGAATTAATGTTCGGTGCTTTTCAGGAAATGGAGAATGATAGATGATATTCATCATCATGGACCATCTTACGTATACTGGTGCTACAGTTTTGAGAGGATGGTACGGGATACAATAATGTCAGCATGAATCGATAGAACATGGAAGCTACTTTAATAGCCCATCACGCACGGGTGTTTTTCAGTGTCTGTTGTGCACAGATATGGACAGACGACGATGGTTTGTTGCCATATAAGAGGATACAACAAAAGATACATCAGTATCTTCATGGTGTTGGCGGTTTGTCACAGACTTCAACAGTGTGTCAAGAGTCACATATGAAGCACATTGTACTAGTGCCAACTCAAGATCTAGCACAATCTATTTGGAACGCTGTTTCAGTTGAAGCATTTACTAGTTCTTGTGTGCAGGTACTTAGGAAAGGAATAGCTGTAGGGTCTAAGATACCGAAGCGAGGTGAACTCAACCACAGAGGACTGAGATATTATTTGATGAAGTTTTGGAATTCTAGGTTTATAGTCTCAGATATAGAGAATATTATCTTAAAGTGAGAATGTTATAGCTCTGAAGTCTGTCATGATGAGAGGGGTGATCTTTCGCCCAGGTGATTATGTTGTTGTACTAGAAGACAACAACAAAGAAATCGCCTTTTATTGGAACTGGAAAGCAAAAATCCTGCGTTTCTTTTATCAACAAATGTCAAGATATGACTGAGATCTTCTTTGAGTGCAGATGGCTTTTCAACATCACAACATGCACCGCCAGACCTGCTGTCGAGACGGAAGAGTCAAAGATTGATGAAATTTCAGGCATGCAGCTCTTGGATGCCAGAGAGAAGAGTTTTGAAGCAGATAACTATAGACCAATATCTCAACTCGGGTACAAGTTCATTCCATTACAGAGACAGCGGCCAAATGAAGTACTCGTTCTGGAGATGGAAGACCACCGACCTCGTGACTTCATGTATAGAGTTGGATGTGTGACTCATCCTCCACCATATCCTGAAGTAGCAGATGTAGTGTTAGCACAACATTTAGAAAGATGTTCTATCAGTGCCTTAGAATTATGTATTGTCAGAAATGTAGATATCCAGTTGGATACTATGCAGAATACAATCTCGACGGACGGAGGTGAAAATTTGAATGCAGATTTAAATCTTATACAGGAGGACTCCTGTAGCAGTGATGCAGTTACTCGTCGATCATTATTAGGTGGAGGAACCGTCTCTGTTATCTGGTTGAGAAAAATAAATTTGGGTGAATGGGTATTAAAATCATCTGGCTGTTGTCGTGAGCTTAATTTTCATCATTTACGACAACTTTGTACACAATTCAAATCGATACAGTACAGCTCAAACCATCCTGTAAAATGGACTGAAGCTTAGTAAAGTGTCTCATGACTTTATCGTTATTTTGGTGTTTACTATTCTGTTCTACTTCAGTCTTCACTGTTATTCGAATCAAGCCATTCAAGATCTCATGGGTTTTTTCATATCAAGTTCTCCATACGTGCGGATAGAATATAAAACACCATGATCAGTAAATGCTATCTAACAAAGTGAAAATTGGGAAAAAATTTGAATTTAAAAATTAAAATTTTTTACGTGGTTCCATCTCGGGGTTATCAAGTAACTCTTGGACGGATTATGTAAGATTCTTGAATGTTAATTGAGACAAGAAAATCATCTACTTATTTATGAAGGTAAAACATTCCCTACAAAGCATTTTATGTTTATTTGAAAACCTATATTGGTATATAACCTATACCTATAAAACGTATATATTTCTATGATGTAGGAAAATTACGAAATCATAAAATCTACATCTCTGAAACTGTGAAATAATTTTCCTTAACATAGGAAATTTAAAATTTTTTTCCTAAATAAAATAAAATATTAAACCTACCATATTTTCCTTGATGACCAGTTTCCCTACTTACGTGTATTTCATATAGTGAAAACATTAAATTTTCCTACATATTCCAAGAGATAAACTTCCTAGTGTTTCTGATTAGTTTTAACAAGCTCATTAGTTATCAGTTCTAACAGACTGGTAGTATTCTGTTGTGGGAGATAAAGTATCATATTCTGAGAAACTTGGAGTACAGTTTTCAGTTTTGTAACATGGTATCAGAGCTCAAGTTGCTCAAGCTAAGGGTTTAAGATTCTGATAATCTAATATTTAGTTTCTGGGGATTTTTGGACTCATCTTTTCAGCAAGATAGCAATTATTGCTGCTACTTGCTGAAAAGTAGCAGCAATAGTTGTTTTGAATGAGAACACTAGACTTTCAGGTCCTAACGATTACAGTTTCTGAAAACTAATCATGAAAGTCATTCTGAGTGAGAAAGATTTATGGGGTGTGGTTTTTGAAGAAGAGAAGCTTGCTCCATTTTATGATGAGAGTTCTACTGAAACTAAGAAGCATTATGAAGAAGCTTTCATTGCTTTCATTAAGAAGCAAACTAGAGCATTATCCAGTATTCTGCTTGCTGTGAAGGAGAGTATCAGACTTACTATTGAGGCTTGTGATAGAAGAGAAGCTAACTATCATATATGATATGTAAGAAAAATAAAGTAGCAAAGTAGAAGAACGATTTACATTCTATCAAGATGGATGAGAGTGAAGATATTCATGAGCATCTTTATGTGTAGCTAACCAGGGCAGGAGAGACATATGATGATGAAGATCTGATTTCCTTGATCTGTGATTTTTCCAACAGACAGCAAGTTCTTAGTGAGCTTTGGAATAAAGAGTATCTCTTGTATACTCTTCAGATCTCTTTCACTTGTTTTTACTGTCACAACTCTAATACCTTGAACTTCACATCCTGTACCATCAGCTTGAGTAACCTTAGAGCCTGCAGTTGTTGAAAAGTCCTTCAAGAGTGATCTTTGGCTGGTAATGTGCTTAGAAGCACCAGAATCAATGTACTAATTCTTATCTTCTGTTATTATAGATATCAACCTGATAATAAATTTATTACTAACACCTTTCTCTTCTTGTGCATCTTCTTGAACAACAATATTACTTGATGTAGAATTCAGACTTCCATTTGCCTTTCTAGCATAGCATCTTCAATCTTGTGACCTTTCTTTCCACAGAAAAAGCTCTTTCTGCACCTTTCAATCTTGTGACTTTTTTTCTAACAAAATGAGTAGAAAGTTGTGCCTTGATTTCCTGAGTAGGAAGACTCGTGTTTCTGAGATTGGTACTCCTCTTTTTTGTAAGTCTTCACCATAAAAGAAGATCCTTGATTTTTCTAAGGGAAAAACGTTCTCATCAACTGCTCTTCTTCATGTAGTAAACTGCACAACTCTTCACAAGTTAAGGTGATTTTTTATGATACAAAGGTATAAATACTGGATGCTTCACATAATCAGAGAGTTATTGCTTCAGGAAGGAGAGATCAAAAGTCAGGTTTATATATCTTGAATATTGAGACTCAAGTCCAAGAAGTCTCTATGATTATTGATTCTTATAATCAAGCAAGCCTTTGGCATAAGGGATTTGCACACGTGAATTTGGAAGTCTGAAACATATGATGGATAATCATAAGATGGAAGGGCTACCAAAGATGAAGCTACCAACTACTGGAGATATATGTGAAGGATGTATCTTGGAAAACAAAGCTGAAAGAATTTTCAAAGGAAAGAGGTGCAAGAACAAAAAAGTTATTGGCTTTGGTTCATTCAGATGTTTGTGGGCCTATGCAAACAAGCTCTATTGGAGGCTGTAAATACTTTCTGACATTTATTGATTATGTGAGCAGAAAGACATGAAAATATTTCTTGAAACAGAAATCTCAAGTAACTGAATACTTCAAGAAATTCAAGGCTCTTGTAGAAAATCAAAGTGGTAAGAAGATTAAAGTTCTCAGATCAAATAGAGGAGAATATTGTTCTAACCTCTTTACTCAGTTTTTTGAAGAGCATGGTATTCAAAGATAACTTTCCACAGCTTATACTCCACAAAATGGTGTAGCTTAAAGGAAAAATAGGATGATTGTGAAAAGTGATAGATCCATGTTGAAGGTCAAGAATCTTCCTAATTATTTTTGGGTTGAAGCTTGCAACACAGCTGTTTACATTATGAACAGAGCTTATATAACAGCTGTGCAACACAAGACACCTGAAGAGATATTTACAGGAGTGAAATCAGATGTGTCTCACTTCAAGATTTTTGGATGCATAGCTTACATGCACATGATGAAAAGAGACAAAAGTTGGATGCAAAATCTGAGAAGTGTATATTTGTAGGCTATGTTGAGCAAATCAAGGGTTACAAAGTGTACAATCAGTCTCCACAAGAAAGACTCACATCAGCAGAGATGTTAGATTCTCTGAGTTGGATTCTGATATGATGAAAGGTGAGAAAGAAATTTGTGATGCGTTCAGATTTAAGCTACCTACAAGTGAGGATACGATTGATTCAGAATCTAATATTGAAATGGACTTGAAACAATCAATATCTCTTATTAATTCTAATGAAGAGCAAGTTGAATTTCAACCAAATCCTGAATCTGAGTTACCAAGTATGAAGTTAAAGGAGATGACTTACAACGTGCAGCAGATTTTCAAGTAAAGAGATCAGAAAGGATTAGAAGACCATCAGCAAGGCTTGATGATTATTGTCAATGCTGAAAGAACTCAAGAGGATGATCCACTTACATTTGAAGAAGCTAACAAAGACCTTGGTTGGAGACAAGCTATGCAAGAGAAGTATAAAATGCTACTCAAAAATCATATGTGGGATTTGGTTAAGCTACCATGAGGAAAAAGAACCATCAAATGTAAATGGATTTACAAAACCAAGCTACAATCAGATGGTTCAGTTGAAGAGATGACTTTTGACATGATTTTGATTTTGATGTGAGAGGTACTCTGACAATAGTTAGGTGAGTCATTTTGAGGTGACAGCAGTTATGTACCAATAGTATATTAATCCACATTCTTTGTAGAGTACCATGAGTCGAGGTCTTTTTTGTTTGTATCAGTTCTGAAGTGTAAGTAAAGTTGTGCACATTTCATCTCAGAATATTTCTCTTAAGTTCTCTTTCTGATCAGTTCTAACAGGCTGGTAGTATTCTATTGTGAGAAATAAAGTTCTATATTTTAATCTCAAAGGCTGTACCAAATGCGGAGATACAGCCTCTGAGATATTACGAGAAACTTTGAGTACAATTTTCAATTTTATAACAGTTTAACTTACAAGGTTAAACATGGATTTCAGTCATACTTGAATTCTGTACTTTATATAGTTATTTTATATAGATTTTTACTCGTTTCATCTCGGATGCAGGACACAAGCATAATACTTTATAAATTTCACAAAAAGAATTATAAATATTGCATGCACATGCAACTCATTCATGTCTAAAATCCAACTTGCACAAAGAATAAAATTTAAACCCTTCTTATGTTTAAACCTGTTTGTTTCTTCTTGTAGGGGTTAAATATACATCTCAACTTTCAATATTTGTATTTCTAAAGTTTTTTGAAAGGACGGCAGTACATACACGGAAACTTTGTTTTAGATGTGAAATAAAAAGTATAACGAATAAACAACCGCACATGGCTGAGCTCTCTGGTTGGTGGAGTCTTCGCTAGTGTACATCCCCGCTTACAAATCTTCACCTAGTAGCTACATTAGTGTTGAGAACTAAATGGGCTACGTTACTGTTTCTGTTATCTCTACAGCACATGACAGCAACTATTACTATCACTACTTATTACCGATGTACTATCTACAACGAAAACCAAAAGCTACTAAACTGAAATGATCTGATGAACTTCGAATGCTAGTCCAGCATCCATATGCCTCAAAAATACATCGAGCAGTGGGATATATTCCGATAGGTCTGCAACTACACCAGAAGGCTCCACCGCTGGTATAAAAAGTTGTTTGTCTAGATCTGCAGCTGGAACGCATGGGTCTGCCTCTGATACAAGTTGCACTTCGTTCGAAGGTCGCATGCCATCTCCTTGACTATATCTTTTCTTGCACTGCCCATAGTCTATTGTCTTGCCAAAAGAAGATATTTTGTACGTTTTCTGGGATCACCTCCATGAAATGCAAAAGACATTTCCAAAGAGAGTCTAGTCTTTGTTCCTACATTCCACTTTGGATTAGTCACCGAGGAGAAGAATTGTACTTGCCAGAGATTAGCATGATTTTGGGGCAGGTTCAGATGGTAGTAGACAATGGATGAGAGTTCCTGTACTTGTTGAACTGCAACGCTCGAGCTAGTAAATTCACATAAGTAAGCTCGACATGGTTTTTCGTGTTTGCAACAACTAAAAGCACATAGAGTTCCTTCACGTCAGTTAACATGCTCTCAGAGACGTTCTTCATCTTACATGGTGGTAGTCCTCCTTCTCATCCTTCATACAGTAACCAAGCATGCTCACATAGTTGGTTAGTCAAAAACTTTACACAGACCTCGCTCCTGAAAGTTTTCTATGCTGCCAATCCAAAGCAGAGACAAGCAATTTCTTAACCTGCAGGCAATTCTTGGCATGGATGCAG
Source organism: Asterella californica (assembly GCA_036924285.1). Lineage (NCBI taxonomy): Eukaryota > Viridiplantae > Streptophyta > Marchantiopsida > Marchantiales > Aytoniaceae > Asterella > Asterella californica. The sequence continues at coordinate 17,557,916 of JAYKYS010000002.1, read as the reverse complement.
ACAACTCCCTGAAAGTACAAGTGAAGCAAGGTGTCTCCGTGCTCTACAGAGAATAGACCGGAAATATAGTGCTTGTCTAGAAAGAGTCCCAACAAGGGAAATATTTCCAAGTTCAAATCCTCTCCTATTTTACAAACTATGATCTACACCTCGAGACTCTTCTCTGGATTCAATGGATTGGTCTTCTTGGCTCTTGTCTCCTTTCATAGAGACATGGATGCAAGATGGCTGCGAGGAGTGAAGAAAAACGTACTTGCACTTAGATGGATCAAGAACAACACACACGCAAAGAAGAGAACGTATTCTATAGATTGCACGTACTGTAGGTTTGAACAAGTGTCTAGAATAGTCCAAGAAAAAACAAGAGTAAGTAAACATGTGCTGATGACGATCTTGTAGTACGAGCTAGTACGTATCTTTTATCGTGCCTAGGTACATAAAAGATTCTGATAGAGCTGAAAGACACGAGCCACTTCCAAGTAGATATAGAAGCAATCTGCTTCCAGTTTCTGATCCTTAAAGCCTTGATAGCATACCTCATCCAAGGTAAGAAATATTAGAAAAAATCCTAAAGATAAATACAAGAAATCCTACAGCTATATGTGACTGAAGAATCAGTCACATATAGCTGAGGGTTGAAAGTATGAAGCAGAGGACTATTTGGTTGAGGGTTGGAATCAAGAGTATTTGATTTACGACTGGAAGCTGGAACTAGAGGACTATTTGGTGCAGGGCTCGAAGCAAGAAAGAGAAAATTACCATGTTCGACGGAGTATCTGCCATGGATAAAAATGCTAACCCATCCTTTCAAATGTTTTCATTATTGAGCCCGAAAGAAGCAACAGAAGAAAGTAGAAGCGAAAGAAACGAAAGAAGTGGGTTCTTACCTGAGAATTGGAGAAAATACAGCCTGCATTAGGAATTACACGTCCTTGTCTATATCCATTAACAATGTATGGCTGAGCAAACACATACGCTGTAGAAAAGGTCCGCATGACGACAAGCGGAACGGAAACAAAAAGAGCAATAGACCATACCTTAGGAGCAATATCAAATAAAATAAAAGAAATATGCCGTCAAAATCTGTTCATATTACAAAATCGGCAGGGATGCAGCAGCAAATTTGGAGCAAACTGCTGGTAGCCGTCAAGTGCAGCAAGTAGCGACAGCGGTAGCAGGATAGCAGCAGCGGCCCAAAGTCCAAAGCCCAAACCAGAAGCGAGCACGAGGGCAAACTTCTCGTTTGGCAGCGAGGAGTAACTGACGGCAATGAAGTTGGAGTCGGAGCAGTACATAAATTTACGACCAAATTTCACCACCAAGAAGACGAATGACAAAATAGTAGAAGACTACTGAAAGGCTTACCAGCGGGGGTGATATTGCAGCCAGGTCAGGCGTTCAGCGATTCAGCAATTCTGCTGTAAATAGAGGAATCTGCAAAAGCCAAAGTCCAAAGGCGAACAGCGAACGGCAAATAATAGCGGCAACGACTGCAAAGTGACGGTTAAATACTGCAGTAGAGGCAAATATCCTTCCCCACGGCCTTGTACATTGAAATTCGTTTTCTCTTATCGGAAAACGTATAAGTGTTATTAAAATTTATTTTATTAAGTTATAAAGAAAATTGAATTAATTCATAATTGTTATATGTTAGTCACTCCTGGAATAGCCAACTCATCCGAAAAAAACCCATAAGTGAAGAGAGGGCTGCTGCGCTCCTTGGGGTATAAGACCGGAGACCTAATTGTCTAAAGACGCCGTTTAGCTGAGGACATTAATTAATGTACTAACCCTTCCCGCCGGAAGGGTTAGAACATTAATAAGTGTACATGAGGCCCAATATCCTCAGTCATGAGAATATCCAGAGAAGGGTCCGAAAAGCCGCTCTATAATTTCTCAAAACAAGCAGGGGTTGTATATTTGGGTTTAGTACTGAAGACGTGACCTCATTGGAACAGAAGTTGTATGCTGTTTAATTATTATAAGAGGAGACCAGTCTGGGCACGAACCTGGAGGAGGTGAAAATAAAATATGCATGCTGACGGGTTTAGGAAGCAAGCCAAGGAAACAGACAAGCGGCGTTTACGAGGCTCACATTAAATAGTCGATTGGTTCCGGTAGTGGTAAATAGAGTCTTTGTGTACATGTCATGTACCATGAACCAGTATTTACGCATCAATATTTCTTGTTTTGAAACTTGTTGCGGTCGGTTAAGAATGTTTTTCAAAGTATGCTGGCGCTGGACTACAACCGTCGCGTTATTACCGCTGCTGCTCCTTCTTTGCTTCCCTCGCTGCCACTTCTTCACTTGCAGTTTGCCACTGTTTCGCTGGTACTTCTTCGCTGTTGGCGGTCACTCTCAATTTGGTACTTCTTCGCTATTGGCGGTCACTCTCAGTTGGTGCTAGCTGAGGATTTGGACATTTTGCTTTCGACTTTGGGTATGATTTTGGCATCGTGGCAATCTCGATTTGCAACCACCTACATGTTACATGCTTGCCTTCAAACCATTGCATTGCATATTCCCAAATATGAGGATGCAAATATTTGAGAATATGCAATGCACGGGTGCTCACGGGAAAATATACAACCTTGTCGTCCATTAAGTTACTTCACTGTGTCTTGATCTGTCAACATCTGCGATCTTCTTCGTGCAGAAAATCGTTAACCCTTCTGCACAAAACAGATCGCAGATGATTTAACTTTTGTAATTTCTCTCTTGGATTAGAGCAGAGAACCACTGCAATCTCTGCTATGTTGATTTTATAGATACCTAGTGGGTCCATTTTGTTGGACTTGCGGTAAGGACGAGTGGTCTTGAAACGCGTACACTCAACCGACTATCAGGTTTTTCTTCCACTTTACCGGGACATCAAACTGTCCCCGTAGCTTCGTTTACTTAGATTTGTGTGTCCCGATTTATTTGACGCGGTGTGTCACCATATACGTATCGTGTTCTTGCTATACGTGGATTGTGAAAAACGGAAAGGAAGGGTGAGAAACTTTGTGTCCTGTAACGGACGGTTAAATGACGGAGAGATAGACGGAGCGACTGTGGAAAACGAAAAAGAATTGTGAAAACACGAAAAGGGGGAGAGATTTTGTCCTGTAAAGGACAGCTAAGTGACGGAGAGAGCGGACGGACCGCACATAACGCCTTTAAAATGCCAAATAATTCGACCACAGACGGAGTGACTGTGGATAGGTAAAGAGAAAATATGCGGAAAGGGGGGACAGAGTTTTGTCCTGTAATCGACAGCTAAGTGCCGTGAAGTGCGGACGGACCGCTCAAAACGCCTTTAAATGCCAAATAACTCGAGTCTTTCGACAACGCATAGCCCCGGCAATTACATTCGCTCCTCTCGTTACATTTTTTATGAATAACAAATAAAATTATTATTTCTTTTCCTCGAGATTGTTTTATTTCAAAATGACTGGCAACTGGTTCTCCCCAAGCAGTTTCGAATGTTGCGATGGAGATTCTCTTATAAGCAGTCTCATCCGGGCCGCGTGGGGTCGATTCCTCCTCTCGAGAGAGTTCAGTCTGTGAAAGGACAGTAACATTCTCACTCTGTAACTAAATTAAAAGGTCAAGTCTGGTCGAGTCGCATGGAGTACCTACCAGGTAGTGCGGTTTCTACTTACTGCAGTACAGGAAAAACCAACTTGTACAACAGCACTACTACAACTGTGCCACCTGTTCATACTCTAACAATAACCCCGTAAAGTCCAACGTGGAGTCGGATCAAATTGCTGAATATTACCTGTACTCAACGTCCTCTTCCAAGCCTTCGGAACCTCATGATAGGAAAAGCTTAACCCTAAACACTACTTCGATAGGGAAAGCTTGGCTCTGTACAGTGTCATACGATATGTATTACAGTACCGCTCTATATGTCATATGCCCATGTGTCATTCTAGATAGTACTCCTCATTTCAGATTTAACCGATGGATTTTACAACAACTACAAGAGTTATTTTGAGATTTTCCACTGGTACGACATATCTTCTGTACCCTATCACAGTCGAATGTCCTGAGTATATGTCATGCTGATGAAAAACCCCTAACTCTTAACTTTTGCAAAATCCTCCGGTTGAATCTAAAATGAAGACCAGTACTATACAGAATGCAGGCCACATTAGTACATTGCTAACAATGACGATATGGTTCTGCTGATCAAAATAAACAAAATTAAAAACAATCATACCTCTATACCATGAGAGAACACACTGCTCACTTTGCTGTACTCAGTAGTTGTCTAGGAGCCTTCGCCCTTGTTGCCTTCACTGTTTAGCCCTTCTCGAACTCCACGGTGGTATTTCCTAGTAGATGTTCTGCTTCTCTCCAACGGATGACAATTATACAGACAAACAATAACGTCGCAACGAAGACCGCTAAGGTACCTTCCTATGTTCATGTTCGCAGTCACAAGCGATCTGGAAAAGTTGACGCAACGAAAGGAGTAGCATGAAACTCTCTACACCCACCAGTGGCAATCTTCCCCGGACCTACTCCTCATCTTCTCCAGTTACTCTACTTGGAGAATAGATACTCCAACCAAATAAACACAGGCGCCCCAGAGTCACAGTAACTACAAATCTTCACGACCTCAGACGCCTCATCTGCCTTCATGAGTGTCTTTACAAGTCTAGGTCCAAGTCGCTGGACGTCAATCACTTGATTGCACTGATGCCTTGACTGGTCCACTAAGAGGAGGCAGAGGCTATTTATCTGAGATAAACCCTGAACTCCATCTAATATATGGATGTAACAATAATGCCTAACAAACGTTCATAGAAACCATTGAGTGAGAACTAAAACTCCGCGTCCCAGGAAGGAGTTCCACAGCCACATTACCTAAATAAAGCTATAAACTCGCTAAGATCTTGCCTGCTAATGTGTAATCTGGAAACCTTATTTTCGAACAGAACCTGGGACTTGGACTCAGACGGACGCTAGGTCCCGAAGTACTTCCTTCAAGAACATACCAGAACGAAACAAGTAGCGCAAGCACGTAGGCCCCCCTATACATCCAAACCTCTCCATAAAAAACCGGCGAGATCAAATCGACTGGGACATTGAATTTGCTATATGTGAGGTATCTTTTCCTACAGTGAGAGCTACTAACCAGTGAAAGAGCTTTGTAAGTACAAACTGAAAGAACCTGACACACGGGGTTTGCCATCCGGATGCTTACGCTTTGGAGCAACAGTATTCTTGATACTGTAGCCGCCTCGTAAGACAATTTTCTTTGCAGTGCACTTGCTAAACAATGCTACATATTCCAAACCTCCTAAAGCCAGCTCATATTCATCCAGTGATCATGGTACCAGATCCTTCATCTGTCAATATCTCCAACAGCAACGAGTGTGGTTCTCGGCCATCGATAATGTGAGCTGCATGTACGCCTTGGGCCAAAGAGCGTACACAGCACTCAACCTTTGGGATCATGCCCCCTGAAATGACACCTTCCTCCACCAGGGCCCTCACCTTCTTGATGGACGCCTCTCTAATTAGTGTATCGATGTCCTTTGGGTTTCGCATAAGCCCGGGTACATCTGTCATCAAGATTAACTTCTCAGCCCCCATCGAAGCTGCTATTTCTCCGGCGGCTGTGTCTGCATTGATGTTGTAAGCATCCCCGTTCGTATCAGCTGCTACAGTGGCTATTACGGGAATTACGCCACCATCAACTAGAGCCTGGACGACTCCAATATTCACATTCGTAATCTCTCCGACGAACCCTAGATCACCTCCGACTTGCCTTGCAGTCAAGAGCTTCCCGTCCTTCCCACAAAGCCCGACAGCTTGTCCGCCTGCACGATTTATCAGAGAGACGAGAGACTTGTTCACCTTGCCTACGAGCACCATCTCCACAACCTCCATGGTGGCCGCATCGGTCACCCTCAACCCGTTCTTGAACTTGGGTTCAATGCCCAGCCTGGTGAGCCAGCTATTGATTTCTGGACCACCACCGTGAACCAACACTGGTCGGAGGCCAACACAAGCTAAAAGCACAAGATCCTTTATCACTCCATCTTTCAATGAAGGATCCTTCATCGCAGCTCCACCATATTTCACCACCACGGTTTTGTTCTGAAATCTCTGAATGAATGGAAGGGCTTCGGCTAGAATATCAACCCTATCCTTGGCAGTGTACTGACCGCTCCTGGGAAATACTTCATTCGCAACTGCTTGAGCTCTTACCCCGTTTCTCCAACTCCACCTTCGTTTCTCCGATCCACCGGCCGGAGCTCGCACGGCAACTCGGCTTACAGACGACGTCGAGAAGGAGTGCAAAACCTTCTCCGCAGGGAAGAAACGCACAGCACTGCTATTGCAGGTGATCTGCACAGCCATGGTGCAGCTTAAGACACGATTTACGCGCGCGTCAGTGCTCCAAAACTCACGAGTTGCCAATCGATCGCTGGAGCTGAAGCGGCCAATCGCCTTGTCTTTGAGCCCAACAGGAAGGCATTGGATAGTTTAGATGAGGCGGAAGCCGGAGCGCAGGCATCCACTTCCCCATCGCATCAGCGGCGAAGGAAGGCCTAAAAACAAATCTAAACAAACAAAAAAGCGGCGAAGGAAGGCAGCAACGACGACGAGCGAATGCCGCGGCGCTTTGAAGCTGTAGACAAGATACCAATTTCCGTACATGTCCATCTACTCTGCTGACATCACGACCTCTAATCAGCGCTCGGGCTAACCGGCTACCTTTGTATTCTCAACCGGTTGCGATTGTAAAATGAAGATGCCGGAAACCGAGACCAGAAGCTCCGGGAGCGGATCTCGTCCCCTCTGCTAAGTCACTAGTCGGATTCGTTACATGTATCAAGATCCTTGTTGTGGATTTATTTCACTAAAGAGATGGATGCTGCAAGATTTACACCGTTAGCTTGTAGTTCAGGTTGGTTTTAAACCGACAAATCATCATCATCGACGGATTTGGAATGAACATTCGCGATTTATTTCAAAAATCTGATCGTCACGATTTACTTAATCTAGGATCTAGATTCACTTTGATCATCGAACGATAAAAACTAGTCGGCAAGATTGGACAGCTCTGATGTAGTCGATCTGATAGTTCAGACCAAAACTGCAGTTTCAGAGTTAAGTCTTGTCACATGTGAAGCTCGTGGAGTCGTGGTCCATGGAGTTTGTGACTCTGTCTCAACTTTCGTAGTTGGTGGTTTGGTAAGGACGAGCCGCGGATCATCGATGCATCACGAATCTGTCACATGAGTCCTTGTTTACTCGCTTTTGTGTCTTATGCGAGTAGTCTAACACTGTGACAGACTGTGTGGGTCCGCTTCGAGAGTTTGTTGACGTCTTGACTCCCGTTGTTTATGTTGAAACCTCCTGAATCTGTCATTTTTCTCGACTCTAGAACAGATCTTTGACGGTAATATCGTGATGCAGCAAAAAACGCTACTAAACTATTGAATTTGTGAGTTTTTTTTAGTGTTTCTACTCAGAACTTGTGCGTTCGGATAGGTTTCTAAATCTATTGCTTGATCGGATGTCAATGCAAGTGTGCGAGGTTGGGAGAAGACTCAGTTTACGTAATGTTATTTTTGAACTGTCACTTTTTCTTCTTTAACCCGTTGAAATCATCGATTGAGACAAGACTGGGGAGGCGATTCTTCGTTTATCAGCAGCGGTTCTTTGTTTTTCAGTTGTTCCTTGTTTCGGTTTGTTGTGACTTGTGGGACTTGCGAGACTTGTGGCTCGATCCGAAAGCAGTTTGTTGTGAGATACAAATAAAGACGATCGTTTGGTATCTCGCGGTCGTCTGATACTTGCGGTTGTCTAGTACTTGTGGATATCAAAAGCACCATGCTATAACTGAGATATGTATTTTTGCAGCTGGATTAGTGAATCATCTTGAATACAGTTTCATTCCGGCTAGTCGTACTTTGTACAAGTTGCGGTCATGTTGTTGTGTATTTCAATTTTGATTTCGATCACACTCTGTACATGTTGCGATTAGGTTGTTGTGTATTTCAATTTCGCTTTCAGTCACACTCTATACAAGTTGTGGTCATGTTGCTGTACATTTTGATTTCGCTTTCGATCATATTATCGGTCATGGTACTTCTGCTATCGACCTTCGCTTTCGATTGAAACGGTCTGTAAGAATCTTCTTGGTAGAGTCTTGTGGGTGTCTGCTCACAGTTTGCGTCTTGATATTACTCGGTTATTGGGTTAGACGAGGTTGATGTATCTTCTATATAAGAGCATATGAAAAGATCAAGGTTTATGCTAGTCCTAGAACTCTTCCTGTAGATTAACAACCTTGTAGTTCTTTTTCTTCTTAAACTTCACATCATGACTTCCGATAAGTGGAATGGAATTTCAAGTAACGATAATACTTTGCAGAAGCAGAAGACCCTCTCTGGCTTTATATCTATTTTTTTCATCTTCCACGTCATTTTCAGATGAAGGTAAAAGAACCTTGTATTACTGTGCCTACCCTTTCTAGAGTGGAAGCACAATGTAAACTTTGGGATGATTCATGGTACGATCTTTTCAAATGGATACATTTTGATAGAGATCTAGGTAAAGTATATTGCAAGGTTTGTCAAGGTAAAAGCAAATCTCCTTTTGCTAGACATGGTGGCATCAGTATTCGAATCTTTGCATTTCATGACCATGCAACTACCACACTACACAAGTCTTTGGCTTGGGTTGCTCATGAAGATAAGCAAGCTTTCTAACAAGCTGTTGAAACTATGAATCAGAAATGTGATCGAACTTTGCTTACTTTATTTCGGAAATCATATTTCATAGAGAAACAATGTATAGCATTTGCAAAGTTTCCTATCTTTTGCAGAATGTTGAAAGCTGTCTCCAGTTACATGATAGATAGTATATACCACGATGCTAAGACATGTGTGGACATAATCAGTTGCATCAGTTCAGTTCTGCACAAACATATCATTGCTAGAATTCAACGTAGTTCTTTTTTGTCATCATGTGTGATGAGGCTACGGATGTGGCTGTGCATGGACACTTGGTGATTTTTGAAACCTTTTTAGAAAATGATGACTGGAGTATAGAACGGAGTGGCAACCCGCTTGAAGCGCATAGTGAATCCTTTTATGCTTACTTCCCACTGTGTTGCGTATCATTGTAATCTAGCTCTCTTGAAAACTTCTCGGCATACTTCATGTGTAACTCTTAGTTTGGAGATTGATGACTTAATCAATGCAGTTGTTGCTTACTTCAACAGATCAACAAAATGCAAAGAAGGGTTGGAGGTTTTACATGCCAAATTTGTTGATTCACGTAAGTTTCTAAACCGTTATAACAAAATGTGTTGGTTGTCTCGCTGGAAGTAGTCTTTGTGATAGTCTGGAATTTTTCTTGTTTTTTTGTCTAAGACAGATTCGATCGAAGACCATGGGATAGGTAAAGAGTTGTTCAAGCAGCCAAGCTCTTTCAAGATAGTCTACTGTCTTTTCTTCTTGGCTGATATTTTGCAATCTTTAAGTGTATTATCTCGTATATCACAGCAGAAGTGTGTATACTGTGAACCTCAATGCATTCTTCATCAATGAAAAAACTGGATATTATGTACTCCTTGATTATGATCTCGAAAGTGGTTTCTTGAAACGTTTACATTCTGAAGTTCGAGGGAAGTTTTTCCATTCTATTCAGTTACAGAGAAATAAGTTGGGGAGAGACTTAGAGGAGGCTGTCAATTTCTAAAATAGTTTCTTTCAGGCACTTACAATTATTGGAGAGATTTTCCAATAACAACTTGGTTGGAGCATTCAAGATTTTGTCTCCATCGCAAATGTCTTCTCAGCTGGTCCCTCTGCGAGATAGGAGGTCTAAGGAACTTCAACTTCTTTGTGCTCACTTTGGAGCAGAGAAACAGGTAAGTGGGATATCACGGGCCCCTTATATCCAATCAGTCTCTACAAAGTTAGAGTTCCAACAATTCAAAACTCATGCACACAATAAGTTCAAGAACTCTTCATTTAGAGACTTGTGGGCGATGATTAGTTACAATGAAACTTTAAAGTGTAATTATCCACAACTGTCTATTTTGGCTGATATTGCTCGCGTTCAATGTGTTTCTACATCTCATTGTGAAAGGACATTTAGTATTCAGAGTGTTATAAAGATCAAGTACAATAATTGCTTGCAGATTCAGAACTTGGATAGTGTTATGAGGTAGAGTCTAGAAGGTCCTTATGACTCATTGGATGATATTTTGAGTGATGCAATGAAATTTGAAAGAGCAATGTTCATCATCGACGGTTCTTAGCTAACCCGGAGATTTACATGGCTAACACCAAGGATGCAGAATTTTGAGTTTGAAGTTTTGTCAGTTCATTAAATAATGTTTTTGCTTTTAAAAGGGTAAAGTTTTTACCATGTCCGTTTTAGGGTCCATTTTTAGATAGGCTAGTTAGGTCTTTTGGTCCCAACAGATGGGAAAATCCAGTATCTGGATACGGGTTCAACTCCTGCGAGGAGAAATATAATTTACATAAAACATATAATATACACAGGATAAATTTCAAAGCATTTACACAGAGCAATGTACATATAAATTTTCAGATGAAAGGTGACTTCGGCTAAACAAACACGCGTACGGAATAAAACTCTCGACACATTGTTGAAATTTTTAATTTCATTAACTGGTCGTTTTTTTTGCATCCGAATTTTAACTCAAACTTTGGAGTATGTACCGGATTTTGAAACCTTCACGAAAAGAATTTTCAGTTCCGAATTCTAATGGTTGGAGAAGACGATACCCGATTTCTGGAGGTTATGTTTCTTGAAAACTGGACAATCAATCTGGGAATCAGAAAATTACCGACTACCAGAAATTTTTATCCCGAGCACTCTCTCTAATATGGCACTATGTGACCTACCATCTTATTTTCCTTTCGCCCGCTTCGGTCCTTATGAAGAATCCCACTTGTCGAAACAGTGGGATTCTTCTCCCTCTTCCGAGTTCGGACAAGTCAAGCATGCATATTCATCCTCTTCCGAGTTCGGAAGAGGAGGAAATGCATGTTAATTTAATACATACCCTTCCGGCGAGAAGGGTTAGGTATTAAATTAACGCTTGAGTAGAGTAGTGAATTCATGAGTATTAGTCTCCCGGTCTTGTACCTTCTGAAGCGCGAGAGATGACTCAGTGCTTATGGTTTTTCCCCTACTCTCCCTGTGTTTCCAGGCATAGGTTAACAAATAAAGTTTATATAATTTTTTAATTCTTTATATCTGTTTAGTATAAATTGTTTTTTAATTATTTATATATTTTCTTGATAAGAATAAACGAACAGAAATTCCCCGAAGTTGAAGTTGCATGCATATATTCCCTCTTCTTCAGGCTTCATCTCGTGTTGTTTTTTCTTTTTTCTCGTGTTGAATAGATTTGTGTTTGTATGTTTTACTTTTGAACCCTTAGAGAACTGACATCCCCCTACTCCTGCAAATTAAAGATTCAAACTGGGAATATCAAGGTAATGACAGTTGAGTGAAGAAAAGTGAGTACACGTGCATATTATTATTATTCATCTTCTCCATCTTTCGATGGAGGAGGCAAATGGAGGAGGCAAATATGTACTGGACTAATTTATTATTTAAATTTTTATGTCGAAAGAGTTAAATAATAAAATAATGTATATTATATTAATGTATATTTAGTGACGAGATCCCAGACTTGTACCTCCATTCCATACTTGTATCTTGAAGCTCACCAGCCTGCACATGCTTTAAAGGTTATTTCTTTTTTAATCACTCTTCTCAGTTAACATTTTGATTGGAACAATAGTTTTGGAACTTTTAACTTATTGATTTAATTTAATTAATATTTAATACAATTTGTTTATTTATTGTTGATACAAATTAAACTTACTATCAACTGAGGTTAATCCTTCAAGAGATTTTACATGTATTAGGTGAATCCAGAAACTCTTACAACCAAGACCGGAATCAATATACATCAACCACAAACACAACCAATTTACATCAATAATTTTGTTCCTATTTTTCTGCTTGTCAAACTAAAGAAGCGTGCATTAGTACAGGTATTTTTCGTACCTTCAAGGTTTACAAACGTATCCTTTTGCTGATTTGAGTATAAAACCTATGAATCAGTAGATTAATTTTCAGATCGTCTTGAGTCTTGGACCGAAATACTATATTGGGTTCAAACCATAGACGAATGAATGATCTCCGCGATCACCAATGTTGAAATCTGTTATGCTTCTTATTTACTTTTTAAGATTGGGGATCTTCAAGCCAGATGATATCTATCTACCCGTGCTCCATCAAAAACCCCAAGAGATTTCCAGCGTACGAGCAGCCAGATATCCATGAAGAAAAGGAGGAAAGGCAGAAAGTGACCACAAGGATATGCTGCCAAGAAATGCTTGCTAAGTTAGAAAAGAATTTTAGTTATGGCACAAAGCTCGGCGAGAAGCACTAGCGTAGAAAGTCACGTGAGCTCCATAAACTATCAAACATCAGACGGAAATGCTCCAGTTAGCGAACTGTTAATTACCCAACTTCCGACACTTCGGAACAGGAATGCGAGCCCCGGGGACTAATCCATGTACCCATTACCCAAGTAAATGTGGCAAGTTAACGCTCGTGTACTCCAAATAACTGGGTGCTTCCGACACACTGAAAGATGTTATTTACTTGTTGCTCGACTGGAGTATCACTTCCCTGGCTGAATGCTAGCATCTGGAAAACGACTATCCGATGGCTCTGGAAGATTTTCCTACATCGAGAAAAGAGCAAGAGAACTAGTTTGGCAGATCCTGCGCATCATCCTTCGTGGCCGGGAACGAGAGAATACAAACTCCATTCTTACGACGGGAAAATGAAATCCTGCGTCGGGAGCAAAAAGAACCTGAAGCGGACTACGTTCTAAAGCATTCATCTTAATCAAATCGACACTTTCACGTTGTGTGTTGAAGGTAAACGATAAGATTAGCCATCCCGCGGATGGGTTTGATCAACCCTTCAGTACAGGATCAGGAAAATTTGTACATGTATGTCTGCGCTTAGGGAGCCTTCCAAGCATCTATCTGCAGCGTTAACTAGTAAGTCCTAGCCTGGATGGATTAATGTGAAACACAAAACTCTGGGGGTTACATATACACCTAGCAGGTTCTCACTGAGAGAAACTTCTGCTACCGAGATCATACAAAGTAATCACAAGAAGCAACGCCTTAGAAGTGCTTTCTACGTGGTCTTTTGCTCAGTTCGGCATACTTACCACCCATAAGCAGCAAGATCTCTTCCCACAAACCTGCAGCTGAATGCCCGGTTATGAGATCGGTACTACAAGCAGCAACGCACCACAAGCCTTGCTCTATCTCCCTTTTGAGTTGATCTACACTCCAACCAGAGTAACCGAAGAAAAATCGGTAGTCGAGGGGCCGCTTTCCTCTCATAATCTCTTCTAACCCACTAGCATCTCCATAGTAAACGCCAGGTATCACCTCTCTATATCCTCTTACTCCTTCAGTCCCATGAAGCAATAGGAACATGTCTTCGTCCAATGGGCCTCCATGGTGTACCTACGATAACCACATACACATCAAAATAAGAACTCTCTCAATGGCCGACCCGTCTGAGCTCATAGAAGCTAAAAGACTTTCTAGATCTTCAGATATCCTGTCGTAGCCTTGCTTAAATATAAGTAGACGTTTTCCCGTGCAGAGCTTGAGCCCAGTACAGCCTAACTACCAAGTGATCTCAATTCCAGATGTTGCACTCGACCAGATTCTTCCGCCCAAGGGTATAAGATGTTCGAACATACCTGGCAGTTACCGAAAAGCTTAACTAGAGTCCGGTCTTTTGGCTTGATATCCTTGATACGACAGGAGAGAGGTCTGTTCAGTATCAGGCCATAAGGACCTTCCCTGGGGTTCGTCGACCCAGGACTCAAGAGCAGAATGACGGATCGTTCAAAGCTTTGCTGCCCATCAATCTTATCCGTGGCAATCAGGAGACAACCAGTTTCTGGCGCCAAGATAGGATGAGCCCATCTTTGCGCCAAAGTGCCTGCCAAGTCGTCCTGAGCCGCTGCCTTACCTTCCGATGTCTCTATTTCACTCATCTCGGAAGCTTGCTGTTCACTTACCACTAGCCTGGCACGAAAAGTACGCCAATCCGATTCAGGTGGTTCAGGTTCCGGTGGCGAAGCTCCAAGAACATCACCAGTCTCCCTGGGAAGTGGAGAGGGGTTTTGCTCTGATGCACCTTCTGAATTGTCATCATCAGGTTCTGTTTTGCCCTTGTCTTCGTGGCCGCTGGCTTCGCATACGTGATAACCTCCTGAAACCACAGATCGTGTTCAGACTGTAAATAAAACTTGCTACGTTTGAATCTGTGGGATTACATTAGCCCTATCCCATCAAATCACGGACGTGAAAGTTTATAATCTCCTATATCGCATGTTGTACATGGATAAATTAGGACAACATGCAAGGTCATGCCTAAGTTGGTACATGAAATCCGATATAACAACACTGGTTATAATAGTTGGGAGTTTCCGTCCTGAAGAAGCAGACCGCATGTTCCCATTCAAGAACTACGCGGACTCAACTCCGCCATACCAATTTTGCTTTGGAGTAGACTAGCGTAGATCCTCAGGGACACGACGCTTACGGAAAGGAGATGGGAACTTGGAAGTCCTCACGTTATTCCTCTACGATATGACCTCGATAATAAATCTTGTGGTATAGTTCATAGCCCGAAGAGCTGATCTGTTGTAGCTTGCGGCTGCTACCTGAGATGCTGGTGAGTCTGGCAGGTGGGAAGCTAATGATAGCTACCGCCGCCAGCATTTGAAATGAGCATTTGAGTGAAGTTTTGTCACTCATAAAAAGTCAACCAACAGCTTTGCACCTAGCAGTCGGTTTCCACAAGACAAACTTAAAATGCTGATCAGCCAGTTCCATACAGGAGCAACGAGGTCAAAAGCAGATGTTGAAGGGAGTTGTCTAAACCCTAGAGACTATAACTTGTTGTTACCGCTCGTTCTGGTACTCAGGAAAACCTACTTTCTCCCACACAGAACCTCAACGATTTACATCCTTGAATGTAGGGTGCCATAAGAATTGACGAGTTTGAACGACTACCGGTAGTAATGTGCAACTCAACAGAAACACAACAACGCAGGATATCCTTGAATGGAGTACTCACCCTGTTGCCTTCTGTTCCCTATTACGCGAAGGGGAGAATCATGAAGTTCACAAAAAGTTCTGCCCATCTGCGTTTTTCCATATCCTTGTGCAGCTGATGTCCCGAGCTGCCCACGATGACTCAAGACCGTCGGCATAATAGCCTTGGCCAAAATTCGCTTCTTTTCCTGACGTCCAGCCCGGCTTGAGACGCTACTGAGAATCGCGCAACATTTCAGGTCGAGGCCGAAACACAAAACGCTGGACGAACTGGAAGTCAAAACTCTGTAGCAATGCCTGCAACTGCATCTTCCTGATGCAGAGACCTTCTCCCTAAACTGCATTCCGAAGAACGGAGAAATTGCCAGAGCTCGACGTCGACCATTTTCGGCTTTTGGGAAATAATCCGTGAGCATGATGGTTGCCGTTGAAGGGAGGCCCAAAGAAGGATCTGCGTAAAGGACCAAACGCTTGTTGACGAGTGATGACAAATTTGCACACTTCGCCGCAAGTAAATTCGAGCAATTGAAACCACTCTTGCAGGGCACATGGTGGCCATTCCGAGAGGGTTTCTGGGGCCTTTGAATGATAGTAGCGTGCGTAAACAACAACGGGCCTTTTACCACAGAACAAGCTGACTCCATGTCGAATTACGAGAACAACGATCCAAAAGACCACCACCCTCCGCCCGTAACTCCAGGCAGTTGAATGAAACTCAGTACCGCCCACTGTGAAAGCATTCGGCAGTTCTGCTACAGTGATAGGTGGCCGGCCAATTCTCTTCCCTCCGATTCCACCAAGGCTCCGAGCACGTACAGACGCCTCAACTATTCATAATTTACCCTTTCCTTCTTTCTTTATTTCTTCCTTCCTTCCTTCCTCTCCTTTACCTTCCAGGTACCACAGAACTGCGCTGACGAGTTGGAGCTTACGAACTTCCGTGCAGACGTCAGCTTCTTCTCCTTCCTCGTCCTCATCAGATGATGAGGCTCCGATCTGCATCAATCATCCTTCGAGAGCCAAACCCTTCCCGTACGTAACGCAACATATCGGCAATTTCGCAGCCAGCATTTGTGAGCGCTCGAGATCATCATCCGCGGGTAGTGAGGTCCGACGAGAGACATCGCGATTACGCGAAACAACTGTTTGCAGCGAAACACCGAAAGGAGGAAAACGGCGGGATCAATTTGATTCCCTTTGCGGGTTGAGTTCGGTCGGTTCGGTTGATTCCGGTCCGCGCCCCCAAAAACCAGCCTCGACAAAGAAGGAAATTTCTCTAACAAACCGAAAACTAATGGGTCCACTAAAGTGTTGGCAGTGACGACGTGGCTGACGAAAGGTCACCGCCGGAGATTTCAGTGCGTTTCACGGTTCTTCTGGCCACGTCAGGAAGGGAACTAAACATTCCTCACCAGCCATCCCGCTAATTCTACACCTAACCAACTACACGCCATATCACGCTTTCGATCACATTCATTCCTCTCTACTTCCACCAACTAATACAGAAGAGTTCCAAGGGACCACCTACCGAAGTAGGCGCAACTGTCTCCAACTAAGGTGCTCCTGTACTCCACTTCTAACCCAGTCCTGACAGTTAGCGAAGCTGTGGTCATACCCAAAGTACTGGAGACGAAAGTTCTTGGGATTGACGGTTGCAGTCGGTCGGGGTTGAGTCCATGTTAGGGCATCTCCACCCGAACACTGGAAATGGCCCGGGAAGTACCAGTTACCAGTCTCCTCAAAACTTGACATGGTATTCAAGTTTAGCGTGGACGTTTACCGGGACGGAACTCGAGACAATTTTACAGTGAAAACCTTCCATTTACCGTCTTTTTTCACCCATCACGCCAAGAAAGCGACTGGTTACCGGGTCTGGTTACAGTGCCGAGGTATTTACAGCGCTCCGGTGGAGATGCTCTTAGCGTTCTTTTGGCGGGCAACAGGATATGACGCTTCGAACTCTGCGAATAAAACCGTAGCATACCGAATGTTGACAAATCACGGACAAGGCCTGCCAGTGGTAGAACTTGGCACAAATAGACCACGGTACCTTACTACGGTACTGGGGACTCAGTCTGTAATACAGAAATTGGCTTGATCATACCCTCAGTACGATCGTTGCGATTCCTCATACGCCTGACGGGTTATTGATAGTAGAACCAGTCATTTTATCTTTTGGTTTATCATTTTAGTACTTTTAATCTTGACTAAATATCACTATAATTTAAAGTATCTAATATTAAAGACACGTTAGACTATCCATATTCTCATTTTTTTAATATTTGCAGTCTCACATATGAATAACATCACAAAGTGGTTAACTTTACATACAATAGCCAGTAAGGGGTGTGATAAAGCAATACATTGTTAAGAGGAGTATGATCAAACTCACGGAACCTACTGGGGGTGTGATCAAGCCAATTTCTGGTCTGTAATGAAACACTTACGCCTACTACAGTACGTTATCACCTCGCGCTCGGTCTGATGGAACGACGTACAGCCTGCACTCAACAACGGCAGCTGAGTAGGCACACATGTACTTTTACCTTTTCTATCTCGAATAAAGTGCAGGGCTTAGGTCCCTGGTCCCCCTTCTTCTCGCAATAAAACAAAAAAGGGGAAAAATGCATTTAAGGTATGACATGAACCGTTTTTGCCTTTTTCCTTTCGTAACTTTCAGTAGCTTATACTAGATAAACCATCGACCATCGATCATTTCCCATACATCACTGTACATACATCCAGATATTTACTTTACTTCACCCTTAATACGTTTTTCGGACTTGACCCCACCATTCTTAACTTTACGTTAATTGAACCGACTCCTCTCTTGACAGGTAATAACAGGTTTAGGATATTATCATTATGTAAAGAAACTATTTAAAATAAAAAATTATCTGAATTAATAATCTATTATAAAAATATTTTAGATTAAACTTTTCTTATAAATACATAGCTGACAACATGCACTTATTGCTTTCTGATGAAATGACATTCGGACCTACTGGATCTTTTATAACCAGTCAAGGGTGGGGTTAAATAACACAAAGTTAAGAGGAGTGGAGTCAAGTCTGGCATTCGTATTAGAGATAGAGTAAAGTAAATTTCTATCAAGTCAAATTCCACTGTCTAGGTTCGGAGAGCTCATTAACCACATCTAAGTTCGGATTAGGTTCAGAAAATGATATGTCACTGTTTAGTCTCAGTTTAAACGTAAAATTACATTGAAATAAGTAAGTAACATTCAAAAAGTGACTTTACATGGTTAATGTTACATGAACCTCCACAATAAATTGATATGTAACTGTTTAGACTCAGATTAAACCACAAGTTTTGTTAGAATGTCTCTTGGAGTCCCGGAGTCTATCATTTGAATTTATCTCCGAGTGGATCTATTGCGAATGGAGAGTGGATCGATGGAATGTCGATACTGCATATCCTTCCCACGGCCTTGTACAGTGAATTTCGTTTTTTCTTATCAGAAAATGTACAAATGTTATAAAAAATTATTTTACTAAATTATTATAAAAAATTAAATTAATTCATAAATATTATATGTTAATCAGTCTCGGAGTAGCCAACTCATTTGGAGAGGGCTGCTGTGCTCTTTAGAGCATAAATCCGTAACAGTAATTGTAAAACAGCATCATTTACCGAAGACATTAAATAATGTTCTAACCCTTCCCACAGGAAGGGTTAGAATGTTATTTAGTGTACATGGGTGCATATCTATGGTCGTGTCAAGTACGAAAATGTTCAGCGGAAGAAGGGCTATCTAGGGATATAAAACACGGTCCCAACAGATGAGTGTATGCTGAGAATTTCGGTGAAGAACCATTTCACATAATCATTTCAAAAAGAATACGATAATTTCTCAGCCCTTGGATCTATATCGGTCATGAAGCTTCTCAGAAATTCAAATTTCATTTGGCTCAGGGCAGCTCATAGTGGATCGCTGCTCGGATGAGCTGACTGTGTGGTATGACGTGTCCAATCCACGTGGTTTCTTTGTTCTTATGTGCAATGGTTACAGAAGGAAATGACACTCTAACCGATAGAACCGAGTGATGCACAATCCGCAGATGTTGTTGCACACTAATTTTTGTGTTGAGCAGAATTCAAATGTGAGAGTTTGGCTTGCATTATTTGTCATTTTCTCGAAGAGTGTCAATAGATTCTTATAGATTAGACTTTACTTCTTTTATTTGTGCATTGTAGTATAGTAGAGAATGTTCCATGTACTTGTGTGGGATTTGAAGTCGACTTTGTGGATTTTGAAGGTTTGGTTGTGACCTCGATGCTATCTAGATCGAAATACCCATCTGACCGCATCAGTTATCATAAATATAGGAAGTCAGAGAAACCTTTAATGTCCAATTACCAGAGGACATGATGGACTGATTTTATCAACTGCAAGATTGTCTCCAAATATGTAGAGCCGTCGTAGTGTGTTTCATCATGGACGTTGTTGAGCTTGCACTATTTGGCGTTCTTGAATATGCCCGCTTGCACAGTGTCGATGACTCGCAGATGTATCCTCCTCGAGAGCAATCTTCACGTGATAATAGAGGAGGCGATGAAATTTTTCTTCCAGAGCTCAGCCGATGATAGCTCGAGTTTTGATGGGTGAGTCTGACACAGACGAAGACATCTTATCAGAAGTTCCTCACTTGCATGGCAGTGACTTATTGTCGATTGATCCACAACCGGCAAACGAAGATCCAGATATCCAACGAGTTGAGTATTCTCAACTGAATACGGATGACCTCACTTCATTAGCGACAGACTATCGCTGAATATAGCTGATTGACTGATTTCTTGTCAATCTATACTTGATTTGTTTTCAAAATTTTGGGTGAAATGCTCATGTCTAGTATGTCCTTTTTTCTTCTGCGTCCCAACTATAGAAGATTTATAGGATGTATTTTTGTTCTAGATTACATCGTAATCACCATTTGTTCCAACCACTACCGATCAAATGCATAAGCGAGCATGAGCATGTCATAGATCATTGTACATCAATGAAAATTCATAGTTATATCATATTTTTTTTATCTAACTAAATTTTGAAACATGATGCATTGAAAATGTTGTTATCGTTCATCGTAGTGTTTATTCAATTTATTCAGTTTGATATCGCACATATTGATCATTTGTAAGTTTTATTTTTGAACACAAGGTCGTGTTCGTTTCCATTTTTTTGAACAACAATCCTTCATAGATCTTGGATCCCATATTTAGAATAACAATATATACTTGCTTTGCTCTAGTAATGTGATTCATCATAGTTCACATATTTGATTTTGAAGAGTTGTGATAATCCATGATCCAGCAATGATGGTTGTTATCTCGATGATCCATAATCTATTTTATTTTTTCGTCAGAAACACTAATGATCCATGAGCATAATGTTGTTGGTACACCATCAATATTAATTCTGTTAGATGATTTGTGGATCATAGAAAGATAACGAACCTTGCTTGAGTTGTTCTACAATCTGCGATCCAAGAGATCTCTTGAGTCATTAGAATTTCAACTTTTATTGTGTAAAGACGATTTAGATATATATCACAATCATCCTTATAACCAATATGCTTGAGAAATTCTGTTCACATCTTTTACTTGTTCACAGTTATGTTATAATCCTTTCAACATAATAGTGTTCGATCACATTAGATGATACATTTAAAAGTGTTGTTAGGTTGACAAGGATCCATCATATGGATCGCTTTATATTTCCATAATACAATATATGTGGTTCATGGATTAACTTATACTATAAAGAAAAACATCTCATCATATCATTTGTATAGCAATGTTGCAAGAAAAAATTTCCTTGTATAAACCCTCATCTTGCGATACAAAATTCATCACATGGTATTGTCCATTTCTTTAAAAGTCTACATGAGAGGAAAAAGATCTAGACTGTTGTCATAGTGCGTGACATTCCACATGATGAAACAGAACTTCAAAAGACACTCAACCAGCATTTGTTCGGGAAGCTGCGCCCTAGCTTATCAAGCTGGGCAGGAGCTAAGCTGGGGCCATGCTTGACAAGCTGCCCCCTAGCTTAGACTGAAATATCACCTTGAAAGAGGTCGAAGGACATCAGAATGCAGAGCTCGACGAGGGGAGCGACCTCATGCTTCCAATTTTGACAGAAAGTGTTTTAAGCAATAGTTAGTATGGGTTTTAAACTGAGAAATATACGAAAGAGGGAAATCCGTCGATTCTGGCTCGTGACTCGAACTCAGAATCTGATAGAGTGAGTGTGTAGGTGTTCACAAATACTATAGTTTTGACTCCTTGTTCATTAAAAACGGAGTTGTATAGAGAAGTTAGTGCAGGAAAGGCTAGTAAAGACTTTATAGGAAAATTTCCTCAGGAAAACATATGTACAGAAAAATTTCCCTTCTTGAACGGAACCAAAGACCATCCCAGTGATAGGGCGCCTGCCTAGGAGGGAAGTGGTCTCATGATCAATCCCTCCTGGCCTCTGGTTCCTATTCCGGCATGTTGACCTCCTGGAAGGGAGTCTATGTTGGATATGCAGCCACGTCTTGCATATCTAGAGGCTCTTCTAGATTCCGGCATGTTGGCCTCCTGGAAGAGAGTCTATGTTGGATATGCAGCCACGTCCTGCATATCTAGGGGCGAGAGACCGTTATCTCTCTTAATCGTGGGCTTCTTGGCCTAAGCCTCCGCATGCCATCCTGAATATACTATGGGAGATACCTGGTGCGCATATAGGGGGGCTGTAAGCCCTGTGGGGCAGTCTCATAAGTGTTGGGGCTTCGGTCTACATTGGATGGCTTGTAGTATATTCAAGATGGCATCAAGAGCACGAGAAACTTTGGTTAATTAGTTAAATAACCATCGAGTCAGCTAGCGATGAGGAATGAGAACTTATGAGAACTTTTATTAGTGAAAGGGTAGAGTTTGTGGAGACAACTGTGAAACTTGTATTAAAAAAGAGTCAACTTTGTAAATAAAGCTCTGTACGCATAAGGACAGCAGGGGGGCAGCTTAAGCTAGGGCCCTGCTTTTGATAAGTGAGTGCGCTTATAAGGACAACAGGGGGCAGCTTAAGCTGGGGCCTTAACTTTTAGGTTAAATACATGCGGCGGCTTAGGATCGGGGACAGTTTGCAAAGGATTTTTCTGAGAGAGCTGAAGTGGAAGGAGGAGGACTGGGGATTGGGGAGTTGAGGACACGCAAGAGAAGCTAGGAGGCTGGGGGAAGATCAAATTGCTGACTGATTGAATTAAGAGATCATCATAGGGAGAGAGGCAGGAGTTTTAAGCTTGGACGTTGTCTAATAAACTGTTCTGAAGAGAAATTACTCTCAAGAGGTAGTTTTATTGAGAGAGATCGTTTGAAAATCTACAGAGGACTTTTGATCGACGCTGGATCAAATTTCTGAGAGTTTCAGTTGGGACAAAGAGAGGAATAAGATTCAGGGGCCTGAATTTCACTATTAGGTTCGGATTGAGACGTACTTGGTACACTTTTGGCTGAGAACCGATTGATGGGAGAGGAGACACGTAGGAGAGGAAGAGAAAGAGATTTTCTTTACAGTTGAAGAGATTGATGGTGCAGCGACACTGAAATAAAGTTATTTGAATCTTGAGAGACCTTCTTGTGTACCCAAGGTGTGTTGGAGTGCGTGTTTTTGTAATCGGTGGACGCAAGAAGCATGATTTTGGAGATCTCATCGTCAGTGGCTACCTGTTTTTCTCTTCTGATCGTTTCTCTGATCGATCACAGTCAAGAGGTCCGTCCTCCCCAAGAAAGACTCTCGCCACATCACCGTTATACTCACTCTTGCCCTCATTCAAAATTCATATCACCTTGGTAACTCCTGAAGGTTTCGGCTGATTCGGCAAGGTACATCCACTTGAAATAAGCAACGACATCCTTTCGGATCTTGAGATCTTGATACGAGCAACAACATCCATTTCGATAATAATGATAATGGAGTCGGTTCTTCCTTCTTATCATCATGTGTCATCGTAACACATTGTGCATAAGCCAACAAACAATAGCTTGTTGGCTACCCCATCCGTCTGTAGCCCGGGCGCCGTGGGGTCGAGTCCTCTTGGCGGAGGGACTTATGCTATGCAAGGGCAGCAGCATACGGCTGCAGAAAGCCCCACAGCGAAAAGAGGCCAAAAAACGAATCCAAACAAAAAACACATTGTGTATAGAGAGACATGTGGCTTTCTTTTTATTTCCGTGCTCTTCACAAAAGTACACTCTACTAGATGCATTGGAACTGAACAAATCTTATTAACAACGCATTGCATCTGATCATGGTCTAAGGTTTAAATTTGTTGAAGCCAGCTCTTCACTTCTCTACAGACCATTTGTCCTTCTTCTTCAATCGTCCTTTATCAACATGAGTCAAAAGGTAGACCATTCTTCTGCATCCAAGTCTGAATAAGAAGAAAGATTTCTATTTTTCTAGTGTGTGAATTACAATCGTAATCGGACAGTGACGCGCACCAAAATTCAAGCCTACCAGACTATGAATTGATGGTGTGTGTAATTCGAAAGACTCAAACATATGTGGTAAAATATCAAGTTATGGTACCTTATATATATATATATATATATAACCAAGTAAAAATATCAAAACACCCAATGACAAAAAGGATTAGAGGATATTTCTATACTTTCTCCCTCATACCCCGCTTCCTGGGGGACTAGACGCTTGAGATGTATATTAAATTACGTGTGACCACTTGTTGCTATGCATTAGAATAGCTATTGAAAACGGGAAAGGAAGGGAGAACATTTTATCGTGTAGGAGAAACAGACGTATGGAGTCGTTGTGAAAACCGGCAAAAGAAAGGAATGGGATAGATCCGGATAAATCGTTCACGCATAGCCACGCGATTCCACAGCAAGCGTGACTCCCTGATCGCATGGCTTCTCTGTTTTCCCGTTCTCAAGTCTTTCCCATCTCCTGCGTGAGAAGCCTCAGGCACAGGCCGGAGATTCCCTCGAGGCGGTGCCAGGGCATCAAGCCTGGCAATCACTCTAGTGAGAGAACCTTTCCAGGTTCTTGTCCTTGATGAAGATGCACCCTCCAGTATCTGCAGAAGAGCCGTGGAGTCGGACCTGTTGGAATGCTCCGAGAATTCCAATTCGCCGTTTCAAATTTCTTTCTTATTGAAACGTCAGTAGATTACTCGAAAGATTACGAAGTGACAGGCGGAGTTTAACAGACCCTCCAATGGTTCTGTATTTTCTTCATCGAACGAGAAACCAACCACAGGTTTCTTTGTCTAGAATGACCAGGATAAGCGCAAACTTACAACAGCAAGGCCTCACCCCGAGGGTCAGAGCGCCTAGGCCCTAGGGCCCCTAAATCGCCGCGGAACCACCGGCCAGCTCTACAGATGATACGCAGTTATCACCATCTTCATAGTTGGGAACATTGCATCTTAAAGAACCAGACGTGGGTCGGCCTTATAAGCGCTACTACTACAGCTGAGCATTCGGTAAACGTCTTCTGGATGAAACGAACTGAATACAAGGAAAGTTTTCTTTGCTGAAAACTCCGCGTGGTTGCAAAACCCGGTACTAGGTAACTGCCTTCCTATCAGTTGCCGTCCATTCTACACCTGCAGGACTTACTGGACCAATGGCTCTCACTGAACATCATTATAATTCAGAGCAATCTGTCGTCAGAAGGGAACTTCGGCAAGCAACAAGTACAATCGAGAGTCTTGCCGAAATAAGGTGTTAGATTGAGCTTCGGCAAGCAACAAATACGATCGAGAGTCTTGCCAAAATAAGGTGTTAGATTGAGCTTCGGCAAGCAACAAGTACGATCGAGAGTCTTGACGAAATAAAGTGTTAGATTGAGCTCCACAAGGCATTGATATCATGCATTGATATCGTTTCAGTTCATAAGTAAAGTGCACGAAAACTACAGTACGTCACATGCGATAAAACATTGCTGTGTACGTACTTTTTTGCAGTGAACTTACGGTTTCACTCGTATCTTGCTGCTCAGTTCTAGGTCAACAGATGCACTTCGGCATGATGTCTAGAATCATACTCTAGATAGTTACTAACAGTAAACTCTCGGTTTGATCGTGATTGAACTGCTCGCTGTTGCTATGTCTAGGTTAACGGATACACTCTGAAGTTTGCAATGATATCATGTTTCAAGCAAGAAAAGTATGCTAACTTGGGACATCATCGGCACTGGGACTTAGTTGAAAATTCTAACCTTCCTAGCTGCAACTAACGGCTCCCTTCGTACGAACTCGAGCTATACACTTTCAACAGAGCTGCCAGACACGCTGATGAGAGTTGAAACTGTGTTCACCTGTCATAAATCATCAAGGAGGTACTGCTATAATTCTGCTAACAACCCTGTTTCTACACTCTTCATCGGTGGAATTCTGGGCACAAACTTTGAGCAAGTCAGGGCAGCCTGGCATTTCCTTCAAGGAGACTGAAACCTAACCATGCCTTCATCACAATGAACTGAAAGAAGTACTAGTTCCCTATCCAAATTCTGTCACTCGAAACAGAGTCAGAACTGAAACTCCAAAGTTCTTCCAAGTTGAACGAGCTCCGCAATGCAGAAAGCTGCGTACAACGCTGGCAAATAAAATCAGGGAATCCGTGCCCAACCTCCAGCGGTCAACTTCCACAGGCACGAAGATCAGGTATCAAAACGCAATATTTACATACAAAAGGTTTTAGTACGTATCTCCCAAGCCAGAAGCACTGCGGGTCGCTACAGCAAGCAAACAAACCTCTAAGCTTTCATCTTTACGTTGGCAAGACGAACTAACAACCTTGTAAGGACCAACACTTTTGACAGCTTAGGAAGGAGTATAGCAGACCAAATTGCCCACCCACTGCGAGTGCACTGGCAAAAAGACAAAGTCTCGAAGCGAGGTATAATACACTTTCGGGGATTCATGCAGCTATGATGACAATTTGCCACGCCCTCAGAAAGCTCTTTCAACATCTGTTACTCCTTTCACCTATTTATCTCTCACGAACAGTTGTGCAAGGAAAATTATGTTTCAGAGCAGGATATTTCAGAGCTCTGATACTCGGGTCGAACATAATCTTCGGTACGGGGGTTCCCGAGTGAACATATTTATACAGTAGCATCCAATCTGGGCTCTAAAGAAAACCCAAGTACGCTACGGGCATCCAGGTACTCGTCAAGAGTGCATCTTGGAAGCCACCACCAAGAGTTTTTGTACAGATTACACATGAGCATTTCTTTGGCTCGATAGTAAGTGAAACATATGTGATCACCGTGGGCAACGAAGAGAAAATGACCACCAGGAGGACCACTTGACAATTTATGAAGCAGACCGTCTGGCATCCTCAAAACTTCCAACCATTCCCTGCCTGCTCCATCCAGGCGCCAAACATGAATACTCTTGATACTTCCGAACTCCTCGATACCTCCAACCATCATCAGGCTTCCCCGGTTTACAAAGAGCTGCGGACATGTTAGACAAGGAGGCATCTCTGCCCGCAAGTCTTGCCAACAACCTTCTTCCACATGGTAAGTTGACACAATGATACCAGGACCAAACGTCAAACAATACAGAATTCCCTGCATATATGCTGTACCTACAACTAGGGCCACCCTTTTCCGCAGGCTGTCCGTCAAATTCCATGAATTCGTTACGGAATCGTAAACCTGCAACTTCAGGTGTTCGCCTTCTTGCGCAACCAGAATTTTGTAACCTTTCTTAGCTGAATCAATGACCATCCCTACGATGTAAGGGTTTTGCATCCTCAGCATTGGAGGAAGCTTTCTTCGCGCTTTGGTGATCGGATTTGATACATACAGATTGCGGTCTGCTCTTGTCATTGGATCAATGACAAAACCATTGCGACCGTGTGGAACGCTTCCGCTCGAACCTCCTAAACAAAGTAGACCTCCAGCAGCAGCCAAAACGACAAACTGGCTGAGCGAAGGGCCCGAAAGAAAACATGAGAGAGGCAGAAGATGCCACTTGTTCAACGACGGATCGTAAGCAGCATACCTCTGTTGGAAGAGATCAGCGTACATGAGGAAGAATGGCGCTTGAGCAGGAACCTCGGTACAAAGCTGAAGAAAACTTGGATTCTGTACTAGAGTACTCCACTTTTTACAAACCGATCGCATACGGAGAAAGCTTGGCAGTGGCAACCATGCGAGAATGTTATCAGTGAGATGCTCTGGAAGCTCGCTCCACACCTTTGGGTCCATCTCTACATATTCCTCCTCATGGAGGTCGATGTCAAACTCCGATGGCCCGTATGTCCTATCCGTCAGGCGTAACAGCCCTAATTGTTCTTCCTGCGACGAAGGACAACCGTTCCCTAGTTCTAGTGATCCAAACGCGCCTCTCTCCATGCTCGAGGACCCAGGCGTATTCTCCTCCGATGTTGCCATATCCTCTATAGCAATAGGACTAAGGAGTGTAAGTCTCCTGAGGATGCCCGCATTGCTGTCAATTATGTCTTCGAGTGAGGGAGAAAGAAAATGATCATCCATTGCAGATAGCTCCGAGAGGGTCCGGCCTGGCTTGGACTTATATGTTCAAGGTCGTGAGAATGTGCACATGTATGCTTGAAAAACAACCAGAAACAGCATTGCTCTACATGAACAGCAACCACGCATTGGCCTACTTCCGAAGTCACCCTCGCCGTGAGTTCATAACTCACACGGTCCGGCCCCAAGAATACACCACGTCTCACGGCAATGGGCCGTTCACGGATAATACCAAATCCAGTGACCTACAACTACAGTCGGACAATTCTGTAAAATTGCACAACTTATTGCCCGGCTACAAAATACAGCTGAGAGTGCACAGAAATAATTGCCCCGAAGCGTAGGCGTCCATGTACTGGACCAAACTTTCAGCAATGGGTTCTAAGAACATAGCTCTCAATGCCCTAGTTTTTCAGGATGTCCCCGAGGGCAACAATATCCAGGAGATGTGACAGGAAGCAACAGCAACAAGCCTAAAGCGGAACTACTGTACAGGCTTCACACGTCCTCTATCACAGTACCCATTGCTAGCTCGATTTGTCCTTCTGTAATGGAATAACAGCAAGGTCCAGAAACTCGCTAAACGTAAGGGGCGAGGGTCGCGAGCTCTGCGGAAACCAGCAACAGGAAAGGAGATCAGATCTGGATCTGGATAACCCTACGTGCAAAGGGTTTCTGAAGCAAGACAGAATAACACCAACCTCCACACAACATCGTGATTCAAGAATGCCAGAAAAGGTTGCGAAGCAAAACTGGGAGACACGTAGGAAAAGAAAAGGCGCTAGACACGGAAGCGTTGCTCCGACCGAATTCCTTCCACAAAACAATAATGGAGCAAAGCAACTGAGGGAAGTTTTGCACGACTCGGGGTTCTACCGATGCGCCCAAAAGGCCACAGAAAGCCAGAGAGCCCAGTTGCAATAGTGGCAAGGATGGGAGTGGGCAAGATTAGAAAACCCGAAGAACAACAGCACAAAACCTCTAAAAGAGAGAATGAAAGAAGAAGGGGTTGAATGGATCGACAGCCCTGACATACGGTATGACGCCGATCGTCCACATGTCTCGATATTACTGCATACTGTTGTGTCAACCAGTAGACAGAGCGAAATTTGTGGATCTGCAGACCGCGCTCAGTGCAGAACAGTACAAACACGAACAACCTGCACCTACCAAATCTAAGCACCAATTTGAACCAACTCGATGTATCCAAAGTACCGGCAGCGAGTTTCCACTCACTAACATGTGACTGGTTTTTCTTTATTTATTAGTTTTCTTTCTTGGGTTTATTATAATTCACGTATATGAAATGACTGATTAGGAAAGAACAATATGCTGCATATAATTCAAAAACAATGTAGGTAACCAAATCAACATTGTCTAACAATTTAAACCTCTGCGTGGCACGCACAGACTCTTTGCTAGTGAGCGGAGGTTCCCTTTCCTTGCACTTCGGACTAGAGCGTCGTTCCTTGCACTTTCCGTGAGAAGGAAAACTAATGGCACGGACTTTTATTGTGTTATATATTGGATTGGATATACAGGATGATGTTTATAGGAGACCGTTGGTGATATGCTTGAGGAGACTATATTAGTAAAGTGATTCTTCTCGGGAGAAGAGAACTTCTGAAATTTACATCAGAGAAAGTGTTTACACTCGTGTGATTTTGTGTTCTGGTCGTGTATCTAAGGTGTTTGGTTTTAACGTCAACCTTCGGTTGGTGATCAAATTCAACACTGAGGAGAGTCATGTTAGCACTGATCCATCGTTCCACACACATATCTTAACACACAGATTGTTTCACAGCTAGAGGGTTTTGTCTCTTCCGATAAAACTCTCTCGAGACACCGTTGTCTTCCAAGTCTGCTCAGATGACGGTATCTTCCACGAGTCTCATAACGTCGAATACTCAGTTACGGTGAGGTTAAGATTCAGCCCATGTATGTAATCTATGAACTATGTGAGAATGTCTGAAGAGTATTTTTAATATATTTGAATATAAATTTTAGTTTAAATTAAATAACATGAAAGGTATATATAATTTAGTAAGTTTGATGGAATTTTTATTTCAGAAATATCTAAACCAATATCCAAATAACCATCATAAATCTTATATATTGGATAAATACTATAAATCTTTGACAGCTATTGTAATAAACATCTTTAAAACTATTTTAAGAACTATAGAGCATATGAAGGTACATATGAATTAAAATTTTCTTGTTATTTTTATAGACAAATGAGTGCTTTAAATATAATACTAAAATATTTAAGATTTTAATGATATTTTTTCCAAAATTGATTATAAATATCCAAAATCTTGTGTATGTTCGCAAGTAAGAAAGATAAAATATGAGAAATCCGAGTCCATGGGTTTACGGAGCATCAATCAATACAAAACAAGCGATTGCAAGTAGACCTCGAAACTTCAAACAAGTGTCAACATAATGCTCACGTGCCCTTAAGACCTTAATCAAAATGACCGTCAAGCTATAAAGCACGATAAGAGACAGTCGCTTCTCAAGAGTTAGCGTAGTTTGCCTAGTTTCAAAGAATCAAAGCAAAAAACAAAGCAAAACTTTACAAGTTTCCAACCCTGCTGCGCACAATGCTTATCAACCGCTGTTGGGATCATGGTCATATATATCTACTTGTGTCTCAAATGTAAGCGCAGTTCACTAGTGTTAAGAAAGAAATAAAAACAAAACAAAAGTTTGTAGAGTTTGCAACCTTGTTAAAGCACAACACTTATCGTGCTGGTAACTCACATTGTGCAGATCCCTGTGCGGAGTGTTCATTTATTTACTATCAAGTCTAAGATGCTTTTATCCAAGTTGAGAATATGAATTCACGTATATTCAATAATTTTATATTAAATTTAGTATAAAAGAATATAAAATGTATTTTTAATATAAATTAATGAGAAATTAACATTAAGATATACTAGATATAGATGTTATATTTCTGACACTTCCTCAGATTTCTTCACATACCCAGTGATAGATGTAAAAAGATAATGCGCAGTTAAGTACGTGTGAACCTTAGCTGCACGACTTGAGTTATCAGTATTGTATTAGTCCTTCTCGGAGTCATGGTCATATACATTCACTCATGGTCATATACATTTATTATATTCTGAAAAACCTTAGTATGTAAGATCATGGAATCAACAACATATGAAAGTGTTGTCCACACATGCTATATTTGAAAAAGATCAAATCTTTTGTCTTTAAGTACAACCGCAATGCATTCATCGTAATCTCTCTTACGAGTATCGATATGAAATGATAATCATTTGCTCTCAGTTGGATTTGAAACTTAGACCTCTATCTTCACATGTCAAATCTTAAAGATTCTTTGTCACAAGTTGTTGTATAGAAAAAAAACTCTGGAGGAGTTATGGCTTTTATTTTTGCAAGTTTAAGTGCCATTGATAGCTTTTCACTGCAGACAAATTTCACGAATCTAGACATACCATAGTGCAACAAGCACTAGAACATGATACTTTCACATTTTGTAGGTCTGATTTTGTCCTCTTTTGAACAGCAGCTCCACTTGTCCAAGGTTCTAGCTTAACCTAAGGGGCACCAGACAACACATATTTTCCATGTACAAAGCAGCTTGTAACACGATAAGCTTGCAACGAGCAATGATATTTTTGATATTTTTATCAAATTTCAGAATTGTAGATTATTCTTGGTATGTGAACAAGACCCCAGAGAACTTTCAAAGATCATTCTGAGACCATTCGATGTCTGGACGAGGTTCGTCATCCACTCATTTTTTTGCCCTCGCGATGCTGGTTCCTTCGATTCATATTCTGCAGTTTTGATCGTTGTGCCAAATAAAATCGCTTGGGAGAGTCAACTCGTCCGGACTAATTGCGTTCAACGACAAGTTAGGGCTTTCCACATCGCACCTGTTATTTCATAACCGAGGCTTCTCCAGCCAACCTAGATCCATGTCCACGAGGCAATAGATTTTTCCTAAAAGTTAATAAAATTATAGAGATCTACCGATTGTGAATGTTTTTACTTGTTACTTTTATCCATAACGTCAAAGCCTTCGTATGGGAACTGATGTGGCAAGTATGTTTTGTACCCTGGACACTGCATTTCTCTCCATAGTTACACGTGTCATAACCTTGTCCATTTTGATATCCGTAAAACCCGTAATGACAAGAAATTGCGTACCTTTGCTCCATAAGCTTAGAAAGTAGACAATTTCACAGTTTACCTAAAAACGCTCTAAAACCAAGAAAGTGGAAAGAAAAATCTTATTACCTAACTTACTATCAACGTCTCTTACTGAAATAAAAACCGCAGTGAAAAGAGATCCTTAAACTACTTAACTGGGGAATATCCCGCTGAAGTAATACCCCAGTAGTTTAAAGGAGAAATTGGCTTGATCACACCCCAAGTAGGTTCTGTGAGCTTGATCATACCCCTCTTAACGATGTATGCTTGATCACACCCTTGACTGGCTATTTCCTGTAAAACCAGTCATTTTGTGATGTTACTCACATGTGAGACTGTATTTATTAAAGAAATGAGAATATAAAGAGTCTAATATGTCTTTAATATTAAATATTTTACTTACAGTGATATTTAATCAAGATTGAAAGTATTAAAATGATGAACCAAAAGATAAGAGGGGTATGATTAATTCTACTGTAAATAACCAGTCAGGGGTATGATCAAGCAACCAAACGTTAAGAAGGGGTATGATCAATCGCACCAATCGTATTTGGGGTATGATCAAGCCAATTTCTGTAGTTTAAAGCTATTGTAACATCACAAGCATTCCGGTATGAGGCGAACAAGGTACTAAAGTATCTCGCTCGCTTATCACCCGTTCCCTTTTCAGCAACTACCCGGGTCCTCGCGGGAAGCCTAAACAGACGAGAAATGTAGTGCTCATCTTACAGACTAAAGACTTACTACTGGTTAACAGGGGAGCAACCCGTGATTGATCCCGCGAAGGGAATCTCTGAGATTACCACGGATAGGCGGCCGTAGTTTACGGGAAGTTTCAAGCCCCCAAGCTGCTTTGGGCAGTGCTGTAGTCAATTATTGACAAATCCTATACATGTATACCGTGCTACCAAGTCATGCACATGACATGAGGCCGTGCATGCCATGCGTATGACCAAATGATCCTTTATCCGACAGTACGTAGCGCATGACATTCATGGAGTAGCGTCCCGGGAAGCTACAAAGGGCAGTGCAGCGACAAACGAAGTACAGTACAGGACTTAGCAAAGAGAGTGTAGCACGCGAAGAGAAGACCGGATATACAAGGAGGAGCCGGGAGGGAGGTGAGGAACTAGGAGGAGGAGGCTACTCGCTTGTCTTGTGGGGCACCGCACCCACCGCGAGCACCAAAGCTAACCGGATCCTACTGCCGCGCGTCACCGGCACCGACTGCCTGCTTGTGGACTCGGCTCGGCTGTCTATCTGTGTTTGTCTCGAAAGAACTAGCTCTCCGGAGCCTGGAACTTTCCAACTTTCGCGTCCGATCCGGCCGCTTCCGTTGCTTTTTGTGCAATCCAAGTTCTTGTTCCTTTTCGTCGAAGATCGTTGACGAGGTACTTGGTGCTTCTGTGCTGCCCTGTCCTCCAGAGTCCGGGTTGCTTCGTTTAAGTTCTGCTCGCTCGGGGTTTTCATGCCTCTCGTACTGTTTGCGTTTGGTCTTTCAAAATTTCCGTTCATTTCATCGTCTCTCGTTTGAGGGTTTTGAGAAGAGCGAGCGCAGATAGTGTTTGTAGTGTCGAGAAGTGTTATTCTTGAGTCAGATAAGGAGAAGGAAAGAGGCTGATCTGTGAAGATGGAGCATGTTCGACGACAGCAGGTGATCCTCGACCATTTGAGACCGGAGGGACCAGGAGCGCAAGGAGGACGAGTTGCTCCATCGATTTGTATGGCGCAGGAATTGCAGAGCAAGAGGTTTCAGGAGTTCGATGACGATGTTGTCATCGTCGCGGCTTATCGGACGCCTCTTACGAAGGCGAGAAGAGGAGGCTTCAAGGACACCGCGGCAGAAGATCTTTTGACTCCCGTGCTGAAGGCCCTCGTTGAGCGAACTGGGATTAATCCCGCCGAGGTTGCAGATATTGTTGTTGGAACCGTCCTTGCACCTGGATCGCAGCGAGCCACGGAGTGCAGAATTGCTTCCTTCTTTGCAGGATTTCCCGAGACAGTTGCCCTGAGGACCGTCAATCGCCAGTGCTCGTCTGGTCTGCAAGCAATCGCGGATGTGGCAGCGGCGATAAAATGTGGATTCTACGAAATTGGAATTGCTGCAGGTGTGGAGTCCATGACAAAGGATGCTATAGCTTTAGACGGACAGGGCAACCCTAATTTAGGAAGCTGTCAGCAGGCTGCCGACTGTATGTTGCCCATGGGAGTGACCTCGGAGAACGTTGCTGCTCGATTCAATGTAACCAGAACGGAACAAGATCAAGCAGCGGTGATCTCTCACCAGCGAGCTGCAGCTGCGACTGCCGAGGGAAGGTTCAAAGATGAAATCATTCCTGTCCACACCAAGATTGTGGACCCGCAGACAGGCGACGAGAAGCCCGTGGTTATTTCAGTGGATGATGGTATCCGGCCGACCACCTCATTGGCTGGCCTTGCTAAGCTGAAGCCAGTGTTCAAGAAGGACGGCACCACTACTGCTGGAAATTCCAGTCAGGTGACTGATGGGGCTGCCGCTGCCTTGCTGATGAAGCGAGGCATGGCGTTGAGGAAAGGCCTGCCCATTCTCGGAGTCTTCCGCAGCTTTGCAGCCGTGGGAGTTGATCCAGCTATCATGGGAGTAGGTCCCGCTGTGGCGATTCCTGCTGCAGTTAAACAAGCCGGTTTGGAACTGAGTGACATAGACCTTTTTGAAGTTAACGAAGCATTTGGTTCCCAGTTTGTCTATTGCGCGAAGGTTCTAGATCTAGACATGGAGAAGGTAAACGTGAACGGAGGAGCTATGGCATTGGGTCATCCTCTGGGTTGCACGGGCACTCGGGCAACCGCTACTCTGCTGCATGAAATGAAGAAGCGTGGTAAGGATTGTCGGTATGGAGTGGTGTCCATGTGCATTGGAACAGGTATGGGCGCCGCTGCCGTATTCGAGAGGGGGAGCACTGTAGACCAGTACTCGAACGCCCGCCCTATTACAGAAAACAACTACCTGTCCAGGGACGCGAAGTGAACAACCAGAGAAATATGATTAATAGCCTCAACAGGACGTGTCTAATCTCATCCAACATTCTCTTGTGTAAGTCATCTTAGATTGCGCCAACATTTCCTTGTCGGTAGCTCCGACCAGCAGACGCCAGGACGAGTTGTAAGGAGGACCTGCCTTCTATATATAAGAATAAGTGCATGGAAAACATCATGCAGGTTTTCATCGTGCGTTTTAATATCCAATGGTGTAATCTCCTTCATTGGTCGTGATTTCAGGAGGACTCTACTTGTTTCTCAGTCTGACCGATAGGTGTAAGCCTGTCTGATGACGTGATTTTGCTCCGCGGATGAGTCGGTGGCTTTTTATATCTAATGGTGCAATCTGCTTCAGTCGCCGTGAATGCAAGAGGACTCTACTTGTTTCTCGGTCTTAAGTGTTTGGTGTAACTGTCTGATGACGTGATTTTGCTCCGCGGATTAGTCGGTGGCTTTTACGTCCTTGTCGTTCTGGTTATCGTCTGATATCGAGGAACGAGTAACATGTTCCTCTTGGTTTCGGGTGGACTTTTGCCTCTTGCATTCGTCCAGTCGAGTTATGAGACGTTTCTTGGCTGAAGTTTCCGGTGCCGGCAAAGGAGTTCTGTATCTTTACTTCACATCAAGGTTTTCGATGGAACTGATGCAGTTGACAGTCGGACCTACGGAGAAGAAACTAGAATCAACTGCAGTGTCGGTTCAGTAACAGCAGCTGGATTTGGATATCGCGCCAATGAGCATAAGATTACCTTTCAGCATCTATGACTTCTCTCATGCATCCTGTTGCTTCTGGTGCTTGGCGTCCGACGCCTATTTGAACAGGGAGCAGGAGGACTCGACGAAGAAGCTGCCAGCTGCCATCGAGAGACCTCGAGCATGGCCAGTCGCGGGCAGCTTGTGGCACATGGGGGGGAAATCCCCTCTTACACGCGTTCCGGGACTTACCGGCAGTTTATGGGTCGATAGTTTACCTGTGCATAGTCTCCATTTCAACGTTGTCGTTTCCTGCCTCGGAATTTGTCCAGGAGATCTTCAAGGAACCATGACAGTGAGTTCAATCGGCGGCCTGTGACTGCAGCTTCGGAATCATCGGGCGAGGCAAAGCAATGACGTTCTTACGGGGACTAGTGGCGCCATGTGAAAGGCATTAGCAACAAGCGAGCTTCTCACCAGACACCGTGTCCACCGCTACCAGGTGATAAACGATAGAAACGGAACAAACTCCGGTTCAATCTGGAATCTCGTATCTGTTGTAAGTTCCAATTCTTGGTATGATGTGAAGCTGGCTTCTGTTATAAAGAAAATTTTATTCTTTAAAAAATGAAAAGTGCTTTTTATTCAAACAAAAATAAAACCAGTATCATTTCAACTCCTTCCTGGTCCCTGTATGTTCAACCTGACGCCTTACAATCAAGGCAAGGCAAGGCAAGGCAATCATAAAGTCAGAGCGGAAGTACGGTAAACAGGACGTACAGTTGCAGATTTAAGCTATTTTATCTTTGATCTTTACTAGTGCGCCCCTGAATGTTACATTCTGGTACAGTTGGCATCAACCACATGCCATATATTCATGTTCATGTAAACCCCGGGTATGAGTGTAAAAGCATAAAATAAAATATTCGTTGGTTCTTCGTAGTGGTTTTTGAGTCTGAAGAAAGATTCTCTTCTGTTCCAAAGAAACCGGAATTTTCGTTCAAAATTTCCTTCAACGTTTCTTTGTCGATACTATATAGTTTGTTTTGAGATGAATCATATTTTGTAAAATTATATTCATACTTCGAGAATGGCTGATATAGTCAAGGACCACTCTCTAGTATAGAGATATCACGCAATTAGCCCAGCCAAGTACATAGTGAGAAGCAATTAGAGGTTGAATGCGCTTTAACGATGCTGATTGCGAAATACATTTCCAGAAAAAGTTCTTTTGGTATGAAGTCAAATGTTACATAGCAATAACAAGAAAACAAATGCAATATGTATTGATGCAGTCTGATTGTTTCTTAAATAAAAACCAAATTAACCTTGACGCAGATTATTTTGTATAATACAATATTGAAATCAGTGAAGGCTAATAAAGCAAAATGTAAATACATATAGCCAAAGAATCCAAGGCAGGGGAGAGTTAGTTGAAGTGAGTTGAGATTTAATGAGTGCTCGTTCAGTTTTTAGCTCACATCTATTCATCTTCCAATATTGGAATCATACCAACATCTATCTTGAATGTCATCTTGTTCTCCGTTTGCTGTCTACTATTATCTAAACTCTGATTGTTTAAGAGATCAATTTTTCTCAAGAATCTTTACTCTGTGGCCGCATCGTGAAGACCCAAAGATCCTAAGCAAGCGACTTGTGACCGCATAAAGTCAAAATAATATCTATCTGGAATATCATTTTGCTCGCGGTTTGCTGTCCGCTATTACCTAAACCTCGATTGCTTAAAGTATCAATTTTTCTCAAGAACTCTAAGTCCAAGATCGCATCGTAAAGGTCCAAAGACCCTAAGCAAGTGACCTGCGGCCACATAGGTCAAAATTCTTATCAAAGAAAAAGAATGGAACCTGAGACTTTCATTGTCTAACTGAGATCTCTCACCATCATGCTATAACGCTAATCTGGGATTCTCTATCACATGCATTGATAAAACCATTATGCTTTGAGGCAGCCGGCCGCAATCACACTCCTCTACCCGTATGCCCGGTAGGGACATGTATTATTGCGTATTGGAGGATGAAAGAAAAAAGCTCATTTTTAGCCGTCCATCGCTGATGCATTTAAACCACCCCTCGAGGTATAAATAGTTTAGAGTGCCCGCGTGGCACTTTTTGAAGTGCTAGTAGCGAGCGGAGCGAGCAGCAAGAACAAGAACATGTATCGGCGAGCCAAAGTTGACGGTCACAATTCTGCGAGGATAGGCAGCAGCATTTGCAATCATGAACCTGCAGAGATGAGAGACGACTTCGGTTTTCAATGCGTCAGCCTGCAGTCTCAAGATCTCGTATCCTGTAGTGTACTTGGAAGATTCTCGGCCCGATTTGCAACAAGGATGTGTCGTTTTGTGTCTTTTTTGAAATATCGCGCATGCTGTTTTGAGAAGTACTTCGTTTATTGTACTTGGAGGAGTTTCAGTTCAAGCTGTTGCTGGACTTCTTGTCTATCGCGCATGTAGCTTTGGGAGTACCTCAACATCTGCTTTCCGTGTAGTGGACTTGGAGGAGTTGGACTACTACTCAACTGAGTCATTTCGTCTTGTGCCATTTTGCCCTTCTTTGTTCTATCGTGCATGCAGCTTTGGGAAGTATTTTCAGTACACAACGTTTGACTTTCTGTAACTTCAGCAGTTACTTTCTCAGTGCTTTCGTATAGGCTTTTGCTACCTTGTGACAACTTTCAAGGATCGTCGATAATGATCTTGGAGTAGTTTTTGGCCGAGCTTCGGCTACATTTATGTTCTTTGCTCCATTGGTTCCATCTCGCTGGTTCTTTGATCTTTGACCGGGAGGTCTTGGTAATTTATATTTTGGGTGTCTCCTTTGCACTGCAACTGTATCGGCACTTGGAAAAGCTATACCAGAAGCACAGTAACTGGTCTTATCGAGTTTTATTAGAGACATCATTCTTTTACTTTACTTTTTCAACTGCAAGTTCATTCTTTTTGTTCTTGTCCGTTCTCCTTGTGTTGTTTCATTCGCTTGTTCTTGGCCGTGTTTTTTTTCTGTGGGTCTCGCTATCATGACGTCTACGATTGTTTCAGATTGCTGCCTATGTTCTGTTTCAAACTCTATATGAACTTGCTGCCGATGTTTTGTCTCGAACTTTGTAAGAACTTGCTCATCCGTAGAGGACTCTTTATCAGTTTCAGTACAGTTCTCTGATGGAGAGTCCTCAGATGAAGAATTGTCCATAAGAGCCAAACCTAGAGTCGACAAGGTGGTGGAAGGAATGTGGTAGGTTACATGGCTTCCTCGTGACGCTGACAGCAGTCAAAAATGGAACGTCAGACACCTTCATGCTGAACAGTTGGAAAGGCTATTTCCTATGTATACTGCAGCATGTACTGAGTTTGCCTTGTCTTTGGGTCGGAGGTGGAACCATTTCTGAGTGCTGCTTGCTGGACGTTTACAAAGATTATTCTGAAGAAGCAACGTTTTTTAGTTTACAAGCACTTAGCAAGGGCAGCGGGGTGGAGAGAAAGGAGACCGTTTCCAGCAAACTTACAGGCTGCTGTTCAGAGTATGTGGGAAGAACCTGGTGAAGTCCATGTGAGATATGTGCTTGTGTAAATTGTCTTCTGTTTTTTTTGTTTGGCAATAGACCTCCCCTCTCTTAAGATCCATTGACAGTAGGTGTCCATGATGAAAAGAGGAGAATCTGCTGCCAAAGGGTGCAGTTACATGAGGTTCAATTCCTCCAGGAAGTATCAATGATTATTGAAGAATAAAGCTACGGCAAAGTTTACCAAAGAGTGTAAGGCCCACTGTATCAATAGTAATGCAATAAAACATGTAGAGTACATAGCCCACTAGTATCAGTAGTAATGCCAGAAAACAGTTAAACACACAAAATAATTCAAACAAGACCATAACTAAGATGTAAGAAAACTGAAAATAAATGAAAGTAAAAAAAAACTAAGGAAAAAGAAGACTAATGGAAAAAATATAGAAGAAGAGAAGAGAAGGAAGAGGAGAGGAGAAGAAGAAGAAAAAGAAAGAGAGAAGGAAAATGAGAAAGGGGGTAGTATATCCCTTTCCATGGAGAGGGAAAGGAGGAAGGATAGAGTCCTTCTTCCTCACACGTGCGAATTGAGGAGGAAGGACTTCTTCCTCTGAAAAAATTGAATTTTACAGGGTGCCTGAAAAAGTTTTCCGGCAGACGACAAAATTCCGGCAGGTGAGAAACATCTCTAGTTGAGAAGTCTCCATACTTCAGGTGTCTGTTTCAGGCAAGACTTTTCAGATCATGTTCTTCTATACAACAATCTGGTCGCTGTAACAAAATATGCTCAATAGGGTCACCTCTCAAATTCAAATTTTGAAATGATTGACTCAGATTGCAGCAAAGATCTTTTGATCTTTTCTCAGCCGTCAGATGTGCAAATTGGCTCATCAATGGCTCTAAATGTGATCTCAAAGAGATGCTCATTTTGAGCCTTAGATGGAAATCAGGCAACGACAAATGAAAACGTGCCAACAATGCGCATTTCGCTGCAGAGCCCCCTCTTTTCTTAACCTTGAGTAGTCATAACTAAGAATGCTTAGAGGTGAGGGCCCCCACCTCTAAAGTAGCGGGAGGGGTGGTTTAAGTACTGAGTAGGTGTACACTCAAGAACCTAATTACCACAATATACACTCGGTGTATGCAACAGAACACACTCTCTTTGCGTGCACATCAACCTGCTCTCTAACTTCATCAGCACCCAACAGAGAGGGTTAAGTTGTAGATGAGTAGGAAAAATAGTCAATCAGATGAAGACTTAACCGACTCATCAATGCTTTATCTGTCAAAGAGTTCTTGTTCCATCATGAGACAACTGAGGAGAAACTCCCAATCTTTGTGTAGTGGTAGATTAGTGACCTTGTCTAACCGTATGTGAAGAAAGAAAGCAGTAGAAGGAAAAAAAGAAGTAGTGCCGGAATCAGAAACTTGGAGGAGATCGGCAAAGGAAACTTTTCAAGCACTAGCCAAATGAGGTGGACAGACTAGAACAAACTAGAGTACACTCGGGCATATATCGTTGCAGGTGGAAGCAGTGCATGGACATATTGCAGTACTAATTAGACTACGTTGATGCTGCTATGTAGACATAATAGAGCAGAGAGAAGAAAGCAGAAATAGACAGAGATCAAGGGCCTCTGAAGTGATATGGAGTGAGGTGGCCTTTGGGTCGATTATTTATTTGGCCCTATCCCGCGTAATAGAAACTGTTAGCTCGAATGTTTCGTACGTTTGAGCCCTTCCCTCGCCGCACACGCATAAAAGAGCTAACAAAAAAAACAAGGGAGTATTTGACCTTTCCATCTGCTTAGACACCTTCAATTAAATCAGAAAAAAGATTGGTAAGGTCTATTATGACTATCTTTCATAGGCTGTTCTCTAATACCGTTATCAATAAGAAAGAACAAAAGTATGAAGTAGATCAGAGCGGAGGCCTATATACCACGAGCTAAGTACATAAAGGTGTCCAACTGAACCCTAATGGCTCAGTTGGAAGGAGACTTGAACCTAACCAAGATGTGGAGCAGGAAAGAACCAGGAAGCAGCCATGTACAGGAGCAAGGCACAGGAATACTCTAATAATAGAGAAGTAGACGTAGTGGGCAATAAATATAACAGGAATAATGAATGCCTTATAGTTTTTGTTTTGAGATGAATCGTAACTTGTAAAACGAGTGAATAGCTTTAATTTGTTGAAGAAATAATCACTAGAAACATTTTTTGCATAACTGTTAACTCTTTCAATTCTCTGAAAGCAAAGCCGCAAAATAAAGTCTTGTGGGTTACTAGAGCACTTGTAAGGGTTTAACTCTGCTTATATTAATGGATTTCGTTTATCCGCGTCTGCATGAAATCGCTATCATCTTATAAACTAACAAATAACGATATCACTTGGGTAGAATTAACGTATTTAGTCCTATATACATTTAAACTGAACTAACATAATTACTCAGATTGAGCTATAAATAGGTTTTCTCTGACCTTCTATCATTCTCTACTGCGTGTAACAGATTCTTGTCCTCATTATTGCTTTGACTCTACTTCTTGTCTCATTACCATCTTCGTTCAACTACTTGTTTTGGGATAGTGCTTATTTCTTATTTTTCACTTCTTCCTTTTGGGAGAGTGCAATATGCTTAATTTATTTGTTGTTCATTTTAGACTCAAAGTAAACTCTACTCCTATCAATTGATTTCAGTGAGAATGTGCATAAATCTTGATTCTCTAATAAATTAACAAATAATACAAAATTTACTTCCTCAGTCTCCTGTATGAACATTTGCTCTTCTTCGTTCCCTCGAAGTTCAAATTAGTTTCCTCAATCTCCAACCGGCTGGGAGCTCAGTAACGACCGTGGTAGAGATGAAACCATACAAAAATGACCGGTATGTCAGTGTATCACGAATGCAGTTAGACTTGACCGTGCCATGATCACAGATCCTGGAGATCGATATGTCAAGTTATTTCAAAACTGTAACGAGTGTTGGAGGTTACTCTCGCTGGTCTGCAAAATCGCATACTGTTCTTAGCAGAAGAACATTCCTGCTTTCGTCCAGCTGCTAGTGATGGGAACCTTGTCATCTTCTCAGATCTCATCCCCTCAGTCACTCATTCATCTCAGATAGATTTTGAGGTCGCAAGAGATAGAGTAGACTAGCACCGCGACTTGACTGATTTTCTGTGTGAGTAGGTAGATTCAACTCACAGACTGTAACAATATGACGACGAGCATTGGGTCAAGGAATAGTATGATAGTCCGTTTAAATCGATCCATGAATTAGTGATTGCCTTGATGGAGTGGAGATAGCAAGAGGTGATGCATGAGGAAACGATGCTTTCTTCCTCAGTTTTCTTTATGAATGTGGCATCTGTGCGAAATTGAATTTGGTAGAGACAAAGATAGTTGAGTTGATGACGTGAAGGGGACCATCTGAATGAATGGGCACGGAGGCTTTGAGAGGCAGCGGAGTCATGGAATGGGACGTGATGGATCTACTTGACTGGAGGTAATTTAGTTGGATGCGGAACGGAGTGATACGAGCGACAGAGAGAGAGAGTGAATGAGGGATGACCAAATGATCATCAGTCGCAGTAGGAGGAGCAATAGCGGTAGACTCGAGAGACATGAAGTATTTGATGACAAGCACTTTCTAAGTAGGTATTCTAGTTACATTCATCATACACCACATAAGCTGTCAGAGTTGTCCTAATTCAATCATAAACCCATCTACTACTATAGCACAAGCATTGCAAGGATCGATGGAACTGTTTACATCGTTTTAGTGTACTGTTCGCAAACAAACATGAAATTAACGCACTGCTGAAGTTGGTTTCAGTATGAAAACAGTCAAGTGTATAACTTATATTCCACAATCGTATGTTATGCTCCACGCGTGTCTTGTTTCTGAGACAAAGGAGTCACTACGAATAAACTACTCTAGAACTGCTCAATAGTCTTAGATCACTCCCAATATTGATTTATTTTTTAGTCGACTCATTCCTCTGTCGATTGTACATCCATTGTCAAACATCCAAGTCTTACACTCTCCTGCTTCTGAAGACCAAGTCTGACATTTGACTCTACCAACTTGGACCCGCACTCATGTTCACACATTCCTCTCCACGTTGCGAATCTTGTTGGACCAAAAGTGACTGGTATCTGATATATGGGCTGAGGAAGATAGTTTGAACTTCAAGGGACTGAAGAAGATCAAATGTTAATGCGAGGGACTTAAGAAATAAATTTGTAACAATGATATATTAGATTTCTATGCACGGCGGAGTAATTAATCTATATGAATAAAATTAAAGTAATTATTTATTTAATGTTTAAATGTTTAAATATACAATAAGTCACTGTTTAAGCCCTTGACTCGCCACGTGACTATTAGAGGTTTCAAACATAGGGGTCCGTCATATAAAGACGAATTCTGAGACAAAGTCCAATAGGGTTTCAAACATGGACCCGTGACGAGTCATTGGCTTGTCTGTAATCAGTCGGGACAGACTCGACGGCTTAGTCCGCCGGACACCTGCCGAGGATGCCCGTCGTTTGATCACGTATTTAACCGTTTAGTCCATGACCGTGATTAATTACGTTGATTTAAGACGCAGACGAAAGTTCTGTCAATATAAGTCATGAACTCACGTAATCATGTCTACCACCAGTCCGTATTGCATCCGTGGACGATCACAATGGACTCTGCATCAGAATCCGTCTGTATATTACGGACTCGATGTTTGAAACCCCTAACCGTCCACGGACGTCAAACGGATTGATAGCAGATATGATTACATCAGTTCGTGATTTTCATTTGCGTCTTAAATTAACGTAATTAATCACGATCATGGACTAAACAGTCCAATCTGTGATCAAACGACGTGCACTCTCGACATATGTCCTTAGGACTAAATCGTAGAGTTTGTCCTGAATGATTACGGACAAACTCGTGATTCGTTACGAGTCTATGTTTGAAACCCCTATT
Source organism: Asterella californica (assembly GCA_036924285.1). Taxonomy (NCBI): domain Eukaryota; kingdom Viridiplantae; phylum Streptophyta; class Marchantiopsida; order Marchantiales; family Aytoniaceae; genus Asterella; species Asterella californica. Next base: position 17,513,810 of record JAYKYS010000002.1, on the reverse strand, counting down.
ATAGCCACATAGCTTCCATGACAGTTCTCTTACCGAGGACAGGAAAGATCTCTTCTCAAGCGCCTCTGATAACTCAACAAAACCTCAAATCCTCTTCCCACCACCCAAGACGCTGCACACACGGACTCAGCCGTAACACTTTTCCTAGCTACCATCGAGATGGAAGGCTCGGGTTTTGAAGAGTACGATTACTACGACAGGGATAAGGGCCTTGTCTACAAGTGAAACGGCCCAGTTTTAGAAACATCGAAAGTATCTCTCGGTCAACTCCCTGTCTTTGTCTACTGGCCGGTGACTGAACTTGACAGAACACTGTAGTAAAGCAAGTTTAGTTTTTCTCCTTAAAACAGATAAATCTATATTTCAAAATTAATTTAGTCGGTTTTTTAAAATTCTATTTATTACTTTTCTGATAACGAAAGACGAGCAAAATTTCTCCAAACTAGTTGAAGATACTTAAATATATATATATTTTTTCACTTGTGAGTAAAGGTCACTAGAATCCCCACATATACTCGGGACGATTCGATGGTCTAGTCTAACGAGAATCTGTCGAAGATGTTCGTCGTACAGAAATGGATTGGGTTGTTTAGGTTATGATCGCGACCGATCACGATTTTAATTTTGCTAGACGAAGATGAGAGTTCTATCGATGCACTTCAAGGTTCATTCAATCAGATCTGCCCATGTCCGTTGAACATCCGTGGACGATCCATTGCAGCAGAGTCAATCTGTGTATGACTGAACTCTATGTTGGAAACCCTTAATAGGCCTGTTCTGAAAGAGGTGGAGAGAGCGGAAAAGCCGAGTCACTCAGTCGCCTTCCGGGCTGCACCTCTTCATCTCATCTGGCTGAGGAGCAGTTAGGATGCAAGTTTAGTTCTCCTAGGATTTGTGCTTTGGGAAGTTCGTACAGTTCCATGTTGGAATCCGTCTAGATCTTTAGACCGATGGACTGAAGTAGGGCTGTGGAGACAAGATGTTAGTTTTGTGGACTCCTCCTCTACTTGTATCTGACCTAATCGAAGATGGGGCCTCACAGTTGTAGGTGATGATACTATATCATTATAGTATCATCACCTACAACTGAAATTCGGAACGTGTGAAGGAAACAGCAAATTTTCTTCTGAAATTCTCCTTCACTTTCGCGAAGAAGAGTTTCAATACAGGATTCAGTACCTCTGCAACAGAATTGCAGTGTCTTCACCATTCCCTAAATCCTTTTCCATCCTATGTGTATACGCAAATTTCACTTCTTCCATCCGGAAATGGAAGAACAACTTTACCGTATTTTGATTTCTGACTTGATCTTTTCGTTTTATCTATTAATGAAATAAATTATATTAAAAATATAAGAATTTCGATTTGCTGTCTAATTAATCTACTTATCCACAGCCAAAATCTTGAAAGTGGAACGTGTCTCATCACCCTACGTTTACAGTTTTTATCCCTTTTCCTCTGCTCGTGTATGATCACGCAAGAAAGAAAAGGAATACAACGAAAACTAGTTTCAAACTTCTTGACTTTAAAATATTTAAGCTTAACTAATCTTCTTTCAATTTGGACTTGAGTATTAGAACATGGACATGAGATTGAACTTCTATATGGTGAACAAAAATAACTCTATTTTCAAGCTTGTTTTATATTTTCACAAAAATATACTTTCCTTTGTAATTCCCTTAATCGAAGGCCAATTCCCATCACCGCTCCCTGGCTGCAGAGGTCACTTTGGTTGCTTCACCTTGTCGGTCCTTACATTCATGCTTATCTTCGATTTCTTTTCTTTTCTTTGACCCTGCTACTTTGCCATCAACTTGTCTTCGACGGACTACTTCTTCAATTTAGTGCCTTTAGGCGAAATCATATCCTGGTATGTACTCAAGTCCATCATCAGGACCTCGAGCTGAACACTTCAATACGCAAAACTTACAACCCTTTTTTCTATTGCTTCTGTCTGCACTCAAAACCGAAAACAGGAGTTAAGGCAGAACCGAAAATCAGGGAACCCAAATTGCAGTTCTGCCTTTCTCTCTTGATCGAGTGTAATCGAGTGGAGTGTACATGTCCTAACCTCCCAACCTTACTTGTACCACCATGGCTGGAAAACCCCTAAGCCTAGAAGATCAACGGCGTTTTTCTACTGTATTCTAGTTGACACGCGACTCTTACAGTATTGCGACGGTTCTATTCTGAACTATACGGTATATCTATATCACAGCATACCGTGAATAGGACGAGATTTGAAACAGTACACTATGGATAAACACTCAGTCAACAGGGACGAGACCTGAAAAAGAACAATGCATTCACCCTCCGCTTGCTCACCTCTTTGGGTTTCACGAGTTGGAAAAGACTCGCAAAAGTATATTCCTGCACTTTGGATTCACATGGATACCAGGTGGTAGGGAGGCAAAATAGACAAGACCGAAAGACAGCCAACTACTGTGATTCAAGGTAATAACCATGATGCCTCGGTTGACGTCAAAACTATAGAACTCTACTTGTGCGGTCGAGACCTGACTCTAACTGGCAACAGGACTTCCGGAAATACCCTACTCATGACGAGCAACGTTCTTCCGAATCCGATTAAATCTCAAATTGTGCATTATAAGTTCGCAATCTTCATTAAGCCTGCTGGATCACAACAGATACATAACATGGCCCACTAATACTTAATCTGAATCGCTTTTATATAAACAAATTACATCGCATAAAGGATCGTAACTTTAGTTACAGTCAATTCACACGTAGCTCAACTATATCAAGCTGGACAGATAACTAACCTTCGAGTTGACAGGTGAATTTCAAGGAAAATAGATGTTTGGAATCCTCGAACCTCGAGAGAACTGAGCCACCTCCGCTCAACACTCTCGTACAACCGCTCAAAGCAGTTTCGATAATATTACATATACAGGTGGGTTTTTATTAGCGTTGGCCATAGAAGAAAGAAAATAATAACTCATTCTACCGCATTCCCTTGAAGTCACCTTGATTATCTGACCTCGATGGGCACAGAGGCATATATATATCCTGCTCCCTTGAATATTGGCATCCCACTCTCCCCCGACGCAACCACCATCTCATGTTTACATCTATAGAACCTCCACAAACTTCACACCTCTTTCCTGATTTCATTTCTTCCTACAGCCTAACGAGACAAGGATTCTAACTACGTCAGCTCTCCTACTCTATGTGAGCTCCTCAATTGGCAAAAAGCACAAGATCCACACTCTCCTGTAAAATATTTGAGTATTTACTGTAAATCATGTAGACTAAGATCCACATTCTACACAGAAACATGGAGCACCAGCTATCAACTCCGTTCTTGATCCACCCTACGAAAATTGAATGTTTAGCACCGGATTCACAGAAAGCGCAAAGTCTGCGTCCCTTCCTTCAGGACTCGAGGTGAAGTACCTGGGCTAGAAACGTCCGAAGCGGTTCAGAGAACGCCTGTTGGCTGCAGACCTTATGAGAATTCTCTACCACGCCACCCATAACGTTAGTCTACATGTAGACTTCTCTTTACAACGCCGGAAAACCGCAGCTTCCTCCACTGTATACCTAAAAACCTCATCGCCACCACTATAATGCCCCGGTCATGCTCGCAGGCTTATGTAGAAGATCAACACCCTCTTGTCCAACAAGAACTTACGTATAACTGCAGTTCTTCCCTATATAAGATATCTCAACTTGAAGAACCAACAGGAGACCGTTGTCTTCCCTAGCCTCAGGGTGACGCTTATGTCAATGACGATATGATCCCTGGCGAAGTGGCCAATCGCCTGCAATACCTCCCCCAATATAGCATACTGCAATCGGTAACGCGCGTATCCTTCCCTTCCCAGTACTTAACAGAGTTGATAGCTGACAGCTTATTTTGGGTATCCAGCTGGAACGTAATGAGCTGGATGTGCATTATAGAAAGGCACCGGTGGGTACGAATCGTGTTGACCAGCATACGGATAACCTGCTTGAGGAGGATAATAACTCGATGAAGATGGTGGACCGTGGTTGAAGCTATAAGGCGGGGGATAGCCCCCACGAGGAGGTGACCCATACATACCGGCAGAACCAGGTGGGTAACCAGCAGGCGGATACCCCGAGGGATACTCACTACCTGGTGGCTTCCCGTGACCGCTAGCTTCAGGGGGATAACCTGCAGGAGGATAGCCACCTGGAATGGGATACTCATCTCCGGGTCTTTCGTTCAGATTAGCGGGAGCTGGATTATATCCTGGATATGGACGGAAGCTTTCTCCGGGGTATGAAGTCGGCGGTCTGCTGGTTGGAAGAACATTCTGAGGTCTGTAACTACCGTGAGAACTTCCATCACTAGCGTGCCCTGAAATACCCATTCCTGAAACGCCTGCTGTGACTTCATCAAGATACTGACTTACAGTACTGTGGCGAGGTTTCTGACTAGGAGCAGCAGAATACGACGGACCATGAGCACTCATAGGAGGATACTGAGAAGCTGGTGGCATGGGAATACCACCGAGTTCACTTGGACCTGATGTATGCGGCACATATGGAGGATGTCGATAAGGGCCTGGACCATAGTCGGCAGGAGCAGGGGTTGGATACGAACTCGTATGAGGATAAACAGACCCATGAGAAGATCCATTCGCAGGAGAAGAAATGTACGATGACGCTGTGCTATCAGTTCCAGGGTACGGTGAGAGTCGCTCGGGGTTTACTGGTCCCCCCACACGCGGGTACAGGCTTGCTGGGTAAGAGTGACTGGCATCGCTGCCCACAGTACCTCCGTGTTCTTGTCTGCTGCTTGCATCAATATCGCTGGGATACTGAGGTTTACTTCCTGCGTTACTGTCGTTGACCCACGCACCAACACCGGAACCATATGGTGGAGCCGTCGAGTCAGTTGTCGAAGAGCTGGAATTCTTGTAATACCCATGTGGACCTGTCAAGGGGTCATGCTTGTGTGTGGGCTCAGGCTCGGGCTGGCGGTACGGGCCGGGATGAGTCCTAGAACTGTACGGGCCATGACTAGAGCCAACACTACTAGTTGGTGTTGCGCCTCCTCCTGCACCAGGCTTCTTCTGCAGCAATCAAGCCAGAAAACGTATGGTTCAAGGTAAAGCGTCATGCCAGGCCAATATAGGAAGACAATACCACATAAAAGAGTAGGCGAACTATTCAAGTCCAGCGAGTTCAGCGAGAAGTAAGAATGCAACGACACTCGATATTTGTGACACTCCGCACAGACCTCGCACAAACCATATGCCGGTCTATGCAGTTAGCAGAGCGTTGCAAGAACTACAGACATACACTGAGGGTAACCCTTGAATTTGAAACCCGGAAGAGAGAGAGAGAGAGAGAGAGAGAGAGAGAGAGAGAAGCTGAACAAAGGACAGCATTTAGGTACACCTCTTTCCCTAACATCGTAACATAGCATGTTTAGACCATAAATTTTAAGGGCCGATAACAAGCAGATTTGAACAAGATGTATATCTTGGCATATGGGAAAGCAGTTTCCAGAGAAACAGTAACTTTGCCCACACACTTTGGTCACCCCCAAAAAGTTTTGTACCCAGGGAAGTAAAAGGTAAGCAACAAATATGGGCGTCGATGTACGCTACCTTCGATTTAGCGAATGTTTATAACCAAAAGTCGGACCGATGGGAATATGTAGGACGAAGCCCATTATATATTGGTACATGAAATCAGGGCTACGCTCACACACTTAAGGCAACCCCCGAAAACCCAGAAAGTGAGTACACATAGTGAGTAGCAAAGCGGGGTGTTGGATGTGCGCCAACTTTTAACATCAAGTTATACTCATACGTCGAGAATGGAAGATGTTCTAAAGATCTCTAGTATAGAGGTAACACGCAATTAGCCCGGCCAAGTACATAGTAAGAAGCGATTAGGGGCAGAATGTGCGCTAACAGTGCCGACTGGAGATAGCCAATTATTTTGTAACCGGAGGGTGTGCCGATGGGAATGTGTAGTGCGAAGCACATTTCCGGAAAAGGTTCCTCTTGGTATGAAGTCGAATACGACTCGGCAATGACAAGATAACAAATGCAGTATGTATTGATGCAATCTGATTCCTTGTAATGTAAAATCTATCGTAAACCCCAATGCAGAAATGAAGTCTAAACTAGATTTGTACTAGAATATTGATATAAGCGACGGCTATCAAGGCAAAACGTAGATACAGATAGCCAAAAGAACTCCGCGCAGGAGAGAGTTATCTTCATACGTATGCTCAAGGACCACTCTCTAGTATAGGGGTATCACGCAGTTAGCCCAGCCAAGTACACAGTGAGAATCAATTAGAGACCGAATGTGTGCTAACAATGCCGAGCGGAGTTAGCGAATTGTTATATAACCTGAGGGTGTGCCGATGGAAATGTGTAGTGCGAAGCACGTTTCCAGAATTCACGCGCACGAGAGAGTTATCTTCATACATCGAGGACGGCAGATTGCTCAAGGACCACTCTCTAGTATAGGGGTATCACGCAGTTACTCCAGCCAAGTACACAGTGAGAATCAATTACGGGCCGAATGTGCGTTAACAATGCTAAGCGGAGTTAGCGAATTGTTATATAACAAATTAGGTTTAATATTTGTGCCGATGGTGCTTATTGTGGTAATTAGAACCTAATTACCACAATAAGCACCCGGAGCATGCAGCAGAACACACTCCCGTCGCATGCACCTCAACCTGCTCTCTGACTTCATCAGCACCCAATAGAGAGGTTAGGCTGTAGATGAGTTGGAAAAGTGATCAATCAGATGAAGGCTTAACCGACTCATCAGGGCCTTATCGGTCCAGGAGTTTCTCTTCAGTTCCGGGACATCTGAGAGTTAGTTGAAGTGAGTTGAGGACCACAGATTTAGCGCGTGAATACAGGGAGAAGACAAACAGAGGTAGTAAAAGAATATATTTTTTGCCAGTCCTTCACTGATGCATTCCGGTACTGGGTAGGTGTACACTCAAGAACCTAATTACCACGAGAACTTGAAACATCAAGTTAGCGAATGTCTGTAACCAAGGGGCGGACCAACGGAGATGTATGGCACGGAGCCCAGTGCTGGAGCTTGTACTCCCTGGTATGGAAATGCAATATAGAGACCGGTACAATATGCACTGCATGAAAATCTATGCGTATGCGGTTTCTAATGCAGAAAAGGAAATGAGGGTCTACAAGAACACCAGGAACACGTTATACGTGACTCCTTCAGGAAGACGTAGATATTGGTCCACAGTGCACAAGCTTCAGACAATGTAAACCGCAAAATAGAACCCAGAGAAAAAACACTAGGAGCGAATCATACAGAGTTTTAGTATGATTTTAGTAGTTTTAGTTTTAGTACTCTCTGTATGAGGGAGAAGTGCACATTTGTTTATAACAACAAGATGTATATCATGGTACATGGGTAAAGCAGTGTCCGGAGAAAACAGTAAATTCCCCCGCTCACTTAGGTAACCCCCAAATAGTTTTGACCCATGCAAGTACAAAGTAACACCAAAGAGTGGTGTACATGCACGCTAACTCCGTTTGAGAAGTGAACAATGTATATAACCGAGGTCCGACCAAGGGGAAATCTGTAGGAAAGCACAATTCCAAAATGGTAGTCCCAGGTAGGGAAGTGCAGGAGAGATGACAAGTACAATATGCGATGACCAACGATCTACGCGAAAGAGAATCTATAACTGTCATAAAGAGCGGTAACGCGAATAGTAAAGTGCATGAATCGCGAGTTATCTAGATAGTGACAAGCATGAACATACAGAGAACATCGTCCGAAGAAGCAATCATGAAGCAAACCGGAATAACCGAACCAGCATTCGCAACACCAGATTCTCAACCATGAATACGGTTAGAGGCAACAAGATGTATATTAACCCGATTTACTTCATGCAAATTACACTGGAAAAAATTAAAAGTCCCCACCACGGTACACGAGAAAGGGTTGATGGTTGTGTATGCTTGTTAGACGCGAGCATTACCGTTGCGGTTTGAAAATTCTGGATTTAGGAGGAAATGAAAGAGAAGCAACAGACAGCGACCAAAATCGTACCTTTGGAGTGAAAGAGAGTGACAACTTGACTTCTCCCTGAACTCTCCCTGACGGACGAACAACATTATAACTCGTAGTTGGCAGCTTGCATTCGGCAAATACCCTGGCCAAGGGAATTCTGCGCACCTCCACAGCACATGCAACAAATTCTCCAGCGTATTCAACTGAGGCCATTCATGTCAAGTCTGAGTCCTAATTCTTACTGACTAAATATCCAAGGATAATGTATAAGGAGACAAAACTCAAACAGGAACCTCAACAGAAGTACCACTGCCCACCTCGTGATACTCGACCTCAAAAGGGAACAGACTGGTTAGAGACCAAACTATAGTTCAACTAATTTTATGCGGTCAAGCATCACCCGGGAATATCTTGACATAGTTCTATAGTCGCCGTCAAGCACATTAGAAAAATATATATACTTCGATTTAAAATATACGCACACCACATAGTTCCTATTTCATATATACTTTTCAATATTGACAACGGAAAGAACTAGTATCCAATAAAACTTGCTTGACTCATCAACTTTGCGCTCCTATAAACATAGTACGTTCTACGGGGCACCTTGTATCAATGTAAAATGATACATAGGGTCAACGGGACTGGCCAAGAAGGAAGACGAACTGCGCACTGAATAATGGGGAGCACTTAACATCTGACCCAAGCAACCTTTCATTTGACTGCCGAGTCAACTGAAGGCGACTACCTCCGTCTTTCAAAGGCTAAGAAACATAAGTGACTTCTTAAAGGTTCTTTCAAAATCTACTCGTGACAACCGCAATAAATACTGATACTGGACACTGGAACTTACGTGGTGCTGCCAATTTCGCCATCTTCGGTGAAAATGTTGTGGTTGAGAATTTTCACTTGTAGCTCGGTGTCATTTTCATTGATGTAAAAGCAGAACTTTTGGTTCCAAAGTGGCTTAGAACCTTGATCTGTAGACAACGCACAGTGAGAGAGCGTCACCACTATCCTATTGATTGCATGAACTACTCTGATATGAACAAGTGGAGACAAGACAGTTAAGAAAGAGAGCTGCTAGGCAACGAATGTTTGTTATAAATGCTACATAAATATTTGACTTCAACCAACCGCCCATATCAGCATGTGTAGATAACTTTATCCCATGAACCAAAAACCTAATCCGTCGTAAGAAGGCATGTCTGGACTCGTAGGTATCCCTCTAACCACAACCATATTTTACTGAGAAAGATTCAAATACACTGATGAAATGGAAAGGTAAGTACTACTGGCGACGTTGCTCCGCAGTATTTGCCTCCCACACTTCAAAGACGCATATGGATCTGCCTTTCCTGCAAACGCAAATTCACAAAACCATCAGTGTTCGTGAATGTTGCGAACTGTGCAATTTTTTAAAGGTCCTGTACCATACATCTACTAAGCTGCATGAACACATTAATACATTTAGAAGAATTCCCCAGTATTCGGTCTTACGTCGGAGCTGAAACGAATCAACAACCTGATAAGTTTTGACATTCCACTGATAATGCACAAAGCAACATCGGTTCTTATTTCATATATTCATACGTCGAGAATGGCAGGACTACTCTCTAGTACAGAGGTAGATACGGGGCCAAGTACATAGTAAGTAGCAAATAGGGGCCGAATGTGCGCTAAACTGACAAGTAGAGTTAGCGAATTATCTGTAACCGAAGGGTGTGCCAATGGGAATGTGTAGCACGAAGCACATTTCCAGATAAGATTCCCCTTGGTATAGAGTGCGATACAGAGTGCAATGCAACGGAAAAAGATGCAAGGTGATTGATTCTAACAACATCAAGCGCGGAACCGAAAGAACTGTAATTGAACTGAAAGAGCAGGAGTAAAACAGAACGATAGTGTAGTAAATGAAGAATCGTCGATGGCGAGCGTCGACGGCGAGAATGGAATGAGATAACCAAGAACCTGAACATATATACCGATTGCCGAAACAAGGCAAAACATGGATACAGATAGCCAAAGAGCCGCGCGCAGGAGAGAGTTAGTTGAAGTGAGTTGAGGAGCAAAGATTTAGCGAGTGAATACTGGGAGAAGACAGACTGAGATAGTAAAAGAAGAACATATTTTTGCCAGTCCATCACTGATGCATTTAGGTACTGAGTAGGTGTACAATCAAGAACCTAATTACTACAATATACACTCAGCGCATGCAGCAGAACACACTCCTGTCGCATGCACCTCAACCTGCGCTCTGACTTCATCAGCACCCAACAGAGAGGGTTAGGCTGTAGACGAGTAGGAAAAGTGGTCAATCAGATGAAGACTTAACCGACATTGTTGGTCCGGGAGTGTCTGTTCAGTTCCGGGACATCTGAGGGCATATCGGTTCTTATTTCATACTAACTCGCGCGTCGTCTTCACAAGGAAGCTCATGCGCGTGATCGAAGTGCTCTGTCGTGTAAGCAAGCTGCAATTTCCCCGCCTTTCAACGTGTCCCTTTTTTCTCTAATCAGCATAAGGGAAGGGGCTTAAGCGTCTGCTATATCTTAGCAGATCAGATTCAACTCTCAAGGTTGCCCTTCAAGGCTTCACTACTACTAAGGTGATGGCAGAGAGTTATTAGACCTATGCCATCAGTAGATAGGGGGATTCTCTGGGAAATCTGGGACAGGTCGAAGTTAATCCTACCGAACTTGAGATACTTTCATACACTGTTTCCCAGCACTGCGGTTCGGTTTTCAGGTGTTCTGCTGGAACCCCGCTTATATGATCTGACGTGTCTGGCCTTAAATGAGGCTAGTGAGCCGACATTTGACTTTCAGAAGGCAAAAGGGCGGGGACCATTCAGAGTGAGGCGAATTCGACTAGTTAAGGACAGGATTAATGGCCAAGAATATTTCAATGTAAGGACAATTGGATGAATTAAAGGTAGGAAATATGCTCAACCTGCGGGATTTCAGGAAAGATACCCTTCCAGACATGCGTTGAATCCCTAGCAACCACTTTAGCCGTTCTCCTGTTTATGACTGATAATATCTGACCTAAACCTGCACCGCGGTTCTTATTAATGGGCACTAATTACTAATCGATAAGTCAGATCAAAGATATGTTACCAGTCGGATTCTTCAACATTACATGTCCATGAACTTCTGTTTGTTTGGCTCGGAAGGCAAGAGTATTACATACCAAAATATTCAGTGTCCTTGATGCCAGTGGCGCCTATTAGCAACACTTCGACCGTCCCGGCCGGCATCTCTACCTTTGTCGCTCACTAACACAACGAATTCTCCAAACGATGACCTCGGATCTCCAAATCCTCAACACGAAATCCACTTGATCGCCACTTCTTGGCCCTTCAATGATCCAGCAGCAAATGTACCATTCACACAACACTAAATATCTGTGACTGATTATTTAATTTCCTCCCTCAGTGGATGTCGACTCTTTGACCTCCCTATTCCATTCCACGCAAAATCTGGAACGCACTCTAACGTCTTTAGCCTGCGTTCTTAATTCACCCCCATAGAATCTTCACAGAGAAGTAGGTTTCCCCTGCAAACACAACTACACGTCCCTTCTCTTCCACCTGAGAGAAAGGTATCCCCTTCTCCCACACTAGGCACCACGAGTAGGGAGCTGAGTCTAAAGGATCAAACGCAGATCAACCCCCAGATCAATCACAACCACCAAATCCGCCACTGATGCTTTCTTCCAAAATACACAGACGTCCCCTTCCTATCCGTCCGTCTGCTGACCCGACTCCTATTCCTCCTCGTCCAGCGGAACTCCAACGCTCAAGCACAGGCTCAGTTCTTCTCCAAATTCAGCACAAACTGCTCAAAATCGCTGAAGAAGGAAGGAGAATCTTCTCAATTATCCTCGCTCTCTCAATTCCAAAACACTCCCTTATAACAAGCTTCTTTCTGAATCGAACTTCTTCAGTACAGAGCGAGACTCGAATCAATCGCCCCGAAACTGCCCCCGACAAGTGCAGATCGAAATTCTCCGTAAGCTACGAATCAATTTCTCCTATCTTCCCATCTCCTACAACTTGCATGTCACACCCCATCATGCCTGTCTGTCAACTGTCCGTCTCTCCGTCGATACTTCCAGTCTCCAAGTCCTCTCCTCCAGAGTCCCCACCTTCGATCGGTTCCTGTCTTCCTGATCCGGGTATGCACAATGGGGAGGAGGTTTCAGAGCTTGAGATCCATATTTTTAGCACGCTTAAGGAGTAACCAGTAGCACCCTCATCAGCATGCGAGAGGTGATGACTCTGATGAGACGGAACAGGAGAAACTGCATCATGGACGAGGAACCATCGCTCAGTACTTTCTTGTAAGCCAACGCACCAGTCAACGCGGTGTGCTAACGTCGAGTGCTAAACTGAGTTTGCCTCCAATCCAACCCGTATTACTGCTAACCCCACTTACTTCCAAATTAGTTCTATGTTCCAGTCGTAAACCTTCACTGCACGTATACTCCCCCGCGCTTTGGTTTGGAACTTGGATGTGTTATCCAGTTCTAATGATAAGGAGCGCTCCACCTCTTCCATTTCTCTAGTCTAGGACTCGGTCCAACGATCGAACCTCGCCTCATTCACTTACAGTAGTTCTTCTTCGTGAGCTTCTTATCCAGACCCCGCAAGCCAAACCGCGTTGCAATTCGACCCAGTGAATGACTCGCAGTCCACGAACTCCTTGCTTCATGCTCCCAGTACCGTGTTCAACTTGTCTGTAGGGTTTGCGTTTGGACTAACCAACTGCGGGACTAAATAAACTTTACTTTACCACGTCAGAATAGGGTTACCTTGGCTCCGGGGTCAGGTTTTCTCAAGGGCTGAACGTGCTTAGCCTCGGCCATACGCGAACTAAGCTCGGTTTCCTCGCAAAAATGTGATCACTCGTGCATCTAATAATGTGGCGCGTTAAAGCTGAAATATAAGATTCTCTAACGTCGAGAACGAAAAATGTCGTAGTTTGTCCAAAGAAAGCTTTGTCTATAGCCGGTGTATCGCTTAGTGTGGTGTTTTTAATCGTTATAAATATTTCATTTTTCATTATTTTTTATAAACTATAAATTATAATAAATTCATTAAGTCTTGAACGTGCTTATAGTTAAAACTCACGTTCGATTTGGAAAAAAAAAGAAATTAGAGACGAAAGTGGGTGTTTCTTGAATGCAACTCTGGAAGTACTAGTAGAAAATGTCTTTGATCTCTTGGCTGCAGCCGTAACACTCGCGAGCGGACGATGAATATTTTTTAAAAATTTTAATTTTAATATATTTTAATATTATTATGAATAGAAAAATCAAAAACTCTTCGAGAGATTAAAAATATGAATATGCAAAGTAGTTTAATCTATCAGCTAAGCTCTCTAGTAAGAAAAATATGATAATAGATTTAAATTTAAATTAACTTTCTTTTTAATTTTTTAATGTTTTGTTTTAGAGTGGAATTTTGTGTTTCATTTATAGGTTTCTTCTATCATTCTTACATGCGTTTAATAATTATACAGAAAATATAGTTTTCTCATGAACTTAACTCATAGTTATAATTTAATATTTGTAAAATTATCTCTCATATTTAATGACAGAAACTTCATTAACCTTGATCCAAAAGACTAAGGCCGTAACCGCACCCACATTAACGAAGACGTTAATCTGAGATTAGCTCCATAATCAGTTTTGCACCGAGGCTATCTCAACGGGTGCACGAATCTAGGTTTTTTGTACTTCAAAAAACCACTGTCACCGCACCAGGCAGCCTTCTCCATCTCTGCACATGTGGACATCAAATTGCAGGAGGAGCTAGTGTCTTCCCGCTCCATCGCAACACAGGCTAAGAATTCGTGTTAAATTCACATGCGCGGGGAGGGACCAAACTCGTGCGGAAGGCCAAAAAACTGTGGCTTTTCCCAGACCCCACCATTTTAGAGCCCGTCTCGCAAACGGTGAATTAAACGTACGGACCGGCTTCCTGCGACCGCGGAGACTGAAACCGGGTACTGTGCGGTGAACACGTCTATCTCCGACCGTAACGATCACACGCGTCTGGTGAAAAACCTGCTTCGTTAATGTGGGTGCGGTTACGGCCTAAGGCGTGGACCGCACCACCGTTCTGAAGTGAACCTTTTCCGGCTTTTTAGCGTGTCTGTCAAATTTCCGAGGCAAGTTCCCTGGTATCGTTTTCAGAACCGTTTACAGTACTGCGAAACATACCACTGCACTACAAGGTTTAGGTGTGATGGTTGAAGCCTGAATGTAATGACGACGTGAGAACATATCCACGTAGATTAGTTCACGTTCGTTCCCGGGCATTCTTTGTGCGAACCGATAGAGCTTTGCAATGTAGCAACACTTGACTACAGAAGACGATAGTGAACAATTAGAAGCATTTGACACTTCTCATCCGTACATCAAGAACCGTCTGACAAAAATATACATAAAACACACAGTGTTCGAGAAGATCGACAGAGTCTAAACTTAGATTATCAACAGGGTGACTCGAAACTGAAAACGTTTGAGCGGTGGCTATGCTTGTGCTGATCGGTTTCCGAACCTACGTGGTCCGATTTTCACGAACAGACTTACGTGGAAACACGGTGGTGCGGTCCACGCCTAAGATGTTCTAGAAGTTTAATCACACCCGACCCTATCGGCACCAATTGGGCCCTAAGATTTTCTTTCTTCTTTCCAGTTTGTCTTCTTCTCCTTTCTGACACGATCTTCAAGTTGCATGCAATTTTTGGTTTATTTGACAGTTTCCCCGTCTTCTGAAGATCTACAGTACCTGAAAGCTAATCGCGGGTTAAGTGATGTGGAATAACTGAGATGCTTTAAGCTCGGACTGAGCTTACTTCTTCACTTTTCTGGGATTTTCATGCATGGACTGCCCGAGCTGGGACTTCAGTCGAAAAGTAAAACAATGTTATGGCGTGAATTTAGATTGATCCGGAATCCTTGTGTGGGTAGTATTTAACACGAACAGATATGAAAAAGAGGTTAACCATAACAAGATGATTTTTATCACCACTTCTTTTGCAGTGTGGCTTCACGTTGATACTACTTGACACAGTTCAAGTTGATAGTGCTGCACAGTTTACTATAAGAGTAGAGAAACTTGAGTTTAGCCTAAGTTGGCTTTATCCACCTTCCTATTACTGCTAATCAGTACACGGTAGACATTAGTCATATCTAGAGAATTTGTTCAGGCCATCCTCTTAGTTCTAACGTTCATACAGTGCACGTCCCATGGGCAAATTTAAGTACGGAACTATAACGATCCGAGCCGTTAGAAAAGACCAAGCGGCAAGTTATTAATGTAGACACTATTTATTATATATGGTAAAAGGTCTTCCCAATATAATATTTCATTTTGAAAACTATCTTTTATATCATTTAAGAAAAGAAAATAAAGAATGATCGATTATTAACTGTGAAACCAGTTTTGTTTTTCAAATAACAAACAGAATATGCATCCAAAGTGCTATTTTGACTAGAAGAAGGAAAAAGACAAACTGCACGTGAAGAGAGAAATAAAAAGATACCAATGGGTTGACAGAACAATAAGGGTGCGATGGAAGTGTTACCAAATGTTTTATAAATATTAAACAAAATATATTCAATACTTAAATATTTAAATATAGATTATACATCAATATTATGTATTAACTATAGAGTGCATACCGGGTTTTCCAGAAAAACCCATAACGAAAATGTGTTGTACCGCACATGTGCACGTACTGGATCATATGGCTGGACCTCATGTTGCCTCGGCAAGATGGTGCTGCTAACAAGAGAACAGGGGATGTCAAAATTAAGTAGAAATTTACATGGTTGAAAGAAAAAAGGCCATGATTTCTCAACTGCTAGTTTTGTATATAGAGAAACTCAAATTGTTTTGGATCGTCTTTATGAAATGACAATACAAAATTTTCATTAATTATTTTTGACCCTTACCACCTGGACCATTACTCTAAGTAGTGGATTTCTCAACTGCGAAAGGAATAATGAAATGAGTGAAAACTCAATAAAAAATGCTCGGAAATACCCTCAGAAGATATCCACAAAGATCTATCAAAGTCGTAACTCCTTCTCGTAAAGAATCTTTGGAAAATGTTATAAGAAACCCCTAATACTAGTGAAACTAGTATAGTGGATCAGCTTTATATCAACTCTGGGAAGTTCTCATTTTAGGAAAGGTGGGTATTGTATTCTCATTGCAACTTCTCTTCCTTTTGTTTATTTTAATTTATTTTCTAAAGTATATAGAAATATAAATATTTTTTAGATAAAACGATCACATTTTTTAGAAATATTTACTGTAAAATTTTGAAAATTTTGAAAAAAAATTATTTTATGAAATATAATTTTAAATTTTCTTTTTAGAATAAAAATACTCTATTTTACTTTCACATACGTTAAACAAAATTATATAGTGAACTCCCCGAATAATAAAAGTCAATACAGATCACTCCTTATCATTTGAGAGAGATTATCACTGAAAGAAAGTTTTATTGTTAGAGTTTAAATGCGAGACTTGGTTCCCCTTCTTGTTACCCATAGAGGACGCCTCATTCTTCGCGTGTCAGGGTATTCTGAACTACCAAGTATTATAGGAGGCGAATATGCATCCCAAATGACTGTCGAAGCAAAAAATGACAAAAAATGACAAGTAGAAATATAATTTTGAGATTCTTTTAAATGGCTTGTTGTACATCATGACTTTGGGAAAGATTTTTCCCTGAAAAAAGTGATTTTTCTGCAGTAAACAAAGTTGAACATGCGTAATGTTGACATGCGCAACAGATCACAGTTGACAAGATATATAAATTTAAAGTACTAAATATTAAATATTAAATATTAAATATCTATTATATAGTTTTAAGGTGAATATAACAAATGGACTCTAAAAGAAACTTGTAAGTGAACTGAATTGAAAGTCATTGCTTCTGTTATAACACAAATCTCTTCCACGAATAAAAACAATTCACTTTACTATATATTAATTTATAAAACCAATTCTTTCGAAAGAAAACATAAATGAGAATGCAAATACCTCCTCCACTGAACGTGGAGGAGTTGATATGCATGCCTCCCAGGTGGCCATAGCAGGCCATTGACCGATAAAGTTTACCACGGCAGTACAACTATTTGAGACATCCAGTAAAGAAGTTTCTTTTTGCAGGCTTGCCCCCAAAAGTCTGCTCTACGAGAGTTGACAATTGACCAAAGTCAAGCAACTCTTCAAATGTTCAAACTTTGTACTTTTATGTCGTGTGTTTAGTTGCTGCTTTGTGTTCTGGTCAAGACTTTCGTCAATGTTTTGGATGAGACCTGTAGCGTGATAAGTACTCTGCGCGGGGTGAGAAATCTCCGGGACAGGTAATTATCCGAGGGGAATTAACGGGAGTCGGTTTATATCCATAACAGTTAACTTATCGTCATATAATATTTTGCCTATAAAATATCCGGCTGTTCAGTATTGAACCCGACTTTTCAGAATTATAGCGGGTAGCGTGCAGATATATTCATCCTCTTCCGAGTTCGGAAGAGGAGAAATATTCACATCTTTTAATTTATATTTTAATTTTTTCTTAGAATGTTAAGTTACAAAATTAAAGCTCTTAAATTAAGAATGTTTATACTCGTTCAAGAAAGAAGTGTTTATATCATGAAAAGGTTCAATTCACGTAACTTGTTTATGCGTTTTGTGACTACAACCGCCATTTGTTATCAAGTGAATTAAGTTAAGTTATAAGTTTTTAATTTTAGTGATTGAAATTTAATAAAATAAATTTAGAAAAACTTATTTTTCTATTTTTCCTTCTCTTTAAAATGTATTTTCAGTAGAGCATCAATCTTGTATTGTTCCCTACAAAGTGGCATTTTGTTCCATGTTGCCTAATGTATTTTTCATTAAACTCTTCTGAAGCAAGTTTTCAGTCAATTGTTTATGAAAATTTTCTGGGTTGTGTAAACATTTTTCTTCTTCTTTTCCTTGGACAGAAATGCATGTTGTATGCATATTCACCCTCTTCCAAGTTAAGAAGAGAAGAGAATTGTTCATGATAATTTTATGGGTTGTGTAAACGTTTATCTTCTTCTTTTTCTTGGACAGAAATGCATGTTGCATGCATATTCACCCTCTTCTAAATTCGGAAGAGAGGAGATACACAAGATCTTTAATTTATGTCTTAATCCTTTCTCTGGGAAGAGTTAGGCTATAAATTAAAGTGGTTAAATTGAAAATATTTCTACTCGTTAAATGCATAGTTCTTTATACCAGGAGAAAGATCCGTCTCTGTAACTTGCTTATGGGTTTTATGACTACAGCGGTCATGTGTAATCAAGTTAACTTAAATTTTAACAATTTGAATTTAGTTATAAAAGTTTAAAAACAATTGTCACAAAAATGTGTTTTTAAAGCCAGTTGAACATGAGTCCTGAATGTTTTCTCGTAAGTATGCATTTTGTTCTATGTTTTTCACTAAACTTTCTGAAGCTAGTTGCTAGCCAATTGTTCATGATAATCTTCGGGACTGTGTAAACTTTCTCTTCTTCTCCTCGACCAGAAGTTCATCAAGCATGAATATTATGTAACCAGTTACGAATGCCGGTTAACCCCGAGCAAGGAACGTGAGCAAGTTGTAAGTTTGATAGAATACTAGGTAGGCAAGAACTGCAGTTTTCGGGATGATGAACTGACAGATTTGTTGACAAAATATGCATACAACCAAGATGTTTTCCTCCCCGATAGCCTTCCTGTCCAAGTGAGTTAATTCTCACTCGTGTGGACAAGAAGGGCTGCTCGGGGCATGCCGAGGTCTCATATCCTACCATGTTCATGTAAAGTACAGTAACATAATCTCTAAACTCAGTAGCGAGCAAAAGAGCATGGTAGAAGGCTGCGGCAGTAGACGATTTGAACGTGACGAGTGCGGCAGTGCGGCATGGCAGGTTGAGGACATATAGCGCGACGGTAGGCGAGTTGAACGTGATAGTAAACGGGGTTAAGCAAGACAAGGTTTATGAGGATATCATGCAAAACCACACCAAGAACTACAGCAGCTGCTTATGAACCTACGCTCTTGTTTTTGTCCGTGACGGATACATATCAGAACTGGTGGTGAGAAACGAACGAGAGAGGCAATCATGGCTTCGCAGACGATCGGGACTTTGATGGCATGATATCCTCTCGTGTTTGCTGCTTGGATTTTCTTTGTTACAGATACGTGCTCCTACTGAAGGAGGTAATAATTGAGTTGTTTCATTGTAGTGTTTCTTCTGGAGTCACAAATGTTTATGTTCCTGAAGTTATATTTCTTTGTTGGTAATTTCGAGGTTAGATTGAATTGTCGTAAAGAACATATGTTTGAGGTCTTGGTTCGTGACTTGAAGGAAGAAACTTAGGAGTGAAAGCGGTTTATCTCTCTCAGTTCTGAGGAATGCAAGAGGTCTTATTAAATTTTTGACAGCAGCACAGAAATCCCGAACAACAATCGAGGTAGCTCATTCGCTCCTACCATATAGGTCCCCGCGCATCATAAGGTAATTATCTGTCCCTTACCGATTTTAGGAGACTGCAACTCTAATGGGATCCCCTTACCCTTATCAAATATACAAGGTTTAACACGTAAACGCTTTATGAACTCATGTTCTAAAGTTAGTAGGTTATGATCTGTGAATCTCACGTCCGGGTCCATCCTCCAAATGGATATGTTTTTCGTGCCCCTACTAACTACCTGCAACACCGCAGTGAAATTTGTCAAATTTGTCAAGAACGCTCGACTCGCTTCCGTTCGTTTCGACATAATTGTTCTCGTTGCAAGTAACAAAATGATAGCTGAAATGAAATGCTTCCTCACGGGCTCTATGACTACAATCACTGCACTCTAGTGTCTATTCTATGGGCTTGAAGAAGTCCAGTGAGTAGTTAGAAGTCTGTTACAAGATTGAACGTTGGAAACTATATTCGATTGCTTCTACAAAACTCACAACTGTAATATCTTTATTCAGAAAATGAAATTACGAGATTATTATCGTCAAAAATACAAGCAGACTAGACATAAATGATAAGATCCGATACAGAATGTGACACCCGTAGAAAATTACATTTATTCGAATACTAGTCACATGCTTTCTATGCTATAATTTTGGGTCCAGTTCGTGTGATAGGCTTTAAAAATTCCAAATCCCACTTTCAGCTATCACCAATGTTTGTAGTTTGTCTGGTGGATTATTTAGAATAAATCAAATGGAAATAATATTTCATCGCGTATGATGAGTTTTGGGTCAAGTTTTTGTAAAGACCCGACAAATAACTTCACGTTATATCTCGAAGAACATCACAAACGGCAGGATGCTAATAAGAAAAAACGAGAGCTAGCAAAAAAGTCAAAATGTGAGAGTTTTCGACATGCGTAGTTTTACGATAAGAAGTTTCAGTATCATTATTGGATGAAGCATGCATATTCATCTCCTCCACGTTCAGACTGAAGAGGTATATGCACATCTTTAAATTTTTTGGTTTGGAAAAGTTTTATCATAATTATAAGTATGATTTAAATTCATAATAATTTTTTGTCCAAAGTCATTGTATAGATAGTAAAAAGCGGATCATTTTTTACTCTTGAGTGAAAATGTGAACGCTATCAATAATCAACAACTGATATGAAGAAATAGATTTCGATCTCTATAATCCAAAATATACTTATTGATCTTTATACTATCCAAATTATAGTTATCGAACTTGTATAACTATCCAAGTTATAGTTATTGACTTTGATAACTATATCAATATAGTTATCGAGATCAATATTTATCTTATAATTTTATTGATATCAAGAGATTTTTTTTGATATCAATTCCTGATTGCTGATAGACTACTCTTTTTTCTCATGACTTATAGTTTTGTATTTTTATATTAGAAAAATATGTAACATATTGGACTATTAAGATAACTGATATTTATAAAATATTAAATTTAATTATTTAAATTTAACGGAGAAAACTCGAATACCTATTTCCCAAGTTACTTATGTTGACAGATTTTATTCTCTCATGATATACATATTTTCTGATATTTAGAATATATAACTTCCTTAACTCAACTTACCTTGAACCAATCCAGTTCTTTCATTTTACTCATCATACTCCGCTAGTCCTCTTCCCTGGCCATCTTCGACTAGACGCTGGGAGATGCATATTTCATTCGAAGCTAAGGAGATGGAAGAATCTAGAAAACATGAATCCATTCTGCTCATGTTTTCCTCACGAGCAGAATCATCTGGAGATGTTCGAGGGATTAGTTGGCAGACTCGTGCTCAAGAAGTCATTCCAATCTTAGGTACTAACGTCTATGAGAGTCCAATTTAGAAAGCCGGAATCATCACGTTGGAGACTGTGACACATCAAAGAAATGCTAGCGGAATGACAAGTGGCCAAGCAGAGGAAGCTAGAACTTACAGCAATTCGTTCAATGATCGTATCCTTTTATCCTTTGCAAACGACCAAAGAACCTCGAGCTTTCAATACCCTTTCAGTGTCAAGCGAGGCGAGCAGTGCGACTACTTTGTAGCAAATTCCTGAAGCATGCAGATCGAGGTATTAGTGGAAGTTTCATATATGTCATATAATATGTGAAAATGAATATATTTCTAGTTAGTCGAGGACAAGGCTTTTATACTAAGAAAGAGATCATTCAACATACTTCATTTATAAGTTTTAGATTATAGCGGCCATGTGTAAACAAGTTAGTCTAGTGTAATTTTAGATTTTAGATATAAAGATATAGATTTTATTTTTTAAACTTATAAATCTAGAATCTGTATTACCCAAACAAGGATTATATTCTTTGTTTGAGCATGTCTTCGGATTTCTGTGTGCTCTTGAAACGTTATTTCTTTTTTTTGTGCTATTTTTTATCGTTTATCATGTTTTCAGGTCCTGTACTCATCTCTTAAGTACAATAAAAACTTTAAAATAAAAAAAATAAGAACGATAACCTAAATTACAAGTTCTCAAGTTAATTAGTTCTTTGTGAACTACCGCTCATCCTCTTTCCCCGCTCTTCCCGATACCCTACAGTTTACACTTGGCTAGAAACAGAGTGAAAACGGTAATCCAAGGACATCTTTGACGAATTGCAAAATCTAATTTTAATATATAATCAAAATTTTATACGAGAAATGGTTTTGTCATAAATTAAGGGAGTGCATATTGCCCCTTAGAGGGTGAGAAGATGCCTTCAGCTGGAATTTTCAGTTTGGAGTTGAATCCCACTAAAGCAAATTGAATGTTTACAAGTCCGTTTGGTATTCATTGCGCAGCATTTTACAATGTTTGCAGATTGGAGTCCTAATCTGTTTATCACCGAAGATCGGTGTCCCAAGTGATTTAGCTTACCGTCTTCTAAAAGAAAGATAGTGAGTTCAATCCCTTGCGGGCACTGTTGGAGGTGCATGTTGTTGTAAACCGTTAATGAATCTTCTGATCCGAGTCTCGCTGTGATGGACTCACATAGACAGTCTCATGATCCTCCAACACCGCAAGGGACATGTAATATCATTTATCATTTATTGAACCCCGCTCCTGGTACTTCTGGTCTGGGTTACCTAGACTCTTATTTTGTTTTATTTAATATTTCTGTTGGTTGGAGTCTTGATCTGTTGTATCAAACCCTTACTCCTGGTCTGGGTTACCCAGACTTTTCAGTTTTTCACTGTTCACAAATGTAGTTCTCGGTTACCCAGAGTGATTTACATCTGTTAATAATGTTTGTATCAGATTTTCAAAACTGACTTGGTGACTTCGGAAAACGAATGAAAAATGCTACAGTTCAACAAAAATATTACTTAACCTTTAAACATGTTAATCAACAAATATTAATTAAAATGTATGATATTAATCAATTAGTTAATATTATACAAAACTAATTAGTTAAATTTCATACTTTTCTGTCATCCACGACTCCCATCCAAAAGCTCTATCTCCAAAAAGAGTTTTTGAATTGGCAAAAAGTCAAGAAGGATGCTGTTATAACTTTTTCTATACCAGTAGGGGTTTAAGGAAAGCTTGGATTCGGAAGTTAAACCTCGAGTATGAGTATAAAAACATGAAAAGAAATATTTATTTTCCTCTCCCAGTGTATTAAGACTTGAAGAAAAGATTCACTTTGCTTCAATAAACATCAAAATCTTCATCTTAACATTTATTTGTCAATACTCAGTGGTTTGTTTCGGGGTGAATCAAAGCTGTTGAATAACTTTAAGTTAATCCTTTATTTCACAAGTTCTAAGTTGAGATGAAAACAATAATTATCAAAAATATTTTCTATATAACGGTTAAATTTCTCAGTTCTCTAAAAGCAAAGCTGCAAAATAAAGTCTTCTAGTCTTTCAGAGTACTTGCAGTCATACTCAGGTTTTAAGATATGTGAAAATCACAAGCTTGCTCAATGCTCATATGATATGCATGCTCGATGAACTTCTGGGAATTTTTATTCGTTTATGTTATTGGGGAAATATATAAGTGTTAAATAAAAATCATATATCAGAAAATGTGAACGGTTAGTCCATGCTTGGAAACACGAGAAGACCAAGATATAAACTATAAGGTCTGAGTAGACTGTCCCGCTTCAGAAAGTACAAGGCCAGGAACATGTAACTATTTATATATTAATTTAATACGAGTTTAATTTTTTACCGTTAGATAATAAATTAAACGCATGGATATTCTCCTCCTCCATCTTTCGATGGAGAGGGTGAAAAATATGCAAGGAAGTCTCATAAGTCTGTGATCTCAAAACAAACTACTATACAGTGTGGAGGATTGATCTGCTTGCGGCCTCACTGAAGCTTGGGGCTCAAATGTGCATATAGAAGCTGCAGTCTAACTCCCATAGTCCTCTTTTTAAGAATTCATAAGGATTGGGATTTGAAGTAGAGCAGGCTATTGATGCACGCTGTATGAGAACATGTCTCTCTGTATGATCTGATGCTTCACGCATTAGAAAAACGTTACAGTGCCATCCATTGTTCAAATTTAGAGCATACTCATTCTGAGCATGAGTTAATTAGTAAAATTCAGCTACTTTTCGATGACGAAGCTACAGAATCAGATTAAACCTCCACTGCTGCTACTTAGGGTCGGGGTTACCCGGACTCTGTATTTGTACTCGCTGTTCGTGAATGTCATCCAAAACTGCACATATGGAACTGAAAATGACCTGGCCAAAACTTATCTCCGCAACTGTGAAAAACTGTATGTCACACCTCTAACTCTTTCTTAGAACTAAAACTATGCACAGTCTGGACATCTACTGACCGTACTGCTAAGCTAAACCACACATCAATGTTCGTGCGTTTTTAATACGTGATGTATTTTTAAATATCTTGAGGCTGTGAGTGATACACTAAGAAGTACATAGAGGGTACAAGCGAAAAGAAAAAGAAAGTATTCTCCAAAAGACTTGAATGACAGTTTTATATTGTACACTAAAGACTTCAATACTTAAATGACAGTTTTAGAGTTCTCTGTGCGAGTTGCGCAAAATACATAACGAATTACATGATAGTTGAGTGTATTACTTGGTTGACTCACAGATAATGCACGATACGAAAAAGAAAATCAGTTTTTAAAACTTATGCGATATAAATTAGAGTTACGGTATTACAAACCCTGTATCGCACGCTGAAAAAGTACCTTGTGCAATTTTCAAACTGCTGGTGCGTATGAACTCTAAAACTATGGGTTTAGGGTAACTAAACCCTAAACCCTAAACGTCCTCACAAGTGAATCATCCTACACAAGATGCTCTGCCGTCTAAGCCTTCCGGGTCAACAACGAGATAGAGTGCCGGTGACGCTTGTTCCTATATAAATATAGCACCTGTGTCCACAAATCCTACCATAAAGTGTGGTCTTGGTAACCTACCATTTCCACAGCGTACGTTGGACTGAGTTTTTCCTATATCATAAGTCTTCATCTTGCATGTTCTTAATGTCCGTATAAGACAATTTCCACCGCACGTCTTTAGAGAGGTTTTACTGGACTCTTTGCTGCTATTCAGCTGACCGTACAGTTTACCAATATGCATGCTCGATTAACTTTTGTTCATTTTGTGTATATTAAATAACAACATATAAGCATTATGTACATTAGTAATGTATATTAATGCGAAATATTTTAACTGTTAAGTCTTATCCAGACCGAGAGTTATGAGGAGATCCGTACATAATCCACAAAGCAAACGCATACAGATGCGATTTTAAAAGTACAAGTGTGAAACTTTAATTCAAAATAAAAATGATTTTAGTCAAAATATTAATTTATTACCTAAGTTTCCTTGTAAAAATGTTAGGTAGTAAATTGAACGTGCTACACTCTTCTTTCCGAAGATAGAAGAAGCAAAATATGCATGCTTCCAAATATAGTGTGGGGATTTCAGATTCGTTTTATTCGTAATTTTCTATATTGGAAACAAAATCTGCAGGGAAGGTTTTGGCAAAAAACCTACCTCAATTTGAATTTCGTATGTTTGGTGACTGTGCTCTTCTCCCGCCGGAAATCCACCGTTTTTCACCACAAACTTTCTCGAGAACGGTTGCAAGGAAAGGATCGATGCATGAGATTCCAATCGAAGGAGAAATGAGATTCTAGCACAGTGCGTCGGCTTTTTGTTAAACCTCCTCATGTGTCTCACAAAATTAATTATTTATGGGGGAAACCTAATCTGGCAAAGAGATTGGACATCTCTTGATATTCGCGTATTTGGACAGCGACTCAGACTTTGTTAGCTATCAATACAGTGGAGGTTTCACTTTCATTTGCACTGAAGGGAACGTAATGTTGAGTCTTCTCGTCACAATACGTAGAGTTGGGATAGGATATCATCAGCCTAGAGAACCATCAATCTAGAAACAAATCCAAGTACTCTAATTGTATAAAATTACACGAATCAGTTCTCAAATACATTCTCTTTTTAAATCCGGAGATCACTTCAGAGATTTATTTCATGGCACCTCTAATACGTTTTTCAGACTTGACTTGATTCTCTTAACTTTACATTATTTGATCGCATCCCTTACGGACAACAACAGGTCTAGCAGATTTATCACATGTAAAGACATTACATTAAAAAATAAAATATAATTTGAGCTGATAATCTATTGTAAAAACTTCTTAAACTGAAATTTTCATATAAATATTTGAATGATGATATTTGAATGATAATGTACATTTGTCGTATTCTAATTATCTGATATTTTGACCTACTGAATGTACTATAACCTTTTTAGGGTGCTATCAAATAACACCAAGTTAAAGAGGGTGAAGTCAAGTCACACAAACTTATTAGGGTTGCGATAAAATAAATTTCTCAGATCACTTCCGCTTTGGCTACTTCGGAAGTCTACATACAACATTAGGCCGGAAACTTCCGATTACAGTAACCGAATCACGACAAATTCCTAAAAGTGAAAAGGTAAAAGTGATTCTTTAGATGGAGGAAATCTAATCCATGGAAGAGGCCTAATAAAGCAGCCTGTACAATCAGGTTGATGGTTCTTCTAAGTCTCCTTTATCCAAGAAATTTTCTTTTTTAGCAAAGAAACTGTCTAAAGAAACAAGCGACGCAATGAATAGCAAACGGATCTCATCAAACTTTACAAGAGAAAGAAGGACACCAACAAGAGAAAAAAGGACACCAAAAGCTAAGCAAGTTTTTCCCGAAAGAAAAAACACCGGGGCTAATCTCGCTATCAATAGCTCTAAGTTCACCTATCGCTAGTAGAGGAGAATTGACAACTAAACCCCGACCAGAAGAGGTCCTGGAGTCGTCAGCCCGTTGAATAAGTAAGTAACTAGGCTACTACCACTCGTCGAAAGTTCCAGAGATTCGTCTGGTAGAAACTTCCAATAGTACCACTTGGCTGTTTCATGTCGTGGTGGATCTTCGGATCATCTTCCCCTTCCAAGATATTATGAGTCACAACAGAAACAGCAGACCCAAGTAGAGCCTTATCCCCCCACAGATGAAACGCGACGCAATGAATAGCAAACGGATCGGAAGACCCCATCAAGCCTTACAAGGGAATGAAAGACCCGAAAAGCCAAGCAACTACCACCCCGAAGGGAAAAACACCGGGGCTAAGCCACGCTATCAATAGCTCTAAAATCACCTGTCGACCCAAGTAGAGTAGTTTGCCTCATGTTAGATTACGTACGAAGTATCTGTAGCGACGATACATTCGCCAGTGCTTTACGTATAGGATGATGTACTCTTGGGAGTGAATTGCGTCTTTTGAAGGTCACAGCCGAGGAATGTATAGAGGTCGTGATCTGAAACAGACGTAATGTCTACTAAGATTACATTACACAGCGTAATGTACAAAAAGATTGATAGAATTTTTAGTTGATCTGAATTAAATATTTATCCGTTATCCATTGAGAGATTTAAATTTTTCAAAGTCTAGAACGTCATGATTATTTGATGTCGTAAGATTACACAACGTAATCACACGATCTGAAAAGATCGTGAAGTTATGCATCAGATCGTGAGATTATACAATGTAATCTCATGGACACACTTGTTATATTTGAATTGTATTTAAAATAAAATGTTATACGAGTTTTGATTTCACGATAACTATTCTAAGAAAAGAAACGCTCAATCCCGATAGTGCTTTACGGTGGGGACAATGAACTTCTACGGAATCCATGACAACAATCAGTGTCGTGGTGTACCCCACGAGAATGATTGTGGTGATGGAGGAGTTCATTCGAGATTATTGTCGCCACCCAATCTCTGTAATCAACACTCACTACAGGTAACAGAGTCTGTTGAAGAGACCTTATTCGTCTCCATGGGAGCCTTTCAGTTGCAACTACTCACGGTCACTGACAAACTATTCCATTCACAGGGTTAAGCCCGAAGAAATCCGAATCTGTAGTAGTTTGAACTCAGAATCATCATATGAGACAGGATATTGAGCCTCATGTACAATCAAGAATTGTGCATGAGACGTAATTAAGAGTTAATCCTTCTGTTAGGAAAGGTTAGTTCTTAATTATTGTCTCTAAGATTGTTTCATTCGTTGATAAGCTTTGAGTTATAG
The DNA here is from genome assembly GCA_036924285.1 of Asterella californica. NCBI lineage: Eukaryota > Viridiplantae > Streptophyta > Marchantiopsida > Marchantiales > Aytoniaceae > Asterella > Asterella californica. The sequence continues at coordinate 17,485,668 of JAYKYS010000002.1, read as the reverse complement.
TTGAACAGGTTCCAGTTGCTGCAGCTGCGCTTATGGTTTCTCTGTTTCTCTAGAGGTCACGTGATGTGTTCTCGTAAAAGTAATTTAAATTAGATTTTTAAATACAGAAATTTAAATATAGAAAGTTAAATATAAAAGTTTAAATTTACACAGAGCTTTGACTTGCACTGCCGCGGACTTCTCACTGCAGTAAAACACGAAATTTTGACTCACTTCCTTGAAAACGTGAACTGAAATATTGCTCTATTGAGTACCGATGTGAACTGAAATATTTCTCTACGCTTCCTTCAGTTTTGTATTTCTATCATTTTCTTCTTGTTCTTGTACAAGGCCGTGGGGCAGGATATTATCTTACCGTATTGCTAATTAACTTCGTGCAGGCTAATTGCTCAGAAAATTCCTATGCTTCAATCATTATCATGTGGAAAGTTCTACAAAGATAAATGTTTGAATGATCAAACTGATTTTGGATGGTGAGAGTTATCTTCGCAAGTGTGTGATGGTGAGGTCAATTGGTTTTCTTCACTAATTGTTTTTGTAAGGTTAAGGTACATGCCACGAGAGTGTGTTTTGCTGCATGTTCTGAGCGTATATTGTGATAATTAGGTTCTTGAGTGTATATCTATTAAATATCTAAATGTATCATTGACGGACAGACAAATATATATTCTTCTTTTATTACCTCTGCAGTTCTTTTCCCTCTATTTTACTCACTAAATCTTTGCTCTTTAATTCACTCTGACTAACTCTCTCCTGCGTGGGTTCTTTTTCACCATTTGTATTTACGTTTTGTCTTGATAGCATTTCCTTATTTCAATACTGTAGTATACAAATCTAGTTATTTTTATTTCTGCATTGGGGTTTACATCAGATTTTACATTCGAAACGATTAGATTACATTAATACATACTGCATTTGTTCTCTTGTCATTGTTCGAACTCATACCAAAGAGAACCTTTCCGGAAATGTGCTTCGCACTACATATTCCCATCTGTACACCCTCCGGTTATAAAATAATTCCTTAAACTCTAGTCGACATTGTTAGCACATATTCGACTCCTAATAAATTCTCTAACTATGTACTTGGCCGGGCTAACTGTTTGATACCTCTACACTATAGAGTGGTCCTCTAGCATATCTGCCATTCTCTACGTATGAATATAAATTTTTGGTAAGTAAATTCATTTCTTTTTATGAGGCTAAATTGTGTAATACCTATATACTAAGTGTGATCCTTCAGCACATCTGCCCTTTTTGACGTATGAATATAACCTTTTTTGGTAGTTCATTCATTTTTTTCATAAACTTGTGGGAAATATAATAAAGCCCATCTCCATTTTTGCATGAATACTAATGGAAAGACTCACCTTACGTGGCACAGTGGTAGTACGGTGTTAAGGGTGTCAAAGTTAAACAGATTTCTTTATGGTGAACATGAGAAGAACCATAAAAGACTATTAGATAATTTTGTCTAAGACTATGGTTCACAGAGAAGTGAGATTTTGAACAAAAAGAATTAGTTTTTTGTTAATATTATTTTCACATTATTATTTATATTATGCATACAGCTCGGTTATTATTATTATTATTATACACCTTCTTATTGAGATCACTCATGATTAAAATGAATGGAAAATGAATAAGCAAATGCTCGCAAGAAACTCCCGTGGATTTCTAGCAGAAATAGTAACTCCAGTTCGCGGGCGAAGAATCTCTAAGTTTGACACCCCCTATTTCCTGACTTGCAAGAATACTATCGAATTCCCGAGTGATGGATACCGTAACTGTTGTTGCTGTTGAGACTGCTCCAAACTTACCGCGTGACCGCGTCTGAGGAACTTCAGTATACGATCACACGAGTCGCAGCAAAGGAAAACAGTGGCATGTTCTGGTTCTAGCAAACATGTCTCTAGGAAACGTACCAGAGAAAGTACCAACCTGCGTTATGTGCAGTCGCAGTTTGTTTCTTGGTCTGGTCGCCCTTGAGTCGTGTAGATCCCTCTTGTGGACCGAATGGTGATCAAGGACAAACATGGCGTTAAGATCGCAGTTACTCCGTTCTGCGTAGCATCCTCACATCACCACAACCAACTGTTTCCGCGCGGCAAGTGACACGTTGTTTGCTTGACGTCTTCAAAGTGGGCTCGAACACGGTTGCTCTCTCTGGCGCCGGATCAGGCTTTCGGCCAAAAGTGCGGTTAGATTGAGCTGACCAAGATTCTCGTCTTGGACCATATACACGTTTTTCCTTTTCCACCAGTGCAGACGTTGCACTGCCAAGGCAAGTTGTAAGCAACTTCCACAAAATCGTTCAGTGAATGAGTTAGTTTGATCTTGAGTGAACTAGCTAAACCCATCTTATCTGGTCAAGCACAACTAGTGCGCAAATTGAGTTGCAGACTAATAGAGGTTACTGTTTAATAAACTGATTTACGGTTGGTGTAATCTCTTTAAGAGGTGGACACTTGCCTGCTATGCTCTTGACCTTCGTCGATCTACCGGGTACCAGCGTCGTCCTTGACAGAACGCCGTTGTCAACTTGTCATTGCGGACTTCGTTACAGTGGTCGCCTTTCCGTAAAATACACGGTGATTAGAAGACGATTCTTGGTAAACCTCCTCCAACTCGCTTCGCTTGAGAGACAGTAGACTGACCTGTTCAGAAATGTTTTTCCTCCATCCAGGTCAAATATGCATCCAAAGCATACATCCGGCCGGGGAAGGGAAAAAGACAAGCGGGGAGGGAGAGGTAGCGATGAAAGCGTTCTCGGAGTTCTTTGCATGCTGGATGAACTCTGCTTTTTTAATGTTATCGGATCGAATAAATATAATAAATATTAAGTAAATATAAATAAATAAAATATTTTATAAAAATCATCTGTTAGCACATGCCTGGAAACACAAGGAGAGTAAGACATAGCCCATAAAGCTTGACCAGAGTGCCGCGCTTCAAAACGTACAAATCCGAGAGTCCATATTCATTAAATCACTAACCTACACTGAGCTTAATTTGATACCTAACTCTTCCGATTTATTAAATTAAACTCCTTGCATATTCAATTCTTCCGTAGGAAGATGGAGGAGGTGAATAAGCAAGGAATCTACACAATATGCATCCAAATTACACTTCTAGTAAGAAGGAGGAAAAAATGAACGTTTAACACATCACTAAAATAATCATTGGTAACGGGCTGACATCAAGTTTCCAAAATTTTTTAGTGAAACCTTTAGTCTAAAAAACACAGTCACAAGGTTTACAAATCGTTATGTATAGTTACAAGGTTTGCATTCGTTATTTATGTACAAGGTAACTTCACTAAATAATGAGTTAAATTTATTTAATTAAAATTATATTCTATTTGATCACTGCATTACACATGTTCACTTCTGTTCTATAAAACTCATGTCATCCACACTAACAGAACCCTTGATTGCTATAAAAATCTGTCATTCATACAAATAAAAGTACTTTTAATTCTTAAGCTTTACTTTACCCTAACCCTTCCAATAGGAAAGGTTGCGACATAAATTAAAGCTCTATGCATATTCTCTTCTTTCAAACTTGGAAGAGGTGAATACGCAAGGAAGTCATATGCATTACGATTTAGGTCAATTCTTGGGTTTTATTTGCTTTAATGGCTGATCACGGGATTAGGAAAACTAGGACAACTCGCTACATGTATTCAGTCTGAGCACAGTATGAACTGCACTATCTCTTGGAACAGAATTTGATGCACAACTGAAGAAATTCTAACAAAAGAATCCGCAGACGGAGAACTTGGACTATTCTTTCTTTCTCAAACGAATAAACACAACAGTCCGAGTTAATTGTGATCGAACACCTGAAAGATTCAACTGACTCTTCGTCTGTGGATATGAGTCTTCCTGTCTACAGTACAGTACTGCTCCAACCAACGCTTTACACAATCAGAACCACGCTGGAAGACGATAGTCATTGCAGTCCGGAGTAAAAAACAATCTCCTTTCAACGTTAGCAAGCTCACTAACACCTATTAACCTAGTGAGTACTGTAGAAGAACTATAATGGACATTAGAGGGTGTAAATGTTACGAGACAATATTTCTCAACGGGTGTGAGTAAAATGTCGTAACTTTGACGAGGATAACATTGTGTAGAATCGCGGTCCATTCTGTATCGTTTTCCTGAATGAACATCGTGCACTCTTCAGTTTTTATTCAAGTTTTTTTTCACTTCTGCACTGACAATAATTACTCAGAGAAGTCTATTCTCTACTTGGAAAAGATAAGGAGGCGAAAAAAGAAAAAATCGTTTTAGAAAATGTCCGTGATGTTTTCCTGCGGACATCTCTGGATTCTTCTAACCGAAATTGTATCCCTCCCGCAGGTCCCGAATCTTCTAGAAAGGTTCCAACTTTGACACCCCTCTTACTCATGATACTGTACCGGTTCATACCCTTAGAAAACGAGTGACCCCTACGAGCCGCCTACGATGTATCCTATAGCTTCTAAGTTCTGGAAATGCACAGCCGAAGTTACCTTCTCATGTTGCATAGGACGAGTTCTTAATAGTATTTTACTTATCTCGGGATCTGGAAGCGCTTGCGCTATAACGAATGACTGGTAACTTTCGGGTTTTCTCGCATGTTTACTGCCTGCTGTGGGGCCCCGGCCAAGTAACCAGCCAGAGAAAAGACGAGTTTTGGCAGCAGCCTGCGCTGTGGCCGTCTTATCTGCGAGAAAAGATCATACAACAACTCTTGCAGAGGTGTCCTTCGGAGTTACTTTGTCTCCACATATGGCCTATCGACCACAGACAGCACGCTCCTCAATTTTGGCTTGCTGGACCTCAACGATGATTCACCACCACAAAGGCAAGGAGGTAGTTTCCATTTTCGGTACAGTTCCCACGTGGAACCTTGGGTCTTCAAGCGGGGAACCCTGCGGCCGATATCTACAGTGTTAACATGGATTAATAAACTAATGTATCCTCTAATAATCTAATGGATGCTCGTATCTGATTAATTAATATTTAAACGTGTGAAAGGAAGCTGTTCGTTCTTTTCTAAAAATATAAAAAAATGATAGAAATTTCAAAAGATTTAACTCACTAAGGACTTTAAGTTTGCGGTCGCAATAGAACCCCAAGGACTTTAAGATTGCGGTTGTACTGAATTCCAGTTAAATTGAATTCTTTTATAATGAGAAAAATCTATAATTATCTCATGATAAGACGATGATGAAAACACGATAATAAAAATGAGAGATCTCAGGTTTAATTCTCGTTATGTTCATTTTGACGCTGCAATTCTGCGACAGTCTTAGGACCACAATGATTTAATTCGAAGGAATTGAACCTGAGACTTCTCTTTCATGTTCTCGAGTTCTCACCACCTTGTTATCGTGAGATGATGACAGATATTTTACCTGTATAGTAATAAATGATTTCAGCTCGACGTTCACATCCTCTACTCAAATTTCTCCCTGTCTATTCGAATAGAGCATATCGTTGTACTTTCACAATGAAACTGACAAGAAAGACGTTGCATTCATTTACTAATCCATGCCAACACTGTAGGGTACTTCGCGTCCTATCCTCTTTGCGCGTTCTCTGAATGCATGCAAGACAGTATGCGTTCATTTTTTGAACGTCCTCATCATGGAAATCCAGGAAGCCAATGTGAACTCCATTGAGCTTCACATTGGGAGGGAAAACATCGTAGATCCAAAATTTCCACGTCACCAGTTGAAGTCATCAGATCTCATAATACTGTATAGTACCTGATAAGTAGTGAAGCATGGGCTATGTGGAACATGGAATTAGATTGAAAGGGAGTCAATCATGATTGAACGCATCCGCACGACCTCGATGGACTGTTTACATTAGAGTTTGTGCGACTACGGACGTCTAGTAACTTGTCGAGAGCCATTTATATACCAGTTACAGGTTAGTTCTTTACCAGTTTGGGTTATCGAAATAAGCATGCAAGATCAGTTTTGAGGAACTATTGTTCCGCTTGTTGTTATCAGGAAAAGATATGCGTGTTAAGCGAAATGTCAGTATAAGTTTACAGGTTAGATTATTTTTAGTGCTTAAAGATAATTAGATAATAACCGGATCTAGAGATGCGAAAAAGTCCTGACATAAGCCATAATCGGATTGTTGATAGATTCCTTCCTAAGATCTACATATCCGGGAGGCTAATCATAAACAGATCATATTTATAATTTATGTAATTTTTAAAAATAATAATAAAGATAATAAATTAAACCTTTGAATAGTTTTCTCCTCATCTTTCACGTACTTTTTTTCATTTCAGATACACAAATTTCAAGGTTGAAGCAACGATCAGATAATAATTCCTTTTAATGTACAAATGAGTATCTATCGTGGTAAGTAGTTTTTCGTATCTCTCAATCCGTGGTACATTAATAAATAAATTAATAAATAGCATGTAGAAATGTAATTTATTGTAACTGTTTATCTATATGATATTATTTTGTGTCAATATTTGACAAATAAATGATTTGCATTAGTAATCAGTTATCAAATTCAATTAGCAGAAGAGTTTTTGTTGAAACGTTTAACTGATCTTATACAAATGAAACAACAAAAGATATTATCAAAACATGTCCAATGATACTTTTTCTTGTTGCAGTCCTAGCAGTCTTTTGGAGTCTCTGAAAAGAATTTTATTTCTTTATTAAATTTTCAATTAATCATTACTAATTTATTCTATTTATTTATGAGACTCTTTCCTAAAATGATTGATCATACGTTCACATCTCTTCTTGTTTAGAGTATCCTCCATTGTTTATTTGAGATGTCTCATATTCATCTAGACACTTACTTGATAGATGGTCTGTTTCATCATCTTCATGATTTTTATTCTTTAGTTAACCTTAAAATCATTCAGTGATCTATTTCCTCAGTAGCACTGATTTCTTCGGCAGATTAGAAGCCACTCCACCAGCAATTTCTATCAACATAGAACTGGGTGACTTTCACTTGTTTGATGTATACACTGCAAAGATCAGGTTATTTTTTGCAGCACCGTGCATGTACTTGCCCTTACAGCTATCATAACGATATTGTATCGTATTTTACGAGAAAATGAAACGTCAAGTTCACCAGCGTATTACATCGTCACAAGTTTCTTTACGTGAAAGTTGTCTAGGAGTACACGGGATATATGACTGTGGATTATCGTGCGTGTTTGAAATGATGACGAGAGAGAGACACACACAGTTAGAACTAGACTTCAGAAAAATCCAAACCTCACTTTATATACACTTTCGCTATGTACACAAAAATGAGATGAGCAGACTAGAACAATCTCTAGTCTTGATCCAAGTCCTTAACCTAATCTCAAAATCCAACCATGAGACAATTATGGTCGAAACGTAACTCGAAGTAAAGAAAACAATCATTTGTTAACAGTTAGATTCACAACAGTGTCTCATTATCCAACTTATGTACAACAGTCGCATCCGTAATAGCACCACTTCATCGTCACTGCTCAGTATATCACTAGCCATGATGGTCAAATCACTCTAAAACGAGGATCAAGAGTGCATACGAGTGCATAGAGTGCATAACGATACCCGAAATAACCTATATAAAATCCTAAAACTTGTAGCGCATCCACTGCGATCTATACCACTAGCCCGATGGTCAGATCATCATAACCCAAACGAGGATCGTGAATGCAACTTATGTAGTTAACGATATTGCGAGAACCGTGTCAAAAGCTGAAGTAGAGACCCACCCCGTAGTAAAGAAGCTGAAGAACGTAGATAGGGATACTTTCTTTTTTCACTTTAACCTGGGAATAGTTACTGAAAATACATGTGAAGTCAAAAACAAAAAACCACAATACATTTCTATTTTCTTGTCTTTTTACAAAATTGACGATTAGCTTTGCAAATACATAACAACAACTTTCTCCTTTCCCGGGTTTTGTCCTTGACGAGAAATGGGTGGTAAGCTATGCGGACTGCACGGCATGATTGTCCTCCAAAACCATTGTCATTAGTTATTGGTTTCACTATGTATTAGTAGATTCGCAAGCAGCACAACCCAGAAACCTGCCGCTACTCACAGCAAAAGATAAAATTGCTGTGAAGCGGTGGCATCTTTAGAAACCTGTTTCTCACATGCTGTCGAATGCATCCGGGTATATTAGCGTCGAGTGCATGCATACACGTTTTGCCGAATGAAATCTCATTCATCTTCAACCTTAGCTGTCGGTAAGAAGATGTATCATCGCAATGATGGGAACTTTCCATGCTCTCTCATCCGTCTGTAAATTTTACATCAGGTAGGAAAAATATCAAGCAGCAAACAGAAATGCGCCAACAACGTGTTCTCGCTGGTAGGCTATGTAAGTGATTTCGTCATAATTTTTGCTCTGGAATACAGAGTCCACAGTGTTTGTGCTCCCTTATACCCAGTCCAGCTTCTCTGATTTATATATTGTGCTACCATGGTTTCCTGTTGCTGTTTTAGTTTGTTGCTGATTTGACAACTGAAATTGCTGCTTAGGGACTCTTCACACTTGCGTGATGTTTTATTTCTAGTGCATCTCCCAAACCTAGAGTATCCATCATGGAAGAGTCTGGGTTTCTGTGCAATACATCGTCTTCAGATCTGTCAAAGTCCTTTTTTTGTTTATATTCCCAAAAAAGTTAAATTCGTTCCATACTGTACATGTTTATGAAACTGGTACACAGACGTGAATGTTTCCTGTTCCAAAACTTCTCGAATAACGCATAGAGGCATCCCAAATGTACATTCCCCATATACCTTGGAGCACTCGTGCCAAGCCTCTAGAAATTCACTTTAGTTAAACCACAAGTCCCGCTATAAAAGAGGGTGCCGATGTGGCATTCGCTCCCCATTGTCCTTGTAGCGAACATGGGAGTGCAGCCGGAGCAAGTCATTCCCGGTCAACAGCCTCAAACGTTCTAGGGTTTCTGCGAGTGCACTTCGTCTGCTTCCCTGTCGCGTTCTACCGCACACTCATTGCACTCTGTGATTTTCGCCTCTTGGTGGGCCTCTGCGGATTCAGTTTTTGGTGGGCCTGGCTTGTGGCGTGGATTCTTTGGTGGACCACGTTGTGTAAACTAACTGTGTGAAATGCAGCGGCGAGTCTGGAGGTGCGAGTTGTGGTAATTTCTGACATCTCGTTGCTTTTGACGAACAGTTCTTGTCGTGGATTCGTCGTCGCTTGTTGATAGTGAGTGGTGGCTCCGTCCGGGCTAGCCCGTGCTCGTTTCAATCTGGCCTGTGACTTCGTGAGTGGGCAGTGGTTGCTTCATCCCGACTATCCGCGTCTCGTATCAATCTGCACTGGAATTTTTTGTGTGTGATGAGTGCTGGCTTCCTCCCGACTATCCCGGTCATTTGAATCTTCCTTGCAACTTCGTGAGTGAGCAGTGGGCAGTGCTTCATCCCGGCTAGCCCGGTCTCGTTTCAATATGGCTTGTAAGTTCGTCGCCGTCAGTATGTGATGGCTTTTTTGGATAGCCCGTGTTCTTATCAATCTGACTATCGGCGGTGCTTGTGGATTGTGATTGGTGGCGAAGTTGTAGTAGCTGATCGTGATACTCTGGCTTCGGACCTCGCTTGGCGGCAGTGACTGGTTGGATATTGTGGGTAACAGGCGTTTGATCCTTGCTTGTGGCCTCGCTCCCGTGTGTGGGCTAGCCCGTGTTCCACACATACTCCTTCACGGTTCGCTTTCGGGTTATTCTGTGTACTTTGGTTCAGGCTGAGGTGCTACTTTCGGATCTTTTGACAGCGTTATCAGTTTCTGGTTGCAGCCTGTACTGCATTGGCTCGTTCGCACTTCTTCTTGTTCTTGTTCTTGTTCTTCTTCTTGTTGCGAACGAGTCAATGTAGTACAGGGTTACGGCCTGTACTACATTGACTCGTTCGCACGGTCTTTGTGTGGTGCTCTGACAGAAAGGAGACGCGGCTTCGTTACACGACCTCTCTATTGCTCCGCACTTTGTCAAATTATCGTTTCCGGTAGCGGCCTGTACTGCATTGGCTCGTGAGCATATTCCTTTCGTTATCGCTCTTGGTTATTGTTACTGGTTCTTTTTCTGTATTCATCATGTCTGCAGAAACCGTATCTGGTCCTCCTTCTCGTGACATGTACGAGGCTGACACCGACGTTGTGCAAGACATCCTGTGCAAGCCTCGTATCGAACGTGTCTTGGAAGGGGTGTGGAAGTTTTCATGGGTGGGTGTTTCTCGTTATGCACCTCGTTCTGACGCTCCCATGAGACTTGCTCGCTTGATTTCTGTCGAGAGGATGCGAGAGATTTATCCTGTTTTCTGTGTAGCCTATGATCTATTTTCTGCCACATTGGATAGAGAATCTGAGCCTTTTATTTTGTGTGCTGCGTTCGCTTATGCCGAGTCTTTGCCTAAGAAACAAAGGTATATTGTTTACCGGCAGTTGGCTGATGCAGCCGGCTGGAAAGAGCGTACTCAGTTCCCTGAGTACTTGCAATCAGCTGTGCAGGTAACTTGGGAAGAGCCTGGAGAGACCCATGTTGGATTTGTACTTCTGCTCCTGTCTGTATCATATTTTGCATCTGTTATGTACCATATTATTGTGTATCACTGGGTTGGATTTTCTAGCTTTTGTTTACAAGTTTGGGTTATTTGGTACTTTCTTTGGCTTGTGCCTCCTCCCCTCCTGTGAGGGGAGTGAACCTTCGCTGAACTGGTCAGCTTGTTGGGTTCAACTCCCAACGAAGGTACATTCGATATTTACGACTTGTGTTGTGAGCATTTTGGATCGGAAACAGGTTTTCAACTCGTCAAGTCGTCAAGCTGGCAATGTGTAAGCAGGAAGGACTTTGGATGTAGCACAGAATCCTCAGCGTTTTCAGTCTTGGCCTCTCGCTGCCACATGCCCGAGCGATCATACTCTTGAAAGGAAAGGAGAACGAGAAAAGAGGAAAATGCAGTATGAAACATTTTGGGTCGGAAACCGGTTTTCAACTCCCGTTCTGGTAATCCCCTTAGCAAAAATGACCTTAGTGCAGAAACGCAGTGCAAGTAACCCGTTTCATAACCCCGGTGCAGCGGAAGTACACACTGAATGAAAAACGGAATGATAAACTTGTAATATGCAACCAAGGTTCCGGTATCGAGACATGGTCTTAGGAGAACATGAGAAATAGGCGGTTTTGTCCCCGGTTTATACATTCTTGTTTAGTGAAACAGGTAAAATTCTGAAAAAGTAGTGGTTTGGAGACCTCGATTTTGCTCATTTTCAAGAAGTAGCCGGTTTTAGGGTCCGGTTTTGCTGTTCCGGTTTTTCGAAACCGGTAAAATATACCAGGATCACGGGCCAACCTCGAAACACAAGTGTACTCCCACGACAGCTTCTTACATAACCACTTTCCGAGATAAATACAAGCTTCAAGTGCAAGTGCCTCAAAATAGTGCAAGTGCCTCAAGATAAACCAAGCTTCAAGTGCAAGTGCCTCAAGATAAATACAAGCTACAAGTGCCTCAAAATATTCGGGGAGATAGTAGAAATAGCAAAATCATTTGCATTGTCACAAGTCGATAGTTCTGACTTCAGTATTATTGTCCTCCAGGAGAACTCTGAAAACTATAAGTATCATATAAACTCGAGAATACTAGTAATAAAGTCTTTTGGCTTATCCACGCATAATTTCGAACTCGTCCACGAAAGGGTAGGGAGTCCGTCCCTGAAAGAAAAATGATTCCATCCGCAAACAAAGGGAGTCCATGTAGCCATTGTACGCTGCAGCAACTGGAAACAAGTAGAAAATATTCTTGAGTTAGTCTAAGTATAAAATAATTGCCCCAAGTGAAAATTGATAACTAATGTATAGAGAAAACATAAGTAAAATAGGATATGCTTGTAAACCTTATCTGCATTCAAGTCGATGGACGTTCGCCAAACAAGCGCGTGCGGAGCTCAGTCTTCCACTCAGTACCGCGAGGAGGTAACACTCGTGTAGTGCCGGTTCTATGACGTACAGTCGTGTGTTGTGGTCGACGCTCATATATCTTGATTGGCTCGCGAGTGATGTTCTCGTTCCAATCCAGTGCGCATGCTGCGAGACGAGCTTCGTGGGTCCTCGCAAAATGGATCCTCTTGGTGGCAAACTTGTTGATAACCGAGTTGAAAGTTTCGGACATATAGTTCTCTCTCGCCCGTGTATAAAAATGCATCTTCGAGGGTGTGATAAACCGATCGAGGAATGTCACCATGGCCACATGCGTAGGTCCATCTACGTGGCAAATAGAATTCAAGAGGTCAGAATGACGTAAACAACCAAGGTTTATAAATGACACGTCGAGGATGGAAACTTACTCTTTGTGTAATAGGTATCAGCTGCGGGTGTGTTCAAGTCTGGCATACTGCAACACGCACGACGTACTCCCGTTTCACGAGCGAGGACGTAACACGTAACATGATCTCCAGCCCAATGATCCGCAGCATTTCGGATGTCTAAACACATCAGTGACGCATCATCCTCCTCTTGAGGGTAGCGCCCCTCCTCCCCAACGGTTCTCTTGGCATTCAGTTGTGCACATGTATAGATCCACCCCTTCAACTTGTCGGCTATGCCATGTTCAGCCAACTCAGGGTACATCATCCGTCAAGAGAGGAGAGGATCTCCTGAATTCAATCCTCTCATTGTGACCACCCGCTCAACTACCTGAGGCTTGTTTCCAACAACTGATGCTCCTTGGGAGCGTAGCCAAGTCACCAACTGCCTCTTTGTCAAGAGCTCCAAGTCAGCAGCCACCTCAGCATCTTCAACGGCTCCGGGAACACGCTTCTTGTTCACCAGGTCGACCAAGAACCTCTTGATAACGTTCTTGCACTTGTGCCACAAGTCCTTCTGGCTAACAATCTCGTGACGACGTAAGATGGCATCCACTGAACTCTTGTCGTCATGCACGAACTCGTCTGGCACTATCCCACGAGCTAGCAATCGCTGAATGCCCTCCTCGAACGCACGATCCTCAATCAGCCATGAGTTATTTCGGATCTCCACACGCGTCATGTTCACCAACTCTATCACACGACCATCACTCGCGTCGAGGAATGCACATGTGCCGTTGAACCCATTACACGTCGAGTCATACCTCAAGTCAGCGTAAACAACAAAATTCTCTACAAGATAATAAGTTTGGTCAAAAGTGACACACTATGCCTCCACTCTAATCCGTCAAGGAAAATAAGATAATGTAGCATAGAATAATGAGCGAAGATAAAAGTAGCATTGAGCTCACCGCTTGGAGGAGCCGCGTTCAAGTCTGGGAAGTGTGTGGCTAACACTTGCGTCTGTAGCTCGGCCTTCTTTCTGGACCAAAGGTCCAACGTCGCCTCGACCCACCCTATCTCTCTCCGGGTGCCACTCTGGAAATAAAAGAAGTGTGTCCTCGAGACCGGAGCTAACCCACCCTCTCGATACACAGAATCCAACTGGGAAAACCCTAGCCCAACACATAATGCAGCGGAGTACATGCGATGGGTAATGTCTGGGACACTATTATATATCTCCATCTCCGTGGATCTCCATCCATAGGTATGTCGATCAGGGCATATTAGCTTCACAGACCAGCTTTGATGGATCGAGGATATGATGGGTGGCAAAAATGAATGCGAGCATCTGTAGCGAGGACATCTAACGCTAAAAGTCTGAAAGAATTCTCTCAACCGAGATGCGGCTACAAATGCATACACTGGTAGGTCATCAACAACTCCATCTGTAGCAACACTCGGCCCCCCTTTCTCATGAGCTCCCCCCAAAACCTCTGAATCTACTAAAACAGCCCCCTCAACTTGAGAGTCTAGTATTGTTGACCCCCCACCGTACAAACAAAATAGTGGAGGTTACAAACCTTTTACATACTTCAGAAACAATTGAAGTCAAACTTCTCAAATATATGTAAACATAACATAAAGCTAAATGTCATAAGACAAGTACCTGGTTTTCATTGGCTACAATGCCAAGAGCATGCAACACATCCGCATCCGCAGCAAACTCATCAACACCTCTGGATGCGCCTCCAGAACACCCTCCTCTGGGATTACATCTGGGTCAACCGGTAACTGCTCAGCGTCCAAGGCCATCTGATCTATCCGTGACTCAGCTGTGGCAAACAAAAACCTGAACACGGCAGCGTGACCCGCCCTAGGACCCAAGAGTCTCATGACCTGCACATACCTAGGTAGCACAGACTCTGGAACCCTCACCATACCCGTGGGGACCTCCGGACATCCTCTAGGTGCGTGACGATCCCCTCGTTGTCTAGGATGGTTTCTGGGCGGCATCACTAAAACTAAAAAGAGTATGGAATCCACGCACGTCTATCCGTCCGGAGGTCCAACAAATATCTACTACTGTGATCAAACCCACCCAACTAGGAAGTAGTACAAAACTCTAAAACCAATCCCCTATGAAACTCTAGAACCTTAGCAAAGTAGAAATTTCTGCCAACATATGAAAGTAATGTTAGTGAGAAACTCTACTAGAAAATCAAACTGAACTCACTATTCAAACCTCACAATAGCTAAGAGGGACATGCACACCCCAAGAAACCAGCAAGAAACTAGAATCAAGAAGACTAGAGAGAGCAAGTGGCAAAACGAGACTAATTTTCTCTAGAATGAGAAGTGAAAAGAGCAAATGGCTAATTGAGAGATCAAGAAACAAGAAAGGAGAATAAATAGGCTATCAGACTGAAATGCCAATTATCGGAAGGTATACCCTTCTACCTGTAATCCACCCACCTACCTGCAGGAAGGTGAGATCAGCGAGACCCAGCTTGGCAGGGAGTCCGTCCGCGAAGTGAACGCCGGAAAACTTTTCCGGCACGTGGAAACTGGTATCCGGCAGCCGCGAAACGAAATCATGAAGTGAGTCTGCCGACCGGACTGCAATCGCTGCGCGAGGTTACGCATCGGAAATCATGAAATCGGGCCACGGTTCTTATTTAGCTGCGTCCCAGTACTGTAACGCGTAGCCTCCACTGTACAAGCACCATTCAAAATTCAAATTTTCATAGATTCCTTTCCACTCATTTCCATTGGTTCATTCTTTGCGAGAGAAAATCTGAACCGTCAGATCTCAGATTCCGACCAGGGTGGTATCAATTTGAAGACCGTTGGATTCTGGACATTTTGAGTCGCAGATCGTCAGTTCTCGATAACGAATAAAAATACACCAACGATGCGCATAACCGGTGGACCAGCCCGCCGCGTCTAAACGCGATTAGTTTCAGTTAACAATACTTAGCGGTGGTATATCCCACCGCTAATGTAGTGGAACTTGTGGTTTAAAAACAGCAGAATCTGAAGATAAAATCTATTCCCGAACCTAACTGAAACAGTACGGAGTACAAAAGCCAATGCAATATCATGCAAGTGTGGTATCCAGGCAAGGTTGTCTGTGTTAGAGGGTTCTTGGAAATCCCCGGTTAGATTGTGTGGATGCAAAGCATTCAGCGTTGGTGTTGTTAGAGGAGAAACTGAAGTTCAAAAATCTTTTCTCGGACTTGAGGATCGTCTGTATTTGTCAATCACTGTCGGTAAGGAGTGGTGAAGGGCCAAATTCTGAAATCGCTTCCTGCCTTCTTGAAACAAATGTTCCTCCTAAACCTTCCAGGCTAAGATGATCTGATGGACTCAGTCATCAATCGACACATACAAGCAGTCCGCACAGTGGAAGTGTGAATCCAGTTGAATATTTATCAACATCATAAGTATGCTATCTTGCATGGAGGACGATGAAGATTTCTCTCTTTGCGGTGTTTGTAAGGGTAGATTTCGGTCGTGTTTGCTTCGTGAAGATGTGCAAGGATTGGAGATCATTCAGATGGGATATCCTTACTAGTGCAGCCTTTCTCCAAGTCACCATATTCGGAAGGAGAAGTGGCAGCCAAGGATTTCTTCTAGGAATTTCTAATACGTCAAAAGCGACAGGAGAAACATAGAATTCTGATTACAGCTATCGCAGTGAAGCCTTCAGAAGTCCTGGGTGGATAATTTAACCTGCACTCGTGCGTTGTACAGCATCACGCCTGCACAGACTTAGGTACTTATTGACAGTGGAAGTATGATATGACCGCAAAGAATGGTCAAGCGTCCTTGAAAGAAGCTGAAATGCTCAACCCCGCAATTCCCGTAAGTGCCATAGCAAGATTTTGGTCCGAGCAAGAACATTTCCCAAGTAGCTCGAATGTTCACACATGGTGAACATTAAGCTGCATAGTGCTGGCTGACTTACTGTTCCAGACGACAGATCGCGGATCTACAGAGCATCAGGCATTCGAAAAATGGTTCGCTCGTTTTCATCTGTCAGCCTGTCGCGTTACAGCTAAACGGGATATCGGTTCTCAGCAAGGACCCGCCAAAAGGTGGCATCGCACCATTTGATGTTCGCTCGTCTCCGGAGTTCTCTTGGGCACGTGCGGTTTGTTGAGGTTTGCTTGTTCTCCTCTGTCAGCCTGCCGCGTTCCAGCTAAACGGGATATCGGTTCTCAGGAAGGACCCGCCACAAGGTGGCATGGCGCACCATTTGATCGAGAAGTCAAAATTCCTCCGCCAAGATTCGCGAGCTTTGCAGATCAAGCAGCTTTGAGCAAGATAGAAGGAATCAAATCAGAAATTCGGAGTAGCGGCGAAAACTTTTGTTTCGAGATCTTGCAGCGAGAGAGGCAAGCTGTGTTGAACGTTTTCCTGCATCCGTTTTTCTTGACCCGGCGAAAAACGCAACGACTTGAGAAACAGAGAACTAAAATAAAGATCTCTACACCAATAAAGGAAACAGGCACAATGCGTGGTGCGAAAGAAAACAGTACCGCATACAGTTCATATGAACTTCCCATCCGGCATACTTAGTAGTCTAATTCGACAAGATGGGAATTGCCCAAAACTCCAGACTCGAGGACGACTATAGGGCTGACTAGGAGTACCTGGAAGTTGAAGTGGACTGGCAATCACCGGTGAGTTGGCGGATCGAGTGAAGAGGCGCTCCTCCTCCAATTGCAAGTTTCCTCCCGCTGTCTAGGCGATTATGAAATAAACATTCCTCGAAGGGTGCACCGGCGAAATGGAATGCGGAGTTCTCAGTTGCCATCATCTTCTGGGACCTGCAATTGACTCACAAACAACTTGCAATGTCTCTTGAAGCTGATATGCGACAAGGTTTATCGTAATATGCTCCTAAGAGGAATCCGAGATGATATGGAATGATATCGTCTGTTGAGTAAGTACTTTTCCTCAGGACAGATCCCGAAAGTGCTTGGTGGATGGAAACTCGATCCCAACATGTTGTATTCATAGTTTGCGTGTTTTCTGGAAAGAGTTCTAAGGAATGTAGTCCATGTACTCAGATACAGAGGGATGCAGAGTATGTCAACGAAGAATGAGCCTCTCGCTGACCTTGCACAGAACTTTGTCACAGGCGCTGCGTTTTTCCTACCAGTGGGACAAATGACCGTCGAACGCTGAAGAGTTTCACCGTGGCTAATTTCACGACACGTTCTGTGATTCACTCTGAAAGCGAATATGGGCAAGTTGGAGGTACCAGGAGGTTCGACACGCAACAGCCCCACGTTTCAGCCCTTGCCATCTCTGGGCGTGGGCAAGGGACAGCATGCAGCTCCAACATCTCCTAAGCCAGTAAGCTGCACCAGGCACCTCCAGAATCTCCGATCCGGGCGTGCGAATCTCTTCGCACGCCCGGAAACGTTGAAGCTGCCAAATTCCGACCATGATATATGATAAGACATTGGCTCGCTTTCCTTCTGTAGTGCAGCTCTGCTGTTCATGATCAAGTGTCCAAGTTTCGCATTTCTTGCTGGGGCTCAAGTTCTTGAAACACCAGTAAGTGAACAATTAGCTTGACGGGTGGTGCTGCAGTTGATACTTCCAACCATTTCGCCTACCCCACCTCCGAATAGCGATCAAATACACAACAGACCTTGGCCGGCTGTGTACAAGAGCGCACTCGCCGATAAAAGTCCTTTTGTAACGTATGACTCATCTGAAATCACTACCTCATTCGAATTTGTTTTATTCTGTGTTCTTTATTCTGTGCTTTTCGAGTGGTTGAAAAAAGTTCAGTTCAGGTTCAACGGCCTTACATTGTAGGAAGCAACTAACGGCTACATGTTTGATAATAGCTATTCTGCTCCCGCGTCTGGAGCCTCTGTCGACCTGTGGAAGAAAGTGGCCAAGAAAGCAGAGTTAGAACTACACTTGGAGCGGAACAATCACCGTGCAGATTGTAACAGAGATCATCACATCATCCATCGCCTTAGCCGAAGGTTCTCCCTTTCATAATCTTAGACTCGACTTGGACGAGGCATCGGGTGTCAACGTGCACAAATGAATATACGGGAAGGTCAGGGATAGGGGCAAAAGCTTGGGAGAATGAGCGAAGACTTAACATAAGCAGAAATAAAAACCATGCCTGCCTTATAGAATTTTGATGGAAAGATTCAAGCTTGAGCGGACATGCTCGTCATCTTTTGTTCGAAGCTTCTGGCTCCTTAGTTTGCACCTTTCTTCCCTTTATGTATACGTATGGCTCGAGATGGACTCATTTTTGGAGAAATAGCAGGATGATTCCAATGGAAAAGGCTCTTGAAAAGAGCAAGGCTACTGTCAAACAGCAAGTGAAGCTGATTGAGGATCTCAAGTCCAAGATGTTATCTGCTTCAGAGGTTTGCAAGACGAAAAGTCTGTTGAAGATTAAATTCTCGTGGCTGAGCAGCGCTGAGTGGCTGAGCAGTGCTCTGCTTCCTTAAGCAGATACCAGTATACTGCAGTAGACCCTGAGCATTTCTTTTCCTTACACACTGGTACTTGATCAATATAGCTTCAGTTTGTCATAGCTCTGCCTGGTGTTCGCGGCTGTGAGTGCAGTTGTTGGTTGGAAGGTGCATGCGTAGAAGTGGATCGGATTGGTGTAAGATTCCATTATTTACAGAGCACGGTTCGCTTGCATTAAGCTTACATGCGTGCCTTTTTGCTCTCCAGTCCCCTGCTATTCAGCTATGTTAACTAAAGAACTCGCGTGATGTTCTGATCTCAATAATATGGTTTCTATACAGTGGTAGAAGTAATGCTTGTAAGCACTTGTTTATCTGATATAATTCTTTGATTACTATTTTGACGAGTGTTTAGAAAACTGAGGCCGAGTTGTCCTACCTCCGACATCAGAATGAAAAGATGCAGAGTTTCCTGGGTGTAGCGGCTGAGAACAGGACCGGAAAGGTACTATGAGTTTTCCTGATACATAAGAATCACACTAACACATAAGGTGGCCCACGTTTATAGAAGTGAGAGCAATAAAATCCGTGATCAATTGGAAGAAATATTACCAGACTCACCACCGAGTGAAGGTGCCCCTTATTAAATTAAAGGTTGTAGCGTGGATGGATGGAGGGTGTAATCCCTCCATCCAAGCACTCTGGGTCATTCGGGGGAGCCTTCTCGTCGCTACGTTGGTTGCTTTCCTGGATCCGCTTTGTTCATGTTTATACTGTCCGCTTATTTGGTCGTCACTACTGTGATAGTGTAAACACTGATACCTCTACATGAAAGAGTCCAGAACACCATCTGACAGGGATACAGATCAGATTACAGAGTTGGAAGAGGAGCTCCATCAGGCCAACTCAACTGCTGAAGTTTTAAAGGAGCAGCTGGATCAGATATACAAGATCGTGAATGATCTACCTGCTGATGTCAAGAAGTATAGCAGTGGCGAAAGCGACAAATCTGCCAGTTGCCATACAGACACAGATTTGGTCGTGCTGGCGAACGTGAAAGGGATTTGCCAGAAAAACAAGCAACTTGTGAGTAACACTGTTTGCCGTTTCTGGGATTTCAAAGAAGTATCTTCAGGGATGAGCGAGTTTTTCGTCTTTATAGAGAAAACTATTCTTGCGCGAAGACTCTATGCTTCAATAAACTTGTTTCAACTTGTGCACTTTGTGTTCCCATTTGCTTATCACTCAGACGGAAGTAGTTAGGCTCTTTATTATCTGTCAGAGTTTTCTTAGGAGATACGAGAGCCATGGCCTTCATTGACAATGAAACAGTGATGTGACGTTTGTTAGGAAAAACAACTGAGAGACAGAGACGAACAACTTCATGCAATTGCTCAAGAGAATGAAAGAGTACGGAAGGCCGCAGAAGAAGCGGCAGGTCGAAGTAATGAGCTGGTGAATGCAGCGGCGTCGCTTAGACAAGAGAGAGATATGGCAATGGTAATTTTAATCATACTAGTGAATTCTGTGCATTTTTTTTACCGGAACCACATGTTCAGGATAAGATAATGTACATTAATTGGTGTGCTCGACCTTTGAAGGCTCTAAACGAGGTGAGAATTTCATAGGATTTGGGAACTTGAAGCAATCAGAATCCACACCTTTCGTTCGTCTCGACGATGTGTTTGCAGATCCAGTTGAAGGAAACTGAAGATATGGTCGCATCAATAAACGATCTAGAAGACTTAGTCCGCTCTTGCACGAGCCCCCCTGATTGCGAGCCCACTGCACTTCCACAAAACCGAAGAACTCCTCCCCTGAATGATGCAGTCCCTCTTCAGACCCTTCGATCCGAATTAATATTGAAACAGACGTTACGCGGGCCAGTTGTGATATTAAAACATCCAGCTCCAACAGAAGAGGAAAGTCCAGTGCCTCTTTCTCCTGCACCCGAAGATCCCACGGATCTCTCAGCCATGAGGGAGGGGCTTAGCAAGACAGTTGTATACTGCAAAAACATGAGTGGAGAGGAAACTCGGACCATAGGCGTAGCTCTGGTTGCTAAGCTTCATGCAGCTTTCCGCGTACTCTCGTCTAAGGTGAAGCCGTGATTGCTCTTTTCTACCAATACGCTGACAAAACATAATGTGCAATGATATTGCGTTTGGCATTTCTTCGGATCCTGGGAATATAACCTCCGTACTATTGAAGAAACCGAGTAGGGCATCCTGATAAAGATTTGTGGTCCTTCCTCTTTGCAGATGGAGTCAGCAAAACAGACTACGGCTAGTCTAAAGAAAGAGAACGAAGCACTGCGTTCAACTATGCAGGAAGCTTATGAAGGGTTGACGGGCGATAAAATTCCGGAGTCTCATACTCCAGATGACTACAATGTAGCCCTGCTGGTGGCTACCCAGGAGGTTGACCAGTCTACTAAGGTACAACAGAAAGTATTAGCTCTAAAGATGCAGATTATGGTTATGAGTCTGTTTCACTGAAATTCAGTGTCAAGCCGAAATCTATCTAGCCGAGGTTGAGGTCTGGCCCCCAAGATGACCTACAGTTTTGGGTTGATTCCCGCTTTAATGTCTCATGTCCCAGGGCCTTAGGAAGGAGAACGCTGTCCTTGAAGCCCTTAAGCTTCAGCATGAGAAGAAGATCGTGGATCTGGAAATTCAAACACATGATTTGACGTTGGACAAAAGGGTTCTTTCGGAAACAATAGAGGTTGTTAAGAACCTTATGAGAGTTTCGAGAGTAGGACAAAAACAGATGAGTTACTTGGAGGGGTTTTCTAACCCGACAAAAGGGTTTGAGGGCGAGAGTCTAACCGAGTTGCAAGAGATGGTTAAGAAGTTAGTTGAGGAGAATAGGGAAGCTAGATCCACCTGTGAGTCGTTGCAAGCCGAAAAGACTTCTCTTGGCACCCAGCTGCAGGAACTGGAAGAACACTGCCAGTTTCAGGGAAAGGAACTGTATGTCCAGAGTCAAGCCCGGTGCAAGCTTTTACAAGAAGAGAGGTATGTTGTGGAAAGGGATTTACAGGAACTGCGGAAGGACTATCAGAATCAAAAAGCAGACATTGTTGCGAAAGAAGATTCTCTGAAGGTACGTGAGAACGACTTAGTAGAACTGCGAGCTCGTATAGCTAACACGACTGTGGACGGAGGTGCTTGGACGGATACTTTGAAGGGGCTGAAGTGTACACCAGAAGCAGCTAACGCGGGAGGAAAATTCTCTGACGTCAATGTGACTCCACACGATGGAGAGGAATTCTCTGGTTGTATAGATACGGCAAGACAGCTCGTGGGAGAAATAAATGAAGTTAGATATACAGGTGAAACGTTGAAGGCACAAACGGAGTTGAGAGAGAAAGAACTCTCCGAAGTGCGAGAACGTTACCATGAATCAGTATCCTTGTGCGTACAGCTACAGAGTGATATAGATGCTCTAGAATCTGCAATGCAAGATCTACACAAGTCCATTCAGTGTATAAAGAAGGTTTTAGACGAGGGCATGAATAGCTCTGATCCAGTAGAAGTTGAAAGGCGGAAGATATTCTGGAAAGCTGATGGACTCGTTCACGAAAAGGTGGTGAACGAGGTGGAATCCGTACTACGGAGACTTAAGATAGCAGAGAGGAGCTTCAACGAGATAGAAGAAGTGGTTGGGATTAAACCACTGTCTGGGACTGACCTGCAGACAAAGGCGGCCAACACCCTGAACTTCCTAAAGTCCTTTATAGCAGATAGGGAGCTTGCATATATCAAGATGAGAGATTTCAGTGAACTCCTTGCTGTTGCGAAGGAACATTTGAAGTGCATGCCTGAACTCTTAGACGAAACAGACTCAAATTGTTCGCTCGTTGCGGAAGAAAACAAAGAGTACAGGACGACTCCAAGTAAAGATGAGCCATTGAACTACAAAGAGGTTATGAGATCAGCCAGTGATTTCAGTGAAATTGTGAAGGTAATGCCAACTCTGACACGGAAGATTCGGAAGTTGAAGACGGAAAACATCAAAATGTCCGCTAGTCTCCAGGCACTCGAGCTTGAGAAATTAGCTATCAATCATAAAAGTATAGAAGATCAGGAAAAACTGCAGAGACTACGAAAGAGCTCGCAACGAGAGATTAACCACCTCAAACAGCAGCTCAACACAGTCGAGTGTCTCTTAGCTTCCACATCATGTAACTCAACTGAGTATCGCGAGACAAGTTTGAACAACAGTTCCGACCGGAAGGGAGGTTGCCAAATTGAGCAAACCCGTTTGCTCAAAGAACTTGTTGCGTTGAAGGACGAACTTCTAATTTTGAGGAGAGAAAAGTCCAGCGCGGGAGTAAAAGCTGGTGAGCTGGCACTGCAATTAGTTTCAGAACAGGAAAAGGTGAAGGATGTGGCAAGGGTATTATCTATAACTGAAACCCGTTCGAAGACTTTGACGAATCGTGCAATAACAGCTGAAGCGGCTGTGAAGGATTTAACGAGCCAGATTGAAGTTTGGCAAAAAGACTTACCATGTTCAAAAGCTGAGCTAGGTACATTAAAGGAAAAATTGTTCGTCCAGGAAGAGCTTCTTACAATAGAGAAGTCAAAATGGACAACATTGGTAGAGGAACAACGAAATGAGATACTGAGACTTGGAGGTACTTCACCTGCTTGTGCAAATAATCGCATTCGTATTACCATCATCAACTTTCTGCCGTCTTGAGGAAAATGATCAAATTTGCTTCAAGTCTGCACTTCTTTTAAGTGGAAAGATGGGGTAACTGATATTTAACTATGCTGGAAAGCTCAACCAGGACTCGGGGCCAATCAAACTGGCGAGAAATGTTTATCCGGTATATTCTTACGTTCCTGGTAGACTACTTCTTGCGCAGGTTCTCATATGGTTGATCCTAGCGAGAAAATGAGAAGAGCTGAAGCCGCGGACAAGGTACTGTTACTAACTTCTTATATGCCCACCAAATCCTTGCAGTCCGAAACGAAATTCATTTCCCACATGTTTATCCACCTTGCTCAAAGATAATGCATGCCCTTCACAAAAGGGATCAGTGTCAAAATTTTGAACCGTGGTGTTGAGTTTGAAAGTTGAAATCTGAAAGTTGGCCGGAAATATTATCTTAATCCTACAATTTTCGCGTTGACAGGTGAAACAAGTTCTGACGATGTACCTTCAAACTGCTCGTCTACGACAGTCGGTGAGTACCTACTACACATACCGTCTTAAACCTGTGCTGAGATATATGCACATCACTCTGAGTTTACAGTCACGGGCTGGCTAGTTACAGCTGAATTCTGGAGGGCCATCTGCTCGTATATATTGTGTTTGATGCCTGTGTTGCACAACTGTCGGCAACTGTTGATCGTACTCACTGGTTTGTTAATACTGTATCCACTCAAGATGCAGTTTGTCCGCTATTTGAAACTGCCAGTACACAGATGCGTTAACTGATGATCGATTTCTGTGCAGAAAGGAGGATACCGAATGAGCCCATTAACACTTTTGACCACGTTTACCGTGGATCTCCTGGTGAATGGCGAGGTTAGTAACCCAGTGTCTCCGTATGCTCTGCAAATTATCTGCATTGGAAGGTCTGGTAGAAGTCAACGTTAACAAAAGAGAAAGTAAGAAAAAGTGGAATATAGAAATGGAGTTCAGGGTATACAAACCGTGATCAAACTTACACATGATTGACCATCGTTACCATAGAGTTGCTACGTTAGCAAGAGATATGAAGGATCCAGTGAGGTGCTTCGGATTCTTATAGCATTGATTTTCTTGGCAGTTCTACACCTATGAATCATCACGAGTGGGCCATGATGTAAGTGAGAACTGCGCCGCTTTTGCGCCTGAAGCAATGAATACGTATTGACCACTTCTTGTTGCTCAGATTTTTAATCAACTGGAAGTGGGAGGTTCTACCGGAGGATTGTCCCATGGTGTTATTCACTATTTTTCTGTCAGTGCTCAGACGGGAAACATAACCTTTGCAGATCCAGTTATGCCTGGATCGCAGTCTTCCAACATGGTGGCAGACGTGGTAAGTGTCCATTCTTCCTCTAGTTCTTATCTTCGTAACAGTGCTAAAACCTTACATAGGTCAAAGTCTAAACCGGTCCAATCTGATCCGGCTGCTAGAATCATCAGGTTTGAACTGCGCAGTACGCCAGGTAGCCATGTAGAGCACTGTTGTCAGTGTCACCGATCCTCGGCTTCTTTATCGTTGCCAACATTATCTGAGATATTCTGTGCATCTTATGCAAGTAATGGTGGCTTCCAACATCACCTACTTTCAAATAGATAAATAGACTTCCACACGTCGCTTGATTTAGTTAATATGTGACTTGTAGATTTAGTCTGAATCTCTGTTTCCATATATGTAATTCTGCAGTCACTTATACCTAAAGATGACCGTAAACTGTACCGTACCCAACCCGGAGATGTTCTAGGACTTCAAATAAAGGTACGACGTTTATTAACTGTTGCTATAATTGTCGGTTTATCTGAGTGTTACTATTATCCTCTCGTATATTTGATTTGCGAGCTGTGAAAGGAATCTTAAAGCTGTATGGTGGGTATATTTAAGGTTTCTAGCATCGAAGACCCAACACCCAGAGAAGCTCTCTACAACACCAGCATTGTCCGCACCAATCAGGTCTCCTTTCAAACTTCCGATGCTTCTGTCTAGTATCTTAACGAAAGGGCAAGTTCGTGATGACGAGGAGCCATAATCACATTCATTTTGTTCTACTCGCCAAATTCGTCAATCTTGATCTTACGCTTCCTATATTTTCCAGTGAACTGGTACTGTTTTGAAGAAGGTTATGTTTCTCATGTGGCCCAGTAAAGAATCAAAAGAGATGACTTTCTGGAGACCCAGTACGACCTTTGATACAGCTACCATAGTGACGAACTACTTCACGCAATTATTCCTCTGGCGCATCCTTCAAACGACTGGACGGAATATTCAGTCCAGTCGTTTGAAGCGAGTGACAGTTTAAAGAATTATAAAATGTCTTCGCTAAGGTCTAATCTAGCATAACTATTAGTCTACTGTAGTTACTAGTTTAGCTAGAAAATAAGTAGCTCGCCTCAACCGTACGGCTCCGACGTATTGTTGGCATAATGTTTACAGAGACTGCGAATTCGAGTTTCGTCGAGGGCACGATGGAGCAAGTGATTCTTTGTAAAGCTGCTTCACAGACAATCAGTGCTATGTAATGGTTCAGTTGATTGCTGCAGGTTCTCGACGCCATCGAAGGCCGGATGGTGGATACCTTCACGCTTTGGCCAGATATCGTAACCTGCTGGCGGTGGGAAAGGGGGAAGACCAAGGAAAACAGGTATTGTGGGCTGTATCGTCGTTTCGTAAACCCTAGAGCTAACTCTAATCATTCACTTTCAAAGATTGACCCGAAGCTTGACAAGGCTCTTTAGTTTCTCATACTAATTATGAACTACACACCTTCATATCTGGTTGAGTTGTGTCTAATCTCGGTCTACTCCATGTTGGTGATGCAGTTGGAATCTCAAAGGAGTTCGCTGGCGCTTCCTCATGAAGAATATTTTCCCAGATTTGAGTGAATCCCTTCAAGCTTTAGCCATCCCAGGATCGGCCACAGGCTCGCGAGTTCGCACTATCGTTGCGATGTAGCTTTCTATCATGACAGTCAAGCGAGACTCGACCGTTTACTGACGTCGGGTACGTTCGGTGAATACAAACACACAATCCAGTAGAGAACCTAAGCCTGAACTTCTGTCGTGGAAGAAGATGGTGCATATTAAGCTAAATAATCCACGAACTTCCCATGCAGGACCTAGGCTGATAAAGATATGAGGAACGCGAAAATCTCAGCATCCCAGCTTCAACTCAGTTCCCAGCTTGCCGAATTTGGGCAGAGTTTTACTTCATAATACCGGCCTATTGCAGATGCCTGATCAGCAGTGTGAGAGCTCGGAACACGAAGACTGACGTCGGTCAGAAAGAGCACCGTAAGGCTAAGGCTTCAAGTCTTTGCTCTGCGAACGGATAAGAGCTGGGAACTAGCTAGGGCATGAATGAAACTCCATCCAGTTCCTTCGACTCAAAAAGCGAAGTTTGTCCAGCCTCTGAGGTTGCGTCGTATGGGACAACTGCACTGCTTAAAGATCTAAGACGAATTATTTCTCTTGATTAGTTCAGCATCGATTTAGTTTTTGATCAGTTCTCCAAACAAACCAACCATTCTCAGTCTCTTGTTCAGAGATATTCCTCTGTCCAAACATTAACTAAAAGGAGAGAGACTTTTTGACAGGAAATGTGATAGTATTGCAGAAAGAGTAACCTCATGCCTCCGGTAAGGGCGAAATCACACACATCCATATTAGGACCACGCAAGAAACAGGTTAGCGCAAGGAACCTGCTTTCGGGACAACCCCTCCACTAAGTGTCGGTCACGATGCACACACGAGATTATGGCTGTTTGATGGACCGAAGCACGAACTTTTGTAAACTCCCCTAAGTGAACAAACCTGCACTTGATTCAATCTGGTAAGTTTTATGGCTACACAAATAATTGAAGACATTGCTAAAACAAAAGAGACAAGAGCGGTATAGATGATATAATACTAATATAATACCACTAAATTCAGAATATGCAAAGCATTTTGAGAGAGCAAAAGTTAGGACATCTCTGGAATTGCAGTTTCAAAACTGAATTCCGTGCAGTTTCTGAAATTTTTGTTACAGTTTGGTTTTGCCCAAGCCCGCAGCTGTGGCACAGTTCCGCTAATTACGTCTCGGTTTATACGTGCGAATTGATTAATGATGGGGTCCAGATTCGTGGTCGATCGAAAAGCATGTAACCGGATTCATCGCTCATTACCGCAGTCACCGAGCTCAAAGCATAGTAATGTCGTTCTTCGTTTGTTCTCCGTTCATTTTGAATTAGGCACAGTTTAACAACAAATTGTCAGTTTTTTCAGATGTGCTCAGAAACGTGGTGGTCAATAGTCTCACAATGCGCAATGTGAGACTTCACAACACACTCGCACTGTGCGTTAACATCGAGCTTTCGCTAATACAGCTTGATATTGCGTTTTGCAGTATGATCTTCAGTGATGTTTTGTTCTTCTGCTACAGTGAGCAGTTACGGGAGACGTAATTTGCAGTACTTGGTGGACTGCTTGGAAACTAATATGTGTTGCTCTCATCTGTTATTGAAGGTTTCGGTCTTAGCGTATGCGGAAAGTGGATTCAGGACATATGACGGATGCGACAGATGCAGCAAAAAGTTATGTGGGTTGTTTTGTTCGAGATGTAAAAATGAGCGCCTGTCCTCGATAAAATGTTTCAGCAGCTTCTAGTAGCAGATGAAAGTGCCAACGCGTGGACCATAGCATGGGAAGCTGGGAGAGATTTTCTAGGCATAAGTGCCTTGGCTTATAATCTACTCGAATTACTTGGAGATGATAATGTTCTGATGGACCGGATCGTTGGTCAGCACTGATACTGTCATTTTATCATTGTGACAAGTAAAGTTGTTGGAGAAAAATATATTCAGATCGACCAAGCACTACCCTGTGAAAAATGACAGTTATTCGGTGTCTCTTCGTCTCTTCCAGTTTCAAAAAGACATGTGTCTACTACTCGAATTCTCACTCCTACCCAATGTGTTATACCCGGGTCGACACAAGCACCACACCGGAGCTTGACATCAACTTTCGTGGAGACGAGAGACATCAAGTACCTGCAGAAGAGAGACGTAGAGATAAAGTAGTGAATTCTCATGATTATAAGAGTGGTTTTTTTGTGAGGTTTTCAGTGAGATCTATGGCCGTGTTATTATCGATGGTTATGTTCGCTTTTGCTATATTGAAATGGTGGCGGTGATCGTCATGATGGACTGTAATATGCTAACGCATACAGTCAAAATGTATTGTTACATTTTGAATGAATAGAGATGGCAATCTTCACCTATTGTGTATATTCTGTGTAAGGAACTCTGCGTCACGTTATCTCCCTCTAGTGTTTACTTCTCTCCTTCCCTATCGTGTCTACAGTTCCAATGATGAAATATTCTATTTTACAACATGAAGAAGAGTTTGCAATGCGATCGGTCGCACTGATCGTAACTTTATGCAAGAGCTTATGGCCTATGCTAGTGCGAGCGGGTAGGGACTCGCGCTCAGTGCGATCATAGACCGGTCGCATTGAGCACAAGGTCTTAACTGTCATCGCGTAGGCTCAATGCGACTGGTTAGAGATTGTTTGCTCAGTGCGATCTTGGACCGGTCGCACTGAGCACGAGGATTTAACTGCGATTGCCTAGGCTCCGTGCGACCTAGACCTGATCGCAGTGTCTTAGTGCGAGCTCTTTACCTCGATCGCGTAGGCTCAGTGCGACCGGTCAGAGATTCGCGCTCAGTGCGATCTTGGACCGGTCGCACTGAGCACGCGAGGTTAACTGCGATCTAGGCTAAGAGATGACAAGGGTACTTTGAGCTGTTGGGGTTGAGGAGAAGAGTTTAACAGTTAAAACATAGATTTCGTCACGCTGGGTTCGGAGAGAAGAGTTTAATCAAATCAGAAAACAATACACTTTATTAACTTGATTTCAATTTCTCCATAAAGTCGGTCGCTTGAATGACTGTGCAAGAACGCAAAATCAAGTTGATTTCCTCTTGTGATATAGTGCCCCAGTAGTTCTTAAGAGCGGGATAAGGATCTCTTCCAAAAGCCTGTCTATACTTAGCAGCCACATAACCTGGGGTATCTTGGGTGCTCCTTGCTCATAATTTCAACCACGATAAGAGGACACATGAGATAATCATCTCTGTCCATGTCACCTGACTCAGGCATGAAAGAAGAGGGATGGAGCGTTGTATGGATGATTAGTACTATTCTTCTCGGGAGAATCATCTATCAACAACACATCTCGTGTACATAAGTTAAATGCGAACAGTCGAGAAAAATCCTTCAGATACAAGTAATTACCAGTGGCAGCTTCTCTAGTAGTCTTGAAACGAGTACACATGGGTTGTCTGAAGATTCTACAGATCTACATAGTACAATAATGCAAGAAGGTAAATAGAAACAAAGTGAAGATCGAAACAAAGTGAAGATCTGTATAGTATGATTAATGCGAGGAAGTAAATAGAAACAAAGTGAAAACGGATAACATCTAAAATGATTTTAATAGCATTGAGTTTGTTTGCAGTTACCTGGCCCGAAGCGATCCCTGTAGGCAAGTACTTTTTGATCTCCATGGATCGAAGGATGGCGTTGCAGTTGCTAAGAGTTTTAGATGTCCATATCAGCACTTGAAAATCCTGACAACATATCTCCATGAACTCTTTAACTCCTTTTCGTGCCATGTAGAATAAAATCCTTTTTGGCACTCTCAACTTGGTAATCTCTCTCTTTAGCTCCTTGTAGCTCTAAGTCATTACGTCCAGTTCTTACCAACAACCTGTTCAGATCTAGAATCAGCGTCTTCCTTCTGATCACAGTAGGATCTGTCAATATGGGATAGAAGAGTTTGGAAGAACGAAGCCGAGTGACATCCGTTTTTAACTCTCCAACTCCTCTTCCTGTAGTTGTAGTCGCTCGTACATGTCTTCTTCTCTCTGGTTCGCTTCTGTTATTCGGAGGTTCAAAGTTTCTTCTTCTTCTCTTTTCATCGCAAGCCGAGCATCTAAATCTTCCTCCTCTTTCTTCTTGTTCAAAAGAGTCTCTGATTCTCGTACATCGCATCGATGTATAAAGTGTAGGAAGTAAAAATGTTCGATGTGATGTATTCTGTTTAGGAAGTAAAAGACCTCAGTGCGATCTCTGACTCGTCGCACTGCGCTGTGGAGAGACCGCGCACAGTGCGACGCAAGACTCTCGTTGCACGGAGCGCCGCCGTAAGCTCGCGCGCTCAGTGCGACCTGTAGACGATCGCACTGAGCGCGTTTGCTTATTTGTCGCACTTCGTGAAGTGTTCAGTGCGACGTAAGGTCGCACTGAGCGCGAGTCGTTAAAGATTCTTGTTGGCGTAACTGCTCCGTGCGACACTGTTCCTGTCACACTGAGAAAAATGTTCAATGTGACGTATGATTATTGTCGCACTGCGAAACACCTTAAGGCCACGCTCAATGTGACCAGGCTATTATCGCACTGGCCGTGGTGGTCCTGATAGCACAGTGCGACCTCAGGCCCGTCGCACTGTGCTATCAGGACTGTCGAACAACAACAACACTACATCAAGCGAACACTAAACAGAGATTTCACTCAACTTTACACACGTAACTCAAGCAAGAGATTTTACAGAACTTTACATAGATAGTCAAAGTAACTCAAACAAGCAAATAATACACAAGTAAAGAGAAAACATGTACCTCTATCATCGTGGACTACGCCAAGCTCAACACCAAGCTCATCCTGGTGGATATTTGGATGAGGAGTACTTTCTTGTAGTTCGTGTTCAATGGAGAATACTAACGCGTCTTCGCTCAAGATATCCAAGTGTCGCATGAGATGGGTTAAAGCCATCCCGCAGAAAGTTTCTATGGATACTCCTTTCCTCCGTTCTCGTATGTGTTTTTGCAGATGCAACACTTCTGCCTCCAGATTCTCGAACATGAACAAAGACCAATCATAATCTTTATCTTCTCCTTCCATTTTAGATTTCACGTACAAAGCAAGTTGACCTGTAACAGCTTTAGGCCTTCTTCTCGTCAGGAGAACCGCATTCAAGACTGAAAAGTAGATCTCCATCCCTCGAAAGTACATTCTCTTGCGAAGTATCTTTTCCTCACTTTATCATACTCAAGAAACCAATCGTCTATTCGAACATGTCTTGCGAAGGGGAGTAACATCACAGATCCTTCAAGAATAACAAAGGCTTCTCGGATTAAGTCAAGGGTCAACTTGAACTCTCGATCTCTAATTTTAGCAATTCGTGTTGCTGCATTATAGGATTGGATGAAAGCCACACAAAGTCCAATCTGACATAAACAAACATTACACATTACAATAAATAAAAGTATAACCAACTTAACTTGAGTAAATACTTAACTTGAGTTTACTTAGGTTGAGATTACACTTGAGCTTAAACGGTAAAGGAGGGACTAAAGACAGAGTACTTACGTCAGGCCGAGGAAACTCGAACGAGAAAGCAATCAATAATCCCAACTTCTCTAGCTCGTCCTCGTCTATTTCCTCAAGGCTTGACTGATAGCTTCTTTATCCATCCATTGTCAAACGATACGTCGATGTACATCGTGTTGAGAAGTAAACGTAATTAAAAAAGGATCCTTCTTCTCGCGGTGTCATACTTATACCACTCACTGCACATATATGCTAGACTCGTTCACTGCAAGCTAATACATGCTAGACTCCTTCACTGCCAGCTGGCTTCGCACTTACTCTAAGAGATCACTCTGATAAGAAAAACAGAAGCGAGTTTGTCAGTTTTGATAAGAAAAACATAAGCGAGTATGTCAGTTTAGACACGAAATCCTAGATAACTATGAACATGACAACTAATACGCCGTCAAACGAATTATGTGAAAAAGTTCACGAAACTCAGAAAATAACAAAATACAAGTTCTATGCTAAATTCACATGCGAAGCGTGTCACAACATGACAACGGTCGGAGAAGAACCTGTATGACAAATCATGACTATAAAGAAAGATATTCTATTTGTTATCAATATTTTACATATGTGAGAATGAATGATAGAAGCATTGGTTTTACGAGCAAGAAGACGTTGCAAGAGCTATCTCCAATGGTCGGAGGTTCTCACTCAAGTCATCATGGTATTGACTGGTTGCTAAAAAAATAGAAAATACAATTATCCACAACATCATGGAAAAATCACAAGCAATGAAGAACTGAGAAATCAGATTCTTGACGATCATTGTCCTATATATACCGACACTATGCATCTATAACTTTCGCGCACCTACCGCCTTGTTGCGCCAGCGGAAGCTCTAACTCAGTAGGTCGCAAACTTCACACCGCTAACCTGCAAACACAATCACAAGTTAGCGTCCATGCATCACTTACTTTAGTTCTGGTTGGTCCGGACCGGAGCCGGACCGTCTCCCTAATCATCAAGCTCAGCAATCCTAAGTCCCGACTTAGATCCGCCTAAGTCGGTCCCAAACATGAGCAAGTCACAATATGACTTGGGGCGGACTTCCCATAAAGTCCAGGGTCCTAAACGGTGCCTCCAGCACACCTAGCGGCCCAACCGCCCGTGATGTCCGTCTGGGTCTAGGCTCCCGAACGGTGGTCTAACCCGCCGACTCGTTCCCTAGTCTTGCCCCAGCCCTTACATCGTTCCTAAGTCTAGACGTCCAAGTCTAGATCGGAACGTGCCCTGGGGGATCGGCGATCCCCCTGGGGATCGGGCTCAGTGCGATCGTCTGGGGCGGGGCCGCTGATCCCCCTGGGGATCGGCGGCCCCGCCCTCCTCTTTGGTCCCTGAAAATTATACCACAACCCGATTGTGGTTCGGCCATAACTTCCAGCTCGGAGGTCAGATCGAGGAGTGTTATATATCACTGGAAAGCTCTCGACGAGACCTTTCCAATGATACCTCACTCGCCTCGAGATCTTACGTGGAGCTCCGTCCACGACCTAAAACGTCCCTGGAGCTCCAACACTTAGCAGTTTTTCCGAAACCTGTGGTCCGGACCTAGGGTCAAACCCTGTGGTTCGTCTGCGTCTCGGACCCACGTCTCGGTCCCGCGTCTCGGACCCACGTCTCAGACCTATGTCTGAGACTCATGTTTCAGTCCGTTCCCAGACTCGCCCCCTTAGGTCAGCGTTCGTCTGGGGCCCTCTTGGGATAGGCCCTTATGTCCTAACCCAAGGTTCCAACCTTGGTTCAGAGAACCACTTAGGGTTCATCTGATCCTGACTTCCCGGCCAAGCCGTTAAGTCCTACTCGCAGCGTTCACAATCTAGCGCAAGTCCGCTAGGGTTCTGTTGTTCGCGTCTGCGCCCGATCTTGAGAATGAGGGGCGCGACACTCACCCCCACTTTGGAGGTTGATGCCCTCATCAACAATGATCCTTTAAGTTTACACCAAGTTCAAAATGGGTAGCCAACCCCTTGGCGTCAGAATTGCGTTCTGGTAGCTAACCCGCAATTCTCTTCTTGGCTTGAGTCTTAAGTTGTCGCTAGAACACTTAGAAAATTCCAACTAGTCTCGGGAAAAGCCTTACCTTTTTGGCTTACCCTAAACAAAACTAGTTGACAACTTCTAAACGTTCTACTTAAGACTCTAACTTGCAAACTATAAGTATTCACACCTACTTACAAGGTCCCCCGAAACTCACTTTCCGGTCGCAATCTGATTTGACTTAGACGCGCGACTAAGTTTACTTTGCAGTTAGAAAACCGCAAAGCAAGATCACCCCAAGCCCCAAGACAAGTATAAAATTTCGTACTTGCTTTGCCAACGCTACGGCAAACCTAAGTCTTGACATCAAGACTTAGTCTTGATTTAGATGCTTATCCAAACCAGCTTGCTTCCTAGGCATCTAATCAGAACTAGTCATAGCCATGCACTACCAATACACTTAGACAATTTTTCAAGAAACAAAATCTTTATTTCCAAACACAAGTTAAAGTACAAAGTCCATCGGCCCAATTCGCCTCAAGTTGCTACTCGTATGGTTCGTCGTTTCTTCACCCCTCGCTGGAAGGAGATGTCCTCATCTTGCTAACGCCCTTGTTGTCCTTGCCTCCGTTTGAAGAGGTCTAATACTTCGCTCGCATGTGCGAGATCTTCCTCTGGCACCCAAGTTGCTTCCTTCAAATGGTAACCACGTCATTTGACCAAGTACTCCATCCGGTTTGATTTGCGCCGAGAGCGCAAAATGGACTCCACCTCATATTCTGCTTCGCCTTGCACGACATCAGGTTGAGGCCTGAGAACCTGTTCGCGCTCGGGTCGCAAATCATCCTTGAAGTATTTCTTTAATAAAGAAACATGGAAAGTCGGATGCAACTGCCACTCGCGAGGAAGGTCTAAGGTATAGACGTCTTCGTGCGGATTCTTGACAATGACAAAAGGTCCCGCGAACTTCGATGAAAACTTCGCCGATATTTCCTTCGGAAGTGTGAAGTTTTTCGCACTTAACCATACTTCTTCGCCCACTTGAAACTTCACTTGCCGCCGATGCTTGTTTACCTGCTTTGTGTATCTTTGCTGTGCCTTCTCGAGGTTCTTCTTAACTTGCTCCTCGCGCCGCTGCATTACCGCCACCAACTCTTCAGCTGATGTTTGCTGTGTTCTTGGTCGTGCCGATGTAGAGCTCCCTGCAAGAGTCAAGTCAAGAGGCCCTTCTGGCTCACGTCCGTAAGCCAGCAAGAAAGGCGATTCGCCGGTTGCCGAATGCTTCGTGGAATTGTAGCAATACTCTGC
This sequence comes from Asterella californica, assembly GCA_036924285.1. Classification (NCBI taxonomy): domain Eukaryota; kingdom Viridiplantae; phylum Streptophyta; class Marchantiopsida; order Marchantiales; family Aytoniaceae; genus Asterella; species Asterella californica. The sequence continues at coordinate 17,450,493 of JAYKYS010000002.1, read as the reverse complement.
AAGACTGAGCCACTCCGCCCAATCGCTTTGGTCCGCGCTCACATAATTCCGCAAGTATTGATTCAGAACCGAGTTAACTCGTTCCGTTTGCCCATCTGTTTCCGGATGAAAGGCGGTACTAAATTTTAACTTAGTCCCCAATTTTTGGAACAAGTGTTTCCAAAAGGCACTTGTGAACTTAGAGTCCCGATCTGAAATAATACTCGGAGGTAATCCATGTGAACGCCACCAAGTATCTAGGAACAACCGAGAAGTCGTGAACGCTGTTGCAGTGTCCAAGGTCGGAGCAAACTTCGCTAGTTTGCTAAACCGATCAACTATCACAAAAATTGCATTGTATCCATTTGAGTCAGGCAGAGAGGTAATGAAGTCCATGCTAATGCTTTCCCAAGGTCGGACTGGAATCGACAAAGGATGAAGCAACCCTTGTTTCTTCTCATAAGAAACGCGGTTCGCTTGACAGGTTACACATGTTTTCACAAAGTGGGCAACATTGTCTTTCATGTGGGGCCAATAAAACTTTTTAGCTATCACTGCTAATGTGGACTTTTCTCCTTTATGTCCTGATAAGGGCGCATCATGACATTCCTTGAGTAACTTAGTCCGAAGTTTTCCTTGTCCCACATAAACCTGACTTTGCTTGAACATGAGTAAACCATGTCTTAGCTGCATGTTCTGCAACTTCACTCCTCGCTTGAGTTGTTCCAGGTACTCATTCGCTTGATCATCGCCCATGTAACCTTCACGTATTCGCCTCTCCAAATCTGACTCCTTAGGATACATAGCTCGCAAAATCTGTGTTGACGATGGAAGATATTCTTCCTTGCGACTCAAGGCGTCAGGAACCACATTGTCCTTTCCCGCTTTGTGGATCAATTTCACATTCATGAGCGCCAAGGTATCATGCCACCGTAGTTGCTTTGGCGTCACCCGATCTTGTGTCTCGAAGTACTTGAGCGAGATGTTATCAGTATACACTTGGGTCTTGTGAAGTCCCAAGTAATGCCGCCATTTCCTCAAGCAATGGACAACCGCAAACAGTTCCTTCTCGTGAGTCGGCCATCGACTCTCTGTCCCAGATAACTTCTTGCTTTCATACGCTACAGGTTTCCCATCCTGCACCAACACTCCGTCAATCGCATAGTCGCTCGCGTCCGTGTGCACCTCGAATGGTTTGTCGAACTCCGGCAGCTTCAATATTGGCGCCTTTGACAAAATAGCTTTGATCGTCTGAAACGCATCATCCACCTCCTTGGTCCAACTTACCTGTGCGTCTTTACCCGTCCAGTCCGTCAACGGCTTCGCGATCTTTTAAAACCCCTTCACATACTTGCGGTAGAACTGCACCAATCCTAAGAATCGCCGCATCCCCTTCACTGTAGTCGGAGGCTCCCAAGTCACAATCGCATCCACCTTCTGCATATCCGGGCCGACTCCTTCTGCACTAATTACATGTCCCAAGAAGTTAATGCGCTCCAAACCAAACTCACTCTTGTCAATGTTGGCAAACAGCTTATGCTCCCGCAGCTTCGTCAACACCACCCGTAGCTGCTCCGCGTGCGACTCCAAGGTTCTGGAGTAGATCAAGATGTCGTCGATGTAAACGATGACAAACTCATCCATCTCCTCGCGAAAAATTGTGTTCATCAATGTAGTGAACGTCGAAGGGGCGTTGCAGAGTCCAAATGGCATCACCACGAATTCAAACGATCCGTATCTGATTCGACAAGCGATCTTCTCAACATCTGGGTCAGCTATCCGGATCTGGTAATATCCTGACTTCAAGTCTATCCTGCTGAAGTACTTCGCACCCGCTAACCTATCAAAGAGATCATCTATCCTTGGCAAGGGATAGTTATTCTTCACCGTCACCTTATTGAGTGCACGATAATCTACGCAGAGTCGTAACTTCCCATCCTTCTTCTTTGCAAAAAGAACTGGGGCTCCATAAGGTGACTTGCTGGTTCGAATATATCCCCGCGCTAATAGCTCGCCGAGTTGTCTTTTCAACTCAAGGAGTTCCACCTGATTGAGTCGATAAGGGGCTTTGGAAGGTGGTTCTGATCCTGGCAAGACCTCGATCTTGTGATCCACCACCCGCCTTGGAGGTAACTCAGCAGGTAACTCGTCCGTCAAGACATCCTCAAACTCCTTAATCACTTCGCGAAGCACCTCCGAAAGTTTAGTCGCGTCTCCTGATGTTTCTTCTTGTCTGTCACCCGCCATCAAATCTGCAACCCGCATCAAACACATGACCCCGTCGTTGAAGTCCATCTGTTTGCCTTTGATCAAATTCACTGCAAAGTCATCAATTTTCCGCGCCTTCCGGATCAGCCTCACTCCCAGCTTCCGGCCTTTAACTCTAACGTTTAACCTTAAAGGTTTCCGCCTAAGTTCCACTTCAAACCTGTCCAAGAAAGTATTCCCCAAAACCGCATGGATATCATCCATTTCGCACACCGTGAAGTTCTCTGTGAACTCCAACTTCCCACCCACAAATCGTACGTCCAAGGCCACTTCAGAAGTTTGGTACGTCTTGCCCTTGGCAAAGCGTACCTGAATAGGCTTGTCTGCCTTGGAGGTAGACAAGCCCAACTTCTTCACCAACTTTGGACTTATGAAGGAGTGAGTCGCTCCTGTGTCCACAAGAAAAGTAACATCACGGTTAGCAACCTTGGCTTGTAGATACATCAGTCCTGGCGTCTTCTTCGTGGTTCTCAAGGTCACAGTCATCTGGCCCTCCAACAAGTCCTTTGCAACAAATGCATTCATGCTACAGTTACTAACCTTAGGTTTCGTACACCCCTTAGCAATATGACCCGCCTCGCCACAGTTGTAGCAAGTAAACTTAGCGCCATTGCCCTTCTGAGGTGTTTGCCCCTTAGGTTTTACTCCTGTTTGCTGCTGCTTTGCTGCCGGGGCAGAAGTATCCTTCCGATCCTTCTCACCCCCATCCCACTGTCGCTTGAAGCCCTTGTTCTTCTTTTGGAACTTGTCCGTGCTGCGTGGTTCAAAGGGTTTCTGCTGCTGGACTTCGTCGTCCCCAATTCGCTCCGCTAGCTTCAAAAGTTCGGCACTTGTCTCTGGTAGCTTTGGCATCCGAAAGAGAGCCTTCTCCGAGCTAGACTTGAGTCCCCCAATGAATATACATATCTTGGTCTCCTCAGTCCACTTGGAGAACGAATCCAGCTTGGCACTGAACTCGCGCACGTAAGCGCTTAAGGTCCCCGTCTGCTTCAGTCTCACCAACTCAACACCGTCCCGAATCCTTTGATACTTCGGAGTGAATCGTCCTGCAAGCAACTCCTTGAACTCCTTCCAACTAAGCGCCGAGACAGTCAAGGCATGCTCATCCCGGTATGCAGTCCACCAGAGAAGCGCATGGTCCTTCAGGAACGTAACCGCCGCTCTCACCTTGTCAGATTCCTTAGCCTGTTGCGTCTCAAAGTATAGATCCAACTCAGTTAAGAAATCCTTAACTTTGCGAGCCCGTCCTATACCTGAAAACGGGATCGGCAAATTCGTCTTACAAAGCTTCCTGGTAGACGAGGAACTTCCTTGGCCTGCCTCAAGCTCGGCGATACGTTTATCCCTGGAGGCCATGCCTTCCTGCATGGTCTTCATCATCTTGATGAGTTCCGCATACAAGGCTCCTTGACTGTCCGTGCCTGAATCGTTGGGTACCGTTGGCAAGACTCCATCTTGCTGCACCGATATCGCAGCTGGTACAGGGCTCCCTTGACGTTGGGGCGAAGGTTGTCGGTTGTCGTCTCCTGACTGTGCCTCGGGGCTAGCTCGAGTCGATTTGTTCCCGTTAGCCGCTCCTCGTTTCTTGGTCTTCCTCCTGGAACTCTGTCCGTCCTCGGCCATCGCTCCAAGTGTTCACCTAGAAACGTTGATCCGCTTCGTGTCTTGCGTCCCTCCTCAAGCGTCCAGCCTTCAGCCGCTACCTCAAGTTCTCGCTCACCGAAGCGTCGGCTCTGATACCACTTTTCGCGCACCTATCGCCTTGTTGCGCCAGCGGAAGCTCTAACTCAGTAGGTCGCAAACTTCACACCGCTAACCTGCAAACACAATCACAAGTTAGCGTCCATGCATCACTTATCTTAGTTCTGGTTGGTCCGGACCGGAGCCGGACCGTCTCCCTAATCATCAAGCTCAGCAATCCTAAGTCTCGACTTAGATCCGCCTAAGTCGGTCCCAAACATGAGCAAGTCACAATATGAACTTGGGGCGGACTTCCCATAAAGTCCAGGGTCCTAAACGGTGCCTCCAGCACACCTAACGGCCCAACCGTCCGTGATGTCCGTCTGGGTCTAGGCTCCCGAACGGTGGTCTAACCCGCCGACTCGTTCCCTAGTCTTGCCCCAGCCCTTACATCGTTCCTAAGTCTAGACGTCCAAGTCTAGATCGGAACGTGTCTCGGAACTGGCCCAGCCATCACCTCATGCCTCCAGAGTCCGCCCGCCGAACCCTGGGGTCGGGTGACTCGTCCTGGCCCACCCAGGCATCGAGCCCCCTTGATATATACTTCTGGGGATCGGCGGCCCCGCCCTCCTCTTTGGTCCCTGAAAATTATACCACAACCCGATTGTGGTTCGGCCATAACTTCCAGCTCGGAGGTCAGATCGAGGAGTGTTATATATCACTGGAAAGCTCTCGACGGGAGCTTTCCAATGATACCTCACTCGCCTCGAGATCTTACGTGGAGCTCCGTCCACGACCTAAAACGTCCCTGGAGCTCCAACACTTAGCAGTTTTTCCGAAACCTGTGGTCCGGACCTAGGGTCAAACCCTGTGGTTCGTCTGCGTCTCGGACCCACGTCTCGGACCCGCGTCTCGGACCCACGTCTCAGACCTATGTCTGAGACTCATGTTTCAGTCCGTTCCCAGACTCGCCCCCTTAGGTCAGCGTTCGTCTGGGGCCCTCTTGGGATAGGCCCTTATGTCCTAACCCAAGGTTCCAACCTTGGTTCAGAGAACCACTTAGGGTTCATCTGATCCCGACTTCCCGGCCAAGCCGTTAAGTCCTACTCGCAGCGTTCACAATCTAGCGCAAGTCCGCTAGGGTTCTGTTGTTCGCGTCTGCGCTCGATCTTGAGAATGAGGGGCGCGACAACAACCAAGGATAGAAGCTCATGACAAACAACAGAGGATTGAAGATCTATTTGAAATCACAGAGAGGTCTATAGTGATGATTTTAGCATCAGATTTGGGAGCTTTTTATATTTGTCAAGTTTTGAAAATCTTCACAAAGAATGAGGATGATGACCCACAGCAAGTAGATGTCCAATGGTTCACAACGACATCCACCGATCCTTACATTGGTAAGTATGATCCAGAAAAACGATGTAAAGAAGAGTTGTGTTATACAAACAGCAAGTAGATCTTTTCAATGTTTAAATCTTATCCTTCAATTCTGTTCTCACAAATATTGATAAACTATGAAAGTCAACTATATTACAAATTAAACAACAATTATTCTGATTAACACAGATCAAGCTGTGAAAGATGGAGAACAAAACACAACTAGAAGAAACGAAGATGATGTTGAACTTCCAAATCAACAAGATTATGAACCAAAGGAAGACCACATAAGAGAAGATAATGATAGATGGTGCAATTTTTAAGTAGTTGAACTACAATCGACTCAAATGTACTTTGTTTGTATCTTCTCAACTGCAATGTAATTCTTTCGAATCATCTTTCTGACAGGACATGTACAATTATGATTCTTTGATTGTAGAGCTCACATTGTTCACATTAAGTGAGATGTACATTATTGTTACAAATGACTCCAAACATATACATTGCACAAAGAGCGCATGAATGCTGACCGAAATCTTGAGAGGACATCTATGAAGTTCATGGATGTCTCGGTCTAATTTATCAGATTATTAATTTTAGAATACTCCATGCGACAAAAACATAATGTAACTCTTTAACCGGTAATAAATTTCATCATCTACGCACCGTAGATAATCCGTAGTCCAAAATTCTTATTATATCCCGTACATCGTGGTAATTAAGTACGAAAATAAAAAAATAAATCTGATATTGGATAATCGAGCATTGTCATTGTGAAAATACGCTATCTTCAAAACATTATTTGCGATAATATGCTTAAACAGATGAATTGATCAAGTTGTTAATTGTAGATTTTGTCATTCTTATTGTTTTGGGGATTTCAGTTCTGTGTTTCCTGAAAATCTGCAGAGAGTTCTCATTTTTGTTATCGCGTACCTGGTTGTCATTAGCGATTGTTATATGTCTCTTTTTAATTTTAAGATACCTATTATCAATGTAGTCTATGTCTAAATCGAGTCTAGATAGTGACTTTATATAAAATTTCCCGATACTAAATCGAGTGTAAATAGTTGTTTATCAGTTTCTGAACTTGCACAATGGTATATTAGTTTGTGGACCTAATAAACCGAGCCTAACTATGGTATATCTATTTTCTGAATCTAGACAGTGGTGTATAGAGAAATGATGGTTTATCTAATATAAGTCACTAACAAATATAAACTTTAAGGGAAAAACCATAAATGATTTATGTTTCAATCTAATTCCTTGTAGGCACAGGAATTTAATGCGAACCTCGCTAGTGTTATTCTTCATGTAAGTCAATAATCTTCACATAACTTCAGTTCCTTGCATATTGCAACGGGACCTTTAGTTTAAAGTGAATAAAATATGATTTTATATATTCGTTCCTCTACCTATTATATCGCAAAATTATCGTTTGATGAGGATGATTATCATATGTTAAGTTTAGAATCCGAAGTATTTAGGTTCAAGCTTTGAAGGTGTGAGAGTGTTTTAGGATTACAACTCGATCTATAGTGCATATGTAGAAGATAAAGTGATCTCCAATCTTTTTTCTCATTGGTCTATTATCAATCAAGTTCATCCAAGTTCTAAGGAAGGTTTTGCGGTTTCGGAGGTCTTTAAGAGAGTCATTCGTGGAGTGTGAGGTCTCGTTGGAAAGATCTTGAGTTGGGCTACAATCTGAAGGGGAATATCGATCCATTCCAAAATCTAAGTGTGGAGTTATTATCATTCAAAGTCTTGGAGATCGAATCTATATCTTGAGTGATGTTTCCGAGTGTCTCGGGAGTTTGAGAGATGATCTTTCAATATTGTCAAGGGGGTTGGATAGTTGATTCCGTGTTGGTTGCACTGATGTATAATAGTACACATTTGAGTTTGGGTTTGATCTCAAATTGTCGATTGAAGTTGACTGTAACAGTTGAGAGACAAAAATAAAACTATTTTGTTTTGATTCAAGGATTGAGTTGTTTCATGAGCATGGGATTGAATCTCTAAGTGAAAATTTTCAGGATTGGATTGTGCCCACCAGCTTACTACATGTGAAATTTTAGCTCATTTGGTTAAGAAAAGGTGTTGGGGTTGTGGATTTTAGCCACCGGAGTTTGTAAAGCTCATAAGTTAACATAGACGAAAGGCTTGGTCAATTTTTTAGCAAATAGTTTGGGGTCTGAAGCTAAAATTTCAGTGAGTAACAGTGAGGGATCAAAATAATTTCTTGTGAAATTTGATTCCAATTGGAAGTTTGAGGTGGGAGCAATAGGTTGCCAAAGTTCAGACTACAATGTGTTTGGTTTTGAAGGAGAGGAGAGATTTCACCTACATCTCTTGGTTGGTCTTGAACAAACAACTTGAGGTTTCAAGGTGGAACCTCCTAGAGGTACTCTTGTGAACGAAGCATATGTTTATACTGTATAGATCTTTCATGTACTTAGAATAAGATTGAATGCCCGGTTGTGTTATGTGGTGCACATGTGTTACACTTAAGGTCATGTTAGATCAATAGAAACCGAGACAAAGCTTGATAGATTGGGTAGTGAGGGCACGAAGATTTCATCGAGTTGGTCTAAGGTCTTGTCCTATCTCTCTACATCCAGACACCTCGTGTATTCTCATACCAAATTTCACGCTCTACAATAGTTCATGAACTCGACGTGAAACATTTGGGGTTGATATATACGTTTTTGGTTTTGCAACTGTAAGATGAGGCTCTAGAGTGAACTCAAAACTCGAATGCCCGTGGTGGTGCAATTCGCAGTCTTTATATAGTGAGAGGAATAGTACATGATAAGCTTCCGACCAATGCTCATCTCTCACGCGGATCGCTGATGTGGCTTACATGCAGCCTTAGATCTAGAACAACATCTAGAGATTCAGAATGAGCCACGTAGAAGGCCCGCTGGAAAGTTCTAGAAGCTTCTTTCTAGAAACTTCCTTCGGGAAGCTTCCCTGCTGGAAAGTTCTAGAAGCTTCCTTCTAGAAACTTCCTTCTGGAAGTTTCCCGGTGGACTTTTGGCGCACTCGTCTATTGGTAGAAGTACTATTTGCTGCATGTATTCTTCGGTCAACTTAGCCGTAACTAATTCTTATACCAAAGACTTCTACCAAACCAATTTCTCCTCTAGTTGATAAGTAGGACTCTACTTATTACAAACCTCCCCCCTTTTAAGAAGCAACGTCCTCGTTGCTCAACTGCTGTTCGAAAGCTTGCACTATGAGTGGGGCGTGTGCAAGATTGGTTGCAGGTTCCCATGTTGCTTCATGTAATGGATAGCATTTCCATTTGACCAAGTAATCTACCCGTTGATGACGAGTCCCACGAACATGTTTCTTCAAGATGCATTCCACTTCAAACTCTTCCTCGCCATCGATAATTTGAGGCAGTGGTCGCGACTCTTGCGAATTGCCAAATTGAGGAGGTCGTGGTGTATATCGCCGTAATAAAGACACATGAAAAACCGGATGAATCTTCATGTGGGGTGGAAGTTCGAGTTGATATGCCACTGCTCCAATTCTATGGAAACAGAGAAAGGCCCGATGAAGCGAGGGTTGAATTTACGACTGCCGATCAGAGTAAGGTTGGTTGTGGATAACTAAACTTGATCACCAATCGTGAACTCTTCATGCCGACGGTGTCCATCGGCATATTGCTTTTGCCGATTCTGAGCAACTTGTAGTTTCACCTTAGCTTTTTCCACTCTTTGTTGAATTCTTGCAACAAATTCATTGACAGCATCCACTTTGGTGTTGACTGACGATGTCGTGCCGAATCGTGTCAAACTTGCTGGTGTGAGAGGGTGTTCGCCATACATGAGATAAAAAGGCGTTTCACGGGTGGATGCATTGAGGGAGTTGTTGTAGGCAAATTCTACCAAAAGGAGTAAGGTGTCCCACTTCGCTTGCTCCTCCAGAGTAAAGGCTCGTAACATGTCCTCAATGGTGCGATTGGCTCTTTCAGTTTGTCCATCGGTCTGTGGATGATAAGCAGTAGACATGGCAAGTTTGGTCTTGAACAGACCAAATAGGGTTCTCCAAAACATGCTCGTAAACTGAGGACCTCTATTTGTTATAAGCACCCGCGATAGACCGTGCTGAGCAAAAATGGTGTTCAAATATATCTGAGCAAGTTGCGGTGCTGAGACGTCTTTCGTGGTCGGTCGAAGATGGATCATCTTGCTGAGCTTATCGACGAAGACGACTATGGAGTCAAAACTTGAGCTCGTCATGGGAAGTTCACACACTAAGTCCATACTAACATGTTCTCAACGTTTGGAAGGGATCGGGAGGGGTTGAAGGAGACCGGAGGGTGCTTGATTTGTAGCCTTATTTTGTTGACACATTGCACAACTCCGAGTGTATATTGCAACATCCTCTGCCATCTTGGGCCAATAGAACACTCGTTGGACTGCTTCCATTGTCTTTTCTGCCCCCATGTGTCCTACAATGGCTGAATCGTGACATTCAGTTAGTATGGTGGTACGTAGTTCTAGATCGTCTGGGATCCATAACTTCCCTTCATGGAATACCAAACCATGGTTGCGGGTGATGGTTCTTGAAGGTTTTGCTGCGACAGTCTGTGCATCCGATTTTGTGCCCTCGATCAATTTTGTCCAAAAGTCAGAATTCACCTTGACTTCAGAGACTATGTTATGCACCATAGGCATGCGGGTTAATGCATCAGCAATTTGCTTCTTGTCCTCAACGTACGTGATGATCATATTGAATCGCTGTCTCCATTCTGCCCAACGGATTTGTCTCTTTGAGAGATCCTTCTGCGTCTCCAAATAGACTAAAGGTTTGTGGTCTGTCTCGACCACAAAAGCCTTCTCCCCTAGATAGTGCTTCCAATGCTTAGTAGCGAGAACTATCGCCAATTCTTCTCTCTCGGTGGTGTGATAGTTCTGTTCTGCTGGTAACAACTTCCGAGAGAAGTATGCAATTGGATGCCAACCATCCTTCCATTCTTGCTGCAACACCGCCCCTACTGCCGTGCTTGATGCGTCCGTTGCTAACTTGATAGGTTTTTTTGGGTCGTACCATTTGAGAATCGGAGCATGTAGTAGCGCGGCTTTCAATACTTGAAAACCTACTTCTTGCGCTGTTCCCCACATCCATTTCTTGCCTTTGCCTAACATGGCAGTTAGTGGTTGTGCAAGCTTGGCAAAATGCTTAACAAATCTACGATAAAATCCTGTCAATCCCAGGAAACTCTTAAGTTGGGTCTGATCTTCTGGAGTCTTCCATTGTTGGATGACAGCTATTTTATCGGCCATTACTTGTATGCCTTCTGCACTCACTCTGTTGTCCTAAGTAGTCCACCTCCGTCTTGCCAAATTCACATTTTGAAATTTTGACGTACAGTTTATTTTGACGGAGTACTTGGAGAACCTCTCTCAGATGGTGCACATGGTCTTCCATAGTTTTGCTATAGACTAGGATGTCGTCAAGAAATACAACGACTGATCTGTCTAAGTACGGACGGAATATGTCATTCATCAGGCCCATGAAGGTGGCCGGTGCATTTGTGAGACCAAATGACATTACTAAGTATTCGAAGTGACCATACCTTGTTCGAAAGGCAGTCTTTTCTACATCTTCATCAGCGATTCGAATCTGGTTGTACCCGCTCCGTAAGTCTAGCTTCGTGAAGTACTTTGCTCCTTCGAGTTGGTCGAACAAGTCATCCATCCGAGGTAGTGGATACTTATTCTTCACCGTTTGTTGATTGAGTGCTCGGTAATCGATGCACATCCGTAGGTTGTTATCCTTTTTCTTAACAAAAAGGACTGGAGCTCCATATGGTGACACGCTGGGCTGGATGAACTCTTTTTGTAACATCTCCTCGATTTGTGCCTTGCACTCCTCCAATTCATGTGGCGCTAGTCTGTATGGGGCCTTACAAGGAGGGGTGCTCCCTGGAATCACCTCGATTTTGTGATCAATCCTTCGTTTTGGTGGTAACCCTGAAGGAAGATCATCGAGAAAGATATCCCCATATTCTGCTATCACCTCTGTCAAGCTTTCTGGAATCTGCCCGTCGAGTCGTGCACTCGGGACTTCTCTTATTAAACCCAAAAAACAAACATCGCTGTTACGTATAGCACTTGTACCTATTACATACAAAGGCAAGTTCTGTCTTCGAGATCTCACTCTATCTCCGAAGATTTTCCACTGTTTGGTTTTCACCACTTTTCTTCGTCAATCCACTTCGGGATTATACTGCTCCATCCACGGCATACCGACCCAGGTGAGAGTACTAATCGATCCTGGTGCAACAGAGAACTTTTTGTCTCGATCGACTGCTATGAAGTTGGGAATGGAGTTAGAAAGTGATGAGAGTGAAGAAGTGGAACTGTCCAATGGACAGACTGAGAAGATTGAATCCTTACCTCGAAAGATAGAACTTACTTTAGACGAATATCGTGAAGATATTGAGTGGCGAGTGATCACATTAGCCCGTTATGATGTCATCCATCCGTGACAATCAATTGCGCATTGTTTTTTGTCAATCTCCTTCTCCTTCCCTCGCCTTTCTTCTCCCTCCTTGCACCAGTAAGGCCGCGAGGTGCATTTACTGGTGTTCTTCGTTTCCCAGTCTTGTCTCGGTTTCTTCACTTCCTTCCGTCTTGTTCAGATGATTCAGAGGTCGACGATATGAAGGTCTTGGATCTCTAGGAAAACGATTTCGGCAATTTGCAGCTATGTGATCGAATGGCCCACAGCTGTAACATCGACGTTGCTCGAGTTGAGGTGTAGCATTCTTGACACCTTCTCCTCCAGGAGCTCCTTGACGTCTTTCTTCTGGCCGCCCTCGACGATCTCCACCTTGAAATTGTCGTGGCTGATAGTGGATGTTGCCTAGCTCCATGGGTGTCGGACCGTTTGCATATGGGATTTCGGATCTATTCTGATGATTTGGTGGAATCATCACTTCTCCTCCTAATGCTCCAGCAATTCTCTGAGCGCAAGCGATGGCCTCAAAAACCGTGAGTGGGTTTTGCACCATTACTTCTTGTCGAATTCTTTCCTTCAACCCCCTCTTGAAATTATCAAGAGCCTCCGCCGGACTCATATCAGTGATTGCAACTTGCAAGTCGAGGAAGGCTTCTACATACTCTTGAAGGCTTCCCTTCTGTTTCAATCCCCACATCCTCGTTCGAGCCATTTGCACCGAATCCACAGATTGGAAATTCTTCAACAACCTTTCTTGCATTGCAGTCCATGTGACTGTTCTCTCTTCCGTCAACACCGATCTCTCCCATGCATCATACCACGTGAGAGCTTTATCGGTCAAGTAGCCACACGCAAACACTCCCGCTACGTGGTCCGTGATTTGCGTACTGAAAAGTCGCAAATATCGATTCATCCGAGAAATCCAATTCTCGACTACTCCCATAAGTCGTTGACCTTTGTACGGTTCAATGTTACATGTCTTCTTCATTCGTAGTAACAGGGCATCTTCATCATCGACTGGAGCTCTAACGATTTGTGCCACGGGTTCCCTTGGTGCAGCTTGCTCTCCCACCACCGGTACTCCTTGAGACGATCCTCCTCTTGCAACGTTTGTCATACTCTGATCCTCGAGGTTCAGCATTTTGTTCTGTAATGCTTCAACCGTCATCTTCATCTCCCGAAATTTGGTCAGCATGCCTTGCATTAGTTCCTGCATCACCAACTCTGGGTTTGGAGGTTGTTGTTCCACGATCGCTCTCTCTCTCGCTCTCTCTCTCGCTCTCTCTCTCTCTCTCACGTCACGTAAGTTTCAAGCTTCTCCTAGTACAGAGTTATGACGACCACTCGGAAACGTTCGTATACTACAGGTACTACAAAAGGGACAGGAGAATCAATTATCTCGCGGTAGAAATCCTCACCAAAATTTCTAATCACAAACTCTCGATGTAACGATTTCGGTCTGCAGACATAGCGGATCTCCACCCACGTGTGAAGGGAACAGGAGCGGGTAGGTTTAGATCCATGCTCACTAAATCAAGATGTAGACGGTCAAATCCCAACTAGATGCATATGTCACTATTGGAAGAATCACCGGGACTGGCGAATTCATCACTTGACCCATGAAATCCTCACCGAAATGATAAACAAGATACACTCGAAAATGCTCTCGACGCATATACATACGCTTGATATGGAAAAGATTTAAGAATGATAATTCTGGAGCTGGAAATCTACCCCCATCCATCACATAGCTCTCTTGATCCTTTCAGCGCACTCAGAGTTCCAATTGCTAGGTACCTCGATCAAAGGTCCTTCTAAGAGGGGTAATACGCTCTCTTAGAGTTTCCTGCTCTGATACCATTGTAAGATGAGGCTCTAGAGTGAACTCAAAACTCGAATGCCCGTGGTGGTGCATTCGCAGTCTTTATATAGTGAGAGGAATAGTACATGATAAGTTTCCGGCCAATGCTCATCTCTCACGCGGATCGCTGATGTGGCTTACATGCAGCCTTAGATCTAGAACAACATCTAGAGGTTCAGAATGAACCACGTAGAAGGCTCGCTGGAAAGTTCTAGAAGCTTCTTTCTAGAAACTTCCTTCTAGAAGCTTCACGGCTGGAAAGTTCTAGAAGCTTCTTTCTAGAACTTCCTTCTAGAAGCTTCCCGGCTGGAAAGTTCTAGAAGCTTCCTTCTAGAAACTTCCTTTTGGAAGTTTCCCGGTGGACTTTTGGCGCACTCGTCTATTGGTAGAAGTACTATTTGCTGCATGTATTCTTCGGCCAACTTAGCCGTAACTAATTCTTATACCAAAGACTTCTACCAAACCAATTTCTCCTCTAGTTGATAAGTAGGACTCTACTTATTACAGCAACCATGGATGTTGAAAGCTTGTCTTAGTTCATAGATGAGGCTTCTTCGTCTGGAGAGGCTTCAAAGATGATCAAGCTTTCGTGGTTTGATATGCGATTGCTTGAGACATTCACGTTGATAATGCAACAACAGCAAATCGTTGAACTGAAAGAGGCAATGACTATCAAAGCTTTGCAATCTATTGTGGGTTTGCTAGATCAGTTTGACAAGAAGAACATCTCCAAGTACATGAAGTACTATTTCTCGAGAGATGAAGTTGAGTAAGGTGCCGGAGAGGAAACGAAGAGTACATTTGAGCTTGTTGTCATACTGGAGCCACGAGAGCATGTGAAGTAGGTCATCCGATCTCATGGTCCTGCATGAGAAGAATTTACTCTTCAGCTAAAAGAAAAGTATTTTTTAGAGGATGCAGATCGAGTGACTAAGAAGTCATTCATGGAGTGGATAAGCAAACCAAATAAAAGACTTTTTGTCATAGAGCTATTTTGAGAGTTTGAGAGACAATTCTTTCAATTATCTCAGCTGGAGAAGCTCACATTGGAGAACTACAAGGTGGAGTTGTTTCTGCAAGCAGCTAACAATGAGCTACAGAGGGAGTTGGAGCTGCTTCTCTGCTTCTGTCAACTGATTGGCAAAAGATTTCTGAAGTAGTGGGTGTACTTGTCAAGCAAAAGTATCGGAGAGAGAAAGTGGTGGTAAAGCAAGAAGTGAGATCATCGTTGATCATATTACCTAGTAGGCAATCTACAATGCATAATGTACAAGCACTTATTGTGCAAGTGTCTCTTGTTTCGTTTCCTATTGTTCTTATCTTTATAATTGCATCGCAAAAAGATGCAATAGAGAAATTGGTAAAAGAGATAAGAGACTTGAGATTAAGCTAGCAAGGTTAGAGGAGAAGGGAGGAGCACCTGAGAACAAACTCGCTCCAAGGCAAGAGTATGTCCGGAGATGTATTTGATGCCATAGCATTGAACATCATCGGAAAGAAAACAAAGACTTGCTGACAAAGAGTGATTTACTAGAAGGAAGAGACGATTGGCTTGAAGGACACAAGTGAGATTATCAATACTAACTTTGGTAAAGGAGGCATGAGATAGATCTTAAAGGATTATCTTTCACAGCATGTTGAGACATCAGTAGAGATTGCTACCTATGGGGTTGAGGTAGTAAAAGATAGAGATGGTACTTTTGAAAAGTAGGTAAAGGCGAGTGAAATATGGAGTCATGATGTGTCACAATGAAGAAAGAGAAAATGACACGGGACGAGTTACTCAAGGTGGCCACGGCAATTAGAGGTGCTACTGGACGATTTTAATGGATACAATGCTGTACATGATTACTTGGCCAAGAGCCAACATGAGGCGCTCATGAAAGAGAAGCGTACGAGAGATGATGTTGGTCCCAACGAGGAGAGAGGTACTCCTAAGAGACAGTTACGCTGGAGCTCCAACATCAGATTTATTCTCTAAGGATAGATATTGTACTTTGATATCTATAATATCAACTAGTCCCAAAAAATTTAATGTGTTGCAATTGAGAGTGCAAGAGATATCAAACTTCAATATCTTGAAATTATTCAACTTTGGGACATATATGAAGTTTAGAAAATGCCAGATTTTCTCTGCAGATATATATCAAACTTCTGTATTTATTAAGTGACAGAGAATCAACAAACATAAATTTGTTGCAATAGAGCATGTAAGACATATCAAACTCTGATATCTTGAAGTTATTCAACTTTCGAGCATATACTAAGTTGAGAAAATATTAGATTCTCTTTGAAAATAGATATCAAACTTCTATATCTATAAAGTCATAGAAAATCAACAAACATAAATATGTTGCAATAGAGTGTATAAGAGATTATTCAAGTTTTGAAACATGCACAGTTGAAAAAACACTTATTCTCTCTGGAGAGAGATATCGTACTTCTATATCTACAAAATCACCTAGAATCGACAAACATAAATCTGTTGCAACAGAACGTGTAAAAGATATAGAACTTCGTTATCTACATAAGTCAATCTACTTTGCACAAATGTTTCTCAAATCCATCTAGTGTGATCCACGATGAGAGATATGCGTTCCTAATGACTTAAGATATCGGTGTTTGATATCTCTTTCAATAACAGTGTACACTATCATATATCAAATGACAGTAGATATTGTATCTCAATATCTATTCATAATCCTCGATAGTCTTCTTACGCTCAAAGGTTCTTCAGAATTGACAAAACTCAAACGCTTTACATTCAAGTACAACCGAGTGCTTCAACTACCACATGTTTATGATGGTGATATCGTATTTGAGTTACCACCGGTCGATCATCAAGCTACACATGGAAAGAGTGACTTCATAGCAAGAATGGACAAGGATAACGACTGCTATCTATGGAAAAAAATGACAATCAAGTCGACGTGAGTTGGACCTAAAGATCGTTACACTATCACGACAGTAAGATGCGTTAGAGCTCTACAATATGCTCTACAATATGTGAACCTCAACTGTCTATTTGACTGTAAGGAGGGAAACCCTAATGTCCGAGATTGACTTGGATGACATCACTTCCAAAAAACTGCAAATCATTGGGGCATTACTTCTTGAGGATAGGCACTCATGTCTCCACATGCTCATCCACAACGCATCAAGACATGCGTCGCCAAGATGTTCTATATCCTACCATCTAGCAAAGTCTCTTCACAAGAACAGTTGATGTGTACGGTGGACTTAGGAGGGGGAGAGCATTCTGGCATGCGTAGCTTTCACACATGCATTCGCACTGCAAACCTGGGTCCGATCCCAAGTTGTACAATATCTGGAATTAGATCAAAACTCTGGCTTCGGTCGGTCGACCTCCTAGCTACTCCATCCAACTGGAGCCACTGCACATCTATGAGTTACGCTCGTATTTATTCCAATTCAGTAGCTGTTCTATAAATTCTTGGTGCTAACTGTGAATGGATCCAATGCATGGACACGGGATGCACCACTGAGAAAAGCAAAACTTCATGACAAGACCAGCAGACCTTCATGCATTTTGGATGATGTGTGACATAACTAGAGCGCGTCTGCTTTCAGTTACAACAGATACTTCATCTACTGTAACCGGAGACCGTTTGATTCATCGCAGAAGTCCCCTCCATCTTTTACATGTCTGTTGGACAGCCTCGACCCCTGGTGATAACATGTTCTTCCAGATCATCCACAAGCTTCCCGGTTTCGACTGCCATCTCTCCTGATTGTCAAAGAAATTCCACAAAAATACCATTCCGCACGTCCGAAGATCTCCTTCCTGCCGGACTCACATTAGGACTGCACCTGAACGGCAGTATATTATCCCGATACCGCACTACAGTTGTGAGTGCACTTTGGAAAGGCTTCTAACCTCTACGGCACGATTGAGTGACTTTAGGCACAATCACGTTCTCTTCATCGGGATTTAGGGCTTGCTTTAGACTAGCGGTATTTCAGGAACCACTGGTCATCTTCTTGCAGTTTTCTCGGGACGCAACTAGAGTAAAATTTGTCTTATTCTGTACTACAATATAGGTACCATTATCCTCTTATGTTATTTTTTCCAAAGTTTATGTCGAACAGATTTTCTTGTAATACGTTTACTCAGTCCTATATTGGATTCCACTAAATAATATGCATGCAATATACACTGTCAATAAATATCTAATCCTTCCTACATTGAATTAACCTCACATTGAATTAATGCATTAATGATTGTAGTTTCTCAGACTTGTATCTTTTGAAGCACGACACCCTACTCAGGACTTATGGTCTATCTTGCTCTCCTCGTGTTTCCATGCATGGACTAATAGATAATATTTATGTATATATTAATTATTTACATCCACTTGATATATATATAGCAAAAGTTTTCAGAAGTTCATCCAGCATGCATATTCAACTTCGGAGAACATTTGCTCGCTTGTTGTTATCACTAGAAGATAAAGATATTAAACAAAGTCATAAACCAAGCTAACAGGTTGATCAAAATATTTTTATAAATATTAAGTGTTACCCCGCTCAGATGCATCAGAAGACCCAGATATAAACCATATGGGGAGCATTGATAAATGCACTCTCTGAATATATGAGAGATGTTGATTACCACCAGAGCACATTTATTTAATTGCCTAACCCTTCTCGAGGTAAGAGTTAGATAATAATCAAAACCTTTGCATATTTGCCTTATAAAAATACGCCAAAAACTATATGAACGAGAGTGTGACAAGTCAAAAGATAGTTTTACTAAAATTTAATTTATTACCTTATTTTTCTTGGAGGAAAAGTGAGATGATATCTCATATATATGGAGAAAGTGATTATTATGAAGGAAGTTTTAAGACTTAGATATATTATTACAACATTTTCTGCTAAATAATATGCATGCTCGATGAACTTTTGGTAACTTTACTCCTTTAATGATATAAAAAATTATATAAGTGTTAAAATAAATTTATATATTAAATAGATAATAATAATAATAATTTATAAATATTAACTGTTAATCCATGCTTGGAAACACGAGAAGACTGGGATATAAACCATAAGGCATGAGTAGACTGCTGCGCTACTAAAGATATAAGTCTGAGAATTTTTAAATTATTTATTTAGCTATATTGAGTTTAGTTCATTACCTAATCTTTCCTTCCAGGTTAAGTAATAAATTAGACCCCTGGATATTTGACTCCATCGAAAGTATGGAAGAGGTGAATATGCAGGTGCTCTGAACAATGTACATGCGATGAATATATCAGCAAATGTACATGCGATGATTTCATGAAGATTTTCTGTTTGTAATAATATATCTAATTTTAACTTCTTTGCATATTCACCTGGAATCATTCGTTCTGAAATCATTGACTTTGCATGCATATTCACTCTCTTCCAAGTTCAGAAGAAGGCAATATGCATTATTTTTAATTTATGTTCTAATTTTTCTGAGAGAAATTAAGTCATAATTAAAGGATTTCAAGCGGAATTGAATGACTCTTTGACTGAACATTGTGTGGTAACATGAAAATGCTCGTGGGTACTCCACTTATGGGTTTTCTCCCTTCCCGTAACATATACAGTACTGCATGTAACAGAGAACTGTTTTTAGATATTTAAATTTAATAATTTAAATTAAGAAACTTTATTTTTAATTTTATTCTCAGTTTTTTCTGAAATCTGTTTAGCTTGGTTCTGAGTTTGTTTTAAAATCTACATCCAGCTCTGGTTCTCATTTTGTTCAAAAATCTATGTTTTATTCTACTAATGTATTTCTCAGTAAACACTAAACCAATTGCTAGCTAATGATTTATGTAATTTTCTGAATATGTTAACATTTGTTTTCTTCTTCTCCTTGACCAGAAGTGCACTTTGCATGCATATTTCAGGCATGCATATTCACCCCCTTCCGAGTTCAGAAGAGGGGGCATGCCGTTTAATTGAACACCTAACCCTTCTGGTCGGAAAGGTTAGGTATTAAATCAAATGCCGATTAAATTATTTATTATTGAGTACAGTACCCGCACTTGTACCTCTTGAAGCACGACAATCCACACTAGCCTTGTTGGTTTTTTCCTGCTCTCCTCGTGTTTGCAGGCATGGGCTAACAGAACATCTATGGAATTTTTTAATTTTTTATATCTTTTTAGTACATATATTTTATTTAACACTTATATAATTCTCTGTTAATAAAAGAAGAAGAAAAGTTCCCAGAAAGTTCATGTTGCATGCATATTTCTTTCTTCCATCTTTGCAAAAGAAAGATTAGGTAATAATCAAAAACTTTTGATAAAATGTATTCTGGTGATGATCAGGTCGACTCTGATGATCCCGTATATGTACGTATTCAGGCATGCATATTCACCCTCTTCCGAGTTCGGAAGAGGGGGCATGCCGTTTAATTTAATACCTGATTAAATTATTAATTATTAAGTACAGTACCTGCACTTGTACCTCCTGAAGCGCGACAATCCACACTAGCCTTATTGGTTTTTTCCTGCTCTCCTCGTGTTTGCAGGCATGGACTAATAAATAATATCTCTGAAACTTTAATTATTTATATCTACTTAGATCATATATTTTATTCAATACTTATATAATTCCTTGTTAACAAAAAGAGAAAAAAATTCCCAGAAAGTTCATGTTGCATGCATATGTACTTTGGGGAGTGAGTACGTAAGCACTTCCTTTATGGTTTATTTTTGGGTTTTTCGCGCTTCCAGGTCTAGCTAACATTTAACATTTAAATAAATTTTCAACTTGGTATAGATTTTCGCTGAACACTTATATATTGTCCGGTAACAGCACGGGAGCAAAGGTTCCCAGAGTTGACCTTATGCGTAAGGACATACTAACTAATACATACAAACCGTCCTGAGGAACGGAGAAAAATCTATTTTGTGCATTCTTCGAAACCGCCTCTAGATTGTATAATAAAGACGGTTCATGGGGAAAAGCCAGTTAGTTTTGCCACGTAGGTATAAAATCATAGCCACGTAGATTTGATGTTTGTTGAAGCGTACAGAAACCACCTTCTAGATTTAGCGTCGAGACAAGTGTGAAATGGGTTTGGACCGTGGACCGTGGATGACTCTCGATATCAGAAATCAGTCAGGAACTCTCAGTGCGCAGATATGTAGAATGGACTAAAGTGGTTTGTTATATACAAACTGACTTCCATTGAGTTTCATTTCAGTTCTGTGTGAGCTAATATACATACAAAGCGTACTTCTGCAAACTGAAAGGAAAATGATAACCAAAAATCAAGGGGTTAATCTTACTGTTTTCCAGAAATAGATAACACACTATATCTTCGTGGTTTTCCAGAAATAGATAATACACTATATCTTCGGAAACCCTACTGTTTTTCAGAAATAGATAATATACTATATCTCTCTGTATATAACAGGAACTGTGTGTACTGCGTTGGAAACGAGCTGGGCTTAGGGATGAGATGGTGGGGGTTCGAGCCTCTGTGCAGGCAGGTAGAGCTATAATGAAAAAAAAATATTGTATCTCCTCGGAGGGGTGTCTTGGAATTTAATTAATCTGAAAATAAACTGAAATGATTAGTGAGGTGTCATTTGAGGTGATAATTTGACGTCAGAGAAATTGCAGAGGACTTAGAGGGGTAATTGAAAAATTAAAACAGAGTTAGAGTAATTGAAAGGACTTAGAGGGGTAATTAAAAAATTAAAACAGAGTTAGAGTATTCCAAGAAGACAGCTGATTGGTTGTGAAGAAAAATAATATGTTCAGGAAATGCAAAAGTGCTGTAATACTTGAACTGAACTGTGGCTAGGCGCATAATATACATGTGTGAGCTAATACTGTCATTTGGAAAAGAATAAACGCTTTCCTTATTAGTCGATAAATGCATGTTCCTATTTAACCTATTATAATAAAGTAGCTTTCCTAATTAGTCGATATTATATGTTCTTACTGGTTTTATAAAATACAAATTTTTATCAGATTCTTTAAACCGCGTGGACAGTCCACAAAAACATCTCTAAAGCAAGTGGGGCACATACTACATGATAAATATCGTTGCGCTCATTTGTACAGCAGAGTTGATGTACATTACTACAGGGAACATCTGAAAATAGGAGTTAAACAAATTCCACGATATGGCACATTGGGACCATATCCGGCTGTCATGCGGATCACGTTCGGTTTGAAACGTTCTTGCCTCCGAAGGCATTAATTAATATTGAAAACGAGGAGTCCCAAGAGGGGCTAGTAGGGGTATCATTACCAGGAAAAAGATTCCCGACCGGGCACTAACCTAAGCATTCACCAGTACGCTACCACAGTCCGTTGTGAATCTCCCTATAAAACTTGACCGCTGATAAACCCGTTCCTGCCTGTCTCCAACGACTTCTTGGGCGCCCGACATTAGTGCAGTTCCTGGGGTTGGCATAACGTTCAGGTATTTTCGTGGGTGAGGTCCTCAGGCTGCCGGTCGATTTCCGAACTAAAACGTGGGGAGACGGTGATAGTGCGGGTGATGGTAGGCTAATAAAGGGAATAAAAGTTAAGCAAAAGGATTCTCGGACGTCCGGATGAACATCCAAAGTGTATAATTGCCTAGGGCACGGAAAAGGATAAGCGTTAATTATAATTAATAAAAATAACTGATTTAGAGATGATTAGAGGTGACAAGTTTTAGTTTAAAAATAATAATCAGATATGTAGTTGAATCTAAACAAACTGTAAAATAGAAAAGTGAGAAGGGGAACTAAAGTGTTAGTTAAATTTAGTATATTAAATTTAGTATTTTATTAAATAGTTAAAATTAAATTACTAAAATTAAAATTTATAAATAAAATAAATTTTATATTATACACATGGTTACTTTGATTTGAAAACTCATAAATAGAGGATGAAGAAGTATTTATTTCGACGTATAAAACCTAATAAAATAAATATATTATTTTTTGTTAATGTTAATTTATGCAATAACTCTTCCAAGAGGAAGAGTTATTGCATAAATTAACACGTTTGCATATTTTCCCCTCTTCCGAACTTGGAAGAGGTGAATATATGCAAAGATGTACACAGATATGAGAAAAGCCAAAGATTCTAATCATGACACGCTCTAATGCTTTCGGTTCCGGGATACCTACTCGGTTCAGTTTCGATATCTAATCACCTTAGACCGGAGATGCTATCTATTTAAGATTCTCCGAGAGAATCTTAAAAATATTCTGAAATGACACCCTCTAGTATTCACTCTCCCGGAGGTGCCGCGTCCTTCAGGAGCTAGCTGGCAGCTAGACGGAGGCACAACAGGAGGCCTGATGGCCAGAAGCGGACCCACCAGATGGAATGCAGGACTGCAACCAAGAAGCAATCCAGTTTGAACTCGCCTGTCAGAAATTCCTGACATGTATGACAAAACCTGAAGAGTATGAGTCCCAGCGCTCGGGGTAAAAAATTTCGGTAACCGGTAATTATCCGACGGTAATAAATGAAACCGGTTTTTTTCAGTCATTTATTAATTTTACCGGTTTTTTTAACGACTAACTTGTCGTTTTGTAAAATTTCAACCAACAAATTATCCGGCTCAGCCTCATTTCAACCCGACTTTTCAGAATTCCAACCGGTTGAAAATACAAAGAATGCCGGTTAACCCCGAGCCCTGAGTATGACGCGCGAGTCAAGCGGAATGGAATATGAGGAACTCACTGTTTCGAGTTGACAAGAGCCGAGATCCAAACTAGAGTTTAGCTTTACAACTGGAGGTTTATGTGACTTGCTTCGTGCTCTCGTGATTCTTGAAAGCATGTGAACGCAGACGTTTCCAGATGTCGTGAAATGAACTCCTTCACAAATGGTAAAGACTTTGCATATATACTGGCGAAAAATTCTGGCTATACCTCAGCCGGCTGCAGACAGTAACAGTCGGTTGCAAATGACATTCTCCCGTCGTTGCGATCAAGATCGTCCGTTACGGTCCATCTCGCATAAGCTCTAGATCTGAATATCCATAACCCTCGGCCTTACTACAGTCTCGACGTGAGATATGAACTTCAGTTCTACTAGACAATCTCCACGTCTTAAAGGTTTCCAGAACGTCCGCGCATTCAGTCTTCCACTTTATTGTCAATTCGTGTGTGCAGAGGTAATGCCTGTGGGGTGATTGCAATTGGCGATATCGCCGCTGGATTGCGGTAGAAAAGCGATCGATCGACTTTGCTGTAACTAAAGAGGATTGATTTGAAGATCCTAGTCTTCAGTTCGGCGTTGCGTTTGAGGAGTTCGTTGCCGTGTGGTGAGGCGGAAGTTAAAAGAAGTTAGTACGTAGCGCTCGCGATGCCGGCCGGCACGGTAAAAGTTAACTTAATAAGCGCTGCTGCACTCTGGGATTCGGAGTGGATTGGTATGTGAAACTCTTGAACACTGTATTTGCTTCTAGCTTCTGCCGGCCGGCCAAATTCGTACAGCATAGTCAAATTCCTGGACGATTACACTTTCAGCTTTGAAATCCATGTATGCCCCCAGGATCGGTCGGAATGAGGAAATATTAAATCTGCAGCAATATTGTTAGTGATGATGATTAAGTACTGTACCGGCCGAGCTCTTCTCCTTGTGCAGGAAAAGGGGATCCCTATGCTGCTATAACTTGCGGAAACCAGGAAGTCAGGAGCAACACCGCTACAAGTAATGTTATTGTGTATATTACCTTGTGTGTTAATCAACGGCACATGTTTCTTTCAGTTTGCATGTTGTCAGAAGATTACTTGGTATACCGAGGAATATAGCTTTGTAGGTTGTCCACGTAACTTGAACTAACCTGATTTGAGTCTCCGAGTCGTCTGTTTTCATCGACGTGTTCTAAAGTCACTTGGGCATTCAGTCTCAAGATTCTTGTTTCCACTCGGGGTTTTTACAATCCGGATTGCAAACGCAGTAATTTTCAGTACCTTGACATTTTTCTGCAACTTGGCGCTGTTTTCACTGTTGACTGCATCCAGATCAAGGCTCCAAACCATCTTGGAACCAAAAATTCCATTTCTATGTTGATGACAGCATTACTGAGATACAGATCAAAATCTACAATGAAAACGCTTTACAAACAGATGATGTTATCGGGAGTGTCACGTAAGTCATACTAACCAGCAACCCTAGTGAAGCTTGGTCGTAGCTGTAATTGAAGGTGAAGAATTCGGAGCAGTCGTCTTGCATTCATGAAACCCAGAGATGTCAACAGTGACGCTGTCCTCAAGAAAAGCTCCTCAACAAGTACGAACGATTGCGTGTTGGAGCTGCAAGCTGGACATTATCTTAAAGTCCGGATCATGCGTTGATGGACACTTACCGTATACTACTTGTTTGTAGCATTCCCTTGACCCATGCATTTGCCGACAAAAAGCTGCCAGTTACAAGCTACAGTCTTGAACCTCGGGGAGACGTTAACCTTCAACTGTCGTATTCTCCCAGGGTACTACTATCAATACTCCTCTCAGATTCATTTCTCTTCATTTTCCTTCTGTCTAGTCTGTGAACTGCTGCGGAACTTCTGGGAGGCAACATCCATGTGTATGGCCATGACGTGTTCTATTCAGCCAAAACATGACCTTTGGTCATTCGGCATCTGTGAGACTCTAAAATTTCTGTAGAGAAATGTTCAAAATTAAATGTTCCAGGAACTCTTCGAGTGTTTCCTGTATGCTGACGAAGTCATTCTCGGTCGTTTTCATTGTGGTTATACCTCAGTGCACGGTTTCGTACTTACTACCTACTCTTGTACTCGTGTGTCCTGGCTGCTTGTCGATGCTGATCATGAGGTACGTATCTGAAGGCCTAACGGATTTCCTGTTTGATCGCTGCAGATAAAGCCGGCCATTCGAATGACAAAAAGCTTACCTGGGCCCTACAGTGTAGAGACACACTCCAGCCCTTACGTTCAGAACCAGACTCCGGCCACTTCCCAAAATGAGTACTATAATGGACCATATGGAAATCATGCCGACCGAGTGAGTTCTCCAAGACCGGATCTAGAAGCCGAAGTTCCCACTGTTTGTCCACAAGATACTTCCACTAATCCGGATTTGAGGATCTTTGTCTTCTATCGTTGTCTTTTATTTCATATGTACGTACTAAACAAAAGCCTCCCAAATGCTAGATTGACGTGATATCCCGCTCTCAACTGTATGTGATGATCTTGTGCAGGCACGGAAGCTGACCACCAGTAACTCCGCACACGATTGAATGAAGCGAAGCTCCTGTTTGTTGATGCAGAAGCGCAACGAAGTAACAAACATAACCAGTATCTTGTTGGTACTTCGTCATGACTGAGTCGACGTCTCTCCATCCAGTAAGTTTCTGAACTCTGATACTAATGTGAAATGAATTGGAAGTGAGAATGATTTACGGGTTCATTTGGTGTTTGGCTTGCATTATGTAGCATCTAGATCTTTTGGTTGTGCAAATATTTAACAGCATGCGCAGTTGTGCATATATTCGGTATTGCAGGATTCTGGAATTTCAGTTTTCTCGAAGAATGTGTACGGTGGTGCTATTTATTTTGGCTTGCCCAAAGTGGGTTTCAACGAGAGTAAGGATTCATCCCTGGACTTCGACTTACGTAAAGTTTACAAAATTGTGAAGAAAAGCATTGTACATGTGCATTGCACATAGCTATTTACGCGGAAATCAAGACTCTCATGTCTGCGATTACGTGTTCGCATCTCTAGCTCTAAAATGCAAAGTGGAGAAGTGTACTAGTGGCAAAATATGGATGCCGTTTCATACGCAATTATGCCAGTTGAATGAGTTAAATGTTTGTTCTTGTTGTTGTTTCAAATTAGCGACAGATTAAACGCCGGATTCTGAAGCATTATTAATGGTTGGTTGGGCAAGTTGCCACAGAGCAAGATCCATCCAATACGCCAGTTCAAAGAAAGCCGCAAGACACAAATTGGGAAACTATGTGTATAAAACTAACTTGACGAACCCTCCGCTAGCAGTCTGTTTCTTCGATAGGACTCATGCTTAGGGCAGCGAGATGCTTATGTCATTATTACATACGTCGCGTTTTCATCGTATGTTGCTTCAGTTGTCTCGTCATGACATACTCCCTCTACCTAATGTAACGTTCGACTGCAGATCTCGGAACAGATTCTTTTATCTCTAACCAATGAACTGCCTAACGTGAATCTCCCTGGAGACTTGTATATTTTATTTGTGTCTCGAGATCCAGTTCGTTAAACTATCCGCTAATAAGCACAGAGGATTTAATAACTGTTGAACGGGTTTCGAATAACCAACTAGTCTTTTGTAGGTCTCTGGTCAATCTTAGGTTACTAATACAAGTGGAACTATTCTAGACCTGGGTTACATAAAATTTGGACAGCGCTTCCGCTACCGGTGATCAAGTCGGAACGCCAGGACCCATAAGGAGCAACCGCCAAGACTAGGAGACCTAGTAGATACTAGGAAGTAGGAAGGCAAAGCAATTACACGGAAATAAAATCAACACGACACCAGATGCGCCCAACTCAGTTTTGGCACACAACTCTAGCCTACTTATCAGAATGGAGAAAGTCACGGGTTCATATACATTACATGACATTACTTGCTGACAAGGTCATGCAGCGCTCTTGGACCGGCAATTCTTCACTACTCAGCAACTCTGCTGTGATAAATTAACTCCAGAACTAAGACTTCATCAAAGAACCTAATTCTGAACGCCTTGATTTCTGTTACTCAACAGATCAGACCCCAAGTCAGCGATCTAATCAACACCATATCATTCTTGTTGATCATAAGTCGGCTCTCAAGGTCTACTCTTCAAATTTGTTCTCCAAGGAACTTGATGCGCATTCAGTTCTAGCTCTTGATTTATGACCTCAAAGACAATATACACTACATTGAAAAATACAGTCTCCTCTCTCACCACAAAGCATGCTCTCTCCAAGACTGAAAACTGAGAATGGTTCATTTAGGGTTCGCGACCTTCTTTATCTGGTCTCCTTGAGTTTGCCTTGTGACCATGCAGCTGCCACTTTTTGGTTAATCACTGTCCGAAGACATCTGATTGAAAAGCAAAAGGTGTTACACCTCACGTCTTTCGGGATGTACCATGAACTTGCATGGTTTCCAGTACAAGCTGATATACTGTACAAAGGGTAACAAGTGGGGTCAGATGTTACCGAAACAAATCTCGGGGATTCCTGCATTAGAGTAAACTTTACAGTACAAATGCATGATTCAGCCTAATTTCCTGGGGGGAAACTACATCCACGTCTTGACAAACGTGGTATTGTCGTTGCATGTTACAAGTGCTACACCGGGATCGAGTTTTGCTTCTTGAATTATCGATCGTCGTTTAGCATCTCTCTCGCAGTAAATTTTTAACTATGCACCTTCACCTCCGAACCTTGACTCTAAACATGAAAGTTCCCTCGTACTCCCGAAGTTCGAAAGTATCTTCCTCAGTCCTCTAGCTTCCTTCTTCCTTCTTCCTATTCATCTTCTAATACCGAACTACATATACTATACATTCGCTGGATCTAGAGGGCAGGGGGGAGTCTGAGCAGAGCGAGGATATTAGTGCTTGTTAGGGAGAATTTCCAAGGCAACGTGTAAGCCCAACGACTAAGATCTAGACTGGGAAGAAGAGGTCCCTGGGGTTCTAATTCTTCTCGGGACCTCTTCTTCTCAAGTATAAATTTTACCTCTCTTGTTTAGGGTTACTTGATTATCAACTAAGTGTAGCTTGTCCTCCAACTTAGGGTGCTTGGAAACCTCCGATTCTTTAGATTTATCTGGATTATGAAATAGCTGGAAGCAATTGCGGACAGGAGGATCACACGAGTTTTTACTGCCGAGGCAGGAAGATCATACGAGTTTGATTACCAACTAAATGTAACTTGTCCTCCAACTTAGGGTGCTTGGAAACCTCCGATTCTTTAAATTAATCTGGATTACGAAATAACTTGTCCTCCAAAAACGGTCCGCGGCTAAACAGTTTTGCCTAAATCTCTGGATTAATACTGTATTAGGAAGATAAATAGGCGTGAGTCCTCTAGTTGGGGTGTCGGTATCGATTGTAGTCGCAGTCAATCAACCGTGGTATCAACTGCGACTACATCGATAACATAGTTTGGGCGAACGACGGTGAAAACCAGAGCATGCAGTGCGTCTGGACGAGTTTGCATTTTCAAAATCCTAGTAATAGTCTCATGAGGTGGCTGTTGTCGAGAATGTAGATCGATGGCACGAAGTTATGACATGCTCCAAGCCATTTCTTGTTTCTTGTTGAGTTGTGTGTGGTTTTCAAGCGTGCAGCATTGTGTGAAGCCATAGTTCAGATAGCAATGCTTGAAGAAGCAACTAAGTGGTTTTATCTAGTGGCGTATGGTGATCTTGATAGAATTCGGTTATCATACACAAAAGTAGATTTTTAATTAAATTAATTTTAGTTTCTTTATTTTTAAACCTCTTTTCACTGTGGGGCGCAACCTTGTGCTGCTGCCATTGGATAGCATGAGTCCTCCCCACATCACGCCACCTGGGCTACAGCGGATGGGGTTGCCAACAAGCTACTACTAGTTGGCATTTTTAACTATGCTAACGAAGAAGTAGATAATCTCAAACGTCTTGCATATACGTATCTTATGAGATATGGTTTAGGATGAACCTATCATATGATAGTTATTGTTTGTTGGAGGGATGAATGTGTCTAAAGCTGAGTCGCAGAGTTAAGCAAGTCGTATCAAACTTAGGATACATTCGATTCAATGAGTGATTTTCAGTTTGCATTAGATTGTTGTTTTGTTTACAATGCCTGCATCAATAAAACATTTCAAGACTGGAGAGAACTACTTTGTTTGATCTTGCATCTACAGATTTCCATTGAGATCAGATCAAAGAGAGGACAAAGATAATGATTCTATCGAATTAGAATCTGAGAACTTTTTTGAGTTCACACAACATATGTCTTCTTAATGTTTCGTAGTGCGTGGGACATATTTGAACGAGGTGTGGATGCATCGATAGCAACCAAAGGATTTTATGTTAAATTGACACGCACGAGTGGTTGTCCAAATTTGCATACTACCTCACTTGCCACTGTGATAAGTCTGTACTTTGACAATTCCTGCTAAAGTTTGAAGATATTTGTTTTATTTCATAAACTAATCTATACCTCTAAAAGTTGCTAAGTAGAATCTAAATCTCTAAAGTTAGCCCCAAGAACCTAATGGGAGAGCGCATTAGGCATGCAGCGTACCATATGCAAAAGTGTAGATAGGATGATTTAAATATTCGACAGTCTCGATATCAAGACATATGAATGTCGTTATTGAGAGTCGGAACTGTTGTTGTCAAGAGTAGTATCATCGTTGGCATCTTCATAGAGTAACATTTGACACGGATATCTATGAGAAGTAAAATCATAATCAATCAAATTATTTATTGAGTGAATCATCAATCACTAGTCAAGCATCGATGGCCGATACTATAGTTTTGTTTAATTAAGAAAAATAAAATTTTTAATTGTATTTTAAAATCTGGATCATCAAAAGATGTGAAAATACATCATTTCCAGAAGCAATTTTGACTTCGTCAAAGAAATCAAACTTGATGATGGGTCGATCATGAACGACATAGACAACGACTTCTTTTAGCTCTGGATCTTGACCTCTTTTGACGTGTCAGAACTGATGCGATGCATTCAGCATCGATGTCGTCAAGAACTATCTCGATTTTGACATTATTTTCGTTAACGTGTGATAGGTCATGAACGTTAACAGAACAATCAGCTCGGGTGCATGAAATCTGTGGTTTTCAAGACCGTGTCTTCCAAGCTCATCTGCACAGAAGGTTGCAGTTTTCTTGAATCTCCAAAAAATTAGTAAAAATGAAGTCATGAAAATAAGAAGAAAATACATTTGGAGAGGATAGCCAGAGCGCTAACTTGAGTTTAAGAAAATGACAAGAGGGACGCATGTATTTATAGTAGAGTCAAATGGACGACTGAGATCTCTTCCGTCGGATCAGACGATCAAAATTTTCCCACTAATCAAGATTAGTAGCCCTAAACAAAAATTTTGCAGCCGTCGATTTGAGGTCCGTCAAATTCAATGGCTAGGATTTCTAAGGTTGACCTCACTGGTATAAATACGAGTTGCGCCCCTCTATTTCATCGGGAGAGTGTGAGAGAAATCAAGTGCTTAAGTGCAATTTTTGCAGATTTAGTGTAATTCAACAACTAGTTGAATTTCTGGAGAAAGGTTTAGAAGTCATGTTGTTTAGTGATTAACAGCCGTTCATAACAATTGAAAAGAAAAAGTCACGAAAAGAAAACATGTTGCCGATTTTCAGAATTTGTGGAGAGTGAGTTCCCAAAAAAGTTAAAATTTGACGTTTTGGTTACTTTTCAAAAGTTCAATTTCTCAGAAATGACAAATTTCGATAGACACGAAACATGCAATAGGTATGTCATGTCTGATAGTTGATGATGATACTGAAAATTAGATAAATCTAGCCACTTTGGACAATATGCATGAAAATCCTAGTTACGCATAAAAGGTCACGAATTTACTCATTACAATATACATAGAAAGTATGATACAATGAACTATCAATGCTCGCTACATGGTGAGAACTAATGTCAAAGAGGTAAAATATACACGCATGTCATAAATCAGATGATGTCATCCATGAAGTTCATGGATGCACAATGACAAGTGATAGAACAAAGAAACACGTTAGATGTTTTCAGACTATATTAGTATAAACGACACTATTTTACAAACACAGAGACTGACATAGAAGTTTATGTGAAGCCAACAAGCAATAGCTTGTTGGCTACCCCATCCGTCTATAGCCCGAGCGGCGTGGGGTCGAGTCCTCCTGGCGGGGGGATTCATGCTGTGCAAGGGCAGCAGCATACGGCTGCAGAAAGCCCCACCGCGAAAAGAGGCCTAAAAACAAATCCAAACAAAAAAAAAAAAAAAGAAGTTTATGTGAATGTCTAACTCCAATTTTCACTTGTTGTAAGCTTCAGGTGAACATGACGTTTTTGCGATTATCATATTCAAAGGGGACAAGTGATCATGAAGAGAGAATAAGTTCAAATCAATCGAACGTGATTTTTCAAGCAGTAAACACTAGAAAGATCAGAAAACAAACACAATTATATACTCAATACCATAAAGGAATACTCAGAAATCACTTTACAAGATTGTTAAAACGAGACACAACTGTCACTTCTATTACGCATGATTACATGTCATCTTCACTTGCATCTATGTCTAAATCCTCAGGAGCCACATTCGGATCTCTGTTGGTGTTCTATTCTAGAGCTTCTTCATGTGCTGCATCTATAGCATTATTTTGAGCAAGTTTGAACATCACAAATTGTGCTTTGATCTGAGGTACTGTTGTTTTCCTCAATCTTTCACTCCTTGTAAAAAGAAAATTAAACCAGAGTCCAAATCCAAGTCTTGTTTGAAGAGTGTAGCTCTTGCTCTACGACTCGTTCTACGCTTCTCAAGGTAGACTTGTCGTTGGATAGATCTGAATCACTGAACTTTCACTGTTGCTGGTTCGTCTTCCGTATTGTGAGATTTGATCTTCAACACCTGATAGAACCAAAATGATTCCAAGTCCGGAGCCAACACAAAAGTAGTGATTTCTCTTTAATCTCGTTGAGATCGCCTACTCTTTATTGTGGATCATGTGTTTTAGTACCGGTTCATAAACGTCTTGTGTCTGTGTATATTTTGGTGGTCACAGTTTGCACATTTTGGGATTTTTTCAAAACTTTTAAGTTAACATAGTGTATATACAATTGAATTAACCTTGTTACTTAAGTTTACCTCCTGCTTAGCGGAAAGATGAACTTAAGATGAATTTTTGGGAAGAAGCCAATTTCTTCGAGAAGCTGGAAGACGGACGTCTTCTCCGAAGATGTCTTCTGGAAGACGGAATTCAGAAGATATAGTGCGAAGTCTTCTAAGAGAGGACCGTGACTGTAACTGTGAGAAATACCAGCCTAGCACCAACTGGGTGACACAGTAGGTGTTTGGTGGGTCAAAAGGGTAACCACCTAAGTAGTAGGTAGGGCTAAGGTTGATAAGACACTTATCTAAAACACGAGCAGCTGGGGAGTAGATAGAGAAACCACCAAATCAGAGAAGAGGCGCAGAAGCATCATATTTTTTTTCCTTTTCCTCTACTCGAATTTGAACACATCGAGGAAGTCATCAGAGATACATGAACGAGGAATTGCAGTGAGAGATTGTGAGGACGATCGTCTTCCAGCAGGACGAAAGCTCAAAGTAGAAGCAGACATGATTTCTCAGGGTTGTGGATTTGGAACTCGAGAATCAAAGATTATGTGGTGCCCACAAATTACAAGATTCACGAATTTTTGAAATTTTTAAGATTAATAACTTGTTTGTATAACTGAAGAAGCATTGTTACTTAAGATTACGGCTTCCTTAGAAGGAAGATGATCTTACGATCTTTTTGTAATAAGAAGTTGACTTCTTCTCCGGGAAGCGTCTTCTCGGTTGTGTCTTCTGAAGACAGAAGACGGCAGAAGACGGAAGACACGTATCTTCCGAAAGACGGCAACCGTGGAAGCTTCACCACGTAAGAAGTAGGTGCACCTACCAGGTAGCACCAAATAGGTTAGGTAGATCGGGAGGGTCGAAACCCTTAAACTGCGGAGAAGATGCACAAGAAGCGCATTAGCACATTTCAACTTCCCGCAGCAAAGGTGCGTTTTGGTTAGAAGATCGATTCGAGGGTGAGCCTTGAGTAAGGAAGCAGCGGGGTGAAATTGAGAGAGGTCAGGATTGATTCGAAGCTAGAAGGAAGGCAAGGTCGAATTACTGAGAGCAGAAGCGTATCGAGCTGAAGGAGTTTTCTGTGAACTTCCGGAAGCTGACATTGGAGGACGGCTGAGTGGAATCAAAGGTGGAAGGCTTGATCGATTGAGACGTAGTAAGGAGCTGAAGGCGGAAGCAGCTTTGTGGGGTCGCATTGGAGCTGAAATCAGAGCCGGAAGCGTGCGGAAGATCAAAGACAGCTCGGGAAGCAGACAGAAGATAATAGAGGTTCTTCCCATGTTCTTTTTCCTTCCCCACTGCTTCTCGTCTTTGTTTGGTATCCCTCGCGCTTCCCCAGTTGTTTGCAGGCAATCCGATCGATCAATTCCCTCTCCACGTTTTTCCTTTTGTGACATTGGGTGCGGAAGCGCTGCCCAATTTCTGTCAAACATCTTCTTGTTTCTTCCCGAGTGCAATTCGAGCTTCCCTACTCCTAGCCCTCAAATTGGAGATCTCAGCTATCAATTTCCCTACCCTACCATCCCTCTACTCCCGAAACCGTGAACAGAAGGCGCTTCGGAAGATTGGAACTTCTTCGGAAGACGCTTCTAAGCTTGACTGTCTTCGGAAGCCTGATTGTCTTCGGAAGACGACTGTATACAATTCGTATCAAGAGTGGATTTGCTTTGCTTTGGTGTTAAGAGAGGCTTGGTACGAATCCTGAGTGGCGTGGTGAGTTGTTTGTTAATTCGAGAAGTTGGAAGTCGGGAACTAGGCATGTGCCTCCCGGTCTTCCAAGCTTCTCAAATCCACATCTTCCTAGAGACTAGAAGATTGGGAAGGCTGGCAGAACGAGAAGACGTGAGGGTCCGTTACGGGTCTCTTCTGTGCGACCCATAGCAGCCTATTCCTTCTTCTTCTCGAACTTAGAAGAGAGTTGTGAGAAGTCTTGCTGGCAGAATCTGGAGAGAATGGTCGAGGATCATGTCTTCTCATCATGCAGCAAGCTTCTTTTGAGTGTGTATGAGAGGTGAGAAGTCAGAAGAACAGAGTGCAAATGTCTTGAGTCTGTTGTGAGGATAGATTACGCGTAGGAAGCAGAAGACAAGTGAGACCAATGAAGAGAAGCCTAGCTTCGGGAGGTCTTCCGAGAAAGACATTGAATCGGAAGCTGTCCTGGGGGTCTTCCCAGAGACCACTGTCACCGCAGGAGCCCGCAACCATCTTCTGAACCTGTTATGCACTCTACTTTCGCAAATCTTGTATCTTCTGTTAGGAAGTAGGATGTAATGCAAGGTGGGTTGTCTTCTTAGTAATCCATGCGAGGCCTTGCTTAGTTAGGATTGTTTAGATATAGCTCGGAAGACGAGAGCTATTTAGGAAGCACTGTTAGAATCCCGGAAGACGAAGTAGCTGTCTTCTGGAAGACTAGATTCGTCTTCTGAGAGTGGAAGCTAGACTGTGAGAGCTTGGGAAGGACTGAGCCTTCGGCTCACAGAAAGTACGTGTGGCTTAGTGCAACAGCTTTTCAAGTATGTCAATCATCCTCGAGGGTTGGTGTTACCCGCAGCAGAGTTGGCCGAGGCCAAACCCTTCCTCAAGGAGTTGGGTCTCGACTTTTTCCTGTGGGATTAGAACCTCGCCGACCAGGGTCTTCTGGAGGAGGTTTGGGCAGCCTTACCGCCTCGCAACCGTGTACTTGCGAAGGCAGGAGTAGCTCGAGGAAGACCATCTTCCTGGACTGAAGATTGGTGACGCAGGGCCTTCCACAGATCAGAATCCGAGGACCGAGGTTATTGACTCGAGAAGAAGATCTTACCCAGGATCTCGAGTGAGTGGCATGTGCCTGGAAACACAACTTGTCTCTTCATGGAGGACAGACAGGGAAGAAATGGCTGGAAGGTTGAATCTTATCGGGAGCCGCGGAAGCGTCTTCTGGCGAAGCTGTTCCTTCATCTCTTTCCTAAGGGGAAGGCGTAGAAGACGAGGTACCTTGGAGATCAGGACGTGGAGTTCTTGGAAGCAGTATGCGCGGAAGGAGTACCCGTCAACTGGGGTGCGTTCTTCCACGTGTATGTGCATGTGGAGTTGGTGTACTTAGGTACCCCGGCAGGAGGACATCTTACTCCATTCTTCTGTTACTTGTACGTAGTCATGAGAGATCTCACGGAAGATCAGTTGACGAGATATGGACCAACAGGGCAGCATGAGACGAAGGAAGAGACCTCGGAAGAAGATGACCGAGCAGCAGCAATGACTCCCCCTCCCACTCTGATGCCGCAGATGAGGTCCGGTACCCACCAGAAGATGCTTCTGGTGAGGGAAGACGATTCTAGTGGGTCGGAAGACGCGACTCCACCAAGGAAGATGGGTCCTAGGAGCGTGCTTAGGAAGACCACCTCCTTCTCGATCATTCACTCTGGATCGAAGTCCGACTCACCGGAGGAGTTCTTGAGTACCCGAGCTGCGCAGAAGACCACTTCTGCAACACCAGGGAGTCTTCCGAAGATTCCAGAAGACGAAGGATGGATGGATACTCCTACTGCGATACGAAGAAGCGCAGTAAAGAGGACCGCTTCTGCCATGAGGAGAGATCTTCCACCTCGGAAGATGAGAAGAGTAGCTTCTTCCCGTGCGCAAAAACTGAAGATCATAGTGGTAGAAGAGACATCCTTGCCTCTAGAAGACAAGGTCGACACCTCCGATCGGATTGTGGAGATGAACCTGTCTTCCGCATGAAGAAGACTAGAAGAGTTCAGTGCCTTCTTCCACTCAGAGATCCAGCCCGCTATGGAGTTTATCGAGAAGAGGGCGAAGGCTCAGGAGAAGCCATTACAGCTTGGATTCGGTCTGCGCACCCTGATGCGGCAGGAAGAAGGTCAGAAGAAGGTAAAAAATGCGACCAAAAATCGGTGATATCTCGGCTATCGAGAGTCGGATCTGATAGTTCTTGAGGCCAACGGAGTCAAGGAAGAAGACCCTATCGACATCTGAAGATCATTTAGCGAAAGGAGAAAGTTCTCAGATAAGTCTTTTTCCGTTCGTTCGCTACGGATTTTGTCCTTTTGAGTTCGTTAGAGTTCTAGTTGGCTATATACAGTTTGTGGTAGCTAGCTTTGGCTAAGAGCTTGTACATTGATGTGGTTTGGACCTAGGTTTCAATCGTGTGATATCACAGCAGCTCTGTTTGTTAGCAAAGGGAAGTTTCTCTTGCTTTGAGCTACGCTTCGACGATTTCGGACCAGGGTTGAGATTCAGGGGTTTGTTTTAGAGGCTTTGAAGCATATTACAGACCGCTCTGGTATGTTCCTCAGTTTTGTGTTCTTAGGAAGAAGAACCGGTAATGTACATACATTTGGAGTTGGTATGTATCGTAGCATTTGTTTTCGTGGTTGTTTTTCTCTGTCTTGTCTCTGTTTCAGCACACAGCATCTCCACAGTCAGGAACCTCGCATTTTCCTGGACATCTTTCACGCAATATCCGACACGATACGGTGGTGAACTCGACGTGAAGGTCTGGGATGGAGATTTCTTCTGTGTGTAAACTTTGAAGAAGAGATTGGCAATCATGAGTGAGGATGAGAAAGGTGATGGAGATGGAGCTAGTGGTTTAGATGGGTTGCCGAAGGTGCAGTTGGATCCGACGACTGCATTGATGTTCCAAGCTTTCACTATGTTCTTACGGCAGCAACAGTCTGATGAACGGAAGGAAGCTTTGGCAACAAAGGCGCTACAAGCGGTGGTCAGCAGGATTGATCAGTTTGTATGAGAGAGGCATTATGTGAAAGAGATGGAGCTGAATCGGGTCTCAGAAGATGAGATGATTGAGACGTTTGAGTTAGCAGCAGCTCCAGAGATTAGAGATCATGTTAAAATGCTAACGATGCATTTTAACAAAGATTGGGAGACGTTTGCTCGTGCTTTGATGGATGAGTACTTCTTGGAGGACTATGATCGAGTCACCAAGAAGTCATTCTTGGAGTGGGTTGAGCAACCAAGGAAGGGTTTACAAGCTACTGAGTTGCTCAGAGAGTTTGAGAAGCAGTTTTCAAGGCTGACCAAGAGGAGAAGTTGACGTTGCAGTCCAACAAGACAGAGCTATTTCTTTGGGCTGCAGACGAGAAGTTGCAGGAGAAGCTAGAGGTACCAAGCTGGAAGAAGGTTGAAGAAGTTGTTGGTCTGCTTACCAAGAGGGAGCAGAGACGAGAGAAGGTTCTTGTTGAGAGACTGGCACCAACACCTACTGCTGTAACACTTGTTCCTGTAGTCCGACCAGTGGTTCCTGTTGCTAGACAAGTAGTACTAGTTGCTCCAGTTGTTCTAGTTGTTCTAGTTGTTCCAGTTGTTCAGGCACCTATGGTATCTCCGAAGAAGGATGATTCAAACCTTGAGGAGATTTTGCATGGAATGCGAGATCTGCAGATCAAGCTCACAAGATTGGAAGAGAAGGGGTCTACAAGCGGAGCAAGACCGGTTGAGAAGCAAGGCTAGATCCAGCAGTGTATCTGGTGCGATGGTACTGATCATCCGTGCAGAGATTGCAAGGAGTTCAATGATATTTTGCATCAAGGAGTGATCTTCTAGAAGGATGGGAAGGTAGCGCTGAGGGATACTGATGCACTTCTTCAGACCAACTTTGGTAGAGGAGGGATGAAGAAGTTGGTTGAGGACCACCTATCAGCGCAAGCAGTTGCAATGGTGGAAGCTGGAACCTATGGCACAAGGGTTGAGGATCAAGCTGAGAGAGGTTTTAACGAGCAAGTTGAGCCAAGTGGATTGTGATCATCTGCCATCTCCATGAAACAGAAAGGGAAGATGGCACGTGAGACGTTGCTGAGAACAGCTGCTATGATCCGGAAGGATACTGGATGGGGGGATCCTATAGAAGCTTTATTGGTGCATGCTTACATCGTCAAGAACCAATACGAAGTGTTGTTGGAAGAGAAGAGAAGGTGAGATTCAGAGGATGCAGGGGAAGGAACTTCTTCCAAGAGACAGACTCGAGGGGAGAAGGTTCGTCAAGAGCTTCAGGATGCAAGAGCTCAAGATCTACCGATGGATGATGCCTCTTCTCCATCGAAAGAGAGAGCAAACGAGTTTCAGAAGGAGAAGGATAAGCCGGCTGCATACAAATTACAGTCAGACATCGAGGCTTTAACGGACTTGAAGAGAGTCTTAGAAGATCGCATTCTGAATGCGAAGGTGGAGTTTACCTTGAGGGAAGTGTTGGGCAGTGCAAAGCGTGAGTTCATGATGTCTTCATCGATGTCATCAAACGGAAGCGACAGATTACGGGTGAGACTAGTTTATCACATGCCTTCGATACTAGGATGTCTGTGGATGAGGAGAGAGAGCTTGCAAAGTGCAGTGTTTATTCTTCAGAGGAAGAAAGAGATCGAAGACGCAGGGTACATTTTGAAGATGAAGAGGAGGATGGGAAACAAAGCTCGAGTCATTACAGTCACAGTCACTAGGCTCGAGCTACAACGGAGACGTTGGTGAGAATTGGAGACTTGGATGAACCGGTGGTTGCTCTGATCGATCATGGATCAGAAATCAACATCATGTCGAAAGAGTTGTACAAGAGGAAGAAGTGACCGATCGACATAGAGCATGGGTGGGTCATAAGAGCAGCCAACAACACAAGAGGAGAGCTTGTCCATACATCAGAGTGCGCGTAAGTGATGTTGCTATCGAGCAAAACTTCTTTGTTCAAGAAGCAACATCATACCCGCTCATTCTTGATCAACCTTTCATCATAGCAACTCGGATGGAGACAAAGGTACTGGACGATGGATCTGCTTATGCTAGGATCCGAAGTCAAGATGGGATGAGAGCGGTACAATTTTTGACTGTACCGTCCAGTCACGAATGCAATCGAGATCGTCTGAGGGAGAAACCACTTCCAAGGGTGAGTGAAGAGTTCAAAGATTTTCGTTGAGTACCACTATAGAGCGGGATTGTGGTGGTACGCAAGAGAAGGTACTCTCGCTTGATGAAGATAGTGCCTTTTATACAGGGTTTGTCGAATTTTCAGAGTGTGGGATTGCTATCTGTAAGAAGGTAGAAGAGCTGAGAAGAAAAGAACAAAAACATTTGCGTGATGTTGAGTTGATGTTGAAAGAGCTGGGTGAGCTAGAAAGGGATGAATGGATTTCTGATGTTTATGAAGAGGATGGGTTGGAGGATCCTCTGCGAGAGATCATGTCTATTGGATGGGAGGATATGGATAAGGTTGTGCAGATTCATTCAAGGGAGGTCTATTCTGTGATTGAATTATTCCGTGCACCTGAGGTTTGAGTTGAGACTGTGGAAAAGAAGGTAAAGCCAGTTGCTGATCCTTTACCGAAAGACACTAACCAACAGATGGATCGAGCTTCAAGAGAGAAGAGTTTGAGAGATCATGCAATGATAGGACACAAGTTCACAGAGAAGACCCTTGAAGAGTTGAAGATTGGATCCGATGGGTCTCTTTTATCAGAAGAGAAGATGTGCTTCAAGGAGATGCTTTCACGACATGGGAAAGCATTTGCCTTTGAGCCACATGAGATTGGGTGTGTAGACCCGTACGTTGTTACCCCGATGGTTATCTTCACGGTACCACATGTGTCATGGAACCTGAGACCAATTCTAGTACCGCGGGCTCACTTGTCTAAACTAGTGGAGTTGCTGAAGGAGAAGATGCGGATGAAGATCTTGGAGCCGTCGTTTGCATCATATTCGAGCAGATGGTTTACAGTGCCTAAGAAGAATGGGTCGCTGCGGTTTATCCAAGACATGCAACCGGTGAACGCAATAACAATCAAAAATGCTGGGGTGGGACCAATTGTGGATGAGTTTGCTGAAGCGTTTGCAGGAAGAGCAATTTACTCAATGAGAGATCTTTACTCATGGTATGATCAGTTCCAACTAGCGGAGGAGAGCAGAAGCTTCACGACAATGAGGACACCTTTGGGGTTGGTTAGGTTGTGTACCTTATCACAGAGAACTACCAACTTGGTAGCACACATGATGAATGGGATGAATCGAGCTCTAAGAGACTTCATCCTTGAAAAGACGACGCCGTTCTTGGATGACATCCCCATCAAAGGATGTGTAGAGGATGAGAAGGATGAAGCATTAGATCAGAGGGGGTGTCGGCGATATGTCATGGATCACATAGCAGACTGTGAGAAGATCCTATCTCGACTTGAGGAAGTTCATCTTACGCTGTCAGGTGCGAAGTCTACATTTGGGGTTAGAGAAGTTTTGATTGTTGATCATTTGTGTGGATCGTTTGGTCGGAAGCCAGATCCGAACAAAGTGGATGCGATTGGGAGGATGAAGGAGGTTTGCAACTCGCTGACAGAAGTAAAAAGATTTTTGGGTGCTTGTGTATTCTATCACATTTGGATTCCTCATTATGGAGATGTGGCGGATCCGTTGTATGGGTTGTTGCGTAAGAGTCATAAGTTCAGATGGGAGGAAGAACATACTGATGCGGTGCGAAAGCTGAAGTCTTTACTATCATCTCCTCCAGTTTTGGAAAAGATTGATTACAAGGGTGTCAGACCGGTGATTCTTACTGTAGATACAAGTCCGGTTGCAATTGGGTGGGCAATAGGACAGGATGATGAGGATGGAGACAGATTTGCGGTTAGGTTCGGAGCAACGGTGTTAAGTGCTCGACAACGTGCTTACCCGGAAGTGAAGAGAGAACTGTGGGGTATTGTTTCAGCCATGAAAACTGAGAAAGAGTATTTGATTGGAGCAGTAGTGGTGGTTGAAACTGATTGCTTGCCGTTGTTAGGGATGATCATGAATTGTTCAACTCCTGATATTGCGATGTTACGATGGATCGCATATATCAAGTCATTGAACCCGGAGTTTAGACATATTGTAGGGAAGGATAATCCGATGGCGGATATGTTATCTCGAGCTCGATATGATGGGGAGGATGAGATGGTTGAAGACATTGACGGCGTGGGTGCAGAGTTCTATTCGATTGCACAGATAGGAAAGGAAGATGAGTTATTTGTTGAAGGGTTGTATGATGGTGATTTGCTTGATATTGGGAGGTAACTTAGTACGATGGTTAAGTAGATAGGTTGGACGGATGAGAGGTTTCGGTGAGTTCGAAGAAAGGCCTACAACTTCATATTGCAGGATGGGTTTCTTTGGAAGCGACCGAAGCAGAAAGGTGAAGTACCGCTACGAGTGATTTGCAACAAGGCGTTCCATGAGAGTCTTTGGGCTGGACATCGAGATTTGGATCACTTTTACAAAGATGAAAGAGCGGTATTGGTGGAAAAACATGTACATGGATTGTATCTTTTGTGGAGTCTTGTTTGACATGTTAAATGTATTCGAACATTCGACATCGTGACGGATTACACTCGACTTACCCGTTGGCAATCCACTTCAAGTGGGTGGTAGACTTGGTGATTATGCCGGTTGGATTGTGGCAGATGAGATACTTGATACTTGCTAGAGAAGATCTTTCAAATCAAGTCGAGGGTAGGGCGCTTTGGACAAAGACAACTGAAGGGGTATGTAGATTTCTCTTGGAAGAGGTTGTTTGTCGATATGGATGTGTGGGAAAGATCACTGCAGATCGAGGAGAGTTAGATGCGCGCACATGAGGCTTATGAATTCTTTGCAAGGTGTGGGGTGAGGTTGTCACTGACAACAGCTTACAACTCCGAAGGGAATGCCAAGAGTGAATGTGGTCATCCACCCATTGTGAAGGCTTTGGTGAAGGCTTGCAACGGAAGGGTGCGCGAGTGACCTCGAGTCTTATCATTTGCGTTATGAGCAGATCGAACGACGCACAGCTCGGTGACAGGTTACATGCCGGTGGAACTCATCACAAGTCAGAAACCTATCATGCCGATTGAAGAATACGTTTTGACATGGAGTGTGTTACCTTGGGAAGACAATCTGACTAGGGAAGAGCTTCTTGCTATTCGAATTAGGTAGTTTGAGAGAAGACATGAGGATATCCAAGCTGCTTTGGATAGGCTGCGAGAAGCACGGTTGAAGAACAAGGTCATATTTGATCAGCGACATCGTTTGAGACCTAGGGGAATCAAGGAAGGTGATTGAGTGTTAGTCTATGACAACAGTCTAGACTACCAGCATAGTGCACTCCGGAAGTTTTCCAGGCGATGGTTTGGTCCGTATATGACGAAGAAGGTTCATGACAACGCAACTTATGTCCTATAAGAGTTGGACGGAACGAGCTTGAAGATATCAGTGGTAGGTAAACGTGTCAAGATTTTCAAAAAGAGAGATGAGGAGGTCGATCTAGCAGATATCTTGACGGAGTTTCAGTTTGAGGATGAGGATTATGCAGAAGACCTTGAAGATGAGGTTGGCTACGATGGGAAGTAGAACGATATGATGAGGTGCGTGCCAGTCCATTCCTTGGTTGGTATCTCTGGTGCATATCGGAGGATGCACAGGTTTAGAGGAGATAGATGTCGTGTCGTGGACCGGCTCCTACCGGA
Source organism: Asterella californica (assembly GCA_036924285.1). Lineage (NCBI taxonomy): Eukaryota > Viridiplantae > Streptophyta > Marchantiopsida > Marchantiales > Aytoniaceae > Asterella > Asterella californica. The sequence continues at coordinate 17,407,555 of JAYKYS010000002.1, read as the reverse complement.
AATTTAGACTTCGATGCTTGTCGCTCCAAAGACACTCATGAGAAAGCAAGCTAGGCCTCAACTTACGGACTTTTGGCACAATTTCGGATCTCCACTTTCATCGCATGAGTGGATAGAGCTCCTTGTCAGCTTTTCATAGGCACCTTGTCTACTTCGTTTGGACGCCTAGTGGAGAAGTTACAAGACTCGAAAGATGAAAAAAACAAGCTAAGCCCCAGTTTATGGATTTTTAGCACGACTTCGAATTTTCACTTTCATTACATCGATGGGTAGAGCTCTTTGTCAGCTTTCCATGGACATCTTGTCTACTTCATTTGGACACCTACTGGAGAAGTTATAAGAATCAAAAGATGGAGAAAACAAGCTAGGCTCCAGCTTACGTGCTTTTGGCACAACTTCGGATCTTCACTTTCATCACATAGATGGGTAGAGCTCATTGTGAGCTTTCCATGGGCATCTTGTCTACTTCATTTGGACACCTACTAGAGAAGTTATGCGATTCAAAAGAAGGGAAAATCAAGCTAGGCCCTAGTTTACTTGCTGACTGGGTATTTGCAGCTTCAGGCGTTATATCAAAGACGCAAGGAGCTTGCTTCATTATTATTGAAGAGAACTAGTACGTATAGAGATTGACGTAAGGGGGCAGCTTGTTTCTGCGACGTGTCGATGGACGGTTTGGAGAATTGGGAAGTCCAATACACGCGCGCAAGGTGTCATTGGGTTCAGATCTGTGCAGGCTACGTGTGGGTTAAGACGGTTCTTGAAGAGACGGATCGGGGGATGTGTTCTGAGAGAAATTGAGACGCAGAGAGGAGATTTTGGGAGCTTCAGTGATCTGTGAAGGAGAGTTGGACCTTTCGGATCATTCCGGAGTCCAAACTTGCTGTCCTCGGATCAGAACAATGAGTTCTTCAGGAAATTGAAGACGATACCAAGTTTCATCGGACGGTTTGGGAGTTCTGAGTGAAATTGGCTCGCAAGGAAGCGCTTGCGTCATCGTCTGCGATCTGAGATTGGGTGGTTCTTCACAATCGGTGAGTCAAGCTCTTCGTTCTTGATGCCTACGCGACCAGGGAGTCTTCATCTACGCATAGGAGAAGACAATACGTAGATTAGATTGTTGGTTTGGATGAGGTGAGCGAGTTTGAGCCGCAAGGAGTTCATTTACGTCAGTTTTTTACAACCTGCGACCAAATTTCTTGCGTGGTTTTGCAAAGGGAACTCCAAACGACTTGTTTGGAGTCTTCTTGGGTTCAAGGTAGCTAGATCTACTGAGCAGAGAAGACGGATATTAGTTTAGACGATCCGGTTGTGCGGTGTGTGCGGTTTTAAGCCGCAGGGAAGAGTTTTTGAAGATTCAATCACCTACGATCGAAAACCGATGATATCTCGGCTATCGAGAGTCAGATCTGATAGTTCTTGAGGCCAACGGAGTCAAGGAAGAAGACCCTATTGACATCTGAAGATCATTTGGCGAAAGGAGAAAGTTCTCATATAGATCTTTTTCCGTTCGTTCGGTACGGATTTCGTCCTTTTGAGTTCGTTAGAGTTCTAGTTGGCTATATACAGTTTGTGGTAGCTAGCTTTGGCTAAGAGCTTGTACATGGATGTGATTTGGACTTGGGTTTCAATCGTGTGATACCGCAACAGCTCTGTTTGTTAGCAAAGCGAAGTTTTTCTTGCTTTGAGCTACGCTTCGACGATTTCAGGCCAGGGTTGAGATTCAGGGGTTTGTTTTAGGGGCTTTGAAGCAGATTACAGACCGCTCTGGTCTGTTTCTCAGTTTTGTGTTCTTAGGAAGAAGAACCAGAAGTGTACATACATTTGGAGTTGGTATATATCGCAACATTCGTTTTTGTGGTTGTTTTTCTCTGTCTTGTCTCTGTTTCAGCACACAGCATCTCCACAGCCAGGAACCTCACGTTTTCCTAGACATCCTTCACGTTATATCCGACACGATACCGTTCGAGCCGTTCTGTAGTCCAAATTTGCTGTCCTTGGGTCCATTGGGATTAGAATGCCGAGTTCTTCAAGAAATTGAAGACGATACGAAATTTCATCAAACAATTTGAGAATTCTGAGTGAAATTGACTCGTAAGGAAGCACTTACGTCAATTTTTATCACCTGCGACCTGAGATTGGGTTGTTCTTCGCGATCTCGGTGAGTCAAGCTCTTCGTTCTTGGTGCTTATGCGGATCAAGGAGTCTTCATCTACGCATAAGAGAAGACCGTACTTTGATTGGATTGTTGGTTTGGGTGTGATGAGCAAGTTTGTGCCGCAGTGAGTCCATTTACGTCAATTTTTTTGTATCTTGCGATCAAATTTCTTGCGTGGTTTGTGAGGAGAACTCCAAACGGCTTGTTTGGAGTCTCGTTTGGGTTTAAGGTATCTAGATCTAACTACCAGAGAAGACGGATATCAGATCAGGCGATCCGTTTGGGTGGTCTGTGTGGTATTAAGTCGTAAGGAGGAGTTTTTTTGAAAGTTTGATCACTTGCGACTAAAAATCGACGATATCTCGTCTATCGAGAGTCCGATTTGGGAGTTCTTGAGGCCAACGGAGTCAGAAAAGAAGGTCTTATTGAAGACCATTTGACAAAAGAAGGTAGTTCTCAGATAGATCTTTTTCGGTTCCTTCGTTTCGGTTTTTGTCCTTTGTTTTCACAAGTGGGCAACGTCGTCTTTCATGTGGGATCAATACAACTTTTTCGCTCTCACTACTAAAGTGAACTTTTCTCCTTTATGGTCTGATAAGGATGCATCATGACACTCTTCAAGCAACTTAGTCCTAAGTTTTTCTTATCCTACATAAATTCGACTTTGTTCAAACATGAGTAATCCATGTCTCAATTGCAGGTTGTGGTGTTGTAGGTTGGCTAGGGTGTGAAACATGTACTTATCTTTACATACGTGTTTTGATGTTGTGGATCCATCTGGACCTTATCGTTGTCGCGCTACTTGGCGGCTACATGCTTGACTTCTACTCCGACGCTTAGGTTTAGTAGTTCTAGAAGTTAGCTCATATTACTTCTAGTCCTTTATATATATGTTTGACACCTTTGCATACGGTGTTAATACTATTTTGAGTCCTAGTAGGCTGATAGTATGATGTCGCGCTACTTGGCGGCTACATGCTTGACTTCTACTCCGACGCTTAGGTTTAGTAGTTCTAGAAGTTAGCTCATATTACTTCTAGTCCTTTATATATATGTTTGACACCTTTGCATACGGTGTTAATACTATTTTGAGTCCTAGTAGGCTGATAGTATGTTAGTTATCTTGTTCAAGCATTTGTGCGCTTGTGCAAGTGACTTCTTACTTGTCTATGACGTTCAATGTACATAACTTAGGGTTTCCATGCTGATAGGGGTTTGAGCTCATGGGTTGTACTTACTTGTCGCCCATGCACGCTTTCTAGCTAATTTAAGTTATTTTTCGGGGCTATGTGTCATTTTAGGTAGTTTAAGTTTTACGCTGGCACTCTAGGGGGCTTGACGTGGTAGCTTATGAGTGTAGATAAGTTACCAGGTAGTTTAAGGCACAAAAGGACAGTCAAGTGGAGCTATGAACTCCCATTGGTCCATTTTTGTCTTTTGTAAAAATCTAAGTTTAGAAATAGAGCTCTAGAGGAGAGTTCGAGCAATTGGTGAGGTATCTTCGAAATCTGAGAGCACAGGAAGAGAGAGCTCGTCGTGCCAAGCACTGTCAGTGAAATTTTTGCTCAATTTGGATCAATAAACAAGGAGTTATGCACAATTGAAGTTCGGATTGTGCCAAAACTGCATCACTTTTGTTGATTTTAGGGTTTTCGGTGCCAATTGCAGCAGAATTGAGGAAATCACTTCAAAACTTCGTGGTTGCGTTCACTGTCAGGAGGGCTACGACTGTCCAAAAAGTTTCGAATCATTTGAGTAATTGAGTAATTCAAGGCGGCCGCTGAAGCAGAGGGGGTCTGAAAAGCTCTTAATCTAGAGCAGCGACTTTAGAGAAGGAGATCTGGAGTTCTACAAACAATCAGGAGTCCCAACTTCACAGGGATGTTCAGCATCCTGTAGACTTCAAATACTGTGAGAAGATTTGAAATTCATCGAGCCAATTCTCTGTTCTATGTCTGAATAGCTGTCTAGGTACCAGAAATTGCCATAATTCTCTTATTCAGAACTTTTCTGTTCATATCTCCGTGTCAGAATTTGATCTCAGGTTGAAACTTCGTCTGTGAGTTCAGTAGTACCTCATTTGCATGTAGGGGAAGTTTAGAGGTCTAAACCTTCATAGTTTTCCTCCCTTTGAGTGTCAAAGTTCACCGCTTAAGCCTATTATTACCAGTGAGACCTAAATTTCGCTTTTTGAGCATATCAGAGGATCCTACACTCCTGTGTGAGTGTTTATAGCTCCTGTTGTGACCTGAAAGCCAACCTCTTGAGTAAACAACCACAGCCAGAAGCCCGGCGCTTTCCTAGGTAGACGGATCACACTCCGACATACTCTCTTTTTGGTGAACTCGACGTGAAACACCTAGGGTGGGAGTTTTCTTGAGAGTGTTACAGGATCAGATATCATGGTCAACCAAGGATCATCAAGTGGAGGTGCTGCTGTTGCTCAGCAACCTGCTCAGTTGGATGCTGCTACGATGAAGATGTTCCAAGCTTTTCACATGTTCATGCAGCAGCAGCAGAGCAGAGAGAGGAAGGAGGTGTTAGCAACCAAGGCGTTGCAATCTGTGGTGCACCAGATGGACCAGTTCAAGGGTACAGATATTTCCAAGTATGTGCGATACTATGCCAGGGAGATGGAGGTGAACAAGGTACCTGAGAAGGAGATGGTGGAGAACTTTGAGCTTGCTGTTGTTCCTGAGATTCGTGGGCGTGTGAAGGAGCTCAAGCAGCAGCAAGGACAGAGTTGGGAGAGCTTTATGCGCGCTTTGAAGGAGGAGTATTACACTGAAGATTCAGAAAGGGTGACCAAGAGAACATTCTTGGAGTGGGTGGTTAAACCTAACAAAGGTTTGTCTGTAAATGAGTTGTTAAGGGAGTTTGATCGTCAATATGCTCAGCTTTCTAGGACAGAGAAGCTTACACTAGAGGTTGAAAAGACCGAGCTTTTCCTACAAGCAGCGGACGTGACTATTCAGGAGAAGCTTGAGCTGTTGCTGGAAGACAAGAGTGAGGAGAGAGGATTGAAGACTGACTGGAAGGAGGTTGAAGAGGCTGTCTCTTTGCTGACCAAGAGACAGAGAAGAAGGGACAAGGTGGTGGTAAGTGAAGCAGCACCTCTGATAATTCCTGTCAAGCAGTTGCCTACTAAGCCCGCTTTGGTAATTGCTAGAGAGGAAGACTCACCGCTTGATGAGTTGATTAAGGGTATGAAGGAGCTTAAGCTTAAGCTCACTAGGTTAGAAGAGAAGGAGCAGAATGTACAGCCTGCTATGCAGAGACCTCAGATGAGAGAAGGCTTTGTTCATCGTTGTATATGGTGTGATAGCTTAGACCATGTAAGGAGAGATTGTGGAGAGTTTTCAGATGCATTGAGGAAGGATCTGATCTTCTTCAAAGATGGTAAGATCCATCTGAGAGAGACTGGGATGATGTTGGGAACCAACTTTGGCAAGGGTGGTATGAAGAGGCTTGTGAATGAGATATCAGCATCACATGCTGTTTCTCTTGTGAATGCTGCTACCTGTGGAGTGAAAGTGGAGATGGAGAGAGAGAAAGGGACTACTGGGTTGTGGTCAGATGTAGTGCGGTCCGTAGCTAGAACAGAGTTAGACAAGGATGTGCTACGGAGGGTTGGCAACTCAATTCGAGAAGCTACAGGATGGAATGATCCTGTGGATACTATGTCAATGCATGCTTATGTTGCAAGAAGTCAGCATGAAGCTGTACTAGAAGAAAAACGTAGGAGGGAGGATGCAGGTGAGGCTTCTACAGCCAAACGACCTGCTACAAGGAGTGAAAGGGCTAGATCAGAGGCAAGGCAGGAGACAACACCTACTCGGGAGGAGAATATGGAGGATCTACCACCTACAACACCAAAGGAGAAGGAGAGAAGCAAGGAGAAGGGTAAGATGCCTGCATACAAACTTCAGTCTGACATTGAGATTGCTACAGACTTGAAGCAGGTGTTAGAGAATCGTATCTTGAATGGGAAGGTTGAGTTTACCTTGGGTGAGATTCTTGGGATTGCAAAGCGTGAGTTTCATGAGGTTATCATAGATATCATCAAGAGGAAACGTCAGATTTTGGGTGAAGCAGCTACGCTGAACGCTCTAGGGACTAAACTGTCGGAGGATGAGGAAGATGAAATTGCTGGTTATTGCTCTCAAGTATCAGAGGGAAGATCAGATCAGCACGTGAGGTTTGAAGATGAGGTGGAAGCATCGCAGAAGAGCCATTACTCTCATAACCATTGGGCAAGAGCAACCACAGAGACCTTGGTGAAGTTGGGAGATCTGGAGGAACCTGTGGTGGCGTTGATTGATCATGGCTCAGAGATTAATCTGATGTCTAAGGAGCTGTACAAGCGTGGGAGATGGCTCATAGACACCGACCATGGATGGCTTATCCGTGCTGCCAACAACCAGCGAGGAGAACTCTATGGTGCTTGCCCCAACATCAAGGTAACTGTGGGTGACATCAGTGATGTTCAGAATTTCTTTGTGCAGGACATGTCAACCTATCCTATCATTCTAGGGCAGCCTTACATTACTGCTGTTAGAATGGAGACACGAGTTATGGATGATGGTTCAGCTTATGCTAGGATACGTAGTAGAGATGGCAAAAGAGCTGTTCAGTTTTTGACCGTTGCTGCAGAACATGAGAGGAATCGTGATAGCTTGAGAGACCGTCCACTACCTAAGATTACTCAGGAGTTTAGAGAGTCTAGGGGTTTTGGCAGAGTACCATTGAAGAGCGAGACTTCAACGGTACAGTAGAGATAGGATTCTCGCCTGATCCAGTAGAGCAGGAAGCTTTATCCACTAGCTTCTTAGGGTTGACATCATGTGGATCAGTGTGTTATAGGAAGGTTGAGAATCTGAAGAGGTTTGAGAGGCAACATGTGAAGAGTGTACAACAATCTTTGTGGGATAGTGGAGAGTTAGCAGGAGATGAATACATATCTGGAGTGTTTGAAGAGCAGTATTTGGTAGATACTATAGGAGAATTGAAATCTATATTAGAAAGCTCTACAGATGATGTAGATAGAGTGGTGAGAGTGAGCTCCAAGGAGCTTTATGATGTTATTGATAAGTTTATAGATCGACAAGAGGTGTATGTGGAGACCAAGTACAAGTCAGTGGCAAAGAAAGTCAAACCAGTGGCTTTGCCTTTGCCACTCGATTACAATCAGAAGATGGAGCAAGCTGCACGAGAGCCGACGCTCAGAGGACCGAGAAGAATTGGGCACCAGTTCACAGAAACAACACTGAAAGAGCTGAGGATTGGAGGTGATGGATTTCTTACTGAGCAAGAGAAGAAGAGCTTCAGGGAGATGCTATCTAAGCATGGTAAGGCGTTTGCGTTTGAGTCACATGAAGTAGGATGTGTAGATCCAAGTGTAGTTGCACCTATGGTAATCTTTACTATACCGCATGTGCCTTGGAATCTACGTCCTATCCCTGTGCCTAGAGCTCATCTACCAAAGCTGATAGACTTGCTCAATGAGAGGATTAGGATGGGTATCTTGGAACCATCTATAGCTCCCTACTCTAGCAGATGGTTTACTGTTCCGAAGAAGAGTGGAGCTTTGAGATTTATCCAAGATATGCAGCCAGTTAACAAGGTGACTATCAGGAATATGGGTATAGGACCTATTGTAGACGAGTTTGCAGAGGCTTTTGCTGGTCGTGCTATCTATTCCATGGGAGACTTATATTCAGGTTATGATCAATTTCAGTTATCCTCTGAGAGTAGAGACTTGACTACAATGAGGACGCCTTTGGGGTTACTAAGGATGTGCACCTTGCACAAGGTGCTACCAATTCTGTAGCACATATGATGAATGGCATGAACAAAGTTTTGAGGGACTTCATTCCTGAAAAAACTATGCCATTCCTTGATGATGTGCCGATCAAAGGGTGTGCTGAGGAGGAGAAGAATGAGGTAAAAGATCAGAGGGGGTGCCGTAAGTTTGTAGCAGATCACATAGCTGACTGTGATAAGATACTGAGTCGACTGGAGGAGGTTCATTTGACTTTATCAGGAGCCAAGTCTGTATTTGGAGTACAAGAGGTGTTAATAGTGGGACATCTGTGTGGATCTTATGGTCGGAAACCTTGTCCAAACAAGGTTGATGCCATCCGAAGGATGAAGGAGACATGTGGATCGGTTACTGAGGTGAGAAGGTTTCTAGGAGCATGTGTGTTTTATCATATATGGATTCCACACTTTGCACATGTAGCAGATCCGTTGTACAAGTTGCTGAGGAAGGGGCAGAGATTTCAGTGGCAAGAGGAGCAAAGCGAGTCTATGAAGAAGTTGAAGGATCTTTTGGCTTCACCGCCAACTCTACGGAAGGTAACATATGAGTTGGGGAGATCTGTTATCCTTACTGTTGATACTAGTCCTATTGGCATTGGATGGGCTGTAGGGCAAGACAATGAGGATGGGAATAGATATGTGGTGCGTTTTGGTGCTAAGGTATTAAGTTCACGGCAGAGAGACTACCCTCAGGTCAAGAGAGAGCTATGGGGAGTAGTTACTGCGATGAAGAGTGATAAGGAATACTTGATAGGAGCACCTGTGGTTGTGGAGACAGATTGTTTACCTCTCTTGGGAATGATCACTAGCTGTACAACTCCAGATATTGCTATGTTGAGATGGATAGCGTATATCAAGTCCTTGAACCCAGAGTTTAGACATATTGCAGGGAAGGACAATCCTGTGGCAGATATGTTATCAAGGGCTAGGTATTACGATGAGAAAGAAATGATAGATGATCAGGAGGATGTGGGAACAGAGTTCTATTCTAGTGCTCTTGCTAGAAGAGATAGAAGCTGTTTTGCAGCTCCATTGGAGTTATTTGAGGAAACTATGTATGGTGGCGAGTGGTTGGATCTTGGGCGCTATTTGAGTTCATTGGAAAGGCAAGAAGGCTGGTCTGATGCAGATTTCAAGAGGATCCGTAGAACAGCTTATGGATACTTTTTACATGGAAGACATCTATGGAAGCGCCCTAAGCTACAAGGAGGTATACCGCAGCGGGTAGTATGTGACTTGGGATTGCAGCAGAAGCTGATCAAGGAGTTCCATGAGAGTTTATGGGCTGGTCATAGAGGAGTTTGGGCTACATTTGCCAAGATGAAGGAAAAGTATTGGTGGAAGGGTATGTATAAGGATGTAGTACAATTTGTTTCATCCTGTATACCTTGCTAGATGTATTCCAACGTACGTCATCGTGATGGATTGCATCCTACTTATCCATTAGCCATTCATTATAAATGGGTAGTTGATTTGGTAACTATGCCATTTGGACTTGGACAAATGAGGTATCTAGTCTTGGCTAGAGAAGATCTATCTAACCAAGTCGAAGGCCGTGCTCTGAGGACGAAGACCACTGCTAGTGTCTGCCGCTTTCTACTTGAAGATGTTATTTGTAGGTATGGGTGTGTGGGAAAGATCACTGCAGATAGGGGTGAGCTGGATGCACAAGAAGCAGTTGAGTTCTTCAAGCGATTGGGAATCAAGTTGGAGTTAACCACTGCTTACAATCCTGAAGGGAATGGCAAGAGCGAAAGAGGTCATCCGCCAATCATCAAAGCTTTGGTAAAAGCTTGCAAGGGTAAGATCCGTGAATGGCCTAGACTGCTACCATTTGCTTTGTGGGCAGATCGTACAACTCATAGTACCGTTACAGGTTACATGCCAGCAGAGTTGATATTAGGGCAAAAACCTGTGATGCCGATTGAGGAGGTTGTGCCTACTTGGAATGTTTTGCCATGGGAAGATGGTAGAAGTACGGAGGATCTTCTTGCATTAAGGATCCAGCAGTTAGAACGAAGACCTGAGGATGTTGCCAAAGCTGTGGAAAGGTTAAAGACTGCTAGAGAGAGAAACAAAGGCAGATTTGATAGAACGCATAGATTACGACCCAAACCAATTAAGGAAGGTGATTGGGTGTTAGTCTATGATAGTAGTCTTGATAATCAGCATAGCGCTATCAGAAAGTTTTCCAAGAGATGGTTCGGACCTTATGTGGTGTTAGAAGTTTATGATAATGCCACATACTCTTTGAGAGAGTTAGATGGTGCAGTGCTCAAGATACCAGTCGCAGGGAAAAGAATCAAGCTCTTTAGAAGGAGAGGGGAGGACCAGAACATTGCAGAGCTTACTGAGGATGAAGCTGAAGACTCAATGGAGGTTGAAGATGAATCTGAAGCTGAAGCTGAAGAGTCTTGATCTGGATCTGGCACATACCGGAGGATGTGCAGGTTCAGAGGGGGTGGATGTCGCGCTACTTGGCGGCTACATGCTTGACTTCTACTCCGACGCTTAGGTTTAGTAGTTCTAGAAGTTAGCTCATATTACTTCTAGTCCTTTATATATATGTTTGACACCTTTGCATACGGTGTTAATACTATTTTGAGTCCTAGTAGGCTGATAGTATGATGTCGCGCTACTTGGCGGCTACATGCTTGACTTCTACTCCGACGCTTAGGTTTAGTAGTTCTAGAAGTTAGCTCATATTACTTCTAGTCCTTTATATATATGTTTGACACCTTTGCATACGGTGTTAATACTATTTTGAGTCCTAGTAGGCTGATAGTATGTTAGTTATCTTGTTCAAGCATTTGTGCGCTTGTGCAAGTGACTTCTTACTTGTCTATGACGTTCAATGTACATAACTTAGGGTTTCCATGCTGATAGGGGTTTGAGCTCATGGGTTGTACTTACTTGTCGCCCATGCACGCTTTCTAGCTAATTTAAGTTATTTTTCGGGGCTATGTGTCATTTTAGGTAGTTTAAGTTTTACGCTGGCACTCTAGGGGGCTTGACGTGGTAGCTTATGAGTGTAGATAAGTTACCAGGTAGTTTAAGGCACAAAAGGACAGTCAAGTGGAGCTATGAACTCCCATTGGTCCATTTTTGTCTTTTGTAAAAATCTAAGTTTAGAAATAGAGCTCTAGAGGAGAGTTCGAGCAATTGGTGAGGTATCTTCGAAATCTGAGAGCACAGGAAGAGAGAGCTCGTCGTGCCAAGCACTGTCAGTGAAATTTTTGCTCAATTTGGATCAATAAACAAGGAGTTATGCACAATTGAAGTTCGGATTGTGCCAAAACTGCATCACTTTTGTTGATTTTAGGGTTTTCGGTGCCAATTGCAGCAGAATTGAGGAAATCACTTCAAAACTTCGTGGTTGCGTTCACTGTCAGGAGGGCTACGACTGTCCAAAAAGTTTCGAATCATTTGAGTAATTGAGTAATTCAAGGCGGCCGCTGAAGCAGAGGGGGTCTGAAAAGCTCTTAATCTAGAGCAGCGACTTTAGAGAAGGAGATCTGGAGTTCTACAAACAATCAGGAGTCCCAACTTCACAGGGATGTTCAGCATCCTGTAGACTTCAAATACTGTGAGAAGATTTGAAATTCATCGAGCCAATTCTCTGTTCTATGTCTGAATAGCTGTCTAGGTACCAGAAATTGCCATAATTCTCTTATTCAGAACTTTTCTGTTCATATCTCCGTGTCAGAATTTGATCTCAGGTTGAAACTTCGTCTGTGAGTTCAGTAGTACCTCATTTGCATGTAGGGGAAGTTTAGAGGTCTAAACCTTCATAGTTTTCCTCCCTTTGAGTGTCAAAGTTCACCGCTTAAGCCTATTACTACCAGTGAGACCTAAATTTCGCTTTTTGAGCATATCAGAGGATCCTACACTCCTGTGTGAGTGTTTATAGCTCCTGTTGTGACCTGAAAGCCAACCTCTTGAGTAAACAACCACAGCCAGAAGCCCGGCGCTTTCCTAGGTAGACGGATCACACTCCGACATACTCTCTTTTTGGTGAACTCGACGTGAAACACCTAGGGTGAGAGTTTTCTTGAGAGTGTTACAGGATATCTATGGGCCATCTCCCACGTCCCACTTGGTGAACCTGTGGTGGCGTTGATTGATCATGGCTCAGAGATTAATCTGATGTCTAAGGAGCTGTACAAGCGTGGGAGATGGCCCATAGATAATGACACATCGTCATCATCTTGTTTTCACATCGTCGTAATGACAACTTGAGTAATATAGAGAGTGTGGGATATTTTTAGCATGTGAGAACTTGGAGGATTTTAGTTGATGAGTTTAAGGAGATTTTTAGTTGATAAGTTTGTGGGTGTATGAATGAGTGAACTTAGCATTTTTCCCTTCAAGATTCATGGTGTGCTTCCATCAAAGCCATCAGAGGTGATCCCTGAGTGAGAGACATGCCCGACATGTTGCAGATTCGTGGATGACGATCGTGGAGATTGAGACATCGGGGGGTAGTTGATCAATAGGACCGTGGAGGGTTTACATTTTTGGTTCCGTTGCCGAGACCTCACTCGAAGGGATCATTGAAAATGTTTAGAGTTCAGTTCTATATTAGACAAAAAGAGATTATGAGAGAACACATGGAGAGAACGTTGGGAGGAGAGAGAGCTAACGCGATGTTAGCAACATTAGAACCTTTCGTGTATCCCGTAGTGATATATGAAGCGTTCAAAGTAATTCTTTACATCTTGTTCACTTAGAAAAGGTTTGAGGAGAGTTGAAAGAGGGTGCAACAAGAGTTGTAGAGAAAGGAGGAGAGAAAAGTTATTAGAGGAGAGAAATTTATGAGTTTAGAAATTATGGTCTCTGGAAAATTTGTATAGACGCTGTCAACTTTTCTGTGAATTTTAATTTCCTGAGAAACTTTCCAGTGTTTTAGATTGGCTGATAACCTATCTACTACAAAAGAAATCATAGGAAAAGATAGTCTAGAGAGGAAGCAATGAATTTTCAAAGTTGAGGGGGTCTATTCGTGAGAGTTGAGGAATTCTGTTCTCTGGAAAAAGTTTACAGTCATTGTCAGATTTTTTGTGAATTTTATTTTCCTGAGAAACTTTTCAGTGTTTTAGATTGGCTGATAAGCTATCTAGGACAATAGAAATCAAGAGAAAAAGTGGTATGGAGAGAGAGCCATGAATTTTCAAAGTTGAGGGGGTTGAAAGTCATGAGAGAAATGAAAATATATAAATTTCAGTTCTCTGAAAATTTGTACAATCAGCACCATGTCTTTTGATTAAGGAATTTTCTATCGAAACTTCATTAGTTAGTAGCTTGGAGGTTGAGCTACTAGGGATCACAAAAATCTTGAAGAGATCTCTTACCGATTAAGAGATATACGGTTCGACATACAAGGAGGTCTTGACGATACGTCATGGAGAATCCAGTTCGAGTGCCGAGGTTGAAGAAGAGACGTTTGGGAGTTAGAACGAAGACGGAAAGGCCAACATTAAGTATAGAGGCGTTGCGATCAAGATCTATTGCAGTTGGGGTGCCATTTTTGCTTTATATAAAGAAGCTTCTGCGAGCATCGGCGCAGATGCAAAGAAGGTTGAGTTCAAAGCATCATGGAGGCCACGAATGCTCCTGGCGAAGTAGAGTGTGATCCTTACAAAAGTGACTTTAAGATGTATGCTAGGATCAATACAGACGATGGTCATGAGGATATTATCATGGACTCTTAATTTTAGATTGGATTTTATTTCGTGTATAGCATGTATAAGACACGATTTCTAGTATAAAGCTCGAAAGAGTTAAGAAAGTGATGTAGAGTTATTTTCTTCAAAGATATTTTGTCCACTTAATGGTTGAGAAGGTGCAACATGAGTGGAAGTTCAAAAGATTAGAAAGTTAGACTTAGAAACCTTCCTCAAGGTTTAGATGTCATAGTAAGTGTCGGAGAGAGCTCGAAAGAGATTATCGTTGAGTTTGAGAATCCTAGTATAAAACCTCAAGTAGAATCTCCGAGGAGAAGAGTAGAAACCGACTTGTGGTGTTATTTCTGTAGAGAGTTGGGACATAAAGTAGTGAATTGTCCAACTAGAATCAGAACCGAGAGAGCTAAAGGGAAGCGGGAGTTTACTGATTTAAATCTTCGAGTGGGTCCATCGTCACCAGCGTCAATTCATCTTCTAGGAGAAGATCTTTGTCCAAGTTGTGGAGTGGGTGATCTATCAAGAGGACACAAGTGCGTCGATGTGGCCGCCCTACTTACGTCAGTAGTCGAGAAGTTGGACGAGACTCAAAGAGCTGAGATGGAGAAGTTGTCGACTTCAAAAGAGGACTCGGCTAAGTTGTGATGGAGATCGTCATTCGGATGGTGGAGAAAAAGGTGATGTGACTCAGGCTCATGATTACCTTGAGAGAAGAGATGGCACAAGTGGTGTTGTTACAATCATTTCCTTTAATTTTACCTATGGTATATTATTCGCGAATGGAATTGGTGATGTTCGTACTCTTTTAGCGAGTAGTTATTGCACAAAAATTAGAAGAGTAGAAAGAATAGTTACAAGATGGGGAAGTTACCAGTGTTTCATGAGAAAGACAATAAAGATGTAGAACCATTTGTACGAGACTTCAAAAGGGATTGCATCGGAAACAACGTGAGAAGGAAGGAAGAATGGGTGTTGTTACTGCCAGAGTTTTTAGAAGATTTTGCTCTTACGTGGTATGAAGACTGAGTGAAGAGCTAGACACCTGGTGCAGTTGAGGACACATGGGAGATGTTGAGTAATGCACTCATCGAAGAATTTCTTCCAGAAGGGAGTTATGAGAAGCTCATGGTGGAGCTTACTCATTTGAAGCAACGAGACGACGAGAAAGTTCGCCAATATGCCGAAAGGGTGGATAAGTTGGAGCAACGGTTTCGGACGGTCCTACGGAAGAGTGGAGACAATGTGGAGTTAACGATGACGAGGATTGGAGCAGTGTTGACCAAGAACTTGGTGGGAGGGTTGAGCCCTTCAATTCGAACCCAAGTGAGGTACGAGAAGCCAGCAACCAAAGCGGAGGCCATCAAGATTGCGACAAATATGGAAGAGAGTTTGGATGAAGAAGATATCATCCAACCTCATCATGCTGCTCTGGTGTCAACTCCGACTCCTGGTGTAGCCACAACGATCGCACCTGCACCATCACAATTGGTGATTGCTTCAACGTCAGCTCCTACTCCAACGGTGTTGCCAAGACCGTTTGTCCCAACAACGATGTCTACTGCCACTTCTGATTTTCATGCCGAGCTGAAGAGCATCACCGATACTCTTGCGGATCTCAAGATAAACGTGGTGCAGTTACGAGAATGGAGGAACAAAGGTGGAGGAGGAAATCAAAAAGGTTACGACAACAATCCCAACCGAGGAAATCAAGGTAACTTTGGAGGGAACCAAGGTAACTTTGGAGGAATCACTTGTTGGACGTGTGGAGGTTCTCATTTCTAGCGAAATTGTCCTAACAATGGAGCAAGAGGTGCCGAAGCTGTCAGAATGAATGTGGGTGGAGGAAATCCATCACAAGGACGAGACAAGGGGGTGGCTACTATCGATGTCGTGCAAGATCCCATCTACGAGAAAGGAGAGAGTTCAAACTCTTCTCATGCACCATTGGAGCTTTTAGCTCAAGAAAGGAAAAGAACTTGATTTTCTGATGAACCGATTTTCATGGAGGAGTCAGCTAGTAGAAGTACTCGTTCGAGTAATGTTTCGAGTACACCAAGGGAGCCAAGAAGGAAGTTGGGGATGGCAGATTTCACCATTTCATCTTCCCAAGCGAGATATGATGTGGTTGAAGATGTGGGTGCTCAGAAAGCCAACATCACCGTTGGGCAACTGATCGCACTTAATCCCAGCTTAAGAAGGGAACTCAGAGGAGAACTGAGTTCTAAAAGAAGCAAGAAGAAGAAACCCAAGAGCAAGACATCAAAGTCTATGGGAGTTGGTGTGGTGGATGTGCATGCTTCAGAGGTATGCACTAGGGCTTCAAAGATTGAAGTCCGGTTGAATGGTCACTACGTCTCTGACGTATTGGTGGATAGAGGATCGGCTGTAAATGCCATATCGGAGAGGTTGATGAAGAAGTTGAGGATGGAACCAACTCGCCCGGCTAGCATTGTCGTGGGGATGGCTAACAAGCAACGGGTAAGACCTCTTGGTGTGTTAGAGAAGGTGGTCGTATTTGTGATGGGAGTTCAAACATTGATGTCCTTTCAAGTGTTAAAGGACTCTAGTTATGATTTGTTCCTAGGTAGGCCTTGGTTGAGAGCTGTGCGCACCACTGATAGGCGGCACAAGGGATACTTACGGATTGGGCCTAGAGATCATAGAGTGATAGTTCCTCTCTCGGGTGTTGGAGTTGTGACTTCTGACTCTGATAGACCCACTAGTGACTACTGGGAATCTGATACGGAGGACGATCAGAGTGTCTCAGAAGTAGATACCGGAGATTCTTACGATCAAGAATCCTCGTCTGAGGACGAAGGATTTGGTCGAGATGAATCATTACATCAGCTTAGTGCTATTGACTTGTTGCCTCGACCAGCAGTGGAGAAAGATCTTGACAAAGAAGAGTTGAGTGAGGCAGAGATTGTGAGAAGACTCTCTACCCTGAAGTTTGGTATCAATGTCACTCAAGAGGAGAAAAGTAGATTCCTAGATATATTTTGAAAATATCCATGTGTTTGCTTTCAGCTACAAGGATTTGAAGGAGATGACTCTCGAGACTCATCGAATCTATTTGGAAGAGAACGCAAGACCAGTTCGACAGAAGCATAGAAGGGTCAATCCTACAACAACGATGATGGTCAAGGAGGAGATAGACAAGTTGAAGGAGGCGATTTCATCTACGAGGTGGAGAACTCAGAATGGGGTTCACCCATTGTGATTGTCAAGAAGAAGAATGGTAAGCTACGAGTGTGCATAGACTATAAGAAGCTGAATGCAGTTACCAAGAAGGATTATTATCCTCTACCATTTATAGATGAGATTTTGGAGGAAGTTGCTGGTCATGAGTGGTACAGCTTTGGTGATGGTTATAGTGGATACAACCAGATCAAGATAGCACAAGAGTACCAGCAGTTGACTACTTTGACTACTCCTTGGGGAACATTTGCATTTCGAGTGATGCCATTCGGACTGTGTAATGCTCCGACCACGTTTCAGAGGTTCATGAACAAGGTGTTCGAACCATTCATAGGAAAGTTTGTTCGTGATTTCATTGATGATTTCTGTGTGTACGGAAGAAAGGAGGACCACTTTGATCATGTGATCAAAGTTCTGCAGCGGTTGGAGCAAGCTAACGCTTCTCTGAATCCAGAAAAGTGCATCTTTGGCTGCGAAGAAGGTATGTTGTTAGGACACATCATTTCCAAGAAGGGGATTGCGGTAGATCCTGAGAAGGTGAAGAAGAATGTGGATCTTCCATTTCCAATCAACTTGACAAAGTTGAGACAATTTCTTGGGATGGTTGGATATTATCGTAGGTTTGTCTTTTTCTTCTCAAACAAAGCATTAGCTTTGACTATGTACATGAAGAAGGGAGTTGAGTTTTGACTTGATAGTGCATGATCAGAAGGCAAAGGAAGCATTTGAGGAGCTAAAAAAGGCATTGGTGACGGCTCCTATACTTGCTAAACCTGAGTGGAGTAAAGCATTTATTCTGTATACGGATGTCTCCAATGTAGCTATCGGATGTACATTAAGGCAGTTAGATGAAGATGGGCATGATCATCCTATAGCTTATGCTAGTAGGCAGATGGTGCCAGCGGAGGAGAATTACTCCGTGACTGAACGAGAAGGATTAGCGGTGATCTTTGGATTGAAGAAATTTCGACACTACTTGCTAGGAGGGAAATTTTCCATAGTCACAGATCACAAGGCTTTAAAGTATATCTTTAATAAGCCTAATGCCGAAGGTCGTATTGCTCGTTGAAAGATCCTTCTAACAGAATACGATTATGTGATCGAAGATAGACCAGAGAAAAAGCATGCGAATGCTGATCTTTTGTCAAGGGCTTACGATGATGAGGGAGAAGAACCGTTTGATGACTCATTTCCAGACGAGCATCTGATGACCATCACAAGCATCGAGGAGATACCGGACGAGTACAAAGAAATCTGGAGTTTTCTTGCAGATGGCTCTTTTCCAAAAGTATGCATACCTGAGAATGTAACGCGTTGATTAAGAGATGCAAACCTTACACCATGGTGGAGGAAATTCTATTTCATCAAGGAGCAGATGGGTTACTAAGGAGAGCAGTTGGTCAGAAGGAGACATTCAAGCTAATGCACGAGTTTCACGACGGAACTGTTTGCGGAGGTCACTTTGCTGGTAAGATAACAGCCTTCAAGATTTTGGATGCGGGTTATCACTGGAGAGGGATTTTCAAAGAGTGTTTAGACTATTGCAAAACTTGCGACGTATGTCAAGCATTTGCTCTGAAGTCTACTAGAACACCTCCGTTAAGATCAATTCCAATATTAGGACCATTTGAGAAGTGGGGTATTGACTTTGTAGGTCCTCTTAATAAGACACCTCGAGGCAATAGATACATTGTAGTTGCCACTGACTATTGTACCAAGTGGGTAGAGGCTAGATCTTTGAGAGAGACTAATGAAACAGAAGTCGGTAGATTCCTATGGGAGAGGATCATCACAAGATTTGGATGTCCGTTAGAGTTGGTCTCGGATAGAGGAGGAGAGTTTGTAGGGAGCATGACTACTGCTATGTTACAACATTTTTCTATCAAGCCACGAGTAACGACCTCATACAAACCAAATGCTAATGGTCTTGCGGAGAAGACCAATCTTACATTTTGTATGATGCTCGTCAAAGATGATGGTGTTGAGACTGCGAAACATACTTGGGATAAGAGGCTACATGCCATCTTATGGGAGTACCGAACGACAACAAAGACTTCTACTGGGTACTCTCCATTTTGACTGGTTTATGGAGTGGAGTCCAAGTTGCCGATCCAATTCGAATTGGATACTTTTCAAACTATTCAACGAAAGTTGAAGAGGTCGAGGGGAGAAGACGTGGTCAGATCAAGAAGAGAGCAACTCATGGAGTTGGAAGAGACTCGAGCGGTAGCAATGGTCCGGATGGAACGAGCTCAGGCGTATCAAAAGAAGAGTTACGACAAACTGTTGGGCAAGAGGGAGGTAAAATCTTTTCAAGTCGGAGATTGGGTAATGTTGTATGATGCTATCAGATTCAAAAGGGCTAGGAAGAAGTTTCTTCCTAGATATTTTGGTCCTTTTGTTGTAGATAAGGTGTGGAGCAACTTCACATATGACCTTCAGGAGTTGGGAGGAAGGAGATTCGATCGGATCAACCATGACAAGTTGAAGATGTTTCATCGATGAAAGTTCTCTCTTCACTCCGAGGACGGAGCGAAAATTTAGTCCGAGGGTAAAATGTAACGACCTATGTTATACATAGGAAGTTTGTCTATTAGTAAGGTATTTAGTTATAACTAAGTGTTGAGAATGTTTATTTGCTACCAAAGTACTTTAAGGAGGTATCAAGTTAGTCATGATTAGCTAAAAGTTAGTTATGGTTAAACTTAGCTGTACTTTTCGCAGAATTCAGATATTTCCTAAAGAGTGAGCACTATTATCTTGTCATCTTGTCTAAAAGATAGAAAGGAGGTGGAAAGTATCCCTTATCGTCTTTTTGACTTGATATTAGTGGTTGGATTAAAATTATGGACTTTGTGGGCATTAAAAACAAGAAGAGATTCCACATGTTTCCTTTTTAGTGGGTCCTAGTGTAGAGGGGGGGTGGAAATTCGAGATTCCTTGAGAATATTTCAGAATCCTTCTAGAAGTTGTTGACTTTAAAGGAATAAGCCCATGTGAAAAGGTAAGAAGCCCATGTGATTAATGCTTTTACCTTAAGTAATATCTTAGTAAAGCCCGGTAAAAGTAGTTACGACTGAGTTATCACAGGGTACCAAAGTAAAAACCTAGAATGTATAAATAGAGGAGTAGAGAAGAGCTCCTCATCCTTGTTTTCACATCGTCGTAATGACAACTTGAGTAATATAGAGAGTGTGGGATATTTTAGCATGTGAGAACTTGAGAGACGTCGTTAGAATGGAGGATTTTAGTTGATGAGTTTAAGGAGATTTTTAGTTGATAAGTTTGTGGGTGTATGAATGAGTGAACTTAGCATTTTTCCCTTCAAGATTCATGGTGTGCTTCCATCAAAGCCATCAGAGGTGACCCCCGAGTGAGAGACAGGCCCGACATGTTGCAGATTCGTGGATGATGATCGTGGAGATTGAGAGATCAAGGGGTAGTTGATCGATAGGACCGCGGAGGGTTTACAGTCTTGAGGTAGCGAGATGACATCAAAGATACTCCAAGTCGATACAAATTCTTTTGTAGAAAAATACAGATCTCATCATGTGAAATATTTGGGTCGAAAAATCAAGTGAAACTGAGACTTAAGGCTAGAGGACTAACTCCCCTTTGGGGTGTCGGAGTCATTAGTATGAATTCGGTGAGGCCTTCTAAGTCCTGAGGTAGTGAGATGACATCAAAGATACTTCAAGTCGGTACAAATTATTTTGTAGAAAAATACAGATCTCATCATGTGAAATACTAGGGTCAAAAAATCAAATGAAACTGATACTTGAGGTGATACTTATGACATTTTGAAGTTTAAGGGGGTTATAGAACGACAATGGTGATAACTCGGGCTCCACGTGTCAGAACAAGTTGACTCTGGTGGTAAGAGGTAGCCGTGGTGGAGTTACTTCGAGTGGTGGTGTCTTCTTACGTGTAAATTTTTATCTGTGTTTTATTTTCTTGCTGCCATCTGTCTAGGGCAACTTTTTATCCCTGCCAGGTGATAGTGAGAGTTACGTAGGGTGGAGGAAAACCCAGTGGGGGTGTACTCCAGAGGTGTGAATATTTCTGATCATTGTCGGGTAGAACAGATCTCACCATGTGAAATACTTGGGTCGAAAAATCAAGTGAAACTGATACTTGAGGTGATGCTTAAGCATTTTGAAGTTTAAGGGGACCGGAGAACGACAATGATGATAACTTGGGCTCCACTCGTCAAAACGAGTTGATCCCGGTGGTGAGAGGTAGCCGCGGTGGAGTTACTTCGAGTGGTGATGTCTTCTTACATGTTGAATTTTTATCTGTGTTTTATTTTTCTTGCTGTCATATGTCTAGGATAACTTTTTATCATTGTCAAGTGATAGTGAGAGTTAAGTAATGGATTCAATGGATTCAATGGATAACAATGGATTCAAACTAGATTATGCGAGACTTAATAACATCATCATAACACGTTATGTGAAGTAAACTATACTGAAAGAGTAAATAATTCAAAACAAAATGATAAAGAGAAATAGAACATGATTGACATAGCTACAACATCTAGATATCTCTCACTTTGATCTATTCATATTTTTTATTAAGCTACTATTTCACAACTTGATGATCATTGATACTTTCCTCCGAACTTATGCATTTACAGATCAATTTATCTAAGTTTATGTCTCAACAACATGGGTTTATAATCTACCACTATATCCAAACGTGATGCAATCATACTAGAGCACCCATCAGAACACATCGTATTGAACAGATCTCTCACTGATAGAGAGATCAAGGACCATTCCGACTAAGATTTTAAAACTAATTATTATTGTTTGATGTTTTGTCTCTCAATAGAATACATTGACTATATTTCCAAGTAAAAATTAAAATATGCTATATTTCTTATCAGATCTTGACATCAAGAGCCTTTTATGAAAATTTAACTCTCGATATCGAAAATTGATCGACAGTTGAACATATTCTAATATTCACATCGACACTACTACATGCTATATGCCTGCATTTTACATGCTACATGCCGACTGGAACACTCCTCTTTGAATTTGATAATCGTATCTAATAATTAACGATTTGATAATCGTATAATAATATTTATTCTCTCAGTTCTCTCGACATAGACCGATCAACTTTCTCTCCGATCCAACGGACATTCTTACTCAAGTATACTGACCACTAAAACCATCATTGTTACTCTAGTCTATATCTGATGGACGTTTATAATCCCACCAACTCTATCTGATCTAGCTACCCTAGACTGCCCCAACCTGTTTTAACGATGAATTTTGCCAGGGCTAGCGCCTAGGCCATGGCATGCCATCACGCCCATAGCCTAGCTCGTAACGTCTAAGTCTCTTGCAGTTGATATACTAATCGTATTTACGGAGCGAGACCTCACTTCCCATCCTGCCCCATTCTCCATCCTAAAATCAGACCTCCATAAGGTAAACTGGACAAGAACCGGGTTTTTATTGTAACCTTAAACCCTAAAGAACTTCAATTTGCCTAAGAATATGCATGCAAGAGTTACTTTTGGAAACTTTTGCTCACTTGGTGTTAAATTATTTTTTTTTATGTTGAACGAAAGTCTTACCAAGTTGATAAAAAACATCAAAGCCGTACGATAAAATGTCACAGACTTGCGAAAACCGCAAAGTTGTGCGATATGGAAATTTTACAAAATCTCTACCAGAGAAAGAAAGTCTACTGACACCCAGCATCACGAGTATTCCCGTTTGCGTCGAGCTGGGTACCTCAAGTGTCACCTTGTTCTCCATTCGGGCAACTTCTCTTATTTGCGGTGACCACCCGGCACCTCTGTGGCCAGATCTTGGACACGCACTAATGTTTTGTCTTGTGACACGGATTCCTAGTACGATAGACATTTTTCTCCAGCGCTTCACTGGGCCGAGAAGAAAACTCTGCACTTTTTCTCAATTGATCCATCTTCTAAAAGTCTAACTTCCTTGCATACTATCACCTCCTGATGGAGAAGGTAAATATGCAAGGGTTTAATTTTTTATTGAGAAAGATTAAATAATAAATTGATTTTTTATTAAATATGGTGGGTGGTGATCAGTATAACTCCTTATGTATTATGTCTGGGTCCTCTCACGTTTCTAGGTTTAAATAACAGTTTACATTTGTAAAATCAAACCCTCCCGTTTTCACTTTTACGGGTTCAGCTTTGACGTATACGACGTGTGAGAGACGAGAATTGTCTGGTGGGTTGCAGGAGCTTCTCATGCATGTTTTCCCCTAGCGCATGCATGGCAGTGGGACAGATTTCGGAAGTCGGTAGGAGAAGAAGCAGCCACTTGGACTTACAGGGCAGGACATGCAAACCGTCTATTGATAGATCTCGTTGCCTTGGCCCTGTAAACCGATACCTTATCGTGGCTTCATAAGGTGAATGAAGCACTGTGGCTGCATGCTTCCCTAGCTACGCTTGGTGCCGCCTACGTTGTGTATCAATCTCGTTGTGTTGGCCCTGTAAACCGATACCTTATCGTGGCTTCATAAGGTGAATGAAGCACTGTGGCTGCATGCTTCCCTAGCTACGCTTGGTGCCGCCTACGTTGTGCTTTTTTGCACTGCCGCCGCCGGAACGTTGGTAATTTCTGAACTTCTGACATATACACTTATCGTATGAAGATACGTTTCAGATTAGTACCTTTTAGACCTTCGGTGTTGAGCGGGCGTAACTTGAACCTTCAAGGCTCGAAGGCTCGAATCATGCTTCTCAGACTTCTCTGCATGCAGTCCAATATATAGTTCCCGACACCATGATTGGTCACCTGGCTGTCGGTTGATTTTAACACCACATCGTGAGGTAAGCACAAGAGTCATACGACCAGAGCACGCCTGGCGTCACTAGTACTCAAGATTACGTACGGAATCCGCTCTCCCTGTACAGCCGTCATGTCACGTTCATCGGACTTCATCCTTGATTCCTTGGGTGCTCTTGCGTAACGCAGAACAACGCCAGTGGTGAAAGTTCCTGAATCTTCTCAACCGGAGCTTGTCAAGGTCCATCTTCCTCGTGCTGTCTCCCGTGGAGCACATTCCTTGGCGGTTGCAACAATCATCCCAAGAAAGTTAGTGAGATCAAAGTCTTTGTTATAAGCTAGGTCATTGTCCGGATCAAACCTAATCAGTATCGACTCATGAACACAAGTAACAAGTTTATGGTCATTTACGTTATAGTTTAGATACCTAGATTACGTCACGCTCCACCTCTACTTTATATACAGTAAGTCTGGTGTCTGGTCTCGGACTTTGGAAGATCTTATAGACTGGCATTGCAACAATGAAAAGAATCTCTATCGTGCAGCGTAAGCATGGGATTTGAAGCATAATTAAGCCACTTTCCGGTTGTGAAAGCCCTTACCTTTGACTATAATGTTCTTAACGTGGTTAGAACTAAGAATGTTTTATGCCGACTCATGCTCGTCGTTCAGCGTTTGAAGGTCACGTCTCGGCTTCGAGTCCTCTTCGCCTCGAGGTTACTCCCCTCCGTGGGTCCCCGTATATACTAAACCTCTAGTATCGACGTCATACAAGATCCTTGGCTGCTCGATCGGAACCATGTATACGTAAGATCAAGTGCACGTGTCCGATCCCCTTGCGAGATCTGCCAGACGGTGGCCATTGTGGCAAGCGACAAGCCTACAGAGTAGTTGAGCTTGGATCTTTCCTGTCGTCTCTCCTTTGAGAGATGCATATCTCATGCGCATGAAACACGCTATCCTCCATTCATGCATGCATACGCAAATATACAGTTACTTTCTTGTTAATGTCAATATGCACTCGGGAAAAGAAGAAAAAAGACAAGTAATCATTAATCTTGAATATGCACATCTTGCATGGTGCTACGACTATCACCATACTCTCATACGTACGCGCGTTTTGTATGGATGGACTAGGGCCTGCAAATCAAAAGTCTACGCCAGCCGGATAAGCGAAGACAATACGGATTCAGAAACAGTCCGTACGTTTATCTTAGGACTTGCGTCCTCCAGGGGTTGAAAGATGTAGAATTACAACTTTTGCCATGATACCTCTATAAGAGGTGGCAAAGAACTCAATGCACCACACCGCACAGATGGATAAAGTCCCGCTCTCGGGGTACACCTTACATACGTCGGCTGCTGGACTGTTTCCTTCCAACAGACAAGCCACCTCTGGTGTATATAAACAGGTGGGACATATAGCCAGCACTTCTGAATTCTGAGCACTCTGTAAACCTCTCCTGTCATAAGCAACCGTATCCTCTCACGTCTCCGATTGCAGATCTAGATTTGGAACACAAAGAGGCAACTGTTGTATCGGACACTTGAGGTAATCACTCAGCTGATCATGACTGAAGGTAGCAATGGAGAGAAAGTAGGTGGTAGATGGAAGTCCCCCGCGAGGAATGGAAATGCCCATTGATATGATCATGAAGAGGGATGCTCAGCTAGAAGTTACTACAAGGTTTTGGAGTTAATATTTGCGGGGTATATACTACATTGCTATTGCTCTATTTTATGTTGAGCGTCCACGTGTGCACATTGAATGTAGAGTCAGATCGATGGTTCCACTGACGTGTGACTGTAACGATCACCGTTGAACATCAAATCTGTGTCGTTTCATGTCCGGATCCATCACTTTAATTTTAAACCACAGGCTATCCTTTCCGTAAAGGATTTTTGATTTGCACTAGTCCCTACTGTCCGCGAGTATGTTGAGTCACCATCAACCCTAACTTTGCAGAAATTGGCTTGATCGTACCCCCAGTACGAATGCTGAGATTGATCATACCCCTCTTAACGTTTGGTTGTTGATCATACCCCATCCTCCCGGCGACAGTTCTCCCGGTTACTAGCTCATGTCAAATCGTCATCGAGGCTTACACGTCAACATGTATACCAAGCAGAGGCTCCCATGTCAACATGTATCCAAGCCCACGCTGACGTATCGTGGCATTATGATACTGAGCTCATTCTCATCATATCTCTCTTGCTAAGGACATGTCAAGCGTGACACATCAGACTAGGTTTGGGATACAAGCTGACATGGCAACTTCAATGGTGGTTGACATGGCGCAGTAACTGAGAGAACTGTCGCTGGTAGGTTGGGGTATGATCAAGCAAACAAACATTAAGAGGGTTTTGATCAAGCTCAGCATTCGTATTAGGGGTATGATCAAGACAATTTCTGTCAACTTTGCTTTACATAACATACTTGTCTATTTCCTGAGTTTAGTTACACCCGCTCATGATCAGTACGAACATGCTACGTATAGGATAATGCACTCTTGATAGTGTATTACGTCTTTTGAAGATCATGACCAAAGCGTGAGATGAGACGGAGACCTGAGACAGAGGTCATGCACAACTAAGAGTGCATTAGACAGCGTAATGTACAAAGGATTTGCATACATTTTTGAACGATCTGGTTTAAATATTTATACGTAAGCTATTAAAATCACAACTATTACTATAATAGAGGTGAGTAACCCCACCTAACTCATTTTTAGTTCTAACTAGTATCGTCCTAGAGTGCAAGGGGCTCCCATCTGAACTGCGGAACAATACAACGTTCTCATTGGTTGTTCGGAGAACTTCATCGACGGCTCAAAAGACGCATCTTTTCATAACTTATCTTTTGCACCAATCTTGATGATAACTGAAATCCAATGATGGAGAAACGTGTAAAAACACTTACGAGCTATCTGGACCAATGAATAAAATATTCTTTATTTTGAATTTCAAACAGTTCTCATACAAAACTAACGCTTTGCACTGTGCTGAATCTCGTGTTACAAGGATCATCTAACTTTGCAGTAATCAGAAATATTCCCAGCGTTTTACGACCGGGACAGCCAGCAGGCAGCTTGAGTTTGAGTCAAAACTAAAGTTTTGACTGCCAGAAAATTCTGTTTTTGAGGGAAGGAGGAGGAAGTTCTTCCCTCCTGTAGAATGAAGGGTTGAGAAGGTCTTTGGACCTCTCTCCTCATTCCTTCATTCTCTTTTCCAGTTCAGTCTTCCGCTTCCGTAACATTTTCCTGATCTTGTGTTTCTTCCTTTTTTATTTTTTTGTCTTGGAATTTTCAGGAAAGAGTACTCTCTAAACTATGTGGAGAACTATATCTTCTTCACATCTTAGATAGTGAGTTTCACAGACTTGTTTTTTGAGATCTCCGGACGGATAGGTTAGGGTCTAGCAATTTTCGGTGGTAGATTAGGAATAGGAATTATAGAGGAGATCTTATTATTATTATTCCTGTTATTTTTTATATTTTGTAGAGATGCCTCCCAAAGCATGGCCTAGACGACCTGAGTATCGGCATTTATCTAAAGGATGTCCGGAGGTCCTGGGAGAGAAAGTGAGGGTCCCAAAGTCCTTACTGGTTAGGTAGTACATCTGATGAGACTCTTAGGTATAGATCAAATGACCAGGGAGACGGAAGCAAGAGTTGACACGGCTGATGTAATTCTAGAGGAGGGTGACCAAGGGGAAGATATTGTTGAGACACCTGATGACTTCATAGCTCAATTGGACGTACTGCGAGCACTAGATATTTTGATGAAAACGACTGGGGTATATTTCTTATTAGTGCATGTCTTTGACTTAGAGAAAATTATAAGTTTGCATGAACAATTATTGATTTTTGCAAATTTTTTTGTTTTCGAACAGACATCTGTTGATGCTACAGGAATGAGTGATGATTTAGCTCCAAGAGATGTGGTTCAAGACTCACAAGTCTTCTACGAGACTCTCTCATAGATGCTTGTATGAAAACTGCACCAACTATGGTTGCTATGGACTCACAAGACCTCATACTTGCACCCCCCATTCTTGTTGTGACTGAAACTCTAACTCATGGTCCTCTACCTTTGGATGATACATTGTCTCTATATGCCTTTGTAGCTTTGCCTACACTTAAGGAATTCTTTCGAGGTTCAAGGTGGGATGTCCTCACCATGGATGTGAAGAGTTTTTCTTGCTTCTGACAATCAGCGTTATCCATCAGACATGGTCATTGAAGTTTAGATGTCCTAGTTGTCACACTTATAGATGATAATCTTGCGAGATGGAGTTATACAATGACGTCTTTGATGTTATTCATCGTCTTTATCATGTTATATTGAGTGCGAGACTGAGCTACACTCAACTAGATAGTGTTCTCCGGGAGGTGAGACTAGCTCCTTGCTCCTAGACCCATTTATTCAACTTCCAAAGTGAGAAGACCGGTCACGTTGGAAGGATCCAAGCTGCAATAGAGAGGTGGATCATCAGAAGAAGGAGGTTCAAGCTCGTGCCTTAGCGCAGATCGTTCTTGACTTTGGATGTTAGTTTACACATGCTAGTTGTACATGACTTGTACGTAAGTGACTCCGTCAAGTGTTGAATATGTGTCATTGATCATAGTATACTAAACTGAATGTTCATGTATTGACATTAAGGAACTTTGTTCTGTTCGTGGATTAACGTTATGATCCGAGTAGTAATGGATACAATGGGACATGTGCTTTCATCGACTCTTATGACGATCACTTAGTCGAGATGATGAATATGACACAAGTTGAAGCTGGAAACAACTCGTGGTTGAAAGAGGACCGTGCGTTTGAGAAGATAATGCGTAGATTGATAGCGCGTGGGCTCTTCTCGATGAGATGATTCATGACGACAAGTGATCAATTGATGCTATCTTGTCTCGCTATGACATGGTTAGCCAAAAGGACTTATGACACAAGTGCAACAATGTCATAAAAAAGATCTTGGTTGAGGTTCAGAACAAGAAGCGTCCTCTTGGTAGTGTCGAGGATGTTGAAATCTTCCTTGATCTTGAGCTCCTCACCAAGAGACAATTGATGGTGTGGCTCTATGCTCAAGGAGCGAATGCAACAAAGAACAAGTCGGATCTAGTCCGTCGAGTGACAGATCTGTGTGAGCTGGAGGCAAGAGAGACTCGTATCACGGCGATTTATGTATCTAGAGCTTCAAGTGCATGATATAACCGACAAGTTGAAAGGATGGATATACACGTGTTGCCAATTGTATGCTAAGAAAACAGTTGGTGCCGATGGTCGTTATCTGCAAGAGCAAGATGATGCGGATGTTTTGATTTTGGACATAAGAAATGCCGTTAATCATTGAGCATGAGATCATACAGCTTGTAGAGACTTGCTCGGAGACGGACCTTGTCGTATGATTTCGTACATCAACCGCCCAGCCTCTGACGATACTATACACCATGTGATTTGTGTCTTTGCTCTTGCTTTACGTTTTAGGGATGAGGGATTTACAATTAAGATATTCGGTTTAAGGTTACATTCTAAAGCTAAATGTTATTACAACTTGTGTCTCCATATTTGTTGATTTATTCTGTTCACAACAACTATGTCCGTGTCACGTCAGTTTGGCCCCCTCGGCTAGGTTGACCGAGTGCGAGTGGCGCATCCCGGTAAGGCCGTTAGTGCCGTTAGGGCGAGTTGGGGAGAGCCCACTAGGGGTAAACTTTGCAGGTAGGGCTTGGAGGCCTTAGTTCTTTGAGTTGAGCCTTCAAGCTCCAGGCTATGGTGGATAGTCTAGTTGAGTGTAACCCGGATTCTCTTCGCGTTTAGAGTGGGTTTGGCTTGACCATTTGTGAGTAGTCCTTGTTGTGGTGTTGGAGATGGTAATCTCTGTATTCAGATTACTCAAAGAACTCAGTGCAGGTTGAGGCGGAGTTCAGTAAGAGCTCGCAGATCGGAAATCGGAAATCGTCCGCTGGTATCTTCGGGCGTTGCCGTTCGTGATTGATTGTTTGGAGCTGTGATCGAGGTGTGTGGACGCCGTGCTACATTGCTGGTCGCAGATCGATTTGCTGTTGTTGGGGTCGAGTGGAGATTTCTGTCATGCGGAAGCGCTGCAGAAATTTTGCGGAATGTTCTTGAAGTGTGTTGTTGGAGCCGGATTGCGCGTTTGGACGTAGCAGCTGAAATACTTGTCAATGTCGGGCCGGAGTGGACTCTTTGGAAGCGCATTGGAGAGACGATTCTAGCGCACTAAGTTTCGTGGAGTTTGGCCAAGGATTGAAGAAGTTATGGCATGTCGAAGTTCGCTGCCGTGAAACCCGCAAGCACTAAAAGGCTAGTTACGTCAGATTTTGGCTCAATTTCGTGGGGAAACTAGAGTTTAGTAGTTGTTTTGTGTGTGTGTGCATCCGCGAAGTGTGTGTGGTGCATTTGCGAATCTGTTTTGGTGGTGTTCGGGTTGGATTTGGAGGTTCTTGCTGTTTTACGTCAGATTTTGGTCACCCGTGTGCACCCGCAAGCTGTTTTCGCTGTTTTGGAGGCTGTTTTGGTGCAATCTTCTGCAATTCGAGCCTCTTCTGGTGTGTGTGTGTACCTGTTCTACTCTACTTCAAGCGGAGCGGAGCGGAGAGTGAGCGGGAGTTTTCGAGGAGCAGAGGTGCGTGAGTGCGGAGGCGTGAGAGCGGAGTGCGAGAGTGCGGAGGCGGAGCGGAGCTGAGCCCGAGCCCGCGCCCGCCGCAAGCCAGCTTGCTGGCGTGCGTGAGAGAGGTATCCAAGCTTCAGGTGTGTGGGAAGGGTAAAACCAGCTGGTCACCCATCCCAACACTATTCCTGGACCTGGACTCCTGACTCTGTAGTCTTAGCTTTGGCTTTACCACTAGACCAATAGCTCTTGGTGTCCTACAGGGATGCGTGCAAGTACTTATGGACTTGTATAAGGTAGTAGGAGACCTTCTCGCACGTCCCTAGAGGAGTGGTAGGGCGACCCCACAGTATTAGGGGGAAGCTATAGTTGTGGTAGTGTTTGCCTACACCGTAGAGGCGCGTATGGAGGCAATTGGTGGCAGTTGTCTTGGGTGAGCTAGTAGAGCTACCACGTGGATGTTTTTGGAGCTACTAGAGGTGTGGACATCTAGTTAGTGACCTCCAGTGTCAGTTACGACTGTTGGTGATCATATATTATGCATGTGGTCACCGACAAGGAATCGTCAGTCCGGGTGGGGCTGGGTTTCTCTTTATGTGAATGTTTGAGTGTGGAGGGTTATCGTTTGGACTTCTTGTGGTTGGAACCCCTCCATACTCTGCTTCCTGTTTGTGCGCCGCGTTTGCTTGTGTTGGCGCTTGATTTCTGGAGTGAGTTCACTCCAGTGTGCTGTCGGTAGTGAGGCTGGAGTTGCGGACCAGTCAGACTACCTTTGTCTCTCTCACGGTGCGGTTGGAGTGACGACCAACAGACCGTGAGAGGCTGCTTGTGGTGATGGCAGGTACAGGTTGCCCTTACCTTGACCGTCCTAGTAGGAGATAGGTGAGCTCAGTAGGAGCAGGATTAGGCAAGTGGTGGTTACGGTGGTGACGGAGATTGCGACATTCCGGTTGGGGAGTGTGTTAGCGGGATTCTCTCATCACAGAGTTCTCGGGAGGTTCTGGTGGGGACTTCTCGGACAGTGGGTATACACGGAGTGGGGTGAGGTACCGACTACCTACACCATTGCCATCGGTTGTTCCAGAGGACGAGTCAGACGCAGACAGCACGTTTTCTGGTGGTGAGTCTAGTGTCGCAACACCGTTGTTGTGGGACATGGACGAGATCTATGGGGTCACGAAGGGGCCTCGACGTTACTCGGGTACAATTGGTACCATTGAGCTGGATGACTTCATCCAGGAGTTCGACAGTTGGTGCGATCTGCAGCAGATGCGGAACCCACAGCTGTTTACACCCTTCATGGCGTGGAAGGGTTTGTTCCAACACTTGGAGGGACCGCCGATGGACGATTATCATGAGTTCAGGCGAGATTACAGTGTTGAGATCGAGTTGTGGAGATAACATTGGTCTCCCAACTACGTTTCTATCACTACTGGTGCAGTTTCGGGAGGCGTAGCACCTGCGAGTTCGGGTGCCAGTAGCAGTGGTACAGCCGCAGGTGGCGGAGTACCTACTACCATCGATGCGTCCACAGGTAGTGGAGCGGGTGGTAGTGTGAGCGGGATACCACCAGGGTTTAACCTTGTGGTTCAGTTCTTCCAATGTTTGAGGAAGAACTATCAGGGTGTGCGGACCGACAAGTTGAGGAGTCTGCAGGAGTTCCAGCGGAAGACTGGAGAGAGCCTACGCGAGGCGTTTACTCGCATGAGGCGGTTGATCAGCGTTACCCAAGGGGTGACGGAAGCACAGGCAGTCCAGTTCTGGTATGGGATACTAGACCGGGAGCTGCGTAGGAGAGTCAGAGATGCTACTCTTCTTAGAGATACCGCTCCGACGTTGGCGGTTGTCTTTAGTCTGGCTGAGCGGATTGAGCTCAACATGGTGGAGGAGAGGGTGGTGGTTGCTGGGTTCAGCAAGGAGACACCACATGGAGCGACCACCTCTTCTCGAGGATCACAGGCTACGCAACAGCGTGGTGGTGGTGGTGGTAAGGATCGTGCGGAGCAGTCACGATCTCAGGGAGGTGTTGGAGGATCTGGTGGGCAGAAGCCCATGCCGTCCTTCTCTAGTCAGCAGCAAGCGGGTCCTTGCTGGACGTGTGATGGTCCTCATCAGCAAAGGGACTGTCCACAGAGGAGAGGTTATGAGACGTCATGGACATCAGGGACGTCTCAAGCAGTACCCAGGCAATGTGAGCATTGCGGACGACTTGGTCACAGTAGTGACCGTTGTTTTGATCTCCATCCCAAGTTGCGGCAAGGGAAGGCTGATCGTGGACGAGGCGGAGGAGCTCAGGGAGGCCGTGGTGGTCGAGCTGGAGGTAGAGGTCCAGCACCTGGGAGAGGACCGATCGGTCCACCGTCTGCTACGACGTCAGAAGCAGGTATGGCTGCTCGGATTGAGCAGTTGGAGCAGAGGATAGCTAGTATGGCTATGGCTCAGCGGAGATCAAGTGGAACAGAGACTTCCACGTCTTATGGAGGAGAAGGAGGTGACTTCGACTTCATGGCTGGTGTGGCGCAGATTGAGGCATCTGCGGCAGTGACTAGAGGTGCAGTACGTGCCTCTGAGCCACGAGGTGCGTCAGTGGAGTTGGATCCACAACGCGGGGAGGCTGGTAGACAAGCCAAGCTTCCCCAGTCGTTCACGTTATCGGAGGCGTTGAGGACCACATCTATGGTTCCTAAACGACTTACTGATGGTGCAGTAGAGTTGGAGGCATCGACATCCAGGAGTGGGTGTGATGTGAGTCCACCTTCGACGTCTGTGGATGCGACGTCGAACCCGATGTTGGGGGCGGCTACAGCCGTTTTGCGAGTCCCACTATTCTCAGCCACGGATATGAGGGCATTGAGAGTCAACTTGGCTCCAGTGTTCCAGTTGGCGGCCACGCTCAGTGAGAGCGAGGATGTAGTTACCTCTAGTGCTGAAGTAGTTCAGCGAGAGGCGGTAGACGTGTCCATGGAGTCGAAGATCAGGACAGCTACCAGTGGTACTTGGCAAGCGGCGGCTGCTAGGTTAGATGAGTTACCAGCTAGGCCGGCGATTGACCGTGCTAGTTTGGCACCAGGTGTGGTGTTGTTGGACAACAGAAGTGGTATCTTCTGTTTGGTGGCACCTTCAGGGAAAGTGTATCGACCCCAGAAGGTCTTGTTAGACTCTGGAGCCCAACCGTTGATGTTGGGAAAGGCGGCGTGTATTGGTTTGGGTCTGAAGAAGTCCGAAATAGAGAGATGTCCATTCCAGTTGCAGACATCTCTAGGGGATCAGGAGGTACGGCTTTGCACATGACACGTGAGATGTTGACGGTGAGAGTTCGGTCAGATCACCCCACGGATGGCTCTATGGTGAAGGCCCAGGCCATCGTTACAGCCGCAGAGTCTTATGATGTATTGGTGGGAGGTGCTGTGTTGTACCCTATGGGGTTCGTGATTGACTATTGGGCAGAGACAGCATCTTACAGACCAGGTTGGCAGTCCGGTGAGGGACGAGTGAGCCGCTTACCAGTGCGGTTCAGTGCTAGAGTTGGGATGACGGAGCCTACACCAGGGACGATGGCATCCGTTGCAGGGTTCAGTTCGGTCATCACTTGGCCGGGCGAGTTGTTGGAGGGCAATGCCCATGCGGAGGATACTCCGATCTATGAGGAGGTGGAGGACATGCCTAGCATGTCTACGTTAGTATCATCTGCCTTGGATGTTCCACTCTGGAGTTCGAGTGGAGAGTTGCAGCAGTATGCTGATCAGTTGGTGCAGCAGGCTTGGAGTGAAGCTTTTGTACCACCAGTAGAGGAACAAAGGGTTGTTCTTGCTACTGGCCCTGTGACCTTATCACCGTTGGATACGACTCCTATTGTGTGGCAGTATTCAGAGGAAGGTGTATGTGTGCTGGAGCTGTTTGGAGGGATCAGCACAGGTTTGGCTGCGGTATTGCAGGCAGGTATACAAGTACATCGATACTTGTATGTGGAGAGAGATGAGATTGCGAGACGCATCTCATTGCGACATGTGGCACGTTTGGTGCAGAGATATCCTGAGTTGTTGCCCATATCAGCTGTTAGAGGATACCAGCAAGCATTACCGTCGGATATTTCGCTGCTGAGGGCGTAGGATCTCACGTTTGTGGGCACCATTCACTTGGTGATAGCCGGATGGCCATGTCAAGGTCACACGCGTGCAGGGAGAGGTCAGGGTTTACATGACCCGCGATCTAGGATGTTCTGGGAGATGTTACGGATCTTACGACATCTCCAGATGCATCAGGTGGATTCTCCAGCGTACATCTTGGAGAACGTTCCTTTGTTGGGTGATGCTCGTACACAGATGATGGCGAGTGTGCACCAAGTGCGGTCTTGGGTTGGACCAGCAGTGTTGTTGGATGCAGCGAGAGTGGGATCTCGTGCACATCGTCCACGGTTGTGGTGGACGAACTTGTTACCGAGAGAGGTGCTTAAGCGCGCACACGATGGAGTGAGACGACTAGCGCACCTCACGGTTGATAGCATCTTGGATGCAGGACGACGATCTCAAGTAGTGAGAGTCGTCGATAGGTCACCCATGGCAGTGGTGAACCTAGTGGGACGGCCCATGGTAGCATTACCCACTTTGGTAAGCTTTCCAGCGTCACATGCTTACAGAGATGGAGGACTTGGGCTTGTGTGGGATGCTCAATTACGACAGTTGGTGGAGCTCAATGCCGAGGAGAGAGAGCGAGCGATGGGTTTCACTACGGGTACGACGGCAGTAGCTTCGGTGTCGGAGGCTTCACGTTGTCAAGTATTGGGTCAAGCAATGGACTTGAATTGCTTGACATGGATTGTTAGCCTTGGATTGGCTGAGCAGCGTCGGATGCGATCGACGGGTGTTACTGCTCGAGCACTCTTGAGCTCTTTGCCTACCGGGTCGGTGGAGGCAAAGGCTGGGGGCGAGGCAAGTGGAGTTCGTCATCCTTGGACATCATGGGATGTCATAGGAGAGAGTGTGGAGCTTGCAGCTAGAACTGCAAAAGTTTTACGCACAGTAGCGGTGGAGGCTATTGGTGGTGAGCAGAAGGAAACTGCTCCAGAGGCTGCAAGATAGCAGTCAATGACTTCGTCTTCTACCTCTAGCATGGTGACAGAGGATACTTGGGAGCCAGAGATTGGACCCAAGCTTATAGGAGAGGAGAGACGAAGAGTCCAAAGATTCCTGAAGAGCTACAGGAATTGTTTTGCCTTCAGTATGAAGGATTTGGGTACCTTGAAAGGACCTGGTATACGGATCGACTTGGCTAATGACACGCCAATCTTTCGACGTCCTTACAGGTACAGTGACATGGAGAGAGCCTTGATCCAGAGTCGGACTCAAGACTTGTTGGAGGCTGGGTTGGTGGAGATGTCGCATGGAGAGTATGCATCTGCCACAGTTATGCCAGCCAAGAAGGATATGTATGGCAACTACACAGATAGACGGATGTGTGGGGACTATCGTCCTATCAATCGGCAGACGAAGTCCGATAAGTATGCCATGCCGACACCTGAGGAGATCTTTGATGCAGTGGGGCATGTGAAGGTCTTCAGTACTTTGGATCTTCGAGCAGGGTATCATCAGTTGCCAGTGAGAGAAGAAGATAAGTCCAAGACAGCATTCTGGGGAATTGACTCTCACGGCAAGGATTGTTTGTATCAGTGGCGGTTCTTACCATTTGGGTTGAAGAACGCTCCTGCTGAGTTCCAAAGGGTGATGGACAGAATCCTAGCAGGATTGGATTTTGTCAGATGTTATATCGACGACATCTTAGTCTATAGTGCTACAGTGGAGGAGCACGAGAGACACTTACGGGATGTGTTTGAGCGGTTGAGAGCTCATGGGTTGAAGTTACACCCTGGGAAGTGTAAGTTCTTCCAGGAGTTGGTAGAGTATCTGGGCCACACCATCTATCCAGGTGGATTGGGTGTTCAACAGACGAAGGTTGAGGCTATTGCACGTATCCCGCGCCCCACAGATGTGAGTCGAGTTCGGGCATTTGTTGGTTTGGTGAACTTTTATCGTCGGTATGTGAAAGGATTTAGTGCAATTGCGAAGCCGTTGACCAAGCTGATGAAGGTGGACCAGGAGTGGCAGTGGGGAGATGAGCAGGAGCGAGCTTTTGTAGAGCTCAAGGATAGGTTGACATCTGCTCCCATCTTGAGGAGACCCGTTAGGGGGCGTCCTTTCCAACTGCACACCGATTGGAGTATGTTGGGACTTGGAGCAATGCTGACTCAGCATGATGATGAGAAAAAGGAGTTCGTGGTGACGTATGCCAGTCGCTCCAATAATTCAGCGGAGGCGAGGTATAGTTCGTATGAGGGAGAGTGTTTGGCGGCAGTGTGGGCTGTTGCACACTTTCGATGTTATCTGTTTGGGAACCCCTTTACTCTCATCACTGATCACCAGCCGCTCAAGTGGTTGATGGAGTCCGACAAGCTTACAGGGAAGCTTGCACGATGGGCTCTGATCTTACAAAAGTATGACTTCCAGGTAGTGCATAGACCTGGAGTCGCAAACCTAGATGCCGATGGGTTGAGTCGCAACTCATGCACGAGTCAGCAGGACCAGACTGGGGCTCGCTGGCATGACGAGGTTGATGAGGAGATAGTGCCAGGGTGGCATGCATCTGCCTTTCTTTGTGTGTTGGTCATGAACTCTAGTATGGAGGGCCAAGTCGTATCTTTCTCTGGTAAGAGAGTAGATGACGAGTCTCCAGATCCTGAGGGTGGAGATGGTGTTCCAGATCAACGGGATATCCATGATGATGTGACTGTGATGGAGTATCTAAGTACTGGCGTGGTAGTAGGCACAGTAAGTGCCAAGGAGCGAGATCGTGTTCTTCAACGAGCGAAGAGATTTCGACGAGAAGGACGACATGTACTTCGAGTGTGGGGTGATGGGAGTGTACGGATAGTGTCACATCCATCCCAGAGGACACAGTTAGTACGACATGCCCATGAGGAGTTGGGACATTTTGGAGTGAAGCGTACGCATAGCTTACTCCAAGGACAGTATTGGTGGCGTGGTATGCACATCGATGTACAACAGTTTGTCGCACGATGTGTGGTTTGTGATCGAGTACGAGCATCGTTTAATGCTCCTACTCCACAGTTACACCCACCGATTATGGGGTTGGGTTATCGTTGGAGTTTGGATTTTGCGGGACCCTTACCGTTGACCGTACGTCACCACCGGTATGTGTTGATGATGGTGGAGCACTTCTCCAAGTGGATTGAGTTTGTGGCATTACCAGACAAGGCGAGTGAAGGGACGGCGTACGCGTTCTTAGATCCAGTGCTGAGTCGTTTCGAAGCACCAACTGAAGTGCTGACAGACCAAGGTACAGAGTTCCTTGGTGAGTTTCAGGCCTTGTGTGATCAGGCGCTGATTGATCATCGGACTACATCTCGAGATCATCCTGAGGCGGATGATTTGGCGGAGAGGGTAGTTCAGACGGTGAAGAGAGGATTGCGCAAGTATGGCTTGCAGAAGGGCCACTTGGGAGACTGGGATGTGCAGTTACCATGGTTGGCTATGGGCTACCGTTTTAGCCGACAAGCGTCTTTGACTTCCTTCTCACCGTATTTCTTATTGTATGGCCGAGATCCAGATCTACCTTCGGCCATTCGTCGTGATTCTGCTGAGGTGCTGGACCTTGATGACCCGGATATGTGGGTGAGAGCATGTTCTCAACGAGCAGAGACATTTCGGAGAGTTATGCCTATGGCTTTTGAGAACCTAGCGATTGCCCAGCATAGAGACACGTTGCGGTATGCGACTATCCGAGGAGGAGGTTATCGGCCGTCGATTCGCAGGTTTCATCCTGGCGATTATATCTATCTACAGCAGACTGCACCGACGACGTTGGACGTGACCGCAGGGCGCACTATTTTACGAGTGCGTGAGGTGTTACCTTCTGGAGTACTCATGTTAGAGGGCCGTGATGGTGTTGTGTGAAAGGACCATGTGCGTAATTGCGCGCCATGTCATCTTCCCAACATTGATGGTACCGTTGACCCAAACTTAGCAGTTGTACGCGCGGGCTTGAGGTGTATGTTGTGTGGGTCTGCTGGTGGAGCAGCCCGTATGTTGGTGTGTGATGGTTGTTCGAGAGGTTGGCACATGTCATGTTTGACTCCACCTCTCAGTGTAGTTCCTACTGGACGGTGGGTTTGTCCTCGATGTATATAGCGGAGATAGTCGATTAGATCTTTGCGTGGTATGGATTGCAGACAGGCGACTAACGATGGGGCAATGTAGCACCCGGCCTCCTGATCCTTGCACCCATGAAGGTGTGTATCACGTAGTTGGGATATGGAGCTATCTGGAGTTAGAGGGACCTAACCGCCAGTTAGGGGGGCGATTGTGATACACTTGTGTATGTGTATGACATCGTCCATATGTTATGTGTATGTGTGGTGTACCTCTGACAGCGATGTATGTTGTGTAGCGGTGTGTATGCGCACGACAGCTGTCACGTCAGTTTGGCCTCCTCGGCTAGGTTGACCGAGTGCGAAGTGGCGCATCCCGGTAAGGCCGTTAGTGCCGTTAGGGCGAGTTGGGGAGAGCCCACTAGGGATAAACTTCGCAGGTAGGGCTTGGAGGCCTTAGTTCTTTGAGTTGAGCCTTCAAGCTCCAGGCTATGGTGGATAGTCTAGTTGAGTGTAACCCGGATTCTCTTCGCGTTTAGAGTGGGTTTGGCTTGACCATTTGTGAGTAGTCCTTGTTGTGGTGTTGGAGATGGTAATCTCTGTATTCAGATTTATTGTGGTACACTTGTGTATGTGTATGACATCGTCCATGTGTTATGTGTATGTGTGGTGTACCTCTGACAGCGATGTATGTTGTGTAGCGATGTGTATGCGCACGACATCCGTCCACCCACCGAGAGATGGTGTCCTTCTTGACCAAAGCTATAACATTGACAAAGATGAAATTGTATACAAGGGCCCGTGAGAACTATTTGTCAGAGTCGTTCAACTTTGTCATTAACAAGTTCGCATAAAAAAAGATCCATTATCTTAAGATACACGAGGTCCGACTCATCGTCTACGCGTTGGATTGAAACATAAAACATAGTCCACGATATGACCAAGACGAGTCGACCAAACGACCAACCCAGACACCCACCACCGCGATAGACAAAACGAGCCAAGTGCTAAAATGTTTCAGAAGCAAAGGTGACGACTTTAGCACAAGCACATGAAGCGCACAAAGAACAGGAAACTTAGGAGCATCTCATGATGTTGACCGAGAAAAAGCTCCGGCTCCTTGTCAACTTTCGATACACTGCATGGAGAGGAATGCGAAGTCGACACCCGGTGTCTTTTATACCACTTCTTGTGGTTTAACGTTCAGATTTTTAAATCTACTAATATCGTGAAATTACGTTCTGTAATCTCAACGATCTAATGAAATCATAAAATTATACATCAAATCGAGAGATTAAACTGTATAATCTTATGATATCATATAGATATTATTACATTTAAATTAAATACTATTAAACAGATTTTGACTTCACGATAACTACACTAAGCAATATAGCACTCAAACCCGATATTGCTTTATGTATAGTTGATGCAAGCACTCTAAGAGTTGATCCAAGATGCAAAAACAGAAACCTTCTGTTCTCTTGCGAAGTTGATCAAGTTTCTATATTCTGAGGTTGATCCTCTTCGTATGACGCAACATAAGCAGCATGTGATAGTAAGTAATCACCACCGCGAAATCCATAAATTAAAAGCATACTTAACTTAAATAATACTATTTGTCCTATGCGGTTTAATCTATATCAAGATGTGGTTCTTTTCATATACTTGACTTACAGTTTATGTGTTTTTATGGTGTACATGTGGAAGGTTCTAAAGCTGCTTGCTTCTCGACAGACCGTAAATAGCTCATGTGGATTGCTTGTCCTTGCGGCAATAAAGTACATGTGATAGTTGACGCAGGCGTCAAATTTTGTCTTTAGGCGCATGTCTTCTTTTTAACAGCTACTATTATCATTAGCTGCGCATCTCATCTTGTTTGTTTTCAAAATAGTACTTTAACTGCCGTGATAATTACAACCATATCAATATTACGTACGTTATTAAGTTTATAATTCATTTTTTAGTTTTATAATGCAAAGATCCACGAATCCTATTCATGTATTTATCTCCGTCCTTCACGCTTGGCTTTTTCCTCCACATGGCCAAAACTACAGTTTGGATATATATTTGTACTTATTATACAGTTTTCTTGCTTATTCTTTCAGACAAATAAGCAAGGGGGTTAGGTATTAAATTAAACTTAGTGTACATGAGTGGTTTAATGAACAGTGACTCTCGGACTTGTACGTTTTGAAGTGCAGCACTGGGGTCAAGCTTTATGGGTTATCTTTTACTCTCCTCGTGTTTCTAGGTATTTCTAAAAAAGAAATTTAAATAATTAATTAAAAATTAAAAATTTTAATTTTTAATATATACATTTCATGATCTCGCTGCGCCTTCCCTGAGACCTTGCTCTTGCCCTAAAATTTGAATTCGCGCTTTCCCTCTTGTCCGTTTCCATTTCCCGCGAACTGTACAGTTTTGGTGCTTATTATTTGGTGATGAGCTTCTACTGGCATGGCAAGAAACAACAGCTGAGTTATATCAAACAAAATATAATGCAAAACTGAATTCCCTCTAAGCAGTAAACTATTGACCGTGAGGGAAGAGTCATCGTGTTTTATTTTTATAGACCACACTGAGGTTTTAACACCGTGAACAAAAACTGTGCGAAGGAGTGTCCAGGAACGTCGTGCGGTCTAAAACTGACGTTTGTCAGAAGGAGCTGGTCTATCTCTCAGCCAATCTCCCAGGAGGTTTTCCCTTATGTCTTTTACACCATTTCAGTCCAAGATTGGTGCAGCACATAGCCTAGCAGAAACTCGTCATGCATTTGCTAGCCTAATGTAGGTGGATTCTTTGGTACTTGCTTAAGCCTATAGCTAGCTACCGTAGTAGTTCATGAACCATTCAAGGTCGCAAAAGGGCTCTACTAATTTCTCGAAACAGAGATGGATTTACCGCCGATCCTAAATCGTTTCAGTGGTACCCTAATGATATAATGTGTCAAGATATAACGGCTGCTACGGTAGGGCTGTATCCTAATATCTACCCTAAATTACGTGCAAAACCGTCCCGTGAAACCTTCCGGCATAGCATGTGTTATTATACAGATGAGGCTGTATATTCACCCATGTACCCTTTTCTTAGGAAAGGTTAACTCTAAATTATAGCCTCAATGATCTACTGAATTCATGACAGGAATTCAGTTATACTCGGAGAGTTCCGGATGTGGTC
Organism: Asterella californica; assembly: GCA_036924285.1. Taxonomy (NCBI): domain Eukaryota; kingdom Viridiplantae; phylum Streptophyta; class Marchantiopsida; order Marchantiales; family Aytoniaceae; genus Asterella; species Asterella californica. Next base: position 17,365,935 of record JAYKYS010000002.1, on the reverse strand, counting down.
ACAGTGTTTATGGATTTATGATCTTTTCAGAATGTCATGTGTTTCTTTTTCGTGTGAAATACTTGAATTAGACTTTTTAAATATAGTACTTTAAATATAGTACTTTAAATTTAGATATTTGTCTTGACGTCTTCAATCAGGCGCATTTATATATTCTTTCACTGAGTGAAAGAATTTTAAATTTTACAACCCCCTTCCCTCCCCACAAAAATACATCCCAAAATCAAACGTCCTATCCGTGCGTGCAATCCTATTTGAAACGGCAGATTGTTTTACCATTCTTGTCCGTTTCCTTTTTATTGTACAAGTCCGTAAGGGAGGATATGAGCATATTAGGAAGAGATCAAAGTTCCCTTTGATAGTTCTCTACGCCATAGTACAACTTTCCCCTATATTACATTTTCATTTTAGTTTTTAGTTTTTAATTTATTTTTAACCTCTTCCGCTGTGGAACTTTCTGCAGACCCCAGGCAGGAGAGAGAAAAGCAAGAGAAATGGCCGGCAGACTCAAGCCCGAATATGAAGTCAATCTAGATTCTCCGGTGAACCATCAGAATTTTCCTTGTCTGCCGGATTCTTTCCGGCATGTACCAAAACGGAATGTTGTCACCGTTACGATTGTGCATTTACACTAGCTAAATTGCTAGCAGTTTTTTGGACGATTCCGAATCAACGAGACGTGTAAATCGAGAATTCAACTCTTTTTAGGGAGAATTATAATTATGTGGACAAAGATGACTAAATAACAGTTTAATTCATACATCGGTTGCTTGTTTCATATGCTCGGGAGATAGACAGAAATATTTAAATATAAATATAAGATAAAACGGTTTGAATTTGGGTACTGAGCTTTCACTACTTTATTACTTTAGCAGTTTGTTGCTCTACATTTGAATAGTTATCTTGCCAATGGAAAAGAAAGAGAGAAAATTTTTGTCATTTAGTGTCTTATGGTTTATTTGGTGACGGTTGGAAAGGAAAGAAAGAGTATCGATGTCGCCGGGAAAGGGAAATCGCGAATGCAGCACCTTGTTTAGGATTCCGGGACATGCTTTCAGATGTCCACTTTGTAGGAGTTTGTGATCAGCTTTTTGCTTCCGCTGAACTTTAATCTTGCACTTTTGTAGTACAGTTTTCAGAATTTTGCATCACAAGAATAAAACTTTTTGCATTGTGTTGTGGCTAGTTTAGTAATACGCATTTGGGAGATATGCATGTTCACGTATAGGCTGTATATTCACCCATGTACACTAAGAAAAGGGTTAACTCTAAATTATAGCTTCAATGATCTACTGAATTCATGACAGGAATTCAGTTATACTCGGAGAGTTCCGGATGTGGTCACAGTGTTTATGGGTTTATGATCTTTTCAGAATGCCATGTGTTTTTTTTTCGTGTGAAATACTTGAATTAGACTTTTTAAATATAGTATTTTAAATATAGTACTTTAAATATAGATATTTTAAATATAGATATTTGTCTTGACATTTTCAATCAAACGCGTTTATATATTCTTTCACTGAGTGAAAGAATTTTAAATTTTACAACCCCTTTCCCCCCTCACAAAAATACATCCCAAAATCAAACGTCCTATCCGTGCGTGCAATCCTATTTGAAACGGCAGATTGTTTTACCATTCTTGTCCGTTTCCTTTTTATTGTACAAGTACGTAGGGCAGGATATTGAAATGAAGTGTGTTGCTCGCGACTTGCTGAAAAGAATAGTGAATTTGACCGCAGAGTTTTCTCAAACTGACTGCTCAAACGGATAACATATGTTCGCTCAATCTTCAGCAGATTCAAAGATTCTCTAGAGCTCTGCGTCGATCGTCAGTGTTTCTTTACGTATAATTTAAATCAATAAAGTTTGTAGACTTTGATTACTAGTACTGAAGCTGGAAGTAAATATTATTCAAGCACGTCAGCACAAGTCAAATCCGAAGTCTTAGAACAAGATAGGCGAACGCAATTAATCTCAGTGCAGGAATGTACAAAATTGCATGGCACGTAACTGTTCTGTCCACTGCTTACAACAGATTTCATGGGTCTCCTAATGATTGTATTATCGAATATCAGCCTCCTGCAAATGCTGAAAGAACGGCTGATCGCACCGATCGAGTAGGCTATTTTCAATCTGCTCCGGGAAATTTTGGAAACAAGTGGCAGTACCCATCATTTCGGAACTGTTGACAGAGAACCAGCGCTGCTGCTGGAGAGAGACTTGTGAGGCGGCGGGCCATCATGTAGTCACCATCATAGCATTACCGTCATCTGTGTTCTCCGAGTTCATGCACAAGCTCCTGTGTACGATGATGGGCACCACTACGTCATGACATCATCAAATTCCAAAAGAAGAGACGTGTAAGAGTTACGTCTGGATCTTACGGGAGACAAAATCATGCAGAACGGGAGAAGTCACCTCCACCCTAAACCACTGGACTACGCCATGGACTACCGTCCGCGATATTCTTCTTCCTGTAAAGTTTAATCCTCCAATTCCATTATAACAGCTCCGGGTCACCAAAAACCTTTCGTTTCTCGAGTTCACCGATCACGTATCATATAAAAACAACGTAAAATTGCTTTTGATCACCGAGTTCTCTTTCTCGGATAAAATCAAAAGAATAGAGATGCAGTTGAAAGCTATTCACAAGCTTTGAACTTCCTGATTTGTTTCAGTTCAATAAGTGAGAAAGAACTGAGATCTATATGTATAGTTACAAGTTGTTCAGAATTTTGGAGAAAACTAAAATCTTTTCAATGACCATAAATATAGAAGGAAAAGCAAAGGAATACTTGTTTCCTACTTTTATAAAACTTGCGGTTTAATCCCTACCCTAGTATATAAACCGCTACCAGACAAATTGTGATATTTGGCCGTGAGGTGATGAGATCTTCACGTAACGGAGAGTTTGATAAATGGAAAATGATGATATATTTTTAATTATGATGTTAGTTTATATTTATCATTTACCATTACTATATAAAATTATAATAAAAATTCATAGACAAACATTACCATATCATATATCACAAGAACTAAATCCGTTCCAGAAGTTTGATAACATCCCATTGTACTGTTTTGACCAATTGCTTCCTTGGATTTTACTCCGCTCTCCACATTTGTCCTCTTCCTCCTCTTCGCAGAAAAGTTTAGGTTATATACATATCTGATCTTAAACAAATAAATAAATAAATATCTTTAATAAATTCGCAAAAGAAAATTTGTCAACCGTAAAAATATTGTTTTTCTCTTCCTTCTCGTCTGTATTCCTGATCGTGTCTTGGACGAAAGCCGTTAAAATCAATGATTGCTAGAATACCCTGGCTAGCGCTTTTGTACTGAGACTGGAAGTTTAACCCGTTAATGCTTGCCACATGTGTGTTATCTCTGTTTCCAATACTGCTACCCGAGAAACCTATGAGTTTTAATAACAAAGAAAAAGGGGAAGATGGAGGCTGAATTCCCTCACCAAATTTTCCGTTCAGGAACACTTTGGCGTGTTCTCAAAGAGTATCGTAATTCGATTATTTTGTATCAACTTTCACCGGAAAGCAGAATTCATGATCAAACATGAGCCCTATGGTAGTTTTATGGCGTGGTCCCACTAGCCACTTTACTGTTGGTGATTTGAATGTAATTGCGACTATAACGAGCTCGAGGTTGACCTCACAGTACAATGTAGGAGAGACCCTGACTAACCGCCGGCAAACAACCGCAATCCCGACGGTTAGAGAATAGAATGAGTGGTCAATCAACCGAAGAGAAGCTTCTCACACCAAGGCCCAGCAATGAGACGTGAGGAATCAGGATCGATCCGAAAAGAGAAACGGAAAAGCAGGGGATGAGGATCTTTCCTCTACCAGCAGTCTCTCAAGATCGACTGAGTTGCCCTACTAACGGAATGAATGAATTAATTCCATGGGTGTATAAGTCCGGGACCCGTTAAGGAAATAGAGTTATCTCATTTACACATTAATTTATCCTCTAACTTTTCTCGTCCAGAGGGTTAAATAAATTAATCGAAGCCATGTAGGTTTCTAAGTGCACATAAGGTGAGCTAATAATCTAGTTGAGGTAATAATCTTTAGTACTCCTAGCGAGAGAAACTGGAAGTGCACTGCCAGACAGAATCCCAAACAAGTAGAAAATAGAGACACAGAAACAGAAAGCAGAGTGTAAAACATGAGAAATTTTAGTGTAGAATTGGAGGCAGTGTTCTGTCAATAGCAAACGAAAAGGATTAGTGCATGAGCCAAAGAACACACACCCATGATAGCAAACCCAGTACTGAAGCAGTAGAGATCCAAAACAAAATTGAGCGAAATTCAAAGAACAAACCAATACCAAACATAAAGACGCAAGCGCTAACCTTCTGTTCACCGAAATAATTGATAATGAAAGGATGAGTGTTTTTATGCTTAGCAGTAAGCTGCAAAGAATGAACCCGATAATATTTTCAGAAATATTACTGGGTGGTTCATTAGTCAGAGCGCAACAGCTGAAAGTATTAAGAGAACAGTAGCCATCCGATGCTAAGTTTGCATGCATATTCATCTCTTCCATCTGAAGATGGGAGAGGCAAAAAAGTAAATGTTTAATTAATGTTCAAAGGAGTTCGGCTTCCCGGTTTTATATCGTCTGAAGCGCGGCAGCCCACTGCTGTTCTTATGGGTTATTTTCTGTTTTCTGCGTGTTTCCCGGCATGAGCTAACATATAACATTTATAGAATTTTATTTGTTTTAGTTTACGGTAAAAGAAGCTCGAACTGATAAATAGTAAATTCAATGGATCATGTTTAGTACTATATTTATATTGTCAGACGACATCTTAACGTACGCCTGAAGTTTTGCAAAACTGATACAGACCACGAAAATCGCAGTAACCTGTGATAGCGGCCTTGCCTTGGTACATGAAGTTTAGCGATGAAAGTCGTAACTCCTTACAAGTCCTTACTTCAAACGGTAAAATTACAGCGACAGAACGAAAGAAACCACGAAACGCAAATAGTATTCTCTCAGCAAGCATGATCGAAGTACCTAAGGCGGTGAACCGTCCAATGAGTTATTTTATATACACCTACAGTTCCGCTTGTCCTCTACCGCAGTCTTCATTCAAAAGTTTATTGTGCATGCTTATTCAATGACGTTTCCAAAACTCCGTTTGTCATTTGCACTCTTCTGGTTAGAGGGACAGCTACTTTTACATTAATTCTTCTTTAGAAATTAGATTTTTTGGTTGGATATTGGTGTGAAACGACGCAAATGAACCTAGGCTCTCAACGTTTACACATGAATAATATGTATCCAAAGTGTATTTTTGCTGAGGGAAGAAAAATGAAAAACATCTAAACAAATCACAAAATTATCATGAAAGATTGATTGAAAACTGGTTTCAAACATGGATAGTGAAAAACCATGGACAACATGCGTATACTTACAGAAAATACTGGTGTTCGTTTGGATTTTGAGAGAACAAGAACAAGGTAGATTTATATACAATCAAAGTTATTTAAATTACTAAATTTAAATTCTATACTTGTTCATTTGATTGCACGTTGTCAGTGCAATTACTGAAAACCCATAAACAACATCTCGGACTGAACCTCTTTCTGATATTAAAACTGATACTTTTTATGAATAATAATAATTTTAATTTCTCAACTTTAATTTATAATCCAACCCTTCTTCTTTCAAGAAGAAGAGTTAAAAAATAAATTAAAAACAATGTATATTCTCCCTCTTCCGAACTTGGAAGAGGGTGATATTACATGCATGCTTCATAAGTAATAAAGTAAACATGAGAGAACGAAGAAAACACAAACCACCGGAAAGCCAGCTACAGTGAAAATCCGATGGTCTCCCTCTATGGACCCCCACGAAGGCCAAGTGCCATTTCTGGAATAGTTATTTGTGTCCCACCTGTCCCTAAACAGATGTTAGAGAGACAGCTACTAACTTGTTTGTCTGACGTGGATCCTGAACTCAGACCGTGGCCGGTTAAATGACAGAACTTCTGCTGATTTTCACATATGTATCCTAGATAAAGTAGAAACTCCCATGAACAGTCTGTTAGTTACTCCGGCTAGCTCCGCAGAGGAACTTTATCTGAAATTTTTTCTAGTTTTTAGATGACAAAATCTTACGGAACGAAATATGTGGAGAGAACCGTCTGAAAATTTTGTTCGTCCGGCGTATATATATTAGTTTTTTCGAAAACTATAGTCTCATTAGTAACTTTGCAGCTCTGGCTTTTTGGAGCGAAGAGATTCGTTAATAGGAACTCTCTGCACACTCTTGACGATAACACGCTTTAAAACATTAGCAGCTGTCCTTTTCTTCCCTCTCTCTCCGTGGCGCACTTTGCATGCATATTGGTTCGACTCCAAAAAGCTGGAGGTGAAAACCTAAAAGCCCAAGCTCATCAGTGGCCCCTTTTACGCAATTTTGCTAGTTGTTTCTGACACTATGTTAACACAATTGACACGTAGTAAACTGCTCACAAAAACCGCCTGAAAGCAAACGTTTAGCTAACGAAACCCCTCTGAAACTGCTCTGCCCTCAAAGAATGACCTTCAAGTTATTCAAATTTGTCTAAAAACCAGATTGCAATGCGCACACGTGTTCACTCTGTGGAAAACCCTGATAGGTTTTCCATCAGAAAGGAAAAGCAACTTTGCTAATCCGCGTAGGCCATTAGGCCCCTTACACCTTCCGAAGATCCGCGAAGGCATTCTAGCTTCTGCGCATTAGGATATCCGTCGGACTGTAGTGGGTAGCAGACCGTATTTCCCGGCAGAACCTCGGGGGCTGCATACGGATACGGTTGATGATGACAGGCAAGCAAGCGACATCACCATGCACGCTGATGATCGCCGTCATATTACATGGCTTTGGGGTGTGTGTGGTGTTAACAGAAGTTTCGAAGCCTGTTGCAGTGAAACAATTCGCAGCTGGAGAGAATTCAAACAGCAGCGTCCGCGCTAGTGGCGATTGCAGGAGAGGAGGGAGAACGTCAAGCTGCAAGCTTAAGATGGCGGAAGCCACAGCGCCGGAGGGCAATCCCTGGTTTGAGAGGAGACATGGAGGTACACGAGTATGGGGAGATACAGGGGAGGGGAAGAACCCTTTCGCTAGAAGGTCGAGTTTGGAAGTGGATGAGGATGATTTCGAGGATCTGAAGTGGGCTGCCTTCGAGCGCCTGCCGACTGTAAGGAGGCAGCATTTGGCGTTTCTCGATCCGAAATTGATTAGTATGGGAGATGTGCAATCAGAGGAGAGTGGAGAGAAAACAACGTCGAGCTCGAGGGGTAGTGAAGACTCGAACGGGGGAATACATACTACTGATATTCTGAAGCTAAATAAGTACCAGAGGTCCAAGGTCGTGGAATTCGTTTTCAGGACTAAAGAACAGAACAATGAATACCTTTTGACGGAAATTCAACAACGTCTTAACAGGTCCGCACTTCTTTATTACTGCGGAAAATCTGTTGCAGATTCAGGTCTCTTTTTCTGGAATTTTGTTCTACTTCCCGAACTCGGTACCCAACATGCTATGTTATCTGTCTCGTATAGGGTGGGCATCCAACTTCCGACGGTCGAAGTGCGTTTCGAGGATTTGCGTGTAAACGCTAACGTTCACGTTGGGAGTCGAGCGCTTCCAAGTCTGCCAAACTTTGTCCGCAACATGTTGGAGGTGAGTGCACAAGTCAAATTGGTTCAGAATTTTTCCTTCTATCACTGATTCTGCTTAGGACTTACAACACACAGTTTAAACATCCGGCTATTTGGTCTGTCCAAATCGTACTCCTTACGTGCACGTGTTGACTGTAAGTAATTGGTTCAAGCATGATATACAAGCACAATCTCTAGTACCGAATATATAGTTGGTTGTCTTGTCTCATGGTCTCGTTGTTGTAGACACTATGTATATAACTCCTCCCAAAACAGATTTTCGGAAGAGAGAAGATCGTAAATTTGCTATAAATCCGAATTGAAATTAGGTTCGATTAATTTAAATGAGAGTTGGACACAAAATGAGTCCTGTCTTGTATCTTGGCGTGGAACTCAACTGTCATGAGAACTGAGGCCGCGGAATTTGAGACAGGTTCAGTTATTGAAAAGGAAAACAATCCGGAAACTGCGTCACAGATTAAAGATGATGTGGAGTTGATGCATCTCAATGAAATTCGATAGCAATTTGGTTAGTGTATATCAGTTATGAATGGAATGTTTTGCACAGAGACTAGAAATTTCTCATGTACATGTGCTTTCCACGGAGTTCAAGTTCAGCTTCCTTGCTTCGAAGTTACCGCAAAAGTTCCAAAGGGTAAATGTTGCATCGGAAGGGCATGTACAGCTAGCACTGAGACCTGTATCCCAGCGATCTAAGTTTATCTGGATATGTTTCACTGTTCGTTGGGAAAGTCGAGAACGACGTCGTTGACCAACGTGGAATCATCTCTCAGTGCCGAGATATAACTCGGTTAAAACTTGGATGCTATCTGAAAAATAAATCTTTAGTAAATAGTGTCAAATAACCACATAGTGTCACATTAATGATGCTCGACTGATTTCCTGCTGGTTGTTGCCAGGATCTTCTATCTACGTTGAAAATTTTGAAGCCGAATAAACAAAGACTCCCCATTTTAAATGGTGTTTCTGGTGTTGTTATTCCTGGAAGGTGAGCTCCTCTCAAGTATACACAGCTTGCTTGTGTACATGTTTCTCTGATTGTTTCGTGCACAGACGCAGGCTCGACAGTGACCCCATAGTCTTTCATAATCGTGCGAACTACTAGTTGAAGCCATATGTATTTTGATTTGTATTTTTTCTTTCTAAAAGGGAAGCTGAATTTCAAGTCCACTTTCGCTATTGCTACTTCCTGTTTTCAATCCCCTTTAGTAAGAAGTGGAACTGGTTAAACTTTGGACCGGAACGGACCGGATCCTCTACAGGTTGGAACGGAAAATCGAGTGAAATATTTTGTTTGTGTCATTGTCACGCCATGCAGAATGACGTTGCTGTTGGGCCCCCCTGGAGGTGGAAAAACAACTCTATTGAGGGCCCTCGCTGGCAAGCTGGACAGTACGCTGAAGGTAATTTCTGTCGCTTGCTTGTACAGCCTGCATTTTAAATGTTGTTGTTGGTGATACTTGTGGCGGATCGTGACCCGTGATTTCACCCATGCGAGTGTCGAGTGCGATGGACTTTAGGTTAAGATGTCCATGGACAAGTAGTTAGGTCCTACTGTGTACCAAATTGTCGACTGTCAGTCAGGTCAGTGAGAGGACAGGCTGTCTTAGTCGGCAGATAGTCAGTATAGATGGAATTTTACGGTTCTTCGATTTTCTTCCAGATCTGCTAGCAGTTCATCGGACTCTAGAGTTCAGGAGAATGACTTCTGGTGACACATAATTGATAAGATGGTTCTTGAGTATCCCTAACGAGAATTTCAAATTATTTCCAACTGCGAACATGGTTACTTCAGTACCCGATTTTAAGTTAATAATTTCTGTGCTCCATGTTTAGGGCTTGCTACGTTTCATAGCTTGCTGAACCCGTATCGATATACATAGATGTAAGTTTTCTTCTTGTCAGTATCCGATGACTGAAACCGAAGAACATTTCCTATCATCTTTATTCATCTCGGCGTACGAAAAACAAGACCTAGAGTACAGCTTTAGCTGTACTCTTGTTCTGCGGGAACTAATCCTGGATGTCGACGGGGTGAATCGTACTGAATATATAATGGTCATCTAAGTGATAATGATTCTTCTTCGTCTAGATCTGCGGTCATGGTGCCAGCCTAATACTGCAAAATCCTTTCCTCCTTCGTAAATTAAGATTAAAACACTACGGACACTTCCCATCAGTCATGTGATTCAGTCACCTGGAGGTATAGATTACTATTGCGAGGCAAATTATAGGTTTCGGTCTGCTACCCTTCAAGTTCTCCACTAGATTATTTGTTAACAGGAGAATCTGACAGTGTGTCAAAGTCATATATATACTTCTGAGCAAAAACTTATGCTAATAACTTTTGCTGTCAAGACATTATGACTATATATAGGTCGTACCACGTGCACGTGCAGAAGAACATTATGTGTACATGTCTTCAAGAGTTGCTTCATGAATGGCCATTCGTATATATCTTGCCAGGCAACTGGCACAATTACATACAATGGACGTGAATTCAACACATTTATTCCGCAACGAACCTCTGCCTACGTCAGTCAACTGGACAATCACATCGGTGACCTTACTGTACGTGAGACACTAGACTTTTCAGCTCAGGTTCAAGGAGTCGGTTACAAATATGGTAGGTTATCCGACAGAAAATCTACAGTTCTCCATTCGTGATTTGAAGCAATTTCGCAGTCTTGAGTGGGGAAGTCGTATCATATTGTCCATGGTGCTTGACTGCAGATCGTTGTCCATAGTGCTGAAGATTTGTGTTGCGAATTGGAACAGATATGATGGTCGAGTTAGCGCATCGGGAGAGAGCTCAAGGCATTAAGCCTTCCCCAGAGGTTGATGCCTTCATGAAGGTAAATTATCCTGCGTTTGGCACAGCTCTGAAGCATCCTACATGCATCTTGACGGTGTAATAGTGCAAGTAGTAAATCTACATCGCGTGTAGATGTACCGGCGAATTTTGAAGTACTTTTGGGAGTTCTCGAAGTATGTTCTCTGTAATGAAAATTGACTAGCTTCATTTTGCGCGAGCGGCATCAGGGTATAGCCATTGAAGGGAAAAAGCATAGCATTAGTACCGACTATATACTGAAAGTCCTCGGCCTTGAGGTTTGCGCCGACACTTTGGTCGGGAACGATATGGTACGGGGCATCTCCGGTGGGCAGAAAAAGAGGGTGACATCCGGTAACAATACCACTAAGTTCGTTTAAGTTATACATTTTACGTTCTCGTCCTAGCATACTTCTATCAATCTCACCCTGATTGTTTTTGGGTGGTCTGCATTCTGCTTCTCTTGCATGCAGGCGAAATGCTTGTTGGGCACAAGAAAACACTTTTCGCCGATGAAATCTCGACTGGTCTGGATAGCTCTACGACATTTCAAATCGTCAAATGCCTTGGAAATTTCACTCATCTCTTGCAGGGAACAATGTTGATAGCACTTCTGCAACCTGCACCGGAGACCTTTAACTTGTTTGATGACATCCTGCTGCTTGCCGAAGGTCACACTGTGTACCACGGCCCACGAGAAAATATAGTAGAATACTTCGAAAGTTTGGGCTTCAAACTCCCATCTCGGAAAGGAGTTGCAGATTTTCTTCAGGAGGTAATAAGAGTGACATAATTCATATTGCAACTTCCTTCACCTGTGGAGCAAGTTGGTACGTTCTCCTGAACGAAGTCAGTTAAGATATTCTGATGCTATGTACGTATACATGTTCAGGTAACTTCGAGGAAAGATCAAAGGCAGTATTGGGCGGATACAAGCAGACCATACGAGTTTATTCCTGTCGCCCGCCTGGCTCGTGCATTTGAGGAGCATAAACTTGGAAGAAACTTGAGTGAATACCTTGCTATACCTTTCGACAAAAGCACCGGTTTTTCAGACGTTCTTGTTAAGAGAAGATATGCTCTGGGTGGGTGGGATATGTTCAGAGCCTGCTTTGCAAGAGAATATCTTCTGATGAAACGAAACAGCTTTCTGTACATTTTTCGGACTTGTCAGGTATACTCATTTGTATTCGCTATATTCACTCCATTTTTTGTCTTTCAAACGATTGCACTGAGTCAGATCAAGTGGTAATGTGCTCTTACAAGTTCGAGAGTAGAAGGCCTTTCTGACATTTGTGAACTGCCTTTCTGATAGTAGTTTCTCCTGTGTGTGTAGGTGGCCTTTGTCGCCTTTTTAACGGCTACTCTGTTCTTGCGAACTAGAATTCATCCAACTGATGAAGCAAATGGTTCACTCTATTTGGCCACCTTGTTCTTCGCTCTTGTCCACATGATGTTCAATGGATTTTCAGAGATTTCGATAACTGTATCACGACTTCCGGTATTCTACAAACAACGCGATAATTACTTCTACTCCGGTTGGGCGTTTGTTGCCCCCAACTGGTTTCTGAGATTACCGTACTCGTTTGTTGAGGCTCTTATTTGGTCGTGTATCGTCTATTATTCTGTGGGACTTGATCCAGCTGCTGGAAGGTGAGACCTTTAATTTACGTGACTTCTTTGCTGGTTGATCTCCATATCCCAATAGTTGAATCATTATCATGGATTAGACAATAAAACCCAAATCATTCTTCATTCTCCATTTGTCAAACGGTTGAATCAGTATTTTGTATCAGACAAGAAATCTCAGATGGTGCTTCAGTTAATTTGGCGTTCTCTCTAAATAATCTGGTAGTCTCTTGTGATGTGGTTTCGCACAGGTTCTTTCGCTACTTCCTCCTGCTGTTCGTTATGCATCAGATGGCACTTGGACTGTTTCGTCTGATTGGAGCAGTGGGACGCTCGATGGTCATCGCGAATACATTTGGTTCATTTAGTATCTTGATTATATTTGTCCTTGGTGGATTCGTTCTATCAAAAGGCGAGTATATGTCTGATGATAAAATGATCCTTAAGGTGTATAAGAAGTTACCGAATGGCCTCAGTGCGGAGCTATCTATATACTGTACGTGTGTTATATTACCCTGAATCGTGCATCATTTCTGCTTCCACTCAATAACTCCATGGTCTGTTTCGACATTTATTATTCGTGAATGCAGATTCCATACCTGCTTGGTGGATTTGGGGGTATTGGATATCACCACTCTCATACGCTCAAAATGCCATAGCTGTCAACGAGTTTCTCGCTCCAAGATGGAGAAAAGTAAATTCTGCTGCCTTGGTCTAATTACAACATGCCGTTCACACACTATACGATTAAATTAAGCTTGGGACTCGCTTTCAGGCAAGCGCATGTATTCGCGATTTGCTTTCGTTACTCATAATACTGGTCATTTGCATACCTTGATCTGCAGCTAAGTCCCTCCAACGGACAACCGTTGTACTTGAACATCCTTCGACCGCGTGGACTGTTCACTGAACCTTTTTGGTACTGGACGAGTGTGGGTGTTTTGATTGGTTTCACCATATTGTTCAATTTTCTAGTGGTCATCGCCCTTTCATATTTGAATCGTAAGCTCTCTCACCAAAGTTAATCCGAAGTTAACTCGACATTTGTGAGTCGGTTTTACAAACTCAGCTTTGTCTGTACGACTAGCCTTGCGTATTTGGTAGACTAATTATAAATCTCATACCTGTGGATGGTTCCCGAGGTAACATGTACCTGTTCTCTTCCCTTCTCTTCATTCAGCCGTTGGGAAACCACAAGCAACTTTGCCCGAGGAGGCTCTGCGAGAAAAAGCCGCGGAGCGTGGTGGTGAAGAGTCCGTAAGCGGACCATCTCTTAAAGTAGAGATGAGCAGATTAAATCGGCACTCGACGAGGTCATTAAGTCAGACGCAGCAATTAAAATCATTTGGAGTGACAACACTTGGTGATGAGGAGCAGAAGGACCAAGTATTGAACGCTACTAGAGTCCGCTCGGATGACGACGCAGTTCATCCTGCGGAGCAGACGGAAACCATTAAGAAGGGAATGATATTACCTTTCCGACCCCTCTGTCTTACATTTCACAACGTATGCTACTATGTAGACATGCCCCCGGTAAGACTTCTCAGGTGTTGCATATCCTTGTATATATCTATAGAGTGATCAGAGACCTGAATGCTTCAAAACAGTTTAAGAGTAGTCGCTTGCAGAGGCGCAGCTCTTGCATTGCAGCTATATGTGTCCCTGTTCCTTTTAATCTAGATCGGATTCTGGACTCTGTATACTTCCCAGCTGCATCCTCGACTGGGGAATTAGGAGACGGAGAATGAGAATCAATGACTGACACCTGTTTCTTGGTAAGAGCAGGAGATGAAAAATCAGGGTATTCAGAGCGATCGTTTGCAACTGTTGCGAGACGTAAGTGGCACATTCAGGCCGGGAGTGCTTACTGCCTTGGTGGGTGTGAGTGGCGCTGGTAAAACGACACTAATGGATGTCCTTGCTGGAAGGAAGACAGGTGGTTATATAGAAGGCGACATCAGGGTTTCAGGTTTCACAAAGAAGCAAGAAACTTTTGCCCGCATTTCAGGATATGTGGAGCAGACAGACATTCATTCTCCGCAGGTTACCGTTCACGAGTCACTAATATATTCAGCATGGTTGCGGCTTCCTGGTTCTGTGGATACAGAAACAAGACAGGTATGTAGTTAGCTTGTTTAAGTAGAGTGATTTTGACTGCCCTTGTTCATTGCAATTAGCTTTTACCGTGGACTTTGCAGTTATTTACTTGGATCATTATCAGGCATTCGTGCGGGAGATTATGGAGCTTGTGGAGTTGACATCCCTCCAACAAGCACTTGTTGGATTGCCTGGCGCTACCGGTCTTTCTACAGAGCAAAGAAAGAGGCTCACTATTGCTGTGGAACTGGTCTCGAATCCGTCTATCATATTTATGGATGAGCCCACGTCTGGCTTGGATGCAAGAGCAGCTGCTATAGTCATGAGAACAGTTCGAAATACCGTAGACACGGGAAGGACAGTCGTCTGCACGATCCATCAACCTAGCATCGACATTTTTGAGGCTTTTGATGAGGTGAAAGTCATCGCCCAAATATGCATGCGCACGTGCGAGAGAAGAGATGATTATACAATTGAAATATATCGGACTTCCAGTAATTACTTTACCCATATGACACGAGCGTGGTGTCTGCGTGCAGCTTCTTTTGATGAAGCGCGGAGGGCAAGTCATCTACGCAGGGTCCCTTGGCAGAGAATCTTCCAGTTTGGTGGATTATTTCCAGGTAGGATATTGATGAATCCGGTACATGTATAAATGCCATTGGGTTTCTATAATACTGATCTCTTTCTTCTCATGGACCTAGAGCGGGTTAAATTCCACAACATATTTGCTGAAAGTACGAGTTAGATCTCTGGAATGCGCAGTTAGATTGCGCAGTTAGATCTCTGGAATGTCTATCTGATTTACTAGTGGGGTGTTATATTAATAGCCATGTTATGAACGTTTTGTATGTCATTTTTAGGCCATATCTGGAGTTGAACCAATCACCGAGGGATATAATCCAGCGACATGGATGTTGGAGGTCACCACTCCGGCAAAGGAAGAAGTGTTGAACCTAGACTTCGCGGATATCTACAGAAAATCCGACTTATTCAGGTGAATCAGATCTAGATATCTCTGCTAAGTTGTGCCAGAAGTAGACCGGTCTGAACACTGGAACTGAATACCATGTCTTCTGCAGATTGTCGGCTGATTCGTCGTTATTTGTGTAGGAGAAATGAGGCTTTGATCGAGGAGTTGAGTGTACCTGCAGATGGAGTTGAAAATCTGAAGTTTCCGACGGTCTATGCGAGAAGTTGGATGTCCCAGCTTCTAGCTTGCATCTGGAAGCAGAACATCACCTACTGGCGAAGCCCTTTGTACAATGCAGTGAGATTTTTCTTCACAACGATCTGTGCCTTGATACTTGGGTCGGTGTTTTACGACCTTGGAGTGAAAAGGTACTGTGTGAATTGGACAGTGATTTCTGACATAATTAACTTGTATAATTAAATTAAGCGAAAAGCAGATGTAATACAATATATTAAGCGAAATACGAAGCGAAAAGAAAATTGTACAAACATTACTGAAAGCAAAAGGAGGAACTCAACCTGAGAGCGGTATGGGGCATGGTCTGTCTCCAATCTACTAAGAACAAATTGTCATCTTACATCATCGCGTGGGTATTGCTGCAGGGATTCCCAACAAGATGTCTTCAATATCATGGGTGCTCTTTATGCTGCTGTGATTTTCCTGGGTGTGAATAATGCATCTAGTGTACAACCTGTTGTGGCTGTCGAACGTTCAGTATTTTACAGGGAGAAAGCAGCCGGGATGTACTCAAGCTTCCCGTACGCCATTGCTCAGGTACTCTCCTTATCAGATCTAGAACCTTGAACAGATTTTCCTTATCAGATTCGGACTTGCATGCAAGTGCAGATCTCTTTTGTTAACTGAGATGGTAGGATATGATGAATTGGATCTCTCTCGGTCTGTGGAGCAGGGAGCAGTAGAAGTTCCGTACGTTTTTGTTCAGACAGTACTCTACAGCTTGATCACGTACTCTCTGATCCAATTTGAATGGACTGCAGGTGAGGTCTAACTCTTATGACCACCAGATGGTGTTCTTCACTCTAGCACTTGCATATACACCGCATTGTGTACGTTTGTTTTAGTTTCAGTTTCAGAGGAACTCGAAGAACATCTGAATGCATAGATCTAGATGGAAGACGAAAAATATGAATGAGTCAAAGAGCTAACGTATCACTTGTCTTTTGCAATTGGTGCAGCCAAGTTCTTTTGGTACTTCTTATTCATGTTTCTTACATTCTCGTACTTCACATTCTACGGCATGATGGCTGTTGGGCTTACACCCTCTCAACAGTTAGCAGCGGTCATCTCCTCGTTTTTCTATTCCGTATGGAATCTGTTTTCTGGGTTCTTGATACCGCGACCGGTAAGTCTAGTCAGTCAAATTCGTCGATCAGTTTGTATATTCCTAGCAGTCCTTTTGGAGTTCCAGATTTCAAACTAGTCTACTTTGTAGAATAAACACTTGGAAATTACAAACTCGATGTGATGCTGTTGACGTGGTACGTAACACTATCCTGTCTGATGTCTTTCATTTGACCATTTCACGCGTTTTATGCCCGCAGCAAATTCCCGCGTGGTGGATCTGGTACTACTGGATGTCACCTGTTAATTGGACCCTCTATGGTCTCGTTACATCCCAGCTGGGAGATGTGCAAACAGTGATGACGCAACCGAAAGTAGTTCCAGTCAAGGATTTTATACACAGCTACTTCGGTTACAAGCACGATTGGTTGGGTTACGTGGCAGCAGTACTTATTGCATTTTGCTTCCTCTTCTGGGGTGTTTTCGCCTTCTCCATCAAGTTTCTCAACTTCCAGAAACGCTAGCACGATATCTTTCCTCGTTGTCGGCAGCGTGCCATAGTACATATCGACACTGTAAATTCTTCGTGCACGAGTTTTATTTAACGTCTTGTCGAAATGTTTATCCCTATGCGCTCCGATGTTTATTTCTTGGCTTTTTACAGATATCTAAAACAGGCTAAGTTGTTGAAAAGCTGAGTGGGGTCCCTGAGCTTGTTTTGAACAGGGGATGTGGCATTAGGTGAGGGACTTTGCTGAAGTGACCAAACTGTCCGAACAAAGCTGGAGGACGCCAGGACAAATGAGTTACAGTAGGGAAGTGTTAAGTGTTGGTTTTGTTTTAAAGCTGGTTATAGCTGGTTCTTGATCGGTCCTCAGATGGTTCCATTTTCTTGTTTTTCAAGTTTTGGGGGACGGTCCACTTAAACAGTAGCTTTCGGTTCGGCCGTTAGACTAGATCGTATAGTTACTCGAGGGAGGAGCTCGTTCGGAGAAATGGTCTCTTCAGGGTGGTGTTTTTCCAGGGTGGAGTTCTTGGAACATCAGCATATGTAACTATGGATCCACCCGGATCGGGATTCAATTTGGACTGTCAATCCAAAAGTGAAGTACAAGATAGCAAATTGTCACGAGTGGAAGGGTTAATTAGCCAGTTTTCTGAGGGTTTATGAACATCAAGGAAGAGTTGTCAGCAAGCGTCATTTTAATCGTTAGGTTGACAGTACAAAGGCAGGACGCAATACGGACTCTTTGGCTTTTGAGAACGAGTGTCACTCGAATTTCAGTGTGATCAGATTCTGGGATCAGTTAAAAATGAGATTATCTGATTTATTTTCTGATTATTCTCTCAAGAGGGAAGCAAGCTGAATTTATTACTTAACCTTTCCATCGGGAAAGGTTGGGTAATAAATTACTGTATTGGTTCTTTGATTAAGGTATTTATTCTTGTGGTAAGGAAGTGAGGGACACGTAGGCATAGAAATATGTTTTTCTGCGGTTTTCCTTGCTGTTTTGTCACGTTTCTGTAGTGTCCGTACGATTAACATTTAGTAATTACTATTAATCTTTAAAGTTTATCATAGAGACTTCTTATAGTACTTGTTGTCTTGGATGTGCGTAGATCTGCATTTTACTTTTGGACGTTTTTGGTAGTTTTCAGTACGGATAACATCTAGTAATTATATGTTAATATTAATTTTCGAAGATAAATTGTATTGATTTATATGATCTGTTTATTTTTCGGATAACAGAAGCTGAGCAAGCTCAAAACCCTAAAGGTGGTTGAGCGTGATTATTTATTCACTTATAAATAGAATTATTGTACATGTTGTATAGTAGAAAGATTAACTTTATGTTTACCAGCTTAATTCAAACTAAATTTTCATGAGGAAGAAATTTTTATTGTAAATTTATGATATGAAATTTTAATATTACAATGCATGTTAAATTATTATATAAACGATACAAAACGCACTGCAGGTTATGATTTAGAACACATCGTAAATATATCATTAATAAATTAGATATCACTCAGGATTTATATGATGCAAAAGTAATCGTAATTTGTGATACGAATCACATCCTAAAATTTTTTATGTATTTTGTATATGTGTGATGTAATATCTAACATAAATATATGATGTACTTTGCATCATAAATTTATGATGGGTTTCGTATTTTATATATATATATATATATATATATATATATGATGTTTTATAGATCATAAAATTTTGAGGGACCATACATTGCAAGTTATGTAATGTACATACTAACTCTTTGTTTAGTAAATGCAGGAGTTTTACAAGATTATTTACAGTGAGATACGCATGGAAAATTTTGTGTGTATTTTGTATATTTAAATTTTAAATATTTTGTGTTAAATTTTGAATATTTTAATTATAATGAAATGAGTTTTCATATGTATATGTGATAAAATGATCATATATGTCATATAAATTCATTAAATAATTGTGAAATGAATGTTTGATAACCTTGTACAACATCATCAACCAATATCGATGATGTTTTTGTACAATCTATCGTTCTCTTGATATCTACGAGATATCGTAAATCCATTAGAGTTAGAAGAATATTGAACGTAAAAGTATTACTCTATCTGCGACGAATGATTCATCCGTGTTTTAATCATGACGTAAAATCCTCTTAGTGTCAATATGTTGTTATAGCGAGAGTCTTTTTTTGAGAAAGGGAGTACTTTATAGTTGTGATTAGAGGTTGTCGTACATAGAAACGACTAGTATCTTATAATTTTTTTCAAACTATGACAAATAAAAAACTATGACACAATGTCTCGATAATATTTCTTTCTGAAGTTTTTCACTACTAGGTTTGGTTCATGGCTTTGGATAAGCAAATGTACATTATTTCGCATTCAGTGTTACAAAGTTTATTGATAAGAGCTGGTTTAAATCCATTTCTTGTTAAATGAGGATAAAAATAGTAAAATCCGAGTTCGAGATGATGGACTTAGGAGAACTCAAGTACTTCCTTGCTGTGGAGTTCATTAGAGATGGAAGGATGTTTGGCTTGTACAGCGACAGTATGCTCTCAGTATGCTTGAGAGATTTGGTATGCTTGATTGCAAACCCATTGCTACACCATTAGAGCAAGGGGTAAAGCTAGGAGCAGAGGATGGTGAGTTGCTGGATGATCCACGCATGTACAGACAGATGGTTGGGAGTCTTATCTACTTGACCATCACCAGACCATACTTGAGCTATGCTGTCGATCTGATTAGTCAATTCATGCAGTCACCACGGAGACCACATTTTGAGGTTGTCAAGCGGATCCTCCGCTACGTGAAGTTCTCGATGCAGTACGGACTTCACTATCGATACGGTGGACCATTGTTGTTACATGGTTACACAGATGCTGATTGGGCAGGAAGTGCCGACAGGAGATCCACGTCAGGATACGCTTTTGGACTTGGAAGCGCTGCTATAAGCTGGGCTTCTAAGAAGCAACCCACAGTTGCTTTGTCATCCACGGAAGCAGAGTATCGAGGAGCAACGAACGCAACATGCGAATCGATTTGGCTTCGATGTCTGCTATCTGATATTGGTGTGGAGTGTACAGATCCTGTTGTTGTATATACAGACAACATTATCAGCATGAAGTTAGCTAGTAATCCTGTTTTCCATGCTAGGACGAAGCACATTGAGGTGCACTATCACTTTATTAGAGAGAAGGTCCTTGCAGGAGAGATTGAGCTCAGTTATGTGAGCACAGGAGATCAGGTTGCCGATATCTTCACTAAGGCGTTGCCTAGAGATAAGTTTGATGCTTTCAGACATTGTCTAGGAGTACAGGATGTAGAGATGAGCTTGAAGGGGAGTGTTGATATTGTCTAGTAGATCGACAGCTACCATTAGCCGGAGTGGTTAGGGTTGTTAGAGTTAGTTAGAGGGCTAACCCACCATTAGGGTTTCCCTTGTTCTCACCTCCACTATATATACAGAGAGAGGCAAAGCCTCTCTCATCTCATTCCTATTTTACTTCCTTGTCTACTCGCTCTCTCTCTTCTTGGAGTGTCCTCGAAGTATCGATCTTTCTACAATAAGATGTGTTATAGTGCATGCACTAGAACCGTCCACGAAAACAATCTACACATGGATGAGTAAGACGACATTAAAACGTACGATGTGCATGTGTGTCATCTCACTGATCCGTGTGTCTTTAGATGAGCAGTTGATGAACTTGCACTTAGCCTTGTTTTGTGTTTCAGACTTCAAAGCAAAAGAGAGTGACTTGTGAAAGCATTAGATCTTAAAGAATTCAAATGATTACTCGTTGATATAGATCGTAATGATCTAATATGTGTAAGTTTGTCTTAGTATCGATACTTTATGGATCTCTTTATCGTGTAGTCTGAGTAAAGATGTCGTGAGAGATGAACGAAAGGCTCTATTTACCGCTAAGATTTTCATTCTGAAATCCCTTTCAGATCAAATTGATGTATCTTGAACGATTTCATTTCTAATAATTTTTGACAAGATTCTTTGGACATAACTTTACCGCACAAGTTATGCTCTCACTTGTCCTTATGATCTTATCTGTTATCATTTATGATCAAGATTGAAATTTTCAAGTGATCCTTGATCTGGGAAATAAGCTCCTCAAAGTTACCGGTAATGATCAAGTCATCAACATAGATGGTGATCACAACAATCTGATCTCGTATTCTCAATGAATACAAGGTAGAGTCTGAACTACACAGGTGGAAACCAAGAGACTGCAAGTAAGAATTGATCTTTGCATACCATGCTCTTGGTGCCTGTTTCAGACCATAGAGAGCCTTCCGTAACTTACATACACGAGAAGGGAACTTAGGATCCTCATAACCAGGAGGTTGCTGCATGTAGACCTCCTCCTCAAGATCGCCATTGAGGAAGGCATTCTTGAAATCCATCTGGTGCATCTTCCAACCTTTCTGAGTTGCAACTGCAACTGCTGTTCGAATAGTCACCATCTTCGCAACAGGAGCAAAGGTCTCCTCAAAATCCACTCCATGTTGCTGTGCGTAGCCCTTAGCTACCAATCTGGCCTTGTACCGACACACGGTACCATCCGAGTTGCGCTTGACCTTGAAGACCCACCTGCAACCAATCGCTTTCTTACCCTGAGGTAAGTCTACCAACTCCCAAGTCTGTTGGTGATGAAGCGCAGCAAGTTCAGCTTCCATAGCACTTACCCATTGGGCCTTGTGCATCGCCTCCTCAAGCGAACTCGGTTCCTGTTCCTGAAGAACATTGGCCATATATGCATGGTGCGCAGCAAGAAAACCTTCATGCATATACCTACTCACTGGATGTTTTGGCCGCTCAGATCTGCGAGAGGTAATCGGTGCACTAGTCACCTCCCCTTGCAACTGATCTGACGTAGACGCCAAGGTCTGGGACAAAGTATCCAGGGGATGTGGAAGATCCACATATCTGGATGAGTCAAACATACGCTGCAATAGCACGCGCTCATCCTGTGTAGAAACTACACTAGTTCCACTAGGCTGTGTTACGTGGACTCCAGCGTTAACAACAGCTCTATGTGCAACAGATTCTGATCTGGAATCAGTGACTTCTCCAGATCCTCCACTCAACGTACTACTCTGAGGTACTACAGTGGACTGACTCCTTGGTTCTACAGTAGGTACAGGGATGGCTATCACAGGTGCAGGTGCAAACCAAGACTGTAGCTCATCAAACACGACATCTCTACTGATATAAAACTGCTTGGACGAAGGATTGTAGCACCTATATCTTTTCGTATCAGAAGCATAACCAAGGAAGATACATCTATCTGCTTTCGGATCTAGTTTCTTACGTCTTTCATCAGGTATGTGCACATAACAGATACATCCGAAAACTTTAAGGAAAGAGTAATCATGCTTACTGCCTGTGAAGACCTCCATCGGTGTCTTGCTGTGGATTGCCGCTGTAGGCGTCCGGTTCATCAGATACACCGCACATGAAACAGCTTCTGCCCAGTAAGGTCTAGGCATGGTCTTCTCGTTCAACATCGCACGAGCAGCTTCTGCTATGTGTCGATTCTTGCGCTCCGCAACCCCGTTCTGCTGCGGACTGTAGCTGCAGGTCTTCTGGCGTCGGATACCATGCTCACGCAGATATGCATCGAACTCTCCAGAAAGAAACTCGCCTCCTCCATCAGATCTCAAACAGAGGATAGATGCTCCAGACTGTTTTTCCCCCAACTTGCGGAAAGTCTGGAATGCTGATAGTACTTCGGCAGAGGACTTGTTTCTCAACAAATAGATCCAAGTATAACACGAATGATCATCAATGAACGACACGAAGTACTGGAAACCGGTCATACTTGGCTGAGAAGCAATCCATACATCAGTGTGAACAAGCTCCAGAAGCTTGTTCGCTCTACTGCCTGATCCCTTAAAGGGCTGTCTAGCTTGCTTGCCGAATTGACATGCTGCACAGACTCCAATGGGCTCATTGGATTCGAATTTGGGCAGACCTGTAACCAGGTCAGAACTCGGAAGGCTTTTCAGCCTCTGAAAGTTCATGTGCCCAATTCGCTTGTGCCAGATGTCAATATCAGACACTACTGGACCACTCTGTCCATACATGACAGCCTGTAACTTAGGCGCAGATGCATCTAGTTTAAACAGCCTACCACTCTTGATACCTCGAGCTATGACAGTGTCATTCGAATCTTCAATAAAGCATCCATCTTTATTGAAGCGCACTTGCAGACCCTGCTCTATCAACTGTCCTACAGATAGCAGGTTTCTAGTCAATGTAGGTACATGTAAGACATTCCGTATACCAGTAAACGTTGAGGCAGGAATGTCAAGTGGAATGTTACCCTTGTGCTGGATCTTGTGCTTGGTGTCATCTCCTGTCACCATAAACTGTGGAGTCTCCACAGGCTCGAGTGAACTAAACCACTCCCGATGGGGAGTCATGTGACTGGTGGCGCCGGAGTCGATCACCCAGTCAGTCTGTGGCTCGAAAGCCGCATAACTCTGATGCGTAGTAATCAGCAATTGCTCCGAATAGACATGCTCAGTGACTGCATAGCCTTGCTGGTTGCTGTTACCTTGTTGAGGGTTGTTGTCGTGTTGTCTCTGATCGTTCTGCTTCTTGTAGCACTGATTCGCATTGTGGCCTTGTTTCTTGCAGTAGTTGCAGGAACCAGGCGCTCTTCTCTGATTGTTGTTGGAACCACCAGACTGTTGCTGGTTCTGCTGGTTCTGCAATTGCTGTTGCTGTCCGCGACCCCGTCCACGTCCAACACCTTTGCCACGACCCCTACCTCGAGATCCTCCAGAACCTGCAAAATAGACAGATTCTTGCTGACCCGTCGAAGTAGAACTCCCCAGTAGACGCACCTCCTCTCCTAATATCATAGGAACAAGCTCATCAAACCGCGGAAGAGGTTCTCTGATCGAAATCGATGTTATGAACTGTTTGTACTCTGCAGGCAGTCCCTGCAATGTGGCTCCGATCAAGACAGTGGGATCAATCTCGACTTTGACAGAAGATAGCTGATCCGCAAGCTGCTTGACCCCGTTCACATAGTCGTTTATGCACATCGACCCCTTCTTCACGGTATTGAACTGCTGCAGCAATTGCAGCTTCTGCGCCTCTGTTCCGGATTGAAACAGATGCGCGAGTGCATCCCAAGCTTTCTTGGGCGTATCACAATCCTGGATGTGACCGATCATCGATGCTGAAACTGTCAGCGCGATGTAGTGAATAGCCTGATATGAGCGCTTCTTCCACTCCTTGAATTTCGGATCAGAAATTGACACTTCAGGCGCTTTCTCCTCCTCAGTGATAAGATCCCATAGATCTTGTCCCTGCAGGAAAGTCTTCATCCGGAACTTCCACACTTGGTAGTTGTTCTTGTCGAGTTTCTCTCCAGTGATCAAAGACACAGACTCCGCCATAGCTGCAATGTCGAAATTGCACTGTTCTGTACGCGGAAGACCTCCCAGAAACTGCACTGTGAAGCCTTGGATTTTCACTTTGTTAACAATTTTTTTATTTTTGATAAGTAAACCAATAGAATGTTTAGTATAGATGATAGATAAGATAGATTCAGTGAAGAATAAGATTTCTACGCCAAAGAATGGTGCTAAGTAGAAATACAGAAGTTATGATAGATATATCTTTGAGGAGATAACTTGGTTGTATTCTAAGGACGAAGAGCTTTCCAGGGATACCTCATTTGCTAAGAATGGATATCGGACGACGAAGTTATGGCCTTGAAAAGAAGAATTAAAACGAGACAGGAGTTAGCGCAACTTCGCGCCCGAAAATTGAGAGGGACTTCGCACGTGAGGAGGCGAAGAGAAAAGCTATAAGTAAGAATCAAAAAGCATTTTCACTTTACTGTTTCCAATCGCGGGTTTACTGAAGTGCTCCGCTTTCATCAATCGGAAGAAAGAGGACGAAGACAAACTTCGGCGAAGGGTTAGGTTTTATCGGTGCATGCTGTGGTGGTTAAAATGGCGACCTCCGAAGTCGACGTTTCCACGATCAGGTATCAACTTCGACGAAGAAGTGTCGTAAGCATAGAAGATCGAAGGTACTTCGGACCTTCAGCGAGGATGCGAGGAATGCAGACAGCGAAGCGACCGAAGTTGAAGACTATAGCGACGAAGTGGCCGGACTTCAGTCCGTATCGAGAACGACTCGAGGAGATGGGGTTGGCGTTCTTGCTGGAGAACTGGGGTGTGATCTCTTCGGATCTGTTACAGGAGATACTCATTTGCAGAGGACATTCCTCTGAAGATCTTCGGGCGAGGTCGAATAATTGGACTCTGAAACATTGGAACTTCGCCCTAGGAATCGATGACGCAGGAGTGCCAGGTGACTTAATGTATGATAGTACTTGCAAGCCGACTTCGGACGAAGTGGCGAAGTATGACGAACTCTTCTCGAAGTCACCGGTGGGATCGAACGGATTCAAAGTACACACTTACATCGATCCTTTCAAGCGGGATGTGGCGATCGCCCTCAACACCATCTTCAAACCGCAACGTACTTCTTATCTGGCCAATTGGCAGATTAACTTCATCGAACAGATCTTCGGGGGTAGGAAAGCGTATTGGGCGAAGATCTTCCACGACCATGTACAGAAGCTCTTCAACACTTTCGACGAAGGCGGGTCGACGTACTTCGCAGCCTTCGCAGTATTCTTCTACAAGGGAATGAAGTTACTATCACCAGAAGAAGAGGAGAAGTTCGACCGAAGAACGATCTCGGAAGATGAGCGGGTAATGGAAGCTACTCCTCAGAGAGAAGAAGAAGTGACGACACCAATGACAACTTCGGCGGGACCTAGTACTCGGACGAAGAGGAAGCTCGACGAACTTACACCAGGGGGTGCGACTTCGAGGAAGAAGAAGAAAGCAAGAAGAACGACGATAACGACTTCGGACGAAGATGTCGATGGCGCTAAATCTCCGGCAAAGTCATCTTCAGTCGAGATATTGGGAATAGTGAGACCGGGAGGAGACCAAGCAGAATCAAGTGTGCACATGGTACTCTCGAAGGAGCAGACAACAGAGAGGGAAGTTCCAGAACTTCGGACTTCGCCTAGACCAGAAGGAGCGACAACTTCGGCCGGACCGAGTGACGCCAATATCGGGAAGGAATTGAAGATGTTCGAGCAGACTCTTGAGTTCCTAAGTGGTACAGCGTTGCCACTCATTGCACAGATGGATCATCAACGACATATCTATGAGAAGGAGACGAAGGAACCAATTTCATTGAGTGACCTTCTCGACGCTGTGCACTTCGGGCGGTATGGATGGTTGAAGGAGAAGGATGCTCTTATGGCGAAGTCGGAAGAAACTTCGGCCGATGTCAAGAAGTATATGTCACAACGCGAGGTGTTACTCATACAACAGTCACACGAACAGACGCGATACTTGGATGAGATTCAAGAGGTAGAGATGAAGTTGAGTCTCATGACTGCACGCTTTCACGATCTGAAGTCTGAGAGAGATGCCATGTTGGAACAGCTTGCGACGAAGGACGAGCAGTTGGTCGCAAAGGATGAGGAGCTAGCGAAGTCAGAGAAAGCAAAGGAAATAGCTGAGGCGAAGGCCGAAGAACTTCGAACGAAGATGGAAGAGGTCACGACAACCTACTTCGCCACCGAACTCGATGGGACAGAGTTAGAGCTTCTCCAGCGGCTTCGGACAGAGTTAACAGTAGCACCAGATCCTTCGGCGAAGAGCAGAATAGTTAGGCTAGCGGAGAGAATCATTAGAGATTTGAAGGAGCTTAGGGAGACAGTTAAGTTTACACTATGCAGTTTAGGACAGAAGTTACAGTTAGGTAGAGTAGATACTGCGGTTCCGCCAACTGGGGAGTCGTGATCAAGCGGTCTAGATGTGACCATCTTTTGTAGGAAACGAGATCCGCCATCTTAGGGCGAAGGGCTATATAAGCGATGCGAGTTTCAGTCATTTTACCTTTTCCATGTTTTCAGTTTTTGTTTCTTAATTTTCGATTGCGCAAGATTGCGGAGTGTGAGTGTGAATAAAGTGGGCGAAGGCAAATTTACCTACGAAGGACGTAGTTTGCTGTCGCAGGTGTAATTCTGATTGACGAAGGCCTTTATCATTTACTTTTAACGAAGAGACTTCAGTGGAGAATTTGACCGAAGGTGACTTCGGCCGAAGTTGAAACTGTATACTTCGAAGGTGTTTGAACGAAGATCTGAGAACATATTAGTTACTGTGAAGTGGAGAAGCATAAGTTAAATTGTAAGAAGAGTTCGGATGATGGTGGCTTCGTCTTAAGTCTGCCTTCTTCAAATAAGTGGGATTCTTAAGAGTGAGGATTTAGTTGGAAGAACATTTCTTAGGAAGAGTAGGGACTTATTTCCTTTGAACCTTGATGTGAAGTCTGTATTCTTCTGTCTTTTCAGAAGAAGACTAGTAACATTTCAGCAGTATTTTGCTACCTCATTTACTCATACATCTATCTTCTCGAATCTTTTATATGTTGTTGGAAAGGTCCCTGATCAAAGAACTATTTCATTGTTGTTTGTATTCGATTTATCAGGTTTGTGCTTGGGTTTGGTTTCTTATCAGACTTAACTCTCATCCGGATATTATTCCATTCCGTGAGAATAACAGAAAACCATTTGAATTATCATTGTGACGTTGTAGTACTGTGTTTTGTGTAATTGTTAACTGTATCTTCGTGGGAACGATCCTTTATTTACTATTTCCGATACTTTGTGTTTCTATGGGTTGTTACATGCACGAAACTCGTCTCTCCCCACCGCGCGATCAAGAGTTGTCACAAGTCACGACGAGGCGACTCCGCGAACTCCTCCTGCAGCGACAACGAGAAAAGAACCTGTGCGCGAACTGTAGGTGTACAAAACACGACGGAAACGTCGAAAGAACACACCAAGAAAGGTCGAAACTAGACCAAATGAGGTCGAAAATGAGCGTGCGACCCCTTGAAATTTTCAGAAATTTTCAAATTTTCAAATTTTCAAATTTTCCACCCTTATTCGAAACAGGATTAGTTTTGGACTCAAGTCTTAAAACTTTCGTTTTGGTCGAAAAAGATCCGTTTGAAAATCTGCCGCTGGAAATCTCCAAATCGACTGAAACTTGGCCCAGTACACAATTCGCACCTTCTGAACAAGATAGCCCTAAAGGGCTGATCGACAGAAAACAGCGAGAAAAAATCGTCTAGGCCTCCGAAATCGCGTTCAAAGTTTCTGGTGGCGAAAGAAACGGTTTCGTCTCACCCGAACGCATCAGCAGGATAGTGCTCGACATCAGGCACAACTCCGGCTGCTCTCTCCTGTACTCCAATCTCCATCTTGCTCATCAGCAAGGGACACACGCTCTCACCAGCTCTGATACCATGTAGAAAGATCGATACTTCGAGGACACTCCAAGAAGAGAGAGAGCGAGTAGACAAGGAAGTAAAATAGGAATGAGATGAGAGAGGCTTTGCCTCTCTCTGTATATATAGTGGAGGTGAGAACAAGGGAAACCCTAATGGTGGGTTAGCCCTCTAACTAACTCTAACAACCCTAACCACTCCGGCTAATGGTAGCTGTCGATCTACTAGAGCTTGGGACAATATCAACACTTATAACTAATCAGTAGTCGTCTTTAATAGTTAAGAATGACACTTTGCCATGTTGAGTGCAAAAACTAACAATCAAAGATGACATGCTCACAACACATGTCACTATAGTCTTTTCTACACCTAGTAACCTAGTATACCTCCCAAAGCAATATTGATGTCACACATAATACTTTCCTGCCGATTGTCACTAACAAGATTCAAGATCTATACCAGATACTGTTGTCAGATATAACTTGATCAAAAAATAACGAAGTTTAACACATTGTAGGTTCAAATCTAAAGTTCAACCTTCTCTCAAACTTATCACGTATTTATAATCCTAAGATTTCTACTTATAGATCAAACTTCAAAAATATCTGACAACTAGATCTCCTCTCACAATTAATACAGTATCACAAAAATTTATACGTATTTCTAATCTTAGATTTGAAAATGAAGCTATATCGCTTAAATGAACCGTCTACTTCAACTCAAACTTGTTGTGCCAGTAAACCACAAGGTAAACTCAATACTCAAAAAATTTCAGCAGATTTGATTGTACGGATCACACTCCATAAAATCTTCAAACTTGCTGCTCCAGATTGAAAGCTTTTTGAACATCATTTTTGTCGTAATGTTTGATCTCTTAGGTATATAACAACTTATTTTCACTTCTTGGTGGATCAATAGTAATTTAAAGGACTCAACTTTATCCTTTTCTACACCTTAGAAACCTCTAACAAAATTCAGAGTCTTCTAAGCTCATGTAAGTAAGGTCTGTCACTTCATTATCTTACAAACTACACAAATGTATTCAAAATATATTTTTATATGTCATTTACATACTAAATATTTGCACAACAAGAGATTCACCCCCTTCGTACATGCACATCATCTGTATGTGCCAACATGCTATCCATGCTCATCCTCGTATCCCTCATCATGCTTTGAACTATCATGTTCGTCATCATCTTCTCTTGCATAAGGTCGAGAAAGATCAAAATCAAACTCGAGAAATTCATCAAAATCAAGAAATCCTTCACGCCTTTGAAAAAACCTCGACTCTCTTACCAACAATGGGTAACTTCAAGAGTGTATCATCCAACTCTCGTAAACCATATGTGGCATTGTCGTGTACGATAACAACATAAAGACTGACCAATGTCGTGTAAACATTTTAACAATGTTGTGTTGGTTATCCAAACTGTTGTCATATACTTGGATCGACTTCTTTCGTAGTCAATGTGTCTTGTCGAATCGCTCCTTGTTGAAAGAGAGATGTTTGTTGAATGTCGGTGGTTTTTAATGTTCCCGGGGACACAAATCATTCCGAAATGGTTGATCCAAAGTGTGAAGCATTTCGGGTATGTAGTTACTGGATCTTGTAGAGAAGTCTAACAAACCGACAAGTAGAGACAAGTGTGTCAACTCGGATATCATTTTGTCTCAATTATTCAAAATCATAGACGTAGTTAGCGGATGACGGCATTGGAGACGGCTGGGTACAGAGATAGAAACCACCTATTCTTACCAGGAGAGGTAAGCATTCCGTCTCCGTATCATGTTCTACACAACATTTTGCTAGCTTCTCATCTACCTACATGCTCTAGTTCTCCTAAAATGATATACAATTGTGTAGTTAGAGCAGTGGAAACAACCATCGACGTACAAAATGAGACCAACAATGATGTTCAGAGCATATGCTTTCAATGGTTGAGGCGAGTTCATGACGATACTTTGACAGTGAGACTAGGCGCTTGTTGTCTCCATTTATCACATTCACATTTGCACCAATTGTGTATTGACATCACCTACTTGAAACCATAGTATGATGGAGGGGTGAATAACACACAGTTTGCCGTCCTCTTCGTCGATCCGTTCGCTATTCTGATCACGATCATGTTTGCTGTAGTAAAGTTTGTCGTACACTTTGCATAGGATGTTGCTATTCGGTTTGCCGAAATCAATAACAGGCATTTGTATGCGAACCGGCACGGTAGAAAAAATGTTGTTCTAGAAAGGTATGTACATTTCTAACATTCTTTATAGAAAATCTATTTTACATTGTGTGTCTTCAAATTAATTCAATGATGTTTGCCAAATAACTTCCGGTTATCTTTTTACCATCGTAGACAGACGTAACTCATGAAAACGATTTCGTATTGCTGTTTTCTAATGGTGTCATGTCGTGGACAGTACCTAAAAATCTATTTCAATGCTTACCATTATCGCTCCAAAGACACTCATGGGACTAAAAATGAGACTTTTTGCACAACTTCGGATCTTCACTTTCATTACATTAATAGGTAGATCTTGTTGTCAGCTTTTCATAGGCACTTCGTCTACTTCATTTGGACGTCTAGTGGTGAAGTTACGAGACTCGAAAGAAAGGAAAATCAAGCTAGGCTCTAGTTTACTATTGCTGACTGGGTATTTGCTGCTCTTGGCACTATACTAAGGACGCAAGGGGCATGCTAGCTCATTATCTGAGAAAATTTGTACGTACAACGACTGACGTAAGGAGGCAGCTTAAGAGGTTAGCTTGTTTCTGTGATCTGTCGGTGGACAGTTTGGAGAATTGAGAAGTCCAATGCATGTGTGTTCTGGGAGAAATTGAGACGCATGAGAGTTACTTGTGAAGGAAATTGGCTTGCAGGGAAGCGCTTACGTTAGTTTTTCATCGCTTATGACATGAGATTAGGTTGTTTTTCACGATCGGTGAACCAACAATCTTACGTGGACTGGATTGTTGGTTTGGGTGTGGTGAGCAAGTTTGAGCCGCAAGGAGTCGATTTACGTCAGTTTTTTGGTCCTATGACCAAATTTCTTGCGTGGTTTTGCAAGGAGAACTCCAAACAGTTTGTTTGGAGTCTTGATGGGTTCAAGGTAGCTAGATTTACCTACCAAAGAAGACGGATATCAGACCAGGCGATCTGTTTGGACGGTGTGTGCGATTTTAAGCCGCAGGGATGAGTTTTTGAAGGTTCGATCACCTGCGATCCAAAATTGGCAGTATCTCGGTTGTTGAGAGTTGGATCTGAAGGTTTCTTGGGTCAACGGAGTCAGGGAAAAAGACCATATTGACATCTGAAGACCGTTTGGCGAAAGAAGAAACTTCTCAGATTGGCTTTTTTTGGTTCTTTCGCTACGGTTTTTACTCTTTTTGAGTTCGTTAGAGATCCAGTTGGTTATGTACATCTTGTGGTAGCTAGCTTTAGTTAAGAGCTTGTACATGGGTGTTGTTTGGACTTAGGTTTGAATCGTGTGATGCTTGTGCAGCTCTTTTTGTTAGCAAAGGGAAGTTTCTCTTACTTTGAGCTACCTTCGGTAGTTTTGGGTCTGGGTTGAGGTTCAAGGACTCGTTTTAAAGGGATTGGTGCAGATTATAGATCGCTCTGGTCTGTTTCTCAGTTTTGTGTTCTTAGGGAGAAAGAACCGGCAGTGTATATACATTGGGAGTTGGCATATATTGCGACGCTCATTTTTGTGCTTGTTTCTCTCTTTCTTGTCTCTTTTCAGCACACTACATCTCCACAGCCAGAAACCTCATGTTTTCTTGGACATCCTTCACGCAAAATCTGACACGATACGGTGGTGAATCCGACATGAATGTCTAGGGTGGAGATTTCTTCTGTGTTTGAACTTTGAAGAAGAGATTGGCAATCATGAGTGGGACGGGAACAATGATGGAAACGGAGCTAGTCGTTCAGGTGGATTGCCGAAGGTGCAATTGGAACCGACGACTACATCGATGTTTCAAGCTTTCACAATGTTCTTACGGCAGCAACAGTTTGATGAGCAGAAGGAAGCTTTGGCAACAAAGGTGCTTCAAGCGGTGGTCAGCAAGATTGACCAATTCGATGAGAGAGATGTCTCAAGATATCTGAGGCATTATGTGAAGAAGATGGAGCTGAATCAGGTATAAGAAGATGAGATGATTGAGATGTTTGAGTTGGCAGTAGCTCCAAAGATTAGAGATCATGTTCAAATTCTAACAAAACATTTTAACAAGGATTGGGAGACGTTTGCTTCTTGGAGTGGGTTGAGCAACCGAGGAAGGGTTTACAAGCTACTGAGTTATTCAGGGAGTTTGAGAAATAGTTTTCTAGGTTGACTAGGATGGAGAAGTTGACGTTGTAGTCCAACAAGACAGAGTTATTTCTTCGTGCTGCAGATGAGAAGCTGCAAGAAAAGCAGCTTCTGTAGGATCGGGAAGAAGACGATGGGTTTTGATCAGTAGTTGGAAGAAAGTTGACGAAGCAGTTGATCTGCTTACCAAGAGGGAGCGGAGATGAGAGAAGGTTCATGTTAGGAGACCGGCATCAACACCGACTGCTGTAGCATCTATTCCTATAGTCCGACCAGTGGTTCCTGTTGTTAGATAGATGGTACCAGTTGTTCCAGTTGCCCAAGCACCTATAGTATCTCCGAAGAAGGATGATTCAAACCTTGAGAAGATCATGCGTGGAATGCGAGATCTGTAGATCAAGCTCACAAGATTGGAAGAGAAGAGATCAGCAAGTGGAGCAAAACCGTTTGAGAAGCAAGGCTGGATCCAACAATGTATCTGATGCAATGGTATCAATCATCCACGCAGAGATTGCAAAGAGTTCACTGATATCTTACAACAATGGGTGATCTTCTGAAAAGATGGAAAGGTAGCATTGAGAGATACTGGTGCACTTCTTCAGACCAACTTTGGTAGAGGAAGGATGAAAAAGTTGGTTGAGGATCACTTATCAGCGTAAGCAGTAGCAATCGTCGAGGCTGGAACCTATGACACAAGGGTTGAGGATCAAGATGAGAGAAGTTTTAACGAGCATGTTGAGCCGAGTGGATTGTGATCATCTGTTATCTCCATGAAACAAAAAGGAAAGATGGCATCTGAGACATTGTTGACTACTTCTGCGATAGGAAGAGATCTTCCATCCCGGAAGACATTGAGGATAACGTCTTCTCGAGCGCAAAAGGAGAAGACCATTGTGGTAGAAGAGGTACCCATGCCTATGGAAGACAGAGAAGCCGTCTCGCATCGGTTTGTGGACATGAACCTGTCTTCTACGAGAAGACACTTGGAGGAGTTCAGCGCCTTCTTCAGTTCGGAGATCCAACCAGCGATGGAGTTGGTGGAGAAGCGCGAGATGACTCAGGAGAAGCCACTGCAACCTAGATTCTGTCTTCGGACCTTGATCCAGCAGGAGGAAGCCCAGAAGCAGAAGTGGGAAGCTCTGGAAGCCAACCTCCGCACCACGGCGAAGATTGCAACGAAGAGTAAGGCGAAAGCTTCTGCTTGTGTCAAGGAGCTGACACAGCTGCGGAAGAGCACCTAGGAGTTGCAGATTCGACTTCAGCAGCGCGAGCAGGAAGTTCTGCGGATCAAGGATAAGTTGACTGATCTCGTAGAGGAGAAGACGACTTGGAGTGCACTAGGGGAAGTCGCGGAAGCGCAGACTGCAGAGGAAAAGAAGTAGCGGGTAGAAGCAGAAGCTCGAGCCAAGGAGATTATGACACAGATGGGAGAAGCGCTTCGGAAGAAGTTCAACTTCACTGCGGGAAGGAAGCTTCTGACCCTAGCTCGTACATGGGATGATGCTTCCAAGGAGATGTTGGTGGACTGCAAGGAGAGCATGTTCCGTTACCTGGATCGACAGATCGAGGGTCTGAAGACTCTTTACGGTCTTCTCTCGATTATCCATTCTACAGCTACGTCTTCTGGTGCACCAGGACCAGCAATTGTGGAGGACCTCGACAAGAAGGAGTTTGACCTCGCTGTCCACTTGGTGGTGACAGCGTTGGAAGCCGAGAAGAAGAGCGAAGAAGCCCTGGAAGACAAGATGTCTTCTGGAAGACAGGAAGAGGAGATGGCTTCCTAGGTGTTCAGAGTGGAGGAGATGACTTCCTTTGTTCTCTGTGAGATCACCTCAGCTCCTAGCGTGGAGCAGGTGGAGCACAAGAGTCAGGAAGCGCAAGTGGATTCGACTTCTCAGGGACCTCTTCTAGCTTCCGAAGTCATGATGGAAGCGCACATGACCAGCACTGTGGAGGATGCCACCTCAGCTGCACTAGAGGTACTAGAAGGACCACCCACGGTACCAGAAGTCAAATTAGAGGGTCAGGCAGATGAGGATCCCATGGAGATCACAACTGACGACCAAGAATAGGTAGTAGATGTAGTTAGTTGTTAATTATCAAATTGAGGAAGAACTGAAGCTTAGGAGGTGGTGACCTCTGACAACGCCTTATTTTCCTCTAGACGGTGAGTTGCAATTAGAAAGGATCTCCCTCCTGCGACTCAAGACAATTGTACAAAACTGAGGCCAATGTAGAATTTCACACACACATATGGACAAACATACACACATACACTACGCGCGTAGAGTTTAGTTACATAGAGATTGCAAAGAGTTCACTGATATCTTACAACAATGGGTGATCTTCTGAAAAGATGGAAAGGTAGCATTGAGAGATACTGGTGCACTTCTTCAGACCAACTTTGGTAGAGGAAGGATGAAAAAGTTGGTTGAGGATCACTTATCAGCGTAAGCAGTAGCAATCGTCGAGGCTGGAACCTATGACACAAGGGTTGAGGATCAAGATGAGAGAAGTTTTAACGAGCATGTTGAGCCGAGTGGATTGTGATCATCTGTTATCTCCATGAAACAAAAAGGAAAGATGGCATCTGAGACATTGTTGACTACTTCTGCGATAGGAAGAGATCTTCCATCCCGGAAGACATTGAGGATAACGTCTTCTCGAGCGCAAAAGGAGAAGACCATTGTGGTAGAAGAGGTACCCATGCCTATGGAAGACAGAGAAGCCGTCTCGCATCGGTTTGTGGACATGAACCTGTCTTCTACGAGAAGACACTTGGAGGAGTTCAGCGCCTTCTTCAGTTCGGAGATCCAACCAGCGATGGAGTTGGTGGAGAAGCGCGAGATGACTCAGGAGAAGCCACTGCAACCTAGATTCTGTCTTCGGACCTTGATCCAGCAGGAGGAAGCCCAGAAGCAGAAGTGGGAAGCTCTGGAAGCCAACCTCCGCACCACGGCGAAGATTGCAACGAAGAGTAAGGCGAAAGCTTCTGCTTGTGTCAAGGAGCTGACACAGCTGCGGAAGAGCACCTAGGAGTTGCAGATTCGACTTCAGCAGCGCGAGCAGGAAGTTCTGCGGATCAAGGATAAGTTGACTGATCTCGTAGAGGAGAAGACGACTTGGAGTGCACTAGGGGAAGTCGCGGAAGCGCAGACTGCAGAGGAAAAGAAGTAGCGGGTAGAAGCAGAAGCTCGAGCCAAGGAGATTATGACACAGATGGGAGAAGCGCTTCGGAAGAAGTTCAACTTCACTGCGGGAAGGAAGCTTCTGACCCTAGCTCGTACATGGGATGATGCTTCCAAGGAGATGTTGGTGGACTGCAAGGAGAGCATGTTCCGTTACCTGGATCGACAGATCGAGGGTCTGAAGACTCTTTACGGTCTTCTCTCGATTATCCATTCTACAGCTACGTCTTCTGGTGCACCAGGACCAGCAATTGTGGAGGACCTCGACAAGAAGGAGTTTGACCTCGCTGTCCACTTGGTGGTGACAGCGTTGGAAGCCGAGAAGAAGAGCGAAGAAGCCCTGGAAGACAAGATGTCTTCTGGAAGACAGGAAGAGGAGATGGCTTCCTAGGTGTTCAGAGTGGAGGAGATGACTTCCTTTGTTCTCTGTGAGATCACCTCAGCTCCTAGCGTGGAGCAGGTGGAGCACAAGAGTCAGGAAGCGCAAGTGGATTCGACTTCTCAGGGACCTCTTCTAGCTTCCGAAGTCATGATGGAAGCGCACATGACCAGCACTGTGGAGGATGCCACCTCAGCTGCACTAGAGGTACTAGAAGGACCACCCACGGTACCAGAAGTCAAATTAGAGGGTCAGGCAGATGAGGATCCCATGGAGATCACAACTGACGACCAAGAATAGGTAGTAGATGTAGTTAGTTGTTAATTATCAAATTGAGGAAGAACTGAAGCTTAGGAGGTGGTGACCTCTGACAACGCCTTATTTTCCTCTAGACGGTGAGTTGCAATTAGAAAGGATCTCCCTCCTGCGACTCAAGACAATTGTACAAAACTGAGGCCAATGTAGAATTTCACACACACATATGGACAAACATACACACATACACTACGCGCGTAGAGTTTAGTTACATAGAGTAGGTCTGCACCTCCGCTCCCAACAGGGGATCGTAAGGATGTAGACAGTAGTAGACAACATAAATAGAGAACAACATCATCGTGCAGTCTTGCTTCTAAGCTGATGTGTCGAGAGATAGCGACAGAAAGTGGATGGAGTAAGCTTCTAGAAGCCAATGTAACTTCTTCTCGAAGATTGGATTTCAGATTTAATTGCAGAAGCTTTGTCTATATCTTCTGAGGAATGAGTTTCATCGAATTCATACCCAATTGTGCATGAGAAGTCTTCTTGTTGAGTGGCGGTGATTGTTAGAAGATGTGCAGAGTCCAAGTTTATCTCATCCAGTGGAGCACTTCGGATCCACGCACGGATTGTCCCATGGGAGATTGATCTCCTAAGTCAGAATAGTCGAAGCAAAGACAGAAGAAGCCAGAAGTCTTTTTTCCTCAGTAGAAGACGTCATCCTCGATTGGAAGACAGTGTAACTGTAAGCAGATCTTTGATCTTCTTCTCCAGTTTACTACAAGCAAGGATGGCTTGTTAGTCAGGATCCGGACTAGGAACCTGTCGGAATCTTAATTTCTTCTTTTTTCTCTTATTTCCTCTTGTTTGAATTTTCTCTTCTTCTCTCTCTTCCTTCATCTTCCCATCTTCCCTATCTTCTTCTATTGGATTTCAGAAGCTTCGTTTGAATACCAGTGAATGTGAATGTCGTTGTAGTGCTGGCTGAAGATCGTTTCCGCAGGCAGAAGCCTGAGAAGGTTATAGGGGGCATACATCTTGTGATTAATCTACCTGTTAGACATTGTAAGAGCAATTGGTGATCAGTAGTAGGAATCGGCATCTGCGAAGCAGAGATAGTCTTCTGGAGGTTTCAGAAGCCGAGTTGAACCACAAGAAGCCGAGAATTGCTTCCGGAGCCGTAGTGAGAAGATTGGAAGCTGTGATCTGGAAGCAGAAATCGTCTTCCTCGACTTCTCAATGGGTAGTTGTGTGATATTTTAGGTAGTAATTGTATGTTAAGGTCCAAAGCACCTTCTGAAGGGTCTGGAAGCGTGTGGTTTTGTGAGAAGAAGAGATTTTTAGACAAATCCGGAGTTTGGACAGATCTTAAAACTTAGAGCAACATAACTAGTGTAAATCTTCTTGAAGAACAGAATCTTTTATGCTATAATGAGCTAAAGGAGAAATCATGAGACACTACACCTCAAGACAACAGCACCATGAGGATCCAACTGCTAGCTCAGATATATTTTGCTCCATAACATATCAATATCGTTGTTTATAATACCTTCATGTGTAATATCTTAATAAGCACATTCTGTACTTAATTGGATAGGTGCATATGATGCAACCGGCTTGGCACAACTAAATCGCAACGCTTACGAGGACTCAGCTATGCTCGTGCCACACAAGACGTCAGACTAATCATTCAAGACTGTACCAATGATCTTTATCTCTCTATTATGTACATGATGTCTTCATCTTACTAATAGCCCGATGATGCTTTCCGTGTAACAAGAGGAGACAACATAGGTGATATGAGTCCTCTGAGACACTCTCACGTTGCTCCAAGTACTATACATGATTGACTCAAATACATTTTCCTTTGCAGATACACTTAGTACAGTGATATACTTGTTCTTTTTTGGATTAGTTATTTGTTTTTGTCGTTGTGTGATTAATGTTTTTCATCTGAGAAACTGTGCACGAAGCATGCAATGCGTAGCCTTGTATGTTGTTTTGTTCGCTGTCTTTTCACTGTCACTTTCGCTGTGTTGTTTGTTGTGCTGTATTTATCACTGTCACGGATCATGTCTATTGTATTGTTTATTGTTTCTAATTTGTGAACTAACTTATGACTCTTTATTTTTTGAGTACTTTCAGATACTTCTGTAGAAACTCAGAGGCTTGCATCAGACACCTTCTTGTCTGATCTAAGTTTTCAGCGTAAACGACGACAACTACAAAGGAACATACTTGCAAAGCCAACCAGAGGTACAAATCATGTCAAGTGCTTGCTTATCTCTCTGTTCCGAACATCATGCTTGCTAAATCTCACGAAGATACATGGTGTTAGTCACATATGGCAAGAAAAAGGAAAATGAGTGATACGTATATGTTGTCCTTGTCTGTTCGAGAACTAAGAAGGAAGCGTTATCAAGACGTAGCAAGTCCCATGAGCATGCCAACTCAATCCTGAAACAAATCTCAGATGGGGTTGAAAGGGATAATGTGGATTCACTAGAAGCGACCTTAACACATCTATGTTTTTGTGATGTGAATTATTTCACATGGTAAATAATTCATTTTTTTGTCAGAAGTTAGACTCTCTCAGTCAAGTTAAGACTTCAAAGAAGTCGATTTTGGAAGAAATGAGCATTTGAAAATCATAAAAAAGGAAATGAAACTTGTCAAAAGGCTGTTGCAGGAGGCTGCTACTACACGTCAGCCCGACGAGGCTGCTTTGATTCAAGCTTGAAAATACTATGTAGTGTCTTTATCACTTGTTTCAATGATCGTATTTAGCACATCTTCAGCTTTTTTTAGCACATCCATTACACACGGTATGCTTGTAGTCTATTGATTTCATGTTCCCTATACTAGAAACTCTCTTCTGGAAAACAGATGCTGCTGGAACAACTTCAAGAGTACAGGAAAGTAGTATCTAAGTGGGAGGCTGCTACCTCTACTGCAGAGAAAGATCGGATCAGCTTGCAGGATAAAATCTCAGCTCTCGAGGCTGAGGTAAAACGTCTGCAAGAGGTGTTGTTTGTTTTTCTCCACCTTCTCCAAACATCTTATACTGCTATATCTGTTTGGCTTTACAGCTCTCATGTCATATCTACAACTTCATCTTCAATGCAATTAAATCTTCTCACTCGCTGCAGATACGAGCAAACATAATTAAGGCTTCAGCGGTGTCGTAGTGTGTGACATTCCGTATGATGAAATGGAACTTCAGAATACGCTCAACCAGCATTTGTTTGGGAAGCTGCACCCTAGCTTATCAAGCTGGGCAGGAGCTAAGCTGGGGCTATGCTTGGCAAGCTGCCCTCTAGCTTAGACTGAAATATCACTCTGAAAGAGGTCGAAAGGCATCAGAATGCAGAGCTCGACAAGGAGAGCGACTTCATGCTTCCAGTCTTGACAGAAAGTGTTTTAAGTAATAGTTAGCACGGGTTTCAGACTGAGAAATATGTGAAAGAGAGAAATCTGTCGATTCTAGCTCGTGACTCAAACTCAGAATCTGATAGCATGAGCGTGTAGGTGTTCACAAATACTATAGTTTTGACTCCTTGTTCATTAAAAACGGAGTTGTATAGAGAAGTTAGTGTAGGAAAGGTTAGTAAAGACTTTACAAGAAAATTTCTTCAGGAAAACATATGTACAGAAATTTTTACTTTCTTGAACGGAACCAAAGGCCATCCCAGTGGTAGGGCGCCTGCCTAGGAGGGAAGTGGTCTCAGGATCAATCGCCCCCTGTCCTCTGGTTTCTATCCGGCATGTTGACCTCCTGGAAAGGAGTCTATGTTAGACATGCAGCCATGTCCTGCATATCTAGGGGCGTGAGACCGGTATCTCCCTTAATCGTGGACTTCTTGGTCTAAGCCTCCGCATGCCATCCTGAATATACTATGGGAGATACTTGGTGCGCATATGGGAGGTTGTAAGCCCTGTGGGGCAGCCTCATAGTGTTGGGGCTTCGGCTTACATTGGATGACTTGTAGTATATTCAAGGTGGAATCAAGATGGCATCAAGAGTAAAAGGAAACTTTTGCTGATCAGTTAATTAATCATCGAGTCAGCTTAGCAATGACAAAGAAAGATGTGAGACCTTTAATAATGAAGAGGTCTGCTTTGTAAAGACAGCTCTGAAGCTTTTATTAAAAAGGGAGCTGCTTTAGTAATTAAAGTTCTGTACGTAAGGACAGCAGGGGGCAGCTTAGCTAGGGGCCTACTTCTGATAAGTAGTTCTGCTTATAAGGACAGCAGGGGGCAGCTTAGCTGACGACTTACCTTTTAGGTTAATTAACCTGCAGCCGCGGGAGTCAGGGATCTTTTCAAGGACTTTTTGCAGAGAGTTGAGGGAGAAGCCATCGGGACGCGCAGGAGAAGCTTGGGAGGAGGAGAGATCAAATTTCGGAGAAACCTGAATTGAGAGGTCGTCGCAAGGAGAGGGCCAAGTGCTTTAGGGTTTGAACTGTGTCTAACAACCTGTTTTTGGAGAAAATTATCGTCAGGAGAGAGTCTATTGAGCGGAGATCAGTTTGATGATCTGTGAGAAGCTTTTGATCGTTGTTGAACCAAATTTCTGAGAGTTTTCAGTTGGGAGGTTGACGCAAGGACAGGAATAAGAGTTAGGGGCCTGAATTTCACCTACTAGATTGAGATTGAGATGAACTTGGTAGATTTTTTTGGCAGAAAAGTGATAGACGGAGAGAGAGGCGCACAAGAGAGGAAGAGATAGAGAGAT
Source organism: Asterella californica (assembly GCA_036924285.1). NCBI lineage: Eukaryota > Viridiplantae > Streptophyta > Marchantiopsida > Marchantiales > Aytoniaceae > Asterella > Asterella californica. Next base: position 17,324,654 of record JAYKYS010000002.1, on the reverse strand, counting down.
TTTCTTTACAGTTGAAGAAATTGATGGTGCAGCCAGCATTGAAATAAAGTTATTTTGAATCTTGAAAGATCTATCTGTGCACCTGAGTGTCTGCTGGGTGTCTGTTTGAATGTTTGTTTTGTAATTGGTGGACGCAAGAAGCAGGATTTTGTGATCTCATCGTCAGCAGTAATCTGTTTTTCCTTTTGTTCATTTCTCTGATCGATCACAGTCAGGAGGTCCGCCCTCCCCAAGAAAGACTCTCGCTGCGACATCTGGTGCTTCCACTGAGAGATATTGGGGTGATTGATTGGAGAATTGACTAGATTGAGGAAGAAAATGGATCACAGTGCTGCCGTACAAGGTGTGGCTGCTGCTTAGGGTGCTCCTGTTCAAGGGAGTCTTGGTCAAGATGGAATTGGCTCTCAAGGAGGACCTACGGTACTTCCAACAGCAACCCCACAGCCTGCTATTGACACGTCCTAGATTCTTCAAGCGTTGGCTGCCTTGATTCAGCAGCAGCTTGCAATTGGGGGAGCTGAGCAAAAATCCACAAAGGCGGTTACAAGCAATTGTGGGTCGATGTGGGCGATTTGATGGAAGAGATGTTACTAGGTACCTGCGGGAGTATGTGGGTGAGATGGAGTTGGTCATGGCACTGAAGTTGAGGTAATTCTAAGCTTTGAGTTGACTGTTGTTCTTGAACTAAGAGAGAAGGTTAGAATTTTACAGAGAAGACATCTAGGTGGGTGGACTCTATTTGAACGTGCTCTGAGGGAAGAGTTTCTAGAAGAAGATTCAGAAAGAGTCACCAGAAGGACTCTCATGGATTGGATAGAGCGTCAGCTTGGACGTTCCATGAGATTGAATGAGGTGATTCGTGAATTTGAGAAGAGGTACTCTCAGCTTTCTGGTCTAGAGAGGTTCACGCTGGACGCTAGGAAGACGGAGTTGTTCTTAGGAGCTCTGGATGAGTTCACAGCAGACAGACTTTGCTTCATGTTAGCTGATCGTGGAGCTGAAGGGGGCGTTACATCTGATTGGAGGAGAGTGGAGGAAGCAGTATCTACTCTTGCTAGACAGCGTCGTGGTAGGATGGTGCTGCAGCTAGAGATCTTGCCAAAGCAGAGAGTAGCTCCTCAGGCTCTTATACCTCAGATAATACCTCAGGCACCTATAGTGATTCCTCAAGCACCTGTGGTAGTTCCCCAAGCGGTTCCTCAAGCGCATGCAGTACCTATCCCAGCACAGAGAGGGCCTAGACAGCAACAACGATCTGTTGAGAACCGAAATCAAAATAACTTAATTGAAGAGCTCACCCAACAGTTGAGAGATTTGAGGGTTGAGATGACTGATTTGAGGAGAGACCAACGACCAATTGCGTCAGGTGCTCGATCTGTAGGAGGAACCTTTACCAGAAGATGTATTTGGTGCAACAGCCCAGATCATCTCAGAGAGGACTGTCAAGACTTAGTGGTTGCCTTGCGGGACGGTGTAGTCAACTATCAGAATAACAGGTTGTATCTAACTGCCATTGGGTAGCCCCTGAACACATATTTTGGAAGAGGAGGAATGAGGAGTTCCCTTCCAGCACTTACTGGTACGAACACTACAGCGATGACTGCGGGTTCTGCGGAGGGTGATGTATATATTGGGAGAGTTGAGGTGTGTTCTAATCCAACTATGGTTGAGCAGGCTGTTGAGATTCTGGTTGAAATGATGAAGAGAGGTGCTGAAAGCATTAGGAGAGCTACTGAATGGAGAGACCCAGTAGATGCAACTTCTATTCGAGTGTTTTTAGAGACGAGTGGTGAACAAGATGCCATGATCGAAGACAAAAGAAGACGGGATGCTTCTGATTTAGATGCAGGAGTACTAGAGGACAGTGACCGTCGGAGGGTTACGAGGAGGAGAGCAGCGAAACCATCACCATCTGTAGCAGCTGGTGGATTTCCTGCTGCAGAGGATATATCTTCTACCTCTACAGCTCCACCACCTGCAGTAGATCCCATGGAAGGTGTACAAGATTTGCCACAAGAGACTACTACTACAGATAGAGTACGGGGTAAGAGATTTATAGCACAGGAAAAAGGAAAAGCTCCAGCTTACAAGTTAGCTGCAGACATTGAAACAGCAACAGACTTGCGTGATGTTCTGGAGCGGCGCATTTTGGATGCTAGAGTTGAGTTTACTCTTCGTGAAGTGCTTGGTATCGCAAAGAGAGAGTTTCATGAGTTAATAATAGACAAAAGGTGACTCACAGGTGTAGTGTACAGAGTTGGCAGTCTAGATTGCTGATGTTTGAGGCAGATGGGTGGAGTCGATTTACAAGAGTTGAAGTTTCTCCCATACAAAAAGATGGATGATGAAGCAGATATCAGAGTTGTGACGTGTAGGGGTTCTGCCTGAAGACGAAGTGGTTTCTGGCTTGTTTGAAGAGTTTATGTCTGTACAGTCAGTTGTTGGTTGGTTAAACAATGTGAGTAGATTGATGGAAGGGAAAGATAGTATGACAGTGATCCCTATCCATTCTCGACGCATATATGAGGAGATTGTTACGTACGTGCAGTTCTTTCCTCATCCGATGCAGAATAGTGAGGGAAGAGAAGCCGTTTGTTGGTGTGCACTCCCCTCAGGAAGCAGACGTCCATGCGAAATACAAATCTGTATTGAAAAAGGTGAGACCAGTAGCAGCTCAACTACCTGCTAACTCCCAGCAGCAAGTACAATTAGTGGGGACTGAGTCTATATTACGTGATCATAGACGAGTAGGACATCAGTTTACTGAGGAGACATTGAAAGAGCTCCAGATAGAAGGGGGTGATTTCTTGATTGAGGTTGAGAAGACAGTGTTTGAGCAGATGATAATGGATCATGGTAAAGCATTCTTTTTTTCAGCAGAAGAGATAGGTTGTGTGGACCCAAAAGTTATAGCGCCTATGGTTATTTTCACAATCTCTCATGTGCCTTGGGACCTGAAACCGATCCCAGTTCCTCGTGCTTTGTTGTCTAAACTCATCGAGTTGTTGAAAGAGAAGGTACAGATGGGGATACTTGAGCCGTCTATGGGACCATATTCTAGCAGGTGGTTCACTGTACCCAAGAAGTCAGGAGCTTTGCGTTTTATTCAAGACCTACAGTCTGCGAATAACGTAATCATTCGTAACGTTGGGACGAGTCCTGTGATTGAGGAGGTGGCAGAGGCATTTGCAAGGAGAGCTATCTATTCGATAGGAGATCTATATTCTGGTTATGATCAGTTTCAGCTGGCTGTAGAGAGTAGAGATCTAACTACTATGCGTACGCCCCTAGGATTAATGTGGATGTGTACTCTTCCACAAGGAGCGACGAACTCGGTGGCTCTTATGCAGAATGCGATGCATAAGATACTAAGAGAATTTGTGCCTGATGTTACCATTCCATTTCTAGATGATATTCCTATAAAAGGTTGCGCGGTTGAAGACAAGGATGAAGCAGTACTTGCGAATGGATGTAGAAGGTTTGTTGCAGATCATATCAGGGATGTAGAACATATCTTAACTCGTTTGGAGGAGATACACCTCACCCTGTCAGGAGCTAAGTCCAAGTTTGGTGTGTTTGAGATTTTAGTGGTTGGACATTTGTGTGGTGCTTTTGGAAGGTGACCAAATCCGGAGAAGGTTGAAGCCATAGCTAGGATGGCAGACTGTAAGAATATCACGGAGATTTGACGCTTTCTAGGTGCTTGTGTATTTTATCGTTTATCCATTCCTCATTATGCTCATGTTGCTGAGCTTTTGTATGCATTATTGAAGAAAGATAAGAGGTTTGTATGGACCTCAGTCCATCGAGAAGCTATGAATAGGCTGAAGGAGGCTCTACAGTCTCCACCTGTTTTGAGAAGAGTAGACTACGGGTGTGAGAGACCTATCATTGTCACAGTAGATACTAGTCCAAAGGCGATTGGTTGGACAATAGGTCAAGATGATGTGGATGGTATGCGGCTTACCTCTAGGTTTGGAGCTAGGATCTTGACAGACAGGCAACGAGATTATCCCCAAGTGAAGCGTGAGTTGTGGGGAGCGGTGACAGCGATGAAGACAGACCGTGAGTTTTTGATTGGTGCTCATGTAGTCCTAGAAACGGATTGTCTACCTTTACTATGCATGATATCCAACTATAACACGCCAGACATTGCGATGTTATGTTGGATTGCTTATATTAGAAGCTTGAATCCAGAGCTGAAGCATGAAAGGAGAATGTGGTCGCAGATATGTTGTCAAGGGCTCGATTTGTAGATGAAGATGTCATGTTTTCAGAAGCTGAGGAAGAAGAGAGAAAGGATATTCAGTGTCAGGTTAATCGGCGAGCTACAAACTTGGAGCCGCTGCCGTTCAGAGAGGAGTTCTACACGGGAAGGTTACGTGACATTGGATTCTTTCTGAGTTCTTTAAACAGGCGAGAGGGTTTGAGTGATGCAGAGTTTAGAGAGGTAAGGAGGAAGGCATATGATTATTTGTTGCGAGATGGGTATCTTTGGAAACGTCCAAAGAGAAGAGATGGAGCACTTCTACGAGTTATAGATGATCTACAGACCAAGCAACGGTTGATGAAGGAGTTTCATGACACCTTGTGGGCCGGACATCGAGGAGCTTGGGCTACCTACACAAAGTTGAAGGAGAGATACTGGTGGAGATGACTTTATCAAGATGTGGTGAACTTTGTGAGTTCATGCTTGCACTGTCAATTTTATTCAAAGGTACGTTACAGAGATGGTCTGATACCGACCTATCCGTCTAGTATCCATCTTCAATGGGTTCTTGATTTGGTAACAATGCCTCCTGGGCTATGGGATATGAGGTACTTGGTGTTGGCTCGAGAAGACCTCTCCAACTTTGTGGAAGGACGAGCTCTAAGGACGAAGACCACAGAAGGGATATGTAGGTTTGTTCTCGAAGATATTATCTGTAGGTATGGATCTATAGGGAGATTGCGTGCAGACAGAGGAGAGTTGTGTGGTACGGAAGCGAAGGAGTTCTTCGTCTAACACGGAGTGAAACTCAAACTCACTACTGCCATGAATCCGTAAGGGATTAGTAAGAGCGAGAGAGGGCATCCGTCGATTGTTCAAGCTCTGGTAAAAGCATGCGATGGTAGGCATAGACAGTGGCCTAGGTTGCTTCCTTTTGCTCCATGGGCTGACAGGTCGACTCATTGCACTACTACTGGATACATGCCCATTGAATTGATGTTAGGTCAGAAGCCGATTATGCCGGCAGAGGAGGATTTTCCTACATGGGTTACTTTACCGTGGGAAGAAGAAATGGATCGTGTACAACTTCTTGCACTTTGAATCAGGTAGTTGGAACATAGGGAGGAGGATCTTATAGAGGCACAACAGAAATTGAAAGAGGCCCGTCTCAAGAACAAGGACAGGTTTGACAAGACACACAGGCTCTGTTCAAAGCCCATACATGTTGGAGATTGGATATTGGTGTATGACAGTACATTAGAGAATCAGCACTCTACGATTCGAAAATTTTCTAGGAGGTGGTTTGGTCCGTATGTAGTCTTAGAAGTGCATCAGAATGCTACTTACTCTTTACGGAAGCTCGATGGTACACCTCTAAGACTTCCTGTTGCTGGTAAGCGTATCAAGTTGTTTAAAAGAAGGGGAGAATCCATTGAACTGGATGAATTTTTGGAGTCAGATCAGATGATGGATGCAGATGCAGATTTGCTATCAGAAGAAGACGTAGAGGACGATGAGAAGGACGATGGTAATTTAGAGAACCATGGAAACTAGTGGAAAAGTTGACACATACCAGAGGATGTGCAGGTTTGGAGGGGGTGAATGTCGTAGTGTGTGACATTTCATATGATGAAACGGAACTTCAGAAGACGCTCAACCAGCATTTGTTCGGGAAGTTGCGCCCTAGCTTATCAAGCTGGGCATGAGCTAAGCTGGGGCTATGCTTGGCAAGCTGCCCCCTAGCTTAGACTGAAATATCACCTTGAAAGAGGTCGAAAAGCATCAGAATGCAGAGCTCGACGAGGAGAGCGACTTCATGCTTCCAGTCTTGACAGAAAGTGTTTTAAGTAATAGTTAGCACGGGTTTCAGACTGAGAAATATGTGAAAGAGAGAAATCTGTCGATTCTAGCTCGTGACTCGAACTCAAAATCTGATAGCGTGAGCGTGTAGTTGTTCATAAATACTATAGTTTTGACTCCTTGTTCATTAAAAACGGAGTTGTATAGAGAAGTTAGTGTAGGAAAGGTTAGTAAAGACTTTACAAGAAAATTTCTTCAAGAAAACATATGTACAGAAATTTTTACTTTCTTGAACGGAACCAAAGGCCATCCCAGTGATAGGGCGCCTGCCTAGGAGGGAAGTGATCTCAGGATCAATCCCTCCTGGCCTCTGGTTCCTATTCTGGCATGTTGGCCTCCTGGAAGGGAGTCTATGTTGGATATGCAGTCACGTTCTGCATATCTAGGGACGGGAGACCGGTATCACCTTTAATCGTGGACTTCCTGACCTAAGCCTCCGCATGCTATCCTGAATATACTATGGGGGATACTTGGTGCCCATATGGGGGGCTGTAAGTCTTGTGGGGCAGCCTCATAAGTGTTGGGACTTCGGCCTACATTGGATGGCTTGTAGTATATTCAGGCTGGCATCAAGATGGCATCAAGAGCACGGGAAACTTTTGCTGATCAGTTAATTAATCATCGAGTCAACTTAGCAATGGAAAAGAAAGATGTGAGACCTTTAATAATGAAGAGGTCTGCTTTGTAAAGACAGCTGTGAAACTTTTATTAAAAAGGGAGCTGCTTTAGTAATTAAGGTTCTATACGTAAGGACAGCAGGGGGGCAGCTTAGCTGGGGACTTACCTTTTAGGTTAATTAACCTGCAGGCGCGGGAGCCAGGGATCTTTTCAAGGACTTTTTGCAAAGAGTTGAGGAAGAAGCCATCGAGATGCACAGGAGAAGCTTGGGAGGAGGAGAGATCAAATTTTGGAGAAACCTGAATTGGGAGGTCGTCGCAAGGAGAGGGCCAAGTGCTTTAGGGCTTAAACTGTATCTAACAACCTGTTTTTGGAGAAAATTATCGTCAAGAGAGAGTCTATTGAGCGGAGATCAGTTTGATGATCTGTGGGAAACTTTTGATCGTTGTTGAACCAAATTTCTGAGAGTTTTCAGTTGGGAGGTTGACGCAAGGACAGGAATAAGAGTCAGGGGTCTGAATTTCACCAACTAGATTGAGATTGAGGTGAACTTGGTAGATTTTTTTGGCAGAAAAGTGACAGACGGAGAGAGAGGCGCACAAGAGAGGAAGAGAGAGAGATTTTCTTTACAGTTGAAGAAATTGATGATGCAGCCAGCACTGAAATAAAGTTATTTTGAATCCTGAAAGATCTATCTGTGCACTTGAGTGTCTGCTGGGTGTCTGTTTGAGTGTTTGTTTTGTAATTGGTGGACACAAGAAGTAGGGTTTTGTGATCTCATCGTCAGCAGTGACTTGTTTTTCCTTTTGTTTATTTCTCTGATCGATCACAGTCAGGAGGTCCGCCCTCCCCAAGAAAGACTCTCGCTGCGACAGCGGCATCCACCTCAATGACACATTCTCATTCGGAAGCACTGGCGATGTCGTGTTGTGGTTCGGCTCCTGTATGAAATTCCTGTGTAATCTACGTTGTGTTTCTTTTCTATGTTTCGTGAACTGTATCGCGCAACTCGTCGAACGGTGTGATGGGTGCCACGTTTGTGATTATCTGTTTAAGTGATCGTACGATTGAAGAACGTGCCAAGTCATCCATCTGTGCGCGTTCACTTCAGTGGTCCTTGTCGCCACATTTGTGTATAAAATGGTGGGTCGCGGATTCATACGGCATTCTCTCTCAGCGGGTGATTTGTGAGGATTCTCGATGGTCTGCATGGAGGAGTGAACAACTACATGAGTGGTGGTTATGGACGGAGGTTTGTTACCGGTTCCAGATCTTCCTTTCCCGAATCCGTTTCACATCAAGCTTCATTGCATCCACCGCGATCACTTTCGACAGTGGTTAGTTGCGTACTTTGGCGATGAATTCATGGGGAGAGTGATGGAGTTACAACTTCCGGTGATCCTTCCGATTGTAACATACGGAGAGACTTGGGATATGACGGTGTACATTTTGTTGTGAGGAACAATGGATCTCAACTATCCATCGAACGTTCCTTTCAACCTTTGGGTCGATGTCCGGTGCCATTGAAGACCGAAGATCAATCATGGGGCTTGGATCGTGAGAAACTTCGGGCAAGAATATTACAATCGAGTGATAGCTTCACCGTTTCCTTTTGTCATACCTTTTATTGTAGAACGTTTCCAAGTTGTAATATTGACGTTGTATTAGTCTGCGGCTCACTGGTTTCATTCTGGTTGAGCGCTTCTGTGTAGTTACGGACCGCGAACAATCCTTCGACATGTCTCAAGGATTTTCTGAAGTCTTAGAGTCTTGTTGATGTCTTATGTCTCCTTGGGTGTAAAAATTCGTTCTAAGGGAAAAGTTAAGAGGAGAAAAGACAAAAAGTAAAGCTCCTTTTGCTCTTATTGGTCCACTTTTGGACCAATGGTGTTCTAGCTGATCCTCGCGACGTTTCTGTGGTTTCTGGAGGCTTCAGGGGTCCATTCGCAAAACGAAAGGTATGGTTGGAGAGCTCTCGACTGGGGCTACAATCTGGGCTGAAGAATCGGTCGATTTGATGAAAGTATGAGCGCGTTATGATCGATTGAGTGGAGGGGGGTGAAATTCGTACCTACTGCTACGTTTCTGGTTGTTTCGAGAGACTCGCGAGGAGTTTTGAGGAGCTGTCTGTTGGGTTGGAGAGCTGACGACGTGCTGGTCATTTTGATATCAATTTCGTCAGGTTCTTGATCGATTTGGATTCTGAACCGACTGATTGAAGTTGAGAAGTGCAGATGGGATAAGGCGGGGACAGCGAACTGTGATAGCCATGGATAGTTTGCTATTGCTTAAGATCTGAGTCGAATTTCTGAGTGAAACTTTCTAGAATTGAAGAATGTCTTATCAGTGAGATACTTGGGAAGTTTCACCTCAAATGGTCGAGTAGTTTGTTCAGAATCTTGGATCAAATGTACCTGGGTCTGTAAAGCTCTGAAGTTAGCACAGATTACGGTTTGATCCATATCTGAGAATTGGTTTGAGATTTCGACCTAAATATTGTTCAGGATAGGAGTGAAGGTCCAATCAAGCTTCCTGTGAAGTTTGATTATCATTGGTCGAGTGGTTTGGAAGGACTGAGGTCTCAAAGTTCGAAAATACTTCTGTTATTAGCAGTTTCGGGTTTTTTTTCGATATCATCTATTGTCAATTTGATCATTTTCGAGCAATTTGGAGAGGAGTTTGTTGCTGAAACTGTCATACCTGCATACAACTCGACATTGGAAGGTGTGGAGCTGATTTCAGCTCTTGGTGATGAAGGAGAACGGAGCCACCATGAGTCTTAAGCCGCTGTTTGGGTTCTCGGAGCTGCCAGGTACTACCGCCGTTGGTGCTATATTGAGATCTGAATAGTGTTTTGGAGTATGCATGTTTTACCTTGCTGGAATACTTGGTAGACCAGGGTGTACAGCAAGTTGTATCGATACTTTATCAAGTTGATTGAGTGATCTTAGTATCTTCTGATTGTACTATGAAGTTGTGATAGTTGGATTGATGGCCAGTTAGCGTCGCTGGGGAGCTATTCAGAAGTCAGGCTTCCAGTGATATAGATGAATAACTTCAGTTAGATAATACAGATCTGAGTATTTTTAGTTAGAATACAAAAGATCTGTTTGTAACACAAGTTTATGCAACCTATACGTAACCTTGGATCGTAGCAAGCTTTAAACTTGAGACGAGCGGATACAAGGTCACTCAGGCTAGAAGAGTAGATAGTGAGACATTTGAGTGGAAACATCCAGATCTAGATCCAACCTTGTCAATCCACATACCTCTGCACAGCCATATACCCCGTGTATTCCTAGACAGAAAAACACGTTATACGATAGCGCTTAGCCAACCTTCTCCCCATTCATCCATACATGTCAAGTCATTCCAGCAGATCGATACTGCAACTCTAGTGGTCAGGCAAGTGCTCAGTAGGGGTAGTAAAGCATTTGCAAGTCAGTCACTTCCGGCTCATTCCACGTCTACTCCGACTGCATGAAATCCTAATCCAACACTTGGAGCAAAACGCACACATCGACAAGTCAATCACCTCTCTCTGATGCCACTGTTATTGCTATTGACTCGAACTCTAAGCCAACAGCAAAGACAAAGGGGACAGCCAAGAAACCACCTACCAGTCGAGCAACTCCAGCTCCATCCTCGGCTGCTGCTACTCCATCCAATCCTAGACCAACAGGCGGGACACCAAGGACAGCCAAGAACTCTCCTAAGGCTCCCACGAGGAAAACAGCTGCTCAGCGTAAGAATTCACAACCAACACCGCCTCCACAACCTCTTGATTCTCCACAAGGAGCATTTGGAGAAGATCCAGAATGTTGGAAATCTGGAAAGATTTTCAACAGGTGCGAGAGGCTGAGGAGATAACCAAAGGACCGGAACGCAAGAGAGCAGCATTCAAGAAAAGGATGAAATAATTCCTCGACTGACATGCAACCCGTGAAAAGCAATGAAAAGATATCGATGTAGCTATGGAAGATGAACAAAGGAAACCGAAGGTAATAGACTAGGATAACAGGGCTAATCCTAACTTTGTATGACCGAGATCGACATGTAGAAGAGGAGCATTCACACCTGCCACTTATGAAGCCTTATCTGCCTCCTGTGCCTAAATTCACGAACTTCTTAGCTGAGGCTCAAAAAAGACCGGCTATAGTTTGATTAACCTTGTAAATTCATGTACAACTGATGTAAATAATGCAACTCTGTATATTATTTCACTTCTAATCCTCTCATCAATGTCTACTGAATATAGAAGTACTCCAAGTACATCCACACATTGTCTTTGTAATGTATTGCTATACTCCTTCTGACGTGAAAATTCTGTATGATCATCTTGAAACTCTTTCACTGTCAGTTCATAGATCTCCTAGATTTTAAAAGCCGCTTAAGCTACAACCATGATGTAAACAGCGAATAATCCTGTGCAGAATACCACGAATATGACCGTGAGTGTTATTGCTTCATTCGGCTTCATTTTATTTCTATTTTGTTTTTATGTACTGGATTTTCTTATCTAAGTTCTCACAGACAGTTCGACGGATTACTCATCAATGAACTATACATGTGCATTAACAATTCAGATATTTCTGAAAACAATATATGTTTCTGTCAAAGTATAATTCAATACTCTTTAAACATTTAAATAATGTTCTTTGTGAATGACAACTTCTAGTTCAAATTGTGAAACTCTATTAACCTGATCTTACAATGTCCAAGCGTAGACGGTAGGTTTTCTCGCAGCGACAAATACGCACGTTATAACACGCCGAATACCAGGAATAAAACCGTTGTTGTGTCGTGGACCGACTCCTACCTGAAAATCCAAGTTCGATGCTTTGCATTATCGCTCAAAAGACGTTCGTAAGACTAAAATGAGTTGTTTATACAACTTTCAGATCTTTACGTTTATTGCACCAAGTGGTAGGGCTCGTTGTTAGCTTCCCATGGGCACTTTGTTTACTTTAAATTGATGCTTATTGACAAAGCTATGAGGTTTGAAAGATGAGAAAATCAAGCTAAGCCTTAACTTACTGATGCTGGTTGGGTATTTATGGTTCCTGGCGCTATACTAAAGACACAAGGGGGCTGCTTGACCATGATCTGGAAAAATCTCGCGTATTGTGAATTGACATCAAGGGGCAGCTTAAGGGTTAGCCTTTCCTACGAGACCCATCATTCCAGAGCGATGCTTCATGTGTATAGTAGTGACGTGCGTGTTGTCGCTCATACTACCAACTTAGTATCTAGCGACTGGAACTATAAAATCCAAGGCTGTGGATGCAAGATTTTCCTTACAAGGAAGCCTGTAAATTGACGGAGATGAAGACACATCCCAAGGAGTTGAAGATGGAGTCTGAATTTGAGAAAGAATTTGTCAATTATTTGAGGCATCTTGATGTAAGATTGAAGAGAACTTTGTTTTCAGATTTCATGTGTTATGTGCTTTTACGAGCTCCAGTATAGTTGAATTTAACTAACGAAGAGGTATGTGCTTGCATTATCTCGTCGATTCAATGTTATAGTGGAAATGATGTATTTTAAAACTCCCCGAGTTTAGAGAGACTAGAGTGGATGTCGGTTACTTCAAGATGTTTAACTATCGCACCGCTGCTGTAAGAGCTTGAAATCTCTCGTTTATGCTGCTGCTCAGACGTTTTGGACTATGCATGTGCACGTCAGTTTGATTTTATGACTTCGGTGCAATGTCTATACTTCTACGACTTATCGGCAGATATTTCAGAGGATCAAGAGGTCCAATGCATGTGCAAAAGGTGTCATTTGAGATCAAATATGTGCATGCTATACGCTGGTTAAGACAGTTTGTGAAAAGACAAATCGTGGGTTGTGTTATGGAAAACATTGAGATATAAAGAAGAAGTTTTGGAGTGCTCCAATGACATGCGAAGAAGAGTTGGACATTTTGGATCGTTCCGGAGTCTAAACTTATTATCTTTGGATCCATCGGGATCAAAACATCGAGTTCTTCAAGAAATTGAAGACGAGATGAAACTTCATCAGACGATTTGAGAAATGTGAGGAGAATTGGCTCGCAAAGAGACGCTTACGTCAGAATTTTATCCGTATGCGATCTAAAGTTGGGTTGTTTCGGTGAGTCAAGCGTTTCGTTCTTGGTACCTATGCGATCAGAGATTCTTATCTATGTATAGGAGAAGATCGTACGTAGATCGGACTATTGTGTTGTGAGTGGTGAGTGAAGTTGAGTCGTAAGTGAATGATTTATGACAGTTTTTCTCTTTTGCAATTAAATTTCTTGCGTGGTTTTGCGAGGGGAAGTGTTTTTTGAAGTGTAGAGAACATCGTTTGGCTCTTCACCCTGAGAAGTGCTTCTTTGGTATGTTACATGGAATTTTGCTAGGACATAGGATTTCTGGAAGAGGTATAGAAGTCGACTGTGCTAAGGTGGAAGTCATCATGAAACTTCACCCACCTGCTAACCTGACTCAGTTGAGAAGCTTCCTGGGCAACGTAGGATACTACAGGAGGTTTATTGACAGATACGCTGTCGTGATGTTAATCATTTGACATATTAAATGATTCACTGATCACTATTGTCGCGTTACTTGGTGCATGTTATTTCTACTTCGACACTTGAAGTTTAGTAGCCTTAGAAGTTAGCTCTGTACTGTTCTTAGTCTTTTATGCCTATGGTTGACACCTTTTGTATATGGTGTTAACTCTGTCATTTATTTTGAGTCCTAGTAGTTTGGTAGTATGCTATTTACCTTAATCAAGCACTCGTGCGCTTGTGCAAGTGAATTCATACTTATCTATGATATTCAATGTACATGACTTAAATTTGCCATGTAGATAGGGTTTAAGCTCATGGGTTGTACTTACGTGTTGCCCATGCACACTTTTAGTTGATTTAAGTTTACTTTCAGGGCTGTGTGTCATTTTAGGTAGTTTAAGTTATACGCTGGCACTTTAGGGGACTTGACGTGGTAGCCTTTGAGTGGATTTAAGTTACCACATGGTTTAAGGCACAAAATGACAACCAAATGGAGCTATGAATTCTCATTGGTTCATTTTTGTCTTTGTGTAACTCAAAATTTAGAAACAGAGGTCTAAAGAGGAGTTCGAGCATTTGGTAAGGGCACTGCAAAATCTGAGAGCACAGGAGGTAGAGCTCGTCGAGCCAAGCACTGTCAGTGAAATTCTTGATCGATTTGGAGCAATAAAGAAGGAGTTATGCCCAATTGAAGTTCGGATTGTGCCAAAACTGCGTCACTTTTGTTAGATTTGGGGTTTTGAGTGTCAATTGCAGCAGAATCGAGGAAATCGCTTGAAACCTTCGTGGTTGCGTTCACTGTCAGCAGGGCTACGACTGTTCAAAAACTTTCAAGTCATTTGAGTGAGTGATTAATTCAGGGCGGCCGCTGAAGCAGAGGGGGTCTGAAAAGCTCTCAATCTAGAGCAGCAACTTCAGAGAACGAGATCTGGAGTTCTGTGTACAATCAGGAGTCCCAACTTCACAGGGGTGTTCAGCATCCTGTAGACTCCAAATCCTGTAAGAAACTTCGAAAGTGATCGTCCAATTTTCTGTTATAGGTTGAAATAGCTGTCTGAGTATCAGAAATTGCCGCAATATCTTTGATCAGAACTTTTCTGTCCATATCTTGGTGTCAGAATTTGATCTCAAGCTGAAACTTCGTGTGTGTGCTCAGTGGGGCCTCTTTTACATGTAAGAGAAGTTTAGGAGTCTGAAACATCATAGTTTTCCTCTTCTTGAGTGTTAAAGTTCACCGCCTGATCCTATTACTATCAGTTAGACCTGAACTTTACCTTCTGAGTAAATTAGAGGTTCATGCAGATCTGTATGAGTGTTCATAGTGCTCTGTTGTAACCTGAAAGGTCTATCTCTTGAGTGATCCACCACAAGGACGAACCTTACATTTGGTCGACTTCCGAAGACAGTCAAGCTACTGAAGCGTCTTCCGAAGACAGTCTTCCAAAGATGTTCCAATCTTCCGAAGCGTCTTCCGTCTTCCGAAGAAGTCAGCTTCTTATTACAAAAAGCTCATAAGATAATCTTCCTGCTAAGGAAGCCGTAATCTTAAGTAACAACGCTTCTTCAGTTATACAAACAAGTTATTATTCTTAAAAATTTCAAAAATTCGTGAATCCTGTAATTTGTGGGCACCACACTGCTGACAGTCATTGTCACTCAAGAAGAATGCTTCCCATGCACAATCGAGAGCGAATTCAAGGAAACCCATCGCCCAGAAGACACAGACAAAGCTTCTGCATTCAAATCCAAAATCCATTCCCCGAGAAGAAGACACATTGGTGTCGAGAAGCTCACTCCTTCTACGTCCTGCTCCTACTCCTCGGCACACCAGTTTAGCAACAAAACTACACTAGGATGTCGTTCCATGCTCTAAACTATCCACTACCTCCATCTACATCTTCGAACCACTGCTGGCAGCGAACATGTAATCCCAATCTATTCGTATGTCTCTAACACCGGGTGTAGTGTATATACACTGTGTTCACAATGAGTCTCAAGTGTTTAGTGCGCAGAGTAGTGGGGGCACCATGTGCATAATGTGCATAATGTGCATGAAATCCTACTCTGTCTTCCTACTTATGCATCTACCTTGAGGCGCAAGGGAGAGTTCCTCTCCAATCCTCGACTACAACCAGGGAGAGATGGGCGCTGTCAGAAGGCTGCCACCCCACATGCAAACGGTTCTCTTCCTGTTTAGCCATATACCTTGCTATTCCTGCGCTGCCTACTCTGCCACATGGTCACCTATCTACTATTACACTGAAACTGCCACCTCTTAAGATAGCATGTTCGATTCTTACTAAGTTTGGACAAGTCAACTCGTCTTCTGCGCTTTGCTGTCTACTCTAATTGCTCGGATGCAATCTCCATCTGATCTGCTCCTACCTGAACTCCTAACTCGGCTTCTGATAAGCTGGGAAGCCCTGCGAATACCTCGGGTGTTACTGAGGTGGCTTCCTCCTCAACATTCATGGCTGGCCCAGCTGGTGCTGCTTCGGAAGACGGAAGCGTCTTCTGGGAAGCTAGGTTGATCTGCGCTTCCTCGCTCTTCTGAGGCATTAGTTTGACGCTGGGAGCCATGGTGATCTCATAGAGGTCCGGGGGAAGTCACCTCCTCCACTCGGAATACCTGGGAAGACAACTCTTCTTTCTGTCTTCCAGAAGCAACCAGATGGCTAATTAGGAAAGGGGAACCGTTTCTGCATGTGAGGTGGCAACCTTCTGGCGGTGCCCATCCCTCCCTGATTGCAGTCGAAGATTGGAGGGGATTCCCTCTGCGTCTCAAGGCAGATGCATAAATAGGATCATAGAGTAGGAATTAGGAGTTCTGCACAAACACCAACATTTTATGGTGCAGACTCATAGCACATTAGACATACTACAAAGATCTGCACACACATACAGAATCTACGGTGCAGACACATTAACTACGCTCGATGTTAGACTAAGGGAATTACGTAGGAAGAAGTCTACATTTTCTAGTTATCAGCAGCGGCTTGGAGATGTAGATGAGTAGTGGGCAGTCTAGGAGCAGGGAACGGCATCCTCGTGCAGTCCTGCTGATTAGACTGATGTGTCGAGGAGTAGGAGCAGACAGTAGAGGGAGTGAGCTTCCTAACACCTATGTACCTTCTTCTCGGGGAATGGATTGCTGATTTGAGTGCAGAAGCTTTGCTCGTGGCTACTGGGTAATGGGTTCCTTGAATTTACTCCCAATTGTGCATGGGAAGTGTCCTTCTTGAGTGGCGGTGACTGTCAGCAGTGGTGGAAGTGCAGCTTGGCTCGTCCAGTGGAGCACTTAGGATCCGCGTACGGATGGTCTTATGGGTAAGGGATCCCAGATGACAGAGTAGTCGGAGCAGCGAAGAGAAGAAGAAAGAAGTCTTCTTCCCACGTAGAAGACGACATCCTCAAGTAGAAGACGGTGCAACTGTACGTACGTTTGTTGTCTTCCTCCCCAAACTATTACAAGCAGGGATGGCTTGTTAGTCAGGATCCGGACTAGAAGCCTGTCAGAATCTTAATTTCTCCTTTTCATCTTGTTTTCTCTTGTTTGGACTTTATCTTCTTCCCCATCTTCTCACATCTTCCCCATCTTCTTACCTTCTTCTAGTGAGCTTCCGAGACTTCTATTGAGCTTCCGTGAAGGTGAATGTTGTTGTAGTGCTGCAGGAAGACCATTTTCGTAGGCAGAAGCCTAGGAAGGCTACAGGGGCATATACCCTATGATTAATCTAACCTGTTGGAACGTGAGTGCAAGAGTAAGGTGTAACAGCCGTGCAAGTCGACTTCTGCGAAGCAGTACCATCTTCTGGAGGTGTGAGAAGACGAGCTGAGCCCCCAAAAGACAAGAATCGCTTCGGGAAGACGGTACTGAGAAGACCGGAAGAAGCAACCTGGAAGCAGGAAGATCGTCTTCTCGAGCTTCTCTGTGAATAGTTGTGTGATATTTTAGTTAGTAGTTGTTTATTTAGATCCAGAGTATATTTTGGCGTACTTGGAAGACGTGCGGTTTTGTGAGAAGACGAGATTCCTAGGCAAAATCCGTGTGTTTGTGTGTTTGAACAGATCTTAGAACTTAGAGCAGCGTTACTTATGTAAATCCTCTGTGGGAACGATATCTTGTATACTAAATGGGCAAAAGGAGTAATCCTGCGTCACTACATATAGTGAGCATCATTTTTGGCGCCGCTGCCGGGGATTTCATCTTAGTAACTTTTGTTCTAAGCTTCCTGGATCTGTGTGCCAGTAGTTAGTTTCATTTCGAACTAACTTTGATTGTAGTTGAATGTGTTGTGGGACTCTATCTTGCTAGAAGACAGGAACCGCAACCAGAAGCTAAAAGAGATACATCATGGAAAGTTGGAAGAAGCCGCTTCCTTACTTCCAAGAGCTTCTTGAAAGACTCGATCTTGGAAGATTGCAGTGAGTGCAACAAGAAGCAGGAGAAGAAGACGTTCTGAACCTGTGATCGGTTGTTCAATCATTTGGTCTCCCGGATCTAGTGGTAGAAGAAGAGGGACATCTGTTCTCAGTACTCTGGTGGATGTCTCCGACCAGAGGAAGAAGCAGAAGACGCACGGGTAAAGATCCTGAGTGGGTACAGTCACCTCAGCAAACCGCTTCTAGAGAGCAGCGGATATCCCTAAGACACCAAAGGAAAGAAGAAGAGCTCAGGAAGATCCGATCAGTAGAGTTGGAAGAGCCTTCCATCTCGAGCATAATCTTTGGAGAAGACAGAAGCCAACCGGGTGATCACGTGTATAAAGTAGATTTTGGTACTGGTTACTCGGAAGACGTCTTCCCAAGTGCGGAAGAAGCTTCTCAAGGAGAAGGAAGACTGGAGGAGATTGTTCCAGACATCTCAGAAGGCGACAGCGACAGTAGTTCTTTACTCAGAAGACGACCTTCGTGATTTAGACAGGTCTGGACCTTCGAGAAGACCATCTCCACCACCTGATCCTGAGGAAGGAAGAAGTTGGCAGTCGCACCAGCCGGCAGTCGACATGGCTTCCCACACTCGGCAGAAGTACCATTTGTACGACAATGATGCTGACGCGAACGACTTTATCACGATGTTCGAGACCATCTCTCGATCCAACAAGGAAGACTCTGATGTCGACAGACTCCGTGTATTTCCTAGTTTGATCGTAGGGAAGGGAAGAAAATGGATGAGTAAGATGTTGGATGATGATGTAGTAATGGCCGCTTGGGCTACTCTGAAGGCAGCTTTTCTGAAGAGGTTCAAAGGAGTGGGCTATGATCTGATGACCCTCATAGAACTTCATAGGCTCGAACGGAAGAAGAAAGAGACAATGCTGGATTACACCGAGAGGTTTGAAGATCTCTTGGATCACATCCCTCAAAACCAAGGAAGACCCGATTACTATGCTCAGCAAGCCGTGGACTGGTACTTGGGAGGATTGTCTCATGATATGGAATTGTACTGCAGAAGAGGAGGAGGTGATGATTTAGTAGAATTACAGAAGCATGCCGAGCAGTATGAAACCTCGAGCATCACTCGGAATATGACGAAAGACAGAAAGAAGACCTCGAAGAAGTCCAAGAAGTCCAAGAAGTCTTCTCGGAAGTCCAAGTCCACTGAAACTGACAACAGCGATTCGGAAGTATCTTCTGCTTCTGAAGAGTCTACGGTCGAAAGTTCAAAATCTGAATCTGAACAAGAGAAAAAGACGCGGAAGAAGAAAAAGGAGAAGACACGAGCAAGGGAGGAAGTTGTGCAGAAGATGCCTCAAACTTAGATCATTCAGTCTGCACCTGATCCCCGTATCGATGAAGTTCTAAAGTAGTTTGCCGATCTGAAAGTTCATCTTCTGAACCAGAAGGACAAGCGGAAGGAACCTACGGCTTCCCGGCCAAACCTTTGGTGCAACCTTTGGTGCAACCTTTGTAACTCTTCCGGGCACACCAGAGATCAGTGTACGCAGGACCAAGCTGTCAACTGGGCAGGATGGGAAGAAGACGATGAGGGATACCTACACGATCCGAGTGGGGAAACCTGCTATAAGATCGAGACGATACAACCCTTCACTCCTACGCCTCCCGCCCAATATAATCGTTATGTACCTAGGGATAGAGCTAGCAATGTACAGACCAGGACACCCTGGCAACCTTTTTCATCACAACGACCTCTCAACCCTCTTCCTGGAGCATGCAATAATTGTGGAGAGATAGGACACTGGTGGTCCACCTGTCCTCATCCGAGAAGACAGATTGGGCAAGTGCCCTTATGTGAGAACTGTAAGGAAGCCGGTCATTTCACAAGGAATTGTCCTCAAACCTTACGGCCACGACAAATGGTTAGATTTGCAGAGACCACACCTCCTGCAAAAGCTGCATCAGCTTCTAAACTCGAGTTAGCAGTGGTACAGCACATCACGGTAGAAGAAGAAGATCCTGGGGATTGTACGGATTGTCTCCATATCGAGGAAGACAACCAGACCCCAGGAAGTGCGAAGGAAAGGAACCCCAGCTGCAGAAGACGATTGTAGCTCAGAAGACGAAGTTACTTGAGGCAGCTTCTTCTTTCACTTTGGCGGATGGCACTGTTTGGAGTCCTAGCCCGGATTCAGACAGTTGGCCTCCGGAAGAAGTCTTGGATGAAGCGGTGTTCAAGGTAAGTACCAGAAGCAAAGGGAAGTTAGAATCTCGTCAGAAGGAGATCAAGAAGAAGAAGCAGCGAAAGGAGAGGTCATCTTCCCCTGAGCGACCTTCTTCTCCTACTTACGATCGAGAAGATCCGAAGTACTTTGCTCCTGACATTAGACAAGAAGTTGAAGCGATCATGCAAGAAGAGCTGGAGAAGAGACGGAAGATAGTACAGCAGCTTCCTACACCGACTACGACAGCCCCTGTCTCACGAGAACAGCCCCCAGTCGAGGGAAGACACTCTTCTGGTCTTCCACCCAAGGAAGCAGCTACTACATCTTCTCTGTTGGAAACACCAGTCACTCTTCTAAAGCGATCCCCTTACGACTTCTTGCGAGACTTGTGGAATCAGAAGGCAGATGTAACCTTCCAACAGCTGTTGGATGACAACGCTGGTTACAGGAAGTTGTTACAATCCGTGCTTCGAGGATCGAGGAAGAGAAGGACAGCTAAACTTCCCAAGAGCACTCCGATCCTAAGGATAGAGCATGAGGACTTGGGAGCCCTAGAACTTGATATGGAGATCCATGGCTGTCTTCTGAAGAAGGTACCCATTGATTCCGGCTCCGGAGTTAATATCATGACGGAAGAAACGGCACACGCCCTAGGCTTCACTGAGTTCTAGCCTACTCCGAGAATCCTCAGAATGGCGGACTAGACCAGAAGACGACCTTTGGGACAACTGAAAGATGTCTTGACGGTAATTGGTGGAGTATCTTTTTACCTCACTTACATCATTTTGCAACCTGTAGCTAAGATTGGATATCAGGTGTTGATAGGAAGACCATGGCTGTATGCTGCAAATGTAAATACCGACTGGAGAAGGCATCGTTTGAGATTTCCCAATCCTACACCCAAGCCAGGTGAGAAGACTAAGGTCTCGCTTCCTTGGATCAAGATTGGACACCAAGGTGAAACTCCTTCTACGACAGAGGGGTACACTTCAGAAGACTCAGCTGCGTCTTCTGACAGTGATGAACGGTATAATGAGTTTGGGGTGAATAACTTGTGTACTACAGAAGTACCGGAGATAGCAGAGGAAGTGATCTGTGGGTACATTGAGTGCTACGAAGTTGCGGAAGAAGAGCTTCCAGAAGACGAAAATACTATCTTCTCTTCGGAAGATCCGATAGTTGGTCTTCCAGAAGACGAAAATACCGTCTTCCCTTCGGAAGATCCGACAGTTGGTCTTCCGGAAGACAAATCTGAACCAGAAGAAGCTCCCAAACCGGAATACCCTGGTGCCAGTGAGTACAGTCACACTGAAGAAATGGTAAACCCGAATGATCTTCAAGATATGGAGGTTGCTCCCGAGAAGAAGCTGAAGCTTTCCAAGGTGATCGAGGACCAGCAGTTGGAAGACTTTCGGGAACTTCTGATGGAGTTCCAAGATGTCTTCGCATGGACCATAGAAGACATGAAAGACA
Organism: Asterella californica; assembly: GCA_036924285.1. Lineage (NCBI taxonomy): Eukaryota > Viridiplantae > Streptophyta > Marchantiopsida > Marchantiales > Aytoniaceae > Asterella > Asterella californica. The sequence goes on along the minus strand of JAYKYS010000002.1, from coordinate 17,303,335 downwards.
TACCTCGAGAGTTGGGAGAGCATCGCATCGACTTGCTGGAGGGCGTTGTTCCTGCACGGCAGAGGCAGTATCGGCTCAACCCCAAGTACTCGCTTCTGGTGAAGGACCAGATCGATCAGTACTTGAAGGCGGGAGTCATCTTCCCAGTACTTAGCAGTGAGTGGGTAGCTCCTATTGTCATCATGCCGAAGAAGCAGACAGGGAAGATTCAAATGTGTCAGGACTTCCGGAAGCTGAACTTGACCACGAAGAAGGATCATCATCCTTTACCATTCCCCGACTCTGTCTTAGACCAGGTAGCGGGACATGAGTTCTACAGCTGCCTGGATGGGTATTCTGGGTACAACCAAGTTTCAATCAGAGAAAGAGATAGACGAGAAGATGAAGTGGAAGACGAGTTCCTTGACAAAGTTTTCGCAGAGATACTTTCATCTGAGGGGGGGCGTACCGCCTGCTTCCCAGAAGACGAGACTAGGTCTTCTGATCTGGTCTTTGCGACTTCCACAGAAGAATACAGGTTAGCCGTATCCGAACGTATGGAAGAAGAGGAAAGCCAAGAGCAGCGTCTTCTGAACTTTGTAGAGTTTGAAGAAGACAGGAATACAGCTTTGGAGAAGACGTACGAAGTACAAGCGCAACGTAAGGTGAACTATGATGGCAAGCTGAAGAAGGTGACCGTCGTAGATGGGGACTTGGTTCTTCTCTATGACAACCGACATCTTAAGTTCCTCGGGAAACTTCATCTTCGTTGGATGGGTCCTTACCGCGTCTTGGAGGTCTTCGACAATGGCTCTTTGCAGTTGGAAGAGTTGGACGGTACATTGATGACCACTCGTGTTAATGGGTGGCGTGTCAAGAAGTACTGGACGTAAACAGAAGTGCTGAAACACTGATGTTTGCGGGGACGCAAACATATGAGGGTGGGCGTATGTGGTGCCCACAAATTACAGGATTCACGAATTTTTGAAATTTTTAAGAATAATACCTTGTTTGTATAACTGAAGAAGCGTTGTTACTTAAGATTACGGCTTCCTTAGCACGAAGATGATCTTATGAGCTTTTTGTAATAAGAAGCTGACTTCTTCGGAAGACGGCGGAAGACGGAAGACGCTTCGGAAGATTGGAACATCTTCGGAAGACTGTCTTCGGAAGACGCTTCAGTAGCTTGACTGTCTTCGGAAGTCGACTGTACCCAATTCGTATCAAGAGTGGATTTGCTTTGCTTTTGTGATAAGAGAGGCTTGGTACAAATTCCGAGTGGCTTGGTGAGTTGTTTGTTATTTCGAGAGGTTGGAAGACGGGAACTAGGCATGTGGGAAGACAACTCTTCTTTCTGTCTTCCAGAAGCAACCAGATGGCTAATTAGGAAAGGGGAACCGTTTCTGCATGTGAGGTGGCAACCTTCTGGCGGTGCCCATCCCTCCTTGATTGCAGTCGAAGATTGGAGGGGATTCCCTCTACGTCTCAAGGCAGATGCATAAGTAGGATCACAGAGTAGGAATTAGGAGTTCTGCACAAACACCAACATTTTACGGTGCAGACTCATAGCACATTAGACACACTACAAAGATCTGCACACACATACAGAATCTACGGTGCAGACACATTAACTACGCTCGATGTTAGACTAAGGGAATTACGCAGGAAGAAGTCTGCATTCTCTGGTTATCAGCAGCGGCTTGGAGATGAAGATGAGTAGTGGGCAGTCTAGGAGCAGGGAACGGCATCCTCGTGCAGTCCTGCTGATTAGACTGATGTGTCGAGGAGTAGGAGCAGACAGTAGAGGGAGTGAGCTTCCCAACACCTATGTACCTTCTTCTTGGGGAATGGGCTCATGGGTTGTACTTACTTGTCGCCCATGCACGCTTTCTAGCTAATTTAAGTTATTTTTCATGGCTATGTGTCATTTTAGGTAGTTTAAGTTTTACGCTGGCACTCTAGGAGGCTTGACGTGGTAGCCTATGAGTGTAGATAAGTTACCAGGTAGTTTAAGGCACAAAAGGACAGTCAAGTGGAGCTATGAACTCCCATTGGTCCAATTTTGTCTTTTGTAAAACTCTAAGTTTAGAAACAGAGCTCTAGAGTGGAATTCGAGCATTTGGTGAGGTATCTTCGAAATCTGAGAACACAGGAAGAGAGAGCTCGTGGTGCCAAGCACTGTCAGTGAAATTTTTGCTCGATTTGGATCAATAAACAAGGAGTTATGCCCAATTGAAGTTCGGATTGTGCCAAAACTGCATCACTTTTGTTGATTTTGGGGTTTTCGGTGCCAATTGCAGCAGAATTGAGGAAATCACTTCAAAACTTCGTGGTTGCGTTCACTGTCAGGAGGGCTACGACTGTCCAAAAAGTTTCGAATCATTTGAGTAATTGAGTAATTCAGGGCGGCCGCTGAAGCAGAGGGGGTCTGAAAAGCTCTTAATCTAGAGCAGCGACTTCAGAGGAGGAGATCTGGAGTTCTGTGTACATTCAGGAGTCCCAACTTCACAGGGATGTTCAGCATCCTATAGACTTCAAATACTGTGAGAAGATTTGAAATTCATCGAGCCAATTCCCTGTTCTAGGTCAGAATAGTTGTCTAGGTACCAGAAATTGTCATAATTCTCTTATTCAGAACTTTTCTGTCAGCATCTCGGTGCTAGAATTCAATCTCAGGCTGAAACTTCGTGTGTGTGTTCAGTAGTGCCTCATTTACATGTAGGGGAAGTTTGGAAGTCTAAACCTTCATAGTTTTCCTCTCTTTGAGTGCCAAAGTTCACCGTCTAAACCTATTACTACTAGTGAGACCTAAATTTTGCTTTTTGAGCATATCAGAGGATCCTACACACCTGTGTGAGTGTTTATAGCCCCTGTTGTGACCTGAAAGCCATCCTCTTGAGTAAACAACCACAGCCAGAAGCCCGGTGTTTTCCTAGGTAGACAGATCACACTCCGACAGCGGCCTCAGGCTTTGCTCCGCCTCCGCACTCTCGCACTCCGCTCTCATGCACCTCTGCTCCTCGAAGCCTCTAAAGGCCTCCTAACACGCATTCCTCACCTCGACACTCCCGCTCCGCTCCGCTTGGAATAGAGTAGAAATCGGACCAAACACCACAAGAAGGACGCGTACGACGAAGACACACTTGAAACAGTAACTCAGAGGTTGAAATTGCACTCCAAATGATCGAAATCAGCCAAATTGACACTCGTAGACGAGTTTATGTCAGATTTTGATCAACCCACAACCTTCTTCGACTTGTAACTCCGTCGATCTTTCACCAAATCGAATGATTTCTGATGCGTTGAAATCATCTTTCCAGCGCGCACCTACTGCACTCTTCAGCACCAGAGATTGTCGACCCACGCCAATCCAATGCTCGCCGGTGCACTTCTACCGACCTCAAATCCGTCACAAAATCCGTCACCAGAAATTTCGACTTCTCATAACTCACAAACTGCTCGGCCAAACTTCACAAAACTTCCTGCACTAGGACCGTCTCTCCAATGCGCTTCCAACGAGCTCACATCGATCTGACATTGACAAGCATTTTGTCTGCCACGCCCAAATGTGCACTTCAGCTCGAACAGGTCACTTCAACAACGTTCCGTCAAATTTCAACAGTGCTTCCGCACTATCTCACCACCAAATCGATTGAGAATAGGTTTAGATGACAGGCATCCACACAGCGTTCGATCACAACACCAAAATGAATCACTCCACGCACACGCGCACCTGCAAATCGAAGATACCAACGATCTGCCAACTCTAGAGATACGACCGGCAGCAATCTCTCAACCAGACCTCGCAATCTGAGTTCTTGAAGTGATAAAATGGTATGTACTCACTCCAGCATGCCAACAGACACTAGACAATCACTACAGTCGAGTCAAATCCACTCTGTGCTCGCAGAGAATCCAGATTGCACTCACTAAGACTACCCACCATAGCCAGGAGCTTGAAGGTTCAACTTGAAGAACTGAGATCTCCAAGCCCTACCTGCGAAGTATACCCCTAGTGGGCATTCCCACCAACTTGTCCTAACGGCACTAACGGCCTTATCGTGATTCACCACTTCGCACTTGGTCAACCTAGCCAAGTTGCCAAACTGACGTGACAGCTTGTTACTCAAAAGAAGAGATTTACAATGAGATCATCATGAATGAAGCAGCATGAGTTCCAAAGATTGTCATCAGTACTTTCTACAAGATTTGGGTGGAGAATTTTAAGAACTACCAACCACATAGAAGTAGTGCGTTTGCAAAATGTATTGTGTGCTTGCAGTTCAAAGAGATCTTAATGCGAGAGAGGAGATATTCAGAAAGAGCTGTGTTGGAGCAACAATGGGTAAGACATCTACAAATGCAAATGTATGGATGCAACGAAAATTACGCTCACAATCAACTGGCTATCCTACATCTAGATGAAAACATGTCAGCAATTCATTATTGACTGGATTCGGTCAAAACATCAGTTCCACATACACTTGAACATGTGAAGTCGTTGCAGAGATCAATGGTGCTTCTCAAGATCACATGTATACTTAATCATGAAAAAGGTCTAGAGAAGATGACCCTATGGTACAATCGTAAGTTTATGGACAAGGGATCCAAACTACACCATACATCTTTGGCTCAATTGTTACGCGATTGTGAAAGCTACAATGAGGATCTTGAGAGGAGACTTGACATTAAAACAAGTTCCAATACATCCATTGTTTCAAACTATGTTTGACGAAGAGGTGTTCGAGAGAAAATTTTTGACCCTGAAAAAATTTTCAGCAGAGGAGTTCTTTGAGATCCAAGATGCAGAACCGTTTGAAGCTTAGAAGTTTACAAAACTTCTACCAAATCTACATCTCGGCCAAAGACAACAAAAACTGGACGGTCATGGTATTTTTCAGTGAGCTCATTTTCACAAAGAATCTCCACAGATAAGATACCATGGTCCTCCATATATCTCTTGATACACGAAGGTGTTTCAAATAGATCACATTGTCATTTTGTATGGTAGGTCACATCCATGAGGATGTAGACGTATTTTTCAGTATGGTGCACCGCGGATTGCAACACAAGCACGTTTCAACACTTCCCTAATTCATGACTGAGGTTCATCAAGCAGAATCCAAGAAAGCCTTGTCTGTGTTGATCCAAGAGGTTGCAGATTACAAAGAGCATGTGGAAGATTTTGTCATTGATGTAAGAGGTCAACTGACATCAGTGGCTTTTCGTTTCTACATGAGGGATATATGGAGGATACATAAAAAAAACTATTTTTCTTTTACACTTCCTCTACTACGTGAACCTAGGTCGAAAGGTTTAGCACCTTCGCATTCCAAGGCTAATGAGATTGCAGGATACATAAAAGAATTATTTTAAATATCTAGAGCAGATTTTGACAAAAGGAGATAGTGAGAGCTTGTCATACCAAACGGATGAGTGTTTGGTTCAATACTGGAAGAAGGTGAGAATTACGTTCGGAGAAGGATGGGATGAAATGGAAAGGTTGTCATTACAATAGGATTTTGGCCAAGAATGGATCAAGATACAAGGTCCAAGGATCCCAACTCTGAAGCTAAGAGTCTGTAGTTCGAGAGGACGTGCTACGTGAAGAAGCTGAGCAAGAAGTTGCTGAGAGACAAGAAATATAAGTGGGAGCTCCAAGTGACAAAGGACATGAAACTTTTGTTCCACTTCTTGACATCAAGCCGGAATTGATGTTACTCATTCTGATGATTTTGAAATTTAAGATTGTATGTGGGTTGCGAAAGCGTTGACCAAGATGAATCGTGAAGTTGATTGTCCACATCTCAACCAAGTTCTCATGGAATGGTGATGTCCAGAACATCATTATCCTGATGCTACTAACTTACAAAGATATATTGGTTGCATGAGGAAAATGATGATTGGGAAGTTGATCCTATTTATTTGCAAGTTCAACAGGATAATTGGGTTGAGGCAAACGCTTGTGTGTTTTCATGGAAATCTAGAGCAAAATCTTCAAAGATGAAGATTCCGAATAGTGTTAAAGAGGCAGCTTTACAAGTTTTGGCACGGATATGAGAAATATGGGAATAGGGCTACGAGATAGATCATATTGTAGTATTTGACAAACTGTGAAGAACATTTTCCTAGTACTATAATAGTTTCTTCTCGATTTTAGCGGTTCATTACTTTATGATATTGTTAGTGTTTTTTAAAACTATGGGAACATTTAACACTTAGTCTAATTATAACATGTATTCATGTTTTGTTTAGAAGGAAACATTCCGAATGTTATGTTTCTTCTCAAGTTACGACTCTAGATATTGTATGTTCTCTCTAAAAATATTAGGATTTATACATGAAATATGAATTTTGTTTTTCAAAATAATATTTAATTAATATAGTGATATGCAGAGTCATGTTTATATAATTATATTATGATGATGGTTAAATATCACTAAAATGATTATTAATACAATGTCATTATAAATTTATCAAATGGTTTCATTATTTAATATAATCTTAATACTTTATGATGATACTGTAAAATGTTGTATTTGTAATCAGTTATAATTTGAAGTTAATCATATCGGAAGATGCATATTCTAACTTAACAATTACCATTTATAGTAACATAAAATATGAATTTGTGTTGTCAAATTAATATAATGATATACAAAGTCATGTTTATATTATTATGATGATCTTCAAATATCACTATGTCTATTTAATCAATATATTATAAGGTATATTAATACTTCAAGATGATATAATTGTAAAATGAGGTATTAAATTTTGTAATAAATAAATTTCAAAGTTTAAATATTGGATGATACATATTCATGAACTATAAATTGTTTAAAATATTATAATACACATATCTATTTGTGATCCAAAAGTCTAAAATCTAAAATCTAAAAGTCCAAATTTAATATAAATGCTCAAAAGTCCAAATATCATTATGTCTATTTAATCAATATATTATAAGGTATCTTAATGCTTTATGATGATGTATTTGTAATAAATTAAAATTTGAAGTTTAAATATTAGATGATACATATTCATGAACCATAAATCAAATAAAGTTTTATAATACACATAAACTTTGTTTGTGATCCAAAAGTCAAAATTCAAAAGTCAAAAATCTAAAAGTCTTAAGTTAAATGTTAAAAGTCCAAAATTGCGACTTGAAATTTCTACCCTAAAGTCCAAGTCCAATTATTAGTCGGAAAAGTTTAATTCTCTATTTCTAAAAGTTTAAAACTTATTTTCCGATATTCCACCCAGAGTTCAATTGTATATTTTTTGAAAGTTTAAACTCCAAAAACTTGGAATAAAATTTCCAAACTTCCTGTAGTAATCCACTTTTAGTGAATACACTGATAAGAGCTAAAATTAGCGTTTAACTTAGCTCATAATATCACCTGTTGCATATACAAGAATTACTTCAAGACTTCTAGATACTGCCTCACGTTATAAGTACATCTTGACATATTCCCCTCTTCCATCTGAAGAGTAAAGTAATAGTACTTTAATATTTATTACCTAACCTTTTCTTCGGGAAGGGGTAGCTAATAAATTAACATATTGATTATATCTATTCTTTTATTCAGTAACCGACTGGACTTATACTCTTGGAATCTCGTTGCCTTTCACTTCACTTATGAGTTCTGTTCTGACGTTTCTGTATTTCCTGGTATGATGAAAATTTAATAATTATATATTTAATTTTGATTTCTTATTAAGTTTATAATAGAATTTTTGTGTAAGAGTTATATCTTTTCTGATAACAGAAACCGAGCAAAAGTTGCCCAAAGGTGGTTGAGTATACTTATATATTGTCCCAATTTAGAGTTCACTTTGAATCATATTCTCATTTGCGCATGACCACGTGAAAATATTTCCAACCTTCCAAAAAGTATAACTTAAATCATACAGCAAGTATGTCTGCATACATCAGCAAGGGACGTCTGATGAGAGAACCAATGAGGACCATTCTCACGCATAAAGAGTTTAGTTGCACATGTTAACAAGAAGAATAACATACTTCCCCAATTAAACTGAATAACATAATTGGGGAAGTATGTTATTCAGTTTTCATACTTCCCCAACCAATCAAAAATTATCTATTATGTTTAAATGTGACGTGTGCGTCTTCCACAGTGACTGCATTTTACAAGAGTCTAACATGATTGAACCCTTCTAGCCTTTTTACAACGCCTCACTTTGTGCATGCATCAATTTGGTTCTAATGGAGCTACTCAGTTTGATGTGATTTGCTTATTCTCTATATTAAGTTGAGTCAAGTCCTTCCACAATGGAATGAGACTTAACAGGTTCAGTGTTAAACTAATAGCCTACTCAATCTTTGGCTGTAGAGCAATCATGAAAGGTTTACAAGTCTTGTTGTAATCTTTTAAATAGCACCTTTAGAGGTAGTATGGAAGTATAGTATGTTCTCTATCCAAGCGTTTCCAAGTTCTTTTAAGTCTTAGATCATTCAAAACTTTTGATTCAGAATCAACGTTCGTACAGTTTTGCCATCCCTGACACGACCTTACGTTCGAGACTTATGCTCCTAATCTCGTTCTTAATCAAAGACTGACAAGAGGTCAGTTTTGATTCGATTCATAACTGAATTCGGTAATCACATTTTCAATTGGTTCTATTCAGTTTGTCCCAAATTAAGGAAGTTTAGTTCCAAAGATTCGATTGTATATGATTTGGGTTTTAAAGGTTGAGTTTACTTTTACTTTGATTCAATGTCAAATCAAATAGAGGAGGGGTGTGGCTAATCTGATCTATATCTGTGGTTTAAATCTGCATCTGCGATGATCAACTCAATGATTTTCTTGTATTCGATTGTGGTTCGATACCAACGTCGTTTGATCCTAACTGGTTTGATTCTAAATTGTTTAGTTCTAAAATAATTCTATTTCAAATCACGTGAAAGAGATCAATTTACTTAAATTAACTTTTGTACCCAATCATCGTACGGTTGCGAAAGTTTTGATCGCTTAATTTTCACGAATAAAATTTCAGAATAATTTGATTCAAAATGGTTAGATTATAAGGATTTACGGGATTCGGTTATAAAGATTGGACCAAGATCCGTTTCGACGTAGTTGGAGTTCTAAACAGTTAGGTTCTGTTCCACTTTGGTTGGTTCGGTTCCGAGGTCCGAGCTGCTAACTCAAGCCCAGGTCCGAAACGCCCGTCCAGTACGTCCTGGGGATTGAGGTTACTAAGCTGCTTTCACATCGGATATCTTGCGTTTGCGTTTCGTTAGGGCAAAGCCTCACATGGTAATTTTTTGTCAGTTCTCTACCCGAACCTAGATAACAGTACATATCAGTTTATTGGGTTCTCATTAAACTGAAATAGAGAGTATTTTAAAAATAATTGATTCCTAGAGGGTTCTCTTGATTCTCTTAAGGTTTTCTAGGGTTGTTGGTTTTTATGTTGACAGATGTTATATTATTTGTTGATCTTTGTTGAAGTAAAAATTAAATATAAAAAATATTTATTTTAAAAAATATTTATTTAAAAAAATATTATATTATATTATGAGAATATAAATATATTTACATGTGTTATACTACTATCAATTTTTGTTACAGTAAAAATAAAATACAAAATATTCTTTATTCAATCGTAAAAACCTAGACCATGGTTCTGCTAATCTACCCCACGCTTGTAGAGTGAAATACCTTCCTATTCCAAACCTGCAAATCTACCCCGCATTCAGAGAAAGAACTAATAAACCAGAGAATAACTACTAGTGAGAAACTATGTGCGATTGGAACCTTACCAATTTGGCGATTGTCCTAGGTTTTGCCTCGCGAGTTAGAGCATCGGCGAAGGTCGCCACTTCAAATTTCTGACCGGACACGTTCTCTAGGAAGTGAAACCGAAAGTGAAGTGACGGAAACGCGACTGACGGTGTTTTCCGTCACACTGTCAGATGCCCGGCTCTGTAACTAACGGCGTTCATGTTTCCATCGACCGGAACATCAACGCACAACGCACTCACAGAAAGAGTGGATTCACCTGCTAAGGGAAGTGACTGAAACGCGACAGAGTATATTTTCGTCACACCCTCACTTGGCCGGCAGTTCACTAACGGCGTTCTTGTTCCCATGGACGGAAACATCAACGCAAAAACACGCACCAGAAAAAGCTCAATCCGCCAGTTTGATGGCAGCTCACGGTACTACTACACGACTAACCACTCTACCTACCTATGGTGCTTAAACATAACAGACGCTCATTGTCAGTAGCCCAAGTTTTCCCTCCGCTGAATCAGAAACATATCGTAAAGAAACGAGAGTTTTGCTCATTGTATTTACAAGTAAGTCCTACAAAGTTGCTGCTTGTAACACTGCTATAGTTGATGTGTATCAAACTATAGTAGTGTTACATTCTGTTCACGGACTCAAGGTGACTTCTAAGTTCTAGTACTGCCCTAAGAACATAAATTTCGTAGGACTTGAATCATGTCATGTCCAGCATTCCTGAAGTACGACTATTCGATCTGATGTAAAGACCATTCATTTCCTCACTATGTTACACAATAAGATACTATCGAACCACTACCAAATCAACTGGCTGGTTTGGTATTTGACTACTGTAGTTGGAGGTAGAAATCTGTGTTGCTCAGATTTTCTTGTCAAATACGAGACGATGAGTATAGCTACTACAGTGTCGACTGAAGACCAACATTCGGTCACAACTGTATAGACGAACCCAAACATTCGGCCTACAGAGATTCCCCTTACATTTCAGTTTAGTGTAATTATCTTCAGATTAGCTGGTAGTGCTCTTCCGGTCTCACGCACAGCTCCGAGGTCACTTCCCGGTTCGTCAGAGCATTGGATAAAAGGAGCCACATCCGCAGACCAATCCTGTTACAGAACAATCTTCTTGCACAGTGGCTGTTTCGCTGGTGACCGGCATAGCTCGGCTTTGCTGCTGCTCCAGTTGAACATGCTCGCACAGTTGAGAAAATCTGCTTCTGGATAGAGGGACGAGGAAATGATTTCGGCATGTTACCGGCAGGGACGACCAGCGCGTATCAGCCCCTTCCAGAATTACGAACTGTCGAAGTTATAGATCACATAAGCACTGAATGTCCCTAGTCTTCTCACAAGCAGCAGTTTCACGCAGTATCTTTGGTATCTTCATATTTCGTACCATTTCCTGTTTTCCATCTTTTTTTGTAATTCTTGGGCCAGCGAAGCGAAGTTGGCTGCCTCAGCTTCAAGTGCCGTTGTACGGTCTTGTATGACCTGTAACAGTACCCGACTCGTCAGTTAGAACTGTATATTAGACGTAGGAAGAAAAAAACTCTAAACAGGACACCCCTAAATGATCCGGAATATCCATAGCAGTCGTCAGATAAGGAGGCCAACTGACCGAAAGTTTTTTTCCTCGTTCACGTAGCTTATCATGAGCAACCTCAGCTGCATGGTTTGCGTCCTGGTATGTCATAAACACGTACGATCAGTGAGAGAAGTTCTCGAGCCCCCTCGATCGCTCTACTTTTGAAGACACAATTCGGAGACTAAGAACCTTCAGCAGCTGGAAGACGAGACGTGACAGTCTGTTTGAAGCAAGCCAGCACTGTAGTGCCGAAGATCTAGAATTTCCTGAACTTTCAAGACCCTCCAAAAGAAGATAGTTCTATGAGGGTTCCTACGCCTCGCACAAGAAGTATAAAGCTTGGGTGAGAAATAATACAGTTGTGTGACCATAGGCCCTCTTTATTTCAGCAGGTTTGCGCACTTGTGGCTTCTGTGTATCACCCATGAGCAGCTGCCTCTCTTTGGCTTCTTTATTTTTCTTATCTGTCAAGACGTACACGGTAGTGAGTTCCACACCATAAGCAGGAAACCGGATGATGTTCTAATCACTTCGAGACATTGACAAGAATAAGTTGCATAATTACCAACTGTACTCACTTGTAGAATTAGATGGTATATGATCCTGAACAGTATCACCGAGAGTGGTGGCCACACGCTTTAGCTCCTTCCCCATTCCTGATATCATACCTTTCATGCCTTTCACCTTTTTCGCCTTCAGCTGAGGTTCATAGACCAACGAATCACATTAGATGATAGTCATTAGGATTTTTCACGCTGGTCAAATCGAAAGAGTGAACCATTTTTCAACTTTTGAAACGCATGTCGAATTTGTCGACAGGAGCTTGCCGTTCGCAGCACTTCCACATACCTTCCCCACCAAAGAGGTGGACACGAAGACAGATTGCGGATGGGACTGCGGCGCTGTTTCGTCACCCTTCGCAAACTCCGCACGAGGCTGCTCAGATGTTCGCGGTGCTGAAACGGTTATCGCCATTGGTTCAGAATTTCCTTCGGCCTCGACTTTCGGTAAAGAGCCTGATCTCCTGAACGATTCTTTCTTTGGTAGTGCTTGGGATCCCTTTACTGAATTCGTGAAAGACAACCTTGAACGAGGCAAACTGCAAAAAAGGGGGAAACTTGAGCTCCAGTTCGAGTCATGCGACGTATAGATTTTAGGACGTCTAATGAAGAACTTGCAGCGAACTTACTTCTTACAAGGTTTTGACTTCTGTTTATTTCGAGAATACTGCAGCAGCCTGGCCCGTATTCCATAAGTCTGCAAAATATCCACCACTGTGATGTCAAGATCTACTCAACTTCTCCTGAATCTGACGCTTGGCATATCTGCCTACGATCCTGCCTATTCTCCCCCTACGCTTTTCAGAATTTGATGGCCTAGAGAGTATGTCAGGATATTAAACCCCTCTGTCTCATTAAGCTGAACGCTCAGAGAATCGTCGAAAGAAGCTAGATGTCAGACTGGACTCTCTGCACACTCGTTCACGTGGAAACCTCACAAACCTACAAGTTCTGAATCATGCACGGAAAGAGCAGGAAGTCAGAGGTCACTGAAAATTAGTCCATCAGAGCCAAGAGTTGACGACTTCATCTTTAGACCGGAGGAATAGCAGGAAATGCACCACGTCTTTGTCATCAACACTTCCGGAACTGCCAGTGAGACACATGACGGCAGACGCATGGCCTTTGTGCAGTACATGCGGAGGGAAATGTGCAAGCGATTACAGAGAGACAAACATCGGCTCCTACTGGAACAAAAAGCACCAAATTGTGCTTCCCGTCGTATCCTAGACTTTGAAAGTGATCACAAGGCGAGCAACAGAATCTATTGTTCCTCTCAACCAATTACGAGTTACCAACTACAGATCCCAACTGTGTTCATTCCTCTGCATCCACTGCAGATGAAAAATCTTCTATCCATGCTTGTCCTCGAAAGCATCGAAGGAATTTTCTCCAGGAAAAGGATGGAAGGCCAGATAAGAGCAGTCCCTTCATTTACTAGACTACACAGTCTACAGCATATCAGCAAGGCCACTCGCAACAGTTTCCTCGACCTCTGGCCCCGCCTTCGAAGTACAAAGCAAAACGACAACCATTCCATAGAGAATCCCACCGAGTTGCTAACTTCGTTTAGTCCGTGCCTACAATGCAGCAAAAATGCATCAAGCGCAAAAGTCTCGAGCTGAATTTTGGAGTCTTTTCTAGTGCGACTGCTCACCCGTGGACGAGAGACGCGTTCAACTCTGCCCGAACACCAGGAACACCGACCGTCCCATGCGTGAGTAGCTGAAGTTATCGCAATCAAGCAAACTACCAGTCAACCAGAAGCCCAATTCACTGTCCCGGCCCTCCTACCGAACTACTGCGGACTAGAACAAAATCCAGCGAGTGACAACGAATGTGTCCTATGTGTAGGTAGAAATTGTTGTCATGAAGCTGCGCTATTCTCTCTCTCTCTCTCTCCAGCGTTGCGGAGATTTCCACTTCTTCCTGTCGTCTAGACTTTGTTGCGGGACTTGCATCACAGTGATTCAGCCACCAGCGTACGGATTCCTGTTTCTTTCTTCCTTCCTTCCTTTCATTCCAATGCATTAACGCTATAGAACAAATATTCGCCCTTCCAGATGGATGCCGCTGGACGATCCGATCCTGTCACGGGCCCACCATCATCTGAGCATTTCTTGCCGCGGCCATCCTCGTTGGTCACGTACACCAGCGTATACTTCCGCACATTATGTGACAATCATCGCTACCTCCTCCCCGCGGCTGTTTACGAGCTTCCTCGACCGGCCAAGACTTCTTTCTGTTCACTGCGATGTAGTTGCAGTACTTCATGATGGGCTGCGGGGTGATCGAGCGAGCGCGGCATATCTTTCTCTCTCTCACATACACACACACACAAACCTACGTGTCCTGCCTTGGTTGACCCACGTGGTATGAGGAAATCAGCACCTAACTGACTTTGCTTTTCCCCTTCCCGATCCTCCTCCCGACTTCTCTTTTCACGATTTCCTTCTGCTGTCACATGTCCGCGCAAGAGGCCGTGATACGGGAACTGCTTCGTCTCCCGGTCAATGCCACATGACGCTCCTGTGACTGGCTTTTATGACGAACTGCAGAGGGACACCTGGTCCCCAGTCCCAACGTGTCAGTTACCGGGAGATTCTGTTGCCTGAATTAACCGAAGGATGTTCCGCAAGGACAGGATCCGAGTTAGGGAGGATAAAACCGCACTGTAGTTTTCGATTCGTGGACCAGATCAAGGCTTTTGGACACATCGCCAGTCATCGAACTTGTCTCTCCGCCTGTGGGTCCCAGAGAGAGGGGACTCGAGGAGAATCCCCCTACGGCAACCAGGACAGCGTACTCGACAGTGACAAGTGTGACGGAGGCTCACTTGTCATAATTTGGGTGAAGACAAGATCGGCAGAAGAAGTGAGGCGAGGACCGAAGCGAAGCATCGCATCGTGGGATGCGAAGGAGCGGCCATCAGTTCGAGACAGCAGAACTTCTATAGTCGATCCCTGTACAGTTTGGCATTCTCGTCTCCCAAGTCTAGAAGCATGTAAACTCTGAGCCAAGTACAAAAGCGAAGAACAAACTTAGGGTCCATAACTTCTTGGCATCAGGAGGGCACCCATCCATACAAGGATCCAGGAATCGCCGTGCGAGCTCTCTCAATCTTGGAAGCTTGTAGGGTCCTCGAAGCTGGATTCTACACATCGGTGGAGAATGATTGCTCGAAATCCTATACATACACAAAACTCTTGGCTGGAAGGAAGAGTTCCTCTCTGCATCTCGGTCAAAGAAGTGCAGAGGATCGAATCTTGTAGCTATAGGGTTGTGACTTCACTGGGTTCGGGTTGATCGCTACGCACCTTCGAGCCTCATTCGCGCGAAGTGATACCAAACGAAAAGTGCAAAAGTTAAAATCTTACACTACTGATTCGGAAAGACATTCTTCACATCACTACAAATGCACACTTTAACGAGAAAATCTTGTCATTTGACGTTACCACCGAGAAGATCGAACTGATGTTAGGGAGAACATGTCCAGTTGCAATAGGGTATTCAACACTCGCTGACCATATCCATTTGTGCGTCGGTTTAATCCTCATCTGGTAACGGGTGACTCTCTATCGTACCACACAAAACATCTTATAGATTCTGTGTAACATTCTTGGAGTGTATTACGGGCCCACTTTACCTACCCTTCTCCTGATATTCCAAAAGTTGGGTTAAATATTACTACGTGTCTAAGAAAGTGGTCGGGTAGGTTTTTTATAAACCGGCCTTTTACCGGGAGGAAGGCGTCACATCTCGGCTAAAAGGTTTGGAGTCCGGTACCTTCCGGATATCTCACTGAAACCCGTAATTTATCCGTAGCAAAGTTAACTCTTGCGTTATTTTTCTAGAGAAACCTTTAATATTTTTGTCGTTTGTAATTTAATATCAATTTTTTTCTGACATTACCCAAAAATTTTTCCTTGCATCCTCACCGGCCTCACGTAGTCATCTACTTTACTGCTATCTGTAAAATGCCGGTTACAAGTCATCTCTCTCCTCGCCTCTTATCTTTCATTTCTGTGTAAGTTGGGACTGTTTCATCTTGAAACGTTGACGGTGGACGATTGGCAGATAAATACGCTGCAGGTCTATTATAAAGTGATTCACAATTTCCAGCGGGATTTGAACCCGTTAATCCCCCAACTGAGAATGGAACTCTAACCCCTTCTAGAATACCTGGTGCTTGTGTATTCTATAGAGGGTTCTCTAGCTACTGGTTCATTAAACAAAACACTCTTTCCAACCCTACATATAAAGAAAGTCATCACAATTATTAACTCTTTTCATGATCAGACTCGCACGATACAGAACTGTTGGAAGTATAACAAGCTGAAGCAAAACCACACGAATCAGAAACTCAGATGCACCATCGGATTAGAATATAGATGTCTATATTCTACTGAGTTCCGTCAGAGATGAACAGCATCAGACAGAAGATCATCGTCTACACTAGAAGGACCCTCTAATGAGACATGCATGCAAGCTTCCAAGTTTCGTGTTATTAGCTTATTCCTGAACTTGGTCTTTATACAGTTCTGGACAGAGAACCCTCTTTCGCAGATTGCTGTAGATACACACTGTATCCGTGCGATGTTAGCCAGAATCAGTAAATTCGGATACTGCGCTTCGTACAGTGCATCTCCTGCCAACATAAATCACAAATCATTAAATTTCTTGTCGAACCACTCAGATCTACAATGTATTTTAAAATTTCTGAACTCATCTTTTGCAGCAGAAGTTGATATCAAGGCCTTCTGAGTTTGACCTTGAGACACTGGACGATATTGTTCATAAAACTCACATAGCATATCTAATTCTTTTCCATCCCACTCTCTTACAGCCAAAGCGGTAGAAGGCATCAACAAAAGATTAAATGCTTTAAAACAAGAGATAATGCTATTGTCTTCAAAACGTTGTCGTGATGTGAATCATTTCACATAGTAAATGATTCACTTCTCTGTCTAGCGATAGTCTCTCTGAGTTGAGTTGGGACCTCAGAGATGTCGACATTTGAGGATGTTATATATTTTGGGTCTTAGTAGGTTGATTTGCCATGTAGATAGGGCTTTAGTTCATGGGTTGTACTTACGTGTTGCCCATGCACGCTTTTAGCTGGTTTTAGTTTACTTTCAAGGCTATGTGTCGTTCTAGGTAGTTTAGGTTAAACGCTGGCGCTTTAGGGGACTTGACGTGGTAGCATATGGATTGAATTGAGTTACCAGGTAGTTAAAGGCACAAAATGACAACCAAATGGAGCTATGAACTCTCATTGGTCCATTTTTGTCTTTTGTAAAACTCTAAGTTTAGAAACAGAGCTCTAGAGTGGGTTTCGAGCAATTGGTGAGGACACTTCGAAATCTGAGAGCACAGGGAGATAGAGCTCGTCGTGCCAAGCACTGTCAGCGAAAAGTTTGATCGATTTGAGGCAATAAACAAGGAGTTATGGCTGATTGAAGTTCGATTTGTGTCAGAATTGCAGCACTTCTGTTCAATTTGGGGTTTTGAGTGTCATTTGCAGCAGAATTGAGGAAATCGCTTCAAACCTTCGTGGTGGTGTTCACTGTCAGCCGGGTTACGACTGTCCAAAAATTTTCATATCATTTGAATGACTGAGTAATTCAAGGCGGCCGCTGAAGTAGAGGGGGTCCAAAAAGCTCTCAATCTGGAACAGCAACTTCAGAGAGCGAGATCTGGAGTTCTGTGTGGAATCAGGAGGCCCAACTTCACAGGAGTGTTCAGCAAGCTGTGTACTGCAAATCCTGTAAGAATTTCCCAAAGTGATCGAGCCAATTCTTTGTTCTAGGTAGAAACAGCTGTCTGGGTATCAGAAATTGCCGTAATTTCTCTACTCAGAAAGTTTCTACTCATATCTTAGTGCTCTGAATTGATCTGAAGCTCAAACTTCATATGTGTATCCAGTAGGACCTTATTGACATGTAGGAGGAGTTCTGAAGCCTGAACCTTCACATATTTCTCAATCCTGAGTGTCAAAGTTCGCCATCTGATCTTATCATTGCTAGTTAAGTCTGAACCTTACTTCCTGAACATATCAGGAGAGCCAAGAGACTTATATGAGTGTTTTTCAGTATCACCTTGAGACCTGAAGCCTATCTTTTGAGTAAACCAGCCACAGCCTGAAGCCCAACGCTTCTTTTAGTAGATTGAACACAGCCTTCAAGCTCATATCACAGCCAGAAGGTTCGCCCTTCCCGAAGAAAACTCTCAACTTGACAACGTTCCTCTAAAGCAGAACACACACTGCTTGTGCGAATGCCTTTTGAAACATCAAAGCATACTCTTAATCTCTACCCAACCTATCTCTCTCCAGTAGAACTGAATGGAAATTCTATCTTCGGATTTCTGATCGGAGGCGCTTCATGTAACCTCTAGGAGGTCCATACTCTAGGAGGATATGATAACATGTCTCCTCATTCATAACACAAGCATTTAGGTCAGTAGTCTCTACTAAGAAATTCACTCCTATCTCAGTAATGATTGTCTTCACAAGAGGACTTATAGAACTACAATCTACGGTATTATGCTGAAAAGCTTAATTCAGCTTCGCCAAGTTACTGAGAATGTCAGTCAAAAAGTAGAATATATAAACCATTCGAAAGATAGCAAGCTTATGAAACAAATTCTGAGCAACAACATCATCCGGTTTCGCTTGATCACGAAAGTATACTAGAATGGACCCTAAGCTATCACAAACAGTAGTCATTGCATGACATCTAGATAACCACCTAATCTTCAAATACAGCTTCATACACTTACGCGCATCAACAAGAGCTATCTGCAAAGCAGGGAGGGAAGCTTTTCGCTTAGAAGAAGACTGAAAATAGATAGCCAAGGTGTTTAATATCAAATCTACATCATCACTTACCTCCTTGCAAGCGGGAGCTTTCGAGCAGCAGAAAGAGAAGTCAAGTTGGTTCGATGTGCTATACAGTGTATCGAGATCAAAAGAGGGTTAACATACCTTTTAAGGCGTGCTACAACTCCATTTCGAACATCCATCATTGTGCTTGCACCATCAGATTCCAAAACCCAGAAAACGAGTGGACTCTAGGTTGCGTTCTGCAAGTAAACGAACTATAGCAGAAGCTATAGCTCCTACATCTTTCACAGTGATGTGAATCAAGCCAAGGAAAGCAGTGCGAACTAACCCATCTTCCAAAAATAAAGAAAATACTACCAAATGACCGGTTACTGATATCTCTGTAGACTCGTCTACCATGATACCAAAATAAACAGACTTTTAATCCTATCAAGATTCCGCTTGTGCAAGACATGACTTATGCAAAAAATCATTTCAGCACAAGATTTTCATCCTGGTACATGGATACGGTTATGTCTTCTGTGGAAGAGCATAACAATGTACAGAGGAGAGGGTACTTGGAAAAAGAAATGGCCTCTTTATCGATAAAATATGCTGCTCGAAACAGGATAAGAATTGCTTTATCGCAAGCACGTCGTGCCATCTTCATAGCCTTCTTCATTACCTTTTTCCCCGAATGCTTAGCCATCAGAATTGCTCGGTGCTCTACTGAGCGCCCTTGATCTATTATAGCCGACTTTCTGACATTTCTGGAGCCATCAGTAGCAAAGCGAGTGGTTCCACGACCTTGCTAACACAATTTACAGAACAACTTATCTATACTGGGTTCAAAATGTACCCAATCAAAATCTAAGAGCCACTACTCTCTGAAGTTTCTACAGTTCTCTTCTATTTGTGTAAGAACTGATGCATCTCTAGAGGTTTTATCTACTGCAGTAAACAAGATCGGAGGTACATATTATTTATTCTACCTGCGTCTGTGAGACTCTTTTGTTTCTTGTGTTTTTAGACATTCGATGAAATATCAAAATGCAATAGACCAAATACTATGACTATGAATGTAAGAGATCAGGGATTCAATATAATTGCTGCTGAAGTAGGAAGGAAAGAAGCTCGATCACAAAATCAAATTCGACAAAGATTACAGCAACAGTTCTAATCATTCGCTTTACCTGATGAAACTCCTCGTGCTCCAACTATCATGAGGGAAACTTCAGAGAGAACCAGATACTAGATGGTCCGATTAGTCTTTTGCCCCTCCACGTCCGCTGCTCACAGTCCGAATGAATCAGGAGCACAAGACCTAACGATTGAAGTCGGTGTGTGCTAACTTGTAACCCCCTACAAAAATTACTCTAGAAGGAACAGATCCATCAAAGACATTACAACAAGACTGACAACGAGATCTACTGGAGAAACTGTGATCTGCACACACACTATACACTAGTCGAGCCTCTCCAAAGATGAAGAGATCATCCTAAAGTACACTGTCCTCCACTCAGCAGATCTCGAATCAGAATGTCTGAAGAGCCAAGGGCTTTATCCGGACGACACTTCAAATGCCATGCAGGTGGACGAACTCCCAAGGCTAATCCTCAAAAGACCAAAAGCTTGGTTATTCCAGTCCGACCAGCAGCTTAGCAGCTTTAGTCATTCCAATCCGACCTCGATCATCTCAAGTTTCTCAACACTCCTGCCTTGAATTGATAGTGACTCCGTCGGAGATCGGATCTCAGATAAGTCTCGATGAAAGAACACTAATAAGAGCCTACAACCACCAAGATCCTCAGCAAAATCAATGAATCAAGGAGACGCCAACAATGAAGCCCAAACCACTCTAGGCACTTCCAGTATCTCAGAAAGCGTCACGCGTCGGAGAACTCCAACCAGACGCTCAAAAACTCAAGAAAATGAACCAATCGGTAACTTGCATTCCCTCCACGCGAGGAGCTACATGTATATTCGCAAAGCTCGTTCCAATATGTGCATCAAGATCAAGACGAAGCAAAGATCAAGACAACAACATCAAACAAGATCAAGACGAAGCGAGTCTCGAGTCTAGACTCTCGACAAACGGATGAATGAAAAGATCAAGACGAAGCGAATCCGGACAATCAGCGAACGGACGATGTCTGCAAACAGTGCAGTCGAGATCAGGTGAAGCGAGTCCAAAATCCAGACTCTCTTTGAATGATGTCACAAATAGTGCAAAGTGCAAAAACGAGTTCAAGGCGAAGCGAATCCAGGCAATCAACGAACGGACGATGTCTGCAAACAATGCAAATGAGATCCGGTGAAGTGAGTCTATGTGGTGCCCACAAATTACAGGATTCACGAATTTTTGAAATTTTTGAGATTAATAACTTGTTTGTATAACTGAAGAAGCGTGGTTACTTAAGATTACGGCTTCCTTAGCAGGAAGATAAACTTAAGGGCTGTTTGTAATAATAAGTTGACTTCTTCGGAAGACGACCGTCTTCCGAAGAGCGTCTTCTCGGTGGTGTCTTTGGAAGACGGAAGACGACGGAAGACGGAAGACGCTTCGGAAGATTGGAACATCTTCGGAAGACGCTTCGTAAGAATGTCTTCGGAAGACGCTTCAGACGTCTGACTGCCTTCGGAAGTCGACTGTACACAATTCATATCAAGAGTGGATTTGCTTTGCTTTTGTGTTAAGAGAGGCTTGGTACGAATCCTCGGTAAGTTGTTTTGTTATTTCGAGAAGTTGGAAGTCGGGGACTAGGCCTGTGCCTCCCGGTCTTCCAAGCTTCTCAACTCCACATCTTCCTCGAGAGACTAGAAGACTGAAAGGCTGGCAAAATGAGCGAGAAGACGTGAGGGTCCATTTCGGGTCTCTTCTGTCCGACCCATAGCAGACATTCCTTCTTCTTCCCAAACTTAGGAGAGAGTCGTGAGAAGAATTGCTGGCAGAATCTGGAGAGAATGATCGAGGGTCATGTCTTCCCACCAAGCAGCAAGCTTCTTCTGAGTGCGTATGAGAGGTGAGAAGTCAGAAGAACAGAGTGCAATTGTCTTGAGTCTGTTGTGAAGATAGATTACGCGTAGGAAGACGAAGACATGTGAGACCAGTGAAGGGAAGTCTGACTTCGGGAGGTCTTCCGAGAAAGACATTGAATCGAAAACTGTCCCGGGTGTCTTTCCAGAGACCACTGTCACCACAGGAGCTCGCAACCATCTTCCGAACCTGTTATGCACTTTATGTTTCGCGAATCTTGTATCTTCTGATAGGAAGTAGGATGTAATGCAAGGTGGGTTGTCTTCTTGGTAATCCATGCGAGGCCTTGCTTAGATAGGATTGTTTAAATATAGCTCGGAAGACGAGAGCTATCTAGGAAGTATTGTTAGAATCCCGGAAGACGGAGTAGCTGTCTTCTGGAAGACTAGTTTCGTCTTCTGAGAAGTAGAAGCTAGACTGTGGGCACTTGGGAAGGATTGAGCCTTCAGCTCATAGTAAGTGCTTGTGGCTTAGTGCAACAGATCTTCCAGTATGACGATGCATCCTCGAGGGTTGGTGTTACCAGCAGCGGAGTTGGCCGAGGCCACACCCTTCCTCAAGGAGTTGGATCTCGTTTTCTTCCTATGGGATTGGAACCTCGCAGACCAGGGACTTCTGGAGGAGGTGTGGGCAGCGTTACCACCTCGCAACCGTGTACCTGCGAAGGCAGGAGTAGCTCAAGGAAGACCATCTTCATGGACTGAAGATTGGTGGCGTAGGGCTTTTCACAGGTCAGAATCCGAGGACCGAAGGTATTGGTTTGAGAAGAAGATTTTGCCCAAGGTCGTGCGTACGTGGCATGTGCCTGGGAGCACCACTTGTCTCTTCGTGGAAGATAGACAGGGTAGGAATGGGTGGAAGATCGAATCTTACCGGGAGCCGAAGAAGCGACTTCTGGCGAAGCTGCTTCTGCACCTCTTTCCCAAGAGGAAAGCGCAGAAGACGAGATACCTGGGAGATCAAGACGTAGAGTTCCTGGAAGCAGTGTGGGATAAAAGAGTGCCCATCTACTAGGGCGCATACGTCCACAACTATGTACAGGCGGAGCTAGCGTACTTGGGTACCTCGGCGGGAGGACACTTGACACATTTCCTCTGCTACTTGTACGTAGCCATGGGGGATCTTAGGAGAGATCAGCTGGCGGAGTATGGACGGACCTCGGAAGACGATGACCGAGCAGCAGCCGCAACTCCCCCTCCCACTCTGATGCCACAGCTGAGGCCCGGCTCTCACCAGAAGACGCTTCTGGTGAGAGAAGACGAATCTAGTGGGTCGAAAGACGCCACACCACCGAGGAAGATGGGTCCTAGAAGTGTACTTAGGAAGCCCACCTCCCTCATTCATTCAGGATCGGAGTCCGACTCGGATGAAGAACTGTTGAGTATCCGATCGGAGCATAAGACCGCTTCTGCAACACCTGGGAGTCTTCCAAAGACTCCAGAAGACAAGAGAAGAAGGGATACTCCTACTGCGATGCGGAGAAGCGCAGTGAAGAGAACCGCTCCTGTCATGAGGGATCTTCCACCCCAGAAGATGAGAAGAGTAGCTTCTTCTCGTGCGCAGAAGATGAAGGTCATTGTGGTGGAAGAGACATCCTTGCCTCTGGAAGACAAGGTCGACACCTCAGAGCGAGTAGTGGAGATGAACTTGTCTTCCGCAGGAAGAAGACTGGAAGAGTTCAGTGCCTTCTTCCACAAGGAGATCCAGCCAGCTATGGAGTTGCTGGAGAAGAGAGCGAAGGCACAGGAGAGGCCCTTGCAACCTGGATTCGGTCTGCGCACCTTGCTGCGACAGGAAGAAGACCAGAAGAAGACGGAGTCGCTGGAAGCTAGTCTCCGCACCACGGAGAAGCTCGCAGCCAGATACAAGACGGAAGCAGCCACTTTTGCCAAAGAGCTGGTGCAACTTCGGAAGAGCAACCAGGAGATGCAGGCGCGTGTACAGCAGCGCGATCAAGAGGTCCTCCGAGTGCGGGAGAAGATCACCGCCCTCGCAGAGGAGAAGATGACATGGGCGAAGCAGCAAGAAGCCGCAAAAGCGCGAGTTGCAGTTGAGAAGACGCAGCGGGAAGCAGCGGAGGCTCGTGCACAGGAGATGCTAGCACAGTCGGTGGAAGCGCTTCGGAAGAAGTTCAACTTCACCGCGGGTAAGAAGTTCAACTTCACCGCGGGTAGGAAGTTACTTACCTTGGCTAGAGGATGGGACAGCGAGTCCAAGACAATGTTGGTGGAATGCATGGAGAGCATGTTCAGATACTTGGATCGGCAGATAGAGGGAGTGAAGACACTTTATGGTCTCCCTCGCTTCCGATACCTGCAACTGCATCTTCTCAAGCTCCAGCACCATCTACTGGATCCGGAATGGAGAAGGAGGAGTTCGACCTAGCTGTGCACTTGGTAGTGACAGCGTTGGAAGCCGAGAAGACTCCGGAAGACGCCCCGGAAGACAAGATGTCTTCTGGAAGACAGGAAGACGAGCCGTCTTTCCAGGTATTCCGCGTGGAGGAAGCGACTTCTCCGGACCCCTATGAGGTCGTCATGGTCCCTAATACCGAGCTGATGCTCCAGAAGAACAAAGAAGCATTGGTCGACTCCGCTTCCCAGAAGACGCTTCTGTCTTCCGAAGCAGAAGCCGAAGCCGAGGAAGACGCAGCAGCAGCGAGAGCAGGGTCAGCGAAGAACGATGAGGAGGAAGCCACCTCAGTGACACCCGAGGTAACTGCAGGGCTTTCTAGCTTATCAAAAGCTGCGTTAGGAGCTCCGATAGGAGCAGATCAGGTAGAGGTTGCCTCCGAGCAATCAGAGTAGATAGTAACCAAAGTTGACTATTCCAGATTTAGTAGGACCAAATATGCTATCTTAAGGGTGACAGTTTTTCAGTGTAAAATTAGTTAGGATACCATGTGGCAGCATAGGTAGCGTAGGAGCAACAAGACAAATGACTGGTTGGAAGGGGAACCGCTTGCATGTGGGGGGACAACCTCTTGTCAGCGCCTCTCTCTCCCTGGTGGTCGTCTCCTCTGATTCTCATGGCAGCGACATAAGTAGGATCGAAGAGTAGGAAATGAGGGTTCTGTAGGCTCTGCACACACACACATCGATTTGACGGTGCAGACGGAGAGCACACCCAGACACATGATAGACATTATAGTGTACACTACACTCGATGTTGTAATAAGGAGATAACGCAGGAAGAAGTCTGCATTCTCTTACCGCCAGCAGCGATTCGGAGATGTAGATGAGTAGTGGACAGTCTAGGAGCAGGGAACGGCATCCTCGTGCAGTCCTGCTGGTTAGACTGATGTGTCGAGGAGTAGAGACAGACAGTAGAGGGAGTGAGCTTCCCAACACCTATGTACCTTCTTCTCGGAGAATGGATTGCTGATTTGAGTGCAGAAGCTGGGAAGGCTACAGGGGGCATACACCCTGTGATTGATCTAACCCGTTGTAATGTGAGTGTGAGAGTAAGGTGTAACAGCCGTGCTAGTCGACTTCTGCGAAGCAGGACAATCTTCTGGAGGTGTGGGAAGACGAGCTGAACCCCCAGAAGACGAGAATCGCTTCGGGAAGACGGTATCGAGAAGACCGGAAGAAGTGACCTGGAAGCAAGAAGATCGTCTTCCCGAGCTTCTCTGTGAATAGTTGTGTGATATTTTAGTTAGTAGTTGTTTGTTTAGTTCTAGAGCACCTTTTTGCGTGTCTGGAAGACGTGCGGTTTTGTGAGAAGACGGGATTTCTAAGCAAAACCCGTGTGTTTGTGTGTTTGAACAGATCTTAGAACTTAGAGCAGCGTTACTTGTGCAAATCCTCTGTGAGAACGATATCTTGTATACTAAATGAGCAAAAGGAGTAATCCTGCGTCACTATAGTCTAGAGTCCAAAGTCTAGACTCCCTTCGGAGTTTGAACGATGTCGCAAATAATGCAAAATGAGAAAACAAGATTAGGGCGAAGGATGCGAATCCATACTCTCGACGAACGATGTCTGCAAACAGTGCAAAGTGCAAAAATGAGATTAGCGCGAAGGCTGCGAAGCAAATTCAAACTCTTGATGAACGGACTATGTCTGCCGCGGCCCGCTGTCGGAGTGTGATCCGTCTACCTAGGAAAGCGCCGGGCTTCTGGCTGTGGTTGTTTACTCAAGAGGTTGGCTTTCAGGTCACAACAGGAGCTATAAACACTCACACAGGAGTGTAGGATCCTCTGATATGCTCAAAAAGCGAAATTTAGGTCTCACTGGTAGTAATAGGCTTAAGCGGTGAACTTTGAAACTCAAAGAGAGGAAAACTATGAAGGTTTAGACCTCTAAACTTCCCCTACATGCAAATGAGGTACTACTGAACTCACAGACGAAGTTTCAACCTGAGATCAAATTCTGACACGGAGATATGAACAGAAAAGTTCTGAATAAGAGAATTATGGCAATTTCTGGTACCTAGACAGCTATTCAGACATAGAACAGAGAATTGGCTCGATGAATTTCAAATCTTCTCACAGTATTTGAAGTCTACAGGATGCTGAACATCCCTGTGAAGTTGGGACTCCTGAATGTTTGTAGAACCCCAGATCTCCTTCTCTAAAGTCGCTGCTCTAGATTAAGAGCTTTTCAGACCCCCTCTGCTTCAGCGGCCGCCCTGAATTACTCAATTACTCAAACTTTTTGGACAGTCGTAGCCCTCCTGACAGTGAACGCAACCACGAAGTTTTGAAGTGATTTCCTCAATTCTGCTGCAATTGGCACCGAAAACCCCAAAATCAACAAAAGTGACGCAGTTTTGGCACAATCCGAACTTCAATTGGGCATAACTCCTTGTTTATTGATCCAAATCGAGCAAAAATTTCACTGACAGTGCTTGGCACGACGAGCTCTCTCTTCCTGTGTTCTCAGATTTCGAAGATCCCCCACCAAATGCTCGAACTCTGCTTTAGAGCTCGATTTCTAAATTTAGAGTTAAACTAAAGACAAAAACAGACCAATGGGAGTTCATAGCTCCACTTGGTTGTCCTTTAGTACCCTAAACCACGTGGCAACTTAGTTTTACTCATAGGCTACCACGTCAAGCCCCCTAGAGTGCCAGCGTAAAACTTAAATTACTTAAAACGACACGCAGCCCCGAAAAATAACTTAAATCAGCTAGAAAGCGTGCATGGGCGACACGCAAATACAACCCATGAGCTTAAGCCCTATCAACATGGTAATCAACCTACTAAGACTCAAAATAGTGTTAACACTGTATGCAAAGGTGTCAAACATATACATAAACGACTCGAAGTAATATAAGCTAACTTCTAGAACTACTAAACTCAAGCGTCGGAGTAGAAATATAACATGTAGCCGCGAAGTAGTGCGACACCGCGCTGTTAGCCTGTTACAAGTTACAACACCCTAAACCTAAAATTCAAATTTCTGTGCTACGTGCCTGCACACTAATTAACCATGTGGCGCTGTAGTACATGTCAGTCTTATGTGATATATCACATCAGCAAGCGACTGATGTGGCATTTTTGACGACATGTTTCGGAATTTCTTCGAAAGCTGAAGATTAGGTTTAGTTTTTTGCCGAATGATGTATTTGTTACAGTGATACATTTCCGACGAGAAAAAATAGAATCCTAAAATTTCTGGCTCTACTCATCTAGATCCTCAAGTTTCTGAAATTTTGTTTTTCCGGCTCGGTAGCATTTCTGACTAAATTCTGAATTCTCTCGAAGAGGGTTGATTTGAACCGGTAATCAGTACTCGCAGTGCCGGATCTTCCCGAACATTGGTTCTGCCTCTGCCCACTGCGACACATCATCCGAAACTACAGATACAGCGGATCAGCAAAATTTGGCTGCATTAGTGCCTGTTCTCACTATTCATCTTATTTCTCCTATGTGGTTTGTTCGGACCTAGAATAACCACCACGGTTTTTCAACATCTTTTGCATATGTTTTCAGTTAGAATTTTCGATCTGAAATAGAGTGCAGTATCTTTTGACTGATACAGTTTTCTGCTTAAGATTTTCAATGATTTCTTTCTTATTGTATGCTGAGAAGGTGGACGCTTAGTTCTTGAAGTGCGAAGTACAAAGAGTAGTTGAAAGAGCTTGCATGTGTAAACTGCAAACCGCGTTCAGTGTTTCACAGCCTCCGCACCGCCTTCAAGAAGTTCATATTGTAACTGACCCGAAAAACACCACTTGAATAGTTGCACGCTAAACACATGTCGACATTTTGAACTAAAGACTTCGTGAAAATTACATAGAGCTAGGGGAGCGGAACCCTTGGCCCAAAACTGATTAGGACCAGAAGATTAGATTCAGCAAAAAAAATTTCAAAAAGCTAATGAAAAACTGTGTAGTCGGAAGGAAAGCTTATTACAGAACCTAACTACTTTAGCGGCAGAAGCAATATACACTCATAGTGGGAAGAGGTCATTAGATGCTATACAACGGATGATTGGTCTTCTCTTCAGCAGTATTATGACAAGCAATCAAGAGATATTTCCAACTTCCGGTCTATTTAAGGAATTTTCCTCGTTGCCAGATCTTTTTAAGTATCCAAGTTAAAGTGACCTGGCTTTTAGTGTTGGAAATCTAGTTGAGAGATCACCCTTAATGGATCTGAGCACCATAATGTAATGAATTCAAAAGGTTGTGAACTAGAAGCTTGTTTTTTCATTACTGACTTAAAAAAATCCTTTTGTCGGAGGCTAATGGGCTTATTATAAAATTAGAATGAAAGTTTTTTACCTAAAAACTTAAAGAGAGAACGAGAAAGTTGTGGACTTGTGAAGATATAGTTTTGAACATTGGAGTATTGGTAACATCCTTGCCTTGTAAAACAGAGATATAAGTTTCTATCCTTGTATGATGACACCATTGTTTGTAAGTCTCAATCAATTTCTCTTGGATGAGTTCACCAATGATAATATGCATTGTGATCCGTTAGTGGTTGGTTGGCTACATTTATGATTACAGTGAAACTTTGTCAAGATGACATGTTATATTGGAGACTTGTCATGTCTTCGTAAATTGTGTCGTGATATTTCCATGTAAAGAAAAAAACATTGACTCTTTTAAGACGTGTCATACTTTTTAAACGTTGTGTCATGGACCAGTTTTTACTTGAAAGTCAAGGTTCCATATTTTTGCTCCAAAGATGCTCATGGAGAAAAATAGTAACTTTTGATCTACTTTTGGATCTACATTCTCCAAGCACCAAGTGGTAGAGCTCGTTGTAAGCTCCAGAGTTTTTATTTATTTCATTTGAACGCTTAATGGTGAAGTTATGAGGTTTGAAAGATAGGAAAAATCAACCTAAGATCTAGCTTGTCTATGCTGACTGGTATTTGTTGTTCCTGGTGCTTGGTCATTATTTGTGTAAAATTCATGTACTGTGAAATAACATAAAGGGGCAGCTTAAGAAGTTAGTTTGTTTTGGTGACTTGTAGATGGATGGTTTGGGAGATTAGGAGGTCCAATGCATGCGCACAAGATGTCATTGGTTCACATCTGTGCATGCTACGCATTGTTTAAAACGGTTCATGAAGAGGAGGATCATGTTGTGTGTTAAGTGAG
This sequence comes from Asterella californica, assembly GCA_036924285.1. NCBI lineage: Eukaryota > Viridiplantae > Streptophyta > Marchantiopsida > Marchantiales > Aytoniaceae > Asterella > Asterella californica. The sequence continues at coordinate 17,274,012 of JAYKYS010000002.1, read as the reverse complement.
AAATTGAGATGTAAGGAAAGAAAATTGGAGTGCTTGAGTGACCTGTAAGGAGAGTTGGACCGTTCTAGCCGAGTCTAAACTTGCTGTCCTTGGATCATCAGAACACCGAGTTCTACAAGAAATTGAGGAGAATATGAAGTTTCATAAGGTGGTTTGAGAGTTGTGAGAGAAATTAGCTCGTAAGGAGACACTTACGTCAGATTTTTGTTCGCTTGTAATCTGAGGTTGGGTTGTTCTTCACGATCTTCGCTTTTGGTGCTTACGCAATCAGGGAGTCGTTATTTATGCATAAGAGAAGATCATACTGTGGTGCCCATAATTTACAGAACTTACGATTTTTTGAAATTTTTGAAGTTAATAACATGTCTATGTAATTGAAATAACCTTATCACTTAAGATTACACATTGCTTAGAGGAAAGATGATCTCAAGGTCATTTTGTAAAGAGAAGTCGACTTCTTCGGAAGATGGAAGACGGACATCTTCAGGAGAGACGTCTTCTCGATTGTGTCTTTCAGAAGACGGAAGACAGATGACGGAAGACGGGTGTCTTCCAAAAGATAGCGACCATGACTGCATGTGCACCAACCACACGCCACCTAGGCGAGGGGTAGGTATACCTACTAGGTAGCCACCGAAGTGGTAGATAGGTCAAGATAGTCGAACCTCTAATCATGCAGGGAAGATACGGAGGCGAGGCACATTAGCATGAGATCAGTCGTCTGATTCTCGCACCGAAAGATAACTGTGCTTTGAAGGTCGATTGCAATCAGGGTAGCAAAGTGAGTCGTGGAAGCAAGAAGCTGGAATTGAGAACTCATATGATCGAATTGAGACAAGGGAGAGCGAGGTCGATTCTGTTAAGCTAGGAGCACAGTCGAGCTGAAGGAATCCCTGCGGATTTCAAGAAGTAGACATCAAGGGTCGATTAGAGAGGTTTCAAAGGTGGAGCAAGAATCGACTGTAGCAGCAGAGGGGCGCAGCTCAAGGTTGACGACAGTAGCAGATTCGTGGTGTCACATTGGAGTTGGGATTGACGACCGGTGTCGTGTTGTGGTTCGACTCTTGTGTGAAATTCCTGTGTACCCTATGTTGTGTTTCTTTTCTGTGTTTCATGAATCGTATCGCGTAACTCACCGAACGGTGTGATGAGTGCCACGTTTGTGATTATGTTTAAGTGATCGCACGGTAGAGGAACGTGCCAAGTCATCGATCTGTGTGTGTTCACTTCAGTGGTCCTTGTCGCCGCAATTGTGTATAAAATGGTGGGTCGAAGGTTCATACGGCATTCTCTCTCAACGGATGATTCGTGAGGGTTCTCGATGGTCTGCATGGAGGAGTGAAGAACTGCAGGAGTGGTGGTTATGGACGGAGGTGTGTTACCGGCTCCGGATCTTCCTTTCCCGATGAGAGAATGGAAGATCATCAAGCTTCATTGCATCCACCGCGATCACTTTCGACAGTGGTTAGTTGCATACTTTGGCGATGAATTCATGAGAAGAATGATGGAGTTACAGCTTCCGGTGATCCTTCCGATCGTAACATACGGAGAGACTTGGGATATGACAGTGTACATTTTGTTGTGAGGAACAATGGATCTCAACTATCCATCGAACGTTCTTTTCAACCTTTGGGTCGATGTCCGGTGCCATTGCAGACCGAAGATCAATCATGGGACTTGGATCGTGAGAAACTTCGGGTAAGAATATTACAATCGAGTGATAGCTTCACCATTTCCTTTTGTCGTATCTTTTATTGTAGGGCAGGTTGTAATATTGACGTTGTATTAGTCTGCGACTCACTGGTTTCATTCTGGTTGAGCGCTTCTGTGTAGTTACGGATCGCAAAAAATCCTTCGACATATCTCAAGGATTTTCTGAAGTCTTAGAGTCTTGTTGATGTCTTGTGTCTCCTTGGAGAGTAAAAATTTGTTCTAGGGGAAAAGTTAAGGAGAGAAAAGACAAAAAGTAAAGTTCTTTTTGCTCTTATTGGTCCATTTTTGTACCAATGGTGTTCTAGCTGATCCTCGCGACGTTTTTGTGGTTTCTGGAGGCTTCGGAGGTCCATTCGCGAAACGAAGGGTATGGTTGGAGAGCTCTCAACCGGGGCTACAATCTGGGCTGAAGAATCGGTCGATTTCATGGAGGGATGAGCGCGTTATGATCGATTGAGTGGAGGGGGGTGAAATTCGTACCTACTGCTACGTTTCTGGTTATTTCGAGAGACTCGCGAGGGGTTTTGAGGAGCTGTCTGTTGGGTTGGAGAGCTGACGATGTGCTGGTCGTTTTGATATCAATTTCATCAGGTTCTTGATCGATTTGGATTCTGAACCGACCGATTGAAGTTGAGAAGTGCAGACGTGACAAGGCGGGAACAGCGAACTGTGATAGTCATGGATAGTTTGCTATTGCTTAAATTCTGAGTCGAATTTCTGAGTGAAATTTTCCAGTATTGAAGCATGTCTTATCAGTAAGATACTTGGGAAGTTTCACCTCAAATGGTCGAGTAGTTTGTTCAGAATCTTGGATCAAATGTACCTGGGTCTGTAAAGCTCTGAAGATAGCACAGATTACGGTTTGATCCATATCTGAGAATTGGTTTAAGATTTCGACCTGAAAATTGTTTAGGGTAGGAGTGAAGGGTCCAATCAAGCTTCCTGTGAAGTTTGATCATCATTGGTCGACTGGTTTGGGAGGACTGAGGTCTCAAAGTTCGAAGATACTTCTGTTATTAGCAATTTCGGGTTTTTCGGTATCATCTATTGTCATTTTGGTCATTTTCGAGCAATTTGGAGAGGAGTTTGTTGCTGAAACTGCCATGCCTGCATACAACTCGACATTGGAGGGTGTGGGGCTGAATTCAGCTCTTGGTGATGAAGGAGAACGGAGTCGTCATGAATCTTAAGCCGCTGTTTTGGTTCTCGGAGCTGTCAAGTATTACCGCTGTTGGTGCTATATTGAGATCTGAGTAGTGCCTTGAAGCATGCATGCTTTACCTTGCTGGAATGCTTGATAGGCCAGGGTGTACAGCAAGTTGTATCGATACTCTATCAAGTTGATTGAGTGATCTTATAGCATCTGCTGGTTGTACTATGAAGTTGTGATAGTTGGATTGATGGGCAGTTAGCATCGCTGGGGAGCTATTTCAAAAGTCATGCTTCCAGTGATATAGAGGAATAACTTCAGTTAGATAGTACAGAGCTGAGTATTTTAGTTAGAGTACAAAAGATATGTTTGTAACACGAGTTTATGCAACCTATACGTAACCTTGGGTCGTAGCGAGCTTTAAACTTGAGCCGAGCGGATACAAGGTCACTCGGCTAGAAGAGTAGATAGTGAAACATTTGAGTGGAAACATTCAGATCTAGATCCAACCTTGTCAATCCACATACCTCTGCACAGCCATATACCAAGTGTATTCCTAGATAGAAAAACACGTTATACGATACCGGAAGCGCATAGAAGACTGAAGGTGCAACAGAAGCAGCCGGAAGCAATAGTGAGGTTCTTCTTGTTGTCGTGTCGTGGACCAACTCCTACCTGAAATTCAAACTTCGATGCTTGTCGCTCCAAAGACACTCATGAGAAAAGCAAGCTAGGCCTTAGTTTATGAACTTTTGGCATAATTTTGGATCTCCACTTTCTACACATCAGTGGATAGAGCTCTTTGTCAGCATTCCATAGGTACTTCTTCTACTTCGTTTGGACGCCTAGTGGAGAAGTTACAAGACTCAAAAGATGGATAAAACAAGCTAGGCCCTCGCTTACGAGCTTTTGGCACGACTTCGGATCTTCACTTTCATTACATCGATAGGTAGAGCTCGTTGTCAGCTTCCCATGGGCACTTTGTCTACTTCATTTGGACGCCTAGTGGAGAAGTTACAAGACTCGAAAGATGGATAAAACAAGCTAGGCACCAGCTTACGAGCTTTTGGTACGACTTCGGATCTTCACTTTCATTACATCGATGGGTAGAGCTCCCTGTCAACTTCCGATGGACACTTTGTCTACTTCATTTGGACGTCTAGTGGAGATATTACGTGATTTGATAGATGAGAAAATCAAGCTGGGCCCTAGTTTACTTGCTGACTGGGTATTTGCAGCTCCATGCGCTATACTAAGGACGCAAGGGGCTTGCTTCCTCATTATTGAAGAAACCTTGTAGGTACAGAGACTGACGTAAGGGGGCAGCTTAAGGGACCAGCTTGTTTCTGCGATCTGTCGATGGACGATTCTTGAAGAGACGGATCGAGAGATGTGTTCTGAGAGAAATTGAGATGCAGGAAAGAGATTTGAGAGCTTCAGTGATACGTGAAGGGGAGTTGGACCGTTCGGGTCGTTCCGGAGTCGAAACTTGCTGTCCTTGGATCCATCGGGATCAGAACAACGAGTTCTTCAGGAAATTGAAGACGATACCAAGTTTCATCGGGTGGTTTAAGAATTTTGAGTGAAATTGGCTCGCAGGGAAGCACTTGTGTCAAGTTTTTCATCGCCTGCGATCCGAAATTAGGTTGTTCTTCGCGATCGGTGAGCCAAGCTCTTTGTTCTTGGTGCTTGTGCGACCAGAAGTCTTCATCTACGCACAGGAGAAGACAGTACGTGGATTGGATTGTTGGTTTGGATGAGGTGAGCGAGTTTGAGCCGCAAGGAGTCCATTTACGTCAGTTTTTTGCAACCTGCGACTAAATTTCTTGCGTGGTTTTGCAAAGGGAACTCCAAACGGCTTGTTTGGAGTCTCGTTGGGTTCATGATAGCTAGATCTACCTGCTTGAGAAGACAGATATCAGATCAAGCGATCTGTTTGAGAGGTGTGTGCGGTTTTAAGCCGTAGGGAGGAATTTTTGAAGATACAGTCACCTACGATCGAAAACCGATAATATCTCGGCTGTCAGGAGTCGGATCTGATAGTTCTTGAGGTCAACAGAGTAAGGGAAGAACACTCTATCGATATCTAAAGACCGTTTGGCGAAAGAAGAAAGTTCTTAGATAGACCTTTTTCAGTTTCTTTGCTATGGGTTTTGCCCCTTTGAGTTCGTTAGAGATCTAGTTGGCTATATACAGCTTGTGGTAGCTAGTTTTGGCTAAGAGCTTGTACATGGATGTGGTTTGGATTTGGGTTTCAATCGTGTGATACTAGTGCAGTTCTGTTTTTAGCCAAGAGAAAATTCTCTTGCTTTGAACTACGCTTCGGTGGTTTGGGTCAGGGTTGAGATTCAAGAGTTCGTTTTAAGGGCTTTGAAGCAGATTATAGACCGCTCTGGTCTGTTTCTCAGTTTTGTGTTCTTAGGAAGAAAGAATCGACAGTGTACATACATTTGGAGTTGGTATATCTTGCAGCATTCGTTTTCGTGGTTATTTTTCTCTGTCTTGTCTCTGTTCAGCACACAGCATCTCCACAGTCAAGAACCTCACGTTTTCCTGAACATCCTTCACGCAATATCCGGCACGATACAATGGTGAACTCGACGTGAAGGTCTGGGGTGGAGATTTCTTCTGTGTTTGAATTTTGAACAAGAGACTGACAATCATGAGTGGGGATGGGAAAAGTAATGAAGATGGAGCTAGTGGTTCAGGTGGATTGCCAAAGGTGCAGTTGGATCCGGCGACTGCATCGATGTTTCAAGATTTCATGATGTTCTTGCGGCATCAACAGTCCGATGAGCGGAAGGAAGCTTTGACAACCAAGGCGCTTCAAGCGGTGGTCAGCAAGATTGACCAGTTCGATGAGAGAGATGTCTCAAGATATTTGAGACATTATGTGAAGGAGATGGAGCTGAATCGGGTCTCAGAAGATGAGATGATTGAGACGTTTGAGTTGGCAGCACCTCCAGAGATTAGAGATCATGTTAAAATACTAACGAAGCATTTTAACAAGGATTGGGAGACGTTTGCTCGTGCTTTGATGGATGAGTACTTCTGGAGGACTCTGATCAAGTCACAAGAAGTCATTCTTGGAATGGGTTGAGCAACCGAAGAAAGCTTTACAAGCTACAGAGTTGCTCAGGGAGTTTGAGAAGCAGTTTTCACGACTGACTAGGATGGAGAAATTGGCGCTGCAGTCGAACAAGACAGAGTTATTTCTTCGGACTGCAGATGAGAAGTTGCAAGAGAAGCTAGAGGTACTTCTAGAGGATCAAGAGGAAGACGGTGGCTTGACCAGTAGTTGGAAGAAGGTTGAGGAAGCTGTTGGTCTGCTTACCAAGAAGGAGCGAAGACGAGAGAAGGTTCCTGTTAGGAGACTTGCATCAACACCGATTGTTGTAAAACCTGTTCCTGTAGTCCGACCAGTGGTTCCTGTTGCTAGACAAGTAGTACCAGTTGCTCTAGCTATTCCAGTTGTCTAGGCACCTGTAGTATCTCCGAAGAAGATTGACTCAAACTTTGAGGAGATCTTGCATGAAATGCGAGATTTGCAGATCAAGCTCACAAGATTGGGGTCTACAAGCGGACCAAAACCGATTGAGAAGCAAGGCTGGATCCAGCGGTGTATCTGGTGAATGATACTGATCATCCACGCAGAGATTACAAAGAGTTCACTGATATTTTACAACAAGGGGTGATCTTTTGGAAGGATGGGAAGGTAACATTGTGAGATACCGGTGCACTTTTTTAGACCAACTTTGGTAGAGGAGGGATGAAGAAGTTGGTTGATGATCACCTATCAGCACAAACAGTTGCAATTGTGGAAGCTAGAACCTATGACACAAGGGTTGAGGATCAAGATGAGAGGAATTTTAACGAGCATGTTGAGCCAAGTGGACTATGGTCATCTGCTATCTCCATGAAACAGAAAGAGAAGATGGCACGTGAGACATTGTTGAGGACAGCTGCTACAATCAGAAGGGATACTGGATGAAAGGATGCGATAGAAGCTCTATCAGTACATGCTTACTCGTCAAGAACCAGCTCGAAGCGTTGTTGGAAGAGAAGAGAAGGTGAGATTCAGAGGATGTAGGAGAAGGAACTTCTTCCAAGAGACAGACTCGAGGAGAGAAGGTTCGTCAAGAGCTTTGAGATGCAGGAGCTCAAGATCTATCGATGGACGATGCTCCTTCTCCATCGAAAGAGAGAGCGAAGGAGTTTCAGAAGGAGTCTAAGGGTAAACCGGTTGCATACAAACTACAGTCAGACATCGAAGCTTCAACAGACTTAAAAGGAGTCTTGGAAGATTGCATTCTAAATGCGAAGGTGGAGTTTACTTTGAGGGAAGTTTTGAGCATTGCTAAGCGTGAGTTTCATGATGTCATCATCGACATCTTTAAACGGAAACGACAGATTACGGGTGAGACTAGTTTATCACATGCCTTGGATACTAAGATGTCTGTGGATGAGGAGAAAGAGCTTGCAAAGTGCAGTGTTTATTCGTCAGAGGAAGAAAGAGATTGAAAACGCATGGTACATTTTGAGGATGAAGAGGAGGATGGGAAACAAAGCTCAAGTCATTACAGTCACAGTCATTGGGCTCGAGCTACAACGGAGATGTTGGTGAGAATCGGAGACTTGGATGAGTCGGTCGTTGCTCTAATCGATCATGGATCAGAAATCAACATCATGTCGAAAGAGTTATACAAGAGGAAGAAGTGACCGATCGACACAAAGCATAGGTGGGTCATAAGAGCAGCCAACAACACAAGAGGAGACTTGTATGGAGCTTGTCCAGACATCAGAGTGCGCGTAAGTGATGTTGCTATTGAGCAAAACTTCTTTGTTCAAGAAGCAACATCATACCCGTTCATTCTTGGTCTACCTTTCATCATAGCAACTCGGATGAAGACAAAGGTACTAGATGACGGATCTGCTTATGCTAAGATCCGAAGTCAAGATGAGACGAGAGCAGTACAATTTTTGATTGTACCGTCCAATCACGAGCGCAATCGAGATCGTCTGAGGGAGAAACGCTTCCAAGGGTGAGTGAAGAATTCAAGGATTTTCGTTGAGTACTACTATAGAGCAAGATTGTGGTGGTGCGCAGGAGAAGGTACTCTCGCTTGATGAAGATAGTGCCTTTTGTACAGGGTTTGTTGCGTTTTCAGAGTGTGGGATTGCTACTTACAAGAAGGTAAAAGAGCGGAGGAGAAAAGAACAAAAACATTTGCGTGATGTTGAGTTGATGATGAAAGAGTTGGGTGAGCTAGAAGGGGATGAATGGATTTCTGGTGTTTATGAAGAGGATGAGTTGGAGGATCCTTTGCGAGAGATCATGTGTATTGGATGAGAGATATGGATAATGTTGTGCAGATTCATTCAAGGGAGATCTATTCCATGATCGAGTCATTCCGTGCACCTGAGGTTTGCGTTGAGACGAAGTAAGAGATAGTGGATAAGAAGATAAAGCCAGTTGCTGGTCCTTCTGGATGATACTAACCAACAGATGGATCGAGCTTCAAGAGAGAAGAGTTTGAGAGATCCTGCAATGATAAGACACAAGTTCACAGAAAAGATCCTTGAAGAGCTGAAGATTGGATCTGATGGGTCTCTTCTACCAGAAGAGAGGATGTGCTTCAAGGAGATGCTTTCACGACATGGGAAAGTGTTTGCCTTTGAGCCACATGAGATTGGGTGTGTAGACCCGTACGTTGTTATCCCGATGGTTATCTTCACGGTACCGCATGTGCCATGGAACTTGAGACCAATTCCAGTACCATGGGCTCACTTGTCTAAACTAGTGGAGTTGCTGAAGGAGAAGATGCGGATGAATATCTTGGAGCCATCGTTTGCACCGAATTCGAGCAGATGGTTTACAGTGCCTAAGAAGAATAGAGACGCCTGGAGGCGCCATGTTACTCCATTACAGTTAGAGACGACGTGAAGAGATTTCGCATCCTCATGATTGAATTTGACAAAAATTCTCTCACGACTGTATCGTTGTCGAATTCCACTGGACCGTGGAGCTTGGTGATAGAGCTTGAGTCCTCATTGTGCTTGTAGTGGTGTCTGGTTTTGAGTGCTTATCATGGAGATGGTTTATTGCAATCGATGCAATCAAATATTGTCAATCAGCGCATTCACGCGTGCTCGCAAGCGACATAATCCTCTTGACTTAGCTGTGTTCAAGCAGTGTAACCAGTGGTATAACAAAGCGAACCTCGGTACTACGTGCGAAGCGGCTATAGAGAATGAGATCAATGATGACAACGCTTTCATAGTGACCGTGGAGTGTGATCATTCAGGGATGATTCATGTTGTGCAAGAGTGCTTCGGAGATGAGGATGGTAAAGACTGGTTTGTGTTTTCTGACTAAAAGTCCACGTTTCAGACGAGAGTAGCATGCATGAGTTACAGACTTTAAACTCCAGTAACTTGTCCGTGTGTTTGACGTCTTGGCTGAAGACAAGCATCATTCCGAATATAGAGGTAGCCTCTGGATACTATTAAGAAGTACGTAACCCGTGTGTTTCTGTGAAGACTGTTCGATCTTAAAGGTGACATTATGGTGTACCTCACGATCTGACAGGACAAAATTCAGAGATAAGAATGAAGGATCCACATCGCAAGTGCGACAACCAGAGAAGAAGCGAAAGATAGATCGATCTGAGTGCAATGGAACTTTACAAGTAACGATGGACGTACAGCAGAAGTTAATTACACAGTTTTAATGTGTCAACATTTACTATCACATGAGAAGTCGAAGCATAAGTTGCATTGTTTTCCTACTGTTGCTGTCACATTTTTGAAGTCGATATCTTGATGAAATCTCCGGAAGCTTGAGGTGTACCGTATATTATGTGAAAAAGAGATCATTAGTCCTTTGAGTATAACTCGGGCGCAGGTAAATTTTTTGATCGCTGAAATTCAGTCTAGACAATATCTGCGAGATATAGATGATCAAGTGAAGTCTGCATCTTTGTTGATACGCAGCTAAGCTTTAGCTCAGAAAGACTTTGTTGAGGTGTTGTATGAACAGACTGGCGAGTACATTGCTTTCGCAATATGCACACCCTTTTTTGAGCATAAAGGTAGTGTCAGAGAAATTATTATCGATAGTACTTTTAAAACTAACTCTGTGCGCTTTGAGCTGTTCGTTATTGCTGCAAACTTCGGAGGTTTTGGTATGCCTCTCGTACATGTTCTACTTGAGACAAGGTGATGCGAAGAAGAGTTCCAGATCAGCCACGGAGCAATATAGAAAGGTTCTTATGATGTGGTTCGAGAGATTAAGAGATAGAGGATTACGTCCTGTGTTTGCACTCACCGAAAAAGACATTGATCAGATTTCAGCATTACGCTGTATCTTTACTGCTATGTATGTTCAACTTTGTTTGAAGCATGCTCAATCAGCTGTCGAAGTTCGATGTATGTGTACTGGACGAGCCACTAGATCATACAACAGTGTGGAGGCAAGTAATTCTTTCTCTTTTATTGATGTAAATTGGTTTTCAGAGAGTGTGGAAGTTGTTGGTCAGTTGTGTAATGCTAAACAATGAAAGGTTGTTGTTGAAATGATCACCACATATTTCAACTTGCATTCACTTATACCATCAGCTGGAGGGAAATTTTTTACTCTCGATGTAATTACACTCTACGGCTGTTTGTGAGATTTATGAGTTTTGTAAGAGTTCTAATCTTTTGTCTTTGTGGATATATCTCTGACAAGAGTGGTACAGTCCAGACAAATGGGAAATTTTCAGTAGAGCATCAAAACCTCTCCTTTGCTTGTCGCGTACTACGAATATTGTTGAGAGTCACTGGAGGAAATTAAAGCACGATTACAAATATATCCTTAACCGTCCTCGTTTAGATAAGTTGACGCTAATCATTTGTGAAAGTCTTGTGGCATATATGCAAGTGTCGCTACATCAAATCATTCACGGACGTTTATTTCCCAGCTGGTGGGAACAGTTTCGTGTCACTTGGCGTAAATATTTGAATAAAAATATCTCTCTTCCGGATAGTCATTTCACAGATGTGGAGAGATGGATATGCTCTTGCTACTCATTTTTAAATAGCCCATACTTGTTATGCAAGCATTTGGTCAGAGCTTATGCTGAGAGGTCTGCGATACAACCCGTGTTCTCGTCTACGTTACTTTATACCATGTACGCTCGCAAGGAGCATCTGAAGACATAGAAGAATTGAATCTGGTGGAGCGATGTCAAGAGATTCTTGATTTTCTCAGAACTCTTTGCAATCGTGAACATGACAACCCTCTCTTGAAGTCACTTGATAGGACGTTCTAACCTTTTGAGAGAAAAGTCTGTCGTTGTATAACTGTTTTGCGATCTCGAGGACAATAACATACGTGGGCATCTACTGGTCCCTCATTGTATTTGCGATAATTTTTGTTTTTATGCTTGTGGTTTTTGTTTCGTTTTGTGCAGGACACTTTGTCAGATCATGCCGATTTGGTCTGTCAAGGTTAAACTCCCTGGAGGGTGACGGTCTCTGAACCTCTAAAAGTTTTAAGTTGAACACATTTATAAGTTGAACATAAGTTCACTATAATTAAGAAGCCAATGTCATACTCTAAACCTTAATAAAGTGTCTTGTGGAAAGCGATCAAACTCTTGTCGCATTGACAGCAATGCGACTGTTTGGAGTAGTGCAGTCAGTGCGCCAAGTGATCTTGTCGCACTGAGTGCATCTATCGTGCGCTCACAGTGCGATCGAGCACTTGTCACACTAAGAGCAGTGCGATTGCTTGGAGCAATACGGTCAGTCGCACTGAGCGTATCTCACCGCGTGCTCACTGCGATCGAACACTTATCGCACAATGCGCAGTGCGACCGCTTGGAGCAGCGTGCTCAGTGCGACTAAGAACTTGTCGCACTGAATGCGCGACTGCAATCGCATCAAGCCGCACGCTCAGTGCGACCTCAGGCCACTGTCGCACTGGACGAAGAGAAAGACCTTCGCGCAGCGCAAAGTCTTAAGATCGCGCGCTCAGTGCAATCTCAGACTACTGTCGCACTGAGCGAAGAGAAAAGACCTCCGTTCTGTGCGATCTGGCTACGATCGCACTGGCCGCTCAAGTGCAATCTCAGGCCACAATCACACTGGGCGAAAGGAAAAGACTTCCGCTCAGTGTGACCTAGGCATGGTCGCACTGATCGCAGTGCAACCACTTATCCTCGCGCTCAATGCTAGGTCGCACTGAGCGCGCAGGTATTTAGTTCTAAAGTTAGGTTCTAAAGTATAGTTCTTTCACGCTGTCGAGGTGAGAGTTTCCTGAGAAGGGCGGAACCTTCTAGCTGTGATACGATCATGAAGAGGAGGGCGAAAACCACGCACGGAATACGGATCGCAAGAGAACACACCACCACGATTTTGATTTGGTCAAGATAAAACACACGGCGTGCAAGTAAATCTTCAACTCTAGATCAATCACACTGAAAATCTCACGCTCAGTAACTCAGAATATCAGAAAACTGCTCCTGTGAAGCACCAGCGCGTTCACCTAGAAGCTTCCCGTTTTCTTTTCAGAAAGGTATGCGTACAAGTTGTAGGTCTCCTCTCTACTCGATTCTGTCTACTAAGCTCAATCTCTCGATGTCAAAACTTTGATCAGACAGAAGTTCTCTTCAGACGTAACCTATGTGAAAAAATCTCCTAGCTCTTCGATTCTCTACTCGATAGTCTCCGCACGGTAAACTCTACACTGCTCGATGCCCGACAATCTCCGATGATGCGATAATGGACTGAGAATTCTCTCTCTTCGAAGAACACTCCTCTGGGTTTTCCTCCATCCTATGTAACCTTCAGTGTCACCTAGCAGGGGTAAAAGATGCCCTAAACAGATGGCAGCAGAAAAATAAATCACTGATAATAAATCTACACGTAAGAAGACTATTTCACTAAGCTTCGCAGATTCATCTGTACGGACGACCACTGACTTGGCTGTACAGTCAGCATTTGACACCTCCACTCGAAGTAACTCCACCACGGCTACCTCTGGCCACCAGAATCACCTCAATCTAACACGTGGAACCCGAGTTATCACTATTGTCGTTTTCCGCCCCCTTAAACTTTGAAGTGCCGTAAATATGACCTCAGTATCAGTTTCACTTGATTTTTTGACCTAAGTGAATAATATGTCGAGCTCTACATTTTTCTACAAAGGATTTGGTACCGACTTGGAGTATCTTTGATGCCATCTCGCTACCCCAGGACTTAGAAGGCCGCAACCGAATTTGTACTAATTATCCCGACAACCCGAAGGTGAGAGGTCCATTTCGAAACCCGAAGGTAATCTCCCTCTAGCATCCACACTAGGTGACTGCACTAGTGCAGGGGTAGACGGAGGCGTCCCGCATTCACGGTACGTTTAAGGGACATCTAGTGGCCCGCCCCTAGGCAACTTGGTGCCCCTCATATTCCCCCGGAGGGGCCAGCCTACTCCAAGCCGGTTGTGAGTCTGAAGGGATTTGATCCGGAGACCTCCTCCCTACAAGTTTATCAGCTACACCACGGAAGCTGATCTCACAATTGGTTTTGAAGATCAGATTCTAAGCTAATATGCTAGAAAGCTGCGGTATTTCGTCTTTTCTTTGCTAACACGAAGTGCCATAACTTTCTCTAGAAATGCTCTTTTTGTACATTTCGAATTTTATACAAAATACTACATACTACAATCTACATGAGAAAAATCTAAAAAGTATTTTTCGAACTCACTCAGATTTATGATAAATTTCTCGGTATCAGAAATCTTGTAGAAGAACCCCAAGTAACTATCCGTCTGCAACTCCGTTTGCAACTTTTGAACATACCACGGTGATCAGCGCAACGAGACCTACGCCGTGGTGTTTTCAGATTTTCGAATGCTCACTTCTTCCAGAATCGACTTCTCTGAGTCTTAACTTCGCTTAGAGAGACTAACTTTTAACTGAGCGGTGAATTATTCACTATGTGAAATGATTCACATCACGACATCCACCCCCTCTAAACCTGCACATCCTCTAGCATGTGCCAATCTCTTCAGTCTTCAGTATGTTCTTCATCATCATCCTTCTCCTCCGCCTCAACCTCTTCAGTAGCCGGGGCGTCTTCATCTCCTGTCATCCTCTCCTTCAATAACTCAATAACCATCGGTAGCAAGGCACAAGGGACTGGAATCGGTTTCAAGTCCCAAGGTACGTGAGTTTGAGTCAAGTGAAGATAACCATCGGAGCTATCACACTAGGATCCACACAACCAATCTCCTCAGCTGAAAAAGAAAATGCTTTACCATGGCTAACTATCATCTGCTCAAAAGCTCGTTTCTCCTTTTCAGTCAAGAAGCCACCCCCTCCTATCTGGAGTTGCTCGAGTGTCTCTTGAGTAAACTTGTGTCCTATCTGTTTAGGATCTCTCAGTACATGCTCAGTGGCCGCTAACTCCATCTGCTGTCGTGAATTAACAGGTAACTGGGTCGTCACTGGTTTCACCTTCTTCGCTACAGTTTTGTATTTGGTGTGAACCTCTGCTTCTTCACGAGAGCCACACCAGCAGATTGCATCCTTCCATCCACTCTCCAGTCTCGGATGAGGACGAGATTGTAAGCACGAGACAACCTCCTCATAGACTTTACGAGAGTGGATAGGGATCACCACCCTTGCTCCCATCTGGTCCATCAACCTATCTACATCATCCAGCGAACGAACAAAAGACTGTACACTTACAAACTCCTCGTAAACACCAAAAATCATCTCACCTTCACTCAGAACTCCTGTACAGCGCAGATTTTCTGCATGCTTCTCCATCTGCCTTCTACTCTTCTCAGTCAGATCCTCTACTCGCGTGAACTCACTCCAATCATCAGAACTGAAAGTCATCAAACCAGATTTCCAACTACGTATAGTATAGCTGTTCTCAGAATCTTGAGCAACCTCTTCGTCAGCCTCCTGTGATCCCACAGGCTGCTCAAGCGGGATCATAGTAGTAGCAGATCCATCACTCTTGTTATCCTGTCCTACAAGAGTGGTTTCTGAAAACCATTACTCCTACAGATAAGAGAATCTCTCAAAGTCTGTCTGTTTCGTTCGTGGTTTGTACGAATGGTCGAAAACTGCACAGAACGTCTATCATCTGGACTACGGATCCTAGCATAGTGAGATCCATCATCCATCACCTTCGTCTCCATTCTAACTGCCGTGATATAAGGCTGACCAAGAATCACGAGATATGAAGCTGAAGATTGCACGAAGAAGTGCTGATCTACCTCCACATCACCTAGCTTCACCCTCACGTTAGGACAAGCAACGTATAACTCACCCTTCTGGTTGTTTGCAGCTCGTAGCACCCAACCATGGTTCAGTTTGATAGGTCACTGACCTCTCTCATACACTTCTCGTGACATGATGTTGATCTCTAAACCGTGATCAACCAAAGCAGCAACAAGTTCAAGACTTCCAAGGCGAACTCGTGTAGCAGTCGTAGCACGAGCCCAGTGTCTTTTTCTGAAGTCGCTATCAGTAGCTGGACTCTCATCGCCAGCTTCATCATCATCGAACTCAACAGTGTTGTACCAGCAACTAACGCTTCTTGCTGGTACTCTGTATCATTAGCCTCCTGAAAATACACCTTGCCGAATTCTGCATCATTAACATAAGCTCCTACTACATCTATCATCTGACTCTCTACTTGTTCAGACATCATCTGTCTCTTCTGCTTGATGATGTCGATGATCAATTCGTGAAACTCCCTCTTCGCAATACCAAGAACCTCCCGAAGAGAAAACTCGATTCGTGCGTCAAGTATTCTATGCTCCAAGATGCTCTTGAGATCAGTTGAAGTCTCAATATCAGCTGCCAACTTATAAGCCGGTCCCTTCTCTTTCTCTTGCGCAGTAAACCGCCTACCAGCAGTCGTTGGCTCCTGCTGGGATCTCTGCACGTCCTCCATCGGACCTGGTGCAAGTGGAGGAGCTGCAGAAGTAGACGGGATGTCTTCGAGAGGAGCCGCTCGTCTCCTCGTGACTCTCCGTCTATCTCCAGTCTCCTCTGGAACTCCAGTATCAAGTTCAGAGGCTTTTTGCCGCCTCTTCTCCTCCACAGAAGCATCTTACCAGTGAACATGTTTATCCACATCCAAAAATGCCTTGATAGACGCAGCATCAACAAGATCTTCCCACCCTGTGACCCTACGTATGGTTTCTGCTCCTCTCTTCAGTACTTCAGAAGGAACTTGAGTAGTATTCTTCTCAGTAGTCCTATCTAGCAACGTAGGACTAGAAGAAACCTCAATATGTCCGGCATATACATCAGGATTTATCGATGGTGTCCTCAATGCATTTACAGTCACAGCCGCAGTAATCTGAGGTAGATTTCTCATACCTCCTCGTCCAAACTGCGTGTTCAGCGACTCTCCGGTAGAAGAAAGGTGCAGCCTACCGTTTTGGTACGAACCACACCATCTCGTAAAGCAGCCGTAAGTTCTTGACAGTCTCCTCGGAAATGATCGTGACTGTCACACCAGATACATCTATGAACAGGAGCACCTCCTGGACGTGCAGCAGCAGGCACCGGTAGCTGCTCTCTCTGCAAGCCAGGTAGCTCCACCTTCAGTTCTCTCATCTGCCGAATCATGTCTTCGATCTGGTTCTGTTGTCCATGGTTCTCCGCAGGTCTCTGAATCGGTGCCCTCTGTGCACGAACTGGCACAATTGGCATCAAAGGAACTGCAGCCGGGACAACAGGTCTAGGAGCCGGAGCAAGAGCCGGAGGTTGTTGTACTTGAGGAGCAGTGTGAGGTTGAGCGGTTACTTCTGCAAGCGGACGTCCTCCCATAGCCACTCTTCTCCTCCTCTGTCTCGTTAGTACGGCAACAGCATCCTCGACTCTCCCCCAATCAATAGTAACTCCTCCTTCAGCAGATCGATCGGTCAACATAAAACATAACCGATCTGTCGTAGCATCATCGGTAGTTTGAGAGAAAAGCTCGGTTCTCCTAGCATCTAACATTATTCGCTCTAGAGTTGAGAGTTGTCGATATCTCCGATCAAACTCTCTAAACATCTCACTCAAGCTCATCATACGACAAGGTTGCTACTCAACCCAATCTAGAAACGTTCTTCTAGTGACTCTCTCTGAATCTTCTTCGAGAAACTCCTCTCGAAGAGATCGCTCAAAACTCATCCAGACACATAGATTTCTTCTCTGTACATCCTTAACTTGGTCCCGCAACTCAGGAATGACAGCTAACTATAAACTTGCTATCATCTCAGCATCAATAACTCTAACCAGCTCCATCTCTCCTCTATATTCACGCAGATATCTAGAAATATCTCTTCCTTCAAACCTTCCACATCTATTCACTATCGCTTGCAAAGCCTTGGTGGATTTTAACTCACCCCCTCCAACGATCGGATGCTGTTGGACCAAGGCCGCAAGTGTCTTTAGAATCTCAGCCGTATCCCGACCAGATGCAAATGTCGTTGTAGCCGCCGGTGCTACAGAAGGAGCTGCAGTAGACGTAGATGCAGCATCCGTAGAAATAGCAGCAGTAGCGCTTCCGCTCTTTCGATCCATCTACTTCTTCGTCTTGGAACTCAACTTCACGGTCAATCACCCCAAGAAGCCTCTCAGTGGAAGCACCAGATTGTATGTCGAGGCGAGAGTTTCCTGAGAAGGGCGAAACCTTCTAGCTGTGATACGATCGTGAAGAGGAGGACGAAAACCACACACGAAATACGGATCACAAGGAAACACACTACCACGATTTCCATCTGGTCAAGACAAAACACACGACGTGCAAGTAGGTCGTCAACTCCAGATCATCTAGATTGAAAAGCTCACGCTCAAGGACTCAGAATATCAGAAAACTGCTCTTGTAAAGCAGCAGCGCGTTCACTTAGAAGCTTCCCGTTTTCTTTTCAGAAAAGTATGCATACAAGTTGTAAGTCTCCTCTCTACTCGATTCTGTCTACTAAGCTCAATCTCTCGATGTCAAAACTCTGATCAGACAGAAGTTCTCTTCAGACGTAACCTCTGTGAAAAAATCTCCTAGCTTTTCGATTCTCTACTCGATAGTCTCCGCACGATAAACTCTACACTGCTCGATACTCGACAATCTCCGATGATGCGATAATGGACTGAGAATTCTCTCTCTCCGGAGTACACCCCTCTGGGTTTTCCTCCACCCTACGTAACCTTCAGTGTCACCTGACAGGGATAAAAGACGCCCTAAACATATGGCAGCAGAAAAATAAATCACTGATAATAAATCTACACATAAGAAGACTATTTCACTAAGCTTCGCAGATTCATCTGTACGGACGGCCACCGACTTGGATGTACAGTCAGCATCTAACACCTTCACTCGAAGTAACTCCACCACGGCTACCTCTGGCCACTGGAATCACCTCGTTCTGACACGTGGAGCCCGAGTAATCACCATTGTCATTTTCCGCCCCCTTAAACTTTGAAGTGCCGTAAATATGGCCTCAGTATCAGTTTCACTTGATTTTTCGACCCAAGTGAATAATATGTAGAGCTCTACATTTTTCTACAAAAGATTTGGTACCGACTTGGAGTATCTTTGATGCCATCTCGCTAACCTAGGACTTAGAGGACCGCAACCGAATTCGTACTAATTACTCCGACAACCCGAAGATGAGAGGTCCATTTCGAAACCCGGTGGTAATCTCCCTCTAGCATCCACACTAGGTGACTGCACTAGTGCAGGGGTAGACGGAGGCGTCTCGCATTCACGGTACGTTTAAGGGACATCTAGTGTCCCGCCCCTAGGCAACTTGGTGCCCCACATATTTCCCCGAAACGGCCAGCCTACTCCAAGCTGGTTGTGAGTCTGAAAGGATTTGATCCGGAGACCTCCTCCCTAAAAATTTCTCAGCTACACCACGGAAGCTGATCTCACAACTGGTTTTGAAGACCAGTTTCTAAGCTAATATGCTAGAAAGCTGCGGTATTTCGTCTTTTCTTTGCTAATACGAAGTGCCATAACTTTCTCTAGCAATGCTCTTTTTGTACATTTCGAATTTTAAACAAAATATTACATACTACAATCTACATGAGAAAAATCTAAAAAGTATTTTTCGAACTCACTCAGATTTATGGTAAATTTCCCGGTATCAGAAATCTTGTAGAAGAACCCCAAGTAACTTTCCGCCTGCAACTCCGTTTGCAACTTTTGAACATACCACGGTGATCAGCACGACAAGACCTACGCCGTGGTGTTTTCAGATTTTCGAATGCTCACTTCTTCCAGAATCGACTTCTCTGAGGTCTTAACTTCGCTTAGAGAGAGTAACTTTTAACTGAACGGTGAATTATTCACTACGTGAAATGATTCACATCACGACAACGCTGGACGCGCTTCCGTACTGAGCGCACTTCCACCCACTCCGCCCACCTCGCATTGAGTGTGATTTACACCGCCGCATCTAACGATTTTCTGAACGCGCTTCTGTCCACCGTCGCACTGGCTCCACACAGAACGCGCTTCCGTCCACAGTCACGCTGGCTGCGATTATCACCGCCACACTTAACGATTTTCTCTGCACGTTGATTTCTCCTAGTCAGCATTGAGGAGCAGCGATCGACCACATGAAGTCTTGACTACTTTCTGCCGGATCGACCACATGGAGTCTTGACTACTTTCTGCCGGATCGACCACATGGAGTCTTGACTACTTTCTGTCAGCAACGATCTATCGACCACTTGGACTATTAGCGATCGACCACTTGGAGTTTTCATTCTTGCTGTTCGCTCTTCCCTCGCTACTTTGAATTTTGCTCTTTCTCTCATGCATTTGGACATTTTAGTCTTTGAGTCGTTTTCTCTTCTATCATTCGCGTCTAAACTGACATACTCGCTTCTTTTTTTCTTATCAGAGTGATGTTTTGAGTAATTGCAGAGTGATCTGACAGTGAACGAGTCTGGCATGTATGTGCAGTGAGTGAACGAGGTACAAGCATCCCTCGCGTCTAAACTGTGACTTTATCTTTTGAGTAATTGTGAAGCAGCTGGAATGTATGTGATGTGACTTTACCTTTTGAGTAATTGTGAAGCGAGCTGGAATGTATGTGCACTGAGAAGACAAGTACAAGTATGGCACCGTGAGAAGAAGGACCTTTTTTAATTACGTTTACTTCTCAACATAATGTACATCAACGTATCATCTGGCAATGGATGGATAAAGAAGCTATCAGTCAAGCCTTGAGCGAAATAAACGAAGATGAGCTAGAGAAGATGGGATTATTGATCGCTTTCTCGTTTGAATTTCCTCGGTCTGACGTAAGTACTCTGCCATTAGTCTCTCATTTACAGTTTACTCGGTCCTCGTTTACAATAACCTAAACCTAAGTAAACTCAAGCTAAGTACATTCAAGTTAAGTATTGGGTGTTGGTTGGTTATACCTTTACTTATTGTAATGTGTAATGTTTGTTAATGTTAGATTAGACTTTGTACTACTTTCATCCAATCCTATAATGTAAAAACACGAATGGCCAAAATTGGTGATCAGGAGTTCAAGTTGACGCTTGACTTAATCCGGGAAGCTTTTGTTATCCCTGAAGGATCTGTGATGTTACCTCCTTTCGTAAGACACGTCCGAATAGACGATTGGTTTCCTAAGTATGATAAAGTCGGAAAAAGATACTTCGCAAGAGAATGTGCTTTCGAGGGATGGAGATCTGCTTTTCAGTGCTTGAATACGGTTCTCTTGGGGAGAAGAAGACCTAAAGCCGTTATAGGTCAACTCGTCTTGTACGTAAAATCCAAAGTGGAAGGAGAAGATAAGGATTACAACTGGTCTTTGTTCATGTTCGAGAATCTAGAGGCAGAAGTGTTGCATCTGCAAAGGCACATACGAGAACAGAGAAAAGGAGTATCCGTAGAAACTTTTTGCGGGATGGTTTTAACCCATACCATGCGACACTTGGGTATCTTGAGCGAAGAGGCGTTAGTATTCTCCATTGAACACGAAGTACAAGAGAGTACTCCTCATCCAAATATCCACCAGGAAGAGCTTGGCGTGGGCCACGATGATGGAGGTACCTGTTTTTCTCTTTACTTGTGTACTATTTGCTTGCTTGAGTTACTTTGGCTTTCTATGTAAAGTTCAGTGAAATCTCTTGCTTGAGTTACGTTGGCTCTATGTCAAGTTCAGTTGAGTTACATTGGCTCTGTCTAAAGCTCAATGTGTAATGTTTAGTGAAATTTCTGTTTAGTGTTCGCTCGTTGTAAAGTCTAGTGTTGTTGTTGTAGTGTTGTTGTGATGCGACGGTCCATAGCTGATAGCACAGTGTGACGGGCCTGAGGTCGCACTGTGCTATCAGGTGCTGCGCGATCAGTGTGACCGTATCCAGGTCGCACTGAGCGCACGGACCTTTCTCTTCGTCCAATGCGCACGGGTCAGTGCAAAAATGACCTGAGGTCTTTCCTTTCATCCAATGCGCGCGGTCAGTGCGACAATGACCTGAGGTCACATTGAACACGCGGTCTTAAGGCAGCGCTCAGTGCGACGAGAGCCCTGCGTCGCGCTGTGCGGGACTTCTCCACTTCGCTCAGTGCGACAAGACTTATGTCGTACTGAGGCTTTATACATCCTAGGCCTTATACATCGCATCGAACATCTTATGTAAGAGGATCAGATACTCTATTCAACAAGAGGAAAGAGGAGGAAGACTTAGGTGCTCGGCTCGCGATGAAAAGAGAAGAAGAAGAAACTTTGAACCTCCGAATAGAAGAAGCGAGCCAAAGAGAGGAAGACATGTACGAGCGATTGCAAATACAAGAGGAGGAGTTGGAGAGATTAAAAACGGATGTCACTCGGCTTCGTTCTTCCAAACTCTTCTATCCCAGATTGACAGATCCTACTGTGATCAGGAGGAAGACGCTGATTTTAGATTTGAACGAGTTGTTGGTAAGAACTGGACGTAATGACTTAGAGCTCCAAGGAGCTAAAGAGGGAGGTTACCAAGTTGAGAGTGCCAAAAAGGATTTATTCTACGTGGCACGAAAAAGGAGTTAAAGAGTTCATGGAGATATGCTGTCAAGATTTTCAAGTTTTGATATGGACATCTAAAACTCTTAGCAACTGCAACGCCATCCTTCGATCCATGGAGACCAAAAAGTACTTGCCTACAGAGATCCCTTCGGACCAGGTAAATTAGACAAACTCAATGCTATTAAAATCATTTTAGATGTTATCCGTTTTCACTTTGTTTCGATTTACCTTCTCGCATTATTGTATTATGCAGATCTGTAGAATCTTCGGACAACCCATGTGTATTTGTTTCAAGACGACCAGAGAAGCTGCCACGGGTAATTACTTGTATCTGAAGGATTTTTCTCGACTGTTTGCGTTTAACTTATGTACACTAGATGTGGTGTTGATAGATGATTCTCCCGAGAAGAATAGTACTAATCATCCCTACAACGCAATCCATCCCACCTCTTTCATGCCTGAGTCAAGTGACATGGACAGAGACGATTATCTTATGAATGTACTCTTACCATGGTTGAAATCATGGGCAAGCAGCACCTAAGATACCCCAGGTTATGTGGCTTACAAGTATAGACAGGTTTTTGAAAGAGATCCTTATCCCGCTCTTAAAAACTACTAGGGCACTATGTCACACGAGGAAATCAACTTGATATGGTGTTCTTGCACTGTCATTCAAACGACCGACTTTATGGAGAAATTAAAATCATGTTAATAAAGTGTGTTGTTTTCTGATTTTGTTAAACTCTTCTCTCCGAACCTAACGTGACGAAATTTGTGTTTCAACTGTTCAACTCTTCTCCCCCCGAACTCCCCGAACTCCCAACTGTAAAGTATCCTCTGTTATCTCGACTTAGCCTAGATCGCATTTAACACTATGTCATCTCGACTTAGCCTAGATCGCAGTTAAGACCTCGCATTCAATGCGACCGGTCCAGGATCGCACTGAGCGCGAATCTCTAACCAGTCGCACTGAGCCTAGGCGATCGTAGTAAAGACCTCGCACTGAGCTTAGGCGATCACAGTTAAGACCTCGCGCTCAGTGCGACCGGTCCAGGATCACACTGAGCACGAATCTCTAACCAGTCGCACTGAGCTCAGTGCGACCAGGTATAGGTCGCACTGAGCCTAGATGTAGTTAAGACCTCGCGCTCAATGCGACCGGTCCAAGTTCACACTGAGCGCGAGTCCCTAACCGGTCGCACTAGCATAAGCCATAAGATTGCAATCAGTGCCACCGGTCGTAAGTCACATTGCGCAACTCTTCTCCCCGCTGTAAAATAGAATAATTCATCATTTGGAGAAAGAGTTGACAATCCAAGAAAGTAGACACTGGAAGGAAGTAGACACTAGAGGGAAGATAACAGACGCAGAGTTTCTTACATATACATTGGCTGTTCCAGATAGGTCTTTCAATCACAGAATATACACAATAGCAGAGTTCCTTACTTATACATTGACCATTGACACTATGTGAAATAATTCACCTCTCAGTTAGAAATTAGTCTCTCTGAGTGAAGTTAAGACCTCAGAGAAGTCGATTCTGGAGGAAGTGAGCATTCAAAAATCTGAAAACATCACGGCATAGGTCTCGTCGCGCTGATCACCGTGGTATGTTCAAAAGTTGCAAACGGAGTTGCAGGCAAAAAGTTACTTGGGGTTCTTCTACAAGATTTTTGATACCGGGAAATTTACCATAAATCTGAATGAGTTCGAAAAATATGTTTTAGATTTTTCTCTTGTAGATTGTAGTATGTAGTATTTGTTTGCATTTCGAAATGCACAAATAGAGCATGTCTAGAGAAAGTTATAGCACTTCGTGTTAACAAAGAAAAGATGAAATACCACAGCTTTCTAGCATATCAGCTTAGAAACTGGTCTCTAAAACCAGTTGTGAGATCAGTTTCCGTGGTGTAGCTGAGAAACTTGTAGGGAGGAGGTCTCCGGATCAAATCCTTTCAGACTCACAACCGGCTTGGAGTAGATTGGCCCCTTTGGGGGAATATGAGAGGCACCAAGTTGCCTAGGGGCGGGACACTAGATGTCCCTTAAACGTATCGTGAATGCGGGATGCCTCTGTTTATCCCTGCACTAGTGCAGTCACCTGGTGTAGATACTAGAGGGAGGTTACCACCGGATTTCAAAATGGATCCTATGCTAAAGGACTAAGCTCGCCTTCGGGTTGTCGGGATCACTAGTACGAATTCGGTTGCGGTCTTCTAAGTACTGGGGTAGCGAGATGACATCAAAGATACTCCAAGTCGATATCAATTCTTTTGTAGAAAAATGTAGAGCTCGACATATTATTCACTTGGGTCGAAAAATCAAGTGAAACTGATACCTGAGGCAATACTTACGGCATTTCAAAGTTTAAGGGGGTCAGAAAATGACAATGGTGATAACTCGGGCTCCACGTGTTAGAACGAGGTGATTCAGGTGGCCAGAGGTAGCCGTGGTGGAGTTACTTCGGGTAGAGGTGTCAAATGCTGACTGTTCGACCGACTCAGTGGCCGTGTGTACAGATGAACCTGCGAAGCTTAGTGAAATAGTCTTCTTACGTGTAGATTTATTATCAATGATTTATTTTTCTGCTTCCATCTGTTTAGGGCGTCTTTTACCCTTGCCAGGTGACACTGAAGGTTACGTAAGGTGGAGGAAAACCCAGAGGGGTGTACTCCGGAGAGAGAGAATTCTCAGAGAATTGTCGCAGTTTGCCGATCATCGAGCAGTGTAGAGTTTACCGTGCAAGAGCTATCGAGTAGAGGGAACAGTAGAGTGAGGAGAGATTTCTTACACAGAGGTTACGTGTGAAGAGATTTTCTGACTGATCAGAGTTTTTGACATCGAGAGATTGAGATTAGAGGACAGAATCGAGTAGAGAGGAGAGCATAAACTTGTACGCACATTTTTCTGAATAGAAAACGAGAAGCTTCTAGGTGAACGTGCTGGTGCTTCATAGGAGCAGCTTTTTGATATTCTGAATTATTGATCGTGAGATTTACAGTCTGAATGATCTAGAGTTGAAGATTTACTTGCACGCCGTGTGTTTTATCTTGGTCGGATCAAAATCGTGGTGGTGTGTTTTCTTGCGATCCGTATTTTGTATGTGATTTTTGTCCTTTTCTTCACGATCGTATCACAGCTAGAAGGTTTCGTCCTTACTACGAAACTCTCCCCTCGACACGGTTCCCGCAGGTCTTTCAATCACAAAATATACACAATAGGTGAAGACTGCCATCTCTATTCATTCAAAATTGTAAACAATACATTTTCACTGTCAAACCATCACGACGGTCCACTAAGACAGTGGTGATCAAATTATTGATCGCCGCCACCACTTCGATATAGCAAAAGCGAACATAACCATCGATAACAACACGGCTAAAGAGTCCACTGAAAACCCCACAAAAAAACCACTCTTATAATCATGAGAATTTGCTACTTTATCTCTCCGTCTCCCGTCTGTAGCTACTTGATGTCTCTCTGTAGCTACTTAATGTCTCTCGTGTACATGAAAATTGATATTTGGCTCCGGTGTGGTGCTTGTGCTCGACCTAGGTAACACACACTGGGTAGGAGTGAGAATTCGAGTAGTAGACACGCGCCGTTCTGAAACTGGAAGAGACGAAGAGACATCGATAACAGTCGTTTTCTGCATGGTTGTGCCTGGTTGATCCGAATATATTTTCCGCCAATAACTTTACTTGTCACAACGATAAAGTGACAGTATCAATGCTGACCAACGATCCGGCCCATCAGAACATTGTCTTCTCCGTGTAATTCCAGTAGACTATAAGCTGAGGCACTTACGTCTAGAAAATCTCTCCCAGCTTCCCATGCTATGGCCCACGCGTTGGCACTTTCATCCGCTACCAGAAGCTGCAATCTGAAACATTTTATAGAAGACATGCGCTTATTTTTACATCTCGAACAAAACAACTCAGATAATTTTTTGCTGCATCTGTCGCATCCATCATATGTCTTGAATCCACTTTCCGCATACGCTAAGACAGATACCTTCAATAACAGATCAGAGCAACACATATTAGTTTCCAAACAGTCCACCAAGTACTGCAAATTATGTCTCCTGTAGCTGCTCACTGTAGCAGAAGAACAAAACATCACGACTGTAAAACGCAATCAAGCTATATTAGCGAAGATCATACTGCAAACGCAATATCAAGCTGTATTAGCGAAAGCTCGATGTTAATGCACAATGTGTTGTGAAATCTCACATTGCACATTATGAGACTATGGACCACCATGTATTTTTGAGCACATCTGAAACTATTGACAATTTGTTGATAAACTGTGTCTCAGAGCACATCTGAGACTACTGACAATTTGTTGTTAAACTGTGTCTAATTCAAAATGAACGGAGAACGGGCTTCAGTCAAAATGACGGAGAACGGCCTTACTGTGCTCAAAGCCCGGTGACTGCGGTAATGAGCGGAGAATCCGGTTACAAGCTTTTCGATCGATCACGAATCTGGACCCCATCATTAATCAATTTGCACGTATAAACCCAGATGTAATTAGCGGAACTGTGCCACAGTTGCGGGCTTGTTTGGTATGTATCAAGTCTGAACGAATTCAACGATGTTTCAAGACAAACATGACTGGCGAATGATGTGGACAACTACTTAATTAACATGAGGTCTAGGATTCATTGAATCAAGGGTAATATATATAAAATTAACTACAGGTGTAATGTAATATCATGGTGTATTTACTTTGCAACCAAGTTTACATGTAGAAACATCAAAAATGTGAATTTACTACCATAGCTACAATAGCCTGAAACTCTCTAGGCACCGTTAAACAAAAAAGGCATTTAATCAATGATCTCTCCCTTAAAGCATAACCCTCTTGGGGAACATTTCTCAATAAACATCTCAGCTCGCATGTCAATATTTGTTACTGTTATTTATCGATATTATTTTATTTTGATATTATTTTGATCAATTAAGAGAGAACATGATATGCTTGAGAGAAGTGGATGTCTTCTGCATTTTCTACATTTTGCAAGTATCTAACATTAGACGCTTAAAGATTAATTTATTTTTGAACACTTATTTAACACTCTTTCATATTTAATTTGAGAAATGTAGTTACAACGGTCTTATCATTCTTGTGTATATCGGAGCACTTCTTTATCTGTAGATTTGAAACTAGCTTATGGTCAGAAAATGTATTTACAAGCATAAATATATCCAATACATCTAAAAAAATTCTTTTTGTAGCTCTTAGTTCTTCTCTTCCCCCGAAAAAAAACTATAAAGAAGAAAGACCAAGTACACAGAAAATACCAAGCAGAGAGTGCTGTAGAATTTTCTCAGTTTATGTATAAATTTAATATATATCCAAGTAGAAAACAGATCCAAGTGAAGATAACAGTAAACTTTATGGTTCAGATTTATTAGTCTTGTCTCGCTCTAAACTTGTTTATTCACTCAAAAGATGAATATTTTTCTGTTGAACACTAAAGTTATTTCCTCTAACTGCAAGTTATGTGCTCCTCTCACCGTGAAGAAGAGTAAACTCACGAAAGTATATTTTTGTCCGATTGTCTTCGTGCTTTCTCACGATCTTGATACTCTTCTGGATGCATACTATGATAATTTTTCTTATAAAAGTGTTAATTTCATTATTGATTCTCATTGATGCGAGTCAACGAAGAACGGTGATTTAACGCTAGAGATTACATCGTACATTCTTTTGCATATTTTTTATAACACGATATGAGACAAGAGGTATTACATTGTCCATTCTATTGTAATTTTTTAATAACACGATTGAGACAAGAGGTATTTCAATACCTCTATATTTTTATTTTCTTAAAAAGAATTTAAAGATTATATTAAAAATAAAATACAATATTCTCACAAGAATTCTTTGTTGACTACAAGACTTACAATTTTCATCTTGTAACTTGTTGTAAAATTAAATAACGAGTGGGCGAAATTCCAAGCTGAAGTTACGAGTAGAATTTTGATCTCAACTATGATTATTTGAATAATTTCATTTAACAAAAATAAATTCTCAACTAAAATTATGAAGAGGTAGGATAAAAATATCAGTAGTTTGATAATTTCAGTTTTCTTCTTGTAATTTTGATTTACCCGAAGATTATTTAGAATAATCTATTCAGTTTCATCATTTTTAAATAATTTACCAACAAAATACTTATACTCTTATTGCACGTGTTTATAACAAAATTGCGTAGTGCACTCTTCAAATGTGATGTTTTCTAATGCCAAAATATTATTATACAACCAGATTTTAATTTCCGATAAGTTTAATGTACATCTTATCATATGTATCTAAATTTGTTTGCTCAGTATCATTTTTCTGACAGAATAATTTAGTATTTCTTTCTAGATGGAAACAGTCATCATCTAATAAATATTATATCTTTTCTAAGTGAAATGGATAATTAAATTGAACAAAGGAATAATAAATAAAGATACTAAAGAAAGAGAAGAGGAAAATATGCATCAACGCCAGATCTGCGAACTCACCAACACGGCAGAAAAATTTGAATTGTGTTTAATGTTGAATTTTTCTCTTTTTTCTTTTTACAGTTAAGAAAAGAAAAAAAAACCACATACGAAAATAAAATTTGAATTGTGTTTAATGTTGAATTTTTCTATTTTCTCTTTTTACAGTTAAGAAAAGAAAAGAAAACCACATATGAAAATAAAGTTGAACACTCTACAAGGTGCTAAATACTACAGTTATATTTTACTTGTATTTAAAATGTGATCTATCCAAAGAATTAAGATTTTTATAAATATTCTGTTTTGCGTTGCATTTCTCATATAAAATGCAGTTGTACATGGATGGATTATAAATATGCATGTAAGCGAAAAAGACCCTTGTCTCTTGCACAATTAACTTTCTTTGCTTCCACATTAACAATATGTCTATTAGGTAATATAATATTGATTAAATGAAATTCCCAATAATTCTTCCAAAACTATGTATGTTATTGTATTATCATGTTCGTATAAACAAAATAACATTGTGAACTCTTTTGTATTCCATCTCACGCCTCGTCGCCGCTGATTTCAATTTAGCTTTTATACTAAAGAAAATGATTGAATATGCATCCGAAACAAGATGAAGAGTTCAAAGCGGAAAACAACAAGCAATAGAAGTCTAGAAAATTTCTGCAACTCAAGTACTCGTATGTGTGCTATCATTGGATAGAACTAATATATTCGACGATAAACTTTTAGAGAGATTTTGTTCAATTTTTCTTGTAAGAATTTTATAAATAAATTTTATAATCAATAAATATCAATATTTAAAATATTTTGTAAGTGTTAAATGATAATCAATCTAGAATACGAGAAGATACAGAGATGATTCATACATTTCACGCACCTACCGCCTTGTTGCGCTAGTGGAAGCTCTTACTCAGTAGGTCACGGAACTCACAACGCTAACTTGCAAACCACCATCACAAGTTAGCGTCCATGCACTACTTATCTTAACTCTGGTTGATCCGGACCGGAGTCGGACCGTCTCTTTAACTCTCAAGCTCAACATTCCCTAAGTCTCGACCTAGACCCGGCTAGGTTGTGACTTGCTCAAAATATGAGCAAGTCACAACATGACATGGGGCAGACTTCTCATAAAGTCCAGAGTCCTAAACGGTGTCTCCAGCACCTAACGGTCCAAATGCCCGTGATGTCCGTCTAGGTCTAAGACTCGTCGTCTCGTTCCCTAGTCTTGTCCCAACCCTTGGATGATTCCTAAGTCCAGACGTCCAAGTCTAGATCGGAATGCGCCTTGGTACTATCCAATCATCATCTCATACCCCTAGAGTCCATCCGCCAAACCCTGAGGTCGGGTGACTCGTCCTCGCTCACCCAGGCATCGAGCCCCCCTCATATATATTTCTGGGGATCGGCGGCCCCATCCTCTTCTTTGGTCCTTGAAAATTATACCACAACCTGATCACGGGATCAGTCATAATTCTCATCACCAAGGTAAGTTTGAGGTTTTCTACATATCGTTGGAAAACTCTCGTCGAAACCTTTTCAATGATTCCTTACTCGTTTCGAGATCTTAGGTGGAGCTCCGTCCACGAACCAAAACTTTGCTGGAGCTCCAACACTTAGTAGTTTTTCCGCAACCTTGTAGTCTAGACATAGACTTGGACCTTGTGGTTTGGACCAGCATCCGAATCATGGTCCGTCTGTGTCGGATCCACGTCTCAGACCTATATCTTAGATTATGTTTCGGTCCGTTTCTAGACTTATATAGTCTAGAAATGGACCGAAACATAATCAACCCTTGTAAGTCAACATTCGTCTGGGATCTTGAGCTCCTGCATCTCGAAGCTCTTGACAAACCTTCTCTCCTCGAGTCTATCTCTTGGAAGAAGTTCCTTCCCCTGCATCCTCTGAATCTCGCCTTCTCTTCTCTTCCAACAACGCTTCGTGTTGGTTCTTGACGATGTAAGCATGCACCGATAGAGCTTCTATCGGATCCTCCCATCCTGTATCTTTCCGGATCGTAGCAGCTGTTCTCAGCAACGTCTCACGTGTCATCTTCCCTTTTTGTTTCAGGGAGATGGCAGATGACCACAATCCACTTGGCTCAACTTGCTCGTTAAAACCTCTCTCAGCTTGATCCTCAACCCTTGTGCCATAAGTTCTAGCTTCCATCATTGCAACTGCTTGCGCTGATAGGTGGTCATCAACCAACTTCTTCTCTATCAAAGTTGGTCTGAAGAAGTGCACCACTATCCCTCAGCGCTACCTTCCCATCCTTCTAGAAGATCACTCCTTGCTGCAAAATATCAGTGAACTCTTTGCAATCTCTGCACGGATGATTAATGCCATCGCACCAGATACACCGCTGGATCCAGCCTTGCTTCTCAACCGGTCTTGCTCTGCTTGTAGACCCCTTCTCTTCCAATCTTGTGAGCTTGATCTGTAGATCTCGCATTCCACGCAAAATCTCCTCAAGGTTTGAATCATCCTTCTTCGGAGATACTACAAGTGCTTGAACAACTAGAACAATTGGAACAACTGGAGCAACTGATACTACCTGTCTAGCAACAGGAATCACTGATCGGACTACATGAACAGGTGCTACAGCAGTTGGTGCTGGTGTCAGTCTCTTAACGGGAACCTTCTCTCGTCGTCGCTCCCTCTTGGTAAGCAGACCAACATCTTCCTCAACCTTCTTCCAGCTACTGGTCAATCCATCATCCTCCTCCCGGTCTTCCAGAAGTACCTCTAGCTTCTCTTGCAGCTTCTCATCTGCAGCCCGAAGAAATAATTCTATCTTGTTGGACTGCAGCGTCAACTTCTCCATCCTAGTCAGCCGTGAAAACTGCTTCCCAAACTCCCTGAGCAACTCTGTAACTTGTAAACCTTTCCTTGGTTGCTCAACCCACTCCAAGAATGACTTCTTGGTGACTCGATCAAAGTCCTCCAAGAAGTACTCATCCATCAAAGCACGAGCCAACATCTCCCAATCCTTGTTAAAATGCTTCGTTAGCATTTTAACATGATCTCTAATCTCTGGAGCTGCTGCTAAGTCAAATGTCTCAATCATCTCATCTTCTGAGACCCGGTTCAGCTCCATCTCCTTCACATAATGCCTCAGATATCTTGAGACATCTCTCTCCGTCAAACTGATCAATCTTGCTGACCATCGCTTGTAGCGCCTTTGTTGCCAAAGCTTCCTCCGTTCATCAGACTGTTGCTGCCGTAATAACATAGTGAAAGCTTAGAACATCGATGCAGTCACCGGATCCAACTGCACCTTCGGCAATCCACCTGAACCACTAGCTCCATCTCCATCACCTTTCCCATGCCCACTCATGATTGCCAATCTCTTCTTCAAAGTTCACATACAAAAGAAATCTCCACCCCAGACCTTCACGTCGAGTTCACCACCGATATCGTGTCGGATATTACGTGAAGGATGTCCAGGAAAACGCGAGGTCCTTGGCTGTGGAGATGTTGTGTGCTGAACAGAGACAAGACAGAGAAAAACAATCACGAAAACGAGTACTGCAATGTATTCCAACTCCAAATGTATGTACACTGCCAGATCTTTCTTCTAAGAGCACAAAACTGAAAAATAGACCAGAGCGGTCTGTAATCTGCTTCAAAGCCCCTAAAAAAATCCCTGAATCACAACCCTGACCCAAAACCACCGAAGCGTAGCTCAAAGCAAGAGAAACTTCCCTTTGCTAACAAATAGAGCTACCTATCAATACCAATACCAATACACTTAGACAAATTTCAAGAAATAAATTTTTTATTTCCATAAAATACAGACAAGGCTACAAATTCCATTGGTACAAATCGCCTCAAGTTGCTACTCGTATCGTTTGTCGTTCTTTCACTCCTCGCTGGAAGGAGATGTCTTCATCTTGCTAACTTCCTTGTTGTCCTTGTCGCCGTTTGAAGAACTCCATTACTTCGCTTGCATGTGCTAGATCTTCTTCTGGCACTCAAATGATATCCACGTCATTCGACCAAGTACTCCATCCGGTTGGATTTACACCTTGATGTCACGTCAGTTCGGCTAGGTTGATCGAGTGCGAAGTGGCGCATCCCGGTAAGGCCGTTAGTGCCGTTAGGGCGAGTTGGTGGGAGAGCCCACTAGGGGTAAACTTCGCAGGTAGGGCTTGGAGGCCTTAGTTCTTTGAGTTGAGCCTTCAAGCTCCAGGCTATGGTGGATAGTCTAGTTGAGTGTAACCCGGATTCTCTTCGCGTTTAGAGTGGGTGTGGCTTGACCATTTGTGAGTAATCAGTGTTGTAATGTTGGAGATGGTAATTTCTCAATGCAGATAACTCAAAGAACTGAGTGCAGGTCGAGGCGGAGTTCAGTAGGAGCTCGCTGATCTGAAATCTGAAATCGTCCGCTGGTATCTTCGGGCGTTGTCGTTCGTGGTTGATTGTTGGAGCTGTGATCGAGGTGTGTGGGCGCATGCTACATTGCTGGTCGCGGATCGATTTGCTGTTGTTGGGGTCGAGTGGAGATTTCTGTCATGCGAAAGCGCTGCAGAAATTTTGCGGAATGAAGTGTGTTGTTGGAGCCGGATTGCACGTTTGGGCGTGGCAGACGGAATACTTGTCAATGTCGGGCCGGAGTGGGCTCTTTGGAAGCGCATTGGAGAGACGATTCTAGTGCACTAAGTCTCGTGGAGTTTGGCCAAAGATTGAAAAAGTTATGGCATGTCGAAGTTCGCTGCCGTGTCACCCGAAAGCACAAAAAGGCTAGTTACGTCAGATTTTGGCTCAATTTCGTGTGGAAACTCGAGTTTAGGAGTTGTTTTGTGTGTGTGTGCATTCGCGAAGTGTGTGTGGTGCATTTGTGAATCTGTTGTGGTGATTTTCGGGTTGGCTTTGGGTGTTCTTGTTGTTTTACGTCAGATTTTGGATTACCCGTTGTCGTAGGGCGTGAAATATGGTCTGGGAATACACGGGGTATCTGGCTGTAGAGAGATACAACTGGATCTACGACCTAACTGATGAAAACTTATGCTGTCACTATCTAATCTATCAGTCTTTTTTGTAGGTTACTAGCGATCTAACTTGACCCAAGTGCGATACATGTGCATCGCACGAATGACTCGGCGCTCGATTCCACTCTATATAAAGGCAAGGCTCATACACGGTACGTGTCTGCTTTAGATCCCAAGCACTTTTCATACAATCTCTCATCAACATCCGCTTCGTTACTTTTTCTCGACAAACTACCTAAATTGTAGACTCTGACCTTCTATTGTTCGCTGATACGAGTTTGCTCAAGAAGATGCCCACAGCAAGGACCGCCTACTACACAAGCTTCCTAACGATACAAGACATATCGGCAGCAAACAGCTAGAAACTCGAGGCGTGATACCGAGGATAACGGTACCTCAGCTTCAGCAAGACGTGGCACCTCCAATGAGCGTGATCGCCGTACCAATCTCACAATACAGTCTTCTTGTCATCCACACGACACCTCCAAGAAGCACACCTCCCATCTTCAAGTCGTTTTTTGTTCAACTCCAACCAAGAGATTTAAGCGAAATCTCTCTACGTCTTTCTCGCCCCGCTGCAAACTGAACTTTGACAATCTCGTGCCTTCACCTCGATTATCCAATCAGGCTCAAACTTCACAGGACATCCTCTCTGACCCTTCTCTACTACTGTATGAAATTTCAGTCTCAGATCTGAACCCAACTGTCCGCGATGAATCAAGCCACCCGCCTGTGCTAACTTATGAGCTTTACAGATCTCGATGGCCAAAATCCTAGATCTCCACACATTCTCTTACCCAATTGAACTGAAATTTCACATGTGACTAGCTGATAGGGCACACTCTCATCCTGGAAAGTTTCACTCAGAGATCCAATCCCATGTGCACGGAGCAACTCAAGCTTTGAATCCAAAGAAAGCGGTTTTACTCATACCTCTCAACTGTAACAGCCAACTTCAATCGATCATTTCAGGAGCAAATCCAACCCAAATGTAGAATTGTTTTACATCAATACAACCAGCACGGAGTGAACTACTCGATCCCCTTGACAGCTTCTAAAGATCACCTCTCAAACTCTCAGATCACTCCAAAACGTGGCTCGGGGTACCGATTTGACCCCCTGACTTTCAGTGTCCATCACTCTCTCCTCAGAACTCCAAATCGCCTGATCTTTGTCTCGAGAGTGTAGCCCGTCTCGAGAGCTTTCCAACAAGACCACTCACTCCTCAAATGAACCCCGGGAAGACCTCCAAAACCCTAAAGCCGTCTGCAGATCTGGAATGAAGTTGATTTGTCGAAAATAGACCAATAAGAAATCAGATCTGAAAACCTCTTTTGTCTCTACTTGGTACCCTAGAACAACTATAACCTTAATACCCTCTCATGCCTTCAAGGCCTCGGCCCCAATCTTAGACTAATTACACTCGTCAAACTATAGAGATCTTACTTAACACTTAAGATTCAGTACAAGGTCAAGATGACGACCTGGAACCGATTTACGATGAAAGGTACAACAAAAGAAAATGGAGAAACCATCACTTGATTACAGTTCTCCTCGCCAAAGTTCCTTGCAATCCACGCACGATGATTAATCTTCCGCCGACAGTGACATCGAACATCCACCTAGACGTTGAAAGGGATGTTGGCTGGATAATTCAAGTCCATTGGCCCTCGTCAAAGTAAGATGTACACTGTCAAGCCCCAGTCCTCTCCATACTTGACGATTGGTAAGATCACCGGAGTAGGCGAGTCCATCATCCTCCCCATGAACTCTTCTCCAAAGTAGGCGACGAACCACTGTCGAAAGTGATCGCGGTGGATCAAGTGAAGCTTGATATGAAACGGGTTCGGAAATGGCAGATTTGGAACTCGATTCAGTCCTCCATCCATGAATACAACTCCTGCCGCTCCTTCTTATCACGTAAGACACTAAGACACACTCATGAAAACTACCCCCAAAGAAGAATACCTCACAAACCCTCAACCCACTATCTTATACCTATATTTGACAACAAGAGCCATTGACGCGAACATTCACGGATCATTGAGTCGGCACATCTTGTTATCGTGCGATCTCACATCCAGATCTCTGTGAACGTGACACATAACACCCTCTCATGCGAACTACACAAAAGGTTCACCGAACACAAAAGTAAACACAACACCCGTTCTACACTGAATTCACATGTGGGACGTCTCACAACACGACATCCACCCCCTCTAAACCTGCGCATCCTCCGGCATGCGCCACAAACACTTACAAGTTGTGGACGGCATCACACAACGTCTTCGTCGTCTTGAATGATGTCATCGTTATCAGCATCCTCAAGAATCGAATCATCCTCGTCGTCGTCCAAGAGATCAAACTCCGCTCCGACTTCTTCCACGCTTATCTCTTCATCTCGCTTCTTGAAGAGTTTCACACGCTTTCATGCAATGGAAACTTTGAGCTTTGATCCATCAAGCTCCCGAAGTGAATATGTAGCATTGTCATGTACAACAAGAACCACATATGGTCCAAACCACCGCTTAGAGAATTTTCTAAGAGCACTGTGTTGGTTGTCCAAGCTACAATCATACACCAACACCCAGTCGCCTTCCTTAATCTCCTTTGGCCGCAACCGGTGACACTCATCAAACCTGCCCTTATTCTTCAACCGTGCCTTTCTCAACCTATCAACTGCAATCTCTATGTCCTCGGGTCTTCTTTCCAGTTGACGAATCCGAAGCGCAAGAAGATCCTCCTTAGACATATTATCCTCCCAAGGTAGAACGCTCCAAGTAGGAATGTGCTCTTCGATGGGCATGATAGGTTTTTGCCCTTGCATTAGCTCCGTTGGCATGTACCCAGTCACTGAACTATGTGTGCAGCGATCAGCCCATAAAGCAAAAGGTAAGAATCTCGGTCACTCTTTCACCCTTCCTCTACAAGCTTTCACAATGGCTTTCACGATGGGAGGATGACCTCACTCACTCTTAGCATTCCCTTCTGGATTGTAGGCCGTAGTAAGAGCTAGTTTCACCCCGCATCTCTCAAAAAACTGCTTAGCTTCGAGAGTATTCAGCTCTCCACGATCTGCTGTAATCTTCCCAACACACCCGTATCTACAAATCACGTCCTCTAACAGGAATCTGCAAACTCCTTCAGTGGACTTTGTACGCAAAGCCCGTCCTTCCACTTGATTGGACAGATCCTCTCGTGCAAGAGCCAAATACCGCATTTGCCATATCCTCACTGGCATGATAACCAGATCTACTACCCATTTGTAATGGATTGCAAGCGGATATGTAGGATGCAAACCGTCTCGATGTCTGATCTCTGAGTACATCTGACAAGTCTGACACGATTCTACAAACCTCACCACATCTCTGTACATGTTACGCCACCAGTACCTCTCCTTGAGCTTTGTGAAGGTTGCATAAATACCTCGATGTCCAGCCCATAAACTGTCATGGAACCCTCGAATAAGTTGCATCTGCATCTCTTTCTTGCACACAACTCTTTGTGGTAGATCAACATCTCGCTTAGATCGCTTCCACAAATAACCACCTTGTAGTAGATAGTTGTAAGTCTTCCTCCTGATCTGTTTGAAATGTGTATCACTCCATTCATGGTGCTTCAGCAACGTGCTAAGATAACGCCCAATATCTATCCATTCACCCTCGTATAACTCCTCTTCGAATGGTTTCGGATACACTGCTTCTCCCTTTTGCGCTCTATAAAAGACGGTAGTGCCAACATCCTCTGTGTCCTCGATCATATCTTCCTCTCCTTCATACCTTGCTCGAGACAACATGTCTGCTACTGGGTTATCCTTACCAGCTATGTGCTTGAATTCAGGATTCAATGATTTGATGTACGCTATCCACCTTAGCATAGCAATATCAGGAGTGTTACAATTCGTAATCATTTCAAACAATGACAAACAATCAGTCTCCACAACCACCGATGTTCCAATCAGGTAATCTTTCTCAGCCTTCATAGCTGTAACCACCCCCCATAGTTCTCGCTTCACCTGTGGGTACTTCCTTTGTCGTTCACTCAACACCTTTGCGCCGAACCGCACAGCAAACCTGTTCCCTTCTTCGTCATCTTGCCCCACAGCCCATCCAATTGCGATAGGGCTACTATCAACAGTCAGAACTACAGGTTTACCCCCTTCATAGCTGACTCTACGAAGTACAAGCGGGGAAGACAACAGCTCTTTTAGTCTTCGAACTGCCTCTGAGTGCTTCTCGTCCCACTTAAACTTCTTGCCTTTCCGAAGCAAGCCGTATAAAGAATCAACAACATGTGCAAAGTGAGGAATCCAAACATGATAGAATACACAAGCCCCTAAGAACCTCCGTACTTCAGTTTGTGAACTACATGTATCCTTCATCCGTTGGATGGCATCTACCTTACTTGGATCAGGCCTACGACCAAACCATCCACACAAATGTCCCACACACAACCTCTCGCACTCCAAACGAGGACTTAGCTCCTGATAACGTCAAGTGGACTTCCTCAAGACGTGACAATATCTTATCAACATCTGCAATGTGATCAGCAACAAACTTACGGCAACCCCTCTGATCCGTCGCTTCATCCTTCTCCTCCTCTAGACAACCTTTGATTGGAATGTCATCCAAAAACGGCATTGTCTTCTCCGGAATAAAATCTCGTAAGACTTTATTCATCCCATTCATCATGTGCGCCACTGAGTTAGTAGCCCCTTGTGATAATGTGCACATCCTTACCAGTCCCAACGGAGTCCTCATAGTGGTGACATCTCTACTTCTTTCGGCAAGTTGAAATTGATCGTATCCGGAGTAGAGATCTCCCACGGAATAGATCGCTCTTCCAGCAAATGCTTCAGCAAACTCTCCTACAATCGGTCCTATCCCTGTATTCCTGATAGTCACTTGGTTTACTGGCTGCATATCTTGAATGAAGCGTAACGCTCCACTCTTTTTCGGAATTGTAAACCAACGACTGGAATATGGTGCAAATGAAGGTTCGAGAATCTTCATCTGCATCTTCTCCTTCAGAAGCTCCATAAGCTTAGGTAGATGAGCCCTAGGTACAGGGATTGGTCTCAAGTCCCAAGGTGCATGCGGCACTGTAAAGATAATCATTGGAGCTACTACGCTCGGATCCACGCATCCTATCTCCGAAGCTTCAAAAGAAAAAGCCTTTCCATGCTTACTCAACATCTCTTTGAACTCTCGCTCTTCAGTAGGAAAGAGAAAATCCGTGGATCCTACCTTCAACTCCTTGAGTGTAGCTGCAGTAAACTTGTGACCCACTTGGCGAGGGTCCCTTAAGCTCTTCTCCTTCGAAGCTTGCTGAACTTGGTTGTTGGAGTCACTAGGTAAAGGTTGAGCTACAGGCTTAACCTTTCTATCCACCGTTTTGTACTTGGTATCAACCCTGACTTCTGGTTTCTGGAATGACTCTATGATCGAGTAGAGCTCTCTAGAATTTATTTCCACCAGTTGATCTTCACTCCTTTTCTCAATCTTGGTAAGCTCCTCCAAAGGATCTTCTAATCCCATCTCCATGTAAACACCCGCTATTCTATCCTCCTTGTTAAGCACACACACTCTTTTTAGATCTTTCTCAGCTCTTTCCACAGCCTTTCGCTCCCACTTCTGTAGATCAACAAGCTGCGTATATAAAGCAAATCCACTTGCAGAAAATCCCACAACTCCTGTTCAAAAGGCACTTCCCTTCGCTGGCGAGAGTACCTCCTTCTGTGTATCGGTATCACCATATCCTCGCTCTATGGTGACCTTATGCGAAAATCCTTAAACTCTTCAGTGACTTTAGGAAGAGAACCACTTCGCAAGTTCTCCCGATTGCGCTCATGGTTAGGAGGTACCGTTAGAAACTGCACTGCTCTCTTACCGTCTTGATTTCTGATCCTAGCATATGCAGATTCATCATCCAGCACCTTGGTCTCCATCCTTACAGCCGTAATGTATGGCTGTCCAAGAATTACCGGATATGAAGTAGTGTCTTGAACAAAAAAAGTTTTGCTCTATGACTACATCCCCAATCTTCACCCTTACATCCGGACAAGCACCGTAGAGTTCTCCCCGTGTGTTGTTCGCTGCCCGGATCATCCAACCATGCTCTGTGTCAATGGGCCACTTCCCTCACTTATAGACATCTTTGGATACGATGTTAATCTCAGATCCATGGTCAATGAGAGCAACCATCGGATCTACCAAATCTCCTATCTTCACCAAGGTCTCCGTAGTACCTCTAGCCCAATGTCCCCTAGTATAATAACTGGGAACCCTATCATCTCCCTCATCTTCATCTACAGCAAATCGAACCTTATGACTGGTGCAATATTTAGCTAACTCTTGCTCCTCCTCTTTCGTTATTCTCGTATCTAGAGCGTTAGTCATAGCAGTCTCTCCTGTCAACTGCCTCTTCCTCTTGATGGTGTCAATAATGACATCATGGAACTCCTTCTTTGCTATTCCAAGGATCTCTCGTAAAGTAAACTCAATCTTCGCGTTAAGC
This sequence comes from Asterella californica, assembly GCA_036924285.1. Taxonomy (NCBI): domain Eukaryota; kingdom Viridiplantae; phylum Streptophyta; class Marchantiopsida; order Marchantiales; family Aytoniaceae; genus Asterella; species Asterella californica. The sequence continues at coordinate 17,234,118 of JAYKYS010000002.1, read as the reverse complement.
ACTCTCTCTTCTAACACCCCCTTCAAATCTGTAGCAGCTTCAATATCTGACTGCAGCTTGTAGGTAGCAGGCTTACCTTTCTTACTCCTTTCTAACCTCTCTGTAGTAGATGGTGGAACTTCCTCCATAGTCTCTTCTCGCACCGGCGTTGTATCTAGCCAAGGTTTCTCACCTCGTAACTGCCTCTTAGGAGTACTTCTCTCCTCATTGGGACCAGCATCGTCTCTCCTACGCTTCTCCTCCATAAGAGCCTCATGTTGACTCTTGGTCAAGTAGGCGTGTACAGACATTGTATCTACCGGATCACTCCATCCAGTAGCACCTCTGATTGTCGTGGCCACCTTGAGTAACTCACCCCTTGTTGCTTTTTCTTTCTCCATTGTGGTCATAGCATGACTCCATATTTCACTCGCCTTTACTTCCTTTTCAGAAGTACCATCTCTATCTTTCACTACCTCAACCTCATAAGTAGCAGCTTGTACTGATACCTCGGCATGTTGTGAAAGATAATCCTCTAAAACTTGCCTCATCCCTCCTCTTCCAAAGTTAGTTTTGAGGATCTCACTTGTCTCCTTCAAGGCAACCTTCCCCTCCTTCCAGTAGATCACTCCTTGCCGTAAGATGTCAGCAAAGTCTCCGCACTCCTTCCGGTGATGTTCAGTGCTATCGCACCAGATACATCTCTGCACATACCCTTGCTTTGGAGCGGGTTTGCTCTCAGGTACTCCTCCTTTCTCCTCTAGCCTTGCTAGCTTAATTTGCAAGTCTCTCATCCCTTTTACCAATTCCTCTATTGCATCCTTTTGAGGTGCAACCATAAGGACAGGAACAGCAAGAAATGAAATAGGAGGTACTTGTACCGTAGGTGCTTGTACATTAGGCATTGTTGGCTACCTACGGGGTAGTACGATTGGCGGTGGTCTCACTTCTTGCCTTACCACCACCTTTCCTCTCCGATACTCCCGCTTCGCAAGTACACCCACTGCTTCAGAAACCTTCCTCCAATCAACCGTGAGCCCAGTATCTTCCATCCTGTCTTCCAGAAGTAGTTCCAACTCCCTCTGTAGCTCATTGTTAGCTGCTTGCAGAAACAGCTCCACTTTGTCGTTCTCCAATGTGAGCTTCTCCATCCGAGACAACTGAAGGAATTGTCTCTCGAACTCCCTAAATAGCTCTGTAGCAACAAGCCCTTTATTGGGTTTGTTTACCCATTCCATGAATGACTTTTTAGTCACTGGATCTGCATCTTCTAGAGAATATTCTTCTTTTAATTGAAAAGTAAACTCTTCCCATGTAGCGCCATGAGAGTGAATGATCTCCTTCACATGCTCTCGTATCTCTGGTACGACAGCAAGCTCAAATGTATTGACCATCTCTCTCTCCGGCACTTTACTCAACTCCATCTCCCGAGAATAGTACTTGAGGTACTTGGAGATGTTCTTTCCATCAAACTGATCCAACAAACCCACAACAGACTGCAAAGCTCTAGTAGCCATTGCCTCCTTTCGTTCCGCGGCTTGTTTTTGTTGCATGATCAACGCGAATGTCTCAAGCAATCGCATATCAGACCTTTTTAGTGGGTTCACCCTCGGGTCCTCTCCAGACGTAGAAGCCTCATCTATGAATTGAGATAGGCTCTCAGCGTCAATGATTGGAAAAAACGTATCTCTCAATCCCAGACGTTTCACGTCGAGTTCACCAACTGTCGCAGGGCGTGAAATATGGTCTGGGAATACACGGGGTATCTGGCTGTAGAGAGATACAACTGGATCTACGACCTAACTGATGAAAACTTATGCTTTCACTATCTAATCTATTAGTCTTTTTTGTAGGTTACTAGCGATCTAACTTGACCCAAGTGCAATACATGTGCATCGCACGAATGACTCGACGCTCGATTCCACTCTAGATAAAGACAAGGCTCATACATGGTACGTGTCTGCTTTAGATCCCAAGCACTTTTCATACAATCTCTCATCAACATCCGCTTCGCTACTTTTTCTCGACAAACTACCTAAATTGTAGACTCTGACCTTCTATTGTTCGCTGATACGAGTTTGCTCAAGAAGATGCCCACAGCAAGGACCGCCTACTACACAAGCTTCCTAACGATACAAGACATATCGGCAGCAAACAGCTAGAAACTCGGGGCGTGATACCGAGGATAACGGTACCTCAGCTTCAGCAAGACGTGGCACCTCCACTGAGCGTGATCGCCGTACCAATCTCACAATACAGTCTCCTTGTCATCCACACGACACCTCCAAGAAGCACACCTCCCATCTTCAAGTCGTTTTTTGTTCAACTCCAACCAAGAGATTTAAGCGAAATCTCTCTACGTCTTTCTCGCCTCGCTGCAAACTGAACTTTGACAATCTCGTGCCTTCACCTCTATTATCCAATCAGGCTCAAACTTCACAGGACATCCTCTCTGACCCTTCTCTACTACTGTATGAAATTTCAGTCTCAGATCTGAACCCAACTGTCCGCGATGAATCAAGCCACCCGCCTGTGCTAACTTATGAGCTTTACAGATCTCGATGGCCAAAATCCTAGATCTCCACACATTCTCTTACCCAATTGAACTGAAATTTCACATGTGACTAGCTGATAGGGCACACTCTCATCCTGGAAAGTTTCACTCAGAGATCCAATCCCATGTGCACAGAGCAACTCAAGCTTTGAATCCAAAGAAAGCGGTTTTACTCATACCTCTCAACTGTAACAGCCAACTTCAATCGATCATTTCAGGAGCAAATCCAACCCAAATGTAGAATTGTTTTACATCAATACAACCAGCACGGAGTGAACTACTCGATCCCCTTGACAGCTTCTAAAGATCACCTCTCAAACTCTCAGATCACTCCAAAACGTGGCTCGGGGTACCGATTTGACCCCCTGACTTTCAGTGTCCATCACTCTCTCCTCAGAACTCCAAATCGCCTGATCTTTGTCTCTAGAGTGTAGCCCGTCTCGAGAGCTTTCCAACAAGACCACTCACTCCCCAAATGACCCCCGGGAAGACCTCCAAAACCCTAAAGCCGTCTGCAGATCTGGAATGGAGTTGATTGGTCGAAAATAGACCAATAAGAAACCAGATCTGGAAACCTCTTTTGTCTCTACTTGGTACCCTAGAACAACTATAACCTTAATACCCTCTCATGCCTTCAAGGCCTCGGCCCCAATCTTAGACTAATTACACTCGTCAAACTATAGAGATCTTACTTAACACTTAAGATTCAGTACAAGGTCAAGATGACGACATGGAACCGATTTACGATGAAAGGTACTACAAAAGGAAATGGAGAAGCCATCACTTGATTACAGTACTCCTCGTCAAAGTTCCTTGCGATCCACGCACGATGATTGATCTTCCACTGACAGTGACATCGAACATCCACCCAGACGTTGAAAGGGATGTTGGCTGGATAATTCAAGTCCATTGGCCCTCGTCAAAGTAAGATGTACACTATCAAGACCCAGTCCTCTCCATACGTGACGATTGGTAAGATCACCGGAGCAGGCGAGTCCATCATCCTCCCCATGAACTCTTCTCCAAAGTAGGCGACGAACCACTGTCGAAAGTGATCGCGGTGGATCAAGTGAAGCTTGATATGAAACGGGTTCGGAAATGACAGATTTGGAACTCGATTTAGTCCTCCATCCATGAATACAACTCCTGCCGCTCCTTCTTATCACGTAAGACACTAAGACACACTCATGAAAACTACCCCCAAAGAAGAATACCTCACAAACCCCCAACCCACTATCTTATACCTATATTTGACAACAAGAGCCATTGACGCGAACATTCACGGATCATTGAGTCGGCACATCTTGTTATCGTGCGATCTCACATCCAGATCTCTATGAGCGTGACACATTAACACCCTCTCATGCGAACTACACAAAAGGTTCACCGAACACAAAAGAAAACACAACACCCGTTCTACACTGAATTCACATGTGAGACGTCTCACAACACGACACCGTGTGCACCCGCAAGCTGTTTTCGCTGTTCTGGAGGCTTCGAGGAGCAGAGGTGCGTGAGTGCGAAGGCGAGAGAGCGGAGTGCGAGAGTGCGGAGGCGGAGCTGAGCTGAGCCTGAGCCCGAGCCCGCGTCCACCGCAAGCCAGCTTGCTGACGTGCGTGAGAGAGGTATCCAAGCTTCAGTTGTGTGGGAAGGGTAAAACCAGCTGGTCACCCATCCCAACACTATTCCTGGACCTGGACTCCTAACTCTGTAGTCTTAGCTTTGGCTTTACCACTAGACCAATAGCTCTTGGTGTCCTACAGGGATGCGTGCAAGTACTTATGGACTTGTTTAAGGTAGTAGGAGACCTTCTCGCACGTTCCTAGAGGAGTGGTAGGGCGACCCCATAGTATTAGGGGTAAGCTATAGTTGTGGTAGTGCTTGTCTATACCGTAGAGACGTGTATAGAGACAATTGGTGGCAGTTGTCTTGGGTGAGCTAGTAGAGCTACCACGTGGATGTTTTTGGAGCTACTAGAGGTGTAGACATCTAGTTAGTGACCTCCAGTGTCAGTTACGACTGTTGGTGATCATATATTGTGCATGTGGTCACCGACGAGGAGACGTCAGTCCGGGTGGGGCTGGGTTTCTCTTTATGTGAATGTTTGAGTGTGGAGGGTTATCGTTTGGACTTCTTGTGGTTGGAACCCTTCCATATTCTACTTCCTGTTTGTGCGCCGCGTTTGCTTGTGTTGGCGCTTGATTTCCAGAGTGAGTTCACTCCAGTGTGCTGTCGGTAGTGAGACTAGAGTTGCGGACCAGTCAGACTACTTTTGTCTCTCTCACGGTGCGGTTGGAGTGACGACCAACAGACCGTGAGAGGCTCCCTGTGGTGATGGCAGGTACAGGTTGCCCTTACCTTGACCGTCCTAGTAGGGGATAGGTGAGCTCAGTAGGAGCGGGGTCAGGCAAATGGTGGTTACGGTGGTGACGGAGATTGCGACATTCCGGTTGGGGAGTGTGTTAGCGGGATTCTCTCATCACGGAGTTCTCGGGAGGTTCTGGTGGGGACTTCTCAGACAGTGAGTATACACGGAGTGGGGTGATGTACCGACTACCTACACCATTGCCGTCGGTTGTTCCAGAGGACGAGTCAGACGCAGACAGCATGTTTTCTGATGGTGAGTCTAGTGTCACCACACCGTTGTTATGGGACATGGACGAGATCTATGGGACCACGAAAGGGCCTCGACGTTACTCGAGTACAGTTGGTACCATTGAGCTGGATGACTTCATCCAGGAGTTCGACAGTTGGTGCGATCTGCAGCAGATGCGGAACCCACAGCTGTTTACATCCTTCATGGCGTGGAAGGGTTTGTTCCAGCACTTGGAGAGACCGCCGATGGACGATTATCATGAGTTCAGGCGAGATTACAGTGTTGAGATCGAGTTGTGGAGACAACATTGGTCTCCCAACTACGTTTCTATCACTACTGGCGCAGTATCGGGAGGCGTAGCACCTGCAAGTTCGGGTGCCAGTAGCAGTGGTACAGCCATAGGGGGCGGAGTACCTATTACCGGTGCGTCCACAAGTAGTGGAGCAGGTGGTAGTGTGAGCGGGATACCACCAGGGTTTAACCCTGTGGTTCAGTTCTTCCAATGTTTGAGGAAGAACTATCAGGGTGTGCGGATCGACAAGTTGAGGAGTCTGCAAGAGTTCCAGCGGAAGACTGGAGAGAGCCTACGAGAGGCGTTTACTCGCATGAGACGGTTGATCAGCGTTACCCAAGGGGTGACGAAAGCACAGGCAGTCCAGTTCTGGTATGGATACTAGACCGAGAGCTGCGTAGGAGAGTTAGAGATGCTACTCTCCTTAGAGATACCGCTCCGACGTTGGCGGTTGTCTTTAGTCTGGCTGAGCGGATTGAGCTCAACATGGTGGAGGAGAGGGTGGTGGTTGTTGGGTTCAGCAAGGAGACACCACATGGAGCGACCACCTCTTCTCGAGGATCACAGGCTACGCAACAGCGTGGTGGTGGTGGTGGTAAGGATCGTGCGGAGCAGTCACGATCTCAGGGAGGTGTTGGAGGATCTGGTGGGCAGAAGCCCATGCCGTCCTTCTCTAGTCAGCAGCAAGCGGGTCCTTGCTGGACGTGTGATGGTCCTCATCAGCAGAGGAATTGTCCACAGAGGAGAGGTTATGAGACGTCAGGGACATCAGGGACGTCTCAAGCAGTACCTAGGCAATGTGAGCATTGCGGACGACCTGGTCACAGTAGTGACCGTTGTTTTGATCTCTATCCCGAGTTGCGACAAGGGAAGGCTGATCGTGGACGAGGCAGAGGAGCTCAGGGAGGCCGTGGCGGTCGAGCTGGAGGTAGAGGTCCAGCACCTGGGAGAGGACCGGTCGGTCCACCGCCTGCTACGACGTCAAAAGCAGGTATGGCTGCTCAGATTGAGCAGTTGGAGCAGAGGATAGCTAGTATGGCTATGGTCCAGCGGAGATCAGGTGGAACAGAGGCTTCCACGTCTTATGGAGGAGAAGGAGGTGACTTCGACTTCATGGCTGATGTGGCGCAGATTGAGGCATCTGCGGCAGTGACTAGAGGTGTAGTACGTGCCTCGGAGCCACGAGGTGCGTCAGTGGAGTTGGATCCACAACGCGGAGAGGCTGGTAGACAGGCCAGGCTTCCCCAGTCGTTCATGTTATCGGAGGCGTTGAGGACCACATCTATGGTTCTTAAACGGCCTACCGATGGTGCAGTAAAGTTGGAGGCATCGACATCCAGGAGTGTGTTGATGTGAGTCCACCTTCGACGTCTGTGGATGCGACTTCGAACCCGATGTTGGGGATGGCTACAGCAGTTTTGCGAGCCCCGCTATTCTCAGCCACGGATATGAGAGCATTGGGAGTCAACTTGGTTCCAGTGTTCCAGTTGGCGGCCACGCTCAGTGAGAGCGAGGATGTAGTTACCTCTAGTGCTGAAGTAGTTCAGCGAGAGACGGTAGACGTGTCCATGGAGTCGAGGATCAGGACAGCTACCAGTGGTACTTGACAAGCGGCGGCTGCTAGGTTAGATGAGTTACCAGCTAGGCCGGCGATTGACCGTGCTAGTTTGGCACCAGGTGTGGTGTTGTTGGACAACAGAAGTGGTATCTTCTGTTTGGTGGCACCTTCAGGGAAAGTGTATCGACCCCAGAAGGTCTTGTTAGACTCTGGAGCCCAACCGTTGATGTTGGGAAAGGCGGCGTGTATTGGTTTGGGTCTGAAGAAGTCCAACATAGAGAGATGTCCATTCCAGTTGCAGACATCTCTAGGGGGATCAGGAGGTACGGCTCTACATATGACACGTGAGATGTTGACGGTGAGAGTTCGACCAGATCATCCCACGGTGTTGGAGTGTGATCCGTCTACCTAGGAAAACGTCGGGCTGTGGTTGTTTACTCAAGAGGTTGGCTTTCAGGTCACAATAGGGCTATAAACACTCACACAAACGTGTAAGATCTAGTAATATGCTCAAAAAGCAAAATTCAGGTCTAGCTGGCAGTAATAGGATCCGGCGGCGAACTTTGACACTCACGGAGAAGAAAACTATGAAGGTTTAGACTTCTAAACTTCCCCTACATGCAAATGAGGTACTACTGGACTCACAAACGAAGTTTCAGCCTGAGATCAAATTCTGACACGGAGATATGGACAGAAAAGTTTGGAGTAAGAAAATTGCGGTAATTTCTGGTACCCAGCTGGCTATTTCAACCTAGAACAGAAGATTGGCTCGATCAAATTCAAATATTCTCACAGTATTTGAAGTCTACAGGGTGCTGAACCTCCCTGTGAAGTTGGGACTCCTGAATGTACACAGAACTCCAGATCTCCTCCTCTGAAGTAGCTGCTCTAGATTAAGAGCTTTCCAGACCCCTCCAGCTTCAGCGGCCGCCCTGAATTACTCAGTCACTCAATCGATGCGAAACTTTTTGGGAAATTGTAGCCCTGCTGGCAGAGAACACAACCTCGAAGTTTTGAAGCAATTTCCTCAAATCTGCTGCAAGTGACACTGAAAACTCTAAATCCAACAAAGTGATTCAATTCTAGCACAATTCGAACTTCAATTGATCATAACTTTGTCTTTATTGACTCAAATCGATCGAAAATTTCACTGGAAGTGCTTGGCATGACGACCTCTCTCTCCCTGTGCTCTCAGATTTCGAAGATCCCTCACCAAATGCTAGAACTCCACTCTAGAGCTCTGTTTCTAAATTTAGAGTTTAACAAAAGACAAAAACAGACCAATGGGAGTTCATAGCTCCACTTGGTTGTCCTTTAGTACCCTAAACCACGTGGCAACTTAGTTTTACTCATAGGCTATCACGTCAAGCTCCCTAGAGTGCCAGCGTAAAACTTAAACTACCTAAAACGACACGCAGCCCCGAAAAATAACTTAAATCAGCTAGAAAGCGTGCATGGGCGACAAGTAAGTACAACCCATGAGCTCAAACCCCTATCAGCATGGAAACCCTAAGTTATGTACATTGAACGTCATAGACAAGTAAGAAGTCACTTGCACAAGCGCACAAATGCTTGAACAAGATAACTAGCATACTATCAGCCTACTAGGACTCAAAATAGTGTTAACACCGTATGCAAAGGTGTCAAACATATACATAAAGGACTAGAAGTAATATGAGCTAACTTCTAAAACTACTAAACCTAAGCGTCGGAGTAGAAGTCAAGCATGTAGCCGCCAAGTAGCGCGACATCCACCCCCTCTGAACCTGCACATCCTCCGGTATGTGCCAGATCCAGATCAAGACTCTTCAGCTTCAACTTCAAATTCATCTTCAACCTCCATTGAGTCTTCCGCTTCATCCTCAGTAAGCTCTGCAATGTTCTGGTCCTCCCCTCTCCTTCTAAAGAGCTTGATTCTCTTCCCTGCGACTGGTATCTTGAGCACTGCACCATCTAACTCTCTCAAAGACTATGTGGCATTATCATAAACTTCTAACACCACATAAGGTCCGAACCATCTCTTAGAAAACTTTCTGATAGCGCTATGCTGATTATCAAGACTACTATCATAGACTAACACCCAATCACTTTCCTTAACTGGTTTGGGTCGTAATCTATGCGTTCTATCAAATCTGCCTTTGTTTCTCTCTCTAGCAATCTTTAATCTTTGGACAACTTTGGCAACATCCTCAGGTCTTCGTTCTAACTGCTGGATCCTTAATGCAAGAAGATCCTCCGTACTTCTATCATCTTCTCATGGCAAAACATTCCAAGTAGGCACAACCTCCTCAATGGACATCACAGGTTTCTGTCCTAGTATCAATTCTGCTGGCATGTAACCTGTAACGGTACTATGAGTTGTACGGTCTGCCCATAAAGCAAACGGTAGCAGTCTAGGTCATTCACGGATCTTACCCTTGCAAGCTTTTACCAAAGCTTTGATGATTGACGGATGACCTCTTTCGCTCTTGCCATTCCCTTCAGGATTGTAAGCAGTGGTTAACGCCAACTTGATTCCCAATCGCTTGAAGAACTCAACTGCTTCTTGTGAATCCAGCTCGCCCCTATCTGCAGTGATCTTTCCCACACACCCATACCTACAAATAACATCTTCAAGTAGAAAGCAGCAGACACTAGCAGTGGTCTTCGTCCTCAAGGCACGGCCTTCAACTTGGTTAGATAGATCTTCTCTAGCCAAGACTAGATACCTCATTTGTCCAAGCCCAAATGGCATAGTTACCAGATCCACTACCCATTTGTAATGAATGGCTAAAGGATAAGTAGGATGCAATCCATCACGATGACGTATGTTGGAATACATCTGGCAAGATATACAGGATGAAACAAACTGTACTACATCCTTATACATACCCTTCCACCAATACTTCTCCTTTATCTTGGCAAATGTAGCCCAAACTCCTCTATGACCGGCCCATAGACTCTCATGGAACTCCTTGATCAGCTTCTGCTGCAATTTTAGGTCACATACCACCCGCTGTGGTACACCTCTTTGTAGCTTAGGGCGCTTCCATAGATGTCCTCCATATAAAAAGTACCCATAAGCTGTTCTACGGATCCTCTTGAAATCTGCATCAGACCAGCCTTCTTGCCTTTCCAATGAACTCAAATAGCGCCCAAGATCCAACCACTCGCCATCGTACATAGTTTCCTCAAATAACTCCAATGGAGCTGCAAAACAGCTTCTATCTTTTCTAGCAAGAACACTAGAATAGAACTCTGTTCTCACATCCTCCTGATCATCTATCATTTCCTTCTCACCGTAATACCTAGCCCTTGATAACATATCTGCCACAGGATTGTCCTTCCCTGCAATATGTCTAAACTCTGGGTTCAAGGACTTGATATATGCTATCCACCTCAACATAGCAATATCTGGAGTTGTACAGCTAGTGATCATTCCCAAGAGAGGTAAACAATCTGTCTCCACAACCACAGGTGCTCCTATCAAGTATTCCTTATCACTCTTCATCGCAGTAACTACTCCCCATAGCTCTCTCTTGACCTGAGGGTAGTCTCTCTGCCGTGAACTTAACACCTTAGCTCCAAAACGCACCACATATCTATTTCCATCCTCATCATCTTGTCCTATAGCCCATCCAATGCCAATAGGACTAGTATCAACAGTAATGATAACAGATCTGCCCAACTCATATGTTACCTTCCGTAGAGTTGGTGGTGAAGACAACAGATCCTTCAACTTCTTCATAGACTCGCTTTGCTCCTCTTGCCACTGAAATCTTTGCCCCTTCCTCAGCAACTTGTACAACGGATCTGCTACATGTGCAAAGTGTGGAATCCATATATGGTAAAACACACATGCACCTAGAAACATTCTCATCTCGGTAACTGACCCACATGTCTCCTTCATCCTTCGAATGGCATCAACCTTGTTTGGACAAGGTTTCCGACCATAAGATCCACACAGGTGCCCCACAATCAACACCTCTTGTTCTCCAAATACAGACTTTGCTCCTGATAAAGTCAAATGAACCTCCTCCAGTCGACTCAGTATCTTATCACAATCAGCTATGTGATCTGCAACAAACTTACGGCACCCCCTCTGATCCATTACCTCATTCTTCTCCTCCTCAGCACACCCTTTGATCGACACATCATCAAGGAATGGCATAGTTTTTTCAAGAATGAAGTCCCTCAAAACTTTGTTCATGCCATTCATCATATGTGCTACAGAATTGGTAGCACCTTGTGGCAAGGTGCACATCCTTAGTAACCCCAAAGGTGTCCTCATTGTAGTCAAGTCTTTACTTTAGATGATAACTGAAACTGATCATACCCTGAATATAAGTCTCCCATTGAATAGATAGCACGACCAGCAAAAGCCTCTGCAAACTCGTCTACAATAGGTCCTATACCCATATTCCTGATAGTCACCTTGTTAACTGGCTGCATATCTTGAATGAATCTCAAAGCTCCACTCTTCTTCGGAACAATAAACCATCTGCTAGAGTAGGGAGCTATGGATGGTTCCAAGATACCCATCCTAATCCTCTCATTGAGCAAGTTTATCAGCTTTGGTAGATGAGCTCTAGGTACAGGGATAGGACGTAGATTCCAAGGCACATGCGGTATAGTAAAGATTACCATAGGTGCAACTACACTTGGATCTACACATCTTACTTCATGTGACTCAAACGCAAACGCCTTACCATGCCTAGATAGCATCTCCCTGAAGCTCTTCTTCTCTTGCTCAGTAAGAAATCCATCACCTCCAATCCTCAACTCCTTCAGTGTTGTTTCTGTGAACTGGTGCCCAATTCTTCTCGGTCCTCTGAGCGTCGGTTCTCGTGCAGCTTGCTCCATCTTCTGATTGTAATCGAGTGGCAAAGGCAAAGCCACTGGTTTGACTTTCTTTGCCACTGACTTGTACTTGGTCTCCACATACACCTCTTGTCGATCTATAAACTTATCAATAACATCATAAAGCTCCTTGGAGCTCACTCTCACCACTCTATCTACATCATCTGTAGAGCTTTCTAATATAGATTTCAACTCTCCTATAGTATCTACCAAATACTGCTCTTCAAACACTCCAGATATGTATTCATCTCCTCCTAACTCTCCACTATCCCACAAAGATTGCTGTACATACTTCACATGTTGCCTCTCAAACCTCTTCAGATTCTCAACCTTCCTATAACACACTGATCCACATGATGTCAGTCCTAAGAAGCCAATGGATAAAGCTTCCTGCTCTACTGGATCAGGCGAGAATCCTAGCTCTATTGTACCGTTGAAGTCTCGCTCTTCAATGGTACTCTGCCAAAACTCCTGGACTCTCTAAACTCCTGAGTAATCTTAAGCAGTGGACGGTCTCTCAAGCTATCACGATTCCTCTCATGTTCTGCAGCAACGGTCAAAAACTGAACAGCTCTTTTGCCGTCTCTACTACGTATCCTAGCATAGGCTGAACCATCATCCATAACTCGTGTCTCCATTCTAACAGCAATAATGTAAGGCTGCCCTAGAATGATAAGATAGGTTGACATGTCTTTTACAAAGAAATTCTGAACATCACTGATGTCACCTACAGTTACCTTGATGTGGGGACAAGCACCATAGAGTTCTCTCCTCTGGTTGTTGGCAGCGCGGATAAGCCATCCATGGTCGGTGTCTATGGACCATCTCCCACGCTTGTACAATTCCTTAGACATCAGATTAATCTCTGAGCCATGATCAATCAACGCCACCACAAGTTCCTCTAGATCTCCCAGCTTCACTAAGGTCTCTGTGGTTGCTCTTGCCCAATGGTTGTGAGAGTAATGGCTCTTTTGCGATGCTTCCACCTCATCTTCAAACCTCACGTGCTGATAGGATCTCCCCTCTGATACTTGAGAGCAGTAACCAGCAATCTCATCTTCCTCATCATCCGACAGTTTGGTCCCTAGAGCATTAAGCGTAGCTGCTTCACCCAAAATCTGACGTTTCCTCTTGATGATATCTATGATAACCTCATGGAACTCACGCTTTGCAATCCTAAGAATCTCACCCAAAGTTAAATCAACTTTCCCATTCAAGATACGGTTCTCTAACACCTGCTTCAAGTCTGTAGCAATCTCAATGTCAGACTGAAGTTTGTATGCAGGCATCTTACCCTTCTCCTTGCTTCTCTCCTTCTCCTTTGGTGTTGTAGGTGGTAGATCCTCCATAGTCTCCTCCCGAGTAGGTGTTGTCTCCTGTCTTGCCTCTGGTCTAGCCCTTTCACTCCTTGTAGCAGGCCGTTTGGCTGTAGAAGCCTCACCTGCATCCTCCCTCCTACGTTTTTCTTCTAGTACAGCTTCATGATGACTTCGTGCAACATAAGCATGTACTGACATAGTATCCACAGGGTCATTCCATCCTGTAGTCTCTCGAATTGAGTTGCCAACCCTTCGTAGCACATCCTTATCTAGCTCTGTTCTAGCTACGGACCGCACTACATCTGACCACAACCCAGTAGTCCCTTTCTCTCTCTCCATCTCCACTTTCACTCCACAGGTAGCAGCATTCACAAGAGAAACAGCATGTGATGTTGATATTTCATTCACAAGTCTCTTCATACCACCCTTGCCAAAGTTGGTTCCCAACATCATCCCAGTCTCTCTTAGATGGATCTTACCATCTTTGAAGAAGATCAGATCCTTCCTCAATGCATCTGAAAACTCCCCACAATCTCTTTTTACATGGTCTAGGCTATCACACCATATACAACGATGAACAAAGCCTTCTCTCATCTGAGGTCTCTGCATAGCAGGCTGTACATTCTGCTCCTTCTCTTCTAACCTAGTGAGCTTAAGCTTAAGCTCCTTCATACTCTTAATCAACTCATCAAGCGGTGAGTCTTCCTCTCTAGCAATTACCAAAGCGGGTTTAGTAGGCAACTGCTTGACAGGAATTATGAGAGGTGTTGCTTCACTTACCACCACCTTGTCCCTTCTTCTCTGTCTCTTGGTCAGCAAAGAAACAGCCTCTTCAACCTCCTTCCAATTAGTCTTCAATCCTCTCTCCTCACTCTTGTCTCCCAGCAACAGCTCAAGCTTCTCCTGAATAGTCACGTCCGCTGCTTGTAGGAAAAGCTCTGTCTTCTCCACCTCTAGTGTAAGCTTCTCTGTCCTAGAAAGCTGAGCATACTGACCATCAAACTCCCTTAACAACTCATTTACAGACAAACCTTTGTTAGACTTCACCATCCACTCCAAGAATGTTCTCTTGGTCACCCTCTCTGAATCTTCAGTATAGTACTCCTCCTTCAAAGCTCGCATAAAGCTCTCCCAACTCTGTCCTTGCTGCTGCTTGAGCTCTTTCACACGCCCACGAATCTCAAGCACAACAGCAAGTTCAAAGTTCTCCACCATCTCCTTCTCAGGTACCTTGTTCACCTCCATCTCCCTAGCATAGTATCGCACGTACTTGGAAATATCTGTCCCCTTGAACTGGTCCATCTGATGCACCACAGATTGCAACGCCTTGGTTGCTAATACCTCTTTCCTCTCTGTGCTCTGCTGCTGCTGCATAAACATGGAAAAAGCTTGGAACATCTTCATCGTAGCAGCATCCAACTGAACAGGTTGCTGAGCAGCAGCAGCACCTCCACTTGATAATCCTTGGTTGGCCATGATATCTGATCCTGCAACACTCTCAAGAAAACTCCCACCCTAGGTGGTTCACGTCGAGTTCACCAACAAGAGAGTATGTCAGAGTGTGATCCGTCTACTTAGGAAAGCGCCGGGCTTCTGGGTGTGGTTGTTTACTCAAGAGGTTGGCTTTCAGGTCACAATAGGGCTATAAACACTCACACAAACGTGTAAGATCTAGTAATATGCTCAAAAAGCAAAATTCAGGTCTAGCTGGCAGTAATAGGATCCGGCGGCGAACTTTGACACTCACGGAGAAGAAAACTATGAAGGTTTAGACTTCTAAACTTCCCCTACATGCAAATGAGGTACTACTGGACTCACAAACGAAGTTTCAGCCTGAGATCAAATTCTGACACAGAGATATGGACAGAAACGTTCGGAGTAAGAAAATTGCGGTAATTTCTGGTACCCAGCTGGCTATTTCAACCTAGAACAGAAGATTGGCTCGATCAAATTCAAATATTCTCACAGTATTTGAAGTCTACAGGGTGCTGAACCTCCCTGTGAAGTTGGGACTCCTGAATGTACACAGAACTCCAGATCTCCTCCTCTGAAGTAGCTGCTCTAGATTAAGAGCTTTCCAGACCCCTCCAGCTTCAGCGGCCGCCCTGAATTACTCAGTCACTCAATCGATGCGAAACTTTTTGGGAAATTGTAGCCCTGCTGGCAGAGAACACAACCTCGAAGTTTTGAAGCAATTTCCTCAAATCTGCTGCAAGTGACACTGAAAACCCTAAATCCAACAAAAGTGATTCAATTCTGGCACAATTCGAACTTCAATTGATCATAACTTTGTCTTTATTGACTCAAGATCGAAAATTTCACTGGAAGTGCTTGGCATGACGACCTCTCTCTCCCTGTGCTCTCAGATTTCGAAGATCCCTCACCAAATGCTCGAACTCCACTCTAGAGCTCTGTTTCTAAATTTAGAGTTTAACAAAAGACAAAAACAGACCAATGGGAGTTCATAGCTCCACTTGGTTGTCCTTTAGTACCCTAAACCACGTGGCAACTTAGTTTTACTCATAGGCTATCACGTCAAGCTCCCTAGAGTGCCAGCGTAAAACTTAAACTACTTAAAACGACACGCAGCCCCGAAAAATAACTTAAATCAGCTAGAAAGCGTGCATGGGCGACAAGTAAGTACAACCCATGAGCTCAAACCCCTATCAGCATGGAAACCCTAAGTTATGTACATTGAACGTCATAGACAAGTAAGAAGTCACTGGCACAAGCGCACAAATGCTTGAACAAGATAACTAGCATACTATCAGCCTACTAAGACTCAAAATAGTGTTAACACCATATGCAAAGGTGTCAAACATATACATAAAGGACTAGAAGTAATATGAGCTAACTTCTAAAACTACTAAACCTAAGCGTCGGAGTAGAAGTCAAGCATGTAGCCGCCAAGTAGCGCGACAACGGATGGCTCTATGGTGAGGGTCAAGGCCATCGTTACAGCCGCAGAGTCTTATGATGTATTGGTGGGAGGTGCTGTGTTGTACCCTATGGGGTTTGTGATCGACTATTGGACGGAGACAGCATCTTACAGAACAGGTTGGCAGTCCGGTGAGGGACGAGTGAGCCGCTTACCAGTGCGGTTCAGTGCTAGAGTTGGGACGACGGAGCCTACACCAGGGACGATGGCATCCGTTGCAGGGTTCAATTCGGTCATCACTTGGCCGGGCGAGTTGTTGGAGGGCAATGCCCATGCGGAGGATACTCCGGTCTTTGAGGAGGTGGAGGACATGCCTAGCATGTCTTCGTTAGTACCATCTGCCTTGGATGTTCCACTCTGGAGTTCGAGTGGAGAGTTGCAGCAGCAGGCTTGGAGTGAAGCCTTTGTACCACCAGTAGAGGAACAAATGGTTGTTCCTGCTACTGGTCCTGTGACCTTATCACCGTTGGATATGACTCCCATTGTGTGGCAGTATCCAGAGGAGGGTGTATGTGTGCTGGAGCTGTTTGGAGGGATCAGCACAGGTTTGGCTGCGGTATTGCAAGCAGGTATACAAGTACAGCGATACTTGTATGTGGAGAGAGATGAGATTGCGAGACGCATCTCATTGCGACATATGGCACGTTTGGTGCAGAGATATCCTGAGTTATTGCCCATATCAGCTGTTAGAGGATACCAGCAAGCATTACCGTCGGATATTTCACTGCTGGGGGAGCAGGATCTTACGTTGATGGGCACCATTCACTTGGTGATAGCCAGATGGCCATGTCAAGGTCACACGCGTGCTGAGAGAGGTCAGGGTTTACATGACCCGCGATCTAGGATGTTCTGGGAGATGTTACGGATCTTACGACATCTCCAGATGCATCAAGTGGATTCTCCAGCGTACATCTTGGAGAACGTTCCTTTGTTGGGTGATACTCGTACACAGATGATGACGAGTGTGTACCAAGTGCGGTCTTGGATTGGACCAGCAGTGTTGTTGGATGCAGCGAGAGTAGGATCTCGTGCACATCCTCCACGGTTGTGGTGGACGAACTTGTTATCGAGAGAGGTGCTTAAGCGAGCACACGATGGAGTGAGACGACCAGCACATCTCACGGTTGATAGCATCTTGGATGTAGGACGACGATCTCAAGTGGTGAGAGTCGTCGATAGGTCACTCATGACAGTGGTGAACCTAGTGGGACGGCCCATGGTACGTTACCCACTTTGGTAAGCTTTCCAGCGTCACATGCTTACAGAGATGGAGGACCTGGGCTTGTCTGGGATGCTCAATTACGGCAGTTGGTGGAGCCCAATGCCGATGAGAGAGAGCGAGCGATGGGTTTTGCTACGGGTACGACGGCAGTAACTTCGGTGTCGGAGGCTTCACGTCGTCAAGTATTGGATCAAGCAATGGACTTGAATTGCTTGACATGGATTGTTAACCTTGGATTGGCTGAGCAGCGTCGGATGCGATCGACGGGTGTTACTGCTCGAGCACTCTTGAGCTCTTTGTCAATCGGGTCGGTGGAGGCAAAGGCTGGGGGCGAGGCACGTGGAGTTCGTCATCTTGGAATCATGGGATGTCGTAGGAGAGAGTGTGGAGCTTGCAGCTAGAACTGCAGAAGCTTTTCGCACAGTAGCGGTGGAGATTGTTGGTGGTGAGCAGGAGGAAACTGCTCCAGAGGTTGCAAGATAGCAGTCAACGACTTCATCTTCTACCTCTAGCATGGTGGCAGAAGATACTTGGGAGTCGGAGATTGGACCCAAGCTTATAGGAGAGGAGAGACGAAGAGTCCAAAGATTCCTGAAGAGCTACAGGAATTGTTTTGCCTTCAGTATGAAGGATTTGGGTACCTTGAAGGGACCTGGTATACGGATCGACTTGTCTAATGACACGCTAATCTTTCGACGTCCTTACAGGTACAGTGACATGGAGAGAGCCTTGATCCAGAGTAGGACTCAAGACTTGTTGGAGGTTGGGTTGGTGAGGATGTCGCATGGAGAGTATGCATCTGCCACAGTTATGCCAGCCAAGAAGGATATGTATGGCAACTACACGGATAGACGGATGTGTGGAGACTACCGTCCTATCAATCGACAGACGAAGTCCGATAAGTATGCCATGCCGACACATGAGGAGATCTTTGATGCAGTGGGGCATGTGAAGGTCTTCAGTACTTTGGATCTTCGAGCAGGGTATCATCAGTTGCTAGTGAGAGAAGAAGATAAGTCCAAGACAGCATTCTGAGGAATTGACTCTCACGGCAAGGATTGTTTGTATCAGTGGCGGTTCTTATCATTTGGGTTGAAGAACGCCCCTGCTGAGTTCCAAAGGGTGATGGACAGAATCCTAGCAGGATTGGATTTTGTCAGATGTTATATTGACGACATCTTAGTCTATAGTGCTACAGTGGAGGAGCACGAGAGACACTTACGGGATGTGTTTGAGCGGTTGAGAGCTCATGGGTTGAAGTTACACCCTGGGAAGTGTAAGTTCTTCCAGGAGTTGGTAGAGTATCTGGGCCACACCATCTATCTAGGTGGATTGGGTGTTCAACAGATGAAGGTTGAGGCTATCGCACGTATCTCGCGTCCCACAGATGTGAGTCGAGTTCGAGCATTTGTTGATTTGGCGAACTTTTATCGTCGGTACGTGAAGGATTTTAGTGCAATTGCGAAGCCGTTGACCAAGCTGATGAAGGTGGACCAGGAGTGGCAGTGGGGAGATGAGCAGGAGCGAGCTTTTGTAGAGCTCAAGGATAGGTTGACATCTGCTCCCATCTTGAGGAGATCCGTTAGGGAGCGTCCTTTCCAACTGCAGTTGGGACTTGGAGCAGTGCTGACTCAGCATGATGATGAGAAAAAGGAGTTCGTGGTGGCGTATGCCAGTCGCTCTAACAATTCAACGGAGACGAGGTATAGTTCGTATGAGAGAGAGTGTTTGGCGGCAGTGTGGGCTGTTGCACACTTTCGATGTTATCTGTTTGGGAACCCCTTTACTCTCATCACTGATCACCAGCCGCTCAAGTGATTGATGGAGTCCGATAAGCTTACAGGGAAGCTTGCACGATGGGCTCTGATCTTACAGGAGTATGACTTCCAGGTAGTACATAGACCTGGAGTTGCAAACCTAGATGCCGATGGGTTGAGTCGCAACCCATGCACGAGTCAGCAGGATCAGACCGGGGCTCACTGGCATGACGAGGTTGATGAGGAGATAGTGCCAGGGTGGCATGCATCTGCCTTTCTTTGTGTGTTGGCCATGAACTCTAGTATGGAGGGCCAAGTTGTATCTTTCTCTGGTCAGAGAGTAGATGATGAGTCTCCAGATCCTGAGGGTGGAGATGGTGTTCTAGACCAGCGAGATATCCATGATGATGTGATCGTGATGGAGTATCTACGTACTGGTGTGGTAGTAAGCACAGTAAGTGCCAAGGAGCGAGATCGTGTCCTTCAACGAGCGAAGAGATTTCGACGAGAAGGACGACATGTACTTCGAGTGTGGGGTGATGGGAGGATACGGATAGTGCCACATTCATCCCAGAGAGCACAGTTAGTGCGACATGCCCATGAGGAGTTGGGACATTTTGGAGTGAAGCGTACGCATAGCTTACTCCAAGGACAGTATCGGTGGCGTGGTATGCACGTCGATGTGCAACAGTTTGTCGCACGATGTGTGGTTTGTGATCGAGTACGAGCATCGTTTAATGCTCCTACTCCACAGTTACACCCCTTACCGATTATGGGGTTGGGTTACCGTTGGAGTTTGGATTTTGCGGGACCCTTATCGTTGACCGTACGTCATCACCGGTATGTGTTGGTGATGATGGAGCACTTCTCCAAGTGGATTGAGTTGGTGGCATTACTAGACAAGGCGAGTGAAGGGACGGCGTACGCGTTCTTAGATCGAGTATTGAGTCGTTTTGGAGCACCAGCTGAAGTGCTGACAGACCAAGGTACAGAGTTCCTTGATGAGTTTCAGGCCTTGTGTGATCAGGCCCTGATTGATCATCGGACTACATCTCGAGATCATCCTGAGGCGGATGGTTTGGCGGAGAGGGTAGTTCAGACGGTGAAGAGAGGATTGCGCAAGTATGGCTTGCAAAAGGGTCACTTGGGAGACTGAGATGTGCAGTTACCATGGTTGGCTATGGGCTACCGTTTCAGCCGACAAGCGTCTTTGGCTTCCTTCTCACCGTATTTTCTATTGTATGGCCGAGATCCAGATCTACCTTCGGCCATTCGTCGTGATTCTGTTGAGGTGCTGGACCTTGATGACCCGGATATGTGGGTGAGAGCATGTTCTCAACAAGCAGAGACATTTCAGAGAGTTATGCCTATGGCTTTTGAGAACCTAGCGATTGCTCAGCATAGAGACACGTTGCGATATGCGACTATCCGAGGAGGAGGTTATCGGCCGTCGATTCGTAGGTTTCATCCTGACGATTATATCTATCTACAGCAGACTGCACCGACGACGTTGGACGTGACCGCAAGGCGCACTATTTTACGAGTGCGTGAGGTGTTACCTTCTGGAGTACTCATGTTAGAGGGCCGTGATGGTGTTGTGTGGAAGGACCATGTGCGTAATTGCGCGCCATGTCATCTTCCCAACATTGATGGTACCGTTGACCCAAGCTTAGCAGTTGTACGCGCGGTGTCATAGGGCGTGAAATATGGTCTGGGAATACACGGGGTATCTGGCTGTAGAGAGATACAACTGGATCTTTGACCTAACCGATGAAAACTTATGCTCTCAATATCTAATCTATCAGTGTTTTTTTGTAGGTTACTAGCGAGCTAACTTGACCCAAGTGTAGCACATGTGCATCACACAAATGACTCAGAGCTCGATTCCACTCTAGATAAAGGCAAGGCTCATACACGGTACGTGTCTGCTTTAGATCCCAAGCACTCTTCATACAATCTCTCATCCACATCCGCTTCACTACTTCTTCTCGACAAACTACCTAATTGTAGACTCTGACCTTCTATTGTTCGCTGATACGAGTTTGCTCAGGAAGATGTCCACAGCAAGGACCGCCTACTACACAAGCTTCCCAATGATACAAGACATATCAGCAGCAAAACAGCTAGAAACTCGGGGCGTGATACCGAGGATAACGGTACCTCAGCTTCAGCAAGACGTGGCACCTCCACTGAGCGTGATCGCCGTACCAATCTCACAATACAGCCTCCTTGTCATCCACACGACACCTCCAAGAAGCACACCTCCCATCTTCAAGTCGTTTTTGTTCAACTCCAACCAAGAGATTTCAGCAAAATCTCTCTACGTCTTTCTCGCCTCGTTGTAAACTAAACTTTGACACTCTCGTGCCTTCACCTCGATTATCCAATCAGGCTCAAACTCCACAAGACATCCCCTCTGACCCTTCTCTACTACTGTATGAAATTTCAGTCTCAGATCTGACCCCCAACTGTCCGCGATGAATCAAGCCACCCGCCTGTGCTAACTTCTGAGCTTTACAGATCTCGATGACCAAAATCCTAGATCTCCACACATTCTCTTACCCAATTGAACTGAAATTTCACATGTGACTAGCTGATAGGGCACACTCTCATCCTGGAAAGTTTCACTCAGAGATCCAATCCCATGTGCACGGAGCAACTCAAGCTTTGAATCCAAAGAAAGCGGGTTTTCTCATACCTCTCAACTGTAACAGCCAACTTCAATTGATCATTTCAGGAGCAAATCCAACCCAAATGTAGGATTTTTTTACATCAATACAACCAGCACGGAGTGAACTACTCGATCCCCTTGACAGCTCCTAAAGATCACCTCTCAAACTCCCGGATCACTCCAAAACATGGCTCGGGGTACCGATTTGACCCCCCTGACTTTCAACGTCCATCACTCTCTCCTCAGAATTCCAAATCGCCTGATCTTTGTCTCTAGAGTGTAGCCCGTCTCGAGAGCTTTCCAACAAGCCCACTCACTCCTCAAATGACCCTCGGGAAGACCTCCAAAACCCTAAAGCCGTCTGCCGACCTGGAATGGCGTTGATTGGTCGAAAATAGACCAATAAGAAACAGATCTGGAAACCTCTTTTGTCCTCTACTTGGTACCCTAGAACAACTATAATCTAGCTACCCTCTCATGCCTTCAAGTCATTGGCCCCAACCTTAGTTAATTACTCTCGTCAAACTATAGAGATCTTACTTAACACTTAAGATTCAGTACAAGGTCAAGATGACGACCTGGAACCGATTTACAATGAAAGGTACTACAAAAGGAAATGGAGAAGCCATCACTTGATTACAGTACTCCTCCCCAAAGTTCCTTGCGATCCACGCACGATGATTGATCTTCCGCCGACAGTGACACCGAACATCCACCCAGACGTTGAAAGGGATGTTGGCTGGATAATTCAAGTCCATTGGCCCTCGTCAAAGTAAGATGTACACTGTCAAGTCCCAGTCCTCTCCATACGTGACGATTGGTAAGATCACCGGAGTAGGCGAGTCCATCATCCTCCCCATGAACTCTTCTCCAAAGTAGGCGACGAACCACTGTCGAAAGTGATCGCGGTGGATCAAGTGAAGCTTGATATGAAACGGGTTCGGAAATGGCAGATTTGGAACTCGATTCAGTCCTCCATCCATGAATACAACTCCTGCCGCTCCTTCTTATCACGTAAGACACTAAGACACACTCATGAAAACTACCCCTCCAGAAGAATACCTCACAAACCCCCAACCCACTATCTTATACCTATGTTTGACAATAAGAGCCATTCACGCGAACGTTCACGGATCATTGAGTCAGCACATCTTGTTATCGTGTGATCTCACATCCAGATCTCTGTGAACGTGACATCTAATACCCTCTCATGCAAACTACACAAAAGGTTTACCGAACACAAAGAAAGCACAACACCCGTTCCACACTGAATTCACATGTGGGACGTCTCACAACACGACAGCGGGCTTGAGGTGTATGTTGTGTGGATCTGCTGGTGGAGCAGCCCGTATGTTGGTGTGTGATGGTTGTTCGAGAGGTTGGCACATGTCATGTTTGACTCCACCTCTCAGTGTAGTTCCTACTAGACGGTGGGTTTGTCCTCGATGTATATAGCGGAGATAGTCGATTAGATCTTTGCGTGGTATGGATTGCAGACAGGCGACTAACGATGGGGCGATGTAGCACCCGGCCTCCTGATCCTTGCACCCATGAAGGTGTGTATCACGTAGTTGGGATATGGAGCTATCTGGAGTTAGAGGGACCTAACCGCCAGTTAGGGAGGCGATTGTGATACACTTGTGTATGTGTATGACATCGTCCATGTGTTATGTGTATGTGTGGTGTATCTCTGACAGTGATGTATGTTGTGTAGCGATGTGTATGCGCACGACAGCTGTCACGTCAGTTTGGGCACCTCGGCTAGGTTGACCGAGTGCGAAGTGACGCATCCCGGTAAGGTCGTTAGTGCCGTTAAGGCGAGTTGGTGGGAGAGCCCACTAAGGGTAAACTTCGCAGGTAGGGCTTGGAGGCCTTAGTTCTTTGAGTTGAGCCTTCAAGCTCCAGGCTATGGTGGATAGTCTAGTTGAGTGTAACCCGGATTCTCTTCGCGTTTAGAGTGGGTGTGGCTTGACCATTTGTGAGTAATCAGTGTTGTAGTGTTGGAGATGGTAATTTCTCAATGCAGATTATTGTGGTACACTTGTGTATGTGTATGACATCGTCCATGTGTTATGTGTATGTGTGGTGTATCTCTGACAGCGATGTATGTTGTGTAGCGATGTGTATGCGCACGACAGTGATCGCAAAATGGTCACTATCTCGTATTTTGCTTCGCCTTGCACGACATCAGGTTGAGGCATGAGAACTTATTTGCACTCAGGTCTTAAATCATTCTTGAAGTGTTTCTTCAGTAAGAAAACATGAAAAGTCGGATGCAACTGTCACTCAAGAGGAAGGTCAAAAGTATAGATATCTTCATGCGGATTTTTGACAATGACAAAAGGTCCCGCAAAACTTTGATGAGAACTTCGTCGATATTTCTTCTAGAAGTGAACGTACTCAACCATACTTCTTCGTCCACTTGAAACTTCACTTGCCGTCGATGTTTGTTTACTTATTTCGTGTAACGTTGATGTGCCTTCTCGAGGTTCTTCTTCACTTGTTCCTCGCGTCGCTGCATTTTCATCACCAACTCTTCAGCTGATGTTTGTCGTGTTCTTGGTCGTGCCGATGTAGAACTCCCTGCAAGAGTCAAGTCAAGAGGTCCTTCTTGCTCACGTCCGTAAGCCAGCAAGAAGGATGATTCGTCTATTGCTGAATGCTTCATAGAGTTGTAGCAATACTCAGCAAGACTGAGCCACTCTGCCAAATCACTTTGGTCTGTGCTCACATAGTTCCTCAAGTATGGATTCAGAACTAAGTTAACTCGTTCGTCTGTCCATTTGTTTCGAGATGAAAAGTGATATGAATTTTAACTTAGTCCCCAACTTTTGAAACAAGTGTTTCCAAAAGACACTTATGAACTTAGAGTCTAGGTCTGAAATAATTCTTTGAGATAATCCATGTGAACGCTATCGTTTCGGATATTGCGTGAAGGATGTCTAGGAAAACTTGAGGTTCCTGGCTGTGGAGATACTGTGTGCTTAACAAAGACAAGACAGAGAAAAACAACCACGAAAACGAGTGTTGCAATGTATTCCAACTCCAAATGTATGTACACTGCGGGATCTTTCTCCTAATAGCACAAAACTGAAAAACAGACCAGAGCGGTCGGTAACCTGCTTCAAAGCCCCTAAAACAAATCCCTGAATCACAACCCTGAACCAAAACCACTGAAGCGTAGCTCAAAGCAAGAGAAACTTCCCTTTGCTAACAAATAGAGCTGCACCAGTATCACACGATTGAAACTCAAGTCCAAACCACATCCATGTACAAGCTCTTAGCCAAAGCTAGCTACCACAAGCTGTACATAACCAACCGGAACTCTAACAAACTCAAAAGGACGAAACCTGTAGCAAAGAAACCGAAAAAGGCCTATCTGAGAACTTCCTCCTTTCATCGAACGGTCTTCAGATGTCGATAGGGTCTCTATCCCTGACTCCATTGACCTCACGAACTATCAGATCCGACTCCCGACACTCGAGATATCGTCGGTTTTTGGTCGCATGTGATCGAACTTTCAAAAACTCGTCCCTACGGTTTAAAACCACACACACCGCTCAAACGGATAGCTTGATTGATATCTGTCTTCTCTAGCAGGTAGATCTAGTTATCATGAACCCAAAGAGACTCCAAACAAGCCGTTTGGAGTTCTCTTTACAAAACCACGCAAGAAATTTGGTCGCAGGTTGCAAAAACTGACGTAAATGAACTCCCTGCGGCTCAAACTCGCTCACCACCTCACCCAAACCAACAATCCAATCCATGTACTGTCTTCTCTTATGCGTAGATGAAGACTCCCTGGTCGCGCAGGCACCAAGAACAAAGAGCTTGGCTCACCAATCACGAAGAACAACCCAATTTCAGATCGCAAGCGATGAAAAATTTGACGCAAACGCTTCCCTACGAGCCAATTTCACTCAGAATTCCTAAACCGCCTGATGAAACTTGGTATCGTCCTCAATTTCCTAAAGAACTCGTTGTTTTGATCCTGATGGATCCAAGTTTGGACTCCGGAACGGTCCGAACGGTCCAACTCTCCTTCACAAATCACTGAAGCTCTCAAAATTCTCTCTCTGCGTCTCAAAATCTCTCAGTACATACACCCCGATCCGTCTCTTCCAGAACCGTCTTAACCCACACGTAGCCTGCACAAATCTGAACCCAATGACACCTTGCGCGCGTGTATTGGACTTCCCAATTCTCCAAAACGTCCATCGACAAGTCGCAGAAACAAGCTGGCTCCTTAAGCTGTCTCCTTACGTCAATCTCTGTACGTACCAGCTCTCTTCAATAATGAGGAAGCAGGCCCCTTACGTCTTTAATATAACGCCTGGGGCTACAAATACCCAGCCAGCAAGTAAACTAGAGCCTAGCTTGATTTTCTCTTCTTCTGAGTCGCATAACTTCTCCAGTAGGTGTCTAAATGAAATAGACAAGATGCCCGGAAAGCTGACAACAAGCTCTACCCATCTATGTGATGAAAGTGAAGATCTGAAGTTGTGTCAAAAGCTCGTAAGCTGGGACCTAGCTTGTCTTTCTCATGAGTGTCTTTGGAGCGACAAGCATCGAAGTCTGAATTTCAGATAGGACCCGTTCCACGACACGACAACGCCACGAAGTATCTAAAAACAACCCAGAAGTCGTAAACGCTGTTGCGGTGTTCAAGGTCGAGGTAAACTTCACTAGTTTGTTAAATCGGTCAACTATCACAAAGATTACATTATATCCATTTGAGTCAGACAGAGACGTAATGAAGTCCATGCTGATACTTTCCGAAGGTCTGGTTAGAATCGACAAAGGATGAAGCAACCCCTATTTCTTCTCATAAGAAACTCGTTCGCCTGACATGTTACGCATGTTTTCACAAAATGAGTGACATCGTCTCATGTGGGGTCAATAAAAATTTTAAGCTATCACTACTAAAGTGGACTTTTCTCTTTTATGGTTTGATAATGACACATCATGACATTCTTTGAGCAACTTAGTCCTAAGTTTTCCTTGTCCCACATAAACCCGAGTTTGCTTGAACATGAGTAATTCATGTCTCAGCTACTGGTTCTGCAACTTCACTCCTTGCTTGAGATGTTCAATATACTCCTTCGCTTGGTCATCGTCCATGTAATCTTCATGTATTCGCCTCTCTAAGTCTGACTCCTTAGGATACATAGCTCGCAAAATCTAGGTTGACGATGAAATTCCTCCTTGCGACTCAAGACGTCAGGAACCACATTGTCTTTTTCCGCTTTGTGGATTAATTTCACATTCATGAACGCCAAGGTATCATGCCACCGTAGTTGCTTTGATGTCTTCCGATCTTGTGTCTCAAAATACTTGAGCGAAATATTATCGGTATACATTTGGATTTGTGAAGTCTCAAGCAATGACGTCATCTCCTCAAGCAATGAACCACCATAGATAGTTTCTTCTCGTGTGTCGACCATCGACTCTCCGTCCCAAATAATTTCTTGCTTTTGTACGCTACAAGTTTTCCATCCTGCACCAACACTCCGCCAATCACATAGTTGCTCGTGTCCGTGTGCACCTCGAATGGTTTGTCAAACTCTAGCAGCTTAAAAAATGACACCTTTGACAAAATGGATTTCATCGTCTAGAACGCATCATCCACCTTCTTGGTCCAACTTACATATGCGTCTTTTCTCGTCGAGTCCGTCAACCGCTTTGTGATCTTTGAAAACCCCTTCACATATTTCTGGTAGAACTACGTCAATCCTAAGAATTGTTGCATCTCCTTCATTGTAGTCGAAGGCTCTCAAGTCACAGGAGGCTGACGAAGAGGTTGCTCAAGATTCAGAGAATAGTTACACTGTACATGGAAATCTGGTTTGATGACTTTCAATTCTGATGATTGGAGTGAGTTCACGCCAGTAGAAGATTTGACTGAGAAGAGTAGGAGGCGGATGGAGAAGTATGTAGCAAATCTGCACTTTACAGGAGTTCTGAAGGAAGGTGAGATGATTTTTGGTGTCTACGAGGAGTTTGTAGGTGTACAGTCTTTTGTTCGTTGGCTGGATGATGTAGATAAGTTGATGGAGCAGATGGGAGGAAGGGTGGTGATCCTCATCCACTCTCGTAAAGTCTATGAGGAGGTTGTCTCGTGCTTACAATCTCGTCCTCATCCGAGACTGGAGAGTGGATGGAAGGATGCAATCTGCTGGTGTGGCTCTCGTGAAGAAGCAGATGTTCACACCAAATACAACACTGTAGTGAAGAAGGTGAAACCAATGGCGACCCAGTTACCTATTGATTCACAACAGCAGATGGAGTTAGCGGCCACTGAGCCTGTACTGAGAAATCCTAAACAGATAGGACACGAGTTTACTCAAGAGACACTCAAGCAGCTCTAGATAGGAGGGGGTGGCTTCTTGATTGAAGTGGAGAAACGAGCTTTTGAGCAGATGATAGTTAGCCATGATAAGGCATTTTCTTTCTCAGCTGGAGAGATTGGTTGTGTGGATCCTAGTGTGATAGCTCCGATGGTTATCTTCATTGTTCCTCACGTACCTTGGGACTTGAAGCCAATTTCAATCCCTCGTGCCTTGCTACCGAAGGTGATTGAGTTACTGAAGGAGAGGATGCGGATGGGTATTCTTGAACCATCTATGGCTCCGTACTCTAGCCGATGGTTCACAGTACCTAAGAAGACAGGAGCTTTACGTTTCATCCAAGACTTACAGCCTGCCAACAACATCACGATTCGAAACGTTGGAACAGAACCTGTGGTTGATGAAGTAGCTGAGGCATTTGCTGAAAGATCGATCTATTATATTGGAGATCTGTTTTCAGGTTACGATCAGTTTCAGCTTGCTTTGGAGAGTAGAGACTTGACTATCATGCGTACACCTTTGAGGTTGATGCGGATGTGTACTCTTCCTCAGGGTACGACAAACTCAATAGCTCATATGCAAAACGCGATGCATAAAGTGTTACGGGAGTTTGTATCTGAGGTCACTATCCCATTTCTGGATGATATTCTCATGAAAGGTTGTCTGGCGGAGGACAAAGACGAAGCTGTGACTTCTGTGGTTGCAGAAAGTTCGTTACAGACCACATTCGAGATGTGGAAAAGATTCTGATGCGCTTGGAAGAAGTACACCTCACTCTGTCAGGTATCAAATCTCATTTTGGAATGTCAGAGATTGTGGTGGTTGGTCACTTATGCGGTACTTTTGGGAGACGACCGAACCTAGAGAAGGTAGATGGTATAGCAAGGATAGCAGACTGTACCAATATCATTGAGGTTCGATGATTCTTAGGAGCTTGTGTTTTCTTTCGTGTGAGTATTCCTCATTATGCACACATTGCCGAGCCTCTGTATGCACTTCTGAGAAAAAAGAAGAGGTTTACTTGGCGGCGAGAACATCATGAGACGATGGAGCAGTTGAAAGAGATTCTGAAGTCTCCTCTTATACTAAGGAGACTTAACTACGAGAACGGAAGACCTATCATACTGACTGTTGATACAAGTCCAAAGGTGATTGGGTAAGCAGTTGGAGCGAAGGGAGGAGGATCTTGTTGAGGCGCAAGGGGAGCTGCACCTAGGTGACTGCACTAGTACAGGAGTCGACGGAGGCGTCCCGCATTCACGGTACGTTTTAAGAGACATCTAGTGTCTCGTCCCTAGACAACTTGGTGTCTCATATTTCCTCGGAGGGGCCAGCCTACTCCAAGCCGGATGTGAGTCTGAAGAGATTTGATCTAGAGACCTCCTCCCTACAAGTTTCTCAGCTACACCACGGAAGCTGATCTCACAACTGGTTTTAGAGACCAGTTTCTGAGCTAATATGTTAACAAAGTGCGGTATTTCATCTTTCCTTTGTTAACACAAAGTGCCTTAACTTTTTTTAGACATGCTCTTTTTGCACATTTTGAAATGCAAACAAATACTACATACTACAATATACATGAATAAAATCTAAAACATATTTTTCGAACTCGCTCAGATTTACGGTAAATTCCCCGGTATCAAAAATCTTGTAAAAGAACTCCAAGTAACTTTTCACTTGCAACTCCGTTTGCAACTTTTGAACATACCATGGTGATCAACGCGACGAGACCTACGCCGTGGTATTTTCAGATTTTCGAATGCTCACTTCTTCCAAAGTCGACTTCTCTGAGATCTTAATTTCACTCAGAGAGACTAACTTCTAACTGAGAGGCGAATTATTCACTATGTGAAATGATTCACATCACGACAGCGTGTATTGGACTTCTCAAATCCTCAAACCGTCCACCGACAGGTCGCAGAAACAAGCTAGTCCTTTAAGCTGCCCCTTATGTCAATCTCTGTACGTACAAGATTTCTTCAATAATGAGGAAGCAGACCCCTTGCGTCCTTAGTATAGCACCCCGAGCTGCAAATACCCAGTCAGCAAGTAAACTAAGGTCTAGCTTGATTTTCCCATCTTCCGAATCACGTAACTTCTCCACTAGACGTCCAAATGAAGTAGACAAAAGTGCCCATGGGAAGCTGACAGGGAGCTCTACCCATCGATGTAATGAAAGTGAAAATCCGAAATCGTGCCAAAAGCCCGTAAGCAGGGGTCTAGCTTGTTTTATCCATCTTTTGAGTCTTGTAACTTCTCCACTAGGCGTCCAAACGAAGTAGACGAAGTGCTTATGGAGTGCTGACAAAAAGCTCTATCCACTGATGCGATGAAAGTGGAGATCCGAAATTGTGCCAAAAGCTCATAAGCTAAGGCCTAGCTTGTTTTTCTCATGAGCCTATACAGCAGATGAAGCGCCTAAAGGATTGTCTTTGGAGCGACAAGCATTGAAGTCTGAATTTCAAATAGGAGCCGATCCACGACACAACATCCACCCCCTCTAAACATGTGCATCCTCCGATATGCACCAGAGATACCAACCAAGGAGTGGACCGGCACGCACCTCGTCATATCATCTTACTTCCCATCGTAGTCAACCTCATCTTCAAGATCTTCTACATAATCCTCATCATCAAACTGAAACTCTGTCAAGATATCTGCTAGATCGACCTCCTCATCTCTCTTTTTGAAAATCTTGACACGTTTACTTGCCATTGGTATCTTCAAGCTCGTTCTGTCCAACTCTTGCAAGACGTAAGTTGCGTTGTCATGAACCTTTTTCACCACATACGGACCAAACCATCGCTTGGAAAACTTCCGGAGTGATGGTCTAGACTGTTGTAATAGACTAACATCCAATCACCTTCCTTGATTTCTCTAGGTCTCAAACGATGTCGTTGATCAAATCTGACCTTGTTCTTCAACCGTGCTTCTCGCAGCCTATCCTATCCTCATGTGCATCTAACTCTCTTCGATCTACAGTGATCTTTCCCACACATCCATATCGACAAACAACCTCTTCCAAGAGAAATCTACATACTTCTTTAATTGTCTTTGTCCGAAGCACCATACCCTCAACTTGCTTTGAAAGATGTTCTCTAGCAAGTACCAAGTATCTCATCTGCAACAACCCAACTGACATAGTCACCAAGTCTACAACCCACTTGAAGTGGATTGCCAATGTCGAATGTAATCCATCTCGATGTCCGATGTTCGAGTACATCTGACATGTCAAACAAGACTCCACAAAAGATACAACATCCCATGTACATGTTTTTTCACCAATATTGCTCTTTCATCTTCGTAAAAGTGATCTAAATCCCTCGATGTCAAGCCCAAAGATTCTCATGAAATGGCTTGAGCAACTTCTGCTGATCTTCTTTGTCGCAAATCACTCGCAATGGTATCTCACCTTTATGCTTCGATCGCTTCCAAAAAAACTCATCCTGCAACATGAAGTTGTAGACCTTCCTTCGAACTCTCCGAAACCTCTCATCCGTCCAACATGTCTGCTTAGCCATTGTACTAAGATACCCTCGATGTCAAGCAAATCATCATCATACAATCCTTCAACAAATAACTCATCTTTCCTTCTTGTATGTGCAATCGAATAGAACTCTGCACCCACATCGTCAATGTCTTCAACCATCTCATCCTCCTCATCATATCGAGCTCGAGATAACATATCTGTCATCGGATTATCCTTCCCTATGATATGTCTAAACTCCGGGTTCAACGACTTGATATATGCTATCCATCGTAACATCGCAATATCAGGAGTTGAACAATTCATGATCATCCGTAACAACGGCAAGCAATCAATTTCAACCACCACTACTGCTCCAATCAAATACTCTTTCTCAGTTTTCAAGACTGAGACAATATCTCATAGTTCTCTCTTCACTTGCGGATAAGCACGTTTTCGAGCACTTAACACCTTCGCTCCGAACCTAACCGCAAACTTGTCTCCATCCTCATCATCCTGTCCTACTGCCCATCCGATTGCAACCGGACTTGTATCTACAATAAGAACCACCGGCCTGGCACCCTTGTAATCAATCCTTCCCAAAATTGGAGGAGATGATAGTAAAGATTTTAGCTTTCGCACCGCATCAATATGCTCTTCCTCCCATATGAACTTATGATCCTTACACAACAACCTATATAATGGATCCGCCACATGCGCATAATAAAGAATCCAAATGTGATAGAATACACAAGCACCCAAAAATCTTCTTATTTTTATCAACGAGTTGCAAACCTCTTTCATCCTCCCAATTGCATCCATTCGGGTCTGGTTTCCGACCAAATGATCCACACAAATGATCAACGATCAAAACTTCTCTAACCCCAAATGTAGACTTCGCACCTGATAGCGTGAGATGAACTTCCTCAAGTCGAGATAAGATCTTCTCACAATCTACTATGTGATCGATTACATATCGCCGACGCCCTTTCTGATCTAATGCTTCATCCTTCTCATCCTCTACACATCCTTTGATGGAGATGCCATCCAAGAACGACATCGTCTTTTCAAAGATGAAGTTCTTCAGAACTCGATTCATCTCATTCATCACCTACCGAGTTGATAGCTCTTTGTGATAAAGTACACATTCTAGCCAACCCCAAAGGTGTCATCATTGTTGTGAAGCTTCTGCTCTCCTCCGCTAGTTGAAACTGATTATACCTCGAGTAAAGATCTCTCATTGAGTAAATTGCTCTTCTTGCAAACGCTTCAACAAACTCATCCACAATCGGTCCCACCCAGCATTTCTGATTGTTACTGCGTTCATCGATTGCATGTCTTGGATGAACCGCAGCTCAATGCCGTCGTCCAATACAAGACACGGACGAACGAACGAATCTCCGACAACGGCCTTACGGAGAGAACTCTGCAAGGAGAACCTTGATTGTGATGCAGTTCGAAACTGTGATCGTGACTGCAATTCGGACCTTGCAGTTGAGGCCGTGATCATGATTACAGTTCGAAGCTCGATGACTGCGATAATAAGCGGAAAATCCGGTTACAGACTTTTCGACCAACCACGAATCTGGATCTCATCATTAATCAATTCGCACATATAAACCCGTAATTAACGGAACTGTGCCACAGCTGCGGGATTGATACCAAACAATCCCATAGCTCTACCCCACATGCTTAATAGTTTATTCTTGTAGCAGCAAGACTATAGCGTTCAAAGAGGACAAGCCTTCTCTGCCACGACCAAACAAGTTCTCTACTGTACTGTCAAGTATATCCAGAGGTCGTCTTTAGACTATATCATTCACGATTTGCGAATTTAGGTTCCGCGCACCACTGCACCCTAGCAGTATAAGTGAGAATCTCAGTGAGAAGTTGCCTCAGCTACCGGCGGGCCTTTCTTTCAGGCGTCATGACGAGAAAACGAAGATATTCGTGGAATATGGAAGAAGAAATACAAACTTCAGTTAGCACCTTACAGCTCTCGCATGGTGCCATAAAACAAGACTTCCCCAAAAACATAAGAGACTAACTTGTACAGAAAAAGTGGACTTCACTCTTTCGAACTAAACTTCCAACCTTCTTTCTGTAACAAAGACCAGCCATTTTGACTGAGACTTCGTGGTCTTCTTTGTTGAAAACACAATGAGTGGAACTGACATAAAAGTCTTTCAACTTCCACGAAAATCCAGTGATGATGAAAAGCGCAAGCGATAAGGCATGCAACGAAGTACGTATAACTGAAGCACAACCAGCTAGAAGATGTCCAACAAAACCTACCCTAATTTAATCTTAAATCGAACTTTTGACGAAACCTTGGCCAAGCTAATTATAACGACTCGAACTCCAACCACTAACATCATCATTACGTGGGTAAAACTTTTCCAAACGTCCTCAGGAGCAAGAGAACTCTTATTTACGGGAAGGTGAACACAAGCTCAGGAGATTGAACTGCAACTGAGACCTAAATCTTACAAGGTTTTGACTTGCACATCTGATTCACTTCAGGACGAACTACTGTCGTACAGTGGAAACAGACTCAACAAGCCTTCGTACTCTGGAGAAGAAAGTGGAACACTGGCCTCACGTTTAGGTTTTTGACCTGCATCGAATTGACCTCAAAAGGGTTCGTTAATTACCTGATACGCATTCTTGATCGGCTGATTTGACTCAAGGATGGATGTTGAGCATATGTTCGAGGAAACACTCATTTCTAATAAACAGCTTAACTTGACTACTTATCTACTGACGTAGTGTGAACCAGGGACTAAGGCTACCTACACCAACTCCTTCTGCGCATCAAGATCACCTGCGTGATCCTGCTAGACATTTTGAGACCGTATAGAGTGCACTGAGAATAGATGGACCGACAGTGCAGGGAACCTAGTGCACCTAGTAACAAAGTAAGGTTAAGGATCGTACTGTTAAGGATGTGCTGCGACAACAATATTCTCTAAAACAGTGTTAAGCGTCGGACGTCGACGCTAGAAGGGCACTCTGAGTTAAACAGGGCTTGAGTTCACCGAACACTTGAGACACAGCCAAACCCGGATCTTCTGTAGAAAAGTGAAGGTTGCTCGTGGTTACTTAAGCCACCTGGCCTCGCTGAGAAAACTATAGTCCTCAACTTCTCAATCTCTGAGCGATTGTGGTCTTCCAGTCCGATCTTCTTGCATTTGGTCAGAGACAGGCTCTTTCTACACGAAGTATTACCGTCAGGCCATTGATCTGGCATCCCCTCTACAGCTTGTTACGTGTCACCTGTTACAGTCTCCCACCTTCTGGCTGGAAGTGGCTTCAAAGAGCCAAAGCAAGAACCTCCAACCTTGTGGTTCAACCTTCGTATCATCGTATGTGAAGTGCCAGAACAGATGTATAGACTGTTTGAATCCACAGATATTCGGAATTTCACAGGACAAACGAGCCAGGTAGTAGCCGTGCCACTGAACTGGCTACTCGCAGCATTCTACGTGGAAAATAATCCTGCTACCTGCTAAACCCTGTATCATTCATCAGCATCCTGGTCATGATAAGGAGATACAAGACGTCAAGAAACAGAAAGCAAGCACAGCAGCCAAAGTTAAAACACAGGTTCTAGGTCTCTTCACAAACAAGAAGAATCAGCCGTCTTGTCCCTTCTCTTCTCGGAATATGATCTGTGATAAGTTGGACATTTCAAGGAACTCAAACCAAGAGTTTCAATTGCTCGCTAACAGTAAAACCTGGATAATAAAGTTCCTAACACCTCTAGGTCTATATGCTGAGTAGAGGCCGTATCTATAGATCAGCTCCATTCAATCTGATGAACTACGAGTATGGGATGAAAGTTGGTTTATACAAGTTGCTTCCAAAATCCATTGATCTTTATTTGATCAGGTAACGCAACACACGATGACTCTTTGGCTAAAATATGTCTAACATGCAGTTGATGGGGAGCGACAACGTACGGAAAGACCTTGACAAAGTCCTCTCATCATGTACACATACACAAAGAGAAGAGAAGATGAATTGGATCTCTACGCTAGCAACACTGGGGACAAACTGCCTACAAGCTCCAACAGATGGAACTGCACCTATTAACACGTTTGTGCCTCTCATAATCTCCAGAACATGGAAGGTGAGAGACATTCCACTGCGGAGTTGGGCGTCCAATGCTAGGACAGGCTTAGAACCAAGACTTGCAGCAATATCTGAAGATGACTAATATTCCTCTCCACCCATGTAAATGACAAAAGTGAGACACAGAAATTCCTAGTTACGCGACGGAAGTTTCTCCTAAAACGTTAACGCTGTTCATAACGAAATAACCGTACTAAACACAAGAGACACACATTTCAGGTTCCATCTTGACCAATCTTTGTGTGTCTCTACTCCAACGAACCGACACCACTAAACTTGAACTGTATAATGTAGAGCAAAAGGAGATTTTAGTGCCATCCGGAGATTGCTGGAAGGCAGAGAAATCACAAATGCACACCAAGGATACAGACACAGAGGGCACGGTGTTGTGTGTAATATGACTGATAAGTATACCTTAAGTGTATGACTACATTCTGCTAATGAAGTTGTCAACGCCACAAAGGGGGGCCCATTCCAAGATTGAGTAGTGGTTGTTATGTATATCCTTCTCTGCATCTTTCCTTCAGCGTACATAGGTGGCAAACCTCATTTGCAACCAAAACGAAACGTGTCAGATAAACAAAAATAAAAGACCTAGAAATACTTCCGGATTTGACAGAAAATATCTTCGCCGCGATACCTTTCACACGAAAAAGCCACACATACGAGAAGAACCGAAGGACCGACGCAAGCAGGACAATGATGTTCGAAGTCGTCACTTGCAAAAGCAGGTGAGAGAGATAAGACACTTTTTACATTTCGTATTCCTTGACCGATAACAGGACTGCAAAGACAGCTTATTCCAGGCTAGAAACCAGTAATTCTGCCGACACCCCAGGCATAACTCGGGCGTACTTGTATCTGAGAGACTTACAGCTGTCAGATTACTAAGAGCTGACACCAAACACTCGTATGCGCTGCTGAATGTGTGTTCGACACGAAGGACAATCCCTCATGCCTTGCTTCTCATGCAATTCATTGCACTTGACACAAACCACTTGATGAGCACAAGGAAGGAAAACCACCGACATCTCTTCACACATGCACATAACACATTCTCTGTCCCTTCGCACATCCCTGCGCGCCATACCCTCTGTCATTTCTTGCAATTCGAGCAATTCACGATGCAGCCGAATATTTGTCTCTTTGAGACTCTGCATGTTGCTTAATTCCATCATGTGTGGAGTAACTGCTACTCCTGGACCCCACCGGGAGGTCGCCAATTGCGCAGCTTCGGCTGTGGTTCTCAACTGCCCGATCTCACATTCCAAACGTTGCATGTCATCCCTGTGTCTCTGGTAATTAGACTCTGCCTTTCGCCGCAGAGATTCTTCTCTCCTCTTTGCAGCAGTCTCAGCCTGCTCCTTGGCTCGTCTTTCGTTGTCGGCACGAAGCATGGCTTCTTCCTTGGCCTTTTCTTCCTGCCTCCACCTTACCTAAACGTAATTCCCAAGTAGAAACGAACAGTAAACATAAAAAGAACTGCAAGATGATCTACCGCCAGATCACCACAAACAATACAAATCCCACATTATTAAACATCGATGAGAGTAAAATACCTCTGCTTGTTGTAATCGTTCTTTGACCACTAAAAGCTGCTGCTGAAGTGAAGTATACTTCTTTTTCTCGTCAGAAAGCTCTTCTTGCAGCTTGGCTTTTTGTTTCTCCCACGCTTGTGCTCGCTTTGCATACTTTCTCTCCCTTTTGGCAATCTCTTGACAAGAAGCCGCTGACTCTGATGCACTCAACTTGGCAGCTTCCATCTCTGCTCGTATTTCTGCATTTTCCGCTTCAAGTTTACGCACGGTGGCATTTGCTCGGTCTGCTTGGCCATTAGCTTTCCGTAATGCAGTCTCTAGATCTGCTTGTTTCTTAGTAGCACTATCTTCCGACGCCTGCTTTTCCTTCTTCAGTCGATTAGCTTCCTCGCGCTCCAATCTCAGTGCCTTCAACTCTTGCAAATCTTTTGTTAATCTTCTCGCAGCCTGCATGACCTTCTGTTTGGCCCATTCAGTACGCTCAGTAAGCTGCGTTTCGAGGTCTCTCACCCGTTGTTGGAGCTGCAGAATCATATCGTCTCGTTGATCATCCATGTCACCTTTTTCATTAACTAACCTTTCCCTGGTAGGAAGTGGACTATGCGGAACTTCCTTCAGAGCCTGGCCACCTTGTGTACTTCCCACATTCACTGCGGCAACGTCAGGCAAAAAGCACTTCTTAACTGCAGAGAGAGGATCACCTGAAGCAAGTGATCCTGCATCCTTGGCTGTAGTATGGACCTCTACGGTACCTAGGTTCCCTGAAGTGCTAGTAGTTTCCTTAGCCGCGACTAACATATTCGAATTATCAGATGATTTGCCACTAAGATCATCTTGCGCTCCATAGTCTGACTTCAAAACTTTCACTGGAGTATCGGGAGGTTTCTTTTGACACAGAGAATCATCTGTTGCCGGTAATTCACAAACTTTGGCCTGCTGAGCACCTGCAACTGGAGAGGGATTACCTGGACTTATAAACGTCTCTCCTGTAACATTCTTATCCACCACTTCTGAGTTTAGAGATGGATCCTCGGACTCGTGATGAGACTGCCGAGCACTCGAAGGAGAGTCTGCAGTAGTAAACTCGTGATGTTTGGATGTCACAATCGATCTATCAGTGATAATTCTGCCCGAGTCCCCATCAAACGACCCCTGTTCGTTCCCTGAAGTCAAATTTGGTGTAGATTTGGGCAAAAGGATCTTCTCCCCTTCAGGTCCCTGTTTCATGTCCTTCGCACTGCTGCTAAGTACATCCGACCCTGGACTATCCAACTGTGAAACTTCAGCATTTGTCGACACTTCACAATTCGCTGATGTGGAAACTTCTGAAATATAAACCGAGAGAACCTTCCGACTGACCGAAGGAGACGACCCTATAGCATTCACCGGAGGCAGAGGGGTAAGAGCCAAACAAGGGATGGTAGTGGAAGACGACGTCGATAAAGTTGGGGAATGCTGGGAATCTCTTTTAGCCGTTGATGTTGAGGACTCGACAGGATTTTGAGTGATGGAAGCCTTTGGTAATTTGACTTTACTGGTCTTAACCATCCCGCACTGCAAAAGGTCTGTGTTGGGGGCTTTCTTTTGCTCGGAAGGAGGACCTGACCCTGTTATTGGCTCCTTCACGTTTTGAGGCGACGAAGCATCATCCATGACACATGCGAGGGGGACGTTCATGTCACACATCAACAGACACCACATGGCATCCCCTCTACTG
Organism: Asterella californica; assembly: GCA_036924285.1. Classification (NCBI taxonomy): domain Eukaryota; kingdom Viridiplantae; phylum Streptophyta; class Marchantiopsida; order Marchantiales; family Aytoniaceae; genus Asterella; species Asterella californica. The sequence goes on along the minus strand of JAYKYS010000002.1, from coordinate 17,195,191 downwards.
AGAGCCGGTCGGACCTCTCTGAGTAAATGGACCATGTCCTTGAGCCCACACCTTTGGAGCTCGTTCAAATCCGCAAAACTCATATTTGATTCACCTACATCAGACATCTTGCCAGTGAGATAAACCAGAGCATTCTCCACAATACTCGTGACTGCATCCTTACCTCCATAGCACCGTCCTTGCCTCAACACAGCCCTCAGTGCCTCCTCCGCATTATACCCACGGGACTCGATTTTAGCAATAGCTTCTTTGTACAATGAGTCTAGACTTTTCAAAAGAAGTTCCTCTAATTCTCCCTCTGTGCAATCGTCCCATTCAGCTTCCTCCAGTTCCTCAAAGTCTTCGTCCTCTTCGCAACCATCGTTGTCTTTGAGACCTTCCCTCTGATGCTCAGACTTACCCTCAGTCCACGTATCCCCTGCTTGAGATCCCTTCCTTGTTGTGAACCACCTCATCAACTTCAGATGCTCCTGGTAAAACCTGGACGCCTCGTTAGTTTTGCTGGACGCCAAGCTCGTTCCAGTATCACCTTCTTTCAGAACCGACTCCGCACTTGAAGATTTCCTACCTGTGGCTTCGGCAGATCTAGAATCCCAGTCAACCCCGTGCCCATCCGTCGTGGCAGTAAACTCTGCAGGAGAACTCGCGGTAGGATTTCCTTCACCATTTCCCTGATTCTGGAGCGGAGGGTCTTGTCTAAACTTCCTCTTATTACGGCTGCATTTTACTTTCTCTCGAGCAGCGGCACTAGCCATTTCGGGAGGAAAGCTTCTCATTACCGTTTCTACCAGCTCCGTCTATATGCCACTTCTTCAACACTTTGGCCAGTCACTAATTCTCGCTTGAAAGCTTGAACACTGAAACCAAGTTATCTTCGTGTACACAACGTACAATACTGACGAATTCCTTTCTCTGTCTTGCAATTCTGCTTCCACAGGACAATTTCAACGGCGATTCGGCAAGCGGATGACAGTAATCTACCTTCGTGACCTGAATTGCTAGCAAGACCGACTATCCAAAAGAAGTTCTAAGGTGATTCCGGTGAGGAGTGCCCCCTGTACTTCTTCTCACGTGCAGCGCTTCTCAAATTCTTTTCCTATCTTCCCGCAGTGAAATATGACAATCCTGGCGAAGAGCAAGGACCGACCTCACCAGCAGTCCGCTCCAGATTCGAAGCCTCCGGCTTCTTCGCAGACGTATGGGAATGAATGTCACAAGCAACCAAATCCGGGCGTCCAGCAGCTCTGAGGATAATTGGACGGTAAGCCAACCAACCTTCCGCCACAGGCAAAGCAAACCAAACAAATATAAGACAAACAAAACACCGAAAAGCGCATCCACCGAAATCGGCGTTTTTCCGCTTCCGTCTCACCTTCTACTGCTCCTTAGCCGATCAAAAGAGTGACCGACGCAAGTAGACGCGTGCGCTCAAGCCACGACCAATCGAGATAATTAGCTCGACTCAAGAGTGTCTCTGCTCCAGCCAGGCCCCGCTGCTACTCCGCTCCTGCGGCTGATGGTGGAGGCAGAAGAGCCAATTCAAGTCATCCAAGAGGCGTTCCCCTGCCTTTCCCTTCCCGTCCCAGTCTCTCTCGACTTGATGTTCTGCACCTGCAACCAGCGCCACCTTCCCTTGATTTCCTCCCCACCCAGCCCGTCTCCTCTCTTATATTCTTTACCTGGCCAAGCCCGCTGCCTATTCGCTTCCTCTCTTCCTTCCTTTGACATGAACTTGTCCTCCCGGTCACTTCTGACTTTTCATTCCACATGCGCTGCGCATCGCATCATAATCCTTATCTCCTATTTGTTACTCCTCCTTCACCTGGCCTGGCCCATCCCATTCCTCATATTGGCTGTAGTCTCGACGCGTGTCCTCCTGCACGTTCCTCCCAACACTCATACATACGTTTTCTGTTCATTCGCATAACGTCGTTCCGCGGCTACCTAGAGTTACTTTTAACTTCGGTGTGTTTTCGGGAGATACTACTACATACTGTGGTATACTCACGACTCACCAGTGAACGAGCCTTATCACTTATTCCTTTATCTGAAGTCTGTGTCCGCCAACAAAGTCCTTTGCATACAAGGTAAGTGATTTGTCTATCTGTTGTATTTGGTTTATACTCTGCCACGTGTATATGGTAAGCTTTGGTAGCTGCTGTTACTCATGTATCAACTATATTTCGAAAAAATCGTAGATCCACTTTCTCATGGAGCACGAAATGATATGAATGGTGCACATGTGATGTGATGCAAGTTGGTCAACATATGAAGTATGCAAGATCCATTTCTAAATTGAAAAAAAAAAGCTCAATCCAGATATTTATCAAGGCGAAATTTCTCGATCGTCAGATGTAGATGCTGGGAACATGGAAACGGAAACAGAAAGTGGTACGGTAAAATATAAAGAAAACCACAGTTTCTCATATAACTTATATGAGCCGAACTTATATCTATATGAATAAGCATCCTAACCGTACCAAGCGACGCCCGTTTGCACCAGGAGAAAATGAATCCGGATGTCTTTTTAATCGAGACGTTTCTCTTTTCGGCTGTTAGCTGACAGCCTTGGATGCGGACGTTGCTAATTATTGCTATTTATTCGGTCTTTCACCTCTTGCTTTTATCTCATTGCTGTCGTAACTTTTGTCGCCTACCAGATGTCTTTTTTCTCATGCCTCTTCTGTGCGGGCGCTGTAAGTAAGTCGTTGCCGCTCGTCAATAATTAGTATTCGATCATCTCTTTCTTCGGTGGCAGGAGTTTCTCTTAACAGGATCGCTGACACCTTCTACGGGTCAATAATTACTATCATTATATACACTATATTCGCTACTCGCTCGCATCTCTCTTCTTGCTCAAGTCGCTGTCTTACGGGACTTGTCAGTGGTGGACGACGTGACTCTCGATTTCGTCTCTTTGCGGAGCCGCTGCTTCCATGGGCTCTTCCTTCACTGTCTTAACACTCGGAGCTCCCTCTCGGCTCTTTCTTCTTGCAAGCTCGCTCGTGGTTTCTCTTCTTGCTCATGCTGCTGCTCTACAGGATCTGTTAGTGCTCGACGACGTAGTTCTTGATTTCATCTCCTTGCGACGCTGATCGCTCTTGTTTGCTGCTCTTGCTGGACGACGTCGGACCGAGGAGTTTCTTTTCTTACTCCTCGTTCGATATTATTGGCTGGTGGTTGTGGATTTCGTCTCTTTGCGGAGCCGTTGCTCGCTCGACGTGAGACGGAGGAGTTTCTTTCTTGCTCATCGTTCGTCGTGACGATGGCTCGATGGCCCACCTGCTATTGAGAATGCTCTTTGCACTGCCATTCATTTCTAGTTTTCGTTTTTTTGAGAGCCGCTGCTGGATGTTGTTCTTCTACGGTCGTGTTCTTGGAGGACATGAGAGCAGGACGGAGAATCTGCCGCTCCCGCTGCTCTGATGGTCTTGCTCGCCGATTATTGCTACTCTCGCTATCGTTGTTCCACGACATGTAAACGATTCATGCTTCTCGTCTTCTTGCTGCTGCTGTTCTTCTTCGATGACAGAGGACCGAGACAGAGAATCTGGCGCTCCGGCTGTTGTGCTGCTATTCGTCTCGAATTGTAGTTTCTCCGTTTCTAAACCATACTTCGACACCTACTACAACACACATGTCCACGGATGAGCACTTCCCTGCATGGTAATTGTCTTCTTTCTTATTGTGCTTCAGATATTGTCCTCCCATGTACTTCTCTTAACGTATCTTCTAATTTTTGCCAATGACTAGTGATTCTTAACGCAAGGACGGGATTGATGATGACCAACATGACAATCCTGATCTCTCGTCTTCTACTCGTCTGTCGAGCCCTTTGCTTGTATCGTCCAGTCCTTTGCTTTTGTCACAACATCTATCTCTGTTATAGTCTATTCAGTCCTTTTGTAACCACTGTATCAAGGGCTACAAGTGCCAACTTGATCAATTTGCAGTTCCATCGATTCTGCCTCTTAATTGCTTGTTATGTTCGAGATTCCTTTCCTTCTCTGAAACAGAACTATACCTGACTAGAAGCTACATCTACATCGATTTCTGATTTTGCTTTAAAACGGCTAGAATTCCTCCTACCTGGCGTAGATTACATCAAAAATATTTTATGATTTCTCAGGGGCAACCGAGTGCTTCCCGTGTATAGTGGGATCTTTCTTATATCCTAAGACTTGTGGCTCGTCCTAAAAGACAGTCGATCCATTTATTTTTGTTATCCAAAATTCATCCATAACGAGGAGGACGAGATCTTGAAGTCGATCGTTTGCTCTATATACAATAGAAATCTTTGGGTTGTGTCTACAAAGCAGTGAACACTAGAGTTTACATGATATGTTGCAAACATTTCCCATATCCATCTGATGCAAATGCTGCAGGTCGCTCGTGCGAAGCGTGCAAGCAATCCGAGTGTTCTTCGTTCGAGACAAACACTAACCTCAAAATGTCTTGAACTCTCTATCACTGTTGATCAGACAGGTGGGGACTTTGATCTCGGTTGTTGGGGTTCATTATGCGCATTTGTACAGCATGAATGTGACAATGGTCTAATCTCTGTCGAAAGAGAAGAGCATTATTGCATATCCACATCCAAGGAGTGCTATATTTACGAGCCACGAGTCCTATAGATGTCAAGAACAGACTCATTGTCGTCCTAGGTTGAAAAGGAAGTAATAGCGCTAGGGACGGAGGTTTGCATCAAGAAGCTGAATAACAGAGGCTTTCATATCTTAGTGGTATGATTGGCTACCGTATGAAAGATAAATCTACGGTTCATCACGGTTCTTGCATGAAGAATATTATTGATGTTATGCTCGCATATGAAGATGAGCTTTTTACTCTCCTCGGTGCCACAGACACCAAGATTATGATAGAACTGAACGCCAACAACATACTACAACGAGCATTGTAGTTCAACAAGTACAAGAGCGACACCCGCTTGGAACTACGTTGCAAACTTCACTACGCTCTATGGTTCGATTTGGAAAGTACTCTTCCTTCTGTATATGACTCTTAATGATAACGGAATACAGTGTGTGAGAAGTGAGGTACTCTAGAAGTCTATTGTCCACACCCAGACAATCACTATGATTGATATCGATATCATCTTTTTTTTTAATCATCAAGTTCGTAGATAATACTGTGAATCCCGAAGATGAAGAACGTTTCCTGAGTTTATCTTCCTCCAGGATGGATGCTGCACGTCCACTGTGTGAAACCATGCGAGCATTTCTTGACTACATGCCGCTATGCAGTGCTTTTCTTTAGGACACCACGGTCAGACGAGCAGAAGGTACTATAGCTATAGTTGTCTATCTCCACTTAATTACTTTAATTCTCTTCTGTGTCTCTGATGCAGGTCAAACTTGTTCATCTCTGGCCCAGACAAAACGACGGACGAGGGGCCTTCAACCACGCAAGACAACAGGATGATTTGATTGTATCGCGGCCACTCTGCTGGCTTCGTTATATTCGGAACAATATATTCTGCATAGTATGATAACAGTTTTCGATGAGTTAGCAAAACTTATCTCCAACAGAACATGTTACAGTATCGGATTAGTGAGTATAGTGCCAACATGTTACCGCAAGCAGTCTGCTGTCTGCATTATGCCCAGATGGATTTTGTTCCTGTTCCATAAATGAACTTGTGGAGTTTTTGTTCTCTGATAACCATGATCAATAAACTTCTGGACCTTTTCTTATCTTTGTGATATTACTACTTGTCTCTTGCTTTGTGTTCAATAGAACATGTCTCATTATTGATAACGCTCTCCTCTGCGAAAAGGAGGAGACTGCGACGAGTACGGACGTCTTTGACTCTCCTTTTTCTTGCTGCAGCGCAGTAACTGTATTGTACAACCCCAGAAGAATGGAAATAAAAACATCCCTCCATAGCTTATTCCAGTAACAACCGCAAAGACGAGATAAATATAGTCCATCACAAATTGACGACCACCGAAAACAAAAAATCAAAACAACCAAAACATAAGAGCCTGGAGGAGAATAACCGTGAATAATATGATTATACAACATGCATAGTCATCTTTTCCCGTATTCAATTCATCTTCCGTCGGGAAAGTTTAGGTAATAAATTAACATATGTAATTAGGTTATCACACTTGTCGTTTCTCAATTGAGCTCTTGTGCATTTCCCTTGAGGATGATGTTCTGATCTTTTGTTCTTTACATTTCTCGGTATGGCTAATATTTAATAGTTATAGGAAACTTCAAACTTTTCAGATTAGGTTAAGCTAGAATTTGTACATAATATTTACATATTTCCCAATAACACCAACTTTACGCGAACAGAAGTTTTCCAAAGGCAATTGGGGATGTTTATTTACACTATACCTCGTACAATCCACATCGGCCACTGGCAGTCTATAATTTTTCCACGTTTCTACCACTTGTCACCTTCCCCTCTGAACTTCCCCACCTCGCTTAAGATATATATATATATTCTCTTAAAGGCTGGAATATGTTACATTTTAATCACATGCCAAATATGCATTACAAATTATAGCCAAAGCTAGGATGCACAAGAGGACAATATGTCACAAGGAAAAAGTTCACTTTTTCATTCGTTATAGAGTCTACTTTCTTGTATCTCTAATAAATATGCTCTCATGGGCGACACGTGTACTCGCGAGCGGGTACTGCAGGCAGTGGTGTAAACCGTCTAAGGACAAAAAGTATCACGGTGAAAATAGTTTTAAAATTTAAATTAATATTTATTTCTATTCTAAATATATCTTTCTCAAACGTAGTTAGATTATGTTTGAAGTTGGTGTTCTGTCCATTCTTCTGAAACAAAGCATTTGACATCTTCTTGGCAAGATGGATCAGATTACTTCTCAAAACTTAGAGAAGGAAAGCAAGACCGAGCAAAACGAAATAGGTCCATAAACACGATGCAGCAGGATGTGCTCACTAGAATATAGCCACGACTAAAGTCGACAATATACAAGTAGTTAAAACAAACCTTTTTCCACGCAAGGATTTTCTCATAAAATAAACAATCCATATCTGACCTCTCCGTCTCAGTATGCACGAGTGTTTTTTCTTTTGTGCTCCAGTTCCACTTGTATCTGATACGGCCACCTCTTTTTCGGTAAGCATGACAAATAATATATTATGAGAGGGGTTGCATGTTACTATGGTATCTAAATGCGTATACAGGAAAAAAACGACCTCAGTTATATTTCGCTGACGCGGTTTCTTCCGTGCCTGTTGAAGACGGACCATTTGACGAGGGCGGAGTGCATGCACGTGCAAGTCATCGATTCAGAATATTCTTGACCGGGGTCCCGTTCGGACGCGCTTGGGGTGTGCTTGAGTAGAAGAAAGTGCATCTTGGTCTTGTATCATGATGTACATTTTAGTCACATTTTCTCAAAAATCATAAATTATCGAGTTGAATACCGGGATTTATTTGGGTAGCAAGAGCTCCAAATCAGGTCATCTATGTATCCAAAGTGCACTTTAAAGTTGGCCGGAGAAAGAAACAAGATAAACGTAGAATAAGAGAAAACTCCAAAAACATCACAGGACAGGACATTACAATGGGGTCTCATCGACGTGAAAGAAAAATATTTAATATCCTTAAATTAAAATAGACATTTTACATAAATATTATATGTTAACGATAGACAATATGCAAGATCTTCCGGAATAGCCCTATAAGGCATGTGAGTCCCAGTGTGCATCAAGAACCATAAGAGCGATATGTTGTCCTCTCACAAAATTAATTTTACATATGATTTAATTTATCATCTAACTCTTCTCACCAGAAAAATTAAAAAATTAAAAATCTTTACATAATCCCCTTCTCCGAGCATGGAAGAGGTCAAATGTGCAAGCTACGAGAGGTTTTAGCGGTAGTGAAGGAAAAAGACAAATGGGAAATGAGGATGGAACTCATGTTTATTACCGGTTGCAGTACACTTTGGAGGAAGTGTAGATTATATTGATATGAAAAACAATTCAAAGGATGCCGGTCAACGAGGTCGAATAAACAGGGAGAAGAACCGGTGGAAGATAATTCAAGAACAACCAAATTAACTGAACCATTCAGAAAAAAACAAAATTAATTAATTAAACAAAATCACTTGAACGATTCACAGAGACAGTCCGTAAATGTCCTCTGTTACTTTCAGTTCGGCTTCGCAACTGAACTATCTAATATAGAATCGAAACTCTATAACTTATTTAGAACTTAAACCGAATGTTTCCTAAATTTTGAGACTTACTTAAAAGCTAACCAGTTTACAGCTAATTCGACTGGAAACAGGACCGGTTCTGAACGTCTTAAAAAAGATGCTTCTATTCACCCCGATACTTCTTCTGAGAAGCATGCATATTATTCACCCTCTTCCGAGTTAGGAAGAGGAGGAAATGCATAATCGTTTAATTTAATACTTAACCTTTTCGACATGAAAGGTTAGGTATTAAATTAAACGCCTCATTAAAGTAATATAATCGTGAGTACAGCTCCCCGGTCTTGTACCTTCTGAAGCGCGAGAGCAGAGTCATCATTTATGGATTTTGTTTTGCTCTCTCCGTGTTTCCAGGCATGGGTTAACAAATAATGTTTATACAAAAATTTAATTTTTACAGTTACTTAGTATATATTTTTCACTTAACACTTATATATTTTCTGGATAACAATAAACGAGCAAAAGGTCTCAGAGTTCATCGAGCATGCATATTCACCCTGATTTAGTCCAGTGAAACCAAATTTCCGAATCAAATCGAAACCAAGAACCACTTCTAACGCCACAAGAAAAAAATCTCTGCATGAGATGCAAGCCAAAATGCAAGAAATTAAATACAATCGCTATCTCGGTTGTCAAAGATGATACTCCATCAAAGGTAGCAGATCTAAAGGAGTAAGAGGCTCTTCAAACTAAGAGTCGTATGAAGAGAGAGGGAGCTAACCACCTGATCCTACAAAAACACATCGGAGTTCAATGAATCATCAACAAAGAAGTGTTTGTTGAACTATGAGAAATCCAAAAGATCTTACCCTACTCTAATAACAGAACAGCGAGTATAATATAGATCCTACGGGTTATATAGATAATATTTTAATAAAGTAATGGTTTTTAGAAATATCCAAAAAATGATGATTTTATACTTTTCACAGTTTCAAAACTGAAAATGGCTAAAATTGTATCTTTTAGGAATTTTAACCAATATGCATTATATTATATTTTTGGTCTTTTAGTTCATAATTAATGGTTCATTAGTTTAATAACTATATATAGATCTTGCTAAGGACTTTTATAAACTTTTTCACATCACATAATTATCAAGTGTCAAGCAGAATCAACCAAAGTAAGAAAAAAATGCATGCTTATCTTACTTGAACTCTGCAAAGGTTTGAGTTTCTCACATTAATGTAGTGAGAAAATTCAGTGAAATCCCAACTCTCCTTGAATACTTTTCTTGATTGAACTTTTTAAGAACTCTCACATGGATGCATCTAATGAGAAACAGTTAATCAGTTTCCTAATCAAACAAAATAGCTTATATGTAGAAAGTAATCAGTTGATATCTCTAGATTGATAATGAATATACTATTCAGCACAAATCAAATCGAATGTTTATTCCCATGTTAATATTTTAAATATTTTTGAAACTAAACTTATAAACTAATTTAAAAAAATATTTTATTCTAAATTGATAATTATCAAAAGGTATACTAAAATAACCGAATAATTTAAAAACTTATCAAAATCATGCTATAAATTAAAGACTGTTAAAAGAATATAGTGGAAGTTATAAGAAGTATGCGATTTGGATGAGTGCGATGGATGATTTGGATGAGATCCAGATACAAATAATATCTTTTAGATATTTGTATTAAAAATATTAAGAATATATGATCAGATAAACAAAAGTTGAAAGAAAAAATGTTGAGAATAATAATAATACTAACTGAGAAAGAAGCAATATATAAATGAATAAATAACTACTATTATATATTAAAATATATTTATGTACAAAAGGACAGTAGACCTCCAAACGTACACTTCCTAAAGTATGTGCCACATTAATCTGGTTCCTCTTCAATCTCTCTCATCTCCATCTCCTACTCGAATGAATATTCTCTTTCATTCATAACTTATCTCCATGATCAGTACAAACAAGTTCGTGTAACTTTCTCTTCTCTTAAATGCTTTCACTTGCTTCTTTTTAGTCGGTATTGAATAATTTCTCATCTAACTTCCACAATGAATAAATAAAATTATTATTTAGTGACATGTACATGTGTCATAATCTAAGGTCACTATATTATGAACTTCTTCATCATGTTACTTTGATTCTCCAAGTTGTTGTGATGACATGACAATCATCCAGCCTCCTTCTCACAACATCTTAGAACATAACATATGAGTGACATTGATGCAAGAACCCACAAACTCAATTAAATTTCGAGACAAACCCTTCTACTTGATCTTCACATATGTTGCTCATGTTCCCTGATGTAGTGTCCATAGAGTATCATAGAACTCCTTGAGCGGCTATAGCTTTATCTCCAAGTTGTCATCACTTGTAAAGACACCTCATCTCTTCTCTTGGCTCGCTTCCACAAACATCATTTCTTTAACAAATAAATGTTTACTTCTTGTTGGATCCTTTTGTACTTCTTACTTGACCACTCATCATTCTTCTTAAGAGTAGTCAAATACTCTTTAATCTCCTCCAAAGATCCTTCATACAACTCTCACCTAAAAGCTACATGTTTGCATTCATGCTCTAACCTTCAAACACATGTGCTCAAGCTTCAAACTCTTATACATATATTTTCACTCTTCAGTTGTCATCTCTCCCAACTCAAGATAACATGTCAAAAAATATTTTTCTTCTTGTTGATATGCACCAACTCAAGATTAATGGATCCAATTTAGGCGATACAAAAGTATAAAAGATGAAGGTACGAGAGCAATGATGAAGGTCCGAGAGCAATTTTCTGTCATGAACTTTTATTAGGTCATGGTGGAACAAGGTTCAAATCCCCCTTCCGGGGTTGAAGAAGCTGCGAAGAAAGCTTTATCCGTTGACTGACGGCCCTTCCATTTGGTATCGCAAAACTTGACGAGAAAGTAAAAAGGGACGAGAATGATTCCCCACCAACTTCTCAACTTCCCAACTCCGCAAACCTCTAACTAACCCGATGTCACCCAAACCGACCTGTATCCAATCCAAAATTCTAGCTCCTAAATTTACGACGTACATTGTGTAGCCTTTCGGTGTCTTAACCCTCCTAGTTGGAGGGTTCATGTATCCTTTGAAGGCTGTAACTTCTTGTAGTAAGCTCGGTTTTAAGTGAAATTGGTCTTGTTGGAAAGAGTGCTTCAACAGCTTTTCATAGAGATCAAAGTCACTTCATTTGGAGTTGTACAGAGAAAAATATGGGAGTTTAAAGTTTATTGTTTAGAAGAAGACTTAGGAAGTTGGCAGAGAAGTACTTTCGTAAGTTTTCATTTTTTCGCAGCTTTTCAATATATGGGTAACTTTGGAAAAGCATAACTCTCTTTAGGAGAGTCCGTTGGGGACAAATTTGATATCACTGAAAAGCTTGTGACGAGCATTTCATACTTAACCATTCAGATTTAAGTTTGGTTGAATTGGAGAGACATTGCAGGGAAGTACTTTTGCATGTTTTCACTTTATCGCAAAGTTTTGTAGTGAACGAGTTTTGGTGACTTTTGGGAGGACACAACTTTTCCTATGGATGAAAGTTTTGGGTGGCTTTGGGTATCATTCTGAACGGTATTCCTTGTAGTTTTCAACCAGCTGGAAGGAATGGGTTTAGAAGAGTTGAGTGACACCACAAAATCTGAAGTTCGTTTGTAGCTCTTGTGTATACAGAGGCAACAAAAAAAAGATTAATAAAAAATGATTCATAGAGAAATTTCACATTTGACTCCTTTTTTTCAATAGAGCATTTCTCCACAACTAGATACCTCGTGTGTACCTGAACAATCTTCACGTACCATACAATACGACACCGCTTTGAACTCGTCTTGTTTTCATTCAAGTCTCTGAACAAAGACGTCAATGAGATCTTCATCTTCATCTTTCATGATCTTTGTATCTAAGTACGAACCATCTTTGAGAGATAGAGAGGAGACAGTGTCTATGACAGCAGCTTGAAGAATCAACATAATAAAGAAGTTCGAAGTAAGATGGTTTGGACCTTACATTGTGACTAATGTACATGAGAATATCAGTTACTCAAAATGGGAGTTAGATAAAACATTCTTCAAGATACTGGTTGCAGGAGAGCAATTGGAAGCATTCAAGAGAAGAGAACATTCAAGAGAAGAGAAGACTACATGACTTGTTTGTACTTAAGGATAGAGATATGAACAACGAATAAGATGTGAACAATGAGGAAATGAAGATAGAGATTGAGATTGAGGAGATTGAATAAGGATTAGATTAATGTGAGGATGGATACCGGAGGGGGAGGTAAATGTCATGCAATAAAAAGACTAGCATATGCGCATATGGTATAGAAGTTATGTTGATTTTAATATTTAAAGCTTTAGCTTTTCATATAGATTTATGTGTCATACTGATCAAGTCGACACTTTCATATGTAACATTGACATTGTTATCATGGATCATTCTAGGGGTCCATGATAACATAGTCCACTCAACGTATAAAATGTAAAATGTTACATGTAAAGTCTTCACGTTAAAATACTCAAATATTTGATAGTCTCGATATCGACAATCTTAACTCTCATATCGAGAGTATGAATGTAATTTTAGATCGAGACTTTACATGTTACATGTTACATGCCGACTGGACGACCTCACTCATTTGGATATGTTTCGAGCAAGTTGACTTCTTGAGATTTGAATTTGATATCGAGATAATCTAAGTTGACTTCAAATATTTGAGGTTATTCAAGTTCATGCTTTCGCAATAACATTAAATCTGATATCAATTTTAGTCATATTTTGAGATGTTGATTCGATCGATCAAGACAAAGATCAATATCTCCAGCCTTATTCTACTCAAACTTCTATTGCAGTGTCATAGACCAATCATGGTGTAAAACCAAATTTATAGAATAGAATTTTCTCAAGTTGTTCCAAACACGTTTCTCAACGTACCGGCTGACATGACATCCGTGACGTTGACTAGACATAGTGTTGACATGATATAATGTTGATATGAGAAATGTTGAATGAGTTGAGATGATGATGAGACATTAGGGATGAGGGGATGGATTTGAGTCACAAATTGGATGAGATGTCACTTTGCATGCATGCCAGTTGGTGACCCTACTACATACACACCACTTGGTGATACTACATGTGTGACATTTGACAAGCACATACAACGACATATGGATTTTAGCCCACTATTTCTTAAAAGTATAAAAGTTGGATCTTACATTTGTATGTTTTACTTTATCCGATCTACAAATTTTGAGTTAAGTTATCCATTTTTCATCTGATTGTTAAGACTTAATAGGGTTTGGGATGGACTTTTTGGTTGAGATGGACCAAAGCACCAATTATGCATGAGGTCTTGCATAGATTTATAGAAAGGAGGAGTCAATAGTCTTAGAACGGCTGCAATTCTTTGTACATTACTCATTTCGGGTCATGTTCAAAATCCTTAGAAAGATGACAACAAGATATTCCAATGCCACATCAAATGTATCACTTAAAGTAGTGGTTAGTGAACTACAAGCGTTCAAAGTTTATTGTGTGTATTGCACGTCAAAACACTACAAGGGCTCACACATATTTCAATGGGGGCATTTAGAGTTAGAGGTCAATCTACATGCGAGTTCACACAAATTTTCTCACAAATGGATCTGAAGATTTAAAGTGGTCGTAACTCGAGCTACACAGATAAGTTTGAGCTGAGTTTGGTATCAATAGATAGGTTTTTCAAGGAATTTCTAATGACACCTAGGAACACCGGATTCTGAGCTATAGGGTGGAAGTAACATGTGTATGAGCTTGGAGTGGACTTCTTACTGAAACGTCAAAGTTGTACGAAGACTCGCATGGATTTGGGATTGAAGGAGACTTTGAGATATGATGATTTTCTGTATCAAGGCTTGTGCAAACTTCTTGAAAGGAGATAGTTGAGGTTTTTGATCAGTCATAACTCGTGTTTCAAATGTCAATTAGAAAAGATTTTAGAGCTGTTGGAAAAGCTCATCGGGAGCTTTCCAAGGACACCAAAGACTGATTTGGACATACTAAGAAGAAGCTACGCAGATCTGAAGTTGGGAAAGAAACGAAAGATAAGTTGTGACAAATCTGCGTGAGGAGCTCGTTGAGATTTCTGTTTAAGAAAAGCTTTTTGCAAAAATTTGAAGGTGCTATGCTGAAAAATCCGTTGGCAGCAGGTGAGGTATCTGAACTAGATTTTCAAGTGGAAGAGATTTGGCACTTCCAATCTAGATTTTGGTAAATAGGTTGGAGAAGTTTTGAGATTGAATGTTGTGAACTTATAAGTTGCATATCTTCTTTTAGGGTAGTCCGTACATTTCGATACTCTTGGATTAGATCTTTTGAAGGTAACAAAGTTGTTAGTTTCGGATTCAAATACTTTGTAAAGACCACAAACTATTACATCTATTTGGAAATTCTATCAGTAATTAACAAAAATAAAGATCGGCAGATTTAGAATTTTGGTTCAAAAGCTTGCATTCTTGCATTGTTGTTTGTCTTTTTTGACTTGCACTTTTCACAACTAGATATCTCGGATATAGATGTATTCTCGAATACATCTTTCAGACACAACAATATGAGATCGCTCGAAATGACATATGTGATCATCCACACTACATGTCAGTTTGAGATAAAAATAACTTCCTAATCAAATTAATTCCTTACTATATCATAAAGCTTTCCAGTCAATAGGACTCTTAGATGACTTAGGGTTTCCAACTGTGGATTCAAATCAGAGATTGGACAAGAAAACATTTAATCAAAATTAGTTGAAGAATTATTTTGAGAATTTTGACAATGGAGTTTCCTCTGTTATAAACTTAACTTCACTGTGGTAATCCACATAAGACCTAACATCAATATTTTTTGGGTTAAAATCTTTTATTTAATAAACCAGCCAAATTAATATCCCTATGATTATGTTACATTAAGCAGCGAGGAAGACATTGTTTACTGTAGTGATCCAATCACCAATAAAATACGTCATGTGTAGAACACTTTTTATCCATACTTAAATCCCAAGGGGAGTGATAATTACACGAGATAATTTTTGTTGAGAGTAAGGCATATCTCAATACTTGATTTCCAACAGGAGCACAGGTAATGATTGCACACGAGAAATGGTAAATCCTTGAGGTAATGTTATAGGTAAATCCAACTCAATGGTGGATGGACCTCATCCTGAGATGGATAACCACATGGCATTACATGAACAACCTGGACCTACCGATGTAAATCATCACGCGTGGCACTAGGAGATTCAAGCGGCTCTAAATGAAAGCATCCGATTCAAAAACTTTCACTAGGTACTCTGTTCGAGACATCACAAACAGAACTCTTGGTCCAAGTAGCAAAGGAGCAAGAAGACAGAGAAACACATATGGATCAAGACGAGAAGCAGGGTGTCGGTGCTTCCCCGACATCAAGAACAGATTTGAGGACAACGATAATGATTGGTGGAGTTTTGTGCAGCGGAAGTAGGAATGCAAGGATCACTCGTTCGACTCTTAGCAGAGAAAGAAGTGACGGCAAGAGACGTAGTAATTCAGAGATCCACATCAGTAATTCTTCAGATGAAAGTAATTCTTCATCTGAAGAATTACTTTCATCGATTGAAAAGACTGGAGAGTAGATCGTGGGAAGAATAGAGAGACGGATCACTGAGAAGAATCAAGAGCTAGGTGCAACTATGAATATAGTGGGAATTTTAAGACCTTCATCGTATACATTGGGATACATGCGTGGAGCTGACGTTGTTGTATAGGTGCAATTAGTTTTGAAGGCCCTGAACTACGTAGAGCGAGGAGCAGCGAGAAGATCTGACGGCCCTTTTGTTATCCCAGTTAGCTATTTCATAAGATAAGCATTTTTTATTAATTTTTTAAAAATCTTCATCATGCATATCATTAGGCTCAATTCAGAAGAAAAATACGGGCTAGTTCTATCGAAAGAGAGATCTAGGCAGCCACGGACAGCTACAACTCACATAAACAATGAGTAGCTAAAGAGCAAATCTTAGACACAATCTGCAAGACCTTGAGAAAACTTACTATAAACGACGAAAGATATGTCATCGATGGAACTATCGTGAACCAAAGGAGATTTTCTGATGATAAGAGAAGAACTTTTTTTTTAGTTCTGAAGTACAAGCACTTGGAGAGAAGAGTGCGTCTTCAGAATTACACGAGATTACGATCCATCATTCAAGAAGCTCCTTGAACCATGGAAGGAATCTACTCATGGATACTACGACCACACACACCGTGCATTTCACAAGTAATTGTATTGTTGCTACTTGATACAAGGACGAGGATCCAAGCAGCAGAAGGAGAACTCTTTGGGAGAATGTGACATACGTGAGAGGAAATTGACTTGATCTGGATACCACCACGAGGGAATTTCTTACACTCTAGAAGATCCTTCTGATAGAACATAAAGTTGTCTCTTAGAGACTGCTTTTGAGAAACAACTAGCTCATAGTCTTTAGAGGAAAAATCAAACCTCACGGTATCGTGTCGGATATTGTGTGAAGGATGTCTAGGAAAACGCGAGGTTCCTGACTGTGGAGATGCTGTGTGCTAAACAGAGACAAGACAGAGAAAAACAACCACGAAAATGAATGCTGCAATATATACCAACTCCAAATGTATGTACACTACCGATTCTTTCTTCCTAGGAACACAAAACTGAAAAACAGACCAGAGCGGTCTGTAATCTGCTTCAAAGCCCTTAAAACGAACCCTTGAATCTCAACCCTGACCCAAAACCACCGAAGCGTAGCTCAAAGCAAGAGAAACTTTTCTTTGCTAACAAACAGAGCTGCACCAGTATCACGCGATTGAAACTCAAGTCCAAACCACATCCATGTACAAGCTCTTAACCAAAGCTAACTACCACAAGCTGTATATAGCCAACTAGATCTCTAACAAACTCCACAGAATGAAAAACCGTAGCGAAAGAACCGAAAAAGACTTATATGAGAACTTCCTCCTTTCGTCAAATAGTCTTCAGATGTCGATAGAATCTCCTTCCCTGACTCTGTTGGCCCAAGAAACCTTCAGATCCAACTCTCGACAGCCGAGATATCGTCAGCTTTCGATCGCAGGTGACCGAACCTTCCAAAACTCCTCCCTACAGCTTATAACCGCACACATTGCTCAAACGGATCGCTTGATCTGATATCTGTCTTCTCTAGCAGATAAATCTAGCTATCATGAACCCAAGGAGACTCCAAACAAGCTGTTTGGAGTTCCCTTTGCAAAACCACGCAAGAAATTTGGTCGCAGGTTGCAAAAAACAGATGTAAATAGACTCCTTGCGGCTCAAACTCGCTCACCTCACCCAACCAACAATCCAATCCACGTACTGTCTTCTCTTATGCGTACATGAAGACTCCTTGGTCGCATAGGCACCAAGAACGAAGAGCTTGGCTCACCGATCGCGAAGAACTACCCAATTTTAGATCGCAGGCGATGAAAAATTTGACGCAAGCGCTTCCATGAGAGCCAATTTCACTCAGAACTCCTAAACTGTCTGATGAAACTTCGTGTCGTCCTCAATTTCCTGAAGCATTCTTATCCCAATGGATCCAAGGACATCAAGTTTGGACTCCGGAACGGCCTCTACGGTCCAACTCTCCTTCACAGGTCATTGAAGCTCTCCAAATCCCCTTCTTGCATCTCAATTTCTCCCAGAACACATCCCCTGATCCGTCTCTTCAAGAACCGTCTTAACCCACACGTAGCCTGCAGAAATCTGAACCTAATGACACCTTGCGCGCGTGTATTGGACTTCCCAAATCCTCAAACCGTCCATCGACGGGTCACAAAAACAAGCTTTCCCTTTAAGTTGCCCCCTTACGTCAGTCTCTGTACGTACAAGTTTTCTTCCATAATGAGGAAGCAGACCCCTTGCGTCCTTAGTATAGCGCATGGAGCTGCAAATACCCAGTTAGCAAAGTAAACTAGGGCTTAGCTTGATTTTCTCATCTTTCGTGTCTCATAACTTCTCCACTATGCGTCCAAATGAAGTAGATGAAGTGCCCATGGAAAGCTGACAATGAGCTCTACCCATCGATGTAATGAAAATGAAGATCCGGAGTTGTGCCAAAAGCCCGTAAGCTGGGGCTTAGATTGTTTTACCCATCTTTTGAGTCTTGTAAATTCTCCACTATGCGTCCAAACGAAGTAGACGAAGTGCTTATGGAGTGCTGACAAAGAGCTCTATCCACTGATGCAATGAAAGTGGAGATCCAAAATTGTGCCAAAGTTCATAGCTGGAGCCTAGCTTGCTTTTCTCATGAGTGTCTTTGGAAGACAAGCATCGAAGTCTGAATTTCATGTAAGAGCCGGTCCACGACACGACAACGAAATTTTCACCGTTGTCGCGCCATTTGGCGGCTACATGCTTGACTTCTACTCCGACGCTTAGGTTTGATAGTTCTAGAAGTTAGCTCATATTACTTCTAGTCCTTTATATATATGGTTGACACCTTTGCATACGGTGTTAATACTATTTTGAGTCTTAGTAGGCTGATAGTATGTTAGTTATCTTGTTCAAGCATTTGTGCGCTTGTGCAAGTGACTTCTTACTTGTCTATGACATTCAATGTACATAACTTAGGGTTTCCATGCTGATAGGGGTTTGAGCTCATGGGTTGTACTTACTTGTCGCCCATGCACGCTTTCTAGCTGATTTAAGTTATTTTTCGGGGCTACGTGTCGTTTTAGGTAGTTTAATAATTACGCTGGCACTCTAGGGGGCTTGACGTGGTAGCCTATGAGTGTAGATAAGTTACCAGGTAGTTTAAGGCACAAAAGGACAGTCAAGTGGAGCTATGAACTCCCATTGGTCCATTTTTGTCTTTTGTAAAACTCTAAGTTTAGAAACAGAGCTCTAGAGGAGAGTTCGAGCAATTGGTGAGGGATCTTCGAAATCTGAGAGCACAGGAAGAGAGAGCTCGTCGTGCCAAGCACTGTCAATGAAATTTTTGCTCGATTTGGATCAATAAACAAGGAGTTATGCCCAATTGAAGTTCGGATTATGCCAAAACTGCATCACTTTTGTTGATTTTGGGGTTTTCGGTGCCAATTGCAGCAGAATTGAGGAAATCACTTCAAAACTTCGTGGTTGCGTTCACTGTCAAGAGGGCTACGACTGTCCAAAAAGTTTCGAATCATTTGAGTAACTGAGTAATTCAGGGCTGCCGCTGAAGCAGAGGGGGTCTGAAAAGCTCTTAATCTAGAACAGCGACTTTAGAGAAGGAGATCTGGAGTTCTACAAACAATCAGGAGTCCCAACTTCACAGGGATGTTCAGCATCCTGTAGACTTCAAATACTGTGAGAAGATTTGAAATTCATCGAGCCAATTCTCTGTTCTATGTCTGAATAGCTGTCTAGGTACCAGAAATTGCCATAATTCTCTTATTCAGAACTTTTCTGTCAACATCTTGGTGCTAGAATTCAATCTCAGTCTGAAACTTCGTGTGTGTGTTCAGTAGTGCCTCATTTACATGTAGGGGAAGTTTAGAAGTCTAAACCTTCATAGTTTTCTTCTCTTTGAGTGTCAAAGTTCACCGCTTAAGCCTATTACTACCAGTGAGACCTAAATTTCGCTTTTTGAGCATATCAGAGGATCCTACACTCCTGTGTGAGTGTTTATAGCTCCTGTTGTGACCTGAAAGCCAACCTCTTGAGTAAACAACCACAGCCAGAAGCCCGGCGCTTTCCTAGGTAGACGGATCACACTCCGACACCGTGCCACCTTTACTTCTTATGGGGAAGGTCACAAAGTAACATCACATCAAAGGAGACACAAACACTCTTCAAAAATGGTCACTGTGGTAGTAAAGACGTACGTGCAAGAGCTATACAGCGAAGGAGGTACACCACTTAGCATAAAACTGCCATTTTGTACATTTTTGTTAATGTATTGAGATAAGAATTTCTGCTACTACTTGACTAGCACCTGTAGTACATTCTGCTGAGTTGATTGCCTTTGAGCTTATATCATCTATAGTTCAGGACTCTCTTGATTATTTATATGGCCTACCATCTCTCAAGATGTTGTCTTACCTCTAGGGATGAACGATTGACTAGTTAGACTTTGCGCTATCACAATTATATTACATAGATGTTGTATTCTCTGATCATTGATTATTAGAGGTTGTTTAGTCTAGAAGGACGAGGTGCTGTGTAACAACCCAGAGAAACACAATGTATCAGAATAGTAAATAAAAGATCGTTCTCACGAAGATACAGATAACAATTACATAAAACACAGTACTACAACGTCACAATGATAATTTTGATAGTTTTTTGTTATTCTCACGGAATGGAATAATATCCGGATGAGAGTTAAGTTTGTTGATATAGTTCCAAGCTCTAGTAGATCGACGGCTACCATTAGCCGGAGTGGTTAGGGTTGTTAGAGTTAGTTAGAGGGCTAACCCACCATTAGGGTTTCCCTTGTACTCACCTCCACTATATATACAGAGAGAGGCAAAGCCTCTCTCATCTCATTCCTATTTTACTTCCTTGTCTACTCGCTCTCTCTCTCTTCTTGGAGTGTCCTCGAAGTATCGATCTTTCTACATGGTATCAGAGCTGGTGAGAGCGTGTGTCCCTTGCTGATGAGCAAGATGGAGATTGGAGTACAGGAGAGAGCAGCCGGAGTTGTGCCGGATGTCGAGCACTATCCTGTTGATGCGTTCGGGTGAGGCGAAATCGTTTTTTTCGCCACCAGAAATTTTGAACGCGATTTCGGAGGCCTAGACGATTTTTTCTCGCTGTTTTCTGTCGACCAGCCTCTTAAGGCTGTCTTGTTCAGAAGGTGTGAATTGTGTACTGGGCCAAGTTTCAGTCGATTTGGAGATTTCCAGCGGCAGATTTTCAAACGGATCTTTTTCGACCAAAACGAAAGTTTTAGGAACAGAACAGTGCAATTTCGACATTGCAGCTATGGCGGAGTCTGTGTCTTTGATCACTGGAGAGAAACTCGACAAGAACAACTACCAAGTGATGAAGACTTTCTTGCAGGGACAAGATCTATGGGATCTTATCACTGAGGAGGAGAAAGCGCCTGAAGTGCCAATTTCTGATCCGAAATTCAAGGAGTGGAAGAAGCGCTCATATCAGGCTATTCACTACATCGCGCTGACAGTTTCAGCATCGATGATCGGTCACATCCAGGATTGTGATACGCCCAAGAAAGCTTGGGATGCACTCGCGCATCTGTTTCAATCCGGAACAGAGGCGCGGAAGCTGCAATTGCTGCAGCAGTTCAATACCGTGAAGAAGGGATCGATGTGCATAAACGACTATGTGAACGGGGTCAAGCAGCTTGCGGATCGGCTATCTTTTGTCAAAGTCGAGATTGATCCCACTGTCTTGATCGGAGCCACATTGTAGGGACTGCCTGCAGAGTACAAACAGTTCATAACATCGATTTCGACCAGAGAACCTCTTCCGCGGTTTGATGAGCTTGTTCTTATGATGTTAGGAGAGGAGGTGCGCCTACTGGGGAGTTCTACTTCGACGGGTCAGCAAGAATCTGTCTATTTTGCAGGTTCTGGAGGATCTCGAGGTAGGGGTCGTGGCAAAGGTGCTGGACGTGGACGGGGTCGCGGACAACAACAGCAATCGCAGCAGCAGCAGAACCAGCAACAGTCTGGAGGTTCCAACAACAATCAGAGAAGAGCGCCTGGTTCCTGCAACTACTGCAAGAAACAAGGCCACAATGCGAATCAGTGCTACAAGAAGCAGAACGATCAAAGACAACACGACCACAACCCCCAACAAGGTAACAGCAACCAGCAAGGCTATGCAGTCACTGAGCATGTCTATTCGGAGCAATTGCTGATTACTACGCATCAGAGTTATGCGGCTTTTGAGCCACAGACTGACTGGCTGATCGACTCCGGCGCCACCAGTCACATGACTCCCCATCGGGAGTGGTTTAGTTCACTCGAGCCTGTGGAGACTCCACAGTTTATGGTGACAGGAGATGACACCAAGCACAAGATCCAGCACAAGGGTAACATTCCACTTGACATTCCTGCCTCAACGTTTACTGGTATACGGAATGTCTTACATGTACCTACATTGACTAGAAACCTGCTATCTGTAGGACAGTTGATAGAGCAGGGTCTGCAAGTGCGCTTCAATAAAGATGGATGCTTTATTGAAGATTCGAATGGCACTGTCATAGCTCGAGGTATCAAGAGTGGTAGGTTGTTTAAACTAGATGCATCTGCGCCTAAGTTACAGGCTGCCATATATGGACAGAGTGGTCCAGTAGTGTCTGATATTGACATCTGGCACAAGCGAATTGGGCACATGAACTTTCACAAGCTGAAAAGCCTTTCGGGTTCTGACCTGGTTACAGGTCTGCCCAAATTTGAATCCAGTGAGCCCACTGGAGTCTGTGCAGCATGTCAATTCGGCAAGCAAGCTAGACAGCCCTTTAAGGGATCAGGCAGTAGAGCGAACAAGCTTCTGAAGCTTGTTCACACTGATGTATGGACTGCTTCTCAGCCAAGTATGACCAGTTTCCAGTACTTCGTGTCGTTCATTGATGATCATTCGCGTTATACTTGGATCTATTTGTTGAGAAACAAGTCCTCTGCCGAAGTACTGTCAGCATTCCAGACTTTCCGCAAGTTGGTGGAGAAACAGTATGGAGCATCTATCCTCTGTTTGAGATCTGATGGAGGAGGCGAGTTTCTTTCTGGAGAGTTCGATGCATATCTGCGTGAGCATGGTATCCGACGCCAGAAGACCTGCAGTTACAGTCCGCAGCAGAACGGGGTTGCGGAACGCAAGAATCGACACATAGCAGAAGCTGCTCGTGCGATGTTGAACGAGAAGACCATGCCTAGACCTTACTGGGCAGAAGCTGTTTCATGTGCGGTGTATCTGATGAACCGGACGCCTACAGCGGCAGTCCACAGCAAGACACCGATGGAGGTCTTCACAGGCAGTAAGCCTGATTACTCTTTCCTTAAAGTTTTCGGATGTATCTGTTATGTGCACATACCTGATGAAAGACGTAAGAAACTAGATCCGAAAGCAGATAGATGTATCTTCCTTGGTTATGCTTCTGATACGAAAGGATATAGGTGCTACAATCCTTCGTCCAAGCAGTTCTATATCAGTAGAAATGTCGTGTTTGATGAGCTACAGTCTTGGTTTGCACCTGCACTTGTGATAGCCATCCCTGTACCTACTGTAGAACCAAGGAGTCAGTCCACTGTAGTACCTCAGAGTAGTACGTTGAGTGGAGGATCTGGAGAAGTCACTGATTCCAGATCAGAATCTGTTGCACATAGAGCTGTTGTTAACGCTGGAGTCCACGTAACACAGCCTAGTGGAACTAGTGTAGTTTCTACACAGGATGAGCGCGTGCTATTGCAGCGTATGTTTGACTCATCCAGATATGTGGATCTTCCACATCCCCTGGATACTTTGTCCCAGACCTTGGCATCTACGTCAGATCAGTTGCAAGGGGAGGTGACTAGTGCACCGATTACCTCTCGCAGATCTGAGCGGCCAAAACATCCAGTGAGTAGGTATATGCATGAAGGTTTTCTTGCTGCGCACCATGCATATATGACCAATGTTCTTCAGGAACAGGAACCGAGTTCGCTTGAGGAGGCGATGCACAAGGCCCAATGGGTAAGTGCTATGGAAGCTGAACTTGCTGCACTTCATCACCAACAGACTTGGGAGTTGGTAGACTTACCTCAGGGTAAGAAAGCGATTGGTTGCAGGTGGGTCTTCAAGGTCAAGCGCAACTCGGATGGTACCGTGTGTCGGTACAAGGCCAGATTGGTAGCTAAGGGCTACGCACAGCAACATGGAGTGGATTTTGAGGAGACCTTTGCTCCTGTTGCGAAGATGGTGACTATTCGAACAGCAGTTGCAGTTGCAACTCAGAAAGGTTGGAAGATGCCCAGATGGACTTCAAGAACGCCTTCCTCAATGGCGATCTTGAGGAGGAGGTCTACATGCAGCAACCTCCTGGTTATGAGGATCTTAAGTTCCCTTCCTGTGTATGTAAGTTACGGAAGGCTCTCTATGGTCTGAAACAGGCACCAAGAGCATGATATGCAAAGATCAATTCTTACTTGCAGTCTCTTGGTTTCCACCTGTGTAGTTCAGACTCTACCTTGTATTCATTGAGAATACGAGACCGGATTGTTGTGATCATCATCTATGTTGATGACCTGATCATTACCGGTAACTTTGAGGAGCTTATTTCCCAGATCAAGGATCACTTGAAATCCGAGTTCGAGATGATGGACTTAGGAGAACTCAAGTACTTCCTTGCTGTGGAGTTCATTAGAGATGGGAAGGATGTTTGGCTTGTACAGCGACAGTATGCTCTCAGTATGCTTGAGAGATTTGGTATGCTTGATTGCAAACCCATTGCTACACCATTAGAGCAAGGGGTAAAGCTAGGAGCAGAGGATGGTGAGTTGCTGGATGATCCACGCATGTACAGACAGATGGTTGGGAGTCTTATCTACTTGACCATCACCAGACCAGACTTGAGCTATGCTGTCGGTCTGATTAGTCAATTCATGCAGTCACCACGGAGACCACATTTTGAGGCTGTCAAGCGGATCCTCCGCTACGTGAAGTTCTCGATGCAGTACGGACTTCACTATCGATACGGTGGACCATTGTTGTTACATGGCTACACAGATGCTGATTGGGCAGGAAGTGCCGATAGGAGATCCACGTCAGGTTACGCTTTAAGACTTGGAAGCGCTGCTATAAGCTGGGCTTCTAAGAAGCAACCCACAGTTGCTTTGTCATCCACGGAAGCAGAGTATCGAGGAGCAACGAACGCAACATGCGAATCGATTTGGCTTCGATGTCTGCTATCTGATATTGGTGTGGAGTGTACAGATCCTGTTGTTGTATATACAGACAACATTAGCAGCATGAAGTTAGCTAGTAATCCTGTTTTCCATGCTAGGACGAAGCACATTGAGGTGCACTATCACTTTATTAGAGAGAAGGTCCTTGCAGGAGAGATTGAGCTCAGTTATGTGAGCACAGGAGATCAAGTTGCCGATATCTTCACTAAGGCGTTGCCTAGAGATAAGTTTGATGCTTTCAGACATTGTCTAGGAGTACAGGATGTAGAGATGAGCTTGAAGAGGAGTGTTGATATAGTCCCAAGCTCTAGTAGATCGACGACTACCATTAGCCGGAGTGGTTAGGGTTGTTAGAGTTAGTTAGAGGGCTAACCCACCATTAGGGTTTCCCTTGTACTCACCTCCACTATATATACAGAGAGAAGCAAAGCTTCTCTCATCTCATTCCTATTTTACTTCCTTGTCTACTCGCTCTCTCTCTCTTCTTGGAGTGTCCTCGAAGTATCGATCTTTCTACAAAGTTTGATAAGAAACCAACCCCAAGCACAACCCGATGAATCGAATATAAACAACAATGAAATAGTTCTAGATCAGGAACCCTTCCAACAATACATATAAAAGATTTGAGAAGATAGATGTATGAACAATGAGATAGCAAATACTGCTGAAATGTTACTAGTCTTTTTCTGAAAAGACAGAAGAATACATACTTCACATCAAGGCTCAAAGAATAAGCCCCTACGCTTCCTAAGAAGTGTTCTTCCAACTAAATCCTCACTCTTAAGAATCCCACTTATTTGAAGAAGGCATACTTAAGGCGAAGCCACCATGTTCCAAACTCTTTTTACAATTTAACTTATGCTCCTCCACTTCACAGTAACTAATATGTTCTTAGATCTTCGGAATGTCTTTCACTTAAATAGCCCGAAGACTCTCTTCGCCGAAAGTCAACTTCGGAGGTCTGCATCAATCAGATTGACACATGCGACAGCAAACTACGTCCTTCGTAGATAATTGCCTTCGCCCATATCATTCACACTTTCAATCTTGCACAATCGAAAATTAACTAACAAAAACTGAAAACATGGAAAAGATAAAATGTCCGAGAATCGCATCGCTTATATAGTCTTTCGCCCGAAGATGACGGATCTCATTTCCTACAAAGAAAAGATTACATCTAGAACATTGAATCGTGTCCCCTAACTTGACGAAACCAAAGTCTCTACTCTACCTAACTGTAATGTCGATCCCGTACTCCATAATGAAAACTTAACTGTCTCTCTAAGCTCCTTCAAATCTCTAATGATCCTCTCCGCTATCCTAACTATTCTACTCTTCGTCGAAGGATCTGGCACTATCGTCAATTCTGTCCGAAGTCGCTAGAGTAGCTCCGTTTCTGTCGCATCGAGTTCGGTGACGAAGTAAATAGTCGTAACCTCTTCCACCTTCGTCCGAAGCTCTTCGGCCTTCGTCTCTGCTATCTCCTTCGCTTTCTGAACCTTGGCTAGCTCCTCATCCCTTGTAACCAACTGCTCCAAAATAGCATCTCTCTCGGACTTCATATCGTGGAAGCGCGAAGTCATAAGATTGAACTTCGCCTGCCAATCTTGTATCTCCTTCGAAGCCTTCACCTGATCTTCAGACTTTGTGATAACTAGAGCATCTCGTTCTGAAGTTAACTTCCTGACTTCGCTCGAAGAGTCCACATGCTGCTTCGTCAGAGCGTCTTTTTCTTCTAACCAGCCTTGACGTCCGAAGTGCACTGCGGTGAGAAGATCGTTCAGTGATATCGACTCCTTCGCCTCCTTCTCGTAGATATGCCTTTGCATGTCCAACTGTGCCATGATCGGCAACGCTGTATCGCTGAGGAATTCCAGAGTCTGCTCGAACATCTTCAACTATCTCTCAAAATTTGGGTCGCTCGGTCTCGAAGTCGTAGCCTCATCAGATCTGGGCGAAGTCCGAAGTTCTGCTTGAGAGACTTCTCGAAGTGTAGCCCCCGAAAGTACTCTTCTTATAACAAATTCCTCTTGGTCCTTAATCGTCTGACTTCCTCTTGGACCTGTTCCCTCTACGATATTCACTGAAGACGATCTTGCAGGAGTCTGGAAATCTTCGGCATCTTCATCTGAAGTCGTGGTTGTCCTCTTTGCTTTCTTCTTATGTCGCGAAGTCACACCACCCGAGGTTCCCGCTTCTGTCATCTTCCTCTTTGCTCGGGTACTAGGTCCCGTCGAAGTCACTGGAGTCGCCAGCTCTTCTCTTTGAGGAGTCGGCTCCATCAAAAGTTCATCTTCGGACGTCGTTCTTCGTTCGAACTTTTCCTCTTCTTCCGGAGATAATAACTTCATTTTCTGATAGAAAATCACTGCGAAGGCCGTGAAGTATATCGAGCCACCATTGTCTAAGGTAGTGTACAGCTTCTGCACGTGCTCGTGGAAGATCTTCGTCCAATACGCCTTCCTGCCTTCGAAGACATGTTCAATGAAATGTATCTGCCAATTGGTCAAATACGAAGTGCGCTGTGGCTTGAAGATCATGTTGAACGCGATCGTCACATCTCTCTTGAACGGGTTGATATAGCTGTGTACTTTGAATCCATTCGACCCCACTAGCAGCGTTGAGAACAAGTCAACGTACTTCACCACTTCGTCCGAAGACGGTTTGCAAGTGTTATCGTACCTAAGATCACCTGGTCTTCCAACATCGTCGATCCCCAAGACGAAGCTCCAATGTGACAATGTCTAGTTGGCTGGTCTTGCTCGAAGATCTTCGGAAGGATGTCCCTTGCAGATGGGAATCTTCTACAACAGCTCCGAAGAGATCACCCTCCAGTTCTCCATCAAGAACGCCATCCCCATTTCTTCTAGTCATTCTCGATACGGACTGAAGTCCGGCCACTTCGTCGCTATAATCTTCAACTTCGATTTCTTCGACATCTGCATCCCTCTCATCTCCTCCGAAGATTCGAAGTTCCTTCGCCTCTCGAGACTACGAAACTTCCTCACTCAGCACTGAACATACGAAGATAACTTCGCCGAAGACAGTCGTCACTTCTCCTTCGCACTAAACCCTAGGAAAACTTTCTTCGCCGGAGACACTCTTCTTTCGCACCGATAGTTCCGGAGTGCTACAGTAAATCCGCAAGTGGAAATAGTAAAAGTGAATTGCTTTTTGAATCTTCTTATATCTTTTCCTCTTGGCACCTCACGTGCGAAGTCCCTCTTGTCCCTCGACCGTGAAGTTGCGTGAATTTCTGTCCTGCTTTAGTTCTTCTTCTATGGGTCATAACTTCGTCGTCCGACGTCCGTTCTTAGCAAATGAGATATCCCTGGAAAGCTCTTCGTCTGAAGAATACAGCTAGGTTATTATTCCAAAGATATACACTTCACAGGTTCTGTATTCTTGCTCAGCATCATTCTTCGACTAAGAATCTCTATACTACAACTAAATTTATCCTATCTGTCATCTATACTAACTAATCTACTGTTTTATCTAGCAAAAACAAAAATTTTCTAACAAACTGGAAATCCAAGGCTTCACATGCCGTCTCTATTCCATCATGTGAATGTGGTACCATCTCTAGCATTGTAGTAAAGCATTTCACTGACTAGATTGTATTACTAGGCGTGACATCGTGCAAACTGTATTAGCAGACGGTGTATCATCTCAAACATTCTTGGACGTTGAGTCATTGTTGTTGTTGTACTCAAACGTTGCATCGTTCTTATCTTGCTTATATTAGTAGATGTGCCAGCGTCTTATTTGTTGGAGTTAGACTTGTATCGTCTAGTTCATCATTTAGATGGTCAAATGTCTCGTCGGACGGTGCATCATCCCAATCAACATTCGATGATCAATATGTTTGTAAGTGTTTCAAGAGGATCTTGAACATGCAGGGGACGTGTTGCAGCGTCTCAGACTAACCTCTATTGTCTTCGAGTGGAGATATATCAGTGAGCGTTTACTCTCTGAGATATATCTCGCTATGCATAGACCTCAAGTAGGACCACTCTAGACAGTTGGAACTCGGCTTGATCTATGTATCTTTGAGATGGGACGGAGGATATTGATAAAGCTGAGGAATGAAGATGGAGGTTATGTATCTCATAGGAGGTGACAATGATCAATGTGAAAGTCCAAGACTGAGTCATCTTTACAGAAGGAACAGCCATCGGCAATGGATGGAAGATCAAGATGTATCTAGATCTTGAGTTGAGGTCTTAGCTCGAGTTTACATGTCCATCTTCTTCAGCGAGAAGAAGACCTACATACAGGGTTGGGAGGTTGAGTTCCTTGAGCACTTGCTCTATGAGAGAGAGAGTGGACTAAGGAGCATAAGTTCACCTTTATGTCTAAGACTATATACACTTGTTGGATACCAAGGTCATTGGACATCTTTCGGTGTTCTTGGTTCACCTTTACTCCATAGTTGGAGAGATGTCAAAGGAGGAACGAGGGTCTTTGTTGCCTAAGACAAGTCTCACTTACATTGTATCGTTGGATGTCTTATGAGGATAGTCAGAGCAATCTTTGTGAGATCAAAGCTTGGAGGTATATCATGGGTATCAGACGTCTTGTAACGACTTATGTTACACACCAGAAGTTTGTTTATTAGTAAGATGTTTAGTTATAACTAAGTGTGGAGAATTTTTATTTGCTACCCAAGTACTTTAAGGAGGTATCAAGTTAGTCATAACTAGCTAAAGTTAATTATGATTAAACTTAGTTATATTTGTGAGAATAGTATTTAGTATATTAGCTCATCGTAGCACCAAGTGACGAGAGTGACAACACCACATGTGACCTTTAGGAGGAGTAGGAGACTTAGAGAGAGGGGTCAGTCCTCTCAAAAGAGATCACGACATCAAGAGGTCCCTTTAGATGATGTCTAGTCAGACCTAGTGGAGATAACTCCAGTTGAGCTAACTCTTCCTTCAAGAGAATGGAATAGATTTAGAGCACCTGACGTTGGATGTAGAGGGTGTTCTGACTGAGTTACATGAGATCGATAGGAACATGTCATAGCACATGGGTTTGAATGACGTATGCTATGTCGTCTACGTGTTCGTTATCAAGGTTCAGCAAAGCACATTGAGGAGTTACGACGTACTCGGACATAAGACCGCGAGCAGTTATCACAGTTGAGAGCTGACTAGGTAGTTTCCTAGGAGGGATAGGAGACCCCGAGGCAAGAGAGAAAGAGCCTTCGCATGAGACTTGAGGAGTTGGAGGTTTAGCTCAAGACATAAGAGTCTAAGCTCCTAACTCAGAAAATAGTCTCCTTGAGGTAGAGCAGCTACGCATGGAGGAGGATGCTCGGACGGAGGAGCAGATCAGACGTTTTATCCCAAAGGTAAAGACACAAGAGGAGCATGTACATAGTGTTAGGTCAACCATCATTCAGCATGCCACCAGAGTTGCTTACGCCAAGAGGGTGAAGTGCTTTGAGGCATGGATGAGCACTCTAGAACAACCCACGCAATCTAGATCTATGATGTGTTACAGCGAGAGATTGACCGAATAAATACATGTTGGAGGATATTACCATAGTGTTTAAGCTCGAAGATGAGATTTGGGAGAGAGCTCTTCAAGATTTATATATCTCACTAGATATCCTCATAGCACATAAGGTCCCACTAGAGGACCTGATGCTATCGTAAGTACAACAAGAGGATAAGGACGTTGGGCCCTCAGCCCTGTCGTCTACAACCCTTTCAGAGATAGAGCCACCGAGTCAGTTGACAGTGGAGCGTATTACCTCCGTTGCCACCGTAGGAATAGTTTAGGGAAGTGATGAGTCCACTATAGAGATAGTAAGTTAGATATGTAGTCTTTATTTTCAGATTCTCAGTTAAGGACTACATGTTGTATATAATCTATTTACAACTTAGTAGTTAGTGGAGGATTAAAGTCAATTAGTGGCTTTGGCACCTTGTTAGTTTCAAGACGTACACTAGTCCCTCAGTTACGTCCGCTCAGCCATCTCGGCCGAACATCTCTTGGGTGCTCGAGTCTTCATGAGGTTTAAAAGCTCATCTCTTGGTCTTTGTCATGTGTGGCGTGGTGTGTGCTGTTTGGAGTTTTAGAGTTAGTTGAGAAGAGCCTTTCTCCCTTAGTTCTCTCCTTAGCTTTCCTTGCCCACCTAGGTAGTTTAGCACATGAGGCTTACTGATGTAAAACCACCTATTCAGTTATGTTTATATTGTTCTTGATTATAGCTTGGACTTGTGCTTGTCTATAGTGCCCTCGTGAGCATCAGCAAGTCAGGGGTTTGGGTAACTTTTACCCAAACCCCTGTGTTATGTGTTTGTTGGGTAGTGACAATATGTCAAGCTGCCTATTGCTTAGTATAGTGAATTCAGAACTAACATTATAGGCGTGACATCGTGTGGCTCGAGATCTCATGATCTTCAGAAGGATAGCATTCGGTCAAAGAGACCGGGCAGCCTGAGTAAGAAAGTACGAGAAAACCAGCAGCATAGCTAGTCAGTCGATTGGATTGTCACGGACGAGATACTATAGTGAAAAGTCGTCAGTTACTTCCACCAACGTAGCAGTAGAAGCTCCAAGCAGCCATGCTCCACCACATAAACAAACCAGCAGTCTCTAAGGACGGCCTTTTATGTATCACTTCATCAGATACTTTGATCGTTCTAGTACGTAGTCGTGAGTGAAGGAGAGGTTAGTGAGTGGAAATGAAAAGATTGAGAAGATCTGAGATGTAAAGATGTTTTAGTGTTTTTTGACATTCAGAATAGATGGAAGACCGATCGTAAGAGACGGATGACCTGCAGTAAGTCGTCATATTTTGGTTACCATGAAGATGAGCATGAAGAACTTATTAGTGAAACTGTAGTAAAAAGTAAGTCAATCCTAATCTTCTGGAGAACGATATTCTTTTATGCTTAAATGGTGTAAAAGAAGCAACCTTGTTCGTTCCATTTAAGTTATCCCCTTGCTAGAGTAGTACATATGTTGATTTTTGGTCAATTGGATTTAGCTCAACTTAATATTTTTGGTAGTATGTTTAGATTGACATCTGGAAAAACAGTTTGGAAGTTCGTTTCTTGTTGACACGTATACTTAAGGCGTTTTAAAAATAACATGATTCATTCTAAATAAAACAACTTAGGACTTGGGAGGAGAGTTGAGAGGACTTGGGAGAGAAAATTGTATTTTTCTCTATGATATCAAAGAGTAAAGAAAAGATTTTGACATCAAATTGTGCGTTATGATAGTTTTTGCTTGTTTCAAGTCGATAACAACTAGATGTTTCATACTCTTTCCAAGAAACGTCATCTTCACGACATATTTGTGCTTTCGCAAGAACTAAAAATCAAATGTGTCCACCTCTGATGATTCAAGATAGTACAATAAGATTAAACTAAAAATAAGAACAAGAATTTGGTGCAAAATCATGATAAAAAAGTGAACTAGTGTTGAAGCAACAACGCAATCTTCTTCAAATATGAATAACACTTTTCTTGTCACATAGGATACAGAGATAAGATGAAATGTTGAGTTTTGAGTTTTGATATTTTTTCTTAATAATATTAACTTTCCAAAATGACAATTCACTTCTAGAGTGAAGAATTCACATGTGTATGTTCCATGTTTTGTCATTCTCTTCCTATTGACGGTAAGCTATGCAAATCCACAATCACTTAATTCTGTGAATTAAATGAAGTACTCTGTTCTTTACTCTTCTTGAGAAAAAAACAAATTATTATAAGAGATTCATTCTTTATAAGGAAGAATGAGCTGCAATGGAGAAAGTGAAAGAGAACTCAGACTTCTCCAAATTCCACGGAGAGATGATTGAGCTTGAAAAGACCACAGGAGATCCAGCGTTGGATCTTGACCTGTGGTATGGCGCTACGGTAGATCTTGACTTATGATGATGACAACAAGGATAAGTGACACCTTTGCTTGGGAAGAAGAAGCATTTCGAATCCTTCCTATGCCCACGTGGCCGTCCCGACGAAGTTTAGTGACAAGGTAAGCCACGTCCCTGCGGAGAAAAGCACAATGGCAAGTAGCACTTTCTCATTAGTATGAGGTCCAGGGCTCGACCCTTACCACGTGGGTTAGCAGCCGACGAGTTTTAAAGTCAGAATGCAATGAAAAACTTAAAATTAATGTAACTGAAACAAGGTCGCGTAAAGGATAATAATGAGTTTTATCATTCCCTCATCACTTACAGATTGTGTAAAGAGGGAGCAAGGAACAAATGAGAAAATAAGTACGAGAAATATCATGATATCAGTGAGTTGCTCTAGGATAGGTATTAGTAACGTGATCAATACAATGATTTGAAATAAATCTCTATGCTTTAAAGAAGAAAACTATTGAAAATCTGAATATTCTACATCCTTTTACAGAATGTAGAAACTTCAGCCTGTTTAGACTCCACACATCTAAAGTAACATGAGACTAGAAACCCAATCACATACTAGTTTCTTCAGATTATAAAACTGGAGTATGTGTGATAATTGTGGATCACTAATCCTAGAACCTTGTAGTTATCAAGTTAGATTAAATTTAAAGAAATAAAGCTTCGTCAATTCTTATTTCCTGCTTGAAAGCCAGAGAGATGGTATAGTCAAAGTTTTCTCTGATTAGAACAAGATAAATCCTCTACATGTATATGATGGCGATATACTTTAATGTGTATAATGCAAGTGTATGTACTGCAGTGGATAGATCACTTATCCGAATAAATAAACAAAAATGAGGCGATCAGACAGATGATTAACGATGGTAGAAATATTTCTTCATGTAAATTATGCATATAAGTGTCAAGTGGGCTGCGTCCGATTATATCTTGGAAAGTAGTTACATAATTTGAAGTAATTCCTGATCTGGGACTTAAGATGGATATTTTAGCTCCCCAAATAACTAGGATGAGTTACTGCCACGGGCTAACTTACATAGAAGTATGGTTTTAAACACCTCATCTGGTGTCATTAAATGTCCACTCTAACGCACACACAAGGCTAGATCAGATCAGCGGTACCTGTCGCGTGACAGATACCCATCAGAGACCGGCCTTTGATGGTGCACTTACATGCTATAAAACAGACGTTTCCCTGAATGAGACGGCGAGCTTCTTAGTATCCGTCTTTTACCGGTCCGCATAGGAAATCCATTGCCGGCATGCGGTTTCTAGAAACTAAACTGTTGTGAAACTGTCTTTTGTCTTTTGACTTTTAAGCCTGAAAACGTTAGTTAAGAGTCCAAATATATGAACCACACTAAAATACATTAGTATGAGAGATACTGAACTTACCAGGAAACGTAGTTTACACACCATTCCATGTGAAAACATAACGAATTAGTTGATTTTTCGCAGTACAAACACTCTGTAAAAGATGCCAAGTGAATTATACTTTTAAGAGTTACTAGAATGACAAAATCCATACCTTTCATTCGTACTCAAAACATGAGAAACGTACGAACACGCCGCATTCTCACAGACAACAGTGCCGGAAACGTGTCTATGCGAGCCATGTGAGTGCAAATTTATAGGCTGACGCGAAGAGATAATGTTGCTTGGGAAGGAGTGACTGCCCTAGCCTGTACGAATACACCACAAGTTCGCTGTCGCGAACTTGCAACTTGGAGCCGTCCGTCCGTCCGTCCCTTTACCTAGGAGGACCTGAGCTTTTGACCAGCTCAGGTCTTCTAGGTGAAGGGAAAATGTCAGAGTTTAAAAAGCCATGCCAATATAGAACATAGAACAGATGAAAATTACTGATGAGGTGCTGAAGGCGCAACGGAAGATAAGATAACAGAGGCGTCATGCGAAATGCACGAAGACGAACAAAAGCCATTAAAAGACTCACACCTCTCAAACCAAATGAGGCCAAGAGCTTGGGATTCTGGCCTTTCAAAACGAACAATAGCAAAGCAGCGTGCGCGCATGCATGTGTGATGTGCTTTCCTCCAGACTTCGCTTCCTCACAGCCTGCACCCGCTGCTGCTGCTGTGAGGAAGAATATCTCGTGTACGGATCTCTTGGTCCCACCACCAACAAACTGCTCGGCAAACAGTGGATAGAACGACGCTTTTGAACGGTACGGTAATATATAGTCCGCAGTGTTCACTGAAACAGATGAGAAGAGCTCTCTTGCTTTTAGCAGATGGCTTCGTTTCAGCCGTGCGAGATTCTGTAGAAACTAGGAGATGCGACATGTCCACAACGAAACGCAAAATATAGGCGTATAACTTTCCGGCTATGTTCTTCCCTCACATCAAATATAAAGTACCGAGAACTAAGAAGAGCACAGTTATGTGAAGGTTGCTCAATTAGACTTGCTCATAAGTTCCGGAGCTCATAAGTTATTTATGTTATCTGGCGTATGTGGAGTTGTGCTGTGTAAGCACTTCTCACTGTCAGCTGTTTCTCCAGTGGAGGAGGGAACTTTATTTGACATACCTGCGATGTAACTCCCACTTTACTTGCGGATGCTCTGAGACCTGGAAAAAACAAAGTCAGTGATTTTAGCCCAGAATTGGGTGTTTGTTACCAGTGTGGTGGTAAACATTCACCTCTTACTTCAGCAAACCTTTAGAGTGGAAACCAGTGGAGGAACGAGAGTTGTATCAAATCCGATTCTGTAAAATGCCTTGTGATCGAACTTTCGTCCCAGCAACCTGGCACGCTTTATCGGCATGAGGAACGACGAGGTCAGTAACCGTCGGAGATTATCCGCCTAGGCCGAGGGAGAAAGGTACCCCAACCGCAGCGTCACATCATTCCTGCCTTGTCTGGCGCCATAATGTTTCGACTGTTGGTTTACATTCGATGACGATACCTTCTTGTTCACAGTGGGATGTACCACTACGCAAAAGAGTTGCCTGGAAAAGTACGGCCTTTCCTCATGTACACTGGTTCCACCGTACTTGAGTCTGAAAGTGTTGAAGCCTGCAGCCAATTGTGTCAGAGCCGAGCAGTGAGGATGAGAAACGTTCATCAAATATGAGCATCATATACGCTTCAAATTGCCGACCATGTACCGGTATGTTATCTACGCTTGTAGAAGGGTTACAACAAGAATAGTGTGCCTTTGTCAGATGCAACAAGCGGTACCGCTCTCGCAGTCCGCACCGAAACAGTGCTTTACCCCTAGATAGTCCAGTCAACTGCTGCGCCTCAATTTCAAGGAAAACCAGCTAGCTCTGGGTTCGAGTGGCATTTCACCCTTAACCACAACTCATCCGCTGATTTTTCAACATCAGTCGGTTCGGACCTCCACTTAGTTTCACCCAAGCTTCATCCTGGTCATGGATAGATCACCCAGGTTCGGGTAACGATACTTTTGTCAAAAACTATTCAAGCCCAATACAGACACGCAGATAATTCTACAGGCGACATGCGTCGCCATGAAGGACAAGCGAGGAGATGTTACCTCATCCCAATGCTGACAGGAAGCTAAAGTGGAAGCTCCTGGAATGGGCACCCGCTTATGCTGCCTGTGCAAGACATATGTCCTCTGCTTTTCCTCCATCTACCCGCGTGGTGGCAGTAGAGGTCGGTAAACCGGAAGCAGGGGAGACTGGGAGGTCTTTTGTAATGTGCATGCGCACCACATTAGTAGGAGGTCTGTTGTACGACGGGTGAGTTTCAGACGTGACACAGTATTCTCAAAAAGATTAACCTTGCGTAGCAGATCGACAAGCCAGGATTCGTCACCCGCGAGAAGAAAGAAATCGTGGAGTCAATCTTCCAGTACTACGCAAACCGTCTTCCAGGTCTATGCACGGGTTGCACAAAGTTTCCATCAGTAATTCCATCATACTCCGCTGACCGTTGCTTGGGAAGCTGGTTAGTAAAGTACTCGCGTGTGGCGATGCATTGTACCCTAATACCGGAGCGATCACCATTCACATTACACACGAAATTAAGCGCAAGGGGTCTTCACTAGGCAAGCCCGTCGCCAATACCTCTCGATCCACACACCAAACTTTGCTACAACTCTGGTGACAATGGGCTGCACTAGGATTTGTCATGCCTCTCATCCCCCGGATGTCTCGAACTCTAGGCTCTCTAATCTACATGATCTACGCAAACACAATTAAACCAGGAGGTTGAATTGGTGCCAACATGCGAGGATCGAGATCGTGAACCGAGATCCCTTTAAACTATATCTTCGACCACGTGCGTTGATCCAACATGCCCTGTTGGATTAGTCAGTAACCTACCTCTCAATCTCTTACAATGGTGAAGCAATAATCAGAATGGGCTCTTGGTTGGAACTGAGAATCTTACGCATATCGACCAAGTAAGAACAGTTTGCCTCCCAGTTCTACAGTGAGGGATCACATAGTTTATTACCGAATCCACAAAATCTCTTACGAGGATGAGCGTGGTTTTCGCCTTCCACATCCCAAAAGCCTCGTGTACGCAGGCGCAAATCCTTGTGCGAAAGTTCCAGGGTAAAGTTCCTGCCGGTGGGAACTTTCTAACACAAGTTCTATGATGACAGGGAATAGGGTCTGCCATGCTGTAAGATAGCACCAACTACGTGTCATGAAAGATAAAAGGAGAACACCTAACACACCTGAATTTCTGTGTTAGAAGACAGTTCTTTCCAGAAGAAACGATCAATTCTGTGTTAGAAGACAGTTCTTTCCAGAAGAAACGATCAATCTCGGAAATCAGAAGTCCAAACCACCCGGTTCCTCCATGATCCTATTCCACAGAATCGGACTACCTATTGCTCTAAAGGCCTAGACAAGAACCAGTAAAATAACTAGAACGAAAACCGTGCACTTTCAAGCACTTTTGGAGCTCGGCCAGAATTTCTAACCATGCACGCAAAAAGAATAGTATGAAAACGTCTAGCCTCCTTGGTTTACTCCATCCGTCACTGGAACTCCGTCTGTGCTGGAGAACCAAGAAAGTCTACAATTGTAAGACCACTTACGTTGCTGCGAGAAGAAATGGAAGAAAACAGACATTTATGTGGAACATCTTATCCTCGTCAAACTCCTGTTACCTCCTGTGCAAAAGACACAAGGCATTTACCAGCAGCATTGGTGTGACAAAAAAACATTTCTATTAAGAGCTTAATCTCTCCACCAAACTTCCTAAAACGTCCGACGTCAGAAAAGAACGAAACACGAGGTTACTGGCCTCACAAGTTTTCCTGAACGTGATTCTTACTGGATGCTTACATTATGCTCTTTACTTGGATGAAATTCTCTTAGGGCACCATGTTCAGTGACGTCTAAATACACCAGAAGATACCCCAGAAGACATAAACAGGCCCCAAAAAATTGCCTGCAGAGACTTTCGCCTCAGATTTAATTACCAGGACTTTCACCCTATCCATAACTCGCTAAAGCGACAACTACAAGCTGCATTAGTCCACAGACGAGTCGACCTAGACAAGAAATAAAACAATCTGCAAGACTTCCGTGGCCAACACTTTATTCGTAAAGGCCCTCTTGCTCCCATACATCAACCAGGAAATCCACCATTTCCTGAAGACACAGAGTCACATCGCCGAATTAGAAGATTTCCGGAATTTTTCAGAACTTCTCCAGAATTTAAGAACATAAGAGAGTACAGACATATCTTCAGACGAATATATCAGAACTCAATCCAACTAAAAACAAAACGCGTGCAAGTACTGCTAAGACTGATCAACTTAGAGAACGTGGCTGGTTCAACTCTGTGCAATCATCTGTACAGGACATACCGGTAGGGGAACAGGCTGAGGAAAAGGACGGCTGGTGGCCAGCAAATCCTCATAAGTCGTGCTCCAGCTGCAAAAATGAACCTCACGCTCACGTTAGACATCAAACCACTAGAAGCTAGAGCCACCGCTCATAGCACTCTCACGTAAAATCAGAAAGTACACAAACGTCTCCACAAAAAGGAAACTGTGACTCCCCCACATCCAAGCAGGACCTTCAAGACATACAAAACTGCACTAAACGATGAAACGATGAAACATGGCGAGAAGAGGAAAATATCTATGTAAACTTTTAAGCTTATTAAGCCAGGTTCAAAATAACCTTATCACAGGTTCTCGAGGCTGAACAACCCGATGTCGAGGTCGATTTCCGATCCATTCTCTTCTTCGTTCGTTCCACAACATCAAAGCTAAATCAGACGAAACAAATGTTTCAGTACGTCCGTACCAGCACAAAAGAGCAGGCCTTGACGCAATGAAAGTCTAAGATTGCAAGAACTGGTTAAAACTATTTGTGCCTCAACAGACGAAACGACTGTTCTCATAAGAAATACACATCCCGCTCATCTGCACCAAAGCATGACTAGAATGTGCGTACATACTGTTAATCATTCCTATTTCTCAAGACAGGGATAACGGTCTTGACTGGAAATGCAGACATCAATACCAGGGATAACTTAAGACCTAGCTCTCGTGGATTTCAGACGATGCCAGATAAATACACACTGTACTGACTTTGAGTCAGCAAATTTGCATCACTAAGAAATAAAATTGACCGCGTTAGTGAATACTGAACGAACCATGATTCACAAAAGTAGTGTTGGTGGAGTTGTTCGTGGCTCCCCTCGACTCCTGTTGATGATTAGGTGTGCTCACTGTCGATGCATTTCGTTGTAAACTACGAGGATTGGTCGAATTGCTTTCCATCTCATTGGAACTTGAAGTCCACCAGTCCTTCTTTGGGGCGTGGGTCGGAAGCCCACGTCCCCCTTTCTTCTGCAACTTCTGCTTTTTCGAGTGTTTCTCTGTCGTGTTTACCGGTGGGGGTTTGATACAACCACCAACACAACCACTGCTCTGTTGCAAAACAGGTCCATAACCACGAGACACACCACAGAAGGAAAACACTTCAAATAGCAACTTCGATAAATAGTCTGTAAATTCTCCACTAACAACGTCTCGAAGAGAGAGTAGGATAGTGGTGCCTATCCGAGTGAGGAACAACCACAACTATTCGCAATTGTTGACCTGAAAGGAGAAGGACTAACTCGTAGTGTCTCTTTAACAAGCTCAACAAGTCATCATTAAGCCAACAAGTGTTCCCTACATTGTGCCAAGATAAGTCTTGCTCCTCCCAGAATTTGTTCCAGCAGCACCTTTTGAGGGTTGACAAGCACACATCAAAATTGCAAAACAGTTTATTTAGAAGCAGCACCTTTTCAACCTGTTGAGGAAAAAGGATGAGAGGTGTTTAACAGAGTCCAGTCAAATGCATACATCGTTCTGCAACAAATGTGTAATTTCAGTTGCTTGTGTGCTCAAGGTGAGAAACCGGTTGCTTAGAAGCAAACTGGAAAACAATAAAACTTGCCAGAGGTACTCCTTTGTACTAACTTTGCTTCTTTGTTTCACTGTCAGTAAATTTTCTTGTCTGAGATTTGCATAATTCGACATGTACAAGCCACCACTATTTGTCCACAATCTTAACAAGAAGAACAGAAGAGTGTAGGGGTTTCCTACACCGTATCTTTAAAAAGAGAACATGTACGACATACTCCACGAAGCCTGGAGTACATGAAATTGCAGTATAAAACTGTACAATCCTGATAACTGTCGACTTGAAGTATAGCTATGCGTCATAACCGTTTCTAATCTTGAAGGTGAAATTAAACGTATGCCTCTAGACGAAACGTAAAAGCAGGTAAGTTACGCGCATAAAAGGAGGACCTGGAGACGGCGATTCTTCTTAACATACGAATCCAATTCTACTAACATATCTGAATACTGCTGAATCAGAACAAGGTGGAAGAACACACACCCCATACATGCGATTGAACCACTGATAAATGATGCACACGCTCCCCCAAATGATGACAATACGAACATAAGAGCCGAAACACTTCTTTTTACAAATAAATCGAATTTGCAGGTGAGCGATCCAGTCTCATCCTCAGATATACTTCTCCTGGCTCATCCCTGAATCTGCATCAATAAAACATAGTGAAGTCCTTGAGCACTGTTACTCCGCTTTGAGTCCTTTAAGAGAAAGACCAGCTGGCACACGACCCAATTTCACTAAATGCATCCTAATACTTGAAGTCCTGTAAGGTCTACTAAAAGTAACATACTGAAACTAATTACAAACTGCAAAAACCAAAATCCTCCAGCACATCCGCCTTAACGCCGAAAAAGTCACCGCTCTTGAACACTGTTTCCAACTGCCCAGCAATCATCTTCTCACCTTCACCGTGACATTTTCAATCTAGAGAAACCAGTACACACACGCTACGCAGGACAGGTACATAAATAGTATTAATCACATATCAACGACGAAAGAAGTCCCATAGAGAAGAGAAGAAAATGAAATAAATTTGTAATATATGTCCCTCACATTCCCACCGCTGGTTAGTGCCAATCGAAAGACAATACTGGATGACTGCCAAATGGAAATAGCTAGCATCCACTCAGCTGTTGAGTGTAATCAGCAGGACTGGAGAGATAACTCCCCGGGAAGGAGAGTTCTTTCTGTTGAGCCTTCAGTCTCGAGGTAATGTGCGATTACAAGACTTTCACTTTCAGTAACCATGAGCGCGTTGTCGCGATAGCTTGAATCCGCACCGCATGGCCGTAACATTAACTCCATCGGAAAATTCGTATGGCCGACCTCGTTCATGCGTCTGACGATAGGTTACGAACCTTCATAGAAGCCAGACCAGTATTCATCTACTTTAAACCTTCAAGACAGTCGTTCACCTCGCTATGGAGCCATCAAATCTTCATTTAAACTCGATAAGTTTCATCTTTTCGTTCGGCTGGGCTCTCTCTACCGATATGAAGCCCCCCTTAGAAGCTCAAACTGGAAACAAGGAAAACCAGCTTGACCTACATGTGCACAGCCACGAGAAAATACCTACTGGTTCTATCCCACGCGAGCTCAGCAACTCTGATGGTTCCCAACAAACGGCGAAGATCACCAGGGCCTGGTATACTTATTTGAGGAGTACGTCAGCATGCATCATGCACAAAGAGGGGATCATCTTTACTTGTCAACGTTCGCACGTTATGCAGTAGTGGAGGCCAAGAGTTCGGCGGGTACTACCCGTCAAGCCAAGAGGTCACGGATGCAGCGTGCGGCGGTGGCAGAGCATCTTGACAAGCAAGGTCAGGCGGGAAAAGATCGTCCCATCACTCAATACACAAAACTCTGCAATCAAAGGTTGCCTGTGGCGATAAAATCATGACATTGCTCGATTGATTCTACGTGACCATGGCTGGGAGGTCTGGAAACTTTCTTTTTACCACCAGGGAGAGAATTTCTAAAAGTGTAACTAAGAAGAAATGGTAGACATTACATTGCGCCCGAGAGCGCCATAGAAGCTTACTTCGGACTTGGTTAGGGAAGATGCGGCTGAAACCATGATCAGTCCACCAAAGTAGGTGTCATTCGAAGAATCAGAACCGCGGTCTCCACGAAGCCAGGAGAAGAGTGAAGAGTGAAGAGAAGAGGACTGGATGCCTGGGTCAAGGCTCCTCCGCTATTAATGAAAGAACTCGAGATGGTCAGGTTGAGCGTGAAGAGATATCACAAAACCCGCCGGATGTGCATAAAACAGTGCCAGCAGATGAGAAACGCTGGTCCTCGAGGGGGTCGAACGCAGAGATGCCGCGACAAAAAGGGTTCAAAACCACCTTACAGTACATTCATCACAGTACTGTTGTGTCCAAAATGTTCA
Organism: Asterella californica; assembly: GCA_036924285.1. Classification (NCBI taxonomy): domain Eukaryota; kingdom Viridiplantae; phylum Streptophyta; class Marchantiopsida; order Marchantiales; family Aytoniaceae; genus Asterella; species Asterella californica. Next base: position 17,152,423 of record JAYKYS010000002.1, on the reverse strand, counting down.
GCCGGTGAAAGAAAGGAAGCACAGACTCTCACCTCACCATCATCTTCCTCCTCCTCCTTCTCCTCCCCCTACAGGACCCCTTCGTCCCGCCCTCCCTCTTTCTCTGTTTCCTACCTTCCTTGAAAACCAGTCTCAGCACAAACCTCTCGTATTTTGGTGCTGCTGCTGCAGCATCAAACAAACATCCTACTACCACGCGCCATTACTATGACGTTTGTTTTATCGATGCACTTCCTTCCAACTCAGGGTGGAAAGTGAGAGGGAGGTGTCGCCAAATTCCTCTTGCCCTTGGCCTTTGCTCTTTGTGAGCAGTGCAGCACCCTAACAGACAAATCTTCAATTTCTTTTTCCCCACGGCCCCCACCGGCATCCACAGAGGGGCACAGCTCAATACAATCCTTCCACTTCCCCTTCCCTTTTCTTTCTCCCGATCCTCCGATGAGTTCAAGAGCCTTGAGACACTCTCACTCACCGACTTCTGTGTTTACAAACAATACGTTACTTCTCTCTCCACAACTTATGCAAACAGTTCTCGTCAAATGTGTTTCCTCTATCAACTCCCGATAACGCCGGTTCCGCCGGTAGAGTCTGAACATATAACTATGCTATGGAACGGATCGAACTAGGGTTAGTGAATGTAAGACAGTGAGCCTGCAAGGACCTCACCGTCCTCTCACATATTATATAATTGTTTCACTCGTCGGATAAATATTCTGCACATGGCATGCTTCCCAAGAAGGCGCGTGATGACTCGTGACGCTGGTTTAAGAAGGTTAAGAACAAGGTAACCGGAGACTGAAGTCAGTGAACCTTCAGTGTGCAGGGGACCGACAGTTAAGGTGAACGTAAATCAGAGTTTCGATAGGCAGTACAGGCACGGAGTTTCATTTTCATGTGGAGTAGGTAGACTAAATCATCTACGGTAATAGTACTTTTACGGATGTGGTTTCATCTTGGAACGCGTCGAAAAGGGGTGCAGGATGACTTTGGCGGACAACGGTCAGACAACACGTGTTCTCTGGACGGAATCGTTTCTGGGCTCTGATATATGGATGTTTTACGTTGGTAATTTGACCTAACTTAAACTCAACAACCTCCAACCAGTAGACGAACAGGATGGAAGATTCACAGAGGAAAGGAGGAGGAGCAAAAGATGTTATCGTTCTTTCAAAATATAGTCTTGTGAGATACGTGACGTAACCTCCATCTGAAAGAAATTATTCTCGCTCCCACTAAAGCTAAGGACGAATTCAAATAAGTGACATCGGGACCGTCGTAGAGTGAGGCCATCACGTTTTTTCTTTTATTTCTTTTTTCTAGGCATGCATATTACGGAAGAGGGGAATATGCATGTGGTTTAATTTATTATCTAACTTTTTCTTAATTTCAAGGGAGCATAAGTGTAATATGGCTCAAGAAGTGTAACATGTACAAGATTGGATTAGTCGTACCGTGTTTAACACTATTGAACATAAAGAACATGTTATGGTAGTTTCTTCATACTAATGATGCATGTGAATTATATTTTCCTAAGCAGAAATTAATTCTTATCCAGGGTACATTACCATCAATAGCAGAACTAACTTCTACAGAATTTTTTCTGCAAAGAGCACTTTGGATGCATATGCATTTTCTGATGGAGGAGGAAAATATGCAAAGGTTTAATTTATTATCTATTTTTTCTTTTGGAAAATATTAGATGATAAATTAATATTAGAATTAAATCATTACTACTTTGTACCAAGGTTCTGGACTTATACGGGCGTGTGGTGTACTTCCTCTATATAACAAACATAGGTATCTCCTCGGAACTCTTGGTCTGGATAACATATAACAAATCCAGAATTTTATATTTTCTCAGATTACCTTATATGTAATATTATAAATTTTCTATTAACACTGAGCAAATATTACCTAACACTTATCACGTGTGCATATACATAACCTTAATATTTCCATGACAACATCCGGTTGTCATCCATGCCAATAGAACCCGAGATTTTCCTTCCGTGAAGTTTGCTTATCCTCTTCCTTTTCTCGGCCGAATAGTCTAAGTTGCATGTATATTATTTATATATTTATGTAAATATTTTGACGGACCAACGAAGTGATTGAGTAAGATATCCAACCCAACAAGCAGTATTTTGTTGGGAGCCTCATCCGCATATAGCCGCAGTGGTAGAGGTTCTTTGTGGAGGTCTCACCTGTGCATAAGTTATACCATATTATTGTACCGAAGATCGGTGTCCCAAGTGATTTAGCCTATAGTCCTCTAAGAGAAAGATCGTGGGTTCAATCCTTTGTGAGCACAGTTGGAGGTGCATGCTGCTGCAAACTGTTAATGAAGCTTCTGGTCCGAGTCTCGCTGTGATGGACTCATATGGACAGTAGAATGATCCTCGGAGATCTCAAGGGACAGATAATATCATTTATCATTTTATGACTATTTCATTACACAAAAAATAACCTTCATGCATACGAATTCGGGTGAGTTTTCTAATAGTGTTTTCTTTTGTGTATTTTCTTTGTTGTAGATTCAATAACAATACATATTTCTCTTTATTTAAAAGAGATAACATATAATATTTTTAATGTAATTTATTAATTGATACGAAGTGTGAACATCCAGGTTAGTCAGATGTGCTCTGAAATTTGCTTCATATGAATATTTATAAGTATTTTAAATATATCATATATGTTTATGAATGAATATGTCATGTGTAATTAGACTTGCATGATTTCTTTATAATAGAATTGTTTCACATACGGTTTGGAATAATTTAAATAAGTCATATATATGTATAAATATTAATGAAATGCGTAAAGCTTGCACGTAATGAAATTGTAGTACAGCTGTTATCGACTGCAAAGTACACAACAGCAAAAACGTCAAACAAAACAGAGTTGGGTAGAGCAGTTATATGCGAGAGCGCCCTCTCATATTAACCTCCCAAGTAATGTTGAGGCTCTATGTGTCATAGGTACTCTCTCTAGTCTTTTTTTTCTCTTCCAGAGACAAATCTCTACCTCTTTTTTTCTTCAAGTAACCAATCTTTTGAACTCTTTCTTTATTCTGAAGAAGCTAATCGATATTCAACTAACATGTTTATGTATTCGGCTTTCTCTTTCAAGCTCTTTTTGTACAAAGACAAAACATTGTTTTTCATCTTATTCATATTCTTTTCATCTCCTTCACATTTGAACCTTTTCCACTTCTCATCACTTCCTCATTCAAGTTTCAAGAAAGTGAGGTAGTGTCCATCGTTACGGTCTCCACATTTCTTACCTCCTCAGTCCACTCTTCACCGTCTTCCATTCGTACTTCATCTGGAGTATAAAATTCCTCTTCGTGGATTGGATTTGAACTTGAACAAAAAGTGTTCATAAATACTTATTCGTCTTCTTCTTCATCACAAGAAGGAGCGCTCCTGTCGCATGGAGATTGAGAATGAACATGGTTGTCTGGTGTAAACAAACAAGGAATTGAACATTCTGCTTGAAACTGCGAATCAAGCTTGTAAATATCGTCGTCAGAAGACTATAAACCTAAAGAACGCAGGCAGATCCATATTTGCTCTACTACCAAACATTACATTCATCCTAAAAAAGTGAAGACGTTTCGAATTTCATTTGTCTTCAAAAGTAACCCCCAACTGCAATTATGCCTCTGTAATTCCTCCTCCCGTACTATCCATCAACTCTTTTGCTTCCTTGTACATCTCGACATACCTCTCAAGTCTCTTCTTGAATTTATCATCTCTCACAACAAGAAATCCATACATCCCTAACAATTGAGCCACAATGATACCAAAAGCAGTAGCTTACTCAAACATCTTTGTCCATCAATCTTAGTCTTTCGACCAGATCCACGGATTGTTATAAATTATCCGTCACTTCAGTATATGCCACCAACTTCTCATAATCATCTACTCCTCATTATCATTCCTTGTTCATTAAAATATAAGGTTCCGGAGTTACGGATAATAATCATTCACCCATAAGAAGATCAAATTTCTGAACTTTGACACCCCATAATGCATTGCTCCGCAATGAGGTTATGCAACATAACTCACTACCCAAGGGAGTTGGTTTACGTTGTGTAACCCCGTTCGGTTATGTTGGACATTATGTTCGTTGTCAGTTGTGTTATAGCTGTCTGTGACATTACACTTGTTGAGGAAATTTAGCCAGTGTTGTACTTCCATGTGATCTTCTTTCGTGATAAAAAGAATTCTCACTTCAAAAGAATATCAAACATCTTCAGTTAAATATACAAACGCTGTACAGATGAAAGAAGAAAAATGCATCTATTAACATTTTTGGTAGTATTTTCACACCATGTAATTCGAGCTCACTTTTAAGACAAGCGGTAAAAGATAGGCTACTGCCCGTCACTAAAGCAAGTTGATTACTGAAGGTATAGAAACATGTTCATATGATTGTACATTTTGGGAATTTGGGAGGTTGTATATTCACCTAACATTTTGTTTTATTTATAAAATTAATTATTTTGTCCTCGAGTGATAATTGCCATCGATCCCTTCTGTCTTGCAATGTTAGCAATTCCAATACCCTAGCACGTTAAAAGAATACAAATATGTTGTCGTGTGAAAGCATCATCGTCCGCGGACTCTGGTAAAGAAGAGAAATTTTCCGAAGTCATGAGGAAAGAAGAATATGCATGCAATATGAACTTCTGAGGAAGAGTTTCTTGTTATTATAAAAATTTAAATTTAAATTTAAATGATTTTTATATTAAACTTAAATCATATATAAAATATTTATAAATGTTAAGTTAACCTGGATACATCATCCATAAGGAGAAGAAACTGGAATGCGCTTTCAACGGTTTGTATCGGGAGGCTAGAAGCAAAACACATAGAAAGAAAGAAATTAAAAGAAATTAAATTTATTATTAAGTGGACGTTCTGGATCCAACGTGTAGTTCTTGTATGTGAACAAACGATTCTCTTTCTTTTATAGTTCTCGAATAGTTTTAAATGAATATGGAAATTTAACAGGTAGAACAAGTGAACAAACAAGGAAGTTATAAGCAGAGAAAGATAGAACAAATTCAAATTAGAGTATTTCTTGTAGAATCCCAGTGGAATCAACCAATTCAGGACTGATTGCAAGTCTACTGTACTACAGTTTGAAACCTAACACTGACACTAAGAGAGGATAGGAAAGCGGATCACCCCACCTGGATGTTAGTCAAAATCGTGAACCAACGGCAGGTAAATTCTAATGTTAGACATGCTAAGCTGGAAAGTGCCATAAGTAATGAAAAGGAATCGTGTCAAAACACAGAGCTCCACCCTCCGGATGGCATCCTTGCTGAACTCTGCTTCTATGAGGTTTCGTGCGTGAACAGACTATTAACTTTGACTCCGACGCTTGGGTAAAAAGTCTTCGCACTACAGTAATACCTGCCGGCACTTCGCGAGTCTTGGAATCAGCGTCGGATAGAATTTTGTGGGCTTCCACAAAATTGCCGGTGATAGTAAGTAATAGCCGGTTATGTTCAATTGGTTTAGGGTTTCTGTGGTCCTAAAAGTTTATAAGGTAAAAAGAGCAAGAAAATTTCCTTCTCAACTGACAATCGGAAATCTTAGCTGTGAAATGTACAAAGACAGCCGGTAGTGTCTTAGCAGCTTGGAATCCTTGAAGAACATTCTCGATGAATAAAAATAACATTTAATTAATCATATTAATTTATAAACGAATCTTTGTCACAAAAGAATTTAACTTCTAAATTAATGTGAATGCATAATACGTCTTCCATCTAAAACATGAGAAATGGATATGCATGCTTGTAGATGAGCTAATAACCGATTTTATAGATCGATATTCGGTTTTTGTTTCTCAAAATTAACGGGTAATGTCTCGATATCTGTTAGTTCTTGCCGGTCAAGATCCGACTGAGTACATTTTCACCGGGCTTTTTCCAGAAAAGCTCCGGTTGGTTTTCCAAGTAACTCCGGTTAGCTCCGAGCGCTGGGGTGAAGGCAGCAACTTTCCTCAGGTCTGGCTGAATATACTTCAAGAACTTTGAAAAGTCCAACTCCACTGCGATTCTGCGTTCATGAACTTCCTCCACAAATCGGTTCCCCACTATAGGGATCCCCATGCCGAACTCTTCGGCCCTTCGTTTGTAGAAGTGTTCTTCGGACCCAAACTTCACACCTCTTACCACTATAAAGTTGACAAAACCGAAAATCTCAGGTCCCAGAGACAACTCCGAAGCAGGAGATTACGCCTTTTAAGAACCCATCTTTTCTGAGTTCTGTTCCAGGGCACTGACCAACAGTAGCACGGTAACCACTAAGGTCGTATCAAAGACTATAAGGCCAGAAATCTTCCCGACAATCTTCCGGAACATTTGATGAAAAGTGGACCGGTAGCATGAAGGCAACAAAGAGAAATCCGGAATCCAGATTAGGTACTTCGACCATAAGGAACTGCCTCCAGGTCTATGTCAAACAAAGCGTGCCGGCAGCCAAAACGGTGAAGAGTGAAGACGTAGAAAAACGTGCCAAAAAGGTGTCAGTTCCCATAGGGTCACTGAGCTTGTAACACAGCTAGAACACTGAAAGTCAAAGCTCGAACTCGAGTGACACAGGACCGAAACACTGCTCGTCTAAGGGTGTAGCGAAAATGCGGAGGCACTAGTACCATCTCTATACAAGCTTGAGAGCAAACAGAAGATGGTAGCCTTAGGACCTGGCACTCCTAACCATTCCATGAATCTCACTCGAAGCCTAGACGGACGTAAGTATCAGTATGTACAACCCGATATGAAAGGAAGGAACCACCTAGAGTATTCATAAAATGAGAAACATTTTAGATGGAACCTTTCAGCAAGAAATACAGTAACCCGCCGTCGTCATGCACGGTAAAGTTGCAAAAATCGTAGATAAGTCATGCACACGGTGAACGTTAGTGTCCACGAACATTAATCCCGATATTGAAAAAGTAGGTTAAGCATACATCTGATTGACCATGTACTGAACTTTTGAACCCTTTTCCCCACTGACCTAGATTCTATCGATAATATACAATACCTAAAGCCACAGCAGTTATAAGAAGATTACTGAACAAACGACGGCCCTTAGCCTCCTGCCACTGCCAACTGCTGATGTAGAAACTCAAGGATTGATAATCTCTGCATAGAACCACCAGTTACCAGATACACCTACATTAGACAAGACTTCAAAGACGAGCAATCTTTCAAGCGGCATATGCTTCAAGCACTCAAGCAAATATATATAACTGCAAGTGCCAAAAGGCGAAATGCAAGTGAACAACACGGATACAAGTTTTAGGCATCATGGTAAACCACACGAATATGAACGAGAAGAGAGTTTGAATTCGTGAGTATCAACCATCAACATCATCCGAGCATCACTATTTACTTGTGAAACGAAATAGAGAAGATATACTCCGACAGTTCATTAATGTAAACGGATCACACGTCTTTGGAAGACTCGCAGTACGACAAAATCGGGCGTTAGAACAAAGTATACCGTGGGAAAGAAGTAGCTTGAATAGGGGACAACTTGGTACCAAACAGAAACTGGTATAGCAGCTTTTTGTGAAACTATAAACTAATCCCCTCACCAGGAGGAAGTATTATAAACAGAAACAAAACGGACACGCAGTACCATGCCGCAGTACTTATCTTTGTTAGAATTACCTTATAATCCCTCACCAGAAGGAAGTATAATGAACATAAACAAAACGGACAAGCAGTACCGTGCCGCAGTACAAATCTTTGTGAGAATTACCTTCTTTTCCAAGACAGGACCTTCTATCCCTTTTCGCGAGGAAAATCCTTCCAGTAAGTCGACGGCTTCTTGGAAGCCCTTGCGACCAGCATCCTCAGTTCCCATAGCCCGATTTATATCAGCAACTTTGGCTAAAGATATCGCGACATCAAGGACCTAGAAGTAAAGAAAATATCCGATTAGATAAACATCAAACTTCACTTGCGCTTCCACGATCAGCACTTCCAAAGCCCCAACCGAAGGTTGAGTGGGGGCTTGATTCTTATCATGATCAACATCAGTCAGTTAACGGTCGAGCATCAAACAACCTGTGATGATAACTTCGAGAGGTCAGTTACACTCTGGCGCAATTTTAATGCCCGCAGATAGTATTCATGAGCTGCAGCCAAGTTTTCTGCATAGTACTTCAAATCTCCAAGTTTGTTCAGTGATACGGACAGTGCATGTACAACCTGCAGACAATGACCGTAGACGTATCATTAGTCCAAGAGACGGACAGCTCAAGCTGATGCAATGCTTTTGACGACCATCTGAATGAACTGCTTATCATTATGGGAATAGCTTGACGGACGAAATGTGACGAAGATCTGAGAAAGGAATCTTTCAGCACAAGAGCTAAATCACCTCGTCGTCCTTTTGAGATAATTTCGAGAGCATTTCTACGCTTTCTTCGTATTGAGCCATAGCACCGATGGCATCTCCCATTGCCCGGCTGCGAACATGATAACATGACAGTAAGGAGCAATGTATAAGAAGTCCTGCCACACCTAAATATCTCTTGCTTGTGGGAACTGCCGAAAGTCTTCAAAACTGTTTTCTGTGAATGACGCAGACAGCAACTCCTGAGAGTCTGCTCGCTGGTAGCCCGTGAGACTAGAGTTGATTTCCTTCGATTCCTTATAAACCAATAGGTGAAGCATGTGCCAGCTATTTCGACGCACAAAGTCAAGCTAGTAAGTTTCACGCCTATACTTGACGACTCTCTCGTGCAAACTTTAGGTGTACCATCGCGCTAAAGTCTTCCCGAGAACTTTTTCATAGTACAACGAACAAGGCGATATTGAAATAAACTGGGTATTCCATCCCATCAGACAGTCGACATCTTTCAGTGAAGCACCTACCAGCAATCACCCAGCATTCCGAGAACTGCTCCAAGTTGCGAACAAACGTCAACTGTCATACCACTCCTCAAAAGTTCCTCACGTGTGTCTTGAGCACAAATAGTCAATCTTGACTTCGCACTCTCAAAGTTCTGGGCATGAAAAGCCTATAAACAACAAGATATCAAGATCTTTCAAGTTAGTAAAAAGTATAACTTGAAAGATCTAGTGAGCGATTTATTCGCCCAAACTGCTTCACTACGACCGAGCTCACGAATTCAAGCAGTCAGATCAAAGCCAAAAGATGCTGGAGGGTCGGTCTCAACAGACCGATACGGAGAAAAACTTGAGACAACCTGGACACCATAAAATAGAAGACACCTTTACACGTTCAGCCTATAACAAGAACCAAAAATATATCTTACTAACTGTCAATAGACCAGTTGTATGCATACAAGCCGTGGACAATACTAGATACATAGCTTACCCTCATGGCATGCTGAATCAAGAAGCTTCCCCTAGCCAACGACACATCCTCATAAGACACCACCTTTGAACGAGGGCTTTCTACGTCTGTATCACTGTTAACCGATCGTTTTATCCGAGCATGTCCTTCAATAAAGCGATCAACCATTTTCTGCAGCTCAACGTCAGCCTTGACTCCTTGTATGTCAGCTCCACAAATCACGCAATCCTGAAATTTTGAAATACAATCCCTGCGAATGGCAATGCATCAATTCGCCGTCTACATATTCAAATAAAATGTCACAAGTGATTTTGATTGACGAGGAAAACGTGTGGTACTGAGGTCTAATTTTCCCAAGCGAACCATTCAAATGTGTGTGGCATGAGTTGACCAGGTTCAAGGAAGCGGTACAATTTGCGAAACTGTTGAGAATCACAGAAAGTGTTACTCGAAATCCGCTAGAGGCAGGCTCGACCTACGCGGTTGAGGGACGCCAGACCCATTCTTAATTGGTAAACATCGCCGTCTGATTTAAAACATTCCTCACACAAACCTTCTTATAAGCAGGAGTGAACATTGATGAATTCCTGTTGAAAAGATACAGGGACGCACCGACAAAATATATGATCGCAGGGTACACATCTGCTGGTGTCATACAGCAGAGCTCGGCAGATAACACAACTTAAAGGACCAATCTTGAACGATCCAGAATCGAAGCCATAAGGGCATTTCCCAGCTTGACCATCTGCTTCTCCATTCAAACGCTCTTTTTCTACAGCTTCCGAATCCTTCACTTTATTCGCAGGTTCACTCGTCGCTTTCTCCGCTGGACGCTCAGCGTCTTTGACACTGAGCCTGGCAAATGGGCAGCCACTCATCCCTGCAACGAGACGGCACTCGATGGAACCAAAAACCCCGGAAGAACACAGCACGTTTCCTACAGGCAAAACTTCACAATTTCAATCTCGTCAGCTCTGCTCAAAATGAAATTGAGTGTTCCAACCGCTGACACACGATTCCCTGTCTGTGTATACTATCCCAACCGTAATGATGAAACCAATGCCACGGTTTGAAACAAACCCGAACGTACAAGGTCTCATGTGCTAAAACCGAAGGAGCACCCTCAATTCCTTCAAATTACACATCGACACTGTCACACAGTCGAATGCTTCCACCACACCCCGACCACACAGACAATCCCTCTAGATAAAGAGAAACCCAATTTAGCCTCCAACTTCAATAATTTCCCAAAGCAACAATCAAATTGAGTTCTACAGCCTTCCATCATCTTCATCCGCTGGGAGATCACAGACAGAATCTCACCAGAAAAGCAGTGCAATGCAAGAAAAGTATAGACAGCCTCCAGCTGTACAGCTTGTGCTCTTCTCTGAACGTGTAACGCTTCTATGCTAGGCAGAGAATGATCACGAGCGAGGAAAGCAACATAAAGCATCCTTGACCGGAAATTCAGGTCGAAAACACGGGCCACCAGCGGCGAGGTAGACGCTATTTATCCACGTCAATCTAATTCCCTCCACTCTTTTTCCCATACAGCTAAAACTAGTACTTTTAGCACCGATCAAGTTTTCTCAAAATTAAGGATACATTAACACTTTGTACTATAGTAACTTTTGTGTACGTTAGTATATTACTTCCCTGCATAAATCACTCCCGCTAAGGTCGTGTTTGTGTTTAAGTTTCATTGTCTTTTCTGCACGATTTATTTTACTTCCATGCAGGAATTATTTTGCTTCCAAACTAATCAGTTGTCATCTTAGTCAAGTATAATGATAACCAAATTATAAACAGAACCATCCAATTCCGTTGGAAGAAATCATTTTTTATTATTGTTTTTGGATGAATATTATTTACTATGATAAGTCAACTCTAACGGAAGTATGCTTGGCGACTGTGCATAGTCATCTAGTCACAGTTGGAGCTCTCCTTTCGCGAGAAATCAAACCATTCGGACGCTCTTTTTCTACAGCTTGGGGTATTGGTTAGCAGCACCCTAAGTTAAGCTGAAGTCTTGGATAAGCTAGGCTGCTGCTTCAGAGAAGAAAAAGATAGACCTACTAAATGTGAAAGTATTATGTTGTAGGGCTCGTCGAGTTGAGCATTGTAACATGTTCAGATTCATGAAAATAGTAAACCGTGTGAAAAATCTGTTATTTATAATTAAATTAAAAATACGTTTTAGAGAATTATGCAGTTATAGGTAGGGATGTTAGATTGTGGATATTAAAGTTTCAAGACGTAGATGTAATACATAGTACCCATAGAAATTTGAACTGACAAGAATGGGTCTACGGTGGCAAAGATATGAAAGCTAGAAACAATGAAGGACGCTTAACATTCAAAAAGACAAAAATCTTGACTTTTCTTGTGTTTTCTTTACACAACACAACATGTAATGGATCGTTGGTTGGCATAGAACTCTAAAGCCTTAGCCTAGGAAAGCAGAGGTCCAAGGTTCAAATCGAACAACCAGTCATTAGCAGATGGTTATCATTGCATATCAGCTTAACAAGGAGTATTACAATGAGTGTAACTACGGTTGCACTTCAGGACGAGAGACGTGATCTCTTTTAAATGTATCTTGTACGGACAATGTCTCCCTATACTGTTGGTTCTATGATTTTACATTCTAAAGTTCTTGAAACAAAATGATTGTATATGACCATGACTCCAATAGGAGCTACAGTAAGCACTGCGCACAGTAAGGGTTGCAAACTCGTAAAATTTTGATTTTTAATTTTGATTTTTTTCTTCGCTCTAGATGAGCTTCTCGTCTACCAAGACCGCACTGTCTTAACTTAAGCTCTCTTTTCCTCCACTAGTGTCTTCATCTTAAGCGAGTTGCTCGTCTATCAGAATCATAAGACACATCAGCATATAGTTTACACTTGTCTTTATTTTTAAGTTGTTCTATATATTGTTGATTTCATGATCTTACATTCTAATATTCTCAAAACAAAATGATTGCATATGACCATGAATCAATAGTAGCTGGTAAGCACTGCACACAATAGAGGTTGCAAACTCGTAAAATTTTGATTTTATTTTTTATTTTTTTCTTCGCTCTAGATGAGCTGCTCGTCTACCAAGACCGCACTGTCTCTTATAACTTAGGCTAGCTTTTTACCCACCGTGTCTTCATCTCAGACGAGTTGCTTGCTTACCAAGATCATAAGACACATCATCACCTAGTGTATACTTGTCTTTATTTTTAGATTTCATTTGCTTGTTTGGTATTGGTGGATACTTTGTGTGTCGTAAATAATTATGCTATATAAGCTGGATATTACTTATATATATAAGTTATGTATATGAGAGATTCATTATCGTACTTTTGGATATATGTTATATGAAGATAACCTTCAAATATATGTTGTTTTTGGAGTAAGTTGAGTTCAACTAGAGAAGTCAATCTAAACTTCATATTATGTATATGATACTTTGATAGTTTGTTGCAGCTTATTGCATTAAGAAAGGTGAACTTACACTAAAAGAAAAATATCTCAAAAATTCTATTTCATATTTATTATATTTACTAAAAAGGAAATTTAAATTTTTTTAAACACCGATATATAAGTTAAAAATTAGAGTGAAACGACGAGAGAAGCTGTGAAAGTGAGACTGAGAGAGAGACTTAGTGAGAAGAGGATACTAAGAAGAAGAGAAATTGAGGAAATTGATGTGCTTGAGAAGACTATACTAGTTAAGTGACATTTATCGAGGAGAGAGGACTTCTGAAATTTTGTATTTAGAAAAGTGTTTACACTTGCGTGATTTTGTGTCGTCTGTGTATCTAAATGTTTGATTATAGTGTTTCGTCCTCGATTTGTGATCGAATTTGACATTGAGAAGAGTCATGTTAGCACCGATCCATTGTGCACGTCTCAACACACAGATCGCTTCACAACTAAAGGGTATCGCTCCTCTCGAGAAACTCACGCTCGACATAATATATGGTGCTTTCGTTGAGAGACTTGAGGTGAATGATCTTGTTGGGACGATTTACGACACAAATAAAATATGGCTTGAGCAATTGCTAGTGCACCTACTAGTATGGATCCTATTACTACTACAAGTACTGCGTAACATACGAATCGACGAAGACCTTGCAAGCACTGTGAACCGATGTGGTCTATTTAAAGGTTGGGATATCTCTAAGTACATGCACGAGTATAGGATAGAGATGGAGCTTGTTAGAGTCACTGATTCTGAAATGACTGTAAGTTTCGAGTTGGCTGTGATCTTGGAGCTGAGAGATCAGGTGAAAGAAGTGCAGAGAAAACATCTAGGCGGTTGGGTTAGTTTTGATCGTGCTCTTAGGGAAGAATTCGTCGAAGACGATTCTGAGAGAGTCATTCGAAAGAATTTTCCCGATTGGGTTGAACAGCAACTCGGACACACTATCGGGTTGAGCGAGCTGATCAAAGAGTTTGACAGATGATACAAGCAACTCTTTACACTTGAGAGGTTGACCTTGGATGCCAAGAGAATTGAGTTATTATTGCAGGCTATTGACAATGTAACAACAAATAAGCTATGCTTCATGTTGGTAGACGATAGTAGAAAGAGACGTTATAGTGGATTGAGGAAGGATGGAAGATACATTTGCAGTTCTTACTAAGCAACAACGAGGAAGAATAGCAGTGAGAGGTCATTCATTTGCACCAATTGTCTTTGTTGTTGCTCCTTTCATGATGTAGCCTCTGGCTCTTATTGCACCTACATCAGTACTTGCAATACTAGTTGCTCTTGATCTTACACAGAGAGCACATAAGCAACGACTTGCGAGCAACAGAACCATATCGATGATTTGATACGACAAATGCATGACCTAAGAACTGTGTTAACTAGTTTGCACAGAGAGCTTGCACTAATGGCATGACGTCCAAGAGGTGTTCCTCTTCATAGGTGGATATGATATGATAGTCTTGATCACCTAAGAAGTGAATGTCGAGATCTGGCAGTTGCCTTGCGAGAGAGCGTGGTCTGTTATCAAAAGAACAGACTATACCTCATTGCTATTGGAGAGACGTTGAGCACTCAATTTGGAAGAGAAGGTACGAAGAGTCAACTTCCAGTACATGTTGATGCTGCAGCGATGACGATGGTTCAACATATAGAACATGATGTTTTTGCTGGCATGTTGAAGTTTCTGCTAGTCCTACTTTGCTTGATAAGACTAAGAGTGTGCCTCTTGAGATCATGCCGAGAGGAGCTGAGTCTATTCATAAAGTTACAAGATGAAGTGATCTTGTGATGGAAGATATGTATAGTGTACAAAGAGGTTGTTGAGGTTTGACTCTGATGGATGGAGTCAGTTTGTGGGAGTTGAAGGTATGGAAAAAAATACAAAAAAATGGATGGTGAGACAGATGTCAAAACTGCTGAATGCTGGAGTTCTGGAGAACGATGACACAACTTCTAGCATATTAAAAGAGTTTATGTGTGTACAATCGCTTATTAGTTGGCTGAATGATGTGAGTAGATTGTTAGAGGAAGAGATGATATAGTACTGATCTCTATTCACTCCCGACAAGTATATGAGGAGATCATCATGTACGTGCAGTTCCTTCCTCACTCGAGGTTGAAGAGTATGAGTGGAGGAGGAGACGTAAGTTGTTGTTGTGCACTTCCTCAGGAGGTAGAGTTACACACGAAGTACACATCTTTGACAAAGAAGATAGAGCTTGTGGTTACTTAGTTGTCTGCTGACATATAATGACAAGTGGAGTTAGTAGATACTGAACTCATTCTACGAGATCATAGAAAGATAAGTCATCCGTTTGTTGAGGAGGCATTGTGAGAACTCTAGATCGAAGAGGGTGAATTTTGACTAAGATTGAGAAGCGAATATTCGAGCAGATGATAGCAAGTCGTTGCATTTTTTTTTACGGTAGAGGAGATTGGTTGTGTGGACCTCAAAGTTATTACGGCTATGGTTATTTTTACAATTCATTCTTCACTTGCATTGAGATCTGAAACATATCCCAATCCCTTGGCCATGCTGCCTAAGCTCACTGACTTACTGAAGGAGAAAATGAGGATGGGGATACTACAATCATTTATGGGTCCATATTCTAGCCGTTGGTTCGAAGTCGAGAGCCTTGCGCTTCATTCAAGACTTACAACCTGCAAACAACGTGACTATTCAAATGTTGAGACTTGTCCAATTGTTGATGAAGTTGCAGAGGTATTCATCAAGAGAATCATTTCTTCGATCGTAGATCTGTATTCAGGCTATGATCAAATCCAACTGGCTGTCGAGAGCAAAGATCTAACTACAATGCATATCGCATCAATGCCTTTGGCGTTGATGCATATATGTACTCTTCCTCAAGGTGCGACGAACTCTATGACTCATATGTAGAATGCAGTGCACAAGATGTTGCGTGAGTTCGTACTTGATATTACCATCGTCTTTCTTAACGATATCCTTATAAAAGATTATGCACTGAAAGTAGAGACGATGGTATGTGCACTGACGATTGCATGAGGTGTGTCACATACCACATCAATGACATAGAGTGTATTCTGATACGATTGGAGGAGGTACATCTCATCTTATCAGGTGTTAAGTCTAGATTTGGTAAATAAGTCACCTTTTTGTCAGAAGTTCGACTCTCTAAGTCAAATTAAGACCTCATAGAAGTCAATATTGGAGGAAGTGAGAGCATTTGAGAAACTGAAAACTTCACTGTGTATGGCTCATTGCACTAATCATCGTGGTATGTTAAAAAGTTACAAAGGGAGTTGCAGGCAAAAAGTTGCTGAAACTGTGAAGTGTACCATAAATCCAAGTGAGCTCAAAATTTATGTTTTAGATTTTTGTCATGTAGATTGTATGTATTTGTATTTTAAAATGTCAAAAAGGATCACGTCTTGAGATAGTTATGGTGGTTCAAGTTAGTGAAGGGAAGATGAAATACTACGTTTTACTAGCATATAAGCTATACAATATTGGCTTCCGTGTGTAGTTGAGTAAACCTGTAGAGAGGAGGTCTCATGATCAAATCTCTTCAGAGGCACAACCGGCTTGGAGTAGGCTGGTCCCTTCGGGAGAATATGTGAGACACTAAGTTGTCTAGGGGGCATGACACTAGACGCCTCTTAAACATACTGTGAATACGAGATGTCCTCGTCTATCCTTGCATGTGCAATCACCTGATGTGTATGCTAGAGAGAGGTTACCGTCAGAGTTTGAAATGGATCTTATGCTAGAGGACTAACTCACTTTCGGAATATCAGAGTAATTAGTACAAATTCGGTGTACGGTCTTCTAAGTCTTGGGGTAGCGAGATGGCATCAAAGATACTTCAAGTCAGTACCAATTCTGTTGTAGAAAAATATAGATATCATCATGTGATATACTTAGGTCAAAAAATCAAGTCGAATTGATATCTGAGGAGACACTTATGACACTTCGAAGTTAAAGGTGGTCGGAGAAGGACAACAGCTACAACTCAAGCTCTAGGTGTCAGAACGAGGTGATTCCGGTGTCAAAGATAGTCGTGGTGGAGTTACTTTGGGTGGATGTGTTAAAAGCTCACTATACAATTGACTCAACAGGCTTCTGTAAATATAGATTTGCGAGTACATGTTAATTAGTTTTTCTAACACATAAGAAGATATGACGTGTGGAATTTTTACCAAAGATTTATTTTTTTGTTACCAGTTGCTTAATGTATCATTTTACAAATGTAAGGTGACGGTGGAGGTCACATAGAGAGGAGAAAAATCCCACATGAGACGTACAGTGAGAGTTAGGTTTTTTTAATCATTATCGAAGAGAGTTATCGAAGAGAGGAGAGAGAGGTTTACGGACCTTACGACTAGAGGATTTTCTGATTTTGACAGTTTTGACATCAGGGAATTGGGAATAGATGGTAGAAACGAGTAGAGAGAAGACCTGCAACTTGTACGCATATCTTTTTGAATAAAAAATGAGAAGCTGCTAGGTGAACGCGCGAATACTTCACATGACCAATTTTCTAAAGTTATGAGTTCTTGAACGTGAGATTTTCAATCTGGATCATCTAGAGTTGAGGACTTGCAGAATGAACAATTTGGAATTGAAGCCTTACTGCATGTCATGTGTTTTGCTTGGATCGAGAACGTGATGGAGATTTCTTAGCGATCAGTGTTATGTGTGTGATTTTTGTCCTCCTTCTCACTTTGTATCACAACTAGAAGGTTCTACCCTTCCCAAGAAACTCTCATCTCGACACCCTTTCTCGATCTCAGTAGAATTTCATCTCATATGATAGTACTCCTACGGACACAAATCTTGACTATCAGAATTCGACTTATTTGGGTGATACGTAGGAAGCTTTGCAACTCGTGTTGGAGACAATATCAGGAAAAAACGCTCTTCTGGAGAACTCGAATAAAGAAGCATGACCGTCAACTGTAAATTGGAGGAAGACATCCATGGACTCTATGAAGGTCCGATTAGGAACTTAACTCGATCGATCATTGTTACAACTGTCTACATCAAAAACCTTGGAACGTCAGCTACAATCTACGTCTGTGGGTAAAAATTATACAAAGACATCCATGAACCTCATGGATGTCCTTGTAGAACTTCCAACGCAGATTGCAGAAAGATTTCACAAGAGAAGATAGTGA
This sequence comes from Asterella californica, assembly GCA_036924285.1. NCBI lineage: Eukaryota > Viridiplantae > Streptophyta > Marchantiopsida > Marchantiales > Aytoniaceae > Asterella > Asterella californica. The sequence continues at coordinate 17,134,427 of JAYKYS010000002.1, read as the reverse complement.
TTCGGACACTAGGTCCAAAAGTAGTGAAGAACTTCCGAAGTTGGTAGCTCATTCGCTAGATGATGTATCCTTAAGAGCGATATCTTTTCCACAATCACAATTCTTTCTTAATCTATCTCCTCCTCGGCTGATTCCTTTATTGACATCTTCAATATCTAAATATAAATCTCTCGTGATAAATCTCAGCGGAGCAGTCTCCAACGAATAGTTTCTCAGAGTTTTTCATCTTTACGACCACGTTTCATACAAACCGACGTAATCGGAGATAGGAGGCAACTACTACAAGCTGAAGATATACAATCTTTTGACTCAGATGCTCAGTCCAAATCAACAGATAAAGACGAAAAAGACATCAGTTCTTCATACTTCAACAACGAGTCACTTCCAGCTAGCGTGAGTACATCTAGTGGAGTCACTTTGTCGACTCCTGCTCCCATCCGCTTCAAATAGAGCACTCGTGAAACGAAGCCTGTTCTTAAGACATCTGGTCTTCCTCCCAAACATGTCCTTAAAGGTAAATTGGATTCTAAATTTATCCAGAAGAAGTTATCTTCCACAATCATGTAGAGTGGCGTGAGGAAGTTTTGTTGCTCAAGATGTTGTCTTTGGTCCGTTGAGTCAATGGAGTGAAAGATGAAAGACAACGATATTTCTATCTCAATCAAAATGAATGATCTATTTTTATTAAGAGTCATCTCTAGAAGTCGATCAACAAATATATTTATAGTCTCTCAAGTAGAATGCGTGTGCGTAGAAAAGCTTTTAAATATATATAGTGTTGGAAATAATCGTCTATCACGCATTCAAGAAGATCTTGAGAAGCATCGTGCTACTAGAAGTTCGTACTTATAGCATTTGTCAGTCAAGAGATTTATACTACAAGAGTGGATGGACTCATTTTTCGTTCGCATTGTGAGAGACAGCCAAGCGATAGAAGGTTTCATCTCCCAATTAACTTCTCCAAGCTCGGGGTGTACGACCACTACAAAACAGATATGACGGTCAGACAACATGATGATACCATCAGGCTGCTTTCTTTCTCATCATTCATTAGATATTGGTGATTTTTTTGTTGATTTATGTTGCGAAAGAATAAACAAATACATGAGAAGCCAAGAAAATGCGTTGAGACCAAAGCTAAAATCCACAGTGTTTCAGTTCATTTTGTTCAAAATTTTATGCTTCGAGCAAAAGTTTTGTCTTTTTATGATTTTCTTGTTTTTTATCTTTTCTCAAATTGGGAGTTTCTTCAGCCCTTTTTTATGTGTTGGCGCTCTATACGACTGATATAAGACAAGAATTGTTAAATATTATGGAGGTTTAGTCAGCACCATGTCTATTTTCTCTACCATTCAGTTGTTGGAGATGACCATGCACGACACAAAATGGCTGTAAAATAAAGATATCATTTTACATTTTTTACATTCATGTTTTTTGTACTTCATGGATGTAAAAAATTATTTGTGGAATCATTGGTTTTAGGAGTAAGAGGACATTGCAAGGTCAGAGGTTCTCACTCAAGCTACATTGGTAATGGCCGGTGGTTACTAAAAATGGAGAAGATAAATCGTCACAACATCACAGAATAATCACGAGCACTGAAGAATTGAAAAATCAGGTCTTTGGTGATCACCGTCTTATATATATCAGCACTATGCATCTACAACCATAACTAGAAGCTCATGACAAGCAACAGAGTATTGGATATTTGTTTGAAATTGCGGAGAAGTCTATGGTCACAGTTTTAGCACCGGATTTAAATGCTTTTTGGATTTGTCAAGTGTTGAAAATCTTCACCAATAATGTGGATGCTGAATCACAACAAGTGGAGGTCCAATGGTTGACTACAACATCCACTGATCCTTACATTGGTAAGTATTGTCCAGAAAAACAAAAGAGCAACAAGAAATGAAGAGATATGTTATATAAACAGCAGATAGACCTTTCATATGTATCAATCTTATCTTTCAATTTTGTTCTCACGAGTAACGATAGATTGCGGAAGACAACTATATCAAATATTAAGCAGTAATTATCCGATTAACATAGGACCAAGTACTTCAAAATGGAGAGCAAACACAACAAGAAAAAAACGAGGATAATGTTGAGCTTCCAAATCATCAAGGTTCTAAAGCAGAAGAAGACTATAGAGTAGACAATAATAATACATCATCTAGGAGGAGTTCAATTTTGAATAGCTGAAGTGCAACTGATTCAATTATCCTATGTTTGTATATTCTTGAATGCAATATAATTCATGTTTGTGAGCATTTTGATGCGGCATGTGCAAATATGATTCTTGAATTGTATAGCGTGCATTGTCCACATTAAGTGAGGAGTATAATATCGTTACAATAGACTTTTAATTTGTACATTGCAGAGAGAGTGATCGACATGTTGGTCAGAATCTTCAAAAGACATCCATGAAGTTCATGGATGTCTCACTCCAGTTCCTAAGAAACTCAATTTCAAGATGCCTCATGTGGCAAAAGCATAATTAAACTCCTTATCCGAAAATAATGTCATCTCCTAAGCTCCATAATTAACTCTAGATGCTATAATTCTCAATGTATCTCGTAGAAGACCATAATAAAATATGGACGAGCAAATGTGAGAAATATTTACTATTTTTTGCTCATACATGGCTCATACATTAATACTACTACTTTCGAAACATCATTTAAGATATTCAGCTAGAAATGGTGAATTGCTCAAGTTGTTAAATGATAAAATTGTCAATTTCTTTAAGTTTTTCGTTGTTTGAGTTTTACGTTTTTTAGAAATTGGTTGAGAGTTCTTGTTTGTGATAGCGATTATCTGGTTGTCATTAGTGGCTGTTATTCTGATTACCAAATGTCAAGCTTGATGACATATTGGACTGTAGTTCCTTTTTTTATCTCTCAAGAGACTTATACCTTCTCTTGACGGTACTATGATATCCAAGTGTCTCTTGGGATCTCTTTGACTTTATATTAGTGTATTAGGGATAATCATCTCAAACAGTGGTGTCGATTTAGCGATCTTCTACATCTTTATGATCTATGTTATGCTTTCACTGTGCTCACTTCTTTGGTTGTAAGAAAAATCTATTTTTAAGAGATATGTGGTTGCTTCTCTTTATGTTTCTGGATAGACTGGTTGAGTTTAGTGCGAAACTAATGAAAGTATTTGAGGATCTTTAAGATGAAAAAACTTCTTACGTCCAAGAAGAACATTTACAAATGAGCAAACATCATGACCGCAACATTTTAACGAAGAAAACATAATATGTTTGCTTCTAGGTGTAACTCTAATGATCTCTTTGGGGAGTTGTGCTCTGCAAGGTTTTTACTTTTATCTTACTACAAACTACATTATATTTCTATCATACAAGATTTGTGTATGTGTAAAAATATGACTTTTCTATTTCAACTATTTCTTCTCAATATAAAGATGATATTCCTTTGCATACATGTGTACTTGTCTCTAATGGATGAAGCAAATTTTCACCTTAAATAAATAAAAATATGTCTCACATCTCTATTATAGCATATTCTCAAGATGTGTATCTGACTTGGTCTCTTATAACCATTAATGACTAATATCTCGTGTGTAATTATCACATCTATTCTCAAACAAAGACGCATGTGATGAAATATATGAGAGGGTGATCCAAGGTATGGTTATATATAAGAGTGGATAGAGACACATCATAAAGAAACTGAAGAGTTTTCCTTTTTCCAGTCACAAATCGTCATTCTCAACATATGTTTAGTGAATTGTTTTCCAAATGTGATGTACTTGCATATATCTCTAATGTGATTACTGCAGATTTCATATGTTCAAAATTGGACATATTACATCCATCCAACTTATCATAAGATTGTAGATTATGCTAATAGAGATGGTTCATCGGATTTCTTTCTTTTTAGCATAGGAGACATTCATATGTCTTAATCCAATAGCACATTCGTGGATGAAGAGTGGAATAGTGCAATATTATTTTTTGGTTAATTTACTGATATATGTAAATAAAATAAAATATTTATTTTAAATCTAAGATTCACTAGCTAAAATGTAAAAAAAAATTTAATTATCATTATTTCTCACATTTTGGAGGAGAGGTGAATATGCATGCCACATGCACTTCCGGCAAGGGAAAAGAAGAGAACAAGCGGGATATGAAAGACAAAATACAACGAGTGGGTTGGCTGTCGAGTGATATGGAGTCAAAGACTATTTTAATGATATCGTTTGATTTGCCCCTTCACAAAATTTAGGTTATAGAAATATATATATGATAGATACAAGTTTTAGAATAAGTTAAAACTTTTTATTAAAAGTATTCATAAATGTTAAATGTTAGAAGAATCACAAGCTGCATCCGGATCCAATGAGGATCTATAAACACAGAGTGAGAGCACGCGCTTCTGAAAAGATAATACCCGAGCTCTGCTTTCAATAAAATATTTATTTTGAGAGACATTAATTTATTATTAACGGAAGGGTTAGATAATAAATTAAGCATATTAACCTCTCCTTGAAGATGGAGGAGAGGTGATAATACATAAAAGTTATGATAAGGTGATTCTATACTACAAGAAGGAATAACTGAGGACATAGTTCTCTAACAGCCTGTCTTTTTCTTTCATTCTTTTCTCTTTTTTCTTTTGTATTCCACGGTGAGAGATTCTAGAAGACTCATTGAATTCTCTCAAATAGTATGCATCCCAAATTGAGTGTGGGAACAAAGAGAAAGAAAATAACAAGCACAAATATAGTTTTAAAATTATTCTAAATGATTCGCTGTAAATCATAATTTTTGGAAACTTTTTTTTGTGAAAAAAGCAAAAATCATTCTATGCAGTGAGCAAAGTTTACCATGTGCAATGTTGACATGCGCAACAAAGCGCAGTTGATAAACTATACAAAATTAAGTAATTGAAGTATTATTATAAATATTTACAAGGTGAAGATAACACATGCCATTGGACTCTATGGAAAAAACACCGGTAAGTGCAATTGTGAAACATCGTTCCTTTTATTATAAACACAAGCTTCCTTCACAAATAAAAATAATTCACTTTAATAAATATTAATTTATAAACTAGAAAAAAAAGTATATCATAAATTAATGTGCATGCAAATATCTCTTCCATTGAACATGGACGAGGTGATTATGCATGCCTCCCAATATGAATTCGCTCAATGAGAATCCTTCTAAGGTTGTCTGGTGAGTTATGACCAATTTGGACTTTGACTTTACTTCGTCCTCTTTCCAGTTTCCTTGTCACTTTCCCTGTTTAGACGTTATTTCAGCCTTCACTTTACTCGCTCCCGATGACGGAATATAAATGGCAACAACTTGCTAACAGAGAAGAGGAGTAGCATGCATGTTAGAAGATATTATATTAACCTTCTCAAAATGTATCTTGGATGCTCTCTAAGCCCTAGAATCTTTCCTTAGACGTATAAGAGCATCTCCACCACGGACTCCTTAAACCGTAATTTAGAGACCGCCTTGAATATTTTCTAACTAGGGCTATCTTAATACGAGTTGTAAAATGAACAGTTAGAAGCAAACGGCTGTTCACCTTCTCTAATCCTGTCTCATTTAAACGAGCCCCATCTAGGGATTTGTTTTCCATTAGTTTTGTTCAAGGTGGTTTAAGCGTTGCGTGCTACGAATTCAGACCTTGATGTTTCGTTTCCAGTATTTAGAGGGCTTTTAGAAGAGCAAGACGCCCTACCCTCGTTGCATCCGCCCGGAACAACATTATTTTCCGAAGTACACCGTTCACAGCCTATTAAGAACGCAGTTAAAAACTTAAGAAAGTATTGCGATCCGACATCGAGTTGAGCACAAATATTTACGATCCATCATATGCTTGTAACCAAACTGCAATGAATACATATACATCCAAAGCATGATTTCGTGAAAAGGAGAGAAGATAGACAAGGATGAACTGCGAAGATAAATTTAACCTCCTTATACGTTCTCGAAACACATGATTCTCGAAACACACGAAGGAGTAGAGAGAAAAAGTTTCTTTGATTTAATTAATATTCTGATCTGAAAAGCAAGATCTCCAAACAAGTGGATGAAGAAAATAGAATCAGTAAGAAGTCTATTTTTAATATTTTATTAATGAAAAAGATTTGGCTCTTATTTACCTGCTCTCTCAGAAATTCCTTACGTTGATTTTCTTTAGAAACAAACAACACAACTGCATGCTCTTTGAACCATATATGCAACACGTCCACACACATCTCCTAGCATACAAGTACAAAATTTTTTTCACTTGATTTGATAAAATACAACTTTAATAACTTTAATTTATGACCTAAACCTTCCTCTTGGAAAGGTAAGGACATAAATTAATAAAATACAACTTTAATAACTTTAATTTATGACCTAACCCTTCCTCTTGGAAAGGTAAGGACATAAATTAAAGGTATGTATATTCTCCCTTTTCCGAACTTGGAAGAGGGTGAATATTACATGCAACACCCAGATTGCCAGAAAATTCAAATTTCTACCCAGTTGCAGACTATCATAATGATGCGACGTCTCTGCATTTCCCCCGGGCCTATATTTCTTCCAGATAGATGCGGTCACACCGTTTATTGGATTCTTCCTAAACATTGATCTTCCTAACCACGTGGCAGAATCCTTATCGGCTCACATCCCATCCAAATTTAACGGACGGAGGACACGCCTTTGTAGCCCTTCACCACAATTGGTAGGCGCCAGTAAAAGTTCTCGCATGGCCTTGGCCAGGGATGAGGTCCTCTCTCTTTCTAACTTTACACTAGATCCACGGCACGTCCTATCGACTACTCGCTGCTTTGTCACACGACTGGAATCCATAGAACGGTCTACGTGATTCATTCGTAAGGTGGTGAATACTCGAGTTACGTTGAGTTCTATCGTGTGGAAAACTACGAAAACAGGATAACGGCTGCCAACGACAAGTAGACTCGCACAGGCATCGCTGAAGATAATACACGCGACACGCCACGCAGACTGTTGTCGCAAGACCAGCGCTGCCAAGTGCAGCATGTGTCTCGCATCAGGACTTGCACTCGCGTGTAGGGTTTCAGACGTTCGATGAGTTTAAATGAACTGCAATCGGTAACTTGAACACTTCTCAGGACTTCCTTTCTTTGGAGAGAGCTAACAAGACCACTGTGTATAGGTTTGACACCCGTTCTCGAGGAAGACAAGCTCAAAGAATAAGAGAGACTTGCGAGCCTCGAAGTAAATAGAACCTAAAGGGGCATGTCCCCGGGTTATTTCTAAGGAATATCGACTTGTTTATATTTCCCATGTCAGGTGCTCCGCTACACTGATGTTTCTCACTGCAGTGAATGCGGAGATTTGTTGTGTAGAGCCCGAGACTGCAGACATACCCGGCTAAAGATGCAACCTCAGAAATATCAGACGTGCCGAGCTAGTACACAGCCTGTCAGACAAAACAAGTTTAGGTGGGTGTGATCTTCCCGCGGTAGGGTAGCTCGGATGCCGCTGCTTACTCCTGTACATTTGGGGAGAATCACGGAAGACAGTTTGCGAAAAAGCGTACACCCTGTCCCAAGTTAAACCAAGTGTCCAGATGTCAATTTGTGTGTGGAAGTAAAAAGGAATCACTCGAGGACGTACCACCAAGAAAAGAGTGAGGGTAGTACCCGAGGCTTCAGTCCTGCGAGTGGTAAAAGGGATTGTAGTCCCCCTTCAAACTCGACAGTCGTGAGTGCTGTCGAGTTTGAAGGGGGACTACAATCCTTTTTAAAGCATTATTGGTAAAGGTGTACAAGAATCTGCAGAATGACCTTAATAACTTTCGAGGAATGACGGACAAATGTGTGCTACAACATATCACACTTATCTCTGTTACAATCTTACAAAGTATGTTTACCTGCAATGCAAAGATCACATCGTCCTGATCTGCTTTCAATGTAACTCTTCGAAGGCGATCTTCCCTGTTTGCTCCCAAGTTCAACAAGGCCTGCATTCTCCAAGTCAAAGACTCACTCCACTTCTACTGAACGGGAAAGAGCACTTCCGTAACAACTCCTCGGGTAGCCTGGATTTGTTTGCGTTTTCACTCCTCAGTTACGGTTACCCAGACTAATTAGACATGTTCTCTTTTCGTCGTCCAGGGACAGTGCACCCTTACTGTCAACTGACTGATACAAAACAATATTCCCAATCTTGCAAACCCGAAGATTACGTAACAGAGTTTCAATGCGGTTTCTTCTACCTTCAGCCCACGTACTCATACTCAGCAAAGCCCTCACACACTTAACTGATGCCATGAAACACTCAGTGTCCTGTTATCGAGTCCACAGATTTATTTCCAGCCAAACGCTGGGTTGCTTCGTTTCTATTTATCCGTTGGGCTAAAGCGTACCTGGTCCGCAAGAACTTGACAAATACTTGAAAACTCTGGTGCTGTGAGCGTCTGCATCCCCGTCGACTTACAAAATTCCACGTATGCAGTATTCAACTGCACTTCGAACATTCCATGGACGGGGTTGAGCTTGAGAAACCAACACGCATATGAGACCATAAACATCTCAGAAGAGTGGCACCTTAAAACTCGTAGGTGGCATAATATTACTTCCTTCTACTTTCTACGAACGACCTTTGTCTTGTGGATAAACATCACGGGAAGAACTACAATGCACTGTATCGTTGTTACTCAACCGACGTCTCTACCAAGATATTCGAACTTGAATCATGGCGCAGGTTGTTTCTACTTGCAGCTGTAAGGAAATATTTCCAAGAGGAACTAACCTCTCCTAAAGTGGCATCCTTTTTCGCGCGGCGAAATCGATGAACAGCCGCACACAAGACCATCTGATGATCCAAGAAATGTGTTCAAAGCTAAACAAGATCAACATAGTCATAGCAACGTACAGATATACCAGTGACTGTCCATGAGTCCTCAATAGCTGAACTTAAAAACACGAGAAGATGCTCAACGACAGATGGGTATCATGGCATGCAGTAACGCAGATTGTAGGCAGCTCGACTGAGCAGACAGAGAGGCAGCTAGATCTTTGGTAATCATTAAGAAAGCGGTATTGAATTGAAAAATATCTTTGGCCCAATATACAACCACCTGCAGTAAGATGGAAAGGAGGATTGCGAAAAGGACTGAAGTTCGTAAACATACTTGCTGATGTCTAGGTAAAGCCTGGATGGTCTCCACAACAGGCGAGCGAAAAATCCGAGAGAGGGCCAGTGCCATGATGTCAAGCCCCACCTACATGCACAGTCCAGTCAAAGGATTACGACACACGTAATTGAAATTGGCATGGTGTTCCAGACAGCAAAAGTAAGTAGGTCTCGGAACCACAGTTACCAAGCATAAGTTCTTCTTCAGTTTCGCTGGAGCCAACTTAGCTGCATCACTTCTTTCTCCTTCGTCCTCAAGTGGATTACGGACAACTTCATCCATATCTTCCGTTTCTTCGCGAGATTCGGACTCGACGATATCAATGGCGCTCCTGAAAATACAATATACATGATTGCATTTGCGTCAGTCTAAAATGGATCCTCAACGACAGATTACTTTCATCTACCTTTGCAGCATAGTATCCCACGAATCCTTGTTCTTTCCTGTCGGCAGGATCGATTTAACTACAGTAGCAGTTTTCAGTTTAAACATATTATTGGCGAATCAGATAGATACCGCATCTGAACTTCCCTAATATGAAAGACTCCGACATGGCGACATGAACTAGCTCTTATAAGCGAACGCGGAGCTACTAACCTGCAGACGTGAAGCGCTTTCCGCATGTCGCCTGTTGCGGCCGCCACTTTCTACAGTGAAGCAGACAAGGTGCAAAATATCTTCAGAAAGGATTCTTCGGAAGAATCAAAACCGAAGGGACAACCTCAATTTTAACCCAAATGATAATACCAAACGCAGTACAAGATCACCATCTTCCATCTCGGCCTTCTTGAAACTAAGGTGAAACGGAAATACACAACAGAATTCTTACTCTAGCGCAGAGCTCCAACGCGGCTTCCTTAAAGACAACGTAGGGAAGTCCCTGCAAGCAATTCAGTAGTTAAGACCTAGATTTAAAACAACATTCCTCACAGGATTCATCGGATGATCCATCCAAGGAGATGGTCATAAAAACTACGGTTCTCGGTATCCCTCAATAAATCGCATCTCTAACAGCGAATACTCGTGGACACTATACAGTCTTCTCTATTTTCTTGGGTACAATCGAATTGTGCTCTAAACCTGTTAAGTCTGTCCGTCTGATTAAGGATGATGCACTAATGATGCATTTGATGCTTTAAATTTACCTCAAGTCTTTGTTGTAGAACTTTCAAGATCTGGTCCTTCGTATACGCAGGAAATGTGATCACATCCACTTTGCCTTCAAACATGTTCACGGAAGACCAACTTTTATCAGCAGCAATTACGCTGGTCAAAGAAATGCACCTCACTACCTATCCAATCTGCTGGCATCCTCTCTCAATCTTGGTAGCCATGAATGAGGTTCTTCCTCGTTGGCCCTCCATACTCCTCGAGAAATAACCTTTACATAATACGATTTCCGGAGTCGTCCTCTCGGTATTTAGAGAAGCTTCGAAGCGCTAACAGTTCAACAGGAGCGTTCCTAGGGATGTAGTCTATGGTTACGTTCACAAACAATGAACTGCGATAACTGGGCTCCTAATGGAAGTTTTCGCCGCATTCTCAAGATGGAAAATGAAATAGTTACGGTGAGCAGACACAGTAAAAATCACGCAGGGACCTTGCAAGAGTGTCCTTGACACCAGCATATCCATAAGCTTCGACTGACAGAAGACAAGCCGTAGACGCACTGAGCCACTCACAATTTAAAGAACGAAGTTTAGGCAACAACCGATCTGTTAGGTCGATTGCATTTGCGATACCTGCCAGTTACCACCACAGTATCAGCCACTAATATATATTGGTACACGGGTAAAGCATCTTTCTGAGAAAGCAGTGACTTCGCCCACACACTTAGGTAACCCCCAAATAGTTTTGAACCCATGCAAGTTCAAAGTGAGTAACAAAGAGAGGTAACATGTACGCTAACTTGGTTTGAGAAGTCAGAGAATGTATATAACCGAGGTCGGGCCAAGAGGAAATGTGTAAGGTGAGCATATTTCCAAGATGGTACCCCCGGTGGCTGTAAGACAAAATACAAGTACAAATGAGATACGTAATGATCTGAGCGAGAAAAGAACTATAACTATAATAAAGAGCGACAAGTCTCAAACCAGAGAACATGAAGGGCAGGATATCTAGAAAATGACGAACATAAACACAAGGTACATCGCCTGGAGAAGCATACAGGCGGCATTAGGGAATAATCGAGCCAGCAAACGCAACACCAGAGTGTCAACCATGAAGAAGGTAGAGGTTAGAAGCAATTCTGCCAACAAAAGTCACCGACACAGCTGTAGGTAATGAGTAAATACAAACACCTAACTACCACAAGGTACACACAGAGCATGCAACAGAACACTCTCCTGGCACATGCACCTCAACCAACTCTCTGACTTCATCAGCACCCAACAGGAAGTTTTAGGCGATAGATCAGTAAAGAAAAGTGATCACGCGAAGTTGAGGACTTTTCCCACTCAGCAGGGCCTTGTCGGTACAGGAGTTTCTGTTCAGTTCCGGGAACATCAGCCACTAATATCTGAACTTCGTATGCCTGCAGTTGTGGCGTATTGATGAATCTTCAAACCTATACAGTTTTGGCTATTCTACACCTATATATAGCTACTAGACAACCTGTTCACATTTCGGAAAATTTAGGTGTTTATCATGAAACACGTTGAGAACTACTTACCTACTAGGATGCACCGCGAATTTGCTAGAGAAGGAAGGCGAAATAGGTCGTAGAGAACGGACTGGTCTCGAGTAATGAGGTAGTCCATCTCATCTACAATCAAAATCCTGCTCACACCTAGAAGAGTTAATAATTATGAGTGCGCTTTGGATCAACAAATCAGGGTGATGATGAGCAGGAGAAATGCAAAAGCACTCGAGATAATCTATATCTGAAAAACAAAGTACTTAGAGGGCCGGTGAAAACTAAACGAGCTGGAAGGAAAGTCTGCCTTTGCGTATAGGTACAGGTATGAGAAATACATCCTCCAACCTAACCAAAGACATCCTAAGATCTCTGTATTTACTACAAAAATTCTTAAAGTAGTGCTGAAGAAATTCAAATGTTTTCATCCGTGGCAAGCCACTCACAGCATCTTCCGGAGGCTCTGTAAAGTTGAAGTATGACAAACAAGTTTTCTCAGCTCCTTAAGTTTTGAGACACCGATAGGTGTTTCAGCAAGACCGTGAGCCGGATCAAGGGCTTGCACAATCTAAATTGCGAAAGAAAATGAAACATCGACGGTGCAGTACAAGAGTCAGAAGCATGAAACTGGAAATACACAGCCAAAGAGGACTAATTCTTCACCAAAGCACGATATCGGCTGATTGCTGGTACACACCTTCAGGTAGACATGCCTAGGATCTGTGAGGGTAGTAGAGTTCAAGGCTATGATTTCCGGGGGCAATGTACCAGCCTTGCAAGAAACAAGAGACTTCATCAATGATTGCTCCAAGTAGACTTTTAACACATTTTTACTTGCAGACAGATAGGTTATACATGAGAAGCATCTGGACATCAGATGCGGAAAGGATCTTTAGCAAGACAACTCACCTCTGCACTCCATGTGCCACACAGTATCCTAACCTTCTCCATTGTCAATGATTTTCCTGTTCCGGGACATCCACATATGTAAATGCTACCTGCTTGTTGCTCCACGATGCATGTCTTGCAGAAATCAATGACGCTGGCTTGTTCTGACTCTCGACACAAAACTGTGTCTGGCACTGCTGATAGATGTAGCGCAATCTTCACAGCAAGAACATGAGAGGAATCTGCCCCGCCGAAACCACAAACATCATCAAGGCCACCGTGACGGAAGAAACATAACGAATAACGCTGTTAGGAACATTTACCATGATGAGCTGAGGGTTGTAAAATGCGATGAAATACAAATGACAACAACCGGTAATTACAAAGCGTGCTCAAGATCCACAAATCAAGTTGTCACGAATACTGAACCAAGAAGGACCATGGCTGATTCTATGTGAACTGTAAAGTCAGAGAGCAAGTGAAAGTGATCACCAGTTGCATTCCAGGACTCTCGTGGACGCATGCTATCGTCAACCCCGTCCCCCAGTGGACCACTGCTTGAGCCTTTTTTCTGCTTCTCGTCTTTTTGTGTACCGTTGCTTTGGACTTTGTCTCGTCGCCGTTCCTTCATTGACGGTGTTCACAGTCTTAATACAGCTGCTGCAACACCTGAGACCCGAATCTTCCAAACTTTTCACATTCGTTTCGATAAGCAACCAAAAACTACAGATATCTCAATACCTCGCACCTACACCACATCAATACCTTTATCCTGAAGGGTTCCCAGGCTTCTATCAATCTTTCATCACCATTGTCTTGATGGGATCACAGGTAAATGTAGGCGGGTTGGTGATACCAAACATGCAGAAGTGAAGAGCTTGAGTTTCCCGCTAAGAGAGGTCAATGTCCAAACAAGTTCTTTGGAGTGAATGATACTTGGAAGAGCGCACCGCACTTGCCCACAGCGTCGAGCACAACAGAAAATTTGTGTGACTTTGTGCTGGGTTATGAAATGTCGGAGGAAGGAATGTACTTGTAACAATCAACCAAAGATTACAAAAATGAAGTCTCATTTAGGATTTCATAGTCGCATAACGAATTAACAGTTACTCCAATTGAGAGACAAACAATGACGTCTGTCTGCCTGAAGGGTAATGCTTGATCCTGTGGGCTTCCACGGACCCTCTTCTCCAGTAATTCTTACAAGCCCAAGGCAGTTCTCTTAGCCTTACTATTAAACAGTTTCCGACAACCTCTATTTCTACAGGTACAAGGGCCTCTCAAACATGTTACAATGTGACCAGATGGAGTTTGGACAGGATTGATCTGAATCTGTCCTCTACTAAGCTGAAGGTCGCTGGTGCGAGATTCAACCCTAATTTTCTTGTCCTTAGGTGCGAGTTCATGATTGTTCCACTAGCAGTCATAGAGATATGCAGTTCAGCTTCTTGACCTAGAGTCAAGAGCCTCTTCAGCTGAAATTCCTCTCTCTCGGTTCGACTGTGAACATCAAATGCTTACACCAATCCGTTCTGCAGCAGGAAGGGGAGATTCAGTGGTTTGATCTGGCCTGTTGACCCCACATAAGACTGGCTCTTCGATAAGAGCATGGATTCCTTGTGGTTCAACGTGATCCTTTGGCTTCAAAGGGTCTTCATCCTTACTTGCACAGTTAACCACGGGACTGTCTAACTCCTTCCCTTCCAGGTTCTGCGGGGCATCAAGTGTATCCTCAACCTCTAAGTTCTCTTCCTTCAGTGAAGTCTCCCCTTCTGGGAACGTTGTTACTTCGTCGACAGCATCCACTATTGCGAATTTAGGCGGTTCTCCAACATCAGTTATACCGGCTTCTAACACTGTCGTCTCTATCTTCTCGTCTTCTATCAAGGTCGCTGTCTCTTTCATGACCGTATCTGTGGTCACATCGGCCAGGGACATATCCTCGGCAGTCAAGACTTGCTCTTCCGCGATTACCTTGACAGCAACGCTTCCTGGCTCCTCAGAAGAGCCCAGCTGATGGGTGGATTGGCCAGCTGAATCGACCTCAGCAATTACTTCTTTGGAGTCATTTCCTGTTGCAGCTGCTTTCGCGTAATCTTCCACTCCGTCCTCGTCGCCTTTCTTTCCTTCCTCCGTAGGCGTCTCCGCCTCCGTACCATCTGAAGGAACGGTGGTTCCCTCCGCTACACCTTCATCCTGTTCTTTTACAGCTTCTTGCATAACCTCGTCTTTTTCGGGGTTATCCGCAGGATGAGACTTCCTTCCCTTTCTCGACGGAGTCGTACTAGTACCGGGTGAACGCACCTCTTTCAAGTCCACCAAACTTCGCCTTGATCGCTTGGGAACTGGCTCGGCGTCCGTACTATCGCTTGACAACCTTCCTTTACTGCTCAACCTGGCAGATCGTCTTGGCGTCTCGCCTGAAAGTCAAGCCGAAGGGTAATCACTCATTGACATTGTGATTCGTGCGCGTGTAAAAGAAACGAAAGGTACTTGGGCCACGATTTTTCAGTTTAGGAACTAGTTCAGCGCAGTGAGGACTAGAACGAGCTAAGCTAATTGAATCGATTCGACAAATTACCGGTACTCCAGTCGAAGTCCGCTGATGATGGGCCGCCCGGATGCACCTTCAGATATTTGTCCAGCTGCTTCTTGTTCTTGATTTCTTCTCCGTCAGGCGCGATGTAGATTACATCTTTCCGCTTCGGCGTTCCGGCCTTCCTTGGCATGAGCTGAGCATAACACCGACGATGGCTCATGTCAACATCCGCAACGTACAGTAAGCCAACCTCTGGTATCCTCTTACATCTCCCACCCAATGCAATTCTTATTGAGTCAATTTCAAAAAAAATTGCGACACAGATAAATATAACTCTCGGTATAAAACATCTCTGTATTTTTCCTTCTCCTGCGAAAACCCAACCTCGTCCTCCAAATACCCGTGACAAGAAACCATAATGATATTAACCTTTTATTTCTTCTCGAGGAACGTTTTTGACATCACCAGAAAGAAATTTCTTCTTGAAATATTCACCTGCTGTTTGGTCTAAATCAGCCAGACTCCTTAAAACGCGTTTCAAGGGCTTAATAGACCTAGAACCTGTCACCTCCTCCACTTCTCCCACGACCTTTTTTCGTTGCCAACTAACAAATAATTCCAATGCACTACCAGGTTTCTCCTTGACAACCAATTGTTGCAGCAACACGAGACTAGCGATGAAAGGTATATTTATCCGTTCCAGATAAATTTCACGACAATCACGCAAGCTCTTCCGGTCTGTGAAGTAAAGGCAGAGAAACACACAGAAGGATATAGCGTTGCACATTGCATAGCTGTATACACTCCTTGGAAATGGAAACTGTTCCAACAAGAAAGCTGCAGGTACAGGTCAATGATATCTGATAGTCCAATTTTGCTCGCCGTGACTTTAAGAATAACATAGCGACCCAACGTTTGAAAAACTCTTCCTTGCATGACACATTTTACGATCACCGAGCCTTGGAAAATTGAGAACTTTACCCGTCACGAAGCAGTGAGCTTCAAACTCGAGAAAACCGAAAACCAGCACAGGTTTGGGGACAGTAAATATATCTACGTCAGGATTTTTGAAAAATTAGAATGAACGGCACCTTCTTCTTCCAGCCTTCAGGTGCAGAGTGCTCGTCGCTGAGAACTGAGTCCATCGTCCCGGAGGAGTCAAGAACCTCCGGACTAGCCATGTACTCCACCTTGTCCACTCCAGTGATGCGTTCAGAAACGGGGAGAAGGAAGGAAGAAGGAAAAACGAGGAAAAATCTGAGCAAGCTCGAAGCGCAGATTTTACGTGGGCTTCAGCTTGGGCAAGGCAGAAACTATAAAAATCAAGTGAAAATTATCCCTGTCACAGAAGTCACAAGTGCTGCGCAAAGAAATTCTCAACTTGACGAGGAAAACAGGAGCTGGAAATTTTACAGTACGCAACTATGGAGGAACGGGCAGCGAAACAAACACCGACAGACTATAGTCTATTCAGAAGAAGCAAGACAAGGAAAGTGCACCAGTAAGCAGAGTTGGGAGAGGGGGGGAAAGGCATCAGCTACCAGGCACGGTAAATCAGACCGAACCGGGTTTCTGAAACGGGGCCCAGGACTGCGTTTGTCTTTCACCCGTTCGCGAAACTCGCCCCAGCAAATCGCGGTAAAGTTAGACAGTTACTTCAGTAACTTTCGCTCGCAGGCGTGAACCGCGCGGACGTCTTTTAAGGCTGTGCACTTTAAAATCTTATTTCTTCTGCTTGGGCGCGGGCGCACTGCCAGATCTACACCAACTTTCTCTCCTCTCCACCGTAGGCAGTGCCACAGTAGGATTCCGTTCTGTGCCAACACCCGCTCTCTGCAGGGAAGACGCGGAGCACCCCGTCCGTAGGGATATGGGACTTTGAACTGTTTTTCTTACACAGCATAACCTGGAAATGATTGGCGTTCAAAGCATACTTAAGCTCTACAGTAGCCTTCTTCCTTGTTTCACGGTATGATATAAATGTTCCGGCATCGGCAACCGTGGCGTGGATCACTTTGCTCCTCCGACTGTATCATCCTGTCGAACTTACGGATGAAACCAGGTACTTTCTTCGCTCTACTGTGTGCTGATGCTTGTGGATATATTCTAGTTTCTGCTCATTCCCTTCTCTCTCTTTCTCTCAAAACGGACTCCACTCCTTAGATCTATCCCAAGAGTAGTTCAGCTGCAGCAGGAACTCGGTAAAGTACGAAGAAAGTAAACGGCTGCTTATCTTCGATTGTTACTTGTTGGTGATAACGACCTTTGCAGTCCCCGTTAAAAGTCTAATTGACGCTGCTGACTCACCGTTCACATTTCTTAGACACCGCATTTCCTTCAAGGATTTTACATTACGATCGACAAACAACCAAGATTAGACATGTGTCCTGACGTCAGTTGTAAGCATGGCATACGTTCTAGCGCTATTTTGCTTCTGCACCTCATGATTATTTCTCCTGGACCTGAATTCCTAATCCACTTCAGTCGCTCACTGTTCTGCCCTCTCGTGGCTGGTGATAAACACAACCAGCTCTCTCGGTGTTGCTGGTGACTGCTGGCCAGCAAGAGCAGCAGTGAGCAGTATAGTTTTCTTGGGGACGATGTTCTCTAAGGCGTTATGTTATTTCTGTAGGAGGACGGTATTCGCCGGTCTGGAAGTTCTAGTGCTCTGTGAGTGCCCACATTGTACGGTACGCTGTTATTTACTTGTGCTTTTTACAAGGACTTCCTTTGACCAGAAACCTTTTCTTGAAATTCTGGAGGTTTAGTGAGAATACAAAATGGAGAAATACAAATTTTGCAGTAGTAATAGATCTCAAGTTATATGAAATTTCCTCTTATCACAAATCCTCGGAAGTCCTATGCTTGGAGGAATCAGAAGACACACAATGTTATCCCATAAATTTTACTTCTCAAATATCTAGATGAATTCGGGAGAGTGCGGCTTGCGTTGACTGGAAAACATCGATCAGGCATAGAACTCAGCGGCAGCACTCTTGCCGAACCAGCACTTATTGTTGGAGAAGTTTGCAAGTAACCCTGTATAACTGTTTTATGAAGATGACATTTAAATTTGTGCACCAATACCGATACCAAATGAACCTAGTAATACATTAGATCCAAAGACATAAAAGATTATTTTCCTAACTATTAAATGCCCTTTTCCTCTTCATAGGCTTATTCTGACTAGAACAAATGGTGATCAGATGTGTCTCCATGTTACTATTTGACATTCATATAATTCTGAAAGTAATTCTAAGAGAAGTATAATGTTTATGGAAAGCATATTGAACTGTATAATTAAAATGATTTAGACATCGTTTTACCCTTCAACTGCATAAATTAAAGAGGAAAATATATAAAGAACTATCCAATTAAATTTCAATTCTATATATGTAGAATTGAAATGTTACTTCTTCGAGGTGCATATATTTATTGATGGCCCCTTAAAAAGGATTCAACATTTTTGAGAATATACATACTATTTGGGAATATTTCATCAACAGTTTATGGAGTATTCCCAAATATATACTTATATAAGTATAACTTATATCTTGAATATAAGATTTTTATTATAATCTTAACCTAACAAACTGAGTTTATACTAAAACCTTGTGTATATGATAGTACAAGGATTTGCAAGATAAAGTAAAGAACCTTTGCCAAGATTCCCGTTTCAAAGTTTTAAGAGCAAGGAAAAACCAAAAATTTTTGAACAATCGAATCAATGTTTGGAATCTGAAAGCATTTATCTAAGAAACTTGATTACAAAATAGTATGGAGTATAAATATTAAAATAACATATAGTACAAACCAGTCAAGTGATTTTGAAAATATAGCAAATTCAGATATTTTAAATAGTTTTGAATGGAAACTGTAACTAATGTTCACTTTTGGAATTAGGAGTAATATAATTAAAGTGTTACTATTATTATACTTACTCAACATTATGTAGCATAGGACTTGTAAATTAGTTTATTCTTTACAAAATATGCTCGTATATAAAAGTTGTCAACTTGTGATAAAAGAAATTTTGAGCAAAGAAAATGAATGTGTACATGTTGAACAACAAGTTTTGTATTATTCTAGCTAAATTTTAGATGGTGTGCATACATAAGAATTATATATAAGTTTATTGCTTCCGATTTACGACCAAAACTATGTTAGATTTACCCAATTTACAAATAATTAAGTCCATTCATAGAAATATTGTTGCTAGATACTTCACTACAATGTTTAAGTGTCTAGTAAACTCTGATTATTATTATTTAAATAAACAACCAATAAATATTTCTTTCATAAAATACTACAGAATATCAATCGTCCAATATTTAAAAGGCAAAGGTGTTTTAAGCAAGTATTTTATACATTAATATAATTTCAGTTGAAGATAATACCTATCAAATGAATAAATTTTTGCTCTTCTGATAAGTTGTGTCGATATTCATCATGTGTTTATAATAAACATTTAGTGTTATGGCTAATCATTCCCATTGTTGTGCTGTAAACAACATTTATGTTTTTTATAATATATGTAGGTCTGTTAACATTTTTATCAACCTATTGATTATACAAACAAGTAAGAAAATTACAAAAAGATCGGATAAGCAAAGACATTTTGGATTTTAGGTCTTGCATTCTCTAATTTATCTTAAAAGGTACTCCAACAGTTTAGATGCATACTCATTCTTCTTTGTTTTATTTCACCTCTTCATTTTCAACTCTCAAAATCTAATCCAAACATCATGTTCTATTATAGTTTTACTTATTACTTTTATTTGGTATGTTTGTAGTTTGGATAATTATATATACATTAATTAGGAATCATCATTATTT
This sequence comes from Asterella californica, assembly GCA_036924285.1. Lineage (NCBI taxonomy): Eukaryota > Viridiplantae > Streptophyta > Marchantiopsida > Marchantiales > Aytoniaceae > Asterella > Asterella californica. Next base: position 17,114,365 of record JAYKYS010000002.1, on the reverse strand, counting down.
GTTACAACACTTTAGCTATCTATCTTTTCCTCCAAAGATGATAAGTTCCAACATAAAAATGAGTAATAAATTTTCATAAACACAAGGAAAATTGTTAATATTTGGTTCATATCTCACTGTTGTACTTTCTTCTTATTTACAATACGGTACAAGAGATCCAATTATGGGATTTTATTATACTACTTGTTTCCAAAGTTTGGTGAGAGATTCATTAATTGCAGACAATTGTGTGGTACTATGTAATATTATCGCCGCTCATTAGAGTTCGTTTATTAAAGAATGAAACTCTACTTCAAGAAATAAAATTTACTCGGTTTAGTGGAGGACCACTAAACTACTTAACTAACTTTATGTAACTGAAATTAACTTATTCTCTTGTCACCAATATGGATTGAGGAAGCTCTCAAGCAATATATATCTCTCATATGATATATGACTTTTTATTTGAGTATAGATACCATATAATACTAGAAGTCATAAAGTTATATGGTCATAATCCTATTTTCTCTACCATTAAATTATTTTTTATCTGGTAGTAGCAACTTTACTATGAACTAGGCTTATTATTACTTACTCAGAGGTGTTGAAGCTAGACATGTTACAACATGTTTAAATGGATGTTCTCGGTAGAAATGTCTATCTATTAATCTAATGTACTATTTATTAAACTTCATTATAATATGAACTTTACTAGACATATTTTAATATTAATGCAACTCAAACTTCTCAAAAAATTATTTCATACAGAGATAAAAATGGATGAAGTAAATACTCAGATCTTCTATTCAACCCCATTTATATTTTGACTATATAGTATAAGTTGATTTTCTGTGAATAAATTCATCTACGTAGACAATGATATAATTTTACTATAGGTATATACTAAATTTGAAGATATCTACAGTTTATTATGTTTCAAGTTCGAAAATCGTGAAAGTGTTAATAGTGTTCTTAGGTTGAAAAGTACATAATTAAATTCTCTATGAATACTATCGTTCATTTTAAATTATATCATTATACTATAGAGAAATCTTACCTTGAAAATATACACAGGTTATATGCATTTCAATTTCAAGTTATATTTTATGCATATTTGATATAAATTGGAAAAATGTAGATATCAGTACTTTTGGAGAACAACAAATTTTCATAGTTATGTAAAAATTGAACTAGTGTAATACTGAAGAAGACTGACATATGATAAGAGAAAAGAAAATAATAACATAATACATTTGTATTGTGGATTTACGTTTTTGTTCCCTCGAGATACTTAGTTTGCTTTTCCATGCCAAATCACAAAACTGTGGGATTCCTTGCTTTCTATTTTGAAGACAAAAACTTTACTTGTGATCTATTCAATGGAAGATCTTGTTCTTTGAAGACTTATTACGTCGTGTCCAGAGGAAGATGTTGTCAACAATTATGTTTTGGACGTTTAAGAAATTTACTTACCAGAACTTGTAATGGAACTGAAACGAAAATACCTACAGGAATTTTGGAGGTCCTGAAGAAGTTGAATTAAAGATGTACGCACGACCGTAGATCTGTGATTCGAAATGTACTCACCATACTGTACATGGTTAGCAGCAGGCTGCAGCACAGAAGAAAAGGAAACAAGCTCCAGGTTAACATGTACATGGTAGTGAGACGGTCGCTAAATCGTGTTCGTAGAGTAGGTCGAATCGGGCGGTGCAGAAGCGGTATCGGCGCCCGGCGTGGCTCTCTCTCCTTGCTCGAGCTACTTTCCTCCATATCCGCAGCACCTTATCTCCATGTTGCCACCAGCTCGGTTGCTTCAGTTGGATTCCACTACGCTCGTCTTGAATTCTCTTGGAAGTTTTATTTCCCGACCGGAGTCGTGTATGAAATACACCCGAGGCCGTCATAGGGACTTTTGAATTCGTCGAGTGTTCTTGGTTCTTGTTTCGTTTGTGTCGATAGAGAGGCAGAGCAGCCGCCTTAGCATTGTCGATTAGTCGTCATGGCTGCCTCGTGTGCCTCTGTGTATCTGACGGCTGCCTCCTCGTCCGGCCTTGCGCGAACTATCGACACAATCTCGAGACAAGCGTCTCGTCCGGCCCTTGTTGCGCCTTCTCTTGCTGCTTCTTATTCGGTCGAGAAGACTGTCGCTTTTGGACTGGTTCTGTCCAGAGTGAGTTCTAGGTCCGTGCGGAATGCTGGAATTGCTGCCAGGGCGGCCGACCTAGAGGAGGCCGAGACGGCTTTTGAAGAATCCACGCCATCTCCTGCTCCCGCTGCCGTTGCCTCTACCAAGCTCTATGTTGGCAACTTGCCGTGGAGCGTTCATAGCCAGCAGCTGGCTGAGATTTTCCAAGATTTTGGAAATGTCGAACTCGTCGAGGTGATTTGATCCTTCGCCTCCGTGCCTCTTGTTACTGGGAGCTCCCTCTCCCTCTCCCTCTCCCGTTGTAGTTTCATTCACTTCTTCAGGAGTTTCGGACTGAACGATTTGTTTATTGCTGTCTTCATTTTGTGATATTCGTCCGGTTGGACTTCTAGCTGTACCTGTACTCTAGTGCGCCCATGGAGTGTTAATGAATTAGGGATAGATTACTTACAGCATGTAGTGATTTCGCGTATCGTACTCGTCTCGAGACGTCTTGAGGAATTGACTTCTTTCAGCTGTTTTTCTTCAGGTTATCTACGACAGAGACACCCAGAGGAGTCGAGGTTTCGCCTTTGTGACCATGAGCACCGTTGATGAGGCACAGAGAGCCATTGAAACGTTAGACGGATCCGTAAGTGGTTGCTTTATCCTGATGTTAAGATGCGGCTCTAATACACATGGGGACGACATGATTTGCATTTTATGATTACCAACATTGGAGGTGTTTTCCTGCAGGAGCTTGACGGGAGAGTCATTAAGGTCAACTTCCCCCAAACAGGCAAGGATGCATCAAGGACTAGGAATGAAAGGCCTGCCTTTCGTGAACGGGAGGGCTTCTCTCCGAGAGGCGGTAGCTTCAACTCGGCTATGAAGATATTTGCCGGAAACTTGTCATGGGGAGTCGATGATGTTGCTCTTGACGAATTGTTCAGTGAGTACGGGAAAGTTGTCGAGGCGAAGGTTGTGCACGATAAAGCAACAGGGCGCTCAAGGGGTTTTGGTTTTGTTACCATGTCGAAGGAGAGTGAAGTGAATGCCGCCATTCAAGCTCTTGACGGAGCTGTAAGTTGTTTAAACCTAGTCACCAAATTGTGGATCAGTGCTATGTCTCTATTGTAGAGTTGCTAACTTGCTCCGCGATTTTTCAGGAATTTGACGGAAGGACATTGAGGGTAAACCGTGCTGGCGATAAGCCAGAGAGGAGGGACGCACCCAGCCTTGACTATTAGAAGAAGATGGAGTACATGTGTTCATGAGTTTCTTAAGCCACCAAGCTCAGCGGGCATTTGACGATAGCTTGAAGGTGAAAATCGGACTGTGGTGAGACCAGCGGGGTTCTGAGATGACATTTTAGGTGACGGTCTGGTTGGAGGAGCGAGTTTCCACTTACTGGCACTGAAGGAGCAGTTTTGTGCACTCAGGAGTGCGTTTGGTCTGTTCTGGCGGATAATGAGAACGTGCTATCGCCCATCTGTTATATGCCGAGGTAAAAGCTGTCAGTTAGGGGATGTTCGATGTAGTTCTCTCAGCGAGGGAATCCGAGCCGACTTTGGTTGTATTAATTGAGTCTGATTAGTGAAGCCTAGGTTAGCCTTCGTTCTGTAGAACTTCAAACCTCTGATCTCTACTGAGAAGTTAGGAATGCACGTCAAGCTTGGAGGCAAATAGGCAGGTATGGGAGCTTGGAGCTCGAGGTTTGTATCATTTCTGAAAATTAATCGAGAAGCACACACTGATTTGTGCAATGTGTCGAAATATGGCCTTACGTGTTGGTACTTGCGTTTATTGAGGCTCGAAGTAATGTTTGTTCGCGTTCTATGTCAGTTTATCACTCAATGACTAGCGGGTTTTGCGTACTGTCGTATTGCTGTAGTTTAGTATTGCATCTTTCTGTTTATCACGGCCCTACTATATAGCCATATATGCTTGTTACAGTTCACGGGGTTTCCATGTCAGTTTTTCACTCTCAGCGACGAGCTGGTTTTGCAACACTGTAGTATTTGTCCTTGTTGTAGTTTAGTATTGCATCTTATCACGGCCATACTATATAGCCATGTATGCTTGTTACAGTCCAGGAGGATGCGTCACTTGTTCAGCCTCTGTTGATCTGCAACAACTAAGCTTCCAGTATGATTACTGGCTTTGCACCTGGTTTTGACTTGCTTTTTGGTTCTATGTATATACTTATCCAAACTGTCCCACCTCCACGAGAAAGAAGAAGAGCTGACGGGCATTAATGGTTTGTCAGACTTTATAAGTGCAAACTTCAAAGTGGTGTGTTGACGGGTGTGCCGTACAAAGCAAATTCGACGATGTTTAGACCCCTCGGAAGTATGCTACTGAGTCGGTCAAGTTGGAAGTCGATCAGAAAGTAATGCCATGACCAATTGTGAGTTCCGTTTCTCCGTAAAGCCCAGGTTTCGAGATTGTGGTCAGAGTTCAGCTCGTCCCCCAGTGTCAATTTCGAAGAGACTATGCCTCCACAGTGAGATAAATGGCGAATTTGTAGACTTTTGATATATTATTTGGCCTCGCCACCGTCGGGGAAGGGGAACAACTAATGCTGCTTCGACGATGGTGAAGTCCTCTCATTCCTCACAACCTCTCAAATTGGAAACAAGTTCTAGCTTCGGAAGGAGTTTTCCCTTTTTCTTCGCTGTTCGTTACAATATACATCAGACCTGAAGTGAAATATTACTTTAGAGAACGCTCCAATGTACGGTATAACATGGAATCAGGACATGTTTCAGAGTGTTTCTAGAACATTAGGGGGCGGCAAAGTTAGTGCCGGTGGCAATTATTCTACACTCCGCGGCCATGAGTTCCATACAAAGGTAATTGATATTATTTTTTGTGCATTATCGTCTTGTTGCATCAGTGGAAGCTCTTGCTCTTACATCACTAACATGTATATCACAAACACAAGTTAGCATTCATGCACCAATTATCTTAACTCTGTTTGGTTCAGATTAGAGACGGACCGTCTCTCTAATCATCAAACTCAACAATCTTTAAATCTCGATCTATATTCGTCTAGGTCGGTCTTCAACATGAGCAAGTCACAATATAACTTGGGGCAGACTTCTCATTAAATCCAAAGTCTTAAACAGTGTCTCGAGCACACTTAGCGATCCAAACGTCCGTCTGGGTTTAGACTTCCGAACGGTGGTCTAACTCACCGACTCGTTCTTTAGTCTTATCTCAACCTTTACTCATTCCTAAGTCTAGACGTCCAAGTCTGGACCAAAACGTGCCTTGAAACCGGCCCAGCCATCACCTCATGCCCCCAGAATCCGCTCGCCGAACCTTGGGGTCGGGTGACTCATCATGACCCATCCAGGAATCGAGCCCCCTTCTCTTATATACTTCTGAGGATCGGCAGTCCCGTCTTCCTCTTTAGTCTCTAAAAATCATATCACAACCCGATCGTGGTTCGTTCCATAATTCTCATCTCGGAGATCAGTTCTAGGAGTTCTACATATCAATGAAAAGCTCTCGCCGAGACCTTTACAATGATACCTCACTTGTCTCGAGATCTAACGTGGACCTCCATCCACGACCTAAAACGTCACTGGAGCTCTAATACTTAATCATTTTTTGGAAACTTGTGATCCAGACCCAGACTCGAACCCTGTGGTTCGGACTAGCGTCTGAACCTGGATCCGTCTGCGTCTCGGTCTCACGTCTCGAACCCACGTCTCAAACCTATGTTTTGGTTCGTTCCAGACTTACCCCCTTAGGTCAGCGTATGTCTAGGGTCGTCTTGGGATGGGTCCTTAGGTCCTAACCTAATGTTCTAAGCTTAGTTCAAGGAACTACTTAGGGTTCATCTGGTCTCGACTTCGCCGTTTAGTCCTACTCGTAGCGTTCACAACCTAGCGCAAGTCCATTAGGGTTCTATTTCACGTCTACGTCCGATCTTGAGACTGAGGGTTGCGACATAGTACCGCAGTTGTTATCGCATCACCCGTCGTAGTTTTGTCTGTGAATTAAATGCGTTGAGAAGTACATGATTACGTGGAAGCATTACATTAAAAGTTTTATTTCTCGATTTTAAAATGTGATTGTAACAGAAGATGATATTCTGTTAGCGCTTGAGAGCATTTCAGTAAGTACACACTTCTAAGATCACAGTTTAGTATTCATAGAACTTTTAGAATCACGGTCTTGCATTCGAAGTCGACATCTCCACATGCCTCGTTTGTCAAAGAGGAAACAATCATTAAGCAATTTGGAAAAGATAGTGGAGATGCGAGTTATGTTAGCATCATCGAGCTCTTATTGTTCGAGCTCAGACGAATCTTGTGATTCTGAGAAGGATGAGAGAAGAGGATCCAAGGGGTTGCATAACGAGTTCCTCACATATTCTAGTGAAGATGAAAATAATGTCTTTGATTCTGATTCAGACGATTAGTTTTTGGAGTTATATCAGATTCTCTGTAATTCGTGCTATATAGAGAGATCACCACAATTAACATTCTCGAAGAATAAAGATTTTTATAGAAATTATTTTGAAAATCTTCCTGTTGATTCTTTTCGTAAGCTCACAAGGATGGATAGGAGAAGGAGGATTTGTTACACTCGTAACTTTAGTTGAAAGACATCATATCTTCCACAATAGAGCTCGTGTGAAACAAGCCCCGGTGTCATTATAAGTTGCAGTCGCACTCGATCGATTTAGACATGACGATAATGGTGTTGCTCTCGGAAGGTCTTTGTACTTGTAGGACATCGCCTATGGAAAGATTGTTCTTTATACTAAAAGATTGATGCGGGCTCTAGTGTCAACACTTAGAAGATTGATACGATGGTCAGATAGAGAGGAGAGGAAGGTAACCTCTGAAGCTTTTGCAGCAAGAGGATTCTTTGGCTGTATAGGGTTGATCGATGGTATGTTATCATCTTTATCGCAGAGACCTAGATATGATGAGGAAACATAGTACGACAGAAAATGCAATTACTCGATAAATACACAAGTTGTATGTTGTCATAGGAAGAGGATTTTCTTTTTACTTACAGGTATGCATGGGAGTTGTCAAGATATCACTTGTTTATAAAAATCTCTTCTATGGAAGCATATCAACAATAACAGTCCTTTGTTTGATAATGATCAATATTTACTTGGAGACTCTGGATATTCCCCAATGCTTCATCTCATTCCTTCTTTTAGAATGGCCACAAGAGATCAAGAGAAGCAAGACTTCAATACATGTTTAGCACACGGTAGAGTGACAAATGAGCACTATATCGTATACTAAAGTCGAGATGGCATTTGTTGAAACAAGTGAGAAAACAACTGAAAAGAAGATTTGAGAATCGCTTTCTAGTTAGATGGGTAGGGTGTTGTGCTATGTTACATAATTTCTACTTAGAAATCGTGATGTGTGGACAAAAGATGACAGAGAATTAATTATAGAGGCTGAAAGAGATACTGAAATGTCTCATAGAGATAGTGTTTCGAACATGATATCAGGGATACAACAAAAACTTGAGTTATGACAATTTGTCTAAGACAAAATCGAAATCAAGATGGAGTAATCGTAATAAAAATCCGCTTTGAGTGTTAATTATATAACTAAAGAGTAAAGTGTATTGTGATTTTCTTTTTCCGCAAAGAGTGTGTTATGTATATGACTAAAGTTTATAAAGTGTAGTGTGATTTTCTTTTCTGCAGAGAGTGTGTTATGTATTCTGACTGTAAAGAGCTTGACAAAATTTGTTTTCTGAGGTTTATAAAGTGTAGTGTGATCTTCTTTTCCATAAAGAGTGTGCTATGTATTAGGACTATAAAGAGATTACGAGATTTGTTTTCTAAAAGTGCGTGTGGTTCTTTTGTGCATATCAACGTGATACACACGATGTGGTAAGCACTGCGTTGGTCTTAGTGAGATCCACACTATACTGCGTTGGTCTCATTCGCACTGATACATATGTATCGGGCTCATTGCTATAACGGATCGTGCTTGTATTCGCACTCTGTGAATATAGCGCGATATGAGATCCGCACTAATCTGCGTTGGAATCATCGCACTGATACAAACGTATCGAGCTTAGTGCGACTTGTATTCGCACTATGTGAATATAGCGCAATATGAGATCCGTTTGGTGCGATCCACACCGCGTTGGTCTCAATGAGATACAATATCACACTGATACATATGTATTTAGTTCAGTGCGATAACGGATCGCACTTGTATTCACACTATGTGAATATCGCGAGATCTGCTCAATACAATCCACACCTCGTTGGTCTCAATGCGTTGACGTTTCACGATTCTGCTGAATGCGGTGACATTTCGCATGGATACAAGTGTATCGAGCGAAGTGCAATAATGTGTATCAGTGCGATATCACACTGATACAAGTGCGATGATGGATCATCAATGCAATACGTTATCATGCTGAGGATCTCTCGAGATCTGTTATTGCACTGGTGTCTCGGTATCACATTGATATAAGTGCGATGAAGGATCATCAATAAGATCCGTTATCGCACTAGGATCCGTGTGCGATCCGTTATCGCAGTGAGATCTCCACGAGTCCAATCACTGAAGCTTATCTCACGCTACTGGGTCGATGAACACAAGTCCATGAGGATCGTCTCGCACTGGACCAGTGAATCCTTCGCACTGAGTCATGTTTGCACTACTCCTATGTAGAAAGCAGAACAAATATAGCCGCATGCGTTATTATAGTACCATACATGCTTAACATCACAAGAGAAGTTTATGAAGAGCGAGTTATTATAAGTTGCTGAAGACAGAAAACAACACATATTTACTGGTTAACATACAGTGCGACAAAAACAGCACAGCGGAGTCTCCATGTATTAAAAGAGTCTGCATGTAAAAGATTCTCTAGTACATCTTTATTGTTTAAATACAGTGCGGAGTCTCCATGTACTAGATAGAGTCTGCATGTATCAAAAAGTCTCTATGTACTAGAAAGAATCTATAAAATGAGAATATTTGCTCATTGAGTATTCTTAAGTCTTTTGATAAACTCGAGTTGTTGTAAATTGAACAAGAACGTCATGCTATATCTATTTCAGCCTCGTTCATAACACCCCAGTAGCTCTTCAAAGGAGAAAAGAATCTCGTCCAAAAGCTTTTGAGTATTTAGCATGGACATACACAGGACTTTCCAGCGTATTTTTTCTCCATCCTCTCAACCAAGGTAGAAGTACGCTTAGCAAACAATCGTCTCGGTCTAGATCAGTGGACTCTAGAAGAAAAGAAAGAGGATGGAGAGCACTAAATGAATGATTAGTGATATTTTTCTCAGGTGAGTCATCTATCAATAAACAATCTCACGTACAAAGGTTGAAAGCATATAAACGTCAGAAGTCCTTCAAGTAAAGAACGTTTATCGTTGTAGCTTCTCTTACTGTTTGAATCTCACACACATGTGTTGTGCCCGTACTCTGCACACCTGCAAACGAATACAAAAAAGAAAAATAACACAAGATAGATCAGAACAAATAAATATAAACAAGACAAGTTATAAACCTACCTGAACAAATGTATAACGTATAGTTGAGAAGTACTACTTATCTGACCAGAAGCGAATCCGAGAGGAAGATACTTCTTATGTTCCATCGGTCGAAGGATGACATTACATTTAGTCAAAGTCCGTGATGTCCAAATCATAAAATGGAACTCGTTAGAACATGCTTGCATGAAGTCTTTCACTCCTTTTCGAACTACATAACAAAATTGATTTTTTTACATGTCTCTATCTTGTATCCACGTGCACACACACTTAGAGACATTTCTCAATGCGCAACCACCATGACCCTCACGAACGGATCGCATCGAGGTTTCGACACACTAGACGAGTCTTCAGGACCCGCTCAGTGAGATACATATGATCGCAATGAAGTTCGATCAGCGGATCGTAGTGAATCAGAACGGATTGCACTAAGAACCTCTTGGATCGCAACGGATCGCACTAAGACCCGCTCAGTACGATCCATGTGATTGCGATGAGACGAGGACTTAGGAGACTAGATCGCACTGAGAACCGCTCAGTGCGACCTCGTATGACAACATGACACTCGTTAGAACATGCTTAAGAGATAGTATTGCATTGAGACCCGTTCATTGTGACCCATGTGATTGCGACGAGGGCTTAAGAGACCGATCATACGGAGAACTACTCAGTCTGTCCTCGTGTCACAACAGGACACTCGTTAGAACATGCTTAAGGAATAAGATTGCAACGAGACAACCTCAGTGTGACTCATGTGATCGCAACAGGGTTTAGAAGACCGGATCGCACTGAGTGTAAGCGGATCACAATGAGAACCACTTATTGCGACCATGTGATCGTAACGAGCGCTGAACTCAAAGTAATGCCGATCGCACGAACAGATCAAACAACTATGTGCATATACACTCGCAAAAGGACCTATACACAAGCATATCCAAAGGTTCTAAAACATCAACCTAAATCAGAACAGAAGGTTACACTATACGCTCTACATTTTTCTTATCTGCATCTAGGTGATGCTGGAGTACAACTTGGTGACTTATGCTATCTAGAAATTTGATTGTGTCTTCTCATGCAAGACCAAGATGAATGAAAAGATGAGTGAGAGCTATTCCAACGAAAGTCTCCACTGTCTCGCTTGTTTTGGTTTGTCGCATGTGCTTTTGAAGATGTAAGATTTCTCCTTTCAAATTATCTACCATAAGCTGCGCCAAATCATAATCTACATCCATCTCTTCGACTCTATACTTTACGTACAATGCAAGTTGATCATTCACTACTTTAGGTCTTTTTCTGACAAGGAGTACCGTTAAGACACTGGAAAACTGACCTCCATTATGGATAAGCACTCTCTCTTGCAAAATATATCTTTCCTACTTTATCGTAATCTGTTAACCAATCAAAGATCCGGACATGACTGACGAAAGGAGGCATATCAACAATGACAAGGGGCATAACAAAAGCTTATCAAAGTAATTCCACATTGAGCGAAATCTTCTCTTCCTCGATCATAGAAGTTGAAGTTTCTACATCATAAGACTCAATAAAAGTTTTACATAATCCAACCTAAACAAAGAACCATAAAGTCAAAACAAATATCAACCGAAAATAAAGCAAGGCTAAACCTCAGAAGCCTAAAAGCCACCATCATATAGCAGTCGCAAACCACACAAGCAAAGAAGCACATGCAGCCTAGAGCAACAGCAAAACCACACAAGCATGTGCAAAGTCCATTTGAAATTACAAACACTGTTTGGACTGAAAACACAAACCCTGTAACAACACTCCTACAACGATGCCGTCTTACAAACACTGTTTGAACTAAAAACACAAACCCTGTACAACACTGATCCAACGATGCCAAGGATACTGAGATAAGTTACATACATCCGATGGTATAAAATTGAACGACAACGCTATCAGCAAGCTTAGCTTGTCCAAAGTTTATTCACCAATTTCGTTGACGATTCTTCGTATATCTTCTTTTCTCACCCATCCATCCTCGTTTAATACAAGATGATTGATCATCATGTAAAGAAAAGCATATATAATATGGTCCCTCTTCTCGTGATAATCGCTTCTTTCTTTCTTGTCCTTCCTCGTTCTCAGTAGTCATCTTACAAAATAGAGCACGTGCATGAAATTATATCTTCTCAAGCACCGCAAACATTTTCCATTTAGAACAAACACATTAAGACTAGCATCGCAAACACTTTCTAGTGAGACTGATACGATGCGAGTAATCGCAATGCCGTTCGCAATTCCCTTCGCTATTGCAATGCAAATTGCAATGATCTTAGTGCGATAAGTCCGGTTCTCACTGAGGACCGTGCGGATTAAACTAAAGTGGATCGCACTGATATTTCAATGCGACCTGTATATCACACTAAGATCTCAGTGCGGAGTGCGATCTTCGAATCACACTAAGGAATACGATGTTCTCGCATTCCGCAGACCAGTGCGACAAGCGCACATAGATCAAATCGTGAGTGTGGAGTGCGATAGATCACACTGAGATCAAATCACACTGAGCGATTTGATCTCAGTGTGGAGATCATCGCGGTTCTTGAGCACGGAGTGCGATCTATCGCATTACTCTCAATGCGATTCCTATGATCCACAGTCAAACACGTACTTGTCAATCTACCTCCAACGCGTATTTTTTCTTCTCCAAGTTCTCGCCGCCTGCATTGTAACTTAGATTTCACCAATCATCTCCAGTTTTTTGCTACTTTTCCTGTAGCAACAAATTGGATATGGGCTCTCATTCTCTTCTCAGCTCCAGGTTCTTGTCGCCTCCGGGTTAAACTCTCTCATCGCTAATTGGCAGGTTCTCGTCGTCTACGGATTAAACTCTCTCATCCCTAATCGGCAAGTACTGTTCGGCTCTAGGTTCTCGTTATTCTCTCCTCAGCTTCAGGTTCTCTCCGCTTCCAGGCGCTTTTTCCTCTGTTAAAAACTCTCCACGGCTCCAAGTTCTCACGGCCTCAAGGTTCCTCCCCTTGTGTCTAAGTTCCTCATTGTGTTGTGTCTCAGTTCCTTTCACAACGAGGTGATCTCGTATGTTCCAAGCTCCTCTTGTAACGAAGTCATCCTCTCGCTTCTCTCGTGACCTCCAGGTTATCTACTCTGGTGGCGTCTACGATAAGTCTCTTTGCTGAACTTATCGATCGTAATATATCTTAAAAGTAACACTCGTGCTCGAAAATCCACATGAAGTTGTCACCCTAAACCCGAGCACGAGAAAACACTAAAAGAACCACATGAGCACGAGAACACACAGTCATGACATACATCGACCTTAAGCACATCCCATAACCATAGTACGACTTGATCACATACATAAAACTAAAATTTACATCGTATCGAGTTTCTCGATAATTTCTTTTATCTCTTCAAAATACTTTATTGCTTTATGCAATTCAACAAACATAGACATATGTCTCTTTCTACATTCTTCTTTCTCGTGGTTTTCTCGTGCTCTTTTCTTCTCCTCCAATGTAGTCATACGATATTCTACATACACCTTTCTATATTGGACTTTCTCTCAAATACTTTCTTCATATCAATTCAAAACTCTGATTTTTACATTGCGATTGGCTTCATGATGTTGAGATGTCTCCTATGCAGACTGAGCAAGATCAGTGACAACTCCTCCTCTTATTTCAACCGTATCCATCTTCTTCTACCTCTTCTTCATTCATAGATCTCTCCTGTGCATTTGGACTTTCTTCCTCGTAGGCTTGATAACCAGACTGTGAGATATCCTTATCATTGTCTTCATCTTCTTCACACCAGGATAGTGTAGTATTAGTCTCATATCGAGGAAGATTGCTCTCCACTTGAAATTGAGAGTCATATCTCAAAAATTCTTCTTCCGATGGTATCCCAAACAAACATAAAGCAAGAGGATCAATGTTTGCTTTATTACCAAAAACAACATTCATTCTGAAATAATGTGGACACTTTTCATTCAATTTCTCTCGAGTGTAAAACCCCTAACCACTTCATCTTCCGTAAGACCTCATCTTGTGCTGTCTTGAATTTCTTTGCTTTCTTGTACATATCAACGTACCGATCGAACCGTTTCTTCAGTCCTACGCTAGTAACAACAAGAAGCTCATTCCTCTCTGAAAGTTGTGGAGTCATAATTCAGAATGCTGTAGCTTTGCTCAAACACTTTCCTGCACCAACTTTGATCTTTCGCTTGAATCTCAAGACGCTCTTCAAACCAATCGTATACTTTATTGAGATAGGTTGGTTCCCCTCTAAAAACCGTAAATGATTATTTATAATCTTACAGCTTAAACAACGACCCGCTCCATGAAGTGCTGCAAAATTCTCCTCATCTTCATATAGGTAACAATCTCTTCATAATCGTCACCATTTAGACGAATACGAGTTTTCTTCAAAGCGTCGGTCGTCTTAGGAGCCATACCACTCTCAAATCCTACACACTATTTGTATATGATTTGATCTCGTCGCAATGATAATGATGTTGTCTTCGTTAAACACTGAAAATATTTGACAAGAAATAAACACTTTATGTGCATTTCAAAATTAATTCGATCAAGAATCACTTCAAGAAACAAAGTAAGACATGTATCCTTCTTCCTTATGATTTATGTAGCAATTTAGTCTTTCTAACTCTTTCAAGATCTGCAACAAATATCATGTATGTTCATACTATAAGTGAAGAAAAGATAAAATTAGTTAAATCTTATAAGTATTAATATAAACAGTTGATCATCTGTCTGTATATATCATCATGCTGATTTTAAATTAAAAGAAGTGAAGTACATTTTGTTAGATGAGGAATGGAGAGAACGTGAAAAGTATAGAGTATGTTAGATGTACTCTTTGATATAGCAAGCTAGATATACCTCTCTCCAACCATCAAACTGAGTATAGAACTTAAGAGGAAGTGTTAAGATCATAGACAAACAAAATGAATTATACTCTTCTAGAAGATTATGATGAATCTTTTGAAAATTCATTTTGATTCAATTTCTAATGTGTTTTTTTCCTTTTTATTTCTTCTTCTCAAATTGCGTAACTTTTTGTATTACATGTTTTTCTTCTTCAAATTCACTTACTGAAGCAATCAACTTTTCTTCCAACAAAGAAGCTTCTCGTACACCTTTCCAGTAATCGTTTGATGTCATTCGTTTTTCTACAATGTTTAACAATGTTTAAGTTCAACTGTCTTTTGGATCAATTTCCCGCCTAGTGTCACCTTCTCTTTTTGGATGTGATTGGGTTTTGTTCCACAAATTCTTTTTCTTTCTTTAATTGATCTCGTTCTTGGATATATGTGCACACTATATTCTTCAGATGTTTTTGTCCAATCTTAGTTTATCTCTCAAAACAGAAGTGTAAGCTAACAATGCTTCTTTTTTGACTTTCTTCTTGTTTTATATATCAAGGGCACTGGAAAGCTTGAATAGTTTTTCTGAATCTTTCTTTTGCTGGTCTTCTATACTCTATTTTTTAGATTTGTTTGCTTTTGCTTTGGTTCTTCAACATGAGTATCTTCACTTGTCTTGCATGTAGAAGAGGTTTGATTAGCTATAGACTAATAAAGTTGCAACACCTCTTTTTTCAGTTTTTGTTCTCTAAAACTGCATCATCAATCTGAGCAAGTCATCTTTTATCTTGGTAAGGGCTTGTGACGTTGCATCATGTGCAACTGCAGAATCTTTTGCTTTCATCATGTTTCTATCAAGTTATTGAAATCTTTGTCTTATATCAATAACAATTGTTTTCCTTCATCCTTCTCTTTGTTGCGTTCTCATATTGTATTTGCAAAAGAAAAATTACAAGTTACTGGTTATGGAGATACAGTGTGCAAACATAGGAGAAAAGGAAACAACCACATGAATGAACTTTTATTGATATGTCAAACCTTCACTTGATGTACAATTGCACCTTTTTTCTATAAGCACAAAACTTGTGAACAGATAAGACTCATCACAGCAGTCTAATAATATGCACCCAAATCTTTGTATCCAAGCAATAAAACATAGCACAAAGCAAAGAAAATATCTCTTTGCTAACATAAAACTTCTCAACAATGTCATACAATTAACAAATTCAAAATCAAATTGCATTCATGTAATAGTGTTTTTCATAAGCAAGCTACTTACAAGCCACACATGAACTATTAAAACTCATGCAAGTAAATAAAAGAAGCAAATGTACTGAAAAACTCATTTGATAATTGCTTTTTTCCTCAAATGGTCATCAAATGTCGACATGATCTTCCTTATTGACTTCGTTCATTCTTAGAAGTTCAAGCCTGACTCTAAATATGTCGATATATCATAGATTATTAATTTTGAAATACGAAAAGCTTTTGTGCATATCCACGTGTAACACTCTTGCTCGTGCTAGACACATGATATTAAAGAGAAATAACGAAATTGCTTATGCAAGCAAAATACATTACCAAAATATCATAACTTTTTTTTTGCTTTACAAAGTCAAACAAACACCACCATTTGATTCTAATAGTTCATATGACGAACACAACAGTATTGATCACGGTTTCCTTAATTACAAGTGAGAACTAAAAAAACATGATTTTCAGACCGCTTAGCATCTTGACGTTAGACAAAAACTATGTTGAGCACGAATGTTTTGTAGACCTGTCAACCACAAATACATTCATATAACTTGAGATACATCATAACTTATGTTACTATTGATAAGATCGTTGCTTAAAATGAGCATGATGGTGATTATACACCAAGAGTTTAACTTCAAAGAGTGCGGTCAACGCTTGAGCATACGAGCAAAGTTCTTTACAAACCAATGATAAAATCTAGTGACTCATAAGAAACTTTAGAGTTGAGTTTGATCTTCAAAAGCACTCTACTTTTGAAAAGCTTCACTACTTGAATATCTTTTGCACTCACTAGACGGTCTGAATAGTCTACTTCATCTCTATCAAATCCACATTTGGAAGCCTTGGCATATAGTTGATGTTCCCTAAAGATTGGAAGTACATCATGAAGATGTTTTTTATGTTCTTTTAGGTCTTACTGTAGACAAGAATATCTTCTAGGAAGATGATGACAAATCTATCCAAGTGTGGACGGAAGATATCATCCATAAGACTTATGGAGGTGGCATGTGCATTAATAAAGTCAAAAGACATCACTAGCTACTCAAATTGTCCATATCACGTCAACAAATTTATCTTCTGTATATCTCCATATGCAATTCATATTGTATTATATCCACTTTGTAGATCCAACTTGATGAAATTTTGCATTTTATTTTATTTTGCTGAAACTGATCGAATAAGTCATATATATGAGATCGAGGATATATATTCTTCACGATTTGCTGATTGAATGTTATGTATAATGCACATCCGCATACCGTCTTTTTTCTTTAAGAACAACACAAGTCCTCCATAAAATAATACACTCGGTTGAATAAATCTATGTTGTGACATCTCTTCCACTTGCGCTTTGCATTCCTCGAGCTTGTGTGGTGCATGTCGACACATAGTCTTACACGTGCTACTTGATATCATCTCAATTTTATGATCCATCCATCTTCTAAGAGATAATCCTAAAGGAAGATCATATGGGAATACATCCATGTATTCCTCTAGTACATCCTCGAGGTTTTCACGAATATATACACTAGTTTTAGAATCCGGAGCATCTCTTATTAGACCAAAGAAAAAAACATCTTTATGATGATTGGCTGTCAAACTTATCACATAAAGAGATAAATTTCTATCATGATATCTCGCTCTATTTTCAAATCTCTTCCACTCACGATTCTTCACAATCTTCTTTCTCCAATTTGTCGTTGGATTATATTGTTCCATCCAAGGCATTCCCAATATGACATCATAACAGGCTAATTTAATCACCTTGTCACTCAATCTTTTTTCTATACTTATCCATTGAGAGCTCTACCTATCTGGAAGTGCCTCAATGGTTTCAGTTTGTCAGTTTGTCAGTTCTACTTCAGTTGTCATCCTTCTTTAACACTAATCCAAGTTTCATGCTCATAGAACGAGATAAGAAGTTTGTTGTAACGTATGAATCGATCATCACTCATACCAAGTTCTCCATCTATCATAATGAGTTTTAGTTGTCTTTCTCCTCATTCCATTTGCTTTCATTCGTTTGTTTCCTTCCTCGTCTTCTTCTTCTTCTTCTTCATATGAGAACTAGTATGACCGTGAGGTGAGCCTACTTATGATATTCGTTTCCTTGTGACTAGTTCTCATATGCTTATCCTCGTTTTCCTATTAAGATGATTCAAAGATGGACAGTTTGGTGGTCTATTTTCTCGAGGAGGAGTAAAGCGAGTGCGACATTGAGCAACAATATGATCAAATCTACCACAATTATAGCAGCATCGTTGATCATAGTTCTCGAGTCTCATAGTCCTTGGTGCATATTCTCTCTTTGGTAGTTATCTAAGATGATCTTTTTGATTTTCATCATTGAATGTGGATGACATTCATAAAATCACAGGTTCTTAAGCTCATATTGATGGGTTGTATGTGTAAGCATCTCTTATACGTGAGTACGAGTTGCTCCAATGGCTCATACAATACGTAAGACATCACCAATGGCTGCTTTCACGATGCGTGGATTGGTAACCATCACCTCTTGCCACATCTTATCTTTTAGTCTTCTCTTAAATGCAAGAGTCATATCGGTAATGACCACTTGTAGATCTATAAATTCCTCCATGTAGTCTTGCACACCCATAATTTCATTAGTGTCATTTAGACTGAATCTACAGTTTGAAAGTTTGAGTAGTCCTTCTTGGATGCCGCTCCATGTAACTTAACGTCCTTTTGTGATGAGAAATATGCTCCATGCTGTATAGTGTGAGTTTTGTCGGTCAAATACCCAATGATAAATCTCTTTGATGTATTGTCTTTTACTTGAGATTTGAATGACTGATGGTTTATGCGCATGATCCATCCTTCCAACACTCTCATGACACAATTATCCCAAAAGCGTTGTACATTATAAGTATTCTTCATGCGAAGAAATAAGGTATCCTCTTTCTCCATCATTTTTCTGCCATGGCAGTCGCTTCTTGCTCTTATGGTCTTTTCATTGTCATCTCCATTGGTCTCTCTCTCTCCCTCTCTATGTTGACAACATGTTGTTGCATGACACATATTATAGACTTTATCTCTCTAAACTCTCTAAACTCTCTTATCATCCCCTCCATCAGTTTCATCATTGAGAACTGTTCTTCTATTCTTTCACTCATGATTGCTCTCAATCCCTCAATCGTTCTCTCAATACAACGTCACAATAGCTACACGATATTTCTGAGTTATCAAAGATACTATAAAGTATATCGGGAATCTCACCATCTCTCTATATAATTCCTCTTCGAAATATCTAACCATCCATTCTTGATACACTATCTTGGATTGACACACGTATTCAACTTCTACCCATGTATTGAAACGAACTAGAGGTAGTAGATTCATGTCCATATCTAGCTAAATCAAGATATAGTGATAATGACATCCCAATTCGAGTCATATGTAATGATTGGAAGTAAGACAATGGTTGATGAATTCATCACTTATGTCTTGAAATTCTTTTCAAAACGTGTAACCAAATAATTCTAAAAATATACCCGCTCAATGTATCTCAAGTTGATCTGAAACGGGTTGGGAAACAAAGTTAGTAACACTCTGAAAATTCTCCCATCCATATCATGCACCCACAGACTTTCTCCGCTCTCCACTACTTATCCGGTCCCACCAACAGTTTTACAAGACTAGTCATACTAATAATTGTGCAAGATAATTATAAATAACTAATTTTTCTCTCATAACCAAGACGCACTAGTCTTAATCTTAACTAGCTAAGGATGGTTATAATCATCGTCTTGGTGAATATCCTCTATATATGAATTTCTCATAAAGTCAATAATAATGCAATTAAAGCAACTTGCAATAATCCACAAAATAAAAACTTAACAAAACTTTAACAATCACATTATGTGCAATACTAGTTATAGAAGAATTGATGATATAAAACATTGACAACAAAAAGACTAGACGATATCAGACTCAGCTTAATATCATCTAATCAACTTACTTTGATTATCCATAGTTAACATTGTATGTTACTCAAAGCAATATTTTATGTCATTTTTGCCCACATGTGGTCAAGAAATAATATTTGACATGCATGCATAATGACATAGCAAAAGGTGATACTCGTGACATGCTAATATTTATATATTTGTAGATGGACTATATAAAAGCAAATCAAAAGGTGAGTTCTATGGACCTTGTTTTATACAACTATTCTTATGCATCCATTTAATGGATGCATGAGAGATATTTCTTTGAAAAAGTATGACTAAAGCTTTATTCATAGAAGGATTTGCTCTTAATCAAATCACTTTTGGAAATATATTACTATTATCCACAACTATTGGTTTTTAATCTCTCAAAATATTATATTTATAATTATTAATTTCATTCTCCTCCAATTATCATATTTTATGTTACATGAAGGTTGTACAAGAAAATACGGAGTTTTTGGTTGTGGAGATATTGTGTGCGAGGACAAAAGTGAGAGAGACAAACAACGACGAGAACATATCATTTATATGTTAATGGAGAAAAAGAAACGAGGATGTATATAAAGTGAGGTTGATATATCTTGCAAAGCTTGTTCTCTTGGTTGTTTCTCTCTTTATTGTCTTTGTTGTGAACACACAATATCTCCACATCTAAGAACCTCGTATTTTCTCGGACAACCTTCATGCACAATATCATACGACATCGTTGTAAAACACAAAATTCAAATATAAACAAAATTCATATGTAAGTTGCACTCGAGTCCTTAAGCCAATCCTTGAATCTAAACCTAGGACAAGAACCACTAAGCGTAATTGTAAACAAGAAAAACCTCCCTTCGCTAACAAAAAGCGTCATAACAACATTTCGTCCTTGAAACTCCCAAGCACACTACGTAACAACCGCAGCTGCAATATCATTGTCGTATCGATGTCACCGTTCAATAGACCACCAGTCTCATGGTCAGATTACTCTAATCCAAATGAGAATCGTCAATGCAGCCCACGTAGCTAACGATATAGATAACGTAACTCGACGTCATAACTAAAATTGCACTATCGTCATTGTTCAGTATATCACTAGTATGAGGATCATATCATCTTAATCCAAATGAGGATTTTGAGTGCAACTCATGTAAGTAGTAGTATAGAGAGAAATCAAAATTCGAAGAACGTACTAAACCCATAGTGAAGAACTCAAAAAATATTTATTTAGGGACTTCCTCTTTCACACAAACGGTCTTCAAATATGCATAGGGTCTACTCTCCTGACTCCTATTACTCCAAAAACCTCCAAATCAGACGATCATCAATCTGTCTCCTCTCATAAGTAGATCTTACTACTCTGATCCCAATGAGATCCCAAACAAGCAGTTTGGTGACATGCGTTGTATATGAATGCATGTGAATGAGCGATGCACTTCGCTTTGTATCTAGCAACACACGAACTATTGCTACATGTGTTTCTGCAGTATGAGTTGAGTGTATACGGACACGTGACTATGTCGTTGTGAGCAAGATGAATTTATTGATTCATAATTGGACTGTACCTGTTTATCTATATATTTGCGTTCACTTCTAACATAACTTCACATATGAAATGTAACTTAACTAGTCGTGGTCAATCAAATATCTCATTCTACGAGTTGCTGATAATCAACATGTATGGAAGATGTATGTGATCGATCAGACCGCTGCATATAGAGGATGTAGTTATTAGGAAGTACAAGGACCACACAAGAGATGTTGTATTCTATCTTACATATACAATTTGTCATTACAAATCTCTCGTTGCATTGCACTTTGATCAACCTGCAGCTCATGCTCATCACAGTAGTTCGATGATTGCGATGTTCACTTCACACACTATATCGATACTATGGTTATTGCTAGTCGATATGAATCACTAGCGGATGGAGAGATATGTTCAATTTCGGAATATGAGGAAGACCAGATGTCCATTCAAAGAACCGAGGAAATAAAAACCTGGATAATCACCTTCTCCATGTTCAAACGGAAGAGGTATATACACTGGTTTAATTTATTACCGAACTCTTTTGCCAAGAAGAGTTAGTAATAAACAAATAATAAATTAAAATTACTATATATTATTAATAATAGTATCTCGGACTTGTACTTCCATGTCGGTGTGCTCTTGCTTTGGATTTCTCGCATTGCTATTCTTTGTTGTTACCAAAAGTTAACATTTATGAAAATTTTTAATTTTTGAGAATTAAATTATAATATAACAATATAGTTATATCTACTGATAAAATAAAGATTAATATATTCAAAAGACTTTTCACTATACAACCCAGTTGCAAAATCTAGTCCTGCTCCAATCACAGCAAATCTCCATGCAGAGTTTTTTAATTCTCCATTTGCTTGCTTGTCCTTTTTCTTCCCTCCACTCGAAAACTCAAGAAGAAAGCATGCATACTAGTGTGGACCACTATTTGAAAAGGAGACGAAAAAAGTCAATGCTGAAGCCATTGTAAAAGGAAATAGAGGAGGTACTTGTGGAATTTTGGGCTTGGCACACCCTACGCATATGCTTTTTCCTTTATCTACAGCATTTATGAGCTCTCTGCTCTTTCCACAGAAGGTGGCGTGGACACTGCAGCCTGGTTCTTGTACCCGGTCCGTGGACCAAGCAAGTACATTGTACTTATTGTGGGGATAGCAAATCTCTTACCAAAATAATTAGTAAAGGTCATTCATTTGGTATAATTTTGGGTTCGTTTTGTTCTTCTGAGTGGGACCGCAGAAACAGAGGAAATGAACAAAGGAGCGGGGTGGAAAATGAATCGGTTAGAAGCGTACCCGGCAACGGGACACAAGCGGTCATGCGTTCATACCGACTTTATTAACCGTATTTTTCTCGTCCGGTAAGTTCCTCTTGGGCACCCCTGACATCCTGTGCCGCGGCCGGGACTTTGCCCTGTTCCCCGCTGTTCACAGTCGTTGCAAAGAGGGCTGCCCGGCCTCGTGGTGGCGCACCGGCTGTAGTAAGAGATCACGAGACCTAGATCTATTTCATTATTCTCTAGGCCTGCTTGCCTTCCTCGTACACCTCCGCTTACAAATTATCAGTGTATTCCAAATGCTGCCATCTGCGTTCCGTCCTCGATTCGCTCTTTGTACGTTGGTTTTGGGGTGTGAGAGGGCAAATTGTCGGTCGCCATATTGAGTTGGGATTGAGGACGAATTTCCCTAGCCGAAATGAGTCGGTGAATGGGTGCCAGAGCTGGTGGATTGGCGAAGGTGAGGATAGATTTTCCAGCGATTGTTGTTGCAAGCAAGGTGTCACGAATCATCTGGTCACGTTTGAGTTGTCGCCCTTTTGGGATTTGTCTGGGGACTCTTAGTCGAGTAGGCATGTGTTGTCTGAGAGTGGAGGAAAGTGGAATCGACTTGTGCAACTTGACAGGACTTCTCTCGCCCCTGCCCTGCATAGTAGGGACGTCTGCAACTGACACCGTCTCAAACAAAGTAATGGAAATGGATGTTGCTTCTTTGCTACAGTGATACTGAAGAAACAGGGTTACCAGCGGTCTGTCGGGTCTTATTGCTCTCTGAAGAATTCTGTTCCCTTTTTGACCAGCGCACGGCTCCTGGTGTTTTAAACTCTGGAATATCTACTTGGTTTATGAACCAGTTTAACTTTATGACCACTGGTAGCCACTGCGTGTTGTACGCCATCTGATCGGTCTTTCTTCACGTCGAATCTCGAGTCGAAGTCATGAACTTCGCCTTAGGCGTTTGGCGTAATTATACGTGCAGTGTCAAACTGGTTCTTTGCTCACCGTTTCGGCTCTGCGGTGTTTATGCAGTAGCTTCAAACTTTGAACTTCATGATGTTCTGGATGTACTAGTTCTGAAGGCGAATCTTCATCTTAGGCGAGCAATTAAGCTGGCCTCCGTGGCCAAATTAACTGCTTGCGGCATTCTGTTCTATTGGAAGCGATCCGTTTTTAATGGCGAATAGTTGCTGTTCCAACTTGCCCAGGAGCAACTGCCTCATTCACCTGGCATGCGAGTTGTCAGTGCTTTGTCCGCGAGCGAGCAGAAGAATGTATGGGGGCATGAGGCTCTTCTCCATAAGCGTCTCCTTTGCAGATTGGATATTTATTTGAAGTCTGCGGTTGTAATTCCTTACAATCGAGTCTTTCGTCTGGACCGTCTTCTCTTTGAGGCGACACGGTCACCTGAATTAATCCTGTGATAATCCGAGATTGTTCACGATATCTTACGCATATCTCCTGCGCGAAGGAGTTTGAGAGCCGAGACGTCACATGGGTTAAGGGTCGTTTTACGCATGCGCTTTCTTGGGTCCTTTGTTGTCGTGCTTGAAACGACGGACTTATGTCGTTATCCACGCAACAACCGAAGCTTTGTTTCTGCAAGACTCTAAGCGTGCCTATTTTCCTGCTCTCTGTGACGCGAACCGACCTAATGCGAGTTCGGCACAGCAGTTAGTACGCGAAATCTGTTTGCGTGAGTGAATATGGGACATTGTGATGTTCTTGGCGTGTTCTCGAGGCCGCATGCATCTTCCAGATACAGGATTTAACATTGTCGACATGTGTTTCCTCAGGTTTGTCTATGTTTACGGGCGTTATGATCATAACGGAAGAGAGAGTCCGTATGGAAGTCGACGTGCAGACCGGTCTTCTCACTACTGCACCCTGGAAACTCTTGGGTTGCACGAGAAAAACAGGTTCTCACAGAAGACGGAGCATATGCAGATGCCAAGCAAAAAGCTTTACGTGTTTTCCCTCTCAGAGTTAATGCGCGGTCCAATTCGAGCTTGTGGGTCCCTTTTGCCCTGGTGCGCATTCACCTATCAGGCAGTCTGCTTGCTGTAGAAAGGAATTGGTTGCCGTCTGAGTTCAGTTTGGTATGTGGTGTGTGTGGTGGGTTGGAAGGGAGAGAATTTTCCACTTATGGCTGAGTCCGTGTGTGCAGCGTCTTGGGTGGTGGGAAGAGGTTTTGAGGTTTTGTTGAGTTATGAGAGGCGCTTGAGAAGAGATCTTTCCTGTCCTCCGTGAGAGAACTGTTATGGAAGCTCAGTGGCTATAATAGGCCTGTTCTGAAGGAGGTGGAGAGAGGTCACCAAGAGCGGAAAAGCCGAGTCACTCAGTCTCGTTACCCCCCTAATCGAAACATTATTCTGGGCTGCACCTCTTCATCTCATCTGGCTGGGGAGCAGTTAGGATGCAAGTTTGGTTCACCTAGGATTTGTAGTTGGGAAGTTCGTACAGTTCCATGTTGGCATCCGTCTAGATCTTTAGACCGATGGAGTGAAGTAGGGCTGTGGAGACAAGGTGTCAGTTTTGTGGTTTGTGGACTTCTCCTCTACTCTGACCTTATCGGAGATGGGGCCTCAACAGTTGTAGGTGATGATACGTTACACATGTATATGGCACAACACTCTCAGTGCTGGTCGTTACCTCTGACGGCAGACCTCTTTGTCCTCCGCACGAACATTCAGCGTGTGCTTGAACATATGCTACTAAGGACTGTCTCGCAGCTCTTTCCGTTCTGTTTGAGTTGATCCATACGAATCGGCGCACTAGTGATTCCCGAGTCTGGGTCGAGTAGCTTTGGCCTTCGCAAGTAGCTCGACCGGTGTGCACTTTTGTGCGGCCGTGCCCTGATAAGCATCTGTTGAGACCAGCCAGGCGGCGTGAAGCAGGAAGTTCAAACGGCAACACTTTACTTGCCTACAAGAAGCGGTGGAGTATGTCCTAGAAATCCTCGCGTACAATACGACCCAAGAATCCTAACACGCAGATTGAGTTATGAGTGAGAATTGAAGAGATAAGCGGGGAAGTTCACGCTAGAATCTAGTACTCACAAGTGGATCGTACAAATGGTTGTCTTTTACTCTCCGCATCATCTGGAAGACGTCGAGGATAGTTCAGTTTCGTTCGGCAGTGCCTGAATTGGCAACAGGCCTTGTCAACGCCAAATACCTTTGCACATTGAGGTGGGGGAACAAGCGAGATCTGGCATTCGACAGGGATCAGTGCTGTTAGGATCCTGCACACGTAGTCGGGGCACTTGGGAACGGGGAGGAAACTCTACTTTTTGTGAATTGGGAGTAATTAACCCATCGTTGGTCAAGTCGCAGACTTCCTCTGTGTAAAGAAGGTCTCGCGCATTATGAAATATTTTGTTACTTGCTCAGTACTCTACACCTGGGGTGGAGAAACGTCTTGGTAGCTCTCTGGTCAGTTTACAAGTAGGTATTCTGCTTGCATGCGAACCATACCTTTCTTAACATGTAATGCTGTTTGGCAGATTATCAGATGGACGCGCTTATTTCAAGGTAGCCGCTGCTGTCCGCCATTGTTGGAAGGACATGACGGAGTTTGCTATGGGGCCTTCAGTCGTGCCTGCTCTTCATCTTGTTGCTCTAAGACAACTGCCGAAGGACGCTCTACCAAATGGAACTCGAGATGAGCGAAGTGATGGCTATCATGTCGGAGAGGAGAATATGACGTGCCTTACAAATTTGGCCGATCCCGGCGGATGTCAGTGGGGTCCAGGCGGAGGATGCCAGTGGATCAAACAAGCCGGAAAGTCATTGGGCTGCTCGGTCGC
This sequence comes from Asterella californica, assembly GCA_036924285.1. Lineage (NCBI taxonomy): Eukaryota > Viridiplantae > Streptophyta > Marchantiopsida > Marchantiales > Aytoniaceae > Asterella > Asterella californica. Next base: position 17,088,042 of record JAYKYS010000002.1, on the reverse strand, counting down.
AAGGAAGAGTAATGGACTTGAAGAGCTTTGTAAGTAAAGAAGCATAAGCTCCCTTACTCGTTTAATTATTTGGTTTGGATTGCCACTAGGTTGTGAAGCTGATCATTCATCCTGTGTATGTTGTTGATCGTATCTAGCGTTCTAGCCGATACCTGCTGCATGCAGTCCTGTAATACTCGTCTCTTCTCTGTAGAGCTTATTGGCTAAGTAAGGTGTAAAGTGTACTTGCTCTGATCGAGCCTATCAACTCAGTTTGTGCAGTTGCTCAGCAGTCGGAAGTAGGCTTTCTCAATGACAGAAAGAGTTCTTCTACTGATGAATTAAAAAGCGACGGTGCTGATAATCTGACTAGCATCAGTTGTGAAGAGGTGCGCAAATTATCTCAGAAGGAAGCGTTAACCAATATGGACAGTGTACGATACAAAGCGGGTACTGCACGCGAACATGAGCATGGCATGGAGACAGGAACCTACCAATCAGTGGACCGGGATCGGAAGGATGGTTATGGTCACCATTCCCCAGAATGTAATATAAGTCACCTGAAGCCACAGATCGAGAAACTCGGGTGGAGAAACGTCGGAAGGTATATTTCTCTGGTCGTTTCAAACAAGGATAGCATTTCTGTTAGTCGGTACCGTTGATCAAGTTGATGGCAGCCATCGTGTTTCTTACGTCTCATTTTTTCTGGAGTTAACACGCACTGTCCTGCCGCTGCTGTGAAAGCGGTTCAATGTTATTCTCGTCTGGTGTACTCCTTTTCTCTCTTTTGAGTGTCGTTGCGGAGGTCCGATTTCTTCGTTGAAGGTTTACTGTTGTTTGTAGATACACTGCACATTTCTTTTCTTTTGTTTCCCTGTATAGCTCGTCGATGTTTCGGTGATGATTTGGTAGTGTAATCGTAATGTGTAATATGGAGAGTGGATGGGTACGTGGGACGCATTTGTACCACTGTGTTTACTTCAGCTGTGACCCCGTATACCCTGAGTGAATTAGGATTCATTGATCAGGAGTGAAGAGACCCTTCTAGCTGGTACAACTCCCTTAGTGTACTCTGGCTTCCCTCACAGCTACAATGGCATCTATTTGTATAATTCCTTCACTCTGTTTCCATGTGACAAAAGCACTGTTGTGTGTTCACGTGTTGCAAATCCTTGAGTGAAGTAGCGATGAGCGCATACTTTCTGGAATTGAACTTAAGACTTTGTGCTGTAGCAGACATGCAGAGAACAGAAGGAAAAGATGGGCCCAGTCGGATCCCTTGTTGGACATCTGGAAGGCGGTGTCTTCTTCTAGGCACGCCGCGCCCTTTCGCAGGTACTGTCGGGTCACTACATTCTTTACTTGATGTCTAGTCTGGTGGGCTAGCATATAAGAAGAGAAGCTCCTTCATGTTCCTTTCTGCCTGGAACGTGAATGACAACGTTCTTGTCGTGTGTTGGTGCTACAGACCTGTAGCTTTGCTGGACGACTATGACTCTATTATCAGACAACCTATTGACCTCAGCACTATACGTCGACAGCTTGAGGTAAGTGCCTGCATTGTTGATATGTTTCTGGCTGCTATAATCGTATGACCGAAGTGTAGGAGTTGCTTTTCGTGTGTATGTGTGCATTCGCACAGAGCTTCCACTGAGGCGAGGGCAATGTGTTCTCGATCCCTTAAGGAAAGTAGCTGGAGAGTCTGCAGCGGAATACTGACTCCATTTGCATCCCGTAGACCGTTTTTAAGTTCTCAACGTATCGTTTGCAGAGTGACGAATCTTACAACCTGGAGTCACTTCGTCGGGATTTGATGTTGATGGTTACCAATGCTTTGGTTGGTGACCAGAACATTCGCACCCCTGTGCAGCTTAATCAGTTCAGTGCAATCTTTATGCAAGTGTCAAAACGTTGCTTTAGTACCTTTACTGTTTCAACTAGTTGCGATGATAATGAGAATACTTGCTGATTCTGTTTAGTTTTTTACTTTCAGGTATACAACAAGAGAGGAACAGAAACCTATGACATGGCCGTGAAATTGAAGGCCCATGCTTGCCGATTGTTTGAGGTTTGTGACCAGTTCTGTGATCGTCTAATTGTACTTTCTACATCAGGGGAAACAATATCGTTTACTATCTGTGGTTGTTCAGATTTTACAACCTGGGTTCACAAAGAAAGTTTTCACAGCAGAGCTTCTGCTAGTTTTCTGTTGTTGTGTCCCTGCCTTACTAAGAAATACTGGAAGTATCCATCCATACCCGTGATAGAATGTTGATAATCTTGAAACAGATAGAAGCTCTTTCTGAGAAATACTGGAACTGAAAGTGTAGGACTTCCTTTCACATAATCAAACTTCTCAGTCACCGGAACTGGTATCTACAGGGCCAGGAAAAGGACACCATCTTGTTTGGTTACAAGGCGTCCTCGGTTGGGAATCTAGTCAAACCAGCCGGAAAGTACGTAGTTCCCTTCCTTCTCTCCGCTACACGTTTTGATGGATGAATCTGTGTAACACCTTGGCCAGATTTTTGAATGTGCGTTCACAACAATACTTGGAGAAAGAGTAATGGCGATGAAGAATGTTCACCGAAAGCAATTTCGTACGGAGTTTTGTCTTATTCATTGTGTAGTGGACGGGAGCGAACTGTAATAGAACATCAGTCGTTAACAGATCGATGGTCATTCAGTCCATTCGATCACTGATCAGTATCGCTCTTGCTGGTCCCTCACAACAGTAGTAGATTGTTGCGTTGTTACTTGTACGGAATCTCTGTGTGAACATGTTTAAGTCCTAACCTGAAACTTCTTCCTTGTATGTGACTTGTTAGCAGGATACCAAAAGCCAAAGCTGCTTTTCAGAGTGCAGCAGATCTTCAGAATGAGTCTGAAAACTTACCTCTTGCTCCTGTGAAAAAGCATCGGACGATGCGAAGACCTCGGACATGCATCAGTAACGATGCCGGTGGATTGAGGAGTGACGTGGCGAATGGAGCTGCGATGGATAGCAGCAGTGAAGAAGAAGCAGCAGCTGTCCTCATCTGCTTTAGCAGCGGACAGCCAGGGGACGATAAATATCCACTGTCTAAGTCCAAGGTAGCAAAGTTGGAATCTCCAAGAAAAAGGCTGAGGAGGGTTGAAAGGGATACCGATGAAAGGTATTTATAATAGGTGTGCCTGAGATGTACTTACCGAGTGATATTGGATAATTATGTCTACACGCTGATTGATCCGACCGTTCTGGAGTCCAAATCCACTGACAATGTTAAGGAAATTCGTTTGCATATTTGCGGTTGCCTTGTGCTGAAGATGCAAGCATACTGACTCATATGTCCACCGTCTGCAGTTCGGACGTTCAGCGAGGTGGTGTTTCTGTTACGGAACAAAGTTTAGTTAGCGCGGACCGTAGTATAATGTCTGCAGGTCCCTCACCTGCAACTTCACTACGTGGTGTAGAGATTAGACCCAAGTTAGAGGATCCCGAGAAGTACAGGTACTGGACAGCTATAGACATCTCTCAGACGAAGAAGTTTGAGAAGCTGGGAGTCTCTGTTTCTGTAATTAACCACGGCCCGGTGGGAACGTCTGCCCCTAGCAGTCGAGATGACGGCCTCGGGAATCGAAGAAGTGAGAGAACCTGTATGGGTTTGAAGCACAAGTGGCAGGAACGTTGGCGAATGCAGTCAGCTGCATGTTCCGAGAGTAGTGGTTCTTTGCAGCAATCAAGTGAGCAAGTCGGAGTAAAACCTTTTGGTGATAAATATCCCATGGAGGGTGGCTCTGGTGGAGATACAAACTATAGGCCTTTCCCTCAGGTACTTCAAATTTGACGGAAATGAGGAGTTGTAGTCCAGAAGTAGTTTAACTACCTGCAATACTTGGGAGGACGTGCATTTTCTCACAGTTCTGGATCAATGGCTTTCTGAGCCGATACTCACTTTGCACGAGTCAACTGAAAGCAACTGTATAAAGTGACAATTGTGGAGGCTGTACAAGGCAAGTTTGTCCAACATCCAGAACACCCGTTGTCTTCTACTCCTCTGACCAGCATACGTAGTCGGCTGATAGCATTGGTGAAGGCTGCAGGAGCATGCTCAAGTGTTGCGACCTCTGGTGTAGGGGGGATTTTCTTTTGTCAGAACTCATCACAAGTCTCAGGTAGGAGCTTCGAGCTGTTACTGTGCTAATTTACATGTGTTCAGTTGCCCTCGTAAATTTGAGACAGTGGCTGAAAGGAGATTTGGAGTCAAACATCTGCCATCTCTGAAGGCATGTATCCAGCTCAAGGTTGCTACTGCAAACAGGGTTTGACATTGGTGTCAAGTCCTGAACGTGTTTGTCCATATATCCAGCAAATTCTTAGGTGGCTCATATTCCACCTCTTTCTGCTAGCCAGCTCGCAGTTTGAGTCATGGGAGGCCCACTACGTCATGGTGTGTCCTTGAACATGAGTGCAAGCGTCTTTCTGTCCAATTGTGGTCCTCTAGATCTTGTTGTCGGAAGAGCAAATGAGGTCGCGTCTGACTTTGAACCTCTTTGTCCTTTATGGTCTGCTGTAGCTTTTGCTCTTGCAGGTTGATGTGTGGACTGGTTGCACGACCCGTATGAGTGAGGTTCGTGTGCAAAATGTATCATTGGTCAAGAACTGATTTTGACAGATCCATTGCCGTTGTGGTCAAGGGCGAAAGCATGGCGCTTCATTTGAAGGATAAACTAGATCGTACGAAACCTAGTTTGGCGTTGAAATGTCGTACGAACTTTGACTTTCTGTGATTGGAATGCAAGTTGCTCTGACAGTAAGCAACACTCAAATATATGTATCTGACTTGTGGAGCTACCGTATTGATGCACAGCACAGGCGGGGGTACCTGTGTTAATTATGTCATGCACGAATTCCAGTACACTGGTCACGTTCCATGCAAGATTTCATGTTTGTTGAGGCCAGATTGTGGAAGGTAAGAGCGCGCTTCGACCCTAACCTTGGGTAACGTTTCTTGAATGCTCTTGACAAGCGTGGAGAGATTATCTTTCACTCCTCTCTTCGTTCAGGAAAGGAGTCTTTCAGGTCTGTTCTGGCTGTCGTAAGTTAAATGTGTAGCGGTCTTTCAGAATGTTGTAGTCCGCAGGTGGATTTTGGTTCCTTGATTTGGTTTCCTACCTGTGCACGATCTTTCCCGTTCTTTCAGCTAGTTTTCTACGACCGTGCAACCATTTAGTCTTGTTCCATGTGTTGCGTTTCTGGTTAGACCGTCTATCCCTCGCTTGAGCCTGTACTAGACTTGACCTTGGTTATGACAATAAAGGTTGGACCTTTCTGTATAGTTACACGTTGAAAGCGTTCCAGGAGCCTACTTGAGAAGCAGCTTGTTGGTGCAGGGAGTAGTCCTCTTATCGCCAGTATCAGGTTATTATAAGCTTTGCACGAAAGGTGAGATTTAGTGTAGGTGTGATTTCGTTCAACGCATGTAAGCACGGCACTCAGGCCGTTCCCAGGTTTCTGGAACACACTCTACGCTTCTTACCCATCATTTGTAGGGTAGTGGAAGTCTGTTGTCGACAGTCGAGGGAGATTCTCGATTTGTTGTACGTATAGTTCGTTTCGGTTTGTACGTTCTGCGTTGAACTGTGTGATACAAGAGCTGGTTGCTCCCTACGCCAAGGGGAAGGATATTTAGTGTATTTACATGTAACAGAGCAATATCGGTTGTAGAATCGAATCAAATTTGTTCTTTTAATGTCTGTAAGGCCTTCATCTTTATAATGGTTTGGGTTCCAGCGGTTACGGGAGTTACCAAGTTGCTTGCTTTTTCTTGTAGACCTAGGTTCTTTCTGCGTATCACGTCAACTAGTGACTGAGGCCTACTGGGACGGTCGACAGATTTTCGGTATACTTTTGAAGTTGTTCGCAGTCAGTAAGATGAGTTGACTCGCAGCTCGTCTTACTGATTGTACGTACCTTGGAATATACGTGATACGGGTCCCGGTTGACTCGATAAGCTTTTGCACTTGGGATGCTTATACTGGACCTCGTGAGGCGCATTCGGCTGGTACGTAGTGCAGATTGGTTTCTGCACCTTCACATTTGCGTACGAGAAGCATTCCAGAAGTCCATCTCTCGTGGAAACTGAAGAACGGCGTTCGTGTACACTGTCTGATATTTTGTGTTTAATAGACTGTACACAGAGGAGACCTAGTAACTTCAATCGAAGTGTTACTGACCGTACTGTTCTGCACATGAAAGCCCGTATGATGATGCCGTGTTCCCCATTTAACGGATCCAGTCTAAACGCAGCCCGACCGTCAGAATGATGGGAGGCAGATGAAAGTTGTTGAGATATAGGAGAAAGCTACCAGAAAGGCTTTTCCCCCACGCGGAGTGAGAATAGAACCCAAGAAGTCGTTAACGCCATAGAGGCCGGAGTAAGTGTGAGTACACTAACCGTATGGGGAATTCGTAAGTATCAGGAGGATGGACCTTGAAACTCCAGTACGGGACGATCCGTGTGTGCAGCAAGAGCATACGGGATCTATTTTTGAAATAAAAGACGCCGGGGAGAAACGACGGGAATTACGTAAAATGAATACAGGAATACGGTGGGGGTCTGGCACTTCTTGTCAGCGTCGGAAATCCCGATTTCTTGCGCTTTTATCGACCGCTCCCAGTGAAGGGACATTCCAGGGAAGGTATCAATAAGCTGTGTCGAATCTCGAAAAGTATATTCTTTTCGGGGCATCAATCTCAGCCACCGAAGATCGGTGGCTGAGTTGGTTGGGACTCAGACCTCTAAGCGAAAGGTCTGAGGTTCGAGCCCGCCTGTTCCCGGTTGGAGGTACAAGAAGTCGCTGTGTGTGCTATGTGTGCAATCTGGTCCGGGTACGTTGTGGTTATCCCAAAAAGGACAGTCCCATGCCCCTCGAAGGGATTAAGCGGACAAGTTAACAACTTAACTTTTAGTTGACGTCGTGACAGAAACACAAGTTTGGTTATAGATTTTTGGGACAAGTTAACAACTTAACTTAACTTTTAGTTGACGTCGTGATAGAAACACAGGTTTGGTTATAGATTTTTGGGAAATCGGGCGAAGCAATGAATAGTCAACGGATGGAAAGATCCGATCAAGCCTTGTAAAGGAAAGAGGGATCTGAGGGGCTAAGCAACCATCATTCTGAAGGGAGGAATAACATTAGCTATCATTAGCTCCAAGTCGTTTATCGTTCTTTTTTTTTTAAGAATATCACACATCGATAAATCAAAATTTTTACATATAACAAGTGTAAATAAAATAGTCTTACTTATTGTAATTGTTTTTTTAGTGGTTTAATTTTATTAAAGATTTCTATAGAACGGAGGAAACTTGTTGTCTAGAAAATGCAGTTCAAAAAGAAAGAGAAAGTGACATTTTTGAAAGTTTTCATGATAAATTTTGATACCATTTTGAATAAAATCGTCGAATTTTGAGACTGTCGTTTCATATATTTTTAGGATTAAGAGGAACAAATAATTTCCCTCTTGCATACTTCTATATTTGATCATTTTCGTTGTTTTCGTCAAGCTTGCAGTCCATCTTGGGAGATGAGTGATCACTTATGCAGTCATCAAACTTTGTGTCGGATTCATGACAAACACATTTGCCAATGAGATCTTATCCTTCCTCGTGATGTGCAGGTTAGCTCTCATTGACCTTCTCGTTTGAAAGACATACCAACTCTCTCTCCATTTCATGTAATCATTTTTTCGTGCTATAGCAAACACATGCCCTTGATGGCATCATGAATAAGTATCCACTCTCCATCATGAGAGCAACGAGCAAAGTGTCGACTCAAGATGTCGAGCGAGACACCGCATTCGCAAGTGGATAGTGTCGAAGTTGGATCAAGCGTAAACGTCATCACTATAGAGAAGATAGTTAATGCGAGTCGGAACGTTCTAATGCAAGATCGAGCTATAAGTCAAGAGCTTGCGTTCTTGTCTGAACAAGAATGGAGTCGAACGTTAGTATGATAGATAGATCAACTAAGAGCGCATGAAGAACATGTTAAAAATGATGTCTCGTCAAAGAGAACTGCAGTTCATGGGATCCATCGATAACTAAGATATCGAATAGAGGTTGTGTCTCACATATGTCAATCAAACAATCTCTTGTCTCATGAAGACACATCTGTAGTGAATGAGAACCATCTTCCACCTCTATCACATAGCTCTCTAGAATAAGTTTATCTCGTACGAGGAAACGACAACAGAGCCAAGGTGCTGAGAGGGCCCAACTACCCAACAAAGTTACTGGAGATAGATAATAAACCCACTCCACCACATGAAATTGACAATGATGTTTACATATATGCAAGAGGTCTTGCCACACATTCAAAGATCCTCGGTCGTAAGATGTCGTCAAAGACTCCATGATCCTCTTATCAAACTCTCTAAGGTACGGATGAAGATAAGAGATGAAAGTACTGTGCGGAGTAAGTAACTCGGACGACGTGCAGTGGAAGAGAAAAGGATACCAAATGCAACTTGGGGGTCTTCTAACATAAGCAGATCCTCTATATGCAAAATGTCATCCGTCAGAGCAACATCTAAGAACCGGGAGACGAAATCTTCTGAACCCATCGATACTCCGAGGATATGTAAATCATCTCTAAGTGTAGCAAAGCCTTTTGGGAGCTAGAGGTCTCATGGAATACTTATGGAAGACCAAACCTTGCACTTTGACATCTTCACTCTCAATCCTACTAAGGTCAATTGAGAGACGATGTGATAAAGACATCAAAGACTTGGTCCGTCGGACCTATGATATACGTGTCATCAACTAGAGATGGAAAGATAAAACTTGGAGCAATCTGGACAGCCAAGAGAGCTCTATAGTCAGCTAAGGCAAAGAGTGGTCCACCCAAAGGATCTCCCTGACGAGTACCTACAACGGAGTTGATGATTGTAACTCCCCTCTATCGAATGATTGTGCTAGTAATAAAGAGAGGAGGAAGAATCATAGAACGATCATACGAGAGGGAATAAGACTCGTCAGATATCCACCCCCATCCATGAGCTGTCTAAAGACAGAAGCACGATAAATACTATTAAAAGTATTTTCCACGTCCACTTGTATGACAATCCAATCGAGATGGATGTTTAAGAGAGCCATAATGTCAAAGAATACAGACTCACAACCTCCAAGCGTTGCAACTCTAAACTGATGTGGACAAAAGTGGTCTTGAAAAGTATCTCGAAGATGAAGAAGAATGGTATGACTAATAAGTTGTAAGAGCGATAACTATCGATCAAATCTCTCTGTCATCTCTCATCATGATCAACAATCTAGCTGCCTCCAGTACTTGAGTTATAGAATGAGGAATATGTCCTTGAGCTACTGTTGACGCTACTTGAAAAAAGCTATGTGGTTTCATAGAGGTGCTGTCTGTCTGAAAACAATCTCGTAGGTGCTCGTAGATCATCCCAGATAGATCTCTAGAAGATAGACGTTGAGTTGTACACAAGACCTAGGCAAGCAAAGATGTATCTGGACATACCGGCTCATCAGATCGATAGTCCCGAGTCTCAAGTGGTGGATACCACTTAGTGGGAGATGAAGAAAACGCAACAAAGTGATCGTCTCCTCAGTGGAAAGATGAGACGTCATTTGTAGAGATAGATTCACTCTTATCTCGTGCAACACGTACTAATTTATCTTGTAAAATGACCCAATCACTTGCACGGAATCTCTGAAGACAGATCATCACTTCCCAGTGTCTCACTCTGTCACCTCGAGTATAACGGAGGCACCAATGAGATAGTAAGAAGAACAATAACCACGCCACCTCGTATCTGGTGTTACATGTCTACTTGTCAAGAGATAGACGGAATGTCTATCTCATCTCATTGAGAGCACGGGATAGCCAATGGAGCAAACGCAGACAAGAAAAACTCATCTCAAACAATCCCAAAATAGTGTCAATGTGGACTCTCAACCAGTCTCATGACTCAAGAGGAACTCTATGAAGAAGGGCTAACGATGCTCTAATGACTACACGTGTAGATCTCCGCTCTCGGCTAACATGGGCATCTCATGTGATCGAATCATAGCTCTTGTACATCTTTCTCACATGAGACTTTATCCCTTGCGAGGTAAATAACTAACCGCACAGCGGACATGATGTGTCTCGGATCAATCTCGATCTCATGAGAAAGAGAGTATCCAAAGCTAGAAAAGTGATGATATCGAATCAAATAGTACTCGTAATTAAAACATCCCAAAAATATATTTTCAAATAAAGAATCTTGATCCTCTAGAGAGAAAGAACACACTATATGTAGCAGTAAAGCCCTCAAAAATGTCTCAAAAATCCTAAGTAGAAGACTTTGTAACATTAAAAACTCTAAAAATATTTAATACTCTCATTTTTTCATTGAATGTACTAATTCTAGAATCAAAAGAAGAAAAAACAGAAAATGAAGAAAAATATATTAAAGAAACTGCATTAACCCACCCCGACACACTCCACTCTCTCAACCTACACTCTCTTCCCTCCTCTCTCATCTCCTCTCCTCCTCGCATGTCAAAAAGTGGTTATAGATTTTCAATACATGCTTTTTCATATGTGCACGGCGAGAACCACAAGACTGAATAAAATTGCATTCGGAGTATTTCTCAATGTGAGGTTCGACATGTTAACCTTTAACTCACTTTTTGAGAGAATGAATAACACCCGAAACCTCTTGGTTAGATATTCCTGATGCGTCCTGAATGCGTATCAAAGAATTTTAAAGGGTAGTTCGAAAAGAACTTGCAAGTGTTTTATGACGAATATTTTATAGAAAGTGTCGTTACAGTTGTTATAAAACATCAGTGAGTTTCTAGTTCAAAATTGTTTGACAAGAAGAATTTACTAAATGTTCTTTTGACTCGTAAGGTTCATGGATGTTAAACCTAGAGTATGACTACAAGTGCTCCGGGTGACCCGGTAGACATTATTTTACGGGTTTACTTTCAGAGAACTGAGAATTTAACCGTTATTTTGAAAAAGCTTTTGGTGACTACGTCTTCATCTCAACTTGGAATGAATGCTTAGAATTTTTTTTGAGTTACCAGAAAATATCCCACAAGAAAAAAAAATTCTTTTTTACCGATCTGTTTGGTTTTGATCCTCAAAACCAGAAAAATGCTAGAAAAATACCGGACAAATTCCGTTTGAGTATAATTTAAACCCGTTTTTCCACAAAAATCTCCGGTTGATCTTCCAAGTACCCCTGAGTGCTACTTGGAATTTGTAAAATGAAGAATGAAATCAGTTCACCAGGTTTACAAGTGGGGTTCGAAAGATGAGAAAACAAAGTTAGATTTAGTTTGCGGCGTTGATTGGATATTTGTGATTTTTGATGTATATTAAGAACGTAAAGGAACTGCTTGGTCATAATCGGAGAGAACTCACATAGTGTGAACCTAACATAAGGGAGATGCTTAAGGAACAACTTGTATTTATTATCTCTTGATGGATGATTTGGGAGATTTAGAGGTCCAATGCATGCGTATAAAGTGTCATTAGGTTCATATATGTGCATGCTACGCATAAAATAAGAAGACCCGTAAAAAAATGGATCTTGTTGTGTATTTTGAGGAAAATCGAGACGTAAGGAAGGGTGATTGTAATGCTTTAGTAACCTACGAAGGAGAGTTGGACCGTTTGGATCGTTTCAGAGTGCAAACTTGTTGTCCTCGGATCCATCAGAATCAAAACAACGAGTTCTTCAAGAAATTGAGATGTTTAATCAGGCGATTTGAGAAATATGAGAGAAATTGATTCGTAAGGAGAAGATTTTCATCGGATTCGTTCGCATGCGACTTGAGATTGAGTTGTTCTTCACTATCGATGAGTCAAGCTCTTTGTTCTTGGTGCCTACACGATCAGTGAGTATTCATCTACGCATGATCGCACATGAGTTGGATTCTTGTGTTGGGCGTGGTGAGTTAAGTTGAGTCGTAGGGGGACGATTTATGTCAATTTTTTGCTTCCTGCAACAAAATTTCTCATTGTTCTTCGCGAAGGGAAATCCAAACTGCTATTTGGAGTGTCATTGTGATCAAGCTTACCAGATCTACATGTAAGAGAAGACGGATCTCAGATCAGACGGGCCGTTTTGCAGGTGGACGTGGTTTTAAGTCACATGGAGGAAGTTTTGGAGATTAGATCATTTACAACCAAAAATCAAAGTTATCTCGACTTCTCGGGAGTATGATATGAGGTGTCAAACTCCACTGAATTTAAAGAGTTAAATTTAGATTATAGTTGGCAAATTCTTTACACATGCTCATTTCAGTCATATAAAAACCATAAGTGATTCATGCGAACAAATCATATTTTGGTATAAAGATCAATTAGTCTCATGGGTAAAAAAATTTTTCTTAGAAATTTTAACTTATAACCTATCTTTTCAAGAGAAAGGATTAAGACATAAATTAAAGCTTTTTATTTGTTCTCTATTTCCGAACTTGGAAGATGTGAATATGCATGCAACTTCAACTTCAGAGAACTTCTGTTTGTTTATTATTATCAAGAAAATATAAAAATATTAAAACAAAAATATATACAGATGTAACAGAAATATTTACAGATGTAAAACAAAAATATATACAAAAATATAAGCAGATGTAAAAAATTAAAAAATAATATAAACATTATTTGTTAACCTGGAAACACGAGGAGAGTAAGAGAAAAATCATAAGCACTGAGTCAGCTCTCGTGCTTCAAAAGATACAAAACCGGGAGACTAATACTCATGAATTCACTACTCTACTCAGGCATTAATTTAATACCTAACCCTTCCCGCCGAAAGGATTAGGTATTAAATTAACATGCATTTTCTCTTTTTCTGAACTCGGAAGAAGGTGAATATTGTGCTTGACTTGAATAGGATGTGAATATGCATGATAAATAAACATTCCAAACGCACGGACGCAACCGATCGCAGACGAGAAAGTAATAGACCTGTCTTTTTGTGCATGAAGGTCATGTAGGGTAAGGCTATCGTGTTCTGCTCGTGGTTGTGGGTTCAGAGGTTTTTGTTTTATATTCTCGCTCGTGGTTGTCTTGGCGTATACGAGGTGTTTTTTTTCTCGGAGTTACTGCGTTGTGAAATTTTGTTTTTTTTATAATTAGAAAAAGTATAACTGTTATAGATAAATAATGTAAGTTCTAATGAAAATGAAAATTAATATATAACTATTAAAGATTAGTTGTACCAAGAACCATAGAAACCTCCGGAGTGAATACATAAGTGAAACATAGAAAAACACACTTCCAGCACTATAAGTCCGGCAGGTTGATGACTGAGAAAAAAATATAATTTATTATCTAACATTTTTACAGGAAAAATTTAAATAATAAATTATTTAATAACAACACGAATAGTAAGAAGTTTATTGAATTTCTCCTATATCCAATAAATAAGCATCCTCAACCGTCTTTGGGGTCCATGGGACGGAAGTGGAAAAACAGCAAGAACGAGAAGAAATTCTTCCGTTATTGGTGACGACGAGCTATAAACATGGACGAACTAGTGGTAGAAAATTGTAGTTGTTGTTATATGAAGCTGATGAAGCTGATATAGAAAATATTTGCAGGTATTGTTTTCCGAAGCTTATAATACACCGACAATTCTTCTTTTGAGCGGGAAGGTAAGATAAACAAGCAATAAATATCAGAAAAGGTAACACGATACGTCATGTGATAATTACATTAATAATGAGTATACACTTCTATCTATACGATAACCTGGAACAGGACGATTCGAACCATAACTTGTAAAAATTATTACGAAAGTTACATCGCTATCCATAATTAATTTTACGGAATATTATAGAAGTGGGTCCTTAGGTTTGCGATGACCCCGCAATGCTTGTCTATGACAACAGATGCACTTTTGACCTCATTCAAACCATGATGTAAAATAGTTTGAATTCACCATAAATGAAGATTGTTGCCGTTCAGAATTAATGCTACAAATTATCATTAGGAATGTTTTAAAAGAAATTATATGAAGACACAACCTAAAAACCTAAAAAGATAAAATAAAAATAAAAATAAAAATAAAAATAAACTAAGTATTCCTCTCAACAACATGATAATCTGCGGAACGTTGTGAAGATGTTTCTCAACCAATAATTAAAATCAAGATTAATTAAGATTAAATAAGATGAAATAAAATCAATAATAATTTTCCTCTCAACAACGGGGTCATGAGTGTTGTGAAGATGTTCCGCAACCAAAAGGAACTTAAAAACAAATATTACTAAAAATTTAAAAATATTAAATTTTTTAGAACCATCGTACTGTCTGCAGTCCTAAAACTTTCTGAAGACAAGCTACCACCAAACAAAAATAAAAAATAAAAAAGTAAAATTTTCCCTCAACAACTAGCGTTCCGCAATCAAACAAAACCAGTTTAAACTTAAAATGTGAAAACTAGTAATTCTTTCTTTTAAAGATTTAAAGAGCTTGCTCGTCGCTCTAACAACTTTTTGTTTTCTTTCTATCCGTCTTACGTGTCTCCACTCTCAGATCGTTGCACGTTGCACGCACAAAGCCATGGGCATTAATGGCTTTAAAGGCATCATTGATGTAAATTAATTTACAGTCAGTGTTCACTACAGAAGTTACGGCAAAATACAAAAATTATTACGTATCACCTTTGGTAAGTAAAATAAGTAAGTAAAATTTACAGCAAGAGTACATAAAATTCTTTTAGACATTTCTCATAAACTTATACGGACAAGGTTTGAGTGGTGTTACTCCAGAAAAAGCGAGCGTTAGTACAGATGGCACCATTGGTCCAGACGTCCGGACGCTTGAGCTCGAATCCCATCATGGTTCGAGATTCTCGTCGGCGAGGAATAAAATCTCCTGGCGGATGTTATAGATCATGTAGAAGACAAAGAATATCTGAACGAGTTAGAGGGGTTTATCAATTGATTTTGAAATGAATTTCTGGAGCAATTAGAGGTGTTTCTTTACTATGTTTAAGATGCATATGCATCCTAAACATAGTAAACATGCACCCAATGTACATTTCGTGTATATGGATGTTTAATATATATCTTAACCCTTCCGATGAGAAGAATTAGAATATATATTAAATGTCTTGTTAAATGATATTTATTTACAATCCCAATCTCGGACTTATACCCTGAGGGACGTCTCAGTATGCTCTCGACTTATGGGGTTTGTCTGGGTCAATTTGCTGTTCTCGGAGAGATTAACTTTTAACATTTACAAGTAATTTTGATTTTTGATTATAACTTGTTATATTATATTTTTATAATACTTACATGTTTTCCGCTAAGAGAAAACGATTTTCACTGTACAAGTACGTTGGGGATGCCTATTTAATGTTTGCTAAACTAAGCGAAAACTGTACATGATTGATTTAAACTTGAAAATAATACAAGGTGAACGGAGCTTGGGACAATACAGTATACTCATCTTCTGGCGCTGCTTGGACGACGTGAAACGTGCCCAGCCACGTAAGCAGTGATTTGAGAACTTGAGTACGGGCGACGGCGCAGGGGGAAGTTTATGGGTACCGAGTACGCTATACCACGTGGCGTAGTACCAGCAGAACTTTCGTAAACACAAGTAACGAATGTAGGAGAAGCAATTACAGGATGTGAGGTCGATGCCCGTTCTCTTCTCGTCCTGCTGCTAGCACAGCACTTGCAAGGCGGACTCCCTCTCCCTCTCCCTCTCCGAAGCTTGTCCCCTCTTCTTCTGTTCGCTTTTCCCTTCGTCGTCCTCTCACACTCCTCTTAAATTATCATGAGATTTGACTTTTCCTTCCTCGTTCATTCGTTCTCCCTTGTGCTTCCTCTGGTCGTCTGACCTTGGTTTGACTTGTACTCCAAGATTCCGTGCAGTTCACTGCGTGCGTGCGTGCGCGCGTTGGAGTGTATGTTTGTTGGGTTCATGGTCATCTGAGATGAGCTTTGTAACGATCGTATGGATTTCGTCCCGTGGTGGTTTGATTCTAGTGTTCGGTGCTTTGAAAGCCTAGTGTACATAAGGCGAAGCTCTGCCTGCTCTTCCCTTCTCTGATGATTAATTGTAGTGTGTAAGTGTACAAAGTGTTGGTGTGGTGTTGCTATTTTGCTTGGTGTGATTTTGCCCCCATGGCTACGAGATCATTCTTCAGCCGCCGGATTTTCGTGTTGATGATATTTTTTGTTTCGGTACAACAACGGGCTGTGGACTGGGATGTTCGACCGGAGTGTGTCCGTAGTGTTTAGTCGAGTGCAACGGACGAGGGGAATTGGATTCTTTTCTTGGTGGAGAGGAGGAGGTATCTGCTGTTTTGCTAGCCTGAAAGGAGTCCTGAGATTGCCAAGGGAGCACTAGGGGGTGAAGTAACTTCATGCGAGAGCGAAGTCCATTATTGGTGCAGATGGAAATGGCTCCGTCACAAGGTAATAGTCCCGAAGTTGCGGCAGGAGCGAGCGTCCAGAGGGCTGCTGGAATTTCCTCTGTTTCGCAGTCGTCGTCATCATCTTCCGCTGCTTCGGATTCACCGAGGTGGTACAGACTACGTTCACATGCTTCGAGGGCTGGAGCACTTTGGATAGCAGGATTTGTGGAAGCTTGCCGGATCGATCGGGCAGTTTCTTTGTGCAGAAGGTTGTGATGACCTTTTGAGAACCCCCCGATCTCTTTGCCATGGATGAAGCTGTATAGAAGAGAACCCGCGGTTCGAAATTTCTCAGAGATTACCGACGCTTCGGTTGCACACTTATATATGCTGGCCGTGTGGTGTATTTTTTCTTGCTGAGTCATGTTTGTCTGCTAAACTCACGGTTGCTCATGGTTTCACTTGAGGCTCTGTCCTTTGACCTCTTAAATTCTGCAGAGGTTCTCCCAGTGATTCTAACTCTGCAGTAGTTGCAGTTATTTACCCCCGGACGAGTTAAAGATAGTTCTTCTGATAAATACATGAGTTATACTGTTTTCTACTGGTCCTGTTAAAGAATCAGGCATTGTAATTATGTTCGGTTTTTACCTGACATTTGTATGATTAGGAGAAAGAATGCACAAGAATGCACAAGAAAGTTTGTGTATGAACTCCAGGCAGGAGTTTGCTCGGTCTTTCCTCGTCTCATTCATGCTTGTAAGACATCAAGAGTGATAGATGAGCTGCCTAACATTTACTTGGTCCTTTTGCAGATCGAGGAAAGTTCTTGTTAAAACTGGACAAATTTTTGTTCTAAACGGCTGCATATTCTTGGGCAGGTTCTTTACTTTCCCTTCAGCTCTGTATTTTTATATCCTTCCCTTCCTAAGGGACTGGTAACTTTCGCCAGCAGCTTATCCCTTATCTTCTCATGCGTCCATCTGTTCTGGAATTTCACCCTTGGCCTTACCGGATTCGTGTCCGAGGCACATGAGGGCAACCTAGACGAGGGAGTTCTGTGGAAGATACACGGAACTGGTGTTGATGTCAGTGACTGCACTTTCTTAGAAAATAATTGAACTTTTGGGACCTTCTGGACCTTAAGGCAATTATGTCTCCTCTTACTTATCCATGGTCAGTAGTTACCCCGTTGTATATCAGTTTAGAGCCTCAAATATGCTGCTATTCATCCGTCCTCTCCCGGGTCTTTAACTAGTTAGGAAACGGTTTGTTTTGCAGTATATGGTTTCTGCAACGGTTTTTACTTCCTACGTTGCTTTGGCTGTCAAGTTCTCCATCCAATATTGAAAGTGGAGGTTCCGTTGCGGGAAATCCTCGAAGTGGCGGTTTGCTTCAGTCGGTAATTGTAGTGTGTTGCTACGTAAGTTTTCCGAGAGTCAAAGATCCTGTCGGCTTTCTGAAATATATTTCACACTAATGTGGATGCGGAACCATATTTTTAGTTCGCATCCTATCATCCAAAATGGTTGAATACTTCTTCAGATTCAGTCCTCATCTTTCCTATTACAGTATCTTATAAACTTGTAGCACGCTTTTAGTTTAGGTTCTGATCGGGGCTTCCACGTCTCGAAACTTAATACAGTTTGTATGTTATTAAATCAAGCCGCAGAATTTACCTCTTATTTATATGTATCTGACATGGTGGTTGCGTGGAGTAAATTGGCAGGGGTTTTGGCTCTTTCCTATATATGTTATCACTTTTGTGGTGAACTGTATATGGTAAGTCGTCCTGTGGTGGCAAACTTCCCGTTACCTTTCGATCTGCATATTGTGTTTTTGTGTTCATGTTAAGAGACGTGGGAATGCTGAAGGAAAATACTGTACAGCCTTTTAAGCAGTGAATACTTGTGCAGGTACAATGATATTGCCCGACATGCGTATCGAGCAATGGACAAAGATGAAGCTTACAACCAAAAGGTTTCTCAAGTCCAGGTGAAGAACGACAGCAATGGTTTTAAGAGGTAAGACTCGTTTTGTCTTGAGATTTTCTTTCTCATGTGTAGTATGTTGCGACAGAGTAAAAAAGCTGTCTCACTGTATGAAAAGCTGAGGAGCTTGGCGGTGCGGGACCGATGATCGTGGCTCTGCTGCCGGTTTGTATCCTGTGTTTCGTAATTAGACATGACACATATTCCTTACGACAGTCCTTAACCTTCCACCTATCGAGTCCAGCTGGAGGCATTTGGTGGTGCAAATTTTTAGCGCCAAAGGGTGTTTTCGTGGAAGCTGGTGTTTCCAGAATGGTGCAAAAGTTCAGCTCAAAGACTGCGCTTCAATCAAGATCGAAGATCAATCCTTCACCGTTGTTTTTAAGTATATTTTGGTGTCGCACACTGTAATGCATTTTTTCTGACCTTGAAACTGAGATTATACTGAACCTGTATGATACATTCTACCCTGGTATGGTCTCCTCTGTACGTTTCATAAGGGTTTTCACGCCATCTTAACCTCACTTTTGGTTGACTACGTGTGACGCAACCATATATCAGCGGGACTAAAGGATCCACAGCCTACCTACCACTTAAGCAGGAGTGGTTAACAAAGGCAGCCTACTCTTCACATCCTTTTCTTCGTCATCTCGATGGTCCTTCTAAGAACTTGCGTTCTCTTTCTTACCATTCGGTTTCTGGCCACACAACAAATTTTTAGATTTCTTCTTACATGATGACTCAACTCGTACCTTGATTCAGTCTTTTAAGCATTTCACACTTTTTGATAGTCGTTGTATCTAACTTGCAAGTAGAGCTAATTTTTCCCTTATGTACATATGTTCCTCCATGTTCGAGGGCCTCAAGCCTTTTGTCAAGTTCACTTGCTTACCGCTACAAAGACTGGGGTCCAGCCAGCAGATGTTCCCAGTTGACAGTCACTCAAAACATTGACGTCCTTTGATCGGGGGCGTCATATTTTGCCGTTCCCTTTCGTTCGTCACCATGTTGCCGAAGAATATGACTCATCAGAGCCTTGTCGGTTTTACTTCTTGCTGGATGTAGTCTTAGTTCTCGACTTCAGATTCGCTGTTACAGCTGTTATGTTAATTGTTACTCCTACCGGGTGATACCTTTCCTTGGTATGTTCGGTTTGGCACACATTTCCAGCAGCCTGATCCCTGGTTAAAAACACTATTGCTAAATATGTGGACGATTTGAACTAAAGTCGTCCCATCTTTTTCTTGCTTCGCACTGGGTTTCAACACCGTGAAACCAGGGCGCGGGGTTATGGTCGAATTCTGTGCAGTACATCTTCTCCGGGTTTCAGATTCACGGTGAACTAAAGTGTATGTGGGTCGCTGCTAGATAGATAGACCGACATACATCCCTTGCTCCTTCACATCTTGCATAGTGTCAATGGGAAGTTTATGGATGTTAATCTTACGATACTACTCTGCGTTCATCATCCAACTCTTCTCTGTTTCGTTCGTGCTTCATGTTGACCTGCCTTTAGGTTTTCTTCCAGTGGATAATCGAGCGTAGACTGTCACTCCTGTATTTTGAAGATATAGGTACTGTGTCTGTATGTGTGATGCGCTCCACCTTGATGCTTTGTGTGCAGTGCAATGCTACAAATTGGTGAACAGATCTACTCAATTTGCATGCTGAGTGCCTTCTTTTTAGAGGTATGCATCAACACCTTTGCTAAGTAATGGTTACTCATATTTCTGTCAGCTAATTGAAGGGCACTCTAAAGGATGTCTGAAGTACTATCATGGAGAATATTAAGTCGCCATAAGGACGTTGTCGTGTTAAGATATAGTGTTACACCTTAGTCAAGCTTTGTTCAAGTTTTCTTTCGGAGATCCTGCCGAGAGCGGAGATATGAGTTAGTTCCATCTTTCTGGAATGGTCACTGTCCATAAGTCAAAAGGAGCGTAGAGGTTAGTACGCAGAATTTTCGGAAGAGGGTCAGGCTGCCTCTGCTGTTTTAATCATGGCATTTTCTTACTGGAATCCAGTCGTATGCTAAGAATAAATTTGTCTGGTTGGGAGACGCAGATCTTTGCTGTCAGCTTTATCCCGTACATCGGGCAGTTGCTAAATTTTGTAATGCTATCATGGCTTTATGCCTATTATTGCTTCGAGTAAGTTCTCTGGAAGTTTCTGCTTGACAGTTCACTTGGTTACCTTCCTTCTCAACCTACGGAGGTATTCGACCTTTGTTTGCAAGTAAAAATCTTTCCGAGGACATTATTGTACACTCTCTCCTTCATTCAACGATGTGCTTTACTTGTTCTGCTTTTGTCAAGTAACTATCTCTCCGAAGGACATTGTTTTGCACTCTATCCTTCTTTCAGCGATGGTGCGTTACTTGTTCTGCTTTTGTCGTGAGCAGCTACAAGTGGTCCTTTGCAAGATGGAGCCTGGAAATGCGGCTTCTCTTTTTTGAAACAAATTGGGCTTTCTTTGCGGGCTTTGGTATGTACACAGTTTTTACCCTTTTAGGAATATTGTTTTAGTTACCTGTCTCTCACGTTTGCTGTAGTCTTTTTAGATCGCATGTCGGGTCAACGGTATAATTTGGATAAACTTCTCAGAAGAATGAAAATGTTCGTAAATTTACACCTGGAATCGCGGGCCGAGCTGCGTACTCTTGGAATTACATCAGAAAGGTTTTGGATTGGTCTAAGTGGATCTGCACTCGACGTCTTGTCGTTTTTGCTGGTCTACTGGGTGTCAGGCTGAGTCATGAACGAGGATGCCTTGCTCGAAACTGAGGTGAATTTAACTGCCATGTTCTGGCTATTTGCAGGGAGCCCTTGTGTGCTTGCCACTTTTTTCTTGTCTCCTCTCGTCAGTGCCGGGGTCATGAATGTTCTCTTTCCTCTGGTGAGTTCTTGCTTACAGTCGCTTGAGCTCACCGCCCATGGTTTCCAGTTTTGGTGCCGTATCCGAGTTTAGTGCTGTGTTGCTTGCTGCAAGCTTGTTTCTTTCGATCATATTTAGCGTCGGGGAGACGGCAGAAGCCGTTAGAACCTGTAATCATAGCACCTTGTGTCGGACGTTTCTTGTTTGTCCGACTTCTGAACATTGTCTCTGAATTGGAGAAGATTTGACTGTTTCGTGTGCAGTTTGTTTTGGTCGCCACCGCACTCACTCCGGAGGAGGTTCTGAAGAAATGTACGGGCTCTACTCCATCTTTGCCCAGCTCAACGAGGCTACCAATCTTTGACATTCCAAACATTCTTGTGTAAGTTATTATCTGGGTTCACTCGACTGACTTGCAGTACTTTACAAGGAGAAGCTGTTAGGAGCTTATAGGGCTGTCTCTTATCGTCTTATACACCGTGCTGGCTGTTTGTTTGTACTTCTGTCTTAATCCATATCGCCGTGAATAACATCGAATGTCGTGAATGCGGTATATATAGCATCACTGTTCATCACTAATGTTAAGTCTGACTCCAGTTTACGTTTTCCTGCTACAGGGGACCTATTCTCAAGGTTTTGCAGCCAAAAAGTTTCTCTAGGACACCTTCTTCTATCGACAGGAGGAAGAAAGTGTATTGATCTCTGTAAAACTTGTGATTCATGTCTAGCATCTCAGGTGTAGGTTAGGTTTCCTGTAAATAATCTCGTGTTGTAGATGTAATTGTACGAAAGAGCTTTGCTGCGAAGAGGCTGTGCACTCTTGTTGACACCATGGCAGTCAAGAATATCAAGGTGAAATGCTGTTGCGTTGCTGACGACACCCCTTTGTTCCGCTCAAGTCTTATCTTGGTGTTCTTTCATGTGTGGGAATGCCTGAAGTCAGTAACGGGAAGCTCGGATTTGTATTTGGGACACCGACTACTGGTAGCAGATCTCGAGTAGCCTATGCACGGTTGTTTTAGAAACGACTAGCATACACCCCACCTTCCCCCCGTTGTTGTGGAGTACCCCATGTGCTTGTTTCTGCCTTTGGACATTTGAAGATGATCACCGTACATGCAGCGGACAGTATACGCGTAGAGTTTTACAAGTCCGGAATCAAGTGTCACTGTTTTCGATGTCTTGAAAGGGGCTAAATTTTGATTTTGAAACAACTTCGATCATGATCTCGGACAGTCTTTGGAGCAGTAACAGATCTAGAACTCACGTCTTTAGATGGACCAATTAAGTCCGTACGGCGTATGCTGGGGAGAAAGTTGGGTATAACTAAATATAATAAGTAAAAATCTGGTCACTTTCTGTGAGACATGACCAGGGAATGCCATCTACTAGAATCATGCGATCTACAAGAAATATCTGGTACTGTGGAGTCGAGAGCTCCTCGACAGTGTATTACTGACTGGTCAACGAGAGATGTGAGATGAAGATCTGGAGGTTTCGCGGAAACGAAAAGGAGTCTTTTCTTCAGGCTCAGAAGACAGTGGGAGGAAAAGAAATATTCGTTTTCATGCTTTTTTACTCGAGCATGTTTAAGAATGAACAGGCTACGGTACCTAATTAGTTCTGAATCTACGAAAATTAGATGACACCAGCAGCTCAAACATTTCTGCACAATCGTGTACGAACTCGGAGAATCCGAGCCCTAGAGATCCATATATATATCAGAGTGTGCGTTTCAATCAGCTATTCATAATTCTCCGAGCCCTAGGGATCCATATATATATACCAAGAGAGTGCGTTTCAGTGTGCTATTCATAAGGTCTTGCAGTTGTAAGTTTTTGGTCGCGAGATTTGTCACATACTCTCTAGTTAGCTCGTCTTATCAAAGATGATAATCATTGTTATATATATACATATACACATCTTTACATCTTTGGGATTCGTGCCAAAGATTCGTGGGAGATGCTTTGGTAAGTTGTTATAAAATATACATCACATATATACATATATATGGATATGTCATACACATACATAAGTGTATCATAATAATAATGATATGTATTTATTTTAATTATCAATTGACACTATACAAACAATAAATCAAACTACATCCATTGTGTACATCAAAGAATCTAAATAATGCTCACCAAGATTATCCATCATAACCATGAACTTGAAGCGAAGAATTGAGACTTACAAGTCCTACCTATGAAGTATACCTCTAGTAGAGCTAGCTCAAGAACTCGTCCTAACGACACTAACGATCTTTCCGAGATTAGTCATTGCGCACTCGATCAACCTAACCGAGGTGTTAAACTGGCGTGACAACTATAGTCGACGGAAAGCTATGTGCCACCATTCCACCGTCCACAAGGATGGTCTTCCTCCGGCGACCCTTGCCTTGACAAGTACACGATTTCACGACGATATTGCCCAGATTTCTTCCAGAAGAATTTGATCCGCAAGATTCCAATCCCATGTGAAGAAGTCGAGGCTCAACTCCTTGATGAAAAATTTGGCATGGATCAACTCTGCTTGTGATAACACCAACCCTCGAAGATACATCGACATTTCGAGCTTTTGTTACACTAAAGCACACATACTTATTGTGAGCCGAAGACTCAACCCTTATCAGGTCATCACAGTCCAACTTTCACTCTCAGAAGACGAATTTAGTCTTCCAGAAGATAGCTATTCTGTCTTCCAGAATTCTAACAGTGCTTCCTAAGTACATCACGTCTTCCGAGCTATATCTAAACAATCTTAACTAAGCAAGACATCACATGGATTCTTAAGATGACAATCCACTTTGCAATTCATCCTACTTCATAATAGAAGATGACAAAATATGTGAGAAGCGAAGTCTGCGAATTGATCAGAAGAAGGCTGAGGACTCCATCGGTGACAGTGATCTCCAAGAAGACTCCCGAGATAACTTCTGATTAATTGACATCTTCAAAAGACCTCCGCAGCCATGCTTCTCATCACTGGTCTCACTTGTCTTCGACTTCCTATACGCAATCTAACCTCGCAACAGACACAAAACATTCGCACTCTATCTTTCGACTCCTCAACTCGCATATATTCTCAGAAGAAGCTTGCTGCTTAACAAGAAGACATGACTTTTGACATTTCTCTCCAGATTCTGTCAGCAAGCTTTTCACAATTCTTATCTAAATTTAGTTCGGGAAGGAGAAAAAACATGCTGATATGGGTCAGACAGAACAGACTCGTGGAGGACCCTCACATCTTCTCGTGCATTTTGTCAACCTTTCCAATCTTCTAGCTCTCTAGGAAGATGTGGATTTGAGAAGCCAAGAAGCTTGGGAGGCATTGGTCCGATTCTCAATTTCGTGCTTCTCGAAGCAACAATCAACTCTCAGTTCCACTCTAGATTCACATCAAGCTTCTCACAACTCATATTCCAATTCAAATCCAACTTAATGTGAATTTCAAACATTCGGCTTCTGGAAATGTCCAAACATTCAAACAAGTCTTTTGTCCACGAATTTTGGGACAGAAGAGCAATAAGGTAGGGAAATTGATAAATAGAACAAAGAATTTTGAAATAGGGAGGAGAAGAAGCTCAATTTCGATTCTCAAGAAGACATTGAGAAGATGGTTGTCAAAAATTGGAACAGCGCTTCCGCGTCCAATCTTCTTAGAGAAATTTCACGGAAAAGGAGGGATCGATAGGCTTCCTGCAAACGATCGAAGAAGCATGGAAAGCATAGGAACAGAAGACGAAAGCGGTGAGGAAGAGAGAAGAAGTGAGAAGAACCTTAGTACTGTACTGCGCTACACTTCTGTTTCTTTCTTCAATTTTTTGCGCGTCTCAGTGCTTCGATTCTGCCTTCATTGTCTTCGTCTGGTCACGATCCTGCTTTTGTCTTCAACCTCGAGCTACTGCAACGCTGCTTCTATAATCGAATTCGAGCTGCTACGATTCGAAGCTTCCAAATCTCGATTTCCTCTTTCGACTCTCAATCTGCAATCTTCTGTTCTCGTGGAGATTCCCAATTCTTCTATCTTGAGTGCACTTTCTGCTAGAAGACGTCCTTCCTCACTCGCTCACTACGATTCGCTTCTATGCGCTTCCAATGTTCTTCTCAATTCCCAAATCGAGTAGAGAAGCAAAAAAGCAAACTATGGTGCTGATGCGTCTGGCTTCCTTGTCTTCTCTTTCACGATTAGGTAATGGTTCGATCTACCCTAGCTCTACCTACTGCGGTGGTGACTGTACGTTTAGGTATACTTACCCTTACATAGTTGGTGCGTGGTTGATACTTTCTGTGATTGTAGCACCGTCTTCGTGGAAGTATACTCTATTTTCTGGCTTCCGGCTTCTGGCTTCAGAAGACATTTCCTGGAAAACGTCCGTCTTCCGTCTTCGAAAGAAGTTGACTTCTTCCCACGAATTCATCTTAAGATCATCTCCCACTAAGCAGGGTGTAGTCTTAAGTAATAAGGTTACTTCAATTATATAGATACATCATTAACTTATAATTTTTGAAAAAATCTCCAATCTTGCTAATTGTGAGCACCACAATCACCTTGAGTCTATCTATGATGAAAGATACGACAAAAATAAATGAGGAACCCATCGCTTGATTATAGTATTCCTCACCAAAGTTCCTCGTGATCCATGCATGATGATTGATCTTTCGCCACAATGACATCAGATATCAATCCAGACGTTGAAAGGAACGTTGGCTGGAAAGTGCAGGTCCGTTCATCTGTCAAAGTAAAATGTACACAGTAAGGTCCCAATTCTCTCCGTACGTGACGATGAACAAGATCATCAGAGTAGACAAGTCCATCACTCTCTCCATGAACCCTTCAACAAAGTATGTAACGAATCATTGTCGAAAGTGATTCCGATGAATGTAGTGAAGCTTGGAATGGATTCGAGAATGGAAGATATGCAACTCGGATCAATACTCCGTCCATGAGTACAACTCTTGCAGCTCCTCATCCTCATGTAAGACATTGAAAAATATTCGCAAAATACCAAGCAAAGAAGAATACTCATGAACCCTCGACCCATCATCTTATACCCGGATGCAACGACAAGGACCACTGAAGTAGACGCACACAAATTGCTTATTTGGCACATTTCAGTATCATGCAATCACTCATACAGATAGTTGCAATCGTGACACTCGTCAGATTGTTCGACAAGCTATACGATAAGGCTCATGAAACATAAGAAAAACACAACCTAAGTTCTACGGGAATTTCATATAAGAACCACACCACAACACGACAACGTCTCGAAGTGGATCCACACAACCTATCTCCCCTGCTGAAAAAGAAAAGACTTTACCATGATCTACTATCACTTGTTCAAAAATTGTCTTCTCAATCTCTGTAAAAAAATCACCCCCTCTTATCTGGAGCTCCTTCAACGTCTCCTCGGTAAAGTGATGCCTTACTTGTCTATGATCACGCAATATAGACTCAGTCCCCACTAACTGTACTTGCTGCTGGGAGTTAGCAGATAGTTGAGCTACTACCGATCTCACCTTTTTCAATACAGATTTGTACTTCGCATGGACGTCTACTTCATGAAGGAGTGCACACCAACAAACTACTTCTCTTCTCTCACTATTCTGCATCGGATGAGGAAAGAACCGCACATACGTAGCAATCTCCTCATATATGTGTTGAGAGTGAATAAGGATCAACATCATACTATCTTTCCCTACCATCAATTAACTTACACTTTCCAACCAATTAACAACATGCGACTTAGGTTCAAAAGTTGATTTGAGAAGTGCAGACAATGTCAAAATGGATCAAGGACCAGAACTGCACAAGGAAGTCTAGGATATTAGGAGCTAGACATTCGTCTTTACTGTACCAAGAGATATCCAAGAAGTCGAATAAGGTCAATGAGTATAATCTAGACATCTTCTTTCGTTGTGTCCGAAGCAAGCTCGAGCACAATAGAGTTGTGAAGAAACCGATCATTTCACAAGGAACTGGAATGTAGGTAAAGTATAAGATAATCCTGAACATTATGTGTGGATTGGTATGGTTGATGTCCTCGATTTTCTACGAGTAATAATATTCATCTAAGACTTAAACATATCGAACATGTTGAACTTCTAGACTCGTCCAGAAGTTCAACATGTTGGATATGTTAAATCTTAGATGGTTTTGTTAAAGATCGTTCAACTTAGAACACCTTGTTGTTTAGATTGGACTAGTCTCAACAAGGTTGTAAAATATTGAACTTCGAGATGCATCCCAAAGTTCAACTTGGGGAACCTTATGATTAGTTTGGTTGGTATGTTATGACCAACAAGGTTGGAAAAAGTTGAACTTCAGGATAATACTAAGCGTTATCAATGAATTCTGAGCCATGTATGAGCAGATTTTTTATGTGCTTCTCCGATGATAACATGTAAACGAAAATAAGTGGAGAAGGTTGTATCTTGTCCATGGGAATCTGAAAAGTGACATTAGTATTGAAAGGGTACATATTTGCATACTGCATCGTCTCCTCTTCCTTCTTTGACAAGTGTTCGACATGAGCTCTACCGTACCCATCTCCTCTTGTGTTTCTTGTACATTATCAAGATTGTCCAAAATAGTGAGACTCTTACTGACGTCTGAAGGAGGCTACAGTACATACATCGCTGTCAGAGAAACATCACACATATACACAACACATAGACAATGTCATACACAAGTGTATCACAATCGTCCTCTTAATTGACGGTAGGTCTCTCTAGCTCTAGATAGCACCATATCTCAACTCGCGATTTACATCTTCGTGGGTGTAAGGATCAAGAGGTCGGGTGCAACATCATCCTATCGTTAGTCGTCTGTCTACAATCCATACCCTGCAAAGATCTAATATGCTATTTCTGTTATATACATCGAGGACAAATCCATCATCCAAAGAAATAACACTGAGAGGTGGAGTCAAACATGACATGTGTAAACTTCTCGAACAACTATCACACACCTACATACGGACTGCTCCACCAGCAGATCCACACAACATATAACTCAAGCTCGCACGTATAACTGCTAAGCTTGGATCAACGGTGCCATCGATGTTTGGAGATGACATGATGTGCAATTCTGCACATGGTCCTTCCAAACAATACCATCACAAATAAATAAAGTTCTTTTTTATTTAGAACTGAATGTAACATGAGTATTCCAGAAGATAACATCTCACTCACTCGTAAAATAATACGCCCTATGATCACATCTAACGTCATCGGTGCTGTCTTCTGTAGATAGATATAATCGTTAAGATGAAACTTGCAAACCGATAATCTACTCCTCAAATAGTCGCATATCGCAACGTGTCTTTATGTTGAGCAATCGCTAAGTTCCGAAAGTCATAAATATGACTCTCTAAAATGTCTCGACTCGTGGAACATTATTCGTACGTGACACTATTCGTACTCGCCCATCGTCTCATACTCACAGTACATGTCGTCTTTCTTGTCGAAATCTCTCCGTTCGTTGGAGGATGCGATCTCACTCCTTGGCACTTACTGTGTCTACTACCATGCCAATACATAGATACTCTATTATTGTCACATCGTCATATATATCTCGTTGGTTTGAAACACCATCTCCACACTCAAGATCTAGAGACTCACAATCTATTTTGCGACTTGAGAAAGATACTACATAGTCCTCCATACTGGAGTTCATGACCAACACACAAAGAAAAGTAGATGCATGCCAACCTGACACCATCTCTTCATTAACCTTATCATGTCATCAAGCTCCAGTTTGATCTTGTTGACTCGTGCATGGGTTGCGACTCAACCCATCGACATCTAGATTTGCAACTCCAGGTCTATGCACTACTTGGAAGTCATACTCATGTAAGATCAGAGCCCATCGTGCAAACTTCTTTGTAAGCTTGTCGGCTTCATCACTTGAGCGGTTGGTAATCAGTGATGAGAATAAAAGAGTTCTCAAATAAATAACATTGGAAGTGTGCAACAGTTCACACTACAGCCAAACATTCCTCCTCATACGAACTGTACATCGTCTCCGCTGAACTATTGGAGTAACTGGCATATGCCACCACGAACTACTTTTCCTCATCATCATGCTGAGTCAGCATTGCTCCAAGTCCCAACATACTCCAATCAATGTGCAGTTGGAAGAGACGCCCTTAACGGGTCTCCTCAAGATGAGAGAAGATGTCAACTTATCCTTGAGCTCTACAAAAGCTCGCCCTTGCTCATATTCCCACTGCCACTCTTGATCACCTTCATCAGCTTGGTCAATGACTGTTGATATAGCCCCAAGCTCTAGTAGATCGACGGTTAATATTAGCTGGAGTGGTTAGGGTAGTTATAGTTTGTTAGGGGGCTAACCCACCATTAGGGTTTTTCTTGTACTCACCTCCACTATATGTACATGGAGAGGCAAAGCCTCTCTCATCTCATTCCTATTTTACTTTTCTTGTCTACTCGCTCTCTCTTCTTGGAGTGTCCTCGAAGTATCGATCTTTCTACATGGTATCAGAGCAGTAGAGAGCGTGTGTCCCTTGCTGATGAGCAAAGATGGAGTTCGTGCATGGAGAAGTACAAGAAAGAGCAGCTGGAGTTGTGCATGATGTCCAGCACTATCCTGTTGATGCGTTCGGGTGAGGCGAAACCGTTTTTTTCACCACCAGAAACTTTGAACGTGATTTCGGAGACCTAGACGATTTTTTCTCTTTGAAATCTGTCGACCAATCTTTTTAAGACTATCTTGTTCAGAAGGTGCAAATTGTGTACTCGGCCAAGGTTCAGCCGATTTGGAGATTTCCAGCGGTAGATCTTCAATTGGATCTTTTTCGATCAAAACGGAAGTTTTAGGACTTAAGTCTACCAGGTCGTCCGCAATGCTCACATTGCTTAGGTACCGCTTGAGACGTCCCTGACGTCTCATAACCACC
Source organism: Asterella californica (assembly GCA_036924285.1). Classification (NCBI taxonomy): domain Eukaryota; kingdom Viridiplantae; phylum Streptophyta; class Marchantiopsida; order Marchantiales; family Aytoniaceae; genus Asterella; species Asterella californica. The sequence continues at coordinate 17,057,888 of JAYKYS010000002.1, read as the reverse complement.
TCTGCTATATGGACAATCCTTCTGGTGATGAGGACCATCACACGTCCAACAAGGACCCGCTTGCTGCTGACTAGAGAAGGACGGCATGAGTTTCTGTCCATTAGATCCTCCAACACCTCCTTGGGATCGTGACTGCTCCGCACGATCCTTACCACCACCACCACAACGCTGTTGCGTAACCTGTGATCCTCGAGAAGAGGTGGTCGCCTCATGTGGTGTCTCCTTGCTGAACCCAACAACCACCACCCTCTTCTCCACCATGTTGAGCTCAATCCGCTCAGCCAAACCAAAGACAACTGCTAACGTCGGAGTAGACCAGGAGCCTACGTAGCTCATGATCTAGTATCCCATACAAGAACTGGACTGTCTGTGCTTCCGTCACCTCTTGAGTAACGCTGATCAACCGTCTCATGCGAGTAAACGGGCTCACGTAGGCTCTCTCCAGTCTTCCGCTGGAACTCCTGCAGACTCCTCAACTTATCAGTCCGCACACCTTGATAGTTCTTCCTCAAACACTGAAAGAACTGAACCACAGGGTTTAACCTTGGTGGTATCTCGCTCACATTACCACATGCTCCACTACTAGTGGATGCACCACCGGTAGTAGGTACTCTGCCACCTGTGGATGTACCACTGCTACTGGCACCCGAACTCGTAGGTGCTACGCCTCCTGAAACTGCGCCAGTATTGATAGAAACGTAGTTGGGAGACCAATGTTGTCTCCACAACTCAATCTCCATACTGTAGTCTCATCGGAACTCATGATAATCGTCCATCGACAGTCCCTCCAAGTGTTGGAACAAACCCTTTCATGTCATGAAGGGTGTAAACAGTTGTGGGTTCCGCATCTGTTGCAGATCGCACCAACTGTCAAACTCTTGGATGAAGTCATCCAGCTCAATGATACCCACTGTACCCGAGTAATGTTGAGGTACTTTCGTGGTCCCATAGATCTCGTCCATGTCCCACAACAACGGTGTGGTGATACTCGACTCACCACCAGAAAACGCGCTATCTGCGTCTGACTCGTCTTCTGGAACAACCGACGATAATGGTGTAGGTAGTCGGTACCTCACCCCACTTCGTGTATACTCACTGTCCGAGAAGTCCCCACTAGAATCTCTCAAGAATTCCGTGATGAGAGAATCTCGATAACACATTCTCCAACCAGAATGCCGAAATCTCCGTCACCCCGTTGATTTTGAGGAGATCTTTGCTCCTCGAAGATGGTGACTATTCGAACAACAGTTGCAGTTGCAACTCAGAAAGGTTGGAAGATGCACCAGATGGACTTCAAGAACGCTTTCCTCAACGGCGATCTTGAGGAGGAGTTCTACATGCAGCAACCTCCAGGTTATGAGGATCCGAAGTTTCCTTCTCGTGTGTGTAAGTTACGGAAGGTCCTCTATTATCTGAAACATGCACCAAGAGCATGGTATGCAAAGATCAATTCTTACTTGCAGTCTCTTGGTTTCCACCTTTGTAGTTCAGACTCTACCTTGTATTCGTTGCGAATACAAGACCGGATTATTGTGATCACATCTATGTTGATGACTTGATCATTATCGGTACTATGAGGAGCTCATTTCCCAGATCAAGGATCACTTGAAATCTGAGTTCGAGATGATGGACTTAGGAGAACTCAAGTATTTCATTGCTGTGGAGTTCATTAGAGATGGGAAGGATGTTTGGCTTGTACAGCGACAGTATGCTCTCAGTATGCTTGAGAGATTTGGTATGCTTGACTGCAAATCCATTGCTACGTCATTAGAGCAAGGGGTAAAGCTAGGAGTAGAGGATGGTGAGTTACTTGATGATCCACGCATGTACAGACAGATGGTTGGGAGTCTTATCTACCTGACGATCACCAGGTAGACTTGAGCTATGCCGTCCGTCTGATTAATCAGTTCATATAGTCACCACGGAGACCACATTTTGAGGCTATCAAGCGGATCTTCCGCTACGTGAAGTTCTCGATGCAGTACGGATTTCACTATTGATACGGTGGACCATTGTTGTTACATGACTACACAGATGTTGATTGGGCAGGAAGTGCCGACAGGAGATCCACGTCAGGTTACGCTTTGGACTTGGAAGCGCTGCTATAAACTGGACTTCTAAGAAGCAACCCACAGTTGCTTTGTCATCCACAGAAGTAGAATATCGGAGAACAACGAACGCAACATGCGAATCAATTTGGCTTCGATATATGCTATCTGATATTGGTGTGGAGTGTACAGATCCTGTTGTTGTATATACAGACAACATTAGCAGCATGAAGTTAGCTAGTAATCCTGTTTTCCATGCTAGGACGAAGCACATTGAGGTGCACTATCACTTCATTAAAGAGAAGGTCCTTGCAGGAGAAATTGAGCTCTGTTTAGGAGCACAAGAGATCAAGTTGCCGATATCTTCACTAAGGCATTGTCTAGAGATAAGTTTGATGCTTTCAGACATTGTCTAAGAGTACAAGATGTAGAGTCGAGCTTGAAGGGGAGTGTTGATATAGCCCCAAGCTCTAGTAGATCGACGGCTAACATTAGCCGGAGTGGTTAGGATAGTTACAATTAGTTAGAAGGCTAACCCACCATTAGGGTTTCTCTTATACTCACCTCCACTATATATACATGGAGAGGCAAAGCCTCTCTCATCTCCTTCATATTTTACTTTCTTTGTCTACTCGCTCTCTCTTCTTGGAGTATCCTCGACGATAGAAGTTCGTCAAACCAACAAATGTCTGAACTCGACTCACATCTGTGGGACGTGAGACACGTGCAATAGCTTCAACCTTCATCTATTGAACACCCAACCCACCTGGATAGATGGTGTGGCCTAGATATTCTACCAACTCTTGGAAAAACTTGCACTTCCCAGGGTGTAACTTCAACTCATGAGTTCTCAATCGCTTGAATACGTCTCGTAAGTGTCTCTCGTGCTCTTTTGTTGTAGCATTGTAGAATAAGATGTCGTCAATTTAACATCGAACGAAATCCAATCTTGCTAGGATCTTGTTCATCATCCTTTGGAACTCAACAGGGGCGTTCTTCAACCCAAATGATACAGATGAAACAATCCTTGTCATGAGAGTCAATTCCTCAAGTTGTTTTGGACTTATTTTTCTCTCACCAGTAATTGATGATACCTTCCTCGAAAGTCCAAAGTACTGAAGACTTTCACATGTCTCATTGCATCAAAAATCTCCTCAGGTGTCGGCATGACATATTTATCAGACTTCGTCTGCCGATTGGTAAGACGATAGTCTCTACACATCTTCTTATTCGTGTAGTTGTCATACATATCTTTCTTTGCTGTCATAATTGTGACAGATGCGTACTCTCCATGCGACATCTCCACGAACCCAATCTCCAACAAGTCTTGAGTCGTACTCTGGATCAAAGCTCTCTCCATGTCACTGTATTTGTAAGGACGTCGAAAGATTGACTTGTCACTAGCCAAGTCGATCCGTATACTTGGTCCTTTCAAAGTACCTAAATACTTCATACTGAAGGTAAAACAATTCATGTAGCTCTTCAATAATCTTTGAACTTTTCATCTCTCCTCTCTTATAAGCTTGGGTCCAATCTCCGGCTCCCAAGTATCCTCTTTCACCATGCTAGAGGTAGAAGATGAAGTCGTTGACTGCTATCTTGCAACCTCTGGAGTAGTTTCCTTATGCTCATCATCAACAACCTCCATCTCCATTGTGCAAAAAACTCATGCGGTCTTAGCTACAAGCTCGACACTCTCTCTTATGACATCTTATGATGTCCAAGGATGATGAACTCTACACGTCTCGTCCTCAATCTTTATCTCCATCGACTCGGTAGACAAAGAGCTCAGAAATGTCTAAGCAGTAACATTCGTCGATCACATCCGACGCTGCTCAGCCAATCCACGGTTAACAATCCATGTCAAGCATTTCAAGTCCATTGCTTGATTCAACATTGACGACGTGAAGACTTCGACATCGAAGCTACTACCGTCGTACTTGTAAAGAAACCCATCGTCGCTATTTCTCATTGACATTGGACTCCACCAACTACTATAACTGAGCATCCCACACAAGCCAAGTCCTCCATCTCTGTAAGCATGTGAAGTTGAAAAGCTCACCAAAGTGAGCAAAGCTGCCTTGGATCGTCCCACAAGGTTCATCATACCATTGTGACCTATCAACGACTCTCACTACTTGAGATCGTCGCCTTGCATCGAAGATGTCATCAATTGTGAGATGCGTTGATCGTCTCATTACATCGTGTGCGCGCTTGAGCACCTCCCTCGGTAACAAGTTCGTCCACCACAATCGTGGATGATGTGCACGAGATCCCACTCTCGCTGCATCCAATAACACTGTTGATCCAACTCAGAATTGCACCTGGTGCACACTCGTTATCATATGTGTACGAACATCACATAACAAAAAAACATTGTCGTATTGCATGACGTTCCACATGATGAAACGGAACTTCAGAAGACACTCAGATTGACATTTGTTCAAGAAGCTGCACCCCAGCTTATCAAGGTGAGTAGGAGCTAAGCTAGGGCTATGCTTGACAAGCTGACCCCTAGCTTGGATTGAAATATCACCTTGAATGGAGCTAAAAGTTCCAGAATGCAGAGCTCACTGAGAGAAGCGACTTCATGCTTTCGGTTGCGAGAAAAAGCGTCAGAGGTAATAGTTAGTACAAGTCTTAAGTTATGAAAAGTGCAAAAGAGAGAATCTGTCGGTTCTGACCCGTGACTCAAATTCATGATATGAAAGTGTGAGTGCGTAGGTGTTAGCGAGTACTATAGTTTTGACTCCTCAGTCACTAAAAACGGAATTGTACAAAGAAGTTGGTGCAAGAAAAGCTAGTAAAGATTGTACAATAATTTCTTTTAAGAATATGTACCAACTGTATTGAATGGAAACAGAGGCCATCCTAGTGATAGGGCGCCCACCTAGGAAGAAAGAGGTCTCTGGATCAAATCATCCTGGCCTGTGTTTTCTATTTCGACATGTTGGCCTCTTGGATGGGAGTCTATGTTGGATATCAGTCTATGTTGGATGCAGCCACGTCTTGCATATCTAGGGGCGAGAGACCAATATCTCCCTTAATCATGGGCTTCCTGATCTAAGCCTCCGCATGCCTCCTTGATTATAGCACAAGACATACCTGATGTGCATATGGGAGTGCTGTAAGCTCTATGGGGTGGCTTCATAAGTGTAGGGACTTCGGTCTACATTGGATGGCTTATGACTATAATCAAGGTGGCATCGAGAGTTGAGAAATTTTTAATAATCAAGGGCCTAGCTTGGCAAAGGGTCTGTTTGATTGTTACGTAAATAATAAGAAGGGCTTAGCTTAGCAAGGGTCTGCTTACTTGATAAGTACGTCTACTTATAAGGATCCTAGCTTAGTAGGGGTGTTAGGATTCAGAGAAAGCAGCCGACGTCCGAGAAGGAGGGTATTCTACCTTTTGCCCAAGAGGAAGCCGTCGAGACGTGCAAGAGAAGCTAGAGACTGAGAGGATCGATTGTCTGAAAGATTTCATTTGAAAGGTTGTCGTAGAGAGAAGAATAAGAGTTAGGGAGCTTGAATTTTATCTACTAGACTGTTTGGAGGTGAATCTGGTGAGCAAAGAACATCTATATGAGCGGAGGAGAAGACAGGGACTGAGAAGCCACAGATTTCTGAAAGATTTCCGTGCTGAAGCTGTTGAGAGAAGGGATATAAGGCGTTGGGGGTTCAAGTTTTCATCAACTGTAGACTTTTGGGGAGCAATCTGCTATATGAGGAACAGAGAAGATCAGTTGAGTGAGGATTGACTGCTTGGGAGTGATCTGCTGTGATCAACGTAAGGAGTAGTAGATTGAGTAGAGATTGATGTCAAATTGACGTCTGTGGAGGACTATTGAGTGTGTGGTGCCCACAATTTACAGGATTCACGAATTTTTGGAATTTTTAAAGTTAATAACTTGTTTGTATAACTGAAGAAGCGTTGTTACTTAAGATTACGGCTTCCTTAGAAGGAAGATGATCTTACGAGCTTTTTGTAATAAGAAGTTGACTTCTTCGGAAGACGACCGTCTTCTCGATTGTATCTTCGGAAGACGGCGGAAGGCAGAAGACGGAAGACACGTATCTTCCGGAAGACGCCAACCGTGGAAGCTTAACCACGTAAGGAGTAGGTGTACCTACTAGGTAGCACCGAATAGGTTAGGTAGGTCGGGAGGGTCGAAACTCCCAAACTGCGGGAAAGATGTGCAGGAAGCGCATTAGCATATTGCGACTTCCCGCAGCAAGAGCGCTTCTTGGTTAGAAGATCGATTCGAAGGTGAGATTTGAGTGAGGAGGCAGCGAGGTGAAAGTGAGTGAAGTCAGGTTCGACTCGAAGCCAGAAGGGAGGCAAGGTCGAATTGCTGAGCTCAGGAAGCGTATGGAGCTGAAGACGTTTTCTGTGAACTCCCGAAAGTTGACATTGGAGGACGGCTGAGTGGAATCGAAGGTAGAAGGCTTGATCGATTGAGACGTAGTAAGGAGTTGATGGCAGAAGCAGCTTTGTGAGGTCTCATTGGAGCTGGAACCAGAACCGGAAGCGCGCAGAAGAAGAAGACAACTCGAAAAGCAGACAGAAGATAGTAGAGGTTCTTCCCATGTTCTTTTCTCTTCCCCATTGCTTCTCGCCTTTGTTTGGTATCCCCCGCGCTTCCCCGGTTGTTTGCAGACAACCTGATCGATCAATCCTCCATCCCTATTTTCCTATTGTGACATTGGATGCGAAAGCGTTGCCCAATTTCCGACAGCCATCTTCTTGTTTCTTCCCGAGTGCAATTCGAGCTTCCTTACCCATCGTCCTCAAATTGGAGATCCCAGCTATCAATTTCCTTACCCTACCATCCCTCTACTCCCGAAACCTTGAACAGAAGACGCTTCGAAAGATTGGAACATCTTCGGAAGACGCTTCTGAAACCTGAACCTCTTCGGAAGACGCTTCCGAAGCCCGACTGTCTTCGGAAGACGATTGAATACAATTCGTATCAAGCACTTGACGTTTAGTAGTCTTAGAAGTTAGCTCTGTGCTGTTCTTAGTCTTTTATGCTTATGGTTGACACCTTTTGCATATGGTGTTAACTCTGTCAAATATTTTGGATCCTAGTAGGTTGGTAGTATGACATTTATCTTGTTCAAGCATTCGTACGCTTGTGCAAGTAAATTCATACTTATCTATGATACTCAATGTACATGACTTAGATTTATCATGTAGATAGGGGTTTGAAATCATGGGTTGTACTTACTTGTCGCCCATGCACGCTTTCTAGCTGATTTAAGTTATTTTTCGGGGCTGCGTGTCGTTTTAGGTAGTTTAAGTTTTACGCTGGTACTCTAGGGAGCTTGACGTGGTAGCCTATGAGTAAAACTAAGTTGCCACGTCGTTTAGGGTACTAAAGGACAACCAAGTGGAGCTATGAACTCCCATTGGTCTGTTTTTGTCTTTTGTTAAACTCTAAATTTAGAAACAGAGCTCTAGAGTGGAGTTCGAGCAATTTGTGAGGGTAATGCGAAATCTGAGAGCACAGGGAGATAGAGCTCGTCGAGCCAAACACTGTCAGCGAAAAGTTTGATCGATTTGGAGCAATAAACAAGGAGTTATGGCTGATTGAAGTTCGATTTGTGTCAGAATTGAAGCACTTCTGTTCAATTTGGGGTTTTGAGTGTCATTTGCAGCAGAATCGAGGAAATCGCTTCAAAACTTCGTGGCTGTGTTCACTGTCAGCAGGGTTACGACTGTCTCTAAATTTTCATGTCAATTGAGTCAGTGAGTAATTCAGGGCGACCGCTGAAGTAGAGGGGGTCCAAAAAGCTCTCAATCTGGAGCAGCAACTTCAGAGAGCGAGATCTGGAGTTCTGTGTGGAATCAGGAGGCCCAACTTCACAGGAGTGTTCAGCAAGCTGTGTACTGCAAATCCTGTAAGAAACTTTGAAATTGATCGAGCCAATCCCCTGTTCTAGGTCGAAATAGCTGTCTGGGTACCAGAAACTGCCGTAATTTCTCTACTCAGAAAGTTTCTGTTCATATCTTAGTGCTCTGAATTGATCTGAAGCTGAAATTTCGTATGTGTATCCAGTAGAACCTCATTTACATGTAGGAGGAGTTCTGAGGTCTGAACCTTCACATATTTCTCAATCCTCAGTGTCAAAGTTTGCCATCTGATCTTATCATTGCTAGTTAAGCCTGAACTTTGCTTCCTGAACTTATCAGAAGAGCCTGGAGACTTATATGAGTGTTTTCAGTATCACCTTGAGACCTGAAGCCTATCCTGTGAGTAAACCAACCACAGCCAGGAGCCCTACGCTTCCCTGAGTAGATTGCACACAACCTTCAAGCTCATATCACAGCCAGAAGGTTCGCCCTTCCCAGGAAGACTCTCAATCCGACATCGTGGTAGATGGTTAAGTAGGATTACAGAGTAGGATTTTGAAGTCCTGCACACACACATCGATTTTATGGTGCAGACACACATGGCACATTGAGGCGCATTGAAGCATATCGACGAGAGACTGATTGACTGCACTGCACAGACACTAGATCTTTTTTGGTGCAGGAGACATATTAGATACTAGAGGTGCACAGTGTACACTACGTTCGATGTTGGAGTAAAGAGAATTACGCAGGAAGAAGTCTGCATTCACTTACTACCAATAGCGATGCGGAGATGTAGATAGAAGTAGTGCGTAGTCTAGGAGCAGGGAACGACATCCTCGTGTAGTCCTGCTGGCTAGATTGTTGTGCCGAGGAGTAGAAACAAGAAGTAGAGGGAGTGAGCTTCCCGACACCAATGTAACTTCTTCTCGGGGAATGGATTTCTGATTTGAGTGCAGAAGCTTAATCCGTGTATTTTGGGTGGTGGGTTCTTTGAATTCGCTTCTGATTGTGCATGGGAAGCATTCTTCTTGAGTGGCGGTGACTGTCAACAAGTTGTGTAGATTCGTAGCTCGGCTCATCCAGTGGAGCACTTCGGATCCACGTACGGACGGTCCTATGAATAAGTGATCCCAGAAGACAGAGTAGTCGGAGCAGCGAGAAAAGAAGAAAGAAGCCTTCTTCTCACAACAGAAGACGACATCCTCAAGTAGAAGACTGTGTAACTGTACGCACGTTAGTGGTCTTCCTCCCCAAACTATTACAAGCAAGGATGGCTTGTTAGTCAGGATCCGGACTAGAAGCCTGTCGGAATCTTAATTTCTCTTTTTCATCTTGTTTTCTCTCATTTGGACCTTCTTCCCCAGCTTCTCCTATCTTCTCCATCTTCTTACCTTCTTCTAGTGAGCTTCCGAGACTTCTATTGAGCTTCAGTGAAGGTGAATGTCGTTGTAGTGCTGCAGGAAGACCATTTTCGTAGACAGAAGCCTGAGAAGGCTACAGGGGGCATACACCCTGTGATTAATCTAATCCGTTGGAATGTGAGAGAGAGAATAAGGTGTAACAGCCGATTCTAGTCGACTTCTGCGAAGCAGGAGCAATCTTCTGGAGGTGTGAGAAGCCGAGTTGAACTCCCAGAAGCCGAGAATTGCTTCGGAAAGACGGTACTGAGAAGACCGGAAGAAGTGACCTGGAAGCAAGAAGCGTCTTCCCGAGCTTCTCTGTGAATAGTTGTGTGATATTGTAGTTAGTAGTTGTTTGTTTAGGTCCAGAGCACCTTTTGACGAGTTTGGAAGACGCGTGGTTTTGTGAGAAGACGGGATTTCTAGGCAAAACCCGTGTGTTTGTGTGTTTGAACAGATCTTAGAACTTAGAGCAGCGTTACTTGTGCAAATCCTCTGCGGGAACAATATCTTGTATACTAAATGGGCAAAAAGAGTAATCCTGCGACACTACATAGAGTGAGCATCATTTTTGGCGCCGCTGCCGGAGGTTTCATCTTAGTAACTTTTGTTCTAAGCTTCTTGGATCTATGTGTCAGTAGTTAGTTTCGTTTCGAACTAACTTCGATTGTAGTTGAATGTGTTGTGGGACTCTATCTTGCTAGAAGACAGGAGCCGCGACCAGAAGTTGATGAGATACATCAGGGGGAACTGGAAGAAGCCGCTTTCCCGCTTCCAAGAGCTTCTTGGAAGACTCGATCTTGGGAGACTGCAGTGAGTACAACAAGAAGCAGGAGAAGAAGACGTTCCGAACCTGTGACCAGTTGTTCCGACATTCAGTCTGCCGGATCTAGTACTAGAAGAAGAGGGACATCTCTTCTCAGCACTCTGGTGGATGTCTCCGACCAGATGAAGAAGCAGAAGACGCACGGGTAAAGATCCTGAGTGGGTACATTCACCCCAGCGAACCGCTTCTAGAGAGCAGCGGATATCCCTGAGACACCAAAGGAAAGAAGAAGAGCTCAGGAAGATCCGATCGGTAGAGTTGGAAGAGCCTTCCATCTCGAGCATAATCTTTGGAGAAGACATAAGCCAACCGGGTGATCACGTGTACAAAGTAGATTTTGGTACTGGTTACTCAGAAGACGTCTTCCCAAGTACGGAAGAGGCTTCTCAAGGTGAAGAAAGACTAGAGGAGATCATTCTAGACGTCTCAGAAGACGACAGCGACAGTAGTTCTGACTCAGAAGACGACCTTCTTGATTCAGACAGACCTGGACCTTCGAGAAGACCATCTCCATCACCTGGACTTGAGGGAGGAAGAAGTTGGCAGTCGCACCAGCCGACAGTCGACATGGCTTTCCACACTCGGCAGAAGTACCATCCGTACGACGATGATGTTGACGCGGAGAACTTCATCACGATGTTCGAGACCATCTCTCGCTCCAACAAGAAAGACTCGGATGTTGACAGACTCCGTGTATACCTTAGTTTGATCGTAGGGAAGGGAAGGAAATGGATGAGTAAAATGTTGGATGATGGGTTAGTAATGGCCGCTTGGGCTACTCTGAAGGCAGCTTTTCTGAAGAGGTTCAGAGGAGTGAGCTATGATCAGATGACCCTCATAGAACTTCAAAGGCTCGAACGGAAGAAGAAAGAGACACTGCGGGATTACACCGAGAGGTTTGAAGACCTCCTGGATCACATCCCTCAGAACCAAGGAAGATCCGGTTATTGTGCCCAGCAAGCCGTGGACTGGTACTTGGGAGGATTGTCTCAGGATATGGAGTTGTACTGCAGAAGGGGAGGAGGTGATGACTTAGTAGAAGTTTCGAAGCATGCCGAGCAGTATGAAACCTCGAGCATCACTCGGAATATGACGAAAGACAGAGAGAAGACCTCGAAGAAGTCGAAGAAGTATTCTCGGAAGTCCAAGAGGAAGTCCAAGTCCATTGAAACTGATAACAGTGATTCGGAAGCATCCTCTACTTCTCGAGTCTACTGTCGAAAGTTCAGAATCCGAATCTGAACAAGAGAAGAAGACACGGAAGAAGAAGAAGGAGAAGACACGATCAAGGGAAGAAGTTGTGCAGAAGATGCCTCAGACTCAGATCATTCAGTCTGCACCTGATCCCTGTATCGATGAAGTTCTGAAGCAGTTTGCCGACCTGAAAGTTCATCTTCTGAACCAGAAGGACAAGCGGAAGCAACCTACGGCTTCCCGGCCAAACCTTTGGTGCAACGTTTGTAACTCTTCCGGGCACACTAGAGATCAGTGTACGCAGGACCAAGCTGTCAATTGGGCAAACTGGGAAGAAGACGATGAGGGATATCTACACGATCCCAGTGGAGAAACCTGCTATAGGATCGAGATGATACAACCATTCACTCCTACTCCTCCCGCCCAATATAATCGTTATGTACCTAGGGACAGGGCTAGTAATGCACAGACCAGGACGCCCTAGCAACCTTCTTCATCACAACGACCTCTAAATCCTCTTCTTGGAGCATGCAACAATTGTGGAGAGACAGGACACTGGTGGTCCACCTGTCCCCATCCGAGAAGACAGATTGGGCGAGTGCCCTTGTGTGGGAACTGTAAAGAAGCAGGGCATTTTACGAGAAATTGTCCTCAGACCTTACTCCCACGACAAATGGTTAGATTTGCAGAGACCAAGCCTCCTACAGAAGCCGCATCCGCTTCTAAACTCGAGTTAGCAGTGGTACAGCACATCACGGTAGAAGAAGAAGATCATGGGGATTGTACAGATTGTCTCCATATCGAGGAAGACGAACCAGACCCCGGGAAGCGCGAAGGAAAGGAACCTCAACTGCAAAAGACGACTGCAACTCATAAGACGAAGTCACTTGAAGCAGCTTCTTCTTTCACTTTGGCGGATGACACTGTTTGGAGCACTTGTCCTGATTCAGACAGTTGGCCTCCAGAAGAAGTCCTGGATGAAGCGGTGTTCAAGGTAAATACCAGAAGCAAAGGGAAGTCAGAATCCCATCAGAAGGAGATTAAGAAGAAGAAGCAGCGAAAGTAGAGGTCATCTTTCCCTGAGCAGCCTTCTTCTCCTACTTACGACCGAGAAGATCCGAAATACTTTGCTCCTGACATTAGACAAGAAGTTGAAACGATCATGCAAGAAGAGCTGGAGAAGCGACGGAAGATAGTACAGCAGCTTCCTCCACCGACTACGGCAGCCCTTGTCTCACGGGAACAGCCTCCAGTCGAGAGAAGACACCATTCCGGTCTTCCACCCAAAGAAGCAGCTACTACATCTTCTCTGTTGGAAACACCAGTCACTCTTCTGAAGTGATCCCTTTATGACTTCTTGCGAGACTTGTGGACTCAGAAGGCAGATATAACCTTCCAACAGTTGTTGGATGACAACGCTGGTTACAGGAAGCTGTTGCAATCTGTGCTTTGAGGATCGAGGAAGAGGAGGACAGCTAAACTTCCTCAGAGCACCCCGATCCTAAGGATAGAGCATGAAGACTTGAGAGCCCCAGAACTTGATATGGAGATCCATGGCTGTCTTCTGAAGAAGGTACCCATTGATTCCGGCTCCGGAGTTAACATCATGATTGAAGAAACTGTGCATGCCCTAGGCTTCACTGAGTTCCAACCTACTCCGAGAATCCTCAGAATGGCGGACCAGACCAGAAGACGACCTTTGGGACAACTGAAAGATGTCTTGACGGTAATTGGGGGAGTATCTTTTTACCTCACTTACATTATTTTGCGACATGTAGCTAGGGTTGGATATCAGGTGTTGATAGGAAGACCATGGCTGTATGCTGCAAATATAAATACCGATTGGAGAAGACATCGTTTGAGATTTTCTAATCCGACACCCAAGCCAGGTGAGAAGACCAAGGTCTCGCTTCCTTGGATCAAGATTGGACACCAAGGTGAAACTCCTTCTACGACAGAGGGGTACACTTCAGAAGACTCAGCTGCGTCTTCTGACATTGATGAACGATATGATGAGTTTGTGGTGAATAACTTGTGTACTACAGAAGTAACAGACATAGCAGAGGAAGTGATCTGTGGATACATTGAGTGCTACGAAGTTGCGGAAGAAGAGTTTCCAGAAGATGAAAGTACCGTCTTCCCTTCGGAAGATCCGATAGTTGGTCTTCCAGAAGATGAAGGTACCGTCTTCCCTTCGGAAGATCCGACAGTTGGTCTTCCAGAAGACGAATCTGAACCAGAAGAAGCTCCCAAACCGGAATACTTTGGTGCCAGTGAGTACAGTCACACTGAAGGAATGGTAAACCCGGATGATCTTCAAGAAATGGAGGTTGCTCTTGGGAAGAAGCTGAAGCTTTCCAAGGTGATCGAGGGCCAACAATTGAAAGACTTTAGAGAACTTCTGACGGAGTTCCATGATGTCTTCGCGTGGACCATAGAAGACATGAAGGGCATACCTCGAGAGTTGGGAGAGCATCGCATTGACTTGCTGGAAGGCGTTGTTCTTGCACGGCAGAGGCAGTATCGGCTCAACCCCAAGTACTCGTTTTTGGTGAAGGACCAGATCGACCAATACCTGAAGGCGGGAGTCATCTTCCCAGTACTTAGTAGTGAGTGGGTAGCTCCTATTCTCATCGTGCCAAAGAAGCAGACAGGTAAGATCCGAGTGTGTCAGGACTTTCGGAAGCTGAACTTGACCACGAAAAAAGATCACCACCCTTTACCATTCACCGATTCTGTGTTAGACCAGGTAGTAGGACATGAGTTCTACAGCTTCCTGGATGGATATTCTGGGTACAACCAAGTTTCAATCAGAGAAGAAGACAAGTCGAAAATCACTTTCACTATTGATTGGGACACGTATGCATACAATCAAATGCCGTTTGGTTTATGCAACGCACCCGCCACATTCCAGAGATTGATGATTACAATCTTCAAGGAGTATCTTCGCACTTTCATGGAGATCTTCTTGGATGATTTTTGTGTGTTTGGATCGAAAGAAGACCACCTGATATTTCTAAGGAAGTGTTTTTTGAAGTGTAGAGAACATCGTTTGGCTCTTCATCCTGAGAAGTGCTTCTTTGGTATGTCAGAGGGAATTTTGCTAGGACATAGGATTTCTGGAAGAGGCATAGAAGTCGATTGTGCTAAGGTGGAAGTCATCATGAAACTTCATCCACCTGCTAACCTGACTCAGTTGAGAAGCTTCCTGGGTAACATAGGATACTACAGGAGGTTTATTGACAGGTATGCAAAGGTAGCAGGAAGACTTATCAAGTTGCTGAAGATGGACGAACCTTACATTTGGTCTTCTGAGCAGCAGGAAGCATTCGAAGAAATGAAGAGACTTCTGTCCGAATCTCCTGTCCTAAGACCACCTGATTGGGAGAGAGTCTTCCATATTTATGTGGATGTTTCCGCTTTTGCCATCGGGGTGGTATTGAGTCAGAAAGATGAGAAGAAGAAGGATTATCCCATCTACTATGCGGGAAGACAACTCAGTGATGCAGAGAAGAAGTACTCTACGAAAGGGAGTGTCTTGGCATGATTTACTCCTGTAGAAAGTTTAGGCACTATCTTCTAGCCAACCCGTTTGTCTTCTATGTGGATCATTTTTCTTTGAGACATCTTGTGAAGAAAGCAGATTTGTCTGGTAGGATAGCTAGGTGGATTCTTCTACTCCAGGAATTTACTTACACAGTTGAGTACAAGCCTGGAAGACAGCATGTTAATGCTGACTACCTATCTAGATTGGAGACGGAAGGACGAGAAGATGAAGTGGAAGACGAGTTCTCTGACGAGAAGCTGTTTTCAGTTTTCGCAGAGACACTTTCATCTGAGGGGGGGCGTACCGCCTGCTTCCTAGAAGACGAGACTAGATCTTCTGATCCAATCTTTGCGACTTTCACAGAAGAATCAATTTTCAAGGACTTAAAGAAGTTCTTGGAAGACCAACAGTACCCAGAGGGATTGGATGCGGAGCAGAAGGCTGTCTTCTTACACAAGGCAGGTCCCTATGCCATCTTCCAGGGTATCCTGTTTAGAAAGGGACATGATGAGAAGCTAAGGAGATGCCTTGAGCCTTCAGAGATTAAGCCAGTGATCACGGGCTAAACCTTTTGGTGGCTGAGAACTGACATTGTTGAGCAGTAAGTGACTTATAGTCAGAGTATAGTCTATGTGAGAGGTTTCAACCATTGTGGACGAGCTAGTTGGCTCTTGTTTTCTTGTTCAATCCTATCTCTACCTCGCAATTGATCACGGTCAAAAGGCTCGTCCTTCCTGAAAAGGACTCTCCACGACATAAATCTGGTGCTTCCACTGAGAGTCATCTTGGGGTGATTAATCGTGGAGGTTGAGATTTTCATAGAAAGAAGAGATGGATCACAAGAGCGGAAGTGGTGCTACTGCTTCTATGATTGGAGCATCAGCATCTACTGCTGCATCTTCAACTGCACCAACGTCTTCTGCAGCAACTGCAGCATCGAGTCTGGATACTGCTGAGATACTGAAGACGCTTGCGGCCTTGGTTCAACAAAATCGGATCGTCAGAGGAGGTGAGTTAAAATCTACAAAGACTTTGCAGGCAATTGTAAATAGGTGTGAAAGATTTGAAGGTAGAGATGTTTTCAGATATCTTCGTGAGTACAGAGGAGAGATGGAGCTTGTGAGGGTGACTGATGCGAAGATGATCAGTAGTTTTGAGTTGGCTGTGATTCTTAGTTGAGAGATCAAGTCAGAGATGTACAGAGGAGAAATCTTGGTGTTTGATCGAGTTTTGAGCGAGCTCTCCGAGAGGAATTTCTTGAATTTTGAAAGAGTTACTAAGAGGACGTTTTTGGATTGGATTGAGCAACAACCTGGCCGTAGGATGGGGCTGAACGAGTTGCTGAGAGAGTTTGATCGAAGATACCGACAACTTTCAACGCTCGTACGAATAACCTTGGATGCTAGAAGGATATAGCTCTTCTTGTAAGCCACAGATGAGACTATAGCAGATCGATTATGCTTCATGTTAGCATATCGATCGGCTGAAGGAGGTGTTACTATGGATTGGGAGAGAGTTGAGGACACCGTGGCTGTTTTAACAAGACAGACGCCGGAGAGTGGCTGTAGAGGGGACGACCGCTTGCGGAAGTGATCTTTCAACTCTATGTTGCTCCTAGTACAGCAGCTTCCTACTCTTGCTCCTAGACCTTTTGTTCCTGCAGCAGCGCCTCCAGTGCTAGTTGTGCCGGTTCCTGCACAGAGAGTACTTGTTCAAAGAACTGTTGAGAACCAAGGTCAACAAAATCAAATCGAGGAGTTGATCCAGCAGATGCGTGAGTTAAAGGTAGAGTTGGTTGGTTTGCAAAGAGAGCTACCACCAATGCATGCTACTGCACGACCAGGAGGTGCTCCTGTCCGTAGATGTATATGATGTAACAGTCCAGATCATCTTCGAGGAGACTGTCATGAACTTACAACTGCTCTACGAGATGGCTGTAAGCTCTTGACAGTCATCTTGCAGGAGGAAGATGGCTGTCACCAGGAGGAAGATGGCTGTCAGGAGCCATTTCTTTATGATATTCCTATGAAAGGTTGTCCGGTGGAATACAAGGACGAGACTATGACTTCCGACGGTTGCAAAAAGTTTATTGCAGATCATATTCGTGCGTCGGATTCTAACACGTCTGGAGGAAGTGCACCTCACTCAATCAGGTACTAAGTCTCGTTTTGGAATGTCAGAGATTGTGGTGGTTGGTCATTTGTGTGACACATTTGGAAGAAGACCGAACTTAGAGAAAGTAGACGTTATAGCAAGGATAGCAGACTGTACCAATATCACTGAGGTTCAACGCTTCTTGGGAGCTTGTGTGTTCCTTCGCGCGAGTATTCTTCATTATGCACACCTTGCCGAGCTTTTATATGCGCTTCTGAGAAAAGAGAAGAGGTTTACTTGGCGGTAAGAAGATCATGAGACGATGGAACGATTGAAGGAGATTTTGAAGTCTCCATTGTACTAAAGAGACTTAACTAAGAAAGAGACACTTGTGATACTAACTGTGGACACGAGTCCAAAAGCGATTGGATGGGTAGTTGGTCAGGAAAATGCAGATGGTGTGCGGTTTGTTTCTAGATTTGGAGCCCGAATCTTGACAGACAGACAAAGTAACTATCCTCAAGTAAATCATGAACTATGAGGAGACATTACTGCTATGAAGATAGATCGAGAGTTCTTGATTGGTGCTCATGTGGTTTTAGAAACATACTGTTTATCTTTGCAAAGAGAAGTTCTACACGAGAAGATTACATGACATTAGGTTCTATCTGAGTTCTTTAGACAGACGAGAGGGTTTGAGTGATGAGAGTTCAGAGAGATAAAGAAGAAGGCATATGATTACTTGTTGCGAGATGGGTATCTTTGGAAGCGTCCAAAGAGAAGAGATGGTGCACTTCTACGAGTTATAGATGATCTGCAGATCAAACAACAGATGATGAAGGAGTTTCATGACACCTTGTGGATCAGACATCGGGGAGCTTGGGCTACCTACACAAAATTAAAGGAGCGATACTGGTGGAAAGGACTTTATCAAGATGTGGTGAACTTTGTGAGTTCATGTTTGCATTGTCAATTCTACTCAAAGGTGCGTTACAAGGATGGTCTAGTACCAACTTATTCGTCTAGTATCTACTTTCAATGGGTTATTGATTTGATAGTGATGCCCCTTGGGTTATGGAGTATGAGGTACTTGGTGTTGACTCGAGAAGACCTCTCCCCAACTTTGTGGAAGGACAAGCTCTGAAGACGAAGACCGTAGAAGAGATATGTAGGTTTGTTCTTGAGGATGTTACATGTAGATGTGGATCTATAGAGATATTACGTGCAGACAGAGGAGAGTTGCATGGTACGGAAGTGAAGGAGTTCTTTGCCCAACAAGGAGTGAAACTCAAACTCACTATTGCCATGAGCCTGGAAGGGATTGGTAAGAGCGAGAGAGGGCATCTAACGATTGTTCAAGCCTTGATAAAGGCATGCGATGGTAGGCATAGACAGTGGTCTAGGTTGCTCTTGCTTTGTGGCTGACAAGACGACTCATTGCACTACTACTGGGTACATGCTCATTGAACTGATGATGGGTCAAACCGATTATGTTAGCAGAGGAAGACTTTCTTACATTAGCTACTCTATCATGGGAAGACGAAATGGATCATGTACAACTTCTTGCACTTTGAATCAAGTAGCTAGAACATAGAGAGGAGGATCTTACAGAGGCATAATAGAAGCTCAAAGAGGCTCGTCTCAAGAATAAAGAAAGATTTGACAAGACTCACAGGCTCTGATCGAAACTCATACATGCTGGTGATTGGATTTTGATGTATGACAGTGCGCAAGAGAACCAACACTCTACGATTCGGAAATTTTCTAGGAGGTGGTTTGGTCCGTATGTTGTCTTAGAAGTGCATCAAAATACTACTTATTCTCTGTAGGAGCTTGATGGTACACCTCTAAGGCTTCTTGTCACCGGCAACGTATCAAGCTGTTCAGAAGAAGAGGAGAATCTATTGAGCTAGTCGAGTTTCTAGAGTCAGATCAGATGATGGATGTTGATGCAGATCTGCTACCTGACGGAAGACGTTGAAAAAGACGACGGTAATTTAGAGAACCTTGGAGGCTAGTAAAAGGGTTGACACATGTTGAAGGATGTGTAAGTTTGGAGAGGGTGATTGTCGTATTGAATGACATTTCACATTATGAAACGAAACTTCAGAAGACACTCAGGCTGACATTTGTTCAAGAAGCTACACCCTAGCTTATCAAGTTGAGTAGGAGCTAAGCTAGGACTATGCTTGACAAGCTGCCCCCTAGCTTGGGTTGAAATATCACCATGAAGAGAGCGAAAAGTTTCAGAATGTGGAGCTCGCTGAGAGGAGCGACTTCATGCTTTTGGTTGCGAGAAAAAAGTTATAGGTATAGTTAGTACAAGTCTTAAGTTATGAAAGTGCGAAAGAAAGAAATCTGTCGGTTCTGGCTCGTGACTCGAATTCATGATCTGAAAGTGTGAGTGCGTAGGTGTTAGCGAGTACTATAGTTTTGATTCCTCATTCACTAAAAATGAAATTGTACAGAGAAGTTAGTGTAAGAAAAGCTAGTAAAGATTGTACAAATAATTTCCTTTAGGAATATGTACCAACTGTATTTGCTTTTTGAACGGAAACAAAGGCCATCCCAGTGATAGGGCGCCCATCTAGGAAGAAAGATGTCTCTCTGTACATTGAAGAATCCACTTGAAGCATCTGGAGATGTCGTAAGATCCGTAACATCTCCCAAAACATACTAGATCTCGGGTCATGCCCTTGCCTGAACTTGCACATGCATTTTTCTGTTTTATGAGGTGTTCTTTTATCTTGTCCGCACTCTCTATGCTCCTCTTGTGCACTCTGTACGCACGATATTCACATGTAGGTTGTAGCAAGAGATAGTTCTCTCGCTAGATACTGGAAGGTATGCATAATCACTTTTACTCTTCATTAATCACGTGACATAGTGGTCCCGTTTAAGCGAATGCAGCAGGTTTGAGTCTAAGAGGTCTATTATGCAACTTTCTGCATTTTCAATACTGTATGACAATTACATCAGATCGTGGCTTAAACCTCACACTTCTTCAGATCAAGGAGGTGCTATTGTGTACAAGTGGGGAAATCTAGTCATATAACTGGAGAATCCTAAACCTAGATCGTTCAGAAATCAGATTGCAAGTATCAATAAAACACTCATGAATCGCTATCTGAAGTGTCAACATTTCACAATAAGAAATGTAACCCTATTCTAAAAGTACTGCTGGGGATATCTGGCAACATGAGTGAGGATAGTTTTCGTTTAAGAACTTATAGGGTGAAACTGCCAGTTTTGTCCAACCACAACCCTTTCCCATACATGGTCCATGAATCCCAGGACTATGTCGGTATCGACATCCCACGCAGGATAACTGAAGGAAGGTAGGTTCAACGATCTATAAATTTTTGGCAGTTCTAACCTCGCCTAAACCACACCAAACGATGAGAAGGAGACGACTGAGATGAGAAGTTGTCCTGCAAGACAGGTTGTACCTCAACAGACATTGCTGCACTCGGTTATGATCACAGGAATGGAGAAAACTATGAAGACAGTTCGTCATTCCTTCCGGCGGAAGAAAGCTTAGGCTAGGCTGTGAAAAGCTGAAATTCTGATTCTATTGATTGCATTTTGTAGCTTTAGAAACAAAAAAGAACGTAAATTTGACCTATCTCCGGCCAAGAATGTTTCACCACAACATAGGATCGACGAAGACACAGTCAAGAGTTTCAAACATAGCCTCGTGACGAGTCACTAGCTTGTCTGTCTGACTCAGAACAGATTTGATCTTCTACTCCAACGGGCATCTGTAGAGGATGTTCGTTGTTTGGTCACAGATTGAACCGCTTAGTCCATGGTTATCATCAATCACGTTGAGTTAAGATAGGGATGAGAGTTCTGTCGACGTACTTCACGGATCCATTTAATTATATATGTCATCGGTCCGTTTGGAATCCATGGACGATCTAGATAAAACTTGCCAAAGAATCCGTCTATGTATTACGGACCCAGGCTATGTTTGAAAACCCTTAGTACTTAAGAGTCACTTTATTTTTATAATGAAAGGTGACGGTATGCTTGAGCTTGATAAGGGCAAAAGGTACAAAGAGCGAACCGAATCAAGGTCACACAACCATCCCGATAAACCATTTGGGACTAGACCTCTGTGAATATTTGTTCCAAAGGAAGTCGAGTAACAGTTGGTCGATCGAGAGAGGTGAAACGATTGATAAATCCAAAATCGTTCATGGGATTATCCAGCTCTTCATAGAGAGCAGGGAGGATAGCGGAGTAGGCTAACAAGAGACACCAACCAAAAAACTTGACAAACAACACACTAACTTGCTGCTATAAACGCACTGATAATACTAACCACATAATCAACTATTTGGAGCGAGAGTGCTTAGCTGAGGTCCCAAGCAGCTTGTCTGACATAGTGCATGATAAGGTAGCCCACATGTTGAACGATATATGGAGCAGTTCTATGGAGAACAGAAACCTGCAGCGTTGAAGCCAACAGAGGCGCAACGATGTAGTCAGCTGCCTCTGTTGGCTTCATGAGAGGCCAACATGGCTTCAGGCCAACATGAACACGAACAACATGAACGCGAACAACAACGTGAACAACAGGCGCGAACATGGCTTCAGGCCAACATGGCTTCACATGGCTTCAATCGTCTTCTTCTCATCGTTTGGTGCGGTTTAGGCGAGGCTAGAACTGCCAAAAATTTATAGATCGTTGAACTTACCTTCCTTCAGTTATCCTGCGTGGGATGTCGATACCGACATAGTCCTGGGATTCATGGACCATGTATGGGAAAGGGTTGTGGTTGGACAAAACTGGCAGTTTCACCCTGTAAGTTCTTAAGCGATCAAGACGAAGTGAAAACTATCCTCACTCATGTTGTCAGATAACCCAGCAGTACTTTTAAAATAGGGTTACATTTCTTATTGTGGACACTTCAGATAGTGATTCATGAGTGTTTTATTGATACTTGCAATCTGATTTCTGGACGATCTAGGTTTAGGATTCTCCAGCTATATGACTAGATTTCCCCACTTGTACACAATAGCACCTCCCTTGTGCTGAGGTATGGTTGAGAACATGAGAACATGTCGGAAGATGCCAAAAGAGAAATGGACCAGGGCTCTATTTTGGACAAAATAGAATGTGGAAGCTAAGTCCGGGAGAGCTTCTAGCCAGCCGGTCCACAACTGAGCATCAATTGAACAAAAGAGGAAGATTTGGGTAATATCTTCCTTCTCGTAACCGCAAGGAGCACAGTGATGCGCTTGCAGATGGATGCAAACAGCCCATTCCTCCATGAAAAAGACCTTATGGAGAATACGCCAAGCAAAAATGACGTTCCGTCGATGGATTAATGAGGACCAGACCATAAACATGCATACATTGCGTCTTTGTTTCTTGAGGAATTCGTGTGTTAGATAGAAGGTAAGAATGCAATGATGCACTGACCTGTCTCTAATAAAACCATGTTGTTGAGACGAGATAAACCGAGACAAAAGTAACTCAAGCTGAGACGTAATAATCTTCACCACCACTTTGTAGTGAGTTGATAGAAGAATGACCGGACGCCACTCGTTAAGTATGCGAGGCTGAAGATGTTTGGATGATTGCACAATGACTTCTTGAAGCACACATGAAGGAAAGATCGTCTGGCCCAACACTCCCGGACGAGAGTATAGTAGTGATTCCCAATTAATGACCAAAGAGCGAGCATGGAGTCAGCATTGAATCCGTCAATGTCTAGAGACCGTTTGATTTGGCATATCCAATAGGAATTGGAAAATCTCCTCCGTGGGAGGACTGTCAATAAGGAATGCCTATTTTGAGGAGTGATTGTGGAGACAACGGTGTTAAGATCCCGAATATTTTTGGGAGTTATAGGTGGTTGAGAATAAAATCCAGAATAAAAGGAGAAAGTTTGGATCCCACCTCCTCTGTAGTGTGCAGTATCTTGCTATCAGTGGTAGTGAGGATCCTCAGTTGTGAACTGCTACGTTGCCGTCTGTATTTGTGGAACAAGTATGTTAAGTTAGTATCCATGCTGGTGAGGTACATATCCTTGTCCAAAGATGCAGCTTCTGATCATGTATTGCTTCAAGTCGACGTACTTCGTTTATCAGTGAGGCTAAGAGAGAGAGAGATCTTATGAGGTGCTATTTGTCTAGGACAAATAATTATATAAGTCATGCCGCTTAACCTCGAGTTGGGATAGGGTCCAAGATTTTGCATAGTGACATTGTTTTACCTTGCCTGAAGGGCACTCCAAGCATTTGTGTACTGCGAAATAGTAGGACCATTGGTTCAAGAGAAGACTGAGGTCCAAACTCATGTAAGTTGAGTGCGAACTAAGGGGTAGGATAAGAGACGGGCACCATTTAAAAAATGCTGAAGACGTAGTACGGGCAGACCCAAGCAAGGGAGAATTGATGCCCACTGAAATTGAAAAGTGATCACTCAAAGGGAAGTCGGCACGAACTCCTGGATGTACAGAGTGGGATGCTATATGTATCCAATCCAACACAAACCAGATAAAATAACTTTCCCAACATTGATGTCTGGTAAAAGCTGCTCCAAGTACAGCCTCCGCTTCTAGATGTGCATCTTGCATGTGAATGTAGACCTTAGAGCAGTAGAAGTCCATAGCCTCTTGTCCTTGCAGAAGGTTAGAGCATCCATAAGAATTGTCCAAATGTTCGACGGAGTTCCACTCACCCAAAATAAACCAAGGACGGTTTGGTAGAGTAACCCGGAGATATCGTTAGAATTACCGCCGTTGAGCAAAGAAATTTGACGCACAGATCGTGGCTACAGAGAGAATCAATCCCTGCACAGAAAACACATACCACACTAGACAGGACGGAACAAAAGAATCCAAAACTTGACAATCTTTATGTATAAGAAGAGCAAGTCTGCTCTTCCATCCTCGGCATCTACAGTATTATCCAATATTGATCAGAGATAGTGTGTATGAGGAACTCCAACTTGGATCCTAATAGACGAGTCTCTTGTAAGACTAAAGTATGTGACAGTGTGTTGTGAATAAACCACGTATAGAATATTTATGATGAGGAGCGTAAAATCCACGATGTTCTACGAACTGAGTACGGTTGTTGCGGAAGGAGGTGGTGTCATGCTACCTTCATACATTGTGTAACTTTCGAATCTACGGGACGTCTCATGTAATGAAACAGAAAACACATGAGTGACATTTCCACAAAAAGCTGCACCCAAGCTTACCAACTGGCCAGGAGTTTAGTTAGGATTGAGTTAGACAAGCTGGCCCCTAGCTTGAGTTACAGTATCACTCTGAAGAAAGGTGAAAGTACCAGAATGTGGAGCTCGTAGAGGAGAATGACCTCGTGCTTTCGACCAGAAAAATAACATTCTATGCAATAGTTAGTGTACTTTTAAATTATGAAAAATGTGAAAGAGAGAAATTTGTCGATTTTGACTCGTGACTTGGACCCATAATATGAAGATATAAGTGTATAGGTGTTAGTGAGAATTATAGTTTTGACTCTTCATTCATTAAAAATAGAGCTATACAGAGAAGTTGGCATAGAGAAAGTTAGTAAAGAAAGTTTAAATTGATTCTTTAGCGAGAACAGAGACCATCCTCAGTGGTGGAGGCATCCACCTAGGAAGAAGAGGTCTAAGATCAAATCCTCTTGGTATGTTGACCTTCCAGATGAGAGTCTATGTTGGATATGTAACTACGTCCTGCATATCTAAGGACGAGAGACGGATATCTCTCTTAATCGTGGACTTCTTTAATTGTTGACTTCTTAGCCTTAGCCTCCACATGCCACTTCGGTTATAGGTCAAGAGTAACCTGGTATGATTATGAAAGAGTTGTAAGTCTTGTGAGATGGCTTCATAGTTGTAACTTCGATCTACACTAGATGGCTTGTACTATAACAAAAATGACATCAAGATGACATCAAGAGTTGAGAAATTTTTAATAAGCAAAGGTCTAGCTTAGCAGGGGACCTGCTTGGTTGATATACAAGTCTGCTTATAAAGGCCTTAGCTGAGGTTGGGTGTTAAGAGAAAAAGTGCCGCATCATGCAATGAAGAATATTGTACTTTTTATCATCAGGGAGAGCCACCGACGCGTATGAGAGGAAGATAAGGATTGAGGAGATTAGATTTTGGAGATTTTCAAGTGTGAGAAGGTCGCAGGAAAGCAATAAAATATTGGGAGTTCGAATTTCATCTATTGTTGTATTTGGAGATAAATATGCCTTTTGGTGAATGAAAATCAATCTTATTGAATAGGGATCGATTGTTAAACAAAAATTGATACATGTGGAAGACTTCGGCTATTGTAAGCAAGCCGGTTGGCTCTTGTCTTCTCATTCTATCTCTATCCTCGCAATTAATCATAGATAGAAGGCTCGTCCTTCTTGAGAAAGACTCTCTTCGACAACGGAGAGTGTCGAGGATAGTCTGTCGAGGAGATGGTGGGGCCTCCTGCTTGAGAATGTAGAGTTTACAAGGAGTGAGGAGCAAAAACGTTTGCGAATGAATAACTCTTACAATAAAATTTTGTCTATTTATGACCTCTTCATTGTAATGGTGACCTCCATAAGCGCCAACACTGCTGGTAAAGTGGCAGTAGTGTTGACCATAGAGACAATGACAGATAGGTGGAGTGGGGGTGGATTCCCTCGCAACCAAGACCGCTAAAGTATTCAGTAAGCGCAATGTACCTACCGAAGTTGTGACATTGTGTACTTCTTCGTGAGATGGTGATGGACTCACCGACTGTGTGCTGGAGGTAGTGATAGTGGGATGTCCAAGTGAGTCTGGTGGAGCACCCCACGAAGATTGTTTTGAGAAGGTCACAGCCTAATCAGGAACGCCGGTCTGTCTAGTCTTGATCATCATCCCAAACCGCAAGGATTTTGGTGGAACACGTCAGGGATCCAAAGAATAAGACCCTTGGCAGGTGAATATGGCAAGAACTTAAAAGTCTAGGGGAGTCGCACTAGAGGCCCGACCGCTTTGAAAAGTTCTAGCAAGAGCTCTTTACACCAAGAAGTGCAACATAAGTTCTAGCCATGTAGGTTGCACCGATGGCACATAATTAGATCCCTCCGCGTCAGATTTCTAAGATAAATGAGTCGTCACACACCTTCTTAAAAAAAGCAATGAAAGAATTAGAGCATGATCTCGATCCGACCTAGATGAGAATAAAGTGACGTACGAGATCCGGCCCAGACGTCGAATATGTTGAACCTGAAGTTTTTTCTGACGCACCCAGTTAGAATTCACTCAACCTTGAACGTATCAAAGCAAGCAAGCAAGCAAAAAGCAAGAAATAACCACCGCTTGGTCATCAAAGACTCTTAGGTTTTTTAAGTCCAGGGCTGTGTCCGCTTTCACTATTATCGCCGATTCTAGCGATGATTGCGATCAGAGCGTGAAGGAAATCACTTCTATTTTCTTTTGCTGCTTGGTGGCTGACCATCAAGTTCGAGCGATCTATACTGGTATGAGACTTCTCTCGCTTCAACAATGGTTAGCTTTTTCTTTTTTCTCGTGCTCGTGGCTGATGTTAAAGTGGAAGCTGATGGGATCAGCATTTCTCAAGTTTTAAAAGTTACTTGAAACTACGTGACAAAGCAGTAGAGCGAGCATTCCTCGCAAAGAACTTTCGAGAGAAGAAAGAATCTGATTTCCTTGCGTAACAAGCTCGTGCAAAGAAGATAAAAATATAAGAAGAACGACTCAATGCAACAACATCTTCATGACTTGATCGATAATAAACTCATCAAGCTAGGAATTGAAACAGTGATCGATGCAATAAATCCCAATGGGTCTTGAAGAGCTCCAATGGTTCCTGACAAAATATTATCGCTGGTTTGAACATTGTGATTGCTTTGAAACGATATATGATAAAAAAGTCATCAAAAGACAGAAAGGTCAACATAATTCTAGATAATAGTCAAAATGTCTTCTTTGGAGCAGTTATAGAAGATAGTACTTCTAAGAATTTGAGATTCAATCCATGTGAAGATTTTTCTCTTAGATTTTCTAGGTTTTGTCATCTAGCGAAAGTATCCAACTCACTTGTAAACTATGTGCAAATGCATAGCAAAAACAAAAATAGTTCTAATATAGAGACATAAAAATACATGGATACTTGAGTCTAGGAGCGTCTATTTTATGATATCATATTGTATCGAGAGTGAAGCTTATCTAGGAAAATGTGAGATTTTTGGCTGTGGAGATATAGTGCATTGAACAAAAATGAAAGAGAAAAACAATCATGAGAACAAGCTTTGCAAGATGTTCCAACCCTCACTTTATATACACATCTGTTATATACACAACAATGAGATGAGTAGACTAGAATGGTCTCTAGTATGACTCAAGTCCCTAAGTCTAATCTTGGGATAAGAATTGTCAAAGCGTAACTCAAGCAAGGGAAACATTCCTTTGCTAATAGTTAGCTTTACAATAGCATCTTGCTACCCAACCCTAACAATCTCATTCGTAATAGCACCATTGCATCATCGCATGCTCAATTTCGTCCATAATAATAGCAAAAATTGCTCAGATCATCCCAATCCAAAAATGACCAATGCGTAGATCATCCAAATAGCACCATAGAAAGTCCAACCCATAGCAAAAAAGCAAGAAAACGCCAATCTGAGAACTTCCTCTTTTCTCCATCCGATCTTCAGATATGAATGAAATCTATCCTCCTCCTGTAGATAGATCCGACTACCTTAAATCCAACAAGACCCCAAACAAATCCTTTGGAGTTCCTCTTGCAAGACGTAAAAAACTGATATAAATCGCTTCCTTGCAGCTCAATCTCCTTTACAACATCCTATCCACTTGTGATCTCTTCCTATGCATAGGTGAAGACTCTCCGATCATGTTGGCACCAAGAACGAGGAGCTTGGCTCATCAATCACTAAAAATAATCTAACCTCAGATCGCAGAATAAACAGAAATCGATAAAAATCTTCTATCTACGAGCACTTTCCAAAAGATGTTTTTGGCTTGGAGCGCTCGTCGCTTCATCCTGAGGTGTTCAATAAATAACAACAAGTTGCTATTTATCATGTTCAAGTTGCTCTTCCTAGGTCACCCCACCTTGGTCGCTCTTCCTAGGTCACCTGTCGTCTTGGTTTCAGGTATCGGGTCATCTTTGGATATCTCCAGCTTGGAACACTTGGTTGCCCTTCTTCGTGTCGCTCACCTTGAGATGCTCGATCGTCTTTCCTCGAGTCCTCCACCTTGAGATGTCAGTCTTGGGTGTCCGATAAATAACAACATGTTATTTATCGCCCTTCCCTTTGGTTGTTCTTCTTGGTATGCCGATCGTTTCACCCTCAGGTCTTTCCTCCTTGGGCATCCAATAAATAACAACAGAGTGTTATTTATTGAGGTTACGTCGCCTTACTTGAGTCCCTCAGCTCTGGGACGCCGCTCGTCCTTGGGTCACCCTCTTGGGATGCCTTGTCAATAATAACAACTGGTTGTTGTTATTATTCCAAAACCCATAAATGTAAAACATTACCGTAACTCTTTTTTCTTTGTTATGTTTATGATGACTTTTATATCAATTTTGATTCTCTTGACAAGGATTATCCAATCATATAGTCAAAAACACGTTTATAACATATTGATAAGATTCCATCTTAATACCTTACTTCAACACCATAGCAGATCCACGACACGACAACTGGAAAGATTATTCAGTGGAACTTTCTACCCGAGTGGATTTAGGGTGTTAGGCTAGTCCTAGTATTCGTCAGCAGTACAGAAACACCTGTTGGAAACTGCTTTCTCAAGTAAAAAGTTCTGCACAAAAGAACTCCAAAATCTTAATAGAGCTTAATGTACGTATTACGTAAAGCTCGTTAAAAATTGAGGATGCTAGGGTTTACGAGAAACGTAAACCCAAGCCCAATCCTCGTCTTACCAAAATGAAGTGCGAGTCACCTGTTTGGAAATCACCTTTCTTTAATTAAAAGGTGCTCAAAATTACAAAAAGTCTCAAAATTCTGTAAAATCTTGACGACAATAATCTAATTTGAAGCGATTCAGTCTACAGGTTCGATCAAATTCAGTCTAAATGGGCATGGAATGCACGAACTGATACGATCGAGGTGGAACTCATTAGAAATTCAGCTTTTAGTTACCACGACACCGTGGATTACTTCAAGTCAGCAAATTAAAATCTTCTCTAGTTTCTAATCAAGAATGCATCTTTCGAGGTGCGTTGTAATTAGTAGCTTTCATCGGCCCTTTATGTATAGTCAGAACCAATGAGGGGAGTGCGTTCTTTGTTTTAAAATCACCTAGAGGCAAGTCGAAGCCGAGAAATGACCTTCAAATCTAGAACAACTACCTTCAAATCTAGAACGACGAGCATGAAATGCTCTATCAGCATAAAACATTCTTAGGTTCCACACCTTGGTGGGAGCTACGGTATAAATGGTTGGTGACTGTGAATCAGGACTGCACAGTATCGATAGTTATGTAATGACAGTTTTCTGTCACCGCTATGGATGTGCCTGAGTACTCGAATGTGCCTCTAAGCCTTGCAAAAATGTGACCAGCAGAAACTCATAGCTGCACGAAGAGTGGAACAGCATTCGAACTCTGGTAGGGCCATCTCTAAAACATGTACAATTATACTATTTCCACACTCTATATGTATAAATATATTACTGACTGCTATATCGATCGTCAACTCCCTAAAACTAAATGTTCAGTTGGTGAGAAGTGTATTTATAACATGAACCACCGAAATGACCTGAGAATGTTTTATGTTTTTAGAGCTTTCTTATACCTGCAAAGTTGGGGAGGTGATGCTATATGATCTGGATCCTTTATCGAAGAAGGCTGTGAAGCTGCGAAAAGAAATGGAGGGCGTTAATACCATGGGAAGACTCAGATCTATCCATTTCCAACCAAACTCCACAAAACACGAAGCACTTTAGGCAGTCCGTAGGGGGAGTGATGCGCGCTTCCAAAATTGAAGACAAACGCCCGGACATGAGAGGTGGCGGCAGGATATCATTGTCAAGCCGCTGGAGGAGATAATACAGCAAAGCTCCGGAAATCGATGTCGTATAGAACTGCAGCGCCCAAGTCTAAATGCACCAAGATCGTCCGACCTAACCATGCAGCACAAGTGTAGCGCGATCAGTCTGCAGAAGTGGAACGCGGCGTCGTGTGAGAAATGGGCGAGCAAGAGTCTGCAGCTATCAACTTTTCAGTTTCAAAACAAGAACTCGCACAAGTGGAAAGCGAGAACACATCTTCAGTGGCGAAACAGTAGCAAGCGGGTGGGCCCAAACGGATTCAGGAGAGATCAAGAGAACCCGACAACAAAGAGTCAGGTAATTAATGAGGCTAGGTACAACAGCACGACTCTCTTCTATTATAGTTCTGCTAATCAAGTCATTTTAGTTTCTTCAGTAACAGCAGAAAGAAGAGTCTTAATTAAGAGGTCTCCTGCCACGATGTAAGTGAGGAAAACCCCCTTGATAAAATTCGGGAAATAAAGTTCACCCTGGCGCCGCCTAGCTTTATAAATTTTTCTTTAAAAAAAGATAAAACTAATAATAAAAGAAATAAAAAATAGAGCTTTCTTATCATGAATACTGACACAATCAACCAGCGAACTTGCGGACTGTAGGCTCTCTAGATAATGAGTTCAATCACGTATCCCATCCTAGTTCATGCATTCCAAGCCCATTTAGACCGAACTGGATCGAACCAGACTGCAGAATAGCTTCAAATCTTTTCAACAACGTGCGGACTGTCGGGCTGTTTCCTTCATTCTTCAGATCATATGATTTGTTTCTGTCTGACATGAAACTGTTTACCATCGATGCATCTTCTGCATAAATTTACTTTGTCTTTTAATCTTACAGAGCATCCGCTTTAATTTGGACGTGAGATTATTCTCCAATATCACATAATGTTAATACGCTGCCCGCTCTACTTTACGTTTCAGAAATTTCTCATTGTACTTAATCTGCAGATCTTGCTTCTTCTAATTTGTTCTTGATTTAAAAATATATAATCCTCTTTGTTTTCACGTGCATTCATCATTGCAGTTTCATATCTCGTTAGCACCGAACCTATCTATATGTTCACAAGCTAATCACTCATACGACTAAAATGCGAATTCATCCAATAGTGAAGTGAAATTTGAACTCATTGAAAGCTGATTCGATCTAACATCAACTGTCTCTTTCATTAATGCCCAACATCAAACTTCCCTGCTAACATCCTGGAGATAAATTTCGTTTATTGTAACATGATCATACATTGAAGAGGTTCTCTGTTGTAAACTCCATCGACTCTTATAGTAACTAAAGCCGGCTGTACACCAACCTACAGTCAAATTAATTCAGGGAGAACCTTCAAGAACTCTAAATTCATTACCTAATTATTAAAAGCGACTTCCAGTTGAGAGTCCAGAACAGGACTTCATACATGTTTGACCATCAGTTGCCAAACCTAATTATAAACTGTCACCTCTCAAGGAACATCTTCTTTACAACTTTACACCAAAACTTTCCGTCCAGAGCTTCGTTCGAATGCCCTAAAAAGGGCATGTGAGTAGAAAAGGTTGAACATATGAAGGGAAATGATATTCTGATGAGATGAATTTCTCACAGAACCTTCCGGACCGTGACATTGTCGACCTAAACGTAAAGAGCAGCAAATGCAGCGGACATAACTCCGATCACCATGTTCGACAGGAACGGTAGGGATTTGAACTCTGCTGATGCCGAACGGAGTGGCGTTGGAACGCGTCGGCGGCCTTTAATTGCAGTTCCAATTGTGATGGTGAGCTTCATACCGCTCTGACAATGCTGAGGAAGTGTGCAAATATAGGCATGCGTTCCAGCGGAGGTGATGGTAATGGTTGCTCCGCCGGTTGTGGTGTTAAGAACGATTGGGCTGGAACCGTCGCAGGCAGCTAACTGTGCCGGAGTAACTTCAGCAGCATTATGAGACGTAGCATTGTAGTTAAACTCTGCAGAGTAGGAACGATTGAAGCAACAGACGCGACTCAGCAAGTTCCAGAGCAAGGTATAGGCCAGCTCAAACAGCTCTCATGATCAGACTCGCTTTCTTTGATTTCTTAACTTGACTGTAGCATGTTAAATCATTGAGTTCAAATGTGTGAGGAAATCTAAATCTTGGATCGGTCGTTACGGTAACCCTCCTGTGTAATCATGTAGATTGTGCACCCGTAGGTCTAGACGCAGAGGATTGCAACTTTAAGTTACATCTTATCATGATTTCTTGCCATTTCTTATGTCAAGACAAGAAGAGGAATAGCAAACTGTGATGAGCCCTGAAAAGTAGAGGCTTAGTTACCTAAGACGTCTCCAACTGCGAATGTCTGCTCTTGTGCCCAGTTATTGTAAAAGCTTGGATTAGTGGCCTGGAAAGTCCAGCCTGTAGTTCCTCCCACAATGTGAGTTACCGCTTCTGCATATTGATGGAACCCGATCGCAATGATTAAGACTGCCAAAACAGCGCATTGTCGCATTATAATAGCCATGTTGGATGCCTGTGCACTGCCTGCTCCCTGACTGGCTCAGCACCTCAAGAATATTATCGTCCAACTAACTCTTCCTTCGGGAGAGATCGACGGCCGGAGAATGGAGCAAGAGAGTGAATTCCAAGGCAAGAGTTTCACTCTTCTAGCTCTGTTAGAAATATTACAGGATTGGATCTGACTCTCCAGAAAGATGAGCGGCAGTGACGAGAACCTGAAAACGATTCGAAGATTGCGAAGAGGTAAGATCTAAAGATGCATGTATGAAGAGGTCGACATGTTTATACGCTCATCCCTTATATAGCAATTGAGAAAGCTCAGTGTTCAGGCAAAGACAGCTCATATGTTGCAGTTGGCTGCAAGAATATTGTACGAGGATAGCTGTAGCTAGTGTTTCATCTATTCATGCGCGGACTCATTCGTGGACGACACATGCATATTCCTTTCAGGACGGGAATTAAGTGATGAAGGACAGGTCTTTCGAACACTATCGTGTCTCCCGCGGTCTTTCGGTGCATGTTCCTGATTACAGGAGTAAATAGCAAAACCTATTGGTAAGGCCCGGCCGAGCCATATCAACATGTATAATAGTATATTGTATGAACAACCCCGAAGAAATCTGGAATACTCGCATCCCATGATTCCGCGAGCTACAGTTTGCCCTCGATCAGCTGCACTTAGTAACTTCCTATGAATTTAGAAGGTTTCGATGACTACTTTCATCTGTAGTCATCGAAACCTTCTACGTACGGGATCGATGAATGGACAAAAACGGACTCATGGCGAGAAGGTCAATATGCTGAAGGTTTCAATCATCAGTCAAAAACGCCCTACTTACAGAAACCTCACGACTGTAAGAATGAGGACAATAGAATTTGCCCCCCGCAGTACCGGTCGATGTGTCAGTAGGTTCACTGGATTGATGAAAAATAACTTTATCATTAAGTACTGACTAGTACTCAATGCTAAAGTTAACAATTACAACTTAAAGGGAAAAGGGAACGAGAATAAGAACCAAAGCTTCTATATGATTAAGAAACAACTGAATCACAGCAAAATGACACCGAAATTTGGATACATCTGGATCCTTGTTGCGATCTTCGAAGTAGCGGGCGGCACTGCCTTCGGAATTGCGTGAAAATGTATCTACACTGCACGAGAAGATCACACTTCTAATCAGGTGAAAGGTGTGTTCCGGATTCAAGTACAATGATCGACTATGTGCCATGGTGTTCGCACGTCGACATACTAAGCCTCATGAATTCAGTGCAATCAGAGCCATCGGAGGTAAAAGCTAGGCACCGGGAAGTTCCGTTCATTACGGACACAAGCATTTGTCACACCTCGAAATGAGCGACTGTAACAAGCTTAATGGGTCTAGAATTTCGGACTGCTTGAAAGCTCCTGCTGTATGTAATGTCTTCTTTTGGTTCCTTGAAGTCGGTTGTGCGCTATGCTTATTAGCGACAATTATTGAATCGATTATCTACTTGTCTATATAGTTATGAATGTATAGAATATATTTGGAGAGAAATTCGAAGTATTTCTAAGCATTTTGTATTTGAGAAAACCAAAGAACAAGTGAACTTGAACATCTGATTCAGGTAATGTCAGAGGTTACCTGATGGAAAGTCTTTGTAGGAAAATCAAAATTGCATGTTGTCCACGCACTTTTCCTAAAATTCATCTGAAAAACTAGAACATGGACAAAAATGATTTAGGCAACGAGAAGACATAGACGAATTTAACATGGAAGCATTGTCAATAGTGCAAAGCGATCTCATGATATATAATAGTAAATAGTGGTCCACAACTGTAGAAAAGCAAAAAGGTCAAGATAGTTTATTCAAAATACTTACTGGAGTTAGTTATAGAGCTGAAAGTATGGCCCAACAAGGAACGGCAAACTGAACTTACGCGACAGTTTGTTTCAAATCTTCTAAAGCGCATAAGAATTGAGCCATTATAGAGGATATGAATGAAATCAAAAAACCTTCCGATGGCAGATCTTGAATTTCTCACAAGTGTAAAATATATATATATATATGGTTATATAAAATATATATAACCTCGATGTTAGCTCACCTCACCTACCAACAGACGCATCTAAAATTTTGACAAATTTCTGTTCCGATGAAATTTCGTGGTAAAATTTTAATTGATGTTTATATTATTTTGAATATTTTATTAAATTTTGAATTAAAATATGAACGGAGATGGTTAGATGGATCTCTTCTCGTCAAAATTTTGATGGTATTGTCTCGTTTACCTCATTTACAGACGGAACTGTGCGGGTGAATTTGGTTATATATTTTGATTATTTCGACAGAACTCTTGAAGTTTTGGTTGGGCGAAAACTTGACTACAAGATAATTATGCATCACTGAGATAAGTCATATTTAATACATCACTCAACCATTTGGCTCCACTAACTCAAGGAGTTCATTAATCATATTCGAATTTGTGAGTTTTAAGAAGAATAAAAGTTTTAAAAAACTTATTCGAGTAAGTCCCTTAAATTAGCATGCATAGAGGATACTCCCGGTGGAAAACTTGTTCGGAAAAGCCTTTTCCCCTTGTAAAAGTTACCTTCCACGCTATTAAATTTGGTCTGTAAAGTTAGAACGCTCTAAACGGGAAATGGAGGCAAAGTTGGT
Source organism: Asterella californica (assembly GCA_036924285.1). Classification (NCBI taxonomy): domain Eukaryota; kingdom Viridiplantae; phylum Streptophyta; class Marchantiopsida; order Marchantiales; family Aytoniaceae; genus Asterella; species Asterella californica. The sequence goes on along the minus strand of JAYKYS010000002.1, from coordinate 17,022,732 downwards.
ACATTTTTGCAATGTATGGGATTCCTTCACAATGATCCTATGCTTATATATGCATGCGTACGACATGCTGGACCGGAAGCTTTGGAAGGCAATGTTAATAGTTCGCGTTTCCCGGGAAAACAATTCAAACAGGTTACCGCTTGCCAGCATAAACCGGTTGCGTCTCGATTACGTATACCATTCACCGGTACCACTGTCTACTAGGTTCTGGGAACTCTTTTATGGGTGTCATGCGCATACACATCGCTACACAACATACATCGCTGTCAGAGGTACACCACACATACACATAACACATGGACGATGTCATACACATACACAAGTGTACCACCCTGAAGAGGTATCTTCATACAGAGGTATACAAGTACAGCGATACTTGTATGTGAAGAGAGATGAGATTGCGAGACGCATCTCATTGCGACATGTGGCACGTTTGGTGCAGAGATATCCTGAGTTGTTGCCCATATCAGCTGTTAGAGGATACCAGCAAGCATTACCGTCGGATATTTCGCTGCTGGGGGCGCAGGATCTCACGTTTGTGGGCACCATTCACTTGGTGATAGCCGGATGGCCATGTCAAGGTCACACGCGTGCAGGGAGAGGTCAGGGTTTACATGACCCGCGATCTAGGATGTTCTGGGAGATGTTACGGATCTTACGACATCTCCAGATGCATCAGGTGGATTCTCCAGCGTACATCTTGGAGAACGTTCCTTTGTTGGGTGATGCTCGTACACATATGATGGCGAGTGTGCACCAAGTGCGGTCTTGGGTTGGACCAGCAGTGTTGTTGGATGCAGCGAGAGTGGGATCTCGTGCACATCGTCCACGGTTGTGGTGGACGAACTTGTTACCGAGAGAGGTGCTTAAGCGCGCACACGATGGAGTGAGACGACCAGCGCACCTCACGGTTGATAGCATCTTGGATGCAGGACGACGATCTCAAGTAGTGAGAGTCGTCGATAAGTCACCCATGGCAGTGGTGAACCTAGTGGGACGACCCATGGTAGCGTTACCCACATTGGTAAGCTTTCCAACGTCACATGCTTACAGAGATGGAGGACCTGGGCTTGTGTGGGATGCTCAATTACGGCAGTTGGTGGAGCCCAATGCCGATGAGAGAGAGCGAGCGATGGGTTTCGCTACGGGTACGACGGCAGTAGCTTCGGTGTCGGAGGCTTCACGTCGTCAAGTATTGGGTCAAGCAATGGACTTGAATTGCTTGACATGGATTGTTAGCCTTGGATTGGCTGAGCAGCGTCGGATGCGATCGACGGGTGTTATTGCTCGAGCACTCTTGAGCTCTTTGCCTACCGGGTCGGTGGAGGCAAAGGCTGGGGGCGAGGCACGTGGAGTTCGTCATCCTTGGACATCATGGGATGTCATAGGAGAGAGTGTGGAGTTTGCAGCTAGAACTGCAGAAGTTTTACACACAGTAGCGGTGGAGGTTGTTGGTGGTGAGCAGAAGGAAACTGCTCCAGAGGCTGCAAGATAGCAGTCAACGACTTCGTCTTCTACCTCTAGCATGGTGACAGAGGATACTTGGGAGCCAGAGATTGGATCCAAGCTTATAGGAGAGGAGAGACGAAGAGTCCAAAGATTCCTGAAGAGCTACAGGAATTGTTTTGCCTTCAGTATGAAGGATTTGGGTACCTTGAAAGGACCTGGTATACGGATCGACTTGGCTAATGACACGCCAATCTTTCGACGTCCTTACAGGTACAGTGACATGGAGAGAGCCTTGATCCAGAGTCGGACTCAAGACTTGTTGGAGGCTGGGTTGGTGGAGATGTCGCATGGAGAGTATGCATCTGCCACAGTTATGCCAGCCAAGAAGGATATGTATGGCAACTACACGGATAGGCGGATGTGTGGAGACTACCGTCCTATCAATCGGCAGACGAAGTCCGATAAGTATGCCATGCCGACACCTGAGGAGATCTTTGATGCAGTGGGGCATGTGAAGGTCTTCAGTACTTTGGATCTTCGAGCAGGGTATCATCAGTTGCCAGTGAGAGAAGAAGATAAGTCCAAGACAGCATTCTGGGGAATTGACTCTCACGGCAAAGATTGTTTGTATCAGTGGCGGTTCTTACCATTTGGGTTGAAGAACGCCCCTGCTGAGTTCCAGAGGGTGATGGACAAAATCCTAGCAGGATTGGATTTTGTCAGATGTTATATTGACGACATCTTAGTCTATAGTGCTACAGTGGAGGAGCACGAGAGACACTTACGAGATGTGTTTGAGCGGTTGAGAGCTCATGGGTTGAAGTTACACCCTGGGAAGTGTAAGTTCTTCCAGGAGTTGGTAGAGTATCTGGGCCACACCATCTATCCAGGTGGATTGGGTGTTCAACAGACGAAGGTTGAGGCTATTGCACGTATCTCGCGCCCCACAGATGTGAGTCGAGTTCGGGCATTTGTTGGTTTGGCGAACTTCTATCGTCGGTACGTGAAGGGATTTAGTGCAATTGCGAAGCCGTTGACCAAGCTGATGAAGGTGGACCAGGAGTGGCAGTGGGGAGATGAGCAGGAGCGAGCTTTTGTAGAGCTCAAGGATAGGTTGACATCTGCTCCCATCTTGAGGAGACCCGTTAGAGGGCGTCCTTTCCAACTGCACACCGATTGGAGTATGTTGGGACTTGGAGCAGTGCTGACTCAGCATGATGATGAGAAAAAGAAGTTCGTGGTGGCGTATGCCAGTCGCTCCAACAATTCAGCGGAGGCGAGGTATAGTTCGTATGAGGGAGAGTGTTTGGCGGCAGTGTGGGCTGTTGCACACTTTCGATGTTATCTGTTTGGGAACCCCTTTACTCTCATCACTGATCACCAGCCGCTCAAGTGGTTGATGGAGTCCGACAAGCTTACAGGGAAGCTTGCACGATGGGCTCTGATCTTACAGGAGTATGACTTCCAGGTAATACATAGACCTGGAGTCGCAAACCTAGATGCCGATGGGTTGAGTCGCAACCCATGCACGAGTCAGCAGGACCAGACTGGGGCTCGCTGGCATGACGAGGTTGATGAGGAGATAGTGCCAGGGTGGCATGCATCTGCCTTTCTTTGTGTGTTGGCCATGAACTCTAGTATGGAGGGCCAAGTCGTATCTTTCTCTGGTCAGAGAGTAGATGACGAGTCTCCAGATCCTGAAGGTGGAGATGGTGTTTCAGACCAGCGAGATATCCATGATGATGTGACCGTGATGGAGTATCTACGTACTGGTGTGGTAGTAGGCACAGTAAGTGCCAAGGAGCGAGATCGTGTCCTTCAACGAGCGAAGAGATTTCGACGAGAAGGACGACATGTACTTCGAGTGTGGGGTGATGGGAGGGTACGGATAGTGCCACATCCATCCCAGAGGGCACAGTTAGTACGACATGCCCATGAGGAGTTGGGACATTTTGGAGTGAAGCGTACGCATAGCTTACTCCAAGGACAGTATTGGTGGCGTGGTATGCACATCGATGTGCAACAGTTTGTCGCACGATGTGTGGTTTGTGATCGAGTACGAGCATCGTTTAATGCTCCTACTCCACAGTTACACCCCTTATCGATTATGGGGTTGGGTTACCGTTGGAGTTTGGATTTTGCGGGACCCTTACCGTTGACCGTACGTCACCACCGGTATGTGTTGGTGATGGTGGAGCACTTCTCCAAGTGGATTGAGTTGGTGGCATTACCGGACAAGGCAAGTGAAGGGACGGCGTATGCGTTCTTAGATCGAGTGCTGAGTCGTTTTGGAGCACCAGCTGAAGTGCTGACCGACCAAGGTACAGAGTTCCTTGGTGAGTTTCAGGCCTTGTGTGATCAGGCGCTGATTGATCATCGGACTACATCTCGAGATCATCCTGAGGCTGATGGTTTGGCGGAGAGGGTAGTTCAGACGGTGAAGAGAGGATTGCGCAAGTATGGCTTGCAGAAGGGCCACTTGGGAGACTGGGATGTGCAGCTACCGTGGTTGGCTATGGGCTACCGTTTCAGCCGGCAAGCGTCTTTGGCTTCCTTCTCACCGTATTTTCTATTGTATGGCCGAGATCCAGATCTACCTTCGGCCATTCGTCGTGATTCTGCTGAGGTGCTGAACCTTGATGACCCGGATATGTGGGTGAGAGCATGTTCTCAACGAGCAGAGACATTTCGGAGAGTTATGCCTATGGCTTTTGAGAACCTAGCGATTGCTCAGCATAGAGACACGTTGCGATATGCGACTATCCGAGGAGGAGGTTATCGGCCATCGATTCGCAGGTTTCATCCTGACGATTATATCTATCTACAGCAGACTGCACCGACGACGTTGGATGTGACCGCAGGGCGCACTATTTTACGAGTGCGAGAGGTGTTACCTTCTGGAGTACTCATGTTAGAGGGCCGTGATGGTGTTGTGTGGAAGGACCATGTGCGTAATTGCGCGCCATGTCATCTTCCCAACATTGATGGTACCGTTGACCCAAGCTTAGCAGTTGTACGCGCGGGCTTGAGGTGTATGTTGTGTGGGTCTGCTGGTGGAGCAGCCCGTATGTTGGTGTGTGATGGTTGTTCGAGAGGTTGGCATATGTCATGTTTGACTCCACCTCTCAGTGTCGTTCCTACTGGACGGTGGGTTTGTCCTCGATGTATATAGCGGAGATAGTCGATTAGATCTTTGCGTGATATGGATTGCAGACAGGCGACTAACGATGGGGCGATGTAGCACCCGGCCTCCTGATCCTTGCACCCATGAAGGTGTGTATCACGTAGTTGAGATATGGAGCTATCTGGAGTTAGAGGGACCTAACCGCCAGTTAGGGGGGCGATTGTGGTACACTTGTGTATGTGTATGACATCGTCCATGTGTTATGTGTATGTGTGGTGTACCTCTGACAGCGATGTATGTTGTGTAGCGATGTGTATGCGCACGACAGCTGTCACGTCAGTTTGGGCACCTCGACTAGGTTGACCGAGTGCGAAGTGGCGCATCCCGGTAAGGCCGTTAGTGCCGTTAGGGCGAGTTGGGGAGAGAGCCCACTAGGGGTAAACTTCGCAGGTAGGGCTTGGAGGCCTTAGTTCTTTGAGTTGAGCCTTCAAGCTTCAGGCTATGGTGGATAGTCTAGTTGAGTGTAACCCGGATTCTCTTCGTGTTTAGAGTGGGTTTGGCTTGACCGTTTGTGAGTGATCTTTGTTGTAGTGTTGGAGATAGTAATCTCTTCATACAGAGGCTTACAGAGGTATACCTCTCTCAGGTGCTGGACCTCTACCTCCAGCTCGACCACCACGGCCTCCCTGAGCTCCTCCGCCTCGTCCACGATCAGCCTTCCCTTGCCGCAACTCGGGATGGAGATCAAAACAACGGTCACTACTGTGACCAGGTCGTCCGCAATGCTCACATTGCCTAGGTACTGCTTGAGACGTCCCTGATGTCCCTGACGTCTCAACACCTCTCCTCTGTGGACAGTCCCTCTGCTGATGAGGACCATCACACGTCCAGCAAGGACCCGCTTGCTGCTGACTAGAGAAGGACGGCATGGGCTTCTGCCCACCAGATCCTCCAACACCTCCCTGAGATCGGGACTGCTCCGCACGATCCTTACCACCACCACCACCACCACGCTGTTGCGTAGCCTGTGATCCCCGAGAAGAGGTGGTCGCTCCATGTGGTGTCTCCTTGCTGAAACCAGCAACCACCACCCTCTCCTCCACCATGTTGAGCTCAATCCGCTCAACCAGACTAAAGACAACCGCCAACGTCGGAGCGGTGTCTCTAAGGAGAGTAGCATCTCTAACTCTCCTGCGCAGCTCCCGGTCTAGTATCCCATACCAGAACTGGACTGCCTGTGCTTCCGTCACCCCTTGGGTAACGCTGATCAACCGCCTCATGCGAGTAAACGCCTCGCGTAGGCTCTCTCCAGTCTTCCGCTGGAACTCCTGCAGACTCCTCAACTTGTCGGTCCGCACACCCTGATAGTTCTTCCTCAAACATTAGAAGAACTGAACCACAGGGTTAAACCCTGGTGGTATCCCACTCACACTACCACCTGCTCCACTACCTGTGGATGCACCGCTGGTAGTAGGTACTCCGCCACCTGCGGCTGTACCACTGCTACTGGCACCCGAACTCGCAGGTGCTACGCCTCCCGAAACTACGCCAGTAGTGATAGAAACGTAGTTGGGAGACCAATGTTGTCTCCACAACTCGATCTCAACACTGTAATCTCGCCTGAACTCATGATAATCGTCCATCGGCGGTCCCTCCAAGTGCTGGAACAAACCCTTCCACGCCATGAAGGGTGTAAACAGCTGTGGGTTCCGCATCTGCTGCAGATCGCACCAACTGTCGAACTCCTGGATGAAGTCATCCAGCTCAATGGTACCAACTGTACCCGAGTAACGTCGAGGCCCTTTCGTGGCCCCATAGATCTCGTCCATGTCCCACAACAACGGTGTGGTGACACTAGACTCACCACCAGAAAACGCGCTGTCTGCGTCTGACTCGTCCTCTGGAACAACCGACGGCAATGGTGTAGGTAGTCGGTACCTCACTCCACTCCGTGTATACCCACTGTCCGCGAAGTCCCCACCAGAACCTCCCGAGAACTCCGTGATGAGAGAATCCCGTTAACACACTCCCCAACCGGAATGTCGCAATCCCCGTCACCACCGTAACCACCACTTGCCTAACCCCGCTCCTACTGAGCTCACCTATCCCCTACTAGGACGGTCAAGGTAAGGGCAACCTGTACCTGCCATCACCACAGGCAGCCTCTCACGGTCTGTTGGTCGTCACTCCAACCGCACCGTGAGAGAGACAAAGGTAGTCTGACTGGTCCGCAACTCCAGCCTCACTACCGACAGCACACTGGAGTGAACTCACTCCGGAAATCAAGCGCCAACACAAGCAAACGCGGCGCACAAACAGGAAGCAGAATATGGAGGGGTTCCAACCACAAGAAGTCCAAACGATAACCCTCCACACTCAAACATTCACATAAAGAGAAATCCAGCCCCACCCGGACTGACGTCTCCTCGTCGGTGACCACATGCACAATATATGGTCACCAACTATCGTAACTGACACTGGAGGTCACTAACTAGATGTCCACACCTCTAGTAGCTCCAAAAACATCCACGTGGTAGCTCTACTAGCTCACCCAAGACAACTGCCACCAATTGCCTACATACGCGTCTCTACGGTATAGACAAACACTACCACAACTATAGCTTGCCCCTAATACTATGGGGTTGCCCTACCACTCCTCTAGGAACGTGCGAGAAGGTCTCCTACTACCTTAAACAAGTCCATAAGTACTTGCACGCATCCCTGTAGGACACCAAGAGCTATTGGTCTAGTGGTAAAGCCAAAGCTAAGACTAAAAAGTCAGGAGTCCAGGTCCAGAAATAGTGTTGGGATGGGTGACCAGCTGGTTTTACCCTTCCCACACACCTGAAGCTTGGATACCTCTCTCACGCACGCCAGCAAGCTGGCTTGCGGCGGGCGCGGGCTCAGGCTCAGGCTCAGGCTCAGGCTCCGCTCCGCCTCCGCACTCTCGCACTCCGCTCTCACGCCTCCGCACTCACGCACCTCTGCTCCTCGAAGCCTCTAAACGCCTCCTAACAGACACTCCCGCTCACTCTCCGCTCCGCTCCGCTTGAAGTAGAGAAGAACAGGTACAACACACACCAAGGGACTCGGCTCCAACTCGAATTGCAGAAGATTGCACCAAAAGAAGCTCCAAAACAGCGAAAACAGCTTGCGGGTGCACACGGGTGACCAAAATCTGACGTAAAACAGCAAGAACCTCCAAATCCAACCCGAAAACCACCACAACAGATTCGCGAATGCACAAGACACACTTCGCGAATGCACACACACACAACAAAACTCCTAAACTCGAGTTTCCACAACAAATTGCACCAAAATCTGACGTAACTAGCCTTTTGGTACTTTCGGGTCACACGGCAGCGAACTTCGACATGCCATAACTTCTTCAATCCTCGACCAAACTCCACGAAACTTAGTGCGCTAGAACCGTCTCCCCAATGCGCTTCCAAAGAGCCCACTCCGGCCTGACATTGCCAAGTATTTCAGCTGCTACGCCCAAACGCGCAATCCGGCTCCAACAACACACTTCAAGAACATTTCGCAAAATTTCTGCAGCGCTTCCGCATGACAGAAATCTCCACTCGACCCCAACAACAGCAATGTAGCCCGGCGCCCACACACCTCGATCACAGCTCCAAACAATCAACCACGAACAACAACGCCCGAAGATACCAGCGGACGATTTCCGATTTCAGATCTGCGAGCTCTTACTGAACTCCGCCTCGACCTGCACTGAGTTCTTTGAGTAATCTGTATGAAGAGATTACTATCTCCAACACTACAACAAAGATCACTCACAAACGGTCAAGCCAAACCCACTCTAAACACGAAGAGAATCCGGGTTACACTCAACTAGACTATCCACCATAGCCTGGAGCTTGAAGGCTCAACTCAAAGAACTAAGGCCTCCAAGCCCTACCTGCGAAGTTTACCCCTAGTGGGCTCTCTCCCCAACTCGCCCTAACGGCACTAACGGCCTTACCGGGATGCGCCACTTCGCACTCGGTCAACCTAGTCGAGGTGCCCAAACTGACGTGACATGGGTTTAGGGTTTCCGTGAGTCCATATACCACAGTTGACAAGACACGATTCCAGGAGAGTTGAAAACTGATATGCCATAGTTTGGTTCAGTTTAACTTTATGCTATTGTCTAAACTCGGTTTTGGTTGGAAATATGGATATATTGCATTTTACGTTTGGTTAAGAAACTGATATTCCATAGTTATGGTTCTATTTACGGTTGAAAATTTGACAAACTACATGTACTTAGTCTAGTAGTTCGATAATAAAATAAAAACATTAGAAAGATGATCGTTAAACCGCCACTAGATAGTACACTAACATTATAAAAGACGGACTTGGTTCATGTGACATAAACATCTGAAGTTCTACAAAATCTGAAAAACCGCTCCCTTCAGTGGTTTATGTATGATATAAACCATTGATAAGAATGGTTTATTAAAATAAACACACCATGTCGAGGCTATACCGAGGTATTGTGGCTTTATCCTCGAATGGTGGCTTAGTTTCTGTTCTCTTTCAGTACTAAATCATAACTATCAAAGGTTTATGTAACTTAAACCGTATTTTTCTAATGGTATTTGAGGTATTGCTTCTGCAGTAACTTCTAGTGATTAGTTGCGCAAATATTTTAAATCCAACTTCCACTTCTGACCTAAACTAAAGTAGAGCGTTTTATTGTCTAGTGACTTGTTTTTGGACTCGGAGTGGCTTATACACAACCTGTTTACGAGTCAGCTTACGGTCATGTATTGCTTCAATCTGGTACTTCGTTTATCTGTGAGGCTAAGAGAGAGAGAATCTTGTGAGATGCCCATTGTTTGAGACAATGGACATCTCACAATATATAAGTCATGCCGCTTAACCTCGAGTTGGTATAGGGCTCGAGATTCCGCATAGTGATCTTGTTTTACTTTGGCTTGAACGGCAGTCCAAGCATTGGTGTACTGCAAAATAGTAGGACCATTGGTTGAAGAGAAAACCGAGGTCCAAACTCCTATAAGTTGAGTGCGAACTGAGAGGTAGGATAAGAGACGAGCATCGTTTAAAAAATTCTGAAGATGTATTACGGACAGATTCGAGCAAGGGAGAATTGATGCCCACTGAAACTGGAATTTCTGATAAAAGCTGTCCCAAGTACAGCCTCCTCTTATAGACGTGCATCTTGCAGATAAAGTAGACCTTAAAGCGATAGACGTCCATAGCCTATTGCACTTGCAGAAGATTAGAGCCTCCATAAGAATCGTCTAAATGCTCGACGGAGTTTCAATCATCCAAAATAAACCAAGGACGGTTTGGGAGAGTAATCCGGAGATACTATCAGAATTACCGCCGTTGAGCCAAGGAATTTGACGCATAGATATTGATGATAGAGAGAACCGATCCTTGCATAGAAAACACACACCACACTAGACTGAACGGAACAAAAGAATCCAAAACTTGACAATCTTTATGTACAAGAAGAGAAAGTTCATCCTTCCATCCTTCTACATCTGTAGTAATATCCAATATCATCAGAGATAGTGTGTATGATGAACTCCAACTTGGATCTCGGTAGATGAGTCTCCTGCAGGGCTAAAGTATGTGGTCGGTGTGTCGTGAATAAACCACGTACATATGAGGAGCGCCAAGTCCATCGATGTTGTATGAACTGAGTATGACTGCTAAAGAGAGAGACGGTGTCGTGCTACGGGATGTCTCATCTAGTGAAACAGATCTCCAGAAGATACATGAGTGACATTTCCACAAGAAGCTACACCCGAGCTTACCAAGCTGGGCAAGAGTTAAGCTAGGGCTGAGCTAGACAAGCTGCCCCTTAGCTTGAGTTAAATTATCACTTTGAATAAGAGTGAAAGTACTAGAATGCGGAGCTCGTAAAAGAGAGTGACATCGTGCTTTCAATTGAGAAAAGTAGCATTCTATGCAACAATGAGTGTAGTTTTTAAGTTATGAAAAATGTGAAAAAGAGAAATCTGTAGACTCTTCATTCATTAAAAATGGAGCTATACAGAAAAGTTGACGTAAAAAAAATTAGTAAAAAATTGTAGAAATAACTTCTTTAGATTTATGTATGAGTTTTAATTCTCTGCTTATCCTCAGGTAGAGACGTCCACTTAGGAAGAAGAGGTCTCAAGATCAAATACTCTTGATTTATGTTCTCTATTCCGATATGTTGGTCTCTCGGATGGGAATCTATGTTGGATATGTATCTACGTCTTGCATATCTAGGGATAAGGGACCGATATCTCTTTTAATCGTGAGCTTCTTGACCTAAGCCTCCACATGTCACTTCGATTATAAGTCAAGAGTGACTTGGGTGTGACTATGGGAGGGCTATAAGCCATGTGGGGTGGCTTCATAGTTGTAACTTTGATCTACATTGGATGGAGTTGTATTATAACATAAGTGGCATCAAGAATCAGAAACTTTTTAATAAGCAAGGGTCTAGCTTAGCAAGGGATCTGCTTGGTTGATACACAAGTATGCTTATAAAGGCTCTAGCTTAGCTGGGGTGTTAAGGAAGAAAAGTGCCGCATCGCAAGATGAAGAATATTGTACTCTTTATCACCAAGGAGAGCCACCGACGCGTATGGGAGGAAGATAAAGATTGAGAAGATCAGATTTTGAGGATTTTCAAGTGTGAGAAGTTCGCGGGAAGAGCAATAAAGTATTGGGAGTTCGAATTCCATCTATTGTTACTCAATCTTATTGAGTAAAGATCGATTGTTAAACAGAAATTGATACATGTGGAAGACTTCTGCTGTTGTAGGCAAGTTGGTTGGCTCTTGTCTTCTCATTCAATCTCTATCCTCGCAATTAATCACAGATAGAAGGCTCGTCCTTCTTGAGAAAGACTCTCTCCGACAGCGGAGAGTGTGGAGGATAGTCTGTTGGGGAGGTGGAGAGACCTCGCGCTTGAGAGTGTGGGAGAGATAGAGTTTACAGAGAGTCAGGATCAAAAATGCTTGCGAATGACAGTAAAGTGTCGTCTGTCCATGACCTCCTTGCTATAATAATGACCTTCATACACGCCAACACTGCTGGTAAAGTGACAGTAGTGTTGATCATAGAGACAATGACGGATATCAGGTGGAGTGGAGTGGATTTTCTCCCAACCAAGTATTCTGTAAGTGCAATATACCTACCAAAGTTGTGGCATCGAGTACTTCTCCATGAGATGGTGGTGAGCTCATCGATTGTGTTGTGAAGATAGTAAGGTTTAAGATTTACGGTTTAGGGTTGCAAGATGACACATAATTATGTTCCACCGTTGCAACCCTAAATGCAGTAACACCTTCATGACGTGATGGATAACAAACTCATCAAAGAATTGAAGCGAAAGTATCCAAACCAACTATAAACTATGAGCAAATGCATAACAAAAACACAAATAGTTCTAATATAGAGGACATAAAATTACATAGATACTCGAGCCAAGGAGAGTCAAGTCTACTTCATGGTATCGTATTGTATTGAGCGTGAAGGTTGTCTAAGAAAACGTGAGATTCCTAGTTGTGGAGATATGATGTCTTGAACAAAAGCGAGAGAGAAAAATAATCACGAGAACAAGCTTCGCAAGATGTTCCGACCCTCACCTTATATATACATCTACTATGTACACAATAATGAGATGAGTAGACTTGAGTCATACTAGAGTCTCTAGTATGACTCAAGTCTTTAAATCCAATTTTGGGATAAGAACTGACAAAGAGTAACTCAAGCAACTGAAACACCCCTTTGCTAATAGTTAGCTTTACAATAGCATCTTGCTACCCAACCCAATGTACAACAGCCCCATCCATAATAGCACCATTGCATCATCTCCTGCTCAGTTTCGTCCACAATACTAGTAAAAATGCTAAGATCATCTCGATCCAAATATGACCAATGCGTAAATCATGCAACTAGCACCGTAGAACGCCCAACTCGTAACAAAAAAGCAAGAAATCACCAATCTGAGGACTTCCTCTTTCCTCCAACCGATCTTCCGATATGAATATGGTCTATCTTTCTCCCGTACGTAGATCCGACTACCTTGAATCCAACAAGATCCCAAACAAATCTTTTGGAGTTCTTCTCGATGTAATGAGAAAAACCCCTTGTTAAAATTTGTGAAATAAAGTTCACCTCGAAGACTTATGGCTGTATACCAATCTACCAGTGAATTCACAGAGAACCTTCAGGAACTCTAAGTTATTTGCCTAGTTATAAAAGGCGACTTCTAGTTCAGTCCAGAACACAACATCACTTGCCAAAGCTAATTATAAATTAATTATCCTCACATAAATAAAAATTACAACAGTTACTTAATTACACCTAAATTTTCTGGAGCTTCGTCCGAATGCCCTAAAAACGGCATCTGAGTAAAGTTGAACATATGAAGGGAAATGATATTTTGATGAGATGACATCTCCCAGAATCTTCCGGACCGGGACATTGTCGACCTAAACGTAAAGAGCAGCAAATGAAGCGGACATAACTCCGATGACCATATTCGACAGGAACGGTAGGGATTTGAACTCTGCTGATGCCGAAGGCGTCGACGGCGGTGGTGACCTTGTGGTGGGAATCGGTGGGCCAACTCTGATGGTCATCTTCATACCGTTCTGACAGTGCTCGGCAAGTGTGCAAATATAGGCATGTGTTCCAGTGGAGGTGATGGCAAGAGTTGCTCCACCGCTTGTGGTGTTAAGAACGATCGGGCTGGAACTGTCACAGGCAGCTAATTGAGCTGAAGTAACTTCAGCAGCATCGTGAGACGAAGCATTGTAGGTAAAGTCTGCAGCGTAGGAGCGATTCAAGCAACAAGACGCAACTCAGTGAAGATCCCAGCGCAAGGTATAGGCTAACTCAAACAGCTCTCATGATCAGACTTGCTTTCTTCAACTTGACTGTACCGCATGTTCAAATCATTGAGTTTGAATGTGTGAGGAAATCTAAATATTGAATCGGTCATTACGGTAACCCCTTCTATGTAATCATGAAGATTGTGCACCCGGAGGTCTAGACGTAGAGGATTGCAGTTGTGGTTACATGATTTCTTGCCATTTCTTAGGAGAGGACAAGAATAGGAATAGCAAACTGTGATGAGCCCGGAAAATGATAGGCTTAGTTACCTAAGACGTCTCCAACTTCGAATGTCTGCTCTTGTGCCCAGTTATTGTAAAAGCTTGGATTAGTGGCCTGGAAAGTCCAGCCTGTAGTTCCTCCCACAATGTGAGTTACCGCTTCTGCATCTTGATGCAATCCGATCGCAATGATGAAGACTGCCAAAACAGCGCATTGTCGCATTATGATAGCCATGTTGGATGCCTGTGCACTGCCTGCTCCCTGACTGGCTCAGAAGGTCCTCAAGAATATCTTCCAACTAACTCTTCTTTCGGGAGAGATCGACAGGCGGAGATTGGGAGCAAGAAAGTGAATTCCAGGGTAAGAGTTTCACTCTTTTTCACTCTTCTAGCTCTGGTAGAAATATTACAGGATCGGCTGACTCTCCAGAAAGAGGACCGGCAGTCAAGAGAACTGAAAACGAAATGAAGATTGCAAAAAGGAAAGATCTAGAAATGCATGCATGAAGAGCTTGACATTCTTTTTATGCTCAGCCCTTATGTAGCAATGGAGAAAGCTCAATGTTCAGGCAAAGGTCAGGTAGACAGCTAATACGTTGGCTGCAAGAATATTGTGAGAGGATTAGCAAGTGTTTCATTTACTAATGCATGGACTCATTCGTGGACGACTCATGCATATTCCTTTCAAGACGGGAAATTAATCAGGTCTTCGAACACGATCGTGTCTCTAGCGGTCCCTCGGTGGATGTTCCTGATACATGAGTAAACAGCAGTTATTGTTGATGAGGGCCGGCCGAGCCATAACGACATGTATAATAGTATATTGTGAGATTGAAGGAACCTGGAATTCTGCTGTCCCATGATTGGAGAGCTACAGTTTGCCCTCGATCAGCTGGACTTAGTAACTTCCTCTGAATTTAGAAGGTTTTGATGACTATTTGATCCTGTAGTCACATACGGATGGATGAATGGACAAGAACGCGTACGGAATCATGGCGCCAATGTCAATGTGTTGAAGGTTTCAATTATCAATCAGATACGCACTCACAAAAATCTCACGACGGTAAGAATGAGGAAAATACGGAGTGTCAATGCTCGAACCTTTTGGAAATATTCGTATGCCGCGCGCAAGTGTTACGGCTGCGACCAAGAGTTCGAAATCTCACGACGGTAAGAATGAGGAAAACAGGGAGTGTGAATGCTCGAACCTTTTGGAAATATTCGTGTGCCGCGCGCAAGTGTTACGGCTGCGACCAAGAGTTCGGTTTCGTTTTCTACGGCTACCTCCGGAGGCAGCCGCAGGAACCGCCCTATTGGAATAGAACCTGGCTACTGATCATGAAACTTGCCCCCCGCAGTACCGGTGGATGTGTTCCAACCATGTGATAGGTTTACTAGATTGATGAAATTAAGTCATGGACCCCGAAGAATTGTTCGGCAACCACAAGAAGTGCACTACAACCGTGACATAATCAGACGTCCACGGTTTTCGAATTCCTGTCATATATATTATTAATTTCCTTCCTGCTCTCGAGATTCTTCCTGTCATGCCGTGTACATACTGCTGACTCTCCATACTAGCCGTCGCTCTAGACCTGAGCTAGTACTTGTGCTAAGGTTAACAATTACAACTTAAAGAAGAAAGGAAAGGAGAATAAGAACCAAAACTTTTATTATTATTATTATGACCGAGTGACAGCAAAGTAACACTGGAATTTCAGCTGTACATCCGGCTCGGATTCCTTGTTGTAATCTTCGAAGTAGCTGGCGGCACCCCCTTCGGGCTCGCGCGAAAGTGAAGATCACACTTCTTATCCGAGTCTGTTCAGGTGAAAGGTGTTTTCTGGATTCACGTATACAATGATAGACGCTGTGCCACGATGTTCGCACGTACTAAGCTCGATTCAGTAGAATCAGAGCCATTTGGCCACGGAGCTAGTAGCATAACACGCAATGAATAGCCAACGGATGGAAATATAAGTAGAACAAGGAAAAAAAGAGACCGAATGGCCAAGCAACCAACGCCTCTAAAAGAGAAAGAACATCTGGGTTAGGTCTCCGTATCAATAGTTCTAAAGTTGCTTATCGCTCTTAAATTATGATATACCCATAAATCAAAATTTGCATATAAAGTGTATGGATAGTAGCATCCTCTAATGCAATTATTCTTTTCAATTATTCTTTTGTATATCGCATTTGTTAAAGCTTTCTATAATAAAGCAATGAAAACTCGTTGTCTAAAAAAAATAGTGCAAAAAAGAATGAAAAATGGTACTCCTTTGCACCTCTCATGATAGACTCTAACACAATCTCAAATAAAAATGTCAAACTTCGAGGCTGCAGATCCACATATCTCCAAGGCTAGAGGGATGAAGCAATGTCCCTCCTACACATCTTTATACTTGGTCACCTTCGTTGCTGCCACAAGGCTTGTAGCCTATCCTAAGAGATGGATGATCACATGTGCTGTCATCAAATCTCGTGTCTGATCCTTGACAACCACATCTATCACTCAGATGTGATCTTCTCTCATCATGTACAAGTCAACTATTAATGACCCTTTCGTATTGAAAAGCATTTCAATGTTCTCTCACCACATCATATAACCGTTCTCTCGTGCTATAACATACACAACGTCTTGGATAGACATCATGAATAGCTATCCGTTCTCCCCCTTGAGGACAACAAGCAAGGTGCCGACTCGAGATGTAGAGCGAGACACCGCATTCATATGTGGACAGTGTTGAAGCAACAAGCTAGATCAAGCATAGGCGTAACCTGATCGCTTTAGATAAGATAGTCGGTGCGAGTCAAAATATTCTAATGCAATGTAGAGTTATGAGTCAGAAGCTTGTGTCCTTGTCCGAACAAGAGCGAAGTTGAGCTCTAGTATCCCGTGAGATGGAAGGATCAACTAAGAGCACATGAAGAACCTGCTGAAAGTGCTGTCTCGTCAAAGAAGACAGTAGTCTATGCGATCCATCGGTAGTTAAGATATCAAACCAAGGATGTGCCTCACGTGCCTCAAAGTCAAATATCTCTTATCTCATGGAGACACATATGTAATGGGTAAGAACCATCTTCCATCTTTATCACATAGCTCTCTAGAATAAGTCTATCTCGCACGAGAAAACGACAACATAGTCAATGTGTTGAGAGGGCCAACTACTCAAAAAGACTGCCAGAATAGTCTCATCCATGGATAATAAACCCATCTCGTCACATGAAATCGACAATGATGTTTGCTTACGTGCGAGAAGTCTTGACATATACTCAAAGGTCTCAGATCTTAAGATGTCGCCACGGACCTCATGATCTTTCTATCAAACTCTCTAAGGCGTGAGATGAAGATAGAAGATGAAAGTACTGTGCGGAGTAAGTAACCCGGATGACGTGCAATGAAAGAGGAAAGGATACCAAAGGCAATTTGAGGATCCTCAACGGATGTAACGAAGTTGATGATTGTAACCCCTCTATTGAAAAACGTGCTGGTAATAAAGAGAGGAGGAAGAATCATGAAACGATCACACAAAGAGAACGAGACTCGTTAGAGATCCACCGCCATCCATGAGCTCCCTAAAGATGAAAGCACAAGAAATGCTATTAAAAGTATTTTTCACATCCACCTATAAGATAACCCTATCAAGATGGATGTCCAAGAGAGCCTTAATGCCGAAAGATATACACTCACAACCTCTAGGCGTCACAACTCCAAACTGATGTGGACAAAAATGATCCTCAAAAGTATCTCAAAACTGAAGAACAATGGTACAACTAATAAGTCATAAGAGAATCTTGTCAATGACTATTGGTCGAATCTCTCTATCATCCTTCATCATACCAAAAGTCTAGCTATCCTTAGTACTTGAGTTATAGAATGAGGAATATGTCCATGAGCTACTGCTGGCATTACTTGAAAAAGCTCCATGAAACCAGAAGAGGGGTCTTTTGTCGAAAACAATCTCGTAAGTGCTCGTAGACCATCCCACACAAACCTCCAGAAGAGAGTCGTGGAGCTGTACACAAGGCCTAGACAAACAAAGATCTATTGCGATAGTCTTGAGTCTTAGGTGGTGGCGGTTCACTCGATGGAGAAAAAATGTAACAAAATGACCGTCTCGTCAATAAGACATGTCATTGACAAAAGATGCAATGCTCTAGCAGCTCTACTATACCCTCCAACTTGATCTAACATCCTACAGCATCGTCACCTGTAGAGAAGACTCAGACGAGTTCACTCTAATCTCACGTATCACGTACTTATTTCTCTTGTAAGACCTCTCAATCACCAACACAAAATCTTTGAGACGAATCACTACCTCTCGATGTCTCACTCTACTGCCTCGAGTATAATAGAGACACCAATGAGATAGTGAGAGAAACAATAATCATACTTTCTCGTTATTGGTGTTGTGTGCGAACATGTCGAGAGATAGACAGAATGACTACCTCACCTTGTCATGTAACCGATGGAATAAGCATAGACAAGGAAAAATCGTCTCAAACAATCTTAGAGTAGTGTTAGTGTGGACTCTCAACCAGTCTCTTGGAACTCCAAGAAAAAGGGCTAATGGTGTCATAATGATCGCATATGTAGACCTCCGCTCTCAGTTAACCTGGGCAACCCATGTTGTCCACTCATAACTCTTGTGCATCTTTCTCATATGAGACTTTATCCTTTGCGAGGTAAATAATTGACTGCACATCGGACATATACTTAGTCTAGTAGTTCGATAATAAAATAAAAATAAAAATAAAAAATTATCGTTAAACCGCAACTAAGATAGTACACTAACATTATAAAAGAAAGAAGTTGTACAAAATCTGAAAAACCGCTACCTTTGGTGGTTTATATATGATATAAACCATTGATAATAATGGTTTATTAAAATAAACACACCATGTGGATGCTATATCGAGGTATTGTGGCTTTATCCTCAGATGATGACTAAGTTTCTATTCTCTTTCGGTACTAAACCATAAGTATCAAAAGTTTATTTAACTTAAATCGTATTTTTTTAATGATATTTGACTATTGCTTCTGCAGTAACGTCTAGTGATTAGTTGCGCAAATATTTCAAAATCCAATTCCACGTCTGATATAAACTAAAGTAGAGAGTTTTATTGTCTAGTGACTTGCTTTTGAACTGGGAGTGGCTTATACACAACCCGTTTACGCTTGACCAGAAGTCAGTTATGCCTTGGTAGGAACTAATGTATAAACCACCGCAAAAGTAAAGAGAAAGTGGTAAAGCGAAAAACCTGAGAATGCTTTCTGTATAGACTTGTCTTATCATGCATACTGGTACAATCAACGCGCATAACGTACCAGAGATTTACTTTATCAGACTCTCACACCGAATGTCAGACATGATCAGACCTCTGATCTGAAGTTGTAAGTCATACAAGTTATGTTATTTAATGTCCGATAACACCTCTGACCTGGAGTTGCTAGTCATACAAGTCATGTTATTTTGACATCAAAAGTTGAGACTTGTTAATCTTTTTGGGAAGAGCAGTGACGCGAAAAGAGACCCAGAAAATCTAATTGTTGATTGTTGGATCACTTGTTTCTCTGACTTGACTCAACTCCAGGTCAAGGGTCTGATCAAGTAAATTTTTGCAGAATTGAATCATAAGAGGGGTCCAATTAAGTCCGAAATTCTTTCTAGGGCTCTGCTCAAGTAAATTTCTGCAGAACGTACTGCAAAGAAAGTAGAAGGTATCGATAGAAATTCTCGCAGTGTCTTGCTGGGACAGAAACCTCAAGTTTCAAACTTAGCTGTAGCCTGTCCCCATATAAGAAAATTAAACTCATTAAAAGCTGATTTAATCTAAACATCAACTGTATCATTCAAGAATACCCAACACCAAATTTCCCTGCTAGAGTCCTGAAGATAAATTTCTTTTCTTGTACTAACATGATCATACATTGAAGTTTCTCTCTTTTAAACTCTTTGATTATAGTTATAGTGACTAGAGACGGCTGTACACCAACCTATCAGTGAATTCAGTGAATTCAGAGAGAACCTTAAGGAACTCTAAGTTCATGGCCTAATTATAAAAGGCGGCTTCTAGTTCAGTCCAGAACACAACGTCATATATACTTGACCATCACTTGCCAAAGCGAATTATAAACTAATTATCCTCACATAAATAAAAATTACAACAGTTACTTAATTACACCTAAATTTTCTGGAGCTTCGTCCGAATGCCCTAAAAACGGCATCTGAGTAAAGTTGAACATATGAAGGGAAATGATATTTTGATGAGATGACATCTCCCAGAATCTTCCGGACCGGGACATTGTCGACCTAAACGTAAAGAGCAGCAAATGCAGCGGACATAACTCCGATCACCATATTCGACAGGAACGGTAGGGATTTGAACTCTGCTGATGCCGAAGGCGTCGACGGCGGTGGTGACGTTGTGGTGGAAATCGGTGGGCCAACTCTGATGGTCATCTTCATACCGTTCTGACAGTGCTCGGCAAGTGTGCAAATATAGGCATGTGTTCCAGTGGAGGTGATGGCAAGAGTTGCTCCACCGCTTGTGGTGTTAAGAACGATCGGGCTGGAACTGTCACAGGCAGCTAATTGAGCTGAAGTAACTTCAGCAGCATCGTGAGACGCAGCATTGTAGGTAAAGTCTGCAGAGTAGGAGCGATTCAAGCAACAGATGCAACTCAGTGAAGATCCAGCATAAGGTATAGGCCAACTCCAAAAGCTCTCATGATCAGACTTGCTTTCTTCAACTTGACTGTACCGCATGTTCAAATCATTGAGTTTGAATGTGTGAGGAAATCTAAATAATGAATCGGTCATTGCGGTAACCCCTTCTATGTAATCACGAAGACTGTGCACCCGGAGGTCTAGACGTAGAGGATAGCAGTTGTGGTTACATGATTTCTTGCCATTTCTTAGGAGAGGACAAGAATAGGAATAGCAAACTGTGATGAGCCCTGAAAATGATAGGCTTAGTTACCTAAGACGTCTCCAACTGCGAATGTCTGCTCTTGTGCCCAGTTATCGTAAAAGCTTGGATTAGTGGCCTGGAAAGTCCAGCCTGTAGTTCCTCCCACAATGTGAGTTACCGCTTCTGCATCTTGATGCAATCCGATCGCAATGATGAAGACTGCCAAAACAGCGCATTGTCGCATTATGATAGCCATGTTGGATGCCTGTGCACTGCCTGCTCCCTGACTGGCTCAGAAGGTCCTCAAGAATATCTTCCAACTAACTCTTCTTTCGGGAGAGATCGACAGGCGGAGATTGGGAGCAAGAAAGTGAATTCCAGGGTAAGAGTTTCACTCTTTTTCACTCTTCTAGCTCTGGTAGAAATATTACAGGATCAGATCTGACTCTCCAGAAAGACGACCGGCAGTCAAGAGAACTGAAAACGAAATGAAGATTGCGAAAAGGAAAGATCTAGAAATGCATGCATGAAGAGCTTGACATTCTTTTTATGCTCAGCCCTTATGTAGCAATGGAGAAAGCTCAATGTTCAGGCAAAGGTCAGGTAGACAGCTCATACGTTGGCTGCAAGAATATTGTGAGAGGATTAGCAAGTGTTTCATTTATTAATGCATGGACTCATTCGTGGACGACACATGCATATTCCTTTCAAGACGGGAATTAATTAGGTCTTCGAACACGGTCGTGTCTCTAGCGGTCCCTCGGTGGACGTTCCTGATACATGAGTAAACAGCAAATATTGTTGATGAGGCCCGGCCGAGCCATAACGACATGTATAATAGTATATTGTGAGATTGAAGAAATCTGGAATTCTGCGGTCCCATGATTGGGGAGCTACGGTTTGTCCTCGATCAGCTGGACTTAGTAACTTCCTCTGAATTTAGAAGGTTTTGATGACTATTTGATCCTGTAGTCACATACGGATGGATGAATGGACAAGAACGCGTACGGAATCATGGCGCCAATGTCAATGTGTTGAAGGTTTCAATAATCAATCGGATACGCACTCACAAAAATCTCACGACTGTAAGAATGAGGACAATAGAACCTGGCTACTGATCAGGTAGCCAGGTTGCTTGCCCCCGGCAGTACCGGTGGATGTGTTCGAACCATGTGATAGGTTTACTAGATTGGTGAAAATTATGGATCCCGGAGAATTGTTCGGCAACCACAAGAAGTGCACTACAACCGTGACATAATCAGATGTCCACGGGTTTTCGAATTCCTGTCATATATATTATTAATTTCCTTCCTGCTCTCGAGATTCTTCCTGTCATGCCGTGTACATACTGCTGACTCTCCATACTAGCCGTCGCTCTAGACCTGAGCTAGTACTTGTGCTAAGGTTAACAATTACAACTTAAAGAAGAAAGGAAAGGAGAATAAGGACCAAAACTTTTATTATATATTTTATTTTATTATTATGACCGAGTGACAGCAAAATAACACTGAAATTTCAGCTGTATATCCGGATCGGATTCCTTGTTGTGATCTTCGAAGTAGCTGGCGGCACTCCCTTCGGACTCGCGCGAAAGTGAAGATCACGCTTCTTATCCGAGTCTGTTAAGGTGAAAGGTGTGTTCTGGATTCACGTATACAATGATAGACGCTGTGCCACGATGTTCGCACGTCTACGACGACATACTAAACTCCATTCAGTAGAATAGAGCCATCTGAACACGGAGCTAAGAGCATAACACGCGACGCAATGAATAGCAACGGATGGAAATACTCTATCAAGTAAGAACAGACAACAAAGCGAGGTTGCATCTGTTTAAGAGTAGCATTAGGATGACTACATTGAGGTTCTTGACTAGAATCTAGGGGTATGCAGGAGGGACATTGCTTCATCCCTAGCTTTCGAGATATATGGATCGGCAGTCTCGAAGTTCCACGTTTTTATTCAAGATTGTGCTAGAGTCTATCATGAGAAGTGCCAAGGGTATCTCTTTCTCTTTCTTTTTGCAGTACGTTCTTTAGACAATTAGTTTTTATTGTTCTACAAAGAGCTTTAGCATACACGATCCACAAGAAAATAATTGAAAAGAATAATTGTAGTAAGAGATGCTACTTTATTATGTATTTTTTATATGTTGTAATTTCGATTTATCGAGGTGTGATAGTTTAGGAGAGATAAGTGACTTTAGAACTACTGATAACGAGGTCTAACCCGGATGTTTTTCCTCCCTTCAGGACGTTGGTTGCTTGGTCCTTCGGTTCCCTCTTTCCCTTGTTCTATCTGTTCTTAAATAGATATGGTAAGTTATTATACATTTTTTGGATCACTAGGCTAAAAAAGTGTACCCGAAGATGATGCGAAGTCACAGTCTCAGCTAGCTTGCAGGGATACCATTTCGGACACTATATCAGAGCTTCTTATTCTTGGAGTATACAATGGTTGTCATTTCAAGAGCAGGTATAGTACATATCTCTTTCTTGGGTTATCTAGTTTCACATGAGTTCATGATCTTAAAAATAAATGATAACAGTATTTGCTTTCAGATCCGGACAGAATATTGTTTTGTCCATTATGCATCTACTGTTATGCGATGAGCTCAATCACGTTTCCTTTCAAGAGAATACGAGTGTGCTCGTTGAGTTTGCCCAATTCTAACAGTCGAGAGAATCTCGATCTCAGTATCTGGCATGGTCAAGGGTTTTTTACAAAAAAAACTGAAAGAATTTTTGTGTATTACGTCTAGCTTTTAATCACATACTTTATTTAGTTTAAGAATTAAGAATTATATATATTTGCATTGGTTTCACACCACAGATGATCTACATATGCGCACCACGATAACACTATTTTCCTTCCAACCAGCACTTGTTCAAGGTGTGGACCTTATATCTTCGTTTTATGTTAATGCTCTTCCATATGCTGCTTTTGATGAAAGAGTGCTGAACGTTACAAGCTTGACAGATTTATGCATGGATGTCTTTTATGCTGATTGTCGGAAAGACTGATACAAAGAAAACTGATTAATAGCCATATTGAGTTAAGTACTCCGAAACTTCAGTACTTAACTCGGTCAAAGGATCAAAGTGTTCACTCTGATCAGGGCCTGATCCTGATCTAGGGTCCGCCCCGAAGATAAATTCTAGTTTGCCGTCGTCCAGTTGTATGTCTAAACTAAAGACGAACCCAACTGATCGCAAAAATGATCGAGAAGCGGGTGTGAGGGTGGACCCAATTAGTATGAGAAATGGTCTTGAAGTTCTACAGGTGACGGATAAGTCTGTGATCTAAAGACGAGCCCAGTTGGTCGTAAAAATGGTCTGTATGTGTGGGTGTTCCGTTGTCTGACTTGTCTCAAAAATGATCTCAGACACTCTCGAGAATGATCTCTAGGATAATCTGTTGTCTCATAAATGGATCGATCAGCTTAATCTATTAAGGACGAACCAACCAGAGTCTAGCTACGACCACTTTGACCAACATGGATTTAGAGAATTTTGGAGATGCTTTTTTTGAAAATTCTAGCATACTTCTCTAGATCTCTCTTAGCATATTTGTTCAAAATCTGTTTAGACAAAGTATTCTTCACACAGTTAATTTCACAGTATGTGCAAACAGACGGATTGTGTTCATTTGCTATAACTCTATAATGGACTTCGATACAAAATTCTTTATCGATCATACATATGAAGTTGCATAACGATGAGGTTATCATGCAAGTTCTTTAACAAGGCTCATTCATCCCATGACCACTACAAATTCTGTTTTATACTGTACAAGACTTATATAATATTTGGGTAATATCTTGTTCACCGTCATCGATAAGAACAGTTGCATGCTGAGTTGAAGAGAATGGTTCGAGTCCGAAAGCAAAAGTTGAACTTAGAGTTGTATTCCTCTATTAACGACAACTATCTGAAAATTAGAAGTTCTTGATAAAATCGAAGAAGCTCATTAGAGATCGAGACCTCTGCAAATTCAACAGCTGGGTCAAAAACCACCTAGTGTGAATGTTGAGGAACAAACATTTTTGTTTGTAAGTGGAGAACTTTGTTAGAAACATAAAATCGATGGACTATGTTTAGAAGTCAAAACATCCACTGACTGGAAGGTTCTACGTAGAGCGCAAGGGGTGAATGAAAGCTCTAACAAATTTTAATTTAAGGTGGAGGTAGTAATACTATAGTAATCAGTGAGCTCTCAAAATTTTGGTAACAATTCCATGATAGTGTCTTTGAAGACTTTGTTCAAACTTCCTCAACCACTGAACTCGTACCAAGGAGGCAGTGGTTAATGAGGACAAACAAGGTTCAAAAGACAATGATGGTGTGTTTATCATTATTACATAATACACACTTAGCCAAATCGTCCAGGGCTGTAGAAAGAAGGAAAGCCCACATTCTATTTCCTCCTCGATATCTACGGCGTGATGGATTATCATATTAGATATCAGAATATAAAATAAAAAGTAGAAGGCCTTAAGAGTTGAAAAACTATGTACCACCGCACCAAGAATGTGATACTGATCAGTGGTCAAACATCAGATCGTTCCAAGACAGATCGGGGGTGGTCATAAGCTGTTGGAATTAGACTATCTAAGTGTGAATATAAATACAGTAACTAGTTCGAGTCATTTGGGCTCATGTCCTTTCGCAGGCCTAGCCTGCCCTTGTACCAAAGTATAACTACCTGGCCTATGGACCTCCTACCTCATTATCATTATTCAGTAAACTTGGTCTCTCTTGCATCGATTCTCTCTCTTCTTTTCTTATATGGTATCAGAGTAACTGATTGTTATTTTCCGAGCACAATAACGGAGGCTTCAGGTAGACCTTAGGCATAGGTGAAGGAGCAATCAAGGGACACCTTGAGTGCTAAGCGCGGAGGACGCTCCTCGCTTAGATGATTGCAGCGTTCAATAGAACCGTAGTAGTTCAGCAACATATCTGCAATGACGAACACTTTCAGCACGAAAGACTACGTGAAGTTCGATGAGACGTACTTCACATACTGGAAGTATAAGATGAAGCTCCAGCTAGACGCAGAAGGTGTCGTTGGAATTGTCAATGGTAGTTTACCTCGATCAATTGTCACTTCTGGCAGTCTCTTACCTGCCATTGGAGCAGGAAGCATTGCGGAGTGGGTTCGTTAGTTCAAGAATGCTCTCACGACGATAAACCAATGTTGCAAAATCTTTGTTATTGATCACATTATTTCTTGCCGCACCGTAACCGATGCGTGAAACACGCTGACTTCTAACTTTGCTATGCAAGACACTGTGACACAAATGCATTTGAAGAAAAAGCTGAGAACCCTCAAGATAAACAAATGACATGATCACATCGCATGTAAACACTTTCAAATCCAGTCGTTGAGTAGTTGACATTTGGAGGCGTGCAAGTAGGCACATAGGAGTAACTGCTTACACTTATGAGCAGCATGTCTGACAATTATCAAATAATTTTACAAGTGATGAGATACAACACCAACTTGACGTTGCAAGACCTCATCTCGTTTCTTCTTACCGAAGAAACTTTTCATCGAAGGATGCAACACGAATCTTCGACCGCATTGTTTGCAAGAAAGAGATAACCATCCAAGCAAGGCAAGAACGGCAACCATTCTGGATGAAATCAGCCTAAGAAACGACCACCAGACTCCAACATTCAGTGTTTTGGGTACAATTTGATTGGACATCTTGTCCAGAATTGCTCAAATCAAGCCTCAAGCAGCAGCGTTCTGTCTAATCAACCTCAACAGCAAGGCGACAATCAAAATCAGAATCAGCGTTGTAGAGTTGAGAGTTTTCCTCGGGAAGGATGGAACCTTCTGGTTGTGATATGAGCTTGAAGGCTGTGTTCAGTCTACTTAGGGAAGCACTAGACTCCTGGCTGTGGCTGGTTTGCTCAAAGGATAGGTGTCAGGTTACAAGGTGATACTGAAAAACGCTCATACAAGTCTCTTGGCTCTTCTGATATGTTCAAGAAGCAAAGTTCAGGCTTAACTAGCAACAATAAGATCTGACGGTGAACTTTGGCACTCAGGATTGAGAAATATGTGAAGATTTAGACTTCAGAACTTCTCCTACATGTCAATGAGGTCCTACTGGATACACATACGAAGTTTCAGCTTGAGATCAATTTAGAGCACCAAGATATGAGTAGAAACTTTCTGAACAGAGAAATTATGACAATTTCTGGTACCCAGCCAGCTATTTCGACCTATAACAGGAGATTGGCTCGATCAATTTCGAAGTTTCTTACAGGATTTGCAGTACACAGCTTGCTGAACACTCCTTGAAGTTGGACCTCTTGATTGTACACAGAACTCCAGATTTCGTTCTCTGAAGTTGCTGCTCTAGATTGCGAGCTTTACAGACCCCCTCTGCTTCAGCAGCCGCCCTGAATTACTCAGTAACTCAAATCACTTGAAACTTTTTTAAAAGTCGTAGCCCGGCTGACAATGAACACAACCGAAGGTTTGAAGCGATTTCCTCAATTTTGCTGCAATTGACACTCAAAACCCCAAATTCAACAGAAGTGCTACAATTTTGACACAAATTGAACTTCAATCAGCCATAACTCCTTCTTTATTGCTCCAAATCGATCAAACTTTTCACTGACAGTGCTTGGCAAGACGAGCTCTATCTCCTTATGCTCTCAGATTTCTCAGTACACTTACCAATTGCTCGAAATCCACTCTAGAGCTCTGTTTCCAAACTTAGAGTTTTACAAAAGAAAAAAATGGACCAATGGGAGTTCATAGCTCCACTTGACTGTCCTTTTGTGCCTTAAACTACCTTGTAACTTATCTACACTCATAGGCTACCACGTCAAGCCCCCTAGAGTGCCAGCGTAAAACTTAAACTACCTAAAACGACACGCAACCCAGAAAAAATAATTTAAATCAACTAGAAAGCGTGCATGGGCGACATGCAAATACAACCCATGAGCTTAAACCCTATCAACATGGTAATCAACCTACTAAGACTCAAAATATATAACATCTTTCAAAAATGGACTTCTCTGAGGTCTTAACTTCACTTAGAGAGACTAACGCCTGACAGAGAAGTGAATCATTTACTATGTGAAATGATTCATATCACGACAGCGTTCTCGCAATCAGAAAAATCTTCAGCACAATAACAACAACAACAACAACAACACTATGCGAGTACTGATGACCCAACTTCACAACAAATATGCCTCTCGAGTCGTGGACCGTCACTTGTACGTTGACATCGATGTAATCCATCACATGACATTCGATCGTGACCAGTTTTCTAAGTACACGAAAATGCTCTTCAAGACCAGATTCTCTTAGATGACGACACTACAGTCCAAATTGAAGATCACGACAACGTTGAAATTAAACTCCTCAATGACGAAAATATCTTAATTAAGGACGTCTTGCACGTCCTTACACTATGAAAGAATTTGTTTTCAGCTCAAATGTTTGATTCCAAAGGTGGATGGTGCATAATCGATAATAGTGCTTGCTATATAGAGGATAAAAATAGACGTCCAATTGCCCCCTGTCCGTTAAGCAACGATCTCTATTTACTAGGCTCGTCTTTCATTCTCGTGCACACTATGCATAGTTGAATGCAGAGCACTCTCAATCTTTGCTTCCAACGATACTCCCTAAAACTCTCTCTCGAAAGAGACTGGTGGGTCTCAAAAGTGGCCGTGATGATCGATCGACCAACCATGATCGACCACGGCTCATATTATCCTTACATCAGTCCATGCAGCCAACTCAATTTGCACCTGCCCACCACACACAGTCAAACACGTAGTCTAAAGTCTCTCATTCGTCATAACCATGGATCGTCATGTGACGATCTATGGCTCTCATGATCATCATCTTCAAGAAAGACACTCTTTCACGAGAATGCCTCGTGGCATGTCGTCCTATGCGATGTGCTCTCCAGGTCTGAGACACTGAGAGCAGTCTCTCAATGAGAGACGACGCTCCCATCTTTTGAGACGAAGAGGTACATAGTCTCTCCTCACTTGGGGCCATGTCTCTTCGGTCCATTTGGAGGCTCCCAAAGATCGGAGCGTTGTCTCCTATCTCAGAGAGACACAACCTTCGGACGGCGGGTCGTATTCTCATCTCTTTGCTAAAGGAGGAGGTGGTGGCCCCCTCCTCAATTCATGGAGGGGCTGTAAGCTCCGAGGAGCTGAAAGATCCACTCTCCGAGAGAGTCACAAGGGTTGACTCCTTCTGGATGAGAGAGACTGACAGTCCCTTCTCTCCGAGACTATCTCCTGAGAGGGGCCCTTCTTCATTTGAGATCCTCTTACGAGGGACCTCTTTCTTTAACATGTCCGTTCTTCACAAGGCTTCCAAGGATAGACTCTTCACATGTTTCTTTTCTTACCAACAGGACTCTTCCCACTCTCAACTCAACATATTGCATATCTCTTTGAGTTCGTCATGCATTTGATTCTGACTCCTTGTTCGCTCATGCCCACCCTGCAACTTTGTCTTACATAGTCGAGGAGTCCAGCACACCTATCTCTATCTTCTATCGGTCCGCACTTGGCTTATCTCACATTTGTCATCCTCACTGTCGATCTCTAGCATAGGTGGCTTGGTCCCATCAGTCCGTTCTCGGCTTACATTTGTCTACCATTCAGGACTTTACTTGCGCTCTGTGTTTGCATGGCAAGCAAGCTCGCACAAAATTTTGTGCCGCCACTATCCGCACCACTGAGATTCTTAAAATTGTCCATTTTAACATCAGTCGCGTTTCCTCTTGCACCTTTTCTGGCTATGAGTACTTCATGACCATGACCGATGACTACTCCTGCTACACCGTTGTTCGTCTGCTACACTACAAGAGCGACTACTTCATAACATTCAAGAAATTCCACACATTCACCGAGCGTCAGACTGGCAAGAAACTCAAGACTCAATGCTCCGACAACGATGGTGAGTTCCGATCTATCTTCTTTGATGCATATTGTCAAGACCATGGCATCCAACGTCCCTGATATTCCTCAGCCGAATGGATTACCTCGCACTCTCTTGAACTTTGTTCGAGCTATGATGTTTTCAGCAATATTAGACAACAGTTTTGGGGTGAGGCTCTTAACTACGTCATACTTATGTTTTGAATCGTTGTCCCACCAAGGCCTTCGATTCTACCACTACTCCTTTTGAGCTCTGGCAGGGCCGCAAGCCCCCATCACATCTTTGAGTTTTTTGCTGCACAGCTTTTGCTAGCATTCTTGAGACTCACCGCTCCAAGCTAGATAGTCACTCTCACGAGTGCATCCTCCTTGACTATAGTAGTCAAAGCAATGCATATCGTCTCCAACGCAAATCTGACGGTCATACTTTTGTTTCTCGTGATGTTATCTTTGATGAGTCTTTCTCTGCATTGACTTCATCTCCTCCTAACCCCGCTCTCACTGCTATCACCGAGGATGCAATCCAAAATGATGTGCACTTCTTTCATCTCCATCCTCCTCCTTCGGATCCAACCCCGATCTGTGAGAGCTACTCTTCTCCCTCTGAGTTCGTTTGCTCCGTCTTCTTTTGTTCCACCTCCTGCCTTCGCGTCTCCTATTGGTCTTGGCCCCAGTCATCCTTCTGACAGTAACCTTGGTCCCGTTCCTCCTCTAGCCTAGCGGGATCTGGAGGAGGAGGAGTTGGCGGAGGCATACATCACACACCACTCAATCTATGGCTAGCTCATCCACTAGTAGCTCATAATCGCACAATCGATACTCTTTTTCAACTTATTCTACGACGCATTTATCTTCTTCCGTCGTAACCAGACATTGTATTGATATAGAGAATATGAGCACGCTACACCTATACCTACATCGTTCACCACTGCAGTCTACATCACCGCACTCAAGTGAGATTGAGATTGCAACATCGTCTCCTCTCATCGAGATCCAAGCACCACCATCACTCCGGCGATCAACACGTCAATCCAACCTCATAACCGCAATCCAGCTGAAGATTATGACACTACGACCTTGATCTTGAAGGCACGCACAAATAAGAAGTGTGCCTTAATGATGACTTTGAGATCAGTCCAGATGGAGCCCAACTCCTACCAAGAGGCTATCATCTCTAGATGATGCTTGATGATCCGAGGTCATTACAAAAGAGCTCAAGTCTCACGAGGAGAATGATACATGAACACTCACGGACTTACCAAACAGAGGAAGACCCATAATCAACAAGTGGACCTTCAAGTAGAAGTTGAATTCAGATGGCTCCATCGCTGATATAAGGTACGGTTGGTGGCCCGAGGATTCACTTAAGTATATGGGTTCTATTATACTGACGTCTTCTCTCCGGTGATCCGTGTGCAATCAATGCGATTGATACTAGCAATCGCAGCTCAGTACAACCTTCGTGTCCACCAAATGGATGTGAAGACAATATTCCTAAACATGATGCTGAACGAAGAGATTTACATGGCTGTCCCTGACGGTATCAATGCCCCAAGAATTGATAAAGTGTGCATGCAACATCGTATGGATTGAAGTAATCTTCCTGGGAATGATACTTGATCATATATAAGTTTCTACTTTCTCTTGGGTTCAGTAAGTCAGGAGCTGATGATAATGTATACTACATTCATAAAGATAGTAAGTTGGTCATCCTAGCACTTTCTGTTGACCATAATCATAGCAAGCAGCAGCAAAGGATTGCTGACATTCATCAAAAGTAACCTCAGCGCAAGGTTCAAGATGATTGACATCGGTAATATCCACCATTGCTTGAGTATAGAGATTAACCGAAACCGAGCAGAAAGATGGATCAGTCTCAGTCCAACCTTATATCTGACCCAATATTCCAGTTTGGTCTACATAATTGTCCACCTGTTAGTACACCGTTGACCTCAGGAGAAAAGTTCTCAACTGAAGATTGTCAGGTTTCTTCAAAAGATAAGACGCAGTGTGCTTCTTATCTGTATCAAAGTGCGATAGACTCTATTAATTGGGCCGCCGTTTGCACTCGTCTTGATCTAGCTTTTAGCATTAGTGTATTATCTCAATACATGACTAACCAGGAGTAAAACACATCATCGTCATAAAACACACATTTGACTATATCAAGGATACTTTAGACCAGTACTTAGAATACAAACACTCACCTCAACCAATTTCTCTATTTGGCTACACTGATGCTGAATGAGGAGATCACATCTAGTCACGATGTTCAACTTCTGGAAATTATTTCATCTACTCTCAAGGAGCAGTCAGTTGGTTGTATCCATTGTACTGTCAAGTACTGAAGCTGAGTATATGGCACTCAGCACATGTTCATCTAAAGTAATATGGCTTTGGCAACTCTTAGCTGATACAGGATTAGCTGAGAATGAGATTATCACTTTGTATTGTGATAACCAGAGTGCAATAGCACTTGTAGAAACGTCCAAGTTCCATGACGACAAAACATATAGATATTTGGTACCACTTCATTAAGGACCAAGTTACATCCAAGACAATTGAAGTGAAGTACTGCCCTACTCAAGAGATGGTAGGGATGTCTTAACTAAGGACCTACTGGCTCTTAAGTTGGACTACCTTCTACCAAGACTAGGATTAGAAGTTTAGTCTACAATAACTAGTCCATGAGTGGGAGTGTTAGAATTAGGCTGTCTAAGTGTAGAACATAAGTACAGCAACTAGTTCGGGTCATTTGGACTCATGTCCTTTCGCAGACCTAGTCTGCCCTTGTATCAAAGTATAAATACCTGGTCTATGGACCTCCAACCGCATTATCTTTATTCCGATAAACAAATTTACACATACTTGGTCTCTCTTGCATCGATCTCTCTTTTTTTTGCCTATATAAGCTGCATTCTCTCTTCGACACACTTTAACATTTTTGTCAAGGATCTGGTGGGATTTGATAACTTTTGAAAGTTACACATCTCTAATACGATTGTAAAAGACCATCGTATGACAGATGAGTAAAATGAGAATAAAATCTCTATCAACCTCTTTCTTGCCTGTAGAAACATTTTCCACAGCTAAACAAACATATCTTGCACACCACACTCTTATGTCGAATATGGAGGTGATGTTTGGGATGTTAATACTAGTGGAGACAAAATATGTGTAAGAAAATAAACATTCTGAAGCTGAGCCGAGGCAAAATTAAGAGAAAATATGTGTAAGATAATAAACATTCTCCAACTTTTCAACTTCAAGTCAATTGCCAAGATCTCATAGCCCGGAATGATATTACTGCAGAAGGTATGTTATAGTTTGCTAAACAACAGCACTACATACCATTATCACATTAGCGCACAACACTGCATATTTCTTGCCTTCATCTGTTTTGATCTTTTGAGACCGATATCGTCAACAAAGTCTTCTGTCCAAGTTTGGAATGAATCATGAAGAACCGGTAAGTGTTAAAGGTATGATATCAACAACCTTTTAATCAGTTTCCATGGCAAATCTAGGAAAACCAATTTTGTCATCTACAGAATCTGATGGGAATGGAAGTGGACCCACAACTCCCTTCTGTTGAGAATTCACTTAACAGAATTTTCAGTAAAAATATGGAGACTCCAACATGGAAGCAACATGGAAGGCATCACAACAGTCAAACTTCAAAGGTATTACTAATAGTTTTAAAATCAGTATGCATAATCAAGTTGAATTTTTAACCTTGGAAGACTTGAAAGAAGATTCATGAAGTTGTCGATGAGTTAAACCAACACTTGTACAGTCCAGACTCTCCACTGAGTCTCCAGTACCTATTCACAGGCTTCATCACTAAATTGCAACATTCTTCTGATTCAGAAAAAACATGATCATAATATGATGATTACATTCTCAAGAGTATATGGATCATCCACCTTGAGCAGAGACTACGATTTGCTGTTGTGAGTGACGTCCGATAGACTAGGTTGTACGTACAGCACAGTCAGCTTTTTAATGAAAGCTTCTGAAAGCTATAAGAATCATCGAAATGTTAAAGTTGAATCATGGAAGATTGATATGGTTGTGACGTGTGCATGTGGAACCACAAAGTTCTGTTCATAAGACCAGTCGCTAACTTAAACCCCCCTGTATGGGTTTAAAAGAATGAAAAGGAATATATAAATTTGTTTCCTCACAATGTACTTTGAGCTTGAGAAAAAGATTCCTTTTTCTTCCAAGAAACCCTGAAATCTTTATTCTAACATTTCTTTATCATACTAAGCAGTTTGTTTTGAGATGAATTACAACTTGTAAAGCTAATGAAAATCTTTAATTTAATTTTTATTTGACAAATTCTAAGCTCTGATGAAAAAGTAATCACTAAAATCATTTTCTACATAATGGTAAAATTTCGGAGTTCTCTCAAGCAGACTCGCGAAAAGAGGAGGTGCTCGGGTTCACGTGGAATAATTGACATACCGGGAGTTTAAAGAGATATACTGCTGGTAGGTATGAATATGATATATATTATATTTGTTTGTAATCCAGTTGGATTTTATTACATAACGATATGCTAGGCATTATCAGTTGATACAAAATTGAAACCATGATTATGTCTTTTGACTAAAATTTGTTGTTCAGACATGAGAAATAAATGTCAATGCTGCATATTATACGAGAGTATTGAACCGCACTCTTTTTCATTCTAAGACTTCTTTAAATTTCGAATTTAGTTTTACAAGTTGCATATTAAGGCTAGGTGTGTCAAAGTTGGAGGAATTAGATTCTTTAAAGTAAAAAGAAAGCATAAAGTATGTAACTGTTTTATGACTGTTGGACAAAGTTTTTATGGTCCACTTTGCGTAGAGTTTGGGTTTCTTTTAGGAAGAAGGTAACGCAATAATTATAAAATAAATATACATAAACTCGACCGGTCAACTTTTACGGCCAGAAGGGTACCCACCAATGCGATTCCTGCAGAGGCCTCAGGAGATGCTCAAAAGAAAATTTACGTAACCTCTAGATCTTGCCTCGGCTATGTAATATTTTAGCTTTTACATACCTTATAATCTACAGTTGTTTGTTTGTTTTTTATGACTTTTATTTTATATTTTAGTTTTTAGTTTTTTAATACCTTTATCAGACTTGAATCTATTCTTTTTAACTTTGCATTAGTTAACCCCATCCCTGACTGGGAACAGCAAGTTTACTGCTATGCAAAGACACTACATGATCGACCGCATATACTTTTTAATCTCTATTTCTCTTCACATTCGAATCAATATATTGTTAAACTGAATCCGGGGAGATGATGATCCATCCAATGGCATGCTCTAATCTCGGATAGTGGCTGTAAGGTGTCCGTTAGATCCGATGTAACTATGGACCGATAAAATCATAGAATGTGGACGACAAGGTACATTTTACAGTGTGAACTATTTCGAAGGATAAAAAGTTCCAGAAATTTTCTTGACTGCACCCTTGACTGGCAATACTAGGTTTAACAGTTTTATTGCTTTGTAAAGACATTACACTAAGAAAAATAAGAGATAATCTGGGTTCAGCTTGATAATCTGTTGTAAAAATATTTGAAATTGAGATTTTCATGTAGATACATGGTTACGGTTGACGTGCACTTCTCTCATTATGAAGACGTGACATTTTGATCTACTGAAATTGCTAAAGCAATTCAAAGGTGTATTCAAGTAATTAAAGTTAAGAGGGGTGGGAATCAAGTCCGAGAAACGTATTAGAGGTAAAAGCTTTAAAATAATTTTCTGTAGAAAGGTCTTTCTAGATCAAGTGTCGCAATCTATCCAACACTGCAGTTCACTCTAAGGCTCCCTCCTACAGCAACGAGGGAACCACACCTGGACAAGAGGAAACTGCAGTCAAGGATGGAGTTCCCTCTTTCTCTCTACTGTACAACTGGGAACCGTAGCCTCCGGTTCTCCTCCTTGAACAACGAGCCGCAACTGGTTATATTGCAGTTCCGCTCTGCCCCTACAGCTTGGAACCGCTGTTTCCGATTCCTCTCGCTCCTGTATTAACGATTATTATTCCGAGTCCTGTTATAACCGAACACTGCTCCTATTATAACTGTGTACGGTATTCCCTCCCCCTTCCCGGCTTCGTGCTCTTCTCCCTATCACTCGGATTTCAAACTTCTCCGCTTTTCATTTCAAAATTTGAAACCCACGCGTTTCTACTCCAAGTTCAAACGTGAGGAGTTTTGAATGAGATTATCAGACCGGTGCCGTGGACATGCATGCAGCTCGCTATTGCCGCTCCTCGCTCTTCAACAACTACAACTGGTGTGCGCATCTAGTTTATTATCGATCGCATCATGGAACTGTTACAGTTGTGTGTCCGTTAGATCATTCTGGCAGAATATCCTTTACGAGATTCTCGAAGACGGTTGGAATATGTGGTTGTTGATCGATATCGGATAATAGAGGCTCGGAGTATGCTGGATCAGTTCTCATGAGTTGCTAGTGATCTAGAGTTCGTAGTACCCATTAGCTTGAGATTTTCGTCTCTGTGCGCATAACTTCTTGTAATTTGATTCGGTGATTTACGAGATCTTGAATGATGTAGACGAGGATGAAGAAGACGAAGTCGAAAGAGAAACTGCGGATGCAGCACTGCAGCTAGAGCACAGGCACTCACACTGTATGTAGATTCTGAAGTGTAGCGATTGTAAGAAATGGGGGTCACATACAAGGTGAAAGTCCTAATCCTTGACAGACAGTTTTTCTAATCAGCTGTGGGTTCGTAAGTTCGTCTCATATATGCATATGGTTTGGCTCAGTTTTACAGTCCCGCGCTGCAGCTGGTTTCTAAACTGTAATATAAGTTCTTGTGCTCTGAGGTTTCAGCTCTGACAAACATTGCCTCGAGCGGCTGTAGCGGTCTTTCGCTATGTCTGTTGAAAAGCTTGACATTTGAGGACCTTTCGACATCGAAAGAATTGCCAGAGCGGAATGCTCACAGGTCATAGGTTAGGATGCTCGATTCATGTGGAGAATTAAAACGTGACTGCATACAGAAGTTTAAAATCAGGAAATGACAACCGTGCAAAACACCCAATGTATTCTGTGCCAAATACTCATCGTACAAATATTTAACACCGCCGACATATATGAATGGACAGATCAACGATCGGAAAATCCATTCGTGAGATCAAATGGATTTTCCGATCATGATGCAGGCAGTCGAGTGGAGACACAGTGAAAAGCACCATGGACCGCTCGAAGAACTAGTCAATGTACCGTGAAAGAAGTCAGGAAATATACCACCATGGTAATCATTGTGAATCTTCTGTTACATGGGAAATAACAGAACTTACAATACATCTAAAATGTCACTTTGCTATAGCATTAATTAGATCCACGTAATACTTCGGATTTGATGTTGGTAAGATACCCCGGCATCCTCCGCATTTTCGTTGTGTCTCGATGCTTGGTGTTCTTTACCAACGCCCAGTTCCGTTGGGCCTCCTCACCTACTTCAGAGTAATCTTGCAGGCCAAGGAAGGCGTCGATCTTCAGCGAGCATATTGCAGGGGACCAGACGTCGTAGCATCTCTCTGGATCGAGTGTTAACCTTTAGTCACAGTTCCTTCGGTTCAGTGACGTTCTAAGAAGACATGAAAGCGCTAGAGGGTCCAGAACTTCAGACATCCATCCACGTCCACGCTGTAGACGTTCGATACCAGAGGTAACATCAACGGGCGATCGATCGACTGCACGGACAAAGCGAAACATTTCATGAGTCCCATTCCAAGAACTCGAGATTGCGTCGTACAAAACCAAGTGGAGCACCAAGCAATGGTGCTCCATAAGTGAGCACCTAGGCCTTTCAATGCCTCGTCGAATTCGAAGCCTTTTCCGTCGACAAATTACAAGCAGAGTTCACATTCTACATTCTGACTATCGAGTGTGAGTTTAGTTTGTAGCTTCGTGTTGCTCTGAACAGTTGGAGGTTCTCAGTCTATCAGACATGAGAACCTCGGGTCCCTCTACTGAAATTTCACCAGTGATTCTAGCTAAGTTCACGAGCTTTTAGTTAGTAACCTTGATTCTCGAGTTAATTCTGTGTTTACTTCTATGTACGGAACCTTTCAAGATATCGACCGAAATATGTGTCACATGAGCTTAAGTACCACCAACTAAGTATCCCTAATCAAAATTGTGATACCACTCGCTTGTACCCGTAGTAGCGTCGTGGAACCTTGCTGTGCTCATGGGGTTGGGAAGTGTCCACGGCGAAAACGTACGAAGCTACCAGTGAACCATTCTGTGCGCAGTAACACTGTTAGAATACTAATTAAGAACGGGAATTTATCCGAAATATTAACATTCAGGTGAGCACCGAATGCTCTTGATCAAGGAAATCTTAATCTAGTCTTCGGCTCTGTGAAATTCTAACAGGGATTAATTCGATCGATGCAACTGATATCGATCGGGGCTCTATCATGCACGCGTGCGTAGGGCATGATCAATCATCGTCTGTAATGTGATGCTAGGTCTTCGTGGCATTTATGTGTCTCCAAATTAGGCATATTATGGAGAAACTTGCAGTTGCTTCTTCAAATTCGTGTCTTCGACGTCCACAAGGGTTTTCAAGAACCACGAATGTGAAATTAAAGAGCTTTGGAAATTCGAACTGCTACAGCATGCAACGATGCTTGAATTCGATTCTCAGTAGCTAGCATTGATAATGTTCGACCGGTTCAACAGTCGAAAGACATGGATCGATCTCTGTGGGCATCTAATCCGTCATCTCTGGATTATGGATTCCAAAGAGGTTGATTAAGCTCATGTTAAACAAGTCACTGAACAAAAAGAGATTCCTTAGGCATGTGCAGTGAAAGAGAATATCTCGCTTCGATATTCTGTCAGTGAGCGCTTGAGTATAGTAACTCTAAAGACCAGTATAGTACTTCACCTCTCCTGGAAGAAACTAAACAAATTAATACATGTTTAAGGATGAGAGTTCTCATGTTAGCTCTAAGACTTGAGGGAGAGGACAATCTGCTGGCCATGCGTGGTTACCCTGAACTGATGACGAGGATTTCTGTCACTGCTCGTCCAGATCTGTGCAGATATGCTCTTCCCGGCCCCCATTGACTGAATAACTCCATGGTTTACCGCTCTTACCGTTTACCGCTTATACTCCAAAGATCTTACCCTTGATAGGAGATGTGAATCGATCAGAGTTCTAAACAGCTAGCGCTGGAACCAACTGCATGTTAAATCCTTAACCTGCAGAAACCTCAGATTCTCAAATCTTTGGGTCAGAGCCTATAGCTAAGTGGTACCCGAAATTTCGACCGAGTCAGTGGCCGAGCTGAGCTGATCTCTGTGGTCAACCCCAGATCCACATATCGTATAAGAGTGCAGGCGGCGGACCGGAAGGAGATGACTTGCCGATCGACATTTACCGACTCATATTGGGAAGAATTTCTGACAACATGAAAATTGAACTGCAGAAGCCGACTGTCAAAGTTCAGAGCTCGAGAGAAGAGACGGGCAGGCACAGCATCTAGCGTTCTTCCTCACGAACCGAATGATGATAGCTAAAGCAGTCATCTCCCGGAGCACGCCTGCAGGCAGTCACACCAAGAGAAAACATTTCAAGAAAAGTTTGTCATTTCAAGTCGACTACAACTTGAAAAGTTTGAACTGACGAGTCACTTACGAATTTCATAGCGAGTAATTATCAAGAGTCCAACAGTCATATATTTATGAATCGTACATCATCCAACCGTCATGACAAATAGCTGACAATACAGCAGCTCCAATAAACGTTAGTCACATTCTTACACGTCATGAAATCTAATAACTACGTAAATTTCTAGGTAACTACAATAATCAGTTGGCATGTCTCGTCAGAGCTGTCACGGTCGGTCAGAGTCAAGTCACCGCCTGAATGGGACCAAGATACCGGATACGTAGTTTCAGAATCCATACAATAGAGGGTGTCAAAGTTAAAGAGAATTATTCTTTCATAGATAAAGAATCTTTGTCGTAACTCATCTGCGACTACTGTGTGTAGTTTACGACTTCCAATTTTGTGATGACACTACATCTTACATCTGCTCGTATTTGAAGGGGTCTCAAACATACCCGTGGATTATTTAGTACTTCTTACTCTTAAATAGCAGATAACTCGGTATGACGGTGGACATGTGAGTACGAGAAAGCAATCACTTCTTGAAAAGTAACATTCATTTTGTGTGAAGTAGTGGAGGAGTGGCAGAAAGAACTTGAAAACGAGAGTGCGAACAAATGAGCTCTGTTTCTGAAAAGATTAAGATAGATGTAGGCAGTTTCGAGATCAGTGAAGAGATTAAGTCAATTGGAGACAATTTCGAGAAGATTGAAAGTGATGTAGCAGTATTGATAGATTTTCTTCAGCTATGGCTCCCAAAGGTCATGAAGCTTCGAGAAAAACTCAAATTCATTTGAACTCATATGACTATGAGAAAATTGTAGCATACATCGAGGATGAGGAGAACTTTACCGCATTACACGGTGCAGGATGAAAGACGAAAGTTGGTGCGAGGAAGTGTCTCAGCAAAGTCACTGCTTTTGGGATTATGACCGCTCAACTTTCAGAAAAGAACGGCTTTCAAGTAGTTATTGGTGTTGAATTGAAGAAACGGTTTGAAAGATACGTGGACATGTACAAGAAAGCGAAAGAAATCCAAGACAACAGAAGTGGAGGAAGTACTGAGGATGAGATGTTGAAGGGTTGATGTTGGAAGAGAAATGTTCTCATTTCTTTCGAATGAATGTTGTTTTTGAGAGTCGTGTGAACATTGATCCTCTTGCGTTATATTCTCAAAGAATATCTTCAAAAGAGGAGTTCCAAGGTTTAGACTCTCAGTCTCAAGTTGAGAATGACGACATTGGAAGAGAAGAAAAGAGCTAAAGAGAGTCACGTTAAAGAAGAGAGTAGAAAGAGACACGCTTCGTTATTTGTTGAATTATCACAAAATAGGCAAGTCGTTCGACGAAATTAAAGAAATTATCGAGAAACTTGATAGCATGTTATCGAGCTATTCGTTTGAGTAAAAGTTTGTTTAAGTTCCATTGCGCGCCTCTTAAGACTCTATTCCGTTTATCTTTTTAGTGCAAATCTTTTAGTTTGAGTACGTACTAGTGAGTCACGGAAGAGGTTCCTTGAAGTTCTAGGGTTTAGGTGAGGTTATAACCATGTGAGTTGCAAAAAGGTTCCTTCGAATTCGCACTGACTGCTAATTGAGAGAGAAAGTACTTCAATGAGAATCGTGAAAGTGAGCGGAAGTGCTCGGTGCGAGGGAGAATAAATAGAGAGAGGAAGTGCGGAAGTGCTCAGTGCCAATCGAGAGAGGAAGTGTAAGAGAAGTGCGATTCAAGAAAGAAGAAGAGCAGAACTGCACGAGAAGGGGTGAAGACCAGACGGAAGCGTACGAGAAGAGAGAGTGCAAGAGATCTGAGAGCTCGAGCAGAGAGAAAGACCGGAGTTTTTATCATTCTAATTCTTAGGAGGTAAGTGTTGGTCTTTGCTTATTTTCTTACGATTTCGTTGTGGTCGTAGTGGTCAAAGTTAGTGCGTTTTATCTTCGATCATTCTGTCGTAATCAAGCACGCTCATTGCGATTTTTGGAGACTTTGCATTGAATGAAGCGTACTCAATGCGACCGCACTAAGATTTTCGTGAGGTCGCATTGAGTACGATGTCTTTATAATCACGCTGAGTGCAACTTTGCACGGATCGCACTAAGTTTTATCCAG
Organism: Asterella californica; assembly: GCA_036924285.1. Taxonomy (NCBI): domain Eukaryota; kingdom Viridiplantae; phylum Streptophyta; class Marchantiopsida; order Marchantiales; family Aytoniaceae; genus Asterella; species Asterella californica. The sequence goes on along the minus strand of JAYKYS010000002.1, from coordinate 16,981,442 downwards.
ATCGACTAATCGTTCTATGCGATTTTGTTGTGATCGCAGTCAGAGCGTTTTATCATCAATCACTATGTCGTAATCGAGCGCGCTTTGTTAAGAGGTCACACTGAACACTAGAACTGTGAAAATTGACGAGCTCTGTATTGCATATTGCAGTTTCTCGGATTACGCTGTGAACTCAAGAATGACGAGAACCGAAGAGGAAGGAAAGACTCTAGCACCAAGAGAGGAAGGGTCATTTCTTATCTCATTCACATCACAAGAGGATTTACATCAACGAATCAAATGAGGATTGATTAGTAAAGAAGATGTGAGACTTGCAGTGATAGAAATAGACGAGGAGGAGTTAGAAAAGTTGGGATTATTGTTAGGTCTTTCGTTCAAATTCGCTTGTCCTGACGTAAGTACCCTAAACCGTCTTTCGTTCTAACGCTGTGACGTTGAAAGGGTTTATAAATTCGTTTAAGGTTTATTTATACTTGAGTAGCTTTATTACGAGGGTAGAATGAGCTTAGAGTTATGGTTATGACGAGGTTAAAATTGTGTGTTTCTCATGTAGGACCTTCGTTCAATCTTACAATACCGAATCACGGATGGAAAAAATTGACGAGCAAGAAATCTCATTGAGTCTCGATTTAATTCGAGAAGCTTTTCTAATCCCTCAGGGTCTCGTGCAATTATCTCCGTTCATGAGACATGTGCGAATAGCAGATTGGTTTCCTAATTATGACAAGGTGAGAAAGAGATATTTCGCACGAGAATGTGCTCTTCTTCCGTGGAGACCTATTTTTCAATGCTTGAATGCGGTTCTTTTGGCAAGGAGAAGACATAAAGCTGTTACTGGTCAACTCGCATTGTATGTAAAATCTAAAGTTGAGGGGTTAGCGTAGGTCGCAATGAGTTGGAGCTTCAAGGAGCTAAGAAAAAGGGTATGGGGTTGAAACATGTCGAAAAGATCTATGTTACGTTGTGCGACCAATAGTAAAAGAGTTCATGGAATATGTTGTCAAGACTCTCAGGTCTGGATATGGACATCTCATACCTTGAGTAACTATAATGAGATTATTCGTTCGATGGAGAATAAAAAGTATTTTTCCGTGAGAATCGCTTCGGGTCAAGTAACTTCTCAATAATTTATGTAGCTTTTCTTAAGTTTCGTTTAAGTGTTTACAATCTTTGAAGTTTTGAAAGTACTATTCAATCCTATTTTGAACCTTCTATATGTACTTATCCTCTATGTATTTACCCTTTTTGTGAATTTTTACTTCTGCAGATCTGTAAAGTTTTTGCACAACCCAGGTGTACTCGTTTCAAGACGATAAGAGAAGCTGTAACGAATAACTTTCTATATTTGAAAGATTTCTCGTGGCTGTACTCTTATAATTTGTGTATACGAGATTGTTTGCTGATCTACAACTCTCTTGAGAAGGATAGTATGAAGAGAGTCTGCAGACATGGACCGGGATGACTATCTTCTGTTACCATGGTTGAAGACATGAGAAACAACTTATTAGAAACCCCAAGTTTTGTCCAAGCAAGATATATACAAGTTTTTGGTAGAGATTGTTTGTTAGCTTTGAAAGTCTACTTGGGCACTATGTCTGAGGAGGAAATAGAGCTGATATGGCATTCTTGCACATTGTCCAACAAGCTGAGTTTATATTAAAACTCAAATCATGTTGAAGGTAAATTTTCATTACGCAATAAAGTGAGTGACTCCTTCTTCACATGCCATAGTTTTCACCTAACTGGTTCACACCAGTTGCACAAAAAACATCAGTACGTTCACAAATGTCCGGCTGTACGCATTGGGTGTTTTCCTCATTTCAAAGATCGCACCGTCGCACCAGGTGGGTCGCACAAGTTTATGACGGTACTCAATGCGATCTTCGCACCGTCGCACTGGATGTTATTCTCAGTGTGATCTACACGGTGTAACACCAGGTGGATTCAAATTACTCGACTGTACTCAGTGTGATCTACGCATCGTTGCACTGGTTGTTTTTCTCAGTTCGATCTTCCAACCGTCGCACCAGGTGGGTTCAAAAGTTTATGATTATACTCAATGCGATATGTGCACCATCGCACTAGATGTTTTTCTCAGTGTGATCTGCGCACCGTCGCACTAGGTGTTATCCTTAGTGTGATCTTTGCATCGCCGCACAAGTTGAGCGGAAGTACTCAGTGCAATCTCGCACGGTCGCACCAGGTGGGTTCAAAAGTTTACGATTGTACTCAATGCGATCTGCGTATCATCACACTGGGTGTTTTCTCAGTGTGATCTTCAAAAGTTGAGCGGAAATACTCAATGCGATCTTCGCACCGTCGCACCATGTGGGTTCAAAAGTTTACGACTGTACTCAGTGCTATATGTGCACCGTCACACTGGGTGTTTTTCTCAATGTGATCTTCAAAGGTTGAACAGAAGTACTTAGTGCGATCTTCGCACAGTTGCACCAGGTAGGTTCAAGAGTTTACGATTGTACTCAGTACATCGTGGCACTGGATGTTTTTCTCAGTCCGATCTTCACACTGTTGCTGGTTGAGAAACATCCGACTTGATTAAGTATACCTCCGTTTACATTGTGATATAGTACTCAACAGAGAAGATTGTGCGCAATGCCAACCACTTTTTAAATGTAAATACTCGTAATACATAAAGGTTTGAATAAAAATCCACTTGGCCTTCTATTGTGCTCGAGATAAATTCTAAGAATTCTATTTTTTTGATATATCTCGATGGCATGGGATGAGAAAGTTTCTCTCGTCAATGTTTTGAGATCTCTTTCTGGTTCTATAATCAACTCTCCATCTCTTCTGTCATTCATCTTTATTCTGAGTAAAAAGTTATGGAGCATCGCGCAACAACCTACTCATCTAACTAGAAACTGGTTCTCAGATTTTTCTTCAATTGGGTTCTAACTTGCTTTAAAGAATACCAACGAGACTTCAAAATACCTATACAGTGTTCGTTCGCCACCCTAGCATGCGCTAAACAAGTATTGAAATCTTGTTTCTCTTTGTCTCCTGTAGCCATCCTAAATGATGGAATAAGATGTCGCATGGGTGAATATATAGAATCATCGAGTAAATATTGATTTTCCTCAAACAGAGAAGAATCGGTGTCAATGTGTTTTCATAAGACAGACTTCCTCAAGTAGGTGATATCTTGACAACTATCCGGCATGCCTGTGAAATGAAAGATGATTTTCTTGCGATGACAACACACAACATAAGCATTCACTGAATAATTGCATTCTGATCATAATAAGTTTCACCATCGACTCGAGGTCTCTGCGATAAAGACAACAGAGTCTCATCTATCAACCCAACACATCTCGAAATTCTTTTGCTCCAAAAGCATATGATATGACGCGCCTTTCTTCACGATTTGATCAACGAATCAGTCCTCAAAGAATCGACTCTAAAGCCTGCATCACCCTTTTAGTATATAGAATCATCGTTCCATAGACAATGCACCAAAGAAGCAGAGACCAGACCGTCCAAGAGCAACACCATTCCCGTTGTGTCCAAATCTCTCTAGAGCAACAGCAAGTTGCAAAGATATTGGAGCTTGTTTTACGCGACTTTGATTATAGAAAACAGGATGAGCTTCGACTAAACTCACCAATTTACTGAAACTTCGTCTATACATTCTTGTAAGTTTTCGAAAGAAATCTGAAGGAAGATTTTCAAAACAGTTCCGGAAAAAATCCTTACTTTTGAAAAATAAGAATCGATCTTGCCGTTCCAAATATCTTGAGGTGTAAAGTACTTGATACAACTCTACTAACTCTTCATCGGAATCTGAAGCGTCATCGGACGATGACGAACTCGTACAATCACCCTTCTGTATTCTTCTTGAGTTTGAATTTTCTCTCGTATTGTTGTTGCTAGATTCATCTGAACTTGAAGATTCTTCCAAGCTCGAGGAAGCCAACATCACTCTCATCTCTACAATCTCCTCTATATTCTGCAATAACTGTTTTCTCTCAGACACACGCTCCATGACAATCACTAAGATGAGATAACCACTTCAGCAATGATAAACATTCAAGCGTGAGCTGATGCCTAAACCTGAAAACACGCACAAGCGAAAGCTGATCCATAAATCTAGAATGCAGAGCTTGAAACGATCATTCAACAAACCTCCACACTGAACTTTCGATTATAAACTTATGCGAGAAGTCTTGTGCACTCTTTGCGAGAACCATTGTAGAACTTGTATGATTTTTGAATTTGTGAAAATACATGATAAATGAACGTAACCATTAATCTTTGGCCTAAATCACCACCGGCAATAAGACGAAATCCGCGGATCACTTCTGTGGATCTCTCCAGACCCACCCGCATCCAAAACGGCTATTGTCCTGAACTCAAGCCCGTGTGTCATGAAATAAACATGATGATCATTAACTTTGACATCTCTTAATATCCTGAAAAACTCAGTAGTCTCTATCTCATGACTTGAGAGTTATTAACTTCTGTACCATAATTAATAAGCTTCAATTTCATTAGGTGTGGAAAATTTGCTTGAACGCCCATGCGCACAAAGATTTGCTTGAATGGACCTTTACCAAAGTTTCTGTTCGTGAATGCTCAGAGTTAACTCTAACGTATTAATTGATGTCGTGCGAGTTTGCACAAATATTTATTGTTCAATAAAATGCGGAATAATGATACGTAACTATTTCTATGCACATCAGAGGAATTAAGATGAGTAAAGTTAACGTCTTATGAAAGTAGACATTGAAAAAAAGAAAATGAATTAACGAACCACGCTGAAAGTTTTATGCTTTTGACACGTAGCATTAATCTAACGTAACAACTAACAAACATTTTGATTCCAGGAAGAGTCAAGAAAAAGATTATGTGTTGAGGATTGTTCAAGCAAGTCTTTGTGCGACAATCTTCTCATCAATTGTCCTCAGTTTTTGTAGTATAAATGAATATGCATTCTGGGAACTTTTGCTCATTTATTGTTACTAGGAAAATATATAAATGTTAATAAAATAATATATTAAGTTAATAAAATAATAAAAATTATCATAAAAAGTAACTGTTAGGTCAACCTGGAAACGCAGAAGGAAATAAACATAACCATAAAGGAAGCGGAGAAAGCAGTGTTCCCTAGGGTACACATGCAGTTCAGTGATTATCATTAATAAATAAAAAATTTAAAGTTTAGTTTATTACCTAACCCTTCTCAACGAAAAGATTAAGTAATAAATTAATGATCTGCATATTTGCCTCCTCGATCGAAAGATGAGGAGGTGCAAATATGCACGCACCTATAAGTGACTAATCTAGACAGTGTAACCGGTTGTTGGTGATCATGCATGACACTGTGGAAGTGGCAGTGTAACGGAAACCGTTACATGCATATTTATAGAACCAATTGTCTCACAACTTGGTGGTCCCGGACAGCTTCAATTTGTTACAGTAGTTGGTACTGTACGCACAAGAAGAAGTTGTTGTGCCGCGTTTGCGAACGTAGTACTATAATCAGGACGCAGTATGATGAGGAGAGGAGTAGGTAGGGTTCAATTTCTCTCCCGGGCCCACACCTCCGTGGTCTGGTACGAGTACGGGTACGGTTTCGTGGTTGGTGGCGCCGGCATACCAGCTCTGAGAAGGTAAGACCCGTGAAGAAGAAGGGAGGGAGGAACCAGTCGAGGTCGGAGGAAAGACTTCTCTCAGCTAAGCTGCCATGCCAAATGCATGCATTATCATGACGATTCTGAAGGACTGTGGGGTCTGGACGTGGCGGCTCGTATTCGACGGTTCTTCCATGCCTCTAGATCTCCCATTTGACAAGATTCGAACTACTGCCTCGATCGAATAGTTGGGCGAATTTCGTTTGTTGAAATCGGAAAGTGGAAGTCTTCATGGAAGGACCCGTTCAGTAACCTGTACAAAAGCTTGTGCTGTAACGGTCCTATTACTGTATCACCCGCACTGTGAGAAGAACGTGCATGAAAGCGGAGACAGAAGCCTCTGAAACTGCGGATTCTATGCCGATCGAGCCAGCATGTTTACCACATGGGAGGCCGCGCGTGCTCATCAGAGGGTGTCAATCCCAGAACCAACTATGTATGATATCCAGATTTACAATAACAATTCAGTAGCTTCAAAGGGCTTCCACGAGCGAGCTCTCAGCTCAACAGCAGAAATTCTAGATCGTCCAGCTTTCTAGTGTTCAGGAGCTGATAGTTCCTTGATATTCTGCCGAAGCGGACGAAACAAAGCCACTCCTTGTCGTTTTACAGGGGCAGACAGCCATGAACTCATCCGTGACTGATCCACCTCGTTGCTGGGGAGCAGTCATGACCTAAGAGTTCTTACAGGGTACATCTGCGGCGCTTCGACACCCGCTCCTATGAATATCCTTACACGGTACGGCAAACTCCCATAGTTCGAGAGTTTGATAGTGGATCACTGCTGGCAGCCAAATTTGCTACGTACTGACCGCGCGGTAAATAAATCTGATAGAATTGACAGGGTGATCATAATGTTGTAGTGCAGCGGAACATGTCTGGCAATTTGCCAGTAGAAGTTTAGAACCTTGAGGATATATACGAATAATAGTTTCATCTTACGACGATCTTTTAAGTTTTAAACCAAAGAATGATTCCATTTTTTCACACTGAGTGAGCTTTAGTACTTTACCAAATCGACTCGCGCTCGAGGTTTCGAGGATATGTTCCTTATGAATAGTTTTAAAATTTGATGAGGAGATGATGAAAAGATGTTGATCATGACGATATATTCTTCCCCAAACGTTCGGATTACTTTTTGACCTCCGGCAAAGAACCCTAGACAGCAACGTCTCTCATATTTTTCCCTACGGTAAGGAAATTCTCTCCTTAAGGTTCTTCTAGCACCTACCGGTAGTAAAAACTACCTTCTGGGAAAAATTAGAGGCAGCGGTAGCTTTCAGGGGCGTTAATGAGCTTTATTGTTTACATGTGGGTGTGAACCCGGACAATAAACCAGTTCTTTTCCCCGATGCGGCGGTTTATTTTCACTATAAAGGTACTGCCGAGAGACGAATAGTGAATATTAATATTATCTAAAACTATCTTTTAAATACACTTTTTGTATATATTCCCCCCTCCATCCGAAAATGAAAGATGTGAATGTCCACGAATGCCTTAATACCTAACCTTTACGCGAAGCAGGGTTAGTACTAAATTCAGTTTCTAGCATATATGCAAACTTAACATTAAGGAAGTAGCGGAAGAAACGACAATGTTGGGGATGAGAAAACGTTGCAGTAGTACCAAAAGTAATAAGTTTGAGGACTTCCCTTTTACTGCGTGACAGTACAACAAGTCAGTAAAGCATGTTACTTCGTTCCTACATGATTTGATTAGAGAAACCGTTATCTGCGCTTGCACTCACAACACCCATGCCACGCGTCCACGAGGCATGAGCTACAAGAAGATTTTGATCCGATCTACAAATCTTAGTCAACATGAACATGACTAGCCGCGTTTTCATTTCAGAATACCCCAACAATCACGTTTCGTAACTTCCGTTCAGGAATTCGGTTCTTATATAGATGGCAAAGAGACTTCCTCGACTTCTCCCGAGATACACAAGACCCTGATTGAGGAGAGTCCTGACGAGATACACATAACCATGATTTCCATGGTCATGTCAGGGTTAAAAGTTTACCGTATGGCTATGTTCAAGTTCTTTGGTTAGAGATCTACATTCCATGCTAAAGGCTAAGCCCATTGGCAACTTGATCTTTCGAAGGGTAAATAAAACAATCCCAAAACAAGTTTCAAATCAGTACCAACCTTAAATCAGACTGACTGTTCTCGTCGACAAAGTATACTCCTAAGAACCTGTCGATGAAAAGCTTTTCGCTTCCACATACCACTGTGACATCTTTAATTTCTAAAATCTTCTTTAGTGTTAACATTGTGCGATCTTTCTTTAAATCTCAAGTAGAATGCAGCAGTTGAAATCAAGTTACCCTGAGAATCAAATGTTATCTATCCAGATGTTACAGTACCTCGCTTGCAACACAAGTATCCTTATGGAGTCGTCTGCTCCAAAAGTTAGCATATAGCTGAAATTTAGTAGGCCTTTCAAAAGGGCAGAAGAAATTTTTGCTCCATTATATCAAGAAGCGAGTACAAAGGTGGTTCAAAAATAAACTAACTCGGTATGTATGTAGGTGCAAGCAATCCTCGAAAGTGGTCCATGCTTTTCATCCACTTCTTTCCTATAAGATATCGCACTGATGTCACTCACATCGACTCCGAATATGCTCCATTGTTTTAACGCAACTGAGATTGGTCATTATGGACAGTGTATGACATGGAAGTTGAAACCCTAACGTGTAAAACTGAGGTCACTGAACGCGACAGAATCATAAATACGTGTACAATGCCTGGCAGTGCATTCACTTTGCCTGATCCCCAAAACAGGAAATTGACGCTCCCTAAAACACGAGTTGTACGGTTTGTATCCCCAATGCCCTCATCAGCTTATGACCGCAAAGGTTATAGAACTATCTTATTGTGGAGTCAAGTTATGTCTTCAAGGACCGCGAGCAGGGTAGTGTGCCGAAATGCGAATCTCACTAATAAACTTATTACTTTCTAATAGTCTTAACCAGATCCCACGCTCCCCTAACTTGTAACTTACACAATGGGTTGCAATTGCGGCTACAGTAACACCAATAATACATATAATATAATACAAGAGGACTTTGGAGAAAATGCCATGCAAATTCACAAATAAACTGAAATGGAAAAGATGTACACAAGGAATGCAAAACAAATTTCTATAGTCATGCTAATGTAGTGTTTTCTTCACGTTGACACTTGTACAGAGTTAAACTTTGATAAACACGACTGATTTTAATTTTTACTGAAGACTAGGAAATGGTTCTCCATGTGGGAGTACTATCTACTGCAGATTCTGACTATACTTATTAAAACTACTATGCATGAACTGATGTTCATTATTTCTATTCTAAAGGGGTAAGGGAATGATGATAGGTTTTTTGTCACAGGAAATAGAACCATATTTTTGAGTAAAATGCATTCAAGAGGCAAGAGGATTAAGAACGTCAGAACAGAAAAAGTCATGCTCAAGAAAAGGATGACCTCCACGTTCTTCACGTAACGTGCTTGAATCACCACTCCTCGAGGTTAATTCCTAAGGTTCATCAACTTCTTCGAGAAAACCAGATTCCTCTTTACACTCCCTGCTCGACCGAAAATTTGAAAGTGTTTGTCTTGTCTTGTTTTCCCTTTCCTATCTGGAAATAAATAGTCTTGAAAGTATGGAGGAGATTCACATTAAATTACTCAAACTTGAAAATGACGTGGATTCCTGTAGAGGGAGATACTAGACGGCAAAGGAGCCAGATTAAAGTATGGTACGGGTTTGAGTTTGTTGGTGTCAAGAACTCCCCGAGGCTAGAAGTCTCATAATGACAAGAATATACGCACTATAACAGGTATCCGATAACTGAAAATAGAGATGATGGCGCCAGCGGATGTAGGCAGAACCAACAGTTTCACCCTAAATTGCGGCGCGGGGCTGCAAGGATGTCTAGCAGCAAAGCCAGCTTGCTTCCCCTAGCCCAGAACAGCTCCAAGCTCTCTCGATCGATATCCTTTTCGGGTTACTTGGATATTTGAACTCTTCGGAAATTCCTCACAGAGTTCTAGAAACTCTCAAGTAGTCATATTTTGACTGCTGGAGTCGATCACAATACTACCATCAGCAAACTGTACTGCGCAGCACATTCTCAGGTTCAGATATTGGACTTTTATTGAATAGACACTATCTCTCTCTTGGCATTATCCATCAGAAGAGAATTATACCTTGCTGCAGTTATGAAAGGTTTACTTAGAGTTAGAGAGGTCAGTTTTGGATGTGATTTGAAAATAAGACAATGTAGTTTCAAGTGGAAATAATTTCTGGCAGTGTCTGGTGGGAAGTGATCTGAAGGGAGCTCCGTTGCAAAGGACGGCTACTGAAGATCGCTGTATCGCTTCTATGGAACTACTATTTTCATCCACTACATGAAGATATGTGGAACCCTTCGGAAAGTAAGGTGTGTACTAACTTCTATACATATGTATGGATATATGAACTGTGATTTCAGAACTTGTGTGGAGTATCACTGACATCGAGAGTGTGATTTGTTTATCTGGTCATTCGATGTCTATCTTAACTGCGACTATTTCTTACTTGCCTTCAGTATCGCGCCACCACTAGAACGTTAACGTGACTAACATCTCTTTAGCTAGTTCCTGATCATGAGAAGGACCAACTGGACCATCTTATCAATAGGTAATCTTTGCTTCGTCAGGTATCTCTAGATCAGGTTGTAAAGCCTGATCATCTTGTCACCTTGTCCGTAGGCAAAGGTCGTGTAATCTTCTTTGAACTCTAATTTCTTCTCTTGACGGGCATTGCAATTGGGTACACTGTACATATTGAGGATGTCAATCGTGTGCAATTTTATCGAGTTCTACGTAATTTCAAGCGTGCTTGGGTAAGTTATCAAGTTTATTTCCCCTGCTCAGTTATGAGGCAGTCATGAGGTTCGAGAACTGGGAACAGGTAGGAGGAAGCAGGAAGTGGAGGCGGAAGCTTAAGCACGAGGTTGTAATGCCATATTAATATTGTGGACTATATCCGACTGGAGGACTGGAAGAGAGCTGCAGACTGGCTAAACCTCAAACAAATGCCGATGTATGAAATTTGTGATTTGGGAAAGCTTGCACTACAATAGAAATGGAGCTGAACCAAGTTACTGGGGAACTGGCCTGCAGGTATATTGTCTCAAAGGCTTACAGGATTCGATTGATTTTAGTGAACTTGACCAAGTCTGATTATGAGGCACACAGCGATTAATTTCGAAAATTTAGAAAGAGCAAGCGAAGGACTGACAAGAGAGTCCGAATGTCTGTCTATAATACAGTTAACTCCATCCCTGCACACAAGAGACGGATGCAAAAGTAAGTAGCCAAGACTTCGGGGTCGATGAATCCATTGCCAGCAAAGATATTTGGGATGTAGATTACGCAGACATCCAGTCAACATTGGTGGATTAGAAATCTCTGGAAGATGAAGACAGACGTGCACTGCCGCGGGCCAATGAAATGGTAGATGCGGTCCATGTGAGCGGGGCTACTTCGAACTCGGTGCTCTTGGACCTGACCAGCAGCATGCGCATCTCTAGCGATGACAAGTCAGAAATCTCTCTCAATGATCAATATCCTTCAGAACACAGATCCGACTCTTCCTGTTTTGTACAAGGATATGGTTGCATGGAGCCCAGAGATCTAGACGGATCTACTTCGAAGGAGCTCGATGCCGAAGATGGGGATTCAGAGCTAGACACTACAAAGCGATCTCTGGAGAGTCTTACTTACCACGTAGACAAATTTTATGCCTTGGACCCGTCGCTCAACAGAGTCCGGGGCCGTCCAGCAGCAGCTTCATGGAGCATTGAGTTCTGTGAAGATAGCAGGAAACTCACGTTCAGAAGAGAAGTTAGGGCACGGAAGAGCTCGAGAAAACGCGGGGGAACGAAGCACAAGGCAGCATTGTCGACAATGTCAGGGGGTGGAGTACGGTGCAATATCATTATGAGCGATGACCTGGAATCTGACGATGATTTGTTCGGAAGACCCGAGTGGAGGAGACAGTACAGATCTATAAATGCTTTGGTGTCCTAGTTTCCACAGGAATCCATTTTGTTCCAGAACCGAAGGTGTTAGAGTTATTTCACTACTTCTCCTTTTTGTAATTAAGTGTAACAGTTGTGCTCCGTTATATATATTGAAGATCTACTTTGGAGCTCTAAACTCGAGCTCATTCTCATCATTCTTCTTTGATTAAGTCTTCCATCATGTAAAGTCATGTAGTTAGAGCTGGATACGTAAACTGGAGAAGTAATTTTGATCTCTAACATCTAGATCTGGTTGCACACTGTATCCATACAGACATTATGCTTATTTAGTTCTTGGAGATTGTTATCCAAACATTTGAAGCAGTTCGGATCCGGACTTTAGTGTCATTCACACGCATGACAGTAAGATGCAGTATTCAATGATATATTCTTGAAGACTGTACTTGTATAGACACAAATGTACGTGTAGTTTAGAATCAAACGCAGTGATCCTTTGATTGAAACAAATAAACCTAACATATATTATCGTTCTTTTGTGGACGCGAGATGCCCGGAAATTAAATTCTCATATTAGTTAGTGTTGAATGTACACCTCCTTGTGGTAGTACGTTCCAAAGTTCAGAGTATTAGCCGTGTGATCCATACGCTGGCTAGCGTTACGTATACGTCTGTCCGAGGCGGAATTCGATACATCTTTCATGGTGTTCCAAAGTTCATAAGTACCTTCAGTTTCTGCATCAGAATCGATCTGATGCAGAAACTGGTCGTCTAGAGTTCTCACCATTGTATCGAATTCTTCTGCGACCTTCTGTTCAACCCCTAATTAAGAATCATGATTTATGATTTGACAAGAATATCGCTGGAGTGCAGCGAAAACTCATTTCTCAGGGTTGTCAATTTTCAACTTTAGTGGAACTCGATACCGATGGAACATCTATCTACACGTCCAACCTTTCGCTGGTACGATATGTAGAAGTGATCCACCACCAACGAAGAAAGAGTCAGCGTGGAGATGAGAAAGACATTATTCCGAGTTATGTATCAGCTAGAACATGCACCTAGATCAGAAAATATCAATCCTTTCCTTCAATGCATCCACTAGAACAAAACCATAAATATATATGATAAGCTTTCAGAGTGCAACTGCATCTGAGCTACGCGTATTCGATCACAGTAACTTGTAGTTAACTATAAGTTGCTCCGATTCCATAGTATTTCTTAAGCTTATCCTAAATCCAGATGTGACAGTTGTCAAATCGAATTACCCTCCAGTCAACTGCAGCTCTATCCTACTACAACAGATCTAGAGCGAGGAACCAAGAATTTTGCTGTTTCAGATCTTTTATTTCAGGGGCAAGCAGTGGATTGTTTGTCTGTATAATATATAGGATTCGTGGATAAAGTTCGAAGAAAAGTCGATTCGGAAGCAAATTGTCTTGTAACTGGTTGTATGACATCGATATCCTCCTCAGTCTAGACTGACTGAGGATGTGATATCGATCTCATGATCAGCTTCCTGTCATGATCACGAGGGAAGTTCAGACCTTCATGTCACTTGGGGAGAATTAGCAGATATTTTAACATTCTGTCGTGCACGTGACGTGGACGGTCTGTACCCATGCCACTGACAGGGTTATGAGATGAATTCATATCCTATATTTGCAGCTTGCAATGCAAGCTCCCATGGCCACAACTCGATACACACTACCAGGACGGTGTCTAGTTACAGCACGTACATAAAATATATATATATGGAGCTGTACGTAAAGGATATCGATAATCGGTGACATCCACATGAATTCTATTCACTAGCTAGGTAACTGAACAGATTACCTGAATCATGCACAGATCAGGAATTGTTAACGAAATCAGAGCTACTGAGTGGATCTTGTCCTCCAGGATCCATTATGCATGACATGAATCATTGTAGATGTCAATGAGCGTGTTGGAAGGGAATGTCTGCAGTCACTGTCTCCTTCGCTATGGTGAATGCACCATTAGTCTAAACGTTGGTTTCATCGATCTGGTGATCATGAGAAGCTTAAATCATTTGATACATGTAATGGAACGAGAAGCTCCTCCTAAAGTTGACGAGAGAATGACAATGCCTTTCTAAATTAATGTTTCAACAGTTGCTGTTACAACTTCCTATTCGAAGCCTAACGTAACAGCATTGTGATACCCAGATAGAAGGATCGTGGTTTTTTGGCACGGTACATCTAGCCACTTTTATTAGACCTCAAAACTGTACAAGTTTTCAAACTTAATGTCATTGAATAAAGGCCCCGGGCAAAAACTAGAGTATATTTTTTCTCAAGTAATACCTTAAGCTTTGTACAAGATATGATAGGCTCATGAACCTATTTAATTTGGTTTGTTGTCACACATAGACTATACGCATCCATGGATATTGAGATATCTTGATACCCTACTACTTTTTAAATATGACTTTGTTTTTGGTAAAAAATTATACCTCTCGTAGAAAAAGATGTTTTAACACTTTTGAGTTCAAGAAGATGTCAAGGGTCTCTGAGTTTGCGGAGCCATTGAGTGTTTTATGTTCTTCGGGGATTTACCTACGAAGTATCGTAGTTTGCTGTGGTAGGAATTAGTCTGGGTGCCGAAAGATTTGCTGTCAACATTTGAAATCAGAGTAGAACGTTTACGACGAGGACTGAGAATAGACCAGCATTTGCGGAGTTAGTTTTCTACGAAGACGTTTTTGGGCGAAGTTGACTTCGGAGTAAGTTGTTCTTTGGTGGAACACTTAGGAAGGAGTTCAGTTTGGTACTTCGGCGGAAGAAGAGTCTTTTTCGCCAGAGTTTTCCGAGAGCAGTAGTAGTGAAAGTGACTTAGTGTGAAGATACTTAGCGTTTATGGTGTTAGAGGCTACCTAGTAGCACTTCAGCAATACTTCCTCGTGTGACATTTCCGTCCGTGGCTCTGTTACTTTGTTGTTCATCTGTTTCTTGAGGTCCCTGACTTGTTCAGTACCTGTTATGTTTGTTTGTCAAGATTATCAACTATGTCTTGTTGGATAGACCTGAGTTTGATCTCTACCGAGACTGATTTCTTCCCGTGAGAATAAAAAACAACTATAAAAAATCACCTTTGTCACGTGTTTACTATTTTTGGATGATCTTTACTTGTATTACAGCTTTTTAGATCGTGGAGAATTCTCTATTAAATAAATTTAAATGAAATAGATTGCCGTTTTATAATACATATGGGACCTCCTCTTTAACTAGAAAGAAAAGCATAATAAAAGAATAAATTTCTTCATATAAATAAATTTTACTCACCATGTGCATGTGGAAACCCATAGAACATAGTGAAGTTAGAACACCTTCAACTTAAGGCAATAACTGCAGACTGCGGGAATCGAATTCAAGTTCCTCTAGTTGGAGACTTGCTAGCCGGGGGTCACGCACCAAGTGATACGTGATCATTTCTTGTGACATAGCGAAGTCAAGCCATGTCATTTTCCAACTCATCCTGTAATTGCTTAAGCTTCTACCTTTCTGAAGATCTGTTCTAGTTGCAATTGGTTCCTTCTAGGGATTTCAAGTACGCCTTCTTCCTGACTGGTACCAAGATACAGATCTTCGACATGTCATCCTCCTGCCATTCCTGCTTCCTGACGTGGTCCATTGTTTTGTCGACACGTCATCCTGCTGTATCCAGCGCAAAACATCAACTTGAGTGTCTAATTTCATGATTCGTCCACACAAGTGCGCATGCATGCTCATTTAACCTACTACATCGGACGACTTCGTTTCACTTTTGAATTCGAAGTTGATGTTTCCCGACTTTTGACAACAAGGACATCGAAACCTGAGGAGCTTAAATTGCCCGAGATGATGGACTGTAAAGGATTCTGAAGCGGTCTAGCTACATCTGAGTTTCTTGGTTCGACGTTCAGAAAGCAAACTAGTCAGTTGACAAGTTTCCTGAAGGACTCACGATCGAGGAACTGTGAAGTTTCAGCACATTCGTATCTTGGCACCTACAAGTGACGATCTGGAAGAATTGATCTTGGGCAAAGAGGCGTTGTTAATTTCACGAGAGCATCTTTTGCAGTTTGTCGGTCCGAAAAGCGCTAGCCCAGCTGCAGTGGATGAGTAATCTTCATACAGATTCCTGCTTGCATGATCTGTCGAAGAACAAGGGAGGGCATTATTTCTGGAAGGACAGGAAATGGCTCGACCCCATTGCCGAAGGAAATCAGGAGTCCTGGAATTCATGAAAAGATATCCATACTGGATGCTCGCCGTCATGATTTTCTTGGCAGGTTTCTTGCACTATACCGTTGTGCATGTCACTGTCAGTCCTGGAAAGTTTATCAGAAATATGCTGCTGACAAGACTGACCTCGCTTCTCCTGGATGTCCCACCTTTATTCATGGTCATCGTCTTTTTGATCGCTGCTGGATGTAAGGATCCAAATACAGTACGCCCAGGATCGAACATGATCATGAGAAGTCCCACTGCCTCGAACGGAAAAGAAAGCTCCATCTGCAGGGAACCTAGTACAGGAAGCAGAAGGCGTTTATCTAGGTCCTGGCCAAGTTGGGACTGGCTACAGCCTTATGATCCAGAAATGTTTCTGCGTGTTGACGGGAAGGAGAAGGAAGGAAGGAAAGGAGGAGAAGTCGATGGCATGCGCAGAAGATCAGGAATCAGACCCGGGTCCAGAGAGCTAAACGATCCAGAACCCGATCCCAGTCAGGAGAACACACCGCGCTCAGGTCTTCCATGCCAGGGTCAAGTGACCAAATGGAAGTCAGAAGGCCATGATCAGGATCAGGTCGGTGTAGATCCGTATCATTGCGATAAGTTGGATGCTCTTCCCAGAGTCCCGAAGAGCTCAATTGGAACCCAAGCACCTAGTATTAATCATAAGGAGAATACTCATGATCATGAGGAAACACCAACATTTGATACTTTCGATCAATCAGCGATCAAAAGGCATAATCCAGTGGGGTGTGCTGCTGACGAAAAGCTTGGGAATACGCACGCTGAGCAGAAGGTAGAGTTTTGTGTTCCTCTTATTGGGAAGCCTCCGAGATCGAATTCTTCCCGAACTCTGAACTCCATCCTCGGAAGATATAACATATTAAACGGTACGTTCTCCAGTGTGAACGCAGGTCTCAGTTCCGAACAAGGGTCACTTGATGAAAGCGGTATCATGCTCAACTGCAAACGCAGGGAGTCCATCACAGTGAATTTGGACACCGCGCCAGTCATCAGATCCACAACGGTACCAACGGAGCCTGATGAACACGCGGGGCAAGAATTACCACACGCATTATCTCATGATGATGAGCTTATTTCTGTTGGAAGCTTGAAGGACTGGGATCAGTTTCTCCGAGTGGCAGGTAAAGATGAGATGTCGCAAGGCCCAAGGGTTTCAGACGAGATTGTATTCCCTACAACGTCAGATGTCTTGAACAATTCACTTCCAACTGTTCGAAAAGATGATAGGTACTCTTCTACTTCGGAAAGCTTCAACGAGGTACGAGAAACATATAGCACTCAAGCAGGGGCGATCAAGGAACTCAGCGATTTCAACAGAGCAACCTCACCGTACGCTTCAAGCATGAGCACGATTTCTAGGGTTTACTCGTTTAAACACATGACCATGGACGAGAAATCTGAGGAGAAGCTGTATTGGGAAGCCAGATGCGCAAGACCTACCGAACTGGACTCATGGCGAAAAGCTCTACCTTGGAAGGCCAAGCTTGAGAGCAATTTGTTCCCTGAGGAGATCGACGGATCACCACATGTCCCCAACGCACTTTCAGTTGATAGCTACGAGCCCAGCGCTCCTCCGTTCAACCCTGTCCTCTTCTTCCAGCAGATACTACCCGACGAAGGAGAATTCCTCAGGAGCTACGAGCAGTTCCTCGTGAATGCAGGAAACATTTTTCGCTCCGACAGCCTCAAATTGATGCCGTATCACTGCGGAGTCTGTAACTGCTATGCTTCCGGATCTACGTACGTTTGCTGAAATACTTGTTTAGTTGCTTGAAGCTATAGGTCAGCTCGAGTGGTGTCTCCAGTGTCCAGATCTAGACGCTCACTGTCAAGGTTTAACTTAACACCCTCAGGCTGTCAAGTTAATTACTAGACTACTAAGTGTCACTTTCCAATGCGAGGAAGTGAGTGCGCTTGATATATTATGCTAGTAGTTGAGAAAAGCTCTTAAAAATTATAAGCTTTTCCTCCCGTAATTATATTTTATAATTACGGCTCTACTTTTATAACTATTATTTGGCTTATTAAAAGTTTTGATTCTCTCAAATTCTGCGGAAAAGATTAATATTGCATGATGTCGCGATCGAATCAAGTTTGTCCTCAACTTATCTTTCACCCGTCCCTTTCATGAACTTGATAGCGGTGTTTCAAATAGAGTTTAGGTATAGTAAGACGTGTGCATATTGGGATAAACGTCAATTTCATACTGAATTTCATGATTTACCCGTAAAAACCAGTTGCACCTCTCATATACTAAATATGAGTTTTTAGTTTTTCCAAGGTAAAAGTGGAAGAGGAGTACATTATGCCATCGTTCGATGCTAGTTAACGTACATAAGCATAAAATATTTTAGTATCATTTGTTCCAGAGTCACTGTGAGAGTTTTGTGTGTTTTGTTCATATCTTTAGTCCGCAGAGGTTATATTTATATAGTTTTTAGTTATTGTTTAGGAGATAATACAACAAGATTTACCTCTAGAAGATGTGACCATTACTACTAAAACTGAATTTTCTTTCTGAATTCGTACTTATAAGTCAAGATTCCTCCTTCGAATCCTCTACAGTCAAAACCTGAAGTTGTACGCATTTTGTCCATAATACTTGCAATGTCATATGTTTCTATTGGTTTTTAAAGTCTTTATTTTAACTCGACTATATACATAATATGTTCTTTTTCAGAGTTTTTATAGAGTGTTGTTTTGTTTAGTCCAATCTTTTAATCATTTTTTATCGTAGAATGTATTCTACCAATGTAGCACAAAAATATAATTTTTCTCTCATTTTTTGTTCATAAAAAATAAACGAAGCTGAGGTTCAACTTATGATCATAAGCGGAACCTCAGCCAGTAAACTAAAGTTTTCCCGTCCCTCGGTTGAACGAAGAATCAAAACAACAACTCCACGTTGAGAGGTGGAGACTCTCCCACCCCATCATTTCGGTAACAAGTTCTAGCTCTAGTTTCCCAATGGATTCAATTATATAATCACTCTCTCTTGCTAGGTGAAGCCTGTCGGAACAGATTAAACCTACGCGTGCTACCGGACCGGTAGCAGAAAGTTCACAAGTTTTCATTTCCATTCCCTTTCGTACCGGACCTGTCGCGGGAACTAATAATGGACAGGTCCCTCCCGTTCGATGGCCCGACGACGTCTGGTCGCCAAGCTTTTCCCGTTAGAATTACCGTCCGACTAGACCGAAAGACGATTTGAGTCGAACGTTTAGCCTATAAAACCCGTGATCTCTTCGTATGTATAACTCAACTTTACCGGTTGTATTCCGTACAATAAATATCACAAATCCCACGGCAAGTTCTCCAAAGAACCGCCTCACCGTGCTACCAGAGCTTTAAAACCCCGGTGCCCCTAGAAATAGTACCGGTAACCACCAGGACGACATTTTGCGGGTTCCTGTCTTCGTGCAAAGAAATTTAAACGTTAAACCTAAAATGTTTTTGTTCGAAAAACCTTATTGTGAAAATAAAATCTTGGACGTCAAAAATTAAATCAAAGCTCTCTAAAAGCTTTACAATCCGTAAATCATTCAAAAAATCCTATTAAATATCGTAAAACACAATATTCTCTTTACTCTAAAATACACAGAGGACGAAAAGGAACATTTTCTTTCCTGCTTTTATACCCTCACTGAGGGTTTAAGTTAGTATCTATGTCTGCCGTTCTCACAGGCTCTTTCATGTGTTCTATTTTGGCCATCTATACTGAACTGGCTAGCTCGATTACTTCATAGCCTGGCTGACGAGATCGATCGAGGCCGTCGTCGTTACCGTTTTCTTGGTCCTGCTCATGAAAAGCGCTAGCTGGTGGCGACCTAGCTAGCTAGTTCGGTCGCTCATCGTTCCTCCGTTCCCTTTCGTCATCGATCGTTTTCTAGTCTTTCTATCCGATTCAGAAGCGCATTACGAGCAACAGATAGTTGGTCCAATTTCAATCGTTAAGTCAGGACGAGGTGACGGACACGAGACTTTCCTGAACTCTTGTGCCCACGCGAGCGGTCTTGGTGCTAAGATTATGGGGAAAGAAAGAGTTCTTCTTGTCTGCTGGTTGGCTTCCGTGCTTATGGAAATGCCTCATGTGGCTGCTGATTATCAGAGCGATGCACTCTACACGTTCCGGCAACGTTTGGAGGACCCAAACAACGTACTGCAGAGCTGGGATCCAACATTGGCGACGCCGTGCGCTTGGTTCCATGTGACGTGCAACTCCGCCAACGAGGTCACTCGACTGGACTTAGGCTATGCGGAATTGGAGGGTCCGATTGTTTCTGCGCTTGGTAGCTTGCGGGGCCTCAGGAAC
Source organism: Asterella californica (assembly GCA_036924285.1). Lineage (NCBI taxonomy): Eukaryota > Viridiplantae > Streptophyta > Marchantiopsida > Marchantiales > Aytoniaceae > Asterella > Asterella californica. The sequence continues at coordinate 16,961,206 of JAYKYS010000002.1, read as the reverse complement.
CTCGAGCTCTTCAACAACAGTTTCTCAGGGACCATCCCGCCTGCTCTAGGTAACCTGGAAAATCTGCGGTCGCTGGATTTACAGCACAACCATCTTTCTGGAGAAATTCCTTCGTCATTTGGAAATCTGGAATCTCTTATCATCTTGCGTTTGAATGACAATCGTCTCAGCGGGCCTATTCCTAAGGCGCTGTCTTCTCTCCCCAAACTGAGAGAACTGGATCTATCCGGAAATAAATTTGTGGCTCTACCCCCGCGGCGCGTGCAGGCTCCTTCCTCAGATCCTTCCTTCGGGGTTTCCTGAACACAGCTCTTTCCTGGATCAGGTTCACTAGTTGCACCGAGGTATACTGCATGCCTATCGATCGACAAAGCATCACAATGCCGAATCCAGAAGCGGTACAGATTAAAGCAGCTGCTACCGCTTGTGGATAATCACGAGAGACCGAAACAGAACCTATTCTGATTAGGTTTTAGTTAGATTTCTGATGTCAATTCCTTTTGGTCCTGAGCATACGTGAATGCCCAGCTTTGAAAAGCGGTCGTGCTAGAAGAAATAAAACTTGATCTTTTCGCCTGCATCCCAGCTGCCTACATCAGATGGTTTAATTTTTTTTCTATCTCTCTATCCATATATAGAAGCATTCTTTCCTTTGGATGTTATCACGAATTCCTACGAAACGTTTGATACCACCACGTGCACAAGATCGATATCTTGCTCTATGTATGAATCCAGTAGATGGTGGCCATGGGTGATCCCTTTAAACTTGAAATTGTCATTGCTGCAACCAAGATTTACTTCACCGCACCCTTGACTAGCAACAGCAAGGTTCAGCAGGTTTGCTACTATGTAAAAGCACTGCGTTAAGACAAGTAAGAGATAATATGTAGAGACGTGAATGTTATCAGTTATGTATCTACATAGAAAATTTACTTTACAATAAATTTACAACATGTTCAAACGAAGGTTGTGGTTTCTTTGGAATGAAGCAAGATACGGTCTCTACTCTAAAGTACACGAGGAGAAAAGAGCAATAGTCCTTTTTGTTACAAAACTAATAACTTCACTCCAAGTCTCTCTGAATATCAGAATTTTATTTCTCACAATAGAATACTACCAGCTTGTTACAACTGATAACAAATCAGCTTGCTAGAACTGATCATAAGTGGAATTCAAACAAAAATATCCTAAGATGAAATGTGCACACTTTTAAACTTGAGATCTGATACAGAAAGAGAGAGCTTCACTCAAGCTAGCTACTCTAGAATAGTATGAGCATGAGTAGTATATTCACCCACATTCTTTGTAGATACAAAGAATGTGAGTTAATATGTAATATTTGTACATAACTGTTTTCATCTCAAAATGACTTACTTGCTGTCATAGTATCTCTCAAGTCAAAGTTTTATCACAAGTCACCTCTTCAATGTTTTGGTCTTTTGTCTTTTTACGTTTCGAAGAGTTTAGATGCATGTTACCTCTAATGATATTTAACACTTCTCTTGGTTCTTTTTCGTTTCGAAGAGTTTAGATGCATGTGACCTCTAATGATATTTAACACTTCTCTTGCTTTTCTACGCGCAATGAGGGTTTAAAGTTGGTAAACCTAGGTACAAGAACAATGAATTACATGATAAGTTCTCGATAATGGCAACTTGAAGTGAGTCTTAGTGAGATCTAGAGAAAATGATTCTTAGAGTATCAAATTCAATGTAAATATTCGGCTTAGACGATCAATGCCTGCTCCAAATATGCGAACCTATCTGTTGGTATATTACATATTATCAAAGATCGCATTAACTTTTTATTTGTTCTAGAAGTTAATTCATTTCATTGACTCTAGTAGTAAACAAACTGCGCATAAGATCAACTACGGTAGGCTGCATTACATCAATATGGTTCCAATAATCCATTAGTGTAGTGTAAGTAGGACACTATCGCAACAACACTACTAACCCCATGCACTCTGTGGCAACAGAACTGCTCAGTACAATATATAGTACTAGTAAATACACTTGCTGGTCGTGGTATGTACGACCATGATGTGCAAACCATGCCAGCAATTGATTGTAGTTCACATAATCTTCAAAACCCATATTGAATAATCTCCCAAGCACAAAAGTACACCTTATCATGATCAATTGATCAGTCAGTTCATGGTATATATTTACTCATGATTTTTTGGGACCCAGCTGGCTAGCTGGATCATGCACCGGTTGCACATATGTATAAGTATTGAAGAGTCTGACGACTTATTAGTCACATGCATCAAAACCATAATTGTCTCTAAAAATTTGAAACATTAATTGAGTTGCTCAACTTTTTGCATGTGCATTGTTAACTGTTTGTTTGTTTTTTATGTTTCTAATCTGCTTATTATGTGTTAACTACTGTTTGGATTTCCGGAGTGAACACCTTCATCAAACTGACCGAGACCTTCAGTACTTCTGTTAATTTGCCTGTCTAAATCTGGACAGTTCTATACCAGAAGCAGGAGATCCAAGTTCAAAGAATTATGAGGAAAGTTTGGGAGTACCTATTTCATATTCGCTTTGTATATATGCTCCAATAGCACGGTTTGAGAACTTCCCGAAATCTTTCTTAGGAATCTGGGAGGCGATTTGAAGCTTCAGTTTCTCTGCACAGTTCATGATCCCAGAAATACATAGGTTAATCATATGTGGATTTGATCACGATATGTTCAGCACTGTAACGTTTCTGAGAAAAGTAAAGCTTTCTTATCTCTTCAAGCGCCTTATATCTTGTTTGCAGATGCCATGCCCGGCCCGTCTGAGCTTAATCTCAGAGGCAGCAACAGTTCAAACTGAAGTTGTTTCAAAACTGTAACTCGTTCGGAAAGTCCCTTTTCGAATTCGCATGCCTCTCTCTTCTCAGCTCTGACTTCGAATTCTAATTCGGATCTGCATGCGGATTAATCAGACAATGACTGTCAAGATACTTCTACAGGTCTCCAAATCGGAGCTAAATTTAGTGTGTAATTAGACTAGATCTAGAGTTTAGAAAGTAAAGAGATAATTTGATTTAGTAGTAACGTTAACGGATCCGATTAGACTTAGCTGAGGTCCCAGATCCGGAGATATGTGTGTGATTTGATCATGACGGGGCCGAAGGTCGGATGCATGAACCAATTCAGATCTGTGTCACATGGACATGGTAGATGTAAACAGAAAGTACTCAAAACTCGTACTCGGTCGATCGAGGTCGAAATGGACAGTACTAGTCTGAAGCTTGTAACCTCACTACTGTAGTTTAATTATGAATCACAAATACTGTAGCTAGATATAGAACGGAATCTGATGCCAAGTTGGAGCGGAATACGTATTACGTTATTACGTAACTGTTGACGTCCCAACTGCAAAAGTGGCTTGAGCTAAAGGAGCAGAAAACAAAAATTCATCTCAAAATGGGAGTTGCACAGGATAAGAGTACTGGTGATCATTAAACTTTGGTATATATGGGTCACCTGTTAGGATAAGAGTACTAGTGATCATTAACCTTTGGTATCTATGGGTCACCTGTTAGAATACGGACAGTATTAACATACATTCAGGAACATGTTCATGATATTAGGTGGTGACCTTTCGTAAGGTCACCAAGGCCAAGACCCAAGACTATATTATTCAAGCCCAAGGCCATTGTACATTAAATAATTCATTTGCTTGGTTTAGCCTATACTCTCTCTCAAAGAGCTCTCTCTCTCTCTCTCTCACCCTTTCTTTATGCCGCGAGACAGTTTTATCTTAACCTATTATAACAATAGTCCATTTCCAACATGGTAGCTTTGCTTTGTTGATGCACTAGCACAATAGCATATGCACTAGATAAACCTTCGGCCCTAAGGTGTGAGCAGTTGGAAGACGCTTCAACTGCCATGAGGAGGACGTTCCACGCATCGTGATTATGTATCTTTGCTATCAAAATTTTACAGTTCCAGCAATCAACCTAGTACAGAATGTCTACCCCTTTGACATCAAAGGTTAGGTAAAATTCCACAACACTTACTTCACGCTATGGAAGCACAAGACGACCTTACGGCTCAAGGCCTAGGGTGTGCTCGACATCATGGACGAGAATGTGTGAAGACTGCGTGCCATGACACCCGGGGTACTGCGGTACCCGTCTCTCATCCTGCTACTAGACTTGGCAGTATCATGGATTGAGATCAGCGTGACATCAATGCACTCGTAGCAATCAACAAATGCTGTGAGAATAATGTCTTGCACCACGTCGAATGATGCATGGACCACCTTGATCAAACACTTCGTTGGTCAAGACATGATGACCAAGATGCATCTAAAAGAGAAGTTGTGGGTTTTAAAAATGAAACCCACTGAGACAATCACTCAACAACTTCAAATCCCTCCTCCAGCAGATGATTTCCGCTGGACTAGTAGTGGACAACGAGGAGCAAGTCCTCACGTTGATGGGCAACATGCCAAACAACTACCAACTCTTTTTGCAAGCGATGAGAACAAGTCAAATCTCTCGCTGCAGGACCACTTTTCTCATCCAAGAAGAAACGATAGGATGCAAGCTATCGATTGAGTCTTTAACTGCTTTGTTTGCAAGACATCGGCAAGGAGGACGCAATAACAACAACCGGCACAACAATGACAACAACCGACAAGATGGTAATCAACCACCGAAAAGACCACCAGATCCTAACAAGAAGTGTTTCCATTGCGACAAGATCGGACATCGTATCGTCGAGAGTCAGCAATAGCAGCGACAATTCAAATGCTGGAAATCCAAACAAAAAATCGACGTTCACAAAATAAAAATACCAACACTAGTGGGTCTTGGTGGCACAATGCTCGTCTGCAATCATACAGACAGCTGACCCTTACTGGTACATGGACACGGACGTCACACATCACATGGCACACAATCGACGACAGTTCGTCGGGTACTCACTTGTATCAATTGAGAACATCGAGGACGATGCTATTCTACTCAGTGATAACACAACCATCCACGTTGTCAGTTCTGGCATGATGGAAGTACGTCTGCTCTGAAAAAGCGAGCATGTGTACGTACGTGATGTCGTCCATGTGCCTGCCTTGCAAAAAAACCTATTTTCAGCTTGGCAATTCGATGCCAATGACGGCTGATGTCTAATCGGTAACGGACTCTTGTCATCTCGAAGACAGATTTGGACAAGTGTTAGCTCTTTGCCTGACCGTTGATGATCTCTACATGCTCGGAGAATCAATCTTGGTCGCTGACCAAATCGCACTTGTAGTCACAGCTGGAAAGATCCCAATAGTTCATACTTTACCTCTCAGCCATAGATCCGGACCTCGACTACGAGCAAGATCACAATGCAGTCAGCGGATCAGCGGCTGTCTTAACAATCGCAACTTGCGAAGACTTAGCTTCCCTTGGTCCAGATCTAGCTCAGTCACACACAATGTGCACAGCCAAGAGGAAGAACACATAGTTCTTGGACATTTCCTCTTTTGTTTTAGACCCAACATACAGAAATAATATTTCAGCTCCACTTTTGACGGAGACCGCAAACATAGATAATGAAGGTCAATTTTTTCCTCAGTCGACCTCTACCCCCCTCGAAAGAACTTGACAATGACACTCTTTGATACTTTTCCAACCCGGTCTCCCCTAGCTGATCCCCCTCCTGGCTCGAACGTGATCCCTGACTTGGCAAACACCGGCACGCGAACTTATGCGCGCACAGCTTTCGTGCACCTACCGCCTTGTTGCGCCAGCGGAAGCTTTTGCTCAGTAGGTCACAGAAATTTACACCGCTAACCTACAAACACAATCACAAGTTAGCGTCCATGCACCACTTATCTTATCTCAATTTGGTCCGGACTGGAGCCGAACTGTCTCCCTAATCATCAAGCTCAGCAATCCTAAGTCTCGACCTAGACTCGCCTACCTAGGTCGGTCCCAAACATGAGCAAGTCACAAGATGACTTGGGGCGACTTCTCATAAAGTCCAAGGTCCTAAACGGTACCTCAGCACACTTGGTCCAACCGCCCGTGATGTCCGTCTGGGTCTAGGCTCCCGAACGGTTGTCTAACCCGCCGACTCGTTTCTTAGTGTTGTCCTAGTCCTTACATCGTTCCTAAGTCCAGACGTCCAAGTCTGGACCGAAACGTGTCTAGGAACCGGCCCAACCATCACCTCATGCCCCCAGAGTCCATCCGCCGAACCCTGGAGTCGGGTGACTCATCCTGGCCCACCCAGGCATCGAGCCCCCCTCATATAAACTTCTGAGGATCAGCTGCCCCGCCCTCCTCTTAAGTCCTTGAAAATTATACCACAACTCGATCGTGGTTCATCCATAATTTTCAGCTCGGAGGTCAGATCGAGGAGTGCTACATATCACTAGAAAGCTCTCGCCGAGACCTTTTCAATGATACCTCATTCGCCTCCAGATCTTACGTGGAGCTCCGTCCATGACCTAAAACGTCCTTGGAGCTCCAACACTTAAGTCATTTTTCGGAAACTTGTGGTCGAGACCCAGACTAGAACCCTGTGGTTCGGACCAGCGTCCGAACCACAGTCTGTCTGCATCTCAGACCTATGTCTCAGACTCATGTTTCGGTCCGTTTCCAGACTCGCCCCCTTAAGTTAGCGTTCGTCTGAGGTCCTCTTGGAGTAGGCCCTTATGTCCTAATCCAAGATTCCAACCTTGGTTCAGAGAACCACTTAGGGTTCATCTGATCCCGACTTCCCGGCCAAGCCATTAAGTCCTACTCGCAGCGTTCACAACCTAGCGCAAGTCCCCTAAGGTTCTGTTGTTCGCGTTTGTGTTCGATCTTGAGATTGAGAGTCGCGACAACAGCGCATCCACCCACGCGGATCGCACCTCCCATCTTGCCCTCCTCCGCTAACAGTCGTCACATGGCGACCACCTACTGAGAGGGACCAGTCAGTGGTCTCCGTCTCACGTCTTTCGAAGGACCCACTCTCTTCTCCGCACGTCTCACCGGCCACGAAGGACCTCTAAGATCACGAGAGGTCATAACGACTCCCGTAGACCAGGAGTCCTCTATTATCGGAGACTCCAAAGCGGTCCTTCGGAGATCCGCGATGATATCTCGAAGCGATGTTCCTCCGAGATCCGCGCGGACACCTTGTACGGACTGCCTCCGCACGGATTGCGGAATAGTCCTCTCAGATCGCAAGAGATCATGTTGACCTCAGCTGACTTGAGATCTATTGACGGGATCTCTCTAGGATCCGCGTCGGTCCACACGCGGGCCTTCACGGACCCACAAGGTCTTCTTTGCCCACGCCCTAGATTTCTTAACACGCGTCATGACCTTCTCGGACCGGCTTACGACACCGATCCACTTTCGAACCTTCCCGGCATGTCCTCTCAAATTTCTCGGTTTATTTCTCCGGTCTTGGTCTCCTCCACACAACATCAGATATCATTTCATTAAAGAACACGTCACTGGAAGAATTATAGAAGTTCGTTATTGTCCTATTGAGGACATGATCGCAGATATTTTGACAAAGAGTTTACCAGCTCCAAAGTTGGATCATCTGCTACCAAAGCTAGGGATGTTTTCTAGCCGATAACGTTTTATCTGAACTGTTACTGAGTGGGAATGTTAGAATACGTACAATATGAACATATATTGAGGAACAGGTTCAGGATATTAGGTGGTGAGCTTTCGTAAGGTCACCAAGGCCAAGACCATTGTACATTAAGTAATTCATTTGCTTGGTTCAGCCTACACTGTCTCTCTCTCTCTCTCACGTTCACACTGTCCTTATGCCTTGACATACAGTTTTATCTTAGCCTATTCTAGCAGTAGTCAATTTCCAACATCACTTTATTGTCTAATCACGTCCTTCTTATGAGAGTGTCTTGGAGGTTATGCACACTCGTAATCAGTATCACTATAGTGTCTTCTTGGTCCACTATTTCTCAACATTCTAGAACATTACGAGACTATATTATTCAGACCAAAGGTTATTGTACATTAAGTAATTCATTTGTTTGATTCAGCCTATACTCTCTCTCAAGGAGCTCTCTCTCTCTCTCACGCTCACACTGTCCTTATGTCATAACATACAGTTTACCTTAGCCTATTGTAGTAGTAGTCCATTTCCAACATCACCTTCTTGTCTAATCACTTACTTCTTAGGAGAGTGTCTCGGAGGTTAGGAACACTCGTAATAAGTATCACTATAGTGTCTTCTTGGTTCACTATTTCTCAACATTCTAGAACATTACGGCCTGGACTGACTGTGTATTCGCTTCGAAGTAATTCTTCTCGATATGATGTAAGCATTCTTTCTATAGCTAGGTCGTCCGGCTGGGCTTATTTCCTTCTTGTAGATACTTTCATTGTTCTCTGTTGGTTGGTTTCTATCGGTGATGCTACTCCCTCCATGCTGAGTGTCCTTCTTCTGTAGTTTTTCATTGTTCTATATCTGTTGGTTGGTTTCTATCGATTGTCGTTTTCGCTGCGTGGTGAGTCTCTGCTTTCAACCGATTGAACCTTGTTTGGTGAGGTTGGGTGTACCTCTTGCCGTGAGGCTTGGTAACAAAGTCCCTCGTGCGCAAAAAACAGAATAAAACAAATGGCTTGAGCAATATATATGCATGTAATTGAGTTGTATTAGAATTGTCACAGAGTCTTTAGACAAAAAAGTTACATAATATCGTGTTATCACACTATATTCACACCCACGCTATATAAATTACCACACTAATTACTGTGAGCAGTGTAGTTTCTACTAAAGAGATTGTTCTGAACAGGGAGTCCTAGGAACAAAGGGCTCTTCAATTTATATATTCTGAACGAGCTGTAGATTTTGACAAGTTCTGACTTCATCTAGATCTGCTATAAACACGTCTAATAGAGTGCTAAACATATATCATATTAATTAGGCGGAGTACATACGATCCAGATCTTGAACGAGTGACTGCTAATCTGCAGATGTCTCGAAGAAGAATTCGAAGACAGGCAGGCCGGCTTGCACTCCTTGCAGCTGGAGCTGTAATATACCTAGTCAAAGTCATGCATATTGCAGCAGTCAATGATCACTGCACAGGCTACTGTGACCTGTGCACTGAGCACTGCATTTTATATAGAGCTTGAGGACTAACCCAGATGAGTTATAACTCATCTGGGTTAGTCCTCAAGCGTCAAATTTGGCTCATGGCGTCAAATTTAATTTAATTTAATTTAATTTGACGTGTTAAGACGTCGTAACAGTACTAATACATCAACTATAGCTAGCTAGACGTCCGGACGTCTAGCTAGTTGTATTCATCGAAATCTCTAGCTAGATGCTGAAGGTTTTACTCAGCTACAGAAGAAGGAAGCCAAAGTCATGATCAGTACATGTAGACCTGGTCTAGTCTAATCACGATGCTACATGCACAGCATTATATATAAAAATCAGCCATCAGATGTATAGAACTGCTCCTCAAACTTAACAAGGACTACTCTACATGGAGAACAATTGCAACATGTACAAATATAAATGCCTAACTTTACTAGCTCGCATGTGCAGATGTACATCCCTAGTTAGCTCCTGCAGCATTGCTATAGCCAGTCTGCCTCGCGCAGTCGCAATCGCAGCTCGACATGCATATGGTGGTTATGGGTACCGGTACTCTACAGGTACAGGAGAGGTTGAAGCGAATGGGCCTCCGGGGCTGACAGAGGGGCTGCTCATGAGATATCGAGGGAGCCCTTCCGATTGCAATTGGTTTAACTGAATGCTGTCACGAAACTGTGATTCAGAAGTGATGGTCTTCATACCCACAGGCAGAAGAACCTGATGTGATTCTTATTTTGTCTGTAACGACTAGCTTGGACAATAGCATGCGCAGCTGGGCCACGTTTCTTAATCATGTCCATTTACGTACTGTACATTGCTACAGTAGCTAGCAAGGTAGTTCTGAGGAGTACGAAACAAATAGGATCATCAGTTCACGAATCTTTGAAAATCCATCGAAGTCCTCAGACTAGCACGCGCCCTACCGAGTACAGTAGACGGGAAAGGCCCCTTTGACCTGTCCGATCACCAAAGGACACGCTCCTGGCACACGCTTCTCACGCAACTGTTATTCCCATGCCTGTCTTCATCGATCCCAGACTTCTAAGCTACCAAATAGATATTTACAACAGTTACTTTGGAATCCCACTAGTAATTAATCTACACACTAAGTAATTATCAAGAACTTAGTCTATAATTAAGAGGGAAAAGCGGTCCTTGGCAGCCGTGTTTAACGAGATTGGAGAGTACCGTGTCCCGATATTCAGTATAATATACAGGTGATAGACCATTCAATTGCAATATTCCATTGTTGTAATATTGCAATTGAACTACTATGTTGTAACTAGTTCAATTGGTCAATTACATTTTCCAATTGAGATTTTCCATATATGTATATTTATTTAGAGATAATTTGTGTTGGATTCGAGGTGTGCCCAAGCAGTATGTACGTAGTAGCTTTCGCTCTACATGCAGTGCAGCTGGTCTGTGGCTTTCTATACCCTATGCATGCATGCTGTACATAAGCAAACTAGTTTATTGGGAGTGCATAATTCACCATACTAAAGGTGAAAGGAAGTTTGCAAGTGATAGCTTACTCTATGTACATATATATAGGGGTTCCGTAACTTGCATAAAATGCGCTACGTACTAACATTACTTAATGTGCAATAATACCTGGAACAACCCACTGGCAGATCTGGCGAGTACACTAACGGTTGAGAAAAAAATAACCCTAAAATGAGACTAAAATTTGATATGGACGGATACTTGAAAATGGACCCTAACTGGTACTGGACGTGCGACCGACCTAAGCAAACAAATGCTCGATCGTTAATTAGATCTTGACCCCATCATATTACCTAACACTGAGCGTTGCTCCTTGCCAGTACGTGTACATATATGTACCCCTCAGAAAGATACGGCTGCGCTTGCAGTTGGCAGCTCTTGGGATCTAGCCAGGGGCAGCTTAGGGAGCTTTAAGTGATCCTGACTCCTAGCTAGCTCTTCTCAGTTTCCGATGTGCAGTACTGCACTAGTAGTCAAAGTATCGGCAGACTTCCTCTAGACTGTGAACAATGTGTATACTTTCCACAGCTTTTAGATGCTTGTGAAGTTTTGGTTTGTTCTTTGGTGTTAGTGTTGACGACACGTACAATTGAGTTAAAAGAGTTCATTGCAAGTTCTTTTGGCAACGAGTTTCTACTCACGTAAACTACAGTAACTAGTGGATGGCTTGATCAAGTCATGCACGATATAGTGTTACAATCGACCGATGTGCATCGATATCCGGATCCTGCAGGACTTGCTAACAAAACCTTCGAATTCCGTCCTATCTGATCTGAATATAATCACGTGACTACGTAAGCACGAGGTTACCCACCATGGCCACATGCCGACAATCTTCATGATCACCAACAATGGCGCAGGGACAGTGACTGCAGCCCAATGCAAGCCTTAGGCTTAATGCAAACGATAGACCAAAGCCTGTAAGGAGGCCGACATTACGGTGAACCCCGATAAAATAGAAGAATTAACTACCCCGCGAGGAGGCCTGGGACCTCTAGCACGGGACGCAAATATTTAAGCTGTCCGTAATTTATATTCCAAAAAATAGAAGCATGTGCAAACGGGTTCCCCGTCCCGAACTTATCCACTTTTGGCATACCCCGGATTTCTAAGCATTCGGTACTAAGAGGCCTCACAACTTGAGGAAGGCAAACATTAATGTGTGGCCATGGCTGCATGCACATATTGTACCGAAAGGCCAAATGAGATACAACTACTGCTGCGTAACTGTATTACGGTTGCCAATTAATGCATGGCTAGAAGACTATACTTAGTTCAGATTCACGTTTCAAGATGTGGCTGCGGCTATGAACAGATCTCTCACACTGTCGATTTCAGTTCTGGCCATGGCTACTGGCTGGCCAGAAAGTCTGCACGTCACGTGGATGGAGTGACTTACCTTCAATCTAGCTACTCGCCGTAGCTACATCTATATATAGCTAGCTATGTACGTACAGCACGTAGATGGTTGCAAATTAAACGATTTACAAACGAGAGTGCATGATCCATCATCTGGAAGATTTCTAAGCCTGCTCGTGAAGACTCGAGAAAGAGTGAAGCGTGTGGCCGATGCGTGTCTTGATGGCAAACAGGTCCATCACGTAAATTTACCTTTAGTCCTTCTTTCCAATTGCAAGAGTATGAGTGGCACAAAGTTTAGAGTACTAGCTAGCTAGATAGTATCTTGCTGCAAAAGTGCATGTGGCAGGTGAAGAATCAGAGTGAAAAAAGCTAGCTAGTCCAAGAACAAGTCGATCAGTCAAATATATGAAGTCAACAGATCGATATCCCAGGTCGATTAATTACCTGATATCGATATGCCGTGAAAGATGCATGCGCGCGGGACCCATAGACGGTTTTGAGTAGCTAGTACTCTGTCTCTATCTCTCTTACAGCAATGCACCGAATTCTTGCTAGCGTGTACGTAAGAGAGCCGCTGACACTGACATCTAGCTACAGGTCGATCGTCGACGATGAAGCAGTTCATGATCAGGTGAGCAACCGCCTTCGTACCTTCTACTTTCTCGACTTGAAATCAATCTCGTCCACAGCGCTGGAACCACCCTGAGGCTCGTTCCCATGCATCGTCATCAAAATATGGACCTGCTACCGACAGTGACAGCGACAGGAAGTCGAGCAATGAAGGAATTCGACACGGCGGGTCGTGATCAGTGCAGTGCACAGTTGGTACGTGAACTCATGTGTCTTGTGTATGATCCACGCAATTGCCATGCGTTTGCAATTGTTTTGCATGTGCATATTTATGTGCAACAAAAGATTAAGCCACATGCAGCAATCTGAAAGCAGGTTAAATTGAATATCAGATCCTTTTGATCGACAGTTAATGGCACTGGACGAGTTGTACACTATTCGAACGCCACTTTGTGTTCAGCCCTACTTTTGTCGTCCACAAAGACAATCAGATCCTTTCTCAAACCACCTTTTAACCTTTGACGACAATTTATTGACATTTTGCACTCGGTTTCTATAATCTTTGCCATGATTATAATCAATTGAAGTCTGTTGTCACAGTTGAAGTGTAACATTAAAGCAGGATCCGGAGTAACCACGTAACTTATTGCAGCTGGTGTAAACCGTTATGGTTAATTGGACTAGTTCACGCTCTTAGGTTCCAATCAGATAATGTGGTTGCTCAGGACTGCTCGATATTCTTCTTAAACATAATGTCATTCCTTCTAAGTACTACCACTCTCATTTTCTTCTACTATATTAAACTCATTATGATCTCTTTATGACTTACGATTAACGTCGAATTTAACCTTTATGTAATATAGATTAGAGTATATAACAACCCTCTTACTTAACCTGTATGTATAGATTAGAGTTTTAACTTTAAGTTAATTTAATTTAACCTTTTGATGCTACACATATATACGTACGCCTGCACAGTCAAAATGCGGCCACATAAATTAAAGAAAATTATATCGACAGATACAGCGTCCTGCAGAAACATTCCAAATTATAAATTAAATTACCTGACGGTGTAACTGAACCATGAGTATTTATTTCCACCGTTCCGAACGGAAACAACATCTAGTAGTGTATTTAATTTCGCGAATATATACAAGCAACATATCTTGGTAATCAGTAGCATGCAGTATATATAAACAATATACTAAAATACCTCATAATTTAAAAAATCTCATAATATATAGATTATAATAGCTCATAATATAGATATATATATTAATTAAAATAGTATATAAATTTATATCTCTTATTTTACTGAAATTAATACATCATAAAATTAAAATTTTAAAGATAATGAACGAAATATCAAAGATATGTTTCATACTGGAGAAAATCAATCTAGAGAGACTCAAGGTTTCTCAATTACCTTGAGCTTCGATGGAAAGTTCTCCAATGAGGGCAAAATTAGATTAACCATATCATGCATGATTCTTCAAAAATTATTTAAACCACAAGTAGGAGTATATTAACTGTGGGATATCCCTTCAGAATTAATTTTCATTCATAATTTCCACGATTTGTTTCGGCAACCTAGCCCATCGAAATTACACTTATGTCTTATGTCTCTATTTTTTGTCAAAAACTGATGACCTAGAGCTCAAAATGACCAGAATCTTAAGAGTTACAAAATAAACCATAGATATTCCCAAACTGAGATCTAACAACTGAGAAAGAAAAAAATGCAAGCTGTAATGTGACCTACCTACTAAAAATATACTTATTTTTGAAATAAAAAGATTTGTATTATTGAACATACTATCAATACAATGAAGTATAATCTCGTTATAATGACTTATCAGCTTGGGATTGAAATCTGTTTCTCCATATTTTCAGGTGCAACTAATCTGAGATCTAGCAATTGAGAAAAAAGAAAAAAGCAAGCTATGATGTGGATTACATACTGAAAGTGTACTCATTTTCTAAATTTAATGTGGATTACATACCAAAAATATGCTAATTTTAAAAATTTACTATTGAACTGGCTCTCGATACAATGAGATATAATCTTATAATTACCTATCAGTCTGTACAATGAAGTATAACGCATTAGAATAACCAATCAACCTGGAAGTGAAATTTCGTCTAAACTTGTGAAAATATTTAAATTTTATGGTAAAATTGTCACAAGGATTAGAAATTGTAACCTCTGTCTTCCTTGCGACGGACCAACACCATCAAAGTTACCACACTTTTGATAAAAAGAGAGTTTGGGAGTGGTTTAACACCGAACGGAATTCATTCATTACACTGAAAAGTATCCGACGTCCAGACCCGGATATGTATGATGGATCGATCTAGATGCATGTACGTACGTGCGTAAAAGCAGATTTGTCCCCGGCCCTAATTAAGCTAACCCGTACTGAAAATGGGACGTGTTGTTACGCTTATTTGTCCCAATTCAGGTAATTATATATAGTAGCAAATTAAATTTAACCGGCCGTATCTATGTGGGCGTGTGCTGAAAGCGTGACTCTTCGTGACTTGATGGATCAACCGATGACCTTTTCGGTTGAGAGTAGACAGACAAAAGTTGCGGTATCTAATCTGTTGTAAACCGCCGATCGAGATCAGCATCAGTCATCAAAGTAAACTGAACGTTGTTTTGGTTTCCGCATCGTCAATGTCATCAGAGTGGGCTAGCTAGTGGGCCCAGACATTTCGATCGATGAGTACTCACGGAAACTCCAACTTTCTGTATAAAAGCCCAGCTCCGCAGCTTCATAATCACAACAAGAAGTATCTACAGCGTCTTTCGAGTGTTCATTTGCCTTTCAGCCATCATTTGATAGCCTACTCGCTCCGAATTCAGCTTCAGTCACCAACACCAACACTCATCAAGATGTCGAGCTGCGACTGCGACAGGAAGACCAGCAACGGAGGAAACTGCGAGTGAGTTCTCGCGATCGGATGCTCATACACGTTGCCAGCTTTGATTCGGACCAAGCAGCGCTAGCTGCTGCATTGTATTCATGCTCATTATCTGCCTCGTACCAATCGCTGGGCATATCGTGATGATTCTAGATCTCTAGTTCTTATATTAACGTTACTTGACTGACCATATTTCTTCTTCTCTCTGACAGCTCCAGCTGCAAGGAGTGCGAGCCCGTATTCGTCTTTGAGACCTCCTCAAGGTTTGTGCTCTACTTCTGGACCCGGAGCTCCTGGCAGTGTCCACCTGGCATTTATATGGAGTGATATCACTCCATATAAATGCAAGGTGGACACTGCATCGATGCATATGGTTTAGTGGAGTATCGTGTGTGCGAATAGAGAGCTTGCAACTGAACTCGATGATGGCGATCAAAACCCTGATCATGATATATATGCACGTGGTTACTGTGTTTTTTCGCAGCCCCAAGATGTTTTACGCCCCAGTAGTTGTAGCCACCAAGGCTGCAGGAGTCGAGACCGTCGGGACCTTCTACAACGACATGGGCCAGTGAATGCTTCATGGACACGATTTGTAGTATAAATGCTCTCGAGGGAGTTTATGATGCATGCCCGACCCATTGATCATTCTCAGGTTGAGTGTGTAGTTCTGGATCCATGGATCGGCTCGAGTCTGTTTGTAGCATCAGAATGAAATTGCTGAGCTCATCCCGTTGGCATGCGGCTCGAGGCATTTATATATATGTGTAGTATGAGTTCGTTCTGAGCTCAGTGTGTGTCACTGAGCTCAGAATCTTATGGTTCTTCGAATTCGACTCCTCGAAGCTTGTCAGAACTCGGAATAATTTGAAGGGTTGTGAACCTGTATATCTGTTTCGTACTTACTATGATTCTCAAATGTTAATGCTGCGCCCTGTACATTTGACTGTCCAAGTTCAATACACTGGACAATACTTACTCTAGTGCGTGGATGCATCAATAGCTTGATTCACTACAATATATATATGCACTGGTGCTCGACTAAGTTAAACGTCGACATGATGCCAAGTACTACGTAACTTTTCAGTTCTCGGTGGTGGACGTGCTCGTGTTACCACCTGCACGTCGTCATAGTGTCCTGTGGTCACACGAGCAAGGATCCGGACAATTAAATAACGAGACACTTTGTGCATGTTCGATTTTTGTTGTTAGAAACGCACGCTGTCGGATCGAATTCGGAAACGTTGTTGCTCAAGACTTCATAGTACGTAGTCGAGCGAGCATATCCTGAACATACGTGCACATATATATGTATCCTTGGCTCCTGCAGAGTATTCATTAATTAACACATCCGACCAAGA
Source organism: Asterella californica (assembly GCA_036924285.1). NCBI lineage: Eukaryota > Viridiplantae > Streptophyta > Marchantiopsida > Marchantiales > Aytoniaceae > Asterella > Asterella californica. The sequence continues at coordinate 16,944,403 of JAYKYS010000002.1, read as the reverse complement.
TTCTCATGATCACTGCAAGGAATGATCGATCCGTCATGACTAAAATCTGTTTAATTTGCTTGGGTGTATATATGTCAAAGACAGATCTGCAGGTAACGTCCCTTGAGGAAATTTGTTCGCGGATTCGCCCTCAAAGTAATGTTTCGAATTCAAATTCGAAGTATTTGGCTATTCAGTCGCGATCATCGCTAGAGCTGTTCGTGCATGCATGCCCAGCTCGATCTGATCAGCGTGGCAAATAATCAAGCAGTGTACTGTTCATACAATTTCGTGAACAGTTCTTTATCTCACGCGCCAGATCAGATTTGGACTTCTTTTTACCAGTCAGTATTCGAAGGCCCCGGAGACAAAACATAACGTGACGACAGAAGCGTATTGGAGGGCCGGAAGCCATCTTGCGATCGATAAATGGATCGATCGGGCGAGAGAATTTCTAATTCAAATTATATTAAGAGGATCCGGCCGGACTTGCGGAGTGAAAGGAACAAGAGGACGTCCCAACGGATATATATACATCACATACGTATGATGTATCATGGGGATCAGAAAGAGATCAAATCAGCAGCTGGTTGGATCAAGACGATTGATCTTGAGAGCTTTAAGAGCAACGGACCTTTCGTACACGTCCCAATATAGCTTAAGCTCTTGGGACCTCAACCATCTCGTCGAGACTGGTTCTTGTGGATATGAGAAAAACAATTACTATTTTACTTCTTTACATCTTTTAGCTTCTCCATCTAGCTTTTTGCCTTACAGGGTGCACCACGTGCACCCCCTGCGGTGCCCGGGTCGCCCATGAGGACCAGGTGGTCCGGGTTTACCACCCGACACTGGATCTCCACAAGCCATGGACTTGCCAGGCCGGGGGCCAGACCAGCACCATGCATCTTACCGTCAAAATTTGCAAGTCCAGCTCCTGAGTTCGACCGCGGCGGTTGCTGGGGTTGGCTTGGCTTAGCCTACGATGGTAAACCCCGACCTGTTCATCCTCATGAGCGACACTCGCGGCTACTGCAGGGTGTGGTGTAATGCGTGTTCAGCTTCACGAAGAAAACAGCTCTTAATTTTCAGTGTTCAGAAAATTGTCGAAATGAAACAATAATAAAACCAGGTAGTTGGAATCCTGAAACTAGTCACATGTGACTGTGTGATTAATTAGATTTTTATTTACGATGATAATTGTATTGGTTGTTTTATTTACTTGTTAATATGGTAATCACATAATATTTTATCTAAATGCGGGTTTAGAACATTACGGATAGTATTTTACTTATCGTATTCCTATCTACGATACAGTTTTCATCATTTGCATGATAATAGTTATTTATAAAACTCAAATAATCATAATATTTTGGTAATTTACTTGTTAATGACTATATAAAGTTTACTCAGAACGATTATAAATGATTTTTATTACTAAATTTATCTGTATTCTCATTTCTGATCCAGTAGGTTAAATATATTATTAACCTTCTATATAACGTATACATCCCCAAGAAAAAAAATCCATACAACTGTTATGGAAACTAGTAGTAGTGACTAAGTAGTCCAAGAGGATAATCTTATCTCACATATTATATATACTGGAGCGTCCCCTTTGTGACCATACATAAGTATTTGGGACCTTTCAAGCTATCCCACTCAAAGTAACCTAAGGTTCTTTCCTACTAAAATTATTAACAAATCGAAACAAGATGAACACTTTTAAATAGAGAAAAAGGTTAAAAGAAGGTCAGAAAATAAAGTGAGATCCTAAGTCATAATCATTTATGTTTATGATTTTATTAAGAACTCTAATATCTAAGAACGTTTATGCCCAAATTTGAGTACCATAATAGTTACTTAAGTTACATTTGAACCCAAAAGTCAACTAACAACTCCAAGATTGAAGCGGTTGTCCACAAGAAGTCAAGAAAGACACCAAGTTAACTTTGGGGAATCATGACTAGGATGTTGAACTTTAGAGTCTAGACTCTAATGGGTCAAATAATCTTTCTTGGAACTTTATCTTTCAAAGTGAGTGTCTCTCTTGAGGAATTAAGTTAAGTTAATCAATCTTACAAGCTGATCTTGAAGTATATAAGTATAAGTTTCTAGATAATTAACATCGAACTCTACGTGGCTGTGAATAGCAATCCAAACTCATCTTATCAATATAGGCAATATTCTATTGTAACGTAGCAACTACTACAGTTTTCCGGGTGTGAGTTTTATTCATATTTTTACACTGTGAATTTGGATAGTACATGCCTCTTAGACTAGTACTTAACAGTTGAATGAGTGTTTTGTTTGAATCAATAGATACTAGGTACACATTACATTGTAAGTTACCCATCGTGCATTTTCTGTTTTGTACTGGAGGTATAATAATGCATGGAATTATCATTATAGTGTAAGGCACAAATTAAAGCATTTGTTTTCTTCTTGTTACAAAACTGAGAACTGTACTCCTTAGTCTCTCAGAATATAGAATTTATCTCCCACAACAGAATGCTATCAGTCTATTAGAACTGATAACAGATCAGCCTGTTAAAACTAATCAGAAGGAGAACTGAACAGAAATATTCCGAGATGATATGTGCACAGCTTTACTTAGACTTCAGAACTGGTACAGACAGAAAGGGCCTCCGACTCATACTACTCTACAGGGAATGTGGGTTAATATACTAATGATACATAACTGCTGTCACCTCAAAGTGACTTACCTAACTGCTGTCACAGTGCTTCTCAGTCACAAGTCATGTCACAAGTCACCTCTTCCTTTTTTTTACTTTTGTCTTTTTATCTTCCGCAGAGTTTAGATGTGACCTCTAATGATATTTAACACCCTCCTTCATTAGAGCATCACTTCTTTCATACCAAGTAAATCTCTGATATGTATAAACCTTAGCTTTGGTAAAGCTTTGGTAAAAATATCAGCTAACTGATCTTCCGATGGACAATATTCCAGCTTGACTATTTTAGCTTCAATTTTCTCCCTTATATGATGTAACCTTGTCTCCAAACCTTTTGTTCTTTCTCTGATAACACTATTGTTAGCCAAGAACATTGCACTCTGATTATCCACATGTAATACTGTTGGTCCAGATATATTTTCTCCCATCTCCAGCAATAAATTCCTTAACCATATCAAGGTTATAGAACCATCACTAAGAGCAATGTATTCAGCTTCAGTTGAAGACCTTGCTACTGTATTCTGCTTCTTGCTGCTCCAACTGATAATTCCACCTGAACATAAGTTGAAGCATGCACCTGATGTGGATTTTCTGCTGCTAGTATCTCCAGCCCAATCACTATCACTGAAGCCTTGAAGTTCACTTCTCCCCTCCTTAAATATAAGACCAAGATTGATAGTACCTTTCAGATATCTCAGAATTCTCTTTGCAGCAACCCAATGAGATGAATTTGGGCAATGCATAAATTGACTTAGCCTCCCAACAGCATAGCAAATATCAGGTCTGGTGTGGATGAGATATCTGAGTTTACCAATTAATTTCCTGTACAGATATTCTTCAATGGTATTTTCAGCTGTAGTCTCCTCAAAACCACTTTCTTGTTCCATAGGTATTGCTGATGACTTGCAATCTTCCATCTGAAACTCTCCAAGTATAGACTTTATGTATGCTTGTTGAGAAAGCATAATACAGTCCTCCATCTGCCAAATATCAACACCAAGGAAGAATCTTGCTAAACCCAAATCAGACATCTCAAACCTCTTGCTGAGTTCTCCTTTGAGTAGTTGCACCAACTCCTTATCACTTCCTGAGATTAAGATATCATCCACATATAAGATGAGTATGATCCTCTTTGAATTATCTTTCCAGACATAGAGGTTTGGATCCAACTCTGATCTTCTGAGTTCATGGCTGTGTAGAAACTCATGTATCTCAGAATACCAAACTCTTGGTGCTTGCTTTAATCCATATAAGGATTTTCTGAGAATGCACACATGATCTTTCTTCTTTTTCACTTCAAATCCTGGTGGTTGAACCATGTAAACTTCTTCCTCTAACTCTCCATGAAGGAAAGCTGACTTCACATCCATCTGATGTATTTCCCAGTGGTAATGACCAGCAAGAGTCATTACAAGTCTGATTGAATCCCATTTTGCAACTGGTGCAAAAGTTTCTCCATAATCAATCCCTTCTTGTTGCTGAAATCCTCTTGCTACTAACCTTGCTTTCAGCTTGTCAACTGAACCATCTGATTGTAGCTTGGTTTTGTAAATCCATTTGCATTGGATGGCTCTTTTTCCTCCTGGTAGCTTAACCAAATCCCACGTATGATTTTTGAGTAGCATTTTATACTCCTCTTGCATAGCTTGTCTCCAACCAGGATCTTTGTTAGCTTCTTCAAATGTAAGTGGATCATCCTCCTGAATACTTTCAGCAAGTCCACAGTAATCATCAAGCCTTGCTGGTGGTCTTCTAACTCTTTCTGATCTCCTTACTTGAGAATCTGCTGCATGTTGTAAGTCATCTCCTTTAGCTTCATGAATACTTGGTAACTCAGATTCAGAATTTTGTTGAAATTCAAGTTGCTCTTCACTAGGATTAGTGAGAGATGTTGACTGCTCCAAGTCCACCTCAATATCAGATTTATCAGATTCTGAATCAATCTGATCTTCACTTGTAGGTAGCTTAAATCTGAATGTATCACAAGTTTCTTTCTCACCTTCCATCAGATCAGAATCCAACTCAGAGAATCTGACATCTCTGCTGATGTGAGTCTTTCTTGTAGACTGATTGTATACTTTGTAACCCTTGGTTTGCTCAGCATAGCCCACAAATATACACTTCTCAGATTTTGCATCCAACTTCTGTCTCTTCTCATCATTGATGTGCATGTAAGCTGTGCACCCAAAAATCCTGAAGTGAGACACATCTGGTTTCACTCCTGTAAATGTCTCTTCAGGTGTCTTGTGCTGCACAGCTGTTGTATATGCTCTGTTCATAATGTAAACAGCTGTGTTGCAAGCTTCAGCCCAAAAATAATTGGGAAGATTCTTGACCTTCAGCATGGATCTGCCACTCTCCACAATCACTCTATTTTTGCTTTCAGCTACACCATTTTGTTGTGGAGTATAAGCTGTGGAAAGTTGCCTTTGAATACCATGCTCTTCACAAAACTGAGTAAAGAGGTTAGAACAATATTCTCCTCCTCCTTCGGATCTGAGAACTTTAATCTTCTTGCCACTTTGATTTTCTACAAGAGCCTTGAACTTCTTGAAGTATTCAAATACTTCAGACTTCTGTTTTAGGAAGTAGATCCATGTCTTTCTGCTCACATCATCAATAAATGTCAGAAAATACTTACAGCCTCCAATAGAGCTTGTTTGCATAGGTCCACAAACATCTGAATGGACCAAGGTCAACAACTCTTTTGTTCTTGCACCTCCCTCCTTTGGAAAACTCTTTCTGCTTTGTTTTCCAAATATACATCCTTCACATATATCTCCAGTAGTTGGTAGCTTCATCCTTGGTAGTCCTTCTACCATATGATTATCCATCATATGTTTCAGACTTCCAAAGTTCAAGTGTGCAAATCTCTGGTGCCAAAGACTTGCTTGATTATAAGAATCAACAACCATAGAGACTTCTTGGACTTGAGGCTCAACATTCAAGATATATAATCCTGACTTCTGATCTCTCCTTCCTGAAGCAATAACTCTCTGATTATGTGAACCATCCAGTATCTGCACCTTTGTATCATCAAAAATCACCTTCATTCCATGGTCTGTGATTTTTCCAACAGAAAGCAAGTTCTTAGTGAGCTTTGGAATAAAGAGTACCTCTTGTATACTCTTCAGATCCCCTTCACTTGTTTTCACTGTCACAACTCCAGTATCTTGAACTTCACATCCTGTACCATCAGCTTGAGTAACCTTAGAGCCTGCTGTTGCTGAAAAGTCCTTCAAGAGTGATCTTTGGCTGGTCATGTGCTTAGAAGCACCAGAATCAATGTACCAATTCTTGTCTTCTGTTGTTGTAGATATCAAGCTGGTAATAAACATATTACCAACATCCTTCTCTTCTTGTGCATCTTCTTGAGCAGCAACATTACTTGAAGTAGAATTCTGACCTTCATTTGCCTTTCTAGCATAGCAATCTTCAATCTTGTGACCTTTCTTTCCACAGAAGAAACAAGTTCCCAACTTCTTTCTGCACTCTTCAATCTTGTGACCTTTCTTCTTACAGAATGAGCAAAAAGTTGTGCCTTGATTTCCTGAGTAGGAAGACCCATGTTTCTGAGATTGCTGCTCCTCTCTTCTGTAAGTCTTCACCATAAAAGCAGATCCTTGATTCTTCTGAGGGAAAAACTTTCTGATCAGCTGCTCTTCTTCATGTAGTAAACTGCACAACTCCTCATAAGTTGGCATACTCTCCCTTCTGTTGATATCAGAAACAAAATGAAAATATGGAGTACTAAGACTATTCAAAGTTATAGAAACTAGATCTTCATCACCATATGTCCCTCCTGCTCTGGTTAGCTGCACATAAATACCATCTATCTTCTCAAGGTGTTCATGAATATCTGCACTCTCATCCATCTTGATAGAGTGTAGATCATTCTTCAACTTTGCTACTCTATTTTTGCTCACATTATCATATCTGCTAGCTAGCTTCTCCCAAGCTTCTCTTCCTGTATCACAAGCCTCAATGGTAAGCCTGATACTCTCCTTCACAGCAAGCAGAATATTGGCTAATGCTCTAGTTTGCTTCTTAATGAATCTTAGAGTTTCAGGAGAACTCTCATCATAAAATGGAGCAAGCTTCTCTTCTCCAGAAACCACACCCCGTAGATCCTTCTCACTCAGAATGGCTTTCATGATCAGTTTCCAGGAACTGTAATTATTAGGACCTGAAAGCCTAGTGCTCTCATTCAAACCAAACTCACTGAAAGTAGCAGCCATGGATGCTATCTTGCTGAAAAGATGAGTCCAAAAAAACCCCAGAAACTAAATACCAGATTATCAGAATTTTAAACCCTTAGCTTGAGCAACCTGTGCTCTGATACCATGTTACAAAACTGAGAACTGTACTCCTTAGTCTCTCAGAATATAGAATTTATCTCCCACAACAGAATGCTATCAGTCTATTAGAACTGATAACAGATCAGCCTGTTAAAACTAATCAGAAGGAGAACTGAACAGAAATATTCCGAGATGATATGTGCACAGCTTTACTTAGACTTCAGAACTGGTACAGACAGAAAGGGCCTCCGACTCATACTACTCTACAGGGAATGTGGGTTAATATACTAATGATACATAACTGCTGTCACCTCAAAGTGACTTACCTAACTGCTGTCACAGTGCTTCTCACGTCACAAGTCATGTCACAAGTCACCTCTTCCTTTTTTTTACTTTTGTCTTTTTATCTTCCGCAGAGTTTAGATGTGACCTCTAATGATATTTAACACTTCTTGATGCCACTTGACATGCGCACTGGAATGAGCATATAAGTTGGGCCTAAAATTGCAATTTAATAGAAAGCAAATATGAAGGGTTTAAATTTATGTCGTAACTTTTCCTTCGAGACATAAATTCAGTTTAGTGAATACAGTAATGAACTTGTCTCCCGAGAATACTTAAAGTTTTATAGTCAAACTGGAACAATGCTTATCGCTTTTTTTTCTAGGGTTCAAACCTACGTGTAAATAGTAAAAGAAATTCGTGAACAAGTCATAGGAAAATTCCTGAATTTATGATGTTTAAATGAAACTAATCATGGCTATAAAGTTTATGCTCCTATAGTGGGAAATCTATCTCCTCTCTATTTTCCAAAAGGAGGTTTTTATCTCTATTTTATTGCATTATATTTTGCTCACGAGTTGGTTTCTCATCTGGAGTAAACTGCGAACAGTAAAACAATATTACTTTTCTCCCGAATTTTAACTCCATACTCTTTCGTCGCCTTTGATGCATATTTCGCTTGGCAGTACTTTGAGTGAAGACGGGCTTCGCGACCCTTCGGGTCAAGGCCATGGCTTCTACTTGACAGTCCAACAAACTTGTGTACTGCACATTCCAACAAATGTTACAAAAAGCAGACACCTTGTGGGATAATGACAACTCGTTTCACTTGGCTTTATTGTTACCTTACAAAGCAGGAAGTACAGGACGTTTAGCGATAGCGATCAGCTGATCCAACATGGAAACTACCGATGGGCTCGTTGGTCACGCTCATGACGTCTGCAATAGAAGTTGTATGTGCCGAATTCATGCCCGTCCACTCAGCTCGGCTCGGCTCATCAAGATCGAGCGAATGAATCACGTTACCTATAGCATGAGGACGTCCGAGAGAGAGTAGAAGCTGTGGCAACTGTACTCACTCCTGCTGCTGTTGGGACTACGTACCCATTGATTCTCCACAAGAGGAAAAACAGGGGCGGATGATGTAAGAAATTCACACCGCGGCCAATACAAATTTTTGGCAAGATGATCGATCGATCGGTCGACGCTGACAGAGACGCAAGCTTAAACTGCCATCCATTGGCTGCTTTCGGACAGGCATATCTATCTGAATCCGCAATTATAACTGTTGCTTGCTAGCTAGCTTGGCTATATCTACAAGTCTCAGTCAAGATCATAGTAGAATCCAACAGCTGATCAAGAAGTGATGAACCTCGAGCGCTTGAGTGACGATGATGAGTTTCACAAGCGGAATCTCTTTTCCTTGGCTCCGGGTGATCCCGTGTCGGACTTGGCAGAAGGAAGAGAAATATCTGGACTGAGAGAGGTGCCTTCATGGAGAAGTTTGAAGACAGCTCGATGGAACTGTAGACAGATCGACGGACGGCTACGGATGGTGGGAGCCAAGCGTAGCCTCGGCCATGTGTGCCTGTAGAGTTATGTCCTTTGCTTATTTGCCAAACCAGCGTTGCTTTTTGCTCTCCCGCGCCCAAATAGTAAGCAGAGCGTGTCCAGTGGCGATAAGATTGGCTGAGAAATCCGTGTTTAACTTTACTTTATGCCTTAGAATGAATCAATCCCAGCCGGGGCGGGGCCCATGGATGCTATTGGGTGGAGTACGTCCAGAGGTTGCCATGAACGGCAGCAGGAAGGAAGGCAGCAACTCAATTGCGAGCTCCTTCCCACTCACCGCAGTGTGACTATAAGAAGGCACCAAGCACAGCCCAGTTCAGTGTGTTGAGTTCAAGCGAGTAACTAGTGCCAAGCGCAATCAGTCGAGCAAGCCTACCTCGTCTTATACCTCAAAGTCCGTGTTCGTTCCCGATCACCTACTTTTCACCATGTCGAGCTGCGACTGCGACAGGAAGGACTCCAACGGAGGAAACTGCGAGTGAGTCATCTGGACTCTACCTTCTGCACTGCACTGCACTGATCTGATCTGTTTTCCCTAGTACTGCAAGCCTTAATTGAAGTCCAGGCTAGCCGCTTCAAGGTTCAGCTTTCCTTGTCATACATCACGCGACGTAATTTGCACAGACAGATGGTGGATTGATTGATGATAAAATGGATTTCTAGACCTGCACTGTTGTGCTAACTTTGTCCTTAATTTGTGGAGTATGAAGCTAGAATATGCTTGACTGGCCGGATGCTCTATCGATGGACGGTCTTTGACTACTCCTGAATCGTGCTGCAGTACTTAGTAGTTAATTAACTTTCTTGCGTCTGGTTTCTCTCGATAACAGCTCCAGCTGCAAGGAGTGCGAGCCCACCTTCGTCTTCGAGGCAACCTCAAGGTAGTTAATTACACTACCCTTGGATCACTCACTCTCGGGTTCCACTGCCTAGGCCTGTACATGCATATGTTCCGTTTTGAGTCCCATCGAGATATAGCACACTCGGTATACTCCAAGATGTTTCTAGGAGAAGTTAACTGTTTTCATATGCATGATCAGGGCTGAGCTTTTCCAGTCGTTGAAGGCTGCATATATATGCATGTGGTTTCTGCAGGCGTAAGGTTGAGCTTATTGATCAGACAGTGACAGTAAAGAGTAGTTCTATGGAATGGCTCCTGGAGATGAACTTTAACTGATCTCAGATCTGGCCGAATATTGTTGAAATGTGTGTCTGAGTGCAGCCCCAAGATGTTCTACGCCCCAGTAGTGGTGGCCACGAAGGCCGCTGGAGTCGAGACTGTGGAGGCCTTCTGCTCTGACATTGGTCAATGAATCCAGTGTCCCATGGGGACTGTATAGATGCTTTCAGGCAGAGGAGCTCACCGATGTGTACATGTCAGTGCTGATCGTTAGACTAAGCTTGTACGTGCCGATTCACAACCTGGGATTGGTAATCATACATAATGTGGCATCAGAATGAACTCTGATCCACTTAGTAGTCAGTGGCAAATAAGAGCCTGCCTGAGGCATTCATCATCATGTGAGAGCAGCGTGTACTTGTAAAAAATATGATCAAGCTAGCTGAGGGCCAGATGGTGCGCTTGAGATGATTCTCAGCCTCGTCTTAAGTACTGCTGCCTCCAGCTGAATAGGTACTATAAAAGGTACTTCTGCTTTTCATCAACTTTTCTCTCCAGTATATCGGTCTGCTATAAGTGTCAGGATGAATTCCTCAAACGTGCTATACTTTCTCAACGTACGTGCATAGGTTATAACTGTTTGCGGTGCAAAAATGCAAATGTGTATTTAGTAATTAAGATCGATGCTACTTGGAATGCGGGAGGGGAACATTCTGATTGTTGTTCTGATGCTCGAAAACTCGTCGGGTTATATCTCAATAGGTCGAGAGGAGAGAGCATATTCTGCGTGCTTGGGTTTTTGAATGGAGACATAGAGTATAGCAAGCTAAGCAGTTTACTTGACAGTTGAATGGAAGTTACCTTGGTATATCTGATCATGAAACAGGATGTTTCATCCACAACGGCATCGCATCCTATATACTATTACAATATGTTGAGGGACTCGATTGCAATTGGTGACATGTATGAATCTACAGTAGGACATCCACTTTTGCATCGAGCCTTCCAGACTGAATACGGACAGACGGATTTATCATAGAGTATTTTTTGAGGACCAGGTATCAATGGATGCAAAGCCTACTCTTGGATGTCAGTACTCTGCAGCTCCGTGGAGTTCTTCACCGCTACTAATCTGATTACGAGGTTCAACTTCTGAATCAGTTTGAACAGTTAGATGGACAGAAATCTTGTGAATAATGAAACTGGAACAAACTTCGGACGTAGTTCCAGTCATTTCTGGCGTATTCTGTTATTCATCTCTATCTTCACGGCATCACGTGCTTCAACCGCGAGTGACACGTGCTTCAACCGCGACTGGGGTATAAGAGGCACGAGGGAATCATTTCCTCCTACGTCACTGCGACCACAATGCAATGAGGTCGTCACAATCAGTAGCTTCGGGCTTGTCATGGATAAAGCAATATTTAATGATAGTCAGAAAATTAAATTGAAATATTAATACCTTTTTTATTAAGTTAGTTAATTAAAAGGGATATATCTCGAACATATATATTTCTCTTTCCATCTTAATCCGCTAGACTAAATGATGGTACCTACGTTAGGTAAGTTCGAACGGTAGAGCTTATGAAACTGCATATGTATATAATGTTGATGACACTATATTGTGCTACTAGAAATGTAAAAGGTATAGAGTCGCTTTTTCACTAAACTCTCCTGATACACTGCTAAAACTTGATTTAATTTAGCTCTTTTGTCACCAAGAGCTAAAATAGGAGCAGCTAGAGTTAGACTTTTAACTTATATCCTGTGAGTTGCATATAAACTATAGAAATATGCAAAAAAGTAACAGGAAGGTACAGAGATCTTTCCCAGACTTGTACGTATACAGTGAACGGATTGAGCCAGACAAGCAAAACAGAAATGGATGCACGTGGAAGAAAGTGTATGTTGTTTTGTCAGCATTCTTGGATTCAAGTCAGTGCAGTTGGTTGGAAGATTTCCAGAGTATCTGAAGTTCAAACGTCATCTAATTCGAACCTTTCATGGCGCACGTCTCTCCTCTCCTCAAGTAGTCTTATCTTCCACCACTTCACTGCCAGGAACTGAAACATTCGAAATGGAACTCCTGAGTCCTGCATGGATGACATCATAAGCAGTTCCCCATCAATCTGTAACTATCTATGGCGGCTCTTTTGCACACTCTATATATTTATTTACTTATGAACTCACGGTTGTAATGTTTCGCCTCCCACTGTTGTACTGTCGTTCCAATGGCTTTATTGTACTCTACTGCATTTCCATCACCTTTGGTGCAGTACTCTCTGCTACTGACCATATTGCACGAACGCAGACACTGTGATCGTTTGACATAGTAAAATGGTGACTGTATCAACATCTGTAACCTATGTTACTTTGTCTTGTTAGAAATTCATGGTATAAAAATTAAATTCTCCAGAACTAAGATATTTCTGACCCACTTACATATAACGTAACTTGTGACTACCTTGAACTGGAAAGATATTTGTGTAACAAACATAATTAACCTTCATTCTTAACTCTGGTTAGATGCTAACCGAACACGTACTCTAACACTGCAGTAATAGAGCCCAAGAATTTTCCCACTGGTAATGGTAATTTTGACAAAATTTCTGTAAACTTTATTGTAATTTTGAGATTTTTTTATATTTTTATTTTTGAAAAATATGAACAAAAATTGACAGATGTAACTCACATCGTCAAAAACTGAATTGTTTACCGACGGTGGTGATCTTTGATGGCAGTTTCTCAACAGCGACTGCATCACCGTCGTGCCAGCATGTCAACAGGTGGCATCGCTGGCAGACGAATGCATGATGCAAGCCGGCGGTTAGAATGCTGGCCTGCGCAGCTGTCAGATTCTAGATCTGACGGACCGCCACCTCCCATCGTAGTGCTCTGCCAGGAGTTACCGGCAGTCCGTTCTTTGCAGGTCATCAGTCCCTCACTCCATACCACTCGATCGTCAGCGGCCCGCCGTGAGCCGATCGCTCATCTCTCGCAGTTGGCGACCCATCGTCCCACACTCCGCATCGCCATGCTGACGATCAGCCGGTCCACATCCACGCAATCATGCTGGTGGTCCACCAGGTTTGTGACGGTCCGTCGGTCCATACGCACACAACCATGCTGACGGTCGGCCGTGGTAACAGCAACCCCCCGACCCACACCCACGCAACCATGCTGGCAGTTCGGCGTGGTGGTGGCGGCCTGCAGACCCACACACACACAGTTAGGATTTCCCTATTCCTAACTGCAATCCGTCTCCTCCCCTCCTCCTCCTCCTCTTCTCCTTTCTCTCTCCATATATATACTTTCTCCTCTCCATTCTTCTTTCACTTCTTCACATTTCCTTCCATCTCTTCTTTTTCTTCCTTATCACTTATGATTACTTCACTATTTCTCTACCTTGAGAATTATTCATTTTATCTTTATTTTTTCATTATATTATTAGCTGGCTACATTCATGATCCTCATTTGGATTAAGGTGATCTAACCATCGGGCTAGTGATGTATTGAGTGTGGAAGGAGGTGGTGCGGTTGTACGATGTTGTGATTTCTTTATATTGTTAGCTACGTGCGATACACTCACGATCCTCATTGGGTTGGGGTAATCTGACCATCGAGCTAGTGTTGTATTGAACGTCGATAGAGGTGGTGCGAGGGTGATTAATATCTTATTCTGGCAACTACATTGACAGAAGGTGCTGGTCAGTTGTGGTTGTGATTGTGATTTGAGGCAACATTTCTGTAAGGATCTTTTCAGACAAGATCAGGTCCAGAGAACTATATAATGGAATCATAATGTAAAGAAGAGAAAGAACCCATCGAGGAAGAAGAGTTGCAAAGGGCACAAACTTCTTTGAGTCAAAGGTCTAGGAAGAAACATCGTGGAGAAAAAACGAGAAGAACAAAGTTTGAAGAAACAACTGAAGAGATACGGGAGTAAGAAAAAGAGTCGACTTTCAGCAACAGAATCTAAAGCTCATGCTGATTTGAATAAACTCTTTCGTCACTCTTGGTTCGCTGGTTTGTTAAAAGAGTCAACAAATCTGATTGTAGAGTCTCCTTCTGTACATCAGGATCTTTGGATGGGTTTATCAGATTCAAGAGTCTGCTAATTAACACAGCACTAGAACCTTACTCCGTAGCTTGTGCTGACCCCGAACGTCCATCAATGGAATAATTTCCTGATGAGATCGAGAATCGATTGGATCGGTGGTTGGATGCCGTTCCTTACAAATGGTTAGAGTTCTAAGATGAGTGGTTGAGAAGCAAGCAATTCAAGGCTTGGACGAAATAAACTGCAGAGTTATTATGGACTCTCAACTCCAGTTTCAAGGAAAAAATTCTCAAGATAGATTTTGAGAAAGAGCGCACAGTGGCAAAGATGGTTCGACGCTATAAAGCCTCACGTGATCAAAGACGATAAATCCTACATCTACAAGGTGAAGATGTGTGAACTCATTTTAAACAGATATGTTGGATACGATCGATACATTCAATCACAAGACTCGACCGAACTACAAGACTTGGCGGGAGGATGTATGATGATGTGTACAAATGTGGAATTAGAGATCCAGCATTAACGGCTCAACTTGAACCAGCTGCAGTCTTGGATTAAGTCACCAAGAAGCTTAAAAACTTGTCTCAACAAAAAGACATTAATGAGTAAGTGAAGGAGATAACTGCAGCTGGTTAGTCATCTTGGGATTGCTTGACCCGTTGCAGCTTTATATGACAAACATAACCTTAATCCATCATGTTTCTTTCTTGGAAATAGTAGAATGAAAAGTTATCACCGGACAACGTATAAGAGTTCTGGATGATGTAATAGATAGATATGAGACGGAGAAGTCGACTTTACTTACTATCTTCTGAAAATACCATATGGAGATGACTTGTACATTGTGGAGCACCTTGGCATTCATGCACTTGAAGAAGTGGTTGCATTGTGACATCCATCTTTTTTGTACATTTTCCTTGCTGAGATTATAACAGTGGGACTATTCACCAACGGAGACATTCTTTCACGTGCTCGCTTGTTTTTGTGAGCATCGAAGATCTCTATTTAACACAACATTATGAAAGAGCTAGAGGACTCGAAGGTTTCCGATATCCAATAGACGGGAAGAACCCTCGTGCATGGATAGCACCGGAGCTTGTTCATATGAAACTGAGACACCAACCAAGAGGGTCAGATAATGAGTTGATCATCACACCTTGCACCAAAGTAATAGATATTTATGCTCTCGATTGGATCACACGGGAGTTATGTGGTATTTTTCACTAATATGACTCCAGTGAAGAGTGGGAATACAAGGAGAAGCATTTCAATCTAGGATATCTAAGCATGAGCAAGATCTGTATAATTGATAATTCAGTTATACACTATTAATGTGACAATTTTAGACAATACAACAACTTGTCATTCCAATAAGAAGAGATTAATAGATGGTTAATAAATAGAAAGTCTTAGATACAACTCAAAGTCAACTGATTCAAAACTTCATTACTAACTTTGAGCCTAAGTTACTAGACTAGTACTAGTAGTCTCTTAGTATTAGTACTTTAACACTATTAACAAAATTAACTAATAATCTCATGTCAAACTGAAGTGCAAAGATTGAACCAAACATATGAACAAGACGATAACTGTATTAAGTGAATTCAAAACACAGTTGTGTTATCAGCTAGCAGAAGTATGACTTTTTATTAGTGTAGTACTAGAGTAGTGTTACTAAACATTTAATTTAATAGAGAAGAGACTTAGGGTTTAAGGCTTACTAGGGTTTAGGGTTATTAGTGAGTAGAATGTAATTTTGAATATAGTAATCTAAGAGGTGACCTTTGCACATTATATTTTATTAGTTTAGTACTAGAGTAAGTAATGTTAGTCATATAATGCCAACATTTAATTTAATAGAGAAAAGATTTAGCGTTTAAGACTTACTGGAGTTTAGGTTATTAGTGAGCATAATTTAGTTTAATATATATTAATCTAATCATGATCTTGGACATAAAATATTCTAAGTTTAGTACTAGACTAAGTAGTGTACGTCATATAACGTCAACATCAAAGTTAATGAAAAAGAGACTTAGGGTTTGAGGCTTATTAAGATTTACTAGGATTATTAATGAGCAAAACTAGAAATCCAAAGTTATCAAATATAGATTACAACATATTTGACAAATGATCAATTTATTGTCAAAATGGTTTCTGAATATATAATACGGAATAGGCGAGTTTGAGACTAAGTACAAAGTTTCACTTTGTATAAAGTGTACAACTACTAGTTAGAAACAAAACATTTCATGACTTTTGAAAGGACTAAAACTAAGTACTAGGCTCAGACTAAGTCTTATGGTAATCTTCCAGGCAAGATATCTCAACCCTCTACTTCAGCAACACGATCTATAAACTATGATGCTATAGATCGAATACTTGTGGGTATCTTCATCTTATTGGAATTGCTGGGTTTCTGGTTGTGGTTGTTTACTCAAGAGGTAAGCTTCAGGTTATAACTTGACACTATAAGCACTTCCACAGGTCTGTTGGGTCCTCTCATATGTTCGGAAAGTGAAAACCAGGTCTAACAAGTAGTAATAAGGTCAGACGATGAACTTTAACACTCAAGAATAATAAACATATGATTTTTTAGACTTCAAAACTTCTCATGCATATAAAGGAGGCCTTATTGAACACACATACAAAGTTTCAGCCTTAGATCGACTTTGAGCACTGAGATATGGACAACAACGTTCTTACTAAGAAAATTATAGTAATTTCTGACACCCAGATGGCTACTTCGACCTAGAACCGAAAATTGGGTGAATAAATTTTGCTCAATCTTACAAGATTTGTAGTCTACTGTATGTTGAACAACCCTGCGAAATTTGACTTGCTGGTTGTACACGGTTCCCCAGCCAAGCTCTTCGCAATCAGGGAGTCTTCATCTATGCATAAGAGAAGACTCTATGTCGATTGGATTGTTGGTTTGGGTGTGGTGAGCAAGTTTGAGTCGTAGGGAGTCGATCTATATCAGTTTTTGTGTCTTACGATCAAATTTCTTGCATGGTTTTGCAAGGAAACTCCAAACGGTTTGTTTGGAGTCTCGTTGCGTTCAAGGTAGCTAGATCTATCTACCAGAGAAGACGGATAACAGATTAGGTGATCCGTTTGGGCGATGTGTGCGGTTTTAAGCCGTATGGAGGAGTTTTTGAAAGTTTGATCACCTACGACCGAAAATTGATGATATCTCGGTTGTAGGGAGTCAGATTTGGGTGTTCTTGATACCAACGGAGTCAAGAAGGAAGACCTTATCGACATCAGAAGACCGTTTGGCGATAAAAGGAAGTTCCCATATAGGTCTTTTCGGCTCCTTCACTACGGATTTCGTCCTTTGGAGTTTGTTAGAGATCTGGTTGGCTATGTACAGCTTGTGGTAGCTAGCTTTAGCTAAAGACTTGTACGTGGATGTTTTTTGGACTCGGAGTTGAATCGTGAGATACTGGTGCAGCTTTTTTTATTAGCAAAAGGATGTTTCTCTTGCTTTGAGCTACGCTTCGATAGTTTTGGGTCTAGGTTGAGATTCAGGGACTCGTTTTAAAGAGTTTTGAAGCAGATTACAGACCGCTCTGGTCAGTTTCTCAATTTTGTGTTCTTAGGGAGAAAGAACCAGCAATGTATATACGTTGGGAGTTGGTATATATTACGACGCTCGTTTTCGTGCTTGTTTTTTTCTTTCTTGTCTCTGTTCAGCACACTACATCTCACAGTCATCTCCACTACCTCCAAGTCGAGAGAAATAATGATCTTTATTTTTGCTGCGACGTTGTGGATGATTTCTTTCGCAGTGCTCTATCTAAGTTTTCTAAGTGTGTCTCTCTCGGACCAAACTAAACAGTTCGTCAAAAATTTATCCATAAACTTACAAAAGAGTTTTTGAACTTCATGTTAAGTAACATGAACTTAGTGACTTCAAAAACTAGATGTAACTCACAAGAAGTATATATTTCTCCGCTTTTCGGAGTATCTACTGGACAGTAGATCTCTCATGAGAATGTAGAAGACAACTCCTAAGGTTAGTCGCCTATGAGCAGATTTTATCAATCTGAAGAAATTAACATGAGTTATAGAATTGTTCTCTTGATCGCGAAGAAATCTGACACAATACCGTATTTGTAGAAGTTGACTGAAATGAAATGACATCAAGAGATCAATGAGAACGATTGTTAGATTTTACTGGTCAAGAGTAGAGTATGATAGGTATTCCAGTATCTAACTTCAGTAAATATACAACAAATCTTCTTATTCCACTTTGGTATTATTTACAATTTTGTTTTTGTTTTTCTAACTTCACTAGGTATACAATAAATCCTAACTTTGAGTCCATGACTCCAAATCCAGAGCTAAATACGGAGTGCCTTATGATAATAATCAGATAAAAATAAATTTTGATAAAAATCTTAATATATTCTGCAAAATTAATGAATTCTCCACATGTTTAATCATGTTCTAGATGTCATTGAATCGCGCGATAGCTAAAGCTTGTGTAAGATTTCATGTTTTTTATTTATATTATACTAACTCTTTTATGTCCAAGCATGCAGTTTTGGCACGATTGACTCAGTTCATATCATATTTCTTTCGTTTTGTATTTAAAAAGGATAAACATTTAGTGTAAAAAAAAAATTTTGAATAAAGAATCCAACAGTGTATCATGATCAAACGTTTGACATCTCGTTGGTGTTAAAATCTGACTGGATGTGAACAGTCCTCATGGATGTTTCAATCTCGAGTATTCTCATATCAGAATGGAAAATTTAAATTTTTTCAACCGGTCCTAAACTTTCTATTCTCGGCTTTCATCGATGTGATTACTAAACAGTGTTTATGTGACTAGAATATCTTGTCTCACATCGTTTTCAGATTCCGTGAGTAATTTCTGTGCGATATTAAAAATCACTATAATGGTTTCCGTCCAAGAATCTCCTGTTAACCAGTGCCGGTCTTATCGTGAGAGCTATTAGGGGTGTCAAAGTTAAAAGAATATATTCTCTTACGAGTAAAAGAATATTTACCGTAACTCGAGGACGGTCATTCAGTAGAGCCGCCAGCGTCCAACATTGACAAGTACTCACATCCTAGGGGCGCCTGTCAAAGTTAGCCGTGGTTCATTAACAGTACTTGTCATTTAAATACGTGTAAATTAATTTGATTTTCCACGTAGCAAGAACTCCAGCATTGAAGGTGCGTGAAGTAGTGGAAGTAGTGACAGTAGTGGAAGGATTCACGCTCAAAGATGAGTGATACATGTGAAAAGAAGAGCGGTAACTCTGAAAAGTTGAAATCGCATACAAACAGTTGCGAGAGTTGTGAAAAGATCAAACCAGAGATAACCATTATAGGAGGATCAGAGAGTGATATGACTCCGGAGACGATAGACCCTTTGAAGAGAACTCATATTTGCCTAAATGGTGATGATTACGAGAAGATTGTTGTCTATATCGAGGACGAGGAGAATTTTCGCATTACTTCATATAGCGGGTCGGAAAACAAAAGTAGGTGCAAGAAAGTGTTTGAGTAAAGCTGCAGCTTTTGGAATTGGGCTCCTTGACTTATTTCTCATTGAAATTCTCAAACATCATGCCATGGACCACTTCTACAATCTGAATTAGAAAAAGATGCCTGCTTAACGTGCTGGTCTGGCCAGGTCCAGGTCGAGGGTTTAGCTCCCGCCGGGGGTTGGGATTGACTTGTGGAGTTTCAAAAGGGGTGTCATTATGTACTAAATGATTTTCTCCCGTCTTATCCTCGAAACCGAGGGTGCACGTCGTGCTTATCTCATTCATTTTCGTGGGTAAGGTTTTTCCCTGCAGGGTATGGTTTTCTTTTTCCGCACAGATTGCCTGGTCGATATCTGGGTAAAATAATTTTCTGATCGGGTTTCATTATAAACAAAATAGTTGGATTACAATAACTCGAGTTAACCTAAAACTAATATTACAAATGTATCCGGACCCACGATTTAACACTCTAATCGAGATTTATACGTGTATAAGTTTATGATCCAAAGTAAAACACACTTTGATCCAGACTTGAGTTGCGAGTAAAATATCTGTGAGTTATATTCAAAAATGACACCCGCCAATGTCGGGTGGTGAATCCCGACATCACGATTAACCGAGTCGTATAGGGTGGTGTGTCCCACGGCAAGAACAGTTCTGTAAAAGAAGAAAAAGAAATTAATGTGTTACTGATGTTACGGATAATTGCTTTACTCAGTCCCGAGTGCTCTCTTGTGTCCGCATCGAAAGGTATGGATGGATTCATTCAATCTAGAGAACCTTCACTCAGATCACCTACATATGACCGGAAGGATTAGGTAACAGATCAAACTTATATTAAATTAATGTAAATAGCTTCAGGTTTTGGTACTTGGATTTTTAGCAGCACTGCAGTCTCTCATGTCTTATGGTTTATATCCTCGTCTTTTCGCATTTCCAAGCATGAGTTAATAATTAATATTTAGTTATTTTTATTTATTTGATATATAATTTTGATTTCATATTTATATTATTCCTCGATAACAGCCCGCGAACAAAAGTTCCCAAAATCCATGTTCACTTTCGATGGAAGAAGCAAATATCTAGAGGTTTAATTTGTTACCTAACCCTTCCGGAAGGAATAGTCAGGTAATAAATTAAACTCATAGTAAATTAATAAAAATATAATTTTAAATTATCGAACTTATATCTTTAGTAGCACAGCAATCTATACATACCTTATGGTTTATATCTAGGTCTTCGCTTGTTTCCAAGCATGGACTATCAGTTAGTATTTATAAAAAGATTTAATTATTTTTATCCACTTAATATTAAATTGCATTTAACACTTATATATTTTTTAGTACCATTAGAGTATTCCCCACAAGCTCATCGGTTACGCATATTCACCTGAGCTCCGTTCATTCAATGATTTCCGTGTGATGGTTTTTATATGTATTTTATTTTATACTCCAAACCAATCAGGTGATGTTTAGACGGCTCTATTGAAAGTTAAATATTTAACATACCCCTCTAAATCATTTTCAGAATGAGTTTCTGTTTCTTCTCATGAATGAATGTTAGAGATAATTATTTCCTCTAAGCTAGAGGGTTATTTTAACTTCTCGTCATATAGAATGATTCGAGATTCGTCTCCAAACTGAAGATGTTGTCACTACGAGAATACATCATTATAGTACATGGTGTCTCCACAATACACTACATGGTGTCTCCTTCTTGAGAAAAGATTTATTTTATTTACAGATTCATATTGCCAAGATTAAAATTGTAAAAAAGTCTTATACTCATAGTTCGTATCTTCTTATTGTTTCACGCGAAAACTCATGACAAAATATTTTTTCTCTACACTTCTAATAATGTTAGACAAATGAATAGATTTTTTCTATATTAATATTAACCCCTATCATAGCTAATCATTATCCAAGATTTTCTTTTCATTTTATACGTTTGTCCTCTTCCTTCTGTATGTCCAAAGTGCACTTTGCACACATATTTTCATTCAATCTAGAGAAGATGAATTAGACAAACATTTGATTAGAATTTCTTCTTCTCTCGGTTGCTGCTGAAGTTCATTCTTTTTCATTTTTCTTTTTTGTCTTTATATTACAGAGAAGCAGCAAGACAATAAAGTTAGAGGGTGTTTCAGTTCACCTATACATGAAGAGAATCTTTACTCATTGCAATGACAGAAATGCTCGTTGTGATCGAAAAGAGAGGTTGACACGAAAACTCACGTTCTCATGTCAACCTCTGCACCTAAACCTCTAATCTTAGTAATCAGTGAAGAGAAATCTTCATTGTCAATCGAACACAGGATCACATCTATCTCGATGCTCGTGACATAGCTCACACCATTATAGGCGGTTTTCCTTGCGAGGACTCTGCAATAAACGTTAGCAAGCATTAGCTTGTTGGCAATCACATCTGCCGCCATTGCAGTCTTGCATTACATTTCACGTAATTGAAGGGCCTCCTAAGAGTCATTACGTCTTGGAGGCATGGGACTAAACTTGCTTTATAAAATTGTCCTAAGACGGTCTTTAGTTTAGGACCATTTTCCTATCGTGTCCATTTATCACAAAATTTCATGCTACCATATAGACAAGTTAAAATTTCATGAATTCTAAGTTTTAATATGCGAGAATTTCTCCCTATTTTCATAAGAAATGGTAGCATTTCAGTTTAACTTCCTCTGTTTTTGGAAGCAATGCAAAAGTGAAAAAGAAATCTGCAAGGCTGTCATCCGTCCGTCGCGGGAGCGAGAAGTGACTCAACCCCATCCGATAAAGAAGCAGTTTGCCTATGAACTATGGAAATAAACTTCGGAGACCTTTGTTTTTTTTCTGTTAACAAAGAAAATATAAATATTATATATAAATATTATACTAAGTTAATATGTGTTATATTAAAAGTTAACAAACTAAGACTTGCGGCAGATCCTCACTTAACCCATAAGCACAGCGCATGATGACGCTCTTCCCGGACTACAGGACTACAAGAACGGAGACCGAAGCAGAATCAACATTAATTTTTGTCTATATTCATTTATCATTTAACCTTTCTCATCGTAAAGGTTAGGTAATAAATTAATAGTATGCTGCCTTCACCATGGAGAAAGTGAATAATATGTATGTTTAGTGAACTTCCGAGGAAATTTTATTTTTTAATGATATAAAAATATAAGAAATATAAGAAAAAATTTATATATCAAGTAGATAAAAATAATAAAAAATATTATAAATATTATCTGTTAGTCCATACTTTGAAATGCGAAAAGATCTAGATATAAACCATAAAGCATACCTAGACTACCGTGACGCTAAAGATATAAGTTCGGGAATTTAAAATTATTTATTTATTAACTTACCATAAATTTAAACCCTTGAATATTTACCTCCTCCATAGAAAGATGAGGAAGTGAAGTAAACAGGTGCTCTGAGTGAGGGTGAATATGCATGCCGAGTGATCCATATGCAGAAATGCAAAAACTCAATGCAAAAAAGATCATCTAGTAACATATTAAATGAAAAGTTTATCATCATCAGATCAGCATACAGGTTACCTGGCATGTCTACCAATTCTATCATATCCGCCAACCCGTTCCTTTAGGGGAGATTATTTATATAACGAATTTTGAATATATTCCAGATGTGAATTAAATTCCCAACTCTGCAAGATGGAGTCACTCTTAGCATTTCCTCTACAAAAGTAGATCAAATTAGTTTTGTATTCAGTTCCCTTACTACGATAACCAAGTTTCAAGACCATTATCGATGGCGGAGCTGTACGTGGTAAGCCGATCTGCAGTACGTCACTACGTTAGGGTATACTGTGCGTGGTTTCTACCAACCAGTTCTTTGTATCAAGCGAACATGAATGTTCGATTAACATCTGGGGAACTTTTGTTCTCTTAATGATATAGGAGATATATGTATTAGATAATAATTATATTTTAAAGAAATAAAATATTTAAATATTTATGTAATTATTAAATGTTACTTGGAGTATCAGTTGTGGAAGAGCCAGACTTAGACCATAATCTCACATACCTTTTTTTGTTTTGTTCTTTCAAGTTTTTTGCAAAAAATGATCCTCTCCGTAGCTGGTTCATGTGTGCCGCTTTTTGGAGTTTGTTTAGATAAGATACTAGTATCACCGCACCGCACTATGTACATCCGGCTCCAAAACTGTACCCGAAGCGTAATCAAAGCGATAAAGTGCCATGGAGGATGCCAGATGACAACTGACGCCTGTCAGTGGACTCGCAAGAGTAGTTTAAGTGTGTGAGTGCTAAGCAACTCTTAAGCAAAACATAACGGATGGTTTCTCCAAGATTATTCTCTAAACCATGGAAAGGGCCAGCTGAAGCAGCGGAAAAAAAAACAGAAAGATCTTATTACCGAACCTAAGTTCTGAGCATTTGAGAACAAAAAAAATGAGACCAAAAAGCATGATGCGATTACAACCTTAAGTCAATAAATAAGCGACCAAAGTGCACATCCGGCCGGGGAGGGGAAAAAGACAATCGGGGAAAAGCGCAGCGAGATTATTGAAAATTTATTTAATTTCTATTTTAGAAATACTTGAAAACACAGAGAGAGTAGGAGATAACCCATAAAGCTTTACCCCAGTGCCGCGCTTCAAAACATAAAAGTCCGGAAACCACTGCTCGTTAAACCACTAATGTGCACTAAGTTTAATTTAATATCTAACCCTTCCGGCAGGAAGGGTTAGATATTAAATTAAACTCTTTGCATATTCATTTCCTCCATCGGAAGATGGAGGAAGTGATAATGCAAAGAAGTAGTACATGTGATAAGTATAGAGGGTCCAGATGTGCATTGGAGAATATAGTCCTACAGCCTATTCAGCTCAAATAATCAAATAATCAACAGATTAATTCATTACGTATTCCAGACGAAAGGACTAGTAATAAATTAAACTCTTTGTGAATATTTACTTCTTTGAATATTCATGAACGAGTGCTCATTTCGGAGGGTCCAGCAAAGCCAATAGGTATAATAGGAGGTGTCAAAGTTATAAATTTTTTCAAAAAAAGTTTACTTGCAAAAAAAAGATTATGATTTCAGCCTGTATCTGTGGACTTCTTTTCTAGAAAATTACCGTATATCTCTTAGGTACCAACCACGTGCTACATCATCAAAGGATAGGTGTATTATCCAGTAGTAGGTAATTCGGGATAACCTAAGGCATTAACCTAAAATGCAAGGAAGATACGAGACAAGGCGTATTAGCACAAAGTCGGTCGTCTGTTTCCCGCACTGAAGGACGACTGCGTCTTAGGAGTCGATTATAATAGAGGTATCGAAGTATGTCGTGGAAGCAAGGAGAATGAAATTGGAGACACATAAGATCGAATTGAGACATGAGAGAGAGAGAGGGGTCAATTTTACTAGCTAGAAGTACAGTCGAGCTGAAGGAATCCATGCGGATTTCAAGAAGCAGACACCGAGGGCCGATTAGGAACCAGAGAGAAGCTTAGATGGAGGAGCAAGAATCGATTGTAGCAGCAGAGGGACGCAACTCAAGATTGACGACAGGAGCAAGTTCGTGGTGTCACATTGGAGTTGGGATTGACAACCAGAAGCGTACAGAAGACTGAGACGCAACAGAAGTAGCTAGAAGCAATACTGAGGTTCTTCTCATGTTCTTTCTTTTTTTCCCACCGCTTCCCGTCTTTGATTTGATGTCCCTCACGCTTCCCCGCTCGTTTGCAGGAAGCCCATCGATCAATTTCTCTATCATAAACGTTCTTCTACAAAAATTGGACGCGGAAGCGATGACCAATTTTCGATAGCCATCTTCTCACTTCTTCTCAAGTTAGAATCGAGCTTCTCCATAACCCATTCCCAAATTCGATCACCTGACTATCAATTTCTCTATCCTACCACACTTATGTTCCCAAACCCATGAACAGAAGACGCTTCTGAAGATCTGAACATCTTCGGAAGACGCTTCTGAATGTCTGAACGTCTTCGGAAGATGACTGTTTGCAATTCGTATCAAGATTGGATTTGATTGGAATTTGTGTTGAGAGAAGCTTGGTATGAATCCTGAGTGAGCTTGTGAGTTGATTGTTGTTTCGAGAAGCTAGAAATTGGGAACCAGACATGTGCCTCCCAATCTTCTCGTCTTCTCAAATCCACATCTTCCTAGAGAGATAGAAGGTTGGAACGGCTGACAGAATGCGCGAGAAGACCTGACGGTCCTTTACGAGTCTCTTCTGTCCGACCCATAGCAACCTATTCCTTCTTCTTCCCAAACTTAGAAGAGAGTTGTGAGAAGCCTTGCTGACAGAATCTGGAGAGAATGGTCAAGGGTCTTCTCGTCATGCAACAAGCTTCTTCTGAGTGTGTATGAGAGGTGAGGAGTCGGAAGAACAGAGTATGAACGTTCCGTGTCTGTTGAGAGGTTAGATTGTGTGTTGGAACCTGAAGACAGGTGAGACCAGTGATGGGAAGCCTAGCTGCGGCAAGTCTTCTGAGTACATCAGTCAATCAGAAGTTGTCTCGGGAGTCTTCCTGGAGACCATTGTCACCGCAGGAGTCCGCAACCATTCTTGAACTTGTACCCTTAACTATGCAATCGTAGCTTTGGCTTTACCACTAGACCAATAGCTCTTGGTGTCTTCTAGGGATGCATGCAAGTACTTATGGACTTGTTTAAGGTAGTAAGAGATCTTCTCGTATGTTCCTAGAGGGGTGGTAGGACGACCCCACAGTATTAGAGAGAAGCTATCGTTGTGGTAGTGTTTGTCTATACCATAGAGACACGTACGGAGGCAGTTGGTGGCAGTTGTCTTGGGCGAGCTAGTAGAGCTACCACGTAGATATTTTTGGAGCTACTAGAGGTGTGGACATCTAGTTAGTGACCTTAAGTATCATTTACGACGATTGGTGATCATATATTGTGCATGTGATCACCGAAGAAGAGGTGTCAATCCGGATGAGACTGGGTTTCTCTTTATGTGAATGTTTGAGTGTGGAGGGTTATCGTTTAGACTTCTTGTGGTTGGAACCCCTCCATATTCTACTTCTTGTTTGTGCGTCGCGTTTGCTTGTGTTGGCGCTTGATTTTTGGAGTGAGTTCACTTTAGTGTGCTGTCGGTAGTGAGGCTGGAATTGCGGATCAGTCAGATTATCTTTGTTTCTCTCATGGTGCGGTTGGAGTGATGACCAACAGATCGTGAAAGGCTGTATGTGGTGATGGCAGGTATAGGTTGCCCTTACCTTGACCATCCTAGTAGGGGATAGGTGAGCTCAGTAGGAGCATGGTTAGACAAGTGGTGGTTACGGTGGTGACGGTGATGACAAAGATTTTGACATTTTGGTTGGAGAGTGTGTAATTGATATTCTATCATCACGGAGTTCTCGGGAGGTTTTGGTGGAGATTTCTCGGACAGTGGGTATACACGGAGTGCGGTGAGGTACTGACTATCTACACCATTGCCGTCGGTTGTTCTAGAGGACGAGTCAGACGCAAATAGCGTGTTTTTGATGATGAGTCGAGTGTCATCACACCGTTGTTGTGAGACATGGACGAGATCTATGAAGCCACGAAGGGGCCTCGACGTTACTCGAGTACAATGGATACCATCGAGCTGGATGACTTCATCCACGAGTTGACAGTTGGTGCGATCTGCAGCAGATGCAGAACCCACAGCGGTTTACATCTTTCATGACGTGGAAGGGTTTGTTCCAACACTTGGAGGGACCGTCGATGGACGATTACCATGAGTTCCGGCGAGACTACAATGTGGAGATTGAGTTGTGGAGATAACATTGGTCTCCCAACTACGTTTCTATCACTACTGGCGCAGTTTCAGGAGGCGTATCACCCATGAGTTCGGGTGTCAGTAGCAGTGGTACATCCACAGGTGGCGGAGTATCTACTACCGACGGTGCGCCCACTAGTAGTGGAGTAAGTGGTAGTGTGAGCGAGATACCACTAGGGTTTAACCTTGTGGTTCAGTTCTTCCAGTGTTTGAGAAAGAACTATCAAGGTGTGCGGACCGAGTGTGCAAGAGTTCCAGCGGAAGATTGGAGAGACGTTTACTCGCATGAGACGGTTGATCAACGTTACCCAAGGGGTAACGGAAGCACAGGCAGTCCAATTCTGGTATGAGATACTAGATAGGGAGTTGCATAGGAGAGTCAGAGATGCCACTCTCCTTAGAGACACCGCTCAGATGTTAGCAATTGTCTTTGTGCCAAAGCCCGAGGGACCGAGGTATATCCAAAAGTTTGGTTGAGCGTATTGAGCTCAACATGGTGGAGGAGAGGGTGGTGGTTGTTGGGTTCAGCAAGGAGACACCACATGAGACGACCATCTCTTCTCGAGGATCATAGGTTACGCAACAGCATGGTGGTGGTGGTGATAAGGATCGTGCGGAGCAGTCACGATCCCAGAGAGGTGTTGGAGGATCTGGTGGACAGAAGCCCATGCCGTCCTTCTCTAGTCAGCAGCAAGCGGATCCTTGCTGGACGTGTGATGGTCCTCATCAGCAAAAAGACTGTCCACAGAGGAGAGGTGGTTATGAGACGTCAAGGACGTCTCAAGCGGTACCTAGACAATGTGAGCATTACGGTCGACCTGGTCACAATAGTGATCATTGTTTTGATCTCCATCTCGAGCTACGGCAAGGGAAGGCTGATCGTGGACGAGGCGGAGGAGCTCAGGGAGGCCGTGGTGGTTAAGCTGGAGTTAGAATCCATCACCTAGGAGAGGACCAGTCGATCCACCGTCTGCTACGATGTCAGAAGTAGGTATTGGCTGCTCGAATTGAGCAATTGGAGCCAAGGATAGCTAGTATGGCTCTGGCTCAACGTTGTCGAGTTGAGAGTTTTCATGGGAAGGGTGGAACCTTCTGGTTGTGATTTAACCGTGAAGGCTGTGTTGTACCTACTCAGAGAAGCGTTGGGCTTCTGGTTGTGGTGGATCACTCAAGGGATAGGCCTTTCAGGTTACAACAGAACACTATGAACACTCATACAGATCTATATGAATCTCTAATTTACTCAGAAGGTAAAGTTCAGGTCTAACTGATAGTGATAAGATCAAGCGGTGAACTTTAACACTCAAGAAGAGGGACTATGATGGTTCAGACTCCTAAACTTCTCTTACATGTAAAAGAGGCCCCACTGAGCACACACACGAAGTTTCAACTTGAGATCAAATTCTGACACCAAGATATGGACAGAAAAGTTCTGATCAAAGATATTGCGGCAGTTTCTGATATTCAGACAGCTATTTCGACCTATAACAGAAAATTGTCTTGATCACTTTCGAAGATTCTTACAGGATTTGGAGTCTACAGGATGCTGAACACCCCTGTGAAGTTGGGACTCCTGATTGTACACAGAACTCCAGATCTCGCTCTTTGAAGTTGTTGCTCTAGATTGAGAGCTTTTTAGACCCCCTCTACTTCAGCGGCCGCCCTGAATTACTCACTCACTCAATTGACTTGAAACTTTTTGGATAGTTGTAGCCCTGCTGACAGTGAACGCAACCACAAAGGTTTGAAGCGATTTTCTCAATTCTGCTGCAATTGACACTGAAAACCCCAAATCCAATAAAAGTGACGCAGTTTTGGCACAATCTGAACTTCAATTGGGCATAACTCCTTCTTTATTGCTCCAAATTGATCAAGAATTTCACTGACAGTGCTTGGCACGACGAGGTCTATCTTCTTGTGCTCTCAGATTTTGCAGTGTTCTCACCAAATGTTCGAACTCTCCTTTAGACCTTTGTTTTTAAATTTAGAGTTTTACAAAAGAAAAAAACTGACCAATGGGAGTTCATAGCTCCACTTGGTTGTCCTCTAGTACCTTAATCCACGTGGTAATCATCTTTCTGACTCAACACCACCCCTATGGCGAAAGCAGAAACATCCACATAAATGTGGAAGACTCTCTCCCAATCAGGTGGTCTTAGGACAAGGGATTCCGATAGAAGCCTCTTCATTTCTTCGAATGCTTCCTGCTGCTCAGAAGACCAAATGTAGGGTTCATCCTTCTTCAGCAACTTGGTGAGCCTTTCTGCTACCTCTGCGTACCTGTCAATAAACCTCCT
This sequence comes from Asterella californica, assembly GCA_036924285.1. Taxonomy (NCBI): domain Eukaryota; kingdom Viridiplantae; phylum Streptophyta; class Marchantiopsida; order Marchantiales; family Aytoniaceae; genus Asterella; species Asterella californica. The sequence goes on along the minus strand of JAYKYS010000002.1, from coordinate 16,914,797 downwards.
ATAGTATCCTACGTTGCCTACGAAGCTTCTCAACTGAGTCAGGTTAGCAGGTGGGTGGAGTTTCATGATGACTTCCACCTTAGCACAGTCGACTTCTATACCTCTTCCGGAAATCCTATGTCTTAGCAAAATTCCTTATGACATACCAAAGAAGCACTTCTCAAGGTGAAGAGCCAAACGATGTTCTCTACACTTCAGAAAACACTTCCTTAGGAATATCCGGTGGTCTTCTTTCGATCCAAATACACAGAAGTCATCCAAGAATATCTCCATGAAGGTACGAAGATACTCCTTGAAGATTGTAATCATCAATCTCTGGAATGTGACGGGCGCGTTGCATAAACCAAACGGCATTTGATTGTATGCGTACGTTGTCGGGTTGAGAGTCTTCCTGGGAAGGGCGAACCTTCTGGCTGTGATATGAGCTTGAAGGCTGTGTGCAATCTACTCAGGGAAGCGTAGGGCTCCTGGCTGTGGCTGGTTTACTCAAAAGGTTGGCTTTCAGGTCACAATAGGGCTATAAACACTCACACAGATGTGTAAGATCTAGTAATATACCCAGAAGGCGAAATTCAGGTCTAGCTGGCAGTAATAGGATTCGGCGGTGAACTTTGACACTTACGGAGAGGAAAACTATGAAGGTTTAGACCTCTAAACTTCCCCTACATGCAAACGAGGTACTACTGAACTCACAGACGAAATTTCAGCCTGAGATCGAATTCTGACACGGAGATATGAACAGAAAAGTTTTGAGCAAGAAAACTACGGCAATTTCTGGTACCTAGCTGGCTATTTCAACCTATAACAGGAGTTTGGCTCGATCAATTTCGAAGTTTCTTACAGAATTTGCAGTCTACAGGGTGCTGAACATCCCTGTGAAGTTGGGACTCCTGAATGTACACAGAACTGTAGATCTCCTCCTCTGAAGTCGCTGCTCTAGATTAAGAGCTTTTCAGACCCCCTCAGCTTCAGCGGCCGCCCTGAATTACTCAGTTGCTCAATCGATATGAAACATTTTGTGAAATAGTAGCCCTGCTGGCGGAGAACACAACCTCGAAGTTTTGAAGCAATTTCCTCAAATCTGCTGCGAGTGACACTGAAAACCCTAAATCCAACCCAAATGATTCAATTCTAGCACAATCCGAACTTCAATTGCTCATAACTCCGTCTTTATTGACTCAAATCGATCGAAATTTTCACTGGAAGTGCTTGGCATGACGAGACCTCTCTCCCTGTGCTCTCAGATTTCGAAGATCCTCCACCAAAAGCTCGAACTCCACTCTAGAGCTCTGTTTCTAAATTTAGAGTTAACAAAAGACAAAAACAGACCAATGGGAGTTCATAGCTCCACTTGGTTGTCCTTTAGTACTCTAAACCACGTGGCAACTTAGTTTTACTCATAGGCTACCACGTCAAGCTCCCTAGAGTGCCAGCATAAAACTTAAACTACCTAAAACGACACGCTGCCCCGAAAAATAACTTAAATCAGCTAGAAAGCGTGCATGGGCGACACGCAAATACAACCCATGAGCTTAAACCCTATCAACATGGTAATCAACCTACTAAGACTCAAAATATATAACATCCTCAAGTGTCGACATCTCTGAGGTCCTAACTCTACTCAGAGACACTAACGCTTGACAAAGAGGTGAATTATTTACAATGTAAAATAATTCACATCACGACATCCACCCCCTTCAAACCTGCACATCCTCCGGTATGTGCCAATCTCCTTAGTCTTCTGTTTGATCTTCATCATCATCGCTCTCCTCCGCCTCAGTCTCATCAGACACTGGGACGTCTCCGTCTCTTGTTGTCCTCAGCTCCGACTCCAAAAAGTTGAATAACTCAACTGACCCTCCGCGTCTCTTGAACAATTTCACACGTTTGCCAGCCACAGGTAGCTTCAAAGGAGTACCATCCAACTCACGCAACCTATAAGTGGCATTCTCATACACATCTAGCACAACATAAGGTCCGAACCATCTTCGAGAGAACTTACGGAGTGTAGAATGCTGATTCTCCAACGTGCTATCATATACCAGAACCCAATCACCAACATGTATTGGCTTCGGTCGTAGTCGGTGAGTCTTGTCAAAACGTTCCTTGTTTCTGACTCGAGCCACCTTCAGCCTCTCCTGCGCATCAGCAAGATCCTCCTCTCTTCGCTCCAACTGCCTAATACGTAAAGCAAGGAGTGAAGTACGATCTATACCATCTTCCCATGGTAGCGTAGCCCATGTAGGAAAGTTCTCCTCAGCAGGCATGATCGGTTTCTGCCCCAGCATAAGTTCAACTGGCATATAACCAGTCGTGGTACAGTGTGTAGTTCTATCAGCCCACAAAGCAAATGGAAGTAGTCTCGGCCATTCTCTAGGCCTACCATCACATGCTTTCACTAAAGCATGAACAATAGAAGGATGTCCTCGTTCACTCTTACCAATGCCCTCTGGATTCATAGCAGTGGTAAGCCGAAGCTTTACTCCATAACGAGCAAAAAACTCCTTCACTTCAGCGCCTCTCAACTCGCCTCTATCTGCACGTAATCTCCCAACCGATCCATAGCGACAGATGATATCTTCAAGCACGAACCGGCAGATATTCTCTGTAGTCTTCGTCCGTAGTGCTCGTCCCTCCACATAGTTGGAGAGATCCTCTCGAGCCAACACCAAGTAACGCATCCCCCATAACCCCGGTGGCATCATCACAAGATCAAGAACCCACTGAAAATGAATACTAGGTGGATAAGTAGGTACAAGCCCATCTCTGTAACGGACCTTAGAGTAGAACTGGCAGTGCAGACACGACCCAACAAAGTCCACCACGTCTTGATACAAACCCTTCCACCAGTAACGCTCCTTCAGCTTCGTGTATGTAGCCCAGACTCCACGATGTCCGGCCCACAAGGTATCATGAAACTCCTTCAGCAGATTAAGCTTTGTCGGTTGATCATCCATCACTCTAGTAAGCATCCCATCTCTTCTCTTCGGACGTTTCCACAGATAACCCTCACGCAGAAGATAACTATACGCCTTTCGTCTGATCTCCTTGAACTCTGCATCACTCCATCCTTCTCTTCTGGATAACGAACTCAGATAAAATCCAATATTGCGGAACTTTTCTGAGCAGAACCCCTCATTGAACGGCAGTGGTTCCAAGTCTGAAGTCTGCTGACCAACTTGGCACCAAACGTCTCTCTTCTCTTCATTTTCCACCTCTGCAAACATCTCATCCTCATCTGTATAACGAGCCCTAGACAACATATCTGCAACTGGATTGTCTTTCCCTGCTATATGCTTTAGCTCAGGGTTTAGACTCCGGACATAAGCAATCCATCGTAGCATTGCTATGTCTGGTGTATTGCAGTTTGCTATCATACCCAACAAAGGCAAACAATCTGTTTCTAGTATCACATGAGCTCCTATCAAGAACTCTCGATCTACCTTCATAGCAGTAACAGCTCCCCACAACTCACGCTTCACTTGAGGATAGTTACGATGTCTATCTGTTAAGATCCGAGCTCCAAACCTTGAAACAAACCGCACACCTTCTGCATCTTCTTGGCCAACGGCCCATCCAATCGCCTTTGGACTCGTATCAACAGTCAGTACCACAGGTCTCCCGCTCTCGTAGCTAAGCCTCCTTAGTATAGGTGGAGACTTCAGAATCTCCTTCAGCTGCTCCATCGTCTCATGATGTTCTTGCCGCCAAGTAAACCTCCTTCCCTTTCTCAGAAGTGCATATAGAGGCTCGGCAATATGTGCATAATGAGGAATACTCACACGAAAGAACACACAAGCTCCTAAGAACCGTCGAACCTCAGTGATGTTGGTGCAGTCAGCTATCCTTGCTATAGCATCTACCTTCTCTGGGTTCGGACGCCTCCCAAAAGTACCACACAGATGACCCACTACCACAATCTCTGACATCCCAAAGCGAGATTTGGTACATGATAGAGTGAGGTGTACCTCCTCCAAACGCATCAGAATCTTCTCCACATCTCGAATGTGGTCTGCAACGAACTTTCTGCAACCATCAGAAGTCACTGCTTCGTCCTTGTCCTCCACCGGACAGCCTTTCATGGGAATATCATCCAGAAACGGGATAGTGACCTCAGGCACAAACTCTCGTAACACCTTATGCATCGCATTTTGCATATGAGCTATTGAGTTTGTCGCACCCTGAGGAAGGGTACACATCCGCATCAATCCCAAAGGTGTACGCATGGTAGTCAAGTCTCTACTCTCCAAAGCAAGCTGAAACTGATCATAACCTGAAAACAGATCTCCAATAGAATAGATTGACCTTCCAGCAAACGCCTCAGCTACTTCATCAACCACAGGTCCTGTTCCAACGTTTCGAATCGTGATGTTGTTGGCAGGCTGCAAGTCTTGGATGAAGCGTAGAGCTCCTGTCTTCTTAGGTACTGTGAACCATCGGCTAGAGTACGGAGCCATAGATGGTTCAAGAATACCCATCTGCATCCTCTCCTTCAGTAACTCAATCACCTTCGGTAGCAAGGCACGAGGGACTGGAATCGGCTTTAAATCCCAAGGTACGTGAGGAACAGTGAAGATAACCATCGGAGCTATCACACTAGGATCCACACAACCTATCTCCTCAGCCGAGAAAGAAAATGCCTTACCATGGCTAACTATCATCTGTTCAAAAGCTCGTTTCTCCTCTTCAGTCAAGAAGCCACCCCCTCCTATCTGGAGCTGCTCGAGTGTCTCCTAAGTAAACTTGTGTCCTACCTGTGTAGGATCTCTAAGCACAGGCTCAGCAGCCGCTAACTCCATCTGCTGCTGAGAATCGACAGGTAATTGGGTCGCCACAGGTCTCACCTTCCTCGCTACAGCTTTATACTTGGCGTGTACTTCCGCTTCCTGATGTAAGCTACACCAACAGACTGCATCCTTCCATCCATTCTCCAGTCTCGGATGAGGACGATATCGCAAGTATGAGATAATTTCCTCATAGACTTCACGAGAATGGATGGGGATCACCACCCTACCTCCCATCTGTTCCATCAACCTATCTACATCATCCAGCCAACGAACAAAAGACTGCACACCTACAAACTCCTCATAAACACCAGAAATCATCTCATCTTCCTTCAGAACTCCTGTACAACGCAGATTTGCTGCACACCTCTCCATCTGCCTTCTACTCTTCTCAGTCAAATCCTCCATCCGTGTGAACTCACTCCAATCATCAGAACTGAAAGCCATCAACCCAGATTTCCAACTATGCACAGTGCAACTACTTTCTGAATCTTGAGCAGCCTTTCCATCAACCTCCTGTGATCCCTCAGGCTGCTCAAGCGGGATCATAGTAGCAGTAGATCCATCACTCTCGCTATCCCGTCCTACGAGAGTGGTTTCAGAAAACCCTTACCTCTACAGATAGGAGAATCCCTCAAAGTTTGACGGTTTCGTTCGTGGTTCGTACGAACGGTCAGAAACTGCACAGAACGTCTATCATCTGGACTACGGATCCTAGCATAATGAGATCCATCATCCATCACCTTGGTCTCCATTCGAACCGCAGTGATATAAGGCTGACCAAGAATCACAGGATATGAAGCAGAAGATTGCACGAAGAAGTGCTGATCTACATCCACATCACCTATCTTCACCTTCACGTTAGGACAAGCGCCGTATAGCTCAGCTTTCTGGTTGTTTGCAGCACGTAACACCCAACCATGGTTCAACTCGATAGGCCACTGACCTCTCTCATACACCTCTCGTGACATGATGTTGATCTCTGATCCGTGATCAACTAAAGCAGCAACAGGTTCTGTAACGACCTATGTTACACATAGGAAGTTTGTCAATTAGTAAGGTGTTTAGTTATAACTAAGGGTTGAGAATGTTTATTTGCTGCCAAAGTACTTTTAGGAGGTATCAAGTTAGTCATGACTAGCTAAAAGTTAGTTATGGTTAAACTTAGCTGTACTTTTGGCAGAATTCAGATATTTGCTAAAGAGTGAGCACTACTATCTTGTCATCTTGTCTAAAAGGTAGAAAGGAGGTGGAAAGTATCTCTTATCTCCTTTTTGACTTGATATTAGTGGTTGGATTAAAGTTGTGGACTTTGTGGGCATTAAAAACAAGAAGAGATTCCACATGTTTCCTTTTTAGTGGGTCCTAGTGTAGAGGGGGGGTGGAAATTCGAGATTCCTTGAGAATATTCCAGAATCCTTCTAGAAGTTGTTGACTTTGAAGGAATAAGCCCATGTGAAAAGGTAAAAAGCCCATGTGATCAATGCTTTTACCTTAAGTAATATCTTAGTAAAACCCGGTAAAAGTAGTTACGGCTGAGTTACCGAGGGTACCAAAGTAAAAACCTAGAATGTATAAATAGAGGAGTAGAGAAGAGCTCCTCATCCTTGTTTTCACATTGTCGTAATGACAACTTGAGTAATATAGAGAGTGTGGGACATTTTTAGCATGTGAGAACTTGAGAGACGTCGTTAGAATGGAGGATTTTAGTGGATGAGATTATGGAGATTTTAGTTGATAAGTTTGTGGGTGTATGAATGAGAGTGAACTTAGCATTTTTCCCTTCAAGATTCATGGTGTGCTTCCATCAAAGCCATCAGAGGTGACCCCTGAGTGAGAGACAGGCCCGACAGTTGCAGATTCGTGGATGACGATCGTGGAGGTTAAGAGATCGGGGGGTAGTTGATCGTTAGGACCGCGGAGGGTTTACATTTTTGGTTCCGTTGCCGGGACCTCACTTGAAGGGATCGTTGAACGATGTTTAGAGTTCAGTTCTATATTCGACAAAAGGAGATTATGAGAGAGCACATGGAGAGAACGTTGGGAGGAGAGAGAGCTAACGCGATGTTAGCAACGTTAGAACCTTTCGTGTATCCCGTAGTGATATATGACGCGTTCGAAGTCATTCTTTACATCTTGTTCACTTAGAAAGGGTTTGAGGAGAGTTGAAAGAAGGTGCAACAAGAGTTGTAGAGAAAGGAGGAGAGAAAAGTTATTAGAGGAGAGAAATTTGTGAGTTTAGAAATTCTGCTCTCTGGAAAATTTGTACAGTCGCTGTCAACTTTTCTGTGAATTTTATTTTCCTGTGAAACTTTCCAGTGTTTTAGATTGGCTGATAACCTATCTAAGACAAAAGAAATCATAGGAAAAGGTGGTCTAGAGAGGGAGCAATGATTTTTCAAAATTGAGGGGGTCTATTCGTGAGAGTTGAGGAATTCTGTTCTCTGGAAAAAGTTTACAGTCAGTGTCAGATTTTCTGTGAATTTTATTTTCCTGAGAAACTTTCCAGTGTTTTAGAGTGGCTGATAAGCTATCCAGGACAAAAGAAATCATGAGAAGATGAGGTCTGAAGAGGGAGAAAGGATTTTTCAAAGTGGAGGGGGTTGACAACCATGAGGGAAGTGAAAATATACAAATTTCAGTTCTCTGAAAATTTGTACAGTCATCACCATCTCTTCTGATTAGGGAAGTTTCTGTTGAAACTTCATGATTTAGTAGCTTGGAGGTTGAGCTACTGGAGACCACAAAAATCTTGGAGAGATCTCTTACCAACTAAGAGAGATACGTTTCGGCATACAAGGAGGTCTTGAAGATACGTCATGGGGAATCCAGTTCGAATGACGAGGTGGAAGAAGAGACGTTTAGGAGTTCGAACAGAGACGGAGAAGCCCAAGTTAAGTATAGATGAGTTACGAACACGCATCTATAGCACTTGGGGTGCCCTCTTTACTCTATACGAAGAAGCTTCCGCGACAATTGGCACAGATTTGAAGAAAGTCGAGTTTAAAGCATCATTCACTATGGAGGCCACGAATGCTCCTGGTGAAATAGAGTTGGATCCTTACAAGAGTGAGTTCAAGATGTCTGTTGTGATGAGTACAAACGAGGGTGAGGAGGATCATATCTTTGATAGTTAATATTAGATTAGATTTTATTTCGTGTATAGCATGTATAATGCACGATTTCTAATATAAAGCTCGGAAGAGTTAAGAAAGTAATGTAGAATTATTTTCCTCTATGATATTTTGTCCACTTAATGGTTGAGAAGGTGCAACATGAGTGGAAATTCAAAAGATTGGAAAGTTAGACTTAGAAACCTTCCTCAAGGTTTAGATGTCATAGTAAGCGTCGGAGAGAGCTCGAAAGAGATTATCGTTGAGTTTGAGAACCCTAGTACAAAACCTCAAGTAGAATCTCCGAGGAGAAGAGTAGAAACCGACTTGTGGTGTTATTTCTGTAGAGGGTTGGGACATAAAGTAGTGAATTGTCCAACTAGAATCAGAACCGAGAGAGCTAAAGGGAAGCGGGAGTTTACTGATTTAAGTCTTCGAGTGGGTCCATCGTCACCAGCGCCAATTCATCTTCTAGGCGAAGATCCTTGTCCAAGTTGTGGAGTGGGTGATCTATCAAGAGGACACAAGTGCGTCGATGTGGCCGCCCTACTTACGTCAGTAGTCGAGAAGTTGGACGAGACTCAAAGAGCTGAGACGGAGAAGTTGTCGACTTCAAAAGAGGACTCGGTTGAGTTGTGATGGAGATCGTCATTCGAATGGTGGAGAAGGCGGTGATGCGACTCAGACTCATGATTACCTTGGGAGAAGAGATGGCACAAGAGGTGTTGTTACAACCATTTCCTTTCATTTTACCTATGGTAGATTATTCGCGAATGGAATTGGTGATGTTCGTACTCTTTTAGCGAGTAGTTATTGCACGACGATTAGAAGAGTAGAAAGAGTAGTTACAAGATGGGAAAGCTACCCGTGTTTCATGGGAAGGACAATGAAGATGTAGAACCGTTTGTTCGAGACTTCAAAAGGGGTTGCATCGGAAACAACGTGAGAAGGAAGGAAGAATGGGTGTTGTTACTGCCAGAGTTTTTAGAAGATTTTGCTCTTACGTGGTATGAAGACCGAGTGAAGAGCCAGACACCTGGTGCAGTTGAGGACACATGGGAGACGTTGAGTAATGCACTCATCGAAGAATTTCTTCCAGAAGAGAGTTATGAGAAGCTCATGGTGGAGCTTACTCATTTGAAGCAACGTGACGACGAGAAAGTTCGGCAATATGCCGAAAGGGTGGATAAGTTGGAGCAACGGTTTCGGACGGTCCTACGGAAGAGTGGAGACAATGTGGAACTAACGATGGCGGGGATTGGAGCAGTGCTGACCAAGAACTTGGTGGGAGGGTTGAGACCTTCAATTCGAACCCAAGTGAGGTACGAGAAGCCAGCAACCAAAGCGGAGGCCATCAAGATAGCGACAAATATGGAAGAGAGTTTGGATGAAGGAGATATCATCCAACCTCATCATGCTGCTCTGGTGTCAACTCCGACTCCTGGTGTAGCCACAACGATCGCACCTGCACCATCACAATTGGTGATTGCTTCAACGTCAGCTCCTACTCCAACGGTGGTGCCAAGACCGTTTGTCCCAACAACGATGTCTACTGCCACCTCTGATTTTCATGCCGAGCTGAAGAGCATCACTGACACTCTTGCGGATCTCAAGATAAACGTGGTACAGTTACGAGAATGGAGGAACAAAGGTGGAGGAGGAGGTCAAAGAGGTTACGACAACAATCCCAACCGAGGAAATCAAGGTAACTTTGGAGGCAACCAAGGTAACTTTGGAGGAATCACTTGTTGGACGTGTGGAGGTTCTCATTTCCAGCGAAATTGTCCTAACAACGGAGCAAGAGGTGCCGAAGCCGTCAGAATGAATGTGGGTGGAGGAAATCCATCACAAGGACGAGACAAGGGGGTGGCTACTATCGATGTCGTACGAGATCCCATCTACGAGAAAGGAGAGAGTTCAAACTCTTCTCATGCACCGGTGGAGCTTTTAGCTCAAGAAAGGAAAAGAACTCGATTTTCTGATGAACCGGTTTTCATGGAGGAGTCAGCAAGTAGAAGTACTCGTTCCAGTAATGTTTCGAGTACACCAAGGGAGCCAAGAAGGAAGCTGGGGATGGCGGATTTCACCATTTCATCTTCCCAAGCGGGATATGATGTGGTTGAAGATGTGGGTGCTCAGAAAGCCAACATCACTGTTGGACAACTGATTGCACTTAATCCCAGCTTACGAAGGGAACTCAGAGGAGGACTGAGTTCTAAGAGAAGCAAGAAGAAGAAACCCAAGAGCAAGACATCAAAGTCTGTGGGAGTTGGTGTGGTGGATGTGCATGCTTCAGAGGTATGCACTAGGGCTTCAAAGATTGAAGTCCGGTTGAATGGTCACTACGTCTCTGACGTATTGGTGGATGGAGGGTCGGCTGTAAACGCCATATCGGAGAGATTGATGAAGAAGTTGGGGATGGAACCAACTCGCCCGGCTAGCATTGTCGTGGGGATGGCTAACAAGCAACGGGTAAGACCTCTTGGCGTGTTAGAGAAGGTGGTCGTGTCTGTGATGGGAGTTCAAACATTGATGTCCTTTCAAGTGTTAAAGGACTCTAGTTATGATTTGCTCCTAGGTAGGCCTTGGTTGAGAGCTGTGCGCACCACGGATAGGTGGCACAAGGGATACTTACGGATTGGGCCTAGAGATCATAGAGTGATAGTTCCTCTCTCGGGTGTTGGAGTTGTGACTTCTGACTCTGATAGACCCACTAGTGACTACTGGGAATCTGATACGGAGGACGATCAGAGTGTCTCAGAAGTAGATACCGGCGATTCTTACGATCAAGAATCCTCGTCTGAGGACGAAGGATTTGGTCGAGATGAATCATTACATCAGCTTAGTGCTATTGACTTGTTGCCTCGACCAGCAGTGGAGAAAGATCCTGACAAAGAAGAGTTGAGTGAGGCAGAGATTGTGAGAAGACTCTCTACCTTGAAGTTTGGTATCAATGTCACTCAAGAGGAGAAAAGTAGATTCCTAGATATATTTCGAAAATATATCCATGTGTTTGCTTTCAGCTACAAGGATTTGAAGGAGGTGACTCTCGAGACTCATCGAATCGAATTGGAGGAGCACGCAAGACCAGTTCGACAGAAGCAGAGAAGGGTCAATCCCACAACGGCAATGATGGTCAAGGAGGAGATAGACAAGTTGAAGGAGGCGAGTTTCATCTATGAGGTGGAGAACTCAGAATGGGTTTCACCCATTGTGATTGTCAAGAAGAAGAATGGTAAGCTGCGAGTGTGCATAGACTATAAGAAGCTGAATGCAGTTACCAAGAAGGACTATTATCCTCTACCATTTATAGATGAGATTTTGGAGGAAGTTGCCGGTCATGAGTGGTACAGCTTTGGTGATGGTTATAGTGGATACAACCAGATCAAGATAGCACAGGAGTACCAGCAGTTGACTACTTTCACTACTCCTTGGGGAACATTTGCATTTCGAGTGATGCCATTCGGACTGTGTAATGCTCCGGCCACGTTTCAGAGGTTCATGAACAAGGTGTTCGAACCATTCATAGGAAAGTTTGTTCGTGATTTCATTGATGATTTCTGTGTGTACGGAAGAAAGGAGGACCACTTTGATCATGTGATCAAAGTTCTGCAGCGGTTGGAGCAAGCTAACGCTTCTCTGAATCCAGAGAAGTGCATCTTTGGCTGCGAAGAAGGTCTGCTGTTAGGGCACATCATTTCCAAGAATGGGATTGCGGTAGATCCTGAAAAGGTGAAGAAGATTGTGGATCTTCCATTTCCGATCAACTTGACAAAGTTGAGGCAGTTTCTTGGCATGGTTGGATATTATCGTAGGTTTGTCTTTTCCTTCTCAAACAAAGCAATAGCTTTGACTATGTACATGAAGAAGGGAGTTGATTTTGACTTGATAGTGCATGATCAGAAGGCAAAGGAAGCATTTGAGGAGCTGAAAAAGGCATTGGTGACAGCTCCTATACTTGCTAAACCTGAGTGGAGTAAAGCATTTATTCTGTATACGGATGCCTCCAATGTAGCAATCGGATGTACATTAAGTCAGCTAGATGGAGATGGGCATGATCATCCTATAGCTTATGCTAGTAGGCAGATGGTTCCAGCGGAGAAGAATTACTCCGTGACTGAACGAGAAGGATTAGCGGTGATCTTTGGATTGAAGAAATTCCGACATTACTTGCTAGGAGGGAAATTTTCCATAGTCACAGATCACAAGGCTTTAAAGTATATCTTTAATAAGCCTAATGCCGAAGGTCGTATTGCTCGTTGGAAGATCCTTCTAACAGAATACGATTATGTGATCGAAGATAGACCAGGGAAAAAGCATGCGAATGCTGATCTTTTGTCGAGGGCTTATGATGATGAGGGAGAAGAACCATTTGACGATTCGTTTCCAGACGAGCATCTGATGACCATCACAAGCATTGAGGAGATACCGGACGAGTATAAGGAAATCTGGAGTTTCCTTGCAGATGGCTCTTTTCCGGAAGGTATGCATACCCGAGAACGTAACGCGTTGATCAAGAGATGCAAACCTTACACCATGGTGGAGGGAATTCTATTTCATCAAGGAGCAGATGGCTTACTAAGGAGAGCAGTTGGTCAGAAGGAGGCGTTCAAGCTGATGCACGAGTTTCACGATGGCACTGTTTGCGGAGGTCACTTTGCTGGTAAGATAACAGCTTTCAAGATTTTGGATGCGGGTTATCACTGGAGAGGGATTTTCAAGGAGTGTTTAGACTATTGCAAAACTTGCGATGTATGTCAAGCATTTGCTCTGAAGTCTACTAGAACACCTCCGTTAAGATCAATTCCAATATTAGGACCATTTGAGAAGTGGGGTATTGACTTTGTAGGTCCTCTCAATAAGACACCTCGAGGAAATAGATACATTGTAGTCGCCACTGACTATTGTACCAAGTGGGTAGAGGCTAGACCTTTGAGAGAGACCAATGAAACAGAAGTCGGTAGATTCTTATGGGAGAGGATCATCACCAGATTTGGATGTCCGTTAGAGTTGGTCTCGGATAGAGGAGGAGAGTTTGTAGGGAGCATGACTACTGCTATGCTACAACACTTTTCTATCAAGGCACGAGTAACGACCTCATACAAGCCAAATGCTAATGGTCTTGCGGAGACCAATCTTACACTTTGTATGATGCTCGCCAAAGATGCTGGTGTTGAGACTGCGAAACATACTTGGGATAAGAGGCTACATGCCATCTTATGGGAGTACCGAACGACAACAAAGACTTCTACTGGGTACTCTCCATTTCGACTGGTTTATGGAGTGGAGTCCAAGTTGCCCATCCAATTCGAATTGGATACTTTTCAAACTATTCAACGAAAGTTGAAGAGGTCGAGAGGAGAAGACGTGGTCAGATCAAGAAGGGAGCAACTCATGGAGTTGGAAGAGACCCGAGCGATAGCGATGATCCGGATGGAACGAGCTCAAGCGTATCAAAAGAAGAGTTACGACAAAAGGTTGGGCAAGAGGGAGGTAAAACCTTTTCAAGTCGGAGATTGGGTTATGTTGTATGATGCTATCAGATTCAAGAGGGCTAGGAAGAAGTTTCTTCCGAGATATTTTGGTCCTTTTGTTGTAGATAAGGTGTGGAGCAACTTCACATATGACCTTCAGGAGCTGGGAGGAAGGAGATTCGATCGGGTAAATCATGACAAGTTGAAGTTGTTTCATCAACGAAAGTTCTCTCTTCACTCCGAGGACGGAGCGAAAATTTAGTCCGGGGGTAAAATGTAACGACCTATGTTACACATAGGAAGTTTGTCAATTAGTAAGGTGTTTAGTTATAACTAAGGGTTGAGAATGTTTATTTGCTGCCAAAGTACTTTTAGGAGGTATCAAGTTAGTCATGACTAGCTAAAAGTTAGTTATGGTTAAACTTAGCTGTACTTTTGGCAGAATTCAGATATTTGCTAAAGAGTGAGCACTACTATCTTGTCATCTTGTCTAAAAGGTAGAAAGGAGGTGGAAAGTATCTCTTATCTCCTTTTTGACTTGATATTAGTGGTTGGATTAAAGTTGTGGACTTTGTGGGCATTAAAAACAAGAAGAGATTCCACATGTTTCCTTTTTAGTGGGTCCTAGTGTAGAGGGGGGTGGAAATTCGAGATTCCTTGAGAATATTCCAGAATCCTTCTAGAAGTTGTTGACTTTGAAGGAATAAGCCCATGTGAAAAGGTAAAAAGCCCATGTGATCAATGCTTTTACCTTAAGTAATATCTTAGTAAAACCCGGTAAAAGTAGTTACGGCTGAGTTACCGAGGGTACCAAAGTAAAAACCTAGAATGTATAAATAGAGGAGTAGAGAAGAGCTCCTCATCCTTGTTTTCACATTGTCGTAATGACAACTTGAGTAATATAGAGAGTGTGGGACATTTTTAGCATGTGAGAACTTGAGAGACGTCGTTAGAATGGAGGATTTTAGTGGATGAGATTATGGAGATTTTAGTTGATAAGTTTGTGGGTGTATGAATGAGAGTGAACTTAGCATTTTTCCCTTCAAGATTCATGGTGTGCTTCCATCAAAGCCATCAGAGGTGACCCCTGAGTGAGAGACAGGCCCGACAGTTGCAGATTCGTGGATGACGATCGTGGAGGTTAAGAGATCGGGGGGTAGTTGATCGTTAGGACCGCGGAGGGTTTACAGTTCAGCCAAACTTCCAAGACGAACTCGTGTAGCAGTTGTAGCACGAGCCCAATGCCTCCTTCTGAAATCACTATCAGTAGCTGGACTCTCCTCGCCAGCTTCCTCATCATCGAACTCAATAGTGTTGGTACCAGCAACCAACGCTTCTTGCTGGTATCCCTTGTCATCAGCTTCCTGGAAATGCACCTTTCCAAACTCTACATCATTCAGAGAAGCTCCTACTACATCTATCATCTGACTCTCTACCTGCTCGGACATCACCTGTCTCTTGCGCTTGATGATGTCGATGATCAGTTCGTGAAACTCCCTCTTTGCAATACCAAGAACTTCTCGGAGAGAAAACTCGATCCGTGCATCCAGTATCCTCTGCTCCAAGATGCTCTTCAGATCAGTAGAAGTTTCAATATCCGCTGCCAACTTGTAAGCCGGTCCCTTCCCCTTTTCTTGGGCAGTAAACCGCCTACCAGCAGTCGTTGGCTCCTGCTGGGATCTCTGCACATCCTCCATAGGACCTGGTGCAGGTGGAGGAGCTGCAGAAGTAGACGGGATGTCTTCAGGAAGAGCTGCTCGTCTCCTTGTGACTCTTCGTCTATCCCCAGTCTCCTCAGGAACTCCAGTATCAAGGTCAGAGGCTTCTCGCCGCCTCTTCTCTTCCACAGAAGCATCCTGCCAATGAACGTGTCTATCTACATCCAAGAATGCTCTGATAGAAGCAGCATCTACAGGATCTCCCCATCCTGTGACCCTACGAATAGACTCTGCTCCCCTCTTCAGTACTTCAGAAGGAACGGTAGCAATACTCTTCTCAACAGTCCTATCTAGCAACGTAGGACTAGAAGAAACCTCAATATGTCCAGCATATACATCAGGATTTACCGGTGGTGCCATCAATGCATGTACAGTTGCCGCCGCAGCAATCTGAGGTAGACTCCTCATGCCTCCTCGCCCAAACTGCGTGCTCAACGGCTCTCCAGTAGAAGAAAGGTGCAGCCTACCGTTCTGATAACGAACCACACCATCTCGCAAAGCAGCTGTGAGCTCTTGACAGTCTCCTCGGAAATGATCAGGACTGTCACACCAAATACATCTACGAACCGGAGCTCCTCCTGGACGTGCAGCAGCAGGCGCCGGTGGCTGCTCTCTCTGCAATCCAGCTAGCTCTACCTTCAGCTCTCGCATCTGTCGAATCAGGTCTTCAATCTGGTTCTGTTGACCATGGTTCTCCGCAGGTCTCTGAACAGGTGCCCTTTGTGTCGGTGCTGGCACAACTGGCATCAAAGGAACTGCAGCTGGGACAACATGTCTGGGAGCAGGGACCAAAGGCTGCTGTACTTGAGGAGCAGCATAAGGTGGAGTGACCACTTCTGCAAGCGGACGTCCTCCCACAGCCACTCTTCCCCTCCTCTGCCTTGTAAGTACAGCCACAGCATCCTCAACTCTCCCCCAATCCATAGTAACACCTCCCTCAGCAGATCGATCGGCCAACATAAAACATAACCGATCTGCTGTAGCATCATCGGTAGCTTGCAGGAAAAGCTCTGTTCTCCTAGCATCTAGAGTTATTCGCTCTAGAGTTGAGAGTTGCCGGTATCTCCGATCAAACTCTCTCAGCAACTCACTCAGACTCATCATACGACCAGGTTGCTGCTCAACCCAGTCTAAGAACGTTCTCCTAGTAACTCTCTCTGAATCCTCCTCAAGAAACTCCTCTCGAAGAGATCGCTCAAAACTCATCCAGATTCCAAGATTTCTTCTCTGTACATCCCTAACTTGGTCCCGCAACTCAGGAATGACAGCCAACTCAAAGCTTGCTATCATCTCAGCATCTGTAACCCTAACCAGCTCCATCTCTCCTCTATACTCACGCAGATATCTAGAAATATCTCTACCTTCAAACCTTCCACACCTATTCACTATCGCTTGCAAAGCCTTGGTGGATTTTAACTCACCCCCTCCAACAATCGGATGTTGTTGGACCAGGGCCGCAAGCGTCTTCAAGATCTCAGCCGTGTCCAGACCAGATGCAGATGTCGCTGTAGAAGACGCAGGTGCAGTTGACGGTGCAGCAGTAGACGTTGATGCTCCAGCCCCAGAGGCAGCAGCAGCAGCTCCGCTCTTGCGATCCATCTCTTCTCCTTGTAGCAACTCAACCTTCTCAATCAATCACCCCAAGAGCTCTCAGTGGAAGCACCAGATGTCGGGTTGAGAGTCTTCCTGGGAAGGGCGAACCTTCTGGCTGTGATATGAGCTTGAAGGCTGTGTGCAATCTACTCAGGGAAGCGTAGGGCTCCTGGCTGTGGCTGGTTTACTCAAAAGGTTGGCTTTCAGGTCACAATAGGGCTATAAACACTCACACAGATGTGTAAGATCTAGTAATATACCCAGAAGGCGAAATTCAGGTCTAGCTGGCAGTAATAGGATTCGGCGGTGAACTTTGACACTTACGGAGAGGAAAACTATGAAGGTTTAGACCTCTAAACTTCCCCTACATGCAAACGAGGTACTACTGAACTCACAGACGAAATTTCAGCCTGAGATCGAATTCTGACACGGAGATATGAACAGAAAAGTTTTGAGCAAGAAAACTACGGCAATTTCTGGTACCTAGCTGGCTATTTCAACCTATAACAGGAGTTTGGCTCGATCAATTTTGAAGTTTCTTACAGAATTTGCAGTCTACAGGGTGCTGAACATCCCTGTGAAGTTGGGACTCCTGAATGTACACAGAACTGTAGATCTCCTCCTCTGAAGTCGCTGCTCTAGATTAAGAGCTTTTCAGACCCCCTCAGCTTCAGCGGCCGCCCTGAATTACTCAGTTGCTCAATCGATATGAAACATTTTGTGAAATAGTAGCCCTGCTGGCGGAGAACACAACCTCGAAGTTTTGAAGCAATTTCCTCAAATCTGCTGCGAGTGACACTGAAAACCCTAAATCCAACCCAAATGATTCAATTCTAGCACAATCCGAACTTCAATTGCTCATAACTCCGTCTTTATTGACTCAAATCGATAGAAATTTTCACTGGAAGTGCTTGGCATGACGAGACCTCTCTCCCTGTGCTCTCAGATTTCGAAGATCCCCCACCAAAAGCTCGAACTCCACTCTAGAGCTCTGTTTCTAAATTTAGAGTTAACAAAAGACAAAAACAGACCAATGGGAGTTCATAGCTCCACTTGGTTGTCCTTTAGTACTCTAAACCACGTGGCAACTTAGTTTTACTCATAGGCTACCACGTCAAGCTCCCTAGAGTGCCAGCGTAAAACTTAAACTACCTAAAACGACACGCTGCCCCGAAAAATAACTTAAATCAGCTAGAAAGCGTGCATGGGCGACACGCAAATACAACCCATGAGCTTAAACCCTATCAACATGGTAATCAACCTACTAAGACTCAAAATATATAACATCCTCAAGTGTCGACATCTCTGAGGTCCTAACTCTACTCAGAGACACTAACGCTTGACAAAGAGGTGAATTATTTACAATGTAAAATAATTCACATCACGACAACGTGCCCCAATCAGTAGTGAAAGTGGTTTTCGACTTGTCTTCTTCTTTGATTGAAACTTGGTTGTACCCAGAATACCCATCCAGGAAGCTGTAGAACTCATGTCCTGCTACCTGATCTAACACAGAGTCGGTGAATGGTAAAGGATGATGATCCTTCTTCGTGGCCAAGTTCAGCTTCTGGAAGTCCTGACACACTCGGATCTTCCTTGTCTGCTTCTTCAGCACGATGACGATAGGAGCTACCCACTCACTACTAAGTACTGGGAAGATGACTCCCGCCTTCAGGTATTGGTCAATCTGGTCCTTCACCAGAAGCGAGTACTTGGGGTTGAGCCGATACTGCCTTTGCCGTGCAAGAACAACGCCCTCCAGCAAGTCAATGCGATGCTCTCCCAACTCCCGAGGTATGCCCTTCATGTCTTCTATGGTCCATGCGAAGACATCTTGGAACTCCGTCAGAAGTTCTCGAAAGTCTTCCAACTGCTGGCCCTCGATCACCTTGGAAAGCTTCAGCTTCTTCCCAAGGGCAACCTCCATTTCTTGAAGATCATCCGGGTTTACCATTCCTTCAGTGTGACAGTACTCACTGGCGCCGAAGTATTCCGGTTTGGGAGCTTCTTCCGGTTCAAATTCGTCTTCTGGAAGACCAACTATCGGATCTTCCGAAGAGAAGATGGTATTCTCGTCTTCTGGAAGACCAACTGTCGGATCTTCCGAACGGAGGACGATACTTTCGTCTTCTGGAAGCTCTTCTTCCGCAATCTCGTAGCACTCAATGCATCCACAAATCACGTCTTCTGCTATCTCCGCTACTTCTGTAGTACACAAGTTATTCACCACAAACTCATTATATCGTTCATCACTGTCAGAAGACGCAGCTGAGTCTTCTGAAGTGTACCCTTCTGTCGTAGAAGGAGTTTCACCTTGATGTCCAATCTTGATCCAAGGAAGCGAGACCTTAGCCTTCTCACTTGACTTGGGTGTAGGATTGGGAAATCTCAAACGATGTCTTCTCCAGTCGGTATTCACATTTGCAGCATACAGCCATGGTCTTCCTATCAACACCTGATATCCAACCCTAGCTACAGGTCGCAAAATGATGTAAGTGAGGTAAAAAGATACTCCACCAATTACCGTCAAGACATCTTTCAGTTGCCCCAGAGGTCGTCTTCTGGTCTGGTCCGCCATTCTGAGGATTCTTGGAGTAGGCTGGAACTCAGTGAAGCCTAGGGCATGCGCTGTTTCTTCAGTCATGATGTTAACTCCGGAGCCGGAATCAATGGGTACCTTTTTCAGAAGACAGCCATGGATCTCCATATCAAGTTCTGGGGCTCCCAAGTCCTCATGCTCTATCCTTAGGATCGGGGTGCTCTGGGGAAGTCTAGCTATCCTCCTCTTCCTCGATCCTCGAAGCACAGATTGTAACAACTTCTTGTAACCAGCGTTGTCATCCAACAGCTGTTGGAAGATTACATCCGCTTTCTGATTCCACAAGTCTCGCAAAAAGTCGTACGGGGATCGCTTCAGAAGAGTGACTGGGGTTTCCAACAAAGAAGATGTTGTAGCTGCTTCCTTGGGTGGAAGATCAGAAGAGTGTCTTCCCTCGACCGGAGGCTGTTCTCGTGAGATAGGGGCTGCCGTAGTCGGTGTAGGAAGTTGCTGTACTATCTTCCGTCGCTTCTCCAGCTCTTCTTGCATGATCGCTTCAACTTCTTGTCTAATGTCAAGAGCAAAGTACTTCGGATCTTCTCGGTCGTAAGTAGGAGAAGAAGGTCGCTCAGGGGAAGATGACCTCTCCT
Source organism: Asterella californica (assembly GCA_036924285.1). Lineage (NCBI taxonomy): Eukaryota > Viridiplantae > Streptophyta > Marchantiopsida > Marchantiales > Aytoniaceae > Asterella > Asterella californica. The sequence goes on along the minus strand of JAYKYS010000002.1, from coordinate 16,894,926 downwards.
TTCGCTGCTTCTTCTTCTTAATCTCCTTCTGACGAGATTCTAACTTCCCTTTGCTTCTAGTACTTACTTTGAAGACCGCTTCATCCAGGACTTCTTCTGGAGGTCAACTGTCTGAATTCGGGTCAGGATTCCAAACAGTACCATCCGCCAAAGTGAAAGATGATGCTTCTTCCGGTGTCTTCATCTTCTGAGCTGCAGTCGTCTTCTGCAACTGAGGTTCCTTTCCTTCGCGCTTCTCGGGGTCAGGTTCGTCTTCCTCGATATGGAGACAATCCGTACAATCCTCAGGATCTTCTTCTTCTACCGTGATGTGCTGTACCACTGCTAACTCGAGTTTAGAAGCCGATGCAGCTTCTGCAGGAGGCGTGGTCTCTGCAAATCTAACCATTTGTCGGGGACGTAAGGTCTGCGGACAATTTCCTATGAAATGACCGGCTTCCTTACAGTTCCCACACAAGGGCACTTGCCCAATCTGTCTTCTCGGATGAGGACAGATGGACCACCAGTGTCCTGTCTCTCCACAATTATTGCACGCTCCAGGAAGAGGGTTTAGAGGTCGTTGTGATGAAGAAGGTTGTCAGGGCGTCCTGGTCTGTACATTACTAGCTCTATCCCTAAGTACATAACGATTATATTGGGCGGGAGGAGTAGGAGTAAAAGGTTGTATCGTCTCGATCTATAGCAAGTTTCCCCACTAGGATCATGTAGATATCCTTCATCGTCTTCTTCCCAGCCTGCCCAATTGACAGCTTGGTCCTGCGTACACTGATCTCTAGTATGCCCAGAAGAGTTACAAAGATTGCATCAAAGGTTTGGCCGAGAAGCCGTAGGTTGCTTCCGCTTGTCCTTCTGGTTCAGAAGATGAACTTTCAGATCGACAAACTGCTTCAGAACTTCATCGATGCGGGGATCAGGTGCAGACTGTATGATCTGAGTCTGAGGCATCTTCTGCACAACTTCTTCCCTTGATCGTGTCTTCTCCTTCTTCTTCTTCCGTGTCTTCTTCTCTGGTTCAGATTCAGATTCTGAACTTTCGACCGTAGACTCTTCAGAAGTAGAGGATGCTTCCGAATCACTGTTATCAGTTTCAGTGGACTTGGACTTCCTCTTGGACTTCCGAGAAGACTTCTTCGACTTCTTGGACTTCTTCGAGGTCTTCCCTCTGTCTTTCTTCATATTTCGAGTGATACTCGAGGTTTCATACTGCTCGGCATGCTTCTGTACTTCTACTAAATCATCACATCCTCCTCTTCAGCAGTACAACTCCATATCCTGAGACAATCCTCCCAAGTACCAGTCCACTGCTTGCTGAGCACAATAACCGTGTCTTCCTTGGTTCTGAGGGATGTGATCCAAGAGGTCTTCAAACCTCTCGGTGTAATCCCACAGTGTCTCTTTCTTCTTCCTTTCGAGCCTCTGAAGTTCTATGAGGGTCATCCGATCATAGCCCACTCCTCTAAACCTCTTCAGAAAAGCTGCCTTCAGAGATGCCCAAGCGGCCATTACTAACCCATCATCCAACATTTTACTCATCCATTTCCCTCCCTTCCCTATGATCAAACTGAGAAATACACGAAGTCTGTCGGCATCCGAGTCTTCCTTGTTGGATCGAGAGATGGTCTCGAACATCGTGATGAAGTCGTCCGCGTCAGCAACATCGTCGTACGGATGATACTTCTGCCGAGTGTGGGAAGCCATGTCGACTGCCGGCTGGTGCGACTGCCAACTTCTTCCTCCCTCAGGTCCAGGTGGTGGAGATGGTCTTCTCGAAGGTCCAGGCTTGTCTGAATCACGAAGGTCGTCTTTTGAGTCAGAGCTATTGTCGTTGTCGCCTTCTGAGACGTCTGGAACTATCTCCTCCAGTCTTCCTTCACCTTGCGAAGCTTCTTCCGCACTCGGGAAGACGTCTTCCGAGTAACCAGTACCAAAATCTACTTTATACACGTGATCACCCGGTTGGCTTCTGTCTTCGCCAAAGATTATGCTCGAGATGGAAGGCTCTTCCAACTCTACTGATCGGATCTTCCTGAGCTCTTCTTCTTTCCTTTGGTGTCTCAAGGATATCCGCTGCTCTCTAGAAGCGGTTTGCTATGGTGAGTTTACCCACTCAGGATCTTTACCCGTGCGTCTTCTGCTTCTTCCTCTGGTCGGAGGCATCCACCAGAGTGCTGAGAAGAGATGTCCCTCTTCTTCTAATACTAGATCCGGTAGACCGAAGGACTGAACAACCAATCACATGTTCAGAACGTCTTCTTCTCTTGCTTCTTGTTGTACTCACTGTAGTCTTCCAAGATCGATTCTTCCAAGAAGCTCTTGGAAGCGGGGAAGAGGCTTCTTCCAGTTTCCCCTGATGTATCTTATCAGCTTCTGGTTGCGTTTCCTGTCTTCTAGCAAGATAGAGTCCCACAAAACATTCAACTACAATCGAAGTTAGTTAGAAATGAAACTAACTATTGGCACACAGATCCAGGAAGCTTAGAACAAAAGTTACTAAGATGAAATCTCTGGCAGCGGCGTCAAAAATGGTGCTCACTATATGTAGTGTCGCAGGATTACTCCTTTTGCCCATTTAGTATACAAGATATCGTTCCCACAGAGGATTTGCACAAATAACGCTGCTCTAAGTTCTAAGATCTATTCAAACACACAAACACATGGGTTTTGTCTAGGAATCCCGTCTTCTCACAAAACCACGCGTCTTACAGACATTCCAAAAGGTGCTCTGGAACTAAACAAACAACTACTAACTAAAATATCATACATCTATTCACAGGGAAGCTCAGGAAGACGCTCTTCCTGCTTCCAGTTCACTTCTTCCGGTCTTCTCACTACCGTCTTCCGGAAGCAATTCTCGACTTCTGGGGGTTCAACTCGGCTTCTCACACCTCCAGAAGACTGTCCTGCTTCGCAGAAGTTGCCTAGCACGGCTGTTACACCTTACTCTCGCACTCACATTCCAACGGATTAGATTAATCACAGGGTGTCTGCCCCCTGTAGCCTTCCCATGCTTCTGCCTACGGAAATGGTCTTCCTGCAACACTACAACGACATTCACCTTCACGAAAGCTCAATAGAAGTCTCGGAAGCTCACTAGAAGAAGGTAAGAAGATGGAGAAGATGGGAGAAGATGGGGAAGAAGATAAAGTCCAAACAAGAGAAAACAAGATGAAAAGAAGAAATTAAGATTCTGACAGGCTTCTAGTCCGGATCCTGACTAACAAGCCATCCTTGCTTGTAATAGTTTGGGGAGGAAGACAGCAAACGTGAGTACCGTTACACCGTCTTCTACTTGCGGGAAGAAGGCTTCTTTCTTCTTCTCTTCGCTGCTCCGACTACTCTGTCTTGTAAACCCTCCGCGGTCCTATCGATCAACTACCCCCCGATCTCTCAACCTCCACGATCGTCATCCACGAATCTGCAACATGTCGGGCCTGTCTCTCACTCAGGGGTCACCTCTGATGGCTTTGATGGAAGCACACCATGAACTTGAAGGGAAAATGCTGAGTTCACTCATTCATACACCCACAAACTTATCAACTAAAAATCTCCTTAAACACATCAACTAAAATCCTCCATTCTAACGACGTCTCTCAAGTTCTCACATGCTAAAATATCCCACACTCTCTATATTACTCAAGTTGTCATTACGACAATGTGAAAACAAGGATGAGGAGCTCTTCTCTACTCCTCTATTTATACATTCTAGGTTTTTACTTTGGTACCCCCGGTAACTCAGCCGTAACTACTTTTACCGGGTTTTACTAAGATATTACTTAAGGTAAAAGCATTGATCACATGGGCTTTTTACCTTTTCACATGGGCTTATTCCTTCAAAGTCAACAACTTCTAGAAGGATTCTGGAATATTCTCAAGGAATCTCGAACTAGAGTAACCTATAAGATAGTCATACCTAATGAAACTTATATAAACATGCACACAAATAATGGGATACTTGTGACGTGACAGAGCAGTGCTGACTCAGCATGATGATGACAAAAGGAGTTTATGGTGACGTATGTCAATCGCTCCAACAATTCGGTGAAAGTGAGATACAATTTGTACGAGGGGGAGTGTTTAGCTGCAGTGTGGGCTGTTGCACACTTCCGATGTTATCTATTTGAGAACGTCTTTACTCTCATCACTGATCCTCAGCCGCTCAAGTGGTTGATGGAGTCCGACAAGCTTACAGGGAAGCTTGCACGATGGACTCTTATCTTACAGGAGTATGACTTCCAGGTAGTACATAGATCTAGAGTTACAAACCTAGATGCCGATGGGTTGAGTCGTAATTCATGCACGAGTCAGCAAGATCAGACTGGGGCTCGATGGCATGTTGAGGTTGATGAGGAGATAGTGTCAGGGTGGCATGCATCTATCTTTCTTTGTGTGTTGGTCATGAACTCTAGTATGGGAGTCAAGTCGTATCTTTCTCTGATCAAAGAGTAGATGATGCATCTCTAGATCCTGTGGGTGGAGAGGGTGTTCCAGACCAGCGAGATATCCACGATGATGTGACCATAATGGAATGTCTACGTATTGACGTGGTGGTACACACAGTAAGTGTCAAAGAACGAGATCGTGTCGTTCAACGAGCGAAGAGATTTCAACGAGAAGGACGACATGTACTTCGAGTGTGAGATGATGAGAGAGTACGAATAGTACCACATCCATCGCAAAGGACACAGTTAGTACAACATGCCCATGAGGAATTTGGACATTTTTTAGTGAAGCGTACGCATAGCTTACTCCAAGGACAATATTGGTGGCGTGGTATGCACGTCGATGTGCAGCAATTTGTCACATGATGTGTGGTTTGTGATCGAGTACGAGCATCATTTAATGCTCCGACTCCATAGTTACACTCCTTATCGATTATGAGGTTGGGTTACCGTAGGAGTTTGGATTTTACGAGACTTTTATCATTGACCGTACGTCACCATCGTTATGTGTTGGTGATGATGGAACACGAACTGAATCCACTTCTCCAAGTGGATTCAGTTCGTGGTATTACTTGACAAGGGGAGTGAAAGGACGACGTATGCGTTCTTAGATCGAGTGTTAAGTCATTTTGGAGCACCAGCTGAAGTGCTGACAGACCAAGGTACAAAGTTCCTTGGTGAGTTTCAGACCTTGTGTGATCAAGCGTTGATTGATCATCGGACTACATCTCGAGATCATCCTGAGATGGATGGTTTGGAGGAGAGGGTAGTTCAGACGGTGAAGAGAGGATTGCGCAAGTATGGCTTGCAGAAGGACCATTTGGGAGACTGTGATGTGCAATTATCATGGTTGGCTATGGGCTACCGTTTTAGCCGACAAGCGTCTTTGGCTTCCTTCTCACCGTATTTTCTATTGTATGGCCGAGATCCAGATCTACCTTTGGTCATTCGTCGTGATTCTGCTGAGGTGCTGAACCTTGATGAGCCGGATATGTGGATGAACGCATGTTCTCAACGAGGAGAGATATTTCGGAGAGTTATGCTTATGGCTTTTGAGAACCTAGCGATTGCTCAACATAGAGACACGTTGCGAAATGCGACTTTTCGAGGAGGAGGTTATCGGTCATCGATTTGCAAGTTTCGTCTTGACGATTATATCTATCTAGAGCAAATTGCATCGACGACATTGGACGTGACCGCAAGGTGCACTATTTACGAGTGTGTGAGGTGTTACCTTCTGGAGTACTCATGTTAGAAGGCCGTAATGGTGTTGTTTGAAACGACCATGTGCGTAATTGCACGCCATGTCATCTTCCCAACATCGATGGTACCATTGACCCAAGCTTAATAGTTGTACGTGCGGGCTTGAGGTGTATGTTGTGTAGGTCTGCTGGTGTAGCAGCCCGTATATTGGTGTGTGATGATTGTTCTAGAGGTTGGTACATGTCATGTTTGACTCCACCTCTCAGTGTCGTTCTTACTGGACGGTGAGTTTGTCCTCAATGTATATAACAGGGATAGCCGATTAGATCTTTGCGTGGTATGGATTGCAGACAAGCGACTAACGATGGGATGATGTAGCACCCGGCCTACTAATCCTTGCATCCATGAAGGTGTATATCACGTAGTTGGGATATGGAGCTATCTGGAGTTAGAGGGACTTAACCGTCAGTTAGGGAGCGATTGTGATACACTTGTATTATGTGTATGAGATCGTCCATGTGTTATGTGTATATGTGGTGTATCTTTGACAGCGATATATGTTGTGTAGCGATGTGTATGCGCACGACAACTGTCACGTACACCTCGACTAAGTTGACCGAGTGCGGAATGACTAATCTCGATAGGGCCGTTAGTGCCATTAGGACGAGTTCTTGGGATGACCCACTAAGGATATACTTCACAAGTAGAGCCCGTTGGCATGGTGGAGTGAGTACATATCGTTAATCATTGTGGTACACTTGTGTATGTGTATGAGATCGTCCACATGTTATGTGTATGTGTGGTGTATCTTTGACAGCGATGTATGTTGTGTAGCGATGTGTATGCGCACGACACAGGAACCGCAAGAAGCGAAGACGAAGACGGTATGCGCACACCCTTGTCAGACCTGTAGCAAGGAAGGAGTGACGACTTCGACACGTGTGGAAAGTTCGAACCTAATTATATACTGAGAAAATTAGCTCAGTATCCAAATCCACTTTTAGCGCGTAATGATTGTTTATCTGCGGAGAGAGCGTTTAGACGAAGAGAATGAATTGGACGAAGTCTATCGCATCTGGACGAAGACTAATTTGGACGAAGTCTATCACATTAGACGAAGTTCATCCCACAGCTTATTCAGCTATTTTCGTAGGGTACGATGTCCATCACATCGAAGTTACCGAGGATTAGAGCTTTTGAGTTAGACCAAGAGGAACTTCGGCAGCTTCGGCCGAAGCTGAAGGAGTTAGGTTTAAGCTTCCTAACATGAGGAGGTTGGACCCGAGTATCTGAAAAATTCATCAGCCAGATATGAATGTGTGAAGACCATGCGGTCAAAGATGGATATGCGCGGCCAAGGAACTGGACGGTGGAGAATTAAGAGAAAGTCTTGCTCGACGAGGCATGAGAGAAGGAAGATTTGCTCTTCGACCATTCGTCGATGAAGAGCCATGCACTTGAAGGTCAAGACTACGGAGAACTCTGTGCCAATCCAATCTATCCGTCGAATGACTACAAGTTAGCCGATTACAGAGATCTGGTGAAGAGAAAGATCTTCGAAGCGGTGATGCTGATCCTAAGTCCTAGGAGGACCATGTACTTGTCTGTGTGAAAGGTGTGTTTTTTTGAGAACTTGTTCGCGGAGAAGCGAGCACATTGGGCGAAGATCTTCCACGATGAAGTTCAGCATCTCTAGACCAAACAGGACTACGTCTACTTGGGGGGATTGGTTTCAGTCTTCTACTTCGGAATGGGCTGGCTGAACGAGAGCGAGCAGAAGGAGTTGGGTTTTGGTCCGGACAAAGACGAAGACTATAAGGGAGAAGATCTTCGCCAGTTCGTGAAGAAGAGAAAGCACCGAGCGAAGGTGCACAGCAAGTGGAGGCTTCGTCGAAAGCTTTAGTCGAAGTTACACAAGAGGACGTGCAACCGACGGAGGTACCAAAAGCCGGAGAAGAAGAAGAGAAGCGCTGCAGCAAGAGGAAAAGAAGTCTTTCGACTACGTCTCAGGAGAAGCCGAAGGCGAGGAAGAAGGCAAAGAGCATGAAGAAGGAGACTATTGAGCTGGGTAGCTCAGAGGCGAAGATGAAGGCGCTGCCATCTTTGGTGAGAGGATCTCGGAGGGACGAGCACTTGGCGATGTGGATATGTTTTGGAGGGCGATGCTCTTCAGCGATGAGGTGGTAGTACCTGTGCTGCGTCTTTTGGAGGAGAACTGGGTAGAGTATGAAGAGGAGGCAGGAAAGAAGATGTCTCCGGCGGAGATGAGGAGCTGAAGGTTTCAACGAAGAGCTTCTCCGACCGTCTTCAGGAGTTGTCGAACCAGAAGACGGACTTGCAGCGAAGTCGAGAAGAGTTCCAAGTTACAGTCGCAGAACTCACCAAGGAGAAGGAAGATCTTCGGGCGAAGGTGGAAGACTCTGAAGACCTTCGAAAGAAGTTGATGTCAGTGCTATCTGCGTACGTGCCTTCAAGGTTGGACTCCAAAGAGCTCGCTCTTCTGCGAACGTTGAAGACGGAGGTAGTGCAAGCGGAAGCAAACCCGGACGGTGTGAAAGCACACCTTTCTAGACTTAGACAGAAAGTAGATAAGGAGTTAGGGGAGATACGAGCGAACACGGAAGTTCAGTTAGAAGAGTTCAGAGCACAGTTAGGCTTAAGAATGCAGATTTGGTGAAGATGAAGACAGATCGTAGGGTAGTGAAGATCTTCCACCTTCTTAGGAAGAGAAGTAGTTAGGTTAGTGAGAAGAGTATATAAGCGATGCAGCTTTCGGAAGTTATGTCTTTTTTCATGTTTTTAGTTCTTTATTAATTAATTTTCATTTCTCAAAAGTGCGAAGCAAATGTTGTGAATGATTTGGGCGAAGACGATTTCCTCCGAATATATTCGGAGCTTGCAGTCGCAGGAGTAAATCTGAGTGACGAAGATCTTCGTAGGTAGAACTTCGGCGAATAATCTTCGGCGAAGAGCGAACCTGCGTAGTACGCGAATGAGAGATTAAGCGAAGAATCTGAGAACAAATCAGTTACTGAGAAGTTGAAAAGATAAGTTAAATTATAAGGAGAGTTTGGAAGATGGTTGCTTCTTCTTGAAGACGGCTTCTTCAAATAAGTGGTGTGTCTTTAAGATTGAGGATTTAGTTGGAACAACACTTTGAGTAGGGGCTTATTCTTTGAGCTTTGATGTGAAGTTTGTGTTCTTCTGTCTTTTCAGAAGAAGACTAGTAACATTTCAGTAGTATTTTGCATTCTTCATTCATTCACATCTTTGTCTTCTCGAATCTTTTATCTGTCACTGTTGGAAGGGTCCTTGATCAAGAACTATTTCATTGATGTTTGTATTCAATTTGTCAGGTTGTGTTTGGATTTGGTTCCTTATCAAACTTAAACTCTCATCTGGATATTATTCCATTCCGTGAGAATAATAAAAAACTCTCAAAATTATCATTATGACGTTGTTGTACTGTGATTTGTGTAATTGTTAACTGTATCTTCGTGAGAACAATCTTTAATTTACTATTTCTGATACATTTGGTTTCTCTAGGTTGTTACATATTGAAACACAAAACTTTTGGCACCGCTGCCGGAGATACAGATTTAACTTTTCTTGAATTCAGTACTGTAACGACCTATGTTACACATAGGAAGTTTGTCAATTAGTAAGGTGTTTAGTTATAACTAAGGGTTGAGAATGTTTATTTGCTGCCAAAGTACTTTTAGGAGGTATCAAGTTAGTCATGACTAGCTAAAAGTTAGTTATGGTTAAACTTAGCTGTACTTTTGGCAGAATTCAGATATTTGCTAAAGAGTGAGCACTACTATCTTGTCATCTTGTCTAAAAGGTAGAAAGGAGGTGGAAAGTATCTCTTATCTCCTTTTTGACTTGATATTAGTGGTTGGATTAAAGTTGTGGACTTTGTGGGCATTAAAAACAAGAAGAGATTCCACATGTTTCCTTTTTAGTGGGTCCTAGTGTAGAGGGGGGGTGGAAATTCGAGATTCCTTGAGAATATTCCAGAATCCTTCTAGAAGTTGTTGACTTTGAAGGAATAAGCCCATGTGAAAAGGTAAAAAGCCCATGTGATCAATGCTTTTACCTTAAGTAATATCTTAGTAAAACCCGGTAAAAGTAGTTACGGCTGAGTTACCGAGGGTACCAAAGTAAAAACCTAGAATGTATAAATAGAGGAGTAGAGAAGAGCTCCTCATCCTTGTTTTCACATTGTCGTAATGACAACTTGAGTAATATAGAGAGTGTGGGACATTTTTAGCATGTGAGAACTTGAGAGACGTCGTTAGAATGGAGGATTTTAGTGGATGAGATTATGGAGATTTTAGTTGATAAGTTTGTGGGTGTATGAATGAGAGTGAACTTAGCATTTTTCCCTTCAAGATTCATGGTGTGCTTCCATCAAAGCCATCAGAGGTGACCCCTGAGTGAGAGACAGGCCCGACAGTTGCAGATTCGTGGATGACGATCGTGGAGGTTAAGAGATCGGGGGGTAGTTGATCGTTAGGACCGCGGAGGGTTTACATTTTTGGTTCCGTTGCCGGGACCTCACTTGAAGGGATCGTTGAACGATGTTTAGAGTTCAGTTCTATATTCGACAAAAGGAGATTATGAGAGAGCACATGGAGAGAACGTTGGGAGGAGAGAGAGCTAACGCGATGTTAGCAACGTTAGAACCTTTCGTGTATCCCGTAGTGATATATGACGCGTTCGAAGTCATTCTTTACATCTTGTTCACTTAGAAAGGGTTTGAGGAGAGTTGAAAGAAGGTGCAACAAGAGTTGTAGAGAAAGGAGGAGAGAAAAGTTATTAGAGGAGAGAAATTTGTGAGTTTAGAAATTCTGCTCTCTGGAAAATTTGTACAGTCGCTGTCAACTTTTCTGTGAATTTTATTTTCCTGTGAAACTTTCCAGTGTTTTAGATTGGCTGATAACCTATCTAAGACAAAAGAAATCATAGGAAAAGGTGGTCTAGAGAGGGAGCAATGATTTTTCAAAATTGAGGGGGTCTATTCGTGAGAGTTGAGGAATTCTGTTCTCTGGAAAAAGTTTACAGTCAGTGTCAGATTTTCTGTGAATTTTATTTTCCTGAGAAACTTTCCAGTGTTTTAGAGTGGCTGATAAGCTATCCAGGACAAAAGAAATCATGAGAAGATGAGGTCTGAAGAGGGAGAAAGGATTTTTCAAAGTGGAGGGGGTTGACAACCATGAGGGAAGTGAAAATATACAAATTTCAGTTCTCTGAAAATTTGTACAGTCATCACCATCTCTTCTGATTAGGGAAGTTTCTGTTGAAACTTCATGATTTAGTAGCTTGGAGGTTGAGCTACTGGAGACCACAAAAATCTTGGAGAGATCTCTTACCAACTAAGAGAGATACGTTTCGGCATACAAGGAGGTCTTGAAGATACGTCATGGGGAATCCAGTTCGAATGACGAGGTGGAAGAAGAGACGTTTAGGAGTTCGAACAGAGACGGAGAAGCCCAAGTTAAGTATAGATGAGTTACGAACACGCATCTATAGCACTTGGGGTGCCCTCTTTACTCTATACGAAGAAGCTTCCGCGACAATTGGCACAGATTTGAAGAAAGTCGAGTTTAAAGCATCATTCACTATGGAGGCCACGAATGCTCCTGGTGAAATAGAGTTGGATCCTTACAAGAGTGAGTTCAAGATGTCTGTTGTGATGAGTACAAACGAGGGTGAGGAGGATCATATCTTTGATAGTTAATATTAGATTAGATTTTATTTCGTGTATAGCATGTATAATGCACGATTTCTAATATAAAGCTCGGAAGAGTTAAGAAAGTAATGTAGAATTATTTTCCTCTATGATATTTTGTCCACTTAATGGTTGAGAAGGTGCAACATGAGTGGAAATTCAAAAGATTGGAAAGTTAGACTTAGAAACCTTCCTCAAGGTTTAGATGTCATAGTAAGCGTCGGAGAGAGCTCGAAAGAGATTATCGTTGAGTTTGAGAACCCTAGTACAAAACCTCAAGTAGAATCTCCGAGGAGAAGAGTAGAAACCGACTTGTGGTGTTATTTCTGTAGAGGGTTGGGACATAAAGTAGTGAATTGTCCAACTAGAATCAGAACCGAGAGAGCTAAAGAGAAGCGGGAGTTTACTGATTTAAGTCTTCGAGTGGGTCCATCGTCACCAGCGCCAATTCATCTTCTAGGCGAAGATCCTTGTCCAAGTTGTGGAGTGGGTGATCTATCAAGAGGACACAAGTGCGTCGATGTGGCCGCCCTACTTACGTCAGTAGTCGAGAAGTTGGACGAGACTCAAAGAGCTGAGACGGAGAAGTTGTCGACTTCAAAAGAGGACTCGGTTGAGTTGTGATGGAGATCGTCATTCGAATGGTGGAGAAGGCGGTGATGCGACTCAGACTCATGATTACCTTGGGAGAAGAGATGGCACAAGAGGTGTTGTTACAACCATTTCCTTTCATTTTACCTATGGTAGATTATTCGCGAATGGAATTGGTGATGTTCGTACTCTTTTAGCGAGTAGTTATTGCACGACGATTAGAAGAGTAGAAAGAGTAGTTACAAGATGGGAAAGCTACCCGTGTTTCATGGGAAGGACAATGAAGATGTAGAACCGTTTGTTCGAGACTTCAAAAGGGGTTGCATCGGAAACAACGTGAGAAGGAAGGAAGAATGGGTGTTGTTACTGCCAGAGTTTTTAGAAGATTTTGCTCTTACGTGGTATGAAGACCGAGTGAAGAGCCAGACACCTGGTGCAGTTGAGGACACATGGGAGACGTTGAGTAATGCACTCATCGAAGAATTTCTTCCAGAAGAGAGTTATGAGAAGCTCATGGTGGAGCTTACTCATTTGAAGCAACGTGACGACGAGAAAGTTCGGCAATATGCCGAAAGGGTGGATAAGTTGGAGCAACGGTTTCGGACGGTCCTACGGAAGAGTGGAGACAATGTGGAACTAACGATGGCGGGGATTGGAGCAGTGCTGACCAAGAACTTGGTGGGAGGGTTGAGACCTTCAATTCGAACCCAAGTGAGGTACGAGAAGCCAGCAACCAAAGCGGAGGCCATCAAGATAGCGACAAATATGGAAGAGAGTTTGGATGAAGGAGATATCATCCAACCTCATCATGCTGCTCTGGTGTCAACTCCGACTCCTGGTGTAGCCACAACGATCGCACCTGCACCATCACAATTGGTGATTGCTTCAACGTCAGCTCCTACTCCAACGGTGGTGCCAAGACCGTTTGTCCCAACAACGATGTCTACTGCCACCTCTGATTTTCATGCCGAGCTGAAGAGCATCACTGACACTCTTGCGGATCTCAAGATAAACGTGGTACAGTTACGAGAATGGAGGAACAAAGGTGGAGGAGGAGGTCAAAGAGGTTACGACAACAATCCCAACCGAGGAAATCAAGGTAACTTTGGAGGCAACCAAGGTAACTTTGGAGGAATCACTTGTTGGACGTGTGGAGGTTCTCATTTCCAGCGAAATTGTCCTAACAACGGAGCAAGAGGTGCCGAAGCCGTCAGAATGAATGTGGGTGGAGGAAATCCATCACAAGGACGAGACAAGGGGGTGGCTACTATCGATGTCGTACGAGATCCCATCTACGAGAAAGGAGAGAGTTCAAACTCTTCTCATGCACCGGTGGAGCTTTTAGCTCAAGAAAGGAAAAGAACTCGATTTTCTGATGAACCGGTTTTCATGGAGGAGTCAGCAAGTAGAAGTACTCGTTCCAGTAATGTTTCGAGTACACCAAGGGAGCCAAGAAGGAAGCTGGGGATGGCGGATTTCACCATTTCATCTTCCCAAGCGGGATATGATGTGGTTGAAGATGTGGGTGCTCAGAAAGCCAACATCACTGTTGGACAACTGATCGCACTTAATCCCAGCTTACGAAGGGAACTCAGAGGAGGACTGAGTTCTAAGAGAAGCAAGAAGAAGAAACCCAAGAGCAAGACATCAAAGTCTGTGGGAGTTGGTGTGGTGGATGTGCATGCTTCAGAGGTATACACTAGGGCTTCAAAGATTGAAGTCCGGTTGAATGGTCACTACGTCTCTGACGTATTGGTGGATGGAGGGTCGGCTGTAAACGCCATATCGGAGAGATTGATGAAGAAGTTGGGGATGGAACCAACTCGCCCGGCTAGCATTGTCGTGGGGATGGCTAACAAGCAACGGGTAAGACCTCTTGGCGTGTTAGAGAAGGTGGTCGTGTCTGTGATGGGAGTTCAAACATTGATGTCCTTTCAAGTGTTAAAGGACTCTAGTTATGATTTGCTCCTAGGTAGGCCTTGGTTGAGAGCTGTGCGCACCACGGATAGGTGGCACAAGGGATACTTACGGATTGGGCCTAGAGATCATAGAGTGATAGTTCCTCTCTCGGGTGTTGGAGTTGTGACTTCTGACTCTGATAGACCCACTAGTGACTACTGGGAATCTGATACGGAGGACGATCAGAGTGTCTCAGAAGTAGATACCGGCGATTCTTACGATCAAGAATCCTCGTCTGAGGACGAAGGATTTGGTCGAGATGAATCATTACATCAGCTTAGTGCTATTGACTTGTTGCCTCGACCAGCAGTGGAGAAAGATCCTGACAAAGAAGAGTTGAGTGAGGCAGAGATTGTGAGAAGACTCTCTACCTTGAAGTTTGGTATCAATGTCACTCAAGAGGAGAAAAGTAGATTCCTAGATATATTTCGAAAATATATCCATGTGTTTGCTTTCAGCTACAAGGATTTGAAGGAGGTGACTCTCGAGACTCATCGAATCGAATTGGAGGAGCACGCAAGACCAGTTCGACAGAAGCAGAGAAGGGTCAATCCCACAACGGCAATGATGGTCAAGGAGGAGATAGACAAGTTGAAGGAGGCGAGTTTCATCTATGAGGTGGAGAACTCAGAATGGGTTTCACCCATTGTGATTGTCAAGAAGAAGAATGGTAAGCTGCGAGTGTGCATAGACTATAAGAAGCTGAATGCAGTTACCAAGAAGGACTATTATCCTCTACCATTTATAGATGAGATTTTGGAGGAAGTTGCCGGTCATGAGTGGTACAGCTTTGGTGATGGTTATAGTGGATACAACCAGATCAAGATAGCACAGGAGTACCAGCAGTTGACTACTTTCACTACTCCTTGGGGAACATTTGCATTTCGAGTGATGCCATTCGGACTGTGTAATGCTCCGGCCACGTTTCAGAGGTTCATGAACAAGGTGTTCGAACCATTCATAGGAAAGTTTGTTCGTGATTTCATTGATGATTTCTGTGTGTACGGAAGAAAGGAGGACCACTTTGATCATGTGATCAAAGTTCTGCAGCGGTTGGAGCAAGCTAACGCTTCTCTGAATCCAGAGAAGTGCATCTTTGGCTGCGAAGAAGGTCTGCTGTTAGGGCACATCATTTCCAAGAATGGGATTGCGGTAGATCCTGAAAAGGTGAAGAAGATTGTGGATCTTCCATTTCCGATCAACTTGACAAAGTTGAGGCAGTTTCTTGGCATGGTTGGATATTATCGTAGGTTTGTCTTTTCCTTCTCAAACAAAGCAATAGCTTTGACTATGTACATGAAGAAGGGAGTTGATTTTGACTTGATAGTGCATGATCAGAAGGCAAAGGAAGCATTTGAGGAGCTGAAAAAGGCATTGGTGACAGCTCCTATACTTGCTAAACCTGAGTGGAGTAAAGCATTTATTCTGTATACGGATGCCTCCAATGTAGCAATCGGATGTACATTAAGTCAGCTAGATGGAGATGGGCATGATCATCCTATAGCTTATGCTAGTAGGCAGATGGTTCCAGCGGAGAAGAATTACTCCGTGACTGAACGAGAAGGATTAGCGGTGATCTTTGGATTGAAGAAATTCCGACATTACTTGCTAGGAGGGAAATTTTCCATAGTCACAGATCACAAGGCTTTAAAGTATATCTTTAATAAGCCTAATGCCGAAGGTCGTATTGCTCGTTGGAAGATCCTTCTAACAGAATACGATTATGTGATCGAAGATAGACCAGGGAAAAAGCATGCGAATGCTGATCTTTTGTCGAGGGCTTATGATGATGAGGGAGAAGAACCATTTGACGATTCGTTTCCAGACGAGCATCTGATGACCATCACAAGCATTGAGGAGATACCGGACGAGTATAAGGAAATCTGGAGTTTCCTTGCAGATGGCTCTTTTCCGGAAGGTATGCATACCCGAGAACGTAACGCGTTGATCAAGAGATGCAAACCTTACACCATGGTGGAGGGAATTCTATTTCATCAAGGAGCAGATGGCTTACTAAGGAGAGCAGTTGGTCAGAAGGAGGCGTTCAAGCTGATGCACGAGTTTCACGATGGCACTGTTTGCGGAGGTCACTTTGCTGGTAAGATAACAGCTTTCAAGATTTTGGATGCGGGTTATCACTGGAGAGGGATTTTCAAGGAGTGTTTAGACTATTGCAAAACTTGCGATATATGTCAAGCATTTGCTCTGAAGTCTACTAGAACACCTCCGTTAAGATCAATTCCAATATTAGGACCATTTGAGAAGTGGGGTATTGACTTTGTAGGTCCTCTCAATAAGACACCTCGAGGAAATAGATACATTGTAGTCGCCACTGACTATTGTACCAAGTGGGTAGAGGCTAGACCTTTGAGAGAGACCAATGAAACAGAAGTCGGTAGATTCTTATGGGAGAGGATCATCACCAGATTTGGATGTCCGTTAGAGTTGGTCTCGGATAGAGGAGGAGAGTTTGTAGGGAGCATGACTACTGCTATGCTACAACACTTTTCTATCAAGGCACGAGTAACGACCTCATACAAGCCAAATGCTAATGGTCTTGCGGAGAAGACCAATCTTACACTTTGTATGATGCTCGCCAAAGATGCTGGTGTTGAGACTGCGAAACATACTTGGGATAAGAGGCTACATGCCATCTTATGGGAGTACCGAACGACAACAAAGACTTCTACTGGGTACTCTCCATTTCGACTGGTTTATGGAGTGGAGTCCAAGTTGCCCATCCAATTCGAATTGGATACTTTTCAAACTATTCAACGAAAGTTGAAGAGGTCGAGAGGAGAAGACGTGGTCAGATCAAGAAGGGAGCAACTCATGGAGTTGGAAGAGACCCGAGCGATAGCGATGATCCGGATGGAACGAGCTCAAGCGTATCAAAAGAAGAGTTACGACAAAAGGTTGGGCAAGAGGGAGGTAAAACCTTTTCAAGTCGGAGATTGGGTTATGTTGTATGATGCTATCAGATTCAAGAGGGCTAGGAAGAAGTTTCTTCCGAGATATTTTGGTCCTTTTGTTGTAGATAAGGTGTGGAGCAACTTCACATATGACCTTCAGGAGCTGGGAGGAAGGAGATTCGATCGGGTAAATCATGACAAGTTGAAGTTGTTTCATCAACGAAAGTTCTCTCTTCACTCCGAGGACGGAGCGAAAATTTAGTCCGGGGGTAAAATGTAACGACCTATGTTACACATAGGAAGTTTGTCAATTAGTAAGGTGTTTAGTTATAACTAAGGGTTGAGAATGTTTATTTGCTGCCAAAGTACTTTTAGGAGGTATCAAGTTAGTCATGACTAGCTAAAAGTTAGTTATGGTTAAACTTAGCTGTACTTTTGGCAGAATTCAGATATTTGCTAAAGAGTGAGCACTACTATCTTGTCATCTTGTCTAAAAGGTAGAAAGGAGGTGGAAAGTATCTCTTATCTCCTTTTTGACTTGATATTAGTGGTTGGATTAAAGTTGTGGACTTTGTGGGCATTAAAAACAAGAAGAGATTCCACATGTTTCCTTTTTAGTGGGTCCTAGTGTAGAGGGGGGGTGGAAATTCGAGATTCCTTGAGAATATTCCAGAATCCTTCTAGAAGTTGTTGACTTTGAAGGAATAAGCCCATGTGAAAAGGTAAAAAGCCCATGTGATCAATGCTTTTACCTTAAGTAATATCTTAGTAAAACCCGGTAAAAGTAGTTACGGCTGAGTTACCGATGGTACCAAAGTAAAAACCTAGAATGTATAAATAGAGGAGTAGAGAAGAGCTCCTCATCCTTGTTTTCACATTGTCGTAATGACAACTTGAGTAATATAGAGAGTGTGGGACATTTTTAGCATGTGAGAACTTGAGAGACGTCGTTAGAATGGAGGATTTTAGTGGATGAGATTATGGAGATTTTAGTTGATAAGTTTGTGGGTGTATGAATGAGAGTGAACTTAGCATTTTTCCCTTCAAGATTCATGGTGTGCTTCCATCAAAGCCATCAGAGGTGACCCCTGAGTGAGAGACAGGCCCGACAGTTGCAGATTCGTGGATGACGATCGTGGAGGTTAAGAGATCGGGGGGTAGTTGATCGTTAGGACCGCGGAGGGTTTACAGTACGTGGTAACCGTAGACATGTATGTCGAAGAGAGCACCAGCGCCTTCTGAAGAAGACCAAAAGACAAGAAAGGCAAAACGAGCATTGAAACAAAGATTTGTCCGTGAACATCTGTTGGAAGTCCAACGTCAAAAAGAAGACACGAAGGAGCGGAGACGTCAAGCAGCTCAAAAGTGACAAGACGTGAAAAGTTTGTCAGAAGGGACTTCATCTTCAATAGGGAGGAGTTCAGTACCTATCTCACCGCGAGCTCTCTACGAAAAAGACGAGCAGAAATATTGGAAGAAGAAGAGTGATATCGGATTTCCAAGTTCGAGTGGTCGAAGTGGAGAGAGTTCACCGAAAGACCTTTCATGTCTACCATTCTCTTCGAGAACCACAAGTTTACATGAATCACTGTTCGTACCAACGTAGAAGGACAAGGGTACTCAAGCTGAAGACGAAGGGACAGATTTAGAAGAAACTCCTTCTCTCCGAAGGGTGGAGCTGTTTCAATCTTCATCTTCATCATCAAGTTCTGATAAGTCAGAACCCAACATTTTGACTACTCTTGTAGAGGATCCGAACCAAAAGCGGAAGCTGCCTTGGAATTGATTGTTAAACATGGACCAAAAATTACAAGTTTTGTAGAGCTCCTGAGGAAACAAAGAGGACAAAAATTAATTCGAGAATTATTGCCGTTGGGATCACCTGTCCTACAATTCCCAAATCTTCGATCTCACGAGACTCCATGAGTATCATTTTCCAAATTACGGAGCCAAGAGACCTCCACATCGTCTTCATCGAGGAAGAAGGACGAAGTACATGGAGAAGAGAGACATTCAATTAAAGACCACTCGACCGAAGTCCATTCTTCCGAAGCGGATCTTCTTGATATAAGAGCAAATAACGCTGTTGTAAGCGCTCTTGCTAATCTGACTCTTCAGCCATCGGGTAATTTGTCCAGTATCAGACCAGTGGTGCTTTCATCTTTGCCAGTACAACAAATATACAGACAGAAGTAACACTCATCAGTTCCACTCCCGACAGTACTTCATCCGATGACAAGAGATACCGCCACCGTCAGGAGCACCACCGTTCAATCATCAAAACTATCTTAAATTTGGTAGTGAAGATTCAGATAGTGAAGGAGACGGAGAGAATGCCGATTCTTTTGTTAAGCAATTTGAAGCAATATCACACCCGAACAAAGAAGACGATGATCCTGATCGGACAAGGATCTTCTCAAGTTTTTTGAAACACGCAACGAGAAAATGATACAGTCATGCTAGTCTTACTCCTGCAATCATATCTACCTGAGATTTGATGAAAACGAATTCCTTAAAAGATTCAGAGAACTGAATTATAATAGACATGTATTGCACAAAGTGAATAGTGTGAAACGTAGGAAGAAAGAGTCTTTGAAAAGTTATGTCCAAACATTTTACGGAATCTTGGATAGACTACCTGCCAACGGAGCACACCTAGCCTACACACCGGCCCAAGCAGTAGAATGGTTCGTAAAGGGGTTGCATTCAAAGCAACAAACATGGGTCAGACGGTTCGATATGACAACATTGGAGCGAGCCATCAATTCTGCTGAGAACTACGAGTCCTCAAACATCCTCAGCAGAGACCATGACAAGACCTCGGGGACAAGAAAGAAGAATGATTTTAGGAAGTCCAAAAATAGTCATAAGGAAGAAAAGAAGAAGATGAAGTTGAAGCGAAAAGGCAGAAAATTTTCATCCTCGAAAGAATCTTCAGAAGACGAGTCTTCAGACAAAAGTTCAACATCGGAGGACGAAGATTCTTCCTCTTCGGACGAAAGAGGGAAGACGTAAGAAGAGGAAGAGAAAGACTAAAGTCAGACCTCCAATTGTGAAGAGAACAACACCGTCGAAAGACCACGCACTTGACGATCTTCTCAAGAAATTTGAAGACCTCAAGGTGCAGTTTGTAAGGACGCCATAAAGACGTAAGTCACTGTCGTCTTCCCGTCCAAATCTGTGGTGTACTAATTGTGGAAAAACTTGGATATGCCAATACGGAATGTTTTAATAGTAAACCATCTTACAATACACATTCAGTGAAATGGATGCCAATGTATGAGTCCAACTACTTCGTGGAATGTGAAGATGAGGTCTATGGAGTACAAGCCCAAGATGGTGCTATGGTGCCCACTCAGCCCCAACAATTCACTCCAATTCTCTCGGTACATATTCAACGCTTTAACCCAGACAAATGATAACTATTATCTCCTAATGGAAGTTTGCGCCTGCAGGGTACCAAGGGCCATCACCTCTTGGTACGTCATGTTATAATTGTGGAGCCGTTGGTCATTGGGCTCCTAACTATCTTCATCCAAAGAAACAAGTAGGATATATGCCACTATGTGGAAAGTGTGGTAAGCCTGGACATGAAGTCATTGACTATACAAATGAACCAGCCCAAAAGACTGGTGTGAGATTTCAGCCACCTTCCATCCAATCAAGACTAGATGCAGGGGTGAACATGATCGATTTGGTGGAGGAATAAAAAATCTGGAATTCACCAAAGGATGATGGAAATGGATGACCGGAAGTCAAAGACATTTTGGTAAACAAAGTGGAGACACGAAGTGAGAAGAAAATACTTCAAAAAAGAGAGATTCTGACGGAAGCCGAAGCTCAGGAAGCGAAAGACCTTAAGAAGACTGAGCGGAAAGAGTTGAAGAAGAAGAAAATAGCGCACAAAATCTTGACAGAACAAGTGCATGAATTAGCAGAGAAGTGGACGAAGTTGGATTCGGCCGAAGTTCACAAAGAAGAGGAGAGAACGAAGAAGACCACAGCAAGGCTACCTGCTGATATTTCTGAAGAAGTGAAGACACTACTCAATAAGGAACTGAGTAGACAGACAAACGAAGTAGAACTTAGCCAGGAAGGGCTTATGAGAGTGAAGGCCGAAGACTATTCGTCTGAAGACATTCGACCATCTGAGCTTTGACATCAGGTGACTGAGCAGACTAAGAAGACTGCTCAAGTGGTAAGCCCTCATTATAATGTAGTAGAGGACTTACTGAACCAACAGACTAACATAATGATAAAGCAGTTGGTCGAAGATAATAGGTTGTATAGGAAGTTGTTGCTGGCAGCCTTGAGCAAACCAGCGAAGACCAAGGTGAAGAAGCTGCATTCAGTGTTTCAAGTGGGATCAGAGGACTTAAGATCTCCAGAAGTGGACATCAAAATAGATGGATGTCTGATCAAGCATGTACCTATAGACTCTGGATCAAGTGTGAACATCATCACAGAGGATACGGCACATGGGTTGGGATACACAACGTTCGAATCAACACCAAGAGTGTTGAGAATGGCTGATCAGATCGACGAAGACCATTGGGAGTACTGCGAGATATCCCTACGACAATTGGTGGAATAATCTCCAAACTCATTTCGTTGTACTAAGATCATTGGTTAAATCTGGTTATGGAGTACTTATACTTCGACCTTGGTTATATGGTGCTAAAGTCCTTACTGACTAGTACAAACAAAAGCTATCCTTTAATGACCCAATGAAACCTAAGGATAAATGTGTGTCAATAAGTTGGAGGAAGATGTCACACCAGGGTGAGACGTCTTCAACAGATTTAAGGTAACACTTTGGAAGAAGACTCTTCATCTTCAAGCACCAGCTCAGAGAATGAGAGGTCAAGACCCTACATAGTTGTGAACTACTTGCAATGCTATGAGATAGAAGAAGAAGAAGAAGAATACGTAATCTTGATACGAATTGCAAACAGTTGTCTTCCGAAGACGTTCAGACATTCAGAAGCGTCTTCCGAAGATGTTCAGATCTTCAAAAGCGTCTTCTATTCATGGGTTCGGGAACAGATGTGTGATAAGATAGAGAAATTGATAGTCAGATGATCGAATTTGAGAATGGGAGATGGAGAAGCTCGATTCCAACTTGCGAAGAAGTGGGAAGATGACATAGAAAATTGACCAGCGCTTCCGCGCCCAATTTTCGTAGAAGAAAGTTCAGGGTAGGGAAATCGATCGATGGGCTTCCTGCAAACGAGCGGAGAAGCGCCGGAGACATCAAATCAAAGATGGGAAGCGGTGGAAAAAGGAGAAAGAACACGAGAAGGACTGGTCGCTGCTCTGAAGCATTGGATTGACGACCGTTCAGGCTGCTTCTGTTGCGCCTTCAGTCTTCTGTGCACTTCCGGTCGTCAATCCCAACTCCAATGTGACACCACGAACCTGCTCCTGTCGAGACTTCTATTGAGCTTCCGTGAAGGTGAATGTCGTTGAGTGCTGCAAGAAGATCGTTTTCGTACGCAGAAGCTTGGGAAGGCTACAGGGGGCATACACCCTGTGATTGATCTAACCCCGTTGGAAATTGGAAGAGCAATGTGTGATAGAAAGTGATAATTTGACGTCTACGAAGCAGGAGCAGTCTTCTGGAGGTGTGAGAAGCCGAATTGAACCCTCAGAAGCCGAGAATTGCTTCGGGAAGACTGTCGTGGGAAGACTGGAAGCCGTGACCGGAAAGCAGGAAGCGTCTTCCCGAGTTTCTCAGTGAATAGTTGTGTGATATTTTAGGTAGTAGTTGTTTATTTGGATCCAGGGCACCTTTTGAAGGGTCTAGAAGCCGTGTGGTTTTGTGAGGGGACGAGATTTCTAGGTAAAACTCGTGTGTTTGTGTGTTTGAGCAGACCTTAGAACTTAGAGCAGCGATACTTGTGCAAATCTTCTATGGGAACGATATCTTTTATGCTAAATGAGCTAAAGGAGAAATCCTGAGACACTACAGGTGAGGAAGTAAAGAAAAGATTAGCTATAACTAGTCAAAAGAAGAAGAGATAAGTTGGTAGTCCGACTTCGGCTCTCGTCTTTGTGTACGATAGTGTCTCCACAGTCTGAGGAGGGCATGTAACCTGAAACAGTGGTGCTCCTCAGTCCGCTAATGGTCGAAGTATCGATAAAAAGAAGCCGTAAATCTTTCAGTTCTGCATCGAGATATAATCATTATGGAAAAAGAGATGAGAGTAAATATTTTATTTATAAATGAGATGAAGTATACAAAGAGTCGTAAACTATCTTGCTTCTATTCAGTCCATATCCACTGATAATATGTATGCAAAGTGTACATATGCAGAAGGGAAGAAGACCAAAAGCATGAAGAGAAAAGCAAAATCTAGTGGTACAATTAGATCAGACAGGGCAGTGATATCTGATTTTGAGTTATATTAATCAATGTTAGGTTTATGTTAGATTATGAATTATTAATTTTTAAGTATATAATATCAAATGATAAGTATAAAGTAACCTCAAAATGAATTCGAACATGTATAAATATTATATGTTATATATAACATGCATACCAGAACTGCTGGAGGAAACCTATGAATAATAAGAGACCGTGCTCCAAGAACCATAATACTGGGTTCTTGTCTCATATTAAACTTACAACAAAATAGCTTTTGTCTTATATTAAACTTACAACAAAATAGCTTTTGTCTCATATTAAACTTACAACAAAATAGCTTTTGTCTCATATTAAACTTACAACAAAATAGCTTTTGTTGTAAGTTTAATTTATCACTTAACTCTTCCCGTCATCCCGGGAAGAAGTGAATATGCATAAAAGTATGGTGGATAATACTATCTTTATTCTATTTCTCTAGCTAAAGTTCTCATGCAGAACACATATATATTTATTTTTAAATTTATATGCAGACAATTATTTAAGAGAGCACTTCCACATTTTGACTCATTTATTACCCGATCTGGTGCGCGGAACTGAGTGCACATATCTACTCCTCAAGTTTAGACAACTTTCGCTAGCGCTGGATCTGTAGATTTCGAACTGACAACGAGAAAAACGCGAGCATCTGATATGACAAATTAAAGATGTCATCCATATATTCCAATCCTATGCTTCGTTGTAACGTACGTCGAGAGGAAAGAGGCCTATGAAACTATGAATTTTACTTCTCGAGGTTAGAGAAGTACTTCGCTAGAGCTGGATCAGAAGATTCCGAATTGGCATGACGAGGAACACGCAAGCATCTCATATGACAAAGATGTCATCCATCCTTTGCTTCGGTTGTAGCTTACGTCCAGTATAGTACAGTGGCCTAGCTAACTGTTAGTATAAGACGCTGACTTATTGACGCGTGAGGCTTAACGAGCGTCAAAATGAGCATGTTTAGCATTTGACATGGCTAAAGCGGAAATATTCTTCGCTATGTGCGAACTTCGATATAGTTTTCCTCCTATTTATTACACGCGGAAGCCCAGTTGGCAAGTTGAACGCAGTTTTGAACACTAGACAACATGTCGCGTCAAACGCGGTTGCTGCTAGCCGACATAATCACTGGGTCTCTGCACATTGAGCAGCTTAACAACTTTAGCAAGCTTGACCGAACGTAAAGTGCCCACCACGTAAAATGATCTTGTTTATCGTGCAGTTTATGTTCTCTGTCCACTGTCTCCGAATTTATCCCAGTTTTTCAGGAATGAGCGTGCGAGGTACAACGCCAAAACACTGTACGTGCCAAAATTAACCCGACACAATGTTTGTTAGCTACAATACGAAAAGTTAAGATTGGACACCTCCACCCCAAAATCTTGAAGATAACTTTATTCTTTTCAAGATTCGAACTTCTGAACAAAACTTCAGTGAGAAAAAATTGCTATTACCCAACCAAACTAACACAACCCTGATAAGCTTGTTCACGACAGAGTGTGTAGAGACCACATAGACTCAGCCATGTTCGACGCCCATGGGGATGGGGCTAGCGCTTGTCGGCTGTAAAGCACCATTTGAGTGACCGGCAAGAGTTAGATTCCAACTGCATAGAATCACCAGGAATCAGTTGCATATGTTTACGAGTAAACTTGTGAAATCTATCGTGCAGTCAACTTGTCCAGGAGAGGATAGATATTTTTACCTTTTGACTTCGTGTCGTCAAAACTCCGGATCCTGAGAACCAAATCAGACTCGTCTCGGTTAAACCTTCCGGATCGACGACACGGTCATCTGAATATCGTCCACAGGGTTGACCTTACCACTGTGTATAAAAGCACTTCGAAACTGTGACATATCCAGTGTCCACAAGCTTCCACAGTTGAGAATCGGAGAGGAGATTTTCATTATCGAGACATGGAAATGTAAGACTGATATTCCCATGCGACGTGTGTGTAATCTCTTTAGAAAGAAATTGCAATCGGTGGACACTGGCTGATAGAGGTCCATGCTCTGGATTTTAGAGCACGCGACTCGAGCATCTTTCTTCGTCAGAAAGTTAAACTGAAGTCCGTCCATGCATATCCACGAAGCTTCAACGGAGGTGAGGGTGCCAAGCTGAGATCTCGAGCGTGGTCACCACCTCAGAACGCAAAAAGCTTCAATCCATCACTGAAGAACATCGGAACTCATCGTCAACGATTTCGAGACTTCGTACCCAACGCAAAGTTTCAGCTTCTAATATTACATATACATATCAAGTACAATTCAAGCTACAAGATAGCCATGGCCAGGAAATCTATCGAAGCATGTACTTGGCAGGTTGTTCTGGTGTTCGGATTGTTGCAGTTTCTCTCATTCATTCAGGCTCAAGATGTTCATTCGCAATGCGGAAACCTGACTGCATCACCTCCTCTGGCACCATTTATTCAACCACTGTTTATACCTGAGAGTATCGATGTTTGCAACTCTCTTCATCTAACTCTGGGCGCGTACAAGATCTCGCAGGTACGTAGCTGTCAACTGCTCGTATACCAAGTGTTATTATTCTCTATTTGCACGCATGTAGTTTTCAACTACGATGAGTATTTCCAGACCATTTAGTGTGAGTCCATGTTTGTTGTGCTGAACTAGTACGAGAAACTGTCGAAGTGCGAGTACGTGAGTAAATATGTAACTACGACCGTGGTGATTGTGAGGCAGCAATTACGTAGTAGTTGAGTAATTGCAATGCGAGACTGGTGCACCGATCACTTACGACGGTAATCAATTTCCTGATATAAACTGCTTTTTGTTCTTTTTTGACGTGCAGAATGTACATCCGGACCTCCCGAACACAACGTTCTACAGCTTCGGCAGGAGTCAAGAGACAGCCACCTTCCCGGGACCGACTCTGGAGGCGAAGGCTCACGTGCCGTCGTTCGTGAACTTCGAAAATCACATCACAGATCCGGAGCACATGTTCACGGTGGACAGGAACATTCACTGGGCTAACCCACCAAACGGAGGAGTTCCAATCTCCGTTCATCTGCACGGGCAAGACACCGAGAGCAAGTATGATGGGCATCCAGAGGCTTGGTTCACAGCTGCTGGTGACAGAGGGCCAACCTTCGTCACGGTGAACAATACATATCCCAACGAGCAGCCGTCAAGTCTTCTGTGGTACCATGATCACACAATCGGAATGACTCGCCTCAACGTGGCAGCAGGCCTAGTAGGGCTGTACGTCTTACGAGATTTACAGAATGAGCCCCCATTTCTGCCACAAGGAAAGTACGAGATCCCTCTGGTGATCCAGGACAAGCAGTTCTTCCCCAACGGTTCCATCAACTTCCCGGACATAGGTTTCTTCCCGACGGCATTGCCGAATTGGTGCAATGATTATCTTGGTGATGTAGTTCTGGTCAATGGCAAAGCATGGCCATACCTCAACGTCCTGCCCAAGGTTTACCGCTTTCGTATCTTGAACACAGCGAATGCTCGATTTTTCAAGCTTGTCTTCAGCGACAGCAGGGTGAAGTTTGTTCAGATTGGCACGGATGGTGGCTTCCTCTGGCAACCCATCACGCTACAAGATCTTACGATTGGTCCAGGTTACCGAGTGGATGTTATCGTGGATTTCAGATATGTACCAGTCGGGACCAGCCTGTATCTAAACAACGCAGGCATATATCTTGACGTTAATCCTATGCCTGAGACCGTAAAAAACGTCATGAAGTTCAACATTGTCAGGAGAATCAAGGGAATGCCTCCCCAGAAGAAGGTTGTGGTACCCTCATCATTTTACCCGACTCCAAATGTCAATGAGATGGCAGACGGCGCTTTGTACCGTAATGTGACTTTGACCTCTAATTTTAATCCTGAAGCCGCCACTGTGCTTCCGTCCGATGTTTCGCTCTTGCTCAATAACCATCACTGGTCGGAGCCAGCAACTGAAACCCCAAATCTGTACACAACTGAGGTTTGGGACATCACTCACGTCGTCCGCACCGGAGTGCACCCTATCCACATTCATCTCGTGAACTTCCTCATGATCCATAAGCAGCAGTTCGACATTGCTAGATTCCAAGCTGACAACTGTACACTTGAGCTACCATACCCAGATGCCAGAAGCTGCTTCACTGGCGGCGCACTGCCTCCGTCTCCGGCTGAGATTGGGTGGAAGGACACCATTGTAGTCGAGGCTGGCACCGTAGTCAGACTGCTGGTTCCATTCTTCCCCAGAGATGGTGGACAATATTCTTTCGATCCGATGACGTTCCCTGGTTATGTCTGGCATTGCCACAATCTTGATCACGAGGACAATGACATGATGAGGCCGCTTCTGATTCAGCCACCTATCAGTGCTTGATGGAAACCAGATCGAGTACTAACTTCGATGGGATCAAGAACCAATCCGCTGCGGGGCATCGAGTTACCGGGGGGCGAGTAGACACGAGGCTCCGCTGAGCTCAAAGAACGAACTTCTGCGGTCAGTATTCTTTCGATACCGACGACCTTCCGTGTTTATGTCTGGCACTGTCACAATCTTGATAGCAAGCGTCCGACGACAATCGCATGATGAGACCGCTTTGATCCAGCCACCTCCACTGTTTGATGGAAACCCCGATCGAGAAGTAACGTCGATGGGGAACAGCTGCAAGAACCAATTCTGTGCGATGCATCGAGTTCCTCAGGGGAAGAGAAAGACACGGACGGAGTCCACAGGATGAGCCGATTATCTTGATAGGAAAATTCTCATTTGAATGACAGGGAATCTGGCCATTCAAATGCGACTTTTCCTCAGTTTCTGCGCGGCGAGCGGGCAGTGATCGATTAGAATAGACAGGTTTGAGTCTAGTCAGCATAACATGTGTAGCTGGCGCGACGGCCTTGACGCGCCTGATACACGGGAGACCACCTGATGGTCGCTTGTTAACTTCTCCATTCTTCTATTTTAGGTGATATCATTTATGTATGAAAAGATTCTTTCCCGACATCGGACGTACCCGCGAGACTAAACTGAACATATTCGTGGATATGGTACTCAAGTTGCCGTGTAAACTTCCCGGTCGATTTTCGGACTCTAACTACGATGAGATGATTAGTCCGGGGTATTTACTCGGGTCCGAGATATATAATCACTCTGACCCGCCCTTCAGCTATTCGAGACATAGAATTTTTAGCACATATTTTGAAATGATAACATGCTATTAAAAATGTAAAGTTAAATACGATGATTCTTACTTAAAATATAATAATAATATATAATCAGTTAGTTTTGTTTACAACAACGGGTTGTTGAGAGCCACCTTTATGAGATGATAGTGATTTTTTCATAAAACGTTTTTATTTTTTTGAAACTTAGAATTCTTAATTTAAATAGTAAATTTCTCTATCGCAAAAAGTCATTGGTGAACCGTAAATAAAAATTATCTACGATAATTTTCTAGAAAAGAAGTCCACAGATACCGGCTGAAATCATAATCCTTTTTTTGCAAGTAAAACTTTTTTGAGAAATTTTATAACTTTGACACCTCCTATTATACCTATTGGCTTTGCTGGACCTTCCGAAATGAGCACTCATTCATGTATATTCAAAGAAGGAAATATTCACAGAGAGGTTAATTTATTATGGAATACGTAATGAATTAATCTGTTAATTAATTGATTATTTGAGCTGAACAGGCTGTGGGACTATATTTTCTGATAAGCCTTCATAAAGGGGACTTTGGATGCATATTCACCTTTGGCAGAAGACTGGTCCATGTTCATATTGCATGCATATTCGAAAACGCAGACTCCCTTGCATATTTGGTCCATGTTTGGAATGTGTTCTGTTTATAAGACTGGACGGCGGAGTTATGGTTTCTGAAGTGCGTTTTCACGCACAAAATGTAGGGGTTAAGTCCAAAATTTGCGGCATGTCATAAATAAATTTAGATTATAGTAATTATTATTATTTATTATTTATTATTTATTATTTATTATTTAATTAACATATTATGTATAGACATGATCATCGAAGTGCATAATACTTTGCTGTGAAACTCCAATCTGAGATTCTTTTTTCATTTTCCTCGCTACCTGTCTTTCATTCTACTGTCTTGCCCAATGGCCATCTAAGATTTTCTTACTTTTATCTCGCTTGTCGTTTTCTTCCCCTCGGCCAAAAGTGGACTTTGGATGCATATTTATTGATTCAAGCCTTAGTTCGTTCATTATATTGAACACATATCACTCTTTCATTAGAACTATTTTTGGTTTCGACGAATGGCGTGTTCTCTTCATTAGGTCTAGCACAAGCTATAATGATAAAATGACCCCTTTAACTTCTCGTTTTGTATTTCTTTTCTTTTGAAGATAAAATGAGTCTCTTAATTGTTCGCTTTGTATTTTTTCATTGCTAGCGCTTTGCAACTTTCAGTAAAGTTTTTTGGTCCGGAAGATCTCTGCTGACTACTCCTTTCCTGGAAGCAGGATTCGAGCTCACGTGGGAGATATTCCAGGCACTGTCTCTAACCAAGATAGCTATCTGCTGTACTCGTTAATATGTGATCATGTTAACGTCTTATAGCTAATGACAGTTCATATTGTCATTACATGATCAAGTTAATATTATCACATAATAACAGTTCCAAGACTATTTGTGATATTTATCCCTAGCGCTCATCACACAAACAGTCATATCTCTCAATGACATCACGAGATTTTCAGACTCTCCAAAATCGCTTGTCTTTTTCCTTGTTTCTAGAGTAACCTCACTTTGGATGCATAATCTCCAATGCACGTCTAGATCCTCTACACTTATGGCTTAAGGCTGTAATCGCATCGTGCTTTTTGGTCTTAATTCTTTTTTGTTCTCAAATGCTCAGAACTTAGGTTCGGTAATAAGATCTTTCTGTTTTTTTTTCCCTGCTTCAGCTGGCCCTTTCCACGGTTTAGAGAATAAGCATGCTCAATCAACTTCTATACTTTTTGCTCTCTTTAAGATATCTGAAATAATATAAATATTTTAGATTAAGTAAAATCAAAAATCAAAACAATATTTAAATGTTAACTATTACTTGCTCCAAGAACGTTAGAAACCTCCTTAGAAACCCATAAGTGCAGTGTGGTTCTTTGCGCTTCACAGGGTACAAGTGCGGGAGGGTGCTGCACTGAACTCATGAATTTAAAAATACATTGATTTATTACCTAACCCTTCCCGTCGAAAAGATTGGGTAATAAATCAAAGTTAAGGTTGCAGCCCTCTTCCATCTTCGGATGGAAGAGGTGAATAAGCAACCTTAACCGTATAAGAATAATCTTGGAGAAACCATCCGTTATGTTTTGCTTAAGAGTTGCTTAGCACTCACACGCTTAAACTACTCTTGCAGAGTCCACTGACATGCGTCAGTTGTCATCTGGCATTCTCCATGGCACTTTATCGCTTTGATTACGCTTCGGGTACAGTTCTGGAGCTGGATGTACATAGTGCGGTGCGGTGATACTAGTATCTCGTCTAAACAAACTCTAAAAAGTGGCACACATGAACCAGCTACGGAGAGGTTTATTTTTTGCAAAAAACTTGAAAGAACAAAACAAAAAAGGATATGTGAGATTATGGCTCTTCCACAACTGATACTCCAAATAACACTTAATAGTTATATAAATATTTTATTATTATATTTCTTTAAAATGTAATTATTATCTAATACATATATCTCCAATACCATTAAGAGAACAAAAGTTCCCCAGATGTTAATCGAGCATTCATATTCGCTTGACACAAAGAACTGGTTGGTAGAAACCACGCACAGTATACCCTAACGTAGTGACGTATTGCATATCCGCTTACCACGTACAGCTCCCTATCGATAATGGTCTTGAAACTTGGTTACCGTAGTGAAGAGAACTGAATACAAAACTAATTTGATCTACTTATGTAGAGGAAATGCTACGAGTGACACCATCTTGCAGTTGGGAATTTAATTCACATCTGGAATATATTCAAAATTCGTTAGGGAAGGAACGGGTTGACGGATATGATGGAATTGGTAGACATGCCAGGTAACCTGTATGCTGATCTGATGAAGATAAACTTTTCATTTAATATGTTATTATATTATCTTTTCTGCATTGAGTTTTTACATTTCTGCATATGGATCATTCAGCATGCTTATTCACCTCTTACATCCGAAGATGGAAGAGGGCTGCAACCTTGACCTTGATTTATTACCTAACCCTTCCGACGGGAATGGTTAAATAATAAATCAATGTATTTTTATATTCATGAATTCAGTGCAGCACCTTCCCGCACTTGTACCTTGTGAAACGCAAAGAACCACACTGCACTTATGGGTTTTCTAAAAAGGTTTTCAACGTTCTTAGAGCAAGTAACAGTTAACATTTAAATATTATTTTGATTTTTGATTTTACTTAATCTACAATATTTATATAACATTTACATTATTTCAGATATTTTAAAAAGAGAAAATGTACGAAAGTTGATTGAGCATGCTTATTCACCTTCACTCAAAGCACCTGCTTATTTCACCTCTTCATCTTTCTATGGAGGAGGCTAATATCCAAAGGTTTAAATTTATAGTAAATTAATGAATAAATAATTTTAAATTCCCGAATTTATTTTTTTAGCGTCACGGTAGTCTAGGTATGCTTTATGGTTTATATCTAGGTCTTTTCTCGTTTCAAAGTATGGACTAACAGATAATATTTATAATTTTTTTTGTTTACTTTAATCTACTTGATATATAAATTTTATTTAATATTTATATATTTTTTATATTTAAAAAAACAAAAGTTCCTCGGAAGTTCACTAGCGTGCATATTATTCACTTTCTCCATGGAGAAGGCAGCATGTTATTCATTTATTACCTAACCTTTACGATGAGAAAGGTTAAATAATAAATGAATATAGACAAAAATTAATGTATATTCTGCTTTGGGCTCCGTTCTTGTAGCCCGGGAAGAGCGTCTTCATGCGCTGTGCTTATGGGTTAAGTGAGGATCGGCCGCAAGTCTTAGTTTTAACTTTTAATATAACACATATTAACTTAGTATAATATTTATATTTTCTTTGTTAACAGAAAAAAGACAAAGGTCTCCGAAGTTTATTTCCATAGTTCATAGGCAAAACTGCTTCTTTCTCGGATGGGGTTGAGTCTCTTCTCGCTCCCGCAACGGACGGATGACAGCCTTGCATATTTCTTTTTCACCTTTGCATTTCTTCCCAAAACATGTTAAACTGAAATGCTACCATTTCTTATGAAAATAGGGAGAAATTCTCGCATATTAAAACTTAGAATTCATGAAAATTTAACTTGTCTATATGGTAGCATGAAATTTTGTGATAAATTTTGTGATAGGAAAATGACCCTAAACTAAAGACCGTCTTAGGACAAATTTATAAAGCAAATCCCATTCCTCCGAGACGTGATGACTCTTAGGAGGCCCTTCAATTACGTGAAATGTAATGCAAGACTGCAATGGCAGCAGATGTGGCTGCCAACAAGCTAATGCTTGCTGACGTTTATTGCAGAGTTCTCGCAAGGAGAACCGCCTATAATGGTGTGAGCTATATCACGAGCATCGAGATAGATGTGATCCTGTGTTCGATTTACAATGAAGATTTCTCTTCACTGATTACTAAGATTAGAGGTTTAGGTGCAGGGGTTGACACGAAAACTCACGTTCTCGATCACAAGGAGCATTTCTGTCATTGCAATGAGATAAAGACTCTCTTCATGTACAGGTGAACTGAAACACCCTCTAACTTTATTGTCTTGCTGCTTTGCTGTAATATAAAGACAAAAAAGAAAAATAGAAAAGAAGGAACTTCAACAGCAATCGAGAGAAGAAGAAATTCTAATCAAATGTTTGTGTAATTCATCTTCTCTAGATTGACTGAAAATATGTGTGCAAAGTGCACTTTGGACATACAGAAGGAAGAGGATAAACGTATAAAACGAAAAGAAAATCTTGGATAATGATTAGCTATGATAGGGGTTAACATTAATATAGAAAATATCTATTCATTTGTCTAACATTATTTAGAAATGTAGAGAAAAATTATTTTGTCATGAGTTTTCGCGTGAGGCAATAAGAAGGTACGAACTATGATATAAGATTTTTTTATTATTTTAATCTTGGCAATATGAATATATAAATAAAATAATTTTTTGCTCAAGAAGGAGACACCATGTACTGTATTGTGGAGACACCATGTACTATAAACATATACAATGTATTCTCGAAGTGACAACAACTTCAGTTTGGAGATGAATCCTGAATCACTCTATATAACGAGAAGTTAAAATAACCCTCTAGCTTAGAGGAAATAATTATCTCTAACAATCATTCATGAGAAGAAACAGAAACTCATTCTGAAAATGATTTAGAGCGGTATGTTGAATATTTAACTTTCAATAGAGCCGTCTAAACAACACCTGATTGGTTTGAAGTATAAAATAAAAGACATATAAAAACCATGACACTGAACTCTATTGAATGAACGGATCTCAGGTGAATATGCATGCCCGATGAGCTTGTGGGGAAATTTTGCTCCTCTAATGATATTGGAAAATATATAAGTATTAAATGTAATTTATATATTAAGTGTATAAAAATAATCAAATCTTTTTATAAATATTAACTGATAGTCCATGCTTGGAAACATGGGAAGACCTGGATATAAACCATAAGGTATGTATAGACTTCCGTGCTACTCAAGATATAAGTTTGATAACTTAAAACTATTTATTCATTAATTTACTATGAGTTTAATTTATTACCTGACTATTCCTTCCGGAAGGGTTAGGTAAGAAATTAAACCTCTGGATATTTGCTTCTTCCATCGAAAGTGAACATGGATTTTGGGAACTTTTGTTCGCAGGCTGTTATCGAGAAATAATATAAGTATGAGATCAAAATTATATATCAAATAAATAGAAATAACTAAATATTAATTGTTAACTCATGCTTGGAAATGCGAGAAGACGAGGATATAAGCCATAAGACATGAGTAGACTGCAGTGCTGCTAAAAATCCAAGTACCAACATCTGAAACTATTTACATTAATTTAATATAAGTTTGATCTATTACCTAATCCTTCCAGTCATATGCAGGTGATCTGAGTGAAAGTTCTCTAGATTGAGTGAATCCATCCATACCTTTTGCACACAGGCCTGAGTAAAGCAATTATCCGTAACATCAGTTTCCTTTTAATTTCTTTTTCTTCTTTTACAGAACTGTTCTTGCCGTGGAACACACCACCCTATACGACTAGGTTAATCGTGATGTCGGGATTCACCACCCGACATTAGCGGGTGTCATTTTTGAATATAACTCACAGATATTTTACTCGCAACTCATCAAAGTGTGTTTTACTTTGGATCAGAAACATATACACGTATAAATCTCGATTAGAATGTTAAATCGTGGGTCCGGATATATTTGTAATATTAGTTTTAGTTTAACTCGAGTTATTGTAATCCAACTATTTTGTTTATAATGAAACCCGATCGAAAAATTATTTTACCCAGATATCGAACAGGCAATCTACGCGGAAAAAGAAAACCATACCCTGCAGGAAAAAACCTTACCCACGAAAATGAATGAGATAAGCACGATGGGCACCCTTGGTTTCGAGGATAAGACGGGAGAAAATCATTTAGTACATAATGACACTCTTTTTGAAACTCCACAAGCCAATCCCACCCACCGGCGGGAGCTAAACCCTCGATCTGGACCTGGCTAGACCAGCACGTTAGGCGTGCATCCTTTTCTAATTCAGATTGTAGAAGTGGTCCATGGCATGATGTTTGAGAACTTCAACGAGAAATAAGTCAAGGAGCCCAATTCCAAAAGCTGTAGCTTTACTCAAACACTTTCCTGCATCTACTTTTGTTGTCCGACCCGCTCCATGAGTGATGCAAAAATTCTACTCCTCCTCGATATAGACAACAATCTTCTCGTAATCATCATCATTTAGACGAATACGAGTTCTCTTCAAAGAGTCTATCGTCTTCGGAGCCATATCACTCTCTGATCCTCTTATACTGGTTATCTCTGGTTTGATTTTTTTACAATTCTCGCAACTATTTGTATGCGATTTCAACTTTTTAGCGTTACCGCTCTTCCTCTCACATGTATCACTCATCTTTGAGCGTGAATCCTTCCACTACTGCCACTACTTCCACTATTTCACGCACCTTCAATGCTGAAGTTCTTGCTACGCGGAAAATCAAATTAGTTTACACGTATTCAAATGACAAGTACTGTTAGTGAACCACGGCTAACTTTGACAGGCTCCCATAATTACCCGCGACCATAGGATGTGGGTACTTGTCAATGTTGGACGCTGGCAGCTCTACTGAATGACCATCCTCGAGTTACGATAAATATTTCTTTGTCCGTAAGAGAATATATTCTTTTAACTTTGACACCCATAATAGCTCTCACGAGAAGACCGGCACCGGTTAAAAGGAGATTCTTGGACGAAAACCATTATAGTGATTTTTAATATCGCACAGAAATTACTCACGGAATCTGAAAACGATGTGAGATAAGATATTCTAGTCACATAAACACTGTTTAGTAATCGCATCGATGAAAGCCGAGAATAGAAAGTTTAGGACCAGTCGAAAAAAATTTAAATTTTCCATTCAGATCTGAGAATACTCGAGATTGAAACATCCATGAGGACTGTTCACATCCAGTCAGATTTTAACACCAACGAGATGTCAAATGTTTGATCATGATACACTGTTGGATTCTTTATTCAAATTCTTTTTCTGTTACACTAAATGTTTATCCTTTCTAAATACAAAACGAAAGAAATATGATATGAACTGAGTCAATCATGCCAAAACTGCATGCTTGGACATAAAAGAGTTAGTATATAATATAAATGAAAAATGAAAAATCTTACACAAGCTTTAGCTATCACGCAATTCAATGACATCTAGACTTCAATCCTGGAAAGTTTCACCCAGAAATTCGACTCATAACTCAAGCAATAGCAAACTATCCATAACTATCACAGTTCGCTGTTTCCGCCTTATCACGTCTACACTTCTCAACTTCAATCGATCGGTTCACAATCCAAATCGATCAAGAACCTGATGAAATTGATATCAAAACGACCAGCACGTCGTCAGCTCTCCAACCCAACATACAGCTCCTCAAAACTCCTCATGAGTCTCTCGGAACAACCAGAAACATAGCAGTAGGTATGAATATCACCTCCTCCACTCAATCGATCATAACGCCCTCATCCTTCCATCAAATCGATCGATTCTTCAGCCCAGATTGTAGCCCCGGTCGAGAGCTTTCCACCCATACCCTTCGTTTTGTGAATGGCCCACCGAAGCCTCCAGAAACCATAGAAACGTCACGAGAATCAACTAGAACACCATTGGTTCAAAAGTAGACCAATAAGAGCAAAAATAGCTTACTTTTTGTCTTTTCTCCACTCAACTTTTTCCCCTAGAACGAACTTTTACTCCCAAGGAGACACAAGACATCAACAAGACTCTAAGACCTCAGAAAATCCTTGAGACATGTCGAAAGATTCTTTGCGGTCCGTAACTACACAGAAGCGCTCAACCAGAATGAAACCAGTGAGCCGCAAACTAATACAAAGTTAATATTACAACCTGAAAATGGTCTACAATAAAAGGTACAACAAAAGAAAACGGCGAAGCTATCACGCGGTTGAAATATTCTTGCTCGAAATTTCTCACGATCCAAGCCTTATGATTGATCTTCTGTCTGCAATGACATCGGACATCGACCCAAAGGTTGAAAGAAACATTCGATGGATAGTTGAGATCCATCGTTCCTCACAACAAGATGTACACCGTCATATCCCAAGTCTCTCCGTATGTTCCGATCGGAATGATCACCGGAAGCTGTAACTCCATCACCCTCCTCATGAATTCATCGTCAAAGTACGCAACTAATCACTGTCGAAAGTGATCACGGTGGATGCAGTGAAACTTGATGTGAAACGGATTCGGGAAAGGAAGATCCGGAGCCGGTAACAAACCTCCGTCCATAACCATCACTCCTGCAGTTCTTCACTCCTCCATGCAGACCACCGAGAACCCTCACGAATCACCCGTTGAGAGAGAATGTCGTATGAACCCTCGACCCATCATTTTATACACAAATGCGGCGACAAGAACCACTGAAGTGAACGTGCACAGATTGATGACTCGGAACGTTCTTCTACCGTACGATCACTTAAACAGATGATCAAAGACACCCATCACACCGTTTGATGAGTTACGTGGTACGGTTCACGAAACACAAAAAAGAAACACAACATACGTTCCACGAGAATTTCACACAAGAGCCCAACCACAACACGACATCCATCCCTTCTAAACATGTGCATCCTCTGGTATGCGCCAACACTCACAAGTTGTGGTCGGCATCACACTATATCTTCGTCCTCTTGACTACTATAGTTGATATATGATTAGAGCTGCTTTGACACAATCACTAACGATACACCGTGATATACTCACAGCCGATAGCTCGATAGTGATGGTTTCTCTTTTGTAAGTCAATATTCTCGAAGCCTGCGAGGTCTCGTGAGGTTTTATCTCTTAAGAACATAGTGTCCGAGGACCCGCACACTTACAAGTTGTGTTGAAGGTAATGTGCGAGGCCTCGGAAGCTTTTTGAAAACTCAAGCTCTAGTTTTAACATATCTCGTCTCTCCTTCGAATCTTTTAAATGAGGTCTATCAATCATTCAAACCAAAATTGAGCTTAAATCGCACTTATCAATCTTACGCAATAAAACCGAACCTAATCAATGACATGTCGATTTTCTAATCTTGAACCGAATCAAAACAATGACATGTCAAACTTTTGACACTAAAAACTGGTCAATCAATTTCTTGACCTAAACTGTGCTTTATAATTTTTCAAACCTAAACAATAGTATATATTAGTACTGAGGTAAAGCAACTTTCTGAGAAAATAGTAATTTCTCTCGCACACTTACTAGCTTCTCTCACCCTAGACAATAAAAAGTGTAATTTCTCTCCCACACTTACTAACTTCTCGCACCCTAGACAATAAAAGCTGTAATTTCTCTCCTAGTGCATGTATGTCAATCTGTGTCGATTTATGTGCTTGGGATTGCAAGCTACCTTATGCATGGTCAATCCTTGCAATTTGTGGATAGTTCATGCAGATGCTTGTTGAATAGAGAATTGTGTTCTAATGATCTTATGTTCTATGGTATATTTATTGATTGGAAATTGTTGTGAAATGGACGTCCAAGACGGATTAATGTTATCGGAATACAAATGTTTTTGTTTGTTCCTCGTTTGTGTTCCAATCTTTAGATCAAAGAATTCGATCCAAATGATTTGATTATCGTTATATGTTGTTGTGGACATGAAAATCCCATCTCTTTCATTTGTGAGTCCATCTCGTGTGTTATAATTATAACATAATTCTACTAACATGGTACCTTTTAGAGAAAAAGTACCGTGTAATCCAGTTGTATCTTTTGGATTTATGTATATCTTAAATCTTTTTGATATAACAGAGAGAAAATGATCTTTTGAATGGAATAAATATTCGTTCTCATCAGTTATATTAAATATATGTTGATTATGAATTTTTTAACTTTGTTATTGTAAAATAAATGAGATATATCGTTTGGTTTAGAATACATTTTTGGATAAGTCAATTTAAATTATGTAGATCTGAAGATGTTTGTTGGTTGATGCGAATATGATTCAAAATTTGTATAAAATTTGTATTGTTCTGACGCATAAGTCGAGTCAGTTTATAGTGTTTGAAAAATGAAGACCATATGTTGATGGCAATATTTTGAGAATAAATATTAGATGACTTGAAAATTCATGAATCTTGAACAGGTTGTATTGATAAAAGTCACCGCAAACAATTATATCTATGCCACAAAATGGAAGGTTGAAATTTTGAGTTATTCGTTGTAGTATTTGGTTTATGTATGAGAACATTCTCGCGTCCACTAGAGAGATTTTGTCTACACTAATGATCTTAATTGGTTATAATATTTGATGTATTTATCCATTCGATTTGGACTTAATTTTGATACGCTCATATCGTAAGAGTCTTCAGGGATTGCTAAAGTAGTGTGAATAGTCATTCCTTGTAGGTTATATGCAGCTCGTCCTGTGTATGCTATCTTCAAAACTTTTATTTGTTCAAGATCATTAAACCTGGATTTATCATCTTCGTATATCCATGACAATCCTTGTATAATTCTTAATAACGTGAATGTTTTACCGGTTCCTGCTTCTCCCGTACGAAATAAATGGATTGGTTCATGTGAAAAGTGTTTTTTTTGTACATACAATCATTGAAGATTAGCTTTTGGTGTTGGTTCATTTGACGTAATTCAGCATAAAATGATTCTATTGGTATTAGAAAATCTATGATGGAGAATGTTTCTTCACGATTCGTATCTTAAAAGTAAATTTAAGAGTAGTTCGTTGTATTAACTTGACATTCTCCAAATCCAAATTGCTTGAATCGTGATCTGGTTTGCTTTGTTCGTTATGATATTCTCTTATTTCTTCAAGTTTTGCCATCTCATCCTCAAATTTCTTCCAAGTTTTGTTTACTTCGTCCTTATTGTATTGAAAGTATAAAAATTTTGTAACAATAGAATATGTGATTTATGTCTATTATATGTATTTTCCATGTTTCAGTTGAATCTTTAATGTTCTTCAACTTCTCTGAATAGATTGCTCGGTTGATGCATAGCCTTCCTGGTTGTTGTCGTACCTTTTTTTGGTTGTTTTGTCGCTTGTAGCATCGATTGACATTGTGGTCTTTATTCTTGCAGTAGTTGTAGGAACGAGACGCACGTCTCTGATTGATGAAACAACCAACCTATTGTTGGTTCTATTTGTTCTGTTTGTGCTGTTGTTGTTGTTGTTGCGACTGTTGTTGTTGTCGTTGTCAGCAATCTCGTCCACGTTCAGCATCTTTTTCACAACCTGCAAAATAGACAGATTTTTGCTACACGTCAAAGTAGAACTCCCCAGTAGGTGCACCTCCTCTCCTAACATCATATGAACTAGTTCATCAAACCGCATAAGAGATTCCTTGGTCAAAATTGAAGTGATGAACTACTTGTACTCAACATGCAATCCTTGCAATGTGACCTCTATGAAGATAGTGAGATCAATCTCAACTTTGACAGAAGATAATTGATCAATGAGTTGTTTGACGTGGTTCACATAGTCGTTTATGCATATCGACCTCTTCTTCACAATGTTGAACTATTGCAACAATTACAGCTTTTGTACCTCTGTTCTTGAAACAGACGTGCGAGTGCATCCCAAGCTTTCTTGGTGATATCACGGTCCTAGATGTGACCAATCATCAATGTTGAAACTATCAGCATGATGTAATGAATCGATCACTTCTTCCACTCCTTGAATTTCACGTCAAAAACGACTACATCGCGTGCTTTCTCCTCCTAAGTGATAAGATCTCATAGATCTTGTCTTTGCAAGAAAGTTATCATTCGGAACTTCTATACTTGGTAGTTGTTCTTGTCGAGCTTCTCTCTAGGGATCAAAGACATGGACTCTATCATAAGTGCAATCGAGAAATTGTAATATGTTATACGCAAAAAACCTCACAAAACCTTCATGAAACTCATCTGTCCACACCTCGCGATCAAGAGTTGGTCACAAGTCACAACAAAGGTAACTCCGCACACTCCTCCTGCAGTGAGAATGAAGAAAGAACATGTCTGCGAACAATAGGTGTACAAAACAAGGAGAGAACATCGAAAGAACAAACCAAGAAAAGTCAACTTGGAGGTCAGAAATAGACGCACAATACTTTGAAATCTCACAAATTTTTCAAAGTAATCGGACCAATATTTGCTTTCGACTCAAGTCTTAAAACTTCATTTTGGTCAAAAAAGATCCATTTGAAAATTTGTTGTTGGAAATCTCCATGCTGAAACTTGATCGAGTACACAATTCGCACCTTCTAAACAAGATAATTTCAAGCAGATTTCAGCGAAAAAAAGAGTCTAGACTTCCAAAATCACGTTCAAAGTTTCTGGTGGCAACAAAAATGATTTCGTGTCATCCGAACACATCAGCAAGATAGTGCATAACATCATGCACAACTCCAGCTACTCTCTCCTGTACTTCTTCATGCACAAACTTCATCTTGCTCATCAGCAAAAGATGCACACTCTCTAATGCTCTAATATCATGTAGAAAGATAGATACTTCTAAGAAGACAATCCAAGAAGAGAGAGCGAGTAGACAAGGAAGTAAAAAAGAATGAGATATGAGAGGCTTCGTCTCTCCATGTATATATAGTGAGAGGTGTGTATAAAGAAAACCTTAATGGTGGGTTAGCCCTCTAACTAACAACCCTAACTACTCAGGTTGGTATTAGCCGTTGATTTATTAGAGCTTGGAACTATATCAACATATCCTCTGTTTGATATCTTAGCATTTGATGATTTTCATGAACTATATAATCCTTTCTGACGGACCACCATTTCTAATATGTTTCTAAGCTAATCCATTCATCTCATGGGATACTAGAACTTGACTACGCTTTTGTTAGAGCAAGGGCGTAGACTATTGATTCATAGCTTAACCTATTTGAGCGTTCCGACCCGCACTTACTATCTTTTCTACAATGATGAGGTTTTGTCTAAGCTTTGTGCAGCTTGTTGCTTTAGCTTTTTTCACATGCGAATGTTGTGCTTAACTCGACACCTCGAGTAGTCACTTTGCTCGCTGTCCTCATATCGATGAGCGGATTGTTGCTCATGATGTCATTATGAACGTTATGTTTGCTATAGCACAAAGGAGTGGTTACATGACTTGAAGAGAACGATAGTATGTCTTTCAATGAATCTCAATGAGTGATTGTCACAAATCTGACATTGAACTTAGTGGGGACACAAATGATTATCCATTCTTCGAGATGGATTGCATGCGTGGTAAGTGAAAAGATATAAAGATATGTAAGAAGGACACAGCTTCATCTCTTCCGCATTGAAAATATATAGATTGTTTACTCTAGAGTTTGATGATGTTATTTACGACTGTTAGAACTTATTGCATCAAAAAATGTCCTTTTCTTTTCTTTCTATAAGAGGTGACATTGCAGTAAACAATGTCACCTCTTATCCACCAATTGTATCTAAGACTTTTAATTTAACTATATTTGATATAGGTTAATATCAAATATAACTAATAACTACTATTTGATCACGATGTTAGGTGCTTCCTCCTTTGGATTCGTTTTTCCCCTTGTTCAGCTTGATGTCTTCCCGTCCGTTTGGTATCCGTTGGGTCAATACCGAACAGGAGTGCAAGGTTGGAAAGCCGGTTTCACATTTGAGATACATAGTATACAACCTTTTATCAAAGAAAAAAATAATCCCTCGCTTTTTGAATTATACTACTTATCGTAACTGAAAGGACAAAATACTCAAAATCTATCAAGCACTTGCAGCATTGTCAGCAAACAAGTTGACCCCTTTCCGCTCCATATTCCTTTCAAACAGCTGTCGCAGTAAGTTAGTTTCTACATACAGAAAGTTTCATCTACTTTCTGTTACAAAAGTTCAATGATAGCGTTACAAATGAACTGTACGCTGTTATACTCCCACATAAAACACTGGTGCTATATTCCATCAAAGAGATAATCTTGTGAAATAAGAAGGTAGAATGTGGTTTAACGTCAGGCTTAAGGATATCAACAAAGATTATTCAAAGGCCCATCTTGCATATACACTAAATATAGTCTCTCAGTTCATGTCAAAGTAACCGAAGAAAGATGTTTTGGGCAGTGGTGAAAAATTATGCCATGGATGTTATATGTTATAAAAGATATGTCAGACTGAGAACTAGATTCAGAGTGATGGAGGACACGGTAAGAGTTTGTTTGACTGTTACACGGATGCTGAATGGAGAGGTCGCCTTGATTCATTAACTAGGAAAACAGCTTATTTTTCACTTTCGTCATCTTCAATTAGAACAAAGATATGTGGCTCTATGTTCAACAAACACAACCTTATCCAAAGTTGGTGGTGAGGGTGTGATGAAGTATTAGATAATTGAACTGGTACGACAAACGAAAAGACTTGTAAACTGAAAACATGTCAGAAATTAAAAGTCATTATCCCATCAATGTAGTTGGAGAAGAGAAAATAAAATACGACTATACCCCCGAGAATATGGTGGCGGATGACATCATGCCTGAATGATGCCCAGTGAGAATCACTGATGTCATACCGAGAGTTTAATGGTGTAACAATGACGCTCAAGGATGGTAGAAAAGCAGATAATACGCGGGAATGTAAACTGAACCACGAGTTTTGATACTATTTACTT
This sequence comes from Asterella californica, assembly GCA_036924285.1. NCBI lineage: Eukaryota > Viridiplantae > Streptophyta > Marchantiopsida > Marchantiales > Aytoniaceae > Asterella > Asterella californica. The sequence continues at coordinate 16,851,301 of JAYKYS010000002.1, read as the reverse complement.
TGACTAGTTTAGCATCATATTCTTGAAGACCAGAGCCCATTCCATACTTACCTCCTTGGGCAGAAGAGATTCTGTTTCACTTAACTTTGAGAGGTACTTGCAGACCATAATACAAAGGTCAATTACCAGTCTTTGAAGCGATTAGTCCCACGTTGCGTCATAAACTCGTATCCAGTTCCCCAATGCTTTTTCTTACCTCCTTGTGTTCGTGATTTTTCTTACCTCCTCGTTGTTTCTGCGGCCACACCTCACATACTTTCTCTCTCTCCAAATTATTGCTCAAGACGAAAAACGGAGTTTAGGCCTTGTATATAGCGAACTGAAATCCATGGAAACTCGTTATCACCTACCGCATCGTGTTTACCAATCCTCTCTGCCAACTCACGTGGATCGGTACATCTCCGTCTTTGCCTGTCTGTCTGCCTGCCTGCCTGTCTCCTGAACCTTCCTCTCCTTAGCTAATTCGATCTAACACACTTCTCGCTAGACAATACAGGAGATAAGATCAAACTAAAGTGCAACAAATGAGTCTTACAGACTTACGGAAGTTGGGCCGGAAATTTTGAACTTTCAATCGAGTCGTACAGGGTATGAACTCAACTCCCATCACGGTTGCCCCAATAATGTCCAATCCTTAAATCACAGAATACAAGCTCATAACCGGAAGCACACGAAACAGAGAAGGAAAACAAACATTTATGTGGATTGATTCTGCTGTTTTTCCTACGCACCAACAAGGAGAGAAGGCGGCTTTGGCCCGTTCAAAGACTCATAAGCCAGATGGCAGATATATGTTGGTACATGGGGAATCCCAGTTCGAACCACGCCCATACACTGAGGTAACTCCAAAAACGCAGTGAACCCGGAGAAGTAAATATCAGTAGCAAAGAGGGGTGTGAATGTACGCAACTTCAAACGCGTCAAGTTAGCCAGATGACAGATATACAGGATCTACCTCCTCTTGCATCAGCCACTTCTGGCTCCAGAGCTGTGACAGAAAGTAAAAGTAAGGAAATGTTTGAGGGTAACAGATTTACTGATACATATCATCTTTGGCGATGACAAAGCAGCAATTTTCGCTCCAATTTAGCTCAAGATTATCGCTCGCCTAACCTCACGTCTGGATTTCAAGTTTCAGATCCACCGCAATAACATGACAGTCTCTCCGCTCCAGGATGAAATTACCTACAAAGTTCTTTTCTAGCGAGACGATAACTGGCTCTCTCCTACTCAGTCCTGGCTGACGAAAACAAACCGTACCGGCAAAACATGCATGGGTCTCCGGAGTAGTCTCCTCCCTCCTCGCCAAGCCTTAGCCTTAACGTTAAGGTGATTCTTAAAAGAATCAGAATCCAGTAGGATATCCCTTTAAGCCCACGATTCGGGGCTTGTAAACTCTATTGTTGTCCAGATGACCATTACTTCTAACACTGACGACTACTGAATGCTAATCATGAAGATCAAAAAAGAGGATAATCAGAAGGAAATCTAACACTCAACCACTTGCGTTCATAAGCAGCCCAGTGGGCCCAACCAATTTTGTCAATAAGTTGAATTCGTAACTCGAACAAATGCTTTTGAGGGGCCTTGCTGTCATCCTGAATCAAGTCATTCAATGCCTGTCACACGAACCGATGGTCAGTTGCCCTCAAAGTCCTGAAACCACAAGATAGAAATGCATAGCCTAGAACCCGCCTGTCCTTGACTTGATTGCTCTCAGGTTGTTCGCGTTTCACTAATAGTTTAACAGAATTGTGGAACTTTGTCATCTAAAAGGAAGAGGAAGAGTTGACAGTCATTCATGTTACACCTTGAAATGAGTCGTGTTTGAGATCCCACGGTCTAACTAGTGCGTGTCGTAAGTTAGAGAGACCCGCAAATTCATAAGGAGGTACATTAGCTTTCCTTTATGAAAAGAAGTTGAACTCAATTGATAGTTAAACAGCATCGATACTAACCTTTATTGCACTTCCTTGACGCCCAGCTCGATCTTCCCGCTTCACAGTCAATAACGCAAACTTGGATGAAGCCAAATCGACCCACTTGCGAAGTTCCTTATAATTCTCCTCAAATCCGTCCACTTCCGCATCACGTGGACCATATTTGTCCGGGGCAACAGATGCTGCTTCTACCTCGTTACGCCCCTCCCCTTCCTCAATCACTAACTCACTTTCAGCTGACTCCGGAGACTTTTCTTCAGTCTTGGTCATTACGGTGGTATCCTAAAAATCACACAACGGTAAGACAAAGGTTAATAATGACCTTGCTATCAGCACCAATCTTAGAAGAAAGAGAGAAACACTTTAACATACACGAATAATGCTTGCAGAAGGTTTGCAGTATTCTTATCGCTTGTTCTCTGCGAACTTTGCATGACTCTTACATGGTTCAACACTGTCCTTAAAGGAACTTGTACTAGCTTCAGCGAATTTTGTGAAGCAGGTACCTTCACAGCATTGTGCTCTTCAATCTCGAATAACGCCAAACCCTTTTTGTAAAGAGCATCGGCCAAGGCATCACGTTGAGTCTCCATGTCTTTTCTCAATTGCTGCATCAGAATCTCCTTGAGATCAGAATAATCTGGCAGAGCCTTTACCCCATGGCAGCCATCAAGACCCCACAAAACTGTTTTGTGGTAAATAATCATCGGAGAGGATAAAAGAATTCACAAGTTTACTTCATAGAACAATGTCCATAACAATTTAAAGCTTCGGTTGGGGATTTAGAAAAGAGATTATGGACACACCGCAGCGTCCGTATCTTCCGAGTCATTCTTCGTTCCAAAATACTTGGCAAGAGCGTCCCTATCGATAAGCGATATAACTTCACCTGCTGCCTGAATGACCTGTAGGATGCACGTCAACAGAGGTGAGGGAGAAGCAGGAGAAAAAAACATCTATAGTAACTTGAAATGAAGTTGATACACAAAAACCAACCTGTGACGCTGTCTCATATGCTGCTATGTGACTCTGAACCTAGATAGAACTCAATATGAACCACAGCTGTATCCCGGCCAGCCTTCAACTCGCTATTCATCGCCAACATTCGTCAGAGTAGAGTTACAAACCTTCAGTTTGTCATCCTTCTCCTGAGATGCAGCCAGCTTTTGCAAGACCCCTACTCTGAGTTGAAGATATTGTGGATACTCCGTCTGTAGTGATGGGGACATTCGCCGCAGTTAGACGAGTCATTATCAGAATCATCCGAAGTACACTTACTACAAAGAAATGAGTACTGATCCAAAAGGTGTCACCTTGAGAACCGCGACTAAGTCGTCCCAATCCTTGCGCTCTTCTTTTGTAGATATGGGCAAGCTTGACAGCACCTTGATTTTTGCATCCCGTACCTATGATTCAGGTATACGATACAAAATTATCGAGACATCATAATATCGCCAGCTGTAATTCAGAAATCGAAGATTGTCGAACGAACCTACACTAAACGATTAGGCCAGATACCGAGAAAATTTCATCTGATTCAAAGACGCGAGGAGTAGTTCTTGACGCAAACCTCTTCCTCTATGCTTTCTGTTACTGTTTTCTTCACTTCCGCTGATGTCTTCTCTTTTCCCTTTTCTTCTCCCTGATAGATACAGCATCACTAGCGACTTTGACTGACAAATATATGAAGCCACACGGGTAAAGCAGTTTCCGGAGAAAACAGTAACTTCCCCCACACACTTAGGTAACCCCCAAATGGTTTTGAACCCATGGAAGTATAAAGTGAGTAACAAAGAGTGTTGTACATGTAAGTTCAATTGGTTTGAGAAGTTACATTCATACGTCGAGAATGGCAGATTTTATCAAGGACCACCCTCTAGTACAGAAGGAAATACCGGGCCAAGTACATAGTAAGTATCCAACAGGGGCCCGATGTGCGCTGAACTGTGAAGCTAAGTTAGCGACTTGCTTGTAACCGAAGGGTGTGCCGATGGGAATGTGTATTAAGACGCACATTTCCCGGCCAAGTACACAGTAAGAAGCAATTAGGGGCCGAATGAAGTTATCTTCATACGTCGAGAATGGCAGATATGCTCAAGGACCACTCTCTAGTATAGGGGTATCACGCCAAGTACACAGTGAGAATCAATTAGGGGCTGAATGTGCGCTAACAGTGCCGAGCGGAGTTGGCGAATTGTTATATAACCTGAGGGTGTGCCGATGGAAATGTGTGGTGCGAAGCACATTTCCAGAATAGGTTCCCCTCGGTATGTAGTCGAATTCGAGTAGACAATGAATTAGTACACAGTGAGAATTCAATTAAGGGCCGAATGAAGTTAGCGAATGTGGGGTCAGACCAAGGGGAAATGTGTAAGGAAAGCAGATTTCCAAGATGGTACCCCCAGGTAGGGAAGTGAGAAGAGATGGCAAGTACAATATGCGAGGCCTAACTATCTAAGTTAACGAGCATGCCAAGGGGTTATATGTAACGAAAGCTCGACGTTAGTCAGCGAAACGTGAAATAAGGATTGAAACAAAAACAGAAAACTGTAAAGACGTTAGCTTGAGAATGGACACGAAAACTCGAAAATAAGGAGAGCGAATCAGTAAAGAGGAAGGAAAACTCAAAGGAGCTGGCCTGAAGGCGACGATATCGTGGAGTGGACAACGAAAGCACAACGACAAAGACAGTACAAAACCATAGCCTAAGTAGCAAAAACAGAGTAGAGGAACAGCATAGTTTTCATAAACTTGGGGTGAAATTAAGGCAGAACCTGAAATGAATCGCGAAATGTATCCCTTGCTTAGTTGCTCAATGACACGGAAATTGCCTTTTAAAGCGTCAGTCTGGAAACGAAGGGCTAATAAGATAAGCATGAAAATCACAGTATTAAGGTGAGAAGTGGTCAAGAGTGTGATTATGAAGCGGACTAATGTAATAACTCTCCACCTATCAGAGAAAACTATCAGAGAAAACTAGGAGGCGGGAGGTGAGATGTGCTTTAGAGTGAAGATGGACCTGACAGGTCCTAAGTGGCATCGGGGGTAGGGAAGATTGGGGCGAACGATCCGGAGAATGAAAACAAAATAAACGAGGAAATCTTAACGGTAGATCGTAGCAATAAGTAAGTACACCCATCAAAAGAGTAGACCAGGAAACAGATTCCGCGAGGTACAGTAGCGAACGTAAGAGACCCGAACGAGCGATAGTAAAGGAACCCACAAGGGAACAGAATCGCCGTAAATCAAGGGAGAGGCGCGACACGAGTTTAAAGCAATAAGGACAGGCCAGTAACAAGTCCGACGTATTGAACGCCCATTCCAGAAAGTAGCCATGAAAACCAAATCTAGTAGTAATATACAAGGGGCGTGCGCAAAGTATGGTAATCAGAGCTGAAGCTGACATATGTAATTATGAAGAAGATAGCACCAACGAAACTTGACTAACCCGAAGTTTTGAGGATCGTCCAAAACACATTAAAAGATTCAAGGTTGAAACACTGCAGTGCCTGAGGTGATTTGTACAAAATCCTTGACCAGCATAACTTCAAGAACTGATTTTTCGCATATCCTTGGGAGAGGTGGAATATGATGGCGGCAAACGATCAACAGGATTCCACATACTATCAATCTCACCTTGCCCTGAGGTGGAATGACATATGAAAGCTGAGAACAAGCAGGGCAATCCTCCCCATCCGAATCATTTTTTGAGCTTCCCCTTGAAATTTTTCCCCACCGTACTTTGCCAATCAGCAAACTGCCGACAACCGAATCCTGCACGACTCAAGCGGGACACCATATCTGGAATTAGTTTTCTAAGTTTCTATCACCATGACAGAAGACAAGGGTCCTAACAGGGATCATCTTTGTATTTTAACAGAGCGTAAAAGATATGTCAAGTTCAACTACCTTAGGTATTTTATCATCCGCCGACGAGCCGAGGTAAAGTGGGTACGTCTCGCTGACAGGACATGGCGTACTGTTAGTATATCTGAAACCTTAATAGGCTTGTGGAGCCAATGCGGAAGAGATATCCTGGGTAGCTGAAAGGCCAACATAGCTCCCCTCATTTTGACATGCTAGTTATATGGAAAAGTAAAGCATCCCACCACTCGCATACTACAGTCCGCTATTCTACTGATTTCAAGTACGACACGCACCCAGGAGCTAGCATCTTTCCTTTGACCTGGTCATTTCCAGTTATGGGACCATCAATATGTGAGAAGAAACTAAGCTTTACATAGTTCTGCAAGCCACAAAACCCGAGAGGATATTAAGACTTGATCATAGTCAACTCATGTCCTTTCTTCGAAGCATATTTTAGCAACTATGATGCTGAAATACGCGGCAGTTAAGACACAAGCGCGCAGATAGTAACTCGACACAAGGCTAATAATGAAAGGCGTGCTACACAGGTAAGAGTTGCTCCAAATCTCATAAATAAGCGCACTAGCTGAACTAAATCAAATTAGGACGTTATGGTACCTTCTCCTCCAATTTCCGGTCCAGCAACAATGGACTCTTCTTCAGCTTTTCCAGATAATTAACGTTGTCATGCCTACAAGTCAACACGATGTTTCCTTTAACAGAGTACTGTATGATGAAGGTTGAATCATGAGAGTGCGTAATACTTGAGCAAAAAGGTATCCCAGGATATTTTCGGGTAGCTTCTCTTATGACTATAGCTGACAGGAAGATACGTGTTAGGCATCAACTAGAGCAAAACCGGTACCGCTTGTAATGATGTCTACAGGACTTGTGGATGAGACTCAGGATCAACATCAGTTACTACTCTTCATGCAAATGGAAGGCTTACGAACCACGATGGAGATCAGCACAAGCTAAAAACACTTAATACATGAAATTACCCGTATGAATGGATCTAATAGTTTAGTCTAGTCTAACCATTTCAGCATGACAACTTCAGACGAGAAAGGTACAAAACGTGAATTATGAGAGCCCGACAGAGCCATGCGATTTAGATGTACATACGTAAAAACTTCGGTGGACCAACTATTCGCACTAGCAACCTGCGACAAGTAAGCAAACACCTGAGCCTTCAACTGAGAATTCTCACATACGGACATGTAACGTATACACTATGCCTGTAAAAGATCGACAGTGAAATGTACCTGACAAGCATGCGCAAAACGTAGTCTCCTTTCGGCAATCTCACGCTCTTGGGATAGCAGTCTCCACTTGCAAGAACCCTCTACTTCTCATAAAAGAGTCAAGTCAGCAGATTACCAACAAACGTCAACAACCTACGAACATGACTAAGAGCGGAAAACGGAAAGATCCTCGCCACCAAACACGGTTAAATACAACGTTTCCTCTGAGAACACATGACATAAAGGTAATTTGGATGTATGAAGGCTGTACCTTGTTTATATCGAAAATCATATAGAACTGTGACTCAAACTCCGTGTCATAAATTCTATTATTCAGGTAAGATAGACGGGGGATAACTTCTCCTCCTTCCCCCAAGGAAAACTTGTACCTACGAACATTTGTTCATACAGGCTTTGTAACTCAACCACAGAACACTAACCTCAAAGGGTCACAGGAAATATCTTAAATAATCGAGTATGGTGGCTAGCAGCAAAATGCAAGAAGTAACCACGTACACCTAACCCGAGAATTTAGAACCCCGGAGAAGTACACAGAAAGTAAATAATGGAGATTATATGCGCCAACAATAGCGATTTTTTAGCAGCAGAGTGTGTCAGGGGTTCAGGATGTCCGGAAGGCAGATTTCCATGATCGAGACCCCCTGGGATGAAACACGTGTGAAGTATAAGATAAGATGCTAAGTAATTCGACTAAGACTCTTAACAAGACGAAGAAGAAGTTAATTCAATCGAGCAGCTGCTGGCTACATTTTTCAAACAACATAAGGCGAAAGTCGAAGGAAGGTGAATCCATGAGACGTCAATTCCGCTTGTTTTCACGCAGTTCAGAATTCAGGGAGAAACTTTAAACTCAATGATGGAAGACACTAGTGTCGCACACTTTCACAGTGGGTGAATGACAACCTAGCCCGTCCAGAGAAAGGAAGATTGGTGGCAAATTCAAGTCCATCTGACATTTTATCAAGCTCTGTACAAGAAAAACTCACTTCAACGTAAGAGCATGAATTTGCCTCCCATTCGTTAGTTTGTCCCTGGCTGCAGACAAAGGCTCGATCTTGGCTTCCACGGGCCTGTATGGCACTCTAACCTGAAACATTCAAACGTTAATATAACACCATTTATTCTTACAGTTAATATAACACCATTTAACGATACAGTTATTTAGCTCCTTACTCCTATATCTCTTAGCTGTGGTAGTTCTCTATGTCTTACTTCACTATGTAAATTCGCGAGATAAAGTTTTGTCCACTTATCCCGAAATCATTCCTCCGTTGATTGACAACGAAGTGCTTAGCTATCATACTTGCGAGCAAGCGTAACAGGAGAAGATAGCTCTACAAGGATACTAAAGATCGTTTAGGAGGAGAAAACGTTATTTCTTGTGTCTTCTGGGAGCATCTGGTCTGAAAGCAACTTTAGAGATGCAAAGAGGACAGTAACAAAGCAGAACTTGACTAACTTAGAACCAGTCCTTTCTCCAAACTACCAATTGAAACGTTCGTCCCACACTGTTCAAGCGCTAAGTCAGCCACTGTGGAAGCTGAGAATATCCTAGAGATTCCTGAACTTTGTTTCAGGTAAAGCCGCATGGTAATCGAGAAGGAGAGAAAATCATGTTATACTTGCCTGGCAATGCTGATCATCGTTCGAAGAAGTCTCACTCTTGGAGAAACACCCGGAAACTACACTGACCCAAAACTATCGAGATCGGATAATATAACTAGCGAAGAGCATGTACTTACACTAGTAAGAGTTGCCGAAGGTGCCAACCGTTCAGTTGCCAGAGGAGCTCTAATGTCCACTCTAGTCACTATTTCACTTCCGTTGATACACAACTCCCGCTCATCGGCAAGTAGACCATGAAACTCCACCTTCATGACACCACAAAACTTTGAAATGCGAATCCTTATCCCGGCGATGTGCAGCATCCTAGGTGAACCCAAGCATCTTCAGAAAGAATGTGAAATAAGCGGTTGGCGCAGCATTTAAATGTAAACTTAGTGGATCACGTGGTACAATTTTCTTTTCGTACAACTGACTTCAGACCATTCCTCGGAAACTAGCTGTAAACCCTCTCTTGGAAATAGCGTCAACACCAGAAAACAAGAAATTGCACTAGAAGCCCCCAAAACTGGACTTCGGCGAACAATCTAGAACAAACTAGTTTACACCTTATTCCTTGATCTTAGAAAGCTTGTGCTAACCGTCGACCTTGTTTTCTTTATGGGAATCAGCAGGCTATACTTCAAACTATGGGACGAAGAAAACCTGTATTTCGACCAACGCCGGTACATGACTGCCACTCCCACTTGACCAGAACAAAGCCAGAGTGAGCTCCATGGTTACTCCCCCCTCGACTGGGAAGGCGAAATCCTTCGAGGACGGCGAGGTAAAAGTTGCATATGTCTCCCAGACGCTAGGTCTCCTTTTCGACAAAAGCTGCGTGTACAGATATTGCCCATGCAAGGATTATATCAAACAATCAATGGATCAGAAAAACCTCGCAAGACTAAATAGATGTAGGTAACCTGACCTTCGGACTGCAGCTTACTTGACTGGAGCCCTTATATAATTACCTAAACTTTACGCGAGGTCTATCTCACGAGTGACAGAGGTCTCAAGCACCAGACCTAACTGAATCAAGCTTCACAGACTCGATCACTGAGAAAGAAGCTGCAAATAACTGCTAATCGTAATGACACTCACCTGAACGGCACTAACCAAAAATCGACGCGGTGTATCAAACCCGTGACATCGAATAGAGATCTCTGCCCACGTTGCACCTTCGGGAACAACGATAAATTTTCTATCTGTGAAACCTGCCCAAAGTCCAACACATAAAGTTCAAAAAGTGCTCGAAGAATATACCCCACTAGAGAGTAGTCCCTCGCAAAAGGTACTGTACTGACTTCGGTCAACAAATCTTCACCACAACGGGACAAGATTAACTTGACAGGGTCTCAGTACGTAAATCAACGTAACTGCAAGATTTTCGACTTACCAGGAACGAATGACAAGTCTGAGAAGGTCACTACCGGAGAGGAAGCTGACAACTGAGTAGGCTTTACTACGGTTACAGGTACGCGGAATGAAGGTCCACGCCATGGAGCTTCAAGATCACTTCCTAGAACCTCTCCGTAATGAACTCCTTCGCTGAGATGTGTAGGATCTACAACTATACTGCATTCACAAATAATAACATGTCACCACCAACAACTCAATATAGCTCTCAGAACATTTACCCTTATTCGAGACACATCGATACCCCAGTGCTCAGACGAGAAACTAAATTCACCTTCAAGTAAGTACAGAGGATAGAACTTTTCCGCGGTGTGATAACAGAGTCAAGTCTAGAGGCACATACTTGAAGCTGCGACCATTGTGAGTGAGATGTAGGTACTCTGGGCACTTGAGCCAAGTAGGATCTGTGCTCTCAAGTTGCAAACGTTCTTCGAAAGGTACAATCAGCTCTAGATTATCAGCATCTTCGTGGAACAGAGGTTTCACTGAAACAGTCCACTTTTGCAAGAAAAGTATAGAACGATTAGTTTCACCTACACTGGAAAGGACGTAAGGCGAACAAGACAGTCGTTCTCAACAAACCGGAAAACCGGCCAGGAAGGCGAGCATATACTCCCTACAGGAGATCCCTGACTTCATCTCTGTTCATCGTGCCTTCAACTTTTGTCCTTTGCAAGCTCTGCATCTAAAAACGCATCAACAAGCGGACCAACAACACTAACAAAGTACAATTTCTCTACTACTTCCTCTAGTGCCCAAAGAACATAGATGGGAAAACACGAGGAAAGTTCGCTGTTTTGGTACGGAGTGAAGCCTAAAGTTTCCGGTTGCAAATACAACTCCTACTCTGACATGATGTTTATTCTACTTAACGACCCTTAACACACAAAGAACGACAGTTGCGTGGCATGAACTTCACGAAACGTGTGACTCAGTCCTCGTGCGGTACCTCGCTGGCCTGCAGCAAATCCTGAATTTCCCTGAGGTACACTCCCCGAAAAGTGGGCCCTGTTGAGATATCAAAACATAAAGACGAGGGGATATGAATATATGACATGCAACACCATGGAGGCTCAAGTAATGCACTGGTCTAACTTGCAACTAATGACATCAATCAAGAAGTTCAAGCATTAAAGGAGTAGAAGCTGACGTTCGGGCCATCTAGGAACCTTTACCTGAATTACCGAACCTATTTAGTTGGACTTTATAGAGCACAGACGGTCTATCTTTACATTTTAGCAGGTACTCATACGCCCTGCCAGCCAAAGAAAACGGAACGTGCAGCGTATGCCGTCTGTAAGCCACTTCATACGCGCAAGCTCTCTTGAGATAAAAACAGTTCCTCAAAAAAGGTTCACAAAGACGTCACTGGCACAAGCAATCTACGTTGAACAGGTCGACCAAAGGCAACCCTCATACATAGCACACTGGCTGCACGAGCAGAACCGACCGGAGACACTACGTTTCAACGGCAGAGATACTAACCAGGTCCTTCCGATACCATAGACTCAATGCCAGCGACAACTAGTAAACTTTTATCATGTAAATTTACAAGCTTGTACTGAAACAGGAGAGAAGTTAGATACAGCTGACATACTTATCAACTTGCAACAGCCCACGTCCAGTTGTTAACGGTTCTACTGGACTCTCGCTAACTTTGACAGCTGTGTTTTCTAGCGCCTTCCGCACTACATGGGGACTGATTGTCTGCCCTTCTGCCTGTACAAACAAAGGAACATAAACGTTTAAGTACGTTTTCAAGGTGACATTCGACATGCGGTGACCACCATGAGCAGATATCCAGGAGAGGCTAACAACTTAGCATGTACAGCAGGTATCAAGCTCCAACCTTCATGGCGCTCAGGACTAAAGCAACGCTGCCGCATGCACAAGGCGACGCCATTGACGTCCCATTCATTAACATACGCTTCTGAAGAGTCCATTTTGGCACGGGAGCAACAGCTCCACCAGGTGCGCTCAGGCACACTCCTAAGTCTCCATCCGGTGTTGGACCTCTGCTTGACCTGGTGAAATCAGAAACAGCACTTTCCAAATCTCAACGATAGTTCCTCTCCTTACCGGGTTCTATACTGATTTACCACTATATAATCTCATAATATGGTAACAGGATTACGTCAAGTGCGTCCCTGCATCTGTTGCCTTCATGGAGGAACTGAATAACGTATAGGAGTCTCAATCAGCTTGTAAAAGTATAGCACGTTAGATATACATTGACACAAGCTTAAAGCTGCAAGAGATGAAGAAAAAAACATCCAGCTTAGACGAGAATTCGTTGACATGAATACGATGTCTTACCACGTATACTGAAGTCCATGTGCAGGAGGCTCCACGACGGAGTGTGCAGCAGCTGCCATTGCAGGAGAAACATAAGCACCTATGCCTATGATGCTGGATGACGTGCCTCCTGGAGCAGTCACGGTACTAAGGGAAGGTCCATTATTCCCAGCACTGCTAATAAATATTACCCCGTACTTGTTGACAACCTGCAACCGCAGTGAAACTAAGCTCACGAGAGAGTAGATGCAGATTATGTGTATAAGAGCCGATCGACTAACAGGTGTATCTATGAGTACGTCAAAGCAGAGACAACCAAGTGATACATTCTATCCCCGTACTGCGTAGCCAGCGAACCTAATAGCCCTTAAGCACTGACAGCATAACCCTGATGTCTGTGAACTTAAAAAGGTTATATGTATGTCCGTCAATGTGTATACAGTAGCCGCAGATGCAAGAACTGTCCACACACATTTGAAGGTAACCTGTGTAAACTGAACCCATAGCCAGGAGAATGAAGGAATTAATATGCGCTAAGACATTCAGTTTTAGTGGAAAATTTTCTTAGTATATCTTTGGTATATGGCATAATTCATCATGTATAACTTTATAGCTTAACTTTTTGTATAAAAAAGTTAGCTGTACTGAAACGCGTGTTGACAGCGACAGAAAAACATTGTGACTCAAAATAAGCTAACTACACTAAACCGAAGGAAGTTATCTTCATACGTCGAGAATGGAGGATATGCTCAAGGACCACTCTCTAGTATAGGGGTATCACGCAATTAGTCCAGCCAAGTACACAGTGAGAATCAATTAGGGGCCGAATGTGCGCTAACCATGCAGAACGGAGTTCGCGAATTGTTACATAACCGGAGGGTGTACCGATGGAAATGTGTAGTGCAAAGCACATTTCCAGAATAGATTCCCCTCGGTATATCGTCGAATTCGAGTAGACAGTGACAAGAGAACAAATGCAGTATGCTTCAAAGGCTAAATGCAAACTCCCATGCAGAAATGAAGACGAACTAGATTTTTCTACTGCAACGTTGAAAGAAGCGAAGGTTATACGCTGAACCATAGAATCCATTGCAAGAAAAAACGAAGGCTGTCCAAGCAGAACGTAGATACCGATAACCATAGAATCTAATGCAGGAGTTGAGGAGCACAGATTTAGTCAGTGAATAGAGGAGAAGGCATACAGAGGTTAATAAGAAGAGCCTGTATTTGCCCGTCCATTACTGATGCACTTAGGTCCTGAGTAGGTGTACAGCCAAGAACCACAAGAGGCACTCGGAGCATGCGGCAGAACACACTCCCGTCGCATGCACCTCAACCTGCTCTCTGCCTTCATCAGCACCCAACAGAGAGGGTTAGGCTGTAGATGAGTTGGAAAAGTGGTCAATCAGATGAAGACTTAACCGACTCATCAGAGCCTAATCGGTCCAGGAGTTTCTGTTCAGTTCCGGGACATCTGAGCATTAGCATTCGAGTTAGTTATAAGACTGCACTAAAGAATGTTTAGGTCTAACACACAAAATGGATTAGCAGGGTTAGCATTTCGTTCATCAGAATCTTTTAAGAGGTTAGAAAACTCAAAATGGCTGTCTCAGAATTTTACGAACCAGAAAAGAGACGCCAAAATGACAGTTACGTGGACAGGGAAGTTAGCGGTGATTGATATATATGAAAAAGGAAACCCCAATACCGCAAGTACAGATCTGTAGTAGATCACTTCTAAGCATCTATCTAGACAATGCATCGTCGTTTTCTGGGCCGCACTGAATGCGATCTCTTACACAATGGGTCCAAGTCTTCATGCATCTAACAATTCTGTGACATCAATGAAAGCAGAGCATCCACTATAGAAACAATCCACCACAATGCCAAAAATCCGTAAATCCTATGTTCAGCAGAACCTACAACCTTATAGCTAATAGAAGGGCCCGTGATTACAGGTCACTTCCAAAGCACGGGACGGATACAAGCAAGATTACGAAATTAAATAACCTGCGGTAACAGTTGCTAAAACATCCAAGTCGGTAATTGCGCAAAGAGCGGAAGTGACTCCCTGCCTGAAAACAGGTCGAATACACCACAGAACGGAGCAACCATTCACGCCAGCTCGCGTATGTGGATAGCAGCGCAAAGTGAACTAACAGTTCAGTGCACTAAAGCGAAAAGAGCCGTTGGGAACAGAATGAAACAGGAAGTACAAAAGGGAGAACGTACTTAAGCATTATAATAATGCTCAGGATTTGATTAATCAACATTCTATAAGAGGGCTAAGGGAGGAAAAGACATTTTCTGCCTCACGGACGTGTATCAGTACAGATGTCAGCTGTCAAGGTCCCCCTATCAAAGAGGGTAAGGACCTCTCTGGTGGACAGCTGTAGATCCATGAAAGGATCTTAAAGAGGTAAAGTTGAAACACGATGATAACATCCAGTAGGTCCGCGCTGCAGAGTAGGAAGGATGGACTAAGTTGCTGAGGAGAACTGTCTTGCACCGACCTTCTCCTGTTTTAGAAAGAAGGAATCAAAGGAGAAGATAACAAGAAGCCACTCAATGATGGACAGTCTGTTCCCATTAATCTCACGTTCGATCCAACACAAAATCTCTTGGCTGGAAAGGAGGTTCTTCATTTCCATTCATATTCAGTGCGTGGAATCAAGTGAAAACATTTATAAGAAGTTATATTCATACGTCGAGAATGGCAGATATGCTCAAAGACCACTCTCTAGTATAGAGGTAACACGCAATTAGCCCGGCCAAGTACATAGTGAGTAGCAATTAGGGACCGAATGTGCGCTAACAATGCCGACTGGAGTCAGCAAATTATTTCATAACCGGAGGGTGTACCGATTTGAATGTGTAGTGCAAAGCACATTTCCAAGAAAAGGTTCCCCTTGGTATGAAGCCGAATGCGACAGGCAGTGACAAGGGAACAAATGCAGTATGTACTGATGCAGTCTGATCACTTCTAAGAAACCAATGTGAACCCCAATGGAGAAATGAAGACATATTAGCTCTGTGATACCGTATTGAAATAAGTGAAGGCTATCAAGGCAAAACGTAGATACAGATAACCATAGAATCCAGCGCAGGAGAGAGTTAGTTAGTTCATACGTAGAGAATGGCAGATTTGCTCAAGGACCGAATGCTCACTCGCTATGCAGGAGAGAGTTAGATGAAGTGAGTTGAGGAGCACAGATTTAGCGAGTGAATACAGGGAGAAGACAGACAGAGGTAGTAAAAGAAGAACATGTATTTGCCAGTCCATCACTGATGCATTTAGGTACTGAGTAGGTGTACACTCAAGAACCTAATATACACTCGGAGCATACAGCAGGAGAAATTACAAGAAGTTATTGCACACTGGAGCGAGCTGATGGACAGTCTGTGAAGAGGTTTTCGTATTTACCTCACTAGCAAGTTCGACAAAACGCCCATAGTCGGGCATCATCGTTGGTTCACCATAGCTCATATTGATGAGGTCACACTTGTTCTAGAAGTAACCACATTATCAAATCAGTAGGAGGAAGTCCGCACATTCCCAACGGGCAATCGCGAGAGTAGATCTAGAAAACAATCACGTGCCTAGTGAACAAAGTACACTTGAAAGACTTGATTCATCAAGATGTACCTCGATAACTGCAATTAGACCACGAGTCAGCCCCGTGCCAGTTTCCATGGAACCAAGACGCGAATCTCCAATTTTACAGGAAACAAGTTGCGCACCTGGTGCTACTCCACTGAGCAGAGGTTCCTATCAAACAGAACAGGAGTAAACTTTCTAGCGACAGTGATGAAGCCTCGTCGGCATAAGCACATCGGCATATTTGCTGTTATGGGAGATAAGCGAACGGTGCAACAGGGTTCTCGCCTCAAACCATGCAAATGAAGCCAAGAAGACAGCAGCTTGGCATGAACGATACCACTTCAGGTAAACAGGTAGCAATTTTCTGAATGACAAGGAAAATGTAAATAGTGACCACAGGCAGCCTGAGTGTGACCGAAACAGAGTTAATGAGGCAGCTTGGCAGGAGAAAACAAACGAGCTTTATTTACACCTTGGGATGGTATGCGGCTGTAATTCCTGCCACATGAGTCCCATGGGGTGAACTGTCTGTGACAATGCTCAAGATGTTTCCCTCATCATATATGTTGGTAACGAAGCTGCAAGCATCCATACGACTGAAAATGCCATATTTGCGTTCGATTCTGCAATCAAACACGAACGTCAGTACCTACCACCCATGCAGTAGCTGGAAGAGGCACGAATGTCAAAATCATGCTCTCTCCTGAGCCGGAACGTGTCACAAACCTGTAGTTGGTCAAGGGAATGAAGTCAATGAGTTTTCCCTGTCCACTATCTCCTTCCATGTCTTGCGTGTCCAAAGCAGCACGCCACACATCGCCATCATGCCAGACGACAGCATCTATGATTGGACCCTTGTCTTCATAGTTCTGAATTCAGCAGAAAGTTTAAGATCTCAACTAATGCTGGGAATGCGAATAATCACAACACCAGATCTGTAAGTCCCAAACACCAGGAAGAAAGAAAAACCGTTTCTAACTTACATGCAAAAAAGTCCTTAACTGCAAGAACCCGGCATACCACGCATTCAACCGCAATCGAAACTTATGCATATTATTAGGCATAAGAGCATTGACCATCTGGAGTTCTCTCCTTACATCAGAAAGCTTTTGAAGAAGATCATATCTGGTTTGTAGATCCTCACGCTCCTTCTTCATGGTAGTATCGGATACCTTTGGATATTTCTGTACCCCAAACCACAGGTACACGTTATGAAAACCGGGTAAGAGGTTTGGAGGACCGAGGACCTTGTCAGTATGTGGTAGAGATACTTACCAAAAACTTCCTGAGTTGGGTTCAATCTACACACTGACTTTATACACCGGCGAGAGGGAATTAAGGCTTCCACGGTGTAAACAGGTAAGAGTGAAGGAGGTAAGTAGCGTCAAATATCTAGCCGTAGATATTTGACGTTGCCATATATCTAGCCTAGGTCTATCCCTGACTCTCCAGAGCAAGATAAGTTGATGACTGAAGCCTGGTAGTGAGAGTATCTTTCAGTGACTGTTCTAAATGCAATGGAAAAACGTTGTAATTAAGGAAGAACGATATACAGCTAAAATTGGCCCAAGGAAACAGGGAGAACCAACCATAGCTGGTTTTGTACGAACCATGTCAAAAGCAGTAAGTTGTCGCATCGCCAATGTTACAGCCTCCCGTTGCTCCTCTGCCCACTTCTTTTTGCGCTCTTTCTGTACAACCAGTAGAGAACTTCAAGAGATGACCAAGTAGAACAAGGTTAAAGTACAGACCGATTCAACCATGACTGAGCACGGCATGACAGTACTCAGGCAGGTCTTAATGATAAATCCTTGGATATAATCGGTTCTAAACGGAAAGGTCAGTGACACAAATTTAAAGGGTGCAAATTGTTTCAGTATGAACAGGCACTTATGACGAAGTGGTAAAGTAATCCACTGCTAATACAGTTTTCCGTACGTCCACCAAGCCTGAAATACTTTAGATCCAGCCGTTTTTGGTCATTCTACCTTAATTCTTGCCACAAGAGTGTCAGTGAAAAGCCCGAAGGCAAATTTGCATCCTACGTGCCATTCTCCCGAAGGATTCTTCCACGATTTATTTATCTGGAGTCGAGCACCTTCACAAAGCCCACAGTCGAAGACCACATAAATACCTACGACTAATTCCTGGGAAATCTGTGAAACGTATACTCCTCAAACGGACCACCACCTAATCTCATACTATGCAAATCCTCAAACCCTTGGCTATACTTCTGTAGTCTCTTCTCATAACGTGTCAACCTCAAACACGTAGTGAGAGAGGCTTCTTTCCTCACTGCGTCTGCTCTCAACGCTAACCCGCGCTCATCTCTTAATGCCAAACAACGACAAATGCGCTCCCGGAATTTAGATATGTGCATAAGATAAGTTTATATGATTAGACCTGAAGCTCCAACTAAGTGACCATCATCGTCCGTTTTTAAAATAGTAGATGTATCGATATCGCCACTTCCTGTGCTGCACGGTAAAAGTAGGAGCATCCCGTTAATCGCAGAACACAACAAGAACACAATTCAGCAGTTGCAAAAGACTGCTAGAAGCAAAATGAATTACACTTCCTGGGACATGACTGGGGAATCATCTTTCTTACAGACGACAATAACAATAGACAACGAATGTGCTTCACTTATCACATAATGTATTGCTGCCAAGCATTTAACCCGTAACATCCATCATCGCACGTATAGGACGAGTTTAAGGTCTAGATCCTAACCAGTCGACAACATCGATTATCTTTGGCCTCCCATCCGACGTTGTTTCCAACCCTGCAGCTGCAGGATCTACTCCGGAGTCTGCAACCGAATTCCCGGAACAAAAGATGAGCAGCTGACTAGCGAGACATTCTGACAGTGATGACAGGCATTCCGCGAAAGGTCTGGACATATCGAGCTATGAAAGAGAGCCGTCGTCTCCATGAGCAACAAGAACGCAGAACTTTCCACTAGCCCGTTAGACGTCAACATATGATAAGATCCATGCTCGATTTAAGCATTGCTACAAACTCAGAGGCAAGTCAGAAATCATGTAGAGCAATTCCTCGTCACTCCACATACTTCAGGAAGTAAGGCCAAATCTTCCTTAGAAATTTCAAAATGGATGCATTACCGAAAATGGCAACTGTCACTCCTCTTCCGTCATACAAGGGAAACTGCTTCAGAAATGTAGCGGCACCAACTTCCTTCTTGGGCATCAAACCTCCTAAAAACTCCGCATTGTCGCATTTGCTCGCAACGTTAGGTTCCTCGTCCGTGGGACTCTCTAGTTCCTCCAGTTCGAATCCCAACATTGTCGAAACCTGACCTCTACCCGAGGTCCTCCCAAACTTCTGGCTCCGCCAATTTGTATGCAACGTTCTCCCGATCCTTTTCAGCTCACTCGCGGCCCAGAAACTCGATTGCAGTAAACGACGGTGACAATCTGACCTTCCCAAATATCTTCTCCTGTAGGAATGAAGCTCTATAGGATCAAACTTTCCACCATTTGCTCTATATCTTATTGCAGGCGGTGCTATCAGGGCCCCCTCACCACTAGAAAACACCCCAGAAAGATTTTGACTCAATGTCAGACACCTCGTCCGTCCATAAACCTGAGGAAAACTCCCTTGTGCGCCATAAACCGCCGGTGGAACGTGATCAAACTGTGTCTTACAGCTGAACTGAGAATTATAACAAGGGACGTAATTGGCCAAGGGCAGAACACGCGAGTAGGGAGAAGACTGCATGTGCCCTGACGCCTCTGCGGTGAAGAAGAAAGACAAAAGGGCTTACTCTCTACGTTGGGCTCAGAACTGAATTCTAGAAGAAGGGAGCGTTGCTCCAGATACTAAAGAAAGTAGAGACCCTTGGGCAGAGTATCCGGCTACATTCCAATCAATAATTTTTCATTCAATTTGCTAGGCGAGTAAAGTTGACTTAGCTCAACGGCAAGCAGCTTCGAAATTTACCAGATAAAAATCAAATAATTTTTAATCAGAGGCTAGCGGCTTCGGTCAATGTAGGTTCATGAGGAGTACCGCCAGAACGTACGATAAAGCAATTTATTTCAGAGCTTACAACAGAATCTGAGAAGGGCAGCTAAGTGGAGTTGAGTACCCACAATCGCCCATTTATGTTCCAAGAAGTCTTTTACGGGATTTAGAGAGAGGACAACGAAAACTGGTTAGCTCCTTAAACCAGAGGTGCAGTGCAACCACTGCAATTCGAGAGGCTTACTGTCGTGTGACTTTCGACACCTGAACAGCAAACAGAGACGTACAGAGAACTAATTCTCTGACATACACTCTTGTCAACAGAAGTTCCCACGTTACGACTCTCAAAAGAATCGGCGGAATTCGTACGAGATCGTTCGATGTTCACGATGATAAAACTGCCTCACTTCAAAATAACGACTTCCCCTCTCCTTCTTGTTCTTGCCCACCCCGAACAGAAATCAACACTTCCGACGACGCAAAACTGCATGCAAAAAGCTCTCGCTCCCACACTACCGCGCGGAGCGGGTAAGAGTTTAAGTTATCAGCAGGGAAGCATTAGGCAGTGGCGCACCTGTAGGATAACTTCGGCAACGAACAGGAGGCGTGTCGCGCGCGTGCACTCTTGGAGTTAATCAATCCACCCGCAGCGGGAGTGGAAGTGCCTCAAAAAGGTCACTTACAACCTCGTCGCGGTGTTTAATATGCTACTAATGTCGCGTGCACCATAGCCGAGCTCAAAAACAAAACAAACGAGTTACAAGCTCCATGCCATGTCTCCTCCCTGAGAAACAGAACACCTCAGCACTTACTGTTGTGATGTAGGGTAGATCTCTCACCATAGCCGGGGGTCCCATCATCGGTTTCGGCAGTCGCCGGCATGGAGATCTAAACCCTGTCCTCCATTTGCCGGCGACATGGGTCCTCTCAGGGCTCCGTACTATTCTCTTCCATTCATTCTTCTACTCTCACTAGACCAAGAAATATGATCAATGTGATCTCCACGTAAAAACTGAGGTCAAATCGACAGACAGCGAAATTACCGCGTACTGTGCTGTAGGCTGTAGCAGCTGTACAGTACATGCTTCGCCGCTGCACTCTGGACTCGTAGTTCGGGAAAAGTCAGATTCACGAAGGTCACGGAAGTTCCATACAGATATTTACTTGATCCACCCCCAGAAGGAATCCCGGACTTGATCTACCCCCTCTTAACGATACCCTTCTTGAGCGACCCCAAAACTGACTACCGCCCGCTTTGTAAGTTACTTCGCCACATGGACGTACAGTCAGATAGTCCTGTCAGCTTTCTGAAGCTGACGTGTGACCTGACGCGGGAAGAAAGTTGACGTGTGATCTGACGCTGAAAGAAACTAGTGCGCGGGAAGAGAAGCGGAACTGCACAGCAGAACGAGTACTGGCAGGAGACAAAAGAATGGCTATTAACAGTGCAGATCTGTGAACAGTGCAGATGTGTGAACAGTAGTACATGGTGGTAACAGAGAGGCATCTGGGACATAGATTTGCACAGTACATGGTGGTAACAGCGGGGTAACAGCGGGGCATCTGAGACATAGCACTTAGCGCTAAGCACTAAATCCAGTGCATGTAAGCACTTAGCGATAATGTTGAAGGATAATGATTTAGATTCCCTCGATGGATTACATTTTGAAGATGAAGAGCTGGAATTCTTTTTAGATGCAAGAAGCGACGAGGAAGAAGACGAAACGATACTGGAGCGATGGCGGCAGGAGATGATTGACGTCCGTCTTGCTGACCGCGTACTTCAAGGAAAAACATTAGACGCCTTGAGAGAGACCGCAGGGACACTGACGTTGGGGGGAGATTTTCAATGCTGGAAGGATTTTGACTTTGCTATAGATTGTTGGTGTTTTCTGAACAGTAGATCTTGTAACAAGCTCAAGTCATATTCTACTCACAGAGTGCGCGTCTGTCGTTATGGAGGGAGGATTCGTTGCAGAAAATCAATAGAACAACGAGTTGAAAACAACGAGAACTTGGATCCAAATTTGATAAGTAGTCAGCCTCGTAGCTTCCACGAGTTCACCTAACGACAGAGAGAGAGAGAGAGAGAGAGAGCAGAAGACGAGAAGATGTCACTGTGATCCAAAGAACACGGCGGGTTCCTGAGAATGATCGATGTGGCGAGAAGATGCGATATTTAACCTCTGGTAGAGAAACATTTTATGGAACTGGAGTCGAGGCAAGAGAAGGATCAATAACGCAGTCGTGCAAATGGAGAGTACGTGCACAAAGAGAGAAATTCACAGAGAAAATAATCATCAATGTGTGTAATCTGGAGCATACTTGCCTTGGACAACAAGCTTACTGGCGTGGACCAGCCTCAAACTCTAAATTCCTTGCACAAGTTTTGTGTAATAGAGTAGCAATAGATCCCAACATCCCAATCAGGAATTTAATGGAAGAAATTCGGACTAGTTTTAATAAACGAGCTCCATATAATCAAGTCTGGAGAAGCCGTGAGCATTCGCGAGATTGGTTAGAAGGTAATCAGACGGTCTCTTTTCATTATATTCCATCTATATGCAGAAAGATCAAAGATGTGGATCCGTTAGCTGTTGTGGACTGGGGCACATGGATAAATCATCCAATAATTTTCAGTCGTTTTTTTGTCTGTCCCAGTGCTACTCGTAATGCTTTTAGCTCCTGTCAGAAAGTGATTTGTCTTGACGCTTGTCATTCAAAGTCTCGTAAGTTTCCTTGTCAAATTTTCTTGGCTTCCACACTCGATGGTGCAAACCAGGCTATCATTTTAGCTTATGTTGTAGCTCCGAGAGAGGATACATCCAACTGGACTTGGTTCTGTGGTTTATTGAAAGAATCAATAAATGGAATTGAGAGTCCTCAAACTGTCATCATCAGCGATCGACAAAAAGGATTGGAGAAAGCCGTTGGTGAGATATTTCCGACTGTGACTCATGGTCATTGTGCCCAACACATTAGAATGAACGTGAGGGCGAGATTTGGCAAGCAGGCTGAAAAACCTTTTTTGGCTTGTTTATACGCGAAAAATTGAGAAGCGTAAAAATCTCACCTCACTTGTGAGCATTTGGTTAGTTGGTGTAGCTTCTTATGTCAGTTATAGAAATAGTTTGTTTGGTGTGTTTTAATGCAGTTTGATGTGACATGTATAACGAGGTTTTAAGAAAACTCGATGATTATGGAGATCGAGGCAAGCAGTTGGCTAGTTATTTACGAGGTATCATGCCAGAAAGATATAGTCGATGTGCATTTCCGAAGCAACGATATGGGAAGGTAACTTCGAATGTAGCTGAGAGTATGAACAACGCTGTGAGGACCATCCGTTTTAATGCTCCTTTGAGAATTTTACTTGAAATTTGGTATTACATCATGCAACAACTTACCACGAGACGTCAACAATTGGAGCAGGAGACAAATCTACTCATCAAGTTTGCAAGGAGCAGACAGACAAAGAATGAGCAAGCTGCAGAAGGATTCATTTGTCAAGTTTCCAACATTAGAGAGGTCACAGTTCGCTGTCACAGTTCCGGATCAACTCATGTAGTGAAACATAACTCGAATGGGCAAGGAACGTGCACTTGCGTTGAGTATCAGGAAATGAGATGGCCATGTGGACATGTCATTATCTTCGACAGAGAGGTGGGAGAGAATCTTATGACACGCGTTGATCAAATTTGGTACAATTCGTCAATATTTTCAATTTATGGACAACAACATCTGCCTCCAGTAGTAATGGACGACTTAGAACCAATTTGGACTTGTGGTCCACCTCCTATTGCAATTCGACGAGGAAGGCACCGAGTGGTACGAATGGATAACAATACTCAATCCTCACAAGTTAGAGCTCCAGGAACTGCAACTGATTTCGTTGAAGAGAGTGTCACAAGAGTTCCTCCTGTTACTCGTAGTGGTAGTGTTAATGCTGTGGAAATGGAGTTCGATGTAGCAAATGAACAAATGTCTCATTTTCTGTCAGAATTTCCTATTCGTAGAACGAGACGATCTTGCATATCATCTACTACGGCTAGTGGCAGCAGACAAAGTCAAGTTGGAAGATATAGTCGGTGCAAGCATGTTGGACACAATGTTCGAACATGTCAAAGAAATGATATAGCAGATATCAATTACGCTGAGCACCTATCGAATCAATCTAACATGCCAACATTGCATCGAGAGGATGATGTAGTTTTCACGACCTCGGATGAAGAACTCGGTTTCACAGACAACAATAGTGATGTACCAGCAAGTTCGTTCCAGAGCTCCTTTCCGAGAGTGATTTCTTTGCTGTAATGTTTAAATTTCTTGAAACATTCATTCATGTTCCTTTTTTTGTGTCCCTGTATCAATGCAGAAGTGAGTGAGGACTGAGCAGAACAGACCGATCTCGAACATGGGCTTTATGGTTACGGGTTGTACTTCCTCGAATATGGGTTATCGTAGTATCCAATGAAGCTTTCCAACGGCTCCATTGGAGCTGTCCAATGGCTCTTTAGTAGTAGCGTTATATGGTTGTTTTGGTGTGAGGTTGGAAAGAGAGCGAGTCAGTGAGGACGGGAACTGTAATGACATCCATAGGATTAGACACGGTGTTGAGCGATTGAAAACTGAACTCTATTCGCATAGTATCCTTCAATTTCATAGAGAAAGTTGTGTTTTCTACTTCAGTGTTGCAATGTGTTCCTTGGGTGAATTTGAAGAGTGTATCAGTAACATACTTTGCATGTGGGTGGTTGCTTCGATTCAAAGGATAATCAAAAATCAAAAATGGAATTCTATATCGTACTTGGCTTGCAATTTCCTGGGGTGCTTGAAGCAAGTGATAGACTCTGCGCAGACCTCATCAAACTCCGTTAAGAAGATGTTATATTTCAGTCAAGTGCAGGCCGACAGCAGAAAGACTTGGCATGCTTGTGGTCAAAGGGGACATAAGAGGCAGTATCGATTTCATTTAGGACTGATTGATTATAGTGTAAGTGATCGACAGGAAGCAGCATTACCAATAGTGGTTGTTTGGAGTATAGAAGAGAAGCTATTAGGGATGACGGCAGAGTCTTTTGAGAAGTTATCATCCGAAGAGCAAGATAGACTTTTCAGGCTTGTTTGTTTGAAGAAGTGGCGCTTCAAAATAGGATTGAACACAAAGCAAAATCGATATACGGTGTTCGACGTGGAACATGAAATAGCAAAGTCGGAAGAGTTCGAGGATACAATAGAAGATCTTGCTTCTGCAATGGACAGTGTAACATTTTATCCTTCTGAAGGAAATGAGAAGGCCAAGTTTGGAGATAACGCTGAACTTCTAGAGATGGAGCGGTTACACCATCGGGTACAGACATTAGTCGAAAAGTCAGAACACATTGAATCGAGCTTGCTCGGTATAGTTCGAGATTTGCAAGCGGTTGTTGAGCTCCAACGAGAACAGAAGGGAGAGCTTTCAGAGATAGTAAAAGCATTACAAAAACTTAAAGAGTTTTAGGAATGGTACCGGTTGTAAGTTGTATACTGCTTTCATTACGCAATGTTTGAAGCTAAAACTGTCTATGTGCAATACAACTTGTGTCTCGCAAGGTTCTTGTTCCTCGTTAGACAATTTGTCCTCCATCGACGTTGAGTTGCCAAAATTACTCCCGCGAGAGACGAAACACCGTGTACCGCATCTCCACCCAGCGTAAAACTAGAGTGTTTCGCCCTGTCGGGAGGCGTAACACTCATGTTTTGCCTTCCCAGATCCCTTGGCGAGTTCTCGCCAGAGGTGAGATACTCATGTTCCGTCCTCCCGCGGCGAAACACTAATGTTTCGCGATTAGAGAAGACGAAACACTCATGTTTCGCCTTCCCAGATCCCTTGGCGAGTTCTCGTGACATGCGAGACAAATAATGTTCCGCCCTCCCGCGGCAAAACATGAATGTTTCGCCTTCCCAGAGTGTCCCGTTAGAGACGAAACACGCATGTTTCACCCTGAGGACGCGAAACTATGATGTTTTGCGCTATAGGGAACGATACATGAATGTATCGCCTCCCGCGAGAGCTTTCCAAGGGGTTCCCCTTTGCGAACTATCGCGGGAGGCGAAACATGGATGTTTCGCGCTACCGAGAGCGATACATGGATGTATCGCCTCCCGCGAGTTAAGTTTAAAGTAAAAGTCGTTTTACAAAATCCAGTTTCATTTTTCAACAAGGAACATATAAAGTCCATTTTCAAAATCTGTTCATTCATTCCTAAACAAAAATGTAATGAAGTCAGTTATCAAAATCTTTTTTTATATAATGGATACTCAAAGTACATCTCTTTCTCACTTGAGTTTAGGATACAAATCCATGGAAACTCTATGTGGCACTGATCTCCATACGATATTGACTTCCTCTTGTGTAATATTGGTCCAATAATTCTTGAGTGCAAGAAATGGATCCTGAACAAAAACTTGAGAAAATCTAGTCTCCACGTAAGCTGGAGTCTCCTCGGGAGAAACTCCCCAACGAAGAAGCCAAGGCCATAAAGTGGCTTCTAAATATAACTCTCTATCACTATCCATAGTGAAAGGAGAAAAAGGTGGAGGATGGATAGCATTAAATGGATGATTGGTACAATTTTTCACAGGACTATCATCCACCAACAGAACGTCTCTCGTGCTCAAGTTACGATCATGAAGAACAATAAAATCCTTCAAGTATAAGTGGTTCCCGAAGGCTGCTTCTCTCACAGTCTTATATTTCAAACACCTATCTTGAGCAAAAACGTGACATACCTACAAATGCCATTCATATGTATTAGAACACATAGAACAAATATCATAACTCAATAATATAACATATAATACAAACAAGATGATGAAAAGTGAAACTGAAAAGAACATCAAGATAAGAAGTAGCATACCTTCGCTCTTGCAACTCCAGGAGGCAAATAATCAGCATCCTCCATAGCACGTAATAAGGTGCCCGTGTTTACCAGAGTACGAGAAGTCCATATGATGACATGAAATTTATCTAGACATATCTCCATGAACTGCTTGACTCCACGTCTCGCCACGTACCATATAGACTGCATGGATGTAGTTTCCACTACATATTCTCTCTCACGAGTTGGCATCAACTCATGCTCGTTCCTTCCCACATGGACTAAAAGATCATTCAAATCAAGGATTAAATTCTTACGTCGATTTGCCGTAGGGGTCACTAGATGAGGATAGAACTCTTCTGCAACTCGTATCATTGTCAATTCCTCTTTAGTGATCATGAGTTGATAGTTCAAATGCTCAAGATCAACACTTTTGGACTTAAGCTCTTCTTCCTTCTTTTTTATGGCTTCATGGAGTTGATTCATTCTCGCTATGAGATTAGCCTCATCATCTACAAATATACAGTGCAAAACTAATCTAAATTAATAACATGAATTCATAAAACTAAACTAAGTGTAATTCTCATTAAATATATTTAAAACCAACAAGTAAAAGAAACCTAGTACAAAAGGATCAAAATAAATGCAAACTTCAACTATAGCTCACTCAACTACAAATCTTTTACCTGATGAAGGAGGAGCATGATACGAAGATTGAGGATCTTGAAGTGATGCTTCAGGATCTTGATCAAGAGGAACATGAAGAGAGGCTTGAGGATCTTGCCCAGCCGGAGGAGTATCTGCAAGATCCATTTGACATGAAAGTGTTTAGAATTAGGACTTGATCATAACGTTAGTAAATAAAATATTTAACCATGATGAAAAATAAATATCAATAGATATTACTTATTTCATCTAAACACTTAAGAAGGAAACTAAGTTTTAAAAGTCATAAAACATTTTAGAACTGAAAATAAAAACTTACTTGATGATTGTTGAATTCTCGGAGAAGATTCCACTCTTCCTCCTTCATGAAGTATACCAATGTGGATCATGAGATGAGTCAAAATCATACCCATCCATGTTTCAGGATGTCGTACCAATTTCTCTTTGTTCATGTGCTTTTTCATAGAAGAGATTTCAGCATCCAAAGAATCCAAAATGAATTTAGTCCAATCGTAATCCTCCTCACTCTTCTCTACTTTACTTTTCACGTATAGAGCTAAATGTCCCGGAACTTCTTTTGGTCTTCTACGAGCCAAAAGAACACAATTGATAAGTTGGAACACAGATCTCTACTCTGGAAACTCACACATCCATAGTAAATATCGTTTTCCCTTCTCGTCTTTTGTGGAAAACCAATCCTCTATCAGGGATCTCTTCACATGATGAGGACGAGGTACTGTTGTTCCCATTGGCAAAACTAAAGACTCTCTGATAAAAGACTCATCCAGTACAATATGACGTCTTTGAACAATAGCTCTACGACTTTCCTCTTCATATGACTGGATAAATTCTATACAAAAAGGAATCTGCAAAATAAATAATAATAAGGATAAGTATGCTTATCAAAGCAATGTTTAAATCTTTTAATACACAAAAATCATTGTAGAACTTTGTTGAAAGATATGAAAACTCACATCAGGACGAGGGAACTCAAAAGAGAGAGCAATAAGTAACCCAAGTCGATCGACAACATCTTCCTCTACTCCTTGTAAACAATTCTCCATTTCCTCCTTTTCGACTCAACATCACTTCAGATGATATCGTTCATCCTCCTCGTGAGTATATTGAAACAATGAAGGTCCTTCCTTCATGCTCTCCATTTCCTCATCAGCTAAAAAGAACGTATACAAATTAAAAATGTCCAAAAACAAAAACATAACAATCCAACTATTGGCACACAGCGGGGATATTGTACAACTATTGGACATGCTGGAAATGGAAGCGAATAATGCAACAAGAGAAATGCAGATCTAATCGTCAAGGGCGAAACACTGTGTCTCGCTCATCCACAAGACGAACCTGACGAGGGGCGAAATTTGGTGTTTCGTCTGGCGAGGGGCGAAACTCGTCATAACGGAGAAGTGGATCCAGAGGGCGAAACACGGCTAGTTTCGCCCTCTAGATTCCAGCTCAGTGAAAATACATGTGACTGGGCAGGGCGAAACGTGTTGTTTCATCCTGCCCAGTGAACACGTTTCGCCCTGCCCAGTGTAAACACATGGGACTGTGTGAGGACGAAACAGGCCGTGTTTCGCCCTCTGGATTAATAAGGTCACCGGGAGGGCGAAACATGTGTTTCGCCTTATCAGTGAAATCAATAGGATTGGGCAGGGCGAAATAGCATGTATCGCCCTGCCCAATGAAAACACATGCGACCGCAGAGAGCGATACACGTTGTTTTGTCCTCCGGCAGGGCGAAACATCATGTATCACCTTCAGAGTGAAAACACATAGTGCCGCAGAGGACGATACATGATGTTTCGTCCTGCCGGAGGACGATACATGATGTTTCGTCCTACCGGAGGACGAAACAACATGTATCGCCCTCCCAGTGACAACATTTTGGACCGGGGAAGGCGATACATGCTGTTTCGTCCTCCGGTAGGGCGAAACAGCATGTATTGCCTTCCCAGTGAGAACACTTTGGACCGAGCAGGGCGATACATGCTGTATCGCCTTGGTCTGTGAAAACACATGCAGGCTGGGCAGGCGATACATGACATTTTGCCCTACGGGAGGGCGATACATGTGTTTCGCCCTCGTCTAAGACGAAACTGACGTGTTCCGGACTAATCTTACCGAGAAATTTCTACCAATTTCACCAATCTTGGGCGAAACATGTTCGTTTCGCTAACCCTAACATGGAAAAAGAAAATCCAAATTCATACACTGACGATAAACACATGTAATACAAATAAGACTTCTAGCATCCTAGTTAACTTACAGGACCGTCGTGGTACCCTCCGCTCTCTCGACACTTCGATGGGTACGTCGTGGTACCCTCCACTCTCTCGTCCTCTTCCAACGCCTCCGCCTCGACCTCGAATTGGAACTCCTCTCATTTTCATAACAGCAATTCAAAATCGCTCAGAGTTAATCCAATTTTACAACAACCTTTCTACTCACTCAGAGCTCGCAGCCTCACTCTTCTTTCTTCGCTCTCTCCTCAAATATCGATAAATCTCTCCTCTCTCCTCCTCGAATGATCTCGACTCTCCTCTCGACTAAACTTCTCCACTCTCCTCTCGACTGTTTTGGCTCTCGTCCTCTTTTTCTCCTCTCCACTCTCTGTACATGCGTGAAAACTCTCCTACCGGAAGGGTGTGAGGAAGTTAATCGAAAGCTTGAAGTAGCTTCTACTTCTCTCGACTTTCCGAAAGGAATAAGGTGCTACAAGGAAGCCTGAGCAAGGATATCGAAGCTTTTGAAGTTCAGTTTAGTTCAGTTTGCTCCGTTTGAAGTTCGGAAAACAGACATTTCATTTCTAAAACCATTCAAAAAACAAGATAACAGCATACATTTTATTCCGCAAAATTACTAAACATTGTTATCAAAATATACTCTTTCGCTACTCTAGTAAACTGTATAATTTCTCGAGGTTCTCAACTGCATCTTCGCACACACAGAGTGTATTCTTTATTTCTTCACACAGACCCACAGTTCGGTCTTTCACCTCTGCAATATGATCTCTAACTTGGCAAAACCTAGTCAATACATCCCGGCAATGATCAACATGTTTAATTATGACTATAGGTTCTTCCATCACCAATCGGTCCATGTCCCAAACAATAGACTGTACCCCAACTCGCTCGATAACATCAGAAATTGCTTCTGAACATCATACTCTACGCGCTGCGAACACTGTGCGTTCTCTATTTTTCCGGCTGAGACCGATTTGCAGCTCCCAAAATCCTCGCAAAATAGTAGATTGGATAAGTTCCTTCTGTTCCCCTTCAGACAAAATGGAAAATTCTGTCGCTGTCATGCCTAAGAGTTCATTCCCAGCTTGCCACACTGTGAAAACGCCGCAGTCTTCAACTTTCCATTCCTTTGTTGACGAGTCCATCAGTGACATACTGAATCTCCAAGCTCGAACAGTACGAGCATGAGAACAACAACTGCTTGGACTTGGAGAGTTTGCTCCAGGAGATAGGAATTCTTTTTGTTTAGGAACTCCTCCGGCAGCTTTCAAACATCTGGCGCAAGCCTGATAAGTCATGGAACCATTGCAGCTGCGGACGATTTTCACTATCGCGCATCTGGTCCATCGTGGTTTTACATTTTTCCCAATCGTTTCGATTTCATCATAGAATTCACGAAGAGCGACAATCTGCACAGCCATCGACAAGAATGTGGGCCGAGCACTCTAAAACTTCAACGCTAACGTGCTGCACTAAACTCTACGCAATCTAACATTCTGCTGCACAGTCCTTCTTGTCTTCTCGCGCATTAATCTAACATTGTACCACGTCAGACATCACCAACTGACATCTGACATTGAAACATGTCACACATCGCCAACTGACAGGACTATCTGACTGGACGTCCATGTGGTAAAGTAACTTACAAAGTGGGCGGTAGCCAGTTTGGGGGTTGATCAAGAAGGATATCGTTAAGAGGGGGTGGATCAAGTCCTGGATTCCTTCTGGGGAGTGGATCAAGTAAATCTCTGAAGTTCCATAAGTCCCGGATCAGAGAACTTTGTAAGTACTTCGTTGGAAGTTTGAATGTACCGTACCTTTGTTCAAAATTACGTAAAGTCCCTTTGAACATTAGAAAGTTTATATTATCTTTCAGAAGTGAAATCCACACTGTGGATCGAGTTAGATCGCGTCCTGTACCGTCCAGATCTCAGTTGTGGTTGGGCTCCCAAAATGAGAAATCATCGGCATCGCACGGCTGGTCGTCTACTGTAGTTCGGTTTTCCATGATTGGACTGTACTGGAGAGTACTGTAGTTTAACACCCGGTCGGGTATGAGTATCCTGAGCATCTTCTTCGTGCAAGCACCTGCCCTTGCCGTTCCCAGGCAAGCACTTCGGAACAGACATTTTCAAACCTTGTCTTATCCCGTTAGGAAAGCGGCAGGACGCATACTTTGATAGTTGGCAGCATGGAATGTTAGATTGCGGCTGCGTGCTAAACGAACAAACCATAGTCGGAGGCATAAAGGACACGAGTGTACACAGCACGACGAAACGCTTGCTTGTTCTGTTTTTCCGAGCTTCTAGTGTTTACTTTTGGCACGGGGTGCTACTGTTTCCGCAAGGGCTTTCATAGAAACCTTTTCGTTCGCTCGCATCTTTTTCGGCTGTACCTTCACTGCCCGATAATTAGTACGGGACTTCTACATCACGGTTTTGTAAGTAAATAACAAAGTACGGTTCTGCGGAGCTCGCCCTTGGCGTTTACATAACCAAAAGTAATCCTTTCCTCATTTCCACAGTGACGCTGAGTGACCGCTCCCGGATCGCGCACTCTAGCGAGAGCTCGCTGCCCGATACTGCTCAGCTCGACTTCTGAAAATGCCACATCATCTTTTCTGTCGGCTAGCGCCTTTTATACCTGCAGTTGGGATTTAACTATTCATATATAGCATTTGGTTTTCCGAGGATAATTAACCCAAGATTTGTTTGGATTTCTCGAATATCCTCCCCCACTGTCTTGTACAGTGAATTTCGTTTTTCTTATCAGAATACGTGTAAGTGTTATAAAAAATTATCTTATAAATTACTATAAAAATTAAAAATTATTTCATAAAAAATATATGTTAACTAGTCCCAGAATAGCCAACTCATCCAGAGGGAACCCATAAGTGAAAAGCAGGCTGATGCGTCCCTGGGGTATAAGTCCGGAGCACTAAATGTCAAAATGCGTCATTTCTCGAGAACATTAATTAACGTTCTAACACTTCTCGTCAGAATATTCACTCACTTCAGTGTACATGGGTGAATAATATACATCCAAAGTGTGCTTTTGTTAAAGTGAAAGAAAAAGAGTGATGTAAGTTAAAAAAAACGATCAGAAGTTATTGTTTTCTGGAGATGAAGGGACTCTTTCAGAATTTTACACAATATGTACACACTATTTTTCAGCTTGATTAAAGACTGAGCAGACACACAATACGTACACACTATTCTTTAGATGTACAGAGAAATCTAAAAAAGAAAAGGTCAAAAGTTAATGCAGGACTTAAAGAAGTTTGACTAGAAACGAGAACTTTTCTATTTTTGAAGTGATTTAGATCCAAAGAAATAAGCATTTCTATACTATTGACATTTGTATCTGTCCAAACAGAAAAACCATAAATGTTACGCTTGAAACTGCTTTAGTGTTGCCATAAGTATCTCATCCACTAGTAATTAAATATAATAAACTATTTTAATTTATGACCTTAACCCTTTCAAACAGAAGGGTTAGGGTCATAAATTAAACTCCTTTGGATATTCTCCTCTTCTGTAGTTGAAAGAGAGTGAATATGCACGTTCTACAAAACTAAATATATAAATATTTATACATTTAGTTAGTATATAAATAAATAAATATATATTAACTAAATATAAATAATCAAAATGTTTTATAAAAGTTATCTGTTAGCTCATGTCTAGAAATACCGAGAGTAGAAAAGATAACCCATAAGACTTGACCCGAGTGCTACGCTTCAGAACATACAAATCAAAAAATCAGTACTCATTTGTACATTAATATACATTGAGTTTAATTTAATATCTAATCTTTCTTGTGGTACGAAAAATTAGATATTAAATTAAACTCCTGGATATTTATTTCCTCCATCGGAAAAATATACAGTCTATACATCCAACGCGGAAGACATTTCTGGAGGAGGTAAATCTGTAAAAAGATACATTGCTGGTAGGTGACGCTGAGATGGAATGAGACTTGGGTGAATCATTATGATTATCTGATCTTCGGAAATAAAATCAGGACGTAACTGCAGCCTTATTTTTAAGGCCGGTTTTTTGAGTGACACGTGCGAAAGTTATGGTTGGAAATAAGCCGGTTCACAGCACAAGAACACATTTGGATTTTAGTAGCGGGAGACCTTGCAGGGGGTGTCAAAGTTCAGAAAAAAGATTCTTCAACGGCTGAGAGGTAACTGGACGTAAAATTATCACGGGTAAGTTTGTATATAACCGCGGCTCATTCTAGATCGCGTCCGAGATTCAACATCAAGATTTTATCATTGATTATTTTTAAGTTTCTATACTCAAGATAAGTACTCAGGGTAGCAGAGAATCCATTGCAAAAAAAGTCAGAAAAAATCAATGAATAGCCGTTAAGAAAACGTCCGCTGCGTTTTCCTGCGGGTACCTCCTGAGATACCCGCAGGAAACACTGAACGCAGTCTTGCCGAATCCGTAACTCACGCTAGCGACTCCCGAATATTTCAGAGATTTTTTAACTTTGACACCCCTAATATGAGCCTGGCATAAGGGAGGTCATTTTGACACTTCGCACGAAAACCTTTGCTCTCAAGTTTTGTTCGCTCACCGTCCTTTCGTGGTCTACGTTTGCCACGAGCTGAGGGCAAAGACTAAAACTATAAAGCTCGCACGTGAGATACTTATGTTGTTTGTTTCACGCCTCGTCTGCACTGTCCATGGACAAGAGATTTCCGTATCAGAAAACCCATTTATGCTAGACAGTTTTATCCCCGTCTGTAACCCGCAGATTTTCACGTTAATCGCGGTTGAGAATATGTGTGCGGTTACGACCTTATACTTGACATGTGGCGTGCGACAGTGGGAACATATGATACACCTCTTTCATTTTAAAGAATGGATTACAGCACTTAGTACGAAAAGGACTTTCCACTTACATAACTCAAGTGATCATTTATTACCAAACCTCCCCTGATAAAAAGAGATATATAAAGACAAATGACTTTGGGTATTTCATTTGCTTTGGTGTTAACATGAATTCCATTTGGCAAAAAGTGAAGTAAAAGACCTCCTTCGTTACCCTACGTATCCTTCTCAAACCATAGTTGTAACAGGAACAGTTGCTATATCTATATACTACAACCGGCTATAATATATAGCCGGTAACAATATTATAACCGGTATATTGTTACCGGCTATAATATTATTATATTGTAGCCGGTTGTATAATACCAAATACAACCGGCTTCCATTCTTATAAAACCGAAAATGTTATTGGTATTATTCGGTTTAGAAACCGAGCTGTTGGTGGTCTCAAGTGTACTGACGCTCAACCACAGGTGGATTTTGAAACTAATGGCCTTAGGATCTGCACAAAAGCGAAATTTCTTTTGGGAGTAGTTTGAAACCTATCTGAGGTTGGGTTGTCTGTTTTCTAATCCAGCGTTGTCGAATTTCAAGTTAAACATCAAAGTATAACCGCGATAACATAGTCGTCTGGTCAGTGACAGTCAACGTGATACCGTAGAAGTCGGAACAAATTTCTGTGACACCAGTACCGTAGAGACTTCATTCCTCGAAGTAGAAGATTCATAATTTAAATACTGTGAGCTGCAGGAAAATAATAAAATTTCAGAAAAAAATCAAAAAATAAAAAATGTTAGTCAAAGAAAATTAATCTGGTCTTAAAGCCGTTTCTGGTTCAAGTATTACATGAACCTCATAAATATTTAAAACTGATGCACTTTACACGTACATATTAGCTAGTGGAGATTATACTAATTGAACCAGGAGTCCATAAGGTTGCATAAATAGAAAGTAAATGGTTAGTGTATTTACCATTGATAATTTGGATGATTTGTTGCGACTAATCATTTGGAAGATTTCTTGTGATTGAATATGGATAGTCTACTGGTTGAGCATGCATATTCTTCTCTTCCAAGTTAGGAAGAAGGAATATGCAAAGAGCTTTAATTTATGTACTAATCTTTCCTCTTGGAAAGGTTAGGTTGTTAATTAAAGTTCATAAATTAAAAGTACTTATACTTGTGGTAGTCATAAATCTTTATACCAGAAAATGTTTCTGTTCTCTTTAGTCACTTATGAGTTTTGTATAAGTGAAGTGAGCATGTATAATCAAGTTACCAAGTGAGATCTAAATTTTATGATTTAAGTTTAGTACTCAAATTTAGTGAGACTAATTTATAGAACTTTGAAACAAGTAACAATTTGCGGACCCTGTCGAGCAGTATTTTCCCCATGGCTGTGCGCTTTAATACACTCAATTACCGATGAATATTTTGATTGTATCTCAAACATTTTGTCTTTTTTCTCATTTTACCAAGAAGTGCAATT
This sequence comes from Asterella californica, assembly GCA_036924285.1. NCBI lineage: Eukaryota > Viridiplantae > Streptophyta > Marchantiopsida > Marchantiales > Aytoniaceae > Asterella > Asterella californica. Next base: position 16,815,206 of record JAYKYS010000002.1, on the reverse strand, counting down.
TGGATGCATATTCTCTTGGCATTATTTTAGCGATTTATGATATGGAATTAGAACTGAAATCTATAACATCCTCTATGATGCTATTAATAAGTGAAAAGCATAAAAGAGGTTTCAGTAATCAGTGAGTAATGCGAAAAGATAGTTCTACGTAAACTAGATATATTATTAACGGCATATTACTCATCTTCTTGTAAAATAATATGCATCTCAACCATACTACTGGAAAACATATAGACGAAGACAGACGTGGACATAAGATGAACTTTTTGGAGGAGGTGTCACGTTATGTAAGGTTTTCTATCAAAGTTTAATGTACGAGGATGTAGAGCAAGCTAGACATTTGCTTGACAAGCTTCATGCTAGGTTAAGTTACGCTCCAGATAAGCCATGCATGAGATTAAAGTTAAGGTGAGATTAAGCTCGACTGAAGTAAATTGAGCGGAACTCAAAGAGGTGAATTTTTGGAAATAGAAACCTCCAAGTACCATGTCATAGAGCTCATTGAGATGAGGGGAAAATAACTTGAGTCGGAGAAATGATATTGTAATGATAAACTTATGTAATTTAGGAGTAGATGAAAATTGTAAAAGAAATAAATCACGTAGGAACCAGAGGTAGGATAGGAACAAAATTCTTAGTGTGTGTATGTTAGGTTATAGATGTCAGTCTAGGATCTGTAATCAAAAAATGGATTCGTATAGAGATATATATGTGCAAACTTAAAGTAATAAAGAAAATAAAAAATAACTGAAAATGAAAGCTTAACCTTGTCTAACACTGTTTACTCTACGTGAATGAAGTTAGAGGAGTTGGTTATCTCCATATCTTAGCGACATATAGTTTTGGGTTCAAATCTTCACACACGTTTTCGTGTCATGGATCAACTAAGATGTGAAACTGAGATCTTGAGAATATTTTTCATATTACTGCAAACATGGGTTTGACAGCATCATTAGGTAGACCTTCACAAGAGGACCAACATTGATGTTTTTATTGTCACGAATGGAGTAAAGATGAGAAAGTTACAAATAGTTTCACTTTTAGGGTTTTGACGTATCGTGACACTGACATGACATACCAAGAGCTGACGTGGAACTTTTTGCTGAGGTGGCAGTTTGCTGACTATACTATATGATGACATGACACGTGTCCATGCATGCTGACATGGTGTTGACAACTGGGGGTTTGGCAGCATCCCGAAGTTAAACTAGGAGAAAAGGGAGGATTTGGACTCGGACAGACATAACACTTAACTCAAGTGTCTGATTGGTGTGTGTTTGGTACCGTTGGAACCAGCTCGGCAAGGAGAAGTGAGAGAAAGAGGTCAAGATCAAGGAAGATTATCCAATTTCATACAGAGTAATTTTGAGACGTATCTCGAAGTTAGACTGAGAAAAAGATGGATAATTCAAGAGAACATAACTTCACTCAGAAGGTCTATCGGGGTGTATTATCATCGAAATCTGCTTTCTAGGGAGAACAAGATGGAGAACTAAAGTACAGGAAAATAGACAACATACCAACAAGAAAGAGAAAGATAGAGGAAAAAGACTTAAATCTTCGAGGAGGCATAATTATTGATACAAAGGTCCATTTTAGACACTTTGGGTATAGTTAGAAAGGTATTTTTGAGGGTTACGTAGTGAGGTTGAATGATTTTGGTTCAGAGGACTTGTATGCAAGATTTCTGGATCTCTAAAGTCTGGTTGTAAATTCTCTGTATAAAGACAAAAATACTCAAGGATTGGATTGGATATTTACCACTCAACGTTGTTGTTTTTCTTTCTCGACCGCACACACTTTTCTACAGCTAGATACCTTTGTGGCACTCAACATATTCCCGGTCACATCTTTCACATCCTAGGACAAGGTGGTGAACTTGTGAAAGATATGAGGTGGAAAGTGTTAAGGTTTAGAGCGAGAAAGCACGAGTGAGGACGAGAGCGAGGATGGAACGAGCAGTTCAAGAGGGATGTCCATAATACAGTTGAATCATGCAACTTCTCATATGTTCTAAGCATTTATGGTGTTCATGAAGCAACAACAAGCGACAACAACAACAAACAAGCGGAAAGAGGCCTTGACGACAAAAACATTGCAAGTAGTTGTCGGTAAGGTTGATCAATTTGATGAGAGGAAGGTCTCAAACTACTCAAGGCATTATGTGAAAAAAATGGAGTTGAACTGGATGCTAGAGGACAAAATGATAGACACATTCGAGCTGGCTATAGTGCCGGATTCATGAGCACATGAAGACAGGTTAAAGAAACATTTCATGAATAATTGAGAAACATTTTCAAAGCGTCTTCAAGTCCTCAATCTACCGATCCAGGTAGCGGAACATGCTCTCCTTGCACTCCATTAACATCGTCCTGGAGCCGTCATCCCTAGCTAGGGTGAGAACCTTCCTACCCGCGGTGAAGTTGAACTTCTTGTGAAAGACTTCCACCGTCTGCGCCATAAGTCCCTTTGCTCGGGCTTCTGCTTCTTCCCGCTGCGTCTTCTCTGTTGCGGCTTGTGCTTCAACGACTTCTCGCAATGCCTTCCATGTCGTCTTCTTTTATGCGAGAGAGGTGATCTTACCTCTGACCCGCAGAACATCCTGTTCACGTTGTTGTAGAAGTGCATGCAACTTCTGGTTGCTCTTCCTTAAATGTGCTGACTCCTTGACAGAAGCAACTGCTTCCGTCTTGTACTTCGCTGCAAGCTTCTCCGTGGTGCGGAGGTTGACTTCCAGCGTGTGCACCTTCTTGTAGACATCTTCCTGCTGCATCAGTGTGCGCAGATCAAACCCAAGTCACAATGGCTTCTCCTAAGCCATCGTACGCTTCTTCACCAACTCCATGACTGACTTGATCTCCGATTGGAAGAAGGCGCTGAATTCTTCCAACCTTCTTCTCGATGAAGACAGTTTCATCTCCACGAGTCCATGAGAGACGTCTTTCCTGTCTTCTAGAGACAAAGATGCCTCTTCCACCACCGTGGTCGTCTGCTTCTGCGCATTGGAAGACACTACTCTTCTCATCTTCTGGGGTGGAAGATCTCTACGCACTGTAGGAGCGGTTCTCTTTGTTGTGCTCCTCGAGTCGTAGTCAAAATGTCAATCCATATTTCAGCTTCTGGAGTCTTCAGAAGACTCCATGTAGTTGCAGAAACTGTCTTCTGCGTGATCCTGGTGCTCAACGTCTCCTCCTGAGAATCTGATCCAGAATGAATGATCGGGAAAGATGTGCTCTTCCTAGGCACACTCCTAGGTCTCATCTTCCTCTGCAGTGATGCGTCTTATGTACCGCTGTCGCGCTACTTGGCGGCTACATGCTAGACTTCTACTCCGACGCTTGAGTTTAGTAGTTCTAGAAGTTAGCTCATATTAATTCTAGTCTTTTATACATACGTTTGACACCTTTGCATACGATGTTGACACTATTGTGTTATATATTTTGAGTCCTAGTAGGTTGATAGTATGTTATCTATCCTGTTCAAGCACTCCTGCACTTGTGCAGATGATATCATGCTTATCTATGTTGTGAAAGTACATAACTTAGGGTTTCCATGCTGATAAGGGTTTAAGCTCATGGGTTGTACTTACATGTCGCCCATGCATGCTTTGTAGATTGTTTAAGTTATCTTTTAGGGTTACGTGTTATTTTACATGCCTTCGCGTGAAGTTTAAGATTTACGTTGGCACTTTAGGGGGCTGACGTGGCAGCCTTTGAGTGAAGTTGAGTTACCACGTGGATTAGGGCACTAAAGGACAGCCAGGTGGAGCTATGAACTGTAAACCCTCCGCGGTCCTAACGATCAACTACCCCCCGATCTCTTAACCTCCACGATCGTCATCCACGAATCTGCAACTGTCGGGCCTGTCTCTCACTCAGGGGTCACCTCTGATGGCTTTGATGGAAGCACACCATGAATCTTGAAGGGAAAAATGCTAAGTTCACTCTCATTCATACACCCACAAACTTATCAACTAAAATCTCCATAATCTCATCCACTAAAATCCTCCATTCTAACGACGTCTCTCAAGTTCTCACATGCTAAAAATGTCCCACACTCTCTATATTACTCAAGTTGTCATTACGACAATGTGAAAACAAGGATGAGGAGCTCTTCTCTACTCCTCTATTTATACATTCTAGGTTTTTACTTTGGTACCCTCGGTAACTCAGCCGTAACTACTTTTACCGGGTTTTACTAAGATATTACTTAAGGTAAAAGCATTGATCACATGGGCTTTTTACCTTTTCACATGGGCTTATTCCTTCAAAGTCAACAACTTCTAGAAGGATTCTGGAATATTCTCAAGGAATCTCGAATTTCCACCCCCCCTCTACACTAGGACCCACTAAAAAGGAAACATGTGGAATCTCTTCTTGTTTTTAATGCCCACAAAGTCCACAACTTTAATCCAACCACTAATATCAAGTCAAAAAGGAGATAAGAGATACTTTCCACCTCCTTTCTACCTTTTAGACAAGATGACAAGATAGTAGTGCTCACTCTTTAGCAAATATCTGAATTCTGCCAAAAGTACAGCTAAGTTTAACCATAACTAACTTTTAGCTAGTCATGACTAACTTGATACCTCCTAAAAGTACTTTGGCAGCAAATAAACATTCTCAACCCTTAGTTATAACTAAACACCTTACTAATTGACAAACTTCCTATGTGTAACATAGGTCGTTACAGAACTCCCATTGGTCTGTTTTTGTCTTTAGTTTAATTCTAAATTTAGAAACAGAGGTCTTAAGGAGAGTTTGAGCATTTGGTGAGAGGACTTCGAAATCTGAGTGCACAGGAGGGTAGAGCTCGTCATGCCAAGCACTTCCAGTGAAATTTTCGATCGATTTGAGGCAATAAAGACGAAGTTATGACCAATTGAAGTTCGAATTGTGCTAGAATTGAATCACTTTTGTTGGATTTAGGGTTTTCAGTGTCAATTGCAGCAGATTTGAGGAAATTGCTTCAAAACTTCGAGGTTGTGTTCTCTGCCAGCAGGGCTAAGATTTCCCAAAAAGTTTCGTATCGATTGAGTGACTGAGTAATTCAGGGCGGCCGCTGAAGCAGAGGGGGTCTGAAAAGCTCTTAATCTAGAGCAGCGACTTCAGAGGAGGAGATCTGGAGTTTTGTGTACAGTCAAGAGTCCCAACTTCACAGGGGTGTTCAGCATCCTGTAGACTCCAAATCCTGTTAGAATATTTGAAATTGATCAAGCCAATCTTCTGTTATAGGTCGGAATAGCCATCTAGGTACCAGAAATTGCCGTAGTTTTCTTGCTCAGAACTTTTCTGTCCATATCTTCGTGTCAGAATTTGATCTCGGGCTGAAACTTCGTGTGTGAGTTCAGTAGTACCTCATTTGCATGCAGGGGAAGCTTAGAAGTCTAAACCTTCATAGTTTTCCTCTCCGTGAGTGTCAAAGTTCACCGCCGGATCCTATTACTGCCAGCTAGACCTGAATTTTGCTTTCTGAGTATATAACTAGATCTTACACATCTGTGTGAGTGTTTATAGCCCCTATTGTAACCTGAAAGCCAACCTCTTGAGTGAACAACCACAGCCAGAAGCCCGGCACTTTCCTATGTAGACGGATCACACTCCGACATACTCTCTTTTGGTGAACTCGACGTGAAACACCTAGGGTGGGAGTTTTCTTGAGAATGTTACAGGATCAGATATCATGGCCAACCAAGGATCATCAAGTGGAGGTGCTGCTGCTGCTCAGCAACTTGTTCAGCTTGATGCTGCTACGATGAAGATGTTCCAAGCTTTTTCCAAGTTCATGCAGCAGCAGTAGAGCACAGAGAGGAAGGAGGTATTAGCAACCAAGGCGTTGCAATCTGTGGTGCATCAGATGGATCAATTCAAGGGGACAGATATTTCCAAGTACGTGCGATACTATGCTAGGGAGATGGAGGTGAACAAGGTACTTGAGAAGGAGATGGTGGAGAACTTTGAACTTGCTGTTGTGCCTGAAATTCGTGGGCGTGTGAAGGAGCTCAAGCAGCAGCAAGGACAGAGTTGGGAGAGCTTTATGCGCACTTTGAAGGAGGAGTACTACACTGAAGATTAAGAGAGGGTGACCAAGAGAACGTCCTTGGAGTGGGTGGTTAAGCCCAACAAAGGTTTGTCCGTAAATGAGTTGTTAAGGGAATTTGATCGTCACTATGCTCAGCTTTCTAGGACAGAAAAGCTTACATTAGAGGTGGAGAAGACCGAGCTTTTCCTACAAGCAGCGGACGTGACTATTCAGGAGAAGCTTGAGCTGTTGCTGGAAGACAAGAGTGAGGAGAGAGGATTGAAGACTGACTGGAAGGAGGTTGAAGAGGTTGTCTCTTTGTTGACCAAGAGACAGAGAAGAAGGGACAAGGTGGTGGTAAGTGAAGCAGCACCTCTGATAATTCCTGTCAAGCAATTGCCTACTAAACCCGCTTTGGTAATTGCTAGAGAGGAGGACTCACCGCTTGATGAGTTGATTAATGGTATGAAGGAGCTTAAGCTTAAGCTCACTAGGCTAGAAGAGAAGGAGCAGAATGTACAGCCTGCTATGTAGAGACCTCAGATGAGAAAAGGCTTTGTTCATCGTTGTATATGGTGTGATAGCCTAGACCATGTAAGAAGAGATTGTGGGGAGTTTTCAGATGCATTGAGAAAGGATATGATCTTCTTCAAAGATGGTAAGATCCATCTGAGAGAGACTGGGATGATGTTGGGAACCAACTTTGGCAAGGGTGGTGTGAAGAGACTTGTGAATGAGATATCAGCATCACATGTTGTTTCTCTTGTGAATGCTGCTACGTGTGGAGTGAAAGTGGAAATGGAGAGAGAGAAAGAGACTACTGGGTTGTGGTCTGATGTAGTGCGATCCGTAGCTAGAGCAGAGTTAGACAAGGATGTGCTACGGAGGGTTGGCAACTCAATTCGAGAAACTACATGATGGAATGACCCTGTGGACACTATGTCAGTGCATGCTTATGTTGCAAGAAGTCATCATGAAGCTGTACTAGAAGAAAAACGCATGAGAGAGGATGCAGGTGAGGCTTCTACAGCCAAACGACCTGCTACAAGAAGTGAAAGGGCTAGACCAGAGACAAGGCAGGAGACAACACCTACTCGGGAGGAAACTATGGAAGATCTACCACCTACAACACCAAAGGAGAAGGAGAGAAGCAAGGAGAAGGATAAGATGCCTGCATACAAACTTCAGTCTGACATTGAGATTGCTACAGACTTGAAGCAGGTGTTAGAGAATCGTATCTTGAATGGGAAGGTTGAGTTTACTTTGGGTGAGATTCTTGGGATTGCAAAGCGTGAGTTCTATGAGGTTATCATAGATATCATCAAGAGGAAACGTCAGATTTTGAGTGAAGCAGCTACGCTTAATGCTCTAGGGACCAAACTGTCGGATGATGAGGAAGATGAGATTGCTGTTTACTGCTCTCAAGTATCAGAGGGGAGATCCTATCAACACGTGAGGTTTGAAGATGAGGTGGAAGCATCGCAGAAGAGCCATTATTCTCACAACCATTGGGCGAGAGCAACCACAGAGACCTTAGTGAAGCTGGGAGATCTAGAGGAACCTGTGGTGGCATTGATTGATCACGGCTCAGAGATTAGTCTGATGTCTAAGGAGCTGTACAAGCGTGGGAGGTGGCCCATAGACACCGACCATGGGTGGCTTATCCGTGCTGCCAACAACCAGCGGGGAGAACTCTATGGTGCTTGCCTCAACATCAAGGTAACTGTGGGTGACATCAGTGATGTTCAGAATTTCTTTGTGCAAGACATGTCAACCTATCTTATCATTCTAGGGCAGCCTTACATTACTACTGTTAGAATGGAGACACGAGTTATGGATGATGGTTCAGCCTATGCTAGGATACGTAGTAGAGACGGCAAAAGAGCTGTTCAGTTTTTGACCGTTGCTGCAGAACATGAGAGGAATCGTGATAGCTTGAGAGACCGTCCACTACCTAAGATTACTCAGGAGTTTAGAGAGTCTAGGGGTTTTGGCAGAGTACCATTGAAGAGCAAGACTTCAACAGTACAGTAGAGATAGGATTCTCGCCTGATCCAGTAGAGCATGAAGCTTAATCCACTAGCTTCTTAGGATTGACGTCATATGGATCAGTGTGTTATAGGAAGGTTGAGAATCTGAAGAGGTTTGAGAGGCAACATGTGAAGTATGTACAACAATCTTTGAGAGATAGTGGAGAGTTAGCCGGAGATGAATACATATCTGGAGTGTTTGAAGAGCAGTATTTGGTAGATACTATAGGGGAGTTGAAATCTATAGTAGTAGTTCTATAGATGATGTAGATAGAGTGGTGAGAGTGAGCTCCAAGGAGCTTTATGATGTAATTAATAAGTTTATAGATCGACAAGAGGTGTATGTGGAGACAAAGTACAAGTCAGTGGCAAAGAAAGTCAAACCAGTGGCTTTGTCATTACCACTCAATTACAATCAGAAGATGGAGCAAGCTGCACGAGAACTGACGCTCAGAGGACTGAGAAGAATTGGGCACCAGTTCACAGAAACAACACTGAAGGAGCTGAAGATTGGAGGTGATGGATTTCTTACCGAGCAAGAGAAGAAGAGCTTCAGGGAGATGCTATATAGGCATGGTAAGGCATTTGCGTTTGAGTCACATGAAGTAGGATGTGTAGATCCAAGTGTAGTTGCACCTATGGTAATCTTTACTATACCGCATGTGCCTTGGAATCTACGTCCTATCCCTGTGCCTAGAGCTCATCTGCCAAAGCTGATAGACTTGCTCAATGAGAGGATTAGGATGGATATCTTGGAACCATCTATAGCTCCCTATTCTAGCATATGGTTTACTGTTCCGAAGAAGAGTGGAGCTTTGAGATTCATTCAAGATATGCAGCCAGTTAACAAAGTGACTATCAAGAATATGGATATAGGACCTATTGTAGACGAGTTTGCAGAGGCTTTTGCTGGTCGTGCTATCTATTCAATGGGAGACTTATATTCAGGTTATGATCAGTTTCAGTTATCCTCTGAAAGTAGAGACTTGACTACAATGAGGACACCTTTGGGGTTACTAAGGATGTGCACCTTGTCACAAGGTGCTACCAATTCTGTAGCACATATGATGAATGGCATGAACAAAGTTTTGAGGGATTTCATTTCTGAAAAAACTTTGCCATTCCTTGATGATGTGCCGATCAAAGGATGTGCTGAGGAGGAGAAGAATGAGGTAATGGATCAGAGGGGATGCCGTAAGTTTGTTGTAGTCACATAGCTGAATGTGATAAGATACTGATTCGACTGGAGGAGGTTCATTTGACTTTATCAGGAGCAAAGTTTGTATTTGGAGAACAAGAGGTGTTGATTGTGGGGCACCTATGTGGATCTTATGGTCGGAAACCTTGTCCGAACAAGGTTGATGCCATTCGAAGGATGAAAGAGACATGTGGGTCAGTTATCGAGGTGAGAAGGTTTCTAGGTGCATGTGTGTTTTATCATATATGGATTTCACACTTTGCTCATGTAGCAGATCCGTTGTACAAGCTGCTGAGGAAGGGGCAAAGATTTCAGTGGCAAGAGGAGCAAAGCGAGTCTATGAGGAAGTTGAAGGATCTTTTGACTTCACCACCAACTCTACGGAAGGTAACATATGAGTTGGGCAGATCTGTTATCCTTACTGTTGATACTAGTCCTATTGGCATTGGATGGGCTATAGGACAAGATGACCAGGATGGAAATAGATATGTGGTGTGTTTTGGTGCTAAGGTATTAAGTTCACGGCAGAGAGACTACCCTCAGGTCAAGAGAGAACTATGGAGAGTAGTTACCGCGATGAAGAGTGACAAGGAATACTTGATAGGAGCACCTGTGGTTGTGGAGACAGATTGTTTACCTCTCTTGGGAATGATCACTAGCTGTACAACTCCAGATATTGCTATGTTGAGGTGGATAGCATCTATCAAGTCCTTGGACCCAGAGTTTAAACATATTGCAGGAAAAGACAATCCTATGGCAGATATGTTATCAAGGGCTAGATATTACGACGAGAAGGAAATGATAGATGACCAGGAGGATGTGGGAACAGAGTTCTATTCTAGTGTTCTTGCTAGAAAAGATAGAAGCTGTTTTGCAGCTCCATTGGAGTTATTTGAGGAAACTATGTATGATGGCGAGTGGTTGGATCTTGGGCGCTATTTGAGTTCATTGGAAAGACAAGAAGGCTGGTCTGATGCAGATTTCAAGAGGATCCGTAGAACAGCTTATGGATACTTTTTATATGGAGGACATCTATGGAAGCGCCCTAAGCTACAAGGAGGTGTACCACAGCGGGTGGTATGTGACATGGAATTGCAGCAGAAGCTGATCAAGGAGTTTCATGAGAGTCTATGGGCCGGTCATAGAGGAGTTTGGGCTACATTTGCCAAGATAAAGGAGAAGTATTGGTGGAAGGGTATGTATAAGGATGTAGTACAGTTTGTTTCATCCTGTATATCTTGCCAGATGTATTCCAACATACGTCGTTGTGATGGATTGCATCGTACTTATCCTTTAGCTATTCATTACAAATGGGTAGTGGATCTGATAACTATGTCATTTGGACTTGGACAAATGAGGTATCTAGTCTTGGCTAGAGAAGATCTATCTAACCAAGTTGAAGGCCGTGCCTTGAGGACGAAGACCACTGCTAGTGTCTGCCGCTTTCTACTTGAAGATGTTATTTGTAGGTATGGGTGTGTGGGAAAGATCACTGCAGATAGGGGCGAGTTGGATTCACAAGAAGCAGTTGAGTTCTTCAAGCGATTGGGAATCAAGTTGGAGTTAACCACTGCTTACAATCCTGAAGGGAATGACAAGAGCGAAAGAGGTCATCTGCCAATCATCAAAGCTTTGGTAAAAGCTTGCAAGGGTAAGATCAGTGAATGGCCTAGACTGCTACCGTTTGCTTTATGGGCAGACCGTACAACTCATAGTACCGTTACATGTTACATGCTAGCAGAATTGATACTAGGACAAAAACCTGTGATGCCGATTGAGGAGGTTGTGCCTACTTGGAATGTTTTGCCATGGGAAGATGGTAGAAGTACGGAGGATCTTCTTGCATTAAGGATCCAGCAGTTAGAACGAAGACCTGAGGATGTTGCCAAAGCCTGTCGAAAGATTAAAGATTGCTAGAGAGAGAAACAAAGACAGATTTGATAGAACGCATAGATTACGACCCAAACCAATTAAAGAAGGTGATTGGGTGTTAGTATATGATAGTAGTCTTGATAATCAACATAGCACTATCAGGAAGTTCTCCAAGAGATGGTTTGGACCTTATGTGGTATTAGAAGTTTATGATAATGCCACATACTCCTTGAGAGAGTTAGATGGTGCAGTGCTCAAGATACCAATCGCAGGAAAGAGAATCAAGCTCTTTAAGAGGAGAGGGTAGGACCAGAACGTTGCAGAGTTTACAGAGGACGAAGTTGAAGACTCAATGCAGGTTGAAGATGAGTTTGAAGCCGAAGTTGAAGAGTCTTGATCTGGATGGCACATACCGGAGGATGTGCAGGTTCAGAGGGGGTGGATGTCGCGCTACTTGGCGGCTACATGCTAGACTTCTACTCCGACGCTTGAGTTTAGTAGTTCTAGAAGTTAGCTCATATTACTTCTAGTCCTTTATACATATGTTTGACACCTTTGCATACGGTGTTGACACTATTGTGTTATATATTTTGAGTCCTAGTACGTTGATAGTATGTTATCTATCATGTTCAAGCACTCCTGCACTTGTGCAGATGATATCATGCTTATCTATGTTGTGAAAGTACATAACTTAGGGTTTCCATGCTGATAAGGATTTAAGCTCATGGGTTGTACTAACATGTCTCCCATGCATGCTTTGTAGATTGTTTAAGTTATCTTTTAGGGTTACGTGTTATTTTACATGCCTTCGCGTGAAGTTTAAGATTTACGTTGGCACTTTAGGGGGCTGACGTGATAGCCTTTGAGTGAAGTTGAGTTACCATGTGGATTAGGGCACTAAAGGACAGCCAGGTGGAGCTATGAACTCCCATTGGTCTGTTTTTGTCTTTAGTTTAATTCTAAATTTAGAAACAGAGGTCTTAAGGATATTTCGAGCATTTGGTGAGGGGACTTCGAAATCTGGGTGCACAGAGGGTAGATCTCGTCATGCCAAGCACTTCCAGTGAAATTTTCGATCGATTTGAGACAATAAAGACGAAGTTATGACCAATTGAAGTTCGAATTGTGCTAGAATTGAATCACTTTTGTTGGATTTAGGGTTTTCAGTGTCAATTGCAGCAGATTTGAGGAAATTGCTTCAAACTTCGAGGTTGTGTTCTCTGCCAGCAGGGCTAAGATTTCCCAAAAAGTTTCGCATCGATTTAGTGACTGAGTAATTCAGGGCGGCCGCTGAAGCAGAGGGGGTCTGAAAAGCTCTTAATCTAGAGCAGCGACTTCAGAGGAGGAGATCTGGAGTTTTGTGTACAGTCAGGAGTCCCAACTTCACAGGGGTGTTCAGCATCCTGTAGACTCCAAATCCTGTTAGAATATTTGAAATTGATCAAGCCAATCTTCTGTTATAGGTCGGAATAGCCATCTAGGTACCAGAAATTGCCGTAGTTTTCTTGCTCAGAACTTTTCTGTCCATATCTCCGTGTCAGAATTTGATCTCAGGCTGAAACTTCGTGTGTGAGTTCAGTAGTACCTCATTTGCATGTAGGGGAAGCTTAGAAGTCTAAACCTTCATAGTTTTCCTCTCTGTGAGTGTCAAAGTTCACCGCCGGATCCTATTACTGCCAGCTAGACCTGAATTTTGCTTTCTGAGTATATAACTAGATCTTACACATCTGTGTGAGTGTTTATAGCCCCTGTTGTAACCTGAAAGCCAACCTCTTGAGTGAACAACCACAGCCAGAAGCCCGACGCTTTCCTAGGTAAACGGATCACACTCCGACACCGCTGGAGTCATCTTCTCGCACCAGAAGAGTCTTCTGATAAGTGCTTGGTCTCGTCTGAGGCACTAAAGTGGGAGGAGGAGTCACGGTCGGTGCTCGGTCTTCTTCTCCCGAGGTCTCTTTCTTCATCTCGCACTGGTCTGTTGGTCCATACCTCGCCAACTGATCTTCTGTCAGATCCCTCTTGGACACGTATAGATAGCAGAAGAACGGAGTGAGGTGCCCTCCTGCTCGGGTGCTCAAGTACACCAACTATGCATGGATGTAAGCATGGAGAAAAGCGCTCCAGTTGACGGATAGTCTCTCCCAGATGGCTTCTAAGAACTCCACGTCTTGATCTCCAAGGTATCTCGTCTTCTACGCTTTCTTCTTGGAGAAGAGGTGAAGAAACAACTTCGTCATAAGACGCTTCTGCGGCTCTCGGTAAGCTTCTACCGTCCACCCATTCCTTCCTTGTCTATCTTCCAAGAAGAGGCAAGTCGTGGTTCCGAGCACATGTCACTTCCCTGAGATCATCGGTAAGATCTTCTTCTCGAGCTCGTATCTTCGGTTTTTTGATTCTGGTATGTGAAAAGCTCTACGTCATCACTCCACCGTCCAAGAAGACGGTCCTTCACGAGCGACCCCTGCCTTCACATGTACAAGGTTGCGTGGAGGTAGTACTGCCCAAACCTCCTCCAGAAGACCTTGGTTCGCGAGGTTCCAGTCCCATAGGAAGAAGTCGAGATCTAACTCCTTGATGAAGGATTTGGTCTCTGCCAATTCTGCGGCTGGTAACACCAACCCTCGAGGATGCATCGACATGCTTCGAACTTTGTTACACTAAGCCACACGTACTTGCTGTGAGCCGAAGGCTTAGTTCTTCTCAGTTCTTCTCAAGTCCTCACAGTCCAGCTTCCACTCTCTGAAGACGAATCTAGTCTTCTAGAAGACAACTATTCCATCTTCCGGAATTCTAACAGTGCTTCCTAAGTACCTCTCGTCTTCCGAGCTATATCTAAACAATCCTAACTAAGCAAGGCATCGCACTGATTTCTAAGAAGACAATTCACCTTGCATTTCATCCTACTTCATAACAGAAGATACAAGATACGTGAGAAGTAGAGTACGAAAAGGTTCAGAAGAGGGTTGCGGACTCCTGCAGTGACAGTGATTTCCAAGAAGACTCCCGAGACAGCTTCTGATTTAATTGACCTACTCGGAAGACCCCTCGCAGTCAGGCTTCCCGTCACTGATCTCATCTGTCTTCAACTTCCTACACGCAATCTCGCCTCACAACAGACACGGAACATTCATACTCTGTTCTTCTGACTCCTTATCTCTCATACACGCTCAGAAGAAGCTTGCTGCATGACGGGAAGACATGACCCTCGATCATTCTCTCCAGATTCTACCAGCAAAGCTTCTCATAACTCTCTTCTAAGTTCGGGAAGAAGAAGAAATAGGCTGCTATGGGTCGGACAGAAGAGACCTGTAAAGGACTCTCACGTCTTCTCCCGCATTCTGCTCGTCGTTCCAACCTTCTAGTCTCTCTAAGAATATGTGGATTTGAGAAGACGGGAAGATTGGGAGGCACAGACCTGGTTCCCAATTTTTAGCTTCTCGAAACAACAATCAACTCACCAGTTCACTCAGTATTCGTACCAAGCTTCTCTCAACACAAAACCCAATCCAATCCAATCCAATCTGAATTTCGAAGATGTTCAGATCTTCAGAAGCGTCTTCTGTCCATGGATTCGAGAATAGAGACGCGATAGAGTAGAGAAATTTATAGTAAGGTGATCGAATTTGGGAATGAGAGATGGAGAAGCTCGATTCCAACTTGAGAAGAAGTGGGAAGATGGCTGTCGAAAATTGGGTAGCGCTTTCACGTCCAATTTTTGCAGAAGGAATTTCAGGGTAGGGAAATCGATCCATGGGCTTCTTGCAAACGAGTGAGGAAGCACGGGAGACGTCAATTCAGAGGTGGGAAGCGGTAGGAAAGAAGAAAGAACACAAGAAGAACCTCAGTACTGCTTCTGGCTGCTTCTGTTGCACCGTCAGTCTTCCGTGCGCTTCCAACCTTCACACTTCCACTTTTGATGTGATACCACGATCATGCTTCTGTCGTCAATCTTGAGCTGCGCCCCTCTGCTGTTGCAATCGATTCTCGCTTCTGCCCTGAAGCTTCTCTCTGGTTCCTAATCGACCCTCGATTTCTACTTCTTGAAATCCTAGAAGATGTCCGTCTTCTGACTTCGGAAGAAGTCGACTTCTTCCCACGAAGTACAAAACAGAAGCTTCAGCTTCCGTTAAGGAATTGGCGGAAGAGCCACCAAGAGTCGCATGTGTGACTTCAGCAGAGAGAGCATGATGTCTTACGGATCAGAGGTAAACTAATTCATATGGCAGAAGAGAAGAAGACTTGGAACGCACATCGAGAAGCTGCAAAAGCCAAGGTTGCAGAAGAGAAGAAGCAGCGTATGGAAGCGGAAGCCTGAGGTAAGGAGATCATGGCCCAGATGAGAGAAGCGCTCAAGAAGAAGTTTTAACTTCACCGTAGGGACGAACATGAGATGATGCCTCCAAGAATATGTTGATGGAATGCAAGGACAGCATGTTTCACTACTTGGATCGGCAGGTCGAAGGTCTGAGGACTCTCTACGGTCTTCCTTCGGTTCTCAACCCTACAGCCACGTCTTCCGGTGTGTGGTGTCCATAATTTACAGGATTGGAGATTTTTTGAAATTTTTAAAGTTAATAACGTATCTATGTAATTGAAGTAACCTTATTACTTAAGATTACACGTTGCTTAGAGAAAAGATGATCTTAAGGTCTTTTGATCTTCTCCGTGGTGCGGAGGTTGGCTTCCAGAGCTTCCACCCTCTCCTTCTATGCTTCCTCCTGCTGAATCAAGGTCCGAAGACCAAATCCAAGCTGAAGAGGCTTCTCCTGGGCCTTAGCTCGCTTCTCCACCAACTCCATAGTTGGCTGGATCTCGGTGCTGAAGAAGGCACTAAACTCCTGGAGTCTTCTTCTCGCAGAAGCCAAGTTCATGCCGACATACCGATCCATGGCAGCTTCTCTGTCTTCCTGAGATATCTCTATCTCTTCCACCATGATGACCTTCTCCTTATGCACTCGAGAAGACGCTACTCTCAATGTCTTCCTAGATAGAAGTTCTCTTTCTCACAGTAGAGATCAACTTTTTCTTCTGTGCAATCACTGGTTGCAGTCGGAACATCTATCTAGGTCTTGTCTTCTGGAGTCTTTGGAAGACTCCATGTGGTCGCAGGACCGTCTTCCTGGTGGTCCTAGTGCCACGGGTGTCTTCCTGCGAATCCGACTCAGATCCAGAGTGGATGGTAGGATAAGACGTACTCCTGAACAGTGATCGTCTTCTAGTTCGTGCTTGATCCTTCCTGAGGCACTAGAATGAAAGAGAAAGACATAGCACCTACCCGGACTTCTTCTTCTGAGGTCTCATCCTTGATCTCTCCCTACCGCGCTGGTCCATACTTGGCCAACTGAGTCTTCTTCATATCTCTCTTGGACACATACAGGTAGCAGAAGAAATGGTGAGATGTCCTCCTACTGGGGTGCCCAAATAAGTTAACTCGACATGGCGTAAGCGTGGAAGAAGACGCCCCAATTGACGACCTCTCCTTCCCAGACAGCTTCCAAGAACTCCACATCTTGGTCTCCTAAGTATCTGACATTCTGAGCTTTTCTCTTGGCGAAAAGATGAAGATACAGCTTCCCCAGGAGATGCTTCTTCGGCTCTCGGTAGGCTTCCACTTTCCATCCATTCCTTCTTTGTCGATCTTTCAAGAAGAGATAGGTTGTACTCTTGGATACATGTCATTTCTCTAAAATGATCATGAGAATCTTGTCCTTCTCCAATTCGTAATCGCGGTTCTCAGATTCAAGTCGGAGGAAAGCTCTCCGTCATCATTCCACCATCCACAAGGCTGATCTTTCTTTGGTGACCCTTGCCTTGATAGGTACATGATTTCAAGGAGGTAGGGCTACCCAGACCTCTTCCATCAGACCTTGTCGGTGAGATTCCAATCCCACGTGAAGAAGTCGAGGCCCAACTCCTTGATGAACCCTCGCGGATGCATCGTCATTTCGAAGCTTCTGTTACACTATACCACACATACTTGCTATGACCCTAAGGCTCAATCCTTATCAAGCCCTCACAGTCCAGCTTCCACTCTCAGAAGACGAGTTTAGTCTTCTAGAAGACAACTATTATGTCTTCCAGAATTCTAATAGTGCTTCCTAAGTGCATCACGTCTTCTGATCTATATCTCCGCAATCCTAACTAAGCAAGGCATCTCCTGGATTCCTAAGAAGACAATCCACCTTGCAGATCATCCTACTTCCTAACAGAAGATGAAGAAATACTTGAGAAGTGAGGCTTGCGAATCGATTAGAAGAAGATTGAGGGCTCATGTGGTGATAGTGGCCTCCAAGAAGATCTTGGGACAGCTTCCGGTAATTGACGTCTTCAGAAGACTTCTCGTAGCTAGGCTTCCCATCATTGGTCTCTTCTCTCTTCGACTTCCTACACGCAATCTATCCTCACAACAGACACGAAACATTTGCATTTTGTCTTTCGACTCCTCACCTCGTATACACTCTCAGAAGAAGCTTGCTGCGTAATGGGAAGACATGACCTTAGACATTTCTCTCCAGATTCTACTAGCAAGACTTCTCACAATTCTCTTCTAAAGTGTAGGAAGTCATGCTACTATGAGTCAGACACAAGAGACTCGTAAAGGACGCACATCTTCTAGCACATTCTGCCAGCCTTTCCAATCTTCTAGCTCTTTAGGAAGATGTGGATTTGAGAAGTCACGAAGCTTGGGAGGCAATGGCATGATTTCCAATTTCCTACTTCTCGAAACAATCATCAAGTCTCAATTTCACTTTGGATTCACATTAAGCTTCTCACAATTCCATTCCAATCTAATCCAAGCTACTTGATGTGAATTCGAAAATTAGGCTTCTGAAAATATTCAGACATTCAAACGAGTCTTCTGTTCATGGATTCGGGAATAGAAGCACAGTGGGTAGAGAAATTTATAGACAAAACAAAGGATTCTGGACAGAAGGGAGAAGAAACTCAAATTTATTTCTTCACGAAAAGATTGAGAAGAGGACTGTCGAAAATTGTATAACGCTTCTGCGTCCAATTCTCTCAGGAGAAATTTCAAGAGAGTGGAGGGTTGGTAGGCTTCCTGCAAGCAATAGAGGAAGTGTGGAAACACAAGAATAGAAGACGGAAGCGATGAGAAAGAGAAAAGAAGCGAGAAGAACCTCAGTACTGCGCTTCCAATGTACTACGCTTGTGCTTCACTTTTCAAACGTCTTCTACGCGCACCTAAGTAGTTTGATTTTGCTCACGATGACTTTGTCTTGCAACGATCATGCTTCTACATTCGACTTTGAGCTGTTGTCTGCAATCTTGAAGCTTCCAATCCTTGATTCCTTTCTATGATTCTTGAATTTTCAATCTTCAATTCTCTTAGAACTCATGAGTTCTTCTAATCCGAGTTCTTTTCTTGCTGGAAGACGTCCGCTCTCAACCTCTCACTGAAATTATCTCTACGCGTGCCTCCAGTGTCCTCCTCAATTTTAAATTGAGTAGAGAAGAAGGA
Organism: Asterella californica; assembly: GCA_036924285.1. Taxonomy (NCBI): domain Eukaryota; kingdom Viridiplantae; phylum Streptophyta; class Marchantiopsida; order Marchantiales; family Aytoniaceae; genus Asterella; species Asterella californica. Next base: position 16,796,605 of record JAYKYS010000002.1, on the reverse strand, counting down.
AAAAGATATGGTGTCTCTTCTCCTGAGCTTCTCTGTCTACTCCCCGTGTTTAGATGCTTGGTCGACCCTAGTCCTACCTACTGCGGCAGTGGCTGTCCTTTAGCTACATCTAACTTCACCTAGTTGGCACGAGGTTGGTGCTTCCCGCAGTTACAGTCACAATCTTCCGACTTTGAAAGAAGTTGATTTCTTTCCATGAATTCATCTTAAGTTCATCTTCTCGCTAAGCAAGGTGTAAACTTAAATAATAAGGTTACTTCAATTACATATACATGTCATTAACTTTAAATTTTTGAAAAAATCTCCAATCTTACAAATTGTGGGCACCACAAGTCTTCACTAACTAACACCAAGTACCTCATACCCCATTATCACGAGGCATCTCCACCAAATCAAGAATCCATTGAAAGTGAATACAAGGCGGATAAGTAGGCACCAAACCATCTCTTTAACGCACCCTTTGAGTAAAATTGACAATGCAAGCATGAGCTCACAAAATTCACCACATCTTGATACAGACCTTTCCACCAATATCGCTCATTTAACTTTGTGTAGGTAGCTCAAGTTCCTCGATGTTTGACTCACAAGGTGTCATGAAACTCCTTCATCAGTTGTTGCTTGATGTATAGATCATCTATAACTCATAGAAGTGCTCCATCTCTTCTCTTTGGACGCTTCCAAAGATACTCGTCTTGTAACAAGTTGATTTTATGTCTTCCACCTTATCTCTCTAAATTGAACTTCACTCCAATCTTTCTGTCTCTCCAACTCAAGTAGTAACATACGTCACGAAGCTTACTTATATACAATTCTTCTTTGAACAACAGGTTCAAGTCTGCAGCTTGCCGATCAAGCTGACACAAAATATATTTATTTTCTTCTTCATCGACTTCTGCAAACATATCGTCCTCACCTACATATCTTGCTCTCGACATATCGTCCTCATCTACATATCTTGCTCTCGAGAGCAAGATATGTAGGTGAGGACGATATGTTTGCAACCAAGTTTTCCAATCGCTACATGTCTCATCTTGGGATTTAAACTTTTGATATAGATGATCCATGTCGTGCGCATACACATTGTTACACAACATACATCGCTGTCAGAGATACACCACACATAACACATGAACGAGGAATTACCATCTCGAACACGACAACAACGATTACTCACAAAACGGTCAAGCCAAATCCACTCTATACTCGCAGAGAATCCGAGTTACACTCAACTATACTATCCATCATAGCCAGGAGCTTGAAGGCTCAACTCGAAGAACTAAGTTCTCCAAGCCCTACCTGCGAAATATACCCCTAGTGGACTATCCCAAGAACTCGCCCTAACGACACTAACGGCCCTACCGGGATTAGCCACTCTGCACTCAGTCAACCTAACCGAGGTGCCAAAATTGACGTGACAGCTGTCGTGCGCATACACATCGCTACACAACATACGTCGCTGTCAGAGATACACCACACATACACGTAACACATGGACGATGTCATACACGTAACACATGGACGCTGTCATACACATACACAAGTGTACCACAATTGTCCTCCTAACTGACGGTCAGGTCTCTCTAACTCCATATAGCCCCATATCCCAACTACGTGATATACACCTTCGTGGGTGCAAGGATCAGGAGGCCGAGTGCTACATCGTCTCATCGTTAATCACATGTCTGTAATCCATACCACGCAGCTACTCGCATGTCTGCAATCCATACCAGCTATCCCTGCTATATATATCGAGGACAAACCCACCGTCTAGTAGGAACAACACTGAGAGATGGAGTCAAACATGACATGTGTCAACGTCTCAAACAACCGTCACACACCAACATACGGGTTGCTCCACCAGCAGACTCACATAACATACACCTCAAGCCCGCGCGTACAATTGCTAAGCTTATATCAACGGTATCATCAATGTTGGGAAGATGACATGACGCGCAATTACGCACATGGTCCTTCCAAACAACACCATCACGGCTCTCTAACATGAGTACTCCAGAAGATAACACCTCATGCACTCGTAAAATAGTACGCAGGCGGTCACATCCAACGTCATCGGTGCAGTCTGTTGTAGATAGATATAATCACTAGTCACTGCGAATCGATGATTGATAACCTCCTCCTCAAATACTCGCATATCGCAACATGTCTCTAATCTGAGCAATCGCTAAGTTCTCAAAAGTCATAAGCATAACTCTCCGAAATGTCTTTGCTCATTGAAACTCACATTCATATATCCGGATCATCAAGGTTCAGCACCTCAGCAGAATCATGATGAATGACCAAAGATATGGATCTCAGTCATACAATAGAAATGTTTAGTGCTCCACAGTTACACCCCTTATCGATTATGGGGTGGAGTTACCGTTGGAGTTTGGATTTTACGAGACCCTTATCGTTGACTGTACATCATCATCGATATGTATTGGTGATGGTGGAACACTTCTCCAAGTGGATTGAGTTATGCCATTATCTGACAAGACGAATAAGGGGACAACATATGCGTTCTTAGATCAAGTGATGAGTCGTTTTGGAGCACGAGCTGAAGTGCTGACGGACCAAGGTACAGAGTTTCTTGGTGAGTTTCAGGTCTTGTGTGATCAGGCGCTGATTGATCATCGGACTACATCCTGAGGCGGATGGTTTGACGAAGAGGGTAGTTCAAATCATGAAGAGAGAATTGTGTCAAAAAGGATCACTTGGGAGACCACTTGCAAAAGGACCACTTGGGAGATTGAGATGTGTAGTTACCATGGTTGACTATGGGCTACCGTTTTAACCGACAAGCGTCTTTGGTTTTTTTCTCACCGATGCTCGTACTCGATCACAAACCACACATCGTGCGACAAACAGCTGCACATCAATGTGCATACCATGCCACCAATATTGTCCTTGGAGTAAGCTATGTATACGCTTCATCCCAAAATGTCTTAACTCCTCATGAGCATGTCGTACTAACAATGCCCTTTGAGATAGATGTGGCACTATTCGTACTCTCTCACCAACTCACATTCGAAATACATGTCGTATTTCTCGTTGAAATTTCTTCACTCGTTGAAGGACTTGATCTCGCTCCTTGGCACTTACTTTGCCTACCACCATGTCAGTACGTAGATACTCCATTATGATCACATCGTCGTGAATATCTCGCTGGTCTAGAACACCATCTCCATCCTCAAGATCCAGAGACTCGTCACCTACTCTCTGACCTGAGAAAGATATGAGCTGACCCTCCATCACTAGAGTTCATGACCAACACGCAAAGAAAGACAGATGCATACCACTATGGCACTATCTCCTCATCAACCTCGTCAGAGCTCCAGTCCGATCCTGCTGACTCGTGCATGGTTTGCGACTCAACTCATCGACATCTAGGTTTGCAACTCTAGGTCTATGCACTACTTGGAAGTCATACTTCTGTAAGATCAGAGTCCATCGTGCAAGCTTCCCTGTAAGCTTGTAGGACTTCATCAATCACTTGAGCGGTTGGTAATCAGTGATGAGAGTAAAAAGGTTCCTAAACTGATAACATCGGAAATGTACAACAGCTCACACTGCAGCTAAACACTCCTCCTCTATACAAACTATACCTCGTCTCCACCGAATTGTTGGAGCGATTGACATACGCCATCACAAACTCTTTTTTCTCATCATCATGCTGAGTCAGCACTGCTCCAAGTCCCAACATACTCCAGTTAGTGTGTAGTTGGAAGGGACACTCTCTAACGGGTCTCCTCAAGATGGGAGTAGATATCAACTTATCATTGAGATCTACAAAAGCTCGCTCCTGCTCATTTCCTCACTACCACTCTTGGTCCACCTTTATCAGCTTGGTCAATGGCTTCGCAATTGCACTAAACCCTTTCACGTATCGATGATAGAACTTCACCAAAACAACAAATGTCTGAACTCAGACTCACATTTGTGGGACGTGAGATACGTGCAATAGCCTCAACCTTTGTCTGTTGAACATCCAACCCACCTGGGTAGATGGTGTGGCTTAGATACTCTACCAACTCCTGGAAGAACTTACACTTCTCAGGGTGTAACTTCAAGCCATGAGCTCTCAACTGCTCGAACACATCCCGTAAGTGTCTCTCGTTGTCAGAACGAGAGTCTTTCTTGGGGAGGACGGACCTCCTGACTGTGATCGATCCAAGAAAACAACCAGAAGAGAAAGACAAGTAGCCGCAGACGATGAGATCTCCAAAACCCTGCTTCTTGCATCCATCAATTACAAAAACAAGCACTCAAACACACCTTGGGTACACAGATAGGTCTCTCAAGATTCAATTAACTTTATTACAGTGTCGTCTGCACCACCAATTTCTCCAACTGTACAGAAAATCTCTCTCTTCCTCTCCTGCGCACCTTTCTTCACCCGTCAAGCCAAAAGTCTACCCAATACGTCTACGTCTCAATCCGAACCTAATAGAGAAATTCAGGCCCCTGAATCTTATTCCTCTCCTTGCCCCAACTGAAACTCTCAGAAATCTGATCCAACGTTGATCAATAGTCCCCTGTAGATTTCCAAACGATCTCTCTCAATAGAACTGTCTCATGAGAGTAATTTCTCTCCCGAACAGTTTATTTAAACAACGTCCAAGCCTAAAACTCTTGCCTCTCTCTCTTACGATGCTCTCCCAATTCAATCTGTGAGCAAATTGACCTTCTCCAGCCTCCTAGCTTCTCTTGCGTGTCCTCAACCCCCAATCCCTATCTTCCTCCTTCCGCTTCAGTTCTCTCAGAAAACTCCCTTGAAAAGTGTCCCCGATCTTCAGCCGCTGCAGTATTTAACCTAAAGTTTTAAGGCCCCAGCTTAAGATGCCCCCTGTTGTCCTTATAAGCGGAGTCGCTTATCAGAAGCAGGGCTCTAGCTTAAGCTGCCCCATGTTGTCCTTATGCGTACAAAGCTTTATTTACAAGTTTGGTCCCTTTTTAATACAAGTTTCACAGTTGTCTCCACAAACTCTACCTCTTCACTAATAAAGGTTACCGTAGCCTCATTCTTCATCGTAAGCCGACTCGATGGTTATTTAACTAATAAGCAAAAGTTTCTCATGCTCTTGATGCCATCTTGATGCCACCCTGAATATACTACAAGCCCTCCAATGTAGGCCGAAGCCCCAACACTTATGAGGTTGCCCCACAGGGCTTACAGCCCCCCCATATGCGCACCAGGTATCTCCCTATTCAGAATGGCATGCGGAGGCTTAGGCCAGGAAGCTCACGATTAAGGGAGATACCGGTCTCCCGCCCTTAGATATGCAGGACATGGCTGCATACCCAACATAGACTCCCATCCGGGAGGCCAACATGCCGGAATAGGAACCAGAGGCCATGAGGGATTGATCCTAAGACCACTTCCCTCCTAGGCAGGCGCCCTATCACTGGGATGGCCTTTGGTTCCGTTCAAAAAGCTTTTACAGTCTGTACATATGCTTTACTAAGGAAATCTTCTTGTAAAGTCTTTACTAGCTTTCTGTACGCTAACTTCTCTATACAACTCCGTTTTAAACGAGTAAAGAGTCAAAACTATAGTACTTGTGAACACCTACACACCTACGCAATCAGATTCTGAGTTTGAGTCACGAGTCAGAATCGACAGATTTCCCTCTTTCGCATATTTCTCAGGTTAAAACACGTGCTAACTATTACTTAAAGCACTTTCTGTCAAAACTGGAAGCACGAAGTCGATCTCTTCATCGAGCTCTGCATTCTGGTGTCTTTCGACTCCTTTAGGGTGATATTCCAACTCAAGCTAGGGCGCAGCTTGTCAAGCACCACCCCAGCTTAACTCCTGCCTAGCTTGATAAGCTTTAGGGCAGCTTCTTTTACATAACAAAGAAAAGATCTCTTTGCAACTAGTTTTCACTGTACAGATCCATGTACAACACGACATTCACCCCTTCCAAACCTGCACATCCTCTGGTATGTGCCAATCCGTCATCGATCGTCGTGGTCCTCCAAATCGTCTTCGCTCTCCTCGACCGTCTCAAAAAGATCTTCAGTTGCTCCTGCCTGCTCTAAACTTAAGAACTCAGCTTGCTCCATAGTCTCCCCTCTCTTTTTGAATAACTTCACTCGTTTCCCAGCAATTGGAAGTCTTAAATGCGTGCCATCTAGCTCTTGCAAGGAATAAGTAGCATTCTGATGTACATCTGAGACAAGGTACGGCCCAAACCACCTTCTCGAAAACTTTCGAACTGTAGAGTGTTGGTTCTCCAATGTGCTGTCGTATACCAACACCCAGTCCTCAACTTGTATCAGTTTTGGCCGAAGTCTATGAGTCTTATCAAACCTCTCCTTGTTCCCAAGTCGAGCCGCCTTTAGCCGTAGATGCGCTTCAGCGAGATCCTCCTCTCTACATTCTAGCTGTCTGATTCATAGTGAGAGAAGTTGCACACGGTCCACATTGTCCTCCCATGGCAAGGTAGCCCAGGTAGGAAAGTCTTCTTTTGCTGGCATCATCGGTTTCTGCCCTAACATCAATTCAACAGGCATGTACCCTGTAATAGAACAATGAGTTGTTCTATCTACCCATAAAGCAAAAGGGAGTAACCTGTGGCACTCTCTATGCTTATCGTCACACGCCTTCACCAAAGTCTGAACTATTGATGGATGTCCTCGCTCGCTCTTGCCAATCCCCTCTAGATTCATCGCAGTAGTAAGCTTGAGCTTCACACCATATCGGGCAAAAAACTCTTTTGCTTCTGTACCACGTAGTTTTCCTCTATCTGCCCGTAGCCTTCCTACAGACCCATATCTACAGATAATATCCTCAAGAACAAACTTACATATCCCCTCTGTGGTCTTCGTCCTCAAAGCTCATCCTTCTACAAAGTTGGAGAGATACTCACGAGCTAAAACTAAATATCGCATGCTCCATAACCCTAGAGGCATCACCACCAAGTCGAGAACCCACTAGAAGTGAATGCAAGGCGGATAAGTTGGCACAAGACCGTCCCTATACCGGATCTTTGAGTAGAATTGACAATGTAGGCAAGAACTGACGTAGTTCACCACATCTTGATACAGACCTTTCCACCAATACCTTTCTTTCAACTTGACGTAGGTAGCCCAAATCCCTCGATGTCTGGCCCACAAAATATCATGGAACTCCTTCATTAGTTGTTGCTTAGTTTGCAGATCGTCCACTACTCGTATGAACATTCCATCTCTCCTCTGCGGCCGTCTCCAAAGATATCCATCACGTAGAAGATAGTTGTAAGCTTGTTTCCTTATCTCTCTGAACTCTACTTTGCTCCACCTCTCCTGCCTCTCCAACAAGCTCAGATAATATCCTATGTCACGAAGTCTACCTGTGTAAAGCTCCTCTCTAAACATCAACGGCTCTAAGTTTGTAGCCCATCGATTAACTTGACACTGAGCATCCCTTCTCTCTTCTTCCTCAGCTTCTGAAATCATGACATCCTCATCCACAAATCGAGCCCTTGACAACATATCTGCGACCATATTCTCCTTTCCTTTTCTATGCTTCAACTCTGGATTCAAGCTTCTAATATAAGCAATCCAACGTAACAATGCTATGTCTGGCGTGGTACAGTTGGATATCATGCCTAGTAGAGGTAGACAATCCGTTTCTAGGACTACATGAGCACCAATCAGAACCTCACGATCTGTCTTCATTGCTATCACCGCTCCCACAACTCACGCTTCACCTGAGGATAATCTCGTTGCATGTCTGTCAAGATCTTAGCTCCAAACCTAGAGGTAAGCCGCATACCATCCGCATCATCTTGACTTATCGCCCAACCAATCGTCTTTGGACTAGTATCTATTGTGACAATGACAGGTCTCCCACACCTGTAGTCTACTCTTCTCAGAACAGGTGGAGACTGTAGAGCCTCCTTCAACCTATTCATAGCTCCTCGATGGACTGAGGTCCATACAAACCGCTTACCCTTCCTCAATAATGCATACAAAGGCTCAGCAACATGAGCATAATGAGGAATGGATAAACGATAAAATATGCAAACACCTAGAAAACGTCGAACCTCTGTGATATTCCTACAGTCTGTCACCCTAGCTATGGCTTCAACCTTCTCTGGGTTTGGTCGCCTTCCAAAAGCACCACACAGATGTCCAACCACTAAAATCTCAGACACACCAAACTTAGACTTAGCTCCTGAAAGGGTGAGATGTATCTCCTCCAAACGAGTCAAGATACGTTCTACATCCTTGATATGGTCCGCAACAAACCTTCTACACCCATTCGCAAGTACTGCTTCATCCTTGTCTTCAAACGCGCAACCCTTTATAAGAATATCATCTAGAAATGGAATGGTAACATCAGGTACAAACTCTCTTAGTACCTTATGCATCGCATTCTGCATATGAGCCACCGAGTTCGTCGCTCCTTGTGGAAGAGTACACATCCGCATCAATCCCAGGGGCGTACGCATAGTAGTTAAATCTCTACTCTCAACAGCCAGCTGGAATTGATCATAACCAGAATATAGATCTCCTATTGAATAGAAGCTCTCCTTGCAAATGCCTCTGCTACCTCTTCAATCACAAGACTCGTCCTAACGTTACGAATGGTTACGTTATTCGCAGGTTGTAGGTCTTGAATAAAACGCAAAGCTCCTGACTTCTTGGGCACAGTGAACCACCTGCTAGAATATGGCCCCATAGACGGGTCAAGTATCCCCATATGTACCTTCTCCTTCAACAACTCGATGAGTTTAAGCAATAAAGCACGAGGAACTGAGATCGGTTTCAGGTCCCAAGGCACATGAGGGATTGTGAATATAACCATAGGCGCTATAACCTATGGGTTCACACAACCTATCTCCTCTGCTGAAAAAGAGAATGCTTTACCATGCTTTACTACCATTTGTTCAAACACTGTCTTCTCGACCTCAGTCAAGAATTCACCCCCTCCTATCTGGAGCTCCTTCAATGTCTCCTCAGTAAACTGATGTCCTATTCGTCTATGATCACGCAATATAAGCTCAGTCCCCACTAACTGTACTTGCTGCTGGGAGTTAACAGGTAGTTGAGCTGCTACCGGTCTTACCTTTCTCAGTACAGATTTATACTTCGCATGGACGTCTGCTTCCTGAGAGAGTGCACACCAACAACTTGCTTCTCTCCCCTCATTATTCTGCATCGGATGAGGAAAGAACTGCACGTATATAGCAATCTCCTCATATATGCATCGAGAGTGGATAGGGATCACCGCCACACTATTTTCTCCTTCCATCAATCCACTCACATTGTCTAGCCAACCAACAACTGACTGTACGGACATAAACTCTTCAGACAAACCAGAAACCACTTCGTCTTCAGATAGAACTCCTACACGCCACAATTCTGATACCTGTTTCACCATCCATCTTTTTGTATTTTCTTCCATATCTTCAACTCTTGTAAACCAACTCCACCCATCTGCCTCAAACATCAGCAATCCAGACTACCAACTCTGTACACCACACTTGTCTCCAGACCTTTGTACATGTCTCGCTTCCAACTCTAACGGGACCTCAACAGCAGGTTCTACACCCCTGTCTTCCCGCTCTACAGGAGTGGACTGCGAAAACCCTTACATCTCTTGGTTTGAGAATCTCTAAGGGTTTGTCGGTTCCGCTCATGTCTTGAACGAACCGTCAAAAACTGCACTGAGTACTTATCATCAGGACTCCGAACTCTGGCATAATGAGACCCATCATTCATCACCTTTGTCTCCATTCGAACACCGGTGATGTATGATTGGCCCAGTATGACAGGATAGGAGGCAGACGACTATACAAAGAAATGCTGATCAACCTCTACATCCCCAATCCTTACACGTATATTGGGACAGGCTCCGTATAACTCACCCTTTTGGTTATTTGCAGCTCGAAGCACCCAACCATGATTCCTTTCGATTGATCACTGTCTCTTTTCATACACCTCCTTGGAAATGATGTTGATCTCTGACCCGTGATCCACAAGTGCAGGTACTGGCTCAGAAAGTCCCCCAAGTCGAACCTGCGTCTCAGTTGTCGCTCTTGCCCAGTGCTTTTCCTTGAAATCGCTGTCTGCGCTTGACCTATCCTCCTCAAACTCTTCGCCTTCGTTCTCAATAACAGCAGGACCAGCAACCCATACTTCATATTCATCATCTCTGAATCCATCAACACCAATAGCATCTACCACACCAACCATCTGATTGCCTACTTGTTTAGTCAATATCTGTCTCTTTCTCTTCGTGATGTCGATTATCAATTCATGAAACTCTCTCTTGACGATACCTAGTACCTCGCGAAGAGTAAACTCAACTCTAGCATCCAAAATGCGTTGCTCCAGAACAGCACGTAAATCTGTTGCTATTTCGATGTCTGCCACCAACTTGTAAGCTAGAGCTTTCCCCTTCTCCTGTGCTGTAAACCTTTTCCTCCGCACTCTATCCGTAGCAGTAGGCTCTTGTGGTAAATCATGTACACCTTCCATAGGATCTACTGTAGGTGGTGGTGCTGTAGAGGTAGAGGGCATATCCTCTGCAGCAGGAGACCTTCCAGTTGGTATAGTTGGTGATGGTTCTGCTGCTCTCCTTCTTGTAACTCTCCGACGATCACCGTCGTCTGGTACCCTTACGTCTAGGTCAGAAGCATCTCGTCTTCTCTTGTCTTCCACCATAGCATCTTGTTCGCTACTCGCTTCTAAAAAAGCTCGAATAGAAGTTGCATCTACTGGATCTCTCCACCCAGTAGCTCTCTTAATGCTTTCTGCACCTCTCTTCATCATTTCAACTGAGACCTCATTAGCATGTTCAACCATAGTTGGATTAGCGCGCACCTCAACCTTCCCTGTATACACATCAGCCTCTGCAGAACCCGCAGTCATCGCTGTAATATTCGCGTCAGTAAGTGCTGGAAGAGAACTTCTCATTCCTCCTCTCCCAAAATACGTGTTAAGAGGCTGCCTCGTGGCGGTTAAATACAGCTTGTTATTCTGATAATTGACTACGCCCTCCCGCAAGACAACCGCCAAGTCTTGACAGTCTCCTCTGAGATGATCTGGGCTATCGCACCAAATACATCTTCTGGTAAAGGTTCTTCTTATAGGTCGAGCACCTGGTTCAACAGGTCGTTGGTCTCTCCTCAGGTCTGCCATCTCAACCCTCAAATCTCTCAGCTGTTGAGTGAGTTCTTCTATCAAGTTATGTTGATTTCGGTTCTCCACAGGTCGCTGCTGCTGTCTAGGTCCTCTCTGTGCTGGGATAGGTACTGCAGGCACTTGAGGAACCACTATGGGTGCTTGAGGAATCACTATGGGTGCCTGAGGTATTGTAGGAGGAGCTATATAATGGAGGAGCTAGTCTTTGCTCTGGCAAGGTCTCTAGCTGCAACACCATCCTACCACGACGTTGCCTAGCAAGGGTGGATACTACTTCTTCCACTCTCCTCCAATCAGATGTAACTCCTCCTTCAGCCCCTTGATCAGCCAACATGAAACAAAGCCTATCTGCGGTGAACTCATCCAGAGCCCCTAAGAACAACTCTGTCTTCCTAGCATCCAACGTCAACTTCTCTAGACCAGAAAGTTGAGAATATCTCTTCTCAAATTCACGGATCACTTCATTCAATCCCATGGAACGTCCAAGCTGACGCTCTATCCAATCCATTAGAGTTCTTCTGGTGACTCTTTCAGAGTCCTCTTCTAGAAACTCTTCTCTCAATGCCCGTTCAAATAGAGTCCACCCACCTAAATGTCTTCTCTGTAAACTCCTAACCTTCTCTCTCAGTTCAGGAACAACAGTCAATTCAAAGCTTAGAATTACCTCCACTTCAGATGCCCTGACCAACTCCATCTCACCTACATACTCCCGCAGGTACCTAGTAACATCTCTCCCGTCAAATCGTCCACATCGACCAATAACTGCTTGTAACGCCTTCGTGGATTTCTGCTCACCTCCTCCAACTGCAGACTGTTGTTGAATCAAGGCAGCCAACGCTTGAAGAATATGAGATGTGTCTATGGCAGGCTGTGCTGCTGCTATTGGAACCACCGTAGGTCCTCCTTGAGAACCAACTCCATCCTGACCAGGAGTCCTTTGAACATGAGCACCTTGAGCAGCAGCCACCCCTTGTACAGCAGCACTGTGATCCATTTTCAACCCAATCTAGCCAATTCTCCAAATCGATCACCCCAATTGCTCTCAGTGGAAGCACCAGATGTCAGAGCGAGAGTCTTTCTTGGGGAGGGCGGACCTCCTGACTGTGATCGATCCAAGAAAACGACCAGAAGAGAAAGACAAGTAGCCGCTGACGATGAGATCTCCAAAACCCTGCTTCTTGCGTCCATCAATTACAAAAACAAGCACTCAAACACACCTTGGGTACACAGATAGGTCTCTCAAGATTCAATTAACTTTATTACAGTGTCGTCTGCACCACCAATTTCTCCAACTGTACAGAAAATCTCTCTCTTCCTCTCCTGCGCACCTCTCTTCATCCGTCAAGCCAAAAGTCTACCCAGTACGTCTCAATCCGAACCTAATAGAGAAATTCAGGCCCCTGAATCTTATTCCTCTCCTTGCCCCAACTGAAACTCTCAGAAATCTGATCCAACGTCGATCAAAAGTCCCCTGTAGATTTCCAAACGATCTCTCTCAATAGAACTGTCTCATGAGAGTAATTTCTCTCCCGAACAGTTTATTTAAACAACGTCCAAGCCTAAAACTCTTGCCTCTCTCTCTTACGATGCTCTCCCAATTCAATCTGTGAGCAAATTGACCTTCTCCAGCCTCCTAGCTTCTCCTGCGTGTCCTCAACCCCCAATCCCTAATCCTCCTCCTTCCGCTTCAGTTCTCTCAGAAAACTCCCTTGAAAAGTGTCCCCGATCTTCAGCCGCCGCAGTATTTAACCTAAAGTTTTAAGGCTCCAGCTTAAGTTGCCCCCCTGCTGTCCTTATAAGCGTAGTCACTTATCAGAAGCAGTGCTCTAGCTTAAGCTGCCCCCCTGCTGTCCTTATACGTACAAAGCTTTATTTACAAGTTTGGCCCCTTTTTAATACAAGTTTCACAGTTGTCTCCACAAACTCTACCTCTTCACTAATAAAGGTTCCCATAGCCTCATTCTCCATCGCAAGCCGACTCGATGGTTATTTAACTAATTAGCAAAATTTTCCCGTGCTCTTGATGCCATCTTGATGCCACCCTGAATATACTACAAGCCATCCAATGTAGGCCGAAGCCCCAACACTTATGAGGTTGCCCCACAGGGCTTACAGCCCCCCATATGCGCACCTGGTATCTCCCATAGTATATTCAGAATGACATGCGGAGGCTTAGGCCAGGAAGCCCACGATTAAGAGAGATACCGGTCTCCCGCCCCTAGATATGCAGGACATGGCTGCATAACCAACATAGACTCCCATCCGGGAGGCAAAACATGCCGGATTAGGAACCAGAGGCCAGGAGGGATTGATCCTGAGACCACTTCCCTCCTAGGCAGGCGCCCTATCACTGAGATGGCCTTTGGTTCCGTTCAAAAAGCTTTTACAGTCTGTACATATGCTTTACTAAGGAAATCTTCTTATAAAGTCTTTACTAGCTTTTTGTACGCTAACTTCTCTATACAACTCCGTTTTAAACGAGTAAAGAGTTAAAACTATAGTACTTGTGAACACCTACACACCTACGCAATCAGATTCTGAGTTCGAGTCACGAGTCAGAATCGACAGATTTCCCTCTTTCGCATATTTCTCAGTTTAAAACACGTGCTAACTATTACTTAAAGCACTTTCTGTCAAAACTGGAAGCACAAAGTCGATCTCTTCGTCGAGCTCTGCATTCTGGTGTCTTTCGACTCCTTTAGGGTGATATTCCAACTCAAGCTAGGGGACAGCTTGTCAAGCACCACCCCAGCTTAGCTCCTGCCTAGCTCGATAAGCTACATGGCAGCTTCTTTTACACAACAAAGAAAAGATCTCTTTGCAACTAGTTTTCACTGTACAGACCGATGTACAACACGACATCGTGCTCCTCCACTGTAGCACTATAGACGAAGATGTCGTCAATATAACATTTGACAAAATCCAGTACTGTTATGATCCTGTCCATTACTCTTTGGAACTCCACAAGGACGTTCTTCAACCCAAATGATAAGAATCGCCACTGATACAACAATCCTTGCCGTGAGAGTCAATTCCTCAGAATGCTGTCTTGGACTTGTTTTCTTCTCTCACCGGTGATTGATGATACTATGCTCGAAGATCCAAAGTACTGAAGACCTTCACATGCCCCACTACACCAAAGATCTCCTCAGATGTCAGCATTTCATACTTATTAGACTTCTTCTATCGATTGATAGGACGGTAGTCTCCACACATCCGTCTATTCGTGTTGTTGACATATATATCTTTCTTTGCTGACATAACTGTGACAGATGCATACTCTTCATACGACATCTCTACTAATCCAACCTCTACCAAGTCTTGAGTCATACTCTGGATAAAGGCTCTCTCCATGTCATTGTATCTGTAAGGATGTCGAAAGATTAGCCAAGTCGATCCGTATACCATGTCCCTTCAAGATACGCAAATCTTTCATACTGAAGACAAAACAATTCATGTATCTCTTCAGGAATCTCTAAACTCTTCGTCTCTTTTTCTTCAGTTTTCTTTTGCTCGCCACCAACAACCTCCACCTCCACTGTGCAAAAAACTCCTACAGTCCTAGCTACAAGCTCCACACTCTCTTCTACTACATTCCATGATGTCTAAGGATGACGAACTCTACATGTGTCGTCTTCAGTCTTTGTCTCCATCGACCCGATAGACAAAGACAGAAGTGTCAGAGCAGTAACACCCGTCGATCGCATCCGATGCTGCTCAACCAATCCAAGACTAACAATCCACGCCAAGCAGTTCAAGTCCATTGCTTGATCCAACACCTGATGACATGAAGTCTCCGACACCCAAGCTAATGTCGAAGGTACTCGTAGCGAAACCCATCGCTCGCTTTCTCTCATCGACATTGAGCTCCACCAACTGCCGTAACTGAGCATCGCACACAAGCCCAGGTCCTTCATCTCTGTAAGCATGTGACGTTGGAAAGCTCACCAAAGTGGGCAATGCTGTCATGGACCGTCCCACTAGGTTCATCATTGTCTCGAGTAATCTATCGACGACTACTCACTACTTGAGATCGTCGTCCTACATCCAAGATGTCATCAACGGTGAGGTGCGCTAGTCGTCTCACAGAGATGTCGTAAGATCCGTAACATTTCTCAAAACATCGTAGATCACGGTCATATAAATCCTGACCTCTCCCGGCACGCGTGTGATCTTGACATGACCACCTGGCTATCACCAAGTGAACGGTGCCAACAAACGTGAGATCTTGCGCCTCCAGTAGCAAAATATCCGACGATAATACTTGCTGGTATCCTCTAACGGCTGATATGACAACAACTCAAGATATCTCTGCACCAAACGTGCCACATGACGCAAGGAGATGTGTCTCATGACCTCATGTCTCTCCACGTACAAGTATCGCTGTACTTGTATGCTTGCCTGCAGTACCGCAGGCAAACCTATGCTGATCTCTCCAAAAAACTCTAGCACACACACACCCTCCTCTAGATACTGTCATACAATGGGGATCGTATCCAACGGTGATATGATCGCATGACCAGTAGTAGAAACAACCCGCTGTTCCTCTACTGGCGGTACAAAGACTTCACTCCAAGCTTGCTGCACCAACGGATCAACATATTGCTACAACTCTCCACTCAAACTCCAGAGTGGAACATCTAAGATAGATGATACTACTGTAGTCATACTAGGCATGTCTCCCACCTCCTCAAAGACCGGAGTATCCTCCGCATAGACATTACTCTCTAACAACTAGCCCGCCCAAGTGATGACCGAACTGAACCCTGCAACGCATGCCATCGTCCTTGGTGTAGACTCCGCTGTCCCAACTCCAACATTGAACCGCACTAGTAAGATGCTCATTCGTCTCTCACCGGACTGCCAACCTGGTCTGTAAAATGATATCTCCGTCCAATAGTCGATCATGAACTCCATAGGGTATAACATAGCACCTCCAACCAATACAGCATAAGACTATGCGGCCGTAACGATGACCTTGACCCTCATCATGGAGTCGTCCGTGGGATGATCTGATCGAGCTCTCATCGTCAGCATCTAGCTTGTCATGTGTAGAGCTGTACCTCTTAATCCTCCTAGAAATGTCTGTAGCTGGAATGGACATCTCTCCACCTCGGACTTCCTCAAATTCAAACCAATGCACGCCGCCTTCCTCGACATCAACGGTTGGGCTCCAGAGTCTAACAAGAATTTCTGCTGTCGATACACCTTTCTTAAAGGTGCCATCAAACAGAAGATACCGCTTCTGTTGTCCAACAACATCACACCTGATGCCAAACCAGCACGGTCAATCGTCGGCCTAGCTGATAACTCATCTAACATGGCAGCCGCCGCTTGCCAAGTACCACTGGTAGCTGTCTTGATCCTCGACTCCATGGAAACATCTATCATCTCTCGCTGAACCACCTCAGCACTAGAGGTAACTATATCCTCGCTCTCACTGAGCGTGACCACCAACAGAAACACTGGAGCCAAGTTGACTCCCAATGCTCTCATATTCGTAGCTGAAAATAATGAGGCTCACAAAACTGCTATAGCCGCTTCCAACATCGAGTTCGAAGTCGCATCCACAGACGTCGAGGGTTGACTCGCATCTCCAACTCCATTGCACCATTGGTAGGTCGTTTAGGCCATAGACATGGTCCTCAACGCCTCTGATAACGTGAACAACTGAGGAAGCTTGGTCTGTCTACCAGCCTCTCCGTGTTGTGGATCCAACTCCACCGACGCACCTCGTGGCTCAGAGACACATTGTCGTGGCGAGAGTCTTTCTTGGGGAGGACGGACCTCCTGACTGTGATTGATCAAGGGAACGATCAAAAAGAAAATAAACTATTACGTACGATGGAAACTCAAAATTCTGTATCATGCATCCATCAAATACAAACCAAACACCCAGATACACACTTTTAAGCCTTTCAAGACTCAATAAACTTTATTTCAGTATCGACTCCACCATCAAAGTCTTCAATTGTCAAAAATTTCTCCTCTCTCTCTTGCACGCGTCTCCTCTCTCCTATATAAGTTCTATGTAATGTCCTTGTTCTAAAAGATAAGCCCCTTGTTAAGCTGGTCCCCTACTGTCCTTATACACACAACTACTTATCAAAGCAGCCACCTAGCTAAGCTAGCCTCTTGTTAAAATGAAAGTTGCTCAGCTCTCGATGTCATCTTGATGTCACCTTTATTTATACCACAAGCCATCCAATGTAGGCCGAAGCTCCTACAGTTATGGGGCCACCCCACATGACTTACAACCCCCCATATGTGCACCAGGTATCTCTCATGATATAATCCAGGTGGCATGCGGAGGCTTAGGCCAAGAAGCCCATGATTAAAGATGATACTGGTCTCTCGCCCCTAGATATGCAGGACGTGACTACACTTATGGGGCCACCTCACATGACTTACATCCTCCTCATATGCGCACCAGGTGTCTCTCATGGTATAATCTAGATGGCATGCAGATGCTTAGGCCAATAAGCCCACGATTAATGGAGATATTGGTCTCCCGTCCCTAAATATGTAGGACGTGACTGCATATCCAACATAGACTCCCTTCCAGGAGGTCAGCATGTCAGAATAAGAAACACAAGCCAAGGAGAATTGATCTTGAGACACATTTTCCTCCTAGGTGGGCGTCCTATCACTGGGATGGCCTCTGTTTCCGTCCAAAAAGGAAATATAGTTTGTACAATCTTTACTAGCTTTTCCTACACTAACTTCTCTATACAACTCTGTTTCTAGTGAATGAGGAGTCAAAACTATAATACTCACGAACACCTACGCACTCACACTGTCAGTTCATGAATTCAAGTCACGAGCTAGAATCGATAGATTTCTCTTTCGCACTTTTCATAGCTTAAGACTTGTACTAACTATTACCTAGAACGCTTTTTCTCGAAACCAAAAGTATGAAGTCGCTCTTCTCGGCGAGCTCTTTTCGCCTCCTTCAAGATGATATTTCATCCGAAGATAAGGAGCAGCTTGTCAAGCATAGCCCCAGCTTAGTTCCTGTCCAGCTTGATAAGCTACAAGACAGCTTCCTTTATAACTACGTACACAATGGAGGAAAAATCCTTATGTTACTAGTTTTCACTGTACAGACCCACGTGCAACACGACATTCATCCCCTCCAAATTTACACATCCTCTGGTATGTGTCAATCCGTCACTTATCCTCGTGATTCTCGAAGTAGTCTTCACTATCCTCAATTATCTCATAAAGGTCTTCATTTGTACTTATTGTCTGCTCTGATCTTAAGAACTCAGCTTGCTCCAATGTCTCCCCTCTCTTTCTGAACAACTTCACTCGTTTTTCAGCAACAGGAAGTCTTAAAGACGTACCATCTAGCTCTCGCAAAGAATAGGTAGCATTTTGGTATACATCTGCGACAAGGTATGGGTCAAAACTTCTCCTCTAAAACTTTCATTTTGTAGAGTATTGGTTCTCCAAAGTACTGTCATATACGAACACCCAATCTCCAACTTGTATCGGTTTTGATCGAAGCTTATGGGTCTTATCAAACCTCTCCTTGTTCTCAAGTCGAGCCGCCTTCAACCTTCATTGCGCTTCTGCAAGATCCTCTTCTCTACATTCTAACTGTCTGATCCGGAGTGAGAGAAGTTGTACACGATCCACATTGTCTTCCCATGATAAGGTAGTCCAAGTAGGAAAGTCTTCTTCTACTGGCATCATCGATTTCTGCCCTAACATTAATTCAACAGGCATGTACCCCGTAGTAGAACAGTGAGTTGTTCTATCTGCTCATAAAGCAAAAAGGAGTAACCTAGGCCACTCTCTATGGTTACCATCACATGTCTTCACTAAAGCCTGAACTATTGATGGATGTCCTCGTTCGCTCTTGCCAATCCCCTCTGGATTCATTGCAGTAGTAAGCTTGAGTTTCACATCATATTGAGCAAAAAACTCTTTCGCTTCTGTACCACGTAGTTCTCCTCTATCCATCCGTAGCCTTCGTACAGATCCATATCTACAAATAATATCAAATCTACATATCCTCTATGTGGTCTTCGTCTTCAGAGCTCGTCCTTCCACAAAGTTGGAGAGATCCTCACGAGCCAAAATCAAATATCGCATACCTCATAGCCCCGGAGACATTACCACTAAGTCGAGAACCCACTGAAAGTGAATGTAAGGTGGATAAGTTGACACAAGACTGTCCCTATGTCGCATCTTTGAGTAAAACTGACAATGTAAGCAAGAACTAACATAGTTCTTCACGTCTTGATATAGACCTTTCCACCAATACCTTTCCTTCAACTTGACATAAGTAGCCTAGATGCCTCGATGTCCAACCCATAAGATATCATGGAACTCCTTCATCAGTCGCTGCTTAGTCTACAGATCGACCACTACTCGCGTAAATATCCCATCTCTCTTTTATGGCCGCTACCAAAGATATCCATCGCACAGAAGATAGTTGTATGCATGTTTTCTTATCTCTCTAAACTCCACTTCGCTCCACCCTTCTTGTCTTTCCAACGTACTCAGATAAAGCTCCTCTCTAAATAACATCAGCTCGGAATTGGTAACATGTCGATCAATCTGACACCGAGCATCATTTCTCTCTTCTTCCTCAGCTTCTAAAAGCATGACATCCTCGTCTTAAAAACGAACCATTGACAACATACATGCAACCACATTCTTCTTCTCTTCTTCTGCGTGGGTGATCAGTACTATCGCACGAGATACACTGCTGGATCCAGCCTTGCTTCTCAACCGGTCTTGCCCCGCTTGTAGATCCTTTCTCTTCCAATCTTGTGAGCTTGATCTGCAGATCTCGCATTCCACGCAAAATCTCCTCAAGGTTTGAATCATCCTTCTTCGGAGATACTATAGGTGCTTGGAACAACTGGAGCAACTTGTACTACTTGTCTAGCAACAGGAACCACTGGTCGGACTACAGGAACAGGTGTTACAACTATAGGTGTTGGCGCCAGTCTCCTAACAGGAACCTTATCTCGTCTCCGCTTCCTCTTGGTAAGCAGACCAACAGCTTCCTCAACCTTCTTCCAACTACTGATCAATCCATCGTCCTCCTCCCGGTCTTCCATAAGTACCTCTAGCTTCTCCTGCAACTTCTCATCTGCAGCCCAAAGAAATAGCTTTGTCTTGTTGGACTGCAACGTCAACTTCTCCATCCTGGTCAGCCGTGAAAACTGCTTCTCAAACTCTCTGAGCAACTTAGTAGCTTGTAAATCTTTCCTTGGTTGCTCAACCCACTCCAAGGATGACTTCTTGGTGACTCGATTTGAGTCCTCCAAGAAGTATTCATCCATCAAGGCACGAGCAAACGTCTCACAATCCTTGTTAAAATGCTTCGTTAGCATTTTAACATGATCTCTAATCCCTGGAGCTGCTGCTAACTCAAACGTCTCAATCATCTCATCTTCTGAGATCCGGTTCAGCACCCTCTCTTTCACATAATGCTTCAGATATCTTGAGATATCTCTTCCATCAAACTGGTCAATCCTACTGACCATCGCTTGTAGCGCCTTTGTTTCTAAAGCTTCCTTTCGTTCATCAAAATGTTGCAGCCGTAAGAACATAATGAAAGCTTGAAACATCGATGTAGTCGCAGATCCAACTGCACCTTCGGCAACCACTTGAACCACTAGCTCCATCTCCATCACCTTTCTCATCCTCACTCATGACTGCCAATCTCTTCTTCAAAGTTCACACACAGAAGAAATCTCCACCCTGGACCTTCACGTTGAGTTCACCACCGTATCATGTCGGATATTGCATGAAGGATGTCAAGAAAAACACGAGGTTCTTGGCTGTGGAGTGCTGTGTGTTGAACAGAGACAAGACAGAGAAAAACAACCACGAAAACGAATGCTGCAATATATACCAACTCCAAATATATGTACACTGCCGGTTCTTTCTTCTTAAGAACACAAAACTAAGAAACAGACCAGAGCGGTCTGTAATCTGCTTCAAAGCCTCTAAAACGAACCCCTGAATCTAACCCTGTCCAAAACCACCAAAGTGTAGCTCAAAGCAAGAGAAACTTCTCTTTGCTAACAAAAAGAGCTGCACCAGTATCACACGATTGAAACCCAAGTCCAAACCACATCCATGTACAAGCTCTTAGCCAAAGCTAGCTACCACAAGCTGTATATAGCCAACTAGATCTCTATCGAACTCAAAAGAGCAAAACTCGTAGCGAAGAAATCGAAAAAGGTCTATCTGAGAATTTTCTCATTTCATCAAACAATCTTCAGATGTCGATAGGGTCTCTTTCCTTGACTCCGTTGGTCCAAGAAACCTTCAGATCCAACTCTCAATAGTCGAGATATCGTCGGTTTTCGATCGCAAGTGATCGAACCTTCAAAAACTCCTCCCTACGACTTAAAACCGCACACAACGCTCAAACGAATCGCTTGATCTGATATCTGTCTTCTTTGGCAGGTAGATCTAGCTATCATGAACCCAACGAGACTCCAAACAAGCCGTTTGGAGTCCCTCTTGCAAAACCACGCAAGAAATTTGGTCACAGGTTGCAAAAAACTGACGTAAATGAACTCTTTGCGGCTCAAACTCGCTCACCTCACCCAAACCAACAATCTAATCCACGTATTGTCTTCTCTTATGCGTAGATGAAGACTCTCTAGTCGCTTAAGCACCAAGAACGAAGAGCTTGGCTCACAGATTGCGAAGAACAACCCAATCTCAGATCGTAGACGATGAAAACCTGACGCAAGCGTTTCCCTGCAAGTCAATTTCACTCAGAACTCCCAAACCGTCTGATGAAACTTGGTATCGTCTTCAATTTCCTGAAGAACCCGTTGTTCTGATCCCGACGGATCCAAGGACAACGAGTTTGGACTCATGAACGACCCGAACGGTCGAACGGTCGAACTCTCATTCATAGGTCACTGAAGCTCCCAAAATCCTTTCTTTGCGTCTCAATTTCTCCCAGTACACACACCCCGATCCGTCTCTTCACGAACCATCTTAACCCACACGTAGTCTGCACAAATCTGAACCCAATGACACCTTGCGCACGTGTATTGGACTTCCCAATTCTTCAAAACGTCTATCGACAGATCGCAGAAACAAACTGGCAATAATAATGAAGCAGGTCCCTTGCGTCTTTGATATAACGTCTGAAGTCTCAAATATCCAGTCAGCAAGTAAACTAAGGCTTAGCTTGATTTTTTCTTCTTTCGAGTCGCATAACTTCTTCATTAGACGTCCAAACGAAGTAAACAAGATGTCTATGAAAAACTGACAAGGAGCTCTATCCATCGATGTAATGAAAGTGAAAATCTGAAGTCGTGCCAAAAGCTCGTAAGCTGAGGCCTAGCTTGTTTTACTCGTCTTTCAAGTCTTTTAACTTCTCCACTAGACGTTCCAACGAAATAGACGAAGTGCGTACGGAGTGCTGACAAAGAGCTCTATCCACTGATGCGATGAAAGTGGAGATCCAAAATTGTGCCAGAAGCTCATAAATTGGAGCCTAGCTTGCTTTCTCATGAGTGCCTTGGAGCGACAAGCATCAAAGTCTGAATTTCATATAGGAGCCGGTCCACGATACGACAACAGTTTCGCCCAGCTGTTCTTTGGATCTTCTCGTCTCTTGTTGAAATCTCCCTGAGTATTCTTTCCTTGATCTTCCCTTCCGTTGTTTGCCTTTGTGTGTGTAGGGGTTCCGGTACTCCACCGCGCTGTGGTGATCTTCGCTGCTGAGGTCCACTTCTCATCTTTCGAGGTGAACCCCATGACCGCACAGATGCGCCCTGTGGTGTCGGAGGCGCTCTGGCCGAGGTCCACCGTGGAGTCTTCCACCACCGATGGCGGTTGTAACTGCAGCTCTAGCTCTGTTCCTCCTTCCTTCTGCCGGAGAACTATCTTCTTCCTGCTTTCCGTCGGTTTCGGATTCTTCCTTGTTCATAGTATTACATTTCTTCTGCGAGTGGAGGAGTCCCTCAACTGTAGTCTTGCTCCTGTTTGGGTTTCCGGCTCTCCGCGAGTCGACTAAATTGAGTGATTCCTTTCGACTACGGTTTTTTTTCCAACTCGGTTTCTTGGCACGGCTCCATGTTCCTAGTAGCTCCAAACCCCGCGAACTCAGTGCTTTCACTTCCTTCTCTCGTCTCGGATCCTAAAATCCCCCCCCCCCCCCTCCTCTCCCTCATTCGTCATTTCACTCGATAGTGCGGAGTTGTCCGGGACTAATTCCTCAACCCTAACCCCCCTCCCCTCCCCCGCTCCGGCACGCCTCCATCGCGATTCCCTCCTCTCCACAGTTCGCTACGTTAGAGTATATCGCGCGAAATGTTCAATCGAACCATTCTGTGTGTTCTTAAATAGCAGTACGGTAACTCGCACGAGCAAATAATACGTACTGTAGAGTACAGAAAGACTGTTTCCACCACATGTGGTCTGTAACCGGAAACCGTCAGTTTTGGCCAGCGTGTAAAGTGTCTGAGTGACACGCAGGGGCGGAGGTGAAAGAATCTCCCACGATCATTGTGTGCCTAATTCTAGGTGCCACAAGCAGTGGTGAAGAATGAGTACAGATACATCGTGGTCAGATTAACGGGCTCGGGTCGGCTTGGGTCGGGTCTAGAGGTTCAGATGCAGGGCTCGTTACTCGTGGGAGGAAGCCAGGTCGGAAGTGTCGGGTCTACAGGTTCAGATTCAGGGTCCGAGGAAGAATGGCCTCAGATTTCCCTACTACTGCGTCCCTTACAGACTGACCATTCGATGTTCTGATGAAAGAACTTCCTCTCTCTTGGACGCTTCACCAGACGATTCAATGACTCTCGGTGGTAGACGAGGTGACATGCGGCTGGATGCGGTGCCCCAGAAGCCACGTTGCTTTTGAATGCCTTGCTCTGGCGGGCCCTCTAGTAATCGCTGGAACAACTTTCCGGCTTGCTAGCGCGGTCGCTATTATGGCCGCTCCTCCAAATTTCCCCGCATCAGTTCGTTAGTTGTCGCGAGAGATGGATGTGATTGGAGATTATTTTCTGACAGGCCATTTCTAGTTTGGTTCGATTGCCCTGGAGAAGATCCCGCTGTACTGTAGTAGACTGCACGCTACTGGCTGACCCTTCCCACACATCTCTCACCAGTTCCACGGACCACGGTACGCTTCCTCCGACTCAGCCGTCTCTTGCTCGCTCATGTACAGTCATTTACCAACCCAGCTTTGCGTGAATCGTCTCATTCCGCATGATTCCCGGCACTTGAGGGAAGTCATTGCTCCGGGGATGGAATGCTTGAGCTGTGATGATGTTACTGTTATCTGGAATTTCGTTTGCGAATTCTGAATTTGACTGGGTGGTTTTCTTGAATGTTTTGCCCCTTTGCGGACTCTACTCGACGAGCTGCTAGATCGGGCGCACATTAATTGCATACTCACAAGGGAAGTGGCTGAACTGGACAGGAACTGGGATCAGGGAGACAGCGTAGGAAATTAAGGGAGGGAGGGATGACAACAGCGATTGTGGGAAGGGTGCCTGCACCGTTTATTTCCGTTGTAGATTCACGGACAGTAGGTGGAATTAGTGCAAGGAATGGGAAGTTGTTCAGGACGCGCTCAATGGGAGACAGAGGACGTTGTGTCGGAAAAAAACGGAGCGTGGTGCTGCATAGTTCTCTGACTAACGCCTGGCATGAATGGCGAATGACTGCCAAGGTTTTGGCGCAATTCATACCTCCAGTCGGAAGTGGAGGGCACACGGGACCGGTAGTTGTAAATGAATTGGGTGGGCAATACGAGGACTCCTTCGATGATGTCAACAAGGTTGTTCAGCCCTTATTTATTGTTTCTTGACATTGTCTCCGCCTTGCTTTTCGCTATAAAAGGTGGATTTATGGTAACTTAACTGGAGAATTCAGGTCATGAGAGGAATGAAGTGTTCAAAGCTTTTTGGATGTTGGTATCTGAACAAATTACGACCTATCTCCGGGGTTAACACTACGTATAAAGCTCTCTGCAACAGCTTCCACTACAGATGGGCGATAATGGGCCAGTTAAATTCTTGTGATTGTTTCAGGGTTGTTTCTTGTCTTCGACGTGATCTGTTAAGGAATTTATGTGAGCGTAATGGACAACGACGTTCAGCTGGTACTGCTTGACATGTGATGCACTCCGGTTCGAGCTGTCTCAGCTTCCACTGTAATCGTTGTACTCAGTGGACTTTGACAGTCGAGATTTGGGAGTTAACCAATCAATATATTGATATGGAGGATCTGTAGCTATGTCAGTCCGGATCATGGTTTTCTGGAGTCTCAGATACATCTCGTTCGTAGATACAACGGACTCTACTGACTTCTTCGCTTCCAGTGCTTTGTAGTTCTTGCTGCTGCGGTCTGACTTAAACATCTCTGTCTGTCAAATGTCTGATATGCAGCATCTTCTGGATTATTTTACGTATAAAGCAGTGAGGACAGTCCTAGCGCAACTCTTCGAGATGAATCCCGGACAATATGCGTGGTTTTATGGGTAAGTTATCAGTTTTCCTCAGAGCTCAAGATTAAACTCGCGAGTAGTACAATTAGGTTGTTTAGTTGCATGCAGTATGAATTTCTGTCAGTTTTAAAAGTTGTGTATTCGGATTTCCGATTAAGTCTACAGGTCCAAGACGAGATAAAGAGCTTGTCAGAGCCACCGAGTGAAGCAGGGATATGGTATTCTTGTGTCTTTCTAGTGTGATTTCTCACATGAGTGCTGTGATTCAATGTTCTGGTGGTTGGCAGCTTTGTTGTGAATAATAAACCCCAGGACAGTAAGTTGTTCCTCCAACTTCTTGTCAAGGTATAATCATGCAACCCACTTCAGCCCTAAGACCTCTGCCTGAATGTAGCAGCGTGATCAAACCTATGTTAATTTCTGCCATTGGTCTTAGAGTCTCTGAGTGAATTAGTAGCCGGCTGACCGAACTCACTGAAACAGGAGCGGCAGGAGCTGGGAGAACGAGTTATGGTTACCAGATTACATCTATTCAACAAATGGGTTAAGGTTCGTAATTCCAGTGGCTGAGTTGAATGCATGTACCAAGTATATACTGGGACAAGGCCTCTTCTTCTCCAGAGTTTCACTATTCTGTCTACGATCCGTTATGGTGCCGAGTATGTCTTTAGTGACCAGGCGAAGGCAGAAAACAAACAAGTAACTGATTGATGGTATTATGTCCTGCAGAAGTATAATCACGCCAAACTGCATAAAGCTATCTCCGATGAGAATTTGGATCTTCTGCGAGAACGTTTGATACAAACAGTTAGGTTTCCTTCTTCGAATGCCGATGATGCAGAAAAGCCCAATCTCAGATGATCATGGCTATGTGAACAAGAAGTCTGTTGCTGGGAGGCCGAGCAATTTTTTTGCCAAAGGATTCACCTCCCTTACAGATGAGGAGATCCTTATATGTTCAACAGCAATCATGCTCCATATTGGTTCAAAATTATGGAAGCGGAGAGGTGTTTCGTTGTTACGGGTTCCTCTTACATATGTCGAGTATAGAGCGAGTTGAAAACCTGTCCTGCAAGATGTACATATTTTGCGTCGAGATGTTTTCTCCGTAGCCAAGAGTAGTTGGCTCGTTTATTTAATTCATACTTGCGTGGGCCGGACAGGGCTTACAGGTGGGTTGATGCAAATTTTTGAGTGAAGCTAAATTGGCCATTGAATTACTGTTCAAGAAATTCAACATGATTCAGTACTAGTATTAATCAGCCAAACTTCGGTAGCAATCTGCTGTTGCCTGTTTCGATGTGTTTTAAGAGCCCCCGGGATTTGGTCGGACGCTTGTCGGAGGAAGCTTCAGTCCACCCGCGCTGAACTCCAGCCGAACAGCAGTAGAACCACTCCCATGACGCTTATAAGGGCGAAAACGGCCATGATGGAGGGTCATGGAGCCGATCACCAGACTGCATGATGGGGGGTTTATGTATATCGACAGGATAGGTGATCGTATTCTTGCGGAGGTGTTGCCTTTGTAACAAGACAGTGAGAATGAATGAACAAATGCAGAGCCAACATTGTCGTCTCCTTTCCTTCCCATGTGTATCTCCCATGTTCATTGGGGGTTAGCTTGTAGCGCTCCCACCATTTCGGGTAGGTTCTCACTGGCTGGGAAGGTGCAGGCGATGGTGACGTACTCCACGTGAGGAAGAACGT
Organism: Asterella californica; assembly: GCA_036924285.1. Lineage (NCBI taxonomy): Eukaryota > Viridiplantae > Streptophyta > Marchantiopsida > Marchantiales > Aytoniaceae > Asterella > Asterella californica. Next base: position 16,769,307 of record JAYKYS010000002.1, on the reverse strand, counting down.
AAGGAGATGAAACCACAATAACGAGAACAGTCATGGGTCACTGAAGATCGCTGTCCCGAGTGGTTTACCCTACATTCGTCTAGGAGAAAGGTAGTGGGTTTAATCTTTTGGTCCGAGTCTCGTTGTGGTGGAATCATATTTACAGTCCCATCGTCCCCGAAGAACTCGGAGGGACAGATAATAACATTTACCATCTTATCGATGGAAAGGTGTTGATGAGGACCATGGAAAGCTTGAAGACCCTTGAATATCGTCCCTAGGGATGACTGTAAGGGATGACTGTAAGTGCCGATGCACCGGCACCTCGTCTTCGGCTCAAGGTGCTCCGAAACTTCCTGACTGAACTTCTTACTACATACAAGAAGCCACCATCAGATATGCAGTTGGTAGCTGAGATGTTTCAAATCCATGATTGAGTGGCCAGTACTGACAATCATACACTATAAATCAGTTCGAGAAATTGAATTTCTTAACTTTCCTCGTGAAGATGCACGCTTCCGAATAAACAATATTTAGAGCTCTCTGAAAGCCGCAAATTCTTTACGAGGCTGCGTATGGTGGAATTTAAGCTAAATTAACAGAAGAGAAGTAACTAACATCCATACGAGTTAGTTGTTTATTTATAATAAAGCGTGCCAAAAGTTAATAAGAATGCTTCCTTTAAAGGGGAAAAGCATAAAACTTGAAACTCAGCCCTACGGGGAAATTGCGTATTTAGTGACATTCACAGCAATTGGCCAAAGGTAGATTTGGAGCACCTTTCAGGGAGTTCTCCCGAATCTGCTTCTACAATTCAGAAATATAAATACAAAACTGTTTTTCAATATTCAGATGGTTAACATTTGTTTCAGCATTTTAGGTAAATGTTGTGCTAGGACTGATTTACACGACGGAATATACAGTGACAACTTGTTGTTATTTTAAGCTAATTTTACATAAACACGATCATGTTTTAGATTTAATATGTTGATAGTGTAGGAGAAAATTAAGACCACACAACATTTAATGTAAACAAATTAATTATTCACTTACACTAATTAGATATACACACTGAATACGGTTAAGAATGTAGTGACGGGTAACTTTTCGGCGCCCGTAACTTCTACCCGGCCGTTTTAAACCCCGACTAGGACTATATAAAGTCCCGAGGGAATCATTCCCTCCGGACAACAGAGTGACGGGGCACGGATGAGTTTGAAAGCGGGACGGCGAGCAGGATGGACGCTTCCTGCCCGCAGCAATGTTCACAGGGCCCGCCGCTTCGCGGACTAGGGCACGGCACTCCACTCTGGACGGCTCTGGCTCGAACTTGAAAAGTACTCATGATTTCTGGCAGCGTCTTCGTTTTGGTTGTGCGCGGTCTTCGTTTTGGTCGTGCTCGTTTTGATCGTGCTCGGGATTGACAGCGTCTTTTGGTCGTGGCTTTCAATCGTCAGGGATTGGCAGACATTTTCGTGAAGGTGCTGGCTTTCTGTTGCTCGCCCAGGTGTTGGCTTTCGATCGCGGCGATCTCTTGCTTGGCGGCTTCTGGCTTTTGATCCGCTGGGAATTTATGTCTTTGTTATGATATTGGCTCCAGATCGCTCACCTGGCTCATTGTTTATTACTTCACTGATTTCTTGTTGGTGGCTTGAGGCTTACATCGACTGTTTCTCTGAACGTGCTTGGCATCACTGGCTCACCACCGACTATCTTTGATTGGACTTCCTGTAGTCTTGTCAGGCACTTCTTTTTGAACTTCTTGCGCACCATGTCACAGTCAAGCAAGGGTCGGCATACTGCAAGAGTACATTGGGAAGGGGGAGTGAATGGGTACTGGGAGGTCAGTGGAGGAATATTGTCTAAGCCTATACATGTGACACCAGAAGAGTTATGGACCTAGTTTCCTCTTTACTCAGAGGCTTGCATACAGTTTTGCAAAAGCAACGAGGAGTTCCAAACTCCAGAAGATGAGCTTCAACTCATAGGTAGAGCAGCTGCCTCATTGACAGAAACTGAATTTCCTCGTAAACGTTTTCAGGTTTATAGAGCATTAGCACTATATTTCGGATATCTTGACCGCACCCAGCTTCCTGAACTTCTTGAACAGGCTGTGAAAGATTCGTGGTCACAACCTGAGGAAAAATTTGTGGGGTTTAGAGCGGTTTGATGGCTATATCTTTGTGTTCTGTATGGTATCTTGCATTTTAGGAGCATTTTAGTTATTACAGGAGCATTGCATCCCGGATAGCGGGTCCAGGAGCTGCATATGCAGTTCCTGTGAAGCGTAAATCCAAACGGGGGTCTTGGTGGGTTCAATTCCCACTTACGCTGTATAGTTACTTGTTGCATCGAAGACACTCTTACCTCAGTTACCGATTGTCTACTACCCTGACCACTACTCTTCGTTCATTATGGTGCTTCATTTTCTGGACTCTTGAATTTCGGAAGGAAATGAAAATGTTGTGTATTCTGTGGTCTCATCTAGCAGGTTCTAGCGCCTATTGCTCTCTGATGGAACAAGCCAGCGAGGACAAGTAAACTTCATATCTGTCTCCTTGGAATAAGAGTCAAGAGGGAAAGTCCATGAGAACATTTTATGCCTCACTGTAATCAAGAATTTCTTTCTCCTAATCACTCAGAGTAGCACATGGCAGTTAGCTGCTTGAAGAGACTATGGCTTGATTACAGTCTGGAGTCTCCCTTAGTATCAGCTTCCAACACTTACCCTGTCGGCACCCACAGCTCCATGAGTGGGACTCATAAAACTCTTCTTTGTAAATAATCAGGAAAAGAGAAATAACGGTGATAATCATCTTGCTGGCTGAATCGCGATGAGGTTCTTGGGAGAAAGGAGCAGCCGAGATTCAACGGTCAAGGAAACTATATGCAAGGCTCAAATATAGTCATCCGATGCTAGGTAATGCTAGTTGAGTTTTCTACATCGTCCGGGAAAGAAGCTAAGACATTTTATGGTAGTATTCTTCTACAGAGAGAAAACGCACAATATCTTGTCAACAGTGCTTGACAAGAGAAAGCAGTTTAGCAGTACTGAACTGTGATGTCCATAGAATGAAATTTGAACTGTGATAATATAAGTAGACTAAGATAATGTGTAGTGAAAAAAAACCGAGATAATGTAAGTTTTCGAGATTCGTAAGTAAACCGAGATGATGTAAGTGAAAAGCAAAAAAGCGAAACTGCTTAGTGAAAAAGCTTCAGTTCTAAGTGAAAAGTAAAACAGCGGAAAAGCAAAAGCAAAACTTCTAAGTGAATAGTAAACCAGCGAAAGGAACTTTCACCAACTGTGAACTTAGTTGATGAAAGTTTAGCGAAAAGAAGAATCAGTAAATCCAACTTCCAAGTCCACAAAGTACATGTATAAAATTTCAACATGAAAGATTGAATTTATCATGAAAGTTTTCTCATCACTGTCCCTACAATGTCTCTATGTTGAGTTGCGTAAAATTTCAAGTGAATGTAAGCTACTGTCTTGTATCAGTGTCCAAAAATCCGTTTCCTCAACTCATCTTTCCATATTGCTGTACGACGTACCAGAACTCGATTCGTAGCTGGTCGACGGCGAACACTAGAGTCATTTTGTCGACGTGGATACACTGCCACTACCTCCATGCAGATATTCTCATTCCAATCGAGAGCGGCACATGCTAGTCGAGCCTCATGAGAACGCTCCCAATGGATCCTCTTCGTTGCGAACTTGTTGATGACGGAGTGAAATGTCTCACTCATGTAATTCTCTCGCGCATGAGTGTAGAATCGCATCTTTGCTGGTGTGATATGTTTAGCCAAAAAAGCTTGCACTGCACGATGCGTGGTCCCATTGTGTGGATACCTTGCACCTTCTCCGAATGCATATGATGAACATTCACGATCACCGGGAAGTAATCTGCAATCCGAATGATCACCCGCCCAATGCGAGGCCGCAGTCAAGATGTCTAAAACCATTAGACCAGGACCGGTATCTCTCCTGAGAATATGAAAGACAATAAGATGTAAGAAAATTACGCAAAATATTATTCAAATGCAGAGGAACAACACTAAAATACAAAATATGGAGCCATTTGATGTAAAAAAACATTACCGTTCACTACATCTACGCGCGCATGTATATATCCAAGACTTGAGTTTGTATGCAATGTCATGTGCTGCAAGCTCAGGGTACTTGAAACCACGAGTGCGCTCAACTTCCCAATACTCTTCGGCTGGAAGCGCAAGATGCTCTGCAACCCTGTTCACAAGCAGTGTCTTCGATCCTGATATCGGAAGAGCAGCCGTTCGACAAAAAACCTTTAGTTGAGCGACCGAAAATACTGCAAGTTCCCTTCGGCTCCGAGCATCTTCGATCACACGATCACTGTTCGACATCCGCACATCTTGTAACTCCTCCTTGAACTTGGTCACAATACCTTTGCATTTGTGCCACAGATCCTTCTGGTTGCATATCCCATGCCTACAACACAATGAAAAATATGTGAGTATGAGAGCAGTTTAAAAATATATTATATCTAATAAATGATAAATGACAAAATAAATAATTAAAAAGTTGAATATTCTAATATTCTAAACTTTTCTAAACTTTTAAAAAATATTTAAACATTACCTATCAATAATCGTATCGACAGCATGATTATCATCATGGATAATCTCACTGATGTGTATGCCTTTCTCGATCAACCGTTGAATACCTTTTTCGACAGCTGCTGTCTCAATCCTCCAAGAGCTCTCAACCTCCACCCGAGTCATTGTAATCATTTCAACCACATGATTGTTGGCAGCATTGATGAATGGAACCGTTCCATGATATCCATTACGCGACGAGTCCCATCTACAATCAACGTATAACACTAATGGTTCTACACACCACAAATATCATTCATTATCACTATTTTATTCATTATCACATTATAAGCATAGAACAATAAATATATATCATTTCTAACAGTCAAAAGACAACAAAGTATGAAAAGTGATAAAACATGTACCGGTAGAAGACAACAATGTCGAGTGCAATGTCGTCTTGTTGTCCTCCCATAATGACAAAACTGCACTGCACCATCCAACAGCTCGTCCAACTCCGCTTTGGAAGTCATACCAATGAGTCTCAGTTGGGACATGTAGTCTCATGGCATCCAACATGGACGCAACTGAAGTGTAACTAAGACCTGCGCACAATGCGGCATGGTACATCTGGGCAGTCACATGCAGTGATCCACGATCAATCTCCATCTCTCCTGTCACAAAGATTGTTGTGTGACCCACATCGCATCCAAACTTCAACTGCCAACACTGTTGCAACTCGGTGATCACAGGAGTTTTGCAATACAACACACACCCCACACGAGGACACTTCACACGGAAGACCTCGCAGAACTCTACTATCTTCTCTCGGCCCCAAAGTCCATACTCGGCCGGCTGTCGTGTACGTGGTTCATCATCGGTCTCCAAAATCCGCTCCTCCTCCAAGTCATCATGTGGTGCTTCTCTAACGCTACTCGATGCACTCGCAACAACCATATGCTCTTGTTGGCTATCTGGGACCAACTGACTACCATCGAGAATCATTGACGAGTCTGGCTCAACTCTGAACTCGTAAGGATCATCCACGGGCATCGCGATATGCTCTACACGGTCCCTCTCTAAAGCCTCTATGCGATTCGCTGCACCATCCATCAACCACCTCAACACCTGAGCGTGTGTAACTCCAAGTCCCAAAGCGTGTCGTAACCGCTCGTACATATCTAACAAATCCTCTGGAATGCGGATAACTTGTGAACCACTAGGACGCCTTCTCCTATGATAATTGACATTATCAGAAGGGAATTGTCCCCATCGTCGCTCCGTCATGACTGAAATACCTCAAATCAATGTCATCAGCCAAACGTGTTAGGAAAAGAATTGATACACCATCAAACATACTTCATTTTGATCATGTTATATAAATTACTCAATAAAAATTATTACAAATAATTTATCTTAATTTTCATAAATAAGAAATGATGAAAACTAAATAGAGAAAACAAAAAAGATTCTATCTCATGAGTTATGATAGAAATTCATCAACAAGAGTCATTATAAACAACTTAGATAAAAAGAATATTCAGAAATATTAGATGAAAATCCTACTACAACTTCAGCCAGTGAACTGCAGGTGAGAAGAAAAATGAGTTCTCAAACTAAGTACTGAACAAAAATAATAATTGAAAAACATGGAGAGAAGGTGGACAATACCTCGTTATCAAAAGTCCACCTTCCAAAACGATCAGAGAAATTAGAAAACAATAAGTTTATAAAAGGGTATGAAACACAGTACCCTAAACTGCAATGTAATATTCAATATTCTAAGAGAAATAACCAACACTTCAAAAAGATTGATAATAAAATGTTCAGGAAAGAAAATACCTGGCACTTGGTCTGAAAACTGATCAGGTAGTATGAAGCTTCAAAAATATAATGAGAACATCAGGTTAGTGACTGGTTTTCATTTACAAAAAATAAAATTGCAAAGAGCAGGTGGTTTGAGAACTCACGTATGTAAGAAGACTGTGCAAGCCTCAAGGGAAGGAGGGGCCTCCGAATTTAGGAAAGTGATGTGTGCTGGAGGGTTATGTAATGACTCATCGGCAGTTCGGTTCGTTCTGGCCAACTCTGTTCGTTGATTTTCTGAGTGTGCTCTATGCTGATAGTCGTGAGATTTAGGGTGAAAACAAAAACTTTTTTTGGAGCTGCCCTGTGATATTCGGGCAGGTGCCCAGAAAAGAATCAAATTCAAATTTGAAAATTTTTTTTGCCCGCGCAGTGAGTGCGGAAGCCAGGACACCAGAATTTTCATCCTCGAATTTCTCTCTCGTTATTCACTGAAATCGCGAAATTCTTTTCCAGGTTTGTTCCGCTTCGCGAGATCTTTCTATCGATATACATAACGTCTCATTTCGTGTACAAATACGTACAGATTCAGCATACAAAGATTACTCTGGGTTACCTGGACTAATACGTTCCGCTGTCTCCGTTTAGTTCAAATGACGGGTCTGGGTAACCCAGACCCCAAATAGTCCCAGTCGGGGTTTAACAGTTTTAAACCCCTCGGGTATAAAGCAACCAGAGGACAATGTCTAGGGTGTGACATTTGTGCACATGACTCCAGCAGCGGCAGGGCAGTGAGCTGTTGTTACAGCTCAGTTCCATATGTAACGTATACTCCTCCAGTTTGCATGTATATGTGAATATGCACGACAGGAGTTGCATGTATATGTGAACGAGCATTTCTAACCGTCTTTGGTGTAAATGTTGCGAAAAAAGAAAAGCGTTTGATAGAGAAATTAATCTTTTTCAATGATTGCATCGGGCGGTTCATTCTCCTCATTATTAGTAGTATGAAGTAAGACTTGATATTTTATTTCGTTATCCTTAACTCAAAATTTTCTTCGTGAGTTTAGTATGTTCTATTGTATTTTGCACTCTGTTTTTTATTATTTTAACTCTGCACTACACTGAACACTACACATGACACTCCGAGCCTTTAGCTTCTACTTTTTGTTTTTATCTTTACTATTTGTACACATAGCAGTACACATGATAGTTGAACCTTCTTATTTTAAACTTTCAATGGATGGTTTGTACCTATACAGTGATTTATCACCTTGGTAAAATAATCCATCCGGAGATCTAATCACAAATATAATATGCATTTGCGTAAGTAACAATTTTAGCGAAAGTTACTCAGAAGTTATAATGTAATATTTCTAAAAGTATAAGTATATATTGTCTAGGAAGTTCCATAAACAATATTCTAATAAGGTACTTAAGAAAATTATATCTATTGAGTGAGTAATGTACTTAGGAAACTTTGTGAGGACTGAGATTGCTTCCTAAAAAAATAGACGGTTAACTTCATGAGAAAGTTAACGATTATCTTATGATAGAAGTAGACGGTTAGTTTCAAGAAGAAACCTTGTATATTCTATACTGTAAATATCAAGACCTATGACCAACTCTGGCATCCAAAGTTTCCTTCTATTCTCAATTGTCCTCTTGGCTCCACTTCCTATTCCTCTCCTTGGTTCTTGATCTTTTAGAGTGGTATCAGAGCAGAGATGAGATTGAAGGAGTCGACGGATCATCAAATCAATTTCCACCGCATCATTGAGATTTCATGATGCATGTACTAGAGAAGCACTATTTCTAGCAATTCATTATCTCTCTATTTGGTCAGACTTTTCTAAATGACATTATCGAATCAGATGAACCGATGATTTTTCCAGTTGTTATATCTGAGAATAGATGGACTTGTTTTCCAGTTGTCTATATGTTTTGACTTAGCATCCGGATCGCAGAAAGAAATACCGACAGACAAACAAATAGAGATAAATAGAAACAGCGATAGATAGAACAGTGATCAATGTACCGACGATCTCTGATATCATTGCTCTCATGCAACAACAAGTTGCACATCTCACTAGACGTTTAGAAGAGAGAAGACATATAAAAGAGCAATTGTTCATACTTGAGAGAGTAGGTTTTTGTGAGGAGAACAATCAATGAAATTAAAAAAATCTAAGACTCTTCCAAAAAAAAAAGCTTTCATAGAACAACGAAGAATTTCTTGCTTGATTGTGATCAATACTAATTTACATGATGATCGAGGTCGAGTCTTACTCGCATCAAATCAGTTAGAATGATTGGCTAAATCATGGTGGTGGTTTTACTTGGAGCAAATACGACGTCAATAGATTGCATCAATTTCTTCATAGCAAGACTTCAAGGTTGCATTTGCTTCTCGGTTCTAAATCGTCAATGCAACCAAGTTTGCAAGAGATTTTCTTGCAGAGTTGAAGCAGCTTGGTTTTGCACAAAGCTATATCGGTCAATTCAAGAATATCATGATGTAGGTTTTGGAGATGCACGAGAGTGAAGCTTTAGACCACTTCATTCGAGGATTGAAACCATGGACAAGAATGGAAGTCACCATGAGATAACTTCAATATTTGGAGCATGTTATTTTGATGGTTGAATTGTTCCTCATTTCTAGTACTTTCGCACGTACACAACTTGTACAAACTCTTCATGCAAGATCAAATGAAGTAGTTATAATGGAGATTAATGTTATAAAGGAGACCTCTCACTTTGTATAACATTGATCGAGAACTGCTTCGGCAAAATGATGGCTGTTTCTGTTATCAACAAACCAGACACCGCATAGTTAAATGTCCAAATCGTGCGGACGAGCCCATCCCCTTGTACAAGCAAAGTTCACGAATGAAATCGATTTGGGAAACGAAGAATCTCAATAAATGATGTTGAATCATTTTTGTAAGTTCTTAGTGGACTGTGGAAGCTCAAAAAATTACATGTTCATGCAATTTGAAAACCACTGAAGATTTGTTCAAGCGAGTGGTTGGTAGCACGTTGATGGTGACTGATGGGAGAAAAGACTCTACATTTCGCACTTTGAGTTTAGTAAAGTTAGTTATTAGGAAAGAGTACACTGAGTCTTTAAGATTCATAGTAGCACCATTGTGCTATGATGTCATTCTATGACTTCCCTGGTTTGAATGTCATAAAACTCAAGTTGATTATGCACAAAGGCAACTTCAAGTGCAACACCAAGGTCATAGTTATTGGTTGGGTTGTCCGGCATCTTCGATAAAGACACCCAACACTCGGACTTCTATGTCCAATAATAGTTTTATTGTATGATTGCTATTGAATCAGCTTTGCGTGAAGATATTTTGATGTTTGCAGTTTGGATCAAACCTAGTGTTGAAGAAGACAATGATGGAGATTAGAAGAACTACATGGAAATGGTAGACTAGATCGTAAATGAGTTTGTTGATGTATTTCTGGATGACCTACCTCAAAGACTGTCCTCAGATCGAGAGATGTCTTTCAAGATTGTGTTGTTGCTTGGCATCACATCAGTAAGCAGGTCAATATAAATCATCTAGTCAAGGAGCCCTAACTATATAGTTATAAAAATATATCTGCTTCTAGTGAGCTCTTCTCACGAGTTGTTGTTAACCCATCTTAGTTTCTGCTCAACTTCACCAGAATGTCACTCAACTCAAGTAAAAATGTCTTCTTCCACATAGCATAAGAAAACTAGACAAGGTGCAAAATCCAAAGAGCCTCGTATGTAAGAAATATCTTCTTCCGTCACATCTATCTCGTGTTAGATGATATTTTATTAAAGATCTTCTTCTTTCTACAAAATAGTTAAACATTGAGAGGACATGTCCCCACTGTCTAACTAATTATCAGAATAGCCAGCACTCTCTTTTCTTCCTTAGTACTATGATAACGAGAAAACTAGCATCTTACAAGTATGTGAGAGAGAATAGAATAAGCTATGTATAACTAATAGGTATATTGCAAGCAACCTTGACTTACACAGAGACAATTAGACAACATATACGTCCAGTACATGTTCATGATCACCATACATATTCATCATCACCAAGGTGATCAATTGATATCTCACTCCCATATTAATTTTTTTGGAGGATATTGATATAACTTAAAATGATCCCAATAAATGTCTATGGTTACAATACCAATTTCTCTCTAGACATGTGTTTATTATGTCCTATAATATACAAAGACTGTGCTCAATCGTAGTCTCACTACTTAGAAAATATCTGGATTCTGTCTAAAAGTACAGCTAAGTTTAACCATAACTAACTTTAGCTAGTCATGATTAACTTGATATCTCCTTAAAGTACTTGGGCAGCAACTAGACATTCTCCACACTTAGTTATAACTAAACACCTTAGTAATAGACAAACTTCTTGTGTGTAACATAAGTAGTTACAAATCAGTCAACATGAAACATAAGAGGTATGTTGTGGCATCATCAATAGCTTTCAAAAAGAGTGCAGTATACTTCTCATCCAAGGTCAACTTCTCCAGGTAGAAAACTGCCTATACCTTCTATTAAATTCTCTCATTAATTCGTTCAACCCCATCAATGCTCCAAGTTATTGTTTGACCCAATCGAGGAAAGTCCTTCTCATAACTTTCTCAAAGTCTTCCTCGGTTAACTTCTCTCTTAATGCACACTCAAAGTTGAACAAGTCTCCCAACTGTCACCTTGTATATCCCTAACATGCTGTCTCAATTCATGAACCATTGTGAACTCAAAGCTTATGATCATATTTGATTCGGTTGCTCTTACTAACTCCATCTCATCTTTGTACTCGTGAAGGTCTTTAGAAACATCTTTGTCTTCAAAGCGCTGTCGTATTGTACATAAGTCTGTACAGTGAAAAGTAATGCAAAGAGATTTTTTTTATATTGTGTAAAGGAAGCTGCCCTGCAGCTTAACAAGCTAGGCAAGAGCTAAGCTGGGGCCATGCTTGACAAGCTGCCCCCTAGCTTGGGTTGGAATATCACCCCTGAGGGAGTCGAAAGACACCAGAATGTAAAGCTCGACGAGGAGAGCGACCTCATGCTTCTAGTTTTGACAGTAAGTGTTTTAAGCAATAGTTAGTACGAGTTTTAGGCTGTGAAATATGTGAAAGAGAGAAATCCGTCGATTCTGGCTCGAGACTCGAACTCAGAATCTGATAGCGTGGGTGTGTAGGTGTTCATGAATACTATAGTTTTGACTCCTTATTCATTAAAAACGGAGTTGTATAGAGAAGTTAGCACAGAAAAGGCTAGTAAAGATTTTACAGGAAGATTTCCTTAGTAAAGCATATGTACAGACTGTAAAACCATCCCAGTGATAGGGCGCCTGCCTAGGAGGGAAGTGGTCTCAGGATCAATCCCTCCTGGCCTCTGGTTCCTATTCTGGCATGTTGGCCTCCCGGATGGGAGTCTATGTTGGGTATGCAGCCATGTCCTGTATACATAGGGGCGGGAGACCGGTATCTCCCTTAATCGTGGGCTTCCTGGTCTAAGCCTCCGCATGCCATCCTGAATATACTATGGGAGATACCTGGTGCGCCTCATAAGTATTATGCGGGGGCTGTAAGCCCTGTGGGGCAGCCTCATAAGTGTTAGGACTTCGGCTTACATTGGATGGCTTGTAGTATATTCAGGATGGCATCAAGAGCACAGGAAACTTTTGCTAATTAGTTAAATAAGCATCGAGTAGGCTTGCGATGGAGAATGAGGTAGCACAGGAAACTTTTGCTAATTAGTTAAATAAGCATCAAGTAGGCTTGCAATGGAGAATGAGGTTATGTGAACCTTTATTAGTGTAGGGGTAGAGTTTGTGGAGACAACTGTGAAACTTGTATTAAAAAGGGGTCAACTTTGTAAATAATGCTCTGTACGCATAAGGACAGCAGGGGGGCAGCTTAAGCTAGGGCCCTGCTTGTGATAAGTGACTGCACTTGTAAGGACAGCAGGGGGGCAGCTTAAGCTGGGGCCTTAACTTTTAGGTTTAATACCTGCGACGGCTGGAGATCGGGGGACACTTTTCAAGGGAGTTTTCTGAGAGAACTGAGGCGGAAGGAGGAAAAAGGAGCAGAATTAAGGATTGAGGAGAGGAGACGCTGAGAAGCTTGGAGGCTGAGTGGGGATCGATTTTTCTGACAGAATTGAGTGGATTGAGGAGAGGAGACGCTGAGAAGCTTGGAGGCTGAGTGAGGGTCGATTTTCTGACAGAATTGAGTGGATTGAGGAGAGGAGACACTGAGAAGCTTGGAGGCTGAGTGGGGATCGATTTTTCTGACAGAATTGAGTGGATTGAGGAGAGGAGACGCTGAGAAGCTTGGAGGCTGAGTGGGGGTCGATTTTTTTGACAGAATTGAGTGGATTGAGGAGAGGAGACGCTGAGAAGCTTGGAGGCTGAGTGAGGATCGATTTTTCTGACAGAATTGAGTGGAGTGAGCAGGGGAGATCGTGAGAGAGGCAGGAAAGTGTTTTGGAGACAAGAACCTCATATGTTACACAGTTTTGGAGTTTGGAAGGAGTAGAATTGAACGGACAGAGGTGGTTTATTGGAAGGAGATCGTTTTTGACAAGGCTTTGGTTGTCGTAAGATCAAATTCCTTGGAATTTTCAGCTGAGAAGGACTTAGGAGAGGAGGAGAGAGATATTTTCTTAACAGTGAAGCAATTGACGCTGAAATAAAGCTATTTCTACTCCGAAGAGACATATTTGTGTACTTGAGTGCGTGCTTGAGTGTTTGTTTTGCAATTGGTGGGCACAAGAGGCTGTGTTTTGAGATTTCATCGTCTGCAGCGATCTATTTTCCTTTCTGGTCATTTCTCTTTGATCTATCACAGTCAGGAGGTCCGCCCTCCCCAAGAAAGACTCTCACCACGACATCTGGTGCTTCCACTGAGAGCAATTGGGGTGATCGATTTGGAGAATTGGCTAGATTGGGTTGAAAATGGATCACAGTGCTGCTGTACAAGGGGTGGCTGCTGCTCAAGGTGCTCATGTTCAAGGGACTCCTGGTCAGGATGGAGTTGGTTCTCAAGGAGGACATACGGTGGTTCCAACAGCAGTAGCACAGCCTGCCATAGACACATCTCAAGTTCTTCAGGCGTTGGCTGCCTTGATTCAACAACAGCCTGCAGTTGGAGGAGGTGAGCAGAAATCCACGAAGGCGTTACAAGCAATTGTTGGTCGATGTGGGCGATTTGATGGAAGAGATGTTACTAGGTACCTGCGGGAGTATGTAGGTGAAATGGAGTTGGTCAGGGCACCTGAAGTTGAGGTAATTCTAAGCTTTGAGTTGATTGTTGTCCTTGAATTGAGAGAGAAGGTTAGAAATTTACAGAGAAGACATTTAGGTGGGTGGACTTTGTTTGAACGTGCACTGAGAGAAGAATTTCTAGAAGAGGACTCTGAAAAAGTCACCAGAAGAACTCTCATGGATTGGATAGAGCGTCAGCCTGGACGTTCCATGGGATTGAATGAAGTGATCCGTGAATTTGAGAAGAGGTACTCTCAGCTTTCTGGTCTATAGAGGTTGACGTTGGATGCTAGGAAGACAGAGTTGTTCTTAGGGGCTCTGGATGAGTTCACAGCAGATAGGCTTTGTTTCATGTTGGCTGATCGAGGGGTTGAAGGGGGAGTTACATCTGATTGGAGGAGAGTAGAAGAAGTAGTATCCACCCTTGCTAGACAACGTCGTGGTAGGATGGTACTGCAGCCAGAGACCTTGCCAGAGCAGAGAGTAGCTCCTCATGTTCCTGTAGCTCCTCCTGCAATACCTCAAGCACCTATAGTGGTTCCCCAAGTGGTTCCCCAAGTGGTTCCTCAAGCGCCTGCAGTACCTATCCCAGCACAGAGAGGACCTAGACAGCAGCAGCGACCTGTTGAGAACCGAAATCAACATAACTTGATAGAAGAACTTACTCAACAGTTGAGAGATTTGAGGGTTGAGATGGCAGACTTGAGGAGAGATCAACGACCTGTTGCACCAGGTGCCCGACCTGTAGGAGGAACCTTTACCAGGAGATGTATTTGGTGCGATAGTCCAGATCATCTCAGAGGAGACTGTCAAGACTTGGCGGTTGCCTTGCGAGAGGGCGTAGTCAACTATCAGAACAACAGGTTGTATCTAACCGCCATTGGGCAGCCTCTGAACACATATTTTGGAAGAGGAGGAATGAGGAGTTCTCTTCCAGCACTTACTGGTGCGAATACTACAGCGATGACTGCGGGTTCTGCGGAGGCTGATGTATATACTGGGAGAGTTGAGGTGCGCTCTAATCCAACTATGGTTGAGCAGGCTGTTGAGGTTCCGGTTGAATGATGAAGAGAGGTGCTGAGAGTATTAGGAGAGCTACTGGATGGAGAGACCCAGTAGATGCAACTTCTATTCGAGCGTTTTTAGAGACGAGTGGTGAACAAGATGCCATGATCGAAGACAAAAGAAGACGGGACGCTTCCGATTTAGATGCATGAGTACCAGAGGACAGTGACCGTCGGAGGGTTACAAGGAGGAGAGCAGCGGAACCATCACCATCTGTACCAGCCGGAAGATTTCCTGCTGCAGAGGATATACCTTGTATCTCTACAGCTCCACCACCTGCAGTAGATCCTATGGAAGGTGTACAGGATTTGCCACAAGAGACTACTGCTACAGATAGAGTACGGGGAAAGAGGTTTACAGCACATGAGAAGGGAAAAGCTCCAGCTTACAAGTTAGCGGCAGACATCGAAACAACAACAGACTTGCGTGCTGTTCTAGAGCAACGCATTTTGGATGCTAGAGTTGAGTTTACTCTTCGTGAAGTGCTTGGTATCGCAAAGAGAGAGTTTCATGAGTTGATAATAGACATCATGAAGAGAAAGAGACAGGTATTGACTGACAAGTAAGTAGTCAGATGGTTGGAGCAGTAGATGCTATTGGTGTTTATCAGTTCGGAGATGATAAGTACGAGGCATGGGTTGCTGGTCCTGCTGTTATTGAGAATGAAGATGAAGAGTTCGAAGAGGACAGGTCAGGCGCAGACAGCGATTTCAAGAAGAAGCACTGGGCAAGAGCGACAACAGAGACGCAGGTTCGGCTTGGAGGACTTTCTGAGCCAATACCTGCACTTGTGGATCACGGGTCGGAGATCAACATCATTTCCAAGGAGGTGTATGAAAAGGGACAGTGGCCAATCGAAAGGAATCATGGTTGGGTGCTTCGAGCTGCAAATAACCAAAAGGGTGAGTTATACGGAGCTTGTCCCAATATGCGTGTAAGGATTGGGGATGTAGAGGTTGATCAGCATTTCTTTGTACAGTCATCTGCCTCCTATCCTGTCATACTGGGCCAACCATACATCACCGCTGTTCGGATGAAGACAAAGGTGATGAACGATGGGTCTCATTATGCTAGAGTTCGGAGTCCTGATGACAAGTACTCAGTACAGTTTTTGACGGTTCGTTCAAGACATGAGCGGAACAGACAAACCCTTAGAGATTCTCAAACGAAGAGATGTAAGGTTTTTCGCAATCCACTCCTGTAGAGCGAGAAGACAGGGGTGTAGAACCTACTGTTGAGGTCCTGTCAGAGTTGGAAGTGAGACATGTACAAAGACTTGGATACATGTGTGGTGTACAGAGTTGGCAGTCTGGATTGCTGATGTTTGAGACAGATGGGTGGAGCCGATTTACAAGAGTTGAAGATATGGAGGAAAATACAAAAAGATGGATGGTGAAACAAGTATCAGGGTTGTGACGTGTAGGAGTTCTATCTGGAGACGAAGTGGTTTCTGATTTGTTTGAAGAGTTTATGTCTGTACAGTCAGCTGTTGGTTGGTTAGACAATGTGAGTAGATTGATGGAGGGGAAAAATAGTGTGGTGGTGATCCCTATCCACTCTCGATGCATATATAAGGAGATTGCTACATACCTGCAGTTCTTTCCTCATCCAATGCAGAATAATGAAGGGAGAGAAGCAAGTTGTTGGTGTGCACTCCCTCAGGAAGCAAACGTCCATGCGAAGTACAAATCTGTACTGAGAAAGGTAAGACCGGTAGCAGCTCAACTACCTGCTAACTCCCAGCAGCAAATACAGTTAGTGGGGGCTGAACCTATATTGCGTGATCATAGACGAGTAGGGCACCAGTTTACTGAGGAGACATTAAAGGAGCTCCAGATAGGAGGGGGTGAATTCTTGACTGAGGTCGAGAAGACAGTGTTTGAACAGATGGTAGTAAAGCATGGTAAAGCATTCTCTTTTTCAGCAGAGGAGATAGGTTGTGTGGACCCGCATGTTATAGCACCTATGGTTATATTCACAATCCCTCATGTGCCTTGGGACCTGAAACCGATCCCAGTTTCTCGTGCTTTATTGCCTAAACTCATCGAGTTGTTGAAGGAGAAGGTACAGATGGGGATACTTGAGCCGTCTATGGGGCCATATTCTAGCAGGTGGTTCACTGTGCCCAAGAAGTCAGGAGCTTTGCGTTTTATTCAAGACCTACAGCCTGCGAATAACATAATCATTCGTAACGTTGGGACGGATCCTGTGATTGAAGAGGTAGCAGAGGCATTTGCAAAGAGAGCTATCTATTCAATAGGAGATATATATTCTGGTTATGATCAGTTCCAGTTGGCTGTGGAGAGTAGAGATTTAACTACTATGCGTATGCCCCTAGGATTGATGCGGATGTGTACTCTTCCACAAGGAGCGACGAACTCGGTGGCTCATATGCAGAATGCGATGCATAAGGTACTAAGGGAGTTTGTGCCTGATGTTACCATTCCATTTCTAGATGATATTCCTATAAAGGGTTGCGCGGTTGAAGACAAGGATGAAGCAGTACTTGCAAATGGATGTAGAAGGTTTGTTGCGGATCATATCAAGGATGTAGAACGTATCTTGACTCGTCTGGAGGAGGTACATCTCACCTTATCAGGAGCTAAGTCCAAGTTTGGTGTGTCTGAGATTTTAGTGGTTGGACATCTGTGTGGCGCTTTTGGAAGACGACCGAACCCCGAGAAGGTTGAAGCTATAGCTAGGATGGCAGACTGTAGGAATATCACAGAGGTTCGACGCTTTCTAGGTGCTTGTGTATTTTATCGTTTATCCATTCCTCATTATGCTCATGTTGATGAGCCTTTGTATGCATTATTGAGGAAGGGTAAGAGGTTTATATGGACCTCAGTCCATCGAGAAGCTATGAATAGGTTGAAGGAGGCTCTACAGTCTCCACCTGTTTTGAGAAGAGTAGACTATGGATGTGAGAGACCTGTCATTGTCACAGTAGATACTAGCCCAAAGAGAATTGGCTGGGCGATAGGTCAAGATGATGCGGATGGATTGCGGCTTACCTCTAGGTTTGGAGCTAGGATCTTGATAGACAGGCAACGAGATTATCCTCAGGTGAAGCGTGAGTTGTGGGGAACGGTGACAGCAATGAAGACAGATCGTGAGTTTCTGATTGGTGCTCATGTAGTCCTGGAAACGGATTGTCTACCTCTACTAGGCATGATATCCAACTGTACCACGCCAGACATAGCAATGTTACGTTGGATTGCCTATATTAGAAGCTTGAATCCAGAGCTGAAGCATATAAAAGAAAAGGAGAATATGGTTGCAGATATGTTGTCAAGGGCTCGATTTGTGGATGAGGATGTCATGATTTCAGAAGCTGAGGAAGAAGAGAGACAGGATGCTCAGTGTCAGGTTAATCGACGGGCTACAAACTTGGAGCCGTTGATGTTTAGAGAGGAGCTTTACACAGGTAGACTTCTTGACATAGGATATTATCTGAGCTTGTTGGAGAGGCAGGAGAGATGGAGCAAAGTAGAGTTCAGGGAGATAAGGAAACAAGCTTACAACTATCTTCTGCATGATGGGTATCTTTGGAGACGACCACAGAGGAGAGATGGGATGTTCATACGGGTAGTGGACGATCAAGAGACTAAGCAGCAACTAATGAAGGAGTTCCATGATATCTTATGGGTCGGACATCGAGGGATTTGGGCTACCTACACCAAGTTGAAGGAGAGGTACTGGTGGAAAGGTCTGTATCAGGATGTGGTGAACTACGTCAGCTCCTGCTTGCATTGTCAGTTCTACTCAAAGATCCGATATAGGGACGGTCTTGTGCCAACTTATCCGCCTTGCATTCACTTCCAGTGGGTTCTCGACTTGGAGGTAATGCCTCTGGGGTTATGGGGCATGCGATATTTAGTTCTGGCTCGTGAGGATCTCTCCAACTTTGTAGAAGGGCGAGCTTTGAGGACGAAGACCACAGAGGGGATATGTAAGTTTGTTCTTGAAGATATTATCTGCAGGTATGGGTCTGTAGGAAGGCTACGGGCAGATAGGGGAGAACTACGGAGTACGGAAGCGAAAGAGTTTTTTGCTCGATATGGTGTGAAGCTCAAGCTTACTACTGCGATGAATCCAGAGGGGATTGGCAAGAGCGAGCGAGGACATCCATCGACAGTTCAGGCTTTGGTGAAGGCGTGTGATGGTAAGCATAGAGAGTGGCCCAGGTTACTCCCTTTTGCTTTATGGGCAGATAGAACAACTCATTGTTCGACTACAGGGTACATGCCTGTTGAGTTGATGTTAGGGCAGAAATCGATGATGCCAGCAGAAGAAGACTTTCCTACCTGGGCTACCTTGCCATGGGAGGACAATGTGGACCGTGTGCAACTTCTCTCACTACGAATCAGACAGCTAGAATGTAGAGAGGAGGATCTCGCTGAAGCGCAGCTCCGGCTGAAGGCGGCTCGACTTGGGAACAAGGAGAGGTTTGATAAGACTCATAGACTTCGACCAAAACCGATACAAGTTGGGGACTGGGTGTTGGTATACGACAGCACATTGGAGAACCAACACTCTACAGTTCGAAAGTTTTCGAGAAGGTGGTTTGGCCCGTACCTTGTCTCAGATGTACATCAGAATGCTACTTATTCCTTGCAAGAGCTAGATGGCACGCATTTAAGACTTCCAGTTGCTGGGAAACGAGTGAAGCTATTCAAAAAGAGAGGGGAGACTGTGGAGCTAGCTGAGTTCTTAGGTTCAGAGCAGACATGAGCAAATGAAGACCTTTCTGAGACGGTCGAGGAGAGCGAAGATGATTTGGAGGACCACGAGGGTCAATGACGGATTGGCACATACCGGAGGATGTGCAGGTTTGGAGGGGGTGAATGTCGTATTGTACATAAGTCTGTACAGTGAAAAGTAATGCAAAGAGATTTTTTTTTATATTGTGTAAAGGAAGCTGCCCTGCAGCTTAACAAGCTAGGCAAGAGCTAAGCTGGGGCCATGCTTGACAAGCTGCCCCCTAGCTTGGGTTGGAATATCACCCCTGAGGGAGTCGAAAGACACCAGAATGTAAAGCTCGACGAGGAGAGCGACCTCATGCTTCTAGTTTTGACAGTAAGTGTTTTAAGCAATAGTTAGTACGAGTTTTAGGCTGTGAAATATGTGAAAGAGAGAAATCCGTCGATTCTGGCTCGAGACTCGAACTCAGAATCTGATAGCGTGGGTGTGTAGGTGTTCATGAATACTATAGTTTTGACTCCTTATTCATTAAAAACGGAGTTGTATAGAGAAGTTAGCACAGAAAAGGCTAGTAAAGATTTTACAGGAAGATTTCCTTAGTAAAGCATATGTACAGACTGTAAAACCTTTTTGAACGGAACCAAAGGCCATCCCAGTGATAGGGCGCCTGCCTAGGAGGGAAGTGGTCTCAGGATCAATCCCTCCTGGCCTCTGGTTCCTATTCTGGCATGTTGGCCTCCCGGATGGGAGTCTATGTTGGGTATGCAGCCATGTCCTGTATACATAAGGGCGGGAGACCGGTATCTCCCTTAATCGTGGGCTTCCTGGCCTAAGCCTCCGCATGCCATCCTGAATATACTATGGGAGATACCTGGTGCGCATATGGGGGGGCTGTAAGCCCTGTGGGGCAGCCTCATAAGTGTTAGGGCTTCGGCCTACATTGGATGGCTTGTAGTATATTCAGGATGGCATCAAGATGGCATCAAGAGCACAGGAAACTTTTGCTAATTAGTTAAATAAGCATCGAGTAGGCTTGCGATGGAGAATGAGGTAGCACAGGAAACTTTTGCTAATTAGTTAAATAAGCATCGAGTAGGCTTGCGATGGAGAATGAGGTTATGTGAACCTTTATTAGTGTAGGGGTAGAGTTTGTGGAGACAACTGTGAAACTTGTATTAAAAAGGGGTCAACTTTGTAAATAATGCTCTGTACGCATAAGGACAGCAGGGGGGCAGCTTAAGCTAGGGCCCTGCTTGTGATAAGTGACTGCACTTATAAGGACAGCAGGGGGCAGCTTAAGCTGGGGCCTTAACTTTTAGGTTTAATACCTGCGACGGCTGGAGATCGGGGGACACTTTTCAAGGGAGTTTTCTGAGAGAACTGAGGCGGAAGGAGGAAAAGGAGCAGAATTAAGGATTGAGGAGAGGAGACGCTGAGAAGCTTGGAGGCTGAGTGGGGATCGATTTTTCTGACAGAATTGAGTGGATTGAGGAGAGGAGACGCTGAGAAGCTTGGAGGCTGAGTGGGGGTCGATTTTTCTGACAGAATTGAGTGGATTGAGGAGAGGAGACGCTGAGAAGCTTGGAGGCTGAGTGGGGATCGATTTTTCTGATAGAATTGAGTGGATTGAGGAGAGGAGACGCTGAGAAGCTTGGAGGCTGAGTGGGGGTCGATTTTTCTGACAGAATTGAGTGGATTGAGGAGAGGAGACGCTGAGAAGCTTGGAGGCTGAGTGAGGATCGATTTTTCTGACAGAATTGAGTGGAGTGAGCAGGGGAGATCGTGAGAAAGGCAGGGAAGTGTTTTGGAGACAAGAACCTCATATGTTACACAGTTTTGGGGTTTGGAAGGAGTAGAATTGAACGGACAGAGGTGGTTTATTGGAAGGAGATCGTTTTTGACAAGGCTTTGGTTGTCGTAAGATCAAATTCCTTGGAATTTTCAGCTGAGAAGGACTTAGGAGAGGAGGAGAGAGATATTTTCTTAACAGTGAAGCAATTGACGCTGAAATAAAGCTATTTCTACTCCGGAGAGACATATTTGTGTACTTGAGTGCGTGCTTGAGTGTTTGTTTTGCAATTGGTGGGCACAAGAGGATGTGTTTTGAGATTTCATCGTCTGCAGCGACCTATTTTCCTTTCTGGTCATTTCTCTTTGATCTATCACAGTCAGGAGGTCCGCCCTCCCCTCCTCACATCATCCAACGATTGCTTGGAGAGCTTTGATAATCATAGCTATATCCTTCTGTTAGCAGGTTATTGCTAGATTAAGCTGGTTAGCGTTTGCAAGATTCACATGGTTTGAAGTGGTGTCCATAACAAGAGTCGTAGGTGTTGTGGAAGCACCAATCAAAGGAACAATAATATGAGCACTTCCATCTTCACGATCCATATCTTCTATTGCATTCACTCGTATACTCAAGATGACCACCCCAAGATGTTCTTAGTGGAAGCATCAGATCTTATGTCGAGACGAGATGCTCTTATGAGAGACAAAACTCTTTAGTTATGGTCGATAACAAGAAGTTGAAGTGAACGTCATAGATCTTGCAGAGATTGTTGAACCAAACTAAAGCTCTTGGTGATGCTCACATACCTAAGATTCACTCACCCTCTGTCGATTTTGATCTCTAATTGAGCTCCTTAAGTGAAATTACGCATGGGTTCTCTCTTTCTAGCCTTCTCTCACAACCCAACAATTAACTCTTCATGTAACTCACAGCGTTTCAAGAACTAAAGAAAACAATCACACCCACGAAATTATCGCAAGAGGAAGTTGCAATGCACATGTTGAGATAATTTTTGCACCAATAATCCTATATCTAACCATCCACTCTTTCTCAAACTTCTCAAACTCCTCGCTCGCCTAGCAGTTAACATGCTCCAAAAAAAGTTCACCCAGATCCTACTCCTCACTCAGCCTAGTACGCAAAATTTCAGAAAAGTACTTCTACGGAATTCCAGAATTACTACTAGTAATTACGAACTCTAGATTTTATACAAAAAAATCACAACCTTATATTTGGTATACGTTCATGTGAGACCTTGACACTACACAAACTTGCAGAGCTATTTGGCATAGAGAGAGTTGGTTACCTCAACTTCGTAGCACATGAGGTATGTTGTTCAAATCTCCACACTTGTGCTTCTAGATTAGATCTCTAAGTGTTCTTCGATCATCGTTTCTTGCCGACCTTCAGCAACTTACGTTGGGTGTGATCAAGGTCGTACTTAGAGATGAGAGACGATATCTCTCTTAATTGTAGTCTGATATGGGCGGTGTCTCCGTATGTAATGATGCTACCAAAGGATGGTTCCAAACAGCAATGTCTCAGACAAGATGATGAAGGATATCTATGGATATTTGAGAAGAAGGTGAATGCTACCAAATCGATGACCCCAAACTGAGATGGTGTTACCTACAAGTCTATTGCTGCATTTTTCTATTTATGCCTAACCTTTTGTTAGAAATAAAGAAGAGTACGACTATGATGTTATTCCTGACTGTGCATGGATCGGTTATTTAGTTTTGTATGTGAAGTTAATTTACAAATGTATTTTATATGCGTCACTAGTTGTATCGTTACACTTGAACTACCCGTACACATATTCGGACTCAGATCTTAGCCAGTGATTTGTTTCTCATGTGATTTCCTCTTTCATAGATCTTAAACCTCCCAAATCACATGACTTCGTCAGCAAGATTATGTTTTCTCCAACTCAAGTCCTGCTCAGCTTAGCTCAGCGAGCTCTACAAAATGGTATTATCAGTTTTCAGTTTTCAGACAACTTCTTCTATTAAGCTATGGTCTAGCTTATCTAGATGATAGCTTAACCTCAAGCTCAACTTACCTAAGGTGCAACTTAATCACAGGCTTAGCTTAGCTAATGTACTCATGCGATAACTTCTCACACTACAAAACCATCCATAATATGATAACGGACAAAAAAATAGAGTGGAACTTACTTATGCAAATATTATACCCACGGTTCTTCAATACAACAAGTACCAAATCTCTTTTCCTCTTTCCAACACTTTCTTAACTTGTTTGAATGGTATCCTGTCATCAGTAAGTTCTCCACTTCTCCTTGCTGGCTCATGCAACAATGTATTCAAGCAAGACGAGTAGAGTCTCCACGGAATTCATTTTTATGTTGGAAGTCACACCAGAAGATATATAAAAAATATTCTTTTGATAGTAGGTGCGGTTCATGTAAGCATCTGTATATGCTCAATGTTGTAGCAGAAGTTCTTGAGGAAGAGATGAACGATCCACACACATCCGTCATGGAGTTCGGAGCTCACGCCAAGGTGCTAGAGGAATTATCAAAGTATGTCCCAATACTCGATGCATTGCTGCAGAGAATCGATGTCGACAGAATCATAGAAGAGTAACTCATTTGATCTGATCGATGCATAAATTCTTATAAGTAGTATAGTTTTTGATAGGTAGTATAGTTTACCGATACAAACCTTTGATAACCAGAAAATTGTATGTTGTACATGACCCCTTTTCACGCATCTATCGCCTTGTTGTGCAAATAGAAGCTATTGGTCAGTAAGTCACGAAACTCACTACGCTAACATGCAAATCACAACCACATGTTAGCGTCCATGCACCACTTATCTTTACCTCATTTGGTCAGAACTGGAGCCGGACCGTCTCTCTAACTCGCTCAACATTTCCTAGAGTCCTGACCTAGACTCATCTAGGTCATTCCTTAAACATGAGCAACTCACAACGTGACTTGGGACGGACTTCTCATAAAGTCCAGGGCCTTAAATGATATCTCCAACACACCTAATGGTCCAACCGCCTGTGATGTGCGTATGGGTCCAAGCTCTCGAATGGTGGTTGAACCCGCCGTCTCGTTCCTTAGTATGTCCTAGTCTCTTCTTGCACTTCAGATTCGTCAACTGGAAAGAAGACCATAGGACATAGAGATTGCAATTGATAGGTTGAGGAAGGCACGGTCGAAAAATAAAGATAGATTTGATAAGCGTAATCGATTACAAATTAAAGAAGACGTCCGGATGTTGATATATGATAATATCTTGAAAAACCAACACAATGTGCTTAGAAAATTCTCTAAGCGGTGGTTTAAGCCCTATGTGATTCTTGTTGTACATGACAACGCTACATATTCGTTTCGGGGGCTTGATGGAGCAAAAATCAAAGTTTTCATTGCAAGGAAGCGTGTGAAACTCTTCAAGAAGCGAGATGGAGAGATAAGCAGGGAGGAAGTCGGAGTGGAGTTTGATCTCTTAGATGACGACAAAAAATATTTGGTTTATGAGGATGTTGGTAACGACGACATCAATCAAGACGACACATAAGTTGCGTGATGCCGTCCAGAACTTGTAAGTGTTTGTGACGCATGCCAGAGGATGCATAAGTTTAGAGGGGATGGATGTCGTGTTGTGACACAACTCACATGTGAATTTTACGTAGAACTTGTATTGTGTTGTTTTTTATGTTTGGTGAACCTTTTCATGTAATTCGCTTGACAGCGTATTAGATGTCATATTCACGATTATTTGGGATGTGAGATCGCATGATAATGAGATGTGTTATCTCAGTGATTCGACTTTATATTGAATCTCGTATATGTAAGTAGTAGTTTCAGTAAATCCCAACCAACTTCAATCAACCATTTTGAGGTTAAGCCCAATCCAAATGTAAGACTATTTCACAAAAGTGCAACCAGCAAGGTGTCAACTATCCAATCCTCTTGACAATATCAAAAGATCATTTGTCAAACTCTTGAGGTACTCAAAAAAGTGACTCGAGATACCGATTCGACCCCCTGAATTTAAACGTCATAACTCCACACTCTAAACTCAGAATTGCTAGGTGAACGCTTGGAATAGTGACCAATGCGAGATAGAATTCTAAGGAGAAGTCCAAGAAACGAGTGACGGCTGACACTAGCATCAGATCGACTCGAGCTTGCTCCGAGGTACAATCAAGGAACAATATATTTGCTCCAACGTCGAAGAAACCTTGTACTAGTTGCGGCGACTGTGCAATAGAATGAAGTGTTGTCAATTTGTGGACAACATCGTGGACTTCATAACGTCTCTGTCTGGATAGAGACGTTATGAAAACTTAGTGATTGTTGACTCAAACAATACAACAAAATCTTAGTGATAGTTGACCGGTAGCAAACTAGCAAAGTTTACCCTACCTTGAATACCGCGACAATGTTCATAACTTCTCGGATGTTCTTAGGTACCTTGTGACATTCACATATATTACCCCAAAGTATTATTTCAGATTGAGACTCCAAGTTTACAAATGTCTTTTGGAAACACTTGTTCCAAAAGTTGAGGACTAAATTAAAATTTAGTACCGATTTTCATCTTGCAATGATGGACAAACTGAAAGAGTTAACTTGGTTCTTAATCAATACTTGATGAATTATGTGAGTGCAGACCAAAATGATTGGACATAGCGACTCAGTCTTGCAGAGTATAAAAAATACTAAACCAATAATGTTGGCTTACGGACGTGAGCTAGAAAGACCTCTTGATTTTACTCTTGCAAGGAGTTCTATATCGGCACGATCAAGAACACGACAAATATCAGCTGAAGAGTTGGTGGTGGAAATGTAGCGGTGCGAGGAACAAGTGGAAATGTGAACTAAACGCAACAACGTTACACGAAGCATATAAGCAAGCATCAATAGCAAGTGAAGTTTCAAGTCGACGAAGAAGTATGATTGAGTAGGAAGAACTTCACTCTTCCAGAAAGAATATCAGTGAAGTTCTCATCAAAGTTTACGAGACCTGTTGTCATTGCCAAGAATCCGCACGAAGATGTCTATACTTTAGACCTTCTTCTTGAGTCGCAATTGCCTCCGACCTTCCATGTTTCTTTATTAAAAAAATACTTCAAGGATGACCCAAGCGCAAACGGATTTTCAGGCCTCAACTTGATGTCGCGTAAGGTAGCACAAAGACGAGATGGAGATCATTTTGCGACCGTGATGCAAATCTAACCAAACGGAATACTTGATCAAATGACCTGGATACCATTCGAAGGAAGCAACTTGGGTGCCATAGGAAGATCTAAAACATGCAAGCAAAATTTTAGACCTCTTCCAACGACGATAAGGATAACAAGGACGTTAGCAAGAGGATGATATTTTTTTTAGCGGGAGTGAAGGAACAACGAATCATGCGAGTAGCAACTTGAGACGACTTGGACCGATCGACTTTGTAGGTTTGACTTGTATTTTGTGAAAATAAAGAAATTATTTTTTGAAAATTGTCTAAGTGTAATGGTAGTGCATGGCTATGACTGGTTCAGATCATATGCGTAGGCTATTGTCAAGAGGAGGAACGAAGTGCACTCAAAGAAAGCGAGTTGGTTTGGATAAGTATCTAAATCAAGACTTAGGTTTGTCGTAACGTTGACAAAGCAAGTGTGAACCATTTACACTTGTCTTGGGGTTTGAGATGATCTTGCATTGTAGTTTTTTGACTGCAAGATAAACTTCATCGCGCGTCTAAGTCAAATCAGATTGCGATTAAAAACTTCAAGAGACCCAATAAGTAGATGTGAATACTTATAAGTTAGCAAGCTATAATCTTAAGTATAATGTTTAGAAATTTTCGACTAGTTCTGTTTGGAGATGGTCAAAAAGATCAGGCTTCCACAAGACTAGTTGAAAGTTTATAAGTGTTCTAGCGACAACTTAAGACTCACGCCAAAGAATGGAATTGAGGGTTAACTACTAGAATGCAATTTTGGCACCAAGGATTGGTTACCCATTTTGAACTTGGCATTAACTTAAGGATCATTGTTGATGAGGACATCATCCTCCAAAGTGTGAGTGAATATCGCGACTCTCAGTCTCAAGATCGGACACAGATGTCGTCATAGAACATGAAGTTTAGTCGATGAATACATATGGTATATAGCTGTAGAGAGATATGGCAAGACCTTGGACCAACTCGATGAAATCCTAGTGCCTTCACTACCCAATCTATCAAGCTTTGTCTCGGTTTCTACTGACCTAACCTAACCTTAAGTGTACAACAAGTGCACCACACAACACAACAGGACGCTTCAATTTTATTCTAAGTACAAGAAGGATTCATACATGATAAACATATGTTTTAGATCATAGAAGCACCTTCAAACAATCCTTTAGATCGGCTTGTGCACTGACAATACTCACTTCACAGTTTTTTCTCGATAAACTACATAAAATGCTCAATTTTGACCTTCTACGGTTCGTTGATATGAGTATTCAAGATGAACCTTACAACAAGCTTTTCAATAATTCTGGCACCACATTGGTTAGATCAAGATAACTCCTACCACAACAGATCGAAATTGATCATTTCTAACACTTATAATCCATAACGTCTTCATCCTTCGTCTTGATCCGCATGTTTAATCTAAATTTGTAATGAACAAACAATCTTCCAAACTAAACGTGCAACATTCCACTAGAAAGTTTGCATTCTAGAGCTTCCAACAAGGTAATGCATGCACGTGAGCTCGGGGCGTGGTGCCAAAGACAATGATACCTCACAGTTAGAGATTTCAAATCAGCAACTTCAACATAGTGTAACGCCTTCTCTGGTTATGATCTTCATGCCAAATTCTCAATATAGTTTTCTTGTCTCATTTGCACCACCTCCAGTCCCCAAGTCGTTTGTTCAAAGAAAACCAAGAGACGTGTCATTGTTATCATTATGTCTGACAAGGGTGATTATCTTATGTTGAGGTTGAGGTTTGAAGTATTTTGGTTCAAGCTTTAGCGGTGTGAGAGTATTGTAGGGTTACAACTCGATCTATAGTGCCAAGTATGAGATAAAATGATCTTCAATCTTTTTTATTGGTCCATTTTGATCAATCAAGTTACTCCAAGTTCCAAGGACAGTTTTGAGATTTTTGATATCTTCCTAGGGGTCATTCATAGAATCTTAGGTCTCGTTGGAAATCTCTCGAGCTGGACTACAATCTGGAGAGAACATTGATCCACTTCATATCTCGTGCCTCGCCTCAAACGTCCAGCCTTCAAGCGCTACCTCGAGTTCTCGTTCACAAAAACATTGGATGTGATACTACTTTTCGTGCACCCATCGTCTTGTTGCGTCAACGAAAGCTCTTGCTCATTGGATCACGAAACTCACTACGCTAACTTGTAAATTATAATCACATGTTAGCATCCATGCATCACTTATCTTTATCTCATTTGATCTTGATCAGAGCCGGACCGTCTCCTTAACTCTCAAGCTCAACATTTTCCAAAGTCCCGACCTAGACCCGACTATGTCGATCCCAAAACATGAGCAAGTCTCAACGCACCTTGAGGCAGACTTCTTATAAAGTATAGGGTCCTAAATGATACCTCCAGCACACATAGTGGCCCAATTGTATGTGATGTGCGTCTGGGTCTAAGCTCCAAAATGATGGTCGAACTCGCCATCTCGCTGCCTAGTCTGCCTCAACCCTTGGGTTCTTCTCAAGTATAAACGTCCAAGTTTGGACCAAAATGCACCTTGACTTTGGTCCAACTATCACTTCATACTCCTAGAATCCACCCAACAAACTCCAGGGTTGGGTGACTCATCCTGGCTCATCCAAGTATTGAGTCCCTCTCATATATACCTATGGGGATCCGCGGCTCCGCCCTCCTCTTTGGTCCCTACAAATTATACTACAATCGGATCACAAGATCGATCATAATTCTCATATTCGGTGTCAGTTCTAGGAGTTTTTGGTATCATTGATAAGCCCTCGTCGAGTCCTTTCCAAAGACACCTTATTCTCCTCGAAGCTCCATCCACAACCAAAAACATCACTAGAGCTCCAACACTTCACGTTTTTCCGAAGAACCGTGATCCTACGCCATACTAGGACCTTGTGGTTCGGACCGATGTCTGTCTATGTCAGATTCACATCTTGGTCCCTTGTCTCGACCCACATCTCAAACTTACGTTTCGTTCTTTTCATTTCTATACTTGTCCTCTTAAGTCAGCGTTCGTCAGGGGTCATTAAGCCTCTACTTCCTAACCCAATGTTCCAATATTCGTTCAAAGAACCACTTAGCGTTCGTATGTTCTCAACTACTCGGTCAAGCCGTTAAGTCCTACTCGCATCGTTCACAACTTAGCATAAGCTCCACTAAGGTTCTATTGTGCGCGTCTCCGCTTGATCTTAAGACTGAGAGTCGTGACACCTCCAGAAGCCGGTCTCAGTGACCGGAAAATATATTTTTTTATTTTCATTTAATTTGAAACTTAAATAGTGATCAAACTTGTTTGGATGAATATGCACGGTTTATGTCATCATATTCATGTCACTTATTCACCTCTTCAATCTGAAGACGAAAGATGACAACAAGCTTAATTTATCAACCTAATCCTTTTGGCCGAAAGGTTTAGGTGATGAATTATTGTATTAATTGAACATGTCATTTGGTCGATAGGTTATCTCTCTTGTACCTCATGAAGCACGTTGTCCGACACTTCACTTATGATTCTCTAGGAAGATTTTATAGTTTCTTATACGACTAACATCTAACACTTATACATTATTTTGATTTTTAATAATATATATAATATAAATTTTATATAACAAATATATAATTTAATATAATGAAGTAAATGTTCCAAAAGTTGATTGACCATGCTTATTTATTCATAGTATATCATTCTTGTATAACAAATCTATATTTTTTGTTAATATAAATGGAGCAAAAGTTCCCAAAGTTGATCGAGCATGCTTATTTATTAGTTGATGATTAATCCTAACATGCATATTTAACCCTGACATGCATATTCACCTCCTCTCTATTCATTTGTAGTATTGGAGTTCCATCGTCTTTTAAGAGACAATCATTTTTTACAAAGAACCAATCAACTATCATTATGGTTTGGTCTGTCAAGATTTAGATAACAAAGGTATCCTTTGGAGTCTTTCTGAAATGATAGTTTGTCATGTGAATTACGGAAGCATCTCTCTATGAAAATTTGTATTGATGTGAATTACATAAACATCTCTCTAGAGATCTTAGTAGAAGCACCTTTCTAGAATCGATGATTGAAGTTATGTCACATTCTAACCTCCGTTGTAAAAGACCAAGAAACGAGGAGAGGAATAGAAAGTGGAGCCAGGAGGACAACTAAGAATAGAGAGAAACTTTGAATGCCAGAGCTCGTCACATGCCTCAGTATTTTTAGTCAGGAGTATACAAGATTTTTTCTTGAAACCGTCTACTTATATCATAAGATAACTGTTAACTTTCTCATGAAGTTAGTCGTCTACTTCTTTGAAGAGCAATCTCATTCCTCACGAAGTTTTCTAAGTACATTATTCACTCGATATGATATAAGCTTCTTAAGTACCTTATTATAATATTTTTTATGAAGCTTCCTAAATAGTACATACTTCTAACTCTAGAGACATTTTTCCTATAACTGTCGAGTAACTTTCACAGAAATTTATACTTACATGAATGCGTATTATTACATATTCCCCTTCTGCTAGTTGGTGACGTCCTCCTCACTTGACAAACATTCAGACTTTTGGATGAGCTCGAGAGAGTTAAGAAGGTTGGTAGTTGGTTCCATGTAGAATCATGAAGAGGATAGTCCTTCCACAAAACCTTATATTCCACATGACAATGTCAATTGTTAGACTTCACGTTTAACTAAAATTTGATCAACTTCAAACTCTTTGTGGTCATCTATGAGAAGAGATAGAGGTTGGACACGATTGGGAAAGAAAGAAGGATTAGACACAAAATCTTTTAACTTAGAAATGTGAAAAATGAGATGGATCTCAACATGAGGAGGAAGATCAAGTTTGTAAGCAACAAAAGAGACAACTTTGACTACTGGAAATGATCTTATCCAATTGGGTGAGAGTTTACAGATGTGAGAATGGAGAGAAAGAGGAAGGTTATGGGTGAAAAATATGACTTTCGCACCTAAAATAAAAATAAGATCTCGACGGTGCTGGTATACTTATTATTTTTGATGATTTTCAGCGATACCGAAATGGTCTTTTACTTCTTTCAAGGAATGAGATAACGTAGAAAGGAACACAATGATAATAAGAACACGAGAAACAAGAGGAGCAAGAAGTTTATTATGGACACAAGGGTCTTGACCATAGTTAAGAAAGAAGAGAGAAAACATGTACTTATTGTTGTAAGCAAACTCAACGGCCGATAGTAAGATATCTCAATCTATTTGATGAATGTTGACGAAGGTCCGCAGCATGTCTTCCAAAGTACGATTGACACGTTCAATTTGTCCATCACTTTGAGGATGATGATAGGACTTTGAGGACTTTGAGGATGATTTTTCAATGGATAAGAAAAAGTGTCAAGTATCTCATAAAAGTTCACCAAAACTTGTCGGTGAAGCGAGGATTACGATCGAAAAGGAGTATATGAGACATCTTATGATGTCCAAAGAGTGTATGAAAACAGATACGTGCAAGTGCTAGAGCATCCACTGTGTCAAAAGTGAGTGCTAGATGGATTTGCTTACTAAGCTTATGCACAAATACCACGATCGCAATATGATCATGAGCAATCATGAGTAAGGAGGTGATTAATCCAAGCTGACGTGCTCTCAATGTGTGGACAGAATATGTAACGTTTGTAATAAACCTATTGGTTTTTTATTCATTGCTTTGTGATATTAACAGCTTTCACAAGAGCATCTCACGTCATGTTAGACCACCACCATGTACGTTGTAGGAGACTGATAGTCTTATCAACCTCAAAATGACTTGAGATCGATAGATCATTCGCTTCTTGTAGTCAAATGAGATGTAATGACGAGTCATGCGAGACATACAAACGATATGTATTGTACACATTTGAGTTAATATTCTGATGTATGATTTATAACTAGTACTTGACTTAACACCTTGAATAAAAATTTACTAGTTACATATTTTACAAGATAAGAGTAAAAGTTGAGGGTGAGGTCCCAATATGAGACAAATATTTTTTCAATTTGAAAAACAGAAAATAAAATAACCATAAAGAAATATTTTATATATGTCTTCATGTTTTTTGTATTTTATATATTTCTTCATGTTTACTCTCTTCATACGCAAGATTGTTTCACATTTGATCAGTCTATTTATTTATCAATGAATATTATTATCGAAAGATTTTTTTTCTCTTTTTTCATATATATTTTCAAGGCTAAAATTCATGACGTGTTATTTTGACACCTCGCTCGTTGTGTCTAAGTCAAGGAAAAGTATGATATCAGGTATCCAAATTTGATATCTGCAATTTTGTCCAGTATCAATAAAACTAAAATACAATTAGACACACTCGACAAACTTGCTGAATGTTAATTTTGTTCTCCTGAAATAGCAATTCATTCTTATTATACATGTGGAACAACAACATGTTGTTATTTATCACCCAGCAAGTTCCATTGGATGTGAAGAACTCACACTCAATACCTTAGCCGTGTGTACGAAATCACAACAAGTGGTTATTTAACATCCAACGGGGCTCGTTGGGTGTCCCACTGAGTTTGAAAAATTGAGTTTTTTCATAATATTTGATATCTTTGACTAGATCCACGTCACATATAGAGTCTCTACTTGAGTGGTCGAGCTCAAGACCATTGTTTTGAAGTTATTGAGATTTGTGATGACCATGTCTATATGGCACAATCCTGTCAAGCACTCAACGGTAAAACTCTACTATCACATGACACTCTCCAATTGAAAATTCAATGCATGTGCTAAGGAACCGACGACTAGTTATGAATACATGTGATATTTTACACTTGCTTAAATAATGTTTTTGACTTTATCAGATGTGATTATAATGAGATTTAAATATATTAACAACCAATTAGTATATATTAATCTAAATTTTTTACAAAAATCAAAATTATCTCTAAACTGCAAAAGTATAGCATTTTAAACAAATCATAATATGAAATATTATTCTCAAAACGGTTGTTTTTAATTGAGACGAACAGTGTGTTGTCATCAAATGGTTTCACTCTAGTGGTCATGGTGGCAACTATATGTTGTGCACACGAGGGGGGAGAGGTCTAGGATCCAGTTCCAAATTCTCATTTTTAGATCGCAAATACGCATGTCATTAGATGACAACATAGAGTGACATGATGAAGTGATGCAATGACACGTGAGACATATGATATGACGTGATGAAATGATTGAATAGTGACACATAATATAATGTGTGATGCGGCATTGTGTTGTTTTGTGACGATCAATGAGATCCATTAGAAGAAAAAACAAGGTGATGCAGGAGAATGTTTGACGAGGTTATGCGGATGTGACAAGTGACACAAGGTGTGAAATGAAGAGGTGATGTGGGACGATGTGTGACATGGCATACTATGATGACATGGTGAGGTGATGTGACTATGATGTAACATGTGATGTGGTGTGGCGCTAGGGTGATGTGGTGGACGTGACATATGACACGTGGTGTGATGTGACGAGGTGATGTGGAACTATGTGTGATGTGGACAAGGTATGTTATGTAGCGAGGTGATGTGGATGTGACATGTGACACATTGTGTGATGTGACGAGGTATGGGAGAGATGTATATCACTCATGTAAACATAAACTATAACTAAAGCTTGTGAGTGATTAGAAATATTAGTCATAAACATTTTAGTTGAGTTAACTAGAAAATAACTACAATAAAATGAATATTTACATGACTTATTTGTTATAAATTTCTAACTATCTAGTCGATCAAAGTCATAAGAGAGTCAGATAGTGATTTTTTAATGAATTTAAAGTTATACAAATCCCGTTTTGTTTCTAGTAGTATACAAACCCTATTTTGTTTGTTCCGATAGAATAAACCAAGCGAGCATATATATGTTTATTCATTGCTTGGGTCTTACTAGCTTAACACAAAGACAACATACTAGAAAACTCATTAGCCAAGTCATATCGAATTTCTACAATTGTGAAGCTTGAGTTTCATTCACTCACAAATAATTATTTCCGTGTCTCATTGGTCACGCTTCTCTCTTACGGACTCAAGAAGGACTCTACTATAAAAGTATCTTTCTTGTGATTCATAGAACATTGAAACATGTAAATTTTTTTTATGGTTCCAACGTAACCCGTAAACATATTCGTGATTAGAATAACCTTCCACAATCTTGACGCAATAAAATGTGCTTTTTCCCGATGTATCTTTTCAAAATTGATTGTGTCTTTTTAGCATGATGTTGGTTAGTAATGACATTTTGTGTTAGATATTTCACCCTCGCAAATCTTTTCCTTCGCATATGCCTCTCTCTTAGATAATTGAACTTATGACAATACAGACTTTTATTTGAAGAATAAGCTTTCAATCACATTTGTCATGGTCTTTTCATTGGCTATATTGATGAGCTCCAAATTCTCTTATAGACATGTTTTATAATTTAATTGTGTTGTTCTAGTAACAGAAGATGTCGTCTTTGCCTCAACCGCTTCTTTATCCACACGTCTCATATATTCATTCATGTGCAAGTGTGTTGATACGTGTTATTGAATAAAGTTACTACAATGTTGATCAAGTTTTTTGTTTTTTTTGCCACTTTTGCATTCATTACGCAAACTCATATAGCGATATTATTTTCCTCATTTGGTCAATCATGGTTAGAGAAGCTAACAATCAAGATTCATCTTTGCTTTGCAACTCCTTACAGAATGTTCTCAACACCTATTTACATCATATGAGATAAGCAAATTCACCAATTCAAGCAAACCGCATTGTTCAAGTGATAGTTCTCTGTTTGGAATCAAAATTTGAAGATTGCTAGTAGTTCCAAGAGTTTCATAAGGTTCCTTATCAAATGGAGGATCAGCTGTTATATAGATATATTGTTAAAAGACACATTGTGTGATGTTCTTTGAACCGTCTTAATCTAAATCATAGACTTTAAGCGATATTTATTGACTTTGAACCTTGAGTTTGCTTTTTTATTTTCTTCTTTTATTTAAAGTGAGACAAATGAGAGTTTAGGGTATGAAGATGCATCCAAGGTATAACAACTTATGGTAGAGAGGATAAGAGAGTCAAGAAAAAGATAGTGAACGAGATAGAAAGAGTTTCAAACAGAGCAGATCGAACATTTGAAGATTTTGTGGAGTAAAGAAAGGATTCTTACATCAAACTAAATACATTTTTTGCAATTCTTGCTTATTTCAAGTTGATGACAATTAGAAGTTTTGTATTTTCTTCAAGAGATACAATCCTTATGATAATTATCCAAAAAGAGCAATGAATGACATGTCGGATAGTTTATCGATAACACGATTTATCTACCTTGGTCATTATTACGAATGAAAGACACATGAAACTCAATGCTTTTGTTGTTTGCCATCCTCTACCACCATGATGCAAGTATGATATCAAATTGAACCATTGTTACGATGAAAATTGTGGTGCCCACAATTTGCAAGATCATAATTTTTTAAAAAAATTTTAAGTTAATGACGTGTCTATATAATTGAAGTAACCTTATTACTTAGGATTACACCCTGATTAGCGGGCAGATGATCTTAAGTCGACTTCTTATGGAAAGAAGTCGACTTCTTCAGAAACCGGAAGACAGAGTACGCTTCTAGGAAGACGGTGCATATAACCACGGGAAGTACTAACCGCGCACCGACTAGATAAGGGTAGGTATACCTAACATACAGTCACCATCATAATAGATAGAGCTAAGATAGATCAAGCCATTACCTAATGAAAGACAAGGAAGCTAGAGGTACATCCGCACCATAGCTCTTTTATGCGTCTCGATTTGGAATTGAGGAGGACAATGAAAGCGCGTAGCAACAATTTACAATGAGCGAGTGATAGAGGACGTCTTCCGGCAGGAAGCGCACTCAAGGTAGAAGAGTTGGGAATCCTCACAGGAATAGAGGATTAGAAATTGAGAGTTGAAGGAGGAAATCGAGAGTGGAAGATCTGAATAACAACAGCTCGAGTTTGATTGAAGAAGCAGCATTGCAGCAGCTCGAGGTTAGAGATAGAAGCAGGATCGTGACAGGGCAAAGACATTGAAGATGGAATCGAAGCACTAAAGCGTAGAGAAGAATGAAGGAGCAATCAGAAGCATAGTACATTGGAAGCAGTACTGAGATTCTTTTCATTTCTTCTCCATCGCTTTCGTCCTCTGTTCCTATGCTTTTCACGCTCTCCTGATCGTTTTGTAAGAAGCCTACTGATCCTTCTCCTTCCTTGTAATTTCTCTGAGAAGATTGGACGCGGAAGCGCTGTCCAACTTTTGACAGCCATCTTCCCAATTTCTTCTTAAATCAAAATTGAGCTTCTCCTTCTTCTTATTCCAGAATTCTTTGTTCTCTCTATCAATTTCTCTACCCCACTGTGCTTCTATCATAGAACCCGTAGACAGAAGACTCATCTGTATGTCTTGACATTTCCAGAACCGAATGTTTGAAATTCACATAAAGTAGTTAGATTGGATTGGAATTGAGTTGTGAGAAGTCTGATGTGTATCCAGAGTGAACTTGAAAGTTGATTGTTGTTTCGAGAAGTAGGAAACAGAGAATCAGACCAGCGCCTCCCAAGCTTCCTAGCTTCTCAAATCCACATCTTCTTAGAGAGCTAGAAGATTGAAAAGGATGGCAGAATGCGCAAGAAGATGCGAGGGTCCTCCACGGTTCTCTTATGTCTGACCCATAGCAACATGTTCTTTCTTCTTCTTGAACTTTAGAGGAGAATTGTGAGAAGACTTGCTGGCAGAATCTAGAGAGAAATGTCAAGGTCATGTCTTCTCATTATGCAGCAAGCTTCTTTTGAGAGTGTATGTTAGGTGAGGACTTGAAAGACAGAGTGCAAATGTTCTGTGTATGTAGCGAGGCTAGATTGCGTGTAGGAAGCCGAAGACATGTGAGATCAGTGATGAGAAGCTTGGCTGCGGGAAGTCTTAGGAAGACGTCAGTTAACCAGAAGTTATCCCGGGAGTCTTCATGAAGGCTACTGTCATCGTAGGAGTCCTCGGCCTTCTTCTGAACCGTTCGTAGACTTCACTTCTCACATATCTTGTCATCTTCTATTAGGAAGTATGATGAATTGCAAGGTGGATTGTCTTCTTAGGAATCCATAGCGATGCCTTGCTTAGTTAAGATTGCTTAGAAATAGCTCAGAATACGTGATGTACTTAGGAAGCATTGTTAGAATTATGGAAGACAAAATAATTGTCTTCTGGAAGACTAAATTCCTCTTCTGACAGTGAAAGCTGGATTGTGAAGACCTGGTAAGAATTGAGCCTTAGGCTCACAACAAGTATGTGTGATATAGTGTAACAGAAGCTTGAAATGTCGATGCATCCTCGAGGGTTGGTGTTACCACTAGCGGAGTTGATCGAGGTCAAACCTTTCATAAAGGAGTTGGGCCTCGACTTCTTCACATGGGACTAGAATCTCACGGCCAGGGTATTCTGGAAGAGGTCTGGATAGCATTATCTCCTCACAACCGTGTACCTGTCAAGGCAAGGGTCACCCGAGGAACACCATCCTTGTGGACGGTGGAGTGGTGACGGAGAGCTTTTCACCGACATGAATCAGAGAACTGCGAGTATGAGCTCGAGAAGGAGAAGATTCTCATGATTATCTCAAGGAAATGGCATGTACTTGAGAATACTACATGCCTCTTCTTGGAAGATCGATAGAGGAGGGACGAATGGAAGGTGGAAGCCTACCGGAAGCCGAAAAACCGTCTTCTAGGAAGCTGTACCTTCATCTTTTCCCCAAGAGAAAGACTCAAAAGACTAGATATATTGGACACCAAGATGGAGTTCCTGGAAGTGGTTTGGGCAGGAGAGGTCGTCAACTGGGGCGCCTTCTTCCAACCCATCCACGTCAAGTTAGTGTACTTGGACACCATAGCAAGAGAGCATCTCATCCACTTCTTTTGATATCTCTATGTGTCCAAGGGGACCTGAAGGAGAACCAGTTGATCAAGTATGGACCAGCGGGACAACGAGAGGTGAAGGAAGAGACCTTGGAGGAAGAAGATCAGACAGCTGTCATGTCTTCCCTCCCACTTTAATGTCTTAAGAGGGACCGGGCACTCATCAAAAGAAGATTACTATGCAAGAAGATGACTCCATCGACACGGAAGACGCCTCATCAGCAAGGAGGATGAGACATAGGAGTATTCCTAAGAAGAGCACATATTTCTCTACTATTCACTCCGGATCCGAGTCGGATTCACAAGAAGACACCCTCAGTACCAAAATCACTAAGAAGACAGCTTTTGTGATCACAGAAAGTCTTCTGAAGACTCCAGAAGTCAAGACCTGGATTGATGTTCCGACTGCGACAGGAGGATGCGTAGAGAAGAAGATTGCTTCTGCGATGAGAAGAGATCTTCCACCTCGGAAGACATTGAGAGTAGCGTCTTCATGAGCACCGAAGAAGAAGACCATTGTGGTGGAAGAGGTACCGATGTCTATGGAAGACATGGAAGCGTGGACATGAACAATCTGTGGACATGAACTTGTCTTCTGCGAGAAGACGATTGGAGGAGTTCAGCGTCTTCTTCAGTTAAGAGATCCAACCAGCGATGGAGTTGGTGGAGAGGCGAGCGATGGCTCAAGAGAAGCTGCTACAGCTTGGATTCAATCTTCGGACCTTGATCCAGTAGGAGGAAGCCCAGAAGCAGAAGCTGGAAGCTCTGGAAGCCAACCTCCGCACCACGTAGAAGATTGCACAAAGTATTAGACGGAAGCTTCTGCTTCTGTCAAGGAGATGCTACAGCTGCGGAAGAGCAACCAAGAGTTGCAGATGCGACTTCAATAGCGAGAATAAGAAGTTCTACGGATCAGGGATAAGTTAACTGATCTAGCAGAGGAGAAGAAGACTTGGAGTGCACTACGGGAAGCCGCGGAAGTCCATGCTGCAGAGGAGAATAAGTAGCGGGAAGAAGCAGAAGCTCGAGCCAAATAGATTAAGGTGCAGATTGGGAGAAGCACTTCGGAAGAAGTTCCAACTTCACTGCGGGAAGAAAGCTTCTGATCCTAGCTCGTACATGGGATGACGCTTCTAGAGAAATGTTGATGGACTGCAAGAAGAGCATGTTCCGCTACCTGGATCCTCGATTCCTCATCTTGCAGTTACGTCTTCAAGTGCATCAAGACAGGCCATTGTGAAAGACCTCGACAAGGAGGAGTTAGACCCCGCTGTCCACTTGGTGGTGATAACGTTAGAAGCTGAGAAGAAGAGCGAAGAAGCCCTGAAAGACAAGACGTCTTCTGGAAGACAGGCATAAGTTCCTAGGTGTTCTGGGTGGAGATGACTACCTCTGACCCCTATGAGATCACCTCAGCTCTTAGTGTCGAGTAGGTGACACAGAAGAGTATGGAAGCGCATGTGGATTTGGCTTCCTATGGAGATCTTCTGGCTTCCGAAGCCATGACAGAAACACACACGATTAGCACTGAGACGGATGTCACCTCAGTCGCATCAGAGGTACCAATAGAGCCAACCATGGTGCTAGAAGCCGAATTAGAGTGTCAAACATGTGAGGATCCCATGGAGACATGATGACCATGAATAGGTAGTAGAGGTAGTTAGCTGTTATTACCTAGCTGTTTTGTAAGAAATCGGAGTCTGTTATTTTAAGATAGACAACTCCATCTTATTTTTAGATTATTGTCCATGTGGCAGGATTAGCAACGGTAGGAGTTGAAAGTACTTTTCAAATTGAGAGGAGGAACCGAAACCTGGGAGGTGGTGACATTCTGACAGTGTCACATTTTCCTCTGGGTTGTGAGTTGCGACTGGAAAGGATCTCCCTCTTGCGACCAAAGGCAATTGTATAAAATCAATGTTAATGTATAATTTTAGACACAGATACACATACACACACTACAAGCGCATAGTTTGATTACATAGAGTAGGTATGCATCTCCGCTCCCAACATGAGATCGTAATGATGTAGATAGGAGTAGACAACATAGACAGAGAACGACATCATCGTGCAGTCCTACTTCTAAGCTGATGTGTCGAGAGGTAGTGACAGAAAGTGGATTGAGTAAGCTTCAAGAAGCCAATGTAACTTCTTCTTGGAGATTGGATTTCAGATTTGGTTTGCAGAAGCTTTGTCTATGTCTTTTGGGGAGTGAGTTTAATCAAATTCATACCCAATTGTGCATGAGAAGTCTTCCTGTTGAGTGGCGGTGATTGTTAGAAGCTGTGCAGAGTACAAGCTAGTCTCGTCTAGTGGAGCACTTCGGATCCACGCACGGACTGTCCATGAGAGATTGGTCCCTTAAGTAAGAGTAGTCGGAGCAAAGACGAAAGAAGCCAGAAGCCTTCTTTCCATAACAGAAGACGTCATCCCCGATTGGAAGACAATGTAACTGTAAGCAGATCTTTGGTCTTCTTCCCCAATTTACTACAAGCAGGGATGGCTTGTTAGTCAGGATCCAAAGTAGAATCTTGTCATAATCTTAATTTCTCTCTTATCTCTTGTTTCCTCTTGTTTGGATTTTCTCTTCTTCCCTCTCTTTCTTCATCTTCCCATCTTCCTCTCTTCTTCTATTTGGTTTCCGAAGCTTCGTTTGAGTATCAGTGAATGTGAATGTCGTTGTAGCGTTTGAACAGATCTTAGAACTTAGAGCAGCGTAACTAGTGTAAATCTTCTTAGGGAACGAAATCTTTTATGTTACAATGAGCTAAAGGATAAATCCTGAGACACTGCCAAATTAATTATCTCGACTAATAACGATGAAATCAAAATTATTCATTCGACAATACAAGTCAATTGAAGTTTATAACAGCCTTGTAACGAATCAAGCAATTTTAGAAATTATGTATGGATGAACGTGACTGAAAACTACCATGAATATAAATATGGTGTCAGAAATTATCGTTTGGAAAAAGAATATATCAGAAAACTGAACTATAAAAACACACACAAATCTATAATTATTCCTCTTTTAGATCTCACACAAGTTCATAACTAACATATTAGTTGTTTACTTGGCAGCTTGAATTGCTTTTCCTTGATACGTGATGTATTGCTTTGTGTGAAATGTCAAACTTTTGTAAACTTTGAACCGAAACTTCTCCACTGACGATAATTTTTTCTCGACTATCAATATGTCATTCAAAATCATTCAATATGAGTGTATATTTACTATAACTTTAGAAGTAAGTGATAAAATATGATAGCGATAGTTAATCTTTGTGATGATAATTTTCATTATTCTTATTTGTGTAGTGGTCTAATAACAATTAGAAGTTCGAGATGTGAAATCTTTTAATTATTACAACTAATATATTTTAGAATAATAAAAATATATGTATGTTAAAACAAATAATAACACAAAATAATCATTTACAAGAGCACCATTTTTTACTTAAGACAAAACATACAGTATTCCAATTTATTTATTATTAAATTATTTGTTAATAATCAGACTTGTTTTTTATGGCATAATCGCTTAGTGAACCCTTGAGTTCAAATAAACATGCATACCTAGATCAATTTAACTATTTGGTTTTATTTTAATTCACTCAAACCTATATATCTAAATATACTCAACCCTAATATATGTTAATTGATATCTACAATAATATATGTACTATGTTAAGTCAGAGCTAAGTTTACGAGCTATTTATCTTGGTATGAAATATCATTGAAGTTTATTCATTATTTTACCTAACACACGAGTTTTAAGTGTCTAGACACTTTGTTCCAGTTGTAATTCGAGTATTCCTTTATTATTTTCATACAATTTATAGTACATCAGTTTTAGATTGTAAACTCTATTATTGTACACTAGTTTTTTTCGTATAGTTATTATAATTCAGAAATATGTTTATCCATTAATACTAAAAATACAGATAACTAGATTGTAAATCACTAATAAATTTATTTAAAATATATTTTGAGTACCTTCAATATATCGCACGTGGTTTGACAATAGACATTAAATCACACGTCGTTTTATAATGGACATTAAGTGACCTCTCGAAGTATTTTATTTACTTTGTTTGCCTTTTCAATGATAGTTATATTGTGTTTCAGAATATCTATGTTCGTTTTGCAATTGGGATCTAGAAGAAAACACTCTTGGAGGTTAGGTGTCAACGTAGACTCAAATATTTGCTGACTCAAATCTTTGTGTATAAAAGGTGGAAGTTGTGTGCAATACACAAAATGACATTTTTACTCATGTAGTCAGTTTGTTCATTTGTTTGTTATTTTCATTTGTTTGTGATTCTCTGGGTTTGTTTGTTTATACATGCAAGGACAAGGAAACGGACAAACAGAAAAATAATCATAAAATTATGAGGAATGATTGGTTCTTTGACGGGTTAAAAATGACTAGACATACTTAAAAACATTTCACATTCAGAACAGACTTCAGAAAAATGTATACAAGGAGACAGTAAAATGTATACGAGCACAGAAGCGAAGGGAACCAGAAGGGTTATTAAATTAAGAAGTCTAATTTAGATGCTAAAGTTGAGAACTATATATAAATATGATTACCTATCAGACACTTGGCTGTTGCCGTAAAAAACCTATTAGTACAAGATAGAGAGTGTTGACTTCGTAATATAGAACCAATGGCCATAAGCGATTAAAAATATTATTGTACTCGTTAATTTATGACCAATTCTTCCGAGAGAAAGGGTTAGTGCATAAATTAAAAAGTTTACTTATTCCTCCTCTTCCAAACTTGAAAGAGAGTGAATATGCATCCAAAGCGAACCGCCGCCAGGGAAGAAAAAAAAGACAAGCGGAGAAGACGCGATGGCGTTAGAAGAAGACTTTACATGTTAGATTAATATATATATTAATTATGTATAAAAAAGTAAAATAGTTTATAAAAGTTATCTGTTAGCCCATGCCTGGAAACAAGGAGAGAGTAGGAAATAACCCATAAGACTTGACCCGAGTGCCGAGCTTCAAAACATAGAAATCTAGAAATCCGTACTCATTAAACCACTAATGTACACTGAGTTTAATTTAATATCTAACCCTTCTTGCCGGAAGAATTAGGTATTAAATTAAACTATGCAAGATGGAGAAAATGAATATGTAAGGAAGTACACATGAAATATGCATGCCTTACCATGGGTTTGTTTGGTTATATATGCAAATTCATTAGCCAGGTAGATAAACGTTGATAAAACTGAATGCTTATATAAAGTTGTGCAGTTATTCACTCGAGAACGGACTATATGCTTTCATTCATCTTTCTAAAGAGTAATACGACTGTGGCAATCATAATCTCACTAATTTGGAAAATAAACATGCGTGGAAATCATTGAGTAATATCCATATTTTTTGTATAGTCACCATGGTCTAACTTTAGCTACTCTTATCATTGAACTATACTAATAATCAAACTTGTTTCTTTCTTCATATTATC
The DNA here is from genome assembly GCA_036924285.1 of Asterella californica. Lineage (NCBI taxonomy): Eukaryota > Viridiplantae > Streptophyta > Marchantiopsida > Marchantiales > Aytoniaceae > Asterella > Asterella californica. The sequence goes on along the minus strand of JAYKYS010000002.1, from coordinate 16,725,487 downwards.
TTCTTTTAGTGTTCATTTGACAATTCAGCACCGTGTGCAATAAATTTCAGTACTATGTTTCGCTCTTATTATACACTCGCTGTATCTTCTCAATCAAAACTAGCAATAAATACGAATGACTGAATGAATGTAAGCCAATATACACCCACACCTTTGCACAATCAAGTAGTGAAAGTTTTCCTATACTTGTACACAGAAATGGAGATGCAAGAAACAAATAAGTGAGATAAAAGTGCAGGTTAATATCCATGTAGAACAGATAAACAAATAACAAGTAAGAATTATATATTGAACCCAAACTCGTTTGCATACTGAATGTACAACTAACACTCTACCTAGAAGCACTACCTGCTCTACTTCCCACGACATATCGGCGGGTAACACTCAGTCAAGAAAGAACATTTTATTTACGGCAAGATATGGTAGTTTGAAAGGCCCAGCAACCGCATTGAAATACGGCTGTAAGCTACTTCGACCACAGTCCGGTGTCGCAATACCCCACTTCAGGTGCAACACAACTGGCATTAGTGTAGAGAAGCAAGCTGCCGAGTGAAAGACAAACGTATTGTCACTTGGGACCATTTGGAATCGGGTTAGACTGGGTTGAGTGGTCCGAGGCCCACATGCGAAGTTAGTCAAGACTCAAGGGGTGTACCTCACCACTGGGGGAACAAGCCGGCAGAAATGATCTGATGACCTGATGGCTAACTCAAGCCTGAAGGAAGGCGAAGGAAGGCGTTGTGCCAACTGTGATATGTATGAACGAGGACGAGAAAGAGAGAGAGGTGATGAAGGAAGAGATTAGATGAAGCACTGGACTAAAGTAGACACAAGAGAGCGGTGAAGTAAATCCTCTTGGTTCTTAAAAATCAGTCCGTCCCCGCGCTTCCGCTTGTGCTTGACCCTTCCCTCCCCTCCCGCCTGGCTGGCTGCCTTGCTCGGCTCGCTGGTGTCTTGTGTTGTCACTGCTTTAGGAAGAGGCGGAGGAGGAGGAGGAGTAGAGCGAGCGGACCAGCCAGCAACGACGACAGAGGGAGCAAGAGAGCGAAGGAAGCAGCAGCTGTGTGAGACTTGAGCAGGTTGGCGCGGGTTAGCAAGGAGCTTTGGTGCTGCGGGATTTGTTCGAGCTATGCCCGTGGATTTGCACAGTTTAGGTACGATGCGCAGGTTATTGTTGCGGGAACATTCAGTTCAGGGTGTAAGCTTGTGAATTAGGTTAGGTTTACGGCAGTAGGAACAGGAACAGGAGCACGTTGTCCACTCTCGAGGAAGCTGAGCGGCTTCCGTGTTTATGGGTGAGAGAGTGGTAGAGGGCAGCATGTTCTTGACGGCAATAAAGCGGAGGAGCGTTTGAGGATGCGACTCCCTGTTATTCTTTAGCATCCAACATGGACTACAACAATCAGTCGGATAGCAGCGGTACGTCGTCTGTTTCCTGGATCTGTCCTGCAAGTTTGTATTGATGTTAGGTCTGCCCGAGGTTGGCTGGAATTCGTGGGGTTCATGTACATTCTTTATATCGCTTTGTAGTGTGCTTGTTGAGATGCAAGCGCGTTAAGACGCGTATAGGACTGATGGCTGATTATGCTCATGGGCGGGACATCCTTTTCCAGGAGGTCCGTCGAGGTTGACAGGAAACGATAGTTAGGCCACTTGAGAGACCTAACAATGTGACGAGAAGTAGCGCCTAGATTTTTGTCACTGCCCTATGATAATGCGAAGTACGGTGATTCAGATAGAGCTCCACGGGCTAGTTTTCCGATGTCGTCACGCGAACGTAATCCCGAGTGGCGCCCCACTCTTCAGAATGTTATCAGTTTACGTAGAGGCAGTCATGTAGCTTAATTTTCTCGTCAGACCGTACGTAAGCACCAGTGGAACTAATTACACCCGATTTGTTGCAAACCGCCTCCCCTGAGGTTGGTTGTTTGTATTGCGGAGGAAAAGGTGTAGCAAGAATGGGGTTGTTTCTTTCCACCACAAGGCCCACGGTATATACAGTTTGAATCTTTCGAGCCCTTAGTAGGTTTGTGGACTAAGCCTACCGGTATTAGTTGGTAGTTTCGATGTATGGTCCGTAGGGGTATTATGAAATTAGTTGCTGCAGCTGGTCACTTCCTTATGTTCTAAATAACAGCCGCGACGAACATTACCACTTACTTGATCTTTCTTGCGGTTATGTTGAAAAGCGAGTGAGGAAGACGAAGCCAGCAATTTCCACGGCCAATGCGGATTCATAAGAGCTTTCATGTGAAGTTCCCGTAATGAATTGGTTCGTGGTTGTAGCTGGGTCCGGGCGACGTAGATAATTTCAAATCTGATTGATCTGAGAGCAATGCCTGATTGATCTTGTTTCTTTCCTGGAGGAAGAGTATTACGGGCAGTTCATGGAGCTACTAGTTTAGGTGTTATTTTGAGGGAGGTATATGGGTCAGTCCGTATCTCACACGCTGTAGCGAGCAAGACGTACTTCGCTGCTAGAGCGTGATACTGGTAACTGCGGCATATCAATAGTGCCTGATCATACCATATGTACATGTTGAGAGCAGTTTTTTTCCGTCGTGTTAAGGCGTTTTCTTCAGAGTCCCCTATGTTAGGTGTTTCTCTGACTGCTTTCACAGCTCCTCTTCCTAGGAGAACGATTTCTCTAACATTGTAAAAGCGAATGTTCTAACGGTATTATTATTTCGGGATCTCGGAGGACATGTTTCTGTTTAATATCAGTCTTTCCACAGTCCACGCAAGTTCTTGCGTTACTTGACATCTATGACACGGGAATAGAACTAAATGACATATGAACTCTCTTCCAGAGTGAAGGCAAGGCTGTCTCCTGCTCCTGTTAGTCATCTTCGCGCATGTCGGTCTGGAAGCTTAAATTTACGTACAAAGAGAGTGGAGAAATCAAGTGGGGAAGTATTACCACTTTCCAAGTGCAATATGAGTAGGTTCCTTCAATTTCGTTTCTTCTGTTTCATTGTAGTGTTTCTCTGGAGAGTTAGAAAACGCGAGGGGAATTGGTGTAAATGGTGTTGAGTAATTGCTTCATTTTTAGTATATCATGTCATGAGCACTAAAACGTCATTCACTCGACTTGAGTCAGCCTCTCAGAGCTTTTGGGACTTAAATGTTATGAACCTCCATCGAAACTGATCCGTACTTTTGTAATGGGCTACTTCAATTTGAAGGCTGTATTGAAGAGGCTATAGAATGTGCTCCAGGAACAGACGATGATCTTCCTCCAAGTCACTCGAACCGTGGGGCGCGTGGTGCTGGGAGACCGAGTGGGAATGGAAGGGCAGCTAGTGGATCCGTGTACGGTCGAGCTCAACCTCCTCCAGCAGATCAGCAGATACGCAAGTTGGAGCTTGATGCATATACGGCTGTACTGCGGGCTTTCGGAGCCCAGTCAGAGGTCATTACCTGGGTATGTCTTTGGCCTTCACCTCAGCTGTTTGAGTGGAAAATAACAGTTCTTCTCTCCTGACATGAGGTTGCGTGCACTTAGTCTGGGAGTCTCAAGTAGTTGCCTTCAGGGTTATCTGGCCACAGTTCATCAGCACGTGAAGAAGTGAGCGATGGTCGTTCCCTGAATCTTTACGGTTGGGGTGAAATTCGTCGCTATTCGTTTTTGCCACCCGATTTGTTGAGCGTCTAAAGTACTGTACTCATGAGGTTGGAGTGTCTTGTATTTATTTATCTATTTATCAGGATAGTATTTGGTGGATGTGCAGGCCAAAGAGCGGCTCATGTCTGACCTCAGGAAAGAGCTCAGAGTCCCGGATGAACAACACCGGGAGCTCTTAGGAAGAGTTGCTGGTGATGATGCCCTCCGGCAGATCAGGTTTGTATGCGTTTCGATGAAATATATTTTCCTTGAGGAATAGGTGAGTAGGAAATTCAGATTTGAGATGACTAGGAATAAGAGGAATCCAGTTTATAGGCCCCGTCGACCGCGCGGTTCCAGTTTATTACATCCGTTGAAAGAGAGTGTGATTCTTAATCGTCTGCGGAATGAGCCGCCTAGTCGTAATCCATTTCCTCTGGGCTTTTAAGTTCTTGTAGCGTTTGAAGCTGTCGTTATTTGAACAAGAAGTGTGGTGTTTTGCTTGCGGATCTTGATGTTGCTGTTAGATGAGGAATTGTGGCGGAGTGGGTGATTCACGTGCCTTAATTATCTCTGATTCTTTCTCCTGGGGTTCACACAGAGAATGGAGGCAGGTTGATGAATCTGGACCTCAACCCAGTGCACCACCTCAGGTCTTACTTGATCCTTCGCCCAGTCCGGCAGTTTCACAATCTCGGAAAAAACAAAAAACAGCCCATGTAGCTCAAGTCCCTACACCTTTGCCACCGCCACCCCCGCCACCCCTGCTGAAGCCTGCGCCTAATGCAGCTCCTGCCGCACCTTCACCAGCTCCCTCAAAGAGAGGTGTTCCTGTTGGGCCAAGAGGCAAGAAGAGCAAGGGGGTACGACACTATCCTAACTCTTTTGTCGCCTTTTCTGTAAGCATTTGGAAGGGACGTTCTGCATAAGACTTGTTTCTGGTCGTGATACCGGCGCGACCATGGTGGGTAGTAGATTAATGTCTTTTGGAGTTGAGTCTTTCCTTCATCTTGTGAGTCTGCCGTTGTCTTTGTTCTACACAAGTTGGTCACTGAATTTCTCTGATTCCTTTCTTGTCGTCAGCCGCCTGTGGTTGCGGCCAGCACGCCCAAAGGTCCTGTTGGTGGTCCAGCGTCAGGCAGAAGTTCGAATTTAGGAAGAGGACCGGCCCCAGTTAGAGCTGGTGCGGGAGCAGAGGCTCCGTCGGACTCCTTTATTGGAAGGAGAGTGAAGACACGATGGCCGGAAGACAACACGTTCTATGAGGCAGTAATTACGGATTACGATCCAGAAAAGGTAGCATTCAACGTCACAGTGGGGCCTGATCTTTAAGGGTGGTTGCGCTGTAGATGCATAAAACTATTCACCACAGCGTACAACTTTTTACCTACCTTTTCCGATCCCCCTTTCTCCTTTCTTCCCATCCCCTTTTCTCCTTAAATAAACAGCCCAACTACTGCTTTTCTTGGAAAGTTCTGGATTGTTCGGGTTAAGGGTTGGAACTGCATGAATGAGGTGTGTAAGTTGTCGTGGTTATTGCTGTGCACAGGGTAAGCATGCACTTGTGTATGACATGGGTACTCCACAAGAGACATGGGAGTGGGTGAACGTGAAGGAGGTAATCCTGTTCACAACCTTACCCGGGACTGGCTCCCTAATCCTTGGCATATAATGTATCATCTCTTAGCTTTTACGTTAGTTGACAGAACATTGGTATATCTCATGGTATACCGGACTGCTTACCTTAATAGCTCCATACTTAACCAGAGGAGAGGAACGGCTTCTCTCTGCAGCGCACTCAGTATACCGCTCAATCTGTCAAGAGGGAAATACCGTTTGAGCTGGTTATGAACAGCTGATTTACCCACTGAGGTTGACCCTGGGTTGATGCATACAGAAGGGGCACAGTATAGGGAGGTAAATCGGACTGGTTATGGCTCGGGATACGTGTTGGCTGAGGGTGCCTAGCGGTAGGACACTTATGGCTTTTGCTTAATATTATGCATGTCCCGATAAATGCAGATGTCAAAAGGGGATATGAAATGGGTGGAAGGCCCACCAATATCTCTTGTCAACAAGCCTTCTGGACCGCCTGCCTCTGTGGGCCGTGGTGGTGGGCGGGGCATGAAGAGGGGAGGTAGTGCTAGGGGTGGTGCAGTTGCTGGCACTGGGAGGGCACGGGGTAATGCACGAGGTCAACCACCTGGCGCTGGAGCTGCAATTGTACCGGTTACACAAACGAGGTCTTGGAGGGGTGCTCCTGCGACTGAAAATGGCCTTGAGAGGAAGGGGAGTCGTACTCTACAAATTCCTGTCATCGACCCTCTTCTCAAGGAGGTAAGAAGTTGGACTGCTGGTTTTTGTATTATCTTCAAACTCAACACCGGGTAGGGTAGCTGAGATAAATAGTCGCTGTTGTACTTTTGCTGTCCCACCTTTCCTGCTCTGGAAGGTAGTCGTTTCTTTCTGCAATCGTCGCTGTTTGCTTGCTTCTTATAGTTTACTTGTTAACAGGCCGAGAATCTCGATGAAATTGTGGACATCGAAAAGCTGGAGAATATGAAGCGGAAAGCCAAGGTACCTAAAACACTGTTCAGCACTTACGGACGGTGGCATGTTTTCGTCTCAAGTTGATAAGTGATTTTTGGAGTCGTCGCATTTGTTGGTAGGGGGTTTACTGTTGACTAAGAGAAAATGTAACTTCTAGAGACTCCTACGGTTTGAGCTCTCTACGTCGATTGGTATTTTGGTATGCCATGCGAGGTTGACAAGATTGAATTCCCTTCGATATGCCCAAGAGTTTCTGTTTCAGACGTAGGTCCTGCAAGGTATTGAATCGATTGTGCTTTGCTTATGGCAACGTGAGTACAGGCACAAGAAGAAGCTCTTCGGGTTGCTTTGGCGGAGCTTGGTGAGTCTTCGGAAGAGGCTGAAAGTGGTAAGAACTTAGTTTTTGGCAGCTTGCAGTAATCTGAATCGATGTCTTGCACCCTTCAGCAACCGTCTCTATTGCTTTACAAGGGGATATCTTCTGGGCGATTCACGATGTGGTATGGACTCCTAGACAAGTCAACATACTGGGGACAGAGTCGTGCATCTTATCGTTAATGTGATTCGGGGTTCATGTGTATTCACTTGTATCCTTATCGTCTTTCATACCTGGGGGTCCTGTTCCTGGAGATGTTGCTGTTTTCTACACCTTGCCATCATCTTCATCCCTGGGTATAAAGTTGTTCGCTGAAAACTGACACTTAGCGTACATTCTCCCCATCTTTCTACTTTGCTATGTGCTTCTGTGGGTTTCAGAATCCCGGTTGTCTCCAGTGTTTGTGGGTGTTCGTTGTATCCCGCTGCTAACCACCCAAACCGATATGTATTTACTTCATGTTCGTTGCACGGGTTCGTTGTAAAGTATGAGTTGAAAGTCTGGCCCGGAACATTGTTAGTCGCGAGAACGGGTTAACATTACATCATTGAACCTCGTGCGATAGTATGTCGGTCGAAGCTGTCGGATGTCAGTCAGCACGCTAATACTTCCCGAAGATAACGGAGTCGTGAGCAGTTATGGAAGATAATGACTGACCGTAATGTGCAGATGATGGTGCTCATGGTCCATCCTCGCACACACGATCAGTCGACAGGGAGAGAGTGAATCGGAGTCGTCAAGACAGCAGAGATCGGAGAGAGGATACAGACGAAGAAGAAGATACGGCAGGTGATGGTAGAGGTGAGGGATCTGACGGTGAACCAGTGGTCGGAGAAGGTGGGGGTGCCTCCGATGGTGAGCAGCATTTGGCGGAGGAAGGGGAGGAGGACGATGAGGATGGGTAAATCATACCTGGTGTGTAGACTTTCCGAAGTTGTCACTTTTCGCTTTCATCATGTGCCTGATGGATTGACCATTTGGACCCAGCATAGGGTCCCTTACGCCGTATCCTCCATGTCTACGTAGCGACTTACTGTAAGGATTGCAAGGCTGAATCGGGAGCGGAGGCGGGTGGATTATCGGGAAGGACAGACTATGTAGGCATTCTTCTGCTCGTAGTTCCGCTCCCTCTTGGAAGTACTCGTGACAGTCTGTATCATGCAAACTAACCCTCTGCCACGAAAGTTAGACCTCTCCACGGTCTGTGCAAGAAACTATAAGGGAATTTCATGGATGGGATAGGACAGTATTGAGCTGGCGTCAGCATCCGGCCAACGGATCAGCTTTACATTGATCATGCTCTCGTCAGTACTAGAGTTGGGGTGGATATGTTCCTGATTGTAGCCTGTCAGATGTAGGTCTCGTTAAACGGTTTCCCACAGGTAAAGTCACCAATGTGTTGTGTATGTGGAACTGCGATGGCTTTACTAACATCGCCCCCTTGTAAATGTTTTTGAGACGCACTCTATTTCTGAGATTACACTGATCCGGACGCTCCTCTGCGATGCTTGTGGTGAACCACCTGCAACATGTACAGTAAGTACTTACAACCACCCCGTAGTTCGCTCACCCTTTTCTTCGTCAGCCCAGGGAGGAGTTCTAATCGGTTAAAGCTGTATTTTGAAAACGGCTCTTACAGTGTACATTATATCGACTAAGGGAAGAGAGATTTCTCGAGGTTCAGAGACTTGGCACGCCGACACTAAAATAGCCGGCAAGGAGTTTATCAACCTGGAGCTTATGCGCGGCCACTCCTTTTTGAACTCAGGCCGTTGCTCCTTATTTTAGTAGTCGAAGGAAGCTTCAGAATACTTAGTAGTAGAAGATTATGTAGTTACCGCATGATTGGGAGCCAAGAGATTTTGATTTTCCCGATGCGGCAGTTTCCTGCTTTGCTCGTATGCAGAGAGAAAATCTGATTGTTTCCGCTTGTGACAGAGGAATAGGTCACACATTCGTAGAACGGCGCGAAGAAAGTTTGAAGCACGACTATTAGTGAAACATTGAAAACTTCGAGTATTCACTAATATAATCGCATAAAAAATCGTGTGCTTCATCTCGATGTGAAACGTGATTGTATGATGTAGATATGAGATAATAAATCATCATTTCCATCAACCATAAATACATTTTGAAGTTTCTTTTTTATTTATGATCATATGGGACAGAAGTTTAACTTCCAGAGAATCTCCCCTTGATACTTAAATGGCACTATAGTTAACAAAAGGACCTATATTCGGTCCACTTTATGGGACTAATTTTCTCTTCTCTGATACCTGGTCAAATCCATGCGGATGAAACTCAAACTGACACTATTAACTTAGGGAGCAGGACGCGAACTGTAAACCTGACTACTTGTCACCATCCATGCTTGACGCTGCGTGATGTACTTGAGTTTAGGAACGAATACGAGCCGCAGCAACCTTCCAACTATCTACCTGTCATCGTCCATGATGCTTCTTTGTATCCCTCACCTGATTGTGTGTGATGTACTTAAGCGCGGTACCAACACTTTCGCAGTCGTACTCCATCACTTTAATCCAGTTCTCAAAATCTCCTATTTCCTGCGTTCAACTTAAATGCTTCAGTACATTGAGTATACCACCACGTAACTTTGCGCGTAATTGTGGTCGTCAATGAACGCACCTTCAAAGCTGAATCGAAAGTGTGGAAGATGCTAAGCCACTGCGTTGTTGTCTGAGTGAACCGTTGGACGGTTGAAGCCAAAGCACGGGCTTCCATCTCAATCCTCTTCTCATTGACGAACGATTCTTGAACTCCTCCATTCACACTGTCCACAAGGAACCCCGACACCTCTGTCGCAGCCACTAACGCCTCCTTCTTCGATTTCTCTGCCCAGAACGCTTGTATAAGGCCTCCGCTCATCTTTGCACAACGGAATGGAAGCAATTGCGTATCGATTCACCGAATCCAGAATCCTTGATTCAGCAGTGAAACATACTAAAAAAGCCGAGCCGAAAACTGGTGCTGTACTACGCACCAGCTCTCGTCCCGGCAAATTTAAACTTTGCGTGATGCGGTCCTCTTCACTTTGTGTGTGTTCAAAGCACAGTCAGAAAGCACTGGTCACAGTACACAGCTTCTTATCAGAAGACTCCGCCAACGAGACCCGCCCAAAACCAAAACATATCAACTGCTAGCTAAAGAAGAGAAGAGCCACGATCTTCGTCGCAAACATGCCCACCTAAAATTACTAAGTATCCAACTGACAACTACGTCTCCACAAAAACACGGGTAAACAAGGAAAAAACCTTCAATCCGCTAATACAACACTAAATTGCACTTGACTTGGAGGTACGGATGGAATCGAGCACCAGGAGCACGATGGTATAAAATCAACTTCCTAACTCGCTCAAGTTTTCGTGAAAATTACTCGTACCAACGGACTGAGCATAGCGGGACAAAAAGGCGTGACACCGGCGCACATCGACTGGACGGAAGCGCGAAGGTTGCTCGCGATGGATTATCCCCATTTGGCTTACGTCATCGCTTCGAAAAGCTTCGCCGAGGCTATCGCACTTGAGCAAACAAACTTCATAGGAAGGGCACGGCATCATGATGGTGATATGAATCAAGAAGCAAACACGATGACGTACGTGTGAGAAGTCTAATTCTTAAATGCTGTCTGCATGCAACGATCGCTTGAGAAGCCCGCAAACTCCAGTGAGACCAGGTTTAATCTGTCTATCGACAACCGGAGATCGAATCAAGCCACAATCCAATCTAGACGACGAACTCTCCATTTCTGAGGTCACAGGTTTCCCGGAAGCATATGGGATGGGGAGAATGATCAAATACCGAGTCGATTTGCGTCTGCAACATTGTGAAGGGAGTGCTGCTGCACCATCTGCGCAAACGACGCGTCCAACGCTCCCGCCATCTCACTCTCTGCCTCTACGCTTGCCTCGGACTAACTGAGTGGCCGACTGACAGCCCCGCCCGCAGGATCCACGGTAGATGATCCGACCTTGGAATACAATCAGTCGAATGAAATCAGGCTCAGTAGCCTTTTTGCTATTAAGTCCAACTCTGTTCTTCCTCCTCCCTTTCCTTCCTTCTTCTTTTGGGGACTACAGTGGGCTATTTCTGCTCATTCCGCGGAAGAAGGCAAGGAAGGAGGGAGGGCGGGCAGGGAGGGAGGTCGCCGGGCCGAGAGAGAGACCATCGCACTAAACTCTACTTTTTCTCGTCTCGACATGACCGGACAGGACAGCAAACTCAGGGAGAAGCACACTGTGCATGCCAAGCACCTCCAGGGCCTTCGATGTCCGCTCTCTTTCAAGCTTCCTCAACTACAACAGCTTGCTTGTGCGAGAAATGAATGAATCTGTGCGTCGACTCTCGATCTTCCTCCGATACCGTTCCAGTAAATAGCATCCACTGCCTTCACCAACGCTTTTCCCTGAGATGATGCTGCTATCGTTCTCCTCTCCTCTCCTCTCCTCTCTCTGTGTTTTCTTTCTCACTCTCTGGGTGCCCCAAGATGTACTAAACTGTCTCTGTCCCGTCATCCTCTGGCATGTGTAATGAACAGCTCCGAGAATTCAACGTAGGCTAACACCGACCTAGAGTGGCATGTCATCCATTGCCAAATGACCTGCTATAGGAAGTAATCAGCTTTCTGATCAAAAGAACTTATATCGCGTTAAAAGTATATAAGCATGTGAGAACTGAAACATCTTGTCAATCTGACTGATTCATCCCAAACCCACTTGCAGACCGTCGATTTTTAGATATTTTTTACTAACTGGCTCTTTGTGTGAATCCATTAGGTAACATAAATAAATTAGAAATTAAAATAAAAAGTGTCATCGGTACTATCTAAAGTAGTTCTAGAGATTTTTCCATTCCTGGTATAAACGAACAAGAGTATTAACGTTTTATTTACTTATACACATATATGTAATTAAATTTTGATGATTATATTTGCAACATTTATGAAATTAAGAAGTATACTTACCATATATATCTGAAATCACCACCTAATCCATTTCGATTCTTCAACTCCATTCGGCATTATGACAGCATTTTTTCCGTATGAACCTTTGAAGAGAAAATCTTGGATTGACATTGACATTTCAACGGTAATGCCAAGAAGCTAGAGGTAGTGAGTTCTTGAAAAGTCTTTCTCATTCTTTTGAGATAAATGTGGCTGATATGACACACAAGAATGTGTGTCACACATGCTGGATAAATTTGCAGAGATGTAAGAATATTCTGGAGAACATTTCGTGCCAAGAAGAAAAGCCCAATTGTATGTTGTTGTAGTGGTTCGAGGAATGACTTCAAAATCAAAGATCGAAAACTTCCGCACATGGTTATGACATACATGCGGAAAGAATGGTTTGGTTTTTCTTATTTTCTATTATGTAGTTGGTATTACTTTTCGTATCTTACATTTGGGGGTTCCTACATTTAGAGATGGATGTAACATTGTTATTTTGATGGATTGTAGCATCATAATAGCGTTAGATATCTTATTGATGAAGAATCTAACGCTATTATGCTAATTATCCAAAGGAAAGGAAATAATGTTTTCTCATATGTGGTAAGATGCTCAGATCTAATCGAATTATTGCAAGGATAACAAGATGACAGAATCTCTATTACTTTGTCTGAAGGCTGAATGTTTTAGATGTTAGTGGTATCAATAGATGGAAATCCTTTAAAAGAATTATTACCCAAATCCTATACAGCATATTTTAGTCTCGTCATTTGAATAGATCAAACCTGAAAGATGTAAACTACTATGGCACTTCAAGTCTTTGAGGATAATCTCTGTTGTAATCCTCACAAGGAGTGAAAGATCATCAAAGAATTATTTCAAAAAGTATTGTAAATGATATCCCTTGAGAGATTACATATATCTTTCTATTTGTATATATCTTTGTATATATTCACTTCCGGTCTGTGAGTTCGAACTCATACCCAGTTCGGTTGAGACGGTGCTCAGATGTAAAACCTGGAAGTAGCAGTCAGTTTAGTTCCAAACGGAACCGTTTTACATGAAACCGAATTTAACCAAGATCATTTTACAAATTCTGAACTAAACCATTTATGAATTAACTTTTTTTGAAACTTTTATCAACCGAAGCGATTTTAGAAAACAGAACAAATCGTTCTAGAAAAACCTTGACTGTATTATCAGTGAGCTTTTATGAATAATTTATACTTTTTATTTGATTATAACACAATCAACATGGTATTATAGCATTCAGTTTACAATAGAAAAATATTTTTTATAATTAAAATAATTATCACCAAACTATATTTTTACGATTATCACCAAATTATATTTTTAACGATTATGAAAATGAACTCCTTGAGGACCATTTACTTTGCCATGGACCGTTTAAAGACTAATCATGTGAAAAACAGAATCGTTTTGAAACCCAACTGTTTACAGACTGAACTCGATTTTAACCGTAAAGAATGGTTCGATCTTGTGCGGTCTGGTTTGGGACTGAACGAGGCAGACTTCTAAAAGTTGTTAACTTGTCCGCTTTATCTCTTCAAGGGGCATCGTACAGTCTTTTGTGGGTAACCACAGCGTACCCAGACCAGATTGCACATACAGCACATACAGCGACTTCTTGCACCTCCAATCGGGAGCAGGCGGGTTTGAACCCCAGATCTTTTGCTTAGAGGTCTGAGACCCAACCAACTCAGCTACCGATCTTCGGTATCTACTGGACGTCACTCCGCTGAAGGAAAGGTATTCTATTCCACCGACCTCTAGGGACGGTCATTTAAAATGTGAGATAAGTGCTTTCGGACAAAAGTGATTTGATTCACTTGTTGGCATCTCCGACCTCAATACGTTGTTGCATCAAAAGTCTTAAGATATTTTCTACCAACAGAAAGGTTGTAAGTTCTAACAGTATCTTTAATATATCTCGAAGTAAAAGTGATAATTATAGACAAGTAGGTTCAACTTAACATATGATATGTTTATTAAGTTCTTTGATTTTTCTCTCTTCTCTTCTCCACATATGACGTTCTCCAATTCGGATGAATCTTTGAAGCCTTTACTAAGTATAGAATTAAGTTTCATGTAATTCTCAGAATACAATGTACTCTCAAGGCTTTGAATAGTGATATTTTCTTATTTCAATTTAGAAATCTCTAGAAATACTAGCACCCATATCAGTGAATGAGTGTATAGACTAGTATACCCTCGACAAATATGTCTATGCATGGATCAAGTAATATATAATATCAACTCCGTAGTGTGGGATAATGTCCCACACTAAGGAGTACTATTGCTACGGATTAGTCCTTAGTGTGGGATTTGACTAAGATTCTTTCGCACAAAACCTACTACGGTAGTATTGGTTGTTGTTTACAGGACCTGTAATATGTGCTCTCAAAGTTGTTCCCATGAAAGTTAGAAACGGCATTAGGGTTTGAACACGTGAAGATGTCAGAGCATGCAACGAGGGAATAAATATCAGAAGAAGTCTGGAAGCTTCAAATTGTCAAGAATAAACAAAGCTTTCGAAGATTCTCGTATATTCTGTCCCATATGCTCTTTTCGTTTAGGAGAAAACATAAGTTTCCTTATGGAAAGCCTCTATGGGGCACCTTTACAGGGGAGCTTTGGGCCCCGCTATGAGATCTCATTAGATATAAGCGGCTAAACTTTCCTACCGCCCCGAGCTACCTCTAGGCAGAAAAGGACACGCATGGGGTGTTATAACATGTACGGAGACTCGCTACTGTACAGTAGCTCTTATGAACCCTCCATGAATAAATAACTCTCACAGCCAAGATACCAGAGATTTACTTGATCAGAACCCCACAACGTACGTCGTCCTTGATCAGACCCTTTTAAAATTTTCCTGTTTGATCAGACCCATGACCTGGAGTTGCCAGTCATGCTGCTTAATCACATAAAAATTGAGACTTGCTTCGCTCTCTAACAGGAGTAGTGACTGAGAAAAAAGACTTAAAAAAGTAATTTTGAATTGTTATTTGATTTATTTTTGTATAGTTTTTTCTGTTAACTCGCATTGTTTACTAGACAAAGTGATAGGTACGACTGGCAATTCCAAGTGAGAGGTCTGATCAAGTAAAGAATTATAAGAGGAGTCCGATAAAGTCCAACATCTTTTCTAGGAGTATGAGCAAGTAAATTCCTAGCGAAGACAGTCTAAATTCAGTCGAATACATTTTTGTGAAATATCAGAGTCTAATCTTATATATTCTTTCTTCGTATAATGCATAATTTACGAAGAAATGATCCGTCTCCGTGAAAAATGTGACTATAATGCAATTATGACTATAAAGCATAATTTTAAAAAGATATTCCATCTCCGTGACAAATATGATTATAATGCAATTGTGACCATAATGAGGTTTGAATGTGTTGGACTAGACGACCATATTCATAAGTCGATTTTCAATATATATTTATAGAATAATGTACGTCGAAAATCTCTATTTCACCTTCAGTTTAAAGTTATATAACGCAGTATCTAAACTCTTACGCAGTTATGGATTTGTGACAGAACGGGAGCTCCTCCGTTCTATTATCCGCTTCCGCAAAGTCATGTGAGGAGTCATGTGAGTGAGGAGCCTCAAGAGGCCCTACTACCGGTATTCTCCGTCGCAGTCTCAGGAAACAGACAGGCCGGGAAAGGTCTAGGTCAGTTACCTTGCGTGCACAAGAAGCTGGATCAGGACTGTTGCCATGCTGTTTGAATTCGATCGGCGGCTAGCCAGGAAAGCAACGACAAATGAAGGAGAGGGAAGGGAAACGCTGCTACATGTAGCTGGACCTGGTCCCTTGAATTTCAAATATCCATCTGCACTGCATCGGCCGGACCTACCTAGCTTAGGGTAGCCAAATCCGGTATGCACTCCACGCAGGAGCAGGTTGGGGCTCGGGAGCTCTGGAGTGGTGCTGTTTGTATGTCCCGATCGTGACTCCTAATGTGCTCCGGTGCTTATGGCTGTGCTCTCATTTCGTTTGACCTGTATGAATGAAGAATGAAGGGATGAAAGAGAGAAGCAAAATTGCACTGATCTTCGTCTATGTATAGCTTTTCTTCTCTAGATTTACTTGACTGCAGCTCTAATATGACTTTTATCCCACTCCTCTTAAAGCCCCAGTATGACTACAAGTGACCCAGAAGACATTATTTTATGGGATTGATTCCAGAGAACTGATGAATTTAACCTATGCAGATAATGGTTTTGGTTACTACATCTTCATCCGAACTTGGAATCTGTGAAATAAATATAAACCCTAAAACTATGATTCATCTCTAAAAAAGCTACTAAGTATTGACAGACAAACGTTAAGATCAAGACTTCGAGGTTACATGGAGCAAAAATATATCTTATTTTAGACTCAGAATACACTGTGAAGAAAAAAAGAACATTCTCTTTCATACTTTTATACTCAAACTCGAGGTTTAGATTATCTTATTTAACCGTATCGTGATTTGCATCAGTAAGTTCAACAAGTTTGTCCTCATGTGAAAACACTACACAAGATAAGTCAGAGATCGCACTAGTTGGGAATCTGTTCTAAAAATAATTTAAATTAAACTTTTCGTGAATATATAAGGTTGGTCTCCTATTCATAATCTGTACAGTTTTGACCAGCTGTTTCACTGAAGGATGGAGTCAAGTAATGCAATTTTAAGAAGAGTGATCAAGTCCAAGAAACATATTAAGGATGTGGTCAAATAAACTTCTCGCGTTTCCTCTGGGAAGCTCATAGCACTGGGTGTTTTGCGATTGAATACAGTAATTACTGATAAACGACAGTCAGCATGTTAAATGACTTCCGGAAATAGTGGAGGTCTCAAACGAGACGGACGGAAGCGTTAGAATTATCACGTAACGATCGGTTGCTAGACGGAGTATCATTAACGGTCGACTGCTGTCTGTAATGCCGCATGTGACAAATGCTTGTCGTCATTGCACTTGCTGTCATTGCGCGGCTATTCACGAGAGGGGAGCCGCATCATGCAGGCAAATGTTTTCTCGTGCAGAAGGAGATCACAGGGAGGAGAGCCACATCGTACCATTGCGCGGATGTTCATGCTTGTGGGCTGTTCGCGCTTGTTGTCATTGCAAGGTTTATCGAGGGAGGGGGTTGGTTCGCAAGGAGAGGAGGCACATATATTCAATCGCTCGTGTATTCAATCACACAAGTTTTATCGTGCAGGGCAAGAAGGAGGTCGCAAGCAGAGGAGTCGCAACGTGTAATGTGTAACGTCGAAGATCCAGGAAGAGTGAATTGGAAATACTACGATAGCAAAAATTATAATTAGTACAAATTCTAGTGAATCGGAAGTACTAAGTACTAGTCTAACGCAATATAGACTGCCGTGGATATCTTGCCATTGTGAGATTTATCGAGCGGGTATCAGTTTTATCATGCAGGGCAAGAAGGAAGTCACAAGGAGGGGAGTCGCATCGTGCAGTGAGCGCGTGAATGGTGCAACGTCGAAGATTTGCAGACAAATATTTTCTCGTGCAGGGCAAGAAGGAGGTCGTAGAGAGAGGAGTCGCATCGTGCAATGAGCGCGTGAATGGTGTAACATCGAAGATTCGGCAAGAGAGAATCAGAATTTGTGCAAAGAAGCAACTTGAGACAAGGTACTAGTCTGGCATATGCGGATAGCCTATTATAGCAAAATTTTACAAGTGAGTTTAGCTTCAACTGTGCGGGCTTAAGTTCTATCGTGCAGGGCAAGAAGCAACTCGTACGGAGGGGAGCTTTATCGCGCAGTATGGTATAACGTCGAAGATTCGAGAAGAGAGAATTGTAATATGTAACGTTTCACAACGTACTAGTCACACGCAAGATGAGAAGGTACTAGCCAACAATTCAGACCTGCAAGCTTTAAATTATTCCCGTGTGGGTTCTTCTGTAGTACATTGTACATGCTATGGTTATTTTGACTTGCGATAGATGTCATCGTAACATCTCAGCTAACGCGAGGAAAGTTCATAACCCCTTAGATTGTATGTCTTTAAAACTTATAATTTTTGCTATCGAAGGCAACAAGGAGATTCAAGTATGCATCATGTAACGGTAGATAAAGATTTTTGAGTTAGAGCACGGATCTAATTTCTTAGAGTCAATGGATTGCAATCAATCCGAGCTTGTGGATGTTTTGCACGATGCATTTAATGATGCAGAAGCTGTTGTTATTGTTCGGGTCACTTTAGCCGCGAACACGATAAATAACATGTTCTATGCAGTGAGCGGACAAGGACTACAAGTTTCTTTTACTAAATATTTGAAAGATGAGTTCATTCCTGAGGTAGAAACTACTTCTGATTATTATTGGGAAGTCAGAGAGTTGCGAGTTTTTGAGATAAAATCCACTATTTGTAGTTGTACATTGCATTTTAGTAGTCGGCAGGACCCGATGAAGTTCAGAGAGTAATGTGAGGAAACAAGAGTTGCTAGCAAGCAGTCAGAGAAGAGACGGAGAAATATTCAGGTTTGTTTAGAACTTGCACAGAGTAGGATGGTTCTGATGATTCAACATTTGATCGATCACGAACGGTCATTCTATAAGCGTAACATCTTTCCAGATTGTGTTGTAGATTATCTAAACTCCATTGCCAACGTGAACATGAGAAAACCATAGATTTATAGATTACTGTGTGAGCATCATCTTATTGAGCCAGTTTTGGCAATTCGAGCTCAAGTTAACTTTTGAATGTCTGCCGTGCTTGTCAAGAACTACATGAGAGATGTGGAGAATCAGCTACAAAGTGCTATGTATCGTCAGAAAGGGTTCTAAGTAATGTTATATGAACAAAATGAATCTCACAGTGCATTTTCTTTTTCCACTCCTTTTTGATCGAAGATTAGTAGCGTACGTGAGATTATAATAGGTTCAACATTTAAGACTAATGCACTTCGTTTTGAGATTTTTGTTGTGGAATGGAACTGTGGAGGGTTCGGACTTCCCTTGGCATATTTGTTTATACAAAGACAAAGAAATCAGTTGGAATAAAGGTGGAACAAGTACATAAGATGCTTTTGTACACATGGTTTAGATCTTTTTGAGCATTTGGTCTCAAGCCAAATTTTGCAGTGATCGACAAAGATGTCGATCAAATTTGTGCTTTGGAGATGAGTTGGTCGAACACTCACATACAACTTTGTCTAAAGCATGCACAAGCGACGGTTGAAGTACGATGTCTAGCAGTAGGTAAGGCAATGAATTCTTACAATGCCCTTGAAGCTGCTAAGCAATTTTTGTTCATAGACAATGAGTGGACGTTTGATAACACAACAGTAGAAAGATATATTTTACCTCTCGAGCTAAGGAAGGATGTGCTTGCATGGTTTACATCTCACTTCAGTCTCCATCCTCTAATATCGACCATTTCAGGTGAGTTCAAGTCTGCAGAGGACCTGCATACCTTTGCAGTTAAACGCGCGTGTGACTTTTGTGCAGGGAAGAACTTGAATGAGTGGTATTGTGTTAGGAAGTGGCATGGTTCAGTTGTAGTGCCAAACCGATGTTAGTGATGTCTCGGACAACTAACATAGTGGAATCTCATTGACGGAAGCTGAAGTATGATTACAACTATTCTTGCAATCGACCTAGGCTCGATGCACTGGCTAACATCTTGGCATGGAATCTAATTTCGGACATGCAAATTCATCTTGAGCAGATTTTGGCAGGACGTTCTTTTCTTTCCTGGTGGATGGATTTCAAACAGAAGTGAAAACTTCTACAGTTGTCCTAAATGCAAACACAGTATTCTTGTTCCATTGAGTTTTGGTATTGTGCATGTCCCTTGTTTCTTAATGGTAGATACTTACCATGTAAGCATTTAGTGCAGAAGTGCAACGAGTTACATACGTCATTGCTTCTCTTCAAAAAACTTATCGGAACTACTCGCATCTCTTTTACGTCATGGGCTCGAGTCTCTCATTTTGAGAACAATGTAACTCTGTGGTTGATGAGTTGCCGAGCTCAGCAGAATTCCAAGTTTTCAATCTAGATGTCATCAGACCAATGGACGAGCAAAGACCATCTGTTGATATCTCATCTCCACGGATCGAGTATGAAGCACATAACGCTGAAGAGGACGTTATTTCCACAGAAGGCACTGCCGATGCTATTCAACAGCTTATGGAGGTCGATATGAACTACTTGAGAGAACTCTTACGAATAGAGAGGAATAATGCTTCGTTCATTCGTTCGATCTCGAGGATGTGGACTCTTGTACACCGTAAGATTTCTCAATGTATGCAAGCATTACGAGCTCGTTCTCAGCAACAAACAAGGGGTCCTGCAGATTTCTTGAGTTGAAAAAAGTCATGATTTCTTGATTTGACCCTAAACTGTTGTGTACGATGAGGATCCTAAGTAGTTTTACGTGCTTCATTTTCTTTTTTCTTGGGTGTGTGAAATTTTCTCTAGTCACATATATAGTCTGCTTGGGGTGTTAGATAAGGGAGCTTATGATCAATATGAAAGTCATAGTGGGTTCAACACCCACCACGAGCATCTATGTACAGCGGCTGTCTCTATTTAAATGTTTTACAGAGCTAATGTCTAGATGTACAAGTTATGAGTCGCAGATGTGTATAATGTAAGACAAAACCTTCAAACAAAATATGCACGACTTGGTCGGTCCAGTACAACCACGAGTCTTTTCACTCTTCTACTGTTACTCTCTATTGTCAATTCCACTGTTATTCTCTATCAAGGCCTGCTCCAAAAAGAAATGTGAGTCAGATTTCCATACTCCTAGCTCGCCAAAAAGAGACGAAAGTAAGAACCTAACATCTACGTTTTTGTAAACATTATCTCATAGCCACTGACTTCCACGCTAATAACGAACAAAGCTGACCGGCAGGGGACAAAGAGTTTGGCACAAGAGATTTTTTCTGGTATTGGTATTGCCTTTCAAGGATGAAGACTTACCGTCTCTAAGTTTACGAGGCAATTCAAACTCAAAGCAGCTGAAGTGGCCAGTGTGGAGTATGCCTCGTTGATCTCGGCATTTTCACTGAGCACATCTTTAGCTTGTTTCTGAAAAACAAAATGTTCTACTTTATTCAAATGAAGGACTTTCAAATACCTTTGGTAGTCGGTTTGCGTCAGATAGTATTTTCTGAAGAGATATTCGAATTTCCAAAGCTCTGTCTCAAACGACCTGCAAGAAGGACAACAGTCTTTAGTGGTGAAAAAAAAAATATCTTGATTCCACGGACCTGCTGCCAAGACGACTTATGAAGACGGTAGTATCGACACACACTCGCACCTTATGATTTTGCATTGCTTGTCCTTCAAGGTAGTTGTCGTCTTCTTCTCCCTTCAAGGTTTCTCGTACTTCTCTGTTTCTATAAACAACCAACTGGCAAAATACTAAGCGAAATATATGCACTTTGATAACCTCTTTCATTGACGGAGGACAATGGGTGAACATATGTTCTACGTCGAGAATCTGCTATGTGAACACTCCTAGTACATAGACATTTGAGGTTCAGAACAATGTCAACACACTACAACATGTTTAGGCTACTCATTTCATGTATGTACACTTTGCGCTCTAGTACAACCACGAGCCTTTTCATGTTCATGTCGTCTGTCATGATCGCCGAGAAAAAGTTCATCTCCACACTCGTCCCACGAGTGGTGTTGTGCACGTTGAGTCTTCGAGGAGACAGCTCTGATTGTCCCTCCTGTTGTCTAGAAAAAAAGACGTCTAGAAGCTTGGTAGCCATAGCCAGCAAGTCGAGGAGTGAAATCCTACTGTAGTGTTTGTTTTCTTCGCCGCTCATGCGTTTCAGATCTACAACGAGTGTCGAACCCGTTAAGCGTCAATCAGCTCGTGAATTTATCCCATCAACATTGCCACCACTCAAACAATGGTGATGGGTCTCAACTCTATGAATCTAGTCTATATCAAAGCAACGAGATTGGATCATTTATTTCCAAATCACAACTAAACATATTATCAATATAAAAATCAAATACACGAACAAGATGAAAGACAAGTGCATCGATAAAACCACGCTGAATGCACCTAAGACAAACATCAAGACAAGACTTCGACCAAATTCTGCTCTTGGTGCATGTTGTAGTACCTCATGGTCTGATGTCGTGCTTGGTGTTAGATTAACTAAACTTCTCAATGGTGTCACATTTGACTCAGGACTTTGGCAAAGAGGAGTATACACTACATCGTGCTCAAGAACAGTTTTTTTCTCGTTAGAAGATCCATTCTATCGATCCATATGTGTCTACCAAACACTGTCTTTCTCATAGTAATATTGAGTTCTGCGATGTCCAATCAATTTATCGAGGAGTGCTACGTCCTCACCTCTCATCTCTTTAACAGAGAATTCAGTCGTAGATAAGTGCATAATGTCATTTGCTGACTGCCAGGCGACGGCCCACACCTCCCCGCTCTCATCTTCGAGCAATAACATCAAACGATAATACACAACGTTGTAAGTATGAAATCGATGACATCTTCGACACCTCTCTCGTGCTTGACAAGTCTTCTTCTGACATGTAAGGCATCTTTCATACCAATGAAATGAATCTCTATTGTAATCCTTGATCTTGACTCTCACGATAACATGCACCAATGCTTCTTCACTTTCAAATTTCTCATGGACTCTTTGGAGATTCAAAATTGTCATCCAGCGAGAAGAACGAACGAAACCAGTGAACAAACCAGCCAGTGGGTTGGTTCAAACTGAAAGAGAGAGAATAGCAGCAACAGAGACTCTGATAAAAAACAAGAACAGCATTCGATACCATTAAACATATTTATCAACGATCGAGCAAGCGCGTTAGTTCAAGCTCTCAAATTCAAACACCTTCTCGTGCACAATTGTAAACTCCGAGATAATCACCGCAAATCGTAAATATAAACTCGATGACATTCTTACATCCGGTCCCTCCGTCGAGAGTATAGCGTCTTTCTCGTTCTTTCTTCCGTTCATTCAGTTCTGTTCTTAACACACTGATGTCACATCATTAACACGCTGATTGTTGTTTATCAGTAATTATTGTATTCAACCATAAAACCAGCCCACAACTTGGGACTTCTCCTCTAGATCTCAATGTACTGTGTATCATTTACAGTAGAGTCGTGGCATCTCACTCCCTCCGGTCGATAATTTGGTCACGTCAGTTCTCTGGTGATTGATGACACGAAGACCGACAAGGTGTAAGAGTAGCTCTTTTGGTCGGACACCTTGTCAAATTAGTTGCAATATCTGTCATTTTATTTTATTTTATTTATCTAATGTCTGTCACTTTTCACTCTACACCTGTTGCTAACTGTGTATACAAGTTGGCTGACTTCGCACTTGTGCAATTTGCACCGACTCGACCGACAGAACCGGATACAATATGGGTTGTAAAACAAGGGAGTAGGCAAACCAAACAGACACAAGATTGGTATTCGACTACACTTTTCATCGTATATATTATGTACCATCTTGATTAAAGTGAGAGTTTTAATGAAGTTCTCACAAGTATTAGTTTTGTTCATTCGCATCTACATTATCTTTGTGTGAAATCAATAGTGTGTATTATATCCGTTACAAATGTTGAAAATAAATATGATAATCAGATCACAAATAAAATACTGAAGTGTTGATCATTTGCTCATTTTGTAAAGTGTTAATTATTCATCTAATTGATCATGCACATACTTCTGAGATGTAAGCAATAGTATAAATTATGTGTTTAGTTTACCTTGTAAGATAAAATGAAGTTTACATGTCCATGCAAATACACTTTTGTAATTTTTGAGAATGAAACCTTAGAAAGACAAATATATCATGAACTATATGAAATTTATGTATCCATACTACCTCTGTACTCGTAATAATTACGGATATATCTCATACATGGAATGTAATACATCAAAAGATTTCATAGAAAATTGACTCGTGTTGTTATATTCAGATACATATCAAGACTACTGAAAAGAGTTGAACAATGGAGTTCACCCATGAATTAATACGTGGTTAATTTATCCACATTAATTTATATTTCATACTAATTCTATTATAATGAACATGTAGCTGATACCGATGCATCCTGTAGATCATTTCAGTGGATTGATTCAGTCGACATTGGTATGCTTCGAATGGTGAATCTCACCATTCTACAGAATCTGATATAAACTCTACACTTGTTCAGCATCCTAAACATAGGATATTTTCTATATCTAGAGTATTCATCTAGATGCATTAATCAACAAACAGTGTATTTATATGCTCGTGCAAACATAGTCTGAGCCTAAACAATAAGAATGTATAAGTGAAATTTTGTAGTCTTTTATCTTTGTATAATAATTGATTCCTCAACTTTCAACTCCTAATTAGATAGCATCTGAAATTTGCTTTATAATCTGTGGTGCCCACAAATTACAGGATGCACGAATTTTTGAAATTTTTAAGAATAATGACTTGTTTGTATATCTGAAGAAGCGTTGTTACTTAAGGTTACGTCTTCCTTAACAGGAAGATGATCTTAAGAGCTATTTGTAATAAGAAGTTGACTTCTTCAGAAGACGACCGTCTTCGGAAGATCGTCTTCTCAGTTGCGTCTTCAGAAGACGAGAAGACGGCGGAAGATGGGAAGACGGCGGAAGACACCTATCTTCCAGAAGACAGCGACCGCGAAGGACCAACCACGAGTTTTCGGGTAAGACAGTCGGTGTACCTACTGGAGCGCACCGAATAGGTAGGTAGGTCAGGAAGACACCAAGGACGAGAACCCCTAATCTGCGGGGAAGATGCGTGAGGAAGCACATTAGGCACCTTCCAACTTCCCGCAGCATAGCGCGCCTGAAGAAGATCGATTGAGAGAGTGAGCTTCGCGAGCTAGCATTGAGAGAGGAATCAAGTGAGACATCGAGGTAGGAGAGAGTAAGTTGGCAGCTAGACGAAGGGTGAGATCGAATTGCGGGAGCACAAACAGCAGAGAAAGCGAAGGCGTTTCTGTGGAGCTTCCGAGAAGCTGACAGTGAAGAGTGGCGAGTAGAAGCAGAGGTGGAATCGAGGTGTGGACCGAAATTGACAGCAAGCGCAGTCGTGTGGAGTCGCATTGGAACCTAGGACAAGAGCCAGAAGCGCGCGGAGGTCGAAGGCAACTCGAGGAGCCGAAGAAGACTGTAGAGGTTCTTCCCCCTGTTCTTTTCCCCTCCCACTTCTTCTCGCCTTTTCTTGGTACTCCTCGCGCTTCTTTGATTGTGTGCAGACAGCCTGATCGATTACCCCACCCCCATTCTTTCTATTGAGACATTGGGCGCGGAAGCGTTGTCCAATTTCTGTCGAGACATCTCCTTGCTTCTTCCCGAGCTCAATTCGAGCTTCCCTACTCCTAGCCCTCAAATTGGAGACCCCAACTATCAATTTCCCTACCCTCCTACCTCTCTATCCCCGAAACTTGGAACAGAAGACGATTCGGAAGATGGGAACATCTTCGGAAGACGCTTCTTGAACTTGACTGTCTTCGGAAGACCGTCTTCGGAAGACTGTCTTCGGAAGTCGACTGAACACAATTCGTATCAAGAGTGGATTTGCTTTGCTTTTGTGTTTAGAGAGGCTTGGTACGAATCCTGAGTGGAGTGGTGAGTTGTTGTGTTAATTCGAGAAGTTGGAAGTCGAGAACTAGGCCTGTGCCTCCCGGTCTTCCAAGCTTCTCAACTCCCCATCTTCCTAGAGAGACTAGAAGACTGGAAGGCTGGCAAAATGAGCGAGAAGACGCGAGGGTCCATTCGGATCTCTTCTGTCCGATCCATAGCAGCCGTTCCTTCTTCTTCCCGAACTTAGAAGAGAGTTGTGAGAAGTCTTGCTGGCAGAATCTGGAGGGAATGATCGAGGGTCATGTCTTCCCCATGCAGCAAGCTTCTTCTGAGTGCGTATGAGAGGTGAGAAGTCAGAAGAAACAGAGTGCAGTTGTCTTGAGTCTGTTGTGAGAATAGATTGCATGTAGGAAGACGAAGACATGTGCGATCAGTGAAGGGAAGTCTGACTTCGAGAAGTCTTCCGAGAAAGACATTGAATCGAAAGCTGTCCCAAGTATCTTCCCAGAGGCCACTGTCACCGCAGGAGCCCGCAACCATCTTCTGAACCTTTCTCATACTCTACTTCTCGCATATCTTGTATCTTCTGATAGGAAGTAGGATGTAATGCAAGGTGGGTTGTCTTCTTGGTAATCCATGCGAGGCCTTGCTTAGATAGGATTGTTTAGATATAGCTCGGAAGACGAGAGCTATCTAGGAAGTACTGTTAGGATCCCGGAAGACGGAGTAGCTGTCTTCTGGAAGACTAGTTTCGTCTTCTGAGAAGTAGAAGCTAGACTGTGGGCACTCGGGAAGAACTGAGCCTTCAGCTCATAGTAGGTGCTTGTGGTTTAGTGCAACAGATCTTCCAGGTATGTCGATGCATCCGCGAGGCTTGGTGTTACCCACGGCAGAATTGGCCGAGGCCACTCCTTTCCTCAAGGAGTTGGGTCTCGACTTCTTCCTGTGGGATTGGAACCTCGCAGATCAAGGGCTTCTGGAGGAGGTGTGGGCCGCGTTGCCACCACGTAACCGTGTACCTGCGAAGGCAGGAGTAGCTCGGGGAAGACCGTCTTCCTGGATTGAAGACTGGTGGCGTAAGGTGTTTCACAGGTTTGAGACCGAGAACCGAGGATATTGGTACGAGAAGAAGATCTTGCCTAGGATTGTGAGTTCATGGCATGTGCCTGGGAGTACCACCTGCCTTTTCGTGGAAGACAGGCAGGGGAGGAACGGTTGGAAGATAGAGTCTTACCGGGAGCCGAAGAAGCGACTTCTGGCGAAGTTGTTTCTGCATCTTTTCCCCAAGGGAAAAGCGCAGAAGACAAGGTACTTAGGAGATCAGGACGTGGAGTTCCTGGAATCAGTGTGGGATGACAGAGTGCCAATCTACTGAGGCGCGTACATCCACAACTATGTACAGACGGAGCTAGCATACTTGGGTACCCCGGCGGGAGGACATCTGACGCCCTTCTTCTGCTACTTGTATGTAGCCATGGGGGATCTTAGGGAAGATCAGCTGGCAGTGTATGGACCAACGGAGCGACAGGAGGTGAAGGAGGAGACCTCAGAAGACGATGACCGAGAGACAGCAACAACGCCCCCTCCCACTCAGATGCCACAGCTGAGACCCGGCTCTCACCAGAAGACGCTTCTGGTGAGGGAAGACGAGTCTAGTGGGTCGGAAGACGCCACGCCAGTGAGGAAGATGGGTCACATAAGTGTACCGAGGACACCCATCTCTCTCATTCATTCAGGATCGGAGTCGGACTCGGAGGAAGACTTGCTTAGTACCCGATCGGAGCAGAAGACAGCTTCTGTAACACCTGGGAGTCTTCCGAAGACTCCAGAAGACGAAGGATGGATGGGCGCTCCTATTGCGATGCGAGGAAGCGCAAAGAGGAGAGTCGCTCCTGCCACGAGGAGTCTTCCACCCCGGAAGATGAGAAGAGTAGCTTCTTCTCGTGCGCAGAAGATGAAGGCCGTAGTGGTGGAAGAGGCTTCCTTGCCTCTAGAAGACAAGGTCGACACCTCCGAGCGAGTGATGGGGATGAACTTGTCTTCCGCAGGAAGACGACTGGAGGAGTTCAGTGCCTACTTCCAGAAGGAGATCCAGCCCGCTATGGAGTTGTTGGAGAGGAGAGCGAGGGCACAGGAGAAGCCCTTACAGCCTGGATTCGGCCTGCGCACCTTGTTGCGACAGGAAGACAGCCAGCAGAAGACGGAGTCGCTGGAAGCTAGTCTCCGCACCACGGAGAAGCTTGCAGCCAGGTACAAGGCGGAAGCAGCCGCTTTTGCCAAGGAGTCGATGCAACTTCGGAAGAGCAGGAGTTGCAGGTGCGAGTACAGCAGCGCGATCAAGAAGTTCTCCGAGTGCGGGAGAAGATCACTGCCCTCGCAGAAGAGCAGACCACTTGGAAGATGCAGCGAGAAGCCGCAGAAGCGCGAGCTGCAGTGGAGAAGACGCAGAGGGAAGCAGCGGAGGCTCGTGCGCAGAAGATGCTAGCTCAGTCGGTAGAAGCGCTTCGGAAGAAGTTCAACTTCACCGCGGGTAAGAAGTTACTTACCTTAGCTAGGGAATGGGACAGCGGGTCCAAGACGAGGTTGGTGGAATGCAGAGATAGCATGTTCAGGTACCTGGATAGACAGATAGAAGGAGAGAAGACACTTTATGGTCTTCCCTCACTTCAGACATCTGCAATCGCATCTTCCCAAGCCTCAGCACCCTCGACTGGGTCCGGAATGGAGAAGGAGGAGTTCGATCTCGCTGTACACTTGGTGGTGACAGCGTTGGAAGACGAGAAGACTCCAGAAGACGCCCCGGAAGACATGATGTCTTCTGGAAGACAAGAAGACGAGCCGTCTTCCCAGATATTCCGCGTGGAGGAAGCGACTTCCCCGGACCCCTATGAGTCGCCATGGTCCCTAGTACTGCATCTGTGCCTCAGAAGACCGAAGACGCACCATTCGACTCGTCTTCCCAGAAGACCATTCCGTCTTCCGAAGTCGAAGTCGAGGAAGACGCAGCCGCAGAAACAGCAGGGCCAGCGAAGAGCGAGGAGAGGGAAGCTACCTCAGTGGTACCCGAGGTAAGTGCAGGGCTTCCCAGCCCATCAGAAGTCGAGGTAGTAGCTCCGGTAGGAGCAGATCATGTGGAGATTGCCACCGAGCAATCAGAGTAGTTAGCAAACTCAATCGACACTTCCAGATTTAGTAGGATCGGACATGCTATCTTAAGGGTGGCAGTTTTCCATGTAAAAATAGTTAGGACCCCATGTGGCAGCATAGGTAGCGTAGGAGTAACACAGTGGAGGGCTAATTGGGAAGAGGGACCGCATGCATGTGAGGTGACAACCTCTTGTCAGCGCCTCTCTCTCTCTCTCCCTGGTGGTCGCCTCCCCTGACTCTCGAGGCAGATGGTTAAGTAGGATCGTAGAGTAGGAAATGGAGCTCTGCCAGTTCTGCCAGTTCTGTAGAATTCTGTAATAACTGAACATACACACCGATTCTACAGGCAGGCGGGCGAGACACATTAGAGCAGAGACAGTCTTAGCGCACTACACCCGTTGTTGGAAACATACGAATAGTCTTGGAATATATAGGAGGGATCTGCATACTCGCACCAGCAGTGGTTCGAAGATGTAGATAGAAGTAGTGGACAGTCTAGGAACAGGGAACGGCATCCTCGTGCAGTCCTGTTAGCTAGGCTGGTGTGTCGAGGAGTAGACGCAGGAAGTAGTGGGAGTGAGCTTCCCAATGCCATTGTGACTTCTTCTCGGGGAATAGATTGTGGATTTGAGTGCAGCAGCTTCGCTCATGTCTTCTGGGTGGTGGAATGTATTGAATTCGCTCCCAATTGTGCATGGGAAGTGTTCTTCTTGAGTGGCGGTGAATGTCAACAGTTGTGGAGTGTAGCTTGACTCGTTCAGTAGAGCACTTGGGATCTACGTACGAACGGTCTTCTGGGTAAGGGATCCCAGAAGACAGAGCAGTCAGAGCAGCGAAGTGAAGAAGAAAGAAGCCTTCTTCCCGCAACAGAAGACGACATCCTCGAGTAGAAGACGGTGCTACAGTACTCACGTTTGTTGTCTTCCTCCCCAAACTATTACAAGCAGCGATGGCTTGTTAGTCAGGATCCGGACTAGAAGCCTGTCGGAATCTTAATTGCCCTTTTTCATCCTGTTTTCTCTTGTTTGGATTTCTTCTTCTTCCCATCTTCCCTCATCTTCCCCATCTTCTTATCTTCTCTACTGAGCTTCCGATACTTCTATTGAGCTTCCGTGAAGGTGAATGTCGTTGTAGTGCTGCAGGAAGACAACTTTCGTAGGCAGAAGCCTGGAAAGGCTACATGGGGCATACACCCTGTGAATTATCCAACCCGTTGGAATGTGAGTGTGAGAGTAAGGTGTAACGACTGTTACTAGTCGACTTTTGCGAAGCCGGACAGCCTTCTGGAGGTGTGAGAAGACGAGCTAAACCCCCAGAAGACGAGAATCGCTTCGGGAAGACGGTATCGAGAAGACCGAAAGAAGCAACCTGGAAGCAGAAAGATCGTCTTCCCGAGCTTCTCTGTGAATAGTTGAATGATATTGTAATTGGTAGTTGTTTGTTTGGGTCCAGAGCACCATTTGGCGTGTCTGGAAGACGTGTTGTTTTGTGTAGGTTTTGTGAGAAGACGGGATTTCTAGACAAAACCCGTGTGTTTGTGTGTTTGAACAGATTTTAGAACTTAGAGCAGCGTTACTTGTGCAAATCCTCTGTGGGAACGATATCTTGTATACTAAATGGGCAAAAGGAGAAATCCTACGTCACTACATAATCGTTCAAAAATCATCCCAAATGCTTCCTTGAAGAGGTAATGACTACTCAACCCTCATGAAATCCTACCTCTGCAAGCAAGTCAGAAATTATGTCAATTAGCATGGATAATTCACCACGAAGATCCACCTAACCTTCTCTAAACGAGTAGAGAACTTCCAACAATTCCAAACTCGTTCTAAACGAATCTCCCTAGAGAAGTTATTCTTTCATGAAATTACCAACTTAATTGTACTCATAAAGTTGACAAAGATATACCAATGCACGATTGTAGATGTCTATGAAATTCTTAAGGCACACTCTATGCACAACAAACTTAAAATCTCAAATAATATATATATATATATATATATATATATATATATTGATAATATGTATATTATTATAATAGATGAAGGTTTAAAACTTAAAAGATATAAAGCTCTAATATTCAAAATGATTGTTGACATACGATAAAATTTAAGTATGATTTTTATCATAAAAAATATAAGAAATAGTAAATAAGAAAATGATAGAATACTAGTTCAACAAGTCTTATAATGCAAAATCTGTTTACAACATTATCTAGTAGGATTAAAGATGTGGTAATTAAGATAAAAGTATCATTAGTGAAGAAGAGATGAAAACAATTTCACTTCAACTCTATTTAACTTAATCCACTTCATTCTTCGTGCATGGATCTTTTTCTAGTACTCATGGCTGAAATGAGACATACTATATGAGTTGGAGTAAATCACATATAATGTTGATCTACACAGGAATGGAGTTGTGAGAGGTTCACAAATTGCTGAGAATAACAAGTCAAGCAAAAAGAAAACAAGACAATAGTATGAAACTTCAGGTAAGCACTTAAACCTTGTCTCATGTTTATCACATATGCAATGTGGATGTAATGTATGTTGAATAAAGTACTAAATATTTGCATGATATGTCCTATATAAATGTCTACAAGTGTCTCTTTGTTGAAAAGGACTAAAGTTGAGTAGAGTTGTCATGACAATTTTTCTTGAGTTATATGAAGACGTATATTTCAATCATTGTAATCAAGGCATTTCTAGTCAAGATCAGAAGAAAGTACTGACTACAAAGTTCAATGATGTTACAAATTTTTGTCATGATTAGAGGCTCTGAGTCACATGAACAAGTGAGATGAGCTCATCAAGAAATACAAGACTGAAAAGACTAAACAAAGCCAAGTTGGAGTAGAGCCAAGCCATGAGAATTCTACGAGCAAACACATATGATTAGTTGACATTTTTCCAAAGAGATAGGAATCTTAGGTGCATGTGATGGTGGTGAAGTATTTTAAAGTGCAATATTCTACTTTCCATTTTTAATTTAACTTATAAACTAATCGATGTGAATGAAAGAATATCGAAGAACTCAGAAATCCAAATCTTCACTCATATATGCATGAGTTGCTTTCTGGCGATGAAAATGATCCACTACTCACCTCTAGTAGAAATACCAATTGCAACACATCACATGAGTCCAAGGAGTACAACATGTAATCAACTTGGTATTACTTCTCAGCATAACAAGAAAAAAAGACCTCGAGCGACAAAGAAGATGACAATAAATGTTGCATGATGGAGTTTATCCAAGTGGTGAAGGAGAGAAATGAGAAAAGAGCTACTAAAGAAGATTGTAAGTTTGATAAGAGCCATTTGTATAATTTGTATGATTTGATTCAATTTGTATAAGAGCAACCAAAACTTGACTTGATGAGTCAAATGATTGAATTAAAACGTATAGAGTTAGAACTCATGATCGAGTAAGTAAATATATGCTTACACAAACTCTGTTAAGTAGATCTAGATGATCATGAGTGATCATAAAAAATTTGTGCAAAGCTTGACGTATTGATTCGTCATTGGTAGTACTATGTTTTCTCTATAGGTGCAGATCTCAAAAGTGACATGATATGTGATGCATTCAACCACTCGTCCACTACATTCACATCATTTGGTAATGATTGTCCTTGATGAAGCAGAAAGTTATGTAAAAGTCCACATGCTAGCACAACTCGTGACACAATTTCAGTTGCATTGGATAGTCTCTTAAGATGCTCCATCTACTTTTCAATTGTCGAGAAGCATTCTCCACTCGAACTCTCGTCTTTGATGTATGATTATCAAAGATGTTCTCCATATGTTCTCCTTGATGTGTATGCGGATATCTACATTTCAATAATCACTATCCCAAATAATATGTTATGTCATTCAGTATCATTGGTAGAATCGTGATCACATGTGTTCTATTGTTTTCAAATGGTAGAATAAATGAAAGTTCAATTAGTGTTGTCCTAGTTGCAATGCTTGATACAGTTTTGATGGTCTCAAATGTGCAACATCGTGAGTAGAACTAGACATGATGCAACACAAGTCTCAAAACTTGAGGTCAAAATCACATACTCTTTGAAGGAGTACACAATAATCAAAGTATCAGTTTTTGTAGTGCTCTTCAGATGTGTTAGGTGGTTTGGTTTTCAATTTTACTTGACCATCATCTATACAGCCTATGATTTGTGAAATATCACGGATAGTTTCTTTCAACATAGTTTCTTTAGATTAATCTATTCTAGGTCATTGTATATATCTTGGATACATTTAGTCTCTACTTGATAGAATATCCATAATGATGTTGTTTTATATGCTTGTTGATTAACCAAGGCAATAAATATCACTAAGAGTCTTAAATCGACTGTTATATGCAAATCACACAGAACTGCAGCTACACACTTTTCTAACTGAACTTGTCTTATAGCAAGTGAACAGAAAGACATTGTTGGCATCAATGGTTTTATCTAGTCAACCAACTTTCTAAAGCTTGTATATGACGCACGCTATCTTTTCTCATATGTTGATCGAGAAGTTAATATTGCACTGTCCAAACCTAATTGTGAGTAATCTTCCATCAAGTAAATTGTTGGGACACCATCCAAAAATCTCATGGACAAATGACTTGAGGTTGTTTAATACTCAACTCCATCATCAACTACATATTCCACAACTCATCAACATTTCTTCTTCTATATAATGTATTTATCTCTCATCAAGCTAATACTGCTCTTGAAACCATAAAAGCATC
Organism: Asterella californica; assembly: GCA_036924285.1. Taxonomy (NCBI): domain Eukaryota; kingdom Viridiplantae; phylum Streptophyta; class Marchantiopsida; order Marchantiales; family Aytoniaceae; genus Asterella; species Asterella californica. The sequence continues at coordinate 16,692,497 of JAYKYS010000002.1, read as the reverse complement.
ATTTCACACACATGCATGAGGACAGGATAAATTGTATAGCAGAGAATGCTGATTTCAGCAAGATGTTCCTCACCAAGAATGAGAAAATTATCAAGATATGATCATTCATGTGTTTTTTCATTTGTTTTGTATCTTAATCTTAATTAAAGATTTTAGAACAAATCATTTATACACAATGACCTGTGACACCAAGTCAAGAGGAAACATTACGTACGTCATAAAAATGAAGCATGAAGTGCATTCACTAGAGACTAAAAAGATTATTGTTTTTACTCTTATTAATTGTTTTTAGTGTCAAATGTCAACTTGACATACATCTGGCTATGATGTGAATAACTGGCAAATGTGTCTGTCCAAGTATGTAGCTCACCAAGTGACACCTGTGTAGGTGAGCACCTCAACATAGAAATCAATTTCATCATTTTGTCCTCAAGTAAATTTTAATCAGCAGTTTAGCTTAGTAAGCAAATCCCAGTTCAGCTTCATATTATCATGTCATCTTGAGATGTCATGTCAACACCATGTTGACACATGCCGTTGTCACTTCAACTATTTCTCTACCACGTAAGCATCCAATATGCATGTAACCTTAACCTTTCCAATATAACTATAAACTACTAATTAATCTATAATTTTTCAATGTAATTTTATTTGTAACTATCAAAAAAACAATTTTGACGTATTCAACGATTCTTACAGAATTTGAGAAGTGTGAAGAATTTTTTTTATCTACTCCCTCTCACATTTCACTGTGAGACAAGTACACGACAGAGAGTTACCTAAAATCTTTCGTTTCTTGAATTTATAGTCATGAGCACAAGAAAATGACTGTTAATATAAAATTACTTTTGATCATAGAATTCTATTTCACTTATGAAACTGAAAGAATAAAGATTCAACTGCAAGATGTTCACGAGCTTTAGAATTAGTGAACTATTTCTCGTGAATCTTTTCAGTAGTGATTTCGTGTTTTTCTAACTTAAATATTGTAATAAAGACCCATATCATATCAGTTTGATATGGATATCAGTTTTGATAACTTTGAAAAAGTTTGAATTTTTGATATTCTTTAGAGATCTATTTAAAAAATGCGGTTTGGAAATTCTTCCCTTAAAAGAGAAAGATCTTTCACTCTTCATCTGTAAATTAAAGACAAACAGTTCCTTATCTCTATACGGGTGGAGATGCTCGTAATCTACGATTCTCCTTTCTCCGATCCCCATTTGCCGGTTCCACAGAGTAGTCAAACTTGTTCGCAACTAACTGGACGCACTGTATCTAAAGATACCTGATGATACTATTTACATTCTGTCCACTAGACGGTGGTACCTTTCACCATCCTTTGCAGATGGACGTGTCTCGACCCTTCCTGTCGGGAGAGTTCAGTCCATAGGGCCGCCTGCTTCCGGCAGAAGTCTCAGTTCAAAACCGCGAGGACTTGGGGTTTGTAATCCCTGGAGCCGGACGTATATACCGGCGGGTGTTTAGCTACGCTTCACAACAGGAAAGAAACTGTGTGAAGCACAGATGTGCTTCTCGCAAACAAGATAGAAACAAATCATACGGAAAATAAACAAACAACCCTAAAGTAAATTGAAAAAACATGAAAATAAATACTTCGACGTAAAATAACTAAATACCGTACGTCGATGTCAGATTCGGCACTTGATTTTCAAATACTTATTTAAAAAATAGAATTTAGCACCTCAAATTAAAAATAATTTGATAAACATTCGAATCTTCTATTAATCTTCAAGAATTCAACCTCTTTTGTTCATTCAAATACATTATAATTTTAACAGTTTTTGATTTTTTGAGATTTCGACATTCTACTTATATGATTTAGCAAATTTTGCACATGACCTTCTTGTAATTATTTCCGGTCGAATCTGACCCCAAAGTACGGTAGTAACTAGTTTACATTCTGTGTTTGGGAACGTGACTCGTTTCCCAGGGCATACGGCTGCTGAAACCGGCAACGGAGAGATGGCAGCAGACTACTTTACAAGTATATATGGAAACTTGTTCCGGGGGCGCAGTGTGAGTTACACTGTACTACCGTAGGATCCTTAGCTGTTCCTTGCTTGTTCTGGAGCCACAGAAGCACAGTAAAATGAGATGCAACCTTGATAACTACGATCCATTATTATGATTGAGCCTAGGAGATACTGAAGCCGACACAACTGTCTCCCTTTAGCCAAGGGCATTACTTACTTGTCAAAGTTGGATTATTGTTCAATGATCTTCAATCACAAGGTCTGGTTAAGTCAAAAGGCGGTTTACTTGGGCCTTGGCTCACGTGAATACGTCCCAAAGACAGATAGAAAGACTGCAAACTGATCACCGTGGAAGCTCGTGAAAATAAGAGATGGGGTGTGGTAGCTGGGGCCAGGTGGACTCGTTGGAGTGTTGCTTTGGCCTTGATATGCTGTCAAGCTATGAAATGACCTCGTTTAACATTTACAATTACCGTGGACAGTCCTGTATGACAGAAGATGCCCGACTCACAGATTGGTTACTTTTGCCCACATATGATGGTTCTGTTGTGGTACATATGGGATTCTGATTGTGGCATAAAATTCTCTGCAGGTCGTAAATCCTGTCATATTCTTGCAGCATAGCATTTTCTCTTCAAGCTGATGACGAACAGAATAATGAGGATCTTCTCTCTGACGAGAATATGAGGCGGGGCGAGATGGGAGGATATGAGACACCCTTGAAAACCCAATTTCTGGCTCAGTCCTCAGTAGCAGCTTTAGAAGATCATGTCTGTTTCTCTCCCCTTCTAGTGCCGTATGTTTTCTTTTTCGATTGTTTTTATCGTGTTCTCGCGGTGGAGCTTTTGCCCTGCCGTTGGCTGCAGATCCCTCTTACATGGACTGAGCCTTGACCCCACGAGCATCTTCCCAGGGGTGACCACCACGCTAACACCTGATGCTTCCCTCCTGGTAGTAGAATGCAGAAACTTCACGAGCCAGTACTAGGGGCTGTTGTATGAGTCCAGCTAGCGACCACATGGAACTGTAAGCTGCCATCGAGCTGGCATTTGGTGGGATTCAGAATGACTTGTCTGTCATCGTGCTAGTCGCAACTCTAAACCTGGGTGTGTCAATCTACGCTTCGAGATAGAGGCAACCTATTTTAGCCACAGCGCCGAGAGAATTCCCGTAGTTTTCAAGACGCCTTTGACTCTTTACTCTGGAACAGCGGAATGTGCATGAGTAAAGTGATCTGACAAGTCACCCTGTCCCGACTTATGCGAAAAATGGGGCGAAAGGTGGGCGAGTTTGTCTGAGCTTTGGTAGCTGGGTGAAGAGAAGAGCTGAATAATAAGAGCCGACATCGCCAGAGAGTTCCAGCTATCAGGATTTTCCCCACGGTCGGTCATAACCTATCTGGCATCCTTGTCTGTAACTCGAGATCTGTACACCCTCGGGCTACCGCCGTGAGCCTCTTTAGGGTAAATAATAATGCAACCAACTGCTTGCATGATTCAGTAAGTTATGCAGTATAGTGGAAGTTTTCAAGCGTCGGTAGACATGAACTGGCAGTGGAAGGTGCCGTTTGTCCTTGTCCTTAGCCGGCTGATGACTTTCGCTATCGTTTCTAGCTTCATTTATAGGCAGAACGAGTGCTTTCACTCACCCCTCTTGTTACTTCTCACACATATACCATCAGATGTTGTCTCCACTGTATGTAGAACGAGACCTGGGACTTCGTGACTAATCTTACACTTCAAAGAGTAAGTCCGTATTAATTCTGGGTGCTTTGAGTACATTCAAAAATCCAAGCAACAACTTTAGGAAGGCCTCAAGAAACACGTCTGTCCCTTTGTAGGAAGTTTCTCAGCAGAACTGATAATGTTGCTCTTCAGTCTTATTGCGTGAGTGTGTTCATATGCAGAACTGGTTGGATAAAGTAGGGACGTACAGTTTAGGTAATATATAATGATCCATTCAACCAGGAGACACGGCTCATCTCAAACACACTTAGAGGCAACGAGTTTTGCTTCACATTTAGTTCCCTAACTGAATTAATCCACGGGTTTGTGAAGCTATCTACAAGTCAGGTGCTCTTTATGCCACACAAAGTACATGTTGCAACACGCTAGACTGGAGAACCAGATCGTGCTTCATAACACATCGTCTAAACTTTAAAGCGTTTGAATCACAAGTGATGCAGTAGTTCGAGTTGATTATACGTAAAGTGGAAACTTCTCTCCCGGTCGATGCATCATCTGGATTCCATGGTAAATGGGGGGGACTATCATCCCGTCCTTTGCTTCTCAGATCTTTAATATGGTAATGATCATATTGGGTGGTGTATGCAAAACCCGCCAGAGTTTACAGCATCGTGCGGGGCATGCAGAATGAACCCTGCATGCGACATCGATTCTTTCCATTACAAGGCCTTAACTTCGACTCCGTAGATTGCAGATCATGGTTTCATCATGTTCGGTAATTTCATTATGGGTTAGTCGGCTGGAGTGAATGGTTCCTGGAGGAGAGATATCTCCAAGGACTATGTCTACATGCGGCTGGATCTCATGCAAGAAAAAGCGTCTTGGGAGTTGGATGTCTGCACAATTTCCCGTCTGCTTCCCTCTCCCTGTCTGCAGATTTTGCTTAGTTGCTTATCATATCCTAAGCCTTCACCGTTGTTCCAAGTAGTGATTTTTCTCAAAGATCACTTCGCTTTTATTAGTCCTTCAGGAGCTGTAAGCTGCCCTGTCCAGAAATCAGAAGCCAACTTAATGATGGATAGTTGAGCGTTGCCTTACTCGACCTCGTTATACTGCATGCAACAGAAAGGATCAAAACTATAGAAATGAAAGGTAAAGTTGCAACTTCAGAGGGCCAGATGTTCATGCAAAACTGAGCAGAATCACATTCAAACCAAGTGGACTCGAAAACTGGCGTACAAATCTGGGTCGGTCCGAACCGTAAACAGCATCGAACAGATCTACACATATTCCTCACTTCAAAATCTAAAAACGTTCGATTCATATATGGGTAGAGAATAATGGGAGTACCGTATCAAAAGGCAAGTCCTCACCGTCCAGCCATGATACACAAGTGAGTTCACCGTCAGTAAACGGAAACATGTCAACATAGAAAATGCACGGGAGAAAAACCGAAAAAGTGGATGGCACTCAAGGGAATAACAGAATCCATCCAAACGATCAGGATGGCACACACTTTTATAAGACATAGAATACGGTAATTTTAAATGAAAACGCTCATTTTATAACCAGAAAAGTCGAATTCCATCCATTGCGGATAATCTGCCGGCAACATACGGTTCAAACCAGGCTGGAGTGGATAGTGGATGACAAACTTTTCCAACAGGGCAGTTTAAAACAACCACTGTAACTAACCTAGATTCACCTGAATACAAAACTCGGATAAAATCACCCTCAAAGCAAAATGAATATATAAAATAATAATAATAATAATAATAATAAAATCACCCTCAAAGCAAAAACAGAATATGGTAGGAAGAGACAAATTAAATTAAAGAGAGAAATATGAAATGATGATATGCTTGCATCAGTCAAGAGGGGGCCTTGGGAGACGTGCGATCTCTCAGCACAGGTTTGGTACAGTATACTACTTCAAATTTCAAGCTACTGTACAGGGAGATCGGTGAGTACGGCATAAGCTCGAAGCTATAGGTTACAAGAATGAAGCCGTATCGTTCATGCAGCCTACCAGAAATGCTCATCCATCCGTCCGTGCCGGAGTGCTGGATGGACTAGAAACATGACACTCAAGAAGGTTAGATGAAGAAGTGGTGCACGCAACAGAACATCTGTCTGTTGCATTGTGAACCAGTTTACGTGACAATCTGCAAGGTTGTCGGGAGATTAAACGTCAACGGAAAACTATGAATAAACTGAAAACCGGAACAGTAAGTATTGAGTCAAGGGTTCATGGTTCATCTCCACGGTGTACGTGAGCACCTTATGGAACTCGACTGTCTCGACTCCGCTCTTGTTCGGGCAAGGGCGCAGGCTCTTGGCTCATAGCTCGACCTTGCATTAGAGCGTTCCGACTCGCACCGACTATCTTCTCTACAGCGATGAGGTTCCGCCTAGGCTTGGTACAGCCTGCTGCTTCGGCACTATCCACTTGCGAGTGCGGTGTCTCGCTCGACACATCGGGTCGTCATCTTGCTCGATGTCCTCATGGTGGAGAGCGGATAGCTACCCACGATGCCATCAGAGACGTCGTGTTTGCCTTAGCACGGGAGAGCGGTCACATGACGTGGAGAGAGCGTTGGTATGCCCTTCAGACAGGAGGATCAGTGAGAGCTGACCTATACATGATGAGAGAGGATCAGGTCTCAGTGGCTGATGTGGTTGTCACGGATCCGACACGGGACTCAGTAGCGGCACAGGTGATCACCCATCCCCCAGGATGGGCTGCAGGCGTGGCGGCAGCAACGAAGGTGACCAAGTACAGGGGTATGCAAGTGGGACATCGCTTCATTCCTTTAGCTATGGAGATATACGGATCAACATGTTTGGAGTTCGACGTCTTCTTGAGAGACTGTGCTAGAGCCTATCATGAGAGGCGCCAGGGAGTTCCACTTTCTCTTTCTTTCTGCACCATGTTTTTCCGACAGCGAGTTTCCATTGCTCTACAGAGAGCTTTAGCAGGAGCAGTTCACAGGAGGGCAATCGCAGTAAGTGATGCCTCTTCAGGTGCGCCAGTTGTTTCTAGAGGTACTGATTTTTTGATCTCCGATATTATAGGTGCGACAGGCGATTTTAGAGCTACTGATAGCGGGGCTTAGCCCCGATGTTCTTCCCTTCGGGGTGGTTGTTGCTTGGCCCTTCGGGTCCTTTCTTTCCCTTGTGAGGCTTGATGGGGTCTTCCCATCCGTTTGCTATTCATTGGGTCGCGTGTTCCCTTATGGAAAGACAGGGAAGTGCGTACCATGGTAGCCAGAACTAGACTCTAGTGACTAGGAAGTAAGAGCCTCTTCACACTTGTCTCTTATATGTCTTCTCGTCGCTTTTCCTATGGGTTTACTTGCAAGAAATAAAATCTTTGAACAGGAAATTCCAGTGGAATTCTTTTCTGTAAACCACCACTCCTGACGTATAATATGTTGCAACGTGGACCAGTTTCTTGCAAAACATACCGAGAGAAACGGATAGAAAGACCCCAAAGGTTACCCTGCCATACACCTTTGCAGGGATTAGCGAAAAACCACCCAAGATTCCGAATCTGACTAACACTACAAAATAAACTACAGTGTGAAATACATTTGAAGGTGTCCATAATGGAACTCTTCAAATGATCTGTATCTCAAGAATATAGACCACAGTTCGGACAGCACCCGGTCCGGCATTTGGTGTATTTTCAACCGACATAATTTGTTAGAAAACTTGAAGTTTAAATGATAATCGACTTAAAATCGATATTTCCCAAGAGCTTATTTTCTTATTTAAGTCAAAAAGCGCTCGTGTATCTAACTGAGAGGGTACTTCCTTAAATCGCCTTCTTCGCCAGAAAAGCTGTCCGACCTGTACAGTAGAGTCTCCTGGAGCGGTTTGGTCTGGTAACTCTGGTTGGAGAAAAGGTAAGATTTCTCGTTTGGGCAACAAGACTCTGTGTATAATTACGAGGGATTTGGTGGCAATGATATCTCCATCTACTTCCAGTTGTCCCCCTACCAGTGGGTGCGTTTTGAACTCTTGCAACAGTGTGGTTAGACATGTGGGTCACAGCATCTTATACGAGCGCTGAAGTTTATGGTCGAACGTCTATAAGTTCGAGAATAAATCGTCTTTGTCGCATACGGTACTCGTTTACGAAACCAGATCTTTCACCCCATCCTCTTGGCACAACTAATGCAACATGTACTCCATAAACCTCTCAAGGGACACTGGAAAGTGCAGCGGGAAAAAGGCAGAAACGGTTTATGAAACTCCGAAGCCGATTCTAGTGGAGCCACTGCAAGGTACTGTACGAAAACCTGTAGAAGTAGTCGTGTACACTGGCCAGTATATTTGTACTCAAGAATGCCATCAAGATCTCCGGCTGAATGTTTTCGACCATTGTCAGGAAAGTCTTTTGGGTAATTTCCGTCAGGTCGGAACTTTCAGCTCTCATGTGGTTGTGTCCGGCAGACAAGAATGATAAATTGTCAATAAAGAATACAAGACCGGCCTCTCGGAAACCCGCTGGAAAGAATTTCACCTCAGGTTTGCTGTCATTTAAGTATAGTCGGAATGATTTGACGTTTGACATGTCAAACTGAGAGTGTCCGGCTGAAAAGGTTAAATGACTTTATCCAGTTGTCCCTGGTTTTCTTGCTGCAGTATCTCGCCACGAACTGGTGAATTCCGTCAGCGACCGTAGAGTCTCGGACGCGCGTAAGCCAAACTTTTGGCGGCCGCGGCCAAAGCGGCTGAGGTCGGACACTTTACGCTTTCCCGGGCGTTCCCGCTCATTGGTCTCAACTCGTCAGAGCCACCTTCACCTTGACTCATCTCACTTCTCTCCTGGAATATGTACCTTGTAAGGAGTCGATGCTTGCGAGAGGTTCAACTAACTAACCATTGTGGTCTGTTTTAAACTTGTGTCTCCATAAGGAATCTCCTCTTCCAAGGCACTGAACCATCCGGGTAACCAAACTGTATAACTGATTCGGGTTACGATAATGGTTGACGCTATCCTTTGAACGGCTCCGAGAGTGTTCAGGAAGCTCCATAACGGGGGCCCAGTGCTCGGGACGGTTTCTGGTGAAAACCGGTAAATTTCTGGTCGACGGAAAAGAAAATCGCAAATCGTGTATTCTTGTCTTAGAGCATCTCCAGGGGAACTCCTGTTTCATACTCTAACGTTAATTTGAATTATAATTCTTCCAGTGGATAGGCACGAGTGCCTATTCTCGAATACTATAGCAAGTAGGGTCAAGTCAATTCAATATTTTCGAATTAAATTGATTAATTCAATTCAAAAATGAATTGGCATTAATCAAATTTATATTCTAGAGTTACATCTACTGTATATTATCTATTTATTTCTATGTCCTTGGAGCGTGAGACTACGACGGCTACTCGAAGATCGACAAATAGAATTTTATCCGACAAGGTAAAATACTCTATACAGTGAATATTATTCAATAGACTGAATAAATTAGATTTACGAGAACTAAACTGAAAATACTCAACTGATGCATTATACAGGGTACCGGAGATCCTCTTACAAAACTTAGCTGATTTATAATCAAGTAGGTTTTAACCCCAGAAATTTTCCGGCAGATTTCGTTTCACTCCGGAAAGTGACAAGACTAGTCACCGGAACTCCCCGAGCCCTGAAATTTCAGGCCATGACTAAACATTGAGTAAAATGCTCTACCGCAAGCTCAAAGAGCACTTAGAACTAGCACACAGATGTTTTAATCACCTATCGTCACGTTTTCGTGCACACTCAGGCATCAAAGCATCTCATACTAGAAACGTTTTTCCTTAACCTGAGCGCTTGGCTGCTCGAAAGTGGGGATAACGACGTACATCATTTGCATGCAGGGAACGAACGAAGGTGTCCAAGCCATCATCCCCAAGTGCAGGCACTTGGGTTAAGTTGGGTAGCTTATGTCTGAAGTATGTCGAATCGTTCGAAGCAACGCAGTTCTGTTCGTACAGCAAGAAAACGCCTCTCTTCTGAATCATGGCCACGCGGGACACCAAGAACTGACCGAACGCAGTTGAGCCTTGAGGTGAGGTGAAGTGAGCTGGGCTGGGCTGCTGAGTCGCTCGCTAACTCAAGTTACGTACCTCTCACGTAAATACGAGGCGTCAAATTTACAGCTCTTTGCATTTCCGTTATTAACCCGTTACCAACTCAGGAGGGAGGGCACGCTAATTAATGCTCTAAGCTGTAAGCTCTATTTTAACCCGCTTCCTTTGGGAGTCCCATGAAGTGTCCCATGACGCTACCAGTTTTATCAGACTGACAGCAATAGTCCCCCCTGCAGGTGAGGTACGATTTGTCAGTGCGTCAGTCAGACGTGCTCTAGCATCCGTGGTCGTTTAAGTGCTCCCGACTTCCTTCCTTCCTCTAGACTTGTTCTGTGAATCTCTCTCTCTCTCTCTCCCATTCGCTCCGTCCTTTCCCCCACACACACATGCAGCACAATTGTCCCGGTCGACTTCATGTTCGTCTCTCTGTAAAGACGCCTTCAGATTAACGAGAGGCGAACTCACTTCCTCCTCGCATTGCCTGCTTGGTGTTGTGGAGATTGCGGCACTGCTGAGAAGATAGCTTAGTGCAGAGTCCTGCGTCGTGAGGAAGTTCCGAGTTTGAGTCTCAGTTCAGCTGAGCTCAGTTATAGTTGTGCTCTGGGTTTGGAGGGAGGATGGTGGACTCGAGGGTCTTGAGTCTGGTATGGTTAGCTTTGCTAGGAATAATAAGCTTAATTTCGGCAGTGCCTGTGAATGAAGAGAATGGCGCCAAAACTGCTTTCCTGGGGCCTAAGTCGTTGGCCTTGCGGGCGAGACATGAGTCTGTAGGAGGGTTCAAGCTCGTGCCCGAGCCGACGCTGATTCTGGACTACCACAATGGTCCCGTCATGACTGGAAAAAGTGAAATTATCAAGCTGTTCGTGGTGTTCTACGGAGATTTTGCTCCAAAGCAGAGACTGACGTTGAGGCAGTTCTTTAAATCGTTTTGGCATCCAAGGACACAGTGGCCTGCGAGCCATCCCACCGTAGAGAAGTGGTGGCAGATTACTCGTTTGTACGTGGATTTGTTCAACACGCCCGTAGCGCGCAACATTGTTCTCGCTGGGGAGTTGTTTGATGGTTACTCTTTGGGCAAAAGTTTGAACCAGTCCGACATTCAGGATTTGGTCGTAAGATCGTTTGCAACGTTCGGAGCCGACTCTCGGGCGATGTATCTGGTTCTCACAGCCGCGGACGTGGTGGTGGAATCGTTCTGTAACAATGTGTGTGGAACTCACTTCTACACCTTCCCGTCAGACACGACCAGCTCTCAGATGGTTCCATACGGATGGATAGGCAATGCTGCGTCTCAGTGTCCCGCCCTATGCTCCTGGCCCTACGCACCAGGCGGTATGCTGCAGACGCCTCTCGTGGCTCCCAATGGCGACCCCGGTATCGACGGGATGATCATCACAATTGCTAACATTCTGGCAGGAATGGGCACCAACCCTTACGGCAATGCATTCTACCAGGGAGATGCCGGCGCTCCGCTTGAAGCTGCAGGTGCATGTCAAGGAGTGTATGGGGTTGGAGCTTTCCCTGGTTACCCCGGCCAGCTCCTGGTGGACAATGCAACTGGAGCTAGCTTCAACGTTTTTGGAGCCAAGAACTTCAAATTTCTCGTCCCATGGATTTGGCACCCAACCACTCTCCAGTGCTCGGGTCAAGCTTGAGCAGCAAGGCGCAGTGAGAACGACGCTTCCCTTCCCCGGGATGGAATCAGGCGGGACGGGGTATCTGAAATTTAAATGAAGTTTCGTATCTAGACAGCTTATGGATCCACTACATTCTTACTTACCGGTAGCATTATCCGTCGAAGAAATCAGATTTAGCAAGTCCGTGAGAGCTGCGGGCAGCTTTCATTCAAAGGAAGGAAGGAAGGATTAAAAAAAAATTAGGTTCAGTGGTACGGTAACCAGAGGAAGACGCCGAACAGTTCGAACGATATCGCTTTCGAGCTTTTCCATCTTAGTTTTGGTCTCCGAGGGAGCGAGCGAGCAGACAGAGTTTTGTTGCAGTGCTTTTCTCTTTCATTCAGAGCTGGGCCGAGCTAAGTTCAGGTGAAGTTTGGATCTCTGTAATTGAAATGTTACCAACCTAGTCATCAAAGAACGGCTGGCATGGCGTTAGAGTTATATTCTCTCTGCGTGTTTGAGTGGTAGGGCTTCGTCTATCGACTCGACTCGTACTTATCTCAAACTCGGTAATATCGTTACTTTCCTGTAGCATAGTCACTACCCTACAGTACAATTGAAAATGAAGCTCCTCACCTCACCTCACCGTGAGCATTGAGACTGACTGACTGACCGACCGTCCAGCTTCCGAGAGAAAGCTCCTCATCTCCTCGGGGTCCATCACAACCCTGGTCGAATAAATTCCGTGATTTTGAGAAAACTGAGATTTGTGTATCGATGTAGCATTGAAAACAAAACATCGACTTTCGTCATTCGTCACCGACATAGCAGCTCGTCCGATCTTGCTCGTTGTATACTATGCATTGTCCCATTTCTTTTCTGGTTTGTCCTTTCAGTTCACATGAATGCTTCGAAGTAGCACACATGGCCCAAAGCCGTAACTATCAGAGTGAACGTAAACGCAGAACAAAGTTTGTACCAGCTGGATACTCTGTCATACAGGTATGTGCACTGTTCCCCGTACGTAAGAGCAAGAGTAACGTCCTTAACACACTCGACACACTGAAGCTGGAAAGCATAACGTGTGACGTTGATGGCAAATTATTGTCCGTCTGACGGCCGTAAACCAGTGCGTAATTTCCAAGTTAACGGGTGAAGGAAGGATGTGTCATTGTGACTTGGAATTTCAAGAAACTGTCAAGACCTGGAGCGAAATTTGAATCAGAGACGAGTTATAATACGACGAACTCAGCAGCTGCAAATGCAAGGGTCAGAAGGAGGAACGCGTCCCTATGGAGGTCCGCATGTCGCACGTAAATTACTAATGTTTGACAGTGTTCTTAATGACTTCACTTACCCGGAAGATTATGGAGTCAGACTACGTGGCGGCCTGTATTCCAGATGAAGGTCCGTCGTTCTCCAACCCATACTGTATTACTGGTAACGCGTTTTAAGGTGAGGTTAACGCAGTCTGCTGAAGTCAGACCAGGTTTAACCCAGTCTAGTTAATTAAGGCAGACCAGTTTGTGTGACCAGAGTGGGTGTAGAGTAGAAAATGGTCACTGGTGCAAGGAAATCCTCTGACTGATACTGCATTTTTACGTACGCGGAAATCAGAGCTGTGACGAGCGAGCGAGAGGAGGGAAAGGGTAAAGCGTAACGTGTCCTGCGACTCCTGGAACAAGCGGCCAAGGGCGGGCCGCGGCCCGCGGGCAAGAGAAGAGAAGCGGCCATGATTCACCCAGACCACGTGCGCTTGACCATAAACACCCACTATGTATCACGTTCTCAACTGCGCCGACATGAATAAGCCAAGCAGTGCCAACTCTCGCCGCGGAGCGGAGCTCCAGTCATCCCTCGGCTTTCTCTCTTCCCATCCATTTGATCTTGTCATTTATGAATGCGTCTATCCGTCCATCTATCCACGCACGCAGCCATCATTCAGGAAATTCAAATGGACTCTCTAGACAAGAGTGATTTTCTGGATATTTTCTGGATATTCGCAAGAGGGAAGGAAGAAGTTAAACGCGAAGTATGCGTAAAAGCAACAGATATAACAAATAAGCATTTCTAACTGTTTTGATTAACTTTCATATCTAGTAAAAACATGCGGTTAAAATATAGCAGCGCCATTGGCTCCCTGCTAATTACAGTATACAAGACATTTGTTCACCAGCTTCGTCTGTCACCTAAATGTATCTAAGAATAGTATATTTATTTATTTTACAGTTAACTCGCCGATAGGTTTAGCTGCTTTGCTTTCGTCTTCTGCTAGAAACTTTGCTTTGGCGTGCATCCTAATTCACTTGACAAAGTTTATTGTGAAAGTATGTAACTGTAAAAGAAATAATTTATGAATTAAGCCGGTGTAATAAATTAAATTATAATCTAACTGTTAAACGCTCCGAGAATAACCTATATGTAAGATACTTGTAAACGTGTTCTCAAAAACTATATGACCAGCAAGCTGAGAAAAAAGGGTTGAAAGTAAATTTATTAAACAGCTAAGTTCTTGAGCAGGGCTAGGTGAAATAAATCACTGCTCCTGAATACCCACCCTGGTGATTGATCGCTTCTCTACTCTTGCCCGCCCGCCTGACGCTGCCGGAGATGTTTGCGGATCGAACGGGTGTGCGCACGGAATTTTCTGAATTTGGAGTGATCACCTAAAGCTGGGCAGCGTAAAATAGAGTTTGAAGTGGATAGGCGCTCACGCCGGCCCGTCCGCCCGTCAAAGACATTACACACATTAGTGAACGCATATCCTTCAAGACACGCGCAGGGATTTTGCTCATGAACTTTAGGGAAGACGAAGCTTGTGACTATGATATATCACTTTTGCTGGTGTGTTGTGATATCTCCCATAGAGGATGTTGAAATGAGAGATTTCTCACACACAAGGCCGTGGAGCAGTCTAGATACATACATGCGTAAATCCTTCTGGACCGTGTAACAGTTTGCTGTTCGTTTCTTGTATCCTCGCTCGTGTTTTTGCTGTTCCTTCAGTTCTCACCGTTTGGATCTTGAGACTTTGATGGAGGTGTCGTAAGATTTGAATGCCAACGATAGAAAACGATAGGGAAATACCCTCCGCAAATGAACTCTGCTGGACCCTGACACGAAACTGTCCCTCAGGTCGACCACGAGATCATCTATGCGGAATTGATCGTCACGTCAAACACACAACATTCCTGACGACTGAAATTTTAATTTTATTCTCCGGGTGGACGCTTACAAATGATTTTCAGTATTCAGTAAGTGGACACCGAGAATCCGAATCACTGGCATCACTGGACGCGGATCTCTCCATGTCTGAAGCTGCTTCCGACCGTAGAGAATAAGACTACAGTACGTCCGTTGGTTTTTAGTCGAAGAGATACTCCTTGGAATGTATAATGATGGAAACGTTGTTCTGACCTCCTGTAAGCAGCAAAAGAGATTATTAGCGTATCTGGACAATGAAAGAGAGTCGTTGCTTTCGATTCTGTTGTGCTGTATGAGCATCACATCCCCGGTATTTCTGCACGTCTACAATCTAGTCGGAACAGTATCTGGGGAAACGGCTGGATAGATTCAGTTTTGGGACATAGAACTGGTCCCGCCATTAAAACTCTGTGAGTTCATTCCAACTCTTCTCCAACTCCAGGGGGAGCTCCGTCTCACCCTGGTGGTCTTCCTTCGGACTTCGCCTGTTCTATACTATTTGCCTTCGTCCTGCCCAAGAAAGCATATGATGTACATCTGATTCTTTGTAAAGCGCATAGAGCTGACTTTACCAAATCGTAGTATTGTACGATGCACTTATCACACTTTTCCTCTCCGAGCTGCAGACCAATGTTTCGGGTCAATTCAACTCGTGCTTATGTATCCAGCTACATTCAGGTCTTGTTTGTGTTTCTTCACAGGTGCAATTTGTTGTTGGTCTTCTGGTGTCCCTTGTCAATTATTATTTTCAGGAATCAACTATGTTCTGGATGTTTCGAGGCAAGAGGTCCGTTCGCTTCGCTTCTCTTTTTCCTTCATCGTTCATGCAGCTGAGACTTTCGTTGCTCACGAGAGCCTCCAGAGCATCACTGGTTATGCATTTTCTGGCCCAACCAGCAGCAGCTTGACCGCTAAACCGAAGTGAATGGCCACCAGCAGCCGAGGCCGAGATGTGGATAACATAACTCTTTCTTCCATAACTTTTATATATGTCTGTCTACTTTGTTTGTTGTACGTAGCCAAGTTTATCTTTCTTGTTGCCCAATCAGAAATCTGCGCAGGCACCATTTCTTGTTCCCAACCTGTCATCAGGTACATCTCCATGTAATGCCAATGATGGATGGTTTGGACGTTATTCCGTGTTTCATGAGCTGTTTAGGTAATGCACGTAGGTACTTGAGCATGTACAGACAACGCCTGTGAAATCGGCTCTCTGGATTTGACGTTCAACCACGTGCACAATCAACTGCTGCATCGGCATTTTCTTCAAACTACTGCTACTGTATTAGTGACATAGTGTTTCCAACTGCAGCTGTTCATTGAGCACCAAGCGGAGCCACCAGACGCTCAGGCTCCAAGGAGGAAAGGAGAAAGAATCTTAAATCTTGGAAGTTGGATTTGTTCCATTTCTCCACCACCAGCGACTCACAGAATTTTGCTTTCAAGGGGAGCTCGAGAACCGATGATAAATGCTATGGGAGGGGGATGTAGCTGCAAGTTGTTCGGAAACGCTTATCTAAGCCACAAAATGATGACTCACCATGGAGGTCAATCTTACCCATCGGTTTGTAATCTCACGACAACCTGGACATTGCAGCCTTGATTTCCCCATCTGAGGAAGTCGAACTACAATCGATGGTATAGTGGGATTGAACTCGAGAACCACTACTCGCTGGGACTTCTATCCAACTACATTTGAATTCCTATGAATAAAACTCCGAATGCTAACCTCGCATAACAAGAACTACAGTAGCTATTACCAAAAAGTCTTCTTTCAGGGGACCGCTCTCAGATATGCATTAGGTCTTCACCGTTGCTGTCATTGAACTTTTGCTGCATGTAACACTTCAGCACGTTGTCATCTTTGAGGCTGTAGACCGACTGCGGGTGCTCTGTCCACTGAAGCTTTCCAGACTGCTTTCCACCCTCCGCTCCTACCCCTATGTCTACCACGTTCGGAACTCAAACAAACTCGTCCGTTCTCTTCTGCAGCAAGAACAGATTGCAGTATTTGTAAAAGTTTTCTCGGCCCAACACATTTAAGCTCCTCTCTTAAGATACAACCACGTGGAGTGCAGAGCGCTGTAGCGATGTGGAGGGAACTTCTGCCTCAACACAAAAGAACTTGGCACCATTTATACCATTGCAGGGTTTCTGGAGAAAAACTCCGTCCCGGCTGCAAAAGTTGCCCCTCAGCTTGGAGTGGAACCCAACTCAACGCAACCAAAGCGGGAATTCGGTGAAATATGGTGCGTCCTAGTTGTGCCAAGTACCTCTTCGTTCGACCCTGTACTGTTCCAAGAAGGCCTGGAGGGACACCCGGTCCAAGAAATACAACCCAGCATTGATTATAGTGTACGAAGGCTGGTCACCTGGCCTTGATAGCCCAGAAGTATCACTGCTTTTCAATCGTGACATACATTTGCATGCAAGCATGAACACCATAATTTTAACATTTACCACCGTTTTCTGCCCCTTCTTCCTGTCACTGTCACCGTTGGATGCATAAGCTCGAATGACGCACAGCCTTATAACCGTCTGAGCTTTAGCGCACCCACCGTCTAGACAGGAGCGGGGCAGAATGATCCTCATGACGCAGGAGGATGACATACGAGCCAGTATTTACTCGTATCTCGGACATCATGGGCGTATCTCTTGTCCATGTGCCCAAAGGCTAAAAGCACAGAGCTTACTTCATCACACAAACACACCCCATGGGAAGATGGAAGTTTAGCACCACTGGGCACCCGGTGGTAAGAGATTGGCCGTAAGTCCTTAGGTCGTAGGTTAGTACTGCTCATTGGTGCTTACCCTGATGTGGTCCTCGGCACGGCTGACAATTTCTTCCTTGCTCGCGGATTCAGGCAGTGTACTTCGCACCCATGCTACTCGGTGCCTGACTGGCACCTGACTGACAATTTCTGCTTCACCGACATCTTCTCTACCTTCAGCCTGAGCCTTAATTCTTTCCCCCATTAGTACTTGTCTAGCCTTGTGTCTTATATGACGATATTCACATTTGTACGGAGGTGCAGTGTGAGTTAAACTCATCGGGGGTGTCTTTTCTTGGACTTCTGCAACCAATTTTGAAAAGCTCTTTTCAGTTTTCAGCAGTGCTTTGCCTAGGAGCACTCTCCGTGCATTTTGTCCGTTTGTTCATTTTACTCGTGGTAAGATCCATCCGACGTTGCCAAAGACTCTTCAACTAGTAGACTGCCTACTACGAGTACTACGGCACAAGAATTCCTTTGTTAATGGTAAGCGGAATTTCATTTGATTGGTGAATGGTATGATTATTTATTTATATTATAACCTATGAACTATATGTGGAAATGCTTAGCAATATAGAGAGAATTTTATGCTTTCATATGTAAATTCATCATTTTGGTGTAAGAATATACTGGTAAGTTGGTAGAGTAGGATAGCCTTTCGGTATGGTATGGTTGTAGGATGTGACATGGTATTGGTACATCGAACCTGGATAAGTGCACACTATATCATGCATTCCTTGGTCATGTACAAGAGCAGAGACTACTCCCTGAAGAAATACAAAATAGAAGTGTAATTTTGCATTTATGGTCAAGTGGACACTTTTCTTCTTCACCAGTTTCAAATGTTTAATTGCAAACCCTGGTTCTGTGCAATATTGTAGTTATCAATATATGCAATTATGAAACCTGATATTGCATTTACACAACATGTATCAGTCTATCTTTCACGGTGCACTTACAGGTCTGAAGCTCGGATTCATCTGTAGATCTTAAAGATTTCAGAGGTGATTCAAGTCATCCGGTTATGTTTGATGTTTAATACAGATTAATGTTTTCATCATTGAGTTCAATTAGTGGAGATTATATCAGTTCCAATGAGATTCATTGACACGACACTGACACTGGTAGAATAGATTCACGATCGTAATTTTCTCGGGTCGAATGTACAAAACCTTACACCTTGGATAGGTGCAACATTTGACATTTTTGCAAGTCTTCAGTTTCTAGTGTTGAAGGTACACATTCTTACATCCTAGATGAGTGCAACATTTGAAATTTTTGTAGTTACTAATATCCTGATTACGTGCAATATAGAATTATTCCCTTGGATAATCGAAAAGGTTATAAGGTACCTTGGAGTGCTTGCAGTTATCAAGTCAAAGCACTTATATCAATGTTCGACTGTATTTACTTCCAACTACTTGTGTGCTGGTAAAACTTGACTTATTCATCAAACTTCATCCACTATCATCACATTTGTATATATGATGTTATAGGTACTTGCAATTGTTTATGTAAACAAAGGTAGGGCTAATCCGGAGGTAAGCTTTACAACACTAATGTTGTAACTGCAAAGAGTTTTTCAAAGTTAGATTTTCACGAGACGCGTGCAAAATTTACGGTCGGAGATAGAGCTTCGCATAGTCATCGGTTTTGATTCGCACAGCTCATACTCTGTCGTTTCTGCAGTTATTAACTTGGTCAGTTCCATGCGCCATAGTCCTTACTTGGTCGGGCCCCTCGCTTTCTCTTCTCTCTTGGTCGGGCCCATGACTGGTAGTAGACAGTTTACGACTGCCATGTCAGCAATTGTTGATCATGTGGAGTACTTGGGCGTGACGTGGATGTTCGATGACGTGGATGTCTGATGTGTCTCACTGCTGGTAATATTCTGCGTGGAAATATATTTTGACGCGATTTGATTTCTGTGCAACGACTGCAATCTCGTGAACATGCTGAGGAAGACAGTCGACCACCTCCGCCTCGTCATCGACAAGTCAATCACACAAGCCGTCCAACTCACGAGTCCTGCCAACGTGGCAGTCTTCCTGTCTACTACCAGTCATTGGCCCTACCAAGAGAGAAGAGAAACTGAGGGGTCCGACCAAGTAAACACTATGGTGCATGGGCCTGACCAAGTTAATAACTGGTCGTTTCTGAGACATGCTCCAAAAGGATGGGACATGGAAGACGGGGAAGATTTTCACAATTTTGCATGAGTTCACTCTCTCTGCTTCGCATATAACTATCGAGACTACTGCCTGGTGCGGTGACAATACATTTTCAAGCGGAAAAAACTTGACTCTAGAACCCCTCTTCTCAAGGTCAGGACCCGTTAGCTTATCGTGTTAATCTCGGATTAAACTCTTTGGAAATTTTGGTGCGGTTATGCCCTAAGTCTCATTCTACCCTAAGCTGCCTTTCAGCGAAAACATTAGAAATCACTTTCCATATTCTTCTAAAATTAATCAATGAGTTTCGTCAGACGTTATATGTTTTGATTGGTCAAGTTATTTCTTACGATATTCTCCATAACTAAGGGAATGATATGATAATCAGCCAAATAAACTCAAAGATTTACATCGTCCTAGCAGATCTATGACACGATATTAGATTATTTTTCTATCATAAATTATCGATTTGTCAAACTAAGAGCTTATACTTTACTCATTGTCTGAGTTTCTGATAACTTTTGGATGACAAATTATAAAATAGACAACAAAAACTACTTGAAGAAGACTCTTGCATGTTCATCCTTACAACTCATATCAACATAATGTAGACAATCTGACCTTAAATGTAACTCATATGGACCTAAGAACAAAGTAGAAAATCTGATCTTGAATCAACGAGCGAGTATACTACATCCAAAGTAATTAATGAAGAAATGATATCAAAAAGAGCACCGCAATAAAGATAGTTCAAATTGAATGAAGTGATTGAAACTAGGAAATAATATGAAATACATCTTGACTAAAGAAGTTTTGAATTGAAGATATCACACAACACAATGTGCTTTTTGTGACAAAATATAAAACGATTCTATTATTTTCTATATTGTAGGATACGACTTAACATCTTAAAACAAATAATCATCAAGAGACACAAAGTGATACTTATTGTGATTCAAACATTGCAGTTTATGTTGACACACAACAACATGAATCTTCACCAAAAGTATAGTGTGAATTTTGATTGTCATCGTCCTATTGAGAATATAATGTGTCGTGATCTTTATATGTAAGTTCAAGCATTTGACAATGGAACCCTAACTGACTTGCGTTAGATTTTAAACGTTCAGTTAGAATTCACGACTTGACCAGAAAGACGAGAACATACGAACCTTAAGTGCTTCTCTGAACCAAGATTAGAACTTTGGACAAATATGTAAGAATATTTTCATACGAACGATGACCTAAGAGGGCAAGTTAGAACCATACGTTTGAAAAGTAAATCTACGTCTCACTTGAGTCTAAGATGTAAGTATGAAGGATCAAGATAGAGGTCAGCACAGACGAGCATCAGTCGGACGTTGATCTGGACCAAGGGATATAAGTCTTAGAATTATAAACATATCAATGGAGAGAAAACTCTGATTTTTACTTATATATAAAGATCTTTACAGATTTTCACACCTCAAAAGAAAGCTTTTCTTCTTAACCAAGAGTTTTACTTCTTCTACCTTGATGTTTCGAGTTTGGGTCAAGTAACCTCTCACTAAGAATTCTCTATCTTTTCTCTTGTTAACTCTTCTTATCTATCACTATCATCTTCTCTCTATCCATTTCTCATCACTTTTTTATTCTTTTCTCTCCCTACTTTATATACTATCCCTTGAGTTCCAAACGAAGAATCAAGGTAAATAATTTAACATTTGTCAAGAGTATGGGGCAATTATCCTTACTTGACTTTGCAAAGTTGTTCTGCTAAACTAGAGCTAAAGTCTAAACTAAATAACAGCACAAAATGTTAAACTAAGCTACTTTTTGCTCAAATTTGAGTAATGTTGAAAATGTCTATTCGTGACCTTTTGACCACCATTGCTTTCATAGCAATTGCTCCTTCTACAGATCAGATTGGCTTGATTTCAAGTGTTGTGGATAGCTTATGCTACAACGTTCTTGATCCTTAAAACATCAAAGCATTCAGATAAAATCACGTTGATTGGCATGCAATATTCTCTCATGGACTTGATAATGGATATGGATTATCCTTTACTAGTCTTGAGAATCACCACGTCTATTTTAAATATTTCTACTTCTATAAGTAGCCTTGGTCGTAGGCTACGTGACCACCAAGGCTCAGCTTGTTTGGATAAAATCACATCGATTGGCGATAGTTATTCTTTGGAGAATAATCTCAAATATGAGATAGTTAAAATTCTGAAATTTTTTGTTGTGCCAAAGCATTTGTGACTTAATCAACCGGGTAAGTAAAGATTCTTTAATACCTCCAAGGTGGGTCTAAATACCCATACAGATTTGTCTTATGTGACTTGGTAACCTGACGCCCATGTGAGCTTAATAGCCCTAGAAGGTAAAAGTCAGATTAAGGATGACCGTATTTTGATTATCTCATGTTGACACATATTTTGTCCGAGGCACTATGTGCACGGATACGAGGCTTCCTAACATACAACTACTTCAATCGTAAAGGTCACCATAGAGTGCTTCTACAAGTTTGTGTGTGATTCAGAGGGTCCTTTTCTATGTGTCAGTTGTGGGCTTCCGGGGTTCGTGAACGGCAAACGACCCCCTACGTCTTTCTTCCTTTTACCAACAAGTTCAAAGCATTGATTTTCTTTCAGACCATATGGTTCCAGTTCAACAATGAGTTCTGTTATTTCCTTACTTGTTAGGAGATTCAAGATGTAAATTTGGCAGCCTTGGTGCCTTATCTCGTATCCAACGAGACCCAATACGCCCGTTGCACATGTCCTCTACAACGAGTTTCATGTGAATGGGAGGATAGCGATTGAGCGTGGGTTCAGAATGTTGAAGAAATGCTTTCGTGTATATGCGACATTGGGATGACATCGATGATAAAATGGGCTCCCTTGATAGTCCATTCTTGTTGCATTTTACAGAACATTTTGCTTCGAAGGGGCAAATATCTTGATCTGGATCCAGAGGTTTCTGTTCCGCCTTCAACGTCTGCTAGGAATACCAGAATTTACAGTTATGAAGCCTGCGTGCATCTAGTTAAGTTCTTCTGCTTGAACACTTAATTCTTGGCACTTCATTTATCTTATCAGGTAAATCTCATGCTCAATACTTCTCACTTGGACTGCTTTTCATTTTGAAAGTTTACCATACACAATGTTGCCGTTTTAGTTAGAAGCTCATAATGTCGTTGTTCTAGTGTGTGTGCGGAAAACTACAATGGACTTTTTCTCTTTGTCGATGATGAGATTTGAGTGACGGCAATGGTTGCAGGCTCTTGTTATCTTTCTGTTCTATTATCATTTATGTTTAGCTGAAACAAAGATGGAAACTTTCGATTCCCTCATCTTGGTACACTAAGGTTTTCTTGCCGAGGTAACGGAGCGGTTCATTATGCATCTTGTTCGTTGTTTACTGGTAGGGTCAAAATTCCATGATTAGTGCTCTTTTACTTTCAGGTAGAACGTATATTTTCTGTTTTTGTAAGCATGGAGAGACTTCTGCAGAGATCTCCTCATCCGATGAGCGACTCGAGCATTCATTCACCTGGCAGAATAGAATACAGCCTGCTTTCACTCTATGATCTGGGACTCATAATTCAAACAGGAGGATAATTCAATGTTTGCAGGAGAAGAAGGTTGTTCATTGCGGTTCCTTCTGCAGACTCCGATATTGTTATGCACTTCTCGCCAGTTCTTCTCTGATAAGATACTTGCCCATCGCAGCACTCTCCACTTCCTGCGACCGCATAATAATAGCCAACTGTAAAAAGCACGAAGCAAATCCTTTCGCACGCATAAGGTCTAGAGAAACTGCCGTCATGTCCACATGACATACATATCATCCGCAATGTTCAAATTAGAAATGATCATTTTGGTCAGCTCGGAGCCTGTGAGAGAAACTTGTCAGATAGCAAAATGATATACAGTTGCGCATCGCAATCCTTTCCTTTCGTAAGGGTTCGGTAAATTTTAAACTAGAGTTGGAAACATATTCTGCTGTAAGTTCACTTTCACTTTCACTTCGTCAGGAAATCGAGTCGAGTCCGAGAACAACTTTAACACCCAAGTGTAAAAGATTTAGAAACAATAATAATAATTCACAGTCTCATTAACAGTTCTTTTCTAATTTATAAGTGTTTAAATTAAATTATAGGCTTGGTTAAATGCTCGCGGACTGGTCAGGTCCGACGTTGAACAAATGATTTTTGATCCTATGCTGTATCTGTTTTCACGTTCATACATGGTTATCAAAAACTAAATACCGAAAATAAGGAAAACTTCATCTATCCGTTTTCCGCATTATTATTCGTCTTGCCCAGATTCATTCATTGACGACCGCGGCGTCTATGCGATGTGCATTGAATATTTCTTTCACACTCTAGCCAACGCCTTCACAGATGTAGGGACTTTTCCTTTTCCTCTTCACTTCACTTCACTTCACTTCTCTAGTTAACGTACTCACCTGCTGACTTTGGACTCAACTGTTGATTACAACTTTGAGGTAGATTGTGAGCTAGTCGCGAAACTATGCGACGATGGACTATCACCTCACTAGGAGTTACTACCAAT
Source organism: Asterella californica (assembly GCA_036924285.1). Classification (NCBI taxonomy): domain Eukaryota; kingdom Viridiplantae; phylum Streptophyta; class Marchantiopsida; order Marchantiales; family Aytoniaceae; genus Asterella; species Asterella californica. Next base: position 16,668,416 of record JAYKYS010000002.1, on the reverse strand, counting down.
TCTGAGGTAGACTGTGAGTTAGTCGCAAAACTATTCGATGGTGGACAATCACCTCACTAGGAGTAACTACAAAGTACGGAACGATCGCAATAGAACAGAACAGAACGATTCTTAGGCAGAATTACTCGACGGACCAGAATGAGCTTTCGCATTGAGCATTTTCGACTTCCAGCTTGAGCATTTTCAACTTCATTTCTCGCATTTTCCACACTCGCCATTTTTCCATTTTTCTTTGTCATTCCTACGGTGCAGAACTGACGCCTTGAGAAGAAAAGTGAAGTGGACTTTGGAGCTGAGCCTGTCGGGTGTAACACCCCAAGAGCGAGTTGCTTGGTAAGACTGTCTCGTCGTCATCACATCACATCGACAAGGGAAAAGGTAAATGTCCCGTGCCAGTACACGGGTATAATCTCATATACAAAAATATGCTCCACTTCATCCTGGGCACAAAATCGTACAAAAATCGCAGAACTTTATCGCAGCTCCGCGTTAGGGGAACACCCAGCCATGTTCGGCTAGCACTCAGCGATCGGATCCTATCAGTTACAATTGGCTCGTGGGTTCTACACTGAGAGAGAACCACTATGGGACAATAAACACCTCTTTCACTTGGCCTACTCCTGCTGAGCATGAGGTAGTGTCTCAGCGTAACTGCTCAGAGGTATACGGGATACAGCACCGTGCCAGTTCCCGATCATACTGATCAGGAAGTAGCTGGATTACGAGCCACATGCACGACTTGAGATGGACAGAATTTCAGCAGGGCCAGTACAGTAATGACTCAGAATCTCGGCTTTCAGTGGAAAACTCGACTACTCTATAACTAACTCGCTGTCTTCTTCTTCTTTCCTTTCTTCTTCGTTTGTGGTGCTTCCACTTCCTCTACAATTACCGTCTTCACCTCTGTCACTTCCACAAGTTTCCTCTTTTTCTTCTTACCGTTCTCCTGGGTGGTTTCCACCTCTTCCACTACAGTTTCCGTAGTCACAACATTATCTTTCTTCTTCTTCTTCTTGCCGTTCTCAACGGGAGTGGGAGTGGCTACAACCTCCTCCGTCTTCTCCTCCTTCGCCCCTTCCTTCTTCTTCTTCTTCTTTTTCTTCTCGCCATCTGCAGTGACATTCGCGTATGGTTAGAATCGGTACTTCATACAAAGAAGTTAGGACTGAACGGAAGTATGCGGCCCCAAGACCAATTCACTACGCTGTCACGCTCACCAGCTTCTGTTGGAGTGGATTCCACAGGTGTCTCGACTTCCATGGCGTTTTCCTCCTCGGCTCCTTTCTTCTTCTTCTTCTTCTTTTCACCATCTGCACCCAACGACAAACTCGGATAACTCAGCAATCCATCGCTTCAATAAAAGATCTCGGAAACTCACAGAAAGACATTCTTGGGGTGAATTCATCATTGCCCGCGAAGTTTGAGGGAAAGAGATTATACTTTCGAGCTTAACAGGCTTAGCCTCGGCGTCGTCCATATCGACATCATCAGTCTTCTCGTCCTCAGCAAGCTTCATCGCGTCCTTCATCACGTCCACATTTTTCCTAGGAGCTACTCCCTTGTCGTAGAACTCCAATCTTTCTTCTACTTGCTCTCTGAGCTTCTCTCCGAAGATGCTCGTGCTAACCTCTGATATCACAAATGCGGGTTAGTGCGAGACTAAAGTAGTCCGAGTAACGGAGCAAGAACAGGAATGACAACCTGAACAAGGCGCATAAGAATTTGACCTGAAAAGCAATCAATCCGGGAAGCTATTGAGCACTTATTCGCGAGGTAACGAGAAATTCGTCCTTTGTTTCTGGCCGTAGCTCGTCCGATGAAGGAAGAGTGGAAGATGAGACCATACTTGGGAGTGTTTCCCTTGGTTTTGAGAGCCCTGGAACATATAAGACAAAAAGGTGAGATAACTGGCTACTGGCCAGCCAAATTTTGAAGAAGGAGAAAGACGCCTAATTTTTGTCTTGAAATGTCTTAACGAAGGAAGCATCTCAGACACCCCATATCTGAACACTGTCAAGTCGTTAGCTGAAAATACTTGGTGAGGGAGGCGTGAAATTAAGTGTACTAGAACCTACGACTAGCATGAAAATGAAACGATACTAGCTCAAGTGAAAGGTCGCAACGATAAGAAAAGCATACAACTCACATCTGAACACTGTAAACTCGTGAGCTGAAAATATGCGGTGAGGAAACTGTGAAATTAAGTGCACTACAACCTACAAGTGGCATGAGGAATTTGACCCCATTGTGCAAGCATCATTGTTCATGGTCACTCGCCATTCATGTACACAATTCATGTACACGGCACGGTTTCCTGTTATCTTCGAATCAGTCAAAAAGAGGCGAGAACTTTATACCTGAAAAGAGCTTTCTCTGCTCCAAGTATCTGAACCGTTGAGGCCGGGTACTTCGCCAGGTTGGTCAAACTACCAGCATGTGAGATCAAACGGGCCCCTACCATCTCACCGATAAGGGCTGCAAGGTTTGGAGCGACGTCCTGCATCTTAGTGACAAGGTAAGCATGTAGCTGCTTCCTGTATTCGGACAACTCCACCACTCTGAGAGCGAAGTTCTCAATATTGATCAAATCGACCGGAGAAATGTCTTGACCTGCAGTTAGTGAACTATCAGGTTAGTTTACCGGAGAAGCTAATGCTATAGAGTTGTTCATGTGCACTGGTTTAACCCATAGACTGTTCGACATAAACATCAAAGCACCGCGGAAGGAACAAGGCTCGAGGCTTGGTTGAACAAGATGAAAATCTTCAGGGCGTACCCATAGACGCTTTAGCAGCTTCGACTACTTCACGGGCTTTATCCTCATCGCCAACAATTTCTGTCAAGGCTGGAATTGCGTCGTCGTCAAGCTTGGACTTGTCTTTGACAAACCTCGATACCTTGGCGTAGGTGTAATTGTCGTTGATGATCCGCACAAGCTCAGGGAAGTGCCAAGAATACCACTCCCTACACAGACGAGCCGCATGTTAGTAACCATGCAACGGAACTGGAAACAGGAAGCACTTCAAACAACCCCGACCGAATACGTGCCGAGAAATGGTGAGAGGTAGAAATGAGGTGACAGTCCAAACCCAGAAAAGGGAGCAAGAACAACAGTCCGGTGTGATACGAACAGATAACGCAACCCAGCACTGCTAAGTCAGTCTGTTATATTACTCTGCGGTTGAGAAATACGCTATGTTGGAAACCTTCAGATGCTCACTGCAAAAGACATAACTGAATGGCCGACTCACGCAAAACCGACAGGAGTGCATGATGAAGGAACTTGAGAACGGAACTCGTCATTCTCGTAAGATTAGACAGGCCGCGAAGATCTGATCTTGGGCAGCCCTATTCAGTTTACAAACAGATAGCACCAACGGCTATTCTTGTCAAAAAGCCCCAACATCAGCATGGCATGGTGCACGCCCGTCACGTGGCCCCGTTAAAACGTTATAAAGGCAGTTCGTGCAGCAAAGAGAGAGTCGTGGTTGGCAAGCCTCTTCTCGATTCCGATAGACTGGCTCTCGACCAGTGTAAATGCAAATAGAGAACGATTGAGTCCGCAAAGGGGAGTGGAAAATACCTCACACGCATACAGAAAGTGTTGATGTCCTTGTCCAGTGTATCCAGTAAGCAGATACTCTGGATGATCATGTTATCTACCCTGTTGACATTGAATTTCACCTTCGACCTACTGTAACTGTGACCCAATCCAAGCTGAGCCTTTTCCAAGTCTCCTTCCTGTGCAACACGGCCAACATGGCTCAAATTCTCGGAACAAGTATAATGAGTTCAACACAGCACCAGTGCTAGCTGTAAGTCTTTCCCCACTCTGCCTACGGTGGGCGAATATTTACCTTCAAGTCTCTGATAAAAAGTCGGAAGTGGAGACGGACTCCACGAAGAAATTCCAAGACGTAGTTGTTACTCACGCAGGGAATGCCAGTGGCTTCCAGAATCGCTGAGCCCACCTTGGGCTCTGCCACACCAACGCTGTACTTCACCTTCTTTCCAGGTTTCACCTTGGGAAGATTCAGCTCCAAGAAGCTCTGAAGCTCCTTAGTCAAGATACCTGTTCGCAAGCAACATGTTGAGCAACACTAATCAAACCTGTGCTCTGAAACAAAAGAAGCTACCCATCACGCCAGATATCCACACAATCTCGTCAGACTACTGCGAAGTATAACTGGGGTTCAGGGTTTAGGGTTTAAACGTATGAAACAAGATTCAAACCTAACACGCAATGACAGGCAAGTTCAAACATCAAACTCGATGTGAAGGATGGACAACGAGAACGTCGCAGCTTCTGACCTTCCGAGACAGCGTTACATTGCTCCAACGCATCGGCAGCGGACTCAAAGGGCTTGAAGGCAGTTAACTTGACAATTTGCCCAAAGCGCTTGAAATCCACAACAGATTCCTGAACTGCGTCCACATTCTGGTTTATCTCATCGATGCCCACGGTCTCCAGCAATCCGTACCCGGATGCTGACTCGTACAGCAAATACATCGTGCTCTCCTCCAATCTCCAGGGGTTCCGGTTTCAAATAACCTACATAAGAAGCACAAGTGACTCTTACCACCACATCACAACCTCGGCTGACGTCCACACACAAGCAGCTGAAAATCGGCGCATCACTCGCAAATCCATGTCACAAGAACCCTGATGGTCCTTATCCCACTTCTCTTTTAGACCTACTTCACTTTGTTCATTTCATTTGAAACGACATTCGAATTCAGTACATTTCCATAGAAGACATCAAGCACTTCCCACCTGGATAAAAGATTGCGCAATCTTAATTCTCATGCGAAACTGAAGCTCCTCAGTCCCGCGGTGTTTTCACGGAGGCGCTGAGAGAAGAAAGAAGTAGGGAGAAAGAACAACAATGAAAGCAAATGCAAAGCATCTACGACAGTCCATGCGGCTGCCTCCGAGAGCTTCGTAGCCGCCACAGCAGGGAGGGGCCGAGGAGGAGCAAGACCAGCCCCAATATTTTTGCACTGAATCCCATACAGGCTGCCCGTCTGCCCAAAAACCCTGGTTTACCAGTTCAGACACAGTTTCCTATCTGCCCCGACGTACCTGCCAGCTGCCCATGGGTTCACGCTGCCACTGCCCTGGAAAACACCTCCCGCAACCGGTGGCCACGGTGCAAATGGTTTCATACTTGCTGGTATGACTGGCTGGTGGTGGAGAATACATCACCGGCTACCGGCTAGCCGATGGCGGTGCAGTACTTGAGGGTCTACTGGACGTCGTACTGTAGTTGGCAAACAATTTACCCAGTTCGAATTTCTCGAAAACCGGTATAAGTTTTATGAATATACTTCACAAAGTTCATTTCTTGCATTTATATAATCTTTTATTTATATAACTGAAAACGCTTCATTTCTGGCCTTTATATTCCCAAAACTTTCTGAAGTACGACAATCTCCAAATAAAATAAATGTATAGTGGAAGGTTACCGCGAATAGCAACTCACGGTAGCCTTCCGGAAATCGCTTCGCGGAAATAAGGACGTCTCCCCGCGAGGTGAGCTGAGTAGAGTCCGTATTCCCGGGGGAGTACGGAGCCTTCCGCCAGTTAAAGATTGCGGATGTTTGGGCTTATCGAGAAACGTAAGCATTGGATAACCATCCGTTGGAAGGAGATTTCTCGCGTGCTTAAAACCCTAGTTGAGGGAACCAAACCTAAAATGGTAAATCATATTACGACAATTACATAAATTTAGATTAGATATTTCTCTAAAACAATTACGAAAACATATGACAAGGTTTGAATACTATAAAAATATCTGTAACAACGGACTGTTATACATATCCTTTCATACCTAGACGTACAATTTATGAACTGAATTAGGAACACAAATAATTAAACTGATCTTTGTGCAGAACATCTTCTATACAAACACAAGGACCGAGAACGATTACACTGTGTTTTACAATAATATTATTATAGCTATAGAGTTGAGAGTTAAATCTTCTATTACTTTTGCTTGAATATGGAACCCCGCAATTTTGGGCCGGACAATTTTTAGGAAACCTCCTCGCATCTCTTTTGTTTTGTCAGAACTTTCCGGGAAAAACAAGTGTATTTTCTGCAACCCAGTAAAAATCGGCAGAAATTGGCACCTAAACATTAGAAAAAACTCTTGACCTCTGCTGTATAATCAGTTATGCGAACATTGACTGCTGTCAGTTTACATATAATAAAATATATGAAATAAAGTAAACAAAATTAATATATTGCATTATTTAGCCTATTTTCTGTTGGTGGTATGTGACTTTTACATCTACTCACTACAATAAAATCTTCCGTCTATGATTGTAAGCAATAAAGGTAAAGTTTGAGTGGCCCTAGTACATCATCTAATTCATCAGTCCTAACTATGGACAAAGCTGGGTTATAAAACTAAATATGCATAAGTGCACTTCTTGCCAAGGAAAAGAAGAAACAAATCGCAACAAAACTCAGAAAATTATCATTAATTATTTACCAACAACTGGTTAGTGTTTACTGAAACTTGAGTGGGATAGAACGCATACATCAAAACTGAAAGTTGATTTATAAAAACTGAAATAAAGCTAAAAGAAAGATATCTAAATATACACATGTTAGGAGAAAAAGCAAAACCTATAAGTGAAGTACTCACACGCGCTACCATGTTGCAATAAAACATTGAGTCCTCGAGTCAAAAATAACTCTTCAATTTATGTCTTAACCCTTCCAAGTGAAAGGATAGGACACAAATTAAAAGGCGTGCATCTTGGTTCTCTTTCAAACTTAGAAGAGGTGAATATACTTCTAAACGTTCTAAACGGCAGAGCGGAGGAAGAGGACAAACTAGGGTTTTGGGAGGGGAAATTCAAGTGTGGGATAGGTCGAGAGATAGGCGTGGCGGGGTGTTTTCTGTAACGTCTCGTGAGGGTAGTAGAGGAGTTTAGGTATAAGGGATGAAGGTAGCATGAATTCATCTGTCTGTATGCAGCTTTTCTCGTGTTCGTGTTGGCTGCACGGTAGGCGGGTGCGAGGAGTTTTTTGCTTTGCCGCGGCTTTCGTCGTTCGGTGTTGGAGGAGTCCGGCATAGTCTCGCAAAACCACACGGCGGCATGGTTTGCAGGGTTTTTCGATTAGATGACGTCCGTACGAAGAGACGGGGACTGTGTAGTGGAGTGGATTGACAAAACTGTGCGGCAGTATGTTGTCTCATTTTCTCGTTGGGTTTTTGTGCTTGTCATTGCTGTCGATGTTAGGCATTCTTTGTTCTTTCGTTTTCTCTTTTGCGCAAGGCGTGTGATTCGTGTGGCGGTCGGCTTGCCGTGCAGGGTTTTTGGATTAGATGATTGACGTGCGTACGAGACTGTGTACTGGAGTGAGATTGACAGAACCGCACGGTAGCGTCTTGTCTCGTTTTCTCGCACGGTTTTTCTGCTTCTCATTGCTGTCGGTGTTTGGCATTCTTTGTTCTTTTGCGCAGGGATAGCGACTTCCCGGATTGTACTTGTCATTCGTGTCATGGTCTGCTACTCGTTTCTTGCTATTCATTGCTGACGCGGCGTCGAAGTTGTCATGTTTTCGGTGTTGCCGTTGGTCTGTGATTCATGTCGTCGGCGGGAACTTGTGTTAGCGAAGAGATGTCACGGGATTTTTTCTTTCTCGGCGGGCAGGACTACTTCGTTACTACTGGCATTTGCACAAGAGGGGCGGCTGGAAACATGCAGCTTGGAGGTAGATCGGTTGTTAGCTTTGCGGCCATGACGAGATGGACGGGATGGCTTGAACGCGCTACAGCGGGTACACGAGGCCTAGCAAGATAAGTATTCGATTATCTCTCTCTTTCATTGTTCGCTTTGTATGAATAGTTTCGAGGACAGTATAGATTCGACAGATGACGTGGATGAGTCACCTGTCACTTCACCTATTGAACTCATCGGTAGCTCTGCTGAACAGACGGAAGAGTTTCTGTCTCTGCATTTTTCTCCTCTCGAGCCGTGTTTCTCCTATTTGTCAAATAAGCTACATATGATGTCGTTTTCTGAAACCAAGCTTCAACTAACGCGCACATATGCGTATTTGGAACTGCTTTCTTCTCGACAAGTCTTTCCGTTCTTGATGAAGTTCGACTATGTGCGCATTAGCAAGACTTGCTTTCCTTGCTCGTTACATTGCTCCTCGATATACAATCTAGCTGGACCGTACAAATTCTTCTCCTATTCTAACGATCATCTATCGATGTACTTGTAAGATCGGAGATGTCAGATGTTTGTCTACCCTACATTTTTTAAGCGTCCGGATAACAATTTCAAATCCATTGTCGCTTGCTTGTACATAACGCAATGGGTTCCCTGCCTATGCTCCGTTTTGGATCCATTTCAGTTCCGCTTTGTTTGTGTTCACTATTCAACCTGCTCGTGAGACAATATCTTTGAGGAGGGAAGCGAGAGCAAAGATACCGAAGATGGAGGCATCCGTGACAGTTTGCAGGACCGGCACTGATCTGGACATGTCGTTATTTCCCTTGCTTTGCAATTTTCTGCAAGCACAGTGTCTGTCTGGAGTTTTCTCTGTCGAGCGTAGAGGGAGCCTCCTCCACTTACATTTGCTGTGGTCTGTATGTATGCTAAATCGTGTATTGATGTCAAGAAGCGTGTGACATAGGCTCTTGGATGAGACAAGAGCAAACCTGTCGGCGACGAGGTGTGCGTCAAAGACCTCTCCAACAAAGGACTCCACACGTTTGTGAGAATGATCGGTTATTGCCTCAAGGCTCACCAGGAAGAGCATCATGTGGTCAGCATGAGAATATCAGCGAGTCTATGGTTGCAGAAGGGAAGGAGCTATACATGCTGCTTGGAGCCTCCGATATGAAAAATAGGATGGAGCTGACATACTTTAACATCTTGCAGAGGGCGCTCCAATTTAACAGGTATAAGAGTCGACGTCCACTTTCTACGACTTTTCCACGTTGCCTTCGTACTATGATTATGTCCGGTAAATATATCTCATCTCTCATGTGGCTTCTTCATCATGGAATTCACAAGAGTCGCACCGACGCACTATGGAGTTGTCTGATCAGATCTTGCGACATCACTCTTGAAGACATTGAACATATATTTTTTTCAGAGAAAGTGCACGATGTGCATAATGCATACGCATGTACTATGAGCAAGCACCAATCGATGCAGCATGTGCAAAGAAGTCGCCTTCCGAACCAAAAGTTCCCTACGAAGCGGAAACAACATGTTCGGAGACTCCGCTACCAAAGTATATATAGCTCATTGACACCCTTTACGTTCTACAGGGCCGACCGATGTTTCTTCATAGAAGTTTGAGGGTACTGTTGTAAATATGGACGGTGTGCTACAGCTGCTCTGGCTGTTTTCCTACCTTAGTGTGTCAATTTTCTGCTCTACCTCAAACGGTCTTACCGTGTACATGGTTTCGCAACACTTGCTCAGAACATACAAATATGGACGGTGTGCTACATCTGGTCTGCCTGTTTTCGTACCTTAGTGTGTCAATTTTCTGCTTTGTCTCAAACGGCCTTACCATAGAAAGGGTCTCCTTCCGCTTGGACAAGTTTGGCTGCTTGGAAAATTGCCTCTAGAGACGAAAAAAATGTTTTTTTCTTCCAGTGCAAGTTATTGTTCCAACTGTTCTACGTGTACGGGAAAAAATATTTCTTCAGACTCTGTCGAAATACAAGAGCAAATAAAAAACGAGCAACGACCCCCCAAGGATGAAACGAAGTATAGCTTAAGGGGCCTCGTGACGAAGCGGGACTGCTCGGAACATAAAAATACATAAAAATACAACCCACAGAAAGCCGGCGGACTAGGACGAACTTCGCTCCAGTGAATATACCATAGTACAGAAGAGGTGAACATGTGTACTTCCTTGATAGGGACGTCAATGTTAGAACTTTTTCGGAAGATTCATAAATCGTGAGAGTGAGTTACGATTTCAGTCATGAATTCATGGTTGTTTTCTCACTAAATTTTCATTCATTTCGTTGTTTGTATTTGCAGTAGGAAAATATACTACATCGTGTAATTACTACAGTAATGATAATGTCAACCTAAAACGATATACGGTTCATCATAAAGCTAACCATTGAGAAGTTAAACCCCCTCCTGGTATAAAAGATCTTCAATAAAAATATTCGCTCTATATTCTTTATTTGAATTCAAAATTCCTTTTCAGAAAAAGAACTTCTTTTGGAGGACAGAAAACATAAAATCTTAGATGACCAATTTCTGATATTTTCAAAGCAAAAATAGAAATATTTTTGGCAAAATGACAGCGATTTTCATTCACTTCTTAATGCTACTTTTCACGTCAAATTAAAAAACCTGATGAGAACGATGTGAGTATACTCAAATCGCTCTGGGTAACCCAAAGGAGTGCATTTCACGACCGTGGCAGCCGAAAAGTGAAAAGTATGGGTTACCCAGACCCTAAGTATCATGAGCGGAGGTTTAAGGAGTTTCTCGTTTCATCCGTTGAAAAATATTTCGGTTTAACTTTTACATCTCCTTAAATTTCGTATGGATGTATGTTTGTTAATGTAGCCACCTTGATGTAAGTCATAATGGTTATGCTTTCTACATTCGTTCTATATTTCTTGATCTGATTTTCTGTTCACACTGCATCCCTTCATACAAGGTCTGGCATGTGAATGTCATTTCCACGAATCGTAATTTCGTTTTGATTTATCTATGTCCAAGATTGATGCGTTCTGTTATCTCTACAGTGGCTATTTAACACATGAATCTATCATTATACATTGACATACTAACCCGAGCAATGCAAATTAAGTATACATAATTTAACTTTTGTCCATGTAAGATTATGCACAAGTCCATAATCTCTCCATCAAAGGTTGTACTTTGGTTGAAAGATATAGCATGACAAGAGTTTCATTCTTCTCAACAATATTTCCAGAAATATAGTTTTAGCTACCAAAAATATTCAATATAAGAACATGCATTCTAATTCATCCTCTAGTTCCCAAGATCAAAACTACAATAGGGGTGTAAATGTTGAAACCTTTGTGTACGATTCTTTATCGACTAAAAAGAGTTATAATTTCGGCTAGGCATATGTAGGTGTTCCCTGCAAGCAACACTAGAGGTGCTTGTAGGAAAATGCTATGGGCGTTTTCTTATTCGCTTTTCACTCGATTCATTCGTTTGCTGTTGCAGTCAAGAAATCTACGGTTAGTAATTATTCCAAGTGTAAAAATAAAAAATCATAATTAATTAAAAATTCATAATGTCTATTCACAAAACGATCCAAAACAAAACATTGTTTACACAAAATTACCTGTAATGAAGTTACAGCTTTTTCTCTCTTAGCCTTCAAATAATCTTTCTTCTTGACTTTTACACAACTTACAGCTTTTTCTCTCTTAGCCTTTGGAGAATCTTTTTTCTTAACTCTGACACAACTTAATAGTTCAGAATGCGACATAGGAACTCTTCTAGTCTACCGTCTTTTATAAAGACACCAAAGGTTCAAAGCTGCATTCGCATGGTCGCTTTGCAACCAGTCTTTTCTTGTGCAGTTAGGTTTTGTCGAGGCAATCGCCTCAGTCAGTGTAGGTTTTAGAGTCGTTTGTGCCGCAAATCAAACGATTGGACAAACTCACTATGTCAATCTCTAGCATCTACAAAGATTGGTCCACATTGGTCTACTATAAACATTTCTACTGGTATAAGAATTAAAAAACCGAATATTGTTTAGTAAGGGTAGAAGAATCAAAAAGTTACATGAAGCTCTTCCTCCTGATTGGAGAACTGACATAAGACAAAAGAATAAGTGTACTCTTCATCTATGTGATTGGGTATTCTTTTCAAAAAATAAGTTGATGGAAATTACACTAATTATCCATCAAAATGATAAAGATGTTTCATGCAGATTTATCCTCAAATAATACACACTAGATGAATATAAATATTCGCGAATAATCCTCTTCATTTACTACTAAATTAATAACAATCTATTCTATAAATTATCCCAAAAAACAGAACAATATCATTTATTCGAAATTATGTTATATAGGAAATTAAAACGCTCTCATGGTATATGTAACTTGTGTTTAAGTATTGGGTAGCTCTGGAGAAAAGAAGTTACTTCCTTGAGATCACAAAAAAGTCCATGATAGTTCCAATAACATACCTTTGTACTATAACAGATGAGAAAGAATATTAGACATAAAACTAAAACGCACTTAAATTCTTAAACAAATATACGACTCGAGTTTATATTGCAGAAGTATACGAGTACTGTTCTATTATGGTCGATGAGAGGGTGCATAAAATATGGAAAACGTAGAGAATGTATTTGGTGTGGAGAGCTAGGAAATGAAATTCACTGCTTTATATTATGTCCAAAAGCGGCAAGGGCATAATATATATACAATTTCATGTGACACACATTTTAATCAATATTTTATATGTGAAATTATTCTTTCCATATCTAAGGTGCTTCATCTTCAATAATGTTTATTTAAGATATATTTCACTCTGAATTATGAGAGCTAAACGTGAAGTTCTGGTTCTAAACGAGGTTAAAACAGTAGAAGGGGTACCTAATTGTCATATATTTTGACGTTATCACATGTAAAGACACGCAATTGAGGTTCTACCCTTTGTAGTGTATTCCGGATTATCATCTTTGCATTATCATCTCCATCATCTTCAGATGGAGGAATGGATTATACAATAATTTAATTTGTTACATAACTTTCAGCAAGAAAAGATCAAACAGTAATTAAACCTTAAGTAATATATTTTTGCTTTGCAAGGTTTTTTCTCATAGTGTATGTAGCGTGTTTACAAACACTTCAAATTTTGGATTTTTTCTATATGTAACATTTAACAGTTATTTACTATATTTTGATTTATCACGTATATTTTGATAATAATCATATTTTATCACTACATTTATCACCAAGAACGTTCTCAGTAGACTGGCATGTATACTATAAACCATATTATCTCCAATTTGGTCAAAATGGAGAAAATTGGTCAAAATGGACAAAAATGATGTGCAAACTATATGAGATATCGTTTACAACTCACCGTCTAATATGTTCAGTTATGTGAGCAGGAGAAAATAATAAATTGTAAAACTAATTGTTGTATTTTACGTAATATGTTGTTAAGTGGATTTATGCTCTAACCAATAAAATGTGTGCTTTATCCTATTTATGACATTAATAAAACACATTGTATTTTATGAGGAACATGAGGAAGCACGCATCAGTCTGGTTGGCATGTCTTCTATCAGTCTGGCTACACCGTCCAACCAACTAACAACCGACTGTATAAATATAAACTCTTCAAACAAACCAGAAATCACATTATCTTCATGGAGAATCCATGGACATCATAGCTCTGACATCTATTTTATCATCCATCTTTTGTATTTTCTCCCATATCCTCAACTCGAGTAAACTGACTCCACCCATTGCTATCAAACATCAACAATCTAGATTGCAAGTTGTGTACAATATACATGTCTTTGAACTCATGTAGATGATTATCATCTAACTCTTCCACCTTTTGTATCAACCTTGACAGGATCTAAATAGTAGGTTCTACACCCTTGTCATCTCACTCTACTGGAGTGGACTGCGAAAACCCTTACATCTCTTTGTATGAGAATCTCTAAGGATTTGTCGGTTCTGCTCATGTCTTGAACGAACAGTAAAAAACTGTCTTGTTTACTTGTCATCAAAACTCTAAATTTTAGCATAATGAGACCCATCATTCATTATCTTTATCTCCATCCGAGTAGCAGTAATGTAAGATTGATCAATATGACAAATAAGAAGCCGATGATTATATAAGAAATGTTACTCAACCTCTACATCTCAAATCTTTACGCGCACATTGGGGCAAGCTCCGTATAACTCATCATTTTGATTGTTTGCATCACGAAGTACTCAACCATTTTTTTCTCGATTGACCATTGTTCTTTCTCATACACATTTTGAAAATTATGTTAATTTTTGACCGTTAATCCACAAGTGCAAGTATTGATTAGAAAAGCTCTCCAAGTCGAACTTACCTCTCCGTTATTGCATGTGTCTATCTGAAGTCATTATCTGTGGTTGAATTTTCCTCCTCATATTCCTCATCTTCATTATCAACAACGATAGGACCAACAATTCATGCCTCATGTTCAACATCTTCGAATCCCTCAATGTCAATTACATCCACCACTCCAACCATCTGACTAGTCACTTTATGCCAACACCTACCTCTTCTTTTTCATGATATCAGTTACAACTCATGAAACTCTATTTATCTCACGAAGAGAAAACTCAACTCTAGCATATAGAATACGTTGCTCCATAACAGTACGCAAGTCGGTTGCTATTTCGATGTCAACTGCCAACTTGTAGGCTGGAGCCTTCTCCTTCTATTATGCTATAAACCTCTTTCCACATACTTCTTCAGTAGCAGTAGCCTCCTACATTGAGTCTCGTACATTTTCAATAAGTTCTACATCAGGTGGTAGAATTGTAGAGATAAGAAGCACGAGGCATAACATTTGATATAGATCCAGATGGTTGTAGCTCCGTTGCTCTTCTCCTCGTAACTCTTCGACAATCATCATCATCAAGTGTTCATACATTTAAGTAAGAAGCATCTCGATAACTTTTGTCTTTCATAATGACATCTTGTTCGTTGCTTGCTTCTAAAAACACATGAACAGAAGTTGCATCTACATGATCCCTCCATCTCGCGGCCCTCCTAATACTTTTTATGCCTCTCTTCATCACTTCAATGAAAACTTCAATAGCTTGCTCAACCAGAGTTGGATTAGAGCGCACTTCGACTCTTCTTGTATAAACATCAGCTTTTGTAGAACCTATAGTCATTGCTATATTGTTCATACCAGTAAGGACTGGAAGAAACTCCTCATCCCTCCTTTTCCATAATGTGCGTTCAAAGTTGCACAATGTTGTTATGATAGTTGACCACGCCTTCTTGCAAAGCAGTTGTTAAGTATTGGCAATCTCCCATGAGATGATATGAACTATCAGACCAGATACATCTCTTGGTAAAGGTTCCCCCTACAAGTCAAGCACATAGTGCTGTTGGCCGTTGATTTCTCTTCAAATCTGCCATCTCCGTCAAATCTACAAGGCTTTGACTCAACTGATATAGCTTGACTCTAAGTGTAACACACGCGCATCACACAACTCAACTGGACGTTCAATCTTATCCCAAGTACAATAAGGATATATATACAATAAACACGGGCTTTAGGTCACAAGAGTACCTTTAGGAAAGTTCCGCCTTGAAATCCCAAGTCGTTTGGTGAAGGCCAACCACGAGATGTAGATGAAATCACTCTTCGCTTTTCGATCCCACCAAGATGTAATATGAAATTCGACAACCTCTTGCTCCCAACTCGAAGATCCAACTGGGCTCAAACTTTACAAGATATTCTTTGGGAAATCTCACTACTACTCTTTGAAATTTCAGCTTCAGAATCATGACCAATTGTCTGAAATGGACAAAGTCTTTTGTTTAAAGACCTCGTTGGCTAAAATCCACGACCTCAACACTTTCTCTTAACCAAATGAGCTGAAACTTCACATGTAGTAAGCTGATAGAGCACACTCCAATCTTGGAAATTTTCACTTAGAGATTCGATCCCATGCTCATGGAACACCTCAATCCTTAAATCCAAGCAAAACAATTTTACTTCCGTCTCTCAACTGTTATAGCCAACTTCAGTTGACAATTTTGTGATCAAATCCAACGTAGGGTTATTTTATATCAGTGCAATCAGCACGGCGTCAATTACCCAATTCTTTTGACAATATTGAAATATCATATCTCAAACTCTCGAGAGACTCGGAAACGTGACTCGGGATACCGATTTGATCCCCTGACTTTGAACGATCAGATTACCTCGATAAGAACTCCAAATCTATCGATCTCACCCTCCAAGTTGTAGTCTAGCTCGAGAGCTTTCCAATGAGACCTCACACTCCGCAAATGACTCTTAGGAAGACCTCTGAAATCACAAAACCGTCCTTAGAACTTGGATGAATTTGATTGATCGAAAATAGATCAATGAGAAAAGAGATTGGAGATCACTTTATCTCCTACTTGCCACTTTTAGCTCGAGTTGTAATCCTAAAACATCCTCACACCTTCAAAGCTTGGACCAAAATACTTCAGATCCTAATCATAACATAAAATAACCACTCTCGTCAAGCGATAGAGATAACGATGACACGAGAATACTCAAGACTCAATACAAACTCAAAATGATAACCTTGAATCAATCTATGATGAGAGGTACTTAGGTATGATGTTTTGTTTAGCTTTGAAAAAAAACTAAACCAAACAGTTATTCTAAGTTCAATCCTAGAATTAAGATACGACAAAAAGAAATGAAGAAGGCATCACTTGATTACAATACTCCTCACCAAAGTTCCTTGCGATCCACGCACGGTGATCTTGCGCCGATATTGACATCGGATATCGACCCAGATGTTGAAAAGGACGTTGGTTGGAAAGTTCAGGTCCATTCTCTTGTCAAAGTAAGATATACACCGTCAGGTCCCAATTCTCTCCGTATGTGACGATGAGTAAGATCACGAGAGTAGGCAAGTCCATCACCCTCCCTTTGAACTCATCACCAAAGTAGGTAATGAAGCACAGTTGAAAGTGATCACGATGGATGTAGTGAAGTTTGATATGGAACTGATTCAAAAATGAAAGATTCATAACTCGAATCAATCCTCCCTCCATGAGTACAACTCTCGTAGCTCTTCACCCTCCATGTAAGATACTAAGAAACACTCACGAAACATCACACAAAGAAGAATATCTCACGAACCCTCGATCATCTATCTTATACCCAAATTTGACAACAAGAGCCACTCACGCGAAAGTCTTTGGATCATTGAGTTGACACATTTCATTATCGTGTGATCTCATATAACCTTGAACATGACACCTAATACTCTGTCAAGCGAGTTATATGATAAGATTCACGAAATATAGAAAAAAACACACAGTTTTATGAGAATTTTACACAAAAGTTGCACCACAACACGACATCCACCCCTTCTAAACATGCGCATCCTCTGATATAAGTCACATAACACTCACGGAGTTGTGATTGACATCACATAATGTCGTCGTCTTACTGATTGATGTCATCATCAGCAATATCTTCAACATCCGAATCTTCTCCGTCATCATCCAAGAGATGAAACTCTGCTCTAACTTCCTCCATGCTTATTTCTTCATCTCGCTTCTTGAACAGTTTCACACGCTTACCTACAATGGAAACTTTAAGCTTTATCTCGTCAAGCTCTCTTAGTGAATATGTGGTATTGTCATGCACGACAAGAACCACATACGGGTCAAATCATCGCTTAGAGAATTTTCTAAGCACACTTTGTTGGTTATCCAAACTACTATCTTACATCAACATCCAATCCTCTTCCTTAATCTCCTTTAGTCTTAACCGATGACGCTTATCAAATCTGTCCTTGTTTCTCAAACGTGTCTCTTTCAGCTTTCCCACTGCAATCTCTACATCTACAGATCTTCTCTCCAATTGACGAATTCGGATAGCAAGAAGATCTTCTATAGACATACCATCCTCCCAAGGTAGAACACTCTAAGTGGGTATGTGCTCCTCAATAGCTATGATAGGTCTTTGCTCTTGCATCAACTTCGCCGGCATATATACCGGTGACTGAACTATGAGTTGAACGATCAGCTCATAATGCAAATGGAAGAACCCTTGGTCATTCTCTTGCTCTTTCCTTGCAAGCTTTCACAATAGGAGGATGACAATGTTCATTCTTCGCATTTCTTTTTGGATTGTAGGCTTTGATAAGAGCTAACTTCACACTACACCTCTTGAAGAACGCTTTAGCTTCATCAGTGTTCAGCTCCCCTCTATCAGCCGTGATCTTTCCAACACAATCATATCTACAAATTATATCTTTTAGCAAGAATCTGCAAACTCCTTCTGTGGATTTTGTATGCAGAACTCGTCCTTCCACTTGATTATACAAAACCTCTTGTGCAAGAACTAAATATCACATTTGTCATTTCCCAACTGGCATGATAACAAGATCTACTACCCACTTATAATAGATTTTAAGCGGATACATAAAGTACAAACTATCTCGATGTCTTATCTCTTAGTACATCTGACAAGTCTGGCACGATTCTACAAAACTCACAACATCTCTATACATGTTACGCCACCAATACCTCTCCTTGAGCTTTGTAAAGGTTGCATAAATACCTCGATGTCCAACCCATAAGCTCTCATGGAACTCGTGGAAAAGTCACATCTACATCTTTTTGCATACAACCCTTTGTGATAAATCAACATCTCACTTATATCGCTTCCACAAATAACCATCTTGTAGTAGGTGTTTGTAAGTCTGTTTGGAATGTGTATCACTTCATTCATGGTGCTTTAGCACCGTGGTAACGTCCGATATCTACCCATTCACCCTCATACAATTCCTCTTCAAATGGTTTTGGATACACTATTTTTCTCTTTTGCGTCCTAGAAAAGACGGTAGTGTCAACATCCTCTATATCCTCGATCATATCTTCCTCTCTCTCATACCTTGCTCGAGATAACATATGTGTTACTGGGTTATCCTTGCATACTATGTGCTTGAACTCATTATTCAATGACTTGATGTATGCTATCCACCTTAGTATAGCAATATCATGAGTGTTACAGTTTATAATCATTCTCAACAATGATAAACAATCAGTCTCCACTACCATCGATGTCCCAATCATGTAATCTTTCTCAACCTTCATAGTCGTAACCACTCCCTATAGTTCTCACTTCACTTGTATGTACTTCCTTTGTCGTTCACTCAACACCTTTACGCCAAACTGCATAGCAAACTTGTTCGCTTCTTTATCATCTTGCCCCACAGTCCATCCAATGACTATAAGATTACTATCAACGGTCAAATACAGATTTCTCATTCTCATAGTTGATCCTACGAAGTACAAGCGGAGAAGACAATATAGTTGCTGTCATTGAGAGCTTCTTGTCCCACTTTGACTTCTTCCCTTCTGAAGCAAGCCGTACAGAAGATCAACAACATGAGCGAAGTGAGGAATCCAAACATGATAGAACACACAAGCTCCTAAGAACCTCCGTACTTCTGTTTGAGAACTACATGTGTCTTTCACCAGTTGGATGACATCTACTTTACTTGGATCAGGTCTACGGCCAAACCATCCACACAAATGTCTCACAATCACAACCTCTCGCACTTCAAACGAGGACTTAGCTCCAAAACATCAAGTGGACTTCTTCAAGTCGTGACATTATCTTATCAACATATGCAATGTGATCAACAAACTTACGACACCTCTTATAATCTGTCGCTTCATCGTTCTCCTCCTCCGGACAACTCTTAATTGGAATATCATCCAAGAATGACATTGTATTCTCCGAAATAAAATTTTGTAAGATTTTATTCATTCCATTCATCATGTGCGCCACTGAGTTTGTAGCTCCTTGTGGCAATGTGCACATCTTTATCAATTCTAGTGGAGTCCTCGTAGTGATAAAGTCCTTGCTCCCTTCAGCAAGTTGAAATTGATCATACCCATAGTAGATATCTCAAACGGAGTAAATTGCTCTTCCAGCAAATGCTTATGCAAACTCTCATACAATTGGTCGTCCATGTATTCTTGATAGTCACTTGGTTCATTGGTTGCATATCTTGAATGAAGCGTAATGCTCCACTCTTTTTTAATACTGTAAACCAACGATTAGAATACGATGCAAATAGAAGTTTGAGAATCTTCATCTGCATCCTTCAATAGCTTCATAAGCTTGGGTAGATGAGCTCTAGATATAGAGATTGAACTCAAGTCTCAAGGAGCATGTGGAATTGTAACGATGATCATCGAAGCTACTACGCTCATATCCACACACCCTATTCTTGAAACTTCAAAAGAAAAAGCTTTCTCATGCCTACTCAAAATCTCTCTAAACTCCCGCTATCAAATAGGAAGGAGAAAATATGGAGATCCTACCTTCAACTGTTTGAAGGTAGCTTCAGTAAACTTGTGACCCATTTGACGATGATCCTTTAAGCTCTTCTCCTTTGAAGCTTTATGAACTTGGTGGTTAGAGTCACTAGGTAAAAGTTGAGCTATATGCTTAACTTTTCTATCCACCATTTTGTACCTAGTTTCATCCCTGACTTCATGTTTATGAAATAACTTTATGATTTAATACAACTCTTTAGAATTTATTTCCACCAGTTGATATTCACTTCCTTTCCGAATCTTGGTAAGCTCTTTCAAAGGATCCCCTAATCCCATCTCAGTGTAAACACCCGCTGTTCTATAATCTTTGTCAAGCACACTCTATACTAATCTTATGCAAAAATCCTTAAGACTCTTTAGTGACTCTAGGTAGAGAACCACTTCGCAAGTACTCTCGATTATGCTCATGGTTAGGAGGTACAATCAAGAACTACACTGCTCAATTAACGTCTCGACTCATAATTCGAGCATAAACGGATCCATCGTCCAACACCTTGGTCTCCATCCTTACAGTCATAATGTATGACTGTCCAAGAATCACTATATACGAAGTAGTGTCATGAACAAAAAAGTTTTGTTCTGTAACTACATCCTCAATCTTCACCCTTACATCCAAACAAGCACCATAGAGTTCTCATCGCGTGTTATTCGCTACCCGGATCATCCAACCATGCTTTGTGTCAATGTGCCACTTCTCTTGCTTGTAGACATCTTTAGACACAATGTTAATGTCAGATCCATGGTCAATGAGAGTAACTATCGGATCTGCCAGATCTCCTATCTTCACCAAGGTTTCCTTAATAGCTTTAACCTAATGTCCTCTAGTGTAGTGGCTGAGAACCCTATCATCTCTCTCGTCTTCATCTACATCAAATCGAACCTTGTGGTTGGTGCAACATTCAGCTAACTCTAACTCCTCTTCCTTCGTTATTTTTACGTCTACAGCATTAGACATAGTAGTCTCTCCTGTCAACTGTCTCTTTCGCTTGATGATGTCAATAATGACATCATGAAACTACTTTTGCTATTCCAAGGATCTCTCGTAGAGTAAACTCAATCTTCGGATTGACTACTCTCTCTTCTAACACTCCCTTAAAATTTGTAGCTGCTTCAAGATCCGAATGCAGCTTGTAGCTACAAGGCTTATCTTTCTTGCTCCTTTCTAATCTCTCTATGGTAGATGGTAGACTTCTTCCATAGTCTTTTCTTGCAGCGATGTAGTATTTTGCCGAGGTTTCTCTCCTCGTAACTGCCTCTTAAGAGTACTTCTCTCATCATTGGGGCCAACATCATCTCTCCTACACTTCTCCTCCATGAGAGCCTCGTGTTGGCTCTTGGTCAAGTAAACATGTACAGACACTTTATCTACTAGATAACTCCATGCAGTAGCACCGATTGCCGTGGCCACTTTGAGTAATCCGTCCCTTATCATTTTTCTTTTATCCATTTTGGTCATAGCATGACTCCGTATTTCACTCGTCTTTATCTTCTTCTCAAAAGTACTATCTCTATCTTTCACTACCTCAACCGAATAGCTAGCAGTCTCTATAGATGTCTACCATGTTATGAACGATAATCCTCTAAGATTTGTCTCATTCCTTCTTTTCCAAAGTTAGTTTTGAAGATCTCACATGTGTCCTTCAAGATAATCTTCTCCTCTTTCTAGTAAATCAGGAGGATGTCAGCAAAGTCTCCACACTCCTTACGATGATGTTTAGTGCTATCATATCAAATACATCTTTGCACATATGCAAAGATGCACATATCTTTGCACATATGCAAAGATGCACATATCTTTGCTTTGGAATGGGTTTGTTTTCATGTGCTCTTCTTTTCTCTTATAGCCTTGTTAGCTTAATCTGCAAGTCTCTCATTCTTTTTACCAATTCTTCTATTGTATTTATTTGTGGTGCAACTGTAGGGACAAGAATAGTAAGCAATGGAACATGAGACACTTGTACATTAGGTGCTTGTACATTTGACACTGTTGGTTGCCTACGAGATAATATGATCGAAGGTGGTCTCACTTCTTGTCTTACCACCACCTTATATTTTCGACACTCTCGTTTGGCAAGTACACCCATTGCTTCAAAAACCTTCATCCAATCAATCGTGAGTTCATTATCTTTCATCTTATCTTTCAATAATAACTCCAACTCCATATGTAGCTCAATATTAACTTCTTGCAAAAACAACTTCACCTTGTCGTTCTCATGTGTAAGCTTCTTGACAACAAGAGCCACTCACGCTAATGTCCACATATCATTGAGCTAGCACATTCCTTTATCGCATGATCTTAGATAATCGTGGCACCTAATACGTTGTCAAACGAGTTACGCGATAAAGTTCACGAAACATAGAAAAGAAACACATCCTAAGTTCTATGAGAATATCACACAAGAGCTGCACCACAACACGACAACGTTAAAAAAATCCGTTCTCATATATATCTTATTTGTATATTTCTTACTTTCTCTCTAAGTTCAAGAACAACAGTCAACTCAAAACTCTAAAATTACCTCAACTTCAGGTGCCACCATCAATTCCATTTCACCAACATACTCTGCATGTACTTGATAACATCTCTGTCATCGAATTGCTCACATCGACCAACAATTACATGTACATCATTGTTTATTTTTGCTTAGCTCCTCCAATTGCAGGTTGCTGCTGAAGAAAGCAGCCAACACTTGATGAATTTGAGTTATATCAATAGTAGGTTATGCATTTGCTATTGGAGCTGCAAGAAGTACTCCTTGCAGAGCAATGCCATCTTGACCAAGAGTCCCTTGGACAAGAGGATCTTGAGCAGCAACTACACCTTGAACGATGACACCATGATCCATCTTCCTCACCCAATCCAACAAATCCTCCAAATAAACCACCCCAAGCGCTCTCAATAAAAATACCAAATGTCGTAAAGAGAGTTTCTCTAGAGAGGACAGACCTCTTGTTTGTGATTGATCATGAGAATGAGAAAGAGGAAAATAGATTGCTTATAGTATTCAGAGCTTAAAAACGATCGTTTGTAGCCACCACAATCAATTAGACATTCAAATATGTGCAAATAGATCTTCCAAGACTCATAATTCTCAATTCTCAATCAATGTCCTCAACAATCACACTCTTTTTTCCTCTCTCATGTGCATGCCATCTCTTGAACTCCCTTGAATGTCACCGAACTAGCCATACTTCGATTTATCTTAAAAAGAAATCTTTTGCTAAACAATTCCCTAGCTAAGCTATGGCCCTTATGTCTTTATACACACATCTACTTGAAGAACGAGATACTGTTCAAAAGAGGGCCTGATGAAGAACTTCGAAGATGTCTAGAAGTGCATGATAATACCACAAGTGGTAGGTGCACTACACTCGGAACCTGAAGGTGGACACTATGCGCTGAGGAACACTGTGAAAAAGATCCTCTCAGTTGGATACTGATGGCCAATGATGTACAAGGATGTTCATGAGAGCATCAAGAAGTGTGATAATTGTCAATGAGTGGGTAAGCTTATGTCAATCACTATGTGATCCTTACACCCGATACTTCCATTAGCACCATTCAAAAAGTGGGGCATTGATTTTGTAGGACCTGTACATAATGCAACACGTCGCACGAGAAGAAGGTACATTATGATAGCTACTGATTATGCAACAAAGATGGTTGAAGCAACAGCTACTAAGAAAGATGACGCAACCACTGTGGCTGAGTTTCTGTACACACAACATCATTACTTGATATGGATGCCCATTGGAGTTGGTGAGTGACCGGGGTACACATTTCTTGAATAAGATGATAGAAGAACTGACAGACTACTTTGGTATAAAACACCAGGAGACAACACCGTACAATCCAAAAGCTAATGGATTAACGGAGAAGTCTAATGGAGTGTTGTGCCTCCAGACACCTTTTTCCTAACATATGACATGACACCGATCATGCTAGTTGAATTTGATGTACCTACTTACAGAATTGTATCTGAAAATAGATTGTCAGTGGAGGAGAGCCAACTGTTACGACTCAAGAATCAGATGACACTTGAGGAAGACCGTGAAGAGTCTACGCGACTAACGGAAATCATTCAAATGAAGCGGAAAGAGAAGCATGATAAGAAGATCCGTAAAGTGGATATCAAAGATGGCGATTTAGTACTGCTGTATGATAGTAAGTACACTGAATTTCCAGGGAAGTTACATTTACGTTGGATGGGCCCTTATGAAGTAACGCGTCGTTATAATAATGGTTCGATTCAGTTGGAAGAACTCGATGGAACATTGTTAGCCACCCGAGTCAATGAATGGAGCATCAAGAGATACTACTCTTGAGTGTTCGCGGGGTCGCTTCACAATTGAGAGGAGGAGTATGTGAAGTCTTGATTTTTCATTTTTGTTAATTAATTGATTAGTTGTAAAGTAAATAAGAAGAATAGGTGGTAGAAGATAAAAGATATGAGTAGAATAGTGTTAATTAGAAGTTTAGTGAAGAATATCTGTTCTGGAGGAATCTATCAAATCTATAGAGACACTTGGGAGATGACTTTCTCATAGTTGAATTCTTCGGACGAAGAGCTTTCTAACGATATGTTGTGTGAGACAAATGAACGTTGAACGACAAAGTTACACCAGGTTGAAGATGTGACGAAGATAGAGAAGAACGACTTCGTCGTACTGCGAGCGCCGAAGAACCTCAGTCAAAGCTGAACAAACTTTAACTTCGGCACGTGTGAAGGAGCCATCGCGAGATATAAGTAGAAGAATTCAGGTCATTCGTCTTATTGCCAAACACTATTTGAAAGGACGGAGCGTAGCGCATTCTCTTACCTACGAAGACATTCGACTTCGTCGAAGTCAGTTAGTGACGAAGAAATCCTTTCTTCGTACCTCATCGTAGCTTTTCAGATTGGTAACCTAGGACTTTGGTTCATGCGAGAAATACAGACATCCAAGCCGTTGAGGCTCCGAGCACTAGATGTCAACCGAGCGAGACTTCGTCGCTACGAGGAGTTGGAGGAGATGAGCTTATCGTTCCTCCTACTTCTTTGGTGGGGAATGGTTTTTTCGAAGCTAGTGCACGAACTGAAGGTGTGCAGATAGTATCCGGCAGAATCGTATGAGAGGTTGTGTAATTGGATCGAGGCGCACTGGTCCCACGTTTTGGAGATAGACGATGCAGACAAGGAGGGCGATCTTCTGTTCGATAGTACTTCTTCAGCGGCATCGGCTGTGCAGAACTTCTCCAAGTTATTCAAGGAAGTGCCTCAAGGGAGGAACGGATACAAGACAAGCGACTTCCGTAACCCGAAGAAGAGGGGCATTGCAGATGCGATCATGACGATCTTCTGACCAAGAAGGACGACGTACATGTCCAATTGGCAAATTAACTTCATCGAGGAGCTCTTCGTCTGAAAAATAGCACATTGGACGAGGATTATCCACTTGCATGTACAGAAGCTCTGGACGAAAGAAGACATGGTCTACATTGGAGCGTTTGTCTCAGTCTTCTACATGGGTATTGGACTACTATCGGACGAAGATCAGAAGAAGTTAGGCTTCGTCGCAACAGCCGAAGACAACGAGTTTGAGGTTGAGCCAACTCCAGTTAGAGATGTACAACTGGAGAAGTTCTTTGACGAAGTTGTCGCCGAGGATGCAGCAGCCGAAGCAGCTACAAGTCAGACCGTGGCCGCATCAGAATCTCCAAAGGAGAAGGTATCTGAGACAGTGAACTTGGATGAGGACAAGGACGTCACCGAAGTACCTCCACCGGTCAAACGAAGCGGGAGGAAGAAGGTCTTGGAGGAAACCCCGAGGTCAGCGTAGAAGTCTCGAAAGAAGATGAAGATGACAAGGACAGTATGCACCGAGGACAAAGAAGCCGAGGTCGAAGAAGCCGAAGACGATGATACTCCTCAGGAGAAGAAGGAGGAGGATACTACACCGAAGGCTACTACTTCTTCGTCGACAATCGAAGTGGTAGAACAACTCAGCTCTTCGACGAAGTATTTACAAGAGGTAGTAGTACCGTTGCTCTATGTCTTATAGCGTAACCGGAGGTCTTACGAAGAAGTCGTAAGACGACAGTTGAACTTGACTGAGTTAGTTCAGACGATGCACTTCGGCCGAGGAAACTGGTTACAAGAGAAAGAGAACTTACGAGCAGCAGTTCTCGAGATGAAGAAGGAAGTAGCAGCGAAGACCGAAGAAGCCAAAAACTTGACTTCGGAGCGGGAGGAAGTACTTTGTCAGAAGACGGAACGAGAGAAGGAGCATGAGAAGGTTCTTTCACTTGCAAAGAAGGAGTTGGATGAGATGCGACTCCAGCAAAACAGGAACCAGGACATTATCGCGGAGATGACGAAAGAGATTGAAGACCTAAAGCGACAATGTGTGAAGATCGAAGAGCAGGGAGCACAACTTCAGAGTAGAGTCGAGCCAATGCTGAAGAACTACTTCGTCACAGATTGGATACTTCGGAGCTGAAGATTCTTCAAGAGATTAGACAGGAGTTAGCATAGACAGACGTAGAGGGTTCTTTGGTGAAAAACCGAGTAGCTAGGTTAGGACAAATAGTAGTTAGAGAACTCCGAGAGGTTAGAGCGACTGTTGAGTTCTCAGTTAGGGAGATAGCTAGGGAGTTGGCGTTAGGATCTGGTGTCGTTCCGACTGCGGGATCTTCATCCTACCGTCTTGATGTACTTCCGACTTCTTAGAAAGAAGATCGTCATCTTCGAGGAAATCTGTATATAAGCGTTGTGTTGTTCGTACTCAGTACCTCTATGTGTTTGTTATTTTGGATTTTATATTTCTTGAGTTTACAGAGCCATTTTGTGTTTGTCAACTTCGGAGATTTATCTACGAAGTATCGTAGTTTGTTGTGATAAGAATTAGTCTGGATGCCGAAGACCTTGCTGCTTGACATCTGAAATCAGAGTAAGAAGTTTATAGCGACGTCTGAGAATAGACCAGCATCTGCGAGGTTAGTTTACTACGAAGAAGTTTTTGGACGAAGTTGACTTTGGAGGAAGTTGTTCTTTAGTGAAGACACTTTGGAAAAAGTTGAACCTTGTACTTCGGCGGAAGAAGAGTCTTCTTCGCTAGAGTTTTTCGAGAGCAGTAGTAATAGAGATACCTTAGTGTGAAGATACTTAGCGTTTATGGTGTTAGAGGCTACTTAGTAGCACTTCAGCAGTACTTCTTCGTTGGGACATTTATCGCCGTGGCTCTATTTCTCTGTTGTTTATCTGTTTCTTGATGTCTCTGATCTGTTTAGTACCTGTTATGTTATTTGTGAGGATTATCAACTCTGTCTTGTTGGATAGACCTGAGTTTGATCTCTACAAGGACTGATTTATGCCCGTGAGAATAAAAGACAACCATGAAGAATCACTTTGTCACGTGTTTATTACTTTTGGATGATCTTTACTTGCATCTCTATGGGTTCGATCTTTAAATTACTACTTTCGAGCATCTTTTGGTTTTCTTGTGCGTTACATGAGTTTATAGGTGAGTGAATGATTGAACTTAGCATTTTTCTCTTCAAGTTCATGGTGTGCTTCCATCAAAGCCATCAGAGGTGACCCTTGAGTGAGAGATAGGTCCGACATGTTGTAGATTCATCGATGACTATCGTGGAGGTTGAGAGATTGAGGGTAGTTGATCGATATGATCACGGAGGGTTTACAATAAAGAAGTGCATAGAGCAGTGTGAAACCTTGAGCATTGTCTGAAATATGACAAAAGACAAACAGAAGACCTCGAAGAAGTCTAAGAAGTCGGAAAGTCTTCCAAGAAGTCCAAGAGGAAGTCAAAGTATGTTGAGACCGATAACAGTGCTTCAGAAGCATCATCTGCTTCTGAGGAGTCTAGTGCCGAAAGTTCATAACCATAGTCTGAACATGATAGGAAGGCACAAAAGAAGAAGAAAGAGAAGTCACGATCTAGGAAAAAAATCGTGCAGAAAGTCTCTTAGACTCAGATTATTCAGTATGCACCTGATCTCAGGATTGATGAAGTGCTTAAATAGTTTGCAGATATGAAGGTTTATCTTTTGAACCCGAAGGACAAGCAGAAGTAACCCATGGCTTCCCGGCCAAACATCTGATGCAATCTCTACAACTCTTCTGGACACACTAGGGACCAACGCTCACAAGATCAGATAGTCAATTGGACAGACTGGGAAGAAGACGATGAAAGATACCTACACGATCCAAGTGGAGAATCTTGCTACAAGATTGAGACGGTACAACTCTTTACTCCTACCCCGCATGCACAGTTTAATCATTATACTCTTAGGGACAAGACCGGTACTGTACAGATCAGAACACCCTGACAACCTTCTTCAACACAGCGAAAAACCCTCTTCCTGGAGCATGTAATAATTATGGAGAAACATGACACTAGTGGTTCATCTGTCCTCATCCAAGAAGATAGACTGGGTAAGTGTCATTGTGTGGAAATTGTAAGGAAGTAGTACACTTCACGAGGAACTGTCCTCAGACTCAACGATCAGGCAGATGGACAGATTTGCAGATACCACACCTCTTACATAAGCAACATCAACTTCTAAACTTGAGTTAACAGTGGTACAACATATCTCTGTAGAAGAAGCAGATCCTAAGGATTGCACGGATTGTCTACACATTGAGGAAGACGAATCACACCATGAGAAGCGCATAGGAAAAGAGACTCAGCTGTAGAAGACGTCTGCAGCCAAAAGAAGAAGCCACCTGAGGAAGCATCACCTTTTATCCTAGCAGATGGTAGTATTTTGGAGCCCTTGTTCATATTCAGATAGCTGGCATCCAGAAGAGATCATGGGTGATGCAGTACTCAAGGTGAGTACCAGAAGCAGAAGGAAGTCAGAATCTCTTCGTAAGAGAAGCAAGAAGACTCATAGAAATAAGCAGCACAAGGAGAGATCATCCTCTCCAAAGTGACCTTCCTCTCCTGGGTAGTAAAACGTGTCAAATCAACAATTTTGTGTGCATTCACTTCAGTGGTTTTTGTCACAAAATTTGAGTAGAAAATGTTGAGTCGAGAGTTCATGAGATATTTTTTCTTAGCGGATGATTTGTGAATGTTTCTCCGTGGTCTCCATGGAAGAGTGAAGAATTGCATGAATGATGGTTATAGACAGAGGACTGATATGAGCTCCGATATCGTATAGGATTTTATGTGAAGGTTATCCATGAAAATGAGAGATTTCTGATTGTGGAGATATCGCATGCTAAATAGAGACAAGAAATATTGAAGCAACCACGAGAACAAGCTCCGTAAGATATACCAGCTTCTACTTTATATACACTCTCATTTCATTTTTCTCTAAAAGCACAAAATTGAAAAACAGACTTTAGTGATCTATAGTTAAAGGACATTCTTTTAATTCGAAATCAGAAATATGCACTCAACCTCTTACAACAAGCCTCTGAATCTCAAATTAGATCCAAAACTACCAAAACATAACTCAAAGTAAGGAAAACATCCATTTGCTAACAAAAAGCTTTGCACCAATATTGCACGATTCAAACCCAGATCTAGACAACACTCATGTACAAACCCTTAACTAAAACTAGCTATCGCACGTCGTACATAATCATCCAGAACTATAACTAATCCAAAAAAATAAAAAATATAGCTAAGAAACCAAAGAAGGCATATATGAGGACTTTCTCTTTTCACCCAACGGTCTTCATATATCGTTAGGGTCTCTCACCTTGACTCTGTTGGCTCCAAGAACTCTCAGATCCGACTTTCGACAACCGAGATACCTCTGATTTTTTTTCGCAAGTGATCGAACCTAAAATAAGACTCCTCCCTACGACTTAAAACCACATATACTTGCAAAACTGACCGTATGATATGAGATTCGTCTTCATTGATAGATAGATTTAACTATCTTGAACCCAACGAGACTCAAACAAGCCGTTTGGAGTTCTCATACGGTCACTCAAACAGATAATCATGATCACGACACCCATCACATCATCCGTCGAGTTACGTGATAAGATTCATGAAGCGTAAAAAAATCACAACATAAATTTTACAAAAATTTCACGTAAAAGTCGCATCATAACAAGACAGTGCTTGCCGACTGAGAAAATAAATAAAATCTAGATATTTCTTATTTAACCCTTCACGGAAGAGGTTTTCTAAACATCCCAATTAGAGAATCTTGATGATGTAAAGAGAACGAAGAAGCAACCCTCTCACTAAACTGAAGAATGAAAAGAGATACTTATCACAGTTTACTTAACTGAAAGGCTACTCATTCACTTTGCCTCAGCAATTTGCTTGATCACACCCCCAGTAGGTTCTTTGAGCTTGATCACACCTCTCTTACGATGTGTGGCTTGATCACACCCCTGACTGGCTGTTGTCTGTAAAACCAGTCACTTTGTGATGTTATTCACATGTGAGACTGCACATATTAAATTTCAGAGAATGTATAGTCTAACTATTTTGAATAATGTTAAATATTTTAAATTACAATGATATTTAATCAAGGTTAGAAATACTAAAATGATGAACCAAAAGATAAAATGACAGGTTCTACTGTCAATAACCCGTCAGGGGTATGATCAAGCTTAAGGAACCTAAGAGGGGTATGATCAAGCTCAAGGAACCTACCGGGGGTGTGATCAAGCAAATTTCTGCACTTTGCCTTCTACTGTACGTAGTACTACCACATACTGTTTCGGTATACTGCGTTTCTACCTTTTACCAAGTTTTTCACATCTTCATCCGCCGCAAGCAATTGAAGCATCTAGATGTGGTTCTTGCAGATCCGTGATTAATCGATCACCTGCACTGCGGTGTTTGGTCGATCTATTAGGTTGGTTCTTGTATACAGTACGGTCCTCCGAGTCACCACTACACGCAGTGGTTGTGGCCACATGGAGCTTGAGCGTGGAAGAGGAAAAAGAATGGGAAAAGCGTAGGTAAAGTCCGAGGTACGCTGACTCGTGGAAAGGTTCTGCTTTGATCCAATAGAGGTGACTCGTTGGACCGGACACCCGGACCACCACCACCATTGGTGGTGGCCCGGTTCCAAGGTGGTCACCACCTTGGAACAAGGTAAAGAAAGACGAGGGAGTGATCGAAGTGGGAAATCCGGTGGACGCTGTTGCGAACCAGCGGTCGCTTCTTGAGAAGCCGCTCGTCGCTCCTCTTCTCTCGCTCGTCTTCGAGCAACTTTTGTTCACCTCTCTTGGTGGTGGTGTTGTTGTTTTCTGATTATCATCCATTCAATCAGAGCTTGCAGTAGATTGCAGCGGGTAGCTATTTCTCCCGTCTGTGTTTGTCCTACTTCTTATGTGGACCTTGTAGTGCGCAGCCCTTGACATCTTCTGCGATCGTCTTGTAGTTGGGAAAACCTGTGCGCCGATCACCGTTTTGTGCGTATAGAAAGCATACTGGTTAAGGAAGGAAGAAAGGATCGCCCGTTCGCTAGACGGTAGCTTCGTCTGGTCAGTTCATGAATATGTGGAGGCCAATGTGAAAGTGTAGGTCTGCCATTCGAAGAGAGAGGGAGAAAGTGAGGAGAAGCGAAAGGGAAGGGGGGAGGAAGAAAGCGAGAGAGAGAGCGAGGGAGCGGACGGTGCCGTTTGTTTGTTGAAGAGCGGACGTTCGGAATCGACATGAGTAATTTCGTATGCAGGAGCGGCAACGGGCGCTGGAGGATGTGGAATTTCGCAAGTTTGGAATGCTTTCTGAGGACTGTGATGGGATATTGAGCTACTGAAGAGGGAGTTTTTGGGCTTCATGATTCAGCATAGGTTTCGTTAGTCTCCTTTTTTCGCGAGATTTGGTAGATCGACGGGCTATTTGATGTGTGACAATTGCATTTTAGGGTTTTGAAGAGGAAAACCGATTGTTACAAAATCCTGGACCTGGATTCCGTGTGAATTTCGAATTGCCCAGTCTTTATTTTCTTGTTGGCTCTCGGAGTTGAAGGAAGGGGCCTCAAAATGGAGTTCTATGGAGGATATGGGATGGCGTATCCGACAGCTCCCTTCGAGCAGAACTACCGCTGCTATTCAGCATCTTTTATTGACAAGGTATGACTGTTTTGGTCGGAAGTCTTTTGTAGAGTCAGGGCCTTCAAGTTCTTATAGACAGTCGCGAACGAAAAGGGTCGGCTGAGCTGAAAGGTTGTAAGTTCAAATCAACACCAGCCAGTTTTGTGTTCGGATCGTGCTAACGTTGATGAATCGTACTCCAAGTTTTGCTTTTGTTGTCGTACCGTTACTGTGCTGGGGTAGACCGTTGAAGCGTAAAGCCTTCGTTTGTACTGATCCTGAGTGTGATTGTTCTGCTGTTGTGCCACACAGCCTCATCTCGAAAATGGAGACAAAGGTGAGCAAGTGTCTTTTGTCTGGCCTCTTACGGGATTGACCTAATTCAAGTTTGCGGGCATTCTGGCCGTCATCACAAGACTTACAAGTTTGTGTTTGTGGCGTGTTGCAGTAATTATGCCCCCATCCGCCTTGGATAGACTGGGTGAGTGTTTCTCTCATCTGTTTTTTCCTATTCAAGAGGAATTCGAATGGTTCCTCGACATGTTGACCATTTCTGTTAGAGCGACTTACATCGGTATAACTAAACGGGTGGAAGTTGTACCGACGTCCTTGCTTTGACAGAATTGGTCAAGTATGTCTCTCTAGCGAGCTATGTACTTAGCCGGTGGGCTGAAGATAAAGTTATTTCTGTTGCTTGGAGGGAACGCGCGGTCTTTTTAGTGATTACTAACTCTCTGTTGGGGCGTGTAGTGAAACGACGAAGACTACAAGACTCAAATATTTGGCTGATATTATTGAAAGAACATGATAGTACAGTAACTGGTGGCGCGTCAAGGTTTTGTGGTCGATATAGATGTAGATACAGTAGATCGAAGGGTCAGAGAAGACGGAGAAGAATCATATGAAAATAAAGCTCTATTATGTGATTTGCCCGTAAACCGTGCGGGATCTGTTGGTAACAGGTTTTTATCACCTTTTTTGTGCTGCAGCGTCCTTGCGTATTGATTATCCTATGCTATTTGAGGTTCACAACCCTCAAGCATCCCGCATTTCTCATTGTGGAGTCCTCGAGTTTGTGGCGGAGGAAGGCATGATATACATGCCCTACTGGGTATGCCATCCACCAGTTTTGTCTTAACCTGTTTCGTACAAGCTGACTTGGTGGAAGGTATCACTCATTGGTCATAACGGGAGTGAGAGAAAGCGTGTTTCCTTCCTATGAGGCTCAATCTATACTTTCTAACTTCCATGTTTCAACAGATGATGCAAAACATGTTGCTACAGGAAGGAGATATCGTGAGAGTGAAGAGTGCAACTCTGCCGAAAGGAACATATGTGAAGCTGCAACCGCATACCAAAGATTTTCTGGACATCTCGAATCCAAAGGCTGTGTAGGTTGTCATCCAGTTTTCTGTATCCAGGTCTCACTCAGTATGAGCACCTGATGGTTTGTGCTGTAACCATTGGCGAAGGTGGTATACAAGCAGCGTTCGAATTAGAACTGATAATTCTTTCATGATCGTATGGTGACCTTACGTTGCGTCGACATAAGCTCCAGAGTCTAGAGATCTTATCTGCAAAAAAGATCCTCGTAGGATACGTTGTAGCCGTACTGCTGATCTTCCGAGTGACAGACTACTGTTTCACTAACGTTGATGTATTGTTTTGTCTTGTAAACACCGTACAGCCTGGAAACTACATTGCGGAACTTCTCTTGTCTCACGGTCGGTGACAACATAATGGTTGCATACAACAATAGAAAGTATTACATTGACATCATTGAAGCTAAACCATCCCAAGCGATTTCGATTATAGAAACCGACTGTGAAGTGGACTTTGCACCTCCACTCGACTACAAAGAGCCCGAGCCCGTGCGACCTGCCGCACCTCCCCCAGCCACGACCTCTGAAGGTGTGTGATATGCATTGGCTGTTAGGAGCTGCTACTTGTCACATGGTTTCTCTTACGGTTGATGTGACTCTTAGTCCGTTTGTCTGTCAAAGCAGCCTCTCAGGAAGCACCAGAACCTGAAGAGCCCAAGTTCAGCGCGTTTACAGGCACGGGAAGACGGCTTGACGGGAAACCGGCAAAGCTCTCTGCCGGCCCGGTCAGCGTTCCTGGAGCAACAGCTGCAGGGGCTTCGTCATCTGTCAGAAAACCAGCTGGGACTAGTGCAAGTGGGTCAAGTGCACCCGCAGCCCCTGCTGGTCCTCAAAGGCCAGCCGGAAAACTAGTTTTCGGAAGTGGAAGCAACGGGACCGCCAAGGTTTGTTGCAGTTTGGTCTGATTTAAGATTAAGTGGTTTAGTTTAGATAGGAGTACTTCTGTATGGAGTTAAGCTGCGCATCAGTGTCGATACTTATTGTTTCAGCCTTTGGAGTTAACTGTTCTACCGCGTGCCCTGGCATCGTGTCTAGTTTCAAACCTTGAACTGCACCAACAGCTGTGTTATTGGTCGATATGCAGGCGCCTCCACCAAAGAAGGAAGAACCCAAACCAGAGCCACCGCAGGAAGAGGCTTCCAAATTTCAAGCTTTTACAGGCAAAAAATATTCTTTACGGGGTTGATGAAGTGTATTTACTTCATTTTAGGGAGCACACTGAGGCTCAGCGGTCGGCGACCAACGGAGCTGTCGCATCCGAACTTTTGAGGTCCAGTCAGGCCTCTGAAACTTTTTGAACTTGTCTGGAGCACGTGGTTCCGTTTTCAGCCGGTCAGGTGTTAACATCATGTTGATGAACATGAACACTTTTCTGTTTATTTAGGAAGTTCTCGCCAATCTTGACACCAGTTCGTTGCTGGTGCGTGTGACCACTAATTTGTAGTATAAAGGGCTTCAGTATCACTGCCAGTAGCTCACTGTGGAACCAGATACCGCTTCTGAAGGTACTTTCCTGGTAGATATTGCACGCGTATGACCAGTGTCAGTGCGGAGTATCAATTTATTGACCCATACCCTCTTAAAGAAGATACGTGGGATCAACTAGAATCGTTTCAGTGATATAGCTTCATCATAGGTGGTCGAGGCTGGGTCGTTTTGATGTGGTTTGATGGACTAGAAGTCAACTTGGGAAATTGGGTATTTTGCTGCCCAAGCTAGTGATATGTAATCATGAAGATCTCGATCGGCTGCAGGATTGTTGGGAGGGATCTGTCCACTTGGTAAATGTACATTTCTTTCTATTTCTACTTGTGGCCATTTAACCTTCGGAGTGAATAACGAGCACTGAACGTGTACTGGAGAAACTTAAGCGTGAAGTGTGGTGCTCATTGTCTTTGTATAGTAGAAGATGATGAATGCTTTGATTCAGTTGGTCTACTGCAAGGGTTTGTGGGGTAAATTGGATGTTTTCGTCACGCATACTCGTCTCATTGTTGTCCCTGTCTCGTTTGCGGTGATTGGGGTGTGTCAAGTTGGAATACTTTTAGAAGTTCCTACGCCGCGGCGGTGCGCACGGCCATGGCCAAAATCCTGAAGACCACCACTTGTCGCAGCCGCGAGTGAAGCCCCGGCTGTTTTCCATTTCCGCGTGAACACGTTTCTGTGGTTCTCTTTCCCTAAAAGAGCCACGGCCGAAGAAAAGAGTTATAAACAAAGTCGAAAGTTAATACACGGGGGAATTGGTTTTGGTACGGCTGATCTCTGTTCCGGCTTTGAAGAATCTTCTCTCTTCACTTTTGAATCTCCGTCTGGAGAAATTATGGACGGGTATGTATCCGCAGAACGGATACTCTCACCATCACTTGAGATCCAGCCCTTCCCGTGAATGATAGACCTCCTACCGTGATC
The DNA here is from genome assembly GCA_036924285.1 of Asterella californica. Taxonomy (NCBI): domain Eukaryota; kingdom Viridiplantae; phylum Streptophyta; class Marchantiopsida; order Marchantiales; family Aytoniaceae; genus Asterella; species Asterella californica. Next base: position 16,632,514 of record JAYKYS010000002.1, on the reverse strand, counting down.
GGGATATGTTCATCCTCACTTCCGAGTAGACCCATTTTGGATAGACTTGATTCCAGCAAGCTCGGCCTTAGCATCACGAAAGTTAAACAGCTGAGACGAAGGACCTGCAATTGGTTGATAGTTTCGGTTCACCTGGGTATCAAAAGGGGAAATTCCGTTCTCCTGAATAGTTCCCGTTTCAATATGGAAGACGTGATCAGGATGTGTTCCTGGTGGATGTGGGAAGGATCGTGGTGTGGTCACTGCTGTCACCAAGACGGTCTCACTGTCCTAAGGCAACAAAACAGAACATTACAGTAGTCACTCATCTCGGTTGTTCGAAGCTTGATCGACTTTACACGTGTCCGGCAGAACGTCAATTCCTCGCTTTCTGAATACTGGATACTCCGGAAGAGCTCAATTGTTAGCCGCCTGCTTTCCTGTGGTATCAAAACTGCAGGCAAATGCGCCTTTGAATGGCGAAAGGCCGCAACAACGCTATAAGACGGACAGGTTAAAAGTTCTCGATCGGGGGTTTGGTTACCGATTGCTTTGCCCTCGAGTCCTGCGTACAGAGGCCTGATGTATCTATACATAATATAGTAGTTGGGAGATTCCGCAAGCTGAAACACTGATCGCATTTTTTGTGCTCAGAATATCGAATATCGTCAGCAGTTAATTAGTGATGATACTTGTCCAGACTCAGTAACTACTGCTCCTGCTCTCTTTTGTCCTTTCCTCCTTCGCTCCCCCACCGTGTATACTGTAAACGCAGGCGTGTGTTGCCAGGCAGACTGGTAACACCGTCGTATTGTTCCCAACCGGCTTAGTTTCGCTCTACTATTTCGCGGCACTCTTGCTTCCCTGCCAGGCTAAGTTGGTAAGACTTTAGCGTATCAAACTGCAAACAGGATGGGTGCAAACGTGATTTGTCAGTTGTGATCTAGCTGCTTGTCATGTCATGTTTTCTCCACGATCGACCCCCTTGCGAGTAACTGACTTATACGGATCTGACTCACCACCCGCGCAGGGCAAAGAGGCATTGGTTGTCCACTTCTTTCAGACCAAATACAGATAGCGCACAGGTGCAGATAGCGTGATAGCAACTGAATTCCAGCTCGAGCTCGATTTAATAATTATCGGCTCTGCAGTGTTTACTATTCTGTACCCTCACTGGACGGGTAGGTCTTGGCACTTCGCAGCGCAGGTAAACGCCGATAGCAGGCAGCGCGTCGAACGAGTTAATGTGAGCTCCTCTGCACTGACTGGTTCAGGCGTGCCGATATCTGCTGCGCAAAATGCATTGGACGTAAAGGCCGGTGGAACGGACTCTAGTCCATTGCTTCGAGCAAGCACTCAAGACGAGGCGTGGGTGTGCAAACGAGAGCGAGAGAGAGAGAGAGAGGTGACGAAAAGCGCAAAGTAGCAGGAGGAGAAGGTCCATTCCAGTACAGTTACTACTTTACATCGACTGGCGGCCCTTCCACAGCAACAGCTGATTTGTGTCTTGAAAAAGCTCCGATCCAAACCCAAGGAACTGACTGACACACAGCTTACGGTGACTGCCGGGGATTGACAGCCGTTCAGCCCAGTGCGAGTGGAGTTTGGCCCGGAGTTTGTGGCGAAGATAATTTTCTGTCAGTTCTTCCGTTGTAGTTAGTAGGAATCGTTCATCTGGTGCCGCATTTGTGGTAGTATTGGTCTCATTCTTGAAGGAACGTTGCTTATGTCTAGTTCTCTGTCATTCTCATGCTTCGCTAGTAGTCATCCGTGAGCCTGTCTGGCAGAAAATAAAGACGTAGGTCTTCCCGAGGAGTAAGCTTGGACAGTTGTGTGTGGGCGGTACGTGCGGTGCGGTGCGTTTATACATTTGAAACTGAAGGGAGCATTTTGCAGCCAAGAGAGCGACCACTCATCCATATATCTACCTTTGTGACTCACAAGCTCGTGGGTTTGGGAGCTATGTTCGGGGCTTTAGGGGCTTTCTGTGTCTTGTTAGCTTTCGTGTCTCTGCTGTGTTCTGGTGACAGACATCCTCGCTACATGTGACCGCTGGTGGAGAGCATTGTTCTGGCTAGAGATTGACGAAAAGCTGGAGGAAGAGGCTGAGCTAGTTGTGGCCGTGGAAATGGAGGACACCGGACAGGTTGCTTCTCTGCAGCAGCAGCAGCAGCCGCCATGTCCGACAGAAGCCATGAGTTTCCAGGAGCTCGTGAACTCGGCCGATGTGAAGACGCCTGGGCTAGGAGGTGCAGAGTGGACAGACGTGGCAGTGGCGACATTTCTTGATTGTTTTGCGGAGAAGTATACCACTGTCAAACATAAGAATTTGAGAGGCAAGGACTGGATGGAAGTAGTGGATGGGCTGAATAAGCGCTGTGCTCCTGAGGGTGGCCCTTTTTTTGAGTACAAACAGTGCCGAAACAAGCTTGATGGCCTCAAGAAGAGGTTTCGGCAGGAAAAGGACAGTATGAGCGCTAAGTCGCAGCCCAGCAGGTGGCAGTGGTACCCCAGAATGTGTGATCTCAAATGGGCAAGAAACATGAAAATGATGGAACATGGTGTTGGGAGGGGTGACAAACCTGAGATGAGTGGGGACCACGCTGAAGCTGATGGGCTTGTTCCTGATGAAAAAAACCTCAATGTAGCTGATCGGGCTGGTGAGGTCTCAGTGGAGGACGATGCAGCGTGGAGCAAGTGTCGCTTGGTTACCACTTTTCTTCCAAAACCAAAGCGTAAGCGCCGAAGAGCGTATATATTCAATCCCAGTGTTCCTGAAATTGTTGCAGAAGGCTTACGCCCTCGGACGGACCTACTTCCCCCCTGCACCCGGGACAGCATGTCAGCTATGCCCGATAGACCTCCATTGCTGCAGTACGATCTCTGTCCTTTCTCTTCTGCGAATGTTTCTCACTTCTGCTGGTTAATCACTTCGTTAATCTGCTTTCCGGAGCCTAATCAAGTCTGGACGCTGGAAGCTTCAAAGGGGGTAATGAAACCGCCTGGCTTCAGCTACTTACGACGCGACCTCTCTGGCGTATATATTGTCATCATGCTGCAGTGTATAGTGTGTTGTAAGTGTTTCTGTCTGTTCGGTCAACGTTCTCTTACCGTGGGATTGACATTGTAGTCTCAACCTGTTTTGACAAAATGGCAGATTCTCTCGACAATTTGGAACTCGTTTCCAGCTAATAAGTTTCTTAAATGTGTTTAGCAACGTTCTGATATCTATAGGTAAATGTGTGAAAGAGGTCAACACAGTTTTCTTGTTCACGGCTACACTGCATATCTGCTTACAACTCCCAGCGTAATTCTCGTTTCTGTGTCTCAGGCAATTTCCAAAAATGCCATCTACAGACAGAACGTTCAAGTTACGAATAAGGCGGCCAAACGAAGCAGACTGCGATGATGTATTCCATTTCACCGGCGAGACCGTCTCAGATATGATCGAAAGTTTTAAAGCTGTTTACTGGGAGGAAGCTGCAACTCAAGTTCGTGTGCAGCTGAAGGAAAAGTTTACGGACATATGGGTAACAGTGGCGCCTTCTGTCTCCCTCGCTCAGTACGGAACTGAAGCGCTAATCATCACCAAGCCTCGGGGCTTTTACATGCCGTTGACAACCGCCATTGCTTCTTCTCCGGGTTAGTTCAACTCCGTGCAATGCTTCCTAAATATTTGTGAAAATACGCGGATGGAAAATTGTAGAGTAATTTGTCAGGAAGCTGTTGGTGAATACGATTTATGTTGATCAAAGTCGTACGTCATGGCTCGACAAATTACTGATTCGTCGTGCATTAGACCGCCTACGTCTGAGTGATGCATTGGCTGTTTGTGCTGAACGAGACTCTGGGCTTCTACAGGAAATCTGTGATGACTCCTTATATTCTTGCTAGAGTTCTCTCAGTTTGGTAAACTGGTGATGCTCTTGACCTCCTTAACTGCACTGATAAACTGGTTGAACCAAGACGGTGAATGGTACTTTAAGCTGTACTTTTCTGCTAATTGCGTCAGTGCGATTTTACTGAACCAGTGTTATCATTGTTGGATGGATGGTGTAATCAACTTACGGAACTTCGAGCAGCAATTGTAGACAACACCTGTGAGACGGCCGAACCTTGAGAATTGGTTCACTATTGTACATTGGACCCTTTTGCGGAACTTTCAAGCACACGTGGAAAGCATGAGACAAGTTCATGAGAAAGCATGGTTCGACTATTGCGGCCATGATCCAAGATTCCTTTGCAAAAGTGCATGTTTTAAAAGTGGACTTGGACCTATAGTTCATGTTCACTATTTCTTCATGCCAAACGTACGCCCAAGAGTAAGTTCTACAGCTCCTCCTCATGGGGTGATAATCGCTGTTCCTTGTGGTTTGTTTCCTTTGGAATTATTTTGTTTGCCTCTCTTTGCTTGTGAAATTTATAGCCTGTATCCACGACAACTTCGGTCGAGTTTACTTGAGTAGCAGTGATGCATCAGATTTTTTTCCGCCACCGTTCATAGTGTGATGGTAATTTTGAATTTCAGCTCAGAGGTTAATATATAGCGAAACGGCTTCTCGGGGGAGTAAGTAGCAAATAAATGGTTTGTGGTCACAAACAGAGTTTCTAGACACTCACGATCTCTCGGGTTCCGAGTTGGTAACTATGAATTTGGTGTGCCGCAGTGATATCAATTCAACTGAAGAAAAAAGTTGCGGGTATGCTTCTTCGGTGCCAGACAAATTCCGAATTATTGTCCTTTCCCAGTAGCAGTATCTAAGTCTACACTAGCAGTCACGTCATGTGCAATTCTGTATCTTGATTATCTAGTGGAATGCATAAAGAAACTGAAGACGCTACTCGAGAACCTGCTCCAAAGCGCATGAAGACAATAGTAGTTATTTCTCCCTGTCAGTGCGTCTGAAGTCGTAGGCTGGAGGAGTTGCGGGAGAGTTTCATCTAAAACGATGTTTACTTAACTAGTTATGGATGAGCTGGGAGTCGAATGAGATGATCCAATGGGATAGTCCTGTGAAGATGAGTTCCACTGCATTTCCAAGATCTTTTTGCTGCGGACGGATTGCCGGGATGTCCGTATCTAGTATTGCTCATCCCTTGAAATTTCTCCTGCCATCTTGGATTGCCGGACTGAAGCTCGAGTAGAACTGTTCAAGTCGGTTTTCAGCTTGCCCCGCTGGGGACGCTACACAGGAGAGCGAAACCTGTACAAAGCTGGATGTTCAAGTGTTTACCTTGAAGTACGAGATGGCTGATGTCAGTCCTTGGCTGTTTTTTTCTGGACGAGTCTTGCAGTGGTTAACACGCTATACTTCAGTGAGTCTGTTCCATTCTCGTCCTGAAGGGAGGTACACAGTAGAGCGAGACATGTACAGAGCTGGGTGTTGAAGTGTTTATCTTGCAGCATGAAATAGCTGTCGTCAGTCCTTAGGCAATAGCAGCAGAGTTTTTCAGTGGTTTTTGCTTTACTTGAATGAGTCTCGTTCGGAAGGGGGTTAGGAGGAATTTAGTTCTCGTCAAATCAGCTTCCTAACGATTCGGATAAATGCGTTCTCGAGTCGATATGCAGATAATCTGTTGGGCGAGGAAGATTTTGGCGTGTTGTATCCTACTAACATTCCCGTTGCTCCTAGACTCTTTGTAAGATTGTTTCGCACCGAAATGCGGAGTGATATTCATTATTTGGACAAATCATAGTAACAAAAAAGGGCTTCATCTACGACAAATGTTAGCTTAGGTTCTACCCGCACTCATGGCGTCGATGCTCCCGATTTGCAGTGACGATTCCTTGAATTTATGGTATTGCTCTCACGAGTACAAGCAGTTTTTCCGTTGGTCATACCATTACCTTTCTTGATCATTAACCCTTCGAACAATGCATGTCGATCATACACCTTTGACTGCCCAGAGACAGTCGCTCCGGTCAAATGGCAGAATGTACTCGGCAGCTTTCTGTATGGAGCGGAGCGAGAAAGAACGAAGGAGCAGAAAGCGTGGTCAGCTCGGTTGAAGAGAAGTGTCGCGCACTTGCCGTCCACGGGAAATTCTCCATCTTCATGGAGACAGCCCTTGTCGAATCGTGGCTTTATTGCACGTGCCATGCCTGCTTACCTTAATTTCAAGCGTTCGTGCTGCTCGTTGTCCCCTCCGTCGAGAAATCGTAGTTGCACGAACTGCATCACAACTTTTACTCCAATGCTTGCTCGCTCCGCACTCTGATGGTCTGTACACAGCACAAAAACTATCGTGTTCAGGCCTGATGTCGGTCGACTTAGCATTGACTTCGGATCGAATTTTCTGGGCAGTGAGGTGTAGTCAAAGTCAAGAAACGAAGTGGAGGTATGATCAAGAAAAATTCTTTTACAAGAGGAAGAGCTTGTATCTTACCACCAAGAAGCTGTACCGTTCAGTTGGTGTTACAGGAGGCGTAGGTTCATATTAGCAAATATTAGCAAGATCTCAGTTATAAGGAGTTCTATTTCGGTTCGCTCAAGTGAATAATTTAACTAGTATTGATAGACGATCAGGATGCAAAGTCAAAGGGGTTGATAAGTGAAAACCTTTATAGAAAATGTGAAGCGGAAAAGGAAAACTTAGCTTTTATTGTGTTCTCCGTAGGGAACAATTAGTGAAAGGAGTATACAAGGTGTGAAGCGAAAAGATACTTTTATATATATATATTTTTTAATAGATATGAGGAGTTGAAATCTTTCAATTAGTTCACTTGTAATAGCAGTAGGGAAAATTGATGTTGTTGATCTTGCGATAGAAAAACGGATAAATAAATATAGTGAATAAGCATGCTAGATAAACTTCGGTACTTTTGCTCCCTCTAAGATATCAGAAATGGTGTAAGTGTTATATAAATATTCTAGATTAAGTAAAAAAATATTAAAAAAATATTTAAATTTTAGTGGTTAGTTGTTCCAATAACGTTTGAAACCTAATTAGAAAACCTACAAGTGGCTTGTAGGACTTTGCGCTTCAAAGGTGTGAGAGAGTGCTGCACAGAATTAATCCATTCATAAATACATTAATTTATTACCTAACCCTTCTCATCAGAAAGATTAGGTAATAAATTAAAGTTGCAGCCCTCTTCTGCATCCAACGTGTAAGAATGTGGGTGAGAGAGAAGAACTTAAGCTGGAAAGTCGATGGAAAAAATGCAGTGTGCGGACAAGAGAGAGTAGGTGGGCAGGGGAAATAGCAATATTCATTGTGAACGGGGTGTCGCTTGTGGAAGGAGGATTATGGATGCCTAAACAAAATAGTGAAGACTAGTTTGCTTAGTAATCAGCTGCTCATAGACATCACGGAAGAATGCCTTGATTAACTAATTTTTCTATATTAAAGATATTATATATTTAAATATATAAATAATAATTATAAATATAGTTTTCAAATGAAAAAAATTTAACATAACTACAAGTATTATAATCAAAATGACTATAAAATTCTACAAATTTATGTATGTTCATATGTAAGAAATATAAAATATGAGAAGTCTAGTTCCAAGATAAGTGACCTACTACACCACTCGTTTTGTGTTTTCAAACATCCCAAGTTATTAGTGTCATGAAGGGTTGGAAATCTACAAGTACCGCATTAGATTGGTGTCATGAAGGGTTGGAAATCTACAAGTACCGCATTAGATTGGTGATAGTAAGAAGGTGTCTTGATTTACTAAACAAAATACATGTGAGTCTTTTCAACTTTTATGGTGTACCTGAGAGAGAGAGTCTTCAACAGCTTCTTGTGTCAGATAGTGTTACGAGAATTTGAGAAATAGTGCTGCCGAGTGAATATATTCATGTTTGAGCAAGACGTGAAGACGTTACAAGTAATAGAGTCGAGTTTAAGTTGAAGCATGTGGAAGACTGATATGAGAAGAATGTACAAGTGGTAGAATCAAGCTTTAGTTGAACCTTATGAAAGATTGATGCAAGTAGCAAGATGTAAGATACATGAGCGCAAGTTAATTCAAGTTTTGCACTCAACATAGTTTTGCAATGTATTTATGCTTTGCAATTCTCAAAACACCACAATTGTGTTTTCTAGGTGGTGTCATATTAAATTTAACGAAGTCACGTTTGGGAAATCATCGGGCTCCTTGCTGCTAAAGACGACGTAGTAGAAATGTAACAACCTCAAGTGTGGCTCTTGTATGCTCGTGACCTGTAATCCTAACTTTTTTGCGCTCTTAAACTACACTCGAACTTCAAGTGCTCTCAGTATGCTATGATTTTCTCCAAATCCGGTGATGATTAATTCATTGGAGCCTTTCAAATTATTCTTCCTAATGATATCCATATTGCTTAAAACCGACTCGTGTAGCCAAAGTTACGAGCATCCAATGCTCGTAACTTTAGCTTTTCTTTCTCCAAGTATGACGGTAACCTCAATTTCACAATCGAGGTAAGGACTCCAACTCTCAACCTTGCTCTAGAAAAAAAATTACCCATCGAATTATTTCTTTTCGATAGAAACCTCTGATTTGTTTTTTATCTCTCTTTTTTGAGAAAAAGAGAGATAAAAAACAAATCAGAGGTTTTCTTTTCCTCACCCAAAAACTTGCTGCAAACCACGATTTCAGAATCGAGGTTAGACCCTAAATCCTGAAAAGTATCCATCAAACCTAGATTTCACAATCGAAATTGGACTCCCAACTAGCATTTTTGCCTCTTGATATTCAAAACCTTGTAACTCGCTGGTTATTGCTCCAAATGCAACGAAAGGGGTGGTGTTGGGAAGCCCTCGAGAAACCTTTTCAGAATATATCAGTATCTTCCCAAACAGACATCCACAGCAGAAGTAACAAAGCTTAAAGATCGACTATTCTAAGCTCTTTTGTAAAATCTTGATTCCAAATTTGAGGTTAAAGACCCCTCTCTGATATTTTTCTAGACAACACACAACCTCTATTTCAGAATCGAGGTTTAGGTCCTTGGATCCAAATATCTAAATTAAATAGTATTTTTGTACTCAAACTTTCTTAAAATTCGATTTATTTAAATAAAAAATATACATTAATTTTAAATATTCATATTTCTCTGAATATGAATCAACAATAATTATTTTTACACTATTGGAAAGCCCTCGTAGAGCTTGTTCTGATGACTCTGAAAACATAAATAATTGATACCAAGTAAAAGCTTACGGCCGTTTGAAATTTATGATTTTTTACCCAATTCAAGTACAACCTCGATTTCAAAATCAAAGTTTTTGACCCTTTCTATCCCAACTTCGATTACAAAAAGGAGGTTCAGACCCAAAACATGACTAAGTGCTCGGAGAAGCTCACCGTGCATTTCGGCAGTTGACAACTCTAGACTCGAAGAATTTCCATAACAAAGAGAAACACGCAGCTTTTATACCTCATTGAGCCGTCTACTTGTCATCCATCTGTCATCTTTCAAAATTCCATGCGGCTTGTCAAGTGCCAGCCATGCATGTCCCCATGTTAGCATCAACTCGTCATGTCACCAACTTGTCGTCACGTCAGCACCAAAAGCCACCTCAACCATTCTGTCACATAAGCAAAAATCTGTCATGTAAGCAAAATCTTCCATGTTATCAACTTTCGACATCATATTTTTGATGCCACCTCAGCACCTGCCACTTAATCACTATGATGTCACGTCAGAGTCCGTAGCCACCCAAAACCTAAAACTTCATATCTCCATAACTCTCTTAAATTTAGTCCGTTTGTGACGATTAAAAAACCAATCTTGCTCTAGTCGTCGAGCTCTACACAATGATGCCTTCATATTCACATTCTAATGAATTTTAGGAAAAAATTTTTATCAATCTCTCTTTCACTCACTAGTCGATCCACGACACGACAACGGTTTGTTCTTGTCTTTATTCATATAAGTGCTTTAGGTATATTGTTGATTTGGCTTGGGGTTTTCATCTGTTCTAGGAGAGATTGACTATGATCAGTGACATCATGGATGTGATTTTATGATCTTATATTCTACGTCTACATGTTTTGCTTGTTTAGTTTAGTTTGTGAATTAACTAAACTCCATTGTTGATGTTTGTATGCTTACACTCATCCTCGTTGTGTGTAGTTTGGTATTTTCATTTCTTTCTAGCATTGAGGATCATTGTTGTCACAATTACCAAAGCATGTCTCAAGTTGAGAGAAATGATGTAGGTCTCTATCTCAATTTCTTAGAGAGGTGGTTGAACATTTTAAATAGCTTTAACATGCATTATGCATCAATAAATCCTCCTTATATGGTTGAGGTCTTTGATCATCTCTGTATTAAGGACTAGGTTGAGAGAATGAGTCAAATTTTTCCATTCTAAAACTTGATACTGAAATGTCAATGCATAGTGAAGATAAGGCTATGTCAATTTTGACAAGCAGAAGAGAACCTCACATAACTAATTGCTAGTGATAGATTGCTTGAGTAATCTAATTAAGCGATGTTGTGAGATGGAGGAGCGTAAACATAAGTCGCTTGAGGAGAGTGAGGAAACTTTGATTTCAATCGATATATTGATCAAACAACTTATACATTATCGTTGATCATCTAATCAGATCATTTGATAATATATGGACAACATGACTAGTCATGGATAAGTGCATTATCATTGCATTGAACAACCCGTTCTGCTCAATAAATATAAGATTTCAAAACTCATATCACTATCAAATGGATCCATGTTTTCGAGTGTCAACATTATATGTATTTTTATCAACTATAAGCTTGCTAGTCGTGAGTTGAATGTATATTCTTTTTGTTCCAGTCTTATACATGACATTTGGACTGAGACGATGAGTTGTTGGTTTTGCCATGTTACATACCAGCCATACCATTCAAGATTTCCGTAGTAACTTTCACATCAAATATTATCATCAAAGTTGGTTTTTTTTTAAAGGAGAGGACAAGCAAGTTGTGACAACCATAAGAGGTTTTTAAAACTCATGGGTTTGGCCCACGTTTATATGCAAGACAGTCGTGGGTGCATATGCTTCCGTTGTGTAGTCGTCTCGCTAGTGGTTGAAAGATAGATCTTTTAAATCTCTTCTGGATGAAAGTTTGATTATTATTTATGATAATCATAAGACGATGACATATGGGTGCAACCCTTGTATTTTCTTAAGAAAATTGTCTGACACGTTGTTTATAAATTTCCATCCACAATCCATTGTATATAATCAATCATGTAAGACAATACCGATTGAGAAGAGAGTTGTAGTTGTTATTTATAGGTTGACCGCATACCTTAAACCACAGAGGTCTGATTTGGTTGGATAATCTAGACCTAAACATTTTAGCCAAAGCGTTTCTGAAAAACTTTGACATAGAGTTTCTCATTCATGTTTTAGAGACAAGTAACTCTCTCTATAATTGACAACTATTATTTCAGTTGAACTCGAGATGTAGAGTTTAGTGAGAGCTACCGAAACAATTCATCTGTACTCAGTTTGACATTATCTTTTGTTTGCTATGGATCAAAACATTATTGCAATTATACCTAGTTCTTGCTCAAAACACAACTTTTTGAATTTAAATTACTCTCTTTTCAAGGGATTAAATAGATTTCGGCATAAAACTATAATTTCAATTTTCTTTTCTGACATAATGCTCGTACAAAACTTCTTAGTTGTTATAATCATGTTTGGATCTTTATGATGACAATAACGAGTCCATGAAATCAGTAGTACACTATTCTGACAATATCACAAGAGTAAGGAAAGAACTCTATGATAGTGCCGCAATAAGAAGGACGGTTGATCAAAGAGATGGGTGGATTTGTTCTTCATCATTCTATTCTTGGTTTCTCTTTTTTTTTGTATGTTTGAAGTTATTTCAGTATACTTCTTTGCTTTTTAGTGCGTTAGTTAGATTAGAAATTGTACAATGGTCTTGGAACTTCTGGTCAAATTAGATTTTATGATTTTATAGATCTTAGTCTTAAATGATCACATATACATATATAGATTTTTGTTTAGGTTGATTTTTGTTTCTTGTGACATGATTGAGTTTTGCACTATTCGAAAGTTTTGCATGATACTATTGTATATTCTCATAGACTGTATACAATATTACTTTGTGAGCTTTAACCATTGAGAGAGAAAGAGACTCATACGTATAGAAACATCTCAAATATGGATGTATGAGTTGGTCAAAACTCTCATATTTATTCCAGCGGGTCACATTGAAATGTTCACGAACACGATGTGAGGAGGACCTTCTAGCCATTATTTTTTCTTCCATGTTTCAAAAGAACTTCATATGACATATGAACTTCATTGTCGTAGTAATCATCTTTTCAGTTTGTTCACCTATGAGATGGAGACACATCATGCTATACATGATATCACATGCTTGATGCATTATGCTGTTATTTGTGTGGGGCGACATATACATAATTGAATTTGATATACATAGAAGTTGAGAAGATTCCAAAAAATTCAGAAGTGGTATTTTTTCTTAAATATATCTATTCTTTTACACTTAAATAGAAAAATAAAATATGATATTTGATTTATGACTTAACTAGCATATGGTATGAAAAAATAGATCTAAGTGAACTCCTCGAGCATCGTTGTCATTTCGGAATAGTCTCAATGAAAGCAAAATGCATTGCAACATAGTACTTGTGTTTTGACTCTCTGTACTTCTGAGATAAGCTAACACAAACTTCACAGATGTCTATAAAATATTCTTGCAACCCTTTCACAATGACATTCTGCAGTTCCACCAACACACCTCTAGAAACTTCTCTTGCAGCTGAGTCACTATTAAGCCAAACTCTTGAGCATTATCGTCCTTCCGTTTCTTCGATGATGACAAGATTGAGCTTGTTGATTGGATACATGTGTCGTGAGTAACTTAAAGTATTTACTTTCTCACTATTACAATCACGTGCGAATCTAGTGGGATTAGAAATAGACTTAGCTCTCTTGGTTTCTCTCATGACTCACATAATTTCTCAAATGAATTAGAGTTGATAGAATATCGATAGGAAATGGAGATATGTAAGAAAATAGAGAAGTACAAAATGGAGACTAGTAAAAAGAAATAAGTGACTTTCCACCAACAAAAACAATGAGATCGCCAACTATAAATGCTAAGACTCGAGATGCATTGAGAAGGAAAAACTACTTGTTCATATGACTTGAAGCTAGAATGACAAAAAATTTGAACGTCAAGTTTTCTCATTAACATTCCTATGCGCCAAGATTATCAAGGTGTTTGTGGGAATCTCAAGAGGAGAAAATCTTGATGAGAACTCAAATTGTTCCTCAAGTTGTAACTCTTTTCTATCCCAAGCACATAACTCAATAAGAGCGAGTCTTGAGGATATATACTTCCAACAACAAATACTTATAAAGGAGAGATGGAGGAATAATCGAAGGTGGTACAAACATCAGGTATTGCAACTTTGCTTTCGTACAAGGAGTGGCTTGAAGATAAATTCCGAACAGAGAAAAAGATTGAGCATGAGAATCAAATGAGCTATAGTTGTAAAAGTGGATAAGAGTTAATAGCACCAAGAGCCAACGTAAAATTGGTGGACCAGGTAAAAAAAGACACAATGAGTCATTGACAAGAAGTGATAAATAGACCAAAAGCTCAAACACACTATGAAAGTAAAAAATGAAAAGCAAGCTAACTACTCAACCAAGTCCAGCTAAGAAACAACAGCAGTCACATAATGCAATTTTGCATCAGCTTCTTACCTTGCCAGAAATAACAAAAAACAGTCTCCTATTGCACTGCTTGGTCTTCATGCCAACCTCTTGTCACTCTTGCTTGAGTCCCCGTCGCTTGTCACACTCTATGCAAGTAGTCACTTCCAAAAACTTAATCAAATCTAACTTCAATGTAGGTGAGATATTTGACATTGATTATAATACATTTCAATAAATTATGCATGAAGTAGTTAGAGCTATTATTTCTGATCTTGATCCGAAGTATTTACAATGGTCTCAAGCAAACAAGATGATGCATATCTCAACTAACTTTATCCAAAAGCATGAAGAGCATCTCAACTTGACGATGTGATATACTCTATGATGTACTTTAATAGAAAGCAATATCACTCGTTGTTGTTACTTGTCATATGCAATTCTGATGGTCTTTTTATGTCTCGTGTTGCCTCCAAAGCTCAATAACAATTGGAGAGTTTTTTGATGTCCTTGGTTCTATGATGAAGTGTTGAATGACAAATGTTGATTATACAGTCTCTCATGCTCACATAAATGACAAATATCAAAGCGGTCTGTATATGCTAGGGATGCCGGTTATGTTATGCATCATTTGTTAGTTATGTCATACAACTTGAACTTACATTCGACTAATTTCTAGAAGTTTTTTACTAAACATCATATAATATAATTATGTTGTCTATTTTTTGTATGTTGAAAACACATTGGCAGATTTTGACATTAGATATTACTTCCTTTGTTGGATGGATTGCACCAATCATAAAACATATTTTATACTTTATAACATCTTTATAAAAAAACAAGTAAAAATTCTGATAGAGTTGGAGTAGCACATAATGTGTAAGTAATGTCCATGGATCTTATCTACAGTAGTAAGTGAGTCAATGGAGAGAGATCGAGAGATTCAGAAATTGATATGCATGTAGCTCTTTTGCGAGATTTTAACTTTACATCACTAAGGACCCAATTGCACATAGTATTTTAACAACAGTTTCTCAGTTTTCTCTTAGCATCTGAAGCAGATTGACCGGCTTGACCAAGCCGGTCAAGCCTAGTACATATGTTTTTCACTCCACATACATTGGAAAGTTATTACTGCCAGAATTGATCTCGATGTTTCTAAAACAGAAGAGAAATTTTTATATTTGATTGTTACAACATATAAATAGTTGAATGTAGTCAAGAACATACGTGTCCACTCACATCAATCGAATTTGACACATGTTGAGATTCAAGATCTCAATCTCGTGAAAACCTTGGTGTTGTATCAAATCTCGTGAAGCTGCGTTTGGGAAATTATTGGGCTCCTGACTGCAAAAGACAACGTAGTAGTACGAGAGTAACACGGGAGTAACACCTCAAGTGTTGTAACCTTAACATTTATATGACTTTACACTATATTCGAACTTCAGAAGAATGTAATATCAGAACCTCACTTTTTTTTTCAAATCTTATGATTTTTGTTTCATTGTAAAGTCATTCGAACTATCTTCTCAACGATACCCATATTACTATAATGACATGTCTAGTCAAAGTTACAAGCGATTAAAGTTTCTGCTAATTTTTCAAGTATATTGGTAACCTCTATTTCAGAGTCTAGGTTAACACATGATCTCTTCGTCACAAACCTTGATCTTAGAATCGAGCTTGGGACCTCAACTCTCAAACTCACTCTCGGAAATTAAATCTTTCACAAATAACCCTCCATAAAAATATTTTTCTTTTTATTTTTACTTCCTCTTTCTCAACTGCAACTCCACTCGAAACCTCACCCAAAACTCATTGGAAAACCTTGATTTCAGAATCAAGATTAGACCCCAAACTCTGTAAAAGTAGTCTAACCCAAGATAGTCCTCCAACCTCAATTTCAGAACCAAAGGATTCGAAATTAGTCTCTTCACCTCATGAATTTCAAAAATTTGCATCTCCCTTCTTACAGATTCAAACGCAACGAAGGTGATGGTGTTGGAAAGCCCTTGAAAATCTCTTTACGTAAATACCAAGATCTCTTTAAACATACATTCACATAAGAAGTTACACATACTTAAGTCCTCTCAAGTCCATTGTCAAACCTCTATTTCAGAATTGAGGTTCAAGACCCTCCCAAATATTTTTTCGAAGACCACACACCCTCAACCTTGATTGCAATAACGAGGTTCCCTCCAAGTTCCTTAAAACCAAATATATAACTCAAAAAGTATTTGTGCACTCAAAGTTGCATAAACCATGATTTATTTTCAAAAAAATATATATTTTCTTTGAACATTCAAAACTCTTGGAATTTAGGACCAAAAACAATCTTTTTACACTATAAGAAAGCATCGTAGAGGTTGTTCCAATGACACAAAAAACGTAAATAACTACCACACCTGTAAAAACCTACGGCTGTTTGAAGTTACGACGTGTAGAGTTATGACTTGTCATCCAAGTGTTGTCTTGTAAAATACTATGTGTCTGCCGTACGGCTTGCATAGTGGCAGCCATGCATGTTGTCTTGTCAGAATAAATCCGCCATGTCACCAACCCGTCGCCATGTCAGCACCCAAAATCCATGTTAGCAAAATGTCATGTCAGCAAAAATATGTCAAATCACAATGTCACTAAAAAATGCCAAGTAATGAAACTTTCCACATCAGTTTTTTGACACGTCAGATTTTTAGTGCCATGTCATCACTTGTCACATCATCACTCGGATGCCACCTTCGCATCAATCTTCATCAAAACTTTAAAACTGCCGATCCTCACAACTCCTTTGGTATGAGTCCATTTGTGACCATTAAGAATCCAATCTTACTTTACATGTAGGAAAAAGTACCCAAAAGGACACTTGATAAATCAACTATTTAAAAAATATTTTCTGCTCTCGTTTAATGAGAATCGATAAAATGAGATGTATGATGACAAGTCTTATTACCGAACCTAACTTCGGAGAATTTAAACTAGTCCACAAAAAACTACTGGGTCCTAATAATTTTCTTTGTGAAATTTCATCTGGCTTCTTGCTTGAGATTGGTCTGTCAGATAATATGTTAGATTAATATTTTTATTATTTAGATTAAAATAGTATTTATTATCTATGCATATCATCCAAATAATATCTATGTTAGATCATCATGTTTTGTAATATCTCCTTGGTGATTCTTTTGATAGCGTACCGCACTATGAAGTTTTGCACACCTACCGCCTTGTTGCGCCAGCGGAAGCTCTTGGTCAGTAGGTCACGAAACTCACAACGCTAACATGCAAACCACACTCACAAGTTAACGTCCATGCACCACTTATCTTAACTTTGTTTGGTCCGGACCGGAACCGGACCGTCTCTCTAATCATTATTCCTTAAGTCTCGACCTAGACCTGGCTAGGTCGGTCTCAAAACATGAGCAAGTCATAACATGATTAGGGCGGACTTCTCATAAAGTCCAGGGTCTTAAACGCTGTCTCCAGCACACCTAGCGGTCCAACTGTCTGTGATGTCCATCTGGGTCCAGGCTCCCGAACGATGGTCTAACCCTCCGGCACGTTCTTTACTCTTGCCCCTAGTGCTTGGGTTGTTCCTAAGTCTAGACGTCCAAGTGTGGACCGAAACGCGTCTTACTATCAGTCCAATCATCATCTGATGCCTCTAGAGTCTATGACTCTAGAGATCGAGTGACTCGTCCTGGCCGACCCAGGCATCAAGCCTCATTCATATTTACTTCTGGGGATTGGTTCCGCCCTCCTCTTTGATCTCTAGTCAAAATTTTCAGTTCAAAGCTCAGTTCGAGGAGTTCTACATATCATTGGAAAGCTCTCGCTGAGTCCTTTCCAATGATACCTTACTCACCTCAGATCTTACGTGAAGCTCCGTCCAAGATCCAAAATGTCGCTGGAGCTCCAACACTTAGCAGTTTTTCTGAAAACCTGTGATCCAGATCCAAACTCGAACCATATAGTTCGGATCAGCGTCTGAACCACGGTCCGTCTGCACCGGACTCACATCTCGGTCTCGCGTATTGGATCTACGTCTCATACTTATGTTTCGGTCTGTTTCCAGACTTGTCCCCTTAGGTCTGCGTCCGTCTGAGATCGTCTTGAGGTAGCCCTTATGTCTTAACCCAATGTTTCAACCTTGGTTCAGAGAACCACATAAGATGCATCTGATACTGACTTCTTGGCCAAGCCGTTATGTCCTACTCGCGACATTCACAACCTAACGCAAGGCCACTAGGATTCTATTGTGTGCGTCTGCGCTCGATCTTGAGACTGAGGGTCGCGACAGAAGTAACTTCACCACAAGGTTGTTTGCAAAGTGAAGTTTAAATGCATAAGGTACGTATGACGTTTTATCATCATATTCTGAGGTTACATTCAGAAAGGCAAAAAAGATGAATAACAAACGAATGGAAATAACTCATAAAGTCAAACAAAGAAAACAAGGAGCTAATGGAATTGTGCGACTATGCGTTAGCAACTTCATGGATTTATTTTTTTCTTTTTCTTTTTTGGTTTTCACAACAACTCGATCCGTTCGTTTCGCTACACAACAAAATATTCTCACTTTCCTTTCCGTTCCACAATATACATATAGCTATGTTACGGCAATAAGAGGTTTAGCAGACGTTAAGTTTAACCATTAAAGATAACATATATGTCGAAGAGTCCTCACTGGTAAAAGAATTGTGTTATAGTCAAAACAACTTAGAGTAGTTATGGTAATAGGCTAATGGTTTAGATGCTTTGTTGTAACATCGACTCCTTGTCTAGACATGGATGCTTTTAGTTACACCAAGTGAAGATTATTTTTTAATTTACTTCAGACAAAACAAATGTTTTAATTCATACATAATATAAATATAACACATATTAAATAAAATTTTATCTCTACATGAGTCTCGATAGTCGGGTTGCATTTCGGCGACTTACCGCCCGGGTGGAATGGTGCTCCACCTTCTAAATTGTATTTATATATTTTCATACTTTACAGATTCAATAAATTCATTTTCAAATTCCATTCAAAGAAAATAATTATATATGACTTTTCTTTTCAATGAATTGTCCTTATATATTAATGAGCAGCAACAAAGGAAACTAAAATCCTACATGCGAGCTGGTGTGGGTATAAAGGTCCATGCGTAGCAGGAGTGCTTGAGTTTTAGGTTCAAATTTCTGGAAACGTCAATTGTGGACTAATTTATAAGTTTAACTAAATAATTTATTTGATACTTTCGATATTTCTCGTACGAATTAGGTTTTTATCATTCTTGGAAAAAAATAAATTTTCGAGCAATTAACATGCTGGTAAATGCTTGAGTTCTAGAGACAATATATGAGAGAAATAAATATTATGATACAAATTGATGAGAACCCTAATGCTCGGCAGAGTTGCTTGGGAAGTGCCACGTAAGCTTTTACACCCACACCAGGTGTTTAACACATCGTGATCAGTGGCTCCATATATAGCTCAAAGCTCTGCAAGTTATGTCACATGGTCCCTTCAACGTTATCTACTTTGTGAAGTTTTCAAATATACCAGATAACACATAAAGCACTATGAAGGTATGATTCTGCTATCGAGTGGCAGTTAGACATGATCCTCGCAGGGTGCATGTCCATGTCCCCATGTGCATGTACTTGTCTTATCCCATTCATGACCTCACGTTGTTTTCCTTCTAGAGCCGCATAGCAGATCAGGCAGCCATAGACACACTGTAGGTCCCATGACTTCCATGTTATGGTGACATCATCACTATATAGTTGTTTATCTTGTTTGGTTTTTGTTTTTAACCCTCTCTTCGCGGTGGCGCGTTCAGCAGCCGTGTGCTGCTCCTGCACTACATGAGTTCCCCGGCAAGAGGATTCCATCCCACGCAGCCCGGGCTAATAATGTACATCTAAAGTGACGTTTTGCCCTAGAGAAGAAGAAGACAAACGATAATAAATTATTATTGATCATTGGTTTAACAACTAAATTAATGTTTACTGAAGTTTAGTGTGATAAAGTTGATTTAGTGTTTATTGAAGTTTAGTGAAATAAATCACAAACATCAAAACTGAACGTTAATTTTAGAAAAGCTGACACAATAAATCTAAAAGTTCAGAATTAATTAATTTATTAAAGATTTCTAATTTAAATTAAAATTACGTGAAGAGAGAAGTACAAAAACAATACTTTTAACTTTAGACTGGAGTTACGTGGAAAGAGAAGATAAAAATAACATATCTAAATAAAATAATTTTTTGTTACGTACACTATACACATGTTATCACATGAGACAAAACTCATAAGTACACCATCTACAAGCGCTCTCATAATGTAATAAAACTTTAAATCTATAAATAATAAAATTATTTAAAAGTTCTCTAATTTATTTCCTATCTCCTCCAACAGGAAAGATTAGGAAATAAATTAGAGTGCATGCATATCTCCCCTCTTCCGAACTTGGAAGAGGGGAAAATATGCAAGGAAGACATCCGGGCTACAAGGCGGATGGGGCTACCACTATATAAGTTTGGTATATCTATATCGTCTTGGCCCGTTTACGGAGGCACGGACCGTGGACTCGTTGAACAGCCGCACGCCCCGCGCCCATAACTTCCATAACCCTCTCGGTCAACTGGGCTGAATAAGGATTGGTCGATAGATAATTTGATAGATAATTTTATCAGAATTTTATAAAAATCAAAAAGTCAGATAATTATAAGTGAAATGAGTTGATAGAACTCAGAAAATGGATACTTGTAATGAAGTTCTCTTGTAGTGTACTGTTCTTTACTGTACCTACTAAATTGATACGTTGAGTGAAAAAACTAGCAATAAAAATCTGATATGAGAAAAAATTCAAATGGTATCATAATTAACGTTTATATCAAAGATTAAAATAATTACTCTCACAGTACATTACTTGCAGAGGATATAAATTGACAAAAACTAATATATGTTTATAGTCCGTATCTAGATCAGCAAGAGATTCATATTGTAAAACCGTATAAACATGCTTGATGAACTTTAGGAACTTTTGTTCTATATATATGATCATGAATGTTATAAATATTGTATGAAAAATTTAGATTAAATTTTAATAAAAATAAATAAAACATTCTGAGAACAGCAGTGATGTCAAACAGAAAGTCCATAAGTGAAGTGCAAGACCACGTGCTTTTGGGATACAAGCGAGAAGGCCTGTTGAAGTCAGAAAATATATTAATCCGCACATTAATTTATCACATCACTCTTTGCATCAAAAGAGTTAGGTGATAAGTTAATGTTAAGCTTACAGCCCTCCTCCATCTTCAGACGATAAAAAGATGAATATGACGTGATCTTCAAACCCATAATCTTGTGTTTCGTTTCGAGTTTCCTTGTATAGAGACTTAGTAGAGCATGTGTACATTTCAAAGGTGACTGGAAAGAAACACATGTATGATAAGAGTTAAAAGTGCAATACTAGAGGTTCTCTATAATCCGAGGGGAAGAAAACTTTAATTTATAATCGATTAGTTTTGTTTGGAACCGTTATTATGTTAGAGTGTTCTTAGGAGACGACAATACAGTTCTTTCAATATCAATTTTTTTTGTAAAATCATTACTTAGAGTAGTAGATTTCCCAGTGCAAAAACTCATGTGTGAAACGAACGAAAAACAAAAACAAAGTTCAGAGGTGAGGTCAAAATCGTAAGTTCTAGTCAAAAATATTAAAAAAAATGTTACAACTTTGACACCCACTACTCCATCATGAAGATGAGGCGAGAGCGGTCTGTTGCACAACAATTCCAGCTCCGGATATATGGAACACAAATCGTTGAGTCAGCTACTGCACTAGTTAATATGGGGTTTCAAATATAAGTCTGTGATGAGTCACGGGCTTGTTCGTAATGACTCTGGACAGACTCGGATGGTCTAGTCCGTCGAGCATCTATCAATGATACCCGTCGTTTGATCATGGACTAGACGCTTAGTCTATGATTGCGATCGATCATATGGAATTAAGATATAATTTACGGATCCATCTAATCGTATATGCCACTGATTCGTTGATGTCTGTGGACAATCGTAATGAATCTTGTCGCAAAGTCCGTCTGTGTATTACGGAGCGATATGTTTGAAACACTCTAATGTTCCGAGAGTTGGTAAGGAGAAAATTTAAAAAACGGCACACCATGTCAGAAACTTAAGTGACACATTTCATTCACCGTTCTCTAAACTGGGATAATAACTTCCCTATATGGTTATCGACTCCTGGGTCAAGATGACATATCTAATGGATGTTGAAAGACCGGAAAGTTATGAAAAAGAAACTAGAAACACACTCACTGGAATGTAATACAAGAAGATGAAACAAGAAATAAGTATTACATAAACATATGATAAAATAATTAACTTCCTTGCATATTTACTCTGTATCAAATAACAACGATGAATAACAAAAGAAACTGAGAAACTTGCTTGAGTGCTCGAATGGAAAAGAAAAAGTACTAAAGGAAAAGGTGTTCACTAATTTTGAACTAACAAGCACTAAATCTAACAAAATGGAATTCTATATACGTGCTAACAGAAAAGTTATCCCGAGGAAGATGATGTGAGAATGTATGTACCGCAAATGATACTCTGTACTTGCCGCTTCATGCATGTGTCACGAACTGTAGTAAGGACGGGGAAACGGATGGATGAGAAGCCCGGTTCACCTCATCTGTCCTTCCTTGATTCTGACCCCACCATAACCCGCTCCAGTGAATGCGAGTCCGTGGATTTGATATCCGATGGCACTGACCACTGAGCTGCCGGTTACCAGGCCCCCGGTTCCCTGTCGTCGTCCTCTTGTTAGTCGTCGGGTGGTCGTGCGGTCTCGAATCCTGTCGCTCCCTCCATTGGACTGGTCCGCTCCGCTCGATTGGACTCAAGAAAGGTGCTGTGAATGTAAAGACCAATACGAGAAACGATTTGTAGTCACGACCGAAGGCTGGGACGGGAGCGTCTGTTCTATTTGTCGTCAATTTGCTCAGCCAGCCTCAGGAACATTGAAAACTGAGCGAGATGGCCATGGCGGTAGCTGCCGTGCGCCGCTTAGGCCTGGCGAAAGCTCGATGCAGCCCTGCATTGCTCCACGCTGTCCGAACTGGTTCATCGGTGAGTGAGTCTTGTGGAGCTCTGAGCTGGAAGTGGTTCGATTTCTCTCGTGATTCCGTTGTCTACTCGGGTCGCTTTGTTAGTAACTTTTCGTCGATTTAGCTCACGCTGAAAGGGTTTGTTTCTGTAATAGTGGATGAGTGGTTCCATTGAGTGTTGTTTCTCTCGCGTTTAATTCTGGGGAACAGATTCTGCATTCTCGGTAATTGAAATCTGGTTGTGGATCTGAGCTCGGACTTCTTCTAGAATTTCGCTTGTCTGCACACTTCTCTGTCTAGATTTACTTGCCTGATGCGCCATACTACATTTTATCCTTCCCCTTGTGTCTTCGAATTCTGTCTTCGGCTCGGTTGTTATCGGTGACTACTTTCTTTGCATTTGACTCTGGTTTTTCTGTATATTACATCTCTTTTGTTGTCTGTTCTTTTAAATTTTTTTTTCCCTGGAGCACGTCCGTTACCTTCGTCCTCTTGAATTTCCTGTCTTGAAGAGAAGAGCTACGCACTAGTATTCTCGCGCGCCGTACGCCGGAGCCATAAGATTGTTCATTAACAACTTGCATTTCAGGTGTGTAAGTTGAGTTACTAACACCTTATTATCGGAGAGTGACGCAGTCTGCTCTTGCGAACGAGGAAGTGTACTCGAAGTTTGGGAGTTCGAAGGAGAAAGCTCACGTAACAGTATGTACTTGCACCTCACTCGTGATGTTTATGTTTGTCTGCTTACAACTGCCATGGGTTGTCTTCGATGGATGTCCACGGTCGTTTTGTGGTATGTTTCCGATCAGTGTAACAACAACTGTGCTTATATGAAGTAGTATAGTTAGCTAGTAAGAATTTTACAGTAGCTTACGTTAATGTATACTGATATGTACCCAGCGTGCACGATTGAATGCAGTGGCCCAAGCAACTCAATGCGGCCTTGGTCGACGTGGATCCCGAGGTCACCGATATAATTGAAATGGAGAAGAACCGTCAGTGGAAGGTGAGTTAGTTTTCCTGACAACCAGATAAACACGCGTTTAACTCCAGTTTTGGAGGCATATCACCTATCGTGTACCTTCGCAGAGATGAGCATTGCTCTGTGTTGATGAACACCCTCTATGTATCTGTTCATATTGAGCTCAGGCACGTAAACAAGTAGCCCAAGGCGCTGTCAAGTCTGATGTTCATGACGTGCCTTATGTAGGTGAGAGAACCTCGTTATTCGTTCTTATCGTCCTCAGAGTTGAGGAGGTACCATAGATGAGTTTATACAGGTCCAGTAATCGAAATCACTGAGCTGATAGAAGCTTGAACGGCCATGCAGGGGCTGGAGCTGATTCCTTCGGAGAACTTCACATCTTTGTCAGTTATGCAGGCCGTAGGGTCTGTCATGACCAATAAGTACAGTGAGGGATACCCAGGTGCCCGCTACTACGGAGGAAATGAGTAAGTTGTAGCTCTTTTTGCGGTTGAAATTCTGGTCACTTGATTATTCTAATTAACGTCTGTTGTATGGTTTTATGCTTGGCATGAAGAGATGTGCGATTGAGTTCTATTTTTTCGGGTGGTTTCCTTGATACAGATATATTGACATGGCCGAGACTTTATGTCAAAAGAGAGCTCTGGCTGCCTTTCGCTTGGACCCAGAGAAATGGGGAGGTCAGTACGGACCATATTGACCGTTGAAGTACTGACTGTACTGACTTTGGTGGATTTCAGTTAGTTCTAGCATCGTGAATGCGGATCTGTTTTGTCTCTGACACTTCCGTTGATCTCGTTATCAGTCAATGTGCAGTCTCTGTCAGGCTCTCCTTCCAACTTCCAGGTTTACACTGCCTTGCTGAAGCCCCATGATCGTATCTTGGCCCTTGACCTGCCCCACGGTGGTCACTTGTCACATGGATACCAGGTGAGGTGAAGTTTGCGAATATCCAATCAAATGTGAAGTTTTTGTTGTCTTGATCGTTTGTTGCATTCCCCCACCTGGTTTTTTAAGTCTCGCTGAAAAGTTCGGAAGCTGGAAAGCCGTAAACTATTTCAACCAGCTCTAGTTTGCCATCAGGTCCGTATGCACGGGACTAGTCACCGGACGGTCGTCGCTTTGCTCTCAATAGCTTCATAACTCACTCGCCTTCGGTTTCTCCCCGAATTGCAGACTGATACTAAGAAAATATCTGCTGTCTCGATTTTCTTTGAGACCATGCCATACCGATTAGACGAATCTACTGGGTTGATCGACTACCCCGCGGTAAGAGAGGATACCTGTACAGGTTGAGCATTAAATCCCAAAATTGCAGCGCTTCTAGAAAGCTTTACGATGTCTTGCTACTTCCGGTAGGTTGTCGTCAATTACCGTCTTTCCTTTTTATAAAGAAATGTTTGCTCTTTAGTCATACAATACTCTGAAAATGCGCAGAAGTTTCAGAGTAAGTAATATAACAACGGGAGTTTTATTTTACCTTGGGTCCGTTGTGCTTTTCTCATGAAATGTACTGTTCTCCAGATTGAGAGATCGGCAGCCCTCTTTAGACCTAAGTTGATCGTGGCTGGCGCCAGCGCGTACTCAAGGCATTACGATTATGCCACGATGCGCAAGGTATGACGTGGATCCGTCCTGCCTTCCTTTGGAGTTGCTCTCCTGATCATCTGACGTCTCGTCTACTACCTGTTATAATCGCCTGTTTCTCACCATTCTGAACTGCACCTGGTGAAAGCACACTTATTGGCTGAAAGCACACTTTTTGTTGTTGGCTTTGCTTCCAGATTTGCGATAAGAACAAAGCTATCCTGCTTGCCGATATGGCGCACATCAGTGGACTTGTAGCAGCTGATGTGGTTCCTTCCCCGTTTGAGTACGCTGATGTTGTTACCACAACCACACACAAGTCTCTGAGAGGCCCACGAGGTGCTATGATCTTCTTCCGGAAGGGACTGAAGGAGGTTACGAAGCAAGGAAAAGAGGTTTGGAAGCCGTACTATTGTATTAATTATTGATAATTCTAATGCCCTTTCCGCAAACTGTTGAATGTTTTTGTCGGATTTCGTTGCTTACAATGGACTACGATTGATATGCTGCAGATATTCTATGACTATGAAGATAAGATAAACCAGGCTGTATTTCCTGGACTTCAAGGGGGTCCCCACAACCACACCATCACGGGCCTTGCTGTCGCTTTGAAACAGGTAGGCAAGTGGTAATCGCAACGTACCTAAAGGCCATCACAATTCATTCATTGTCCTGGCCATGTACTTCTCTGGGTTCTATGCATGGGTTACCTTCAAGTATGTGGGTGGTTCTTGCATTGCGTTGCTATCCACGTAGACCGTGATATGTACCATCACGACTTTCAATCGTTTTCCGCCAGACACGCAAGAGAATCAGGAAAGTGTAACGCAGTATAACGGCTTCTTGCACCGAATGCAGGCAGCTTCTCCAGAATTCAAGGCTTACCAAGAACAAGTGTTGAAGAACTCTGCTCGTTTCGCCGAAGTAAGTCTTGTTTACGTTGTCAGTGGCTAGCACGTGTGATGACTCCATCCTCTGAGAGTAGATAACTGTTAGTTCTAACTTAACAACATAGGAATGCACATTCAGGTTGCTGATCTTGGTTTGTATATTTCGAGACTTTCGTCGGGTATATACTTGCACTACGTCAGAGTTGTTTGTGGCAAGTTTTCTTTTCGGTTAGTAAATAACTTTGGGAAGGTTGTAGGTACTCTGTATCTCATGTCATTCTCTATCTTCTCTGCCTACGTCTGCAGGCGCTTATGGGAAGAGGATACGAGCTCGTCTCAGGAGGAACCAGCAATCATCTTGTACTCGTTAACCTGAAGAACAAGGTACTTTCCTTTCAGTCACTCCAGTCATTCCAGTCACATGGTTCGTCTGTGTCGCTCGTAATGAACTGACCACCCGCTGTTCCTTGTAGGGAATTGATGGATCTAGAGTCGAGAGGGTTATGGAGCTTGCGCACATAGCAGCCAACAAGAACACCGTCCCTGGCGACGTATCTGCATTGGTCCCAGGAGGAATCAGGATGGGTATATTTCTCCTTTCTCAGGTCGATTGTGATGACGTATTGATAGGTGATGAATACTAGTTATGTGTTGCATAAGATTTCGGGGAGTTTTCTAGCCTTTTGAAGCTATGTGCACGGTTTTCTTACTACCTGATAATAGTCAGTTACCTCCTCTATTGGTTAAGTAATTACCTCCTCTATTGCTTAGCCATGTTGGAAAGCAGACACAGGAAGCATCAGGTACTTATCACGTGACTCCGTGATCGAGCGCAGGAACCCCAGCACTCACGTCGAGAGGTTTCACCGAAGAGGACTTTGAGAAGGTCGCTGAGTACTTCGACAAGTCTGTGCAGATAGCTTTGAAAGTGAAGGAAGCCACCCCAGGTCTGTTTCAGTGCTTTACACCTTGATGATATGTTATAACGAACTTCTGTTGTGGGTTGTGTGGCCGGCTGAATTTCTCCATAGTTAGCCGTGTTGAAATGTTGAAATTGTGTAAGTACACAAATCCACAGTTCAGAATACTCTCTTCGGCTTATGTTTTCTTTTTTGCTCTGTCATGTGCCAGGAAAGAAACTTGTCGACTTCAAGGCAACTCTAGAGGGCAATGACGGGCTTAAGAAGGAGATCGAAGCACTGCGTCATGAAGTTGAAGGTTACGCTAAAACATTCCCGACCATCGGATTTGAGAAGTCTTCAATGAAGTTCAAGAATTAGATGTGTGTCGTAAGACCACACCTTCTTTGCTGGACGTATGGTTGAAGATGTCAGACCCTTGTATGGATGGGTGCCTCAGAATCCGCATTCTGAGCTTCGATCTTAGAATGGGCATTGTTATGTCTCGTCAAGTGACCGTGTAACGTGAAAAGTAGTTTACTAGCATCATGACTTGAAAGGTAAAATAGCACAAGACTTGAAAGTGTAAGATATCACGAACACGGAGAAGTTTACAACGGCGTGACGCTCTCTCTGAGTTCGCGCGGGGCAGTCATTTGTCATCCTCGTATCTCATGGTTGTATCGCAGCTACTTTGAAAGTTCCGGGAATTAGCGTTACTCTCTGCATCTTAGAGAAGAACATAATACGATTCTGTATAGATGGATGTAGGCTTAGTTGAACTTGCGTGTTTTCCACGGAATCACGTACGAGCGAAGCACTGTGCTAGGAAATTTAGCGAGAAAACTTTAGCGCACCGCTTCCCCTCATTCCGGGTATGAACGTGTGAGCGTGATGCTACCTTATAATGTGTACCAAATGGCGTTCGTAACGTCCTCGAGCAATTTAAGTCTCGTATCTTTTGTATTTTCGGGTAACTTATTTCACATGCTAAACTCCAGAGTTCATATTATGTCCTTGAAACAGGACTTGTACTATTATGTTTTGAAATGAAAGACGTCTCACAAAGCATAAGTAAGATGCCTTCCACTAAGCCCCGTCTAAAGTTAAACTTCCGATACGAGATCAAATTGCACTTGGGCAATGTCCTGGTGGTGGTTTCGGCACACCTTAAGACCGTGGAACCTCCTGCCACCACCGAAACAGTATACTACTTTGGGTTTACCAGCGTCTTTCCTTCACTTTTTACCGTGCTTAAAAATTGCATAAAACGAACAAGTACTAATACCCCAATAAGCATTGCCAGTGGACAAACGCTGGCGGGCTTGGGGGGCTGCTAAATTTCTTCGTGACCGTTGGCTCGTTCTTTTCTAAGGGCAATCTGGAGCAGCTCCCGTTACCATAGATTTTGGCTGGTCAGGTTTTCAGGCGTTAGTTTTGCTGGGAAAAGTTTGGGAAAGTTTTTTTCTCGCTGCTGCAGTCGTCATATATTCTTTATCTTCACTGCGGGTGCTGCTTTCTTGTTTGGCCACTACGTCGAGCTTGGTTACTTTGTGCCGTTGCTGTCGAATTCTACTTGTTTTTGCAAGTAGCACCGCTGCTTTTTTTGTAGTCAGCCTCAAGTTTTTTTCCTTTGACTGGGATTCAGCATTGTTTCTTGCAGGCGGGGACTGTCCCTTCCACTTGCTTCTCTCTTGCAGCCGGGGATTGGTTTCTTGCTGCTTCATTATGCAGTGGGGGCAGGCAGTCTCGCTTGCTTGCAGTCGGGGATCGGCTATCTTGCTCTTTCGTTCTCAGCAATCGGGGACTCCCACTCGCTTCTTTCTTTTGGTTGGCTTTGTTCGAATCAGGACGTGTTGCTGCAGCCGTGTGGCTGTTCGTTGTTACTTTCTTCAAAAATCTCGCTTCCATTGCTGGGATTACTACTAGGATTTTGTCTCCGAATGGGTCTAGCACTAGGACTTTGTCTTCGAATGGGAAGCCATGAAGAAGCATACTTCCAGACCTGCTAGAGTACACCTACCTATTCCTTGTCAGTCTTGCATTAGTTTCGATTCCATTCCTCGTTTTTTCTGTATCGACACCCGTTTGTTTTTTCTTTCTTGCAAACGTTTGCTTCCACAACATTTACAGGTCCGTTCCGATGTGCCGCTTTTCAGTTCGAACACTGTCTCCGTGCACTGCTTGCAGTGTCCACTGATTCCCAGCGTGAAGATATAACCTCGTCTTGCCTTCTAGCCCTACAATGAGCCCGTTAGTAGTGCCATCTAGCCCTCGATTGTCTATTCTGCACTCTATCAAACTCTTCTGTAAGTACGATATCGAAAGATATCAAGTGTAAAGTGAATCATTTCGCTATTCTTTCGATTCCTCCGTCATATCCCTTGCTGCATACTCCTTTGCTCTCTTTCTCCGAATCGGACTTGTATCTCACTAGGAGTTAAGTTTATATAGACTTTAGATTCTGTTTGAAATCTCTCAAATTTTTCTTGGTTGGCTTATATTATGTTAAGATATATTACGCTTTCCCATGAGCTACTGAATGTTTCCAGTGCATAATAGGTTCATTTTTGTATATTAAGTCCGAAGAGTGTTGCTTATCCTATAGGATTCGCACTCTATTTATTTCTCTTATCGGAAATTCTTTCTCTGCGAGGAGGACGAGAAGCTCATAAAACTCATTGTGAATTCTTTATACATGCAAAAATATACATGTGTAAAAATATACATGTGTATATCAAGCTCTCAACCATAGAGCATATCGGATATGTTGCAAGTATATATCGTATTCTGTTGATGCAAATGCGACAAGCCGCACGTTGTCGTAAGACCAGAGCGGATCTTGAGAATGACGGAGCCTTCTGGCTGTGATCAGCTGTGAGACTACTGCGACTAGGAGTATTTAGTGATGGACGTAAGAGTGTTTCTAGCAAACTTTGAGACTCGATAGAGATAGGTCTGACAATATCCTCTCTAAAACTTTGTCGAGTGATAGATTGCATTCACATGTACTCCTTTGTAAAGTCTGAACTTTCTCTAGCAAGCAGATCGCAAGCTACAAAATAAGTACAAAACTGTTGTGAAACGTGTAAGTTTCAACAATCTATATCTTGATCGTTGAGGACAGATCAGTATGAAACTTTGACTCATAGCATAAAAATTCACTGAGTACACTCATACGATATTGGGGTCAGATTCATCCACAAAAACAAAGAAATGCTCTGGAATTCTCAAAGGTGTCGTTGTTTACTCACGATTTGTACATCAGAACTTCAGTTGGTCGTCTCTCGGTCCTCTCATATCCAAATCGATTGAAAAATGAGACCACCGTCACCAACTCAACCAGATCTCTTCAACCTTGTCTTGATCTTTTTCAGATCAAATCCACAGCGATATTTATGACTACTTGAATACTAATAAAATCAACTCCTTGAACTTCAATCCATGATATTCTGCTCACTTTGAACTCAAATCAGTTGATTGTTGAGTCCACAGTTATCATCTCTTCGTGAGCTTTCCAACTCTACTTCAATCTCTTTCAGATCACTCACACAACACGTTCTATGACTGTTTGAATATGCACACTAAAAACTTGACTATTCGAACTTCAATCGATGATATCTTATCTTCTGAACTCAAATCAGACGACCGTGGAGCTTTTCGATCTCTTTCGATCAAATCTACAACATTTTCTATGATCGTTTGAATATGCACACTCAAGAATTGACTACTTGAACTTCAATCGGATATATCTCCGTCCTCTTGACCTCAAACCGACTCTCGAATTGTAATTTAGTGCGCAAGCTAGCGAGAAGAGTTTTCTTGTGATATCTTGAACTCGTTGAGATCACCTTTGTTGCATCGTGAGGTTGATCTGAACCCTAGAGGGTACTTTCGGATTTTTTATCAAAAATAACCTACCAATGAGAATTCAAAGATCTAAATTTCTTCCTCCTAGTGACCTAGATAGGCATCTTCGGTCATAATAAATGTTTAGAGCTCATCTTAGTCATTTACAACTACAAAATACTTGTCGACACAAATGAAAACATTGACAAAAAGTCTACCTACTTGATGCAATTTAGCTAAAAATATCATTTTACAAGAAACATCAACGTTGGCTTTTCATATAATACACTAAGATACAATAGACCTTCTAGAAGTGCGACCAGGTGAACATATTGAAGTATCCTAACATGTGTCTCTCTGTCTTCTACATCAAACACACGTGTATAACGAAATATATAAAAAAGATCATCATAAACATCTATTTAGCATTACATTATATAGCCGATGCATATTAGAAATAGACATTCCACCAACTTGTACATGGTAAAACCATGTACAACACGAGAACGCGCTAAACGTAGAGCAACCAACATATTTCTCGCACGAAAAAGACATTGCTTCTGAAAATTATTGAGACTTCTATTGCAGTCAGTCGAACAAGTGGTGATCTTGACTTAGCTTGTTTCTATGTGATAGGAATGTGATAGTTGTTTAATCTCTGCGGAAAGAGAAGGAGCACTGTTGCATCTACACTTTGTTGCGTCGTGGATCGACCCTCGTAGTGAAACATGGAAGGTACGAATAAAAATTTCTGCATACTTGTCCTAAAAATGGTTTTGACTTCACCATTGTGTACAGCTCGCTGAGTATGTCAAAATTACTTGTTGGATCGTCGTGAACCGAGCTACATGGAAGAAGTTAACGGGATTCGGAAGAGTTAGAGTTTCAGTCGTCACGGATGTTGACGTGATTTGCTGACTGTTGATATAGTCTCAAGCTCTAGTAGATCACCGGTTAACACTAGCCGGAGTGGTTAAGATAGTTACAGTTAGTAAAAGGACTAATCCACCATTAAGATTTCCTTTGTACTCACCCCCACTATATATACATGGAGAGGAAAAGTCTCTCTCATCTCATTCTTATTTTACTTCTTTGTCTACTCGCTCTCTCTTCTTGGAGTGTCCTCGAAGTATCGATCTTTCTACATGGTATCAGAGCAATAGAGAGCGTGTGTCTTTTGCTGATGAGCAAGATGGAGTTTATGCATGGAGAAGTACAAGAGAGTGTAGCTGGAGTTGTGCTTGTTGTCGAGCACTATCATGCTGATGCGTTCGAGTGAGACGAAATTATTTTTTTGCCACCAGAAACTTTGAATGCGATTCCGGAGGTCTGGATGATTTTTTCTCGCTGATATTTGTTGATCAGTCCCATAAGGCCTGTCTTGTTCCAAAGATGCAAATTGTGTACTCGGTCAAGTTTCAGCCGATTTGGAGGTTTCCAGCGGCAGATTTTCAATTGGATCTTTTTCGACCAAAATGAAACTTTTAGGACTTGAGTCCAAAAGAAATACTTGTCCGATTAAGAAAAAATGAAAAATTTGAAAATTCATGACATGAAAAATTTACAAAATTTCAAGGTATCGCGAGCCCATTTCTGATCTCATTTGGTCTAGTTTCGATTTTTCTTGGTGTATTCTTTCGACGTTTTTGTCTTGTTTTGTATACCTACAGTTTGCGGACATGTTATTTCTTCATTCTCGCTGGCAGGAGGAGATCGTGGAGTTGCCTTGTTGTGACTTGTGATAACTCTTGATCGCGAGGTGTGGACGGATGAGTTTCGTGGAGGTCTGTGAGATTTTCCACGTACATAA
The DNA here is from genome assembly GCA_036924285.1 of Asterella californica. Lineage (NCBI taxonomy): Eukaryota > Viridiplantae > Streptophyta > Marchantiopsida > Marchantiales > Aytoniaceae > Asterella > Asterella californica. Next base: position 16,599,744 of record JAYKYS010000002.1, on the reverse strand, counting down.
CAGTGCAATTTCTACATTGCAGCTATGACAGAGTATGTGTCTTTGATCACTGGAGAGAAGCTCGACAAGAACAACTACCAAGTGTGGAAGTTTCGGATGATGATCTTCCTGCATGGAAAAGATCTATGAGATCTTATCACTGAGGAGGAGAAAGCGCCTAATCTATCAGTTTCTGATCCGAAATTCAATGAGTGGAAGAATCGATCTTATCACTCTATTCACTACATCGCGCTGACAGTTTAAGCATCGATGATCTATCACATTCAAGATTGCGATACACTCTAGAAAGCTTGGGATGCACTCGCGCGTCTGTTTTAGTCCGGAACAGATGCGCGGAAATTGCAATTGCTGCAGCAGTTCAATATTGTGAAGAAAGGATCAATGTGCATTAACGACTACGTCAACCATGTCCAGCAGCTCGCAGATCAGTTATCTTCTATCAAAGTCAAGACTGATCTCATTGTCTTGATCGAGATGACATTGTAGGGACTGCATGCAGAGTACAACAGTCCATAACATCAATTTCGATCAGAGAGCCCCTTCCGCGGTTTGATGAACTTGTTCCTATGATGTTAAGAGAAGAGGTGCGCCCATTGGGGAGTTCTACTTCAACGAGTCAGCAAGAATCTGTCTATTTTGTAAGTTCTGGAGGATTTCGAGGTAGAGATCGTGGCAAAAGTGCTGGACGTGGATTTTGACGAGGTCACGGACAACAACAACAGTCAAAGCAGCCGCAGCAGAATCAGCAAAACCAGCAACAGTCTGGTTCTTCCAACAACCAGAGACGTGCGTCTGGTTCCTGCAACTACTGCAAGAAGCAAGCCGACAATGCGAATCAGTGCTACAAGAAACAAAACAATCAATGACAGTAGTACGACAACAACCCTCAGCAAGGTAACAACAACCAGCAAGACTACGCAGTCATTGAGCAAGTCTATTCGGAGCAGTTCCTGATTACAACCCATCAGAGTTATGCTACTTTTGAGCCACAGACTGACTAGATGATCGACTCCAACGCCACCAGTCACATGACTCCTCATCGAGAATGGTTCAGTTCACTCGAGTCTGTGAAGACTCCTCAATTTATGATGACAGGAGATGACACCAAGTACAAGATCCAGCACAAAGACGACATTCCACTTGACATTCCTGCTTCAATGTTTATTGATATACAAAATGACTAGAAACTTGCTATATGTAGGACAGTTTATAGAGCAGGGTCTGCAAGTGCGCTTCAATAAAGATGGATGCTTTATTGAAAATTCGAATAGCACTGTCATAGCTCGAGGTAGCAAGAGTGGTAAGATGTTTAAACTAGATGTCTTTGCACTTAAGTTACAAGTTGTCATGTATGGACAGAGTGGTCCAATAGTGTATGATATTGACATATGACACAAGCGAATTGGTCACATGAACTTTCAGAGGCTGAAAAGTCGTCCGAGTTCTTACTTGGTACAGATTTGCTCAAATTCGAATCTAGTGAGCCCATTGGAGTCTATGCAGCATGTCAGTTCGGCAAGCAAGCTAGATAGTCTTTTAAGGGATCAAGTAGTAGAGCGAACAAGCTTCTAGAGCTTGTTCACACTGATATATGAACTGCTTCTCAGCCAAGTATGACCGGTTTTCAGTACTTCGTGTCGTTCATTGATGATCATTCGCGTTATACTTGGATCTATTTGTTGAGAAACAAGTCCTCTGCCGAAGTACTGTCAGCATTCCAGATTTTACGCAAGTTGTTGGAGAAACAGTCTCGAGCATCTATCCTCTGTTTGAGATCTGATGAAGGAGGTGAGCTCTGATCTGAAGAGTTTGATGCATATCTGCGTGAGCATGGCATTCAACACCAGAAAACCTGTAGTTACAGTCCGCAGCAGAACGGGTTTGCGAAGCGCAAGAATCGACACATAGCAAAAGTATGCTCGTGCGATGTTGAATGAGAAGACCATGCCTAGACCTTACTGGACAGAAGCTGTTTCATGTGCGGTGTATCTGATGAACCAGACGTCTACAGCAACAATCCATAGCCAAACACTAATGGAGGTCTTCACAAGCAGTAAGCCTGATTACTCTTTCCTTAAAGTTTTTGGATGTATCTTTTATGTGCACCTATCTGATGAAAGACGTAAGAAACTAGATCCGAAAGCAGATAAATGTATCTTCCTTGGCTATGCTTTTGATACGAAAGGATATAGATGTTATAATGCTTCGTCCAAGCAGTTCTATATCAGTAGAGATGTTGTTTTTGATGAGCTACAGTCTTGGTTTGCACATGCATCTGTCGTAGCCATCCATGTACTTACTGTAGAACCAAAGAGTCAGTCCACTGTAGTACCTCAGAGTAATACGTTGAGTGGAGGATCTGGAGAAGTCACTGATTTCATATTAGAATCAGTTGCACATAGAGCTGTTGTTAACACTAGAGTCCACAAACACAACCTAATGGAACTAGTGTAGTTTCTACACAAGATGAGCGCGTGCTATTGCAGCATATGTTTGACTCATCCAGATATGTGGATCTTCCACATCCCTTGGATACTTTGTCCCAGACCTTGACGTCAACGTCAGATCAATTGCAAGGGGAGGTGCTTAGTGCACCAATTATCTCTCGCAGATCTGAGCGAGCAAAACATCCAGTGAGTAGGTATATGTATGAAGGTTTTCTTGCTGCACACCATGCATATATGACCAATGTTCTTCAGAAACAAGAACTGAGTTCACTTGAGGAGGCGATGTACAAAGCTCAATGGGTAAGTCCTATGAAAGCTGAACTTGTTGCGCTTCATCACCAACCGACTTGGAAGTTGATGGACTTACTGAGGGTAAGAAAATGATTGGTTGCATGTGGGTCTTCAAGGTCAAGCGTAACTCGGATGATACCTTGTGTCGATAAGATGGTGACTATTCGAACCGCAGTTGCAATTGTAACTCAGAAAGGTTCAAAGATGCACCATATGGACTTCAAGAACGTCTTCCTCAACGGCGATCTTGAGGAGGAGGTCTACATGCAGCAACCTCCAGGTTATGAGGATACTAAGTTCCCTTCTCGTGTGTGTAAGTTACGGAAGACCCTCTATGGTTTGAAACAGGCACCAAGAGCATGGTATGCAAAGATCAATTCTTACTTGCAGTCTCTTGGTTTCCACCTTTGTAGTTCAGACTCTACCTTGTATTCATTAAGAATATGAGGTTGGATTGTTGTGATCACCATCTATATTGATGACTTGATCATTACCGGTAACTATGGAGAGCTTATTTCCCCGATCAAGGATCACTTGAAATCTGAGTTCGAGATGATGGACTTAGGAGAGCTCAAGTACTTCCTTGTTGTGAAGTTCATTAGAGATGGGAAGGATGTTTGGCTTGTACAGCGATAGTATGCTCTCAGTATGCTTGAGAGATTTGGTATGCTTGACTGCAAACGCATTGCTATGCCATTAGAGCAAGGGATAAGCTAGGAGCAGAGGATTGTGAGTTACTTGATGATCCACGCATGTACAGACAGATGGTTGGGAGTCTTATCTACTTGACCATCACCAGATCAGACTTGAGCTATGCCGTCGGTCTGATCATTCAGTTCATGCAGTCATCACGGAGATCATATTTGGAGGCTATCAAGCAGATCCTCCGTTACATGAAGTTCTCGATGTAGTACGGACTTCACTATCGATACGGTGGACCATTGTTATTACATGGCTACATAAATGCTGATTGGGCAAGAAGTGCCGATAAGAGATTTATGTCAGGTTACACTTTTGGACTTGGAAGCGTTGCTATAAGCTGGACTTCAAGCAACCTACGGTTGCTTTGTCATCCACAGAAGCAGAGTACCGAGGAGCAACAAACGTAACATGAGAATCAATTTGACTTCGATGTCTGCTATCTAATATTGGTGTAGAGTGTACAGATCCTGTTGTTGTATATACAGACAACATTAGCAGCATGAAGTTGCTAAGGCATTGCCTAGAGATAAGTTTGATGCTTTCAGACATTGTCTAGGAGTACATGATGTAGAGTCGAGCTTGAAGGAGAGTGTTGATATAGTTCCAAGCTCTAGTAGATCACTGGCTAACATTAGCCGGAGTGGTTAAGGTAGTTACATTTAGTTAGAGGGCTAACCCACCATTAAGATTTCTCTTGTACTCACCTCCACTGTACATGGAGAGACAAAGCCTCTCTCATCTCATTCTTATTTTACTTCCTTGTCTTTTCGCTCTCTCTTCTTGGAGTGTCCTCGAAGTATCGATCTTTCTACACTGACATGGTAGTTGGGAGGTTGGCATGGTCATTTGAAGTTCACATGACACTTACACATGACAATGTAGCATTGAGGTGGCAGTAGGTGTTGATGTGACATGTGAAAGAGACATGACATATGTGGACCAAAATGCTGACATGGCATATTGTCAGTGAGGCAAGATGTTGAGTTGTCCATGATGACTTGGATACTTTTTGACATGGACTTAGGGCTTAGGTGGTGACATGCTCAGACGACACTTGGCTGGTTGCATGACTGCCATCTAACAAGGTGCATATGCGGCACTTGACTGATTTAAGCGACTAGATGTGGTTTGAAGGGGGTGCTTGACAAAAACTATAAAAGCTGGGTGATTTTCCAAGAATGTAGAGGGAGTTTTGGGATTCATGTCGTTAAGCTATCAATTTTTTCTGTGGATTTTCTGTTCCGGATTTTGGGTTTTGGTCACAGATTTCCGTCTTGGGAAGAGAAGTCCGTAGTGAATTGCTAACGTTCGTTAGCAGATCTCCGCAGGTTGGAAGGGCTGAGTACAAGAACTTCGGGTTTGAAGTTGGATGCGGAGAGACATGAGGGAAGAAGAATTTTTGTTGTGTGACGAGAAGTTGGCAGTAATCTACTAACGAGCGTTAGTAGATCCCCGCAAGGTTAGGAGAGTGAGAGAAGTCACCTAGTTTCCGAAGACTATAATAGAGGCTTTGAGTGTCCTCTCGAGGTATTTTTTTCTTAGGTCAAAAAGAGTGCACTGAGGACTTTCTCCGTGTGCTTTTACATTTTCCATGGGTTTGAGAAAAGTCTGTGAGGATCTGCTAACGGACGTTAGCAGATTATCATAGCTTCTTTGAAATTGTGTGAGTATGGTGACTTCGGAAGAATGTAGCAAATGCTATGAGTGTCCGTTGGATACGGTTTTAGTTGCATTGGGAAGCTCGTCTCGAGGGCTTTCTCTCTGTGATTTTACATTCTGGATGGCTTCTGAAGAAAATCTGTGAGGATCTGATTATCGTAATCTTCTTGAAGATTGACGAATATGGTAACTTTGGGAGGCCGTATTATTGACTGTAGGCGTCCGTTTGATGTGATTGCGGTGACGTTCTAAAGATCTTGTCGTGGACTTCCTACCTATGTTGTCAGATTTGATTTTGGAAATTTCAGGAAGAAACGTTCAGTGAACTGCTAACGGACATTAGCATCGTCTCTGTATTTCCTCATCCCTCTAAGATTTAGGTCGGTTTGGATGATTTATGAGTAAAACATTACAACCACTTGTCGGTTTAAAGAGTTTTTTATATCATCTTGAAGGTTTTCTTGAGACCTTTGGGAGCAGTCAGAGAAATCTGAGTTGACACCATGAACCCCAAAGGTTCATTTTTAACAACTATGTATACTTGGACGGTGCGAAAAGTGTGAATAAATCATTCTTTTGTGTGAGTTTACACTTGGATTCTTTTTTCCTAGGGGGACGTCTCTTTCATAGTCAGATATCCCATGTAGACTTGATATCATTTACGCAACATACGTTATGACATTGTCCAAAGGATTCTCTGTCGAGAGCCACATCACTGTAAACGTGCAGAAGAAGACCACCATTCTCTCATTCTTGAGAATGTTGATTCATATGATGATCCATCTTTTGGATGTTGCTACATCGAGAAGCGAACACGCTCTATCCCAATTCACATCTGCTCCACATCTACTTCCTTTCTATGACCTACTAACCACATTCTTTGGACGGTATACGACAAAAAGAAAACTCTAATCTCTCGAGGATACATCTTAAAAGTTTAGAATGCAAATCTTTGAGACTGTCCAAACTGGAGCTACATAGTATCTCACTTTTCTCTAATTGAACATTATTCATCTATCGATGAAAATGACTGTCATAAGCAATAAAATGAAATTGCGAAGTTGATACCGGTCCTGAGATATGAAAGGTCAAGTCGTGCTCTTCAGAATAAATTGTCAAAACAGTGAATCGAGAAATGGATGAGCAGTAAAATGGTTGTTAAAGTATAATTCTTCTTTGAGTCCGATATTAAGATGTTTTATCCAAAGTCTATTAAACTCTTGAGTTTGTTAGCATGTATGTAGATGGAGAATTCTATATTCTAGAATTTTATTGATAAGATGACATTTTGCTTATGTGCAGAAGAGGATTCAGTATTGTGAATTGCACCGAACGCTAACAAAACTTACAAAGGAGAGTTGGGTTATCTGTTAAGAGAGGTGGTACATCTGTGACTAGCTCGTGATGGCTGGAATCTTGAGGTTATAAAACTTGCTGAATATAGTTAATGTTAATAGTCTTCGCATTATATCTCACTGTGGTGTTTCTTTTCACTTGTCTGTTATGTTATATTCTAAAATACAAACATGAGAGTAAAAGAAAAAAGGGACATTTTCTTTCACTATGCTTGTATTTTGTAAATAGATACAATTTTCAGTATTACCTAATTTGTTAGAAATAAAGACACAAAATGGAAAGACTTTCAAAACTTTCAGTTGAATCATTAGGTGTTAAATTCTATTACCAACGAAGATAACAAGAAACAAAAAATTTATTAATTAATGAGCACCTTTTTTATACTCTGTGAATATGCATCCGAAGTGAACATCGAGCAAGATGCAAAATGAGGATAAGCGAGATAATAGAAGGAAAATACAATAAGTGAATTGGCTCTCGGGCAGAGTGGAGTCGGGAAATAATTTCATAAATATATATAAATATATTATATAAATCTCTAACACTAAGTTAATATTTAAATTCACATTTGTTTATAATGTTAGATGTTAGACTAACAAAAAATCATAACAACATCTATACAAAACCCATAAGTGAAATGCGTGAACATTCGCTTCCAAGAGACAATACCGAGGACGAAAATCCAAAAAATCATTAATTCATTATAATTATTAATTTAGTATCTAACCCTTCTCTCTCTCTGAAAAGGTTTGCTAATAAATTAGTGGGGGCATGCCACACTCTCCTACACATGGAGAGGGTGACACATACTTGTAACTGGCAAAGGAAAGGGACACCAGGAAGCCAAAAACCTTTATACTCATATTGTGCTTTACTTAAATTTTTAGTTAACTCCTACTGAGTTTGTTCATCTTGCCGCACATGTTAATAGCGTTAAGTCGTTATTTTCCAAGCCGCGATGAGCTAATGCACACCTCGCTTTTCTGTCTGCTTCTTGCGGTGTGTGTGATGGGATCCACGAAAGGAGAGGGCATCAAGAGTACCGTCCCTGCAGCGTAGAAACGCCGTCCCATTCCCGTCCCTACTTGACTTGAACAGTACCGGATATAAGCCAACAGACTCACGTTGATGAAGTTAATCGCAACCAAGCAAACGGACCGCCCAGCTTTCTCTCTCTCTCTCGGATGGTACAGAGAACTGCTTGTTACAGAATATGAGACGGAGAAGTTGCAGTGGCTATATCCCATCTCATTTCGAAATGTTCCCAGTGTCCGGAAAACGGAATGAACAGAAAAAGGACACAGAGAAAGCGACATGGTTTTGGATGAAGAGTAGAAAAGTTAAGTTTCTACGTGTACAGTCAACGTCGAACATGAAACCATGCACGAGGGACCGTAGTGAACTCCGGCACGCCAAGTCCCCGTGCGCTACTTTGTAACAGCTGTGTCTACTCTATTTCTTGAGATAGATGACCTTCAGTGCCAGACCTCATGTTCGACCGTCTTCTGTGAGATGCTAGATTCTGTTGAACTTCAACCCTGCAGATGCAGTCTCGAACTCTGAGCCATCGAGAGACCACCTGCACCTCCAGCAGAATAATCCCCTCCGCTACTGTACCGTGTCAACGTGTAAGTGTAGGCTTTTCTGCTTACTCTTGGTACATCAATCGTTTTGAGTACCCACAGTGCTTCTCTTCTTATGGTTGCATACTCATGAGTAACGAGTAAAAGCATACTCATGAGTAACGAGTAACAGTGTTCTGCTGCCCTTTTCCAGCAGAGGTTTCCTCTTGATACTAAACTTCAAACTCCACCAGAAGTAAAACCATTTCTCCCCATGCTACCTTCAAGTTTCAGTATGTAATGCTAAGAAATCTTAGTTATCATTTCATGTGGGACATCACAGTCAGAACTGACTGCTTCTCAGTCGTATGCAGAACACTTTGGTCGAATGTGCTTACCTTTGCTTCCGGTAGATGGAAAGGAAATTCACCTTCTTTCAGTTATATATAGATTTGTGCGTGGAGATGCTTGACAATCCGCGGAGCTACCTGTCGAGCCTTCACTGCGAACTTGCAGCTCTCCTCCGGTCGGACATGAGCACGGTGATCCCTGTGGGCGACTTAACGGTACCTTCCCATCTTAGCGAGCTGACGACATCGGGCCATGTTTAAAGATTTCAAGCTCCATAGACACACTTGACATTTTGATCGGTCATCAGATAGATAAGCCTGTACGATGATGGCCAGTGAAGCGTCCAAATATCTGATCCCTCGCGGTGACGTTCAACGACATAGTACATCTATGGAGTGAAGACTCTGGCCATCATACTCTACTCCAGGTTCCCTTCTTAAAGGGATTTATCTTCTCGGTTGATCCAAAAACATGTGTAAACCTGGGTCGGAAGACTTGAGGTATCGATCTTCAGACAAGTACCGAGGTATCAATCTTCAGACAAGTAATCCTGCGCTTTAAATGAATAGACTACTCTGGTCACGTTATAAACCGTCAAAATTACTTACTGGCTCTCGCGATGTGCCCGACTCGCATAATTCAACACTCACGTTTTACCTCCACGAGAAGAACTGGCACCACCCAACCTCCAGCACTGAAAAGTCCCGCATCCAGAGGGAGCTTTCCTTCCACAATGGCCTCAAAGACCTAATTCCCAAACTAAACCCCCGCGGAAGAGCTCCAGAACCTCTGACACACTATCAGCAATGTCCCCAAGACCGGTACTAGGCCAATGCCCATTATTGCCTTAAGAAGGGACTCGCCTGCCCAAAACTGAAGATACTACGGTAATTGGCCCCTAAACTTAAGAGGCTGACATGCATTTGTACTGAATTTGAAGCCGAGGATAATACACCTCCACGTTTATTCCACAATCTGAATATCTGCTGAATCTACAACTGAGTCCTGCAGCAGGTGGCTCGCTCAAAACACGTCAGAGCCTACAACATATGATGCTACCAAGTTGAGACTTACGTTATTTGAAGAAGATGGCACTTTACAGACTACCAAACCTTTTACCCACAAAGTTTAAGAAATCGAGACAGCGCTCTCCGGAAGGAAGACTCCAGTCCCTGAAACGTTGTTCCCGCAAGCCCCACAGAAGAACACCAGCGGCTGAAGAAGAAGGGATGGCTCGTTGCACATTCACTTGGGCACTCGTCTTTGATGGCAAACGCATGTGCTCCTCCTGGTCGATTGAGATGGTATAGAGGTATCTGCTGCTCATACAAACAACCCAACCTCGCTCATTGAAGGTATGACAAAATGTAAATAAGGCCCCACACTGAATGACTACGATCGTGATCTCGACCATAAAGGTGTAAGAGAGATGCCTAGATTCTCGGCACTGGAACTAACAAACCTATCTACAGGTTCTCTCATGGAAAATGGGCTTACGAACGATAGCTGTCGAAGAAGCAACATGTAACACTCAAATTACACAACACAATTGCTTCTAGACCAAGTACGTTAATCGTTCCTCGGTCATATTTTGTAACAGTCTACATCTGTCCAAACACTTTCATGTCGCAATAAAAGTGCTGATCATCCATTTCACAATCCGTACCAAAAGCATAGAGGCTGAGGGAGGAGTAGCAAAAGCCTGATCGCCTTGGTCATAGCTTAGCAACCCACCACTCCCTGCCCCAAGATCGTTATATTACAGCTCCACTAACACCAACAATGAACCTCCAGGCACCAAGTAGACGCCAGACAGTGATCTCCCTTCAGATTGTCACATCAAACATGGTAGAGAAGAATATCAACACACAAACTTGAAAAGAGTATCTATCATCGTGAATTTCTCAGATCAGAAACCAAACAACCTGAACACGTTACGTGATCACCACGTGTCTTCATGGCCTCACTGCCTTCGTCATATCTATGACAGGAATTATCTGACATGGCTGATTCAGATGGTTAACTACGAATTGTCCACAGTGAGGATTAGATACTTCTGACCTATCTTTGCCAGATCTGCTACTAGACAGTGGTGAACTTCTCCTTTTACGAGACAGTTGCATGCAAGTTGAGGACCTACCAGATGCTCAGTAAGTACCAGTGTGTCATGGTATGTGAGGACATCAGGCGATATGTCCACCAAAAATGTTCTTGCGTATGTTGGTTAACAGATTATCTCACAAAGGGCAGTGACCTGATCGACTTTGTTGGCAGAGACCTTCATCAATTTCGCAAGGCATTTACTCAAGTCTCACCCTTTATAAGGGGCTCAATAACAGGGCTGGTATTCTACAAAGAATAACTCTGCAGCACCCAAGTCCGAGCAAAGTTGGATGCCCCAGGGTTGGAAATACGTAAGAAGAGGGAGAGAAGGCCGCAGCAGCTCCTGCTCTTTAGGATCTGCTCAAATTGCCATTACTCAGAATCACTGTCTACACTTCCCATAGCCTTCAATCCCCTTGGTTTCTGGAACATTAAACAACAAACAAAATCGTCAATATCTACTTGAAAAGAAAGAAAATAAAACAAATTCACTCAGAATAAGGTCAGCAGCATCATGTACATAAACTAAAGGCTTGCAGAACGTGAACTCTGTGCCTTGTGACGAGTACACGAGATTCATAAACGGTAAACAAAATATAAAAGATGGGGGCAAACATAGCAAACAAGCAAGCAAACATAATTCTGCCCCTTCCGCTGGAATGAAATTGCACATACAAAGTTTAAGACATCTTAAACTCATACCTTCTTCACAGCTTTCTTTTCTCGGACTTCGTAACGTTCCCGAGTCAAGTCGCAGAGCCATGTTCCGGGGCTGATAAACTGTAAAACATAGCACGAAACAGTTGAATTAGAAATCAGAATACCAAAGCTTTACGACACCGAGCTCGTATAGCTGAGAGGAGGGAGGACCTTAACGAAGAAGTCACACGAATCTTAGAACAACTGAGACATAAACTGAATGAATGGGACGACGTGCGACAAATCAGGTTTTCCGTAGATTATATGCTTCTACACCGCAAGAAACGGGATCCATGCACAAGACTTGAAATGATCAGAGCTGTTTGACGACTACATTGAGTGGACTCATATCACCGATAAGTATCGTCTTCCCAAATTTACACAAATCGTAAGAATCAAAGCAAGCAACTAAAGTCCAAACACATCTTCCAAAAGATGAAATATGATGTGAACGAACCAGAAAGAACGTGGTATATGGTAATCATGGAATAGGCAAGGATCATAAGGTAACACTCGAAAATCATGTGAATTTCGGGTTCTTCTCCTGAATGCATGAATTGAGTTGTCGACTAGAAACTCATCAGGATGGAGATAAACAGAGGACTGTGGCACAGGCTTGCCACTACAGAAAATGAATAAAAGCAGCGGACGACAAGAACTTCTGGGAAAATTGACTGCTGAATACAGCCTGGCCACAGTCCTAGTTGAGCTCAACATAATTTCATTTACCAAAAGACCTACAATAGTAAGGACAAGCCACAGGATATGGAGGGGAACCAGCTTCTTACATTGACGTTCTTCTCGACCGCCTTCGGTCTTCTTTTCGGCCTCTGGGGAAGTTTGGTGCCCTTGATAGCCATGAAGTCATCTTCTTTCTCCTTTCTAGTCAAACCCAACACGATCTTGGGCCATTCAAAGAAGTCCATGTTCATCTTCTCGGGTGGTTGAGCCTTTTCCTGAAACGACTCATTCTCTTGTCGACCGTGCGTGAAAGCAGCAGGCGCAGCATTACCACCATTTACCCCACTCGTGCTTGCAGGACAAGTAGAAGCCTTGTCCGGGTTTTCTGCCAAAACTTGATGATTTCTAGAATCATCTTTCTCAGTAGCACTGGAACGTAAATGTCCGGTGCCTGTTTGACCTTGATTATGGTCGTTACTTGGTGCCGAAGACCCGGAAGCACCTGCTCCTTCAGCAATTCTGCAGAAATGATGCCCCAACATTAATACTAACTCCACCATGTAAGCCTGACGGACAAAAATGAGTCTCAATTTACTTTGATGGCTTATTTTCTTTGGCATCCAATGATTGTTACGTCTTTGTGGCCGGCCGCAATGGGATTACCCAACATTTCACACTCCTACAGACTCCCGTTAGGGAAGACGCGTGCAAGATTTGAACTGCAAACTGCTGAGCGGGACCAGTACTGTTCTGCTACTGAAATCGAAACCAAGAATAAAGAGTTCCTGTTCCGTGATTTGGTCATCAAGAAGTACAATGCATCTTGTCTACCAATTCCTTGGCCAGGGGCTGCGAATTTTATGTTCGTAGCTCGGAAATATTTCCCGGACGACTGTACAAGGTAATGTCGCAAAAAGCGAATTGTGAAGTAGATTCACACGGAGAACAGTAGATTCAGTAGTTGTAGTGCCCCGCACTTATGTATTTTCACGAAAAGAGTTCATATTCTGATTTGGCTGCTGAACGATGTAAAGCAACCAAAACATACTGTCGACCAATCCTGATGAGGAGTGGAGACTGAGATTTCTAAGTCAGTGTCTCGCTGAGTACTCTTCTCTCATAAAATGTCAACTCAAAGAGAAACCACGAACTGGATTTGCAGTATGCACACTCCAACTGTATGTAAACTGAAGAGGTTCATCCTCTGGTTTTAGAGCTACCGGGTATAAGGCATCCAAGCGTTCTGCCAACCAATTCCTTGATCAATAAAGTGGAGATTAAGAATCTTGAGTTCGTAAATTAATGGAAGTTCTCCTCGTAACTTAACCAAAAGTTCTAACAAATGAATTAACGAAATCCAAACAGCTCCATAGCTCACCTTTTCCCCGATCCGGACGCAGGTTCCTGAGTAGGTGCATTGGATGGTCTAATGGAATTTCCTCTAGGATGGGTGGCGGGTTGTGCAGCAATCTGCTTGTCAGCTCGTACAACTCGTCTATCAGCTCTGATGGAAGCTTTGAGAGTTCCATTGGGAGGTTCTCTGTAGCGTGGTCGCTTTCGTTGCCCCCACTGCAGCAAAGTTTCTCGCTCCCCGTCTTGTGGTCTCCGTTTCTGACCCTCGCCTTCATCCTCCTTCACGTCATTCTCGGTCGACTCCAGCGCTTTATTGTCCACTTCCTCATGCGCCTTGTTATGACTGTAGTCCTTGTGCTCCTTCTGTTCCTTATGGTCTTTGGTATCCCTGGCATCCTTGTTATCCTTATGATCTTTGTAATCCTTGTGATCTTTCGTATCTTTTTGGTCCTTATGATCCTTGTGGTCCTTGTGAAATGTGGACGAACCCCCCTTCAGCCGACCTCCAGGCATCTTCGCAGCAGGTTTATCCTCGTTCACCGCGAATCCGTCACCAACTAACCGTCTACCATTCTCGATAAAATCGTCACTCTTGAGCGTTTTACTCGACGCCCTCTTCCCTAGTATTCCTTGTGTATGTTCTGGGCTGAGCACCTGCTGTCTGCACACAGAACACGAGCGACATAGGAGGGAATCTCAGAACGACGATTCACTTCGCATCGCCGCCACCAACAACTTGCGAAACTATATAACCTTAGCGCTACACTCGACTGCAGAAACCTGCATATGTATCAATCCCGGTCTACCTCACAATTACACAGCACCTCGCTCTTCCCAACGGCGCGAGGTAAAGCTGACTTCCAAGTTTCACCCACCTACTCCTAAAGGTGCAAGAATCAAGAATGCTAGATTCAGTTCTCACATTCTTTCTTTCATGGCCGGAGAAGTCTCAGTAGAGTGATCGGCGAGCCAAACTCGCTTCTCTACCTGCGTAAGCCACTAATCACGAACCGTTCACGAACCAGTTGATGCGTGGACAACGTGCTACATTCGAGCAGACGGCCCTGAACGACAGACCAGACCATATCAATGGCTCAGTTCGAGTCGCGTTCGGCTAATCAGCCACTCGCACCGAGGAAGTCAATCTTTCGGTTGGACGTACAAACGACTCAAACCCGTCCTATTTACGATGGCCCCGAGCAAGATAACAATGAATCTCGTGGATCAGTATCCAAAAGGTCAGTTCCCTCCCAATGACTTGACGTAACGCACCCACTCATTAACAAATCTTTCCTGATCTTCGCACAGAACATGGAACGAGCGCATGCCTAGTGACTCTGCCTTACAAGCTCCTGTAGACCGCCCACAATGTCAAGCCTATTCAACAAGTTCTCCCTCGAACTTCACTACTCGAGGGGATAGATTACTCCCAGGTGAAGATGGGGATCTTCAGAGAAGAATCGAGCCGAACTTCGCGCGTACAGCCAGAAACAACCTTCCGCCGCTTCCATCCCTCCGAACTACTTGTGCAAGGATAAGAAGTTGGGAGGTACGTTCGAGCATGGAAAGAAACTGTTATAAAACATGAGAAAAGAAAACTCATTCACATCGAAAAGTGAACTGAACGGCGTGAAACACAAACTGGAAGCCAGGGGACGGGTATTCAGTGAGGCCTTGAAGAAAGCCGGGAAAAATCGCAGCCACTCCAGTCTTGAAATAGCAGTGTACCTTCCAGCACTGGGAACTCCCACAGCACGATAGAAGGACAGATTGTGTCATATTTACATCGCGTCAAAGTAAAGGCACATTCCAGAGAAGGAGACCCAACTAAGAGGAGCCACTTCTGCACGAATGTGAACGAACGGATCCTCCGGACCATCACTGAGTCCTGAAAACCGCATTCCACGAAACTTGGGCATGGGAATCCAAGCGAAGGCTTATCTTTCGAGGACACTGATAAGCCAATTCATATCCGCCAACTCGCGGTGCTTCGGCAGCACCTGGGACTGGTTACCAGCGAAACACGCTAAAGCTCGAAGCCAGGAAACAAGAACCATAGCCACAACTTGGAGATTGCACCCATGTGCAAATGCTCAAATTGAGCACTCGCGCGTAGGTGCCTCTTGTCCCGAACAAAGGTCAGACAGTGCAGCAAACAAACCTCATCGCAAATGGTGGCTGACAACTCCAGTTCTAAATCTCAGCCTTCGTGTCTGTTCAAATATAGTTCTGCAGAGCAAAGACCGCATAGGTCGCATCCACGAAACAGAAGGTTCGCTCCTGCACACCAAGCAGTAACAGCATATCGAATTAGCATTCCTCTCTAACGACAATTCCTCAAAACTCCTCACTGCTTCCTTCAACCTCCGCCTCCAGCACTCGAACCTGCACACTGGCACTCTTTCAAAGACCTTTTCCGGTCCACACACTCCCCACAAAAACCCGCAGACTGAAAGGGAAGAAACGCAAAAAGCAAACACTCCGCACACACCTATCATCCAACCCGACAGACGACACCAAACGACCAAAGACGCGAGGAGGTTCTCACCAGCGAAGTCGCCCTCGTCTCATGAGCACGATCGCCAACTTCTGAATTTTTTTCAACCGCGGACTACGTCTCTCATAACCTCCACTCTTCTGTTCTCCTCTCTGATCCGAGATCTCTCCGCCTCTCTTTGCTTCCTAATCCCCTCGCAATCTCTCGCTCTTTCGCTCTCTCTCTCTCTTGCACTCTCAGAATGCAATCCTCTTCTCCTGTACCACTGCTCTCGCCTGGTTTACTTACTTATCGTCCGCTCTGAACTCTCCTCTGTTCTTCGCCACACTCTCAATCTCTCCTTACTCTCTCGCGTCGCCTCTCCTCTCCTCTCCTCCCATACCTTTGCCTGCGCACGGCTGCTCTTCTCTGCCCGGCTCGCTTCACTCACCTCACCAAAGCCTTTCCTTCCGTTTCCTTTCATTTGCCTTCCTTACTTCGTTCTGGCCCATCTTCCTGTCTCTCTCAGTTCATCTTCGACGGAGGAGAGCAGCAGCAAAGACCATACTCTCTCCGGACAGACAAGACAGCCGCGTAGGAGAAGAGAAGAGAAGAAGCCAGCACAAGAATTTTCCCTATCTTTCTTCTTTCCCTTAGTTCTTCGTTTGAGCCAAAACTCAAATCCTAAGCTGGCTAAAGTAAAGACCAGCCAATGTCTGCGGGAGAAATTCTAAACTTAGCGGCACCTTAAACCTCCTCCAAGGCTTTTGTGGCATGCACGTACGGTTGAGGGTAGTGTAATTTGGTAACAGAGGCAACCTCCTTCCCCACAACCCACCCTCAACCTCACCCTACTGACGATGGTAAGGTAAGTGAAAATGCTGCATTCCCTCCCACCCGTGGTCGTGCTGCTGACTGCCTTGTGGCTGGTCTGGCTGGTGGTGGTCGGGTCACACCTACTCCTTTTTACATCTAGTCCTTTTCCTCCTGCCAAGCCAATTGTGCAAGATTCCCCGTTACTGTATTTTGCTTCTTTCTAGAGCACTCAGAATCCCCAGCCCCGATGTTCGTCCTTCGCCGCTACAGTACCGCTAACTAACGGCCTCCCCCTCTAAGTTAGTAGTCCATCCACCAGCTCTAGATCTCCTGCATGAATCCGTCCCTCGGGGCACCGTGCATGGAGGGGACCATGCTATGCATGGCTAAATGTCTCCTATCTACAGTACATGGAACTCATGAGGCGTCATGTGAGCGAACCTAGCGGCTCATGGATTTGATGTCTTCGCTGAATAATTAACTCACTGACACTCCCAATTCTCCATTTTCCAGTATCTGTACCGTATGCTGCGTTATGTATTATGTACAAGTCGGTCTACGTGAGTGTGAATATAGTATATACTCCACAAACACTCAAGTAAACTTCGACCTTCCTTCTGGAAACCATCATCTGATTGAGTACCTACCATAACAGGTAAAATTCGGTGGATACCCTCAATGTCTAAACTTAGATTTTAATGGCCAACCTCGAATTCCAAAGGGATCCATCTATTATCTGAAATGTTTTGTATTAATTAATTCAATATTGTCCATAAAAAGGTCTCATCGCAAAACAGTCAGGACATCCTTGCAATAAAGACGCAGCGGCAGACGGCTTCGATTCTCTGCATTTGACAAAATCATACACTTTGAGACTATTGCAAATACTTTCATCAAAATATGGCGAAGGAAGGAAAACATCAACTGGATCTTAGAATACAAACGGTCGGGACTCTGAGCCAATTAATTTATCGAATATCAAACAAAGCTTTAAACTGAGTAGTAGGGATTCGTTATTGGAACAATGAACTGCGTGCTTCGGGGAACTTTGCTTTCTGTTATCAGAAAATATATAAATAGTATATCAAAATTCTATACTAAATTGACCAAAAAAATAACTTGATCTCTAAACGATAATCAAACCTATAAATGAGAGAAGATCTAAACATAACCCTTAAAGGGAGCGGGAAGAAACGTATTCCTACGATCACATATCCGAAAAACTACTCATAAACACATCACTCCTGATTACGGTTTTAAATTATTATATAACCCTTCGTATAATAAATTAATTATAATATATTAAACCCTTGCAAGAGTATGCAAGGAAGATGCCTTTTTACCGCGGACTAAAAGAATCAATCACCAATGTAAAAGCAAAGCATGACCAGATTTATCGCAAGTCTTTCTTGGCGTTAGTCTCACGTTCTCCGAGCGTGTGTGATCCTTGAGCGGATCCTTTAGGCCGCAAAGTCAGAGACGCATTCGAGAAATGGAATCAGACATTTTATCAGCTTGTCAGATCTCAGACTTAAGTTTCTTCTAACTTAAATTGGGAGCTCTTACACTCATCAAATTGACAATTAAATGAGGGTGAAATTTTACGATTTTCCGTTTAGTCTTTATAAATGAGTAATATACACAAAAGGCACTTGCATGCATATTTGATCTACATGCTAGGGCTCTAAGGTCAGTAACGGAACTTCTGTTTCCTACTTTGTAACCCAAAACATAACTATTCGCCCAGAGCTACGGCAACTATCTACGGGGTGGAAACCCGTCACGTCACATCAGATTGAGTGCTTTCTGGATATTTTTTCTTCCCATGAATTTTTTTGGATCATACTGTTTGCTTATTTATTCAACCTCTTTCATCTGAAAATGGAAGTGAGAAACAAGCTTAATTTATTATCTATCTTTTCGGAAGAGTTAGATAATAAAGTAATATATTAATTAAATTAATTCTTTCTATAAGCAGGATGTCGCGCTTGTAGTCTCAGAGGTGCATTAATTTATTTCTAGGTTATATTTGTATAAATATTAAAAAATGACTCTATTTAATATTAATATATGAATTCAAAGAGAAAATTCAACTTAGTATACAATTGTATATACAACACTTAAATGCTTTTTAATAACAGAATAGAGCAAAAGTTCCCCAAAGGTGATTGAGTATTCTTATTATCTGATATAGGACTGTTTTCGGTTATTTGATATTTTTCTAAATTGGAAGGTATTTCAACAATATATAGGTATAGGAAGTATGTCATATATGCTTCCGGATGCATATGTATATAACTTCTCAAGTAGATATATATCAGACAACAACACTACAGTATGCTGATATGGCATTATATACGCAGTCACTACCAAATCTTAGAAGAATGTATCTTAGACGGCCCTCGACTTTTCTTCTGTCTTTGCAGTATTTTGTGATATATAAAACACATGTTTTCTAAGTGGTTTTTCCTGCGGAACCATAAAAGGGTTTAATCACTAGTAACTGGTATATCTTAAGGTGTCAGTATCATGCGCTGAAACTGAAACTGAATTTCCTTGCTGCATCCCATCCCCTAATTATATAGACGTGTCACTCTAACCATTAGAGATATACATTAACAAAGGAGACTCAGTCTGAAAAGAATAATATTTTAACATTCAATTTATTTGTTTCATTGTAAGGAGTAATTAGTTAAAATTTTCTGTAAGGAATATTAAGGAATATAACGATTATGGGAAAAAACAAATCAGGGAGTGCTCACTGTAATTTCACTACCATATCCGTATTTTCTTTGTAGGTCCATATCTGCTTTAGTCTCTCCCCGAAGTTATGTTCTGAGCATAAAAAGAGTCCAAAAGCCAAAACTGGTTAACTGCCTGGCTGGAGGATGAAGAAAATATTTCAGGGTAGTGGAAATTCCGTTGGGGTTTGAAAACCAGAGTTGAAAAGATGAATATGCGACCAAAGTGCACTTCTGGAAAAATACGGGAAAATGATAACAAGAAGGCATTTGGGTGGACATGGATGGAGGTGCTGATTAAATATTTTCATTTGTTCATCCCGCCTGGTTCTTTGGCAAGTTGTGAAAATGCAAGGAACATGGAGAACGGAAGAATGGGGCTAATCCCAAAAAAGAATTAGCCCTATTCTTTTCCAGAAATAGCTAAAACATCGTTAGTTTTGTGTACAATGCACACCGTGGCTTCTTGTATAATATAAACTGTATATAGTAATTTTCTAGAGAAAGTGAATGGTGCACTGCAAACAGACTGCGCCTAGGGATGAGATAACGTCAGTTCGAGTCAGTACGAGTCTCTTTGCAGGCAAAATCATAGAAAAAAATTATGAGCAGTTACAGATATGCTTAAATAAAAAATATTTAACTTGAATCTGCTCGAAGGGGTGTATTTGAATTTGATTAAACTGTGTTTAGAGGGGTGTCTTTGTAAATTTGCCCTACTAAACCTCCCAAGAGGTCTCTGAATTGGTTACTTCTGAAAGTAATCTCCAGAATAAAAGCATGCGCACTGAAATACATAGAAGAAACTCAGCCGGAGTGATAATGCAGACTTACTTTACACTCAAGAGTCGACACCATATCCCACTGTTCAGAGGATGCAATGTCACTGATTGACTCGACTTATTTATTCACCTCATGTACAATTCATTATCTTCAGTGGGAGTTATTTTTTGCGGGATAATACTTGCCGTTGGTGTTTAGTATCAGAATATTTTTCTGTTTTTTGGATGCTTTACCGTGAGAGTATTTTTCTTTGGGTCAGATTTTCGTGGAGTAGAAAATTGACGTTTTTCCGTGTTAATGTGCAATTGTATAACATGGTGCAGCAAGATGGCACCGGTGAAAATAAATAAGCATGAACATGAGATGGTCGTTTAGGGTTTAGGACAAAATATCGGCACCGTAGATGAAAGGCTACAAGGAGCCGGTAATAACTTTATTATTTTAAGAATATGAACATTCAGGACTCCTCCTCGTGACTTACATCACACTCTTACGATACTCTCGATCCTATCCGTAATGTCTTGGAGAAGAACTTGGCATCCAACAGAGCATTTCCAGGTAACATCATCATTTCTCTCTGTATGCTATTATAGTCTGTAAGCATACTATGCAAGCGCTAATGAACCCTCGTGCTTTTTTCGTTTTGTAGAAATAGCGATCATAGCGAGCAAATACATCAGATCAGCATCAGCACAGAGGCAGTCTAATCGCTACAACCAGTCCAGCTGTTTTGTACAGATAAGTTTTCAGTTTGCTTGCCGCGTTTTTTCTCCATGCTTTTCATTTCGTTTTGTAGAAATAGTGACCATATTGTAACAATTTCAAGTCGAATGATAGCTTTTCATAGTGAGTCGCTATGTGTCTTTTGGATATCGCAGGTCATGAATCACATGCAAGACGATGTATACTTATCGGAACGTATCATAGATCTGAGACATGTTCGAAGAGTTGTATCCAACGGATGTCTGCTGCGATACTTATTAAACTGCAAGCCACGTTGGAGGATATTGTTATAGTTCAGCTCCACCCGGTTCTTCAAGTATGCAGCACCCAACAAAGTAAACAAATCTTGTCCGTCTTGTAGCATGGCATTTGAGATGTTCTTCATGATCAACTGATGATGCAGTTCATCTTTGTCCTTCATACAGTACCCGATCATGCCAACGAACGTATGAAGTCCTCTGTTACGGAGCAGCTTGACGCAAACTTCTCTGCTCGCTGATCTCTGAATATCTTTCAAAAAACAACATGCTTCTATATCACTAAGAATGATAGGGTTATGAATCTTTCTATGTTACGATCTTTTTGTTGGGATGTCCTTGAAACTGCTCCTCTTTTGTCTTCCGTTGCTTACTCATTTTCTCCATGAAGTGTTCGTTGATATCTTGACGTCGGTTTTATATGAGAAACCTTGTTAAGAACATCATCAGATCAAATATCTTGGGAAATGACTCCAACCTCGTCCACCCGCACCCAAATCGCAAGATGAAAAGAAATATCTCTCTGAGATATTTTGGAAGAACAAGGGATGCTACCATTGGAAAGACTTAACATACAAGAAACAAAAAAGCAGAAGTTCATGACCCTGTGAAGTGTCCCAGAACCCTGTGTAGTGTCTCAGGATTTCTCTTTTAGCTCATTGTAGCATAAAAGCTTTCGTTCTCCAAGAAGATTTACACTAGTATCGCTGCTCTAAGTTCTAAGATCTATCCAAACTCACAAACACTCGAGATTTGTCTAGAAATATAGTCTTCTCACAAAACCACACGACTTTCATACCCTTCAGAAGGTGCTATGGACCAAAACATACAAGTACTACCTAAAATACCACACAATTATCCATTGAGAAGTCCTAGAAGACGATTACTACTTCAAAATCACGGCTTCCAGTCTTCTCATGACGGTCTTCCCGAAGCAATTCTCGGCTTCTGGGGTTCAACTCGGCTTTCTGACACCTCCAGAAGACTATTCCTACTTCGTAGATGTCAAATTATCAATGTCTATCGCACATTGCTCTTCCAATTTCCAACGGGGTTAGATTAATCATAGGGTATATGTAGCCTTCTCAGGCGTTTGTATGCAAAAACGGTATTCCTGCAAGCACTACAACGACATTCATATTCACGGATACCTAATAGAAGTTTCGGAAATCCAATAGAAGAAGGTAGGAAGACGGGAAGATGAGGGAAGAGAGTGAAGAAGGGAAAGTCCAAACGAGAGAAAACAAGAGGAAAAGGAGAAATTAAGATTCCGACAAGCTTCTAGTCCGGATCCTGACTAACAAGCAATCCTTGCTTGTAGTAATTTACGGAAGAAGATTATAGATCTACTTACAATTACATTGTCTTCCAGTCGAGGATGTCGTCTTCTGCTGTGGAAAGAAGGCTTCCTTCTTCTTCTGTATTTGCTCAGACTACTCTGACTCATAGAATCAATCTCCCATGGGATAGTCCGTATGTGGATCCAAAGTGCTCCACTGGATGAGACAAGTTTGGACTCTGCACAGCTTCTAACAATCATTGCCACTCGACAAGAAGACTTCTCATGCACAATTGGGTATGAATCCGATGAAACCCACTCCCCAGAAGATAGAGACAAAGCTTCTGCAATCAAATATGAAATTCAACCCCCGAGAAGAAGTTACATTGACTTATAAGATTTCACTCCATCCACTTTTTGTCACTATCCCTCGACACACCAGTTTAG
This sequence comes from Asterella californica, assembly GCA_036924285.1. Taxonomy (NCBI): domain Eukaryota; kingdom Viridiplantae; phylum Streptophyta; class Marchantiopsida; order Marchantiales; family Aytoniaceae; genus Asterella; species Asterella californica. The sequence continues at coordinate 16,577,018 of JAYKYS010000002.1, read as the reverse complement.
AAGTAGGACTGCACGATGATGTTGTTCCTTGTCTATGTTGTCTACTATTGTCTACATCCTTTCGATCCCCTGTTGGGAGCGGAGGTGCAGATCTTCTCTAAAACTCTACGCACGTTGTCGTGTTGTGAGACGTCCCACATGTGAATTCAGTGTAGAACGGGTGTTGTGTTTTCTTTGTGTTCGGTGAACCTTTTGTGTAGTTCGCATAAGAGGGTATTGGGTGTCACGTTCACAGAGATCTGGATGTGAGATCGCACGATAACAAGATGTGCCGATTCAATGATCCGTGAACGTTCGCGTGAATGGCTCTTGTTGTCAAACATAGGTATAAGATAGTGGGTTGGGGGTTTGGGAGGCATTCTTCTTTGGGGGTAGTTTTCATGAGTGTGTCTTAGTGTCTTACGTGATAAGAAGGAGCGGCAAGAGTTGTATTCATGGATGGAGGACCGAATCGAGTTCCAAATCTGCCATTTCCGAACCCGTTTCATATCAAGCTTCACTTGATCCACCGCGATCACTTTCGACAATGGTTCGTCGCCTACTTTGGAGAAGAGTTCATGGGGAGGATGATGGACTCGCCTACTCCGGTGATCTTACCAATCGTCACGTATGGAGAGGACTGGGACTTGACAGTGTACATCTTACTTTGACGAGGGCCAATGGACCTGAATTATCCAGCCAACATCCCTTTCAACGTCTGGGTGGATGTTCGATGTCACTGTCGGCGGAAGATCAATCATCGTGCGTGGATCACAAGGAACTTTGGGGAGGAGTACTGTAATCAAGTGATGGCTTCTCCATTTCTTTTTGTAGTACCTTTCATCGTAAATCGGTTCTAGGTCGTCATCTTGACCTTGTACTGAATCTTAAGTATTGAGTACGATCTCTATAGTTCGACGAATGTAATTAACCTAAGGTTGGGGCCGATGCCTTGAAGGCATGAGAGGATAGTAAGGTTATAGTTGTTCTAGGGTACCAAGTAGAGGACAAAAGAGGTTTTCAGATCTGTTTTCTTATTGGTCCATTTTCGACCAATCAACGCCATTTCAGATCTGCAGACGGCTTTAGGGTTTTGGAGGTCTTCCCGAGGGTCATTTGAGGAGTGAGTGGTCTTGTTGGAAACCTCTCGAGACGGGCTACACTCTGGAGACAAATATCAGGCGATTTGGAATTCTGAGGAGAGAGTGATGGACGTTGAAAGTCAGGGGTCAAATCGGTATCCCGAGCCACGTTTTGGAGTTATCCGGGAGTTTGAGAGGTGATCTTTAGGAGCTGTCAAGGGGATCGAGTAGTTCACTCCGTGCTGGTTGTATTGATGTAAAACAATCCTACATTTGGGTTTGATTTGCTCCTGAAATGATCGATTGAAGTTGGCTGTTACAGTTGAGAGGTATGAGTAAAACCGCTTTCTTTGGATTCAAAGTTTGAGTTGCTCCGTGCACATGGGATTGGATCTCTGAGTGAAACTTTCCAGGATGAGAGTGTGCCCTATCAGTGTGTCCCATGTGAAATTTCAGTTCAATTGGGTAAGAGAATGTGTGGAGATCTAGGATTTTGGCCATCGAGATCTGTAAAGCTCATAAGTTAGCACAGGCGGGTGGCTTGGTTCATCGCGGACAGTTGGGTTCAGATCTGAGACTGAAATTTCATACAGTAGTAGAGAAGGGTCAGAGGGGATGTCCTGTGAAGTTTGAGCCTGATTGGATAATCGAGGTGAAGGCACGAGATTGTCAAAGTTTAGTTTGCAGCGAGACGAGAAAGACGTAGAGAGATTTCGCTGAAATCTCTTGATTGGAGTTGAACAAAAACGACTTGAAGATGGGAGGTGTGCTTCTTGGAGGTGTCGTGTGGATGACAAGGAGGCTGTATTGTGAGATTGATACGGCGATCACGCTCAGTGGAGGTGCCACGTCTTGCTGAAGCTGAGGTACCGTTATCCTCGGTGTCACGCCCCGAGTTTCTAGCTGTTTGCTGCCGATATGTCTTGTATCATTGGGAAGCTTGTGTAGTAGGCGGTCCTTGTTGTGGGCATCTTCTTGAGCAAACTCGTATCAGCGAACAATAGAAGATCAGAGTCTACAATTTAGATAGTTTGTCGAGAAGAAGTAGTGAAGCGGATGTTGATGAGAGATTGTATGAAAAGTGCTTGGATCTAAAGCAGACACATACCGTGTATGAGCCTTGCCTTTATCTAGAGTGGAATCGACCTCCGAGTCATTTGTGCGATGCAAATGTGTTGCACTTGGGTCAAGTTAGATCGCTAGTAACCTACAAAAAAGACTGATAGATTAGATAAGGAGAGCATAAGTTTTCATCGGTTAGGTCGTAGATCCAGTTGTATCTCTCTACAGCTAGATACCCCGTGTATTCCCAGACCATATTTCACGCCCTACAACAACGTAGTGTATATGAGTGTGCCCACATGTGTGTAGAAATATATGCGAAATCCTACTTTGACATCTACTTTATATAATTACCTTGAGTCGCAAGAGGGAGATCTCTTCCAATCACAACTCATAGTCAGGGAAAATGGAGCGTTGTCTGAAGACCACCACCTCCCAAGCTTCGGTTCCCTTCCCAGTTTGGAAACTACTTTCCTACTCCTACCGTTGCTTATCCTGCCACATGGACAATCACCTAAAAATAAAGAGGGAGTTGTCTGTCTTAAAATAACAAACTCCAATTCGTACAAAAATAGCCAAGGTAATTAAATGTTAGCACCCTCCACTACCTACTCCTGATCGTCGGGTGTAGTCTCCATGAGATCCTCACCTGCCTGATCTCCTAATTCGGCTTCTGGCACCGTGGGTGACCTTGCTGGTACCTCTGATGCGGTTGAGGTAGCATCCTCCTCGGTACTGATCATGTGCGCTTCCACCATGGCTTTGGAAGCCAGAAGAGGTCCATGGGAAGCTGAATCCACATGCGCTTCCTGGCACTTCTGTGGCACCTGCTCGACATTGAGAGCTGAGGTGACCTCATAGTGGTCAGAGGCAGTCACCTCCTCCACTCTGAACACACGGGAAGACACCTCTACTTCCTGTCTTCCAGGAGACGTCTTGTCTTCCGGGACTTTTGCGCTCTTCTTCTCGGCTTTCAACGCTGTCACCACCAAGTGGACAGCGAGGTCGAACTCCTCCTTGTCGAGATTCTTCACAATTGTTGGTCTTGGTGTACCAGAACACATAGCTGCATGCTGAGAAATCGAGAGAAGACCGTAAAGAGTCTTTTGGTCCTCAATCTACCGATCCATGTAGCGGAACATGCTCTCCTTGCAGTCAACTAACATCTCCCTGGAGGCATCATCCCATTCACGAGTTAGGGTTAGAAGCTTCCTTCCCGTAGTGAAGTTGAACTTCTTGCGAAGCTCTTTCCATATGTGCCATGATCTCTTTAGCTCTTCCCGCTTCTTCTTCTCCTCTGCAGCTTGGGCTTCCACGGCTTCTCGCAGTGCACTCCAAGTCGTCTTCTCTTCTGCGAGACCAGTCAACTTACTCCTGATCCGCAAAACTTCTTGTTCGCGCTGCTGAAGTCGCACTTGCAACTCCTGGTTGCTCTTCCGCAGCTGTGTCAACTCCTTGGCAGAAGTAGAAGCTTTCGCCTTATACTTTGTGGTCATCTTCTCTGTGGTGCGGAGGTTGACTTTTAGAGCTTCATGCTTCTGCTTCTGGACTTCCTCCTGCTGCATCAAGGTTCAATGATCGAATCCCGGTTGCAGTGGCTTCTCTTAAGCCATCATGCGCTTCTCGTGATCTTCTTCTCCTAAGCCATTGCATAAGCAGTCCTCTACATTGCGCTTCCTCTGATCGCAATCGGCACATCAATCCATGTCTTGACTTCTAGAATCTTCGGAAGACTCCCTATAGTCGTAGAAGTTGTCTTCCTCGCGATCTTGATGCTGGGCGTGTCATCATGTGAATCCGACTCAGATCCAAAGTGGATGGTCGAGAAAGATGTACTCTTCGGAGGCACACTCCTAGGTCTCATCTTCCTTGAAGACAACGCGTCTTCTGTGTCGCTGGAGTCGTCTTCTCGCACCGTAATCGACTTCTGTTGAGTGCCTGGTCCCGTCTGAAGGACTAGAGTGGGAGAGGAAGACATGGCAGCTGCTCGGTCTTCTTCCTCCGAGGTCTCTTCCTTCACCTCTGGTTGTCCCGTTGGTCCATACTTGACCAACTGATCTTCTTTCAGATTCTCCTTAGACACGTACATATAGCAGAAGAAGGGAGTAAGATGCCCTCCTGCTGAGGTGCCCAAGTACACTAGCTCGACCTGGACATGAGTGTGGAAGAAGATGCTCCAGTTGACGACCTGTCCTTCCCAGATAGCTTCCAGGAACTCCACATCCTGGTCTCCAATGTATCTCAGAATGGGGGTCTTTCTCTTGAGGAAAAGGTGAAGGTAAAGCTTCCCCAGAAGACTCTTCCTCGGCTCTCGGTAAGCTTTCATCTTCCATCAGTTCCTCCCATGTCTATCTTCAAGGAAGAGGCATGTAGTACTTCTAGGTACATGCCACGTCCTTGAGATCATCGACAGAATCTTCTTCTCCAACTCATACTCGCGGTTCTTTGCTTCTGGCCGGTTAAAAGCTCTACGTCATCACTCCACCGTCCCCGATGATGGTCTTCCTCGAGCGACCCCTCTCTTGACTAGTACACGGATGCGAGGAGGCAACGCTGCTCAGACCTCCTCCATAATACCTTGATCCGCGAGGTTCCAGTCTCACGTGAAGAAGACGAGGTCCAACTCCTTGATGAAAGGTTTGGCTTCGATCAACCCTGCTTGCGGTAACACCAACCCTCGAGGATGCATCGACATGTTCAAGCTTCTGTTACACTAAACCACAGACACTTGCTGTGAGTCCTTATTAGGTCCTCATAGTCCAGCTTCCACTCTCAGAAGATGAATCTAGTCTTCTAGAAGATAACTATTCCGTCTTCATAATTCTAACAGTGCTTTCTAAGTACTTCCCGTCTTCCGAGCTACATCTAAGCAATCCTAACTAAGCAAGGCATCACATGAATTCCTAAGAAGACGATCCACCTTGCAAGTCATCATACTTCTTAACAGAAGATGACAAGATATGTGAGAAGCGCAATCTACGAATGATTCAGAAGAAGACTGAGGACTCCTGCTGTGATAGTGACCTCCAGGAAGACTCACGAGACAGCTTCTGGTTAACTGACGTCTTCAGAAGACTTCTCGCAACCAGACTTTCCATCACTTGTCTCATCTGTCTTCGGCTTCCTACACGCAATCTAACCTCACAATAGATATGGAACATTCACACTCTAGTTTTTTGACTCCTCACCTCACATACACTCTCAGAAGAAGCTTGTTGCATAACAGGAAGACATTATCCTTGACCATTCTCTCCAAATTCTATCAGTAAGGCTTCTCACCACTCTCTTCTAAGTTCGAGAAGAAGAAGGAACAAGCTGCTATGAGTTAGACAAAAGAGACCCGTAAAGGACCCTCCGTCTTCTCGCACATTCTGCCAGCCTTCTTAATCTTCTAGCTCTCTAGGAAGATTGGGAGACACAAATATGATTCTCAATTTCCTGCTTCTCGAAACAACAATCAACTCTCAAGTTCACTCTAGATTCACATCAAGCTTCTCACAACTCCAATTCCAATCCAATCCAACTACTTGATGCGAATTACAAACATTCAGTCTTCTGAAAATGTCCAGGCATTCAGACATGTCTTCTGTCCACGGATTTTGGGACAAAAGCGCAGTAGGGTAAGAAAATTGATAGTCAGACCATCGAATTTTTTGAATGGGAGAATGGAAGCTCAGTTTCAATAGGAGAAGAAGTGGAGAAGACGGCTGACAAAATTTGGACACCGCTTTCGCCTCCAAATCTTCTCACAGAAAATTCAAGATAGGGAGAATGATCGATGGGTTTCTTGCAAAATGATCGAAGAAGCGCGGGAGACATCGAAACAGTGGGCGGAAGCGATGAGAAAGAGAGAAAATATGGAAAGAACCTCAGTATTGCTTCTAGCTACTCTTCTGATTGTTCATTCAGTCTTCTGTGCGCTTCATAACTTCAATTTTGTCTTCAATGTCCTGTCACGATCTTGCATTTGGCTCCAATCTCGAGCTGCTGCTAACACTACTTCCACAATCGAACTCGATCTGCTGCACTCCGAAGCTTCTTTCTCGATTTCTATCTCATCTCATCTATGATAAGAGAACTCAAGAGGTTCTTTAGATGCATATGTTACTATCGACGGTACGTCAAAGACTATGTGATTCTAGCAGTCTCTCTCGCAACATTGCTGCAAAACATGGTCAAGTTTCTCTAGAGTCTAGCATGCAATGAAACATTCAACACATTTAAGCAAAAACTTCAAGGAACATGGACCTTGTAGTTCCACATGTTCATTCGACATCTCCCAAATTGCCACATGGACATTATTCTCTCAACTAGACAATTCATAGAAGGATCACACAATCTTCACATCAGTAAGCATCTCAATTCGATAGAGTGCAACAACTCCATCACAGAGTTAGAATGTTTAAGAATAATATTTGATGTGTAAAACTTTTATCACTATCTCCTAATAGATTTGTATTTCATGTGGGTCATCAAGCCTTGATATATCTGATTAATAAACCAACGCGACAAGGGAGGTTAACCAAGTGGGTGCTACTCCTTCAGGAGTTCACATTCACAATGGAATATTGACCATGGAAGATACATGTCAACACAGATTTTCTAAGTCGACTAGAAAGAGATCTATCTCTCACATGTATCAACACCAAACTTACGGATTTCCAACTTTTCTTGATACACAATAAAACCACTACGCAATCCTCATGGATCCTACAAATGAAGGGTTACTTTGAGACCAAAGGACTTACCTCCAAACAAAGTCAAAACCTTTTCTTACGTTGCACTCTCATTCTCCATCATTAGAGACATACTCTACACAGTGAGAGCTGATAATATATGCAAGAATTGCATCGATCATATAGAGATCTTCATGGTACTTGAAGCATGTCACGAAGATGAAGTTGAGAGACGCTTCACATGAGACTTAATAGTCAAGAAGATTTATCTTACCGATTACTAGTGACCTATACTTACCAAAGATTCGCATGACTACGTCAGAAAATGTGATGCATACCAGTGAGAAGGCAAGCCACATCAAGATACAAGGTGATGTTGAGATGAATCTTAAGGGCACGACCATTCTAAAAATGTGACATTGACTTTGTTGGACCAATCAACCTTCCATCAAAAATCACACGACACATGTACATCATAGTTGCAATGGACTATGTAACCAAGCGGACAGAGGCAGAATTCTTCCTCATAGCGATCACTCAAACTAATGTTTCTTCATAAAAACATCCTTTCTAGATTCGGAGTTCTCATTATCATTGTCTCCGATAATGGATCTCATTTTGTCAGCGTCGCATTCGATGAACTAATTGCTGCGCATAACTCCTTATCATGCACAGGCTAATGATCAGATAGAACGGACTAATGATATCTTATTCTCATTGATCAATAAGACGTTTCCTTGAATTCTACAAATTGGGACAAGAAGCTCATAGGAGCACTATGGAGCTACTGCACCATGTTCCAAATCATCATAGGTCACACACTATTCTAACTAGTTTACGTACAAGAAGCAATTGTCCTTGTAGAAGTCTTAGTCTCCACACTATGTGAATTAATAAGCTACGTGCCTCCGGAGGACTCCCGTCTTGGAGAGGAGGAAGTAGTCCAAGAGCGAGTATATGCTCTACATGCTCTAACAGAAAAGAACCTAGATGCACTATATATACAGTACACAATACAAGCAAGGAGGAAACAAAATTTTGACAACAAGTCATCAACGTCCACATTCTAGGAAGGAGATCTTGTTCTGAAGTGGAACAACAAAAACTCAAGGTTTCACTCAAAATTTTCACCTCATTCACTATGTATGGTCCATACATGGTTGAGACCATACATAGTGAACGAGGTGTTTGACAATGGAATGTTTGTGGTGTCCACAATTTACATGATTTACGAATTTTTGAAATTTTTGAAGTTAATAACATGTATGTGTAATTGAAATAACCTTGTTGCTTAAGATTACATCTTGCTTAGAAGAAAGATGGTCTTAAGAACTTTTTGTAAAAGAAGTCGACTTCTTCCGAAGACGAAAGAAGGACGTCTTTCGAGAAGACGTCTTCCCGACTAGGTCTTCAGAAGACGAAAGACAGAAGACGGGTGTCTTCCAGAAGATAGCAACCATGACTGCATGAGTATCCACCACGCACCACATAGGAAGGAGGTAGGTGTACCTACCAGGTATCCACCATGGTAGTAGGTAGGTCAAGGAGGTCAAACCTCTAATCGCGCAAGGAAGATACGAAAAAAGGCACATTAGCACGAAATCAGCTGACCGCTTCTCGCACAGAAGGACAATTGTCCATTAGGAGGTCGATTGCAATCAGGGTGTCGAATTGGACATAGAAGCACGCATAGTGAAATCGTGGATAGCAAGGACCGAATCGAAGCTAGAGAGAGAGCGAGAGGACGATTTTGTGAGAGCAAGAAGCACCATCGAGCTGAAGGAGTCCCCTGTAGATTCCCGGAAGTAGACATTGAAGGACGATTGAAGAAGTATCGAAGGTGGAGCACTGATCGATTGAGGAAGCAGCAGGACGTAGCTCAGAATCGACGATAGGAGCAGTTCTGTGAGGTCGCATTAGAAGATGAGGTAGAGCCAGAAGTGCGTATAAGACTGAAGGCACTACAGGAAGCAGCCAGAAGACTGTTTGAGGTTCTTCCCATGTTCTTTCTCTTTACCAACGCTTCTCGCCTCTGATTTAGTGTCTCCTGCGCTTCCCAGCTTGTTTGTAGGAAGCCCATCGATCGCTTTCTCCATCCCGAAATTTCTTTCTGTGAAATTGGGCGCGGAAGCGCTGCCCAATTTTTGACAACCATCTTCTCGCTTCTTCCCAAGCTGTAATCGAGCTTCCATGTCTCTCATTCTCCAATTCAATCCGTAGCTATCAATTTCTTTATCCTACCGCGCCTCTTCTCCTGAACCCCTGGACAGAAGACGCTTCGGAAGATCTGAACATCTTCGGAAGACGCTTCTGGACATCTGAATGTCTTCAGAAGATGACTCGTATCAAGAGTGGATTGGATTGGGTTTTGTGTTGAGAGAGGCTTGGTACGATCTTGAGTGACTTGGTGAGTTTGTTGTTGTTTCGAGAAGTTGGGAACGAGGCATGTGCCTCCCGATCTTCCAAGCTTCTCAAATCCACATCTTCTTAGAGAGACTAGAAGGTTGGAAAGGCTGGCAGAATGCGCGAGAAGATGTGAGGGTCCTTTAAGGGTCTCTTCTGTCCGACCCATAGCAACTTATTCCTTCTTCTTCTTCTCGAACATAGAAGAGAGTTGTGAGAAGTCTTGCTAGCAAAGTCTGGAGAGAATGATCGAGGGTCATGTCTTCCCGTTGTCGAGTTGAGAGTCTTTCTTGGGGAGGGCGGACCTCCTGACTGTGATCAATCAGAGAAAAATGACCAGAAAAGAAAATAGGTTGCTGCTGACGATGTGATCTTGAAACACTACTCCTTGTGCTCACCAATTACAAAAACAAGCACTCAAACACACCCTGGGTACACACATAGGTCTCTCAAGATTCAATTAACTTTATTACAGTGTCGTCTGCACCACCAATTTCTCCAACTGTACAAAAAATCTCTCTCTTCCTCTCCTGCGCACCTGTCTTCACCCGTCAAGCCAAAAGTCTACCCAGTACGTCTCAATCTGAACCTAATAGAGAAATTCGAACCCCTGAATCTTATTCCTCTCCTTGCCCCAACTGAAACTCTCAGAAATCTGATCCAACGTCGATCAAAAGTCCCCTGTAGATTTCCAAACGATCTCTCAATAGAACTGTCTCCTGAGAGTAATTTCTCCCCAGAATAGTTTATTTAAACAACGTCCAAGCCTAAAACTCATGCCTCTCTCTCTTACGATGCTCTCCCAATTCAATCTGTCAGCAATTTGATCTTCCCCCAGCTTCTTAGCTTCTCCTCCGTATTCCGCTTCCGCTCTCTCAGAAAACCTTCCTTTGCAAAAAAAAAAACTCTCCTCCCGATCCCAATTCGCCGCAGGTATTTTACCTAAAAGTAAAGACCCCAGCTTAAGCTGCCCCCCTGCTGTCCTTATCATCGCAGTCACTTATCAGAAGCAGGGCCTTAGCTAAGCTGCCCTCCCTCTTAAACTCTAATTCTCCTCCTTCCGCCTCCGCTGTAATCTTCCGCTTCAAGCTTCCGCGGTAATCTTTCGCTTCCACTGTAGTTTTCCGCTTCCGCTGTAATCTTCCGCTTCAAGCTTCCGCGGTAATCTTCCGCTTCCGCTGTAGTTTTCCGCTTCCGCTGTAATCTTCCGCTTCAAGCTTCCGCGGTAATCTTCCGCTTCCGCTGTAGTTTTCCGCTTCCGCTGTAATCTTCCGCTTCTGTTGTAATCTTCCGCTTCCACTGTAGTTTTCCGCTTCAAGCTTCTGTTGTAATCTTCCGCTTCCACTGTAGTTTTCCGCTTCCACTGTAATATTCCGCTTCAAGCTTCCGCGATAATCTTCCGCTTCCGCTGTAGTTTTCCGCTTCAAGCTTCCACGGTAATCTTCCGCTTCCGCTGTAGTTTTCCGCTTCCGCTGTAATATTCCGCTTCAAGCTTCCGCGGGAATCTTCCGCTTCCGCTGTAATCTTCCGCTTCAGTTTTCCGTTGTAATCTTCCGCTTCCACTGTAATCTTTCGCTTTAATTTTAAGGCCCCATCTAAAGCTGTTCCTCTGCTGTCCTTATGCGTACATAATATTCAACAAAAGTTTCCCGTGCCCTCGATGCCATCTTGATGCCACCCTGAATATACTACAAGCCATCCAATGTAGGCCGAAGTCCCAACACTTATGAGGCTGCCCCACAGGGCTCACAGCCCCCTCATATGTGCACCAGGTATCTCCCATAGTATATTCAGGATGGCATGCGGAGGCTTAGGCCAGGAAGCCCACGATTAAGAGAGATACCGGTCTCCCGCCCCTAGATATGCAGGACGTGGCTGCATATCCAACATAGACTCCCTTCCAGGAGGCCAACATGCCGGAATAGGAACCAGAGGCCAGGGGGGATTGATCCTGAGACCACTTCCCTCCTAGGCAGGCGCCCTATCACTGAGATGGTCTTTGGTTCCGTTCAAGAAGGTAAAAACTTTTGTACATATGTTTACCTGAAGAAATTTTTCTGTAAGATCTTTACTAGTCTTTCCTACACTAACTTCTCTATACAACTCCGTTTTTAATGAACAAGGAGTCAAAACTATAGTATTTGTGAACACCTACACGCTCACGCTATCCGATTCTGAGTTCGAGTCACGAACCAGAATCGACAGATTTCCCTCTTTCACATATTTCACAGCCTAAAACTCGTACTAACTATTGCTTAAAACACTTTCTGTCAAAACTAGAAGCATGAGGTCGCTCTCCTCGTCGAGCTTTGCATTCTGGTGTCTCTCGACTCCTTTAGGGGTGATATTCTAACCCAAGCTTGGGGGCAGCTTGTCAAGCATAGCCCCAGCTTAGCTCCTGCCTAGCTTGTTAAGCTGCAGGGCAGCTTCCTTTACACAATATAGAAAAAAGTCTCTCTGCAATACTTTTCACTGTATAGACCTATGTACAATACGACATTCATCCCCTCCAAACCTGCACATCCTCTGGTATGTGCCAACCCGTCACCGATCCTCGTGGTCCTCCGAATCGTCCTCGCTCTCTTCGACCGTCTCAGAAAAGTCTTCATTTGCTCCTGTCTGCTCTGAACCTAAGAACTCAGCTAGCTCCACAGTCTCCCCTCTCTTCTTGAATAACTTCACTCGTTTCCCTGCAACTGGAAGTCTTAAAGGCGTGCCATCTAGCTCTTGCAAGGAATAAGTAGCATTCTGATGTACATCAGAGACAAGGTAAGGACCAAACCACCTTCTCGAAAACTTTCGAACTGTAGAGTGTTGGTTCTCCAATGTGCTGTCGTATACCAACACCCAGTCCCCAACTTGTATCGGTTTTGGTCGTAGTCTATGAGTCTTATCAAACCTCTCCTTGTTCCCAAGTCGAGCCGCCTTCAACCGTCGCTGCGCTTCAGAGAGATCCTCCTCTCTACATTCTAGCTGTCTGATTCGTAGTGAGAGAAGCTGCACACGGTCGACATTGTCCTCCCATGGCAAGGTAGCCCAGGTAGGACAGTCTTCTTCTGCTGGCATCATCGGTTTTTGTCCTAGCATTAACTCAACAGGCATGTACCCTGTAGTAGAACAATGAGTTGTTCTATCCGCCCATAAAGCAAAAGGGAGTAACCTAGGCCACTCTCTATGCTTACCATCACACGCCTTCACCAAAGCCTGTACTATCGATGGATGTCCTCGCTCGCTCTTGCCAATCCCTTCTGGATTCATCGCAGTAGTAAGCTTGAGCTTCACACCATATCGAGCAAAAAACTCTTTCGCTTCCGTACCACGTAGTTCTCCCCTATCTGCCCGTAGCCTTCCTACAGACCCATATCTACAGATAATATCCTCAAGAACAAACTTACATATCCCTTCTGTGGTCTTCGTCCTTAAAGCTCGTCCTTCTACAAAGTTGGACAGGTCTTCACGAGCCAAAACCAAATATCGCATGCCCCATAACCCCAGAGGCATTACCACCAAGTCGAGAACCCACTGAAAGTGAATACAAGGCGGATAAGTTGGCACGAGACCGTCCCTATACCGCATCTTTGAGTAGAACTGGCAATGCAAGCAGGAACTGACGTAGTTCATCACATCCTGGTACAGTCCTTTCCACCAATACCTTTCCTTCAACTTGACATAAGTAGCCCAAATCCCTCGATGTCCGGCCCATAAAGTATCATGAAACTCTTTCATTAGTTGCTGCTTAGTTTGCAGATCGTCCACTACTCGTATGAACATCCCATCTCTCCTCTGTGGCCGTCTCCAAAGATACCCATCATGCAGAAGATAGTTGTAAGCTTGTTTCCTTATCTCTCTGAACTCTACTTTGCTCCATCTCTCTTGCCTCTCCAACAAGCTCAGATAATACCCTATGTCACGAAGTCTACCTGTGTAAAGCTCCTCTCTAAACATCAACGGCTCCAAGTTCGTAGCCCGTCGATTAACCTGACACTGAGCATCCTTTCTCTCCTCTTCCTCAACTTCTGAAATCATGACATCCTCGTCTACAAATCGAGCTCTTGATAACATGTCTGCGACCATATTCTCCTTTCCTTTTATATGCTTCAGCTCTGGATTCAAGCTTCTAATATAGGCAATCCAACGTAACATCGCTATGTCTGGCGTGCTACAGTTGGATATCATGCCTAGTAGAGGTAGACAATCCGTCTATTGGACTACATGAGCACCAATCAGAAACTCACGGTCTGTCTTCATCGCTGTCACCGCTCCCCACAATTCACGCTTCACCTGAGGATAATCTCGTTGCCTGTCTGTCAAGATCTTAGCTCCAAACCTAGAGGTAAACCGCATACCATCCGCATCATCTTGACCTATTGCCTAGCCAATCGCCTTTGGACTAGTATCTACTGTGACCATGACAGGTCTCCCACATCCGTAGTCTACTCTTCTTAGAACAGGTGGAGACTGTAGAGCCTCCTTCAGCCTATTCATAGCTTCTCGATGGACTGAGGTCCATGCAAACCTCTTACCCTTCCTCAATAACGCATACAAAGGCTCAGCAACATGGGCATAATGAGGAATGGATAAACGATAAAATACACAAGCACCTAGAAAGCGTCGAACCTCCGTGATATTTTTACAGTCTGCCATCCTAGCTATAGCTTCAACCTTCTCGGGGTTTGGTCGCCTTCCAAAAGCACCACACAGATGTCCAACCACTAAAATCTCAGACACACCAAACTTGGACTTAGCTCCTGACAGGGTGAGATGCACCTCCTCCAGTCGAGTCAAGATACGTTCTACATCCCTGATATGGTCTGTAACAAACCTTCTACATCCATTCGCAAGTACTACTTCATTCTTGTCTTCAACCGCGCAACCCTTTATAGGAATATCATCTAGAAACGGAATGGTAACATCAGGCACAAACTCCCTCAGTACCTTATGCATCGCATTCTGCATATGAGCCACCGAGTTCGTCGCTCCTTGTGGAAGAGTACACATCCGCATCAATCCCAGGGGCGTACGCATAGTAGTTAAATCTCTACTCTCCACAGCCAGCTGGAACTGATCATAACCAGAATATAGATCTCCTATCGAATAAATAGCTCTCCCTGCAAATGCCTCTGCTACCTCTTCAATCATAGGACCCGTCCCAACGTTACGTATGGTTACGTTATTCGCAGGCTGTAAGTCTTGAATAAAACGCAAAGCTCTTGACTTCTTGGGCACAGTGAACCACCTGCTAGAATATGGCCCCATAGACGGCTCAAGTATCCCCATCTGTACCTTCTCTTTCAACAACTCGATGAGCTTAGGCAACAAAGCACGAGGAACTAGGATCGGTTTCAAGTCCCAAGGCACATGAGGGATTGTGAATATAACCATAGGCGCTATAACCTTTGGGTCCACACAACCTATCTCCTCTGCTGAAAAATAGAATGCTTTACCATGCTTCACTATCATATGCTCAAACACGGTTTTCTCGTCCTCAGTCAAGAAATCACCCCCTCCTATCTGGAGCTCCTTCAATGTCTTCTCAGTAAACTGGTGTCCTACTCGTCTATGATCACGCAATATAGGCTCAGTCCCCACTAACTGTACTTGCTGTTGGGAGTTAGCAGGTAGTTGAGCTGCTACCGGTCTTACCTTTCTCAGTACAGATTTGTACTTCGCATGGACATCTGCTTCTTGAGGGAGTGCACACCAACAACTTGCTTCTCTCCCTTCATTATTCTGCATCGGATGAGGAAAGAACTGCATGTATGTAGCAATCTCCTCATATATGCATCGAGAGTGGATATGGATCACCGCCACACTATTTTCCCCCTCCATCAATCTACTCACATTGTCTAACCAACCAATAACTGACTGTATAGACATAAACTCTTCAAACAAGCCAGAAACTACTTCGTCTTCAGGTAGAACTCCTACACGCCACAACTCTGATACCTGGTTCACCATCCATCTTTTTGTATTTTTCCTCATATCTTCAACTCTTGTAAATCGACTCCAGCCATCTGCCTCAAACATCAGCAATCCGGACTGCCAACTCTGTACACCACACTTGTCTCCAGACCTTTGTACATGTCTCGCTTCCAACTCTGACGGGACTTCAACAGTAGGTTCTACACCCCTGTCTTCCCGCTCTACAGGAGTGGACTGTGAAAACCCTTACATCTCTTGGTCTGAGAATCTCTAAGGGTTTGTCGGTTCCGTCCATGTCTTGAACGGACCGTTAGAAAATATACTGAGTACTTATCATCAGGACTCCGAACTCTGGCATAATGGGACCCATCATTCATCACCTTTGTCTCCATTCGAACAGCGGTGATGTATGGTTGGCCTAGTATGACAGGATAGGAGGCAGATGACTGTACAAAGAAATGTTGATCAACCTCTACATCTCCAATCTTCACACGCATATTAAGACAAGCTCCGTATAACTCACCCTTCTGATTATTTGCCGCACGGAGTACCCAACCATGATTCCTTTCGATTGGCCACTGCCCCTTCTCATACACCTCTTTGGAAATGATGTTGATCTCCGACCCGTGATCCACAAGTGCAGGTACTGGTTCAGAAAGTCCCCCAAGTCGAACATGCGTCTCAGTTGTCGCTCTTGCCCAATGCTTTTCTTTGAAATCGCTGTCCGCGCTTGACCTATCCTCCTCATACTCTTCATCTTCATTCTCAATAACAGCAGGACCAGCAACCCATGCCTCATACTTATCACCTCTGAACGGATCAACACCAATAGCATCTACTACTCCAACCATCTGACTACTCACTTGTTCAGTCAACACCACCTGTCTCTTTCTCTTCATGATGTCTATTATCAACTCATGAAACTCTCTCTTTGCGATACCAAGCACTTCACGAAGAGTAAACTCAACTCTAGCATCCAAAATGCGTTGCTCCAGAACAGCACGCAAGTTTGTTGTTGTTTCAATGTCTGCCGCTAACTTGTAAGCTGGAGCTTTCCCCTTTTCCTGTGCTGTAAACCTTTTCCCCCGCACTCTATCCGTAGCAGTAGGCTCTTGTGGTAAATCATGTACACCTTCCATAGGATCTACTGTAGGTGGTGGTGCTGTAGAGGTAGAGGGCATATCCTCTGCAGCAGGAGACCTTCCAGTTGGTATAGTTGGTGATGGTTCTGCTGCTCTCCTTCTTGTAACTCTTCGACGATCACTGTCCTTTGGTATCCCTGCATCTAAATCAGAAGCGTCTCTTCTTCTTTTGTCTTCGATCATGGAATCTTGTTCACCACTCGTCTCTAAAAACGCTCGAATAGAAGTTGCATCTACTGGGTCTCTCCATCCAGTAGCTCTCCTAATGCTTTTTGCACCTCTCTTCATCATTTCAACTGAAACCTCATTAGCATGCTCAACCATAGTTGGATTAGAGCGCACCTCAACCTTCCCAGTATACACATCAGCCTCTGCAGAACCCGCAGTCATCGCTGTAGTATTCGCACCAGTAAGTGCTGGAAGAGAACTCCTCATTCCTCCTCTCCCAAAATACGTGTTCAGAGGCTGCCCTGTGGCGGTTAAGTACAACCTGTTATTCTGATAGTTGACTACGTCCTCTCGCAAGGCAACCGCCAAGTCTTGACAGTCTCCTCTGAGATGATCTGGACTGTCGCACCAAATACATCTCCTGGTAAAGGTTCCTCCTATAGGTCGAGCACTTGGTGCAACTGGTCGCTGGTCTTTCCTCAGGTCTGCCATCTCAACCCTCAAATCTCTCAGCTGTTGAGTGAGTTCTTCTATCAAGTTATGTTGATTTCGATTCTCAACAGGTCGCTGCTGCTGTCTAGGTCCTCTCTGTGCTGGATTAGGTACTACAGGCGCTTGAGGTACCACTATAGGTGCTTGAGGAACCACTATAGGTGCCTGAGGAACCACTATAGGTGCCTGAGGTATTGTAGGAGGAGCTACATGAACTGGAGGAGCTACTCTCTGCTGCTCTGGTAAGGTTTCTAGCTGTAACACCATCCTACCACGACGTTGCCTAGCAAGGGTAGATACTGCTTCTTCCACTCTCCTCCAATCAGATGTAACTCCTCCTTCAGTCCCTCGATCAGCCAACATGAAACAAAGCCTATCTGCTGTGAACTCATCCAGAGCCTCCAAGAACAACTCCGTCTTCCTAGCATCCAGCGTCAACTTCTCTAGACCAGAAAGCTGAGAGTATCTCTTCTCAAACTCACGAATTACCTCATTCAATCCCATGGAACGTCCAGGCTGACGCTCTATCCAGTCCATGAGAGTTCTTCTGGTGACTCTTTCAGAGTCCTCTTCTAGAAACTCTTCTCTCAATGCACGCTCAAACAAAGTCCACCCACCTAGATGTCTTCTCTGTAAATTTCTCACCTTCTCTCTCAGTTCAGAGACAACAGTCAACTCAAAGCTCAGAATTACCTCAACTTCAGGTGCCATGACCAACTCCATCTCACCCACATACTCCCGTAGGTACCTAGTAACATCTCTTCCATCAAATCGTCCACACCGACCAACAATTGCTTGTAATGCTCTTGTGGACTTCTGCTCAGCTCCCCCAATTGCAGGCTGTTGCTGAATCAAGGCAGCCAACGCCTGAAGAATCTGAGACGTGTCTACAGCAGGCTGTGTTGTTGCTGTTGGAACCGTTGTAGGCCCTCCTTGAGAGCCAATTCCATCTTGACCAGGAGTCCCTTGAACAGGAGCACCTTGAGCAGCAGCTACACCTTGTACGGCAGCACTGTGATCCATCTTCTCAATTCAGTCAATTCTCCAAATCAATCACCCCAATAGCTCTCAGTTGAAGCACCATATGTCGAGTTGAGAGTCTTTCTTGGGGAGGGCGGACCTCCTGACTGTGATCAATCAGAGAAAAATGACCAGAAAAGAAAATAGGTTGCTGCTGACGATGTGATCTTGAAACACTACTCCTTGTGCTCACCAATTACAAAAACAAGCACTCAAACACACCCTGGGTACACACATAGGTCTCTCAAGATTCAATTAACTTTATTACAGTGTCGTCTGCACCACCAATTTCTCCAACTGTACAAAAAATCTCTCTCTTCCTCTCCTGCGCACCTGTCTTCACCCGTCAAGCCAAAAGTCTACCCAGTACGTCTCAATCTGAACCTAATAGAGAAATTCGAACCCCTGAATCTTATTCCTCTCCTTGCCCCAACTGAAACTCTCAGAAATCTGATCCAACGTCGATCAAAAGTCCCCTGTAGATTTCCAAACGATCTCTCAATAGAACTGTCTCCTGAGAGTAATTTCTCCCCAGAATAGTTTATTTAAACAACGTCCAAGCCTAAAACTCATGCCTCTCTCTCTTACGATGCTCTCCCAATTCAATCTGTCAGCAATTTGATCTTCCCCCAGCTTCTTAGCTTCTCCTCCGTATTCCGCTTCCGCTCTCTCAGAAAACCTTCCTTTGCAAAAAAAAAAACTCTCCTCCCGATCCCAATTCGCCGCAGGTATTTTACCTAAAAGTAAAGACCCCAGCTTAAGCTGCCCCCCTGCTGTCCTTATCATCGCAGTCACTTATCAGAAGCAGGGCCTTAGCTAAGCTGCCCTCCCTCTTAAACTCTAATTCTCCTCCTTCCGCCTCCGCTGTAATCTTCCGCTTCAAGCTTCCGCGGTAATCTTCCGCTTCCGCTGTAGTTTTCCGCTTCAAGCTTCCGCGGTAATCTTCCGCTTCCGCTGTAGTTTTCCGCTTCCGCTGTAATCTTCCGCTTCAAGCTTCCGCGGTAATCTTCCGCTTCTGCTGTAATCTTCCGCTTCAAGCTTCCGCGGTAATCTTCCGCTTCCGCTGTAGTTTTCCGCTTCCGCTGTAATCTTCCGCTTCCACTGTAGTTTTCCGCTTCCACTGTAATATTCCGCTTCAAGCTTCTGTTGTAATCTTCCGCTTCCACTGTAGTTTTCCGCTTCCACTGTAATATTCCGCTTCAAGCTTCCGTGATAATCTTCCGCTTCCGCTGTAGTTTTCCGCTTCAAGCTTCCACGGTAATCTTCCGCTTCCGCTGTAGTTTTCCGCTTCCGCTGTAATATTCCGCTTCAAGCTTCCGCGGGAATCTTCCGCTTCCGCTGTAATCTTCCGCTTCAGTTTTCCGTTGTAATCTTCCGCTTCCACTGTAATCTTTCGCTTTAATTTTAAGGCCCCATCTAAAGCTGTTCCTCTGCTGTCCTTATGCGTACATAATATTCAGCAAAAGTTTCCCGTGCCTTCGATGCCATCTTGATGCCACCCTGAATATACTACAAGCCATCCAATGTAGGCCGAAGTCCCAACACTTATGAGGCTGCCCCACAGGGCTCACAGCCCCCCCTATGCGCACCAGGTATCTCCCATAGTATATTCAGGATGGCATGCGGAGGCTTAGGCCAGGAAGCCCACGATTAAGGGAGATACCGGTCTCCCGCCCCTAGATATGCAGGACGTGGCTGCATATCCAACATAGACTCCCTTCCAGGAGGCCAACATGCCGGAATAGGAACCAGAGGCCAGGGGGGATTGATCCTGAGACCACTTCCCTCCTAGGCAGGCGCCCTATCACTGGGATGGCCTTTGGTTCCGTTCAAGAAGGTAAAAACTTTTGTACATATGTTTACCTGAAGAAATTTTTCTGTAAGATCTTTACTAGTCTTTCCTACACTAACTTCTCTATACAACTCCGTTTTTAATGAACAAGGAGTCAAAACTATAGTATTTGTGAACACCTACACGCTCACGCTATCCGATTCTGAGTTCGAGTCACGAACCAGAATCGACAGATTTCCCTCTTTCACATATTTCACAGCCTAAAACTCGTACTAACTATTGCTTAAAACACTTTCTGTCAAAACTAGAAGCATGAGGTCGCTCTCCTCGTCGAGCTTTGCATTCTGGTGTCTCTCGACTCCTTTAGGGGTGATATTCTAACCCAAGCTTGGGGGCAGCTTGTCAAGCATAGCCCCAGCTTAGCTCCTGCCTAGCTTGTTAAGCTGCAGGGCAGCTTCCTTTACACAATATAGAAAAAAGTCTCTCTGCAATACTTTTCACTGTATAGACCTATGTACAATACGACACCGTCATGCAGCAAGCTTCTTCTAAGTGTGTATGAGAGGTGAGAAGTCGGAAGAACAGAGTATGAATGTCTTGTGTCTGTTGTGAGGTTAGATTGCGTGTCAGAAGCAGAAGACAAGTGAGACTAGTGAAAGAAAGTCTGACCGTGGGAAGTCTTCTGAGAACTTCATTGAATCGGAAGTTGTCCAGGGAGTCTTCCTAGAGGTCTTTGCCACAGCAGGAGCCCACGACCATCTTATGAACTTCTCATACAATCTACTTCTCTCATATTTTGTATCTTCTGTTATGAAGTAGGATGAAATGCAAGGTGGGTTTTCTTCTTGGGAATCCATGCGTTGCCTTGCTTAGTTAGGATTGTTTAGATATAGCTCGGAAGACACGAGGAACTTAGGAAGCACTGTTAGAATCCTGGAAGACGGAATAGCTGTCTTTTGGAAGACTAGATTCGTCTTCTGATAGTGGAAGCTAGACTGTGAGGACTTGGGAAGGACTGAGTCTTCGTCTCACAATAAGTGCGTGTGGCTTAGTGTAACAGGCCTTGAAGTATGTCGATGCATCCTTGAGGGTTGGTGTTACCGGCAGCAGAGTTGACCGAGGTCAAACCCTTCATCAAGGAGTTGGGTCTCGACTTCTTCCTGTGGGATTAGAACCTCATAGACCAGGGTCGTCTGGAGGAGGTTTGGGCAGCATTGCCTCCCCGCAACCGTGTACCTGCGAAGGCAGGAGTAGCTCGGAGAAGATCATCTTCTTGGACAGCGGAATGATGGTGTAGGGTCTTCCACAAGCTAGAAGCGGAGAACCGAGGGTATGAGTCAGAGAAGAAGATCCTACCCATGATCTCAGGGAAGTGGCACGTGCCGAGGAGCACAACTTGCCCCTTTTTGGAGGACAAGCAGGGAAAGAATGGATGGAAGGTCGAAGCTTACCGGGAGCCGCGGAAGCGTCTTCTGGCGAAGCTATTCCTCCATCTCTTTCCCAAGGAGAAAGTACAAAAGACGAGGTATCTTGGAGACCAAGACCTGGAGTTCCTGGAAGCCATTTGGGAAGGGCTGCCTATCAACTGAGGCGCTTTCTTCCACGCATATGTGCAGGCAGAACTGGTGTACTTAGGCACCCCGGCAGGAGGACACCTCACCCCGTTCTTCTGTTATCTGTACGTGTCCAAGAGGGACTTAGCAGAAGATCAGTTGGCGAGGTATGGGCCAACGAGACAACACGAGGTAAAAGAAGAGATCTCGGGAGAAGACGACCGAGCCGCGGCCATGACTCCCCCTCCCACTCTAGTGCCGCAGATGAGACAAGGCACTCATCCGAGGAAGATGGGACCTAGGAGCATACCTAGGAAGACCACCTCCTTCCAATCATTCACTCTGGATCGGAGTCCGACTCTCAAGAGGAGCCACTGGATGGCCGAGCTGCGTAGAAGACTGTTTCTATAACTACAAGGAGTCTTCCGAAGACTCCAGAAGACGAAGGTTGGATGGACATTCCTACTGCAACGCGAGGAAGCGCAAGTCGACTCAGCTTCTAAGAAGATGCTTCCGTCTTCCGAAGCCGCACCAGCTGAGCCAGCCACGAATGTTGAGGAGAAAGCTACCTCAGTGACACCCGAGGTACTCGCAAGGCTTCCCACTTAATCAAAAGCCGAGTTAGGAGTTCAGGTAGGAGTAGATCACACCCAGCGAATTAGAGTAGACAACAAGTCAAGAAGACAGGTGACTTATCTAATTTTGGTAGGAACCGAAATTGTTATCTTAGGAGATGGCAGTTTAACTATAATTTTAGATGAATGTCCATATGGCAGAGTAGGTCGCGCATGAGTAGGAAGTAAATGACTAAACCAAGGCAGGGAATCGACTGCATGTGAGATGGTGGCTTTCTGACAGCGTCTCATCTCCTTGATTGCAAGTGAGGATTGGAGGGGAACTCTCTTCTGCGCCTCAAGGTGGTAGTATAAGTTAGAATGCAGAGTAGGATTCAATGCGCACTAAACACATTATTGTATGTACACATTAGACACATAGTGAACACAATGTATACACACTATCCTCGATGTTAGAGACATACGAACAGATTGGGATTACACAACAGGGGTCTACATTCTTCTGTTGCCAACAGTTGTTCGAAGATGTAGATGGAGGTAGTGGACAGTTTAGAGCAGAGAACGGCATCATCGTGTAGTCCTGTTGCTAAGCTGGTGTGCCGAGGAGTAGGAGCAAGACGTAGAGAGAGTGAGCTTCCCAACACCAATGTGTCTTCTTCTCGGGGAATGGATTTTGGATTTGAGTGCAGAAGCTTTGTCTGTGCTTTCTGGACATCGGATTTCCTTGAAATCACACCCAATTGTGCATAGGAAGCATTCTTCTTGAGTGGCGGTGGTTGTTAGCAGTTGTGCAGATTCACAGCTTGGTTCATCCTGTGGAGCACTTCGGATCCACGTACGGACAGTCTTATGGGTAAGTGATCCCAGAAGACAAAGTAGTCGGAGCAGCGATAGAAGACCAAAGAAGACTTCTTCTCACAGCAGAAGACGACATCCTCAAGTAGAAGACTGTGTAACTGTAAGCAAATTTGTTGTCTTCTTCCCAAATTACTACAAGCAGGGATGGCTTGTTAGTCAGGATCCGGACTAGAAGTCTGTCGGAGTCTTAATTTCTCATTTTCATCTTGTTTTCTCTTGTTTGGATTTTCTCTTCTTCCCCATCTTCTCCCATCTTCTCATCTTCTTATCTTCTTCTAGTGAGCTTCCGAGACTTCTATTGAGGTTCAGTGAAGGTGAATGTCGTTGTAGTGTTGCAGGAAGACAGAAGCCTGGGAAGACTACATGGGGCATACACCATGTGATTGATTTAATCCGTTGAGATTTGGAAGTATAGTGTCGCATGATTACTCCTTTTGCCAATTTAGTATACAAGATATCGTTCCCACAGAGGATTTGCACAAGTAACGCTGCTCTAAGTTCTAAGATCTGTTCAAACACACAAACACACGGGTTTTGCCTAGAAATCTTGTCTTCTCACAAAACCACGCGTCTTCCAGACTCGCCAAAAGGTGCTCTGGACCTAAACAAACAACTACTAACTAAAATATCACACAACTATTCACAGAGAAGCTCGAGAAGACGCTTCCTACTTCCAGGTCACTTCTTCCGGTCTTCTCAGTACCGTCTTCCCGAAGCAATTCTCGGCTTCTGGGGGTTCAACTCGGCTTCTCGCACCTCCAGAAGACTACTCCTGCCTCGTAGAAGTTGACTAGCAACGTCGGTCGCACATTGCTCTTCCAATTCCCAACGGGTTAGATCAATCACAGGGTGTATGCCCTCTGTAGCTTTCCCAGGCTTCTGCCTATGGAAACTGTCTTCCTGCAGCACTACAACGACATTCACCTTCACGGAAGCTCAATAGAAGTCTCCGAAGCTCACTAGAAGAAGGTAAGAAGATGGAGGAAGATGGAGGAAGATGGAGAAGATGGGGAAGAAGGGAAAATCCAAACGAGAGAAAGACAAGATAAGAATAAGAAATTAAGATTTCGATAGGCTTCTAGTCCGGGTCTTGATTAACAAGCCATCCCTGCTTGTAATAGTTTGAGGAGGAAGACAACTAACATGCGTACAGTTACACAGTCTTCTACTTGAGGATGTCGTCTTCTGTTGTGGGAAGAAGACTTCTTTCTTCTTCTTCTCGCCGCTCCGACTACTCTGTCTTCTGGGATCACTTACGCATAAGACCGTCTGTACGTGGATCCGAAGTGCTCCACTGGATGAGCCGAGCTACGAATCTACACAACTTGACAGTCACCGTCACTCAAGAAGAATGCTTCCCATGCACAATCGGGAGTGAATTCAAGGAACCCACCACCCAGAAGACACGGATTAAGCTTCTGCACTCAAATCAACGATCCATTCCCCGAGAAGAAGTTACATTGGTGTCGGGAAGCTCACTCCCTCTACTTCCTATTTCTACTCCTCGACACAACAGTCTAGCCAGCAGGACTACACGAGGATGCCGTTCCCTACTCCTAGACTACGCACTACTTCTATCTACATCTCCGCATCGTTGCTGGTAGTAAGTGAATGCAGACTTCTTCCTGCGTAATTCTCTTTACTCCAACATTGAACATAGTGTACACTGTGCACCTCTAGTGTCTAATCTGTCTCCTGCACCAAAAAATCTGGTGTGTGTGCAGTCAGTCAGTCTCTTCGTCGATATGCTTCAAGCGCCTCAATGTGCCATGTGTACCTGCACCGTAAAATCGATGTGTGTGTGCATGACTTTCATCTCCTACTCTGTAATCCTACTTAACCATCTACCACGAGAAAACAGAGGAGACGACCACCAGGGAGAGATGGGCGCTGTCAGAAGGCTGCCACCCCACATGCAAGCCGTTCTCTCTTCTGGTTTAGCTCTTCTACTTTGCTATTCCTACGCTACTTATGCTGCCACATGGTATCTTAACTAATTTTACACTGAAAACTGCCACCCTTAAGATAGCATGTTCGGTCCTACTAAGTTTAGAAATGTCAACGTCGGTTGTGGTTATTATCTACTCTGATTGCTCGGAGGCAATCTCTACCTGTTCTACTCTTACTGGAGCTCCTAACGTGGCTTCTGATAAGCTAGGAAGCCCTGTGAACACCTCGGATAACTCTGAGGTGGCTTCCTCCTCATCGTTCTTCGCTGGTCCTGTTGTCGCTGCTGCTGCTTCTTCCTCGGCTTCTGCTTCAGCTTCGGAAGATGGTGTCGTAGGACGTGAATTGTGGTCTGGGAATACACGGGGTATCTAGCTGTGGAGAGATACAATAGGATCTACAACCTAACCGAAGAAAACTTACGCTCTCACTATCTAGTCTATCAGTATTTTGTCTTGGTTACTATCGATCTAACTTGACACATATGCGTCGCACAAACGACTCAGAGCTCGATCTCATTCTAGGTAAAAGTAGGGCTCATACATGGTACATGTCTGCTTTAGATCCCAAGCACTTTTCATACAATCTTTCATCGGTATCCGCTTCACTATTTCTTCTCGACAAACTACCTAAATGCTAGACTCATGCCTTCTATTATTCGCTGATATGAGCTTCGCTCAAGGCACACTCTCATCCTGGAAAGTTTCACTCAGAGATCTAATTCCATGTGCACGGAGCAACTCAAGCTTTGAACCCAAAGAAAACGGATGTACACATAGCTCTCAACTGTAACAGCCAACTTCAATCGATCATTTCAGGGGCAAATCCAACCCAAATGTAGGATTGTTTTACATCAATGTAACCACGGAGTGAACAACTCGATCCCCTTGATAGCTCCTAAAGATCATCTCTCAAACTCTCGGATCACTCCAAAACGTGGCTCGGGATACCGATTTGACCCCCTGACTTTCAACGTCCATCACTCTCTCCTCAGAACTCCAAATCGCCCGATCTTTGTCTCGAGAGTGTAGCCCATCTTGAGAGCTTTCCAACAAGACCACTCACTCCTCAAATGACCCCTCGGAAGACCTCCAAAACCCTAAAGCCGTCTGTAGATCTGGAATGGAGTTGATTGATCGAAAATAGACCAATAAGAAAACAGATCTGGAAACCTCTTTTGTCCTCTACTTGGTACCTAGAACAACTATAACCTTAATACCCTCTCATGCTTTCAAGGCATCGGCCCCAACCTTAGGTTAATTACACTCGTCAAACTATAGAGATCATACTTAACACTTAAGATTCAATATAAAGTCAAGATGATGACTTGGAACCGATCTACGATGAAAAGTACTACAAAAAGGAATGGAGAAGTCATCACTTGATTACAGTACTCCTCGCCAAAGTTCCTTGCGATCCACACACGATGATTGATCTTCCGCCGACAGTGACACCGAACGTCCACCCAGACGTTGAAAGGGATGTTGGCTGGATAATTCAGGTCCATTCACTCCTCGTCAAAGTAAGATATACACTGTCAAGTCCCAGTCCTCCCCATACGTGACGATTGATAAGATCACCGGAGTAGGCGAGTCCATCATCCTTCCCATGAACTCTTCTCCAAAATAGGGACCGAACCACTGTCAAAAGTGATCGTGATGGGTGCAGTGAAGCTTGATATGAAACGGGTTCGGAATTGGCAAATTCAGAACTCGATTCAGTCCTCCATCCATAAATACAACTCCTGCCGCTCCTTCTTATCACGTAAGATACTAAGACACACTCATGAAAACTATCCCCAAAGAAGAATGCCTCACAAACCCCCGACCCACTCTCTTATACCTAAGTTTGACAACGAGAGCCATTCACGCGAATGTTCACGGATCACTGAGTCAGCACATCTTGTTATCGTGCGATCTCACATCTAGATCTCCGTGAACGCGACACCTAATACACTTTCATGCGAACTACACGAAAGGTTCGAGGAATACAAAAGAAACACAACACACGTTTTGTACTGAATTTACAGGTGAGACGTCTCACAACACGACAACGAAAGCGTCTTCTGGGAAACGGAGTCGACTGGTGCTTCTTCGCTCTTCTGGAGCATTAGTTCGGTATTAAGGACCATGGCGACCTCATAGGGGTCCGAGGAAGTCGCTTCCTCCACGCAGAATACCTAGGAAGACAACTCTTCTTCTTGTCTTCTAGAAGACACCTTGTCTTCCGGGACTTCTTCAGGAGTCTTCTCGGCTTCCAACGCTGTTACTACCAAGTGGACAGCGAGGTCGAACTCTTCCTTCTCCAATTCGGATCCAGTCGATGGTGCTGGAGCTTGGGAAGATGCAGTTGCAGGTGGCGGAATCAAGGAAGACCATAAAGCGTCTTCACCCCCTCTATCTGCCTATCCAAGTATCGGAACATACTCTCGTTGCACTCTACCAACATCGTCTTGGACTCATCGTCCCACTCTCTAACCAAGGTAAGCAACTTCCTACCCGTAGTGAAGTTGACCTTCTTCTGAAGCGCTTCCACCGACTGTGCTAGCATCTCCTACGCACGAGCTTCCGCTGCTTCCCGCTGCATCTTCTCGGCTGCAACTCGCGCTTCTGCGGCTTCTCGCTGCGTCTTTCATCTCGTCTTCTCCTCTGCGAGGGCGGTGATCTTCCCCCGCTGTCGTGATGTGAATCATTTCACATAGTAAATGATTCACTTCTCTATCAGACATTAGTCTCTCTGAGTGAAGTTAAGATCTTAGAGAAGTCCATTTTTGGAAGATGTTATATATTTTGAGTCTTAGTATGTTGATTACCATGTTGATAGAGCTTAAGCTCATGGGTTGTATTTGCGTGTCGTCCATGCACGCTTTCTAGCTGATTAAAGTTATTTTTCGGGGCTGCGTGTCGTTTTAGGTAGTTTAAGTTTTACGCTGACACTCTAGGGGGCTTGACGTGGTAGCCTATGAGTGTAGATAAGTTACCAGGTAGTTTAAGACACAAACGGACAGTAAAGTGGAGCTATGAACTCTCATTGGTCCATTTTTGTCTTTTGTAAAACTCTAAGTTTAGAAAGAGAGCTCTAGAGTGGATTTTGAGCAATTGGTGAGAACACTGCGAAATCTGAGAGCATAGGGAGATAGAGCTCGTCGTGCCAAGCACTGTCAGCGAAAAGTTTGAGCGATTTGGAGCAATAAAGAAGGAGTTATGGCTGATTGAAGTTTGATTTGTGTCAGAATTGCAGCACTTCTGTTGAATTTGGGGTTTTGAGTGTCAATTGCAGCAGAATTGAAGAAATCGCTTCAAACCTTCGTGGTTGTGTTCATTGTCAGCCGGGCTACGACTGTCAAAAAAGTTTCAAATGATTTGAGTTACTGAGTAATTCAGGGCAGCCGCTGAAGCAGAGGGGGTCTGTAAAGCTCGCAATCTAGAGCAGCAACTTCAGAGAACGAAATCTGGAGTTCTGTGTACAATCAAGAGGTCCCACTTCACAGGAGTGTTCAGCAAGCTATGTACTGCAAATCCTGTAAGAAATTTTAAAATTGATCGAGCCAATCTCCTGTTATAGGTCAAAATAGCTGGCTGGGTACCAGAAATTGTCATAATTTCTCTGTTCAGAAAGTTTCTACTCATATCTTGGTGCTCTGAATTGATCTCAAGCTGAAACTTTGTATGTGTATCCAATAGGACCTCATTGACATGTAGGAGAAGTTCTGAAGTCTAAACCTTCACATATTTCTCAATCCTGAGTGCCAAAGTTCGCCGTCAGATCTTATCGTTGCTAGTTAAGCCTGAACTTTGCTTCCTGAACATATCAGAAGAGCCAAGAGACTTGTATGAGCGTTTTTCAGTATCACCTTGTAACTTGAAGCCTATCCTTTGAGCAAACCAGCCACAGCCAAGAGTCTAGTGCTTCCTTAAGTAGATTGAACACAGCCTTCAAGCTCATATCACAGCCAGAAGGTTCCGCCCTTCCCGAGAAAAACTCTCAACTCTACATCTGGTGCTTCCACTGAGAGCTCTTGGGGTGATTGATTGAGGAGGTTGAGTTTACTACAAAGAGAGAAGATGGATCGCAAGCTGCTGCTACTACTTCTGCGACTGCTGCATCTACGTCTACTACAGCACCTTTTGTAGCACCTGTGACTGCAACGACCTCTGTACCTGGTCTGGATACGGCTGAGATCCTGAAGACGCTTGCGGCCCTGGTCCAACAACATCCGATCGTTGGAGGGGGTGAGTTAAAGTCCACCAAGACTTTGCAAGCTATTGTGAACAGATGTGGAAGGTTTGAAGGTAGAGATATTTCTAGATATCTATGTGAGTATAGAGGAGAGATGGAGCTGGTTAGCGTTACTGATGCTGAGATGATAGCAAGTTTTGAGTTAGCTGTCATTCCTGAGTTGCGGGACCAAGTTAGGGATGTACAGAGAAGAATCTTGGAATCTGGATGAGTTTTGAGAGATCTCTTCGAGAGGAGTTTCTTGAGGAGGATTCAGAGAGAGTTACTAGAAGGACATTTCTAGACTGGGTTGAGCAGCAACCTGGTCGTATGAGCCTGAGTGAGTTGCTGAGAGAGTTTGATCGGAGATACCGACAACTTTCAACTCTAGAGCGAATAAATGATGCTAGGAGAACAGAGCTTTTCTTGCAAGCTACCGATGATGCTACGGCAGATCGGTTGTGTTTTATGTTGGTCGATCGATCTGCTGAGGGAGGTGTTACTATGGATTGGGGGAGAGTTGAGGATGTTGTGGTTGTACTGACAAGGCAGAGGAGAGGAAGAGTGGCTATGGGAGGACGTCCGCTTGCAAAAGTGGTCACTCCACCTTATGCTGCTCCTCAAGTACAGCAGCCTTTGGCCCCTGCTCCTAGACCTGTTGTCCCACCTACAGTTCCTTTGATGTCAGTTGTGCCAGCTCCGACACAAAGGACACATGTTCAGAGATCTGCGGAGAACCATGGTCAACAGAACCAGATTGAAGACCTGATTCGACAAATGCGAGAGCTGAAGGTAGAGCTAGCTGGATTGCAGATAGAGCAGCCACCGGCGCCTGCTGCTGCATGTCCAGGAGGAGCTCCGGTTCGTAGATGTATTTGGTGTGACAGTCCTGATCATTTCTGAGGAGACTGTCAAGAGCTCACAGCTGCTTTGCGAGATGGTGTGGTTTGCTATCAGAACGGTAGGCTGCACCTTTTTTCTACTGGAGAGCCGTTGAGCACGCAGTTTGGGCGAGGAGGCATGAGAAGTCTACCTCAGATTGCTGCGGCTACAGCAGCAACTGCGTTGATGGCACCACTGGTAAATTCTGATGTATATGCTGGGCATATTGAGGTCTCTTCTAGTCCTACATTGCTAGATAGGACTGCTAAGAAAAGTGTGGCTCCAGTTCTTTCTGAGATATTGAAGAGAGGAGCCGAGTCTATTCGTAAGGTCACAGGATGGGGAGATCCTGTAGATGCTGCTTCTATCAGAGCATTCTTGGATGTAGATAGACACGTTCACTGGCAGGATGCTTCTGTGGAGGAAAAGAGGCGACGAGAAACCTCTGAACTTGATACTGGAGTTTCTTGAGGAGAATGAGGATAGACGGAGAGTCACAAAGAGACGAGCGGCTCTTCCTGAGGACATCCCGTCTACTTCTCCAGCTCCTCCACCTGCACCAGGTCCTATGGAGGATGTGCAGAGATCCCAGCAGGAGCCAACGACTGCTGGTAGGCGGTTTACTGCCCAAGAGAAAGGGAAGGGACCGGCTTACAAGTTGGCAGCTGATATTGAAACTTCTACTGATCTGAAGATCATCTTGGAGCAGAGGATACTGGATGCACAAATCGAGTTTTCCCTCCGGGAAGTTCTTGGTATTGCAAAGAGAGAGTTTCACGAACTGATCATCGACATCATCAAGCGCAAGAGACAGGTGATGTCCGAGCAGGTAGAGAGTCAGATGATAGATGCAGTAGGAGCTTCTCTGAATGATGTAGAGTTTGGAAAGGTGCGTTTTCAGGAAGTTGATGGCCAGGGCTACCAGCAAAAAGCGTTAGTTGCTGGTACCAACACTATTGAGTTCGATGATGAGGAAGTTGGCGAGGAGAGTCTAGCTACTGATAGTGATTTCAGAAGGAGACATTGGGCTCGTGCTACAACTGCTACACGAGTTCGTCTCGAAAGTTTGGCTGAACTTGTTGCTGCTTTAGTTGATCACGGATCTGAGATCAACATCATGTCACGGGAGGTGTACGAGAGAGGTCAGTGGTCTATCGAGCTGAACCATGGTTGGGTGCTACGAGCTGCAAACAACCAAAAGGGTGAGTTATACGACGCTTGTCCTAACGTGAAGGTGAAGATAAGTGATGTGGATGTGGATCAACATTTCTTTGTGCAGTCTTCTGCTTCATATCTTGTTATTCTTGGTCAGCCTTATATCACTGCAGTTCGAATGGAGACCAAGGTAATGGATGACGGATCTCATTACGCCAGGATCCGTAGTCCAAATGATAGACGTTCTGTGCAGTTTCTGACCGTTCGTACGAACCACGAACGAAATCGGCAGACCTTGAAGGATTCTCCTATTTGTAGGGGTAAGGGTTTTTAGAAACCACTCTCGTAGGACGGGATAGCGAGAGTGATGGATCTACTGCTACTATGATCCCGCTTGAGCAGCCTGAGGGATCACAGGAGGCTGATGGAGAGGCTGCTCAAGATTCAGAAAGTAGTTGCACTGTACATAGTTGGAAATCTGGTTTGATGGCTTTTAGTTCTGATGATTGGAGTGAGTTCACGCGGATAGAGGATTTGACTAAGAAGAGTAGAAGGCAGATGGAGGGGTGTGCAACAAATCTGCGTTGTACAAGAGTTCTGAAAGAAGATGAGATGATTTCTGGTGTTTATAAGGAGTTTGTAGGTGTACAGTCTTTTGTTCGTTGGCTGAATGATGTAGATAGGTTGATGGAACAGATGGGAGGTAGGGTGGTGATCCCCATCCATTCTCGTGAAGTCTATGAGGAGATTATCTCGTACTTGCGATATCGTCCTCATCCGAGACTGGAGAATGGATGGAAGGATGCAGTCTGTTGGTGTGGCTTACATCAGGAAGCGGAAGTACACGCCAAGTATAAAGCTGTAGCGAGGAAGGTGAGACTTGTGGCGACCCAATTACCTGTTGATTCTCAGCAGCAGATGGAGTTAGCGGCTGCTGAGCCTGTGCTTAGAGATCCTACACAGGTAGGACACAAGTTTACTCAAGAGACACTCGAGCAGCTCCAAATAGGAGGGGGTGGCTTCTTGACTGAATGGAGAAACGAGCTTTTGAACAGATGATAGTTAGCCATGGTAAGGTATTTTCTTTCTCGACTGAGGAGATTGGTTGTGTGGATCCTAGTGTGATAGCTCCGATGGTTATCTTCACTGTTCCTCACGTACCTTGGAACTTGAAGCCGATTCCAGTCCCTCGTGTCTTGCTACCGAAGGTGATTGAGTTACTGAAGGAGAGGATGCAGATGGGTATTCTTGAACCATCTATGGCTCCGTACTCTAGTCGATGGTTCACAGTACTTAAGAAGACAGGAGCTCTGCGCTTCATCCAAGACTTGCAGCCTGCCAACAACATCACGATTTGAAACATCGAGACAGGACCTGTGGTTGATGAAGTAGCTGAGGCGTTTGCTGGAAGGTCAATCTATTCTATTGGAGATCTGTTTTCAGGTTATGATCAGTTTCAGTTTGCTTTGGAGAGTAGAGACTTGACTACCATGCGTACACCTTTGGGATTGATGCGGATGTGTACTCTTCCTCAGAGTGCAACAAACTCAGTAGCCCATATGCAGAATGCGATGCATAAGGTGTTACGAGAGTTTGTACCTGAGGTCACTATCCCGTTTCTGGATGATATTTCCATGAAAGGCTGTCCGATGGAAGACAAAGACGAAGCTGTGACTTCTGATGGATGCAAAAAGTTCGTTGCAGACCACATTCGAGAGGTGAAGAAGATTCTAATGCGTTTGGAAGAGGTACATCTCACTCTGTCGGGTATCAAATCTCGCTTTGGGATGTCAAAGATTGTGGTGGTAAGTCATCTGTGTGGTACTTTTGGAAGACGTCCGAACCTAGAGAAGGTAGATACTATAGCAAGGATAGCTGACTGCACCAACATTACTGAGGTTCGACGGTTCATAGGAGCTTGTGTATTCTTTCGTGTGAGTATTCTTCATTATGCACATTGCCGAGCCTCTGTATGCACTTCTGAGGAAGGGAAAGAGGTTTACTTGGCGGCAAGAACATCACGAGACGATGGAGCAGCTGAAGGGGATTCTGAAGTCTCCACCTATACTAAGGAGGCTTAGCTACGAGAGCGGGAGACATGTGGTACTGACTGTTGATACGACTCCAAAGGCGATTGGATGGGCAGTTGGTCAAGAAGATGCAGAAGGTGTGCGATTTGTTTCAAGGTTTGGAGCTCGGATCTTAACAGATAGACAACGTAACTATCCTCAGGTGAAGCGTGAGTTGTGGGGAGCTGTTACTGCTATGAAGGTAGATCGGGAGTTCTTGATAAGAGCTCGTGTGATATTAGAAACAGATTGTTTGCCTTTGTTGGGTATGATAGCAAACTGCAATACACCAGACATAGCAATGTTGCGATGGATTGCTTATGTCCGGAGTCTGAACCCTGAGCTAAAGCATATAGCAGGGAAGGACAATCCAATTGCAGATATGTTGTCTAGGGTCCGTTATACAGATGAGGATGAGATGTTTGCAGAGGTAGAGAATGAAGAGAGGAGAGACGTTTGGTGCCAAGTTGGTCATCAGACTTCAGACTTGGAACCACTGCCGTTCAATGAGGAGTTCTACTCAGAAAAGTTTCACGATATTGGATTTTATCTGATGGAGTGATGCAGAGTTCAAGGAGATCAGACGAAAGGCGTACAGTTATCTTCTACGTGAAGGTTATCTGTGGAAACGTCCGAAAAGAAGAGATGGAATGCTTGCTAGAGTGGTGGATGATCAACCGACGAAGCTGAATCTGCTGAAAGAGTTTCATGACACCTTGTGGGCTGGACATCGTGGAGTATGGGCTACTTACACGAAGATGAAGGAGCGTTATGGTGGAAGGGTTTGTATCAAGATGTGGTGGACTTTGTTGGGTCGTGTCTGCACTGCCAGTTCTACTCTAAAGTCCGTTACAAAGATGGGCTTGTACCTACTTATCCACCTAGTATTCATTTTCAGTGGGTTCTTGATCTTGTGATGATGCCATCGGGGTTATGGAGGATGCGTTACTTGGTGTTGGCTCGAGAGGATCTCTCCAACTATGTGGAGGGACGAGCACTACGGACGAAGACTACAGAGAATATCTGCAGGTTCGTGCTTGAAGATATCATCTATCGTTATGGATCGGTTGGGAGATTACGTGCAGATAGAGGCAAGTTGAGAGGCGCTGAAGTGAAGGAGTTTTTTGCTCGTTATGGAGTAAAGCTTCGACTTACTACTGCTATGAATCCAGAGGGCATCGGTAAGAGTGAACGAGAACACCTTTCTATTGTTCACGCTTTAGTGAAAGCATGCGATTGTAAGCCCAGAGAATGGCCGAGACTACTTCTATTTGCTTTGTGGGCTGATAGAACTACACACTGTACCACGACTGGTTATATGCCAGTTGAGCTTATGTTGGGTCAGAAACCGATCATACCTGCTGAGGAGTACTTTCCTACGTGGGCTACGCTATCGTGGAAAGATGGTATAGATCGTGCTTCACTCCTAAATTTACGTATTAGGCAGTTGGAGCGAAGGGAGGAGGATCTTGCTGATGCGCAGGAGAAGTTGAAGGTGGCTCGAGTAAGAAACAAGGAACGTTTTGACAAGACTCACCAACTATGACCGAAGCCAATACATGTTGGTGACTGGATTCTGGTATATGATAGCACGTTGGAGAATCAGCATTCTACACTTCGTAAGTTCTCTCGAAGATGGTTCGGGTCCTATGTTGTGCTAAATGTGTATGAGAATGCCATTTATAGTTTGCGTGAGTTGGATGGTACTCCTTTGAAGCTATCTGTGGCTGGCAAACGTGTGCAACTGTTCAAGAGACGCGGAGGGTCAATTGAGTTATTCAACTTTCTGGAGTCAGAGCTGAGGACAACAAGAGACGGAGACGTCCTAGTGTTTGATGAGACTGAGGCGGAGGAGAGCGATGATGATGAAGAACAAGCAGAAGATTGAACAGGTTGACACATGCCGGAGGATGTGCAGGTTTGGAGGGGGTGGATGTAGTGATGTGAATCATTTCACATAGTAAATGATTCACTTCTCTGTCAGGCATTAGTCTCTCTGAGTGAAGTTAAGACCTTAGAGAAATCCATTTTTGGAAGATATTATATATTTTGAGTCTTAGTAGGTTGATTACCATGTTGATAGGGCTTAAGCTCATGGGTTGTATTTGCGTGTCGCCCATGCACGCTTTCTAGCTGATTTAAGTTATTTTTTGGGGCTGCGTGTCGTTTTAGGTAGTTTAAGTTTTATGCTGGCACTCTAGGGGACTTGACGTGGTAGCCTACGAGTGTAGATAAGTTACCAGATAGTTTAAGACACAAAAGGACAATC
The DNA here is from genome assembly GCA_036924285.1 of Asterella californica. Taxonomy (NCBI): domain Eukaryota; kingdom Viridiplantae; phylum Streptophyta; class Marchantiopsida; order Marchantiales; family Aytoniaceae; genus Asterella; species Asterella californica. The sequence goes on along the minus strand of JAYKYS010000002.1, from coordinate 16,541,754 downwards.
AAGTGGAGCTATGAACTCCCATTGGTCCATTTTTATCTTTTGTAAAACTCTAAGTTTAGAAAGAGAGCTCTAGAGTGGATTTTGAGCAATTGGTGAGAACACTGAAAAATCTGAGATCATAGAGGGATAGAGCTCGTCGTGCCAAGCACTTTCAGCGAAAAGTTTGAGCGATTTGGAGCAATAAAGAGGGAGTTATGGCTGATTGAAGTTCAATTTGTGTCAGAATTGCAACACTTCTGTTGAATTTGGGGTTTTGAGTGTCAATTGCAGCAGAATTGAAGAAATCGCTTCAAACCTTCGTGGTTGTGTTCATTGTCAGCCGGGCTACGACTTTCAAAAAAGTTTCAAATGATTTGAGTTACTGAGTAATTCAGGGTGGCCGCTGAAGCAGAGGGGGTCTGTAAAGCTCGCAATCTAGAGCAGCAACTTCAGAGAACTAAATCTGGAGTTCTGTGTACAATCAGGAGGTCCAACTTTACAGGAGTGTTCAGCAAGTTGTGTTCTGCAAATCCTGTAAGAAACTTCGAAATTGATCGAGCGAATCTCCTGTTATAGGTCGAAATAGCTGGCTGGGTACCAGAAATTGTCATAATTTCTCTGTTCAGAAAGTTTCTACTCATATCTTGGTGCTCTGAATTGATCTCAAGCTGAAACTTCGTATGTGTATTCAGTAGGACCTCATTGACATGTAGGAGAAGTTCTGAAGTCTAAACCTTCACATATTTCTCAATCCTGAGTGCCAAAGTTCGCCGTCAGATCTTATCGTTGCTAGTTAAGCCTGAACTTTGCTTCCTGAACATATCAGAAGAGCCAAGAGACTTGTATGAGCGTTTTTCAGTATCACCTTGTAACTTGAAGCCTATCCTTTGAGCAAACCAACCACAGCCAGGAGTCTAGTGCTTCCTTAAGTAGATTGAACACAGCCTTCAAGCTCATATCACAGCCAGAAGGTTCCGTCCTTCCCGAGAAAAACTCTCAACTCTACACCACACTCGGAGAATCTCTTGGTCGCGCTGCTGTAAACGCGCATGCAACTCCTGGTTGCTCTTCCTCAGTTGGGTCAGCTCCTTGATAGAAGCGGTTGCTTCCGCCTTGTACCTCGCTGCGAGCTTCTCGGTAGTGCGGAGACTAGCTTCTAGCGCTTCTGCCGTCTTCTGGCCTTCTTCCTGACGCATTAGGGTGCGCAGACCGAATCCAAGCTGTAGTGGCGTTTCCTGAGCCTTCGCTCTTCTTTCCACCAACTCCATAGCTTGCTGGATCTTCGAGTGGAAGAAGGCACTGAACTCTTCCAGTCTTCTTCCCGCGGAAGACATACTCATCCCCACGACTCACTCAGAGGTATCGACCTTGTCTTCCAGAAGCAAGGATGCCTCTTCCACCACTATGGTCTTCTGCTTCTACGCACGGGAAGAAGCTACTCTTCTCATCTTCCGAGGTGGAAGATCTCTCCCCATGGCAGAAGCGGTCCTCTTTACTGCGCTTCCTCGCATCGCAGTAGGGGTATCTATCCATCCTTCGTCTTCTGGAGTCTTCGGAAGTCTCCCTGGTGTGATAGAAGCGGTCTTCTGCTCCGGTCGGGTACTCCGCGGCTCTTCCTACGAGTCAGACTCCGATCTCGAATGAATGAGGGAGGTGGTCTTCCTAGACACACTTCTAGGACTCATCTTCCTCGGAGACGTGGCGTCTTCCGACCCACTAGAGTCGTCTTCCCTCACCAGAAGCGTCTTCTGATGAGTGCCAGAACTCAGCTGCGGCATCAGAGTGGGAGGAGGAGTCATTGCTGTTGCTTGGTCGTCTTCTTCCGATGTCTCCTCCTTCGTCTCATGCTGCCCTGTTGGCCCATACTTCACCAACTGATCTATGGTCAGATCTCCCTTAGCCACGTACATGTAGCAGAGGAAAGGTGTCAAGTGTCCTCCTGCCGGGGTGCCTAAGTACGCTAGCTCCGTCTGTACATACGCGTGGAAGAATGAGCCCCAGTTGACATTCTCTCCAGCACACACGGCTTCCATGAACTCTACGTCCTGATCTCCTAGGTACCTCGTCTTTTATGCTTTCTCCTTGGGAAAGAGATGCAGAAACAGCTTCGTCAGAAGTCGCTTCTTCGGCTCCCAGTAAGATTCTACCTTCCATCCGTTCCTTCCCTGCCTGTCTTCTCGGAAGAGACAGGTTGTGCTCCCGGATATGTGCCACTCACTCCAGATTCTGGGTAAGATCTTCTCGAGCCAACAACGTCGGTTCTCGGATTCTGACCTGTGGAAGGTCCTGGGCCACCAATCTTCGGTCCAAGAAGATGGTCTTCCTCGAGCCACTCCTGCCTTCGCAAGTACACGGTTGTGAGGTGGCAAAGCTGCTCAAACCTCCTCCAGAAGTCCCTGGTCTGCGAGGTTCCAGTCCCACAGGAAGAAATCGAGATCCAATTCCTTGAGGTAGGGTGTGGCCTCGGCCAACTCTGCTGCTGGTAACACCAACCCTCGAGGATGCATCGACATACTAGAAGATCTGTTGCACTAAGTCACACGTTCTCGCTGTGAGCCGAAGGCTCAGTCCTTCCCAAGTGCCCACAGTCTAGCTTCTACTTCTCAGAAGATGAAACTAGTCTTCCAGAAGACAGCTACTCCGTCTTCCGGGATTTGACTTCGGATCCTAGCATAAGCAGATCCATCGTCTAGTACCCTTGTCTCCATCCGAGTCGTTGTGATGAAAGGTTGGCCAAGAATGAGCGAGTATGATGTTGCTTCTTGAACAAAGAATTTTTCCTCGATAGCAACATCACCTATGCGCACTCTAACGTCTGGACATGCTCCATACAGATCTCTTCTTGTGTTGTTGGCTGCTCTTATTACCCACCCATGCTCTATGTCGATCAGCCACTTCTTCCTCTTGTACAACTCCTTCAACATGATGTTGATTTCTGATCCACGATCGATCAGAGCAACCACCAGCTCATCCAAGTCTCCGATCCTCACCAACATCTCCGTCGTAGCTAGAGCCCAGTGACTGTGACTGTAATGACTTGAGCTTTGTTTCTCATCCTCTTCTTCATCCTCATAATGTACCCTCCGCCTTCGATCTTTTTTTCCTCTGAAGAATAATCACTACACTTTGCAAGCTCTCTCTCCTCATCCACAGACATCCTAGTATCGAAGGCATGTGATAAACCAGTCTCATCTGTAATCTGTCGCTTCCGTTTGATGATGTCAATGATGACATCATGAAACTCGCGCTTAGCAATGTCCAAAACTTCTCTCAAAGTAAACTCTACCTTCGCATTCAGAATGCGATCTTCCAAGACTCCCTTCAAGTCTGTTGAAGCATCTATGTCTGACTGTAGTTTGTATGCTGCCGGCTTATCCTTCTCCTTCTGAAACTCCTTTGCTCTCTCTTTTGACGAAGAAGGAGCATCATCCATCGATAGATCTTGAGCTCCTGCATCCCGAAGCTCTTGACGAACCTTCTCTCCTCGAGTCTGTCTCTTTGAAGAAGTTATTTCCCCTGCATCCTCTGAATCTCGCCTTCTCTTCTCTTCCAACAACACTTCGTGTTGGTTCTTGACGATGTAAGCATGCACCGATAGAGCTTCTCTCGGATACTCCAATCCAGTATCCTTCCAAATCGTAGCAGTTGTCCTCAGCAATGTCTCATGTGTCATCTTCCCTTTTTGTTTTCTGGAGATGGCAGATGATCATAACCCACTTGGTCCAACCTGCTCGTTGAAACCTCTCTCAGCTTGATCCTCAACCCATGTGCCATAGGTTCCAGCTTCCACGATTGCAACTGTTTGCACTGATAGGTGGTCCTCAACCAACTTCTTCATCCCCCTCTACCAAAGTTGGTCTGAAGAAATGCACCAGTATCCCTCAATGCTATCTTCCCATCCTTCTAGAAGATCACCCCTTGCTGTAAGATATCAATGAACTCTTTACAATCTCTGCGTACGTGACCGGTACCATCGCACCAGATACACCGTTGGATCCAACCTTGCTTCCCAACAAGTTTTGCTCCGCTTGTAGACCCTTGCTCCTCCAATCTTGTGAGCTTGTTCTGCAGGTCTCGCATCCCACGCATGATCTCCTCAAGGCTTGAATCATCTTTCTTCGGAGACACTACAGGTACCTAGACAACTAGAATAGCTCGAGCAACTTTACTATCTGTCTAGCAACAGGAACCACTGGTCAGACTACGGGAACAAGTGTTACATCAGTCAATGTTGGTGCCAATCTCCTAACGGGAACCTTCTCTCGTCTTCGCTCCCTCTTGGTAAACAGATCAACAGCTTCCTCAACCTTCTTCCAACTACTGGTCAAGCCATCGTCTTCCTCTTGATCCTCCAGAAGTATCTCTAGCTTCTCTTGCAACTTCTCATCTGCAGCCCGAAGAAATAACTCTGTCTTGTTGGACTGCAGCGTCAACTTCTCCATCATAGTCAGCCGTGAAAACTGCTTCTCAAACTCCCTGAGCAACTATGTAGCTTGTAAACCTTTCCTTGGTTGCTCAACCCATTCCAAGAATGACTTCTTGATGACCCGATCAGAGTCCTCCAAGAAGTACTCATCCATCAAAGCATGAGCAAACGTCTCCCAGTCCTTGTTAAAATGCTTCGTTAGCATTTTAACATGATCCTTAATTTCTGGAGCTGCTGCCAACTCAAACGTCTCAATCATCTCATCTTCTGATACCCGATTAAGCTCCATCTCCTTCACATAATGTCTTAGATTTCTTGAGACATCTCTCTTATCGAGCTGGTCAATCTTACTGATCACCGCTTGAAGCGCCTTGGTTGCCAAAGCTTCTTTCTGGTCATCGGACTGTTGCTGCCGCAAGAACATCGTGAAAACTTGAAACATTGATGCAGTCGCCGGATCCAACTGCACCTTTGACAATCCATCCGAACCATTAGCTCCGTTCCCATCACCGTTCTCGTCTCCGCTCATGACTGTCAATCTCTTCTTCAAGGTTCAAACATAGAAGAAATCTCCACCCCAGACTTTCATGTCGAGTTCATCACCGTATCGTGTCGGATTTTACGTGAAAGATGTCCAAGAAAATACGAGGTTCATGGCTATGGAGATGTACTGTTCTGAACAGAGACAAGACCGAGAAAAATAATCACGAAAATGAATGTTGCAATATATACCAACTCCCAATGTACATACACTGTCGGTTCTTCTTCCTATGAACACAAAACTGAGAAACAGACGAGAACGGTCTGTAATCTGCTTCAAAGCCCCTAAAACGAACCCCTGAATCTCAACCTTGATCTAAAACCACCGAAGCGTAACTCAAAGCAAGAGAAACTTTCCTTTGCTAACAAACAGAGCTGCACCAATATCACACGATTGAAACCTAAGTCCAAACCACAACAATGTACAAACTATTAGCTAAAGCTAGCTACCACAAGCTGTATATAGCCAACTAGATCTCTAACGAACTCCAAAGGATGAAAACCGTAGCGAAGGAACTGAAAAAAACCTATCTGAGAACTTCCTCCTTTCGTCAAATGGACTTCAGATGTCGATGGGGTCTTCTTCTCTGACTCCGTTGACCTCAAGGACTATCAGATCTGACTCCCAACAGACAAGATATCGCCGATTTTCGGTCGCAGATGACTGAATCTTCAAAAATTCCTCCCTGCGGCTTAAACCCGTACACACCGCACAAACAGATCGCCTGATCTGATATCCGTCTTCTCTGGTAGGTAGATCTAACTACCATGATCCCAATGAGACTCCCAACAAGCCGTTTGGAGTTCCCTTTTCAAAACCACGTAAGAAATTCGATCGCAGGATACAAAAAACTGACGTAAATCGGCTCTCTGCGGCTCAAACTCGCTCACCACACCCAAACCAACAATCCAATTCACGTACTATCTTCTCCTATGCGTAGATGAAGACTCCTTGATCGAGTATGGATCAAGAACGAAGAGCTTGGCTCACCGATCGCGAAGAACAAACTAATCTCAGATCGTAGGTGAATAAAAATCTGACGTAAGTGTTTCTATGCGAGTCAATTTCACTCAGAACTCCCAAACCGTCCGATGAAACTTGGTATCGGCTTCAATTTCCTGAAGAACTTGTTGTTCTGATCTCGATGGATCCAAGGACAGCAAGTTTGGACTCCAGAACGGCCCGAACGATCCAACTCTGCTTCACAGGTCACTGAAGCTATCCAAATCCTCTCCATACGTCTCAATTTCTCCTAGAACACATCCCCCGATCCGTCTCTTTACGAACCGTCTTAACCCACACGTAGCTTGCACAGATCTGAATTCAATGACACCTTGAACGCGTGTATTGGACTTCCCAAATCCTCAAACCGTCCATCGACAAGTCGCAGAAACAAGCTAACCCCTTAAGATGCCCCCTTATGTAAGTCACAGTACGTACTAGTTTTATCCAATAATGAGGAAGCAGACCCTTGCATCCTTTGTATAGCTCTTGCAGCCGCAAATACCCAGTCAGTAGAGTAAATTAAGGCCTAGCTTGATTTTCTCTTTTTTCGAGTCGCGTAACTTATCCACTAAGCGTCCAAATGAAATAGACAAGATGTCCATGGAAAGCTGACAATGAGCTTTACCTATCGATGCGTTGAAAGTGAAGATCCGAAGTCGTGCCAAAAGTCTGTAAGCTGGGACCTAACTTGTTTTACCCATCTTTCGAGTCTTGTAACTTCTCCACTAGGCGTCCAAACGAAGTAGACGAAGTGCCTATGGAGTGCTGACAAAGAGCTCTATCCACTGATGCGATGAAAGTGGAGATCTGAAATTGTGCTCAAAAGTCCGTAAGCTGGGCCTAGCTTGCTTTTCCCATGAGTGTCTTTAGAACGACAAGCATCGAAGTCTGAATTTCAGATAAGAGCCGGTCCACGACACGACACTGTGATATGAAATCTCTCAATCAGACCTCGTAATTTGAGTTCTTCGAGTGATAAACAGTATGTACTCACTCCACCATACCAAAAAATCACTAAAGTCAAGCCAAATCCACTTTGTGTGTTCGCAAAGAATCCAGATTGCACTCACCAAGACTATTCACCATAGCTAGGAGTTTGAAGACTCAACTCAAAAAACTAAGACCTCCAAGCCCTACCTACTAAGTATAACCCTAGTGAGCTATCCCACCAACTCGTCCTAATGGCACTAATGGCTCTCCGCACTCGGTCAACTTAGCGAGGTGCCAAACTAACGTGACATCTTTCTAACTCTTTGAAACCTCTCATCTATCCAGTCTGATTGCTTGGACAAACATACTAAGAATTGCTTAACATCAATGTTAAGCAATTCCATCATCAAACCCTTCAACAAATAACTCATCTTCCCGTCTCGTGTGTACAATCGAATAAAACTTTGCATCCATGTCGTCAGTATTTTCAATCGTTTCATCCTCCCTGTTGTACTGAGCTCGAGATAACATATCTATCATCGAATTATCATTTCTTGTAATATGTCTAAACTAGATTAACTACTTGATATATGCGATCCATCATAGCATTGTGATATCAAAAGTAGTACAATTATAGCTCACGTATGTAAGTCAACAAGAAAGTTGATTCGTCGGTTGTTAAATGCTTCGTGGAGTTATAGCAATACTCAGCAAGACTGAGCCACTCCGCCCACTCACTTTGATCCGCGTTCACCTAATTCCTCAAGTATTGATTCAGAACTGAGTTAACTCATTCCGTTTGCCCAACCGTTTAAAAAAAAGCGGTTGGTCAACTCAACAGGATATAACTCATAAGTGGAGTCTGGGCTGATGCGTTTCTGGGAGGATAAGATCGAGATCTTAATTCTCAGATTACGCCGTTTTATGGAGACATTAATATATGTTCTAACCCTTCACGATGGAAAGGTTAGAAAATATATTAAACCCCATGTACACTTCGAAGTGTACATGAGGTGAATAAGCAGCCATAATAATAATGATCCGTGTAGAAGAAGTGAAAGTTTACATGGAAACTGAGAAATGCTTTCTCTTATCTGTCAATTGGGACAAATGTGTAAGGAGATATAATCTAACCAAAGGTTTCCAGTTTGATGTTTCGTTGGCTGAGTTTGACCCTATGGTTAATATCCTTCCCTCGACCTTGTACAGTGAATTTCGTTTTCTCTTATCAGAATACGTGTAAGTGTTATAAAATTTATTTTATTAAATTATTATAATAAATTAAATTAATTCTTAAATGTTATATGTTACTTAATCCAGGAGTAGCCAACTCGTCTGGACAGAACTCGTAAGTGAAAACGGCCTGCTGCGATCCCTAGGGTATAAGTCCGGAGCCCTCCTTGTTATATCGCGCAGTTTGCAAGAGGAAGTTAATTAATATTCTAACCCTTCCCATCGGAAGGGTTAGAATATTAATTAGCGAACCTCATGAACACTTACATGAGGTGAATATACATCCCAACGTCCGGAACGCCAGAACGGAGGAAGAGGACGAGCGAGAGTTTCGGGACTAAAATCTCGAGACGTGATTTGTAGCCGTAGGGCTTTTTCATGTCTTGGAAATAGTTATTTTTTCAGTCAGTATGAATTTTCTCATGTCTCCGTGAACATTGTTTTCCTCATGTCTCCGTGAACATCGTGTCTAAAATTAGAAAAGTATTATCTATTTTTCGGACCTCCATGCACACTAAGAAATTTAATGAATACAAATTTATCTATAAAACAGGGTAGCGTCTTGGTACAGACTGGGTCTGGGGGTTCTATCAACATGAGCTCGAATCCCTCTGTGAAACAAAATAAATCTTGGCTGTCTAAGAAAAATATTTTGAAGATAACTGAAACCAAGAGACTGAAAACAAATATTAAAATGAACAGTAAAGAGTCAGAGGGTCTACGAAGGATAAGTGGTTATCCTAAAAGATTTCTAACATTTGAAATGAATACTGAAGAGTTAAAGGGGTGTCTTTGTAATTTATTTGTCCGTTAAGCACACAAAGAGAAAAAACGATTCGTCGAGACTGGAAAATAATTCAAATTAAAAAAAGAAACAGTTCTATACATATACATGGATTGATACCTAGAATACCTAGAATATCCTCTACAGACGACGACGGTGACCTGGCCCACGGCGAGAAGGAGAGTATCGTGTATACAAAGCATCATGTACATTATCCGTATGAGGACCTGCTACAGTTGTTGTTGTACCCTTCTTTGTGGGTGCATATGTATCTGTAGCTACGATAGGAATCTTCACTAGAATTAAATCTGCAAGATGGGGTAGAAAAGTAGCGAACGAACATATCTGTCATCTACATCCATCCACGATTCCTGTGTACTGAACGTTAACACCTGTGCTTGCGTACGAGAAGCAAGGCGTACAACAAGCCCGCTTTGCATAAGATAAGCAACAACTAGTATCGATCAGAGTCGTCAGGCGGAAGCACTGCAACAGCTGAGGGGAGGACAAAGGAACAAACGTAAATAGCTATGAAGAGAAAAGCCAGAGAGTATTCCTTCTCTCCTTTTTTTCGTGGGTGTTATTCTTAAGGGAGCTTGGACTTTCATAACGTGTCTTTCAAGAGTGTGAACGATCCCGAGGAACGCCTGCGACGATAACAGCGTAGTAGCGAGTAGGCGTGTAATCTTATGGTGGTTTAGATCGAGAAGGAAGCAAGCTGGGAGTGGGACGAGCTAGCGCCCTGGAGAACACTTTGTAGAACAACAGAAGAAAACACGAAGCACGCGGATCAGAGCACGAACGAGAAAGAAAGCAGAGAAGTCCTGTCACGATGATGGAGGTAAGCGGCGGGACCGTGTGAATGGCCGGCCCCTCCCCAACAGCCTCAAGGCGCTGCAGGGTTTAGGGTTTAGAAATGTGAAACGCTTAGATATGTGAAATGTTCCATTACCTCGATTGCATCGAGGTCAGTCATGTCGTACGGCCTCGACGTTTTATATGATGCACGCCTAGTGGTGCTTATCCGTTGTGTTGCCTATCTGTACTATTTGATCGTAGGATGTTCAGACGGTTTAACTTAGTTTTGTGGATGCATTAGTCTTTTCGAGCGTGCCAATTGCCTTGCAGCCGTCAACCTGATTGTATATAAAGAAAATGCTAAGCAAGGGAAAAAATTGGGGATAGTCTCACCATGATAAGTAAGACGGAAGAAGGAAACTCGTAGTCATTGGTGGTAGAAAGGGGCAAACGTTCCCTGGCAAAATCAAGCTCGTTGAGTACTGTTGTACTCCAAGTCTGCCCTAGGTTCCTGAATGTTTCGGGTAGTTTCTCTGCCGCGCTCTTAGAAGACCCTGCACCTCTCACTCAGTGGCGGATTGCCTTCGCCCGCGCTGGCTGCATAGAGAAACCTAGGCGGTGGATTATATGTCGCGTAACTCCTTTCTCGTTCGACAAAAGTGTGCTTGCGCTACTTAATCTTCTGTATTTTAAAGATTCGAGACTCGCTGTTACTGGAGCCTTCAAATTACCAAATTTGGTCGGTCGGAGCGGAGGGCTTTCAAGCTGCTGTTGCGGGTATTACGGAGAACAATGCCGTATGAGTACAAGATGTATGCTTCACGTTCGAGGTTGTAGGTGCACGAAGCACTTGCAGTAGGTTCTCCACTGACTGAGTGCAGTTGCTGCTGGTGGCCCGGTTGTCCAGGCAACGTTTTCACAACTTGGTGGTTCAGCGCCACTATAGAGGATTGAGGATCCTGTGGTTATTGAACTTGTTATTTTGGAACCTCATCGCGTTTTGGGTTAGAAAATCTACAAATCTTAGTGTACACCGCATTTGCTAATAACTACGTACTTCGTTGGGCTCTCTGAGATTTGGGGGTTACCTTAAGAGCGTGTGCGTAGTCTGATTCGTTCTGCTATAGTCATGTGCCAACATATTCACCGCATTTCTCGGTGTATATTAGAGTCGATCGACTAGGGTTTATTAACTAATCCATGGAGTGCTTCTACGACATGGACCTATGCTCTGTTCCCATCGTTGACTGTCATAACTACGATGTACACCCTCTTTTCTTCTTTGAAAATTATTGAGATTCTAAACTTCATTCATCTTCGACTCACTTCATTCGATCAGTATCACTTTCAACTTTCCTTTCCTTGCCACTTGTTGTAGCTCGATATGTGTTAGCCCTCACTACACTACATGATGTGAGGTTTTACTAAATTCATTTTGGTCATACATTCACTCGTTCCCTTCCATTATAGCTCCCCTGGATAGATGATTCACCAACTCATGATGATTGTGTGCTTAGTACTAGGCCTCGCATTTTCTAACGCATTAGGACGATCATACGCATATTTGCACCACATCTAGTACAGGCTGAACATCTTTCATCGAACTGCCATTCTCATGGACTGACATACATCTAGTACAGGCCATCTATATTGTTCTTTTATACCAGTGGGCCTGTTTATGGAATGTGCAGTTTGCTACATGTTTCCACCTTTCTGTCCCCAGGTCAGAAAATTTTCGTTAAAAAGCAGCAAAGATTTAGCGCACATCCACTCTTTCATTCTTTTCGTCCATGTTATATGTAGTTTCCATACCGGTCCGTCTTGTTCCTGTTTGCTACAAATTACCAGTATCCTGATCCCTGGGAAGATTTTGCGTTCTTAGACCGGCTTGTACCATCGCATTTAGCAATGGTATAGTCTCCTTTTTAGTATTTACGTCTGTAGTTTGTCCCGCTGCTAACCACATACACCGGCATATACACATTGTGTTTAGCCGTGTGTATCTCATGACTCCAATCAGTTTCAACGAAGCAGTACCCATCTTCTGCTAGACGTTGGCTAATATTTGTGTTCTTAGAGTGCACTTCTTATACCTTTTCACGATAGATATTGATTGTTCAGTTCCAAGCTACTGTTGGCCACCCTTCATTACGGTAACAAAAGATACACTATTCAGGAACGTAAGAATAGAATTTAAAACACTCGGTCCACTACGCCAAGACAGAAAGAAAACGCCACAAGATCGTTAAGATCGATAATAAGCGAGGGACTAGCGAAGTGTCGAAAGAGGCCAAAACCGAGAAAAGTACACTGAAAACTTGAACGGCTTCTCGCGGTCAATCGGAACAGCTTGCCAATCAGGTGGCTACGACTGCAAAAAATGAACCGTCACAGAGCAGCAGAAAGTCCATTTCCGTATGCGTGTAGGCCAGCCTTTCAGTTCATGGTCAGGGATTGAATATGAACATGCGACGGTAGCACCAAAATCTGACAGCATGCACCGCACAACCTTTGGTGCAGTATAACCCTTACTGCAGTTACTTGCTGTATTTAACTCCCTTCTTGTTCTGTGTTGTGTTTTTAGATATTGTCATGGGAGTTTTGTGCCGGAAGCCATGAAGAGCTGCTGTCACGGCGATGGATTGTTCCTCAGGTGTGCTCACGTTTCTTCAACCAATTGTCAATCCATTTTGCTGGTCATTCTTTTTATTCTGCTGGTTCATTCTTGACCAACAGAGGTTTTACAAGGCCTCCACTCTTACGTTCTTACTATCCGTAAAGGAAGTACCAGTCTAGGTTGGTAGTCGTGCTCTATCATGTATCTGTCGAGTGTTGGTAAAGGGCTGAAGGAAAATACTTTCTACTATGGAGCTCTTGGGGTGGCTTTCAGAGGACCTGAGACACAGAATAGATCTGAAATATCGGTTGTCTAACTCGCAATAGCCCTCTCCTTGCACCGTACATTGTTTGCTCATTAGTACGTCTATGTCATAAGACAGCTTATTTCCCGTAGCCATGGCTGGGAAAGAAGCTTCAGGATATTGAGTGTGTATGGGTGAAGATTGGAGTTTTATGCGTGCGTAAACCATACTGATGGCTTTGATGATTTGTACTTTGCAGACAGATCTTTATCACATAGAGTGATTGGAATTTTGTGGAGGAGTCCAAGGACGTAATGTATGTCTATGCTTGTCATTACTAGATAATCTTTCATGTACTTTGCTTTTGTCTTTCGAGTCTATATTATAGTTATAGTTGCTCTGTTGCCTAGGTTGTGTCCAATATTGTACTAAGTGTCTCTGTTTCATGATGTTGTATTGATGATTTTTTGCTATTCGTTTGCGCATAGCTTACTGTCGTTCTGGTCAGTTCGCTAAACGACAAAAACGAAATAGCAGAAAAAAGTTCCTTCGTGTCGGTTGAATACCCGTGAGCAGGTACAGAAGCTCGCGTCCTCGGCTATCGTCCAAGCTTAGCTTCCTGCATTCGGGCCTGCCTTTCCATGGCATTCTTGCATAGAACATTTGTGTCGATTGTACTGCTGTCTTGCTCCGTCGATCTAACATATGGAATTCTCGATTGCAATTATATCTCACCGCTGATTCTCAGGCTCAACAAATCATGGTATTGCTGCCTGGGCACATTAGATCGCTGCGAAATTGCTGTGTACATTGATCGGCCACGCTAGTTCATTAGGTTGTGGCCAAGAAGGAAGGGTCTATCTTCACTGAAGAAGGGTTCTATCGAGTAACTTCGGCTTCTGGCTTTCAAACTTCTGAAAGGTCCATCGCTGTTCTTTCTGAAAGATTCATCGTATGAAGGTCGATCCTCAATAGTTTTCGTTGCAGGTTTTATTTTCCTCCTTGAAATCGTTCTCTTCCAGGAATTGAAGTGAATCTTGAGAATTTCTGGACGGATAGCTTTTTCATTTATTTGTCATGGAAGAACCTGCCGTAGTTGCGGTGAATGGGCATCCTTCTCCGCCCTTCAAGCACTGGCACACGCGGGAGTTTTTGGGGCACAAGAAAAAGGTATGGTCCGGCTCGTTCGCTCTATGTTTGATAATCGCGCAATACCACCGGGCGGATTCACGTGGGGGAAATTTGTGAGTGAAAATTTTGCTCCGACGAATGGCACAAAGGGGATAGGTTATCCGTTAATGTAACACGTTGCAGTTTACGGTGACAGCTACCATTTTATTTGTTGCTACTCCTCGTTTCCATGGTGCTGTTAAGAAATTGGCTTCAGGTTGAGAGTTTCTGAAATGTCGTCTATTCGTAGGGCGGAAAATGACCCACAATAGCTGTAATCATGTGGCAGGTGCACTCAGTTGCATGGAACTGCCAGGGAAAGAGACTTGCTTCCGGATCTGTGGATCAAACAGCTCGTATCTGGCACATTGAGCTCCATGGTTCGGTATAATTCTAGCACTTGGTGTCAACTCCAAGTTTCATGATTGTCTCGATACAATGTTTTATCATTGAGTCGCGAAGTCTTCCCAAGAATTATATTCTCCCACATTAACTTTCAGAGCATTGACACAAAGAGCTCCAGGCCCTTGTAGATTAAGGTTTTATATTATAATAGGAGTTATTTCAGTCCTTTTCTGGTGAATTTGAGAGCTATGGAATCCTGGTATGTTCATCACCTTTTAATATGTTGTTGTTCTAATGCGTGGTGATCACACTGGTATGTGTTGTGGATTTACAGAGCAAAGCGAAGGACATGGAGTTGAAAGGGCACACTGACAGCGTTGATCAGCTTTGCTGGGACCCGAAGCACGCGGACTTACTTGCTACTGCTTCAGGAGATAAAACCGTTCGTCTTTGGGATGCTCGCAGTGAGTAGGCAAAATACTTTTCTTGATTCTCTTTCCTTCTATGTTTATCTGTTGAGTTCTTTTGTCAGAACATTGTTCTTTCCACAGGCTCATTGCCACCTTGTGAGACTTTGTGAGACTATGATAAGTGCTGCAAGTCAATGCACATACCGCGCTTCAGCTCACTATGATGTGCTAAGTTTCTAAATTGTAACCAATGCAGCCGGCAAATGTTCGCAGCAAGTGGAGCTAAGCGGTGAAAACATCAACATAACATTCAAGCCAGATGGGAGTCACATTGCAGTTGGCAACAGAGTGAGTTTCTTCATGCGGTAGTCTCCCACAGCTTTTGTGAAAATTTCCAAAAGATTTCACTTGCCAAGGATCTCAACTACTTGCAAGTATTCGGTCATTACAAGTTTGGTAGTCATAAGGGAGAAAAAGCAGCGCATGCTGCTTTCTTGATCTGTGGATCTCAAGGATTCTTGAGAAATGATTCTCGGAAGTACTTATCTTGTCGAGGGGTGTGTTGTTTTTTCTGCGAATGAGTGGGTAACCTTCTCTTCTTCAATGCAGGATGATGAACTCACTATCATAGACGTGAGAAAGTTCAAAGCGATCCACAAGCGGAAATTTGGATACGAGGTACGTGGTTTACAGTTATTTAGTTCAGGGGATCAACTAGTGGAAGGGCGAAAGTTTGGTTGTGGTGAGTACCAGCGCGATGTTCTTTTTCACTTAAAGTAGAAAAAAGCGCGATGATTTTAAATACCATGATGCATTCGTGTACTCGGGATGGGCTCCTGCGAAACCGAATTGTACCTCTTTTATTCATGGGCACATCTCCGATAGATGTTGACTGGATACTTCCTCTACGCTGGGCAGGTCAATGAGATTGCTTGGAATACCACTGGAGAGCTGTTCTTTCTGACAACAGGGAACGGTATCAACTCTATCCTGGTTTCAATCTTAATTTTTTGTCTTCTGCAACAAAAAGATCTGTTGCACCCACTGCATCCGAACCACTGGCGGTGAAGATGCAATCTTGTAGTGCGATGATCGGAGAGATTGCATGGAAGTCCCTGACATTATGCTGCTGCTTGTTACGGCTGTTAATGTCAAATAGTGCTGATCACGGTGCTGATCGTTCTGAGCAGGCACGGTTGAAGTTCTAGCATATCCATCCCTACAAACACTCCATACACTTGTTGCACATACTGCGGGCTGCTATTGTATCGCGATTGATCCATCGGGAAAGTAAGAAACCATCATATGCACTACACATGCTGTGTTTTTATGTTGATGTGGAGAGCTCGATCGCTGCTGCTACTGGACTAGTTTATAGTTCTGCAAACTCTTTTGCGCGGGCTGTTTCTGCCTCACCCTAACGTCTTGGTTGACGTTCCAGGTACTTTGCGGTGGGAAGCGCAGATGCACTTGTAAGCCTGTGGGAAGTATCTGAGATGCTCTGTGCACGCACGTTTACCAAGTTGGAGTGAGTGTCTAGCTTTGTCCAACTTCCTGGTTTAACTTCCTGGTTTACGCTCTGCTGGTGAACTTGCTGACTGATACAAATGCTCGGAACCATGAGTAGTGAGGACTTCACGTGCCATACTGTCATAGTTCCATCGTAGATCTTTTTCCATATGGGCCTTCTTTGTTGAAGTCTCAAGGATTTCTATCTTATTCTCCTCTCAAGGTTGTAAGGTCAGTTCAGGTAAAAATCAGGTAAAAATTTTGGAGAGGGCTTCTCTACCTATATTGTCAACAATCAGAAGTAGTTTCTTGTATCGGTGTTTGCGAAACTTACCTGCGATTGGTCGCGTTATTCTTACTGCTCAGGTGGCCCGTTAGAACGATCAGTTTCAACTATGATGGACAGTACATCGCCTCTGCAAGCGAAGATCTTTTCATAGATATTGTAAGTTGGAGATATGATAGTAATCCACTTTGAAATTCCCCCAACGTGCTTGAAGAGTTCTTTCTGTGGAGTACTATTTCTTACAGAAATTCTGTGATGACGCGTAAACTGTTAAACGGAAGTGACGCGTGTGACACGTAATTCTGGTTGAACATGTGATGCACGTTCTTCCATTTCTTACTCTTCGAGGCTTGAAACTGACGCAGTCAGCATAGAACTTTATTCAGATATCGAGGTGGTTCTTTTGTTGCGTGTAGATAAATCAAAGAACTTAGCAATTTGCTTGTCACCTTTTTCCTCTTTGCAGTCAGAGGTGGAGAGTGGTAGATCCGTGTACCAGATCCCTTGTCGAGCAGCTATGAACAGCGTGGAGTGGAATCCGAAATACAATTTACTTGCATTTGCTGCTGATGATAAGAACAAATACCAAGCAGATGAAGGTGAGTTTCAACCATTGTCGGGGTGCTCGTAACTGTTCAAACTGTGAAGACTGGATATATTTTCTATTGAAATGAGTAAAAACTGCAGTGTTTTCTTTGAGACTGAATGCTAAGTCAGTAATCGGACCTCTGAAGGTAATTCCCCTGAGTTCTGAAACGTCGGACAAGAAAGAGATATCTCATTTTTCTTCTTTTGCCTTTTTGATGCGAGATGATGTGTCTAAACTTGAACGTTTTCAAGATTTTATCTGGCCCTCTGGAACATCTGTAAGTGACCCGGGAGCCCAGCAGCTCCTTTTGCTATATGAGATACTTACGTTTTGTGGACACTATGTCCTATTCAGGTGTGTTCAGAGTATTTGGTTTTGAGAGCCCTTAGGGACGTGCAGGCACGTGTCGTGTTCCAAGGCTTCAGCAAAGCAGTCGTGGCTTAAGAGGAATTGGTCTCTGTAGTAGGTCCTCCAGCAAAGCAATTTAGATGGTCAGGGGACTTTCAAGTCTTGGGATTCTTGGGACCATCCTAGTTCAAGTTCGGTTGCAAGGTTTCAGTTTTGGAGGGAATCCTGATGCTACTGCTGTAGACTTCGTACAGCGTCATATTATATCCAATCGGTCAAGGACTACATGTACATTTAGGCTAGCATGGTGTACCTTTTCAATATGGATCAGCATGCCCACGTCTCGATCGGGAGAGAGAAGAGAGAGCGAGAGACTTGGTTGAATATTTAGGATGTATCAGAGGCACCAATATGAACGACAGTGATAATTTTGTTTGGCACATGCTTTCTGTCAAAGAAAGGGTTGTACCTGCAGTGAACAAATGTGTCAGTCATGACTTACTTCAGATATGTTCGGCCATCATCGTAGCTACTGTGGCTTAATTAACTCACCTTGTTAATTTTCGTCCGTTGCTTCGGAGCAGAAACAAATTCATAGTGTGATTTCTCCGCATCCACCGTGGAGGCAAGAGTTCAAGGGGAATTCTAGGACTATATCGTCTTCCTCTGTTTGGATCTTCGAGAAACAACGCCATTCCTCCGGGTGTGCGCGAAGTCCTCAATTCTCCGACTCGTTAACCATGAGATTTCTTAGAAGTAATCTCGATGCGAGAGTAAGCTAACTCAAAGGTACGGAAAGATCAGTCGCAACACGACATCCAGTAGTAACGCAACTTTTGCTTTCTGGAGAGCACTCGTTTTATTTTATTATCATTTCTTGTTCTTCCTGAACTTAAAGTTTCCATTATGCTGTAAGAGGACAGCACAAAGATGAGCCATCCGCTTACTAGAAGGTAAGCGGTTTCTATCCTTTCAGTAAAGAAAAATTATGCATCCCATTGATGTGTCGGAAGAAACGAGCGGTAAACGCCAAAGGGATTAAGTGCATGGAGAAAAAATGACTAGTCAATCGCCGATGGATTGAAAACTATTTGTCTTAGCGACGGGAGTAATACAACTCATACATCAAATGTGAAATCGAAGAATACTTCCTCGTAGTAACATTTGAAAATATTTTCTCGAAGTTTATCCTAAGCACCAGGAGTGAAAATAATATGTTTGGTGCAAATTATTTTGATCGTGTTTTCTGGACAACAGTCTGCACGAACCTTAACACTGAAGAGTCGTCAATACTATTTGCAAGCGGAGTTTATAACCTACCCGTGCTCAGCTAAGCATCGAGGAGAATTCGTGAAGCAGTGAGGTTGTTGCAAAGAGTGCATTTGCGTCGGTTATCGTTGAGGTTGTTGCAAAGAGTGCATTGGCGTGGTTATCGTTGAGGATGTGTCTGAGCACCGTACTTTATTGTCAAATAGATCGATATTACTCTTTTGTAAACTATGTTGTTGCTATGGGTAGCATAGTTATAGGTAGATTGTGAAAAATGATAAGGAAAAGGGAGAATTCTTTTGTCATGTAGCAAAACGGACGGATCGAAAATATCGTTAAAATTGAAAATGAAAATGAAAATTATGAAAATCAGAAAAGAAAGAGGATAGATCCAAAATATCATTAACACATAGCCTTGCAATTCCATTGCAAGCGGAGCTACTTGGTTTTTGGTTTACATTTGTAGTGTCAAGTGCATCCTGAACGCAAGTTGCTCTTCACAAAATAGATCAACACCTTGTGATAAATCATCCAAGTCACGGTGAGTTATCTATTGTAGTGGATTGAATTTATTTTTATTTTTTTGATATATTTGATTTAACTTGTCCGATGTCGTGCTAAGTGATGTCTCATACGAAGAAATAGATGTTCAGAAGACACTCGAGTGACATTTCTCCAAGAAGCGGCACTCGAACTTATCAAGCTGAGCAAGAGCTAAACTAGGGTTGAACTAGACTAGCTTGAGTTAAAGTATCACTTTGAAGAAGAGTGAAAGTAACCAGAATGCAGAGCTCGTTGAGGAGAGTGATCTCGTGCTTTCAATTGTGAAAAGTAGCATTCTATTAGTAATTAGTGCAGTTTATAAATTATAAAAACATATGAAAAAGAGAAATATATCGATTTTGGCTCGTGACTTGGATCCATAATGTGAAGGTACGAGTGTGTAGGTGTCAGTGAGCTAAGTGGAGCTATAGAAAAGTTGACGCATAAAAGGTCAGTAAAGAATGCAGAAGAAGTTTCCTTTAGGTTTATGTATGAATTTCATTTCTCTTTTTAACAGGAACAAACGTCATCCTCAATGATAGAGATGCTCACCTAAGAAAAAGGGATCTCAATATCACATCATCTTCAAATAGAGAATTGTTCTATATTTCGGCATGTTGACCTCCGGGATGGGAGTCTATGTTAGATATGCAGCCACGTCTTGCATATCTAGGGGACGGGGGACCGGTTATCTTCTTAATCGTGAGCTTTTCGATCTAAGCCTTTGCATGCCACTTCGGTTATATGTTAGGAGTTACCTGGTGCGGGTATGAGAAGGTTGTATGGTCTATGTTCTCTATTATGACATGTTGATCTCTTGGATGAGAGTCTATGTTGGATATGTAACCACATCTTGCATATTTAAGGGGGGAGATCGCCTACCTCTTTAATCGTGGCCTTCCTGGTCTAAGCCTCCGCATGCCATTTTTGTTATATGTCATGAGTTACCTAGTGCTGCTATGGGGGGTTGTAAGCTATGTGGGTTTGCTCCATAGTTATAACTTTGGTCTACATTGGATGATCTCTAATATATAGAAAGTGACACTGAGATGACATGAAGAGTATGGAAATTTTTATAAGCAAGAGTCTAGCTTAGCAGGGGTCTACTTGGTTGATACGTATGTCTATTTATAAAGACTTGAGGTTAGCTAGGAAAACGATCGACATTGTACGAAGAGGGGGTATTGTACTTCTTTTTAAGAGAGTCGTCGAGGCACACGGGAGAGAAACATGGATTGAGAAGATCGGATTTCTGAGAGATTCAGTTGTGTAGCTGTCACAGGAAGAGAAATAAGGTTGTGGGAGTTCAAATTTCATCTATTGTTGCTTTTTTGGAAGTCAATCTGCTTTCTAGTGAACGAGAGACAATCTTATTGAGTGAAGATCGACTGTTGGAGAGAAATTTGTTTTCTGATGGACGAGAGACAACCTTATTGAGTACAACTTGATTTTGTGGAAGACTTAAGCTGTCGCAGGAAGAGAAATAAAGCATTGGGAGTTCGATTTTCATCTATTGATGTGTTTGGAAGCGAATCTATCTTCTGATGAATGAGAATTGGTTTGTCATGTAGGAATTGGAATCTGTGAGAGACTTTGGCCGTTGTAGGCAAGCTGGTTGGCTCTTGTCTTCTTATTCAATATCTACCTCATAATTAATCAAGCGAAGGCTCGTCCTTCTTGAGAAGGATTATCTTCGACGTAAATCTGGTGCTTCTAATGAGAGTCGTCTTGGAGTGACTGATCGTTGAGGTTGAGGTGTTCACACAAGAAAGAGATGGATCGTAAGAGCGGAAGCGCTACTACTGTCTCTACGGTTGTTGCATCATCGTCCACTACCGCATCTTTTGCTGCACTTACATCTGCTGCGACATGGGGTCTACATACTACTGAGATTTTGAAAACACTTGCGGCCCTAGTTCAACAACATCTGATCATCAGAGGGCGTGAGTTAAAATCTACAAAGGCTTTGCAAGCGATTGTGAATATATGAAAGATTTGAAGATAGAGCTATTTTCATGTATCTTCGTGAGTACAGAGGAGAGGTGGAGCTTGTGATGGTGACTGATGTAGAGACGATCGGCAGTTTTGCTTTGGTTGTGATTCTTGAGCTGCGAGATCAAATTAGAGATGTAGAGGAGAAATCTTGGTGTTTGGTTGAGTTTTGAGCCAGCTCTCCAAGAGGATGCGAGTGTGCATAGACTATAAGAAGCTTAATGTAGTAACCAAGAAAGATTATTGTCCTCTGTCATTTATAGATGAGATTTTGGAAGAAGTTGCTGGTCATGAGTAGTACAACTTTGGTGATGGTTATAGTGGATATAACTAGATCAAAATAGCACATGAGTACCAGCAATTGACTACATTCACTACTGCTTGGAGAACAGTTACATTTCGGATGATGTCATTCAGATTGTGTAATGCTCTGGCTACATTTCAGAGGTTCATGAACAAGGCGTTTGAACCATTCATAGAGAAGTTTGTCAGTGATTTCATTGACGATTTTTGCATGTACAGAAGAAAAGATGACCACTTTGATAATGTGATCAAAGTTTTGCAGCGATGAGAGCAAGCCAACACTTCTCTAAATCCAGAGAAGTGCATCTTTGACTACAAGAAAGGTATATTGTCGAGACACATCATTTCCAAGAATGAGATTGCGGTAGATCTTGAGAAGGTGAAGAAGATTGTGTATCTTTCATTTCCGATCAACTTGAGAAAGTTGAGAAAGTTGAGATAGTTTCTTGGCATGATTGGATATTATCATAAGTTTGTCTTTATCTTCTCGAACAAAGCAATAGCTTTGACTATGTATATGAAGAAAGGAGTTGATTTTCACTTGATAGTGCATAATCAAAAGGCAAAGGAGGAGCTGAAAAGGCTTTGGTGACAGCTCCTATACTTCCTAAACTTGAGTGGAATAAAACATTTATTCTGGATACGGAAACCTCCAATGTAGCAGTCAGATGTACCTTAAGTCAGGTAGATGAAGATGAGCATGATCATCCTATAGCTTATGCCATAAGGCATAGGTTCTTATGGAGAAGAATTACTCCGTGATTGAACGAGAAAGATGAGTTGTGATTTTTGGATCGAAGAAATTTTGACACTACTTGCTAAGAGTGAATTTTTTCATAGTCACAGATCATAAGGCTTTAAAGTATATCTTTAATAAGCCTAATGTCAAATGTCGTGTTGCTCGTTGAAAGATCCTTATAACATAATATGATTACGTGATCAAAGATAGATCAGGGAAGAAGCATGCAAATGCTGATCCTTTGTCGAGACTCAAATGAGAGAGTATAATCATTTGATGATTCATTTCCAGACAAGCAAATGATGACCATCACAAGCACTGAGGAGATACCGGACGAGTACAAGGAAAAATGGAGTTTTCTCGCATATGACTCTTTTCCAGAAGGTATGCATACCGATAACGTAACGCGTTGATCAAGAGATGTAAACCTTACACCATGATGGAGAGAATTCTATTTCATCAAGGAGTAGATGGTTTACTAAGGAGAGCAGTTGGTCAGAAGGAGACTTTCAAGCTAATGCACGAGTTTCACGGTGTGCGAAGCATTGGATTTTCATTTTGCTCCTAAATTTTTGTTTTTGTTAGTAAAGAAGTAGATTAGTTAGCATAGATGACAAGATATAATAGTTTTAGATGTAGTATAGAGTTTCTTTGCCGGTATGATGAGTGGAAGACAAGAACTATGAAGTGTCTATCTTGGGTATGATAGTCTAGTTGCATTCTACAGACGAGGAGCTTTCCGAGCATACCTTATTTGTTGAAAATGGACATCAGACGACGAAGTTATGACCCTCAGAAGAATGGTTGAAGTAAAGTGGATGTTACCACAACTTAGCCGGAGAGCGACTGGAGAAACTTCACACGTGAGAGGTTACCAAGTGGGGATATAAGAAGTGACTGACCAGTTCACTTTTTATTTTTTCCATTCTCCGATTTACTAGAAGTGTTATGAGTTGAGAGCTAGAATCGATGAAGTTGGACTTCCTCGAAGAGCATTGTTTTGCAAAGCGCAATTAGGAAAGTTTCGGACGAAGAACTTCGTACTTCTTCATACTTAGTCGCACTTCGGACTTTGCCTGTTAGTCAAATGCACGAGATGCAGACGTCAAGGAGACACAAGGAAACTGAAGTCCTTCGCGATGAAGTGACCAGATCTTTGAGAGTATGCGAGGCGACTGAAGGACTTAGGTTTATCTTTCTTGTTGCAGAACTGGGGCGTGGTATCAGCAGAACTCGTCAATGAGATTCTTATCTACCGAGGACATCCTTTCTCAGAACCGTGGAGAAGACCGTAGAAATGGACACTGTAGAATTGGAGTTTTGTACTTTGAATCGATGAAGCAGTTCGAGAAGGTGACCTGATGGATGACAACGCGACTTGGCCGACTTCGGATGAAGTGACAAAGTATACAGAGCTGTTTATGCATATGCTAGTGAGGACGAATGGGTTCAAAATGCCATGCTACATAAATTCATTCAAGGAGGCGATCGCGGAGCGTTGAATACTATCTTCAAGCCTTACAATACTTCGTACTTGACTAACTGGCATGTACATTTCATCGAACAAATACTGTCTGGGAAGAAGGCCCATTGGGCGAAGATCTTTCATCTACATGTGCAGAAGTTATATAGTACATTCAACGATGACAGATCGATGTACTTTGCAACCTTTTTTCTAGTGTTCTATACGAGTATGTACCTCTTGACACCGGTCAAAGAAGAATTATATGGGTCGAAGGCTTTGGAGGACGAAGAGTTAGACTTGGAACCGACACCACGAAGAAGAGATATGGAGACACACATAGCTTTTGGAAGACCAAGTATGCTGTCGTGTTGTACGTGGATATGTACAGTGAAAACTAGTTGTAGAGAGATTTTTGTCTCTATTGTGTACGTAGTTGTAGAAGAAGCTGCACCCTAGCTTGGCAAGTTGGGTAGGAGTTAAGCTGGGGCGATGTTTGACAAGCTGCCCCTTAGCTTGGGATGAAATATCACCTTGAAGGAGGCGAAAAGTTCCTGAATGCAGAGCTCAGTCGCTGAGAGGAGCGACTTCGTGCTTTCAGTTGCGAGAAAAAGCGTCATAGACAATAGTTAGTACGAGTCTTAAGTCACGAAAAACGTGAAAGAGAGAAATCTGTTGATTCTAGCTCGTGACTCGAGCTCATGATCTGACAGCGTGAGAGTGTAGGTGTTCGCGAGTACTATGGTTTTGACTCCTCATTCACTAAAAATAGAGTTGTACAGAGAAGTTAGTGTAGGAAAAGCTAGTAAAGACTTTACAAAAAAAATTCTGCAGAAATAAGGATATGTACAAACGTTGTTGATCTTTTTAACTGAAGCACATGCCATCCCAGTGATATGGCACCTGCCTAGGAGGAAAGTGGTCTCAGGATTCTCAAGATCAATTCTCTCTGGCCTATGTTTTCTATTCCTGCATGTTGGCCTCCTGGAAAGGAGTCTATGTTAGATATGGAGCCAAGTCCTGCATATATAGGGGCGGGAGACTAGTATCTCCCTTAATCGTGGGCTTCCTAGCCTAAGCCTCCGCATGCCACCTTGAATATACCATACATGTTGGGCTCTTAGAAAGGAGTCTGTGTTGGATATGCAGTCAAGTCCTGTATATCTAGGGGCGGGAGACTAGTATCTCCCTTAATCTGGGCTTCCTGACCTAAGCCTCCGCATGCCACCTTGAATATATCATGGGAGATACATGGTGCACATATGGAGGGGTTGTAAGCTCTATGGAGCAGCCCCATAAGTTTAGGGGCTTCGGTCTACATTGGATGACTTGTGGTATATTCAAGGTGACATCAAGATGGCATCGAGAGTCAAGAAACTTTCATTTTAATTTAAGTAGAGGCCCAGCTTAGCTAGGGGCTGCTTTGATAAGTAGTCGTGCTTATAAGGACAGCAAGGACCTAGCTTAGCAAGGGGCTTATCTTTTAGATAAATCAACCTGCGGCAATTTTCGACGGGGATTTTTATAGCTGACAGAAGAAAGAGGAGACGCGCGTAGGAGAGAGAGGAGAGATTATTGACGATTGAAGATTTTGATGGTGGAGTCGACATTGAAATAAAGTTTATTTGAGTCTTGAAAGACCTATTTGTGTATCTGAGTGTTTGATTTGTACTTGGTGGACGCAAGAGACCGAATTTTGAGTTATCATCGTCTGCAGCAATCTGTTTTCTTCTTGATCGTTCCTCTGATCAATCACAGTCAAGAGGTCCGTCCTCTCCAAGAAAGATTCTTGTCATGACATTTGGTGCTTTCACTGAGAGCTATTGGGGTGATTTTTATCAATCATCCCAATAGCTCTCAGTGATTAGATCGAGTGAGAAAATGGATCACAGTGCTGCCGTACAGGGTGTGGCTGCTACTCAAGGTGCTCCTATTCAAGGAAGTCCTGGTCAAGATGGGATTGGTTCTCAAGGAGGACCTATGGTAGTTCCAACATCAACAACACAGCTTGCTACATCTCAGATTCTTCAGGCGTTGGCTGCCCTGATTCAACAGCAACTTGCAAATGGAGGAGCTGAGCAGAAATCTACAAAGGCGTTACAGACAATTGTTGGTCGATGTGGACGATTTGATGAAAGAGACATTACTAGGTACCTACGGGAGTATGTGGATGAGATGGAGCTGGTCAGAGCACCTGAAGTTGAGGTAATTTTGAGCTTTGAGTTGACTATTGTCCCTAAACTGAGAGAGAATGTGAGAATTCTACAGAGGAGAGATCTAGATGAATGGACTCTGTTTGAACGTGCACTGCGAGAAGAGTTTCTATAAGAGGATTTTGAAAGATTCATCAGAAGAACCCTCATGGACTCGATAGAACGTCAGCTGGACGTTCCATAGGATTGAATGAGGTGATTCATGAATTTGAGAAGAGGTACTCTCAGCTTTTTGGTCTAGAGAGGTTGACGCTGGATGCTAGGAAGACGGAGTTGTTCTTAGGTGCTCTGGATGAGTTTACAGCGGACAGACTTTGTTTCATGTTAGCTGATCGTTGAGCTAAAGGAGGAGTTACATCTGATTGGAGGAGAGTGGAGGAAGCAGTATCTACTCTTGCTAGGCAACACCGTGGTAGGATGGCAGTGCAGCTAGAAACCTTGTCAGAACAGAGAGTAGCTCCTCAGCTCCCGTTAGTTCCTCCTATAATATCTCAAATAATACCTCATGCACCTATAGTGATTCCTCAAGCACATGTAGTGGTTCTCCAAGCGCATGTAGTGCATATCCCAGCACAGAGAGGACCTAGACAACAGTAACAACCTGTTGAGAATCGAAATCAGAATAACCTGCTCACTCAACAGTTGAGAGATTTGAGAGTTGAGATGGTTGATTTGAGAAGAGACCAACAACAAGTTGCACGAGGTGCTCGATCTGTAAGAGGAACCTTTACCAGGAGATGTATTTGGTGTGACAATCTCTATCATCTCAGAGGAGACTGCCAAGACTTAGCGGTTGTCTTGCGAGAAGGCATAGTCAATTATCAGAACAACATGTTATATCTAACCGTCATTGGGCAACCCCTGAACACATATTTTGGAAGAGGAGGAATGAGGAGTTTGCTTCCAGGACTTAGTGGTGCGAACACTACAGCGATGACTGCGAGTTCTGCTGAAGCTGATGTATATACTGAGAGAGTTGAGGTGCGCTCTAATCCAACTATGGTTGAGCAAGCTGCTGAGGTCTCAGTTGAAATGATGAAGAGAGGTGCAGAAAGCATTAAGAGGGCTACTGGATGGAGAGACCCAGTAGATGCAATTTCTATTCGGGCATTTTTAGAAGTGAGTAGTGAACAAGATGCCATGGTGGAAGACAAAAGACGACGGGATGCTTCTGACCTAGATGCAAATATACCAGATGAGAATGATAGTCGAAGGTGTATGAGGAGGAGAGCAGCGGAACCATCACCATCTGTACCAGCTGGTAAGTTTCTTGCTGCAGAGGATGTACCCTCTACCTCTACAGCTCTACCACCTGCAGTAGATCTTATGGAAGGTGTATAGGATTTGCCATAGGAATACGGGGTAAGAGGTTTACAGCACAGGAAAAGAGAAAAGCTCCAGCCTACAAGTTAGCTGCAGACATCAAAACAACAACAGACTTGCGTGCTGTTTTGGAGAAATGCATTTTGGATGCTAGAGTTGAGTTTACTCTTCGTGAGGTACTGGGTATTGCAAAGAGAGAGTTTCAGGGGTTGATAATTGACATCATGAAGAGAAAGAGGCAAGTGTTGGCTGAACAAGTAGGTAGTCAGATGGTTGGAGCAGTAGATGCTATTGGTATTGATCGGTTCAGAGATGATAAGTATGAAGCATGGGTTGCTGATCTTGCTGTTATTGAGAATGAAGATGAAGAGTTTGAGGAGGATAGGTCAAGCACAAACAACGATTTCAAACAGAAGCACTGGGCACGAGTGACAATAGAGACGCATGTTCGACTTGGAGGATTTTCTGAACCGGTACTTGCACTTGTGGATCACGGGTCAGAAATTAACATCATTTCCAAGGAGGTGTATGAAAAGGGGCAATGGTCAATCGAGAGAAACCATGGTTGGATACTCCGTACTGCTAACAATCAAAAGGGTGAGTTGTACGGAGCTTGTCCAAATATATGTGTAAGAATTGGAGATGTAGAGGTTGATCAGCATTTCCTTGTATATTCGCATATCTTGTCATACTAGATCAACCATACATCACCGCTGTTCGAATGGAGACAAAGGTGATGAACGATGAGTCTCATTATGACAGAGTTTCGTGGTCCTGATGACAAGTACTCCGTACAGTTTTTGACTGTTCGTTCAAGACATGAGCGGAATCGACAAACCCTTAGAGATTCTCAGACGAAGAGATGTAAGGGTTTTCGCAGTCCACTCCTGTACAGCGAGAAGATAGGGGTGTAGAACCTACTGCTGAGATCTCGTTAGAGTTGGTACACAAGGTAGAACGATCGAAAGCGAGACATGTATAGGAAACCTATACATGTCTCGAAGACATGTGCAATGTACAAAGTTGGCAATCGGCATTGGTGATGTTTGAGGACGATGGATGGAGTCTGTTTACAAGAGTTGAAGACATGGGAAAAAATACAAAAAGATGGATAGTGAAACATGTATCATAACTATGACGTGCATGGATTCTACCTGAAGATGATGTGATTTCTGGCTTGTTTCAAGAGTTTGTGTTTGTACAGTCAGTTGTTAGTTGGTTGAACAGTGTAAGCAGATTGATGGAAGGGAAAGGTAGTATGATGATGATCTCTATACACTCTCGACACATATATGAGGAGATTGCTACGTATGTGCGGTTCTTTTCTCATCCGATGCAGAATAGTGAGAGAAGAGAAGTACATGATACCTTGTGGGCCGGACATCGAGGAATTTGAGCTACTTATGTCAAGTTGAAGGAAAGATATTGATAGAAAGATCTATATCGAGACGTGAAGACTATGTCAGTTCTTGCTTGCATTGTCAGTTTTACTCAAAGATGCGATGTTAGGATGGTCTTGTACCGACTTATCCACCTTGCATTCACTTTTAGTGGGTTCTCGACTTGGTGGTAATGCTTTCGGGGCTATGAGATATGCGATATTTGATTTTGGCTCATGAGGATCTCTCCAACTTTGTAGAAGGGCGAGCTCAGAGGACGAAGACCACAGAAGGAATATGTAAGTTTGTTCTTGAGGATATTATATGTAGATACGGATCTGTAGGAAGGCTACAGGTAGATAGGGAGAACTACGTGGTACAGAAGTGAAAGAGTTTTTTGCTCGATATGGTGTGAAGCTCAAGCTTACTACTGCGATGAATCCATAGGGGATTGGCAAGAGCGAACGAGGACATCCATCAATAGTTCAAGTCTTGATGAAGGCATGTGACGGTAAGCATAGAGAGTGGCCTAAGTTACTTCCTTTTGCTTTATGGGCTGATAGAACAACTCATTGTTCTACTACATGATACATGCCTGTTGAATTAATGTTAGGGCAGAAGCTGATGATGCCAGCAGAAGAAGATTTTCCTACATGGACTATCTTGCCGTAGGAAGATAATATGGATCGTGTACAACTTCTCTCACTATGAATCAGACAGCTAGAATGTAGAGAAGAGGATCTTGCATAAGCGCAACGAAGGTTGAAGGCGGCTCGACTTGGGAACAAGAAAAGATTTGATGAGACTCATAGGCTTCGACCAAAACTGATACAAGTTGGGGACTTGATGTTGGTATATGACAGCACATTGGAGAACCAACACTCTACAATCCAAAGTTTTCGAGGATGTGATTTGACCCATACCTTGTCTCAGATGTGCATAAGAATGCTACCTATTCATTGCGAGAGTTAGATGATACGTCTTTAAGACTTCTTGTCGTAGAGAAACGGGTGAAGCTGTTCAGAAAGAGAGGGGAGGCAATAGAGCTAGTTGTGTTCTTAAGATCAGGAAGTACAAATGAAGATCTTTCGGAGACGATTGAGGAGAGCGAAGACGATTTTGAGAACCGCGAGAATCAATGATGAATTGGCACATAACAGAGGATGTGTAGGTTTGGAGGGGATGAATGTCGTGTTGTATGTGGACATGTACATTGAAAACTAGTTGTAGAGATATTTTTTTCTCTATTGTGTATGTAGTTGTAGAAGAAGTTGCACCCTAGCTTGGCAAGCTGGGCAGAGCTAAGCTGGAGTGATGCTTGACAAGCTGCCCCCTAGCTTGAGATGAAATATCACCTTGAAGGAGGCGAAAAGTTCCAGAATGCAGAGCTCGTCGAGAGGAGCGACTTTGTGCTTTCGGTTGCGAGAAAAACGTCATATCCAATAGTTAGTACGAGTCTTAAGTCGTGAAAAATGCAAAAGAGAAAAATCTGTCGATTCTAGCTCGTGATTCGGATTCATGATCTGACAGCGTGAGAGTGTAAGTGTTTGCGAGTACTATAGTTTTGACTTCTCATTCACTAAAAACAAAGTTATACAGAGGAGTTAGTGTAAGAAAACTTAGTAAAGACTTTACAGAAAATTTTCTGTAGAAATAAGGATATGTACAAACTTTGTTGATTTTTTTAACGGAAGCACATGCCATCTCAGTGATAGGGCGCCGCCTAGGAGGAAAGTGGTCTCAGGATCAATTCCCCCTGGCTTGTGTTTCTTATTTCGGCATGTTGGCCTCTTGGAAAGGAGTCTATGTTGGATATGGAACCACATCTTACATATCTAGGGGCGGGCCTTAATCGTGGGCTTCCTGGCCTAAGCCTCCGCATGCCACCTTGAGTATACCATGGGAGATACGTGGTGCACATATGAGGGGGCTGTAAGCTCTGTGGGGCAACCTCATAAGTGTAGGGGCTTCTATTACATTGGATGGCTTGTGGTATATTCAGGATGGAATCAAGATGGTACCGAGAGTCGAAAAACTTTCATTTTAATTTAAGTAGGGGCCCAGCTTAGCTAAGATTGCTTTGATAAGTAGTCGTGCGTATAAGGACAGCAGAGGCCTAGCTTAGCAAAGGGGTAGCTTAGTAAGGGACTTATCTTTTAGGTAAATCAACCTGCGGCAGTTTTCGACGAGGACTTTTACAGAGAACTGACATAAGAGAGAGGAGACGCGCGCAAGAGAGAGAGGAGAGATTTTTTATGATTGAAGATTTTGATGGTGGAGTCGACACTGAAATAAAGTTTATTTGAGTCTTGAAAGACCTATCTGTGTATCTGAGTGTTTGATTTGTATTTGATGAACGCAAGAGACAGAATTTTGAGTTATCATCACCTGCAGCAGTCTATTTTCTTCTTGATCGTTCCTCTGATCACTCACAGTCATGAGGTCTGCCCTCCCCAAAAAAGACTCTCACCACGACAACGCGAGTGAAGAGACGAAGAATTGAAGGCGAAACATCGGGAGGAGGCTACTTCACGACTCAAGTGGGTAGAGTCTAGATCTTTAAAGGAGACTAATGAAACAGAAGTGAGTAGATTTCTATAGGAGAGGATAATCACAAGATTTGGATGTCCATTAGAGTTTCTCTCAAATAGAAGAGGAGTGTTTGCAAGGAGCATGACTACTGCTATGCTGCAACACTTTTCTATCAACCATGACTAACGATATTATAAAAACCAAATGCAAATGATATTGCGGAGAAGATTAATCTTACACTTTTTATGATGCTCGTCAAAGATGTTGGTGTTGAGACTACCAAACATACTTGGGATAAGAGACTACATGCCATCTTATGAGAATATCAAACAACAACAAAGATTTCTATTGGGTATTATCCATTTCGATTTGTTTATGGAGTGGAGTTCAAGTTGAAGAGGTCGAGGAAGAAGACGTCGTCGGATCAAGGAGATAGCAACTCATGAAGTTGGAAGAGATCCGAGCGGTAGCAATGATCCGGATGGAACGAGCTCAAGCGTATCAAAAGAATAGTTACGACAAATGATTAGACAAGAGGGAGGTAAAATCGTTTCAAGTCAGAGATTGGGTGTGTTGTGGTAGCGTTGTCTATGTCGTAGAGATGTAGAGATGCGCATGGAGGAAGTTGATGACAGTTGACTTGAGTGAGCTAGTAGAGCTACCACGTAGAGACTTTTGAGCTACTAGAGATGTGGACATCTAGTTAGTGACCTTAGGTATAGTTTATAATAGTTGGTGATCGTATATTATGCATGTGATCACCGAAGAGGAGACGTCAGTCCGAATGAGGTTAGGTTTATCTTTTGTGCATGTTTGAGTGTGGAGGGTTATCGTGTGGACTTCTTATGGTTGGAACTCTTTCATATTCTGCTTCCTGTTTGTGCGCCGCGTTTGCTTGTGTCGACACTTGATTTTCTAAATGAGTTCACTCTAGTGTGTTGTCGGTAGTGAGACTGAGTTACGGACCAGTCAGACTATCTCTATTTCTCTCACTATATCGTGTCAGATTTTACGTGAAGATTGTCCAGGAAAATATGAAGTTCCTGGCTGTGGAGATGCAACGTGTTGAACAAAGACAAGACAAAGAGAAATAACCACAAGAACAAGCATCGCAAGGTATACCAACTCTTACTTTATATACACTCCCGATTCTTCTTCTCTAAGAATGCAAAACAGAGAAACAAACCTGAGTGGTCTGTAATCTGCATCAACCCTTCTAAAATGAGCCCTTGAATCTCAACCCTGACCCAAGCTATCGAAGCGTAGCTCAAAGCAAGAGAAATATCCATTTGCTAACAAAAAGAGCTGCACTAATGTCACACGATCAAACCCAAGTCCAACCAATGTCAATGTACAAGCCCTTAGCTAAAGCTAGCTACCACAAGTTGTACATAACCAACTAGATTTCTGACGAACTCAAAAAGACGAAAACCGTAGCGAAGGAATCAAAAAAGACCTATCGGAGAACTTCCTTCTTTTGACAAACGGTCTTCAGATGTCGATAAGGTCTTCCTTCCTGACTCTGTTGACCTCAAGAAATCCCAAATCCGACTCCCAACAGCCGAGATATCGCTGATTTTCGATCCGGTTTGACCAAACTTCCAAAAATTTCTTCATGCGGCTTAGAATCACGCACACCGCCCAAACGAATCGTCTGATCTGAGATCCGTCTTCCTGGTAGATAGATCTAGCTACCTTGAACCCAACAAGAGTCCAAATAAGTTGTTTGGAGTTCTCCTCACGAAACCACACAAGAAATTTGATCGTAGGAAGTAAAAACTTGACGTAAATCAATTCCATGCGGTTCAAACTCACTCACCACACCCAAACCAACAATCCAATCCACATACGGTCTTCTGTTATGTGTAGGTGAAGACTCCCTGATCGCGTAAGCACCAAGAAAAAAGAACTTGGCTCACTGATCGAGAAGAACAACCTAACCTCAGACCGTAGACGATGAAAAACTGACGTAAGTGCTTCCTTGCAAGCCAATTTCATCCAGAACTCCCAAATCGCTCGATGAAACTTCGTATCGTCTTCAATTTACTGAAAAACTCGATGTTCTTATCCCGATGGATCCAAGGACAACAAGTTTGGACTCCGGAACGGTTCGAATGGTCCAACTCTCCTTCGCAGGTCACTGAAGCACTCCAAAATCTTTCTCTATGTCTCAATTTCTCCTAGAACAAACCCGCCGATCTGCCTCTTCAAGAACCATCTTAACCAGCTCGTAGCATGCACAGATCTGAACCCAATGACGCCTTGCACGTTTGCATTGGACCTTCAAATCTCCCGAACTGTCCGTCGATAAGTTGTAGGTGCAAGCTAACCCTTTAAGCTGCCCCCTTACGTCAGTCGCGTACGTGAAGATTTTCACATATAATGCACAAGAAGACCTCTTGCGTCCTTAGTATAGCATCAGGAATCGCAAATACCCAATCAGCAATAATAAGCTAAGGTCTAGCTTGATTTCCCAATCTTCAGAGTCTCATAACTTTATCACTAGGCGTCCAAATGAAGTAGACGAAGTTCTCATGGAGAGTTGGCAATAAGTTGATGTAACGAAAATGAAGATCCAAAGTTGTGTAAAAAGTCAGTAAGCTATAGTCTAGCTTGATATTCCTACCTTTCGAGTCTTGTAACTACACCACTATGTGTCCATATGAAGTAGATGAAGTATCCATGAGCTCCAGCGACGTTTTAGATCGTGGATGGAGCTCCACGTAAGATCTCGAGGCGAGTAAGGTATCATTGGAAAGGACTCGGCGAGTGCTTTCCAACGATATGCAGAACTCCTAAAACTTATCTTGGAGCTGAGAATTATGGCTGATCCCATGATCGGGTTGTGGTATAATTTTTAGGGACCAAAGAGGAGGACGAGGCCGCCGATCCTCAGAAGTATATATGAGGGGGGCTCGATGTCTAGGTGGGCCAGGACGAGTCACCCAACCCCAAGGTTCGGCGGACGGACTCCGAGGCATAAGGTGATGGATGGATCTATTCTGGGACACGTTTCGGTCCAGACTTGGACGTCTGGACTTAAGAACGATCTAAGGGTATCACGGACGATTGGACCGCTAGGTATGTTAGAGACACTGTTTAAGACACTGGACTTTATGGGAAGTCTGTCCCAAGTCATCTTGTGACTTGCTCATGTTTTGAGATCAACCTATGCGGGTCTAGGTCGAGACTTATGGAATGTTGAGCTTGATGATTAAGGAGACGGTCCGACTCCGGTCCGGACCAAACAGAGTTAAGATAAGTGATGCATGGATGCTAACTTGCGATTGTGGTTTGCAAGTTAGCGTTGTGAGTTTCGTGACCTACTGAACAAGAGCTTCTGTTCGCGCAACAAGGCGGTAGGTGCACGAAAGTTGTTACAATCGACTAAAAGTGACGCATCGAGAATTTCTCGTGAGGAATTTCGGAGAGGATTATTACAACCAGATAATAGCTTTGTATGTTCCTTTTGTAGTTCCGTTTATTATCGACCGTTTTAGAGTCGACATTCTGACTCTATACTGAGTGTAGTTTGTCTTTCGTATCTACGTGCTTCTTGATCAACATCATCATCAACAGCACGTGTTCGTTGTGTGTTGAATATAAGCTTTGAGTGCCGAAATGGTACTCACGTTGTCGTGTTGTACATGGGTTTGTACAGTGAAAACTAGTTGCAAAAAGATCTTTTCTTTGTTGTGTAAAAGAAGCTGCCCTGTAGCTTATCAAGCTGGGCAGGAGCTAAGCTGGGGTGGTGCTTGACAAGCTGCCCCTTAGCTTGGATTGAAATATCACCCTAAAAGGGGCGAAAGTTCCCATAATGTAGAGCTCGTCGAGGAGAGCGACGTCGTACTTTTAGTTTTGACAGAAAGTGCTTTAAGTAATAGTTAGCACGTGTTTTAAACTAAGAAATATGCGAAAGAGGGAAATCCATCGATTCTGATTCGTGACTCGAACTCAGAATCTGATTGCATGAGTGTGTAGGTGTTCACAAGTACTGTAGTTTTGACTCTTTATTCGTTTAAAACGGAGTTGTATAGAGAAGTTAGCATACAGAAAGCTAGTAAAGACTTTATAGGAAGATTTTCTTAGTAAAGCATATGTACAGACTGTAAAAGCTTTTTGAACGGAACCAAAGGCCATCCCGGTGATAGGACGCCTGCCTAGGGAGAAAGTGGTCTCATGATCAATTCCCCCTAGCCTCTGGTTCCTATTCCGGCATGTTGAACTCCCGGATGGGAGTCTATGTTGGGTATGCAGCCATGTCCTGTATACTTAGGGACGGGAGACTGGTATCTCTCTTAATCGTGGACTTCTTGGCCTAAGCCTCCGCATGCCATCCTGAATATACTATGAGAGATACTTGGTGCGCATATGAGGGGGCTGTAAGCCTTGTGGGGCAGCCTCATAAGTGTTGGGGC
Organism: Asterella californica; assembly: GCA_036924285.1. Classification (NCBI taxonomy): domain Eukaryota; kingdom Viridiplantae; phylum Streptophyta; class Marchantiopsida; order Marchantiales; family Aytoniaceae; genus Asterella; species Asterella californica. The sequence continues at coordinate 16,506,367 of JAYKYS010000002.1, read as the reverse complement.
TTCGGCCTACATTGGATGGCTTGTAGTATATTCAGGATGGCATCAAGATGACATCAAGAGCACGAGAAACTTTTGTTAATTAGTTAAATAACCATCGAGTCATCTTGCGATGGGGAATGAGGATGTGAAAACCTTTATTAGTGAAGGGGTAGAGTTTGTGGAGGCAACTGTGAAACTTGTATTAAAAAGGGGTCAACTTTGTAAATAAAGCTCTGTACGCATAAGGACAGCAGGGGGGCAGCTTAAGCTAGGGCCCTGCTTCTGATAAGTGACTGCACTTATAAGGACAGCAAGGGGCAGCTTAGGCTGGAGCCTTAACTTTTAGGTTTAATACCTACGGCGGCTAGAGATCGGGGACACTTTTCAAGGGAGTTTTCTGAGAGAACTAAGGCGGAAGGAGGAGGATTAGGGATTGGGGGTTGAGGACACGCAGGAAAAGTTAGGAGGCTGGAGAAGGTCAAATTGCTCACAAATTGAATTGCAAGGGCATCGTAAAAGAGAGAAGCAGGAGTTTTAGGCTTGGACGTTGTTTAGATAAACTGTTCTGGGGAGAAATTACTCTTAGGAGACAGTTCTATTGAGAGAGATCGTTTGGAAATTTACAGGGGACTTTTGTCGACGTTGGAGCAGATTTCTGAGAGTTTCAGTTGGGGCAAGGAGAGGAATAAGATTCAGGGGCCTGAATTTCTCTATTAGGTTCGGATTGAGACATACTGGGTAGACTTTTGGCTTGACGGGTGAAGAGAGGTGCGGAGGAGAGGAAGAGAGAGATTTTCTGTACAATTGGAGAAATTGATGGTGCAGACGACACTGTAATAAAGTTAATTGAATCTTGAGAGACCCATCTGTGTACCCAAGGTGTGTTTGAGTGCTTGTTTTTGTAATTGGTGGACGCAAGAAGCAGGGTTTTGGAGATCTCATCGTCAGCGGCTACTTGTCTTTCTCTTCTGGTCGTTTTCTTGGATCGATCACAGTCAAGAGGTCCGCCCTCCCCAAGAAAGACTCTCGCTCCGACAACGTTAAAAATTCACTCCTTGTGAGTTGGTCATGTGAGTGAAGACAAAAACCTTTTGTTAACTTGTTTCATATTGATCAAAAGTTTAATCAATCATCTTCCATCACGTTCTCTTCACGTTTTTTAAGGTTAAAGGCACTTCCTATGGTCCATTTGAGGAGTGCTGGATATGGTTGGAGAGCTTGGAAGACGACGATGCTCGTGTGGACTCAACGACTGCTCAATTCAGAGCTTGCATGATGACTTTTCGATCGATTGAAGATGAGGGGATAAAATTCATGATCAATTTTATATCCGTTAGGTTTTTCGTACTTTCTGAGAGTTCTATGGGATTGTTGGAGATGAGATGACTATTCTTGAAAGCTCTCGAGATGGACACCGAAATCGATCTATTTGAAGTCGGAGTGATAGAATTATGACAGGTTGAAGTTGGGTACCTCAAATCGGAGATTATGAGAGTGAGCGATTGTTACCAAAGGACATTGAGAATGATACTGAGAGATTGGGGTCAATATTTGTTACGAAACTTTCTAGGTCTGAGATGATACAGTCAACTACGTACATATGAAATTTCAGACCATATGGGTTATTGGGTTGAATGATATCTCTGTTTTTGTGTGCAATGGTGTGCATATCGTCTTGTGTCACTGACAGTTAGGATTTGGTTGAGAGTCTGGTTCTGAAATTTTATAGAGTGGTATTGAAAGAGGCACTTCAACTTCCTGAGAAGTTTTAGATCTTTTGGTCAAGTGGTTTGCCAGGAATTTGACAGCAAAGTTCTATGAAAAGTGTATCATGAGAGATTGAGAGCAGAATTGAGTGAATGTCACATCTGAGTTGATTGTGAATTTTTGGGTTCCACTTGGATCTGAAACTTTTCTAGAGTTGATAAGAAGACATTGAAGAAGTTGGAGGTCGAATTTCAACTTCAGATCATCCAGAAGAAAAGAGTTATGACATGTGACACTCCGCTAGTCGAGTTTTTAGTATCATCAGGTATCACCATCTTTGGTACCATGTTGTGAGCTCAATACTACTTGGATTCATGCATGCTGTACCTTGTTGGAGAGCTGAGGAGACGAAGTTTCTAGAGATGTAAAGGTTGTTATCAGTGGACTAGTACGGAAGTCGGGAGCTGCGAAAATAGTAGAGTGTAATTTTGTAAATGTTGTAGAAACAATGAACTTTGGTAGGTCATAGTTGTCAACTCAAAGATGATCTCTCCGCGTGTAGTATCTTAATAGGGAGCTTATTCTACATGTTACCTACTGGTCTTGGTTTTATCTCATTCAGAGCTATGGTTGAGGAGTGAGAATGAAATAGATTTGAGAGATTCTTGTCTCGAATGACGCAAGATTTAAGATTCTTTGGAGGACGGATCGACCTGGAGATTTTGCTAGTGCTTTAATGCACTTGATCATGAGTATGAAGAGGTGTCGTTAGTATTGCCCGTGTTTAGATCCTCTCCATACTCGCATGTCTGTTTGTACGTCTAGTGGGTTTGGATTGGATTTGTGTGCGGACGTTATGCTTAGTTTTTTTTCTGTTAAGAGTGTTAGTATTTCTCTTATGGTGAGGCTGGAATGATGACCAGCAAACCCAAGAGTGCTAGCGGTGATGATAGGAACAGGTTGCCCGTGTTTGTTAACCCGATTCTATCTCTAGTTGAGTGAGAGATAGATTTGTCGAAGAGACGTGAGGATATTCCAGCGAGATAAGTTTAGAGTGTACTTGGAGGTCAGAGAGAGGTTTGAGTGGTCGCTGGTTCTGAGTCACATAGTGCGACACGTACTCTCTACAGTCAAATACTCGATGTATTCTCATATAAGAAAGCACGTCACACGACAACGAGGACGTGGTTGGAGATACACATAGTGTCTTCACACTGTTGTTGTGAGATATGGACGAGATCTATGAGATCACGAAAAAGATCTCGATGATATTCAAGTATGGTAGGTACCATTGAGCTGGAAGACTTCATCCAGGAGTTCGATAGTTGGTGCGATCTGTAGTAGATACGGAACTCTCAGCTGTTCACACACTTCATGCCGTGAACAGATTTGTTCCAACACGTCTATGAAGGATTACCATGAGTTCAGACGGGACTACATCATGGAGATTGAGTTGTGGAGACAACATTGATCTCTCAACTATGTTTTTGTCACTATTGGTGTAATTTCAGGAAGCGTAACACCTACGAGATCGGATGCTAGTAGCAGTGGTACATCCACGAGTGACGGAGTACTTACTACCAGCGGTGCGTCTACTATTAGTGGAGCAGGGAACAATACGAATGAGATACCAACAGGGTTTAACTCTGTGGTTCTGTTCTTCTAGTGTTTGAGAAGAACTATCAAGGTGTACGGACTGTATTGTCTTAGGATTTATCCTTTACACCATTGTAGCATAACTCATTGGTTTTGTCCAAAAGTTGCTTCTAACCCACGCAACTTCCAGATTCTCAGAAAAGTTCTCTGGAACATAACACGCAACTACTACTTCAAATATCACATAAATATACATTGAGAAGACAGAGAAGATGATTATTGATTCCTTGCTAGACTTCCAATCTTCTCAAGTTGGCTTCCAAAAGTAAATCTCGTCTTCTGGTGGTGCAACTCGACTTTGACACCCTTATAACACTACCACTACCTGATAGATGTCAATTACTACTCCACACAACAAATTGCTATAGAGAGGATGTTGTGTTTTTTTGGTCCAGCTGAGGTTTCTGGAGACTCACACCCTCTAGAATGATCACTTCATGACTTCTGAGAGTCTTGAAGTCCTTATCACAAACTCGGAATTCATCATATCACAAAATAAAATCATCTGTGCGGATGCTCATTGATAGATCAATCACATGATGTAGCTCTTTTAGTCTTCCCATGCTTCTGTCTACTGAACAGTCTTCTGACGGCACTACAATGACACTCACATCCTCTCATACTCACACAAAGCTTCTATAACCTGGTCGAAGATAGAATGAAGGTAGAAAGATAAGAGAAGAGAAAGGAAGAAGAGAAAATAATAAAAGGAGGGAAAAGGTGAGAAATAAAGCTTCTAGTCCGGGTCCTAACTAACAAGCCATCCTTGCTTGTAGTAATATGAGAGAGAAAACCAAACACATACTTATAGTCTCACTGTCTTCTTGTTGAGAATGACGTCTTCTGATGTGGTAAGAAGCGATCCGCCAGCTTCTGTGTACCTTAAGTTTTCCTCTCAAGACAATCCTAGAGGTAATTACCACCCACTTTTCTTTTGACCAAATGAGCTTTTACATGGTTTCAGACTTGTGCCGACACTCTCATCGCCTAACTCCCTAGTTTCCTACTTGGTACTCAACCTATGTTCTACAGATACAACATCTAGCTTCTTTTGTCCTTACTTCGACTACTCTGTCCCATGAAATCTATACCATACGGATAGTCCGCATGCGGATCCGAAGTGCTCCACTAAATGAGACGAACTTGGACACTACACAACTCTTGACAATCACCTCCACTCAATAAGAAAACTTTCTATGCACAATTGGGTATGAATTCGATGAAACTCAATCTCCATAAGACATAGACAAAGTTTCTGTAAACAAATAATCAATCAAATCTTTGAAAAGAAGTTACATCAGCTTCGGATAGCTACTCCTTCAGCTTCTTGTCCCTACTTCTCGACACACCAAACTTGTAATGAGTAGAGTTTTACTTATCGACTAGAGGTGAATATTGGTTTGATAAAAGTCTTTGGTATAACAATCAGGCCTGAGAATACATGCAGAAAAATAGTACTTCTACTAATAGACACGAGCGCCAAAAGTTCACCAAAAACTTCCGAAAGGAATTTGAGGGTCCAAATGAGGTTTTTTGGACCCAAAAATGGTCCAGTAGAGATAATGCTTAAGGCATGCCTTAAATGCCACGGTTCATATTCTCCGAGAGCTTTCCAACGAGTCTTAATTTATCTCATTCTGAGCCCTCTAGATGTTGTTTTGAAGTTTCGGATGTAAAGCTGCATGTAAACCACGTCGGAGATCCGTGTGCTCACCTTGAGATGTCAGCATTGACCTGAATCCTATGATGTACTCCTATCACATTATAAAGTATGAGAATGCACCTCCAAAGACATTCGAGTTAGAGTTCACTCTAGAGCTTCATCTTACAATGATATCATAGCAAGGAACTTTAAGAGAGTGGATTATCTCTCTTAGAAGGATCTTTGATAGAAGTACTTGGTAATTGGAACTCTGAGTGCGTTGGAATTTAGAAGAGAGCTATGTGATAGACGGAGGTAGATTTATAGCTCCAAAATTATCATTCTTGAATCATTTCCACATCAAGCTGATGTATCTACGTCGTGAGCATTTTCGAGTGTACCTTGTCTATTATTTCAGTGAGGATTTCATGGATCAAGTGATGAATTTGCTAGTCACGGTGATTCTTCAAATAGTGACATATGCGGTCAATTGAGATTTGATCGTCTATATCTTGATTTAGTGAGCATAGATCTAAACCTACTCGTTCCTATTCCCTTCAATAGTGGGTGGAGGTCCGCTATGTTTGTAGACCGAAATCGTTGCATAGAGAGTTTGTGATTAGAAATATTGGTGAGGATTTCTACCGTGAGTAATCAATTTTCTCGTCCCTTTTGTAGTACCTGCTGTCATAACTCTATATTAGAAAAAATCTGAAACTTCCGTGCTATTAGAGAGAGAGAGAGAGAGAACATGATCATGGAGCCGCAACCTACGAATCTGGAGTTGATGATGCAGGAATTGATGCAAGGCATGCTGAACAAAATTTGAGAGGTGAAGATGACAGTTGAAGCATTACAGAGCAAGATGTTGAACCTCGAGGATCAAAGTATGACGGACGTTGGAAGGGGAGGACTGTCTCAAGGCGTATCAGTGGTGGGAGAGCAAGCTGCACCAAGGGAACGCGTGGCACCAATCGTGAGAGCTCCAGTCGATGATGAAAGTACGCTATTACTACGAGTGAAGAAGACATGTAACATTGAACCATACAAAGGTCAACTAATCATGAGAATAGTCGAGAACTTAATTTCTCGGATGAATCGTTATTTGTGACTTTCAGTACGCAAATCATTGATCACGTAGCGAGAATATTTGCGTGTGAATACTCTCGCTACGTGACACAATCTCGAATAAAAATATCGATAAAGCTCTCACGTGGTATGATGCATGAGAGAGATCGGTGTTGGCTGAAGGGAGAACAGTAACATGGACTACAATGCAAGAAGGTCTGTTGAAGAATTTTCAATCTGTGGATTCTGTGCAAATAGCTCGAACTAAGATGTGGGGATTGAAATAGAAGGGAAGCCTTCAAGAGTATGTAGAAGCGTTCCTCGACCTGCAAGTTGCAATCACTGATATGAGTCTAGCGGAAGCTCTTGATAATTTCAAGGGTTAAAAGAACGAATCCGACAAGAGATAATGATGCAAAATCCACTCACGGTTTTTGAAGCCATCGCTTGCGCTCAGAGAATTGTTGGAGCATTAGGAGGAGGAGAAGTGATGATTCCACCAAATCACCACGACCGAAAGTCCAATATGCAAACTGCTTGACACCCATGGAGTTAGGCAACATCCGCTATCAACCACGATAATTTCAAGGTGGATATCAATCGAGGTCGGCAAAAAAAAACGTTAAGGAGCTCTTAGAGGAGAAGGTGTCAAGAATGATGCACCTCAACCTGAGCAACATCAATGTTACAACTGTGGACGATTTGATCACATAGCTGCAAATTGCAGAAACCGTTTTCCTAGAGATCGTCGTCGACCTCTGAATCATCTAAACGAGAGGAAAGGAAATGAAGAAGTTAAGACAAGACCAGAAAACGAAGAACACGAGTAAATGCACCTCGTGGCCTTACTGGTTTAAGGAGGAAGAAGAAAGACGAGAGAAGGAGAAAGAGAATGACGAAAATAATGCACAGTTGATTGTCACGGATGGAGTCTTGGAAGGGACCCAAGTGAGAGTACTAATTGATCTTGGTGTAACAGACAATTTTCTGTCTCGATCGACTGCTATGAAGTTGATAATGGAGTTAGAAAGTGATGAAAGTGAAGAGGTGGAACTACCCACTAGACGAACAAAGAAGATTGAATCTTTACCTCGAAAGATATAACTTACTTTAGGTGAATATCACGAAGATATTGAGTGACGAGTGATCAAATTAGCTCATTATGGTGTCATATTGGGTATGTTGTAGATGGAGCAATATAATCCTGAAGTGGATTGACGAAAAAAACTGATGAAAATCAAACAGTGGAAAATCTTCGGAAATAGAGTGAGATCTCGAAGACAAAACTTGTCTTTGTATGTCATAAGACAAGTCATATGTACGAGTGCTATACGTAATAGTGATGTTTGTTTTTTGGGTTTAATAAGAGAGGTCTCGAGTGCATAACTCGAAACACAGATTTCATAAAGCTTGACAGATGTGATAGCAGAATATGTGGATGTCTTTGACGATGATCTCTCTTCAAGGCTACCACCAAAACGACGGATTGACCATAAAATCGAGATGATTCCAAGGAGCGCCCCTCCTTAAGCCCCGTACAAACTAGCACCACATGAATTGGAGGAGTGCAAGGCACAAATTGAGGAGATGTTGCAGAAAGGGTTTATCCAGCCCAGTGTGTCAAAGATGGAACCAACTCGCATGGCTAGCATTGTTGTGGAGATGGCTAACAAACCTCTTTGTGTGTCATAGAAGGTGGTTGTGTATGTGATGAGAGTTCAAGAAATACAACGACTGATCTGTCTAAGTAAGGACAATCAGATCCATGAAGGTAGCTGGTGCATTTGTGAGAGTACTAAGTATTCGAAGTGACCATATCTTGTTCGAAAGATAATCTTTTTCACATCTTCATCGGCAATTCGGATCTGGTTCTCTGCAAGTCTAGCTTCGTGAAGTACTTTGCTCCTTCAAGTTGGTCGAACATATCATTTATCCGAGGTAATGGATACTTATTCTTCACCGTCTGTTGATTGAGTACTCGATAATTGATGCACATCCGTATACTGTTATCTTTTTTCTTCACAAAAAGGACTGGAGCTCCATCCACCAACATGTCAAAGACGTAGTGATCATTCAATATGACTTCAATCTTTGAAGCCTTAGTGCATACATCTAAAGCATGCACATCCACCACACCAACTCCTACAAACTTTGATGTCTTACTCTTGGATTTCTTCTTCTTCATTCTCTTAGAATTCAATCTTCCTCTGAGTTCCCTTCGTAAACTAGGGTTGAGTGCAATCAATTACCCAACCGTGATGTTTGTTTTCTGAGCACTTATATCTCCAACCACATCATATCTCGCTTGGGAAATCGAAATAGTGAAATATGTCTTTCTCAATTTCTTTCTTGGTTCCTTTGGTGTACTCGGAATATTACACGAGCATACTTCTACTTGATGATCTCCATGAAAACTGATTCATCAAAAAATCGAGTTATTTTTTTCTTGACATAAAAGCTCCACCGAAAAACAAGTGGTGCACAAACATATTCAGTTTGATAGTAAAACTGTGACAATGAAAGCTTACGGAGCAAACATACTGGTGGTATAAAGTTAGATCAACTCCAAACCATGATGTTGGAGTTCAAGGTCGATATTGAAGTCTACGTTGACTTGAACAAGACAAAATCTATCACCATAATAGATCAGTTGACAATGGCAAAAGAGACATGTGCTTTAACTAGTGTCTCTAAATGTGAAGATGAAGAAAGGACTTCATCAGCAGGAAGGAGTGATGCTTGGTCTCTTGCAAAACATCCGCGTGCATATATTGATATTTATGTCACTGTTTTTGAGTAGTCATATAAGCTTTTTGATATCTTAGTGAAAGCTCTTTGTAACTTTATATTATCTACTCATTGATGTGCAACCTTGAAATAATACTTTTGACATTTCTCGTTTATTATTTTTGTTTTTGGTCATAGACTCTATGACAAATCATAGTAAATGTCATGAAGTCACTATGTTAATGATTGGTTTAAGAGGTTTGTTTCTTCTGTTAGTTAGGTCTCTAGCATAAATTGTGTTGTTTGTAATATTCATTGTGTTCGTGTATAATTATTTGTTTTCCTTAAGGAGTTAAACTGCATACTGTTTAGATCATATATGGATTTTCTTAAATGCTATAAATCCAGTTGTGAACAGAAATAGGACATAGTTTAGTTAGTCTGACATGACAATGTTAGATAATGATTAGAAGACTTTTACTCTTGACTGTATGGCTGCTTCGTTCAGATGATAATATCTTTTGAGAATTATTGTATCATCATGAACTTCTCTCTAGTGTAACTTTTAAGTACTCATAAAGACTCTAGGTATGTAACTGTGTGATATTATGAACTTTTTGCAACATGGATAGTTGGACAGATTGGTTCTATACTTGCTGCAAAATTGATATAAGAATGAGTCATCTGAGAAACTATGTCAAATGTTGTGTCAAAGATCTCTAGACATTGGAAGCAAATGAGATTGAATCTGTTTATTAGCATGTTAGAAAGATATAAATGATGAAACAATCACATCTTTTTTTTTCTTGTGCCTAGTGACAAACTGGCTTGAAGAACATTTGCTTTAGCCTTTTGCATTTTCTAGACTTTAAAATATTTCCTCTACCATATCAAAGTTTTGAATCAAAACCAGATTTACTACTGAAAGACAAAAAGAAAATAAAACAATGTGTTAGTTTTTCAGTAGATCCTGGAGCCACATGATAATTAATTTAGAACATTACTTCGGTTCATAGAAGGGTTAGCACATTTGAGCTCGCGGTTATTACAACGGCTTACATGTCCGTCGATTGTGAACTAAAGGACCAGGAATATCTAGTTAAACTATTAAAGGCTCAAGGATAGAAAACTTTCTACTAATAATGGTCCGTATAGAAGAAGTGAAAGCTTACATGGAAACTGAGAAATGGTTTCTCTTATCTGTCAGTTGGGACAAATGTGTGAGGAGATATAATCTAACCAAAGGTATCCAGTTTGATGTTTCGTTTGCTGTGTTTGACCCTATGGTTACTACAGACGAAGACGGTGACCTGGCCACGGCGAGAAGGAGTGTATCGTGTATACAAAGCATCATGTATATCGTATCCGTACGAGGACCTGGTACAGTTGTTGTTGTACCCTTCTTTGTGGGTGCATATGTATCTGTAGCTACGATAGGAATCTTCATTAGAATTAAATCTGCAAGGTGGGGTAGAAAAGTAGCGAACGAACATATCTGTTACATCCATCCATCCATTCCTGTGTACTGAACGTTAACACCTGTGCTTGCGTACGAGAAGCAAGGCGTACAACAAGCCCGCTTTGCATAAGATAAGCAACAACTAGTATCAATCAGAGTCATCAGGCGGAAGCACTGCAACAGCTGAGGGGAGGACAAAGGAACAAAAGTAAATAGTCATGAAGAGCCCAAGAGAAAAGCCAGAGAGTAATCCTTGTCTCCATTTTTTCGTGGGTGTTATTCTTAAGGGAGCTTGGGCTTTCATAACGTGTCTTTCAAGAGCGTGAACGATCCCGAGAAACGCTTGCGACGAAAACAGCGTAGTAGCGAGTAGGCGTGTAATCTTATGGTGGTTTAGATCGAGAAGGAAGCAAGCTGGGAGTGGGACGAGCGAGGGCCCTGGAGAACATTTTGTAGAACAACAGAAGGAAAACACGAAGCACGCGGAACAGAGCACGAACGAGAAAGAAAGCAGAGAAAGTCCTGTCACGATGATGGAGGTAAGCGGCGGGGCCGTGTGAATGGCCGGCCTTCCTCCCCAACAGCCTCAAGGCCCTGCGGCAGGCCGTGGCCGTGGTATGACAGTTCCCGCGTGGATGAAAGGTATGTGCCTTATTTCCGCTAGTTGTAGGGTTCGGGAGGCGTTTGGAAGGTGTTGATCGTGAAATGTTCCATTGCCTCGATTGCATCGAGGTCAGTCATGTCGTACGGCCTCGACGTTTTCCACGATGCATGTCTAGTGGTGCTTATCCGTTGTGTTGCCTATCTGTACTATTTGATCGTAGGATGTTCAGACGGTTTAACTTAGTTTTGTGGATGCAGTAGTGTTTTCGAGCGTGCCGATTGCCTTGCAGCCGTCAACCTGATTGTATATAAAGAAAATGCTAAGCAAGGGAAAAAATTGGGGATAGTCTCACCATGATAAGTAAGACGGAAGAAGGAAACTCGTAGTCATTGGTGGTAGAAAGGAGCAAACATTCCCTGACAAAATCTAGCTCGTTGAGTAGTGTTGTACTCCAAGTCTGCCCTAGGTTCCTGAATGTTTCGGGTAGTTGCTCTACCGGGCTCTTAGAAGACCCTGCACCTCTCACTCAGTGGCGGATTGCCTTCGCCTGCGCTCTCTGCATAGAGAAACTTAGGCGGTGGATTATCTGTTGCGTAACTCCTTTCTCGTTCGACAAAAGTGTGCTTGCGCTACTTAATCTTCAGTATTTTAAAGATTCGAGACTCGCTGTTACTGGGGCCTTCAAATTACCAAATTTGGTCGGCCGGAGCTGGTGCGGGTATTACGGAGAACAATGCCGTATGAATACAACTTGCCGTATGAGTACAAGTTGTACGCTTCACGTTCGAGGTTGTAGGTGCACGAAGCACTTGCAGTAGGTTCTCCACTAACTGAGTGCAGTTGCTGCTGGTGGCCCGGTTGTCCTGGCAACGTTTTCACAACTTGGTGGTTCAGCGCCACTATTGAGGATGAGGATCCTGTGGTTATTGGACTTGTTATTTTGGAACCTCATCGCGTTTTGGGTTAGAAAAAACTACAAATCTTAGTGTACACCGCATTTGCTAATAACTACGTACTTCGTTGGGCTCTTTGAGATTTGGGGGTTACCTTAAGAGCGTGTGCGTAGTCTGATTCGTTCTGCTATAGTCATGTACCAACATATTCACCGCATTTCTCGGTGTATATTAGAGTCGATCGACTAGGGTTTATTAACTAATCCATGGACTGTCTTCTACGACGTGGACCTATGCTCTGTTCCCATCGTTAACTGTCATAACTACGATGCATACCCTCTCTTCTTCCTTTAAAATTGTTGAGATTCTAAACTTCATTCATTTTCGTTTGAATGAAGATGAATTCATTCGTTTGACGATGAATTCATTCGTTTTCAATGAATGAAAACGAATGTTTTCATTCATTGAAACATGAATGAAACACCTTTCACCTTCCCTTTCCTTGCCACTTGTTCTAGCTCGATATCTGTTAGCCCTCAAATATTATGGAATCATTGCACTACATGATGTGAGCTTTTACTAAATTCATTTTGGTCATACATTCACTCGGTCCCTTCCATTATAGCTCCCCTGGAAAGATGATTCACCTACTCATGATGATTGTGTGCTTAGTACTAGGCCTCGCATTTTCTAACGCATTAGGACGATCATACGCATATTTGCACCACATCTTGTACAGGCCAAATTTTCATCGAACTGCCATTCTCATGGACTGACATACATCTAGTACAGGCCGTCTATATTGTTCTTCCATACCAGTGGGCCTGTTTATTGAATGTGCAGTTTGCTACATGTTTCCACCTTTCTGTCCCCAGGTCAGAATTTTTCGTTAAAAAGCAGCAAAAATTAGCGCACATCCACTCCTTCATTCTTTTCGTCCATGTTATATGTAGTTTCCATACCGGTCCGTCCTGTTCCTGTTTGCTACAAATTACCAGTATCCTGATCCCTGGGAAGATTTTGCGCTTAGACCGGCCTGTACTATCGCATTTAGCAACGGTATAGTCTCCTTTTTAGTAATTACTGTCTGTAGTTTGTATCCCGCTGCTAATCACATACACCGGCATATACACATTGTGTTTAGCCGTGTGTATCTCATGACTCCAATTAGTTCCAACGAAGCAGTACCCATCTTCTGCTAGACGTTGGCTAATATTTGTGTTCTTAGAGTGCACTTCTTATACCTTTTCACGATATATTGATTGTTCAGTTCCAAGCTACTGTTGGCCACTCTTCATTGAGTGGAAAGGCTGGCCTACACTCATACGGAAATGGACTTTCTGCTGCTCTGTGACGGTTCATTTTTTGCAGTTCTGCTCCTGTCCCGTTGTCTATCTCCCGGTCGTTGGTACTGAATATGCTGATTGTACGATGAACAGTACCGAGACCTATATACGGAGTATAGACTACAGTGATGATTTCAGGGGAACAGACTACAGTGACACTGTTTCATAGCATTCACAGCGTGGACAGGAGTTGGGGATACTAGGATTTGTATGCCGGGTTCGGAATGTTGCGATCAAGAGGGGACACTAACGTTCCTACTTATCTGTCAGTAACTCCTGCAGGCCCTAGTCCCCCTGCAGCTTCTCCGACGTCAGGTCCTCCTCAAGCCCATATTCCTGGCAACACACCACCTTCTGGACCTCTGGTATGTCCCTTAATCTTTCAACTTACGACCTGCAAAACATAGATGAGAGGGTTCATACTAGTTCGAATGAACTCAGATGATTTGTTGCGATTTTTATAGTGCATCACGCTGATCTGGATACTTGTCTCACGAACAGCCACCACCTCGAATGCCTGGATTAGGGCCTTCCGGGGCTCCACCCAATTATGGAGTCCCACAAATGCAGGTAACTTTCATATGCTTTTACTATCAATTTTCACCAGGAGGCCCAGTCTCTGGAAATGTGCCACACTTTCACGTTTGTCTATCTGTTAGTCAATAATATTCGCCAGGAAGATGCTCAAAGTTAGTGTACATTCACGCCCCTCTCTATGCTACTACTCTTTACTTCTCTCTGGTTCCCTATTTTTGGGTTACCTTAATGCGCGTGTGTTCTTGCATTAGGCTGGTACGTCATGCATTTTTTCACATTGCTTTTCCTTTGAAGCACATGTGGCTTGATTGGTGATTTATACCGGTACACATTTCTTGGGACAAACATTACTAGAGTGGCTGCCCGCGTTACAGTTCTCTGCTTCGGCTCTTATGCAGTTTCGGCAACAAGGTCCACCCCAGCCCGGTCAACAATTCATGCCTTCTGGTGGACAGCAGTACCGTCCGGCTGGGCCCCCGCCAGGCATGGGTCCACCTCAACATGGGATGCCACCTAACCTTCAAGGAATGGGCCCTCAGCAGGGTATGCCTCCATCATCACAGCCATCACAGTATCCGCCTTCGCCTATGCAGCAAATGCATCCAAGACCACCTCAGCAACCTCAGCCTCCTCAGGCATCACAAGGTCCTCCGATGTCTTACCCGCAACAGCCGCGGCCAATGGCTGGCGGGCCACCACCTCAGCAGCTGCAACAGCCTCAGCAATACGGAATGCCCCCTCCACCAGGACCTGGTAATCCAGGAATGCAACCACCTTCTTCTTATGGGGTGAGTTCTCTTCGCAGTCCGGGTGATAATAATAGCAATTTTCGCTCTGTCAAACGGCTTGTGAAATAACTCGTAGTCCCTACTTTTTACCTAAGTACTTGATACGAGAAAATTGAACATTGACTGAGTAAATTTCTCTTAATCCAGTCTAATGGTATCAGTATTTGTCTTTAGAAGGAAGCTATAGAACACACAGAGTAGCATGCAGTAATTTTTAGAATAGAGTAAAGCAACTTCAGGTCAAATGTCTAAAGACTTTGCAGTCTTTTCTGTGCAAGTGCAAAGAACGTGCAATTCAAATGTCTCTCGCCGCAGCAGGGATGCAACTTACGTTTATCATTTACTTGGTAGTATGTTTTAGTATCTTCATGTTAGCTTGAAGCTAAGGTCAGATCTTGTGCCTCTCCATTAACTGTAGCCTTCACCATATGTTCTATTAGATTGCAACAAACATAATTATTTATGTTAGCAGCTTGACTCTCATTTCTGGTGTATCAGTAACTACTTTATCATGTAAAGCTCCCAAAGTTTCATCCTCTGCCGAGGAAGCAGTGACGCATATTACACATTAGCTGAGTTTGACGACTCAGCTCTACCCGCAAGAGGAAGAAGGATACATTAGAAATAAACATAATTGGAACCGCAAGTACGTCTCGCCGTAACAGCGGCCGTGTTCATCGTTAGGAATCAGGTGTAACCAGTTTGTAAGAGCTTGTTACAGTGATGTATCCTGTCGAATAGTGTCTTGACGCGATGGCCATTAACTTTCTTACTTTTCAAAGTTATTCTACCAATATTGGCTAGTTCGTTGTTAGTTACTGCATCTTTCTAACCAATGCTTGTATCATTGACTTGCAGTTCAGTTCATCAGTACCTTATCCGCAAGCTCCAAACTCCTATGGTATGACGCCACCTCCTTATCAAAGTCCGATGCAGCCTCAGTCTATTCAACCTCTGCAACCAAACAGTCAACCTTGGTCCATGGTACCTAGCCAAAGCATGCCTCCAGCTCTACCTCAGGGGCTCCAAGCAGCTACGCAGCCCTCACCTGCTGGAGCATCCTCCCTACCTGTGAGTACATTGTTGCGACGGTTCCTGTTTTCTCGCTCCTATTATTTATCTCGTTTATAGCCGAGGCGTTCTTCATTTGTGTAATTCGGAGAATACGGCTCCATCGGTGACTTCATTCTGACTGTCTTGATTCTGATTTAACTGTTGCTAATGTTTGTGGGTTAGGGTGCCACTAATCTTTCAGCGCAATCTAGCATTCCTGGAGCTTCTGATTGGCAAGAGCATACGGCGCCAGATGGAAGAAGGTACAAGCCCTATGTTTTTTGAATCTGCCCCCAAGTAGATAACGGTGTGAAACTTCATCAGTACTCTGCTCAGGATGGACCATCACTCTGATCTTTTTGCACTCGCAGGTATTATCACAACAAGAGAACGAAGTTGTCGAGCTGGGAGAAGCCAGTAGAGCTTATGTCACCAACCGAGGTAGCAATACTTTCAAACTTGCTGAGGCTGTCGTGAATACGCGAGGATCTACTAGGTGCAACTGTCATAGGAAGTTATGTTTGGTATGCTATAAAGTGCTGTAGTGGGCATCCACCATAGCCGAACTACAGTCTGAGTTGATTTGCGCTTATGTTGAAGTAAAGCTGTAGATTATAGTATCGCATTTTGTCTTTGGAACGTCTTCACAAATCTAATTTTCTGTAGTGAATCAAGGTTCGTCCAAAGTAGTTCCCAGATTCGTAGCTTTGATTTTCTGGTCTTGAGAATGACTTAGTCTGTATATGCAGCGTGCAGATGCTTCAACCGTATGGAAGGAGTTTACCACTGCAGACGGGAGAAAGTAAGTCTGTGTTTTGCGTTTTAATGCATGCCCTAGGGCTGCCGAGTATGTTTCGAAGATCTTTGGTCAGTGATTGTGTTCCGGTAACGCCTAAACTTGAGGTTTAGGTCGGGAACTTCAAAAGGATGATTTTAGAATGAATTACATCCTCATCTTCATACACGCGGCTGTCTGTTGTCTCTCAGCCTTCAGACTGCCTTTATGACAGGTTTTTTCATGTAGTATCATGATCAGTTTTGCGTTTTTTCTGGAGATTTGATGTCTATTTTGACCGGGACATTCATGCAGGTATTATTACAATAAGAACACTAAACAGTCAAAATGGACGATGCCAGACGAGATGAAGGTATGAAAGGTTTTTGGTTTCAGCAGTTTGTGAAGATATTCTTTGTCTCGTTAGTTGAAGATGAAGGGCGCAACAGTGTTATGTTTGGCCATGCTGTAAGGGAGGTTTCTGCTCAAGTTTTCGTTTCTGTTGTCGGCTACGCTCTAAATAAGCTAGACGAAACCTGAGTTAAGGGGTGAACTCCTCATGTTGGACAAGCCTTTAAAAGAAGTTCATTATTGTGCCTAACTCTGTTGTGCTCGTTAATGTGATGGTCTCCATTTCAAGCCTGGCACTTTTTGTTAACCGGGTTATTGTTTATCTCGCAGCTGGCACGAGAGCAGGTGGACAAGTCGACACCAACAACAGCAGCAGGGGCTCCAGTCACTGAAGTTATGCTCCCATCGGTCACTTCAGGGGCCACATCCGCTGGGAACATTCCAGCTACTTTGCTTCCTCCTGTGACATCTCCAAAACCCGGTGCTACTGTGAACCCTAGTCCTGCCTTCCTCACACCGCCTGTATCGTTACCGGTTGCTCCATCTGTTACCCCAGCTCCCGCTTTTACCTCCACATCAAGCGGCAATAACCACCCTGCGAAAACTGTTCCAGCGGAGTGAGTTTCATCGTTCCTTCTTATGGGGTACAGATGTTTCATTTATACGTGAGATACTACTGCACACCGTAGTTGTGGCTTGTCTCCAAGCCTCTGACTAGGTAGATTAGGGTTTGAAGTATGTGAGCATAAAATGACTGTTATTTCTGCATTGTCTAGGGCCCCGAAGGAGGAAGCAACGATCAATAACATGAAGGAGGAAACAGAGGAAGCTTCAGCACAGGATCTCGAGGTACTATGAGAAATTCCTCATATGGTTAAATCTTTGGTGTTGTTTACCGTATAGTCAGAGGGCAGTGGAATCAGGCAAGATCTTGGACAAAATCTTGTTCCACTCTGTATCAGTGGGTTTGCGTGGTTTAAGGGTCCCGTCTCGAAGCGGGAGCCGAGGGAGGAAACCTGAGACCACAAACCCACACCCTTACGGGGCGTTTGCCTGCGTAAAGCCCTTTCGTCCAAACCTAGGTTGAAATTTAAAATAGTTAGTAGTGGACGGGCGCGCTCTTATTTGAACTTAAATCACCTTAGGGATTCAGAGTGTTAGACGGTAGAATGTTTAACGATGAATGGATCTTTTCCCGATGGGTGACCTTACGAAATTTAACCGTTAGGTTACGAGATCTGTCGTGGTCTCCCGAGAAGTATAAAGAGTGACAGTTACCATTCCACCTAAAACTCTTGGTAAGCTTTCTTTCAATGCGAATAGGGAAGCGTGACCTTCTTTACAATTATGTATGTACTTTGTTCAGTACCTACATGCATCAGTGACCATGTGACAAAAATTCTTCCTCTATTCTCTGTTCTTTATCTTCTGCCTGTCTGATAGTTGATTTCCCTCGATAAATCTTTGCTCTTGAACTAATTCCAACTGACGGTCTCCTCCTACTTTGATTTTTGCGTTTTGGCTATTTTCATTATAAGCTCGCCAGCGACGCTCTTCATTTACTAAACTTTCGTTCTATTCAACTCCACATTTTCCAGTTCGATCCAGTTCTTTCAGTTCTGCATTAGATTCTACATTAGAATCGACCAGCTTGCATATTTCTCTGCTGCATCGTACTCTATACCAAGGGACTTTCTCTGGAGATGTGCTTCGACTACACATTCCCACCGGCACACCCTTAGGTTACAAACAATCGTCTAACTTCACTTAGCAAGTTAACGCAAATTCGGCCCCTATGTATTTGGCCGGGTCATTTGCGGGTTACGTCTGTACTAGAGAGTATTCCTTGATAAAATCTGCCATTCTCGACGGATGAATATATGGACTTTGTCCGTGGATGCCCTAATGGATCGTGGATTGCGTCTGGGGAGGTCACGCCTAAATACGAAGGAGTAGAGCCAGTGCTTGGACGTCAGTACTTTAAGTACCTCTAAGTTACGTTTGTATTCTTCTTGAACCCGTTACGCAGGAGGCAAAAAAGGCGATGCCCTTAACTGGAAAAATTAACGTGACTCCTGTTGTGGAGGAGAAGCCTTCCCCAGTTGCCGAGGAGCCTTTGACATACGCAAATAAAGCGGTAAGGGATCAGGTTGTTCGGATTGCTGTGGGGTTTGTGCCGATTGGCTTGTGTAAAAGAGGTTGGAGATGACATCTACGATCCATCCCGCGAAGATTTGGAGACCTTGGTTACATATTGTTCTGACTCTGCGTATTCTGCAGGAAGCTAAAAATGCCTTTAAGGAGCTGCTAGAGTTGGTTCATGTTGAATCAGATTGGACCTGGGACCAGGTAAAGTTGAATGTCTTTCATCAGCTGACAGTTTGAATAGCTACGTTGCTGCTTTTATTCCTCATCGGGTGGGAGGTTGTTGAGAGACAGAGAGCAGGAGAGACTTACGTACCTTACGTTGTGGCTTATAGTTTTCCTTTACCGCCTATGGGATATGCGTGACTTTCTGATTGTCTTATCCCGTAGTGCCATGTGTCTTTGTTTGTCAGGCTATGCGGGTAATTATCAACGACAAACGTTATGGAGCCTTGAAGACTCTAGGTGAACGCAAACAAGCTTTTAACGAGGTAAAGATAGCAGTTCAGTTGCGGTTTTCCACTCGGAAGTTATGTACTGGGGCCGTTTGTTTCTTTCTGGTTTTGTGTTGTTGCGATATGTTGCATAGCTAACCGTCGATTGTGACATCCGGAAAGGAAGGCGGGGGAAATTTTGGTCGTGTAATGTATTTTGTTTTATTAGATGCCAGCTAGAGGAGGGAGGGAAGATTTAGATCCGGATAAATCGCAAATGATATTCTCTTGCTTGCAGTTCTCCTGCAAGCGCAGCACCTTGTTTAATATGTATGCTTTTATCCAAATGGATAGCCATGTGAAAACCAGCCTCTACCTTCTGCTGTATCGTTCGCACTTCCCAGTAACTGGAGTTAGAAAATAGTCCAGGACCGCTGTCAGGGAAATGGACCTCCCTCAAAGGCATCCACCGTTTGAGACCCTACTCTTTCGTGTGTTGCCTATCCTGTACAGAAGGTTACTACGGTAGTGTCTGTCAGTCTCTATCTGAAGTTGCTTGAATGTTCAGTCGAGGTGAAGAAGTTGTCTTCCCGTTTCCATAGCGAGTGAGACTTGGGTATTAGCATCAAATAAGAATTTCTTGAGGTCCTGTCAACATGTAGGGAACTAGCATTACCTTTTAGCATCAGTTAGGGAATAAGGTCACATGTGAACCTGATCTCCTGGAAAGGGCTGAAACTGTACTGAAACTGCACTTCACACATTGGACTTGATTTCGGTTGATTCTTTGCTGAATTTGCGATCTGTTTAGGAAATGGAAATGTGAAGCGACAGATTGACTTATTATTTGTTCCGTTTTTTGGGTCACTAGTTCTGTGGTTTGTTCCTTTTGCACACGAGGCCGAATAGAATCGTAGCAGGGCAGGTTTAGTCTAATAAGATCGTTTGCATACTCGCAGTATTTAGCTCAACGCAAGAAATTGGAATCCGAAGAGAAGCGACTTAAGCAGAAGAAGGCTCGCGAGGACTTCTTGTCCATGTTGGAGGTAGGATATCTGACATCTCTCACTAGGCGATTTGGGTCACGGTGTTCAATAATTTCATTTTGGTGTAAGTTACTTGTCACTCCGTACGTTTAACCACCGAAGAAGGAAGTGCCACGATTTCCTTTTAGCAACAGTCTTCCGTAGATTATCTTTGATGAAAGCCTCGGTAAATTGGTTCTAACTTACGAATTTCTGCTCGAATAAGTTAGAACATATCTGAATTGTTGTTGCGTTTGCACTTAACATGTCTATGGATGCGCAGGAATCTAAAGAATTGACGTCATCTATGCGATGGAGGTTTGTTTCTACTATATCTTTTCTTTCACTCGTAACTGGAATGCATCTTCAGCAGAGCGTAGTTGTAGTTCTTGTCCTTATGGACTTTACTCAAGTTAGTACGAGGATTGTCATCTCAATTTAGAGGTCGATGTTTCGGAGTCTAAAGTCGATATCGAGAATTCTTCGTTGAAAGTTCTGTTGAGTGGATTATAAATATCAATCGGGCACATCGTTGTGAGTCCCTGTGGTATATTTCTGGCACTTTTCTTGTTCTGCTTATTATGTGCTGTTGCCTCTAAAAACATCACAGCAAGGCCTTGACCTTATTCGAGGATGATCCCCGGTTTCAAGCGGTTGAAAAGGATCGAGAACGTGAAGAACTCTTCGAAGATTATCTCGTTGACTTGGAGCGTAAGGTAAGAATACTGTCTTGAACGCTTGTAGCGTATTTCCTTAAGCGTTCCCATTAAAGTAAATTTTTTTACAGCCAGTTTACGTACGTGGTTATCGTCGGGACTGATGAATATAAGAAACAGTCATGTTGGTCCTGAAACAACGAGACGGTATGTCTACCACGAAATTTTTATGTGTAATTGTTCGTTTCAGGAGCGTGAGAAGGCTCGCGAAGAGAGGAAGAAGAATCTAGCAGAGTATCGGGCGTTTTTAGAGTCTTGTGATTTTATTAAGGTGCGTAACTGGATGAAAACTGGTCAGGGCCATTTTCACTTAAAACTCGAGTAGTCTGCCTGTTTTCTCTTGTGCTCCACGGATGGTGGCGATTCTAAACGACATCTTCCTAACCTACACGGACACTTTCTTCAACAACCTACTGTGTCCATAGATAAATGTGTGAATACAGACTCCTCAGCTGTCGGCTGGAGATTTAGATCGTGCATGCGGTTGTTCTAAGGTTGCTCATGTAGCTTTTACGTTGATGGAAGGTTGCCTTTATGGTTATCACAGCTTTTATATGTATGATGCTTCGGTCAATTACCTCGAATACGGCTGCATTGGTTTGCTCAAAGTACATTCTTCCAGTGTTCTTCTAGCACCATCCAGCTAGGGCGTGGGGGTTACGGCATACAATTGTTAATGAGTACATCTTCCAGTGGTTTCTCTATGGGCTAGAACTGATCTTGGTACTGATCTTGCATAAGATTAGTAACAGGATGAGTTTCGGAGGGTTACATATGCTGAAAATGTTTGGTTCCCACGTAATCTTTAAAGATAAAACAGAACCGCAAGAAGCCTGGATTTCTGGTCGAGTGTTGGTATAGTGGCAGAAACCTGCTTTTACGTGGTCTCACGGGAGATCTGATAAGTTACCCCAATGCGCAGGCAAACACGCAATGGAGAAAAGTTCAGGACAAGCTAGAGGACGACGAGCGCTGCTCTCGTCTAGATAAAATTGATCGGTTGGAAACTTTTCAGGTACTTCGTTCGGTCTAAGTTTGCTTGTAATTAGCACTTGAGGTCATCTGGTTCTTTGCTACAGCTCGAGCTGTGCTCTGGGCGTGTGTTCACAGGCGGCTCTCACTAGTGTATGGCTGCAGGTCGGTATCTGCGATAGTTCGAAGGTGCCCTGGCCGTTAGGTTATAGGGTGGGTCCTACTAGCGCTGATTGTCGGATGTCTCCTGCAGTATCGTTACCGTGTAGCGTCATCTGCTTCGTCGCTTCTTTGCCTCAAGAATTTGTGTGCCGGTTCAGATAGGTCGTTGGCGACATATTGCCTCTGGGTTGTTTATGGCCACTGCGTCTGTGGAGTTAATACTCCGTAAGTATACGAGTTCATTGACCTCGTCAAATCCTTGTTAACAGGAATATATCCGCGACCTGGAAAAAGAGGAAGAAGAGGAGAAGAAACTCCAAAAGGTGTGGCTGAGTGTTAAACATAGAGGCTCTTATAGTCAATTACCTTGACTTCCTTTTTCCGCTCTACATGTGTTGATCCTAGGATAGGTATCCTAAGCTTCTCTTGTATTATGAGTGATTGGCGTTCCGAAGCTTTGTATACATTTGGCCTTGAACTAAGTATCAATCGCTGGTTCCTTTTAGAGTTATTATCTTTCTCGACTGATCTCCTGTACTTTCTCTTCC
Source organism: Asterella californica (assembly GCA_036924285.1). Taxonomy (NCBI): domain Eukaryota; kingdom Viridiplantae; phylum Streptophyta; class Marchantiopsida; order Marchantiales; family Aytoniaceae; genus Asterella; species Asterella californica. The sequence continues at coordinate 16,483,780 of JAYKYS010000002.1, read as the reverse complement.
GCCTCGTTAATTTACCCTCTAGCATTTTGCAGGGTATTTCGTGGAAGATACCAGGAATTGAGCTCACTGTTTGTGCTATCGCAAATTTCTAATGCAGGAACAACTTCGACGCAAGGAGCGGAAAAATCGTGATGATTTCCGGCATCTTATGGAGGAGCATAAGAACGATGGACTTCTTACTGCCCGCACTCAGTGGCGAGATTACCTTTTGAAGGTAACTTCTTTGGCTCGATAATCTGCTTTCTGATATGTACGACTCCTATTCTGTAATGAGGTCAGATAATTCTGTTCATGTGAAATTTTTCCTTAGCTTTTACGGCTACGAAAGCATATGGTCACTGAGTGTCAGATTACCAATGATATAACAGACGTTTGTGCGCGTCTAGTTCGCCCGATGGCCGCTGGCGCCTTAACGCGGAGGTTAATGTGTGCTGCTATCGCTGTTTGTCAACATTTTCCATATGATGGAAAGGTGTAGTTGTCTTGCGTAGTTGGGAACAGACCTCAGGATACTGGGTATCAGGTATTCTGAGATTGTTGGATGGGTTTGAGGCTTAGTCTTGTCTTGGTATGTGCAGGTGAAGGATTGTAATGAGTATCAAGCGGTGGCTGCAAATACCTCGGGTTCGACGCCGAAAGAGTTGTTTGAGGATTTTGCTGAGGAACTTGACAAGCAGGTTTTTCCCTGAGAGTCTAATTCAGTATTAAAGTTAATCGAATATGAACGAGTTATCATTCTTTGTTCGCTTCTAACAATCGCTTCTTGAGCTTTACGAGAGTGTGTTCTCATATGTGTGCAATAAGATGGAGGACTGAAAACGATCCAGGAAAAAGCTTGGAATAAATTGGAATTAGGCCGTGCTGATTACCATTTGATTATATAAGATCGCAGTTTGTGATTTACTGCTTGCAGAAAAATGTTTGATCAGAGTACCTGGCCAAGTGCTGTTCTCGTGATTCTCCGTTATGTTCCTTGTAGTTGTATCTGCGACGATGATGTAGCAAGTTGCAGTTGTGCGATTTATTGAATTTCTTGAAATTCATTACTTTCTTTTGGACAGTATCACGAGGATAAGGTGAAGGCGAAGGAAGCGATGAAGGCCGGGAAGGTGAAGGCCTTACTCCTGTTGTTTGTACCCCTTGTTTGCTTCGTCTCCTTCAATGCGATTTTACTTACATATTTCGTTCCTTCAGATTTCCGTTACGTCGACATGGACCTTGGACAAGTTCAAGGCTGCAATTGCTGAAGCAGGTGACTTGGAGGCGATAGCTGAACCAAACCTTAAGGTTAGTGACAAGTTTACCATGAATGTGTGCTGGTTGCTGGCTGAGTGTGTGCACCTGTCGGCATCACGGTGTAGCTAGCTGGAACTCGGTGTTTAATCGCTCGTTGTCACTGGAGCGGTTCGGTACGTTGGGGCAGCTCCGCGTGAGTTGTTTGGACTACGGCGTCTAGGCAGTAACTTGAATGGGGCTGCAGAAGGTAAAATTGGTGGGTATATGGGCCTTGAATACATTATCCAGGAGTCGGAAGATGAGTAGCAGAATACTTGATCATGTAGTAGGCAGTTCTGAGGTCTTCTTTCCTAAGTGTATGCTTAAGATTTAGTTCTTGTCTTGATGCGAAATTCGTTAATGATTGGAATATCCCGTGTAAGATACCGAAGATATTGCTTTTCTTTTTAGTTGGACATCTAAGGATGGTGTAGGGTTTCTATGATTAACTTGGAGCACTTGAGAACATGAGGAATCGTCCCTGCAGAGCTGGCTGAATAGTTGCCTCTCGAAATAAATGGCTTTCTGTTCGAATAGATCCTACTGACATTTTTGGGGAGTTGCCATTTTGGTTGATTACTTTCGGGAATTCTCTGTTACATCTAAACAGTGTTGGTAAAATCTTCCCTTGTGTGTGAATGTGTGGGGTTCATCTGTGCCTTGACTCAGAGGAGTTCGGCGGTCACGATTTCTGTTTGCTTCCTTAGTGTTTATGTCCGGCTAGAGTTAGTTTCTTGCAGTAAACACTTGTATTGATTTCTATTGCTCGTTGTCGATTGAACACATGCAGCTAGTGTTTGATGATCTACTGGAAAGGGCGAAGGAGAAGGATGAGAAGGAAGCAAAGAAGAAGCGAAGAATGGTAGATGATTTTACAGATGTACTTAGAACGATGAAGGTAACGTTCTAAAACATAGCTGTTTTGACTGGTTATGTCCCTTGTCGGCGCGGAAGTCTCGTTTGTATCGTTGATGTTTGGTTTGAATATGGCATCCCATCGGGTTCAGACGATATACAATTTAAATCTCTTCTGATACATGTGCAGCAAGTAACTGCTTCTTCGAAGTGGGAGGAGTGCAGGCCACTGCTAGAGGATACTGCGGAGTTCAGGTTAGTGATTAAATAAACTTTTGTTGTGATTCTATGTCGCTTCAGATCTCTTCCTATTGGGCAGAGATGCAGATTGACAGCGTTTTGGGTGGTGCTGCGTTTGCAGGGCATTTAGTGAGGAATCTTCTCGGAAGAAAGTATTTGAAGATTATGTCACTCATCTGCAGCAGAGAGCTAAGGAGAAGGATCGGAAACGAGAGAAGGACGAGAAGGTGGGCCTTGGAACACCTCAAGCCGGGGTACTCGATTCAATTTCGTTGTGCTGTCTGCTTTTACATTTTGTACAAAAGTGAAGCATGAAGTTGGTTTAATTGCATGGTTTTTGGGCATTTTTTTTGAAAAGAGCTTTTATGAATCTTATTGTTTTCAAAACTGTCTTTTTTAATGTCTTAATTTCGAAAATTATGAATTCTGGTATCTTATATGTATCTGTGAAGTTACTACTTCAGTTATAAGATATCAGAATGTAACTCCTTCAGAGATACATATGGTAACTGAGCTAACATGGTTACATCAATGATAACTACAAACTACATCTACCGTGTTACGTCAGCTACCAGAGCATCACGGCTCAGGTTTCGAGCAGGTCAGCTCGAGATTATTGTTAGACTGGTTCCTTTCGCGTTTGCCTTTGACTTATCCGTTTGCCTTGTAACTGTCAGGCGAAGAAGGAGAAGGAAAAAGAGAAAGAGAAAGAAAGGGAGCGGCGGAAGGAGAAAGACAAGGACAAAGATAAGGAGAAAGAGCGGGACAAGGAAAAAGAGAAGCCAAAACGGGAGAAAGAAGCTGTTCAGGATGGTTGCGAGACTGGAAATAATCACGTACATAAGGAAGAGAAGAAGAAGGATAAGGAAAGGGAGAAGGACAGGGATCGGGAGAGGGACAAAGATAAGAAATACAGAAAACGCCACAGGAGTAGCAGTGAGGAGGCGGGTTCAGAAAGGGAAGACAAAGACAAGGAGGAATCCAAAAGGTCCCGCAGGCATGGGATTGACCACAAGAAGTCATCTAGGAAGGTATGAGAAAGAGCGATTGATATGAGGGTACTCGAATACTCCTGATCTTGGTTCTAGTGCAAGGCCAGAGCTAGCAGTATCTTATTGATGTAGCCGTAAGCGTAGAAACTGAATTTACGTTTTGTCCTCCCAGTGACAGGCATAACCACCCACTCTTTGGCCATGCTGACCTGGAGCTGGTCGTATCCAAATCACTTCCCATACTTAAAAGAATGGAAACACACAGAAAGTCATCCAGAACATCAATAAAATTGATGTAACACTTTTTCCTGTCTTTGTTTGTCTCTTTGGGATGGATTGTATTTATGAGCAGCATGGCCATGAGTCAGGGTCAGATAGTGAGGCCAAACATAAGCGGCATAGGCGGGATCGTGATGGAACAAGGAGGAATGGTGCTGCAGAGGAGTTGGAGGATGGAGAACTTGGAGAGGATGGCGAAATCCGATAGGCCCTCCTGTCCCAAAAATCCACCTCTTTCTGTGTGTTTGTTCTTGAGCCTCCCACACTCATATTTCTTTTGGTTACCACCTCATGGTGGATCAGCATCAGTAGCGAAGGTTAAAGAACTGTATTAGGTAGATGTAGCGTTGTGGAGCATCGGCCTTCAGCTTTGCAGTTATCCATCAGACTTGCTTACTTTGTGCAGTCAGATTGCACGAAGTTCCTTCTCACTTTACTCCCATCGAAAATTTCGGAATATCTGCCATTTTTTTTAGGGCAATTGATGGTCATTTTTTGCAAGGTCGTATTGTCTTTTGCGAGTTGTTTCAGCTTCAAACGATTCAGGATGCATCCTATTTATTGGAAGACACGACATGCATTGTTGATAACTAACCAGATTAGCGGTACCAAATTTTTATTGGAGGTCTTCTGTACTTGTGTCAGCTATCTCTAAAGTACATGGTTTCTTCTGTGGGGATAGCAAATGTTGGCAATCGTACTGCAAAGATAAGATGCCTCACTGAATATTTAACTCTGCTGTACAGGTATGGGATGTTTGATTGAGATATTCGTCTCGTGTTTTTATTACGGTGCTTGAAGCTATCATAAGTGTATTATCATTCTTCTACCGAGTTCTAACGAAAGCTAGGTGCTACTGAGAATTATTTGCTTCACCGTAGAATCATGTGCATTGGCTAAGGGTCTAAAAAGGAGAGTGATATCTGGTATTATATGTTGTACCTGTAATAAATTTGAACACGAATAGTTAAGTCCGGGTCCATTTCAAGATGTAATTGGGTCGGGATATTAAGCCTGCAAATCCTAGTTGGGTTACCGGTGAACAGAGGTTCAAGGGGTGCATGCTAAGAACGGAAGGAGCCAGATGGCATCACTCTGGAGAAACTCTCTTGGTGGCAGCTGTCCCTCATTATATCTTTTCCGACGAGGTAAGCCCTCTTGATGAGGTTTGTTTTCAGATAGAACTCGGTTTCTCTGACCTTGCATCCGCCGCTGTCCCTTACTGTCTTTGGCGCTGTTGTGCTCTTTTACGAGGATCTAATTGGCTTTTGTTTTACCAGTCTCAAGATTTTGACTGACAGATTTGCAGCTATCAAGTCTAGACGTAGAAATGGTCGCTGATGCTGTGCTTGTTGTACTGACCGCTGTGTTTCTGGGACAAGTGCTCAGTTTGAGTACAGTAAACATGTAATTCTTATACACCTAGGTTGAGGTAGAGTTTGGGTGCCCCGTTTTAAGAGTAGAATCGCATGTCGATGTAGTAGAGTTCTTTGCCTTTCGAGTCATTTGTTCAACTATATTTCCACTTGTATGCAGCGGGATTTGGTGATAATTAAGTGTCGCTGTTTTGTGAGGTGAATATTGTTTTCTAGGTGCCATGTCAGTTGGGTAAAATAGTTGTTGTCTAAGGTCTTCTCAGTTTTTCTCTTGCGCTGTCATGAGTATGTGGACATTTGACGTGTTTCTTGTTTATTTGAATGGTTCTACTTATCACCATCTTGCAGTGGTAATTGCGAACTTGCATATCAACTCTACTTCTGCTTTTGCTGACTCCGCTGGACCTTTTCCTGCGTTAGTCGGGCAGAGCTATTACGTATGCTCGCAAACCACTTCTGAATATCCAGAGTAGGAAGTGACGTGTATCTAGATAATACTTGCTGCGAGAAACTCGAGAAGTGAAGATAATATCGGGCATTCGACCTCAAGTAGGCAGTAGGAAAATGGATTTCTCGCTAGGAATTGAACTTATCTTTGACCGTAGTTGGACTGGTTTTTCTCCTTTTTTGCTAAGCTTTCTTTATTGGCTTCAACTTTCGCCCGGATATCCCTTTTCTTTTTCTTGGTTGTCTTGGACCCGTCGTATTGCCGATTTTAATTTTACCCGGTAGGTGTATGCGTACGAATTTTTTTGAACGTTACAATGTTTGTCTGCTTTGTCGCTTCGGTATCACTTGACGATTTTATGCAGATTGAGCTTCAGGTGATTTTAGGGAGATGTTTTAAGCTGTTTTGTGTAAGATGATGGTCTTCTGATGATGAACATCTGGCGTTTCCTTTTTGTTGTTTTTGTTGGAACAAAAACTCCCTCCCTGTCTGCTTTTGTACGACGATCAAATAATACTGGCCTCTAATCTGGCCCAGTATCCACTGCCGAAAGCCCGCTTCATCGTCCGTGCTCGTTTCTTGAACCGATGCATAAGCCGAGCCGCACGTGCAACAGATGGTGGTAGTGGACAAAGTGCTGACCTCCATGACAAACTGCATTCAGTCCGTACATGGAAAAGAACATGCGTTGAGTCCGGATACAGACGCAATTCAACGGTTACTCTCTCAAGTATGTAGACAAGCCATGGTGTTCCTGATTTGGTATTAAAGTGAGATATCCAACATGATTAAAGCAGTTACAAACGAGAAGACAACTAAGCGTCTTTAAATGGAGCTCGTTTAGGTCACGCATAGAGTTGGAGCTCAATTAGGAGCTACGCATTTGTCAGAAGTTCAAGAGTAATACCATCCAACGCTATCTGTCATAAGTTAAAGAGAAATATCACCCAGCCCTCTTCCCCAGTGCGTTGGATGTTCATATAATGCCTATAATGTTCCCCTAATCGATCTTTCGAACAACCGCATAGTGGCGTCCGCTCTTAGTAGTAGTCCAAACAGCAATCATGGTGGTTTGAACTGGCTCCCTCGTTGTAGATGGAACGAGAAATCTCTAGTCACCGTCTCCTTCCGCAAAGATTGCCTTCTGCTGCTGTAATGATGCTAGGGATGTTAGAATGGTCTCTACAGAACGACCGACACAAATCTCACGACCTTGAGCTAAAGCTATTTATCCTGATGGTAGTCACGGAGCTGGAAAAGAGGAAGGCGAAATAACACTTGCCAGAAGCTTGAGCCGTGCGTCGGGGTCGTTTCCTTGAGTTACTCTCGTTATTTCTCAGTCGTTAGGTCAATGACTATTAGCGGGCGACAACAGTAACAGCGAAAGCGTTCTAAATTGGGTTACGGTGGCCACAGTTTTATTCTTGTATCTAGCTCGTAGTTAACTGTGCAAATATGAGATGACTAAGATGGTGTAGTGGCTATGGAGTATGGAGGCTATGGAAGCCTTTAGCAGTTCTCTCGCGTTTCAGACTGTGGTGGTAAATACGATCACGGGTAGTCGTCCTTTTGAGTCGGTTCTGTGGCACTTACCACCAGGTCTTGTTTATCGTTTACCATATGGCTCCGGCTGTGGATTCCAAATATTGATTAGTACATGAGGTGTTTAGAACGGTATTGTCAGTACTAATAGCAATAATGAAGTTGAGTTCTGAATCTTCTTGTTCAGGCATATACAACATCTGAGTGTGGGGGCTTTACCCCGTGGTTATTGTAGGTGTCGCACATATACTTATAGTCATTACTTGGAGGATCACTACAACCGAAACTAATAGTTGTAGAAAGGTTGGATTGCTGAATGGTTCCCATTCATATGTTCTAATTGAGGTATGATTGGAAAATTCAATCTCTTCTCTTCAGAAGCACAAGTATTTATGTAAGGATCGGAGTCTTTCTTTGTACGAGTTAGCAGTGAGAGTAGAGAAAGATTAATGTTATATCAGTAGATAATAAAATTTGACAAATGAGGATTCGATTCAAAAGAAATCGATAGTACTTGGTCCGGTTCGAAGCGAACTGAATCGAACCATATTGACCTCGAACTTTTAGAATCAGAACTCGAAACTTCTAGAATGAACCACATTATTTGATATTGAATTGGTTTCGGATCGAACTGCTGTACCATAGTTTTGGAATCGAATTAGAACTAAATCGCGTTATTTGGGACTGAACCATCAAACTGTTTCGAAATTTACCACATGTGATGCCTATACCAGAAATTTGATAATTTAATCCACTTCCGTGTAGATTTACCCAAATAAGGGTAGACTTTTTCAGTCCCCTCGAATACTCAGTTTGGTACCCAATTGAACTACTGAAAATAGAATCTAACATAGCAAGAATCCAACCGTATAACCATTTCGAACCAAACCGGTTTTCAATCCTTTTAATCGAACCATTCTGGATCCAAATCGGAAAATACGAACCAGCGTTGATCTCTAACTGTCAATAAACTTTACATTCTAGAAATAATTTGAAAATAATTTGGATAATAATAATTAATAATTATAGGATTAATAAAATTTTACAAGATTCAAAGAATCCCTTCTTTAACTATATCTACAAAAAGAGATAAAAATAATTTCTCTTTCCTGCTTTAGATTACTTGTGGTTTAACAACCTAGCGCATTGTCTCCGATGCTAGTGTGTTTTGGTTCAACCCCTCCTTTGCAGTGACCTTATTCTTTTAGTTTTAAATTAAATAGTTTGATTCTAGATTGGAAATATTGGAAATATTGGAATATATTTCGATTCCAAAAAGTTTGGTCCCAGTTCGATTTTGTTCCACCTTGAAGTATTCATTTCTAAATCGAACGAGCAGAGTGCTGTAAACTACAATTCTTTACGTTGATTTTCGCCAAATGACATGTTAAAATTATAAGGTATGTAACCAAAATGAATTTGGGGTAGTTGTGATATTTCGGTCATGTTCTGATCAAACCATGAATAGTGAAGAAGGACCGGTCAAGCTTGACATTCGTATTGCTGATCAAGCGAAAAGCTGTGATTTTTCAAGATGTTAATCCTACGGAATTAGTAATAGCAGCATCTTTAATCTAACAAGCTTCTCGTCACGAGAGGATCCGCTGAGGGACACTTTCTCAGAAATGCACCTTCTGTTATATCATATTTTTCCAGAGTTGAATTAAAACGTTCCAATATAATATAAATGTTCTAATCATGAATAATTACTATTTACGAGTAGAATGTTTTCTACTATAGCAGGGTTTAACAAAAGGTTTTCAAGGAGTCTACCGTACTCTAAAACATCTAACGTGTCATTAGTAAACCGGCTGAGATTAGATCCGCTAACTACAGCTCGCAATTGCTCCGTCTCTATTGGACAAGTCAATAGGATCACTGCCGAGACGATCTAGATCAACTCTGCAGAATGAGGGTTGGATCGGTTGAAACCCCTCAAAAACTCAAGTATGAGTATAAGAACATGAAGAAAATATTCTCTTTTCCTTCCCAGTGTATTTTAGTTTGAAGAAAAGATTCTCTTTTGCTCCAAGAGACTTGGAAATCTTCACCTGTAACATTTCTCTGTCAGTACTCAACTGTTTGTTTCAAGATGAATCATAACTTGTAAAGATGTGAATAGCTTGAATAGCTTGTTGATAATTTATTTTACATATTCTAAGTTGTAATCTTAAAATTATGTTTTAAATCTTGGCAATCAAAAGATATGAAAGTACATCTAGTATAAAACTGACAAACGACTTAAGTCTTAACCATGGAAAGATCAGGAAAATACATCTTAAATTTATTTGTATTAAAAGGAGCAAGTTTGAACGTGAAGTCTCAACCTTGAAAAATTCAACGTCAAATTACCATCTATTGTATCTTGTTAAGATTGTAAGTATATTTCTAAGTAATATTTCAAGAATTTCTAAGTCTAGAAGCCTCGACCGTTGAGAGATATTGACTACATCTTTGATATATTTGTCGACAGAGTGATGTAATGCTTAGTAAAAAGTTTCACATATACAATAACTTATGTTTTTGCTTCTCATGATATTACATTCAAATCTTGATGAAGGTATTAGCTATCGATCATCGAGAGTGCGGATGGTTGATCTACATATCACAATTGAATCATGAAAACTAAGAAATATCATTTTAACTACAATTACTCTCGATGATGAAAGTTTCATAATGTATGATAAATCTTAAAATTTGAAGCTTTTGTGATATTTTTACTTTTTAGTAGATAATATGTATCTCTTTACATGCAAAACGTTCACTTTTTGTATTATCTAATAATAATTTTAATTAAATCAACAACTCCAAGTCATTTGATTTTTTTGAAAAACTAAACAAAAAGTTCGATGAATGAGTAGCATTTGATATTGAGACTTCAAGTACTTCAAGCAAATCAAAATATTTTGAAACAAGGCGCTACACATGCAATGACATTGCGAGGGCTATGCGTGTGCAAGACCTCACAATCTTAGAAGGTGAAATTTGTGAAGGTGAATCTTAAAAGTGAAATCCATCTCACCTCACGAGTCTTAGAAGGGGGTATATGTGAAGATAAAATTCTAGAGATGTGGATGAATGTTAAAAAAATGATGAAGACTAATATAGTATTTGAAAGCCATGATAAGATTATCTTCGGATACGAATAGTAGTAGTTTATAATTTTATGTAGTCAGAATGGGCATCTTTCAACATTTTTGCGTATACTGGTAGTAACAGTTTTGCATCTTTTATACAAATATATAATTTTGTGAATCTTCAGATCTGAAGATAGTGATCCTAAGATTATATTCGGATGTATGATAATGTAGAAGTTTGTGAATCTTTGGTCCGATTTGAGGACAATGATCAATGCAATAGCAGAAAAAAATATTTGAAATATTATGGAGGTTAAGATAAATAACTTAAAATTGTGTTATTACATACATTTCAAAATTTATAGAAGTTACGAAAAGATACATAAATGACATTATGCTAAGTTTTAGTTTGTGTATGATGTAGTTATTGTTAGAAAATACTTAGGAATATATAGTGTCATAATTGTTGAAAATATCTTCGATTCGATGCATATGAATTTCTATTTAATGGTTTGAATGATGAGCTTAGGAAGAAAAAAATAGACTAATTTTTTTAGGCAGATGAGAATATATTAACATGTTATGGTTTTTATCAAATGAAAAAATATAATGGAGAATGTGAGAGATGTTGTGAAGATTATGTTCATATGGATATCGATAATATATAAGATATGCAAGAAACGTATAAAATGATTTGAATCTTGAGGTCGTCTTGAGACCAGTGATGAATCGTAACTGCAAAGCAAAATATTTGGAATATTATGGATGTTAGAATGAGCATGTTTATATTATATTGAGAATAATTGTAGATGCATACATTTAGGAACTTTATGAAGTCAGTAGCTCATGACATGGTGATGATTTTCAATTTATAGAAGAAAAATTTATTTCAAGAAACGCACGAGGGAATACCTTGTTTTGCAAGTGTTGAAAATCTCTTGAATCTGAAATATATGATCATAAACATCATTCGTATGGCTCGATTGATGAGTATACGAAGGAAAAGAGATTGGATTCGTTTGTTCACGTAGATGAGAACATATTAACAGGTGATGGTTTTTTATAGAGAATAAAAACAGGACCATGATCTGTTCAATAAGCATGTGATGATGAAGAGAGATTTTCGTATTGGGGAGCGTTAGTCCATATTCGATCTAGATTTGATCCGTATTTTATGATTGATTTCGTGAAATTTGAGAAAAGATTATATGAATTCATAAAAGATGTGAAAGATGTAGTTTGATGATTATTAATTTAGAGCAGATCGATATTGGAATCTCTTATGATTATCGTTGGATAATTCTTAGGTATGTTACGAATAATGATAGTTAAATTGATCAAAAACTCATCGAAATGCATAGGAGGAGATTTGTATACAATTATGATGTGAATTGCACGACGAGTTTGAATGTTGAAATCTGCAGAAATTATCTCCATTTTATGAATTATGCGTCGAGAGTTACACTGTGTCTCGATATGTTAGTAGCAAACCTCGACTTCTGTGTGTATGTATATATTGAAATTGTTCGATGTCTATGAAATGTGGAACAGAACTAGGATTTTGTATTAGTGTTTCATTGAGCACAAAATATCAGATAGTTGTAAATTATGATCTGCTTGAACATCAAGGTGATGTTTTATTAGTGATCTTGTGATTAGAAATTATATGAGCATGTAAGTGAAACATGAGATACTCATCTGAAGATCATGGATGTGGAATTGCCATGATGATTTTAGTTTCAATCGTCACTCTGTTGTCCACAACAATATGACGATGTCTGAACAATTGTAATATATGTAGGTGTTATGGATCTTTCACCTTGGATAATATAGTGTATGTCAATCTGTCTGTGTCGATTTATGTGCTTGAGATTGAAAGCTCTTATGCATGATCAATCTTTGCGATCTGTGGATAGTTCGTGCAGATTCTTGTTGAACAAGAAAATGTGTTCTAGTGATCTTATGTTATTTGGTATATTTATTGATTGAGAAATTACTGCAAATTCTTGTAGTGGGCATCCAAGATGGATTAATGTTATTGCTTCCTCCAATCTTTGGATCAAAGAATTAGATCCAAATGATTTGTTCATCGTTATATGTTGTTGTGGACATGAAAATCCCATCGCTTCCATTTGTGAGTCCATCTCGTGTGTTATAATAATAACATAATTCTATTAACATGATAACTTTAGAGACAAGGTAATGTGTAATCCAGCTGTATTTTTTGGATTTATGGATATCTTAATCTTTTTGATATAATCGAGAGAAAATGATGTTTTGAATGGAAAAGTTATTCGTTTTCATCAGCTATATTAAATATATGTTGATTATGAATTTCCTTATCTTTGTTAGTGCAAAATAAATGAGGAATATCGTTGGTTTAGTATATTTTTTATAAGTTGATTTAAATTATGTAGATCGGAAGATGTTTGTTGGTTGATGCGAATACCATTCAAAATTTGTATAAAATCTATATCATTTTGAAGCATAGACTTAGTCAGCTCATAGTATTTGAAAATTGAAGATCATATGTTAGTGATAATATTTTGAGAATAAATATTAGATGATTAAAAATCTATAAATCTTGAAATGTTGTGCTTGATCAAAGTCATCACAAACAATTATATCTATTCCATCGAATGGAAGGTTAAAATTCTGAGTTATTTGTTGTAGTCTGGTTTATGTATGAGAACATTCTTGCTCCCACTAGAGAGATTTCATCTATCACTAATAATCTTAATTGATTATAATATTTGATGTATTTATCCAGTCGATCTAGATTTAATTTTGATACGTTCATATCGTAAGAGTCTTTAGAGATTGCTAAAACACTGTGAATAGTCATTCCTTGATGTTATATGCAGCTCGTCTTGTGTAAGTTATCTTCAAAAGTTTCATGAAATAAGATAATATCAATGGATCAGGTGTATCTCTAGCTCTTGAGTAGATATTATAAAGTTTATTTTGATTTTGATTTCGTAAAGATGCGGTAGATGATTTATGATGCAATAAATATGGTATTAAATCAAACATACAATCTCTTGGAGTATATATGAAATCTTCACACTTTTTAAATTTGGACAAATCTTTAGACATTTGAATAGAGTAATAGAAGATTATGTATGTTGTTTGACAAACTTGGAATTGTAATTGATGAAAATTATGCAAATGTTGTAATCCACGTATTTGATTATGAGTGTAATGTTGTTCAACTTGGGTTGTTCAACTATGTTTGATGATGAAGTTTGAGTTCTCTGCCTTCTCCTTCGCGTAGTATGAGCAAGAACCACATAGAGCAGAACCACATTGATCGTTTAACGTTAATAGTTTATATGTTTCATGTGTTGCATTAAGTTTAAATTTCAGACACTTTCACTCTGCAAGGATGTTCATGTAATTTGTATGAAATGATGTCACGTTTCAGAAATAATGAACGTTTTGGAAGTATTTACGTTTGAAAGCATTTTGAGTTTAATGTAATTAAATTTTGCATTTCGTTTCAATTTTATTTGCAAAGATGTTTGTGAATCACATCATGTTTGAAAGGTAGTCAGTTTCGTAAATAATGGTCATTTCAAAGCATTTTTTGTTTTCTCTTTCTCTCGGTTTATACCTTTCTCTGTAGCCTTTACTATTTCATGCGTTTTATAGTTTAATACAATTGCACTTGACAAAGGTACAACACGTGTCTAAAGCATTTGTTGTTTGAAATTGTTTGATGTTCTACATATATCATCATAAGTCAGACGCCGTTTGATCATGTGATATCAACTTGGAAAACAACATGATAGAAAGCTTTGTTGGAAAACTTCATGCAGCAGGAATATGTACTACTGGTATTGATTTGTTTTATGTTTAAAGAAGAAATGCTAAAATATAAAAGTTGCAAATGAAAGTTGTAGATTCTATACATTAAAGTCATTTAGTAAACATTCTTAGTACCATGTGTATGGTTTTGTATTAACTACAATGGTAAAACTAAAATTATCAAAATATCTGATATGCAAAGACAATAATTGCACAAGACATAATAGATCCTTAAGTCTATGATGTTACATCTTTTTTTTGTAACAAGATTATTCAGATATGAAAAGTTCTTAGAAGTTTATCGGTTTCGAAAGATTACTCTTTTGTAGTTGTCGAGGTTTTAGATGATTCTCCCTTAACACAGGAAGTCTCATTCATCTGTTAAAATGAAAAGTTAGACATTCATTGGTGTCATTATTTGTGATGACATCAGTCAATGTTTTTAAAAATTTATTAAAAATCATCATAATACTTAAACAGTTAGAAATTAAATAAAGTATAAATTTTATACCTGGTCAAATCAACAAAAATCACCGCTTCAGTTAAACGAGAAAATTCTTGCTGTTGCGATCTCCTCATCGCAACAGCAAGAATTTCTGGTCCAATACCATATCTCGATGATCGTTGTTGTCATAATTTTGGACAAACTCTGTTTCTACTAGGCCCATTAGATCTTAGAACCAATTACTTTTTGCATGGACCGTATTGTTTATCATTGGAAGGATCTTCAACATACCCTTCAATCCAGGACATATGTCGTATATGATAATCCAGTGTACAACTTTCACAAAAGCTTTGAAGATTATTTAAATCTTGATTTTGTAAGTGCGTCAAATTGCACATGAGGCACGTGTATTTGTAGGGTCTATCACCATAATTACGTGGTTTGAAAGTACCATGTACCTAAACACATGGAAAGAAGTTATAAACATAAGATATATTTGCAAACAGGAAGGTTATTAGATTATTCACATAAAAAATTGATTATATATCTTGATGTTTTTGCTATTGCTCGTAATATGAGCTTTTTGCATTGAGTTTAGAACGTCAACTCTTGATCTGACAGAAGGAGTTGTCCATATAGTGGCTCCGTGTGAATGAAATTTGAGAAGATCATTTTCTTCCCTTGATACATATTTTTCATGCAACAATACGACATGTTCAAATGAAAAAGTGTTCCGATATGTTTGTAGTCTGCAACGAAATAATAATGAACGATCAACTGCAACATGAACTTAAAATGTGTTAGTCTAGAAGTTTCATGAATAACAAAATCTTAAATCAGTTGCGAAATAAATTTATAAACATAACTTATTTAATGTACATAATTACTTACTGCCATCTTGTCTTCTTCATAATCACCATCCACGACTGTTATCTCAAATTTGTGATATTCATTTTCACCATGTACAGCAATAACAACAATTGATATGTATGTCGTCGTGAATTGAACGGTAAGGTAATGCAAGCACATTTGCAGCGACATAAAGTGCCGGAATTTGAAAACTGGAGTAGAACTCCAAGGTTTAATTTTCTCAAAAGTCGTCTGACCATCGATCAAGAGGATGAATTTTGCATCTCCCTTGTGATTGAGGGTTTTCACGAGCCGCTCTACATGCACTGCTCTACGACCAAAGTATTGTCTCCTAATACTTATTGTATCCTACAATAAGTATTTCTATAGATCTTGTCCGACCGGTTCATTGCATTGTTGCCTTGTGCGCTACATGTTATAGTCTTCTCTGTTCAATGATTGATCTTATCGAATAAAAAAAGAGTTTTTGTTACAGATTTATTAATGTTACCATATTTACTGAATATAATGCTTTCAAAAACGTCATTTCATTTGACATACTCTATGTTATCTATTAACACTAACAAGTTTTTATTTAGACTTGGCGTTTGAAATCAAATAATTGTTTCTTGTTGTTTTCTTTTTCTTTGTGGAGACTTTATGGGAGATGATGGAGTAGAACTTGGCTGCTTCAGTATTTCTACTGTGGGTTCAAAATTGTGATGATCTTCTACAACATGTAGTAAGGGTCTTCCTCGAATTCATTCGCTTCTGCATCATCTCTAGAAATCTTTTTCATTTTTCCTTTCCTGAACGTAGCAAAATCCATTGTATATATGAATATGAAAAACACACATAATATCAAATTCTATCCAAGAGAATATATATTATATCAAGACAGATATAATATATACAATCATGACAATAGACATAAAGCAGTTTCAATTGTATGTCTTAGGTCTTACCTTGTTGACTAAAAGCAGTAGTTTCAATCTCGTAAACTTAGTTCAGAGGTACAAAGTCGTTATGAAAGAACGTCTTGCTTTGGATCGATACTATCACTTTGCTTCACCTGAACAACATAATCACATCATACTAGGTAAGAATATGAAATAAGTCATAGAAAAGTGATAGGACTGGTAGACTAAGAGAACTTACGTTCAAAATTAGAGTAAAATTTGGAGACCACTGCTTCAAATTCAACCAGCCTAACTAGTGATTGTTTAGTGTCCATTGGTATGGTAGAGTGAGTACATATCGTTTATCACTCGAAGAACTCGAATTGCGTGGTCTGATTGAGAGCTTTCAGGTCGCGTATTTCTGCCGATGGTATCTCCGGAGTGGGTAGATCATTGGTATCTTCGATTTGCAAGTGCACACGTGCACGGAGTGGTTCTTTTTGGTGTTGTGGTTGATCGCTGTGTGGATTAATACTGTTTGGATCTATTCTTGGTCGGATTTGGTGGTGAGGTAGTGCGGAAGCGCTGCTGGAATTTCTCATGACAGATTTTGAGGTCAATTTGAGATCGATAGAAATGCATCGGTGGACGTCAGGTTGGCGTGGGTCAGCTCGGGTTCGGGCTTCGCTCTTAAGAGCGGAGCCCGAGCTTGAGCACGACCTTGTCGTAAGCCAGCTTGCTGACGTGCGTGAGAGATATATGCAAGTTTCAGTTGTGTGGGAAGTGTAAAACCAATAGGTCACCCATCCCAACACTATTCCTGAACTTGCACACTTAACTATGTAGTCTTAGCTTTGGCTTTACCACTAGACCAATAGCTCTTGGTGTCTTCTAGGGATGCATGCAAGTACTTATGGACTTGTTTAAGGTAGTAAGAGACCTTCTTGTACGTTCCTAGAGGAGTGATAAGGCGACCCCATAGTATTAGGGGGAAGTTATCGTTGTGATAGTGTTTGCTTATACCGTAGAGATGCATATGGAGGTAGTTGGTGACAGTTGTCTTGGATGAGGTAGTAGAGCTACCACGTAGATATTTTTGGAGCTACTAGAGATGTGGACATCTAGTTAGTGATCTTAAGTACCGGTTACGACAGTTGGTGATCATATATTGTGCATGTGATCACTGAAGAAGAGACGTCAATCCGGGTGGGACTGGATTTCTCGTTATGTGAATGTTTGAGTGTGGAGAGTTATCATTTGGACTTCTTGTGGTTGGAATCCCTCTATATTCTACTTCCTGTTTGTACGCCAGGTTTGATTGTGTTGATGCTTGATTTCTGGAGTGAGTTCACTCTAGTGTGTTGTCCGTAGTGAGGCTGGAGTTGTAAACCAGTCAGACTATCTTTGTTTCTCTCACGGTGCGGTTGGATTGATGACCAACAGACCGTGAGAGGTTATCTGTGATGATGGCAAGTACAGGTTGTTCTTACTTTGACCGTCCTAGTAAGGGATATGTGCTCAGAAGGAGCGGGGTAAGGCAAGTTGTGGTTATGGTGGTGACGAGGATTTCAGCATTTTGGTTGGAGAGTTTCACGAGGTTCTATCATCACGGAGTTCTCAGGAGGTTTTGGTGAGGACTTCTCGGACAATGGGTATACACGGAGTGAGGTGAAGGTACGGACTACTTACACCATTGCCTTCGATTGTTCCAGAGGACGAGTCAGACACAGACTGTGTGTTTTCTGATGGTGAGTCTTGTGTCACCACACCGTTGTTGTGAGATATGGACGAGATCTATGAGGTCATGAAGGGACCTCGACGTTACTCGAGTACGGTATCGTGTCGGATATTGCGTGAAGGATGTCCAGGAAAACGCGAGGTTCCTGGCTGTGGAGATGTTGTGTGCTGAAACAGAGACAAGACAGAGAAAAACAACCACAAAAACGAACGCTGCGATATATACACTCCAAATGTATGTACACTGTCGGTTCTTTCTCCTAAGAGCAATGGACTGAGAACCAGACCACCAGCAGTCTTTAACCTACTTCAGAAGCCCTAAAACAAACCCTTGAATCGCAACCTTAGCCTGAAATCGTCAAAGCGTAGCTCAAAGCAAGAGAAACTTCTCTTTGCTAACAACCAGAGCCACAACAGTATCAAGCGATCCAAACCCAAGTCCAAACCACATCCACACACTAGCTCTTGGCTAAAGCTAGCTACCACAAGCCATACACAACCAACTAAGTCCTTAACGAACTCAAAAGGACGAAACCTGTAGCGAAGGAACCGAAAAAAGACCTATCTGGGAACTTTCTCCTTTCGCCAAACGATCTTCAAATGTTGATAGGGTCTCCTTCCTTGACTCCGTTGGCTCAAGAAACCTTCAGATCCGACTCCTGATAGTCGAGATATCGTCAATTTTCGGTCGCAGGTGACCGAACCTTCAAAAACTCCTCCCTGCGGCTTAAAACCGCTCACACCACACAAACGGATCGTCCAAACTGATATCTGTCTTCTCTGGCAGATAGATCTAGCTACCCTGAACCCAACAGGACTCCAAACAAGTCGTTTGGAGTTCCCCTTGCAAAACCACTCGAGAAATTTGGTCGCAGGTTGCAAAATACTGACGTAAATCGGTTCCCTGCGGCTCAAATTCGCTCACCACACCCAAACCAACAATCCAGTTCACTTACAGTCTTCTCCTATGCGTACATGATGACTCCCTGATCGCGTAGGCACCAAGAACGAAGAGCTTGGCTCACCGATCGCGAAGTACAGCCCAACCTCAGGTCGCAGGTGAACGAAAATTTGATGTAAGCGCTTCCCTGCGAGCCAATTTTACTCAGAATTTCCAAACCGCCCGATGAAAACTAGTATCGTCTTCAATTTCCTGTAGAACTCGGTGTTCTGATCCCGTTGGATCCAAGGACAGCAAGTTTGGACTCCGGAACGGCCCGAACGGTCGAACTCTCCTTCACAAGTAACTGAAAACTTCAAATCTGCTTCCTGCGTCTCAATTTCACTCAGTATGCACTCCCCGATCCGTCTCTTCCCTAACCGTTTGAACCAATGCGTAGCCTGCACAGATATGAACCCAACGACGCCTTGCGCGTTTGCATTGGACTTCCAAATCTCCCGCACCGTCCGTTGACAGATCGCAGGCGCAAGCAAGTCCCTTAAGCAGCCCCCTTGTTACAGTCTGTACGTACGAAGTTCAACCCTCAATAATAAGAAGCAGGCCCCTTGCGTCTTTGATATAACGCCTGAAGCCCTAAATACCCAATCAGCAAGTAACCAGGAGCCTAGCTTGATTTTACCTTCTTTCGAATCGCATAACTTTTTCTCTGGATGTCCAAACAAAGTAAACAAGATGCCCATGGAAAGCTGACAACGAGCTCTACCCATCCATGTGATGAAAGTGAAGATCCGAAGTTGCGCCAAAAGCCCGTAAGCTGGGGCCTAGCTTGTTTTCTCTATCTTTCGAGTCCTGTAACTTCTCCACTAGGCGTCCAAACGAAGTAGATGAAGTGCCTATGGGAAGCCGACAAGGAGCTCTATCCACTGGTGCGATAAGAACGAAGATCCGAAGTGGTGCCAAAAACCCATAAGCTGGGGCCTAGCTTATTTTCTCCATCTTTCGAGTCTTGTAACTTCTCCACTAGGCGTCCAAACGAAGTAGACAAAGTGCCTATGGAAATCTGACAAGGAGCTCTATCCATCTATGCGATGAAAATGGAGATCTGAAATTGTGCCAAAAACCCGTAAACTGGGGCCTAGCTTGTCTTCTCATGAGTGTCTTTAGAGCGACAAGCATTGAAGTTTGAATTTCAGGTAGGAGCCGGTCCACGACACGACATCCACCCCCTCCAAATCTGTGCATCCTCCGGTATGCACCAGAGATACCAACCAAGGAGTGGACTGGCACGCAAACTCATTCTCATTTTGTCATCCTCCCTCTCCTCTCAGTCAACCTCATCCTCAAAGTTGCAACCTGATCGTCATCTTGAAGTTGCTACCCTGTCATGATCCTCCCTAGATCCATGCTCATCGACCTTCACCTCGAACCTCCCATGCAATCACCCCCTCTAAATCTACGCATCTTCAATATGCGAAGACATAAAAAGAATAACCCATCATACCATGGAATGTCTTCCATCCGCCCTGTAGAACCTCACCGTCAGTGGTAGTAGACATCCCCCATCCTGCCAATCATCACCCGTATCCTGACTGTAACCCTCAACCTCAAGTCTGTACATGTCATCGTACCTAATCCTCTCTTCTTTTTTGTTTTTCTGAAAAGAAAACGAACCACACCGCTGCAACCAAAATCATCAACTGCAACCATTATTGTCTCGTTGTAGAATAGTATCTTCCTCAACCATAATCCTCCCTGATATCTTCTTCTGAAAATCCTCACAACCTCCCAAGCATCATCCTCCCAACCTTCCTGAAAACATTTACAATCCCCCAAGCATCATCCTCCCAACACAAATCATCTTCAGCAATGACTTCTCCCCTGTAAGCCATCGTTACCCATCATCCTATACCCGTAGCCTCCAGAGCGTCCATCCACTCTCCTTCGTCCTCAGCAGGTCGCTCGTCCTTGATGATGCCAATAGTGACAACATGGACTTCTCTTGTATCTGCACCCAAGACCTCCCGTGAAATGAATCCAATCTTGTCATCTCGAATGCACTCCTCCCAACCTCCCTTCACATCCATCACTGCATCAATATCTGGTTGTTGTATGTTTGCAACCAGATCAACCATGTCCACTGTCTGCACCCCAACCATCTCCTCCGGTTGTGAAGGATCGCCCTCCATTGCATGTATAGGAAGAAACGTTTCCTGTTGAACCTTATCTTCCTCAGTTTGCTTCTCCGAAGAAGTCTCTTCTTGTCCTTTCTTCTCGCTCTGCATCGTGGATGCAGTATCCAATCTGAGCTCGTTTAGATCCTCGTGCTCACCCAAACCATCTCTATGGAGATCATGCTCAATCTCCTCCACCCTAGCACCATAATTTGTAGCTTCGGTAGCTACAACTGCATGTGTCGCAAGGCAATCATCCACAAACTTCTTCATCCCTCCTTTACCAACGTTGGCTTGAAGGAGAGTACCCGTACTTGTGAATGCAACCTTTCCATCCTCCCAAGAAATTATCTCTCGTTGCAAAGACTCTGCAAAGTCGATGCAATCGTCCCGCTGATGATTAGTACCATCACACCACAGGCAGTGATGTACCCAAGCTGGTTTGGGTACAAGCTCTATCTTGGTCGACGATCCCTTATCCTCCAACCTAGTAACCTGAGCTTGTAGATCTTGCATCTTTTGCCGTAGGTCCTCGATGGTTAGATCTTTCTCCTCTACAACCACAACTGGAGGTTGAACCTCAGATACTACCCGAACTGGTGTGGTAGTCAACGCTGCAGGTGTCAACCTTGTAACCCTTTTCCTTGTATGTCTCCAGACAAGAAGCTCAACAGCTTCATGCACAATCTCCCAATTTCTTGTTAACCCTTCTTCTTCATCCCCATCCTCCAGAAGTAGCTCCAACTGTTCCTGCCATGGTTCATCCGCAGCTTGAAGAAACAGCTCCGTCTTGTAGCTCTCCAAGGTTAGCTTGTCCACCCGAGGTAGTTGAGAGAATTGTCTCTCAAACTCCTTTAACAGCTCGGTAGGCTGTAAACCCTTGCTGGATCTGTTGATCCATTCCAAAAACGATTCCTTGGTTACTCGATCTGAGTTCCCCAAGAAATACTTCTCCATCAGCACATGTGAAAATGTATCCCAGTTCCTCCCAAAACGCTTCGCTAGACCCTTCACATGCTCCCTTATCTCAGGCACCGCAACGAGTTCGAATGTCTCGATCATCTCCTTCTCCGATACCTGATCCAAATCCATATCCATCTTGTAACATCTCAAGTACTCAGAGATGTCTCTCCCAGCAAATAGACCAAACTTGTCGATCATCCTTCCAAGCGCCTTCTTCTCCAAAGCCTCCTTTTGTTGGTTCCCTTGCTCTTGTCGCATAAACAAAGTGAAGGCTTGAAACAAACGTGCAGTTGCTGCATCCAACTGCACCCCTGGTATCCCCTCTGATCCGTCCATTCCGTCCATAGTCATGGCTCGTCCCATCCTCCCATCCTCCCATGATCCCAACCGTCTATAAATCCATCATCCCAGGTCCACAGCATCCTCCCGAACAATCAAATCCATCTTCATCCTCGTTCATGATTGTTGGCCTCTTCTACTCAGTTCTAACACACAAATATCTCCACCCCGGACCTTCACGTCGGGTTCACCACCAATGTCGTGTCGGATATTGCGTGAAGGATGTCCAGGAAAACGCGAGGTTCCTGGCTGTGGAGATGTTGTGTGCTGAAACAGAGACAAGACAGAGAAAAACAACCACAAAAATGAACGCTGCGATATATACACTCCAAATGTATGTACACTGTCGGTTCTTTTGCCTAAGAGCAATGGACTGAGAACCAGACCACCAGCAGTCTTTAACCTACTTCAGAAGCCCTAAAACAAACCCCTGAATCGCAACCTTAGCCTGAAATCGTCAAAGCGTAGCTCAAAGCAAGAGAAACTTCTCTTTGCTAACAACCAGAGCCACAACAGTATCAAGCGATCCAAACCCAAGTCCAAACCACATCCACACACTAGCTCTTGGCTAAAGCTAGCTACCACAAGCCATACACAACCAACTAAGTCCTTAACGAACTCAAAAAGACGAAACCTGTAGCGAAGGAACCGAAAAAAGACCTATCTGGGAACTTTCTCCTTTCGCCAAACGATCTTCAAATGTTGATAGGGTCTCCTTCCCTGACTCCGTTGGCTCAAGAAACCTTCAGATCCGACTCCCGATAGTCGAGATATCGTCAATTTTCGGTCGCAAGTGACCGAACCTTCAAAAACTCCTCCCTGCGGCTTAAAACCGCTCACACCGCACAAACGGATCGTCCAAACTGATATCTGTCTTCTCTGGCAGATAGATCTAGCTACCCTGAACCCAACAAGACTCCAAACAAGTCGTTTGGACTTCCCCTTGCAAAACCACTCGAGAAATTTGGTCGTAGGTTGCAAAATACTGACGTAGATCGGTTCCCTGCGGCTCAAATTCGCTCACCACACCCAAACCAACAATCCAATTCACTTACAGTCTTCTCCTATGCGTACATGATGACTCCCTGATCGCGTAGGCACCAAGAACGAAGAGCTTGGCTCACCGATCGCGAAGTACAGCCCAACCTCAGGTCGCAGGTGAACGAAAATTTGATGTAAGCGCTTCCCTGCGAGCCAATTTTACTCAGAACTTCCAAACCGCCCGATGAAAACTAGTATCGTCTTCAATTTCTTGTAGAACTCGGTGTTCTGATCCCGTTGGATCCAAGGACAGCAAGTTTGGACTCCGGAACGGCCCGAACGGTCGAACTCTCCTTCACAAGTAACTGAAAACTTCAAATCTGCTTCCTGCGTCTCAATTTCACTCAGTATGCACTCCCGATCCGTCTCTTCGCTAACCGTTTGAACCAATGTGTAGCCTGCACAGATATGAACCCAACGACGCCTTGCGCGTTTGCATTGGACTTCCAAATCTTCCGCACCGTCCGTTGACAGATCGCAGGCGCAAGCAAGTCCCTTAAGCAGCCCCCTTGTTACAGTCTGTACGTACGAAGTTCAACCCTCAATAATAAGAAGCAGGCCCCTTGCGTCTTTGATATAACGCCTGAAGCTCTAAATACCCAATCAGCAAGTAACTAGGAGCCTAGCTTGATTTTACCTTCTTTCGAATCGCATAACGTTTTCTCTGGATGTCCAAACAAAGTAAACAAGATGCCCATGGAAAGCTGACAACGAGCTCTACCCATCCATGTGATGAAAGTGAAGATCCGAAGTTGCGCCAAAAGCCCGTAAGCTGGGGCCTAGCTTGTTTTCTCTATCTTTCGAGTCCTGTAACTTCTCCACTAGGCGTCCAAACGAAGTAGATGAAGTGCCTATGGGAAGCTGACAAGGAGCTCTATCCACTGGTGCGATAAGAACGAAGATCCGAAGTGGTGCCAAAAACCCATAAGCTGGGGCCTAGCTTATTTTCTCCATCTTTCGAGTCTTGTAACTTCTCCACTAGGCGTCCAAACGAAGTAGACAAAGTGCCTATGGAAAGCTGACAAGGAGCTCTATCCATCTATGCGATGAAAATGGAGATCTGAAATTGTGCCAAAAACCCATAAACTGGGGCCTAGCTTGTCTTCTCATGAGTGTCTTTAGAGCGACAAGCATCGAAGTTTGAATTTCAGGTAGGAGCCGGTCCACGACACGACAACGGTGGATACCATTGAGCTGGATGACTTCATCTAGGAGTTCAATAGTTGGTGCGATATGCAGCAGATGCGGAACCCACAATTGTTTACACACTTCATGGCGTGGAAGAGTTTGTTCCAACACTTGGAAGGACCGCCGATGGACGATTATCATGAGTTTTGACAAGACTACAGAGTGGAGATTGAGTTGTGGAGACAACATTGGTCTCCCAAATACGTTTATATCACTATTGGCGCAGTTTTAGGAGACGTAGCACCTATGAGTTCGGATGCCAATAGCAGTGGTACATCCACGGGTGACGGAGTACTTACTACCAGCGGTGTGTCCACTAGTAGTGGAGCAGGTGGTAGTGTGAGCGAGATATCACCAGGATTTAACCATGTGGTTTAGTTCTTCTAGTGTTTGAGGAAGAACTATCAGGGTGTGCGGATCGACAAGTTGAGGAGTCTACAAGAGTTCCAGCGGAGATTAGAGAGAGCCTACGCGAGACGTTTACTCGCATGAGGTAATTGATCAGCGTTGTCCAAGGGGTGACGAAAGCACAGGCAGTCCAGTTCTGATATGAGATACTAGATCGAGAGCTACGTAGACGAGTAAGAGATGCGACTCTCGTTAGAGATATCACTCCGATGTTGGCGGTTGTTTCGGTCTGACTGAGCGGATTGAGCTCAACATGATGGAGGAGAGGGTGGTTGTTGTTGGGTTCAGCAGGGAGACACCACATGGAGCAACCACCTCTTCTTGAGGATCACATGCTACGTAACAGTGTGATGGTGGTGGTAATAAGGATCGTGCTGAGCAATCACGATCTCAGGGAGGTGTTGGAGGACTTGATGGGTAGAAGTCCATGCCGTCCTTCTCTAGTCAGTAGCAAGCAAGTCCTTGCTGGACGAATGATGGTCCTCATCAGCAGAAGGATTGTCCATAGAAGAGAGGTGGTTATGAGACGTATAAGACGTCTTAAGCGATGCCTAGGCAGTGTGAGCATTACGGACGACTAGGTCACAATAGTAACCGTTGTTTTGATCTCCACCTTGAGCTACGGCAAGAGAAGGCTGATCATGGACGAGGCAGAGGAGCTCAGGAGGACCGTGGTGGTTGAGCTGGAGGTAGAGGTCCAGCACCTGAGAGAGGACCAGTCAGTCCATCGTCTGCTACGACGTCAGAAGCAGGTTTTGAGCAGTTGGAGCAGAGGATAGCTAGTATGACTATGGCTCAACGAAGATCTAGTGGAACAGAGACTTCCACGTCTTATGGAAGAGAAGGAGTTGACTTCGACTTCATGGCTGGTGTGGTGCAGATTGAGATATTTGTGATAGTGACTCGGAGTGCAATACGCGTCTCTGAACCACGAGGTGTGTTAGTGGAGTTGGATCCACAACGCGAAGAGGCTGGTAGACAGGTCAGGCTTCCTCAGTCGTTTACGCTATCGGAGACGTTGAGGACCACATCTATGATTCTTAAATGGTCTATCGATGATGTAGTGGAGTTGGAGATATCGACATCCAAGAGTGAGGGTGATGCGAGTCAACATTCGACGTCTCTGGATATGATCCTAAACCCTGACGTCTAACATGAGGTTGAGAGCAGCTACAGCCAATTCTCCAAGTCCCACTATTTTTTGTCATCAATATGAGGACATTGGGAGTAAGCTTAGCTCCAGTGTTCCAATCGGCAGCCACGCTCAATGAGAGCGAGGATGTAGTTATCTCTAGTACTGAGGTGGTTCAGCGAGAGACGGTAGACGTGTCCATGAAATCGAGGATCAGGATAGCTATCAATGGTACTTGGTAAGCAGCGACTGCCAGGTTAGATGAGTTATCAGCTAGGCTAACGATTGATTGTGCAAGTTTGGCACCAGGTATGGTGTTGTTGGACAACAGAAGTGGTATCTTATGTTTGGTGGCACCTTCAAGGAAGGTGTATCGATCGCAGAAAGTCCTGTTGGACTCTAGAGCCCAACCGTTGATGTTGAAGAATGTGATGTGCATTGGTTTGGGTTTGAGGAAGTCCGAGGTGGAGAGATGTTCATTACAGTTACAGACATCTCTAAGAGGATCAGGAGGTACAACTCTACACATGACACGCGAGATGCTGACGACGAGAGTTCGATCATGTCATCTCACGGATGGCTCTATGATGAAAGTCAAGGCCATTGTTACAGCCGCAGAGTCGTAGGATGTGTTGGTTGGAGGTGTTGTGTTATATCTTATGGGGTTCGTGATCGACTATTAAGTCGAAATAGCATCTTACAGACCAAGTTGGCAGTCCGGTGAGAGACGAGTGAGTCGTTTACAAGTGCAGTTTAGTGCTAGAGTTGGGACAACAGAACCTACACCATGGACAATAGCATTCGTTGCAAGATTCAGTTCGGTCATCACTTGACCGGACGAGTTGTTAGAGGGCAGTGCTCATGCGGAAGATACTTTGGTCTTTAAGGAGGTGAGGGACATGCCTAGCTTGACTACGGTAGTACCATCTACCTTAGATGTCCACTATGAAGTTCTAGTGGAGAGTTGCAGTAGTATGCTGATCAGTTGGTGCGGCAGGCTTGGAGTGAAGTCTTTGTACTGTCAGTAGAAGAACAAAGGGTTGTTCTTGCTATTGGCCATGTAACCTTATCATCGTTGGATACGACTCTCATTGTTTGGCAGTATCCAGAGGAAGGTGTGTGTGTGTTGGAGCTATCTGGAGAGATCAGCACAAGTTTGGTTGCGGTATTGTAGACAACAAGTACAATAATACTTGTATGAGGAGAGAGATGAGGTTGCGAGACGCATCTCATTGCATCATGTGACACGTTTGGTGCAAAGATATCTTGAATTGTTATCCCATATCAGCCGTTAGAGGATACCAGCAAGCATTACCGTCGGATATTTCGCTGCTGGGGGGCGTAGGATCTCACGTTTGTTGACATCATTCACTTGGTGATAACCGGATGGCCTTGTCAAGGTCACACGCGTGCTGGGAGAGGTCAGGGTTTACATGACTCGCGATCTAGGATGTTCTGAAAGATGTTACAAATCTTACAACATCTCTAGATGCATCATGTGGATTCTCCAGCGTATATCTTGGAGAACATTCCTTTGTTGGGTGATGCTCATACACAGATGATGACGAGTGTGCATCAGGTGCGGTCCTGGATCGGACCGGCAATGTTGTTAGATGCAGCGAGAGTGAGATCTCCTGCACATCATCCACGGTTGTGGTGGACGAACTTGTTATCGAGGGAGGTGCTCAAGCGAGTACACGATGCAATGAGACGACCAACGCACCTCATAGTTGATGACATCTTGGATGCAGAGCGACGATCTCAAGTATTGAGAGTCGTCGATAGATCATCCATGACAATGATGAACTGAGTAAGACGGCTCATGACAGCATTGTCCACTTTGGTGAGCTTTCCATCGTCATATGCTTACAGAGATAGAGGACCTGGACTTGTGTGAGATGTTTGGTTATAACAGTTGATGGAGCCAAATGTCGATGAGAAAGAGAGGGAGTGGGGTTTCTCTACGAGTACGACGGCAGTAGCTTGGATGTCAAAGGCTTCACGTCGTCATGTGTTAGGTCAAGCAATGGACTTGAACTGCTTGACGGATTGGCTGAGCAGCGTCAGATGCGATCGAAAAGTGTTACTGCTCAGACACTTCTGAGCTCTTTGTCTACCGAGTCGGTGGAGGTAAAGACTGAGGGTGAGGCATGTGGAGTTCGTCATCCTTGGACATCATGGGATGTTGTAGGAGAGAGTGTGGAGCTTGCAGCTAGGATTGCAAAAGTTTTTCGCACAGTGGCGGTGGAAGTTATTGGTGGTGAGCAGAAGGAAACTGCTCCAGAGGCTGCAAGATAGCAGTCAACGACTTCGTCGTCTACCTCTAGTATGGTAACAGAGGATACTTGGGAGCCGGAGATTGGACCCAAGCTTATAAGAGAGGAGAGACAAAGAGTTCAGAGATTCTTGAAGAGCTTCAGGAATTGTATTTACCTTCAGCATGAAGGATTTGGGTACCTTGAAGGGACCTGGTATACAGATCGACTTGACTACTGACACGTCAATCTTTCGACGTCCTTACAGATACAATATGGAGAGAGCTTTGATCCAAAGCAGGACTCAAGACTTGTTGGAGGTTGGGTTGGTGGAGATGTCGCATGAAGAGTATGCATCTGCCATAGTTATGCCAGCAAAGAAAGATATGTATGGCAACTACACGGATAGACGGATGTGTGAAGACTACCGTCCAATCAATCGGTAGACGAAGTCCGATAAGTATGCCATGCCGACACTTGAGGAGATCTTTGATGCAGTGGGACATGTGAAGGTCTTCAGTACCTTGGATCTTCGAGCAGAGTATCATCAGTTGCCGGTGAGAGAAGAAGATAAGTCCAAGACAGCATTTTGAAGAATTGATTTTCACGGCAAGGATTGTTTGTATCAATGGCGGTTCTTACCATTTGGGTTGAAGAACGCCCCTGATGAGTTCCAAAGAGTGATGGATAAGATCCTAGCAGGATTGGATTTTGTCAGATGTTATATTGACGACATCTTAATCTATAATGCTATAGTGGAGGAGCACGAGAGACACTTACGTGTAGTGTTCGAGCGGTTGAGAGCTCATGGGTTGAAGTTACACCAGGGGAAGTATAAGTTCTTCCAAGAGTTGGTAGAGTATCTGAGCCACACCATCTATCTAGGTGGTTGGGTGTTCAAAAGACGAAGGTTGAGACTATTGCACGTATCTCGCGTCTCACAGATATGAGTCGAGTTCGGACATTTGTTGATTTGATGAACTTCTATCGTCGATACATGAAGAGATTTAGTGCGATTACGAAGCCGTTGACCAAGCTGATGAAGGTGGACCAGGAGTGACAGTGAGGAGATGAGCAAGAGCGAGCTTTTGTAGAGCTCAAGGATAGATTGACATCTGCTCCCATCTTGAGGAGACCTGTTAGGGGGCGTCCTTTCCAATTGCACACTGATTGGAGTATGTTGAGACTTGGATCAGTGCTGACTCAACATGATGATGTGACAAAAGAGTTCGTGGTGACATATGTCAGTCGCTCCAACAATTCGACGGAGGTGAGGTATAGTTCGTACGAGAGAGAGTGCTTGACGGCAGTGTGGACTGTTGCACACTTTCAATGTTATCTGTTTGAGAACCCTTTTACTCTCATCACTGACCACCAGCCGCTCAAGTGGTTGATGGAGTCCGACAAGTTTACAAGGAAGCTTGTACGGTGGGCTCTGATCTCACAGGAGTATGACTTCCAAGTAGTGCATAGACCTGGAGTTGCGAACCTAGATGCCGATGGGTTGAGTCGCACTCCATGCACGAGTCAGCAAGATTAAACTGAGGCTCGATGGCATGACGAGGTTGATAAGGAGATAGTGTCAGGATGGCATGCATCTGTCTTTCTTTGTGTGTTGCCCATGAATTTTAGTATGGAGGGCCAAGTCGTATCTTCTCAGGTCAAAGAGTAGATGGTGAGTCTCTAGATCTTGATGGTGGAGATGGTGTTCTAGATCAGCGAGATATCTACGACAATGTGATCGTAATGAAGCATCTTCATATTGGAGTGCTAGTAGGCATAGTAAGTGCCAAGGGGTTAGATCGTGTGCTTCAACGAGCGAAGAGATTTCGACGAGAAAGACATGTACTTCGAGTGTGGGATGAAGAGAGAGTATGGATAGTGTCACATTCATCCCAAAGGACATAGTTAGTATGACATGCTGTGAAAACAGTCATGTACAAGCTGAATGTGAAAACAATCAGCTTGTACACCGACCGCCGTAGCACAAGTTCCATCTTGAATTTCAGGATTTTGTCCGGATTTCAGTCTGGCTCTTGTATTAGGTTATGTCCAGCGCTGTATAAAATGTTACGAGATACAAGAACAATATGAATTTTCAAATTACAGAATGTTCTTTTTACGTAGTTCTCAATCTTCGACTCTTCAGATGATCATTCTTCAGCCATCCGTGGTCAGATTGACCCGATCATGGTCACAAATTGAAGCTCTACTGATGCTGGTACTTTTGATACCCAGGTCGATGGATTCTGTTGAGTATTGCAAACTTGACAACGATGTATAATTTTTGCAAGGACCCCTGCCAGACCCGATTTCTGTTAGTCAGAACTAAGAATGATTAGCGGTGGAGGCCCCCATCGCTAATATAGCCGAACTTGTGATTTAAGATCTTTTTTGAAAGCTTAAACTCCCAAACTTACAACTTCATCGGCAGTCTGTCAAAGTGGAGGTGGGTTGCACGAAATTCAAGGATAGACTTGCCTGCACATCTAGGCATCAACATACACTTTGATAAGTAAGCATATGTAGTATTGCCAACGAAACATACTCTCACATCTCTCCAACTCGCCCAACGAAGTAATCAGCCAGAGCTTGTCTCAGCGCCTCCTCATAATCTTGAATTGTCAGGAAGTCAAAAAGCTGCTGTGAAAGATTTGCTCGGGATGCCCTTTGAGTAGATGTCAGAGACCGCAGATACGGCTTGCGACAATGCTTCCACTGTCGTTTGTAACTGCTTTGCTGCCTTTGCAAAACCTTTTGAAGAAGTCTCATCTTCGAAACTGCCATCTTTGTGAACTCGTGCACTGCTACAAAACAGACAACATGGAATCCAATCTTCAGCTCGTTCTATGCTGTGGAGCTCACGTTCTTCAAACCACCTGCATGGAAAGCTTTCTATCCCGGCGTCTCGAAGCCGTCATGACCCTCACCTTCAACCTCCTCATGTCCCTCTTCCTCCACTACCTCTCAAACTCCCGTCCATGACATTCTTCCACTTCTTTCCATTTCCATCTCACTTAATCCATGGAAGGTGTCATCAATATGCTCCGCAAAGTGAGGGTCCTTCTCCGTCCATTTCGACGACACAGTATCGTCATTGATTTTACCACCACTTTTTCATTGCAAGAGAACTTTGAATTGTATGTTTTGTACTTCTGCCTGCAGTTTTTGGAGCATTCTGTGGATCTTGTCCGTTGTCATCAGTGTCTCGTGGGACAAGCGAGCGAATTAGTCAATGTAATGAGATTCTCTAGAGCAAGAAGTTAGAATGGTGTCGAAGTGTTCTTCTGAGTGAGTTTTGTGCTTGATGATGATGGAGTGGCTGGATGAAGTCGAAGTTTTTCTGCCACTGGAAGAAGGTGACTCCTTTCCAAACGACGGTAGGGATGATGTTCGGCAAAGCAGCCAAAGAAAACGTGTGGTGACAAGACTCTGTGCCAAGCGCTGCAGAGTCCAGACGACTTGCTGAAGCAAGGCGTTGCTGCCACGATGAATTCCTACATCAACCCCAACTTCTCCATGTCGCCATCATTTGTATGAGAATCATCAATTCTGTCACAGGGTATAGAGCTGAAATCAATGATAATCAATCAATTCAAACGTCTCTACAAACCAAGTAATGATACCTTTGCATTTACCAGCACTCGTGATTATCGTGCTCCCGAAATCTGTGACTGCGAAATGAGAGAAATGTCTATTTCTGTGTAATACCAGCGAGCACACTATCACTCGTGCATCGCTCGTTGGTAAGACAGAGAATTCTCGTCCTACTCTTCAAAAGTTTTATGATTCTTGTTAGTCCTTCACCTGCAAAATTGCGCACAACAGCAAAAGTAAATGGTTGCAGATGACCAAGCTGGTTGTCTCACGACGAACGTGCATGAACTACTTAACTAACTAACTCATGCATCGCTCGTCTAGTAGGACAGAGAATTCTCGTCATGCTCTCATTCTCGTCGTGTCATGCTAGTTATCTCGAGATGACCGTCCAATAAGTTCCAAACTACTTAAACGGACACCATGTCTCATTAACCAGATGACTATTAATCTGACGCGGAAGAAAGTATTTATTTTCAGGATTTTGAAAATCTAAAAGATCTGCAATAAGCTATGTGCAAACGCATAACAAAATATAATCATTTGAGATCATCAGGACTAACTTTTCATTTTTCTGGAATATAGAATTTACACATAGTGAACTCTCGACCATCGAGAGTTTACTGTGTGAAAAAAGACAACAAACGAACAAACTCATCGAGAGCAATGTCCACATTCCATTGGAACAAAAATAAATCTAAAAGTCTAAAAATTTAGACTAGACTAGACTTTCTATTACAAAAAATAGAAGATATAAATTTTTGCTCAATGTTACGGTCTCATCATTCTATTTTAGTAGAAAACTTAAGAAAAGAAAAGGAACTCTCGGTCATCGGAGAGCAATCTGAACATCAGATTTCAAGCAACATCACTAGTGTGTATAAATGACTATGAACTCCAAAATGTCTTTTGTTACTTACTATAAGTTTATCTTGAATGAAGTGCATCCTTTACGAGAATGAATTTCTAACGTATGACCTCGTAACTCGCAGTCCCAAACACTTGAGTGAAAGTAAGACATGGTTCATTCGAACACTTAGTCTTGCTTTCCGGACATACATAAAACTTTATGGATTTTAGTGTTTGTAATCTTTCACATCCTAACTCTATTTGATACTTACTGAAAAACTGAAGATTAATATATTTGTACAAATGATACTTTCAAAAGTCTGTGAGTGTTCACGTGACATCCACCTCGATCATCAAGAACAGTCTGTGATATTCGCTTGTAAACAAAGTAAAATTTTTAAACCAGAAGTCATCCGCATATGTTATAAAATTATTTTCTACATCCGGTAGTAGAGGAATTTATAATCATCCAGAGTTCATAATAGGTCCTAATAGCGTAGAATGAATATTGTAATAGTCCTCATGAATGCTTATGAAAATGTGATAATGGTGCAACTCCCTGATTTTTAAAGTGAAAAAACTCACCAAATATAAAAAATGATAAAATATAACAATATCTAAATATAATATTTTAAAGATGTACTTTAGATGTCGAGACTAAATTATTATCGATATATTCGAGAGTTAAAAAAATAATTTTAATATATTCGTCCAGAGTTCTACATACCGCATGCTTATATTACATGCGTACATGCCGAGTGGGTTACCTCGTTTTGCACCTGAAACCGGATAACTGAAATGATGCAGTATCTATGAGACAAAGGAATGGACATGAAACACGAAAAGAGATGGCCGTTCAACTTTTGGAATTTTACTTCTTGGTCGTACTTGAGAGTCTTAGAGTACATTCGAGAGTGTAGTCATCTCACACTACATCTCGATGAACAGAGAAAAGAAAGTGCACTTTCGACATTGCACTTAATTTGATTTCTAACATGTAGAACTGGACTTCTTTTAGTAATATCACTCGAAAAGGCACAACAAGATTGCTGGATGAGTTTGGACATCACTAGACGAGATAAGAAGAACAAATGAAATTCGTGAGAAAAACAAATCTATATATATATATACTACCGGCTCTTTCGTAGAAAATGGATGGAATGTGACAAGCGGAGGAAAATGTTGAGACCTCATTGGGCTACTTGCTGGCGTTAGGAGGCTGGATAGAAGAATATTCTTTAATGGTTGTGTAAATAGTTCTGATTGGGTATGTCTTATATGATTCTGGCTTCTTGCAAGAGTTCGTGGGTTTAATTCGCTGAGTATGGAGTGCTCAAAAGTTTCAAGACATTTATCTCTAAGCATATCGATTTCGTTTGGAAAGAGGAGACGATGTGACCGAATATTGCAAGACATCGTCTTCTCTTTTTGTCGCTTGATGGAGAGACTCGTATGGAAAATAACAAAGCGAGGGAGGAAGAATCGATCGACGTTGTTTCTTTTCTTTTTTCGTCTCATTTGATGGAGAGATCCGTCTAGGAGATAATACAACGACAGAGAAAAATATGATCGTTTGGGTAAGAGCTTAAAACAAAAATGAGATACATTGGAACATAATACTACAACTTCATTATGACAGATGTTGCACTAATTATTTCATGTTCAATGCTCTGATACTGATGCTTGTTCGGATTGCTTCCTTCTCTACCGACATTTGCTTCCAGAAGACTACTTTGTTCTTTGCCATGTTTTACCGGTCTGTTCCCTCTGCCATTGGGAAACTCATCGTCATTTTCTTTGCTTCTGAAGAGTACATTCTTCTCTGCATCTCCCGTTTGATCTTTCACCCAGGGATTGAGTGCTGACCATCAACACGAAACGAAGGAGCAAGAAACAAAAACAAAATTGGGAGTCATCAGCAAATGAAGGTGATGAATCGAGTAGAGAAAAAGACCACCAGATAAAGAAAAACTATTGAAGAACTACTTGGCACTAATATGCATGCAACATCAAGTGCCGAACGTGCGCTCTAGTGGACAAGCGCGCAAACAAGAAGAAAAATATTGAAAATAGATTTGCTCTTGAGAGGAGTGGATTCAAAGAGTATTTTCGAGTTATCCTTTGATCTTCTTCGCACGAACTTCTCTGTTATTTTCGTTTCAGTTGTAAAAGACAATTATTCTGTACAAATTTTATACTAAATTGAAAATAAAACTGGAAATTATCTTATAAACATTATATTACACGAATTGTGAATTACGTCTAGATCCAACACTTCACCCATAAACAGAGTACACAGTATACACTTCGAAAAACAATATGTCAGAGATCCTGTACCGTGTAAACATAATTTATAACATTTACTACTTTATTACCTAATCATTCGAATTCTGCAGAAAGTCTGACATATGTATTACAGGTGCCTGGATTAGAACTACTGTCTCCATGCACACCAAGAGAAGATTTGCGTGGACATTTGATAGTTCTAACCCATTTATGCAAGACACAGGAGATTGAGAAGTCAAAAGACGTCCCTCCCTACCGTCAGTCTCCACCGCTCTACTTTGTTTGCCAGTTCCATACAGGATTTGCACCCTCACCAAAAGGTTGTCCACAAAGCCCAGGCAACTCAGATTTACTGCTTTGAATCGTTCTCAACTCTGGACTGCCTGTGCCTCGAATTTCTATAACTGAACAAAGTGCCGGTAGCTGATATCATCCAACTACTCAGATACTTGATACTGCATAAACGCAGAGAAATACCTCTCCAAGAGTTCGTAGATGCCTTCTATAACATATGGCCATACTCATCAACAAGGTTCCTAGAACACAGTGGATGCGAGGCAGGCGGGCAGGAATATGGGGGCGCGACGGTTTCGACACTAACCATCCCAGAACTGTACATACTTGAGAGTATCGAGACATCACAGCAGGAGTACCTGCAACTACGACACTGCACTCCACAAGGAATAAGAACTGAACTAGCATATTTTACTGAATCGGGTATGTTTTACCTTGTTTGTTTACAGTACACTACGCTGCAGACGCAGTGTTCAATAACATCTACTTAGATGAAGAATGAAATGCTGGGTTGCTCAGCAGAAAGAAATAACAGAACTACGTTGAAGTAGGAACGGGAATCGGAACAACTGTGGGATTGAAATCAATCGCTATAAACTTTTCAAGCTTGGGCAGTAAGGCTCCTGCATATTCCTCATGTTTCGGGTGTACCAGGTAAGCATCCCGTCCTTCTGCTGAGTCGAACGTGGTGATAAAGACGTGCGTGTAACCTTCGTGTCGATTCTCGACACTCACGTCGGTTCCCCTGCTCAGCAAGGTAGAAAATCAGATATTATCGCCCTATACTGAGCTCGACGCTGATTAATTGCGATGCTGCAAGTTCAGGCAAAGTGAACTACGCAAGGACAAATCTACTGAACTCTCATACGTCGTATAACCCACAGCAAGCTCGTAACACGTCACGAACCTCAATATTCTCCAACCGTCCAGATCTTATGCAGGCTGGAACATAGGTTGCCATCGTTTTGCCGACGACACTTTTAGTCGGTCAGAGACCAACTTTGCTTCTGAATCTTAAGACTTAAGACCCATCTAGCTGGAGAGAGGAGCGTACCAAGAGCAGAAGCTGTACAGGAAGTCGCCAGACGAGAAGAGGCTACCAACACCATGAAAACACAATCAGGTGCTATGTACTTGTTTTAAGACGGAAGCCTCTCCGGATACTCACTTCAGATATCAGTCTATAACGATCACCAGATCTTCTTCTGTACGATTCTATAGTGGATGGTGACGCAATCAGCATGGGATGGCAAGACTCTTCTTAAGGTAACACTAGAAACACGCGACGCAATGAATAGCCAACGGATGGAAAGACCCCATCAAGCCTTACAAGCCTTCCTGCGCTACAAGAGACCAGCTATAGGATGTGAAACAAGTTCAGCAACATAAGCAGTCGGGAGAAAAGGTCCGCCGCAGAACGTTTAGAAGCTATCGACTGCACTCTAACCGTGTTATTGCCAGATGGTTCTCAAGTGGAACAACTGGGCTTGCACAGCCTACAACCGACAGAAGATTACCGATGAAGTCTTGCCTTCATGGCTCCAATTTTGCGGTTGCAGATACAGAGTTCAGATAGCAGGCTGGCCTAGTCAGCCAGCCACAGTGAGCTAAAACTCCTAGAAAACATAGAAACAAAAAGACAGTCTGCCAGCCACAGTATCACTGATTTCGTTACTAGCTCATCCTTCAAGGACAGACTTTCGCTATATGTTTCCCAGTACAGTAAAAATTATAACACACACACAGCCCCACACAAACTTATGTCCTTCGCGTCTTATGATTTCTTTTGTGCTAAACGACAACCGATTAGAGTGGAAATCCACGCTCAATCTCTGTGAACGTCGCTCTCGAGCTCAACCTACGCTGCTCTCGATACCAATATTTGCGACTTGGTCAGCAGCCTTCAACTGTTTCGATCGCGTTGTAAGATCGTCGAAAGATACGCAACTGGAATGAGAAAAACAGGCCATTTGCACTTGTAACATCATGAATCCATAAAACGGGAAAGGAAAAGGCATACACACCACTCAAAGGCTTTCATTGCATCGATCTTCGATGGAAGGGCAACATATTCGTCGATGAACTGCTGCTTCTTCTCCTCTGTGAGCCCATCCTTGAATTTCAGCAGAACCACATGCTTGACGGTGCCCGCCATTCAATGCAGAGTCCCAGTTCTCGCTACGCGAAACCCTCGATTACTCCAATTACCTCTACTTCTGCTTATCCGGTTATCCTCGACTGCTCCATATCCAGCGGAGACTCTCCATACCATGAAAAGCACTTTTATCACATTGTGCTTGCTACTTCTGCTGCCACAGCTTACCTTCCGTCCGTATCTCCCCGTTTTACTTCATCCTCTTCTCTTTCTTCAGTCTAGCTCCAACCCCATCCGTTGGTGTTGGATCTGGAGGAGGAGTTTGTAACAGTCCTGGTCCCTGAAGAAGAATTACCATACACTCCATTAGCAGTTCACTGTATAGTGGGAGTATTCGTACTCCACCTATTCACTCTTCTAACCATACACACAATCATTCTTTTCCTCTAGAACACATAAGCCCGCATCGTCTCTATCTTCAACGCACATCATCAACTCATTACGTTTTTCCAGCTTTACTCCGTTTCTCCATTGGATTTTCCAGCACTGCCTCCACTGAGACGATCAGCTCGACAGTCGATTCTCTCACAGCGGACGTTGACGATAGACTACGACCCTTCGTCGTTGATCCTGAAGTCTTGAAAGAATACTAAGCGGACGTTGACAGTAGCCCTGAGGCCCATTATCGCGTCAGATTTTGCGTGAAGGATGTCCAGAAAAATGTGAAGTTCCTTACTGTGGAGATGCTGTGTGCTGAAACAGAGACAAAACAGAGAAAAACAACCACGGAAACGAATGTTGCGATATATACTAACTCCAAATGTATGTACACTATCGGTTCTTTCTCTTAAGAGCACAGAAACTGATAAACAGACCAGAACGGTCTGTAACCTGCTTCAAAGCCCCTAAAAGCAACCCCTGAATCACAACCCTGACCCAAAGTCACCGAAGCGTAGCTCAAAGCAAGAGAAACTTCCCTTTGCTAACAACCAGAGCCACAGCAGTATCACACGATCCAAACCCAAGTCCAAACCACATCCATGTACAAGCTCTTAGCCAAAACTAGCTACCACAAGCTGTATATAGCCAACCAGAACTCTAACAAACTCAAAAGAGCAAAACCCGTAGCGAAAAAATCGAAAAAAACTTATCTGAGAACTTTTTCTTTTCGCCAAATGGACTTCAGATGTCGATAGGGTCTCCTCCGCTGACTTCGTTAACCCAAGAAATCTTCAGATCCGACTCTCAACAGTCGAGATATTACCGATTTTTGGTCACAGATGACCGAACCTTCAAAAACTGCTCCTTACGACTTAAAATCGCACACACTGCTCAAACGGATCGCTTGATCTGATATCTGTCTTCTCTGGCAGGTAGATCTAGCTTTCACGAACCCAACGAGACTCCAAACAAGCCGTTTGGAGTTCCTCTTGCAAAACCACGCAAGAAATTTGGTCGCATGTTACAAAAAATTGACGTAAATAGACTCCTTGCGACTCAAACTCGCTCACCTCACCCAAACCAACAATCCAATCCACGTATTGTCTTCTCCTATGCGTAGATGAAGACTCCCTGGTCGCGTAGGCACCAAGAATGAAGAGCTTGGCACACCGATCGCGAAAGCAACCCAATTTTTGATCGTAGACGATGAAAAATCTGACGCAAGCGCTTCCCTGCGAGCCAATTTCACTCAGAACTTCCAAACCGTCCGATGAAACTTGGTATCGTCTTCAATTTCCTGTAGAACTCGGTGTTCTGATCCCGACGGATCCAAGGAAAACAAGTTTGGACTCCGGAACGGCCAGAACGGTCCAACTCTCCTTCACAGGTAACTGAAATCTCTAAATCTCTTCCTTGCGTCTCAATTTCTCTCAGTACACATCTCCCGATCCGTCTCTTCACAAACCGTCTTATCTAGTGCGTACCCTGCACATATTTGAACCCAACGACGCCTTGCGCGCTTGCATTGGACCTCCAAATCTCTCGAACCGTCCGCTTACAAATCGTAGGTGCAAGCTAACCCCTTAAGCTGTCCCCTTTACGTCAGTCTCTGTACGTACAAGGTTTCTGTGATAATAATGAAGCAGGCCCCTTGCGTCTTTGATATAACGCCTGAAGCTGTAAATACCCAGTCAGCAAGTAAACTAAGGTCTAGCTTGATTTTCTCTTCTTTCGAATCACATAACTTCTCCAATAGGTGTCCAAATGAAATAGACAAGATGCCCATGGAAAGCTGACAACGAGCTCTACCCATCTATGTGATGAAAGTGAAGATCCAAAGTTGTGCCAAAAGCCCGTAAGATGGGGTCTAGCTTGTTTTACCCATCTTTCGAGTCCTGTAACTTCTCCACTAGGCGTCCAAACGGAGTAGACAAAGTGTCTATGAAAAGTTGACAAGGAGCTCTATCCATTGATGGGATAAAAGCGAAGATCTGAAGTTGTGTCAAAAGCTCGTAAGCTGGAGCCTAGCTTGTTTTACCCATCTTTTGAGTCAGAAGCAGAATCTTCTCCTGATGCTGATCAGTGGAGAAAAACAATAGAGGAGGAGTCAAATTCCCACGAATCAAATCGTACTTGGAAACTCATCGACTTGTCACAAAGACACCGACCGATAACATATAAGTGGACTTTCAAATTAAAACTTAATATCGATGTATCCATTGCTCGTTACAAGGTGAGACTCGTGGCTCATGGTTTCACCTAAATCTATGAGTTGGACTATACGGAAACTTTTTCCCCTGTAGTCCGTATACAATCAATACAGCTCATCCTTGCCATCTCAGTGCAGTATAATCTACATGTACATCAAATGGATGTTAAAACCATGTTTCTGAATCTGAAGAAATATACATGTGTGTCCTGAAAAGAGTGACTGCAGCAAGACGCAACCAAATATACAGATTGCTTAAGACTCTCTACGGCCTTAAGCAATAATCAAGAGAATGATATTTGATTATCGATACTTACTTTCTCTTGGATTTACTAAGTCCAGTGCAGACGGAAACGTTTATTATCTACATAAGAAACAACACTTTGTCATCCTTGTTTTCTTTGTGGATGACACTGTGATTGTCAGTAGCAATGAGGTTCTATTATCTCATGTAAAGAGGAAATTGAGCTCATGGTTCAAAATGACTGACATCGGTCCAATCCGTCATTGCCCGAGCATTGAAATTAACCGTGACTCATCTTCTGGCAATATCAGACTTAGTCAAACTCCGTACTTGACACAGAAGCTATTCCAATTTGATTTACAGGACTGTAAACTTGTAAGCACTCCTCTAGTTACAAGTGAGAAACTTTCTTCTGACGACTCTCTCGTCACTGAGGAAGAGAAGAGACTATGTAATAGTTATCCTTAACAAAGTGCAGTTGGCTCTATTATTATGCACTCGTCCTGACTTATCCTACCCCATTAGTGTACTCTCCCATTTCATGAATAGTATTGGACCTAGACACATTGCTGCTATGAAGTGGATTTTTCATTGCATCAAGGGAACTTTGAATTTTATATCTTGAATATGCTCAATCATCCCAGTCCTACTCCCTGTTTGGTTATTTCGATACCGACTGAGGAGGACATGTAAAGACAAGACGTTCTACATCAGGTCACTGTTTTATTTATTCTGGAGGAGTCATTAACTGGTCCTCTAAGAGACAGAAGTCACTAGTCTTCTCAAGCACAGAGGCAGAATATGTATCTCTTAGTACGAGCTGTTCAGAAACAATCTGGTTACGTTAGCTCCTGATTGACATCGGATTGCACGACAAAGAGTCCACTGTGACATATTGTGACAATCAAAGTGTGATGACTCTTGTCGACATTAGCAAATTTCACAATCATAAGAAGCATATCGACATCAGATATCATTTTATTAAAGTTCACTTCGCTAGAAAACTTATAGAAGTTTGTTTGTCCTACTGAGGACATGGTTGCAGATATTTTGACAAAGAGCTTATCAGTCCCAAAGTTAGAACATCTGCTAACAAAGTTAGAAATGTCTTCTAGCGGATAGTGTTTTATCTGAACTGTTACTGTGTTGGAGTGTTAGAATACGTGCAGTATGAAAATATACATTCAGCAACAGATTCAAGAGATTATGTGGTGACTTTTGTAAGGTCACCAAGACCAAGACCCAGACTATATTATTCAGATCCAAGGCCATTGCACATTAAGTAAATCATTCTGCTTGGTTTAGTCTACACTCTCTCTCAAGGAGCTCTCTCTCTCACACTCATATCGTCTTTATGTCGTGACATACAGTTTTATCTTAGTCTATTCTAGCAATAGTCCATTTCCAACAGCAAGTAACTACTTCTTCGAAGCGGGAGGAGTGCAGGTCACTGCTAGAGGATACTCCGGAGTTCAAGTTAGTTATTAAATAAACTATGTGATTTTATGTCACTTCAGATCTCGTTCTTATAACCTTACACTGACAGAGATGCAGATTGATAGCATTTTGGGTGGTGCTGCGTTTGCAGGGCATTTGGTGAGGAATCTTTTCGGAAAAAAGTATTTGAAGATTATGTCACTCATATGCAGCAGAGAGCTAAGGAGAAGGATCTGAAACGAGAGAAGGATGAGAAGGTGGGCCTTGGAACATCTCAAGCCAGGGTACTCGATTCAATTTCGTTATGCTGTTTGCTTTTACATTCTGTACAAAAGTGACGCATGAAGTTGGTCTGCATGGTGATACTACGTTTTACTGTACATGCAGAACTGAAGTAGTAACTTCACAGATACATATAAGAATTGTGTATCTTACATGCAGAATTCTGTATCTTACATGTATATGTGAAGTTACTACTTCAGTTATAAGATATCGGAATGTAACTCCTTCAGATACACATATGATAACTGAGGTAATATGGTTACATAAGAGATAACTACAAACTACATTTACCTTGTTACTTCAGCTACCATGGTCTCGAGCAGTTCAGCTTGAGATTATTGTTAGACTGGTTCCTTTCACGTTTAATTCAGCTTTGATACACAAATCTAATCTTTATTCTCACACTACAATAAATCAAGGGCTCATAAACATTACACGGTGTTTGGTTAATGACATAGATCACGAAAAGTTCCTAAGCTGACAACAATCTTGCTTCTCACGCAGTACATCAAGAAATGGATTTCCAGACAGAAATTCTATCAGAAAACTTAAGTTTCTTTTTGTCGTCCTGATTTCTCTCTCAAAATTACTAAGCTTGATTTGACAATCCTAATTCATCTCAAATATTGTATTATCATTACCATGTTCGCTATCATCTTGAATTGCTTCTTTCTCCCGTTTTGGTTTCTCTTTTTTCTTGTCACGCTCTTTCTTCTTATCTTTGTCTTTGTCTTTCTCCTTCAGTCGCTCCTTTTCTTACTCTTTCTCTTTTTTCCTTCTTCGCTTGACAGTTACAAGGCAAACGGATAAGTCAAAAGAGTGGAGTTTGCTCTATTGCTATGCAATTGTCTTGCTCTCCTGTTTTCAAACGTCCATTAAAGATTATAGTCTTTCAGGTTGTTTCTATTGATCTTTTGCGTTTAGATTTTATCATCAGAAGGTAACCGAAGCGTTACTCAAATATCTACTAATCTGAAGTCAGAACAGCATCTGAGATCTAAAACCTCAGATTAAGAATCAAGATTCACAGAAGAATAATCAATTGTTCTAAATCAGTTCGGAGATTATCAAGTTTCTTGTGTTTATTAACGGACGGTTTGAAAACACTGGATCTGAAGTCAGAAAAAGTATAACGGTCTTCAGAGAGGTTCATGTTTGATCATTAATTCATTACAGGTAAAGGATTTTATTTCGCTATCTGTGGTCGAACGTTTTATACTAATGTAACCATAAGCGTAGAAACTGAATTTACATTTTTCCCTTCCAATGATAAGCATAACCACCCACTCTTTCGCCATGCTGAACTAGAGCTGGTCGTATCCAAATCACTTCTCATACTTAAAAGAATGGAAACACACATAAAGTCAACAAAAATATCAATAAAATTAATATTCAGTAACACCTTGTGTCATCATATGCTAAAGACTACAACCTATTTCTCTATAATTAACTTCCTTGCGTATTCAACTTTGGTATACATTCAAAAAAGTAGCCGGTGAGTGAGTGATTATGCATGCTCGATGAACTCTGGGAACTTTTGCTTGTTTATTGTTATCAAGAAAATATATAAATATTAAATAAAATATATATACTAAATAGATGTAAAAAAATAAAAAATTTTATAAACATTATTTGTTAGCCCATGTCTAGAAACACAAGGAGAGCAAGAAAAAA
Organism: Asterella californica; assembly: GCA_036924285.1. NCBI lineage: Eukaryota > Viridiplantae > Streptophyta > Marchantiopsida > Marchantiales > Aytoniaceae > Asterella > Asterella californica. Next base: position 16,440,153 of record JAYKYS010000002.1, on the reverse strand, counting down.
CCCATAAGTGTTGACTCGACTCTCGTGCTTCAGAAGATATAAGACCGGGGAGCTATAATCATGAATACATTACTTTACTGAGGTTTTTAATTTAATATCTAACTCTTCCTGCAAGAAGGATTAGGTATTAAATTAAATGATTATGCATATCTCTCTCTTCCGAAACTTGGAAGAGGAAGAATATGCATGCTTATCCAATATGTATAGGTCATTTCTCACCGTATGTAGATCTATAAAACTGTGATGTGTACTTATAGCATGTAAGTAGACATAGTGCTGAATTTCCACAGTGCTCAAAAATTTACTTAACCCCACTCTTAGTACTTTTGTGGGACTTGAACTCATCTTTTTGCATTACTTGATCGGACCTTTAACCTGTGAAAGCAAATTCAACTGGTCAAAATGTCATATCATTTGAATGCAAAACTCGTAGATAAACCACCAACCATATATCTGCACTAAGAGTTTAGTGCAAAATATATTTACAAATATTATTAATTTATGTGATATTTTACTGTCTTATGCAGTATCTTCACATTGGTGTTAAACCTGCTAAACCGAGCAACTATTAACCTATGTTGTATCTTCACATTGGTGATAAACCTGCTAAACTGTGCAACTATTAACCTACGCAGTATCTTCACATTGGTGATAAACCTGCTAAAGCTTGCAATTATTAACCTATGCAGTCTCTGACGTTTTAAAATGTCTTAATGTTGTGCAAAATGTCTTTACAAATATCATTAACCTATGCGCTCTCTTCTTCATGTCTTGCGCAATGTCCTCACATGGCGTCAAACTTGCTTAACCTGGCAACTATTAACCTACGCCGTCTCGTGTAAGTCTCTTGCACAGTGTGTTCACATGTTATTACCGGTCAACGGTGCGGTCAAAGTGTCTTCACATGATGACGGACCTGCTAAACTTGTTGTTGCCAGTCAAATAAAATAAAGTTGAGAGAGGTAATAAGGGTGTGGTCAAGGAAATCCATGCTACAGTGCCTAGGGGTGCGAGATCTGAATAAAATCGTCAAGAATAGAGGTAGTGGCTGATTTTGTTGTCGACACAGTCGTTTATAAGTTGATGGCTAGGTCTGTATGGTTAGGATTATATGCGATATAATAGGTTTAGGGGCCATCGTAGTTCCTGAACTTAAACCTAAACATTAAACTTTAGAACTATAACCAGAGTAGAACTCTGTAAGAGCATTGAACTCTGTAAGAGCATTGATGCCGACTCTCTGCCGACTGTTTTGAAGTGTCGGAGATCAGTAAGTGGAGCTTAAAATTCCTGCAAAGCTCGCAGAACCAGAAAGTGAGAATGTAAGAACTTTGTGAAGAACAGTACCACTCAAAGAACGAAGGTTATGATAGAGGTTTAACCTGCGTAGACGGCCTTTACGTCCTAACAGTTTAGAGTAAGGGAGTAGAAGACACTACAGCACGATACACACTAGCATAGTGCCAAGATTCATCAACAAAAGCATGATCACTGAGTTTGAAGGGTCCTCGCTGTTTAGAACAACGAAAGCACCAGCGAAGTGGAACCCCTCCTTCAATGGACACAGCGAACTTCTTTCCGTTTCCACCAGCTGTCATCTTCCCCACTTGACTTACTCTCGGGATGCTTTAACTTCTAATATGCCTTACCCAAAAGTGACTGACGTTTAACACATGTAAGCAAGGTCGTTCCTTCTATACAGAACCTTCATATTAACTATGAACGTAGTGAATACCATGCTACAGTTCCATGGAGTAACATGATCTGTCCGCGATATCCGAATTCACTAAACTCGGCTCTTACAAACTTAAACGATTCAGCTAGCTAGATTTAGGTTAGCCCTACAAACTAAGATCGCTGTTAACCAGAAGAACATGTCTCGAAAACATCTCTTCCAGTCAGAAGCTCGATTATCACCATACATACGCTGCTATCACCAAGCGATACCATAGGCACCGTGCATGATGCAATCCAGGACTCTGCCATGATGTGAGTTGCGATACACACAGAATAAAGTCCACGAATACAAACGCTCCAATGAAGACAACGCGTGAGCTGGAATGATCTAAGAATGCGCACATAGTTAAGTTACCAAACCCATCCCTCCAGACTGATTACTTCCACTAAATCTTCTCCACAACAAGAAGCAATGATCGCCAATGCCACCAATACAATGTCTAATGTAACAAACCAAACTGACAGCTTATCCTAAAGCTCGTCCGACATCCGTCGAGACTGAATGCTCCCACTCATATTAACCTTAATAAAAGAACTTGTTTCCAAAACATGTTCTTCGCCTCAATCTGAAGGTTCGTGAACACAATGACAAAACTGGCCTCTGCATCTAAGCACTTCTAGGCTTCATCTACATCTCGCCGACAAACAAACTGCAACGGAATGTATCACAATCGACACCGCACTGAAAGGATAATCTTAGAGACAGGCCGGCGAAGGTCCATGCCCTGAGACATATTGTGACATTCAGAAAAACCAGAATGACAGATGTACTTGATTATTAATCATCCGTTCTGCCAGCCATTCGCACGGTAGAATACGTATGACGGTCTACCAACTACCCATTACAATAATTCAAAATGACTAAGCAAAATCTATAATCTATCTTCGTACTCAGAAAGGGGGGTGATCTGATCCTTAAGTCCCTTTCGTTTCCTGATGTCGGTGGTAATAACTCCGGACTGAGTAGAATTATCGGTTGGATCGGAGTTCATCATCTCCCAGTGATCGAACACGGCCTGCGGGAAGGCCTGTCCAGAGGTAGCTGCACGCAATGTACCGGAGAATCCAAAAGACTCAATAACAGGCAAGTAAGCCTTGATGTTGTATAACGGAGTTCCAGGCCTTTGAACTTCCTCAAACACGTGACCTCTCTTTTGATTCAAGACTCCATATATACCTCCAAGAGCCTGCTCGGGAGCCTGAATCTCGACCAAGTAGACAGGTTCCAAGAGCCTGGGTTTGGCTGTGAGCATGGCAGCGTACATGGCACGTCTGGCGGTGGGGATAATTTGACCACCTCCTCTGTGAATAGCATCAGCATGAAGCACAACATCGCACACCTCAAAGGCAATGCCACGCATGTTCTCATCTGCAAGGACCCCCTCCTTGGTGGCCCACTGGAAGGCAGCAACAACGGAATCCTTGATTTCATTCAAGTACTGAACTCCCTTACACATATCAACAACCATGTTGGGACCCGTGGTATCGGGCCCGAAGCACCAAATCTTCTTAGCCAAATCCTTGTCCCATCCGAACTCCTCAGCAAGAATCTTGCTTCTCACCTTGGGATCGTCCCTAGGACCAATGCGACCATCGTCGATGGCTTCCGCAAGACCCTCCTCAAGAGGTCTAGCCTCGAAGTACAATCGGTTGTGCTTGTTGGGGGACTTGCTCATGACAGTGTGGTGCGACTTCTCCAGAACAGTTTCCCTGAACGACACAACAGGGTCGGAAACAACAATCTCAGCTCCACCCATGAAATCATCTTGCAGATCCTTGAGACAAATCTCAAGATGAAGCTCTCCAGCTCCTGCAATAATGTGCTCGCCTGACTCCTCGATAGTACAGATAACCATAGGGTCAGACTTGGCTAGACGCTTCAAACCTTCCACCAGCTTCGGAAGATCAGACGCCACCTTGCATTGGACGGCAACACGCACGACGGGTGAGACGGAGAACTTCATTGCACGAATAGGGTGCGCGTCGACTTCCTTCTCGTTCGTCAAGGTAGCGTTCTTGGTGATGTACTGGTCAAGACCAACAAGGGCTACAGTGTTGCCGCAAGGAACATCCTCAACTGATTCTTGCCTCCTTCCCATCCAAATGACAGTCCTCTGGACACTCTTGGTGAACAAGTCCTTCTTTTGACCGGGGATGTAGTTGGGCCCCATAATTCTAACCTTCAGACCAGTAGACACCTTACCGGCGAAGACACGACCGAAGGCAAAAAATCGACCTTTGTCAGAGGCGGGAATCATCTTAGAGACGTATAACATAAGAGGTCCCTCGGGGTCACAGTTTCTGATGGCATTAGCATACACATCATCCAAAGGACCCTCGTACAAATTCTCAACACGATATCTCTGAGCAGTAGCCGGAGAAGGCAAATGAAATATCATCATCTCCAAAAGAGCGGCACTGGCAGGCAACCAAGTCTGCATGACCCTCTTCATTAGATGTTTCCCCATCAATTCCTTCTCCTCGCCCTTCAGGCCGCATCCTAACTTCGCCATCATGGGCCACAATTTGTCCTTCTGGTCATTCATGCAGATGTTGATCATCATCTTGATTGGATTGTAAACGAACTGGACAAATCCACGAGAGCAAGTTGGAGATCCAGTGTTCTTTGTGCTCCACTTCTTCGTATTGGGGTCAAAGAAGTTCTCTCCCCAGAGCCTTTCCATCATTTTTTTCTCATCGACCTTGAACTTAGAAGCGTACATTTTTGCAAAATTCGTTAGGGTGAAAGCCCACCCGTGGAGACCAGCTGAGAAAGCCACGGTACCCTTCTCCGGATATACTTGCACATCCCCAAGAAGCTTATCTTCATAGGTGGCCATAATAACGTTAGCATTCTCAATAACACGGGAGAAGGTCTGATAGGCTTCCTCTCCATCGACCTGGAGCTCGAGGAAGCATCGGTCCATCTTGTTCACGGTCAAAACTGGCCTGATCCTCTCTCCTAGCGCCTGCCGAAGCACGGTCTCCGTTTGTACACACACACCCTCCACACAATCAACGACGACAAGAGCTCCATCTGTGATACGCAAAGCAGCAGTGACCTCCGACGAAAAGTCGACATGTCCAGGAGAATCGATCAAATTAATCAAGTAATCTGAACCATCCTTCTCACCCTTGTAATCCTTCAGACTCTCCTCAGTCAACTCGTAGTACAAGGAGATTCCGGTGGACTTAATGGTAATACCACGCTCAGCCTCATCTGCCCTAGTGTCTGTCAGACGAACATCGCCTGCGTCGGCCTGGGCTATGATACCGGCAGCAGCTACCAGGGAATCCGTCAGAGTCGACTTCCCTGCGAACGCACACAAGGTAGCAGAGTAAGTCCCCGCTCCAGACCACAATTCCTCCGTACTGAAACAGGAACGTAAGAAAACCAGCGAGGAGCTTACCATGGTCCACATGGGCGATCACGGACATGTTTCTGATGTTATGTTTCTTGTCCATGATCCGGCGCAACTCATCTGCTGTGAACTTCACCTGTTGATCGTACACCGAACGAATTAAGACCATGACGCATACAAACAAACGAGTGCCTTAACTGCCAGAAAGTGAAAACGAGTCCCACTGTAGGACACCAATTACCACACATATCAATACCCAGTAACGAGGGACACAAACCCAACGTCAGCCCGCTTCGAGCCGAAAACCTACCATTGCGAACGATCTGCAGAAATCTGGAAGGTCCAATCCAACATGGAGCTATCCTATTTCCAAAGATGGAACAATTCGCTCTATGACACTCTTCACTAGTCCAATGTGCATTTCAAAGAAATCCAATAGATAGAACCACATACCATCTTGAGATGCTGATGAAATCCGGCCGAGTCGGCGAGTTGTACAAACAGAGATAGATGAGATAAGATTCAGCCTTCCTGCGCAGGAGGCTGTGAATTCGATGTCGAGAGGAGAGCTGGTCGAGCTCCTCTGCTGAACTGTGGCGAAGAGGCCAGGAGCGTCGCTGTTGCCCTGATTTGCCCACCCAGAGCGTTCTAACAGCCAACGCCTATGATCGGCCCGACCTTCGCGGAGCTCCTCAGCCGTCCGATTAGATTTAGGGTTCTGCTGGTCCTCATGGTCGTCCTCTGGATTTCAAGCACGCCGTGAAGAGAGTAGGGCTCACGTAAAGCGAAGGTCCAGGAAGATCTAAGGAATATCCCCTTTGCATTCTTCTTCTCTTCTTCTCGGTCTATCCGATCCGATTCAGTACCCCACCGTTACAATATTTGTCTCTGGCGGGGAACTCTGTCGTGCCCTAATCGGAATCGTGACAGTCTCAATCAGTTAGAGTTTGTTTTACTGCATGTTCAAATGTTGTACTGGAGCTTTGTCCTGCCGGGTTCCCTAACAGTCGAACCTGGGTTATTGTTAGGACTCTAGAGTAGAGTTTTTGCAACAACGAAAAAAAAATTTATAATAATAAACAATTTATTGTTAACTCTTTTAAAGTTGCTTCGCCTGCAATGAAATTGGAAGGTTATGCATTTGAGATTCATCCAAGTCTAAATTCTTCTTCCTTCCTCTAACCTTCATCTAATACAATAAATATATTCAAAGGAAATCATCTTTATTTTTTATGAGATTCATAATCGAGGCATAGCTATACAAAATCTTTTGGAAAAAAAGTTAAAACTAGTTTATATGTACAAAAAATTATAAGAGATGAATTTGTAATTTAAGTGTAGATATGCTACATTAAATCCTAGGTGTGAATATTAAAGTAAAGAAAACTATATTTTTTATTTTCTTTTTACTTTGATATTTTCAATAAATGTTGAATAATTAATTATAAAGTTAATCATATATTACAAAGCTATGGAAGAGTTTAAATCAAAATTTAACTAATTTATTTCTTGTAAAGAAATCTTATCAGCAAGAGTAAGTTTAGATATATGTGTTCAGTTTCGTTGTTCTCAGTTAGTCCATCGCATAAGGAAACATCTAGTTTATAAATCATATAGCGAGCACCTTGTATTTAAAACGAAAGTCCGGAGAACTTCATAAATGGCCTCCGAAATCCCTTGGGTTTAATATTTGATGGTTTACTTTTGGCTACCTAATACTCTAAAGCTTTTTTTATCGCATGAAACAATCGAGTGGAGTTCATTGTTTGAATAACAACTACTCAAACTCTTTTATTGTTACTAATAACTTTTCAATATTTCCTTTTCTGTTTTTTCTTTTAAAAAATTCATTTGCTTAACTTTTATATCCGCTATAACTTTGTGTTTTAAATTCGCTATATTCTCTATACCTTCAATTTTAATATTTCCTTATACGAACTAGGCCCATTTTTGCTCACAACATAAATTATTCGGAGAGTAAAGTAGTAACGATCTTCCGCACAAGTCCCTTTTGTTACTCCTCCTCACGATTTATTAATATTGCGGCGTCTCCTGATATTCTATTCCTTTGACTTAAACACATATAATGATTTAATGCAGGGGCCTTTAAGCTTTAATTTTGACCCTATGTAACTATTTTCATGGTGCTCGATGGCCAAATCTTTCCCGATGGATTAATATCTCCAAGGTTTCCTCCTCCTCACAGAGCGATCTATTCACGTTGCAACGGATCTTGATGTCTTATTCCTTTGACTTAAATTTGAAAAACGGAGAACTATTAGTCCAATATGTTTATCATCGCTGTCACTGTTTATCAAATCTATTCAACACTAATTATCACCGGTATTATTTATTTACTAAATATTCTTAAGCAAATGTACAGGCATGTGAACATTATTATTTATGCAATGCACAAATAATAATGTATAATGTATAATCCCCTGCCATAAAGCTAAATCTTAGGATTTCAAGGTTTCTTGGAAACAAAAGAAATATCTTATTCAAACTCAAAATACATTGAGATGAAAATATAATATTTTCTTTTATGATTTTATATTCGTACTCGGGGTTTAACATTTATACATTCAGTGCTTCATAACCCTATATAGCCCTCACTGCACCCGCGAGTCCCGCTTCCTCTATCTAAGCTTCTTGCACCTCGAGATCACCCAAAACATTTTAATCCATAAAAGTACAATTCTATAATTCTATAATACAATATTTCATATCGACAAGATTTGCAGCAAAAGAATCCCAGTCCCAACAATCTGTTTATCATATTTTGTTACTCTCTGGTCGTTGTCATCTTCAGACATAATCAGATTCCTTGCATATTATCCACCTCTTCCTATTTCGAAAGGGAGAAATAATGCAAAGCGGTTTAATTTTATCCTTAACATGTCTAACTAGAAGAGTTAGGTGATAAATTAAATCTTAAACAAAACTTCATTTTTTATAAGACATGAAACCGATCTTATGGTTTCCGGAACGTGCTTAAACATACATGGTTTATAGGTTTTTTCTCAAGTTTCTACATGCATTAGGTCTATAATGTATAAATTTCATTCTAAATTTCATTTTTATTTTAGGATTACTTTATACTTTTTTATTTAGTGTTTATATTATTATATCTAATAATTCTTAAACATCTATAATCTAACATTGATTAATAGATCTGGAAGTTTATTTAGACTCCACTCACCATCCGCTCTCATTCCGCTTAGCCTACTATATTTAGTTCTTCTCTTCACTCTTTTCTTCTTTTCCTTGGCTAGAAAATGCATGTTGCATGTATATTATTGACCTCTGGTCCAACCTCTTGTTACATTACTCACAGTAATTACTGTGGTAATTCATATGGTGTGAATGTGAGATACACATTACATTTTGTAAATGTAATATAATGTGATACACACTATATTTTGTAAGTTCATTTGCCGTAGGATAAAGTATTAGTGTGTTATATATAGACTAACAAATGAGACATATTACATAGCTCTTACAATCCATTTTAGGTTATATATGTTCTAAGTTAAACATTGAATCTAATTATTTAAACATCTATCACAAGCTTTTAAATACTTTGAGTGCTTGTATTTTCGGGTGACCAGATTTATCACCTTCTCTGCCTCACGTTAAACATCAAGTGATACATTTCGTACAAATGTTCTTTTTAGCGTTGTGTTCAAAATTTCTCCCCATTTATAAAATAAACATTAGATACTCAAAATTATTCAGTCCAAGTGTTATAGAAATACCCACACTATAAATATTTTTCTCTAATAGTGTGAGCTACAATATTTGTGCAGATTTTCTATTAGTGTAGATGAGTAAATAATGCAATTCACACTAATACATGTATTACCGTTCAAATCCGATTGCAGTAATAGTGTAACCACTAATGACTGTGAATAGTGTAGCATTCATATTTGAGTATCCTTGTCCATAAATCATTTCCAAAATCAATTTAGAGAAAGCAAAACGGACGATCAGGAACTCAGAAACAATTAATGACTTACTTACATTGAGGAATGCGTTTTCAAGGAAGCATGCTATATTTATTACCTAACTTTTTTTATTGAAAAAACTTAGGTAATAAATTAATAGATAAATGATTAAGGGGGAGCATCTAAAATAAATTTCTCTATATTTGGTACCAGACTCTCCCGTTGGTAGTTTTGGTATCAGGTATGTGTGCGATTGCTTTATGGGTTATGTTCGATCTCTTCCCAACTCCTGGTCTTGTTAACATTTAACACTTATATATTTGAAAAAGCTTAGGTAAAAAACTAATACCTAAATTAGATTACTCCATATTTGGTACCAAGCTAAACCGTTTGTAGTTTTGGAAACAAGTGTGTACGATTCTTTATGGGTTATGTTCAGATCTCCTCGCAACTCCTTATCTTGCTAACATTTAACATTTATAGAAAGTTTCAGATTAATTTAGTATACAATTTCTACATAACACTCCCATTATTTACAATAACACAAAACGAGCCAAGATTCCCAAGGCGGTAGGGAATGCTTATTATTATTTGGGTCACTATTTCGGACCCTGAATATCTAGAATTCACACCATTAGGGGTGTCAAAGTTGCAAGAGAAATATTCTTCTTGAGATCGATCATACAGTCAAATCGAAAAGACTCATATGTATGTAAGTTCACAAACTTGAAGAGCATTCAACTGCTTTTGTATTCTCTCAAGAATTGTTATAGCATCGTGTCCATGTAATTGTTACTTTGTTGCTATGCATTTTCATAGTTAACTGTAAATTTTCTAGAAACAAGACAAAAAGCAGGAGTGGAAAGTGGGACTTTTTTGTCGTTTACCTATGTCATATCGCTCTGGAAGTGTGACGTGGCCCAATGATAGTGAGACTACCCGCTGATAGAGTACTTTGATTTTTTATTTCACAAATTCCATGTTAGTATGAAGACGCAGTAACCAAAACCATTTTCTACATAACTGTTAAATTTCTTAGTTCTCAAAAAGTAAACTCACGAAATAAAGTCTTCTCGGTGACCCAGAAGTAGTCATACTCGGGATTTAAACAAAAGTTATAAAATAAATTCAAGTCATTAATCAAAATTTATCATAACTATTATATGTTAAACTCATTCGAGGGTTCCCAAGTCCATGAGTGAAACGATCGCCAACGTGCTTCTAACAGTATAAGCGCGATAATATGAGAAATACGATTTGGTTTAATTTGAAATTTGAAATTTTACCATGTGCTAGCGCTTTCACTTCCTCCACCTTCAGATGAGGAAGTAATAATGTAATTCAGGCTAGAGAGAATCCTATTAAAGAACCAGTTAAAATTTATAAAAAGTTAAAATCAACGTGGATAATTGTCATAACCTAGTCGGTTACCATTTCCTTGGGATCCGATTTTTCCTTTGCAATACTTGGTCAATATATTGCATTGTCATATATGTGATAACGTAAGTTTTTTAGTTCGAATGCAACCGAAACAGTTTTTGATCTATTAACCGTGTAATTAGTTTTGTCACTGAAATCAAGGGTTGATGTTAGTTTAAACTACCTTGTTGTAAGGTAGTTTAAACTAACAATTTAACTGCGTATTTAAAGAATTTGTGCAACTATTATACATCAATATCTTCCTCCACAGCCTTGTACATCTTCTTGTTGTGCGTTTTTTATTATAGAAAAATATGTATTAAATTGTAATATATTTATTTATAATTATTAAAGAAGCACATACTCATCGCGCTACAACTCGCCCACAATACGGAAATTATTAGAAAGTGATAGTGAAAGAATCACGGAAAGATGGATTAGAAATTGAGATAATAAGGGGTTTTTAAGTTGGAACCTTTTCTGAATATTAGTTACTCACGGGAGAGAGTTACGACTACGGCTGTTTACTTAGTTCTCTTAGCGAATTTTTACTATTTGTACTTGTTTTTTATTGCAAAAGATTCTCTATTGCTACGAATAATTATTGTTAGTATCAGAACTGGAAAAATATAATGAAGAAGAAGTAGTGTTCATTCTCCAAAACGATACAAAATGTGTCGTGATTCTACATAATGTTATGGCGTTATGTCTCTCGGCGTTTAGGAATATTTTCTCGTAAGTTTAACACCCCTAATAAAATCTGTTACAGAGATAGGAGGAAGAGAACATGAGGTATAATTTTTCCTTCCAACACAGGCCTCATGAAGTTGGATACACTAGAATCAAGAGAATAATTATCCATAATAATATGCATGCTCGATGAACTTTTGGGAACTTTTACTTACTGGTTTATATCGGAGAAATATATAAATATTTGAAAAAGAAAATCATATACTTAGTGGATGAAAGCAACTAAAGTATTCATTGTTAGTCTATTCTTGCAAACGTAGGAAGAGCAGGACGTAGATTTCTACGCTGCTAAAGGTAATAAATTAAATCTCTGCATATTTGCCTTCGTTTAACACAACCACAGATTGAGATATCATCGAAATCGAATGTTGGGAAGAAAATCAAAGAAATAATTAATCGAATAACTCTCCAGCCTCCTGAGTATACATGGGTGAATGTATATACGCATATACAATTATTATCTCATATACGTACAAACCGAGAGTACATACTGAAGAATGATACTCCAGACACTTTAAACCAGGAATTTACTTGATCGGACCCCCATAACGAATCGCGGACTTGATCGGACCCCTTTTCTAATTCCCTTCTTGATCGGACCCCCAACCTGCAACAGTCTGTAAAACAAGTAACATGAGTATTACAGTGGGCGAAACATATATGTTTCGCCTCTCTCCTCTCTCGATCTCTGGGAAAACGAAACATTGATGTTTCGTCCACTAGAGAGGTGAAACATATATGTTTCGTCTCTCTGGGTAGGGGTACCCTTCTCGGATTATGAGAGTGGGCTTGAGTTTCTGAACTTCTATTCCTGCGTCTTCGTCGTCTGGCTTCTACAGTCCGAGCTGTACTCTGACATGGCCGAGTTACTTGCTCGCGTCTTCGTGGTGTGGCTTCTATAGTCCGAGCTGTACTCTGACGTGGCACAGTTACTTGTTTTACAGGCGGTTGCAGGTTGGGGGTCCGATCAAGAAGGGAATTATAAAAGGGGTCTGATCAAGTCCGCGATTCGTTCTGGGGGTCCGATCAAGTAAATTCCTGCATTTTAAACAAATAAATCCAAATGCGTGAAGATTGAGTGTTCTGAAATTACATCTTAGCGTATGAGTGGGAAATACCTGATATGAAACTTAGTCAAGAGTTTGTGAAAAAAAGTAGATTTTCCGAATAGGAATACAGCTGATTATCAATACCATCACTTAGCAATTATATTAATATAAGGTCACTATATTTCCCAACAAAATTCGATTATGAATGAATATTTAACTCCATAAGTCTTTCAGTAACCTTATCAGTTACATGTAATGTGTATTGATCATAAAATTTAAATGACATATTTCTACATATCCGATTTATCGAAAATATTTTGCTAATCAGTTGATAAGATTGAAATCATATCTTTAGAAATTTATTAAATTTGATCCAATTGTACCATAGTTATTATAGATTGTGAAAACAAGAAGGGAAGGGTAGAACTTTTGCTCGTGTATAATACTTTGCGGTATTAACAAACGGTTAAATGATTGAAGGGGCGTACGGAGCGGCTTTAAAAGCCAAAAGAATTGAATTAAATCAGGATTAATATAGCCTAGCCAATTACATTGCTAGCGTAGCTCCTTGTTGATGTAATGCAGATTATATTTTTGTTCATTTTTCCTTCAGCTTCTGTATTTGTGATCTCATATACTTATGTCACATGGTATGATTATAACGAGGTCAAGTATACTGCAAACAATATCGTACATTAAGAAGGGGATAGCGGGCTCTCCATAATGACATCAACGAACATGAAGACATTTGAAGACGATATGACATTACAGATCATGAGTTGCTTTTTCTTCTATATAATTATTCATATATTTTCCGAGAACAAGAAGAGAACAAAAGTTCTACAAATGCAGTTGGGGATGCTTAGTTATCCCTACTTGGTGAAGGATAATCCTCTGCTCAAAAGTGTGGTACCCGTGCATATTTTCACCTCCTCCATGGAGGAGGCAAATATGCAAGGCTTTAATTTATTACTCAACTTTTTGGTGGAGAAGAGTTAGATAATAAATTGTTACCTTAATAAATTATTTGTTATGTTTTATTCGTTTATGTATTTCAACATGAACGGTTATTTGAATCATAAAATTATGTGAACCTAACTCCTGAATCATGAAATAGTTAGACCAAATCATTTTGAAACAAATGGATTAAATAACGATTTAGATTGTTTAGCCTAGAAATATATCTGTTTAAGTTCGAACAATTGGAATGGGTTTACAAAGGCTGCTGGAGCTCACACTTTTTCTAAATTAGAATTACAAATCATGTAAATAATACTACATATTATTACATATTTCCTGAATCAACCAGGCTAGGAATCACTCATCATTAACCATTTAAGGCTAGATCGTTTAAGTTTGAAACTGTTTTGTTTGGAGATAGAAGCCATATAATACGCGAAATTATTTGATTGAACTGTGAGCATCTAAACAGAAACCACCTTAAATAATGGTTTTGGTGAATAATGCATGCTCCTTTTGGGGAGCGTGCATATTATTCACTTAAAAAATAAAATACCAAGTGGTTAATTTATTATTTCATATTTCTTGTAGGAAAAGTTAGATATTAAATTAAACTCATATTGAATTAATGTATTAATAATTACAACTTCCCGGACTTGTATCATTTGAAATGCGGTAGTTGATTCAAGACTTATAATGTATCTCTTGCTCTCCTCGTGTTTTCAAACATTAGCTAACAGGATTACTTTTATCCACTTGTTATATGATTATTTTTCATATTTATATAATTTCCTGATAACAACAAGCGAACAAAAATTCACATCGTCATCCAGCATGCATATTCACAGTTTTGTTCGATTTAAACGGAGACAGGGAAGACACCTATGGGCCATTGGATCTGGGTGTATTGATATAGTTTACGATTGCAACATGGACACGTGTGAGCACACGTGCATCATATAATCACCCTCTTCCAAAGCGCGGAAAAGGAGAATAATATATGCATGCAACATTAGCTTCTGGGGAACAGTTTTCTCCTTGTTGTTATCCAAAAATGTAGAAATATTAAGTGAATTTGTATATTAAGTTTGAAGTTGTATTAAAATATTTATAATTATTGAACATTTAATGAACCTTGATGCAAGAAATAAGATAAAAAGCGAGGAAACAATAACGTGCTGCAAACGGTATATATCCGGGAGACTTAAAGTAAATAACCGGAGTATTAAAAAAGATTTAATTTATTATATAATCGTTCTCAGTGGAATGGTTAGATAATAAATTAAACTACATGTATATTCTTCCTTTCCCGAACTACATTAACTAAAAGTTAAATAATAAATTAAACTACATATATATTTTTCCAGAAATGAGAAAATATGTAATTTATTACCTAACATTTCCATCCGAAAGGTTCAATAATAAATAAACTGATTGATTAATTGGTCATCTGAGTTGAGCAAGCTGTCCCATTTATATTGTATGGACCCCTGCACTTCTAGGTTAATCTGGCTTCGTTCACACTTGTTGGTCCAGCTAACATTTAATAATTAGAGAACAGTTTAGTTATTTTACCTACTTAATATACAAAATGTATCTAATATATGTAATTTTTTCTATATCATTAAGGGAGCAAAAGTTTTCAAATATATATCATGGAGCATGCGTATTACTGGTTCAGTTTGTTAAGAGTGATATAGCTTTCGTAAACTCAGAAGTTTATCGAAACAAAAACTCAGTTTGTACTCAAAGCAACTATTCCCGGAAATTTCCAGTTAGCAACATGATTATATATCAGCAGATAAGTTTGAACGTGAATGAGAAATTTCGAATATCATATTGATATTTTAATATTGTTTCTAACATATTTATTATTCAATGTTCTCTCATTCTTGAGTTTCAGACTAGACATATAAATATCTACAAATTTCTACAAATAAAGTTTAACATGAATGAGAAAAACTGAACATCTTACTATGTTTATATTCTATTTAGTTTGTGTATACATGAGGTTTCATGTTATATTGAGATATTACTAAGTGATCCTCCTAGTAAAATAAACCCCGATTCAACTTTGGATCTCAATAACTGTTTATAAAATAGTCAAATTCAAGTAAATTGTAAATTACGGCCATGCACATCTCCTTGTTTTGAAAACAAAAGATCTCTTTCATTACAGTAATTTAAGTTCATACTTTTTATATTAGACATCGTATATGATATTATTTTCCAGAAATATATACATGTAAGTTCGTAAGTATTAAATTTAGAACCCCAGTTCATCTTACAATATAGAATATCCTTAAATCAGTTACTGATGCTCCGTCAGCGGAGAAGCTTTTGGTGATAATAACAGTAGTAAGTTACACTAAAATATCTATGAAATATGCATGCAACATGAAATTTTGTCCGGAGAGAAGAAAAGGACAAGCATGGATAGCGGGATGAAAACCGGATGCATAATGCCCTTGATAAGGTCAGAGTGGTTATCAGATAATTTATATTTCAGTGCTAAAAGTGTTAAGTTTCAACTATAAACAAACCTCATGAAGAAATTTTATTTTATTTTTATACATTAAATGTTACATGCATGCCGGGAGTGGTAGAAATATATACTAAGTCTATAGATATCACATGTTAGATTGTGCTCCAAAGAGAAATAAGAGCAGAGTCCTCTGCAGTAAAAATATATACTTTATTACAGGTTCAATACATCACATAACCCTTTCGTCAGAAAGATTAAGAGATAAATTACACCACTGGACTCGATGTTTCACACGGAGCATGGTTAGTGAGCAGCAACGAGTGGAGAGGAGAGTTCATGCACCAATTGCGAATCAGAGGGAATAAAAATAAGCACCAATGCAGCTGATTTTTCTGCTGGTAGTGCATAGAAGCGAGTAACCGTCATAATACAAGGAAATAGTAGTTAAATAATATGCATGCTCGATGCACTTTTGGCCCAGATCAGGAAGAAGACAAACGGTAATGTAGTGAAAATATTTTAACATGGTGACTAACAATATACTGAAATAAATATATTTCATGAGAATTGATTTAGTGCGGTGCGCTGCTGCAAAAATTGCATAGGAGGAAGCAAAGCAATGTATGTTTAAATTTGATGTACTTAATTTAAATTATTAGTATTTTAAGTTCATTAGTCTAAAATAAAGAAAATTACATTTATAATTGGCTTGCAAACATTCAGACTGCTATGCAAAGTCTAACCCGTCGGTGTTTATAGGTCACACAAGGTCCGGTCACATTTGGCATCCATGATCATAATTAAACATGTACGTGAAGGGTGTGATATACTCACTCTTCACAGTATAAAGATCCAACCATAGTCGAGTGAAAAAATATGATTTTTATTCATAAATTTATTCCCTAATCCTTCCAAACGGAAGGGTTAGGTAATACATTGAGTATGTATTAAAGCCGAGGGTGAATATGCAAGCTTGTAACGTGCAAAGATGCATACTCCATGGACTTTTGCCTCGGGAAAGGAAGAAGATAAGCATATTTCTCATAATAAAATTTCGTCTTCTGATTTCTTCATTACTTGGTTAGGTAATCGTTAATTATTTTTATAAATTATTATACGCAATATACTTGTTGAGTTGGTGCGTAAAAAAATTACAGTGTCATGTCTTCCATTTTTGTTAGATCATTGACATTTAATTTTTGAAACCATTGGAAGAGGTATTGGCAATCCATTGCTTGTCCACAATGCATCAACTCTCCTTCTGTTTTCTTTTGTTCTCATGCATTTATTGTCCGAAACCATTGGAAGGGTCTGGGAGTCCATGGGTTGTCCACAAAGCACCAGATCGTCATGTTGTAGAAGCATGCATATTCACCTTCTTCCGAGAGGAAATGCATGTTTAATTTAATACCTAACCCTTCCGACCTGAAATGTTAAGTATTAAATTAAACCTCTTATTAAAGTTACGTATTCATGAGTACAGTCTCCCGGACTTGTACATTCTGAAGCGCGACGATCCACACACGACTTATTGGTTCTTTTCTGCTCTCTTCGTGTTTCCAGACATGGACTAACAAATAATATTTATGGAATATTTAAATTATTTAAATTTACTTAATATATATATTTATTTAATATTTATATAATTCTCTGATAACAAAAGGAGAACATATTGTTCCCAGAAGTTCAGATTGCATGCATATTAGATGGAGCGAAGTTTATAGGTTACATGTCTTGGTCATAGCGCAGTGACTACTATCTTTGGTAATGTGCATGAAGTTGGGAGTTCAAAATCTATGCAAATCTCTCTGAATTATTTCGTAAATCTCTCTCGCTAGAAATCTCTGGACAGATAAATCACTGTCAGGTGCATGCGTTCAAGAAAAGGTAATGGATTTAGAAAACTTAGAGAGGTAGTTCAAGAATTAAAATCTACTTAGAATATTAGAAGAAGAAGGTTGATTCATTGTGGAGATAAAATATCTTGTCTTGAAAAACAAGATCACTGTAATAGTCAAATAAATATCCATGTTGGAGAATTCCTCAACGAGAGAAGAGCGACAAGCGGAGAGATAGAGACTGAACTCTATATGTTGATTGGTCTTGTATGGAAAATCAGGAATACTGTAATAGTCAAATAAATATCTATGTTGGAGAAGTCATTACCTGGAGAAAAGGAAACCCGAAAACAGAGAGATAGAGACAGAACTTGATTGGTCTTGTCATGAATAGAACAGGTCCTGAATTCAGTAATACAAAAATACTTTATTTGGTCGATTGATACCATGTGCGATTTGTGTTAACAACATATGTTATACAATAATTTCAAAATAAAATAAACTTCAATATTAAATATTTATATGAAAATTAAATATTAAACAAAGAGACTGACGC
This sequence comes from Asterella californica, assembly GCA_036924285.1. Classification (NCBI taxonomy): domain Eukaryota; kingdom Viridiplantae; phylum Streptophyta; class Marchantiopsida; order Marchantiales; family Aytoniaceae; genus Asterella; species Asterella californica. The sequence goes on along the minus strand of JAYKYS010000002.1, from coordinate 16,422,050 downwards.
TAGAAACCAAGACATAACCTGTAAAGCGAGAACAGTACAGAGCGCTTGTAGATGGTATATTAATACATTAATGTAATATAACTTCAATGTATTATTTAACCTTTCTTTTCAAAAGGGTTAGGTAATAATTGAACACTCAACATATTCAGAGCACCCTAAAGTAGTAGTCAATAATATGCAGACAACATGAACTTTTGAGAGACTGTTATCTGTTTGTTGTTATTAAAAAATATATAAATATTAAATAAAATTTTAGTGTGATTTTTTAGATAGTGTGATTTTTTGGAAAAAAAATCACACTATCTCTAAACATTAAATGTTAAGAGAACATAGAGACACTAGAAGATCCTAACGTATTGGGTGGCTGATAAAGCGAGGATCAAGCAAATTTCTCTCATTCGGTCTGGTCTACAATACCATAAAGTTTTGCTTCTTTTGCTGACATAAAAACATCTGGTGGAAGTATTGGCAAAACATGTGTCTTCATTTTATTAATGCTCTAACCTTTTCTTGAGAAAAGGTTAAATAATAAATTAATCAATAATTTCAACATTATTTTCCATTTACTCTTGAATCAAGATTTTATGGTCCAATTTGGATTCATCTCGTCACGTTCACGTCTGAAATACTTTATACATTCCCAAGGTGCAAGAAGTGTGATTCTTAATTTAATAAAAGCACCCAATTTATTCATGGTCCTAAAAGAATCATTCATGTCTAGGACATTTCTCCGAAACTAACCTCGTTTCTAGAATATTTTGTATATTTTATGGCCATGGGAAGTAGTGCAGAGACGATCTTTGAGCTTAATTATGGATTCAATAAACGAATGGAAAAAGTTCAACCGACTGGACATTATAAAGGATGCATCTTCTCGCCTGCATAATCACCTCTTCCAAGTTCAGAAGAAATATGCAAACGTGTTAATTTATTCACTAACCCTTTTTTTTGGAAGAGTTAGTGCATAAATTAACATTAATAAAAAATAATACTTTTATTCACTTACAGCCAGCAGCTTTATACGAGGGAGGAGATATTTTTCCATCTTCTACTTATGAGTTTTTGATTCAAAGTGATCATGTGTACAATAGGAAATTTATTTTATTTATTGATTATAATTTTAATTATTTAACTTTAACTATTTAAATAAGACGTTAAATTTAACTAATGTTCCCGTGAAAGTACCTATGGTACCAGTTGATATTCGGTTACCTGAAGCTCATGTGGACTGCACCTACGGCTGGATCTGCATTTGAAGCGAAACTGTTTGCTTCGAAGTAATTCGGCAGTTCTTTCGCACCTCTCCATTTTACAATGTTATTATTATTATTTTTAAACTTGTCATCTCTAACCAGCTACAAATCAGTTTTTTCAGTAACTACATGAACGTTTGTCTTTTTCTTTGTGATAGCTATAAGTGCACTTTGCATGCATAATTGCTGGGAGACAAAAAACAATGTTGGGAAACTACTAGCAATTTAGAATTTCTCTTTACTTTCTTCTCTCACGCCTCATTTCCCGAGTAGCATGCATTATCACCTATTCCATGTTCAGATGGAGGAAGTATATTCACGAGTTTAATTTATTATTTAGTTTTTAAAAATTAAAAATTAACTAATAACAAGTTAGTATAATCTTTTTATGGGTTGTGTTTAGATTTTTCTATAATCTATTAATAACTATTAATATTTACTGCAATTTTTTAATATTTTAAACTTTATATCTAAAATCTATATTTTATTTAAACATATAAAATTAATAACGTAAAACAACCTTAATTTATTCAAAAATCTCCATCCTCAGTTTTCTCTTAATTTCTTGCTTTTCCTCTTCTTTCTCTCAGGTTGAAAGCGCAAGAAGCATGCATATGCATATTAATTTCTCACCGATGGAAAGATATAAGAGTGCTGTCAACTAAGCTGTAGCTAGGAACGCACTCACTTAAGACCGTCTTATAAGAAACATATCACGGTAACCTCATTGAGGGGTGGACACAACGTCTCCATCTTGCATTCAAATCAGAGTTTGGTACTATGATGCTAAACGATTGGTGCTATGATTCTCGGTCGGAAAAAGTGTGAAGCCTCATCGGAAAGTTTAGCTACCCGCTTTCCACTTTGATCGTGAAAAGTATCCACATTTACCTGAGGATACTGTTCTAGAGGTGGTTCCACTAGTAATCACATTTCGTATTGGTACTTAAGGTAGAATTTTATTTCCTCACCCCAAATCTTAGTGTTGGAATTCCTCATACCAAGCTAACCGAGGACAGTGAATGTTCTCGGTTGAATACTCATGTACGACAACATGATAGAACAACCCGGTAGGTAGACTAATTGGACTGTCATCAAAGTTTCTCCGCAAATAGATTGTGAGGTTGCACAGAAGATTCCTGGTGCTGCATCGTAGTTCGATTGCCATGTAAAGTAGGAGGCAGTGGTAAGGTACTACATTACCCGCATTTGGTAGTCCGATCGCCAGTTGCGAAGATGGTCATGAGGTTTATAGATACACATGTCGTTGAAGAGTTCTCGACCATGCCAGTGGTGATGGTATGGAACGGTTGTTTACAGGACATTTTTATGAAAGGATTTTTCTACGCCTCGTTCTTTCTCACATGATAAGAGTTTCTAAGGTGTAAAAGCTATGGGCCTCTGTTTTCTTCTACTCGCTGCACATTGACCCGTTGCTAATTAGTCTGTTGCTGAGCTGGTCGTAAATTCATGGATCCAAATATCGATTGTTTCAAGTTTATGAGCGGGAGCTAGGGTGAAACGAGGTCGTCCAGCGACAGTCTGATGAACGCCGCTTGGACAGTATCCACACGTTTGCATGTATTGCTGCTCTCTGTTTCTTGTATGATCTTTCAGTTTGGCCCGTGGCGTTCAATGCTTACTGCAATGCTTCACTTTATCCTAGTCTCCCGAGCGTTTGGCGTTGGCTTTGGAGTATTTGAAAGCCTCTGCATCGCATGGAGACGGGCTGTGTTGTGAAACCTATTTTTTCAATGCTTTGCGAAGTTCTGTAGGTGTGCAGGCGAGAGCACCGAACTTGATCGCCACCAGCTGTACTCATCTACAGAGCACTGGATTCCGCCAATACGTTTTGTGTTCCCTCCGATAAAACGTTCTCCGACTCTGTGCATATGTTCATTGGATATAGTACGCTAAATGTAGTCCTTTGAATGTGGTGGTTCTAAGCTAAAGTTTTCTCAACATTTTCCTTGTGGAGATACTCGGGGAAAATTTTGTGTTCTTTGTCAGGACTTTTCTCAACACGAGTAAAAAATTCATCTTTGCAAACACATCGAGTTAAAAAGTTTTTCCTGCAAACAAACTCTCAGGGACATGCAGACTTCAGTTGTTACATGAAGTGCAGCTTCGTTATTCGTTGCCCCCCGCTATATGTTCGGAGGCGCACTGGTTAATAAGATCCAACAGTAGAAGTAAGTTTTGCTGTCTCCTTCCCACACACTGTTAATCACCCAATTTTGTGTGGGAAGCACACATGGCGAGCTTCGAGTATTCTTAACAGCTTCTAGCCTAAAAGAGAACACTCGAGAAAACGGAAAGTTCTCGGATGTTCTCTTTAAGCTACAAGCTACTCCATACCGTGGAACAGGTTATGAGAAATGGTCACGTCGCAACGGTGACGCTATACCAGACAGGAAAACACCGGGGCTCGCCTCAGTTCATCCGGCCAACTGATTTCCTGAAGTGGGGTTAATGATGCTTCCAGAATCTCGCTTGATACGGGTACATGTACACGCGGATGGATTTGATTTTTCCAAAAGTCAAGGTTTGCGTCCGGAATAATTTGTTTTGGATGAATCAGAGTCGGCAAGAAGGCAATTAATGAAGACAAGAGGTAGAGCTTTCCTAGATGAAAATTTCCACGATAAAGTCGAAAGTAGAATGGTTCTTTTGTGATTTGACGGCGTCCACATGCCTTCTCGTGAATAGTAGGATGTATAGACTATCTATTTTTGTAGTTTGACATGAGAGCCTCACTCATATGGTCTTGTCATTCTCGCTCATGCGGTTGATTCAGAACGCAGACAGAAATCAGTATAATCACAAGCTGGTTATTCCGAGTCACAGTTTGAACATTACTGAACCAGGGGTTGATCTTGAAAGCAAAATGCCCCGTTTATTGCATGAAAGCTTGGTAAAACGATCATGAAGTTGCGAAAGATGATTTGAGCCACGAGAAGTAGCTATCGCTGGACCCTGTTTAACAAGCGATCTCATTTAAGCAGAATATAGTCTTTAATACACCATGTTTGAGATGTTTGCCAACAAGTTTGGGACCTGAGTGTTTTGGATCCTGAAGATTGATGCTTCACAGCCGACCGTTTCGGGAATCACGTAGGAAAGCGAATGATTGATCCTCGCAGGTTCGATATTCCTATTCTGACGTCTTCACAATGCTGGCAATTGATACTCTTTGTGGAGGATGTAGCCGGACTGCCTAATTGATATGCAACTGATTATGCGTCAACTATACCTCATGTCTTATGGCATTTCGTCCAGCGGGCGTATGGCGTTGGACTCGATATGGAAGGTGTTCAGTAGTGTATCAGCACTTCACGGGCTTTCGTCATTGTTAAGTTTTGATTGTTTTCTCGGAAGCATAATTACAGAGTAGTGACTTTCTATAGCGGGGAATTATTCATGGACCAACGCAAGCCTTTTCTTGCTAGCTGAGTTATGTTCTCTAGCAATGTATTGCATTTCTGTCAGAGCTCGTGTACCCGAGTCCTCCTGCAGATTAACTAGAACTAATCCTTACCTTTCTGGGGCTACGTATTAGGGTATGTGCTTGATACTCTCAAGAGGGATCTCTCTCTCAGGTCTGGTCAAATACAGATCCATCCTCTCTGAATGAAAGAACTTACACAAGATCATCCCATTATTTATTTCACTGATTTGTATCCTGTCACTGCAAACGGGATTGAGAAGCAAGCTTTCCTCGTTATTGGATAACATACTTTTATCATCAATTCTGTTCGGTAGCGGGTACTTCACTGCTTCTCTAAAGAGCCAGAAACGTAAATACACAACAATTCTGTACAATATGTTTAGTACTCGTTTACGTTTCCGCAACAGAAATTTGCTTATCATACCCGCAATAGGTTTCGTTGAGATTGATCACACCCTTTACGATGTATTGTTGATTTACACCTTGTACCGTACAACCAGTCACTCTTTCTTATCGTTCTTCAAGTCACTCTGTCTTATCATTCTGCTTAGAGAGCTGTTAGAGTCTGAAATGTCACTAACATAACAAAGTGACTTGGTTTCACAGTCTATAGTCAATCAAGGTGTCATCAGGCTCAAGGAACCTACTAGGGGTGTTATCAAGCAAATTTCTGTTTCCGGAACCATCCCCTAGAACGACGCGTATATAAAGAGTACTCAGCTCTCTCACTGCTCGAGATACCGTGCGTTGGATCTCGAGAATGAGAGACATATTCTTGAGAGACATCAATAGTGCCTTCCGACAGGTAAGAGTTAAGAATTTCGAGGTTTCTGACTCTTATCTGAGACATGAGAAGGACACCCTTGGCTGGACCTGATATCGGGTTTCGTGCATGCAGGACCGATCTTCGTTGGGGAAGCAGCCGAAGCAAGAACTGAGTTGCCCTCTTATCAAGACGCAGCAGAAACTGGTTTGAATTCAGCTGAGTGAGTAGCTGGATCTTGTCGTCTGAGTCACACGTTTAAGACTTAGGTAGTTAACTCCGAACGGACATGAACTATATTTCCTGCACAAGTTTCACCTAGATAATCTGTTCCTTCACTCAAGGTTTAGTCTTGAAGAATGGTTCTCTAACTTCCCATTCAACTCAGACGCGCATTCTTTCAGAAAGCTGGAAGCCTTCCCGTCGGATGAGCAAAAGGTTTCTTCGAGGTCAAAAGAAGTGTTTGCGTAATTAGGGCGGTTGGTCGACTCCTAACTCGTCATCATTTAATTGTTGAGACTGTTGACGGAGGAAATCTGGCTTGCATCTATTTACTCTCATGTTGTAAATTGATGATCCTTTATCGCAGTAAGCTACGCATAGTCACGCAACGTGCGAAGGAGGTGTGGTTGGTTCATCGAAGATAACCGCGACGTAACGTATTAGGAAATTCGGTGAAGAAATGTCAGGCTTCCTACAAGGTAAATCAATAACAGAAGAAGAAAAATAAACCGGCGTACGGGCCGTGTCTTTAAGTGATTTGTGAGTTGTGACCAATGGGCTCTAACACCACCCAGACCGCTCAGAGAGTGATCACGTTTGTCGATTTTCTTTCTCATGGTGTGATAATTTAATGATCGATCTAAAATTCTTGGAGAGGTTTCTACTTCTGATATACCTTTTGTTTCTCACTTCCAGTCTTATGCTCAAGAATCGAGGAAATTGTGAGGGATCCCGCGTAACATCACACGATGTCTTTCGTGGATATCAAAAGCACACCCTCACTTCCTCGTGAATGGTTTCATCTACCATCATTTTGCAATTCATGCTTTCTACCATATGTTTCTCAGAGCCGATTTAGAGCTTATTCGCTTTTTATTCGGAACAAATTAGTAACTAACCCAACCAATTAAGTACCATCTTTTTGAACAGTTTATTGGGCATGTAGATGATCGTGGCTTGCTCGAGCTATTCACAGGTCAACTTATCTGTCTGCACCGCTTAAATGCTTCTATCAATGCCGTAAAATGGAGCACGCTTGTATGATGATTATAAATTGCATGGTCTTATCAGCTTGATAGTTTCAAGAAATTATTGCAGTATGTTTCGGTGTAAATCGCGTCCTTGATATTTTGATCCACAGAATACGTCTCCATTAGGAAAGTCTTTGGCTACACACATGCTATATCTATCGACAGCTTCCGAAATCCTAACTTCGAGCTTATTGCTGATTGTCTTCCCTGGCTCATAATGTTAAGACTGACATACCTCATGTGAAAACACACCTCATAATAATATGAGGTATGTTTTCACATGTCGATAAATCAAAGATATATTGACGCCCTAGAGTATTAAGGAGAACCAGCGGTTTAGTTGCATTTGCCAGTGAGTTCTTCAACTGTACTTTGGAGAATATAAAGACGAAAATCACTTCTTCAAGCTTTGAAACTGACTCATCAATATGAAATCCTTGAGTGCATTCCAGGATTGCATCTTCTGTCGACTTTACTCTGAAGTTTTGATGCTTACTATCGTACATGTACAATCCAATTGTGATTCTATTGACAACTCAGTAGAATCACGACGTGTGGCATTTCTGAAACATACGACACAAGTTTTTGTAACGTTCGACCGCAGATCTCGGAACAGATTCTTTAATCTCTAACCAATGAACTGCCGAACGTGAACCTCCCTAGAGACCTGTATACTTTATTTGTGTCTCCAGATCCAGTTCGTTAAACTATCAGCTAATGAGCACCGAGGATTTGATAACTGTTGGACGGGTTTCGAATAACCAACTAGTCTTTTGTAGGTCTCTGGTCAATCTTAGGTTGCTAAATACAGGTGGAACTATTCTAGACCTGGGTTGCATAAAATTTGGGCAGCGCTTCCGCTACTGGTGATCAAGTCAGAACGCCAGGACCCACAAGGAGCAACCGCCAAGACTAGGAGACCTAGTAGATGCTAGGAAGTAGGAAGGCACACCGAAATAGAGTCAACTCCACACCAGACTCTTCAATCCAACTTTGGCACTCAATCCAAGCTTGCTTATCATATAACAAAGTAAATCACGGGCTCATATACATTACACGGTGTTTTCTTGCTAACAAGGTCTCGAAGAGCTCTTAGGTCGGAAATTCTTCACTGCTCTGCAAATCTCTTGATAATTTCCCTCCAGAACGCTATCTCTTCAGGAATCTTCACCCTGAACGCTGAAATCTTCCACTCAACAAACTATCTCAAAATACAGATCTGATCAGCACTGAAATCTCCTTGGTACCCTTGACCGGTAACTATTCACCCACAGTCTATGCCCAGTGTAGTCAAAACACAGTTCCAGCCTGCCTCTATTCTTTCTGGTAAGGCTCTGCTAATGATCCACTCAACCTATGCTCCCTGGTCTGATAAGACTTCACTCTCTGGTCTCGTACAGTCTCTAATCAGTCTCTCTGCCAGCCACCAACCTGAGAACCATGCGTAGTGACCAGAAGCCAAGAAGTGAAAAACGTTCAATGAGACATTTAGGGTTCGCGAACCCCTTATCTAGTCCTGGAGAGCCCTTCGTATCACCTTGTAGCCACCATGTGACGTCATTTAATCACAGCCCTTTTTAAAAGTAAACGGCGTTACAATCGTCCCAACCAAGAAAAAGTAGTTCTTCCACTGAACTGCGGTACCTGCAATACCACATTAGGACAACACTTCCTCAAATCCAGAGGAACAGTACCCCATCCAGGGTAAGATTAAACCCTTTCTCAGGACTATGCTCCATTACCGAGCATCCGTTGAAGCTTCCGGGTGAGACAGAACCCTAGCTTCCAGGTGGTGAACTCGTCAGTTTCTTTTTATCCACCTCCTTACTATGATACACCATAGTAGCGTCAGCCTAAACTTGATTGACATCCGACAGTCATAAGAAGTCAGCAGACCACAACTCCACCTTTAGACGAGCAGATTGGCCAGATCTACTCGGTTCTAGTGTCCTTGAAGGGCCCTTTGCATGACTCTCCTGACTCGATTCAATCCACCGCTTAGCTGGAAGAGACCACTGCAGATTGTCTTCTCACAAAATATCTACGCAGTGGTTCCTGAAACTTGTACAATGCTAGATCATCTAGGTACTCCCAAGCTTCACTTACCAATCCCGGAACTCTACCTGTCCAACGACATAGGTATTGAGTAACGGGTTCTCCAGCTCCATCTGGATTCGGTGATGCTCGATGATCTACTATCTCAATCAACTCAAGATCATCAGCTCTTGGTAATGCTTCTAACACTGGATGCCATTTCTGATATCTTCCTGGCAACGACTCTAGTTCCTCACGAAACATCTTTAAGTTAGAAACATGAATAATAGGGTGATAATGCTTCATACTAGTTGGAAAACGTAACTTATAGGTCACAGGACCTAACTTTTTCTCGATCAGAAACGGTCCTGCCCACTTTGGAAGAAGCTTCTTGGCTAAATCCACCCCTGCTGGGATTCTAAAGTTCTTGGTTCTCAACCAGACTCTCTGTCCTTCTTCGAATTGTAAATCTTGTCTACCACGGTTTGCATACTTAGCATACCGTTGTTGTGCCTTCTCCATGTGTTTCTTGGCTTCTTGAAACACAGTACCCTGAACACGTATGAAAGTCTCTAGATCTGGAGGATCCTGATTCGACCTTCCTGTATTTTCATGCCCCTTGGTAGCCAGAGCTATAGGAGTCCAAGGTGCATGAGAGCCTCGATAAACCACTTCAAATGGTTTAAATCCTGTACTCGAGTGCTTGGTGTTGTTATATGTAAACTCCACCAAGTCCAAGTGCTCGCTCCAATCACTCTGATCTCGCAATATAGTTTCTCAACCCTTGTTCTACTATCTGGATCGTCCTTTCCGTCTGACCATCAGTTTCAGGATGATAAGAGGAACTGAACTTGAGGGTAGTTCCGAGCCTTCGAAACAAACCCTTCCAAAAATCAGCTACAAACCTCCTATCCAGATCTGAAACAATGTCTTTAGGCATCCCATGATACTTAAAAACATATCGTATAAACAGTTCAGCGGCACCTCTTGACGTCACTGCTTCCCTACAAGGGATGAGGTGAGCTTGCTTACTGAAACGATCTATAACAACTAACAGAGCATCAAAACCTCCTGATTCGGGTAAACCTGTGCATAAGTCCATACTTATGCTCTCCCAAGGCCCATCAGGTATTGGCAATGGCCTCAGCAACCCTGCAGGTCTCCTCCGCTCAGTTCGTTGTTGCTGACATGTCAAGCAAGTCTGCACGTACTTGATTACATCCTCCAACATGGACGGCCAATAGAACTGTTCTTTAACTCGTTGCAATGTTCTATTTTGTCTTCCATGTCCAGCCAGTTCACAATCATGACATTCTTGCATGACGAGTGTCCTTAGAGATCCAGCTGGAACGTAGACCTTGGTTTGCTTGTAAAACCAAAGGCCATTGCAAAATGAGAGATGACGTACCAATGGATCTCTCCCTTGTTGGCTGGTCCAACGTTGAGCCTGAGGATCATCTGGCAATGCTTGTCTGATTCGATCCAAAAGCTCTTCACTTGTGTCTTGGGTTGTTAACGCCTGGACACGTCTGCTTAACACATCCGCTGGAATATTTTCCTTCCCCTTTTGATACCGCCATTCGATATCAAAACGTGCAAGCTCCACTTGCCACCTCTGTTGTTTACGTGACAAACGAGGTTTACTCTGAAAGTATGTATTACCCTCACAGTCCGTTACAACAGTAACTTTGCTTGGTAACAAATAATGCTCCCAACGCTTCAAACAATGGATAACTGCGAACATCTCCTGTTCATGAGCAGGCCATTTTGCCTCAGTCTCTGAGAACTTGTGACTTTCGTAAGCCACCGGATGCTTTCCTTGCATCAACACTCCTCCAATGGCCCATTGAGAAGCATCTGTGTGAACCTCGAAAGGTTCTCCCATCTTTGGAAGAGCTAGCACGGGCATCTCTGTCAGTGCTTGTTTCAATCCTTGAAACGCTCGTTCAGCTGCTGGATTCCAAACAACTTTGGAAGCCTTGCGCAATAAGCCAAACAAAGGTGCGGCTTTATGCGCATACTGATAAACAAATCGCCGAAAATATGTGGCTAATCCAAGAAAAGATCTGAGCTCATGAACACTCTCAAGTCTCTTCCATTCAACAATGGCTCGAATCTTAGCCTTGTTAGGATGAATGCCCTGCGCATCGATCAAACATCCTAGAAACACTACACTCTCTTGTCCAAAAGAGCACTTGCTCTTCTTGAGATAGAGTTGATGTTCTTCTAGGCGCTTAAACACCATTTCAACATCTACTAGATGCTGATCCCAAGTGGATGAGAAGATGATGATATCGTCTAGGTACACGATAACACTCTCATCCAAGAGATCTCTGAAGATCTCGTTCATTAGCCTGCAGAAAGTACCAGGTGCATTGGACAATCCAAACGGCAACACTGTATACTCAAACAAGCGATACCTCGTCCTTACAGCTGTCTTTTCTTCATCACCTTCTTTGATCCGGATTTGATGATATCCAGAACGCAGATCCAGCTTGGTGAAATATCTTCCTGTGGCCAACCGATCGGTGGTTTCATCCATGAGAGGAAGAGGGTACTTGTTCTTGACAGTAACTTTATTGAGTGCACGATAGTCCGCACACATGCGAATACCACCATCATTCTTGGCCACGAACAACACCGGGGCGGCATAAGGTGATATACTAGGTCGTAAGATACCCTGAGCTACCAACTCTTTCAACTGAGTCTTCAGCTCTGTCAGCTCATCAAACGACATCCGTCTTGATGGCACTACAGTAGGGGTAGCCCTAGGAACCAGATCAATAATAGCATGATCCAAGGCTCTCCTCGGCGGAAGTCCTGTTAGTAACTGGTCCGGCATTAGGTGAGAATACCTCTCAATCAATGCCTGCATATCAGGATGTATGGGAAGAGCAGCAACACGTTCTTCCTCATCCGTCTCCACCTTGGGTTTAGACATCACTGCAATCCAAGCTTCGTCTACCAACTTGATCTGCTTTCCAAACTGTCTAGCTGTGCAGATCTGAAATGCCACCTTGGCTCGTTGGAACCTACGAGCAGCATGGTTTGGCTCCTTGGGTCTCTCTTTGATGATCAAAGGATGTGGTTGACCCAAGCCCCATTGATCCATGACAATGACATTCCCTTCTTGAACATCTAGTTTTGCCTTGGTCTCTTGTAACCAGGACCAGGACAAGATACCTTCCATCGTGTCACCTAAGCTCATAACTAAAAACTCGTGCTTCCTAGTTACCCCTCCAACAGTAACAGGAACACTCATGAGTTTTTCTGTAACGGTTGTGCTACCTTGCACAAACCTTACCAACAACGGGCTCATGATCTTGGTTCTAGTCACCCCTAAGGTCCTGGCTAGTTTTTCATCCAAGACATTCACATCTGCTCCAGTATCAATAAGCAAACAACACCGGTGGTTTCCTATTTTCACTTCAATCCACGACAGAAAATCCCCATGCTCTACCAAATGCTCACCAGCACATACCTCTGCTTCAGTAGTCGCCTCAACTGGTTCTTCAATACTGGTTGTCTCTTCAGCTGTCAACCCACGCACGTTGCTCGTTGTTGAACGTTGAGGACAATCACGAGCGATATGACCGTCCCGTCCGCATCGAAAGCAAATGATCGTCCTTGAAGGTGTAGCACTGCTAGCTCCACTGCTCCTAGCATCTGAAGTCGAAGCTTGGTTGGATCCTGCATTGGATGCATAGGATCCAGTAGGTCGTGTCTGAGTAGGACCACGAGAAACTCCTTGCTGTTGAGATCCACGAGGAAACCTCCTTCCCGCTGCACCAAATCTTCCACCACCACGTCCTCTACCACCTCTACTCTGAGAGGACGCTATCTGTCCTTGAGGATTGCGCCAAAATCCTCTATTAGGCTCGCCACCACTTGTTCCACGCTGAAACTTGGAAGGCTGCACGGTATAATTACGCTCTCTAGTGTTCTCTGCTGCTTCCAAAAATGCAAACAAGTCTTGCATGTCCTCGGACTTGTGAAACATAACCCAGCTATCAAACACACTAGCATAAAAACCCTGCAGACCTTTCTTCAAGTGAAACAGCAAGTCGGTGCGATCCACCATGTGCAAACGAGTAACCAACTCAGAAAATCGCTGGAGGTATTGTCTGATACTCCCTGTCTGTCTCAGATGAATGAGCTCCAGCCGAAACTGTGTAGCTTCATCCACCGGTACCAGATGTCTTCTGAGTTCATCCTTCAGCTCCGGCCAAGTGGACATAGGAGTTGTACCGTTCAAACTCCTCATCCGCTGTTGACCTCCATACCATTCCTTAGCCTCTCCTTCCAGTCTACTAACAGCATAGGTGAACCAACTGCGCTCATCGAAATTCTCCAAGTAATTCTCCATTTCAGTAATCCATAACTCAAACCTGGAAAAGCTTTTCTCACCGTTGAAGGCTGATGGTGTCGCTGGTTCAGCCCACTTCACTTTCCGCTTGTGCCTTTCTTTGGCTGAGCTGCCTTCCGCAACATTCTCTTGCGCCTTCTGTGACCCATCTTCATTCTTATCTGCTTGAGTAGCATCAACTGCTCCTTCACCCAGCAGTGCTAAATCCTTGACTTGCTCAGTTTGTAGTACATGGACCTCTGCTTCTTTCTCTTGTGTCGCTTTTGCTTGAGCTAAATCCACCTTAAGCACCTTGTTCTCAGCTTCCACTTGCTCAAGTCGGCCTTCCAACTTCTTCAGAAACGCCTGCATCTCGTCCATCCCAGTCGGCACGGCTTCCATTGTCGATGGTGTCCAGCAAAGATTCAACCTGAACCTGCTCTGATACCAACTGTAACGTTCGACCGCAGATCTCGGAACAGATTCTTTAATCTCTAACCAATGAACTGCCGAACGTGAACCTCCCTAGAGACCTGTATACTTTATTTGTGTCTCCAGATCTAGTTCGTTAAACTATCAGCTAATGAGCACCGAGGATTTGATAACTGTTGGACGGGTTTCGAATAACCAACTAGTCTTTTGTAGGTCTCTGGTCAATCTTAGGTTGCTAAATACAGGTGGAACTATTCTAGACCTGGGTTGCATAAAATTTGGGCAGCGCTTCCGCTACTGGTGATCAAGTCGGAACGCCAGGACCCACAAGGAGCAACCGCCAAGACTAGGAGACCTAGTAGATGCTAGGAAGTAGGAAGACACACCGAAATAGAGTCAACTCCACACCAGACTCTTCAATCCAACTTTGGCACTCAATCCAAGCTTGCTTATCATATAACAAAGTAAATCACGGGCTCATATACATTACACGGTGTTTTCTTGCTAACAAGGTCTCGAAGAGCTCTTAGGTCGGAAATTCTTCACTGCTCTGCAAATCTCCTGATAATTTCCCTCCAGAACGCTATCTCTTCAGGAATCTTCACCCTGAACGCTGAAATCTTCCACTCAACAAACTATCTCAAAATACAGATCTGATCAGCACTGAAATCTCCTTGGTACCCTTGACCGGTAACTATTCACCCACAGTCTATGCCCAGTGTAGTCAAAACACAGTTCCAGCCTGCCTCTATTCTTTCTGGTAAGGCTCTGCTAATGATCCATTCAACCTATGCTCCCTGGTCTGATAAGACTTCACTCTCTGGTCTCGTACAGTCTCTAATCAGTCTCTCTGCCAGCCACCAACCTGAGAACCATGCGTAGTGACCAGAAGTCAAGAAGTGAAAAACGTTCAATGAGACATTTAGGGTTCGCGAACCCCTTATCTAGTCCTGGAGAGCCCTTCGTATCACCTTGTAGCCACCATGTGACGTCATTTAATCACAGCCCTTTTTAAAAGTAAACGGCGTTACATTTTGGTAAGGTGTCAGAAAATTTTATACCGAGAAAACTACTCAGAGGTTGACTCATCTGGGAAAAATGCACTAGTGCAGTTGATGGTTGATAACGATCCCAAGTAGATGTCCAAGGTTTTGAACCTGACTTGCAAAGGCTAGTACTTGGCTGATGATTTATACAGTGGGCTTGTGGCAAAAGCGTACACCTATATGATAGTTATTAATATTTATTTAGAGTATAGAAAGTAATATCGCTAGCGATGATATTTTATTTAGAACACAAAAGATCTGCTCTCTTTTTTCTTCGACTGAATCCCAACATGAATCATGGAATGCTATTTTTAGCACTTTATCAAACCTTAATCCTTTTAAAACCATATATATTTTGCAGTTGCACAGACTATATGACAGCTGAGTTAAACCCCGAGTAAGAATATGAAAGCATCGAAAAGAATATTAATTTTTCCTTGCAATGTACTTTGAGTTCGAAGAAAAGATTCCTTTTGCTCCAAGGGACCTCTAAATTGTCATCTGAATATTTTTCTTTCAATACTAAATAGTTTGTTTCTAGATGAATCATATAAAGCAGGTGAATAGTTTTAATCTGATTTTTCATTTTACAGATTCCAAGTTGAGATGAAGATAATAATCACCAAAAGCATTTTCTGAATAAAGGTTAAATTTCTCAGTTCTCTGAAAGCAAACTCGCAAAACAAGGTATTATGGGTCACGAGGATCACTTGTAATCATACTCGGGGTTTATACCCGCTTTTCTCTACCTCGCTAAACTACGCCACAGGTGAGTTGGGGTGCACAGTTGTCTTATGTTGAAACGTGTGTCAGAGCAGGAAACATTTCTTTCTGACGTGAAAATCATCATCTAACAATGTCTTTTCTGCTCATGATTCGCTCTTGATTCACTTTTGCTCAGGGCTATCTACTTAAGTCCATTTGGTTGACTCGATGATCGTTAGTTCATCGAGCCAAGTTCTATACATGTCTTGCCGTCCCATCTTCGTTCTGTAGTCCGTGTTCTGATCGATGATCGTTATCTTTTGTCCGATGCATATGGATCTTATTCGCTGTCTGTTCAGGTAATGACTACATGCCATGTAGCGTCGTGACGTTTCTACAGGTCATCTGAACTGGAACGTAGGTAGCTTTCGCGTCCCTATTGAAGAATTCAAGTCTCCGCATTTCTGAAAGTTGATGAGTACTCTTTCTGAAGCATTGGATCTATTCGAACTTACGAATCTCTTTGACCTTGTAGTAATACGTAGGCGATGTTGACAACCCAAGAAACCAGTTGAAACAAGAAATTAGAGCTCGAGCCTCCTGTACGCGAGTAGGTTCAGTTCTTTGGTCCAGTGTCATGCACTCACCCTTTGTCCAGCTGTGTTCCCCATTCCTAGCACACTCAGGTACGCTAGAATTTCATTCTGAAAACTCTGATTAGGTACTATTTCCTTTTGTCACATGCATGGCAAGGCAGTGGAAACTCGGTCCTGTCGTCACCATATTGTAAGCAGTCAACCAAGCAGACAAATCTTCATCGATGTAAGCGGTCCGGAAGGTGACCAATGCTTCGCACTCAATGCTTTTCAATGTATGAACTGCGAATATAGCTTCCTGAAAGGTCTTGACATGTAAACAGTAAGTTGAGATGGATCTTCCTACACTGCCTATAAACACCCCGCAAAGAAACTAGACTATGAATAAATCAGATAGTACTCCTCACCAATGTGATGTTCTAAGGAGACTACTCAGGTTATGCCACCGTTTAACTACACTGTAAACTTTTTACGCACTTAGTCTGTCAAACATGAATCACCACAGACTAATTCTGGTGGACGCGTATTTATACGAGAACTGACACTAGTTAGGAGGACTCAATCACTAACTAGTGACTAGGCTCATTGGGAGTACATGTAGTAAAGAATGTACTAACAATCAACTAACGTAATCCTGCTTTGAAGCCTTTCTGTGGAGTTTGTACCCAGTCAAAGAACAACTGTTTACTTGTAAACTCCGACTCACCAAGAATATTTTTTCCTGTTCCTTTTAACGGCTCAGGAACACTAGCTAGAGTGATCATGAAATAAATTCCGGACTCGTTCCCATCACTGGAACAATCAGGAAAGGAATCTAATTACCTTGAGTCGTTCGGTCAATTAGTCTCACTGCTTACACTCTGAAAGTATATCAGACTACAATTACGGTCACCTACACTAATTCGAGTTAGCGGATAATCTCAAGAGGCTACGAAAATAGTGTGGGTGAGACTAATAGCGTTAAACCCTAGATATGAGTATAAAAGCATAGAAAAGAATATTTCTTTTTTCCCCGTAGTGTTCTCTGAGTTTGAAGAAAATATTCTCTTTTGCTCCAAAAATCTCGAATTTTCATCTTAATCATTCTTCATCATTTTCATCTTCGTCATTCTTTGAATATTAAATACTAAGTAGTTTGTTTCAAGATGAATCATAATTTCTAAAGGTGGTGAACAGCTTTAAGTTGATTCCTTATTTTACAGATTCCAAGTTGGGATGAAGACTATACTCACCAAAAGCAGTTTTTGCATAACGGTTAAATTTATCGTTCTCTGAAGCAAACCCGCAAAATAATGTCTTGTAATCATACTCGGGTTTAAACAGTGTAGATTCTACGAGAGAAGAAATGGTCACCATGAACTAAACCATACATCAATCGACTATTGCGTGGAAATCTTCACTCCGCTACGAAACGCTTAAACCTTGTCAACGTGAAATCTAGAAAATTATCTACTCAAATATTTACATTTCCATTTGAAAATCAACTTCCAACTTAACAACAGAAATATGTGCCCTTACTAAGCAACTAACTGGAAGATTATGAATAGCTGCTTTTGTACCTTCAGAGTAGGGTCATGGTGTTTCATGACGATCGGGGGCGAAGGGACGCAAAACGTTCTGGAGGAGCAGGTCTGACTCCATCTGACCGAGGAGGAAAACTACCAGCTGCTGTTGTCCCTCGTGTGAAATCAGAAAATTGTGGCAGGTCGAAGGTGATCCGTTTTAGCTGCTGTTGTTCGTTAGTTATGTGAGCGGGAACATCCATCCACCAATCCACCAATGATCTTGTTCAGTCGGTTTATGGGGAACTGAGTCTGCGTGTCTGGAAGATGACTATATGATCTGTAAAGAACATTGTAGAAATATGATTGTTCTTCTAAGAGTCAGCTATCCATTCATCCATCCATCCAGAAACTTGAGCTGGTTTGAGATCGATCATTCACTCGTCCATTTTGGATCATTATCAATCTTCCAGACAAAAGAATTGTAGCCAATAAAATAAAGTAAGATGGATGCTCATGCCACAGTAAGAGTAGGATATGAATTAGAATTCGAATCAGGTTCGATCGGTTTATCGAGCGTCGAGGCGAACTCCACACTCAACCCGCTCTCCTTATTGATCTGGTCGTCTTTTCTGTCACGAGCTATTTTGGAAGCATGGTTTTCAGCAGACCTGCTCCAGTCGCTGATGAGTCCGTCGGTGACCGTGTATTGGTAATGGTGGGCACAAACAACGAAAGCCAAGAGATTACAAGAACTGAGTGCAGCTAGAACCCAGAAGAAGAGATCGATGCGCCCACGATTTACGTTGTCGGCGATCCAACCAGGCTTACCGTCCCGTTTTGTGATGTCATTGACTATAGTCACCAGCAAGCTAGCCAGAAAACTGCCCAACGCATTTGTCGAATAGGACATGGAGCTACCCACACTGCGGATGGCGTCGGGGGCTTGATCATAGAAGAACTCAATCAAGCCTACGTATGTGAACACCTCCGAAGCACCCATGACGAAGTACTGCAGGGTTAGCCAGAACACGCTAATCGGAACAGGCGTTGCAGTGTCATCTTCAAGTCCATGTCTTGCAACGATTCTGAGGCGGATGATTTCCACCACTGCAGCAAGCGTCATGGCCAGCACAGACAGTCCCAGCCCTATACCAACACGTTTGAGTGTCGTTATGCCTCGTGAATTCCCGGTGCGTTTCCGCAGAATTGGCACCAGCAAGCGGTCATAAGATGCAATCCAGAAAAGAACACTCAGGCTTTCAAAAACGGCCAGAGATGCTGCAGGGATCTTAAAAGAGCCCCCAAAACTGCGCTCCATAGTGGATCCTTGCGTCACGAATAGAGTTGTCAGCTGATTATAGCACGTGCTGTACATAATGCTAGTGCAGAATATGGGAAGTACACGCAAAAGGAACTTCGATTCTTCAACCTGAGTCACAGTACATAGGTGCCACGGATTTGGGAACGTCGATTCTTCTTCGTTATTATCACTTGGTGTTACTATTGCCGCTTTATCTAGAAACCTGCAACAACACAGATCGATTATTATACAAACGAAGGAATCAAACAAGTCTGCAACCTGAACACCGAGTGCTCCAGGATTTCGTCCGAAATTTGTTTTTCAGCTCTCTTCTCATGATCAGAGTCGTAGTAGTTTAACACCACTGAAATCTGCATCCACAGCACCCGGACTTACTCTATACGCATTCATTCAGCATGTCATAAAGTACGACCTTCTTTTGGAAACTCTTTGGAGAAAAACAGGGAGAAGCGTACCGAAATTTGTTGCTGTGGCGCATTCTTCGGGAGCCTTTAATGATGGACCCTTTCTGCTCAACTTCGTAGAGGTCGTAAGCGCTTTGAAATTTCAATCTCCGCTTCCGAAAAGCAGCAACTAACACTTGGGCGACACGAGTCAGAGGATTGCCTCCGGGTGGGTGGTACCTATAGAAAGGCACTCCAAATACAAAAACGATAGTTCCCAGAGTCTGAATTCCACACGCAATGCCCCATGCTAGACCCCAGCTCACATTGTCCTCAATGAAAACCAAAAACGTACTTGCAACCAAAGATCCCACGTAAACCGCCTGATAAAACCAATTGAAGTATGAACTTTTCTGCTTCTTTTCGTTCGCGTCCTCTTCGTCAAACTGATCAGCACCGAAAGGTACAACTGTTCCTTGAACTCCCCCAGATCCCATGGCCATTACATATACTGCTGTGTAGAAGAAAGCATCCTGAGCCGTAGAAGCGTGTTTACAAGAAGAATCTTCAGCTTGACACTGAGGGGGACGGAGTGACCGAAGACTAGCCGAGATAGTTATCATAACTAGTCCCTGCAAGCACGAGAGGGTGCCCTATGAGTGAGGCTGCGGCAAGTTTCGCTACCTTCGTTTTCGACCGAGATTCGGTTCCATCATCAGTCTCACTGACAACAACGAACGTTTCCTGAGCTATGTGGGTGGATGGGCCGAATAATGAACAATTCATCAGTCGGAATTCAAGTTTACATATTGATGTGCTTGTGGCGGTTTCTCTGATCACAGCAAACATCAGACAGACAGGATGTATTCTCGTATAAGGGATTTTTACCAGAATATAGGTGAGATTACAGAGAAAACCTCCCCAATAACGACCACAGTACGCATCTGCGATAAAGGCTCCTATAAGTGGCGCAAACCAGCCCGCTCCATACCAATTGCTTACATTCTTCACCGCTGTTGCCGTATTCTCGTGCATGACAGTCGTCAGATACGTGACGAGATTGATTGAAACGGCGAAAAAGGCTGTGTTTGTCATAACTTGTTGCGCTGAAAACATAAATCAACATAAATTACAGACGGGAGTCAGATGCTTCCCAGTAGATGGTGTCTGAACACTTACTCCCTTTCAGTCCTGAGTACAACCTCCTTTATCTGGTTAGTAAGGGCCATTGCAGACGTGAAAAGTAACTTTCCTCTTCTATTTGACGCGAACAATCCTGACCGGATCTGACAGGCAGTGTATCCAAATTGACAAATCTACTTTGACAATATCAGAACGGTAAGGCTCTGGGAAATCTGTGATGCTACGTTGTATGCGCAGTACACAACGTAGCGCAGAGTTGCCACAACCACATGCCAGATTTTGAAGTTTACGTACGGAGGGGAGTATGGTCGGAGCAAGCCCAGACAAACTCCAAACCTTTTAACCGAATGCTCAATTTGCGCACCTAAAGTAAAGCTTGCTCCTCTCCACCTGCCCGTGCGCGATTTCGAAGCAGGACGTCCGAACCTGTCCAGGGTTCCATCTTGGGTAAGGTCGTCGCCCTCATCCAGGTCGCAGTTGGTTCCTGTGACGTTTTCCTTCGTTGCAATTGCAGAATTCAGAGCGGAGGGTCTCAGCTTCATGGTTCCTGGTCCAGACCTTCGCGATTGGTTCCTGGTTCTTTCTCCTCCTCCTCCTTATAGGGTTCTCTTGCTCGTGAACAATTAGCTCCTCTTTCGAAATTAACCTCAAACGTGAAACAAAGAAAGTCGCATGAATTTACTGGCAGGTCGAACGAAGTCTGGAATACGCTTGTGCTAGAACCTCATAAATCTCCTTGTGCGTGCATAGTTGTAGGGACTTTTCAGGAACGTGCTTTAGCGTACTTCTTGGATCTACTTAAAGGGCATTATGTCATACCAAGCCGTGAGGGTACTGCTCCTGCAAACTTCAAGACGGACAGGCAGAGTTCAGGATACGCAAATCCATATCTCTCCTGGAAAGCTTGGAAAAATCTAAATCTTCGACCCAGACAAGACGGAAGGTGCTCTTAACTCGTACATCCGGTGGCAGCGTACAGAAGGTGATCTGTTCTTCTGACTGCGGATCTTTCTCAATCCCCACTCGCGGACCTTCGTGACTCGAATCGCGCTATTTTATATTATTACTTCAATCTCCTGTGAGATCTCACTGAACTTCTGGATTCACTTCTTCCCCGATCATTTGCGACCAGCAAATGTGGCAGCACTGTCAAATCAGGCTGTGGCGTTTATGTCAGCTCTGTTCACTCCAACAGAGTGCAGACTCCGCTGGGCTGCACTCTGTTTATGTCAGTTCACCCGTTGGTTCGTCCGAGAGGATTAGGTGAGGTACAGCGATGAAAGGCAACTTCCCAAACGAGGACCATCGTCAGACCTATCGTCCAGCATTACAATTGGGGCGGAGTTAAACGAGCGGGCAACTGAATTTGAAATACGAGCTAGGACTAGAAATATGTTCCAT
Source organism: Asterella californica (assembly GCA_036924285.1). Classification (NCBI taxonomy): domain Eukaryota; kingdom Viridiplantae; phylum Streptophyta; class Marchantiopsida; order Marchantiales; family Aytoniaceae; genus Asterella; species Asterella californica. The sequence goes on along the minus strand of JAYKYS010000002.1, from coordinate 16,400,422 downwards.
CGAATTTCAAAGTTGTTGCGCGGTTCCTTCTGCCCATCACGTATCTCAAGTGAGCTATGGAGGCGCTCGCTGTGGGGTGCGAACGCTTCCAAGCCGTCATTTTCTCGGGAGAAGTGGAAAGAAACTTTCACGTGAAAGTGACGGCTGGGTCTGGCTTACCCTATAGCTTCGGTCATGAAACCATATCTGTAAGTTCAGCGCTGTTAGCTAGAAAAGAAAAGGTTACAGAAAAAGGTGTCATGACCGAAGCTTCGCTCATGAAACCACTTTTGACTGCTCGGTGCCGTAAGCAGATTGTGACACGATGCTCCTCTTGGCAAACTGCAGGTTGAGATGAACTAACTGCTGAACGATCTAGAAGACTTTTGCCACCTAGTCATGCATATGATCAGTATACTATATACATATATATATATATAATTAATCATCTCTACAGGTTTTAAGTTAGAAGGGAAAATGTGTTGAATGCTAGCTAACAGGAACGGCTTGATGACATCAACTCTCTTCTCTGCAGAGAAATTTCTTTTCTTTCATTCTTTTTATTTTTGATTTTTCTTGGCATTATTTATCTACTACTATTTCTTAGTCACTACAGTTAGATTTGAGGTTATATATTTCAAATAATTCTATTAATATATCGTTAACTTATTTCTTTACTTTTTAGTTGTTATTGTGTTTAGATTCGATTCTTGTCAGTTATTTCTTTTTTGTTAATATCATGTATTTATGTGTTTATGTATATATGTAAATATATATGTATTTGATAACTTTTAATTTTCTTTTCCTTTCTCTTATGGGAATAATAACTTTTATTGTTTGTAGACAGAAGTAGTCGACGTAATGTGGCAAGAGCGAAAGTACTGCAGTTCGTAAGAGTGTTAAGGGTGAGATTAGCTTTTACTACAATTTTCACCTTTTTCTTCATAATATGAAATTTAATATTTATCTCATGTCCTTCTCCATATTCTGTTCACCTGCTATGATGTGCCATATTTGTTATTGTCTCATAATTAAATTATGATAAAATTAATAAAATTAGATAAGTTTACTGCAATTATCATTCAAGTCTCATGATACATTATGACATTGTTCATGTTATACATCAAGACCAAAATAAAGTTTTAAAACTGCGATTATGATCACATATTGCTCTCAAAAATGAACTTTTAGACTGTTATTAATTTGAAACTACAGTTTATCTTGAAAATATATTAGGTTATTCATTATGATATGGGGTTCACTAACGGTTTTTGTTATAAACACGTGCAAGTGAAAATAAGGTATTCTAAATTATTTTTAGTAAAATTTAAAAATCAATAAGACTAAACTAGATTATTTTTATTTTTAAATGAGTTTTAAATTAAAATAGAGTATTTTATATAAAAATAAATTCGTTTGAAAAATTTTGTATACAATAAAATATTTTTAGAAATAAATTTAAAAAGAAAATAAAAATACTAAAATACCTATTGACTTGCAAGTGTTATTAATAAAATACAAAGAGTTTACCCTTGAGATTATGACCAAACTGCTATTTGGTCATTTTCTAATCACAATACTGCAGTTTTGGCTCAAACACATTATGTTCATCCAATACTACAGTTTATAATTACACTGGAAAACTTACTTGATTAAATTATGGTTCTAATCTCCTTAAGTAATTTTCTTATAGTTTGCCGCTGGTAACTTTTTCTAATGTGGTCCGTGGTACTAAAGTGCGGCTCTTGTGAATTGTTTTTACTTTTATGTTTTTTACTAGACACAGGTTGATGGTCACTATCATAAAAACATAAAGAGGAGAGAAGACCGTTGTGAAGTTCTTGCCAACTTGAATTGTGAAGCTTTATATAAGTCATGTTATTGTACAACTAGAAATTCACATAACACTGAGCATATTCTATTTCTTTTGACTTTTGACTTTTTGCATTTCAAGTTTGCAGCTTTACATACTATATCACCTCCAAATAATCATTTTCGTGCTGCTATTGGTATCCCTTTTGAGACTTTGGGTTCATTGTTAATACGTTATCGTGTCAGTTTTTGCGTGTAGGATGTCTAGGACAACGTGAGGTTCTTGGCTGTGGAGATGATGTGTGCTGCACAGAGACAAGACAGAGAAAAACAACCACGAAAATGAATGCTAACGGATACACCGTCTTAAAACCGCACACACCGTTCAAACGGATCGCTTGATCTGATATCTGTCTTCTCTAGCAGGTAGATCTACTGGACCAACTATCCGAATCTGGTAATATCATGACTTCAAGTCGATCCTGCTGAAGTACTTTGCGTCTGCTAGCCGATCAAAGAGGTCGTCTATCCTTGGCAAAGGATAATTATTCTTCACCGTCACCTTATTCAGTGCACGATAATCTAAGCAGAGTCGTAACTTCCCATCCTTCTTCTTTGCAAAAAGAACTGGGGCTCCATAAGGTGACTTACTTGTTCGAATATATCCATGCGCTAATAGCTCACCGAGTTGTCTTTTCAACTCAAGGAGTTCCACCTGATTGAGTCGGTAAGGGGCTTTGGAAGGTGGTTCTGATCCTGACAAGACCTCGATCTTGTGATCCACCACCCCCCTTTTCCCACTGTCGTTTGAAACCCTTGTTCTTCTTCTGGAACTTGTCCGTGCTGCGTGGTTCAAAAGGTTTCTGTTGCTGGTCTTTATCGTCCTCAATTCGCTCCGCTAGCTTCAAAAGTTCGGCACTTGTCGATGGTAGCTCCGGCATCCGAAAGAGAGCCTTCTCCGAGCTAGACTTGAGTCCTCCAATAAATATACATATTTTGGTCTCCTCAATCCACTTGGAGAACGAATTCAACTTGGCACTGAATTCGCATACATAAGCACTTAAGGTCCCTGTCTGCTTCAGTCTAACTAGCTCGACACCATCCTGAATCCTTTGGTTCTCCGGAGTGAATCGTCTCGCGAGCAACACCTTGAACTCCTTCCAACCAAACGCCGAGACGGTCAAGGCATGTTCATCCATGTATGCAGTTCACCAGAGAAGCGCATGATCTTTCAGGAACGTAACCGCCGCTCTCACCTTGTCTGGCTCATGAGCCTATTGCGCCTCAAAGTATAAGTCCAACTCAGTTAAGAAATCCTTAACCTTGCGAGCCCGTTGTCGAGTTGAGAGTTTTCTTGAGAAGGGCGAAACCTTCTGGCTGTGATTTAATCGTGAAGGCTGTGTTGTGCCTACTCAGAGAAGCGTTGGGCTTCTGGTTGTGGTGGATCACTCAAGGGATAGGCCTTTCAGGTTACAATAGAGCACTATGAACACTCATACAGATCTGTATGAACCTCTAATTTACTCAGAAGGCAAAGTTCAGGTCTAACTGATAGTAATAAGATCAGGCGGTGAAATTTAACACTCAAGAAGAGGAAAACTATGAAGGTTCAGACTCCTAAATTTCTCTTACATATAAAAGAGGTCCCACTGAGCACACACACAAAGTTTCAGCCTGAGATCAAATTCTGACACCAAGATATGGACAGAAAAGTTCTGATCAAAGATATTGCGGCAGTTTCTGATACTCAGACAGCTATTTCAACCTATAACAGAAAGTTGGCTCGATCACTTTCGAAGATTCTTACAGGATTTGGAGTCTACAGGATGCTGAACACCCATGTGAAGGTGGGACTCCTGATTGTACATAGAACTCCAGATCTCGTTCTCTGAAGTTGCTGCTCTAGATTGAGAGCTTTTCAGACCCCCTCTGCTTCAACGGCCGTCCTGAATTACTCACTCACTCAATTGACTTGAAATTTTTTAGACAATCATAGCCCTGCTGACAGTGAATGCAACCACGAAGGTTTGAAGCGGTTTCCTCAATTCTGCTGCAATTGACACTGAAAATCCCAAATCCAACAAAAGTGATGCAGTTTTGACACAATTCGAACTTCAATTGGGCATAACTCCTTCTTTATTGCTCCAAATCGATCAAGAATTTCACTGAAAGTGCTTGGCACGACGAGCTCTATCTTCCTGTGCTCTCAGATTTTGTAGTGTCCTCACCAAATGCTCAGATTCTCCTTTAGACCTCTGTTTCTAAATTTAGAGTTTTACAAAAGATAAAAATGGACCAATGGGAATTCATAGCTCCACTTGGTTGTCCTTTAGTACCCTAATCCACGTGGTAACTTAACTTCACTCATAGGCTACCACGTTAGCTCTCCTAAAATGCCAACGTAAAGCTTAAACTACTTAAAACGACACGCAGCCCTGAAAGTAAACTTAAACAAGCTAAAAAGTGTGCATGGGCAACACGTAAGTACAACCCATGAGCTTAAACCCTATCAACATGGTAAATCTAAGTTATGTACATTGAACATCATAGACAAGTAAGAAGTCACTTGCACAAGCGCACAAATGCTTGAACAAGATAACTAGCATACTATCAGTCTATTAGGACTTAAAATGTATAACGCAACGGTGTTAATATATGCATGAAGGACTAGGAGTAACATCAAGCTAACTTCTACCGCTACTGACTCCCAAGTGTCGGAGTAGAAGCGTAACCCGTAGCCGCCAGTGTCCACAGCCTCCAGAATCGACTTCTCTGACGGCTTAACTTCACTCAGAGAGATTAACTCCTAGCAGAGAGGTGAATCATTCACTATGTGAAATGATTCACATCATGACACCGTCCTATACCTGAAAATGAGGTCGGCAATTCATCTTACAAAGCTTTTTGGTAGACGAGGAACTTCCTTGGTCTGCCTCAAGCTCAGCGATACGTTTATCCCTGGAAACCATACCCTCCTGCATGGTCTTCATCATCTTGATGAGTTCCGCATACAAGGCTCCTTGACTTCCCGGACCTGAATCGTTGGGTACCGTTGGCAAGACTCCATCTTGCTGCACTGGTGCCACAACTGGTACTGGGCTTCCTTGACGTTGAGGCGAAGGTTGTCCATTATCGTCCCTTGATTGTGCCTCGGGACTAGCTCGAATCGATCTGGTCCCGGTGTCAGTCGTCATTCGTCTCTTGGTCTTCCTCTTGGAACTCTGTCCTACGTCGACCATCGCTCCAAGTGTTCACCTTAGAAACGTTGATCCGCTTGCGTCCCTCCTCAAGCGTCCAGCCTTCAGCCGCTATCTCAAGTTCTCGCTCACCGAAGTGTTGGCTCTGATACCACTTTTCGTGCACCTACCGTCTTATTGCGTCAGCGGAAGCTCTTGCTTAGTAGGTCACAAACTTTATACCGCTAACCTGCAAACATAATCACAAGTTAGCGTCCATGCACCACTTACCTCATCTCAATTTGGTTTGGACCGGAGTCAGACCGTCTACCTAATCATCAAGCTCAGCAATCTTAAGTCCCGACCTAGACCCGTCTAGGTCGGTCTCAAACATGAGCAAGTCACAAGATGACTTGGGGCGGACTTCCCATAAAGTCCAGGGTCCTAAACGGTGCCTCCAGCACACCTAACGGTCCAACCGCTCGTGATGTCCGTCAAGGTCTAGGCTCCCGAATGGTGGTCTAACCCGCCGACTCGTTCTCTAATCTTGCTCCATCCCTTACATCGTTCTTAAATCTAGACGTCCAAGTCTGGACCAGAACGTGTCTTGGAACCGGCCCAGCCATCACCCCGGCCTCCTAAGTCTACCCGCCGAACCCTGGGGTTGGGTGACTCGTTCGGTCCATCCAGGCATCGAGGCCCCCCTCATATATACTTCTGGGGATCGGCGGCCCCGTCTTCCTCTTTGGTCCCTGAAAATTATACCACAACCCGATCGTGGTTCGGTCATAACTCTCAGCTCGGAGGTCATATCGAGGAGTGCTACTTATCACTGGAAAGCACTCGCCAAGATCTTTCCAATGATACCTCACTCGTCCCGAGATCTTACGTGGAGCTCCGTCCACGACCTAGCACGTCCCTGGAGCTCCAACACTTAGTCTTTTTTCAAAAACCTGTGGTCCAGACCCAAACTTGAACCCTGTGGTTCGGACCAGCGTCCGAACCACGGTCCGTCTGCGTCTCGGACCCACGTCTCGGTCTCGCGTCTCGAACTCACGTCTTAGACCTATGTCTCAGACTTCTTTTCCAGTCCGTTTTCAGACTTGCCCCCTTAGGTCAGCGTTCGTCTGGGGTTGTCTTGGGGTAGGCCTTTATGTCCTAACCCAAGGTTCCAATCTTGGTTCAGAGAACCACTTAGGGTTCAACTGATTCCGACTTCCCGGCCAAGCCGTTAAGTCCAACTCGTAGCGTTCACAACCTAGCGCAAGTCCACTAGGTTCTATTGTTTGCGTCTGCGTCTGATCTTGAGACTGAGGGTCGCGACACAGGCGATAAAAAACTTGACGCAAACGCTTCCTTGCGAGCCAATTTCATTCAGAACTCCTAAAAAGCTCGATGAAACTTCGTGTCGTCTTCAATTTCCTGAAGAACTCGGCGTTCTTATCCCAATGGATCCAAGGACAGCAAGTTTGGACTCCGAAACGGTCAGAACGATCCAACTCTCCTTCACAAGTTACTGAAGCACTCAAAATCCTCTCCCTAAGTCTCAATTTCTCTCAGAATACATCCTCCGATCCGTCTCTTCAAGAACTGTCTTAACCCACACGTAGCCTGCACAGATCTGAACCCAGACACCTTGCACGTATGCATTGGACTTCTCAATTCTCCAAAACGTCCACCGGCAGATCATAAAATCAAGATGACCTTTTAAGTTGTCCCCTTACGTCAGTCTCTGTACGTACAAGCTTCCTTCAATAATGAGGAAGCATGCCCCTTGCGTCCTTAGTATAGCGCCTGGAGTTGCAAATACCCATTCAGCAAGTAAACTAGGACCCAGCTTGATTTTCCCATCTTTCGAATCACGTAACTTCTCCACTAAGCTTCCAAATGAAGTAGACAAAGTGCCTATGGAAAGCTGACAACGAGCTCTATCCATTGATGCGGTGAAAGTGAAGATCCGAAGTTGTGCCAAAAGCCCGTAAGCTGGAGCTTAGCTTGTTTTATCCATCTTTCGAGTCTTGTAACTTCTCCACTAGGCGTCTAAACAAATAGACGAAGTGCCTATGGAGTGCTGACAAAGAGCTCTATCCACTGATGCGATGAAAGTGGAGATTTGAAATTGTGCCAAAAGCTCATAAGCTGGGGTCTAGCTTGCTTTTCTCATGAGTGTCTTTGGAACGACAAGCATCGAAGTCTGAATTTCAGATAGGAGCCGGTCCACGACACGACATCCACCTCTTCCAAACTTGTGCATCCTCTGGTGTCGTGTTGTGGTTCGGCTCCTGTGTGAAATTCCTGTGTAACCTATGTTGTGTTTCTTTTCTATGTTTCGTGAACTGTATCGCGTAACTCGCCGAACAGTGTGATGGGTGCCACGTTCGTGATTATCTGTTTAAGTGATCGCACGGTAGAGGAACGTGCCAAGTCATCGATCTGTGCGTGTTCACTTCAGTGGTCCTTGTCGCCGCATTTGCGTATAAAATGGTGGGTCGAAGGTTCGTACGGCATTCTCTCTCAGCGGGTGATTCGTGAGGGTTCTCGGTGGTCTGCATGGAGGAGTGAAGAACTGCAAGAGTGGTGGTTATGGACGGTGGTGTGTTACCGGCTCTGGATCTTCCTTTCCCGAATCTGTTTCACATCAAGCTTCATTGCATGCACCGCGATCACTTTCGACAATGGTTAGTTGTATACTTTGGCGATGAATTCACGAGAAGAATGATGGAGTTACAGCTTCCGGTGATCCTTCCGATCGTAACATACGGAGAGACTTGTGATATGACGGTGTACATTTTGTTGTGAGGAACAATGGATCTCAACTATCCATCGAACGTTCCTTTCAACCTTTGGGTCGATGTCCGGTGTCATTGCAAACCGAAGATCAATCATGGGGCTTGGATCGTGAAAAACTTCGGGAAAGAATATTACAATCGAGTGATAGCTTCACCGTTTCCTTTTGTCGTACCTTTTATTGTAGAATATTTTCAGGTTGTAATATTGACGTTGTATTAGTCTGTGACTCAATCGTTTTCATTCTGGTTGAGCGCTTCTGTGTAGTTACGCATCGCGAAGAATCTATTGCCACATCTGAAGGATTTTCTGAGGTCTTAGAGTCTTGTTGATGTCTTATGTCTCCTTGGAGAGTAAAAACTCGTTCTAGGGGAAAAAGTTGAGTGGAGAAAAGACAAAAGTAAAAATCTTTTTGCTCTTATTGGTCCACTTTTGGACCAATGGTGTTCTAGCTGATCCTCGTGACGTTTCTGTGGTTTCTGGAGGCCTCGGAGGTCCATTCGCAAAACGGAGGGTATGGTTGGAGAGCTCTCAACCGGGGCTACAATCTAGGCTGAAGGATCGGTCGATTTGATGAAAGGATGAGCGCGTTACGATCGATTGAGTGGAGGGGGATGCAATTTGTACCTACCGCTACGTTTTTGGTTGTTCCGAGAGACTCGCGAAGAGTTTTGAGGAGCTGTCTGTTGGGTTGGAGAGCTGACGACGTGCTGGTTGTTTTGATATCAATTTCATCAGGTTTTTGATCGATTTGGGTTCTAAACCAATCGATTGAAGTTGAGAAGTGCAGACGGGATAAGACGGGAACAGCGAACTGTGATAGTCATGGATAGTTTGCTATTGCTTAAGTTCTGAGTCGAATTTCTGAGTGAAACTTTCCAGGATTGAAGCATGTCTTATCAGTAAAAAGCTTGGAAAGTTTCATCTCAAATGGTCGAGTAGTTTGTTCATAATCTTGGATCAAATGTACTTGGGTCTGTAAAGCTCTTAAGTTAGCACAGATTACGGTTTGATCCATATCTGAGAATTGGTTTAAGATTTCGACCTGAAAATTATTCAGGGTAGGAGTGAAGGGTCCAATCAAGCTTCCTGTGAAGTTTGATCATCATTGGTCGACTGGTTTAGGAGGACTGAGGTCTCAAAGTTCAAAGATACTTCTGTTATTAGCAGTTTCGAGTTTTTCGATATCATCTATTGTCATTTTGGTCATTTTTGAGCAATTTGGAGAGGAGTTTGTTGCTAAAATTGCCATGCCTGCATACAACTCGACATTGGAGGGTGTGAGGCTGATTTCAGCTCTTAGTGATGAAGGAGAACGGAGTCGACATGAATCTTAAGCCGTTGTTTGGGTTCTCGGAGCTGCGAGGTATTACCGCTGTTGGTGCTATATTGAGATCTGAGTAGTGTTTTGGAGCATGCATGCTTTACCTTGCTGGAGTGCTTGGTAGGCCAGGGTGTACAGCAAGTTGTATCGAGACTCGATCAAGTTGGTTGAATGATCTTATAGCATCTTCTGGTTGTACTATGAAGTTGAGATAGTTGGATTAATGGGTAGTTAGCGTCGCTGGGGAGCTATTCAGAAGTCATGCTTCCAGTGATATAGAGGAATAACTTCAATTAGATAGTACAGAGCTGAGTATTTTTAGTTAGAGTACAAAAGATATGTTTGTAACACAAGTTTATGCAACCTATACGTAACCTTGGATCGTAGCGAGCTTTAAACTTGATCTGAGCGGATACAAGGTCACTCGGCTAGAAGAGTAGATAGTGAAACATTTCAGTGGAAACATTCAGATCTAGATCCAACCTTGTCAATCCACATACCTCTGCACAACCATATACCCAGTGTATTCCTAGACAAAAAAACACGTTATACGATACCGGTACGCACCAGAGATACCAACCAAGGAGTGGACCGGCACTCACACCATCTTGTCATCCTCTCTCCCGTCTCAATCCACCTCATACTCAAGTCTGCAACCTGATCGTCATCTTGAAGTTGCAACTCTGTTATGATCTTCACTGGATCTGTGTTCGTCAACCCTCTTCTTCAACATCTCATCCAATTACCCCCTCTAAATCTACACATCTTTCAATATGCGAAGACATAGAAGGAATAACCCATCATACCACAAAAATGTCTTCCATCCGTCTAGTTGAACCTCACCGTCGAGGTTTGTGACCCAAGTGCCGTAGTAGACATCACCCATCATCCCAATCATCACCACATATCCTGATTGTACACCTCAACCTCAAGTTTGTACATGTCATCGTACGTATCCATCTCTTCTTTTTTGTTTTTTTGAAAAAAGAAAAGAACCACATTGCTGCAATCAAAATCCTCAACCCCAGCCATCATTACGTCGCTGTACATTGGTATCCTCCTCAACCATCATCCTCCTTGATCTCTTCTTCTGAAAACCCATACAACCTCCCAAGCATCATTCTCTCAACCTTCTTCGAAAAACATTTACAACCTCCCAAGCATCATCCTCCCAAACCTAATCATCTTCAACAATGGCTTCTCCCGTGTAAGCCATCCATAGTCATCATCTTATACATGTAGCCTCGAGAGCATCTGTCCACTCTCCTTCATCCTCAGCATGTCCGTCCTTTGTAATCGCACCCAAAACCTCCGGTGATAGGAATCCAACCTTCGCATCTCGAATGTGCTCCTCCCAACCTCCCTTCACATCCATCACTGTACCAATATCTGGTTGTTGTATGTCTGCAACCAGATCAACCATGTCCATTGTCTGCACCCCAACCATATCCTCTGGTTGTGAAGAATCGTCCTCCATTGTCTGTTCAAGAAGAATAGTTTCTTGTTGAACTTTATGCTCTCTAGCTTGCTTCTCTGAAGAAGTCTCTTCTTGTCCCTTCTTCTCGGTCTGCATCGTGGATGCAATATCCAACTTGAGCTCGCTTGGATCCACGTGCTCATCCAAATCATCCATATGGAGATCATGCTCAATCTCCTCCACCCTAGCACCATAACTTGTAGCTTCAATAGTTACAACTGCATGTGCCGCAAAGTAATCATCCACAAACTTCTTCATCCCTCCTTTACCAACGTTGGCTTGAAGGAGAGTACTTGTACTTCTGAACCCAACATATCCATCCTCCCAAGAAATAACCTCTCGTTGCAAATACTCTGCAAAGTCGATGCAATCGTCTTATTGATGGTCAGTACCATCACACCACACGCACTGATGTACCCAAGCTGGTTTGGGTACAAGTTCCATCTCAGTCGATGATCGCTTATCTTTCAACCTAGTAACCTTAGCTTGTAGATCTTGCATCTTTAGTCATAGATCCTCGATAGTTGGATCTTTCTCCTCTACAATCACAACTGGAGGTTGAACCTCAAATACTACCAGAACTGATGTAGTCAGCGATGCAAGTGTCAACCTTATAACTCTTTCCCTTGTATGTCTCCGGACAAGAAGCTCAATCGCTTCATGCACAACCTCTCAATTTCTTGTCAATCTTTCTTCTTCCTCCCCATCCTCCAGAAGTAGCTCCAACTGCTCTTGCCATGGTTCATCAGCAGCTTGAAGAAACAACTCTATCTTGTACGTCTCCAAGGTTAGCTTGTCCACTCGAGATAGTTGACAGAATTGTCTCTCGAACTCCTTTAACAGCTCTGTAGGCTGTAAACCCTTGTTAGATCGGTTGACCCATTCCGAAAATGATTTCTTGGTTACTCGATCTAAGTTTCCCAAGAAATATTCCTCCTTCAGCGCATGTGAAAATGTATCCCAGTCCTTCCTAGAACGCTTTGTTAGACCCTTCACATGCTCCCTTATCTCAGATACCACAGCAAGTTTGAACATCTCAATCATCTCTTTCTCCGATACTTGATCTAAATTCATCTCTGTCTTGTAACATCTCAAGTACTTTGAGATGTCTCCCCCATCAAATAGATCGAGCTTGTTGATCATCCTTCGAAGTGCCTTCGTCCTCAAAGCCTCCTTTTGTTGGTTCCCTTGCTCTTGTCGCAAAAACAAAATGAAAGCTTGAAACAAACGTGCAGTTGTTGCATCCAACTGCACCCTTGGTATCTCCTCTGATCCGTTCATCGTGTCCATAGTCATGGCTCGTTCCATCCTCCCATCCTCCCATGATCACAAACCATCTACATATTCATCATCCTAGGTCCACAACATCCTCCCGAACAATCGTATCCATCTTCATCCTCGTTCATGATTGTTGATCTCCTCTTCCAAGCTCCAACACAGAAATCTCCATCCTAGACCTTCATGTCGAGTTCATCACCGATATCGTGTCGGTTTTTGCGTGAAAGATGACCAGGAAAACGTGAGGTTCTTGGCTGTGGAGATTATGTGTGCTGAACAAAGACAAGACAGAGAAAAACAACCACGAAAACGAATGCTGCAATATATATCAACTCCAAATGTATGTACACTGGCGGTTCTTTCTTCCTAAGAACACAAAACTGAGAAACAGACCAGAACGGTCTGTAATCTGCTTCAAAGCTCTAAAATGAACCCTTGAATCTCAACCCTAACCCAAAACCACCGAAGCGTAGCTCAAAGTAAGAAAAACTTCACTTTGCTAACAAACAGAGCTGCAGCAGTATCACACGATGGAAACCCAAGTCCGTACCATCCATGTACAAGCTCTTAGCCAAAGCTATCTACCACAAGCTGTATATAGTCAACTAGATCTCTAACGAACTCCAAAGGATGAAAAACCGTAACGAAAGAACTGAAAAAGGTCTATCTGAGAACTTCGTCCTTTTGCCAAACATTCTTCAGATGTCGATAGGATCTCCTCCCCTGACTCCGTTGGTCCAAGAAACCTTCAGATCCAACTGTTGACAACCGAGATATCGTCGATTTTTTGTCGCAGGTGACCGAACCTTCAAAAACTCCTCCCTACGACTTAAAACCGCACACACCGCTCAAACATATCGCTTGATCTTCTCAGGCAGGTAGATCTAGCTATCATGAATCCAACGAGATTCCAAACAAGCCGTTTGGAGTTCTTCTTGCAAAACCACGCAAGAAATTTGGTCGCAGGTTGCAAAAGACTGACGTAAATGGACTCCCTGCGGCTCAAACTCGCGCACCTCATCCAAACCAACAATCTAATCCACGTATTGTCTTCTCCTATGCGTAGATGAAGACTCCCTGGTCGCGTAGGCACCAAGAACGAAGAGCTTGGGTCACCGATCGCGAAGAACAATCCAATTTCAGGTCGCAGGCGATGAAAAACCTGACGCAAGCGCTTCCCTACGAGCCAATTTTACTCAGAACTCCTAAACCGCCCGATGAAACTTCGTGTCGTCTTCAATTTCCTGAAGAACTTGGCGTTCTGATCCCAATGGATCCAAAGACAGCAAGTTTGGACTCCGGAACGACCCGAACGGTCCAACTCTTCTTCACAAATTATTGAAGCACTCAAAATCCTCTCCCTACGTCTCAATTTCCCCCAGAACACATCCTCCGATCCGTCTCTTCAAGAATCGTCTTAACCCACACGTAACATGCATAGATCTGAACCTAATGACACCTTGCGCGCATGCATGAGACTTCTCAATTCTCCAAAACGTCCATCGACAAGTCGCAGAAACAAGCTGACCCCTTAAGTTACCCCCTTATGTCAGTCTCTGTACGTAGAAGCTTCCTTCAATAATGAGGAAGCAGGCGCCTTGCGTCCTTAGTATAGCGCTTGGAGCTACAAATATTCAGTCAGCAAGTAAACTAGGACCCAGCTTGATTTTCCCATCTTCTGAATCACGTAACTTCTCCACTAAGCGTCCAAACGAAGTGCCTATGGAAAGCTGACAACGGAGCTCTACCCATTGATGCGATGAAAGTGAAGATCCGAAGTTGTGCCAAAAGTCCGTAAGCTGGGGTCTAGCTTGTTTTATCCATCTTTTGAGTCTTGTAAGTTCTCCACTAGGCGTCCAAACTAAGTAGACGAAGTGCCTATGGAGTGCTGACAAAGAGCTCTATCCACTGATGCGATGAAAGTGGAGATCCAAAATTGTGTCAAAAGCTCATAAGCTGAGGTCTAGCTTGCTTTTCTCATGAGTGTCTTTGGAACGACAAGCATCGAAGTCTGAATTTCAGATATGAGCCGGTCCACGACACGACAACGTGCAAGTAAATTATGAGACATTGTTGTGTTGTAACATGACTCCTATGTGAATTTGACATAGAACTTAGATTGTATTCTTTTCTATGTTCTTATCGCATAACACGCAAAGTAGTACAACGGGTGTGAAATTATACTCAATTTAAATTAGTTGCAAATTGTCTCGAACCAAACATGAAAGAGCACTTGGGCATGTGGATACATCCTTACCAGATGGCATATGGAGAAACCCAAATTCGCTTCAACTAACATGGGCTTTTGTTCTCGTGAAGTGACATTTCATCATCAAAATATTGTACGTCATCGTCGCTTTGCAGCATTTGCAGATCCGTGGTTTATTGGTCTCCTCCACTCCCATTCGTCAATTTCAAGTATTATTCTTGTGTCACTTTATTCATCTTTGGGATTATGAATTGCTCAATTGCTCGTATACTCTCCGGTGTGGACGATGTCCTCATCAACCTTGACGGATGATGGACCTCCGAACTCATCTCCTCTCTCGAGTTTTATCTTCTTCTTCGACAAATCGTCAAGAGTATATGGTCTATCCATTGTATAACCAACTAACCCAAATGATCAAATATTGCGAATCAAACAAACAATTTTTGGACAAGATCACGTAGTTATTTAGTTCTACTCCAATGGTTAGAACCACACAGCTCACCTTAATCTAGATGAAGATCGTGAGTACTACCCTCTCGTACCATCCCTTATGTATCTTATGCAATCGCAACATTGAGGTCAACCTCGATGTTGGACTTTCCTAGAACTTGAAAACCTCGTCTCAACATGGAGGTCAGCCTCGATGTTGGCAGTACACTTAACCCCAAATCTGAAAATTTCACCCCAAAAACTGAAAGCTTGTCAGCATGTGCACTTAAAAAATCCTCCTAATGAAGAAAAATTTACCTCTTAAATACATTAGTAAGTTGCCATCTAAAAAGTCATGTGTCGTCTTGCAAGATGACATATGGCTTGCATGACATGCATGTATCATGCTAGATCGCATGTCTACATGCTGTCACATGGTAGCCATGCAAACATCCATGTCATGCTCGTCTGCCATCTCACCGCTGTCCTGTTGCGCAAACATTTAGTATGTAAATGTGTGTATAAATACGTTTTATGCACATTTGTGTAGTTTATAAAGTAATGAGGTGAAAAGTCTTGCTTATATGAGGTTAGAATGCTCTTATTTTTGCTAGAGGTCTCCAACATGTGCAAAAGGACAAGGTTGAATCTTTTAAACTACTATTGGTCCATTAAAAAGTGAGGATAAGTTGTCATCTATCCAAGAGAGCGCTTCGGGAGGAACGGAGCACTTTTACAGAAATTTGGAAGATCTGAAGACATGTACGAAGCATTCATCGTATGTTTGAGTCAAAGTAGACGGTTCATTTAAGCGATGTAGCTTCTTTTTGAATATGAGATTACAAATACGTGTACATTTCTGTGATACTGTATTAATTATGATAGGAGATATAACCGTCAGATCTTTCTAGAATTTGACCTATAAGTAAGAATCTTAGGATTTTACATACGTGGCAAGTGTTGATATAGTCCCAAGCTCTAGTAGATCGACGGCTATCATTAACCGGAGTGGTTAGGGTTGTTAAAGTTAGTTAGAGAGCTAACCCACCATTATGGTTTCTCTTGTACTCACCTCCACTATATATACAGAGAGAGGTAAAGTCTCTCTCATCTCATTCCTATTTTACTTCCTTGTCTACTCACTCTCTCTCTTCTTGGAGTGTCCTCGAAGTATCGATCTTTCTACATGGTATCAGAGCTGGTGAGAAGGTGTGTCCATTGCTGATGAGCAAGGTGGAGATTGGAGTACAGGAGAGAGCAGCCAGAGTTGTGCCTGATGTCGAGCACTATCCTGCTGATGCGTTCGGGTGAGACGAAACCGTTTCTTTTGCCACCAGAAACTTTGAACGCGATTTCGGAGGCCTAGACGATTTTTTCTCGTTGAAATCTGTCGACCAATCCTTACAAGGCTGTCTTGTTCAGAAGGTGCGAATTGTGTACTGGGCCAAGTTTCAGTCGATTTGGAGGTTTCCAGCGGCAGATTTTCAATCGGATCTTTTTCGACCAAGACGAAAGTTTTAGGATTTGACCCTAAAACAAATTCTGTTCCAAATATGGAAAATTTTGAAAATTTTGAGGGGTTGCACACCCATTTCTGACCTCGTTTGGTCTAGTTTTGATCTTTCTTGGTGTGTTCTTTCGACGTTTTTGTCGTGTTTTGTACATCTACAGTTCGCGGACAGTTTCTTTCTTCATTGTTGCTGTAGGAGGAGTTCGCGGAGTCGCCTCGTTGTGATTTGTGACAACTCTTGATCGCGCGGTGTGGAGACGAGTTTCGTGAAGGTTCTGTGAGGTTTTCCGCGTACAGAACAACGCAATTGCGACATTGCAGCTATGGCGGAGTCCGTGTCTTTGATCACTGAAGAGAAGCTCGACAAGAACAACTACCAAGTGTGGAAGTTCCGGATGAAGACTTTCCTGCAGGGACAAGATCTATAAGATCTTATCACTGAGGAGGAAAAAACACCTGAAGTGCCAATTTCTGACCCGAAATTCAAAGAGTGGAAGAAGCGTTCATATCAAGCTATTCACTACATCGCGCTGACAGTCTCAGCATCGATGATCGGTCACATTCAGGATTGCGATACGCCCAAGAAAGCTTGGGATGCACTCGCGCGTCTGTTTCAGTCCGGAACAGAGACGCGGAAGCTGCAATTGCTGTAGGAGTTCAACACCGTGAAGAAGGGGTCGATGTGCATCAACGACTACGTGAACCATGTCAAGCAGCTCGCGGATCAGCTATCTTCTGTCAAAGTCGAGATTGATCCCAATGTCTTGATCGGAGCCACATTGCATGGACTATCTGCAGACTATCATACATAACATCGATTTCGACCAGAGAACCCCTTTCGCGGTTTGATGAGCTTGTTCCTATGATTTTAGGAGAGGAGGTGCGCCTACTGGAGAGTTCTACTTCGACGGGTCAACAAGAATCTGTCTATTTTGCAAGTTCTGGAGGATCTCGAGATAGGGGTCGTGGCAAAGGTGCTGGACGTGGACGAGATCACGGACAACAACAGCAATCGCAGCAGCAGCAGAATCAGCAGAACCAACAGAACTAGCAACAGTCTGGTTCCAACAACAATCAGATAAGAGCGCCTGGTTTCTGCAACTACTGCAAGAAGCAAGGCCACAATGCGAATCAGTGCTACAAGAAGTAGAACGATCAGAGACAACACAACAACAACCCCCAACAAGATAAGAGCAACCAACAAGGCTATGCAGTCACTGAGCATGTCTATTCGGAGCAGTTGCCGATTAGTACGCATCGGAGTTATGCGGCTTTCGAGCCACAGACTGACTGGGTGATCGACTCCGGCACCACCAGTCACATGACTCCTCATCGGGAGTGGTTTAGTTCACTCGAGCCTGTGGAGACTCCACAGTTTATGGTGACAGGAGATGACACCAAGCACAAGATCCAGCACAAGGGTAACATTCCACTTGACATTCCTGCTTCAACGTTTACTGGTATACGGAATGTCTTACATGTACCCACATTGACTAGAAACTTGCTATCTGTAGGACAGTTGATAGAGCAGGGTCTGCAAGTGTGCTTCAATAAAGATGGATGCTTTATTGAAGATTCGAATGACACTGTCATAGCTCGAGGTATCAAGAGTGGTAGGCTGTTTAAACTAGATGCATCTGCGTCTAAGTTACAAGCTGCCATGTATGAACAGAGTGGTCCAGTAGTATCTGACATTGACATCTGACATAAGCGAATTGGGCACATGAACTTTCAGAGGTTGAAAAGCCTTCTGATTTCTGACCTGGTTACAGGTCTGCCCAAATTCGAATCCAATGAGCCCACTGGAGTCTGTGCAGCATGTCAATTTGGCAAGCAAGCTAGACAGCCCTTTAAAGGATCAAGTAGTAGAGCGAATAAGCTTCTAGAGCTTGTTCACACTGATGTATGGACTGCTTCTCAGCCAAGTATGACCGGTTTCCAGTACTTCGTGTCATTCATTGATGATCATTCGCGTTATACTTGGATCTATTTGTTGAGAAACAAGTCCTCTGCCGAAGTACTGTCAGCATTCCAGACTTTCCGCAAGTTGGTGGAGAAACAGTCTGGAGCATCTATCCTCTGTTTGAGATCTGATGAAGGAGGCGAGTTGCTTTCTGGAGAGTTCGATGCATATCTGCGTGAGCATGATATTCGATGCCAGAAGATCTTTAGTTACAGTCCGCAGCAGAACGGGGTTGTGGAGCGTAAGAACCGACACATAGCAGAAGCTGCTTGTGCGATGTTGAACAAGAAGACCATGCATAGACCTTTCTAGACAGAAGCTGTTTCATGTGCGGTGTATCTGATAAACCGGACGCCTACAGCGGCAGTCCACAGCAAGACACCGATGGAGGTCTTCATAGGCAATAAGCCTGATTACTCTTTCCTTAAAGTTTTCGGATGTATCTGTTATGTGCACATACCTGATGAAAGACGTAAGAAACTAGATCCGAAAGCAGATAGATGTATCTTCCTTGGTTATGCTTCTGATACGAAAGGATATAGGTGCTACAATCCTTCGTCCAAGTAGTTCTATATCAATAGAGATGTCGTTTTTGATGAGCTATAGTCTTGGTTTGCACTTGCACCTATCGTAGCCATCCCTGTACCTACTGTAGAACCAAGGAGTCAGTCCACTGTAGTATCTCAGAGTAATACGTTGAGTGGAGGATCTGGAGAAGTCACTGATTCCAAATCAGAATCTATTGCACATAGAGCTGTTGTTAACGCTGGAGTCCACGTAACACAGCCTAGTGGAACTAGTGTAGTTTCTACACAGGATGAGCGCGTGCTATTGCAGTGTATGTTTGACTCATCCAGATATGTGGATCTTCCACATCCACTGGATACTTTGTCCCAGACCTTGGCGTCTACGTCAGATCAGTTGCAAAAGGAGGTGACTAGTGCACCGATTACCTCTCGCAGGGCAAAACATCCAGTGAGTAGGTATATGCATGAAGGTTTTCTTGCTGCGCACCATGCATATATGGCCAATGTTCTTCAGGAACAGGAACCGAGTTCGCTTGAGGAGGCGATGCACAAGGTCCAATGGGTAAGTGCTATGGAAGTTGAACTTGCTGCGCTTCATCACCAACAGACTTAGGAGTTGGTAGACTTACCTCAGGGTAAGAAAGCGATTGGTTGCAGGTGGGTCTTCAAGGTCAAGCGCAACTCGGATGGTACCGTTTGTCGGTACAAGGTCAGATTGGTAGCTAAAGACTACGCACAGCAACATGGAGTGGATTTTGAGAAGACCTTTGCTCCTGTTGCGAAGATGGTGACTATTCGAACCACAGTTGCAGTTGCAACTCAGAAAGGTTGGAAGATGCACCAGATGGACTTCAAGAACGCCTTCCTCAACGGCGATCTTGAGGAGGAGGTCTACATGCAACAACCTCCTGGTTATGAGGATCTTATGTTCCCTTCCCGTGTATGTAAGTTACGGAAGGCTCTCTATGGTCTGAAACAAGCACCAAGAGCATGGTATGCAAAGATCAATTCTTACTTGCAGTCTCTTGGTTTCCATCTTTGTAGTTCAGACTCTACCTTGTATTCATTGAGAATACGAGACCGGATTGTTGTGATCACAATCTATGTTGATGACTTGATCATTACCGGTAACTTTGAGGAGCTTATTTCTTAGATCAAGGATCACTTGAAATCTGAGTTGGAGATGATGGACTTAGGAGAACTCAAGTACTTTCTTGCTGTGGAGTTCATTAGAGACGGGAAGGATGTTTGGCTTGTACAGCGATAGTATGCTCTCTCAGTATGCTTGAGAGATTTGGTATGCTTGATTGCAAACCCATTGCTACACCATTAGAGCAAGGGGTAAAGCTAAAAGCAGAGGATGGTGAGTTGCTGGATGATCCACGCATGTACAGACAGATGGTTGGGAGTCTTATCTACTTGACCATCACCAGACCAGACTTGAGTTATGCTGTCGGTCTGATTAGTCAATTCATGCAGTCACCACGGAGACCACATTTTGAGGCTGTCAAGCGGATCCTCCGCTAAGTGAAGTTCTCGATGCAATACGGACTTCACTATCGATACGGTGGACAATTGTTGTTACATGGCTACACAGATGCTGATTGGACAAGAAGTGCCGACAAGAGATCCACGTCAGGTTACGCTTTTGGACTTGGAAGCGCTGCTATAAGCTGGGCTTCTAAGAAGCAACCCACAGTTGCTTTGTCGTCCACGGGAGCAGAGTACCGAGGAGCAATGAACGCAACGTGCGAATCGATTTGGCTTCGATGCCTGCTATCTGATATTGGTGTGGAGTGTACAAATCTTGTTGTTGTATATACACACAATATTAGCAGCATGAAGTTAGCTAGTAATCCTGTTTTCCATGCTAGGATGAAGCATATTGAGGTGCACTATCACTTTATTAGAAAGAAGGTCATTGCAGGAGAGATTGAGCTCAGTTATGTGAGCATAGGAGATCAGGTTGCCGATATCTTCACTAAGGCATTGCCTAGAGATAAGTTTGATGCTTTCAGACATTGTCTAGGAGTACAGGATGTAGAGATGAGCTTGAAGGGGAGTGTTGATATAGTCCCAAGCTCTAGTAGATCGACGGCTACCATTAGCCGGAGTGGTTAGGGTTGTTAGAGTTAGTTAGAGGGCTAACCCACCATTAGGATTTCTCTTGTACTCACCTCCGCTATACATACAGAGAGAGGCAAAGCCTCTCTCATCTCATTCCTATTTTACTTCCTTGTCTACTCGCTCTCTCTCTTCTTGGAGTGTCCTCGAAGTATCGATCTTTCTACAAAGTTTGAGAGAAGGCTGAAGTTTAGATCTGAACCTACAATGTGTTAAACTTTGTGTTATTTTTCTATCGAGTTGTATTCGACAACAATATCTAATATAGGTCTCTAATCTTGTTAGTAAAAGCTGGCAGAAAAACATTCGGTGTGAAGTCAATATTGTCTCGGGAGGTATACTAGGTGTAGAAAAGACTATAGCGATTTGCGTTATGATCGCGTCATCTTTGATTGTCGGGTTTCACACTCAACATGGCAAAATGCGATTCTTGACTATTAAAGACAATACTCTGTCTAGCCTAGTGATTTGTTATAAGATGTGTTGCATGCACTAGAACCATCCACCTAAGTAATCTACACGTGGATGAGTAAGACGAGATCAAACATACAATGTGTATGTGTGTCATCTCATTGGTCCATGTGTCTTTGGATGAGCGGTTGGTGAACTTGTGTCTATCCTTGTTTTGTGTTCTGAGATTTTAAAGCAAAAGAGAGTGACATATGAGAGCATTCGACCTTAAGGGATTCAAGTCATTACTCGTAGATATACATTGTCAAGAAATATATTTCTCAGAAAGGTTGGAAGATGCACCAGATGGACTTCAAGAACGCCTTCCTCAACGGCGATCTTGAGGAGGAGGTCTACATGCAGCAACCTCCTGGTTATGAGGATCTTATGTTCCCTTCCCGTGTATGTAAGTTACAGAAGGCTCTCTATGGTCTGAAACAAGCACCAAGAGCATGGTATGCAAAGATCAATTCTTACTTGCAGTCTCTTGGTTTCCATCTTTGTAGTTCAGACTCTACCTTGTATTCATTGAGAATACGAGACCGGATTGTTGTGATCACAATCTATGTTGATGACTTGATCATTACCGGTAACTTTGAGGAGCTTATTTCCCAGATCAAGGATCACTTGAAATCTGAGTTGGAGATGATGGACTTAGGAGAACTCAAGTACTTCCTTGCTGTGGAGTTCATTAGAGACGGTGTCGGAGTGTAATCCGTCTACCTAGGAAAGCGCCGGGCTTCTGGCTGTGGTTGTTCACTTAAGAGGTTGGCTTTCAGGTTACAACAGGGGCTATAAACACTCACACATATGTGTAAGATCTAGTAATATACCCAGAAGGCGAAATTCAGGTCTAGCTGGCAGTAACAAGGTCCGGCGGTGAACTTTGACACTCACGGAGAGGAAAACTATGAAGGTTTAGACCTCTAAACTTCCCCTGCATGCAAATGAGGTACTACTGAACTCACAGACGAAATTTCAGCCTGAGATCAAATTCTGACACGGAGATATGAACAGAAAAGTTTTGAGCAAGAAAACTACGGCAATTTCTGGTACCTAGCTGGCTATTTCAACCTATAACAGGAGTTTGGCTCGATCAATTTCAAAGTTTCTTACAGGATTTGCAGTCTACATGGTGCTGAACATCCCTGTGAAGTTGGGACTCCTGAATGTACACAGAACTGCAGATCTCCTCCTCTGAAGTCGCTACTCTAGATTAAGAGCTTTTCAGACCCCCTCAACTTCAGCGGCCGCCCTGAATTACTCAGTTGCTCAATCGATATGAAACTTTTTGTGAAATCGTAGCCCTGCTGGCGGAGAACACAACCTCGAAGTTTTGAAGAAATTTCCTCAAATCTGCTGCGAGTGACACTGAAAACCCTAAATCCAACCAAAATGATTCAATTCTAGCACAATCCGAACTTCAATTGCTCATAACTCCGTCTTTATTGACTCAAATCGATCGAAATTTTCACTGGAAGTGCTTGGCATGACGAGACCTCTCTCCCTGTGCCCCCCAGATTTCGAAGATCCCTCACCAAATGCTCGAACTCCACTCTAGAGCTCTGTTTCTAAATTTAGAGTTTAACAAAAGACAAAAATGGACCAATGGGAGTTCATAGCTCCACTTGGTTGTCCTTTAGTACCCTAAACCACGTGGCAACTTAGTTTTACTCATAGGCTACCACGTCAAGCCTCTTAGAGTGCCAGCGTAAAACTTAAATTACTTAAAACGACACGCAGCCCCGAAAAATAACTTAAATCAGCTAGAAAGCGTGCATGGGCGACACGCAAATACAACCCATGAGCTTAAGCCCTATCAACATGGTAATCAACCTACTAAGACTCAAAATAGTGTTAACACCGTATGCAAAGGTGTCAAACATATACATAAACGACTAGAAGTAATATAAGCTAACTTCTAGAACTACTAAATTCAAGCGTCGGAGTAGAAATATAACATGTAGCCGCCAAGTAGCGCGACATCCACCCCCTCTGAACCTGCACATCCTCCGATATGTGCCATCCAGATCAAGACTCTTCAGCTTCGGCTTGAAACTCATCTTCAATCTGCATTGAGTCTTCAGCTTCATCCTCTGTAAACTCTGCAACGTTCTGGTCCTCTCCTCTCCTCCTAAAGAGCTTGATTCTCTTTCCTGCGACTGGTATCTTGAGCACTGCATCATCTAACTCTCTCAAGGAGTATGTGGCATTATCATAAACTTGTAACACCACATAAGGTCCAAACCATCTCTTGGAGAACTTCCTGATAGTGCTATGCTGATTATCAAGACTACTATCATAGACTAACACCCAATCACCTTCTTTAACTGGTTTGGGTCGTAATCTATGCGTTCTATCAAATCTGTCTTTGTTTCTCTCCCTAGCAATCTTTAATCTTTCGACAGCTTTGGCAACATCCTCAGGTCTTCGTTCTAACTGCTGGATCCTTAATGCAAGAAGATCCTCCGTACTTCTACCATCTTCCCATGGCAAAACATTCCAAGTAGGCACAACCTCCTCAATTGGCATCACAGGTTTCTGTCCTAGTATCAACTCTGCTGGCATGTAACCTGTAACGGTACTATGAGTTGTATGATCTGCCCATAAAGCAAATGGTAGCAGTCTAGGCCATTCACGGATCTTATCCTTGCAAGCTTTTACCAAAGCTTTGATGATTGGCGGATGACCTCGTTCGCTCTTGCCATTCCCTTCAGGATTGTAAGCAGTGGTTAATGCTAGCTTGATTCCCAATCGCTTGAAGAACTCAACTGCTTCTTGTGAATCCAGCTCACCCCTATCTGCAGTGATCTTTCCCACACACCCATACCTACAAATAACATCTTCAAGTAGAAAGCGGCAGACACTAGCAGTGGTCTTTGTCCTCAGGGCACGGCCTTCGACTTGGTTAGATAGATCTTCTCTAGCCAAGACTAGATACCTCATTTGTCCAAGTCCAAATGGCATAGTTACCAGATCAACTACCCATTTGTAATGAATGGCTAAAGGATAAGTAGGATGCAATCCATCACGATGACGTACGTTGGAATACATCTAGCAAGGTATACAGGATGAAACAAACTGCACTACATCCTTATACATACCCTTCCACCAATACTTCTCCTTTATCTTGGCAAATGTAGCCCAAACTCCTCTATGACCGGTCCATAGACTCTCATGGAACTCCTTGATCAGCTTCTGCTGCAATTCTAGGTCACATATCACCCGCTGTGGTACACCTCCTTGTAGCTTAGGGCGCTTCCATAGATGTCCTCCATATAAAAAGTACCCATAAGCTGTTCTACGGATCCTCTTGAAATCTGCATCAGACCAGCCTTCTTGCCTTTCCAATGAACTCAAATAGCGCCCTGTAAACCCTCCGCGGTCCTATCGATCAACTACCCCCGATCTCTCAATCTCCACGATCGTCATCCACGAATCTGCAACATGTCGGGCCTGTCTCTCACTCAGGGGTCACCTCTGATGGCTTTGATGGAAGCACACCATGAACTTGAAGGGAAAATGCTAAGTTCACTCATTCATACCAACTTATCAACTAAAAATCTCCATAAACTCATCCACTAAAATCCTCCATTCTAACGACGTCTCTCAAGTTCTCACATGCTAAACATATCCCACACTCTCTATATTACTCAAGTTGTCATTACGACGATGTGAAAACAAGGATGAGGAGCTCTTCTCTACTCCTCTATTTATACATTCTAGGTTTTTACTTTGGTACCCTCCGGTAACTCAGCCGTAACTACTTTTACCGGGTTTTACTAAGATATTACTTAAGGTAAAAGCATTGATCACATGGGCTTTTTACCTTTTCACATGGGCTTATTCCTTCAAAGTCAACAACTTCTAGAAGGATTCTGGAATATTCTCAAGGAATCTCGAATTTCCACCCCCCCTCTACACTAGGACTCACTAAAAAGGAAACATGTGGAATCTCTTCTTGTTTTTAATGTCCACAAAGTCCACAACTTTAATCCAACCACTAATATCAAGTCAAAAAGGAGATAAGAGATACTTTCCACCTCCTTTCTACCTTTTAGACAAGATGACAAGATAGTAGTGCTCACTCTTTAGCAAATATCTGAATTCTGCCAAAAGTACAGCTAAGTTTAACCATAACTAACTTTTAGCTAGTCATGACTAACTTGATACCTCCTAAAAGTACTTTGGCAGCAAATAAACATTCTCAACCCTTAGTTATAACTAAACACCTTACTAATTGACAAACTTCCTATGTGTAACATAGGTCGTTACATTTTACCCCCGGACTAAATTTTCGCTCCGTCCTCGGAGTGAAGAGAGAACTTTCGTTGATGAAACAACTTCAACTTGTCATGATTTACCCGATCGAATCTCCTTCCTCCCAGCTCCTGAAGGTCATATGTGAAGTTGCTGCACACCTTATCTACAACAAAAGGACCAAAATATCTCGGAAGAAACTTCTTCCTAGCCCTCTTGAATCTGATAGCATCATACAACATAACCCAATCTCCGACTTGAAAAGGTTTTACCTCCCTCTTGCCCAACCTTTTGTCGTAACTCTTCTTTTGATACGCTTGAGCTCGTTCCATCCGGATCATTGCTACCGCTCGGGTCTCTTCCAACTCCATGAGTTGCTCCCTTCTTGATCTGACCACGTCTTCTCCTCTCGACCTCTTCAACTTTCGTTGAATAGTTTGAAAAGTATCCAGTTCGAATTGGATGGGCAACTTGGACTCCACTCCATAAACCAGTCGAAATGGAGAGTACCCAGTAGAAGTCTTTGTTGTCGTTCGGTACTCCCATAAGATGGCATGTAGCCTCTTATCCCAAGTATGTTTCGCAGTCTCAACACCAGCATCTTTGGCGAGCATCATACAAAGTGTAAGATTGGTCTTCTCCGCAAGACCATTAGCATTTGGTTTGTATGAGGTCGTTACTCGTGGCTTGATAGAAAAGTGTTGTAGCATAGCAGTAGTCATGCTCCCTACAAACTCTCCTCCTCTATCTGAGACCAACTCTAACGGACATCCAAATCTTGTGATGATCCTCTCCCATAAGAATCTACCGACTTCTGTTTCATTGGTCTCTCTCAAAGGTCTAGCCTCTACCCACTTGGTACAATAGTCAGTGGCGACTACAATGTATCTATTGCCTCGAGGTGTCTTATTAAGAGGACCTACAAAGTCAATACCCCACTTCTCAAATGGTCCTAACACGGGAATTGATCTTAACGGAGGTGTTCTAGTAGACTTCAGAGCAAATGCTTGACATACGTCGCAAGTTTTGCAATAGTCTAAACACTCTTTGAAAATCCCTCTCCAGTGATAACCCGCATCCATCTTGAAGGCTGTTATCTTACCAGCAAAGTGACCTCCGCAAACAGTTCCGTCGTGAAACTCGTGCATTAGCTTGAATGTCTCCTTCTGACCAACTGCTCTCCTTAGTAACCCATCTGCTCCTTGATGAAACAAAATTCCCTCTACTATGGTGTAAGGTTTGCATCTCTTGATCAACGCGTTACGTTCTCGGGTATGCATACCTTCCGGAAAAGAGCCATCTGCAAGGAAACTCCAGATTTCCTTATACTCGTCCGGTATCTCCTCAATGCTTGTGATGGTCATCAGATGCTCGTCTGGAAACGAATCGTCAAATGGTTCTTCTCCCTCATCATCATAAGCTCTCGACAAAAGATCAGCATTCGCATGCTTTTTCCCTGGTCTATCTTCGATCACATAATCGTATTCTGTTAGAAGGATCTTCCAACGAGCAATACGACCTTCGGCATTAGGCTTATTAAAGATATACTTTAAAGCCTTGTGATCTGTGACTATGGAAAATTTCCCTCCTAGCAAGTAATGTCGGAATTTCTTCAATCCAAAGATCACCGCTAATCCTTCTCGTTCAGTCACGGAGTAATTCTTCTCCGCTGGAACCATCTGCCTACTAGCATAAGCTATAGGATGATCATGCCCATCTCCATCTAGCTGACTTAATGTACATCCGATTGCTACATTGGAGGCATCCGTATACAGAATAAATGCTTTACTCCACTCAGGTTTAGCAAGTATAGGAGCTGTCACCAATGCCTTTTTCAGCTCCTCAAATGCTTCCTTTGCCTTCTGATCATGCACTATCAAGTCAAAATCAACTCCCTTCTTCATGTACATAGTCAAAGCTATTGCTTTGTTTGAGAAGGAAAAGACAAACCTACGATAATATCCAACCATGCCAAGAAACTGCCTCAACTTTGTCAAGTTGATCGGAAATGGAAGATCCACAATCTTCTTCACCTTTTCAGGATCTACCGCAATCCCATTCTTGGAAATGATGTGCCCTAACAGCAGACCTTCTTCGCAGCCAAAGATGCACTTCTCTGGATTCAGAGAAGCGTTAGCTTGCTCCAACCGCTGCAGAACTTTGATCACATGATCAAAGTGGTCCTCCTTTCTTCCGTACACACAGAAATCATCAATGAAATCACGAACAAACTTTCCTATGAATGGTTCGAACACCTTGTTCATGAACCTCTGAAACGTGGCCGGAGCATTACACAGTCCGAATGGCATCACTCGAAATGCAAATGTTCCCCAAGGAGTAGTGAAAGTAGTCAACTGCTGGTACTCCTGTGCTATCTTGATCTGGTTGTATCCACTATAACCATCACCAAAGCTGTACCACTCATGACCGGCAACTTCCTCCAAAATCTCATCTATAAATGGTAGAGGATAATAGTCCTTCTTGGTAACTGCATTCAGCTTCTTATAGTCTATGCACACTCGCAGCTTACCATTCTTCTTCTTGACAATCACAATGGGTGAAACCCATTCTGAGTTCTCCACCTCATAGATGAAACTCGCCTCCTTCAACTTGTCTATCTCCTCCTTAACCATCATTGCCGTTGTAGGATTGACTCTTCTCTGCTTCTGTCGAACTGGTCTTGCGTTCTCCTCCAATTCGATCCGATGAGTCTCTAGAGTCACCTCCTTCAAATCCTTGTAGCTGAAAGCAAACACATGGATATATTTTCGAAATATATCTAGGAATCTACTTTTCTCCTCTTGAGTGACATTGATACCAAACTTCAGGGTAGAGAGTCTTCTCACAATCTCTGCCTCACTCAACTCTTCTTTGTCTGGATCTTTCTCCACTGCTGGTCGAGGCAACAAGTCAATAGCACTAAGCTGATGTAATGATTCATCTCGACCAAATCCTTCGTCCTCAGACGAGGATTCTTGATCGTAAGAATCTCCGGTATCTACTTCTGAGACACTCTGATCGTCCTCCGTATCAGATTCCCAGTAGTCACTAGTGGGTCTATCAGAGTCAGAAGTCACAACTCCAACACCCGAGAGAGGTACTATCACTCTATGATCTCTAGGCCCAATCCGTAAGTATCCCTTGTGCCACCTATCAGTGGTGCGCACAGCTCTCAACCAAGGCCTACCTAGGAGCAAATCATAACTAGAGTCCTTTAACACTTGAAAGGACATCAATGTTTGAACTCCCATCACAGACACGACTACCTTCTCTAACACACCAAGAGGTCTTACCCGTTGCTTGTTAGCCATCCCCACGACAATGCTAGCCGGGCGAGTTGGTTCCATCCCCAACTTCTTCATCAACCTCTCCGATATGGCGTTGACAGTTGACCCTCCATCCACCAATACGTCAGAGACGTAGTGACCATTCAACCGGACTTCAATCTTTGAAGCCCTAGTGCATACCTCTGAAGCATGCACATCCACCACACCAACTCCCACAGACTTCGATGTCTTGCTCTTGGGTTTCTTCTTCTTGCTTCTCTTAGAACTCAGTCCTCCTCTGAGTTCCCTTCGTAAGCTGGGATTAAGTGCGATCAGTTGTCCAACAGTGATGTTGGCTTTCTGAGCACCCACATCTTCAACCACATCATATCCCGCTTGGGAAGATGAAATGGTGAAATCCGCCATCCCCAACTTCCTTCTTGGCTCCCTTGGTGTACTCGAGACATTACTTGAACGAGTACTTCTACTTGCTGACTCCTCCATGAAAACCGGTTCATCAGAAAATCGAGTTCTTTCCCTTTCTTGGGCTAAAAGCTCCACCGGTGCATGAGAAGAGTTTGAACTTTCTCCTTTCTCGTAGATGGGATCTCGCACTACATCGATAGTAGCCACTCCCTTGTCTCGTCCTTGTGATGGATTTCCTCCACCCACATTCATTCTGACAGCTTCGGCACCTCTTGCTCCGTTGTTAGGACAATTTCGCTGGAAATGAGAACCTCCACACGTCCAACAAGTGATTCCTCCAAAGTTACCTTGGTTACCTCCAAAGTTACCTTGATTTCCTCGGTTGGGATTATTGTCGTAACCTCTTTGACCTCCTCCTCCACCTTTGTTCCTCCATTCTCGTAACTGCACCACGTTTATCTTGAGATCCGCAAGAGTATCGGTGATGCTCTTCAGCTCGGCATGAAAATCAGAGGTGGCAGTAGACATCGTTGTTGGGACAAACGGTCTTGGCACCACCGTTGGAGTAGGAGCTGACGTTGAAGCAATCACCAATTGTGATGGTGCAGGTGCGATCGTTGTGACTACACCAGGAGTCGGAGTTGACACCAGAGCAACATGATGAGGTTGGATGATATCTCCTTCATCCAAACTCTCTTCCATGTTTGTCGCAATCTTGATGGCCTCCGCTTTGGTTGCTGGCTTCTCGTACCTCACTTGGGTTCGAATTGAAGTCCTCAACCCTCCCACCAAGTTCTTGGTCAACACTGCTCCAATCCCCGCCATCGTTAGCTCCACATTGTCTCCACTCTTCCGTAGGACCGTTCGAAACCGTTGCTCCAACTTATCCACCCTTTCGGCATATTGCCGAACTTTCTCGTCATCCCGTTGCTTCAAATGAGTAAGCTCCACCATGAGCTTCTCATAGCTCTCTTCTGGAAGAAACTCTTCGATGAGTGCGTTACTCAATGTCTCCCATGTATCCTCAATTGCACCAGGTGTCTTGTTCTTCACTCGGTCTTCATACCATGTGAGAGCAAAATCTTCTAAAAACTCTGGCAGTAACAACACCCATTCTTCCTTCCTTCTCACGTTGTTTCCGATGCAACCCCTTTTGAAGTCTCGTACAAATGGTTGTACATCTTCATTGTCCTTCCCATGAAACACTGGTAACTTCCCCATCTTGTAACTACTCCTTCTACTCTTCTAATTTTCGTGCAATAACTACTCGCTAAAAGAGTACGAACATCACCAATTCCATTCGAGAATAATCTACCATAGGTATAATGAAAGGAAATGGTTGTAACAACACCTCTTGTGCCATCTCCTCTCCCAAGGTAATCATGAGCCTGAGTCGCATCGCCGCCTTCTCCACCATCCGAATGACGATCTCCATCACAACTCAGCCGAGTCCTCTTTTGAAGTCGACAACTTCTCCGTCTCAGCTCTTTGAGTCTCGTCCAACTTCTCGACTACTGACGTAAGTAGGGCGGCCACATCGACGCACTTGTGTCCTCTTGATAGATCACCCACTCCACAACTTGGACAAGGATCTTCTCCTAGAAGATGAATTGGCGCTGGTGACGATGGACCCACTCGAAGACTTAAATCCGTAAACTCCCGCTTCCCTTTAGCTCTCTCGGTTCTGATTCTAGTTGGACAATTCACTACTTTATGTCCCAACCCTCTACAGAAATAACACCACAAGTCGGTTTCTACTCTTCTTCTCGGAGATTCTACTTGAGGTTTTGCACTAGGGTTCTCAAACTCAACGATAACCTCTTTCGAGCTCTCTCCGACGCTTACTATGACATCTAAACCTTGAGGAAGGTTTCTAAGTCTAACTTTTCAATCTTTCGAACTTCCACTCATGTTGCACCTTCTCAACCATTAATTGGACAAAATATCGTAGAGGAAAATAATTCTACATCACTTTCTTAACTCTTCCGAGCTTTATATTAGAAATCGTGTATTATACATGCTATACACGAAATAAAATCCACTCTAAAATTAACTATCGAAGATATGATCCTCATCACCCTCGTTTGTACTCATCACAACAGACATCTTGAACTCACTCTTATAAGGATCCAACTCTACTTCACCAGGAGCATTCGTGGCCTCCACAGTGAATGATGCTTTCATCTCGACTTTCTTCAAATCTGCGCCCATGGTCGCGGAAGCTTCTTGGTATAGGGTAAAGAGGGCACCCCAAGTAGTATAGATAAGTGTTCGCAACTCATCTACACTTAACTTTGGCTTCTCCGACTCCGTTCGAACTCCTAAACGTCTCTTCTTCCACCTCGGCACCCGAACTGGATTCCCCATGAAGTATCTTCAAGACCTCCTTGTATGCCGAAACGTATATCTCTTAGTTGGTAAGAGATCTCTCCAAGATTTTTGTGGTCTCCAGTAGCTCAACCTCCAAGCTACTAAATCATGAAGTTTCAACAGAAACTTCCCTAATCAGAAGAGATGGTGATGACTGTACAAAATTTCAGAGAACTGAAATTTGTATATTTTCACTTCCCTCATGGTTGTCAACCCCCTCCACTTTGAAAAATCCTTTCTCCCTCTTCAGACCTCATCTTCTCATGATTTCTTTTTCCTCTGATAGCTTATCAGGCAAGCTGAAACACTGGAAAGTTTCTCAGGAAAATAAAATTCACAGAAAATCTGACACTGACTGTAAACTTTTTCCAGAGAACAAAATTCCTCAACTCTCTTGAATAAACCCCTCAACTTTGAAAATTCATTGCTCCCTCTCTAGACCATCTTTTCTCCTGATTTCTGTTGTCCTAGATAGCTTATCAGCCACTCTAAAACATTGGAAAGTTTCTCAGGAAAATAAAATTCACAGAAAAGTTGACAGCGACTGTACAAATTTTCCAGAGAGCAGAATTCTTAAGCTCACAAATTTCTCTCCTCTAATAACTTTTCTCTCCTCCTTTCTCTACAACTCTTGTTGCACCCTCTTTCAACTCTCTTCAAACCCTTTCTAAGTGAACAAGATGTAAAGAATGACTTCGAACGCGTCATATATCACTACGGGATACACGAAAGGTTCTAACGTTGCTAACATCGCGTTAGCTCTCTCTCCTCCCAACGTTCTCTCCATGTGCTCTCTCATAATCTCCTTAAGACGAATGTAGAACTGAACTCTAAACATCGTTCAACGATCCCTTCAAGTGAGGTCCCGGCAACAGAACCAAAAATGTAAACCCTCCGCGGTCCTATCGATCAACTACCCCCGATCTCTCAATCTCCACGATCGTCATCCACGAATCTGCAACATGTCGGGCCTGTCTCTCACTCAGGGGTCACCTCTGATGGCTTTGATGGAAGCACACCATGAACTTGAAGGGAAAATGCTAAGTTCACTCATTCATACCAACTTATCAACTAAAAATCTCCATAAACTCATCCACTAAAATCCTCCATTCTAACGACGTCTCTCAAGTTCTCACATGCTAAACATATCCCACACTCTCTATATTACTCAAGTTGTCATTACGACGATGTGAAAACAAGGATGAGGAGCTCTTCTCTACTCCTCTATTTATACATTCTAGGTTTTTACTTTGGTACCCTCCGGTAACTCAGCCGTAACTACTTTTACCGGGTTTTACTAAGATATTACTTAAGGTAAAAGCATTGATCACATGGGCTTTTTACCTTTTCACATGGGCTTATTCCTTCAAAGTCAACAACTTCTAGAAGGATTCTGGAATATTCTCAAGGAATCTCGAATTTCCACCCCCCTCTACACTAGGACCCACTAAAAAGGAAACATGTGGAATCTCTTCTTGTTTTTAATGCCCACAAAGTCCACAACTTTAATCCAACCACTAATATCAAGTCAAAAAGGAGATAAGAGATACTTTCCACCTCCTTTCTACCTTTTAGACAAGATGACAAGATAGTAGTGCTCACTCTTTAGCAAATATCTGAATTCTGCCAAAAGTACAGCTAAGTTTAACCATAACTAACTTTTAGCTAGTCATGACTAACTTGATACCTCCTAAAAGTACTTTGGCAGCAAATAAACATTCTCAACCCTTAGTTATAACTAAACACCTTACTAATTGACAAACTTCCTATGTGTAACATAGGTCGTTACAGCCCAAGATCCAACCACTCGCCATCGTACATAGTTTCCTCAAATAACTCCAATGGAG
The DNA here is from genome assembly GCA_036924285.1 of Asterella californica. Taxonomy (NCBI): domain Eukaryota; kingdom Viridiplantae; phylum Streptophyta; class Marchantiopsida; order Marchantiales; family Aytoniaceae; genus Asterella; species Asterella californica. The sequence continues at coordinate 16,367,208 of JAYKYS010000002.1, read as the reverse complement.
CTGCAAAACAGCTTCTATCCCTTCTAGCAAGAGCACTAGAATAGAACTCTGTTCCCACATCCTCCTGATCATCTATCATTTCTTTCTCATCGTAATACCTAGCCCTTGATAACATATCTGCCACAGGATTGTCCTTTCCTGCGATATGTCTAAACTCTGGGTTCAAGGACTTGATATATGCTATCCACCTCAACATAGCAATATCTGGAGTTGTACAGCTAGTGATCATTCCCAAGAGAGGTAAGCAATCTGTCTCCACAACCACAGGTGCTCCTATCAAGTATTCCTTATCACTCTTCATCGCAGTAACTACTCCCCATAGCTCTCTCTTGACCTGAGGGTAGTCTCTCTGCCGTGAACTTAAGACCTTAGCACCAAAACGCACCACATATCTATTTCCATCCTTATCATCTTGTCCTATAGCCCACCCAATGCCAATAGGACTAGTATCAATAGTAAGGATAACAGATCTGTCCAACTCATATGTTACCTTCCGTAGAGTTGGTGGTGAAGACAACAGATCCTTCAACTTCTTCATAGACTCGCTTTGCTCCTCTTGCCACTGAAATCTCTGCCCCTTCCTCAGCAACTTGTACAACGGATCTGCTATATGAGCAAAGTGTGGAATCCATATATGATAAAACACACATGCACCTAGAAACCTTCTCACCTCGGTAACCGATCCACACGTCTCCTTCATTCTTCGAATGGCATCAACCTTGTTTGGACAAGGTTTCTGACCATAAGATCCACATAGATGCCCCACAATCAACACCTCTTGTTCTCCAAATACAGACTTTGCTCCTGATAAGGTCAAATGAACCTCCTCCAGTCGACTCAATATCTTATCACAATCAGCTATGTGATCTGCAACAAACTTACGGCACCCCCTCTGATCCATTACCTCATTCTTCTCCTCCTCAACACATCCTTTGATTGGCACATCATCAAGGAATGGCATAGTTTTTTCAGGAATGAAATCCCTCAAAACTTTATTCATGCCATTCATCATATGTGCTACAGAATTGGTAGCACCTTGTGGCAAGGTGCACATCCTCAATAATCCCAAAGGTGTTCTCATTGTAGTCAAGTCTCTACTCTCAGAGGATAACTGAAACTGACCATACCCTGAATATAAGTCTCTCATTGAATAGATAGCACGACCAGCAAAAGCCTCAGCAAACTCGTCTACAATAGGTCCTATACCCATATTCCTGATAGTCACCTTGTTAACTGGCTGCATATCTTGAATGAATCTCAAAGCTCCACTCTTCTTCGGAACAGTAAACCATCTGCTAGAGTAGGGAGCTATAGATGGTTCCAAGATACCCATCCTAATCCTCTCATTAAGCAAGTCTATCAGCTTTGGCAGATGAGCTCTAGGCACAGGGATAGGACGTAGATTCCAAGGCACATGCGGTATAGTAAAGATTATCATAGGTGCAACTACACTTGGATCTACACATCCTACTTCATGCGACTCAAACGCAAACGCCTTACCATGCCTAGATAGCATCTCCCTGAAGCTCTTCTTCTCTTGCTCAGTAAGAAATCCATCACCTCCAATCCTTAGCTCCTTCAGTGTTGTTTCTGTGAACTGGTGCCCAATTCTTCTCGGTCCTTTGAGCGTCGGTTCTCGTGCAGCTTGCTCCATCTTCTGATTGTAACCGAGTGGCAAAGGCAAAGCCACTGGTTTGACTTTCTTTGCCACTAACTTGTACTTGGTCTCCACATACACCTCTTGTCGATCTATAAACTTATCAATTACATCATAAAGCTCCTTGGAGCTCACTCTCACCACTCTATCTACACCATCTATAGAACTTTCTACTATAGATTTCAACTCCCCTATAGTATCTACCAAATACTGCTCTTCAAACACTCCAGATATGTATTCATCTCCTGCTAACTCTCCACTATCCCACAAAGACTGCTGTACATACTTCACATGTTGTCTCTCAAACCTCTTCAGATTCTCAACCTTCCCATAACATACTGATCCACACGACGTCAATCCCAAGAAACTAGTGGATAAAGCTTCATGCTTTACTGGATCAGGCGAGAATCCTATCTCTACTGTACCGTTGAAGTCTCGCTCTTCAATGGTACTCTGCCAAAACCCCTAGACTCTCTAAACTCCTGAGTAATCTTAGGTAGTGGACGGTCTCTCAAGCTATCACGATTCCTCTCATGTTCTGCAGCAACGGTCAAAAACTGAACAGCTCTTTTGCCGTCTCTACTACGTATCCTAGCATAGGCTGAACCATCATCCATAACTCGTGTCTCCATTCTAACAGCAGTAATGTAAGGCTGCCCTAGAATGATAGGATAGGTTGACATGTCTTGCACAAAGAAATTCTGAACATCACTGATGTCACCCACAGTCACCTTGATGTTGGGGCAAGCACCATAGAGTTCTCCCCGCTGGTTGTTGGCAGCACGGATAAGCCACCCATGGTCGGTGTCTACGGGCCACCTCCCACGCTTGTACTGTAACGACCTATGTTACACATAGGAAGTTTGTCTATTAGTAAGGTGTTTAGTTCTAACTAAGTGTTGAGAATGTTTATTTGCTGCCAAAGTACTTTTAGGAGGTATCAAGTTAGTCATGACTAGCTAAAAGTTAGTTATGGTTAAACTTAGCTGTACTTTTGGCAGAATTCAGATATTTGCTAAAGAGTGAGCACTACTATCTTGTCATCTTGTCTAAAAGGTAGAAAGGAGGTGGAAAGTATCCCTTATCTCCTTTTTGACTTGATATTAGTGGTTGGATTAAAGTTGTGGACTTTGTGGGCATTAAAAACAAGAAGAGATTCCACATGTTTCCTTTTTAGTGGGTCCTAGTGTAGAGGGGGGGTGGAAATTCGAGATTCCTTGAAAATATTCTAGAATCCTTCTAGAAGTTGTTGACTTTGAAGGAATAAGCCCATGTGAAAAGGTAAAAAGCCCATGTGATCAATGCTTTTACCTTAAGTAATATCTTAGTAAAACCCGGTAAAAGTAGTTACGGCTGAGTTACCGGGGGTACCAAAGTAAAAACCTAGAATGTATAAATAGAGGAGTAGAGAAGAGCTCCTCATCCTTGTTTTCACATTGTCGTAATGACAACTTGAGTAATATAGAGAGTGTGGGATATTGTTAGCATGTGAGAACTTGAGAGACGTTGTTAGAATGGAGGATTTTTAGTTGATGTGTTTAAGGAGATTTTTAGTTGATAAGTTTGTGGGTGTATGAATGAGTGAACTCAGCATTTTCCCTTCAAGTTCATGGTGTGCTTCCATCAAAGCCATCAGAGGTGACCCCTGAGTGAGAGACAGGCCCGACATGTTGCAGATTCATGGATGACGATCGTGGAGGTTGAGAGATCGGGGGGGTAGTGATCGATAGTGATTTTTGGTTCCGTTGCCGGGACCTCACTTGAAGGGATCGTTGAACGATGTTTAGAGTTCAGTTCTATATTCGACAAAAGGAGATTATGAGAGAGCACATGGAGAGAACGTTGGGAGGAGAGAGAGCTAACGCGATGTTAGCAACGTTAGAACCTTTCGTGTATCCCGTAGTGATATATGACGCGTTCGAAGTCATTCTTTACATCTTGTTCACTTAGAAAGGGTTTGAGGAGAGTTGAAAGAGGGTGCAACAAGAGTTGTAGAGGAAGGAGGAGAGAAAAGTTATTAGAGGAAATAAATTTGTGAGTTTAGAAATTCTGCTCTCTGGAAAATTTGTACAGTCGCTGTCAACTTTTCTGTGAATTTTATTTTCCTGTGATACTTTCCAGTGTTTTAGATTGGCTGATAACCTATCTAAGACAAAAGAAATCATAGGAAAAGGTGGTCTAGAGAGGGAGCAATGAATTTTCAAAGTTGAGGGGGTCTATTCGTGAGAGTTGAGGAATTCTGTTATTTGGAAAAACTTTACAGTCATTGTCAGATTTTCTGTGAATTTTATTTTCCTGAGAAACTTTCCAGTGTTTTAGAGTGGCTGATAAGCTATCCAGGACAAAAGAAATCATGAGAAGATGAGGTCTGAAGAGGGAGAAAGAATTTTTCAAAGTGGAGGGGGTTGACAACCACGAGGGAAGTGAAAATATACAAATTTCAGTTCTCTGAAAATTTGTACAGTCATCACCATCTCTTCTGATTAGGGAAGTTTCTGTTGAAACTTCATGATTTAGTAGCTTGGAGGTTGAGCTACTGGACATAACAAAAATCTTAGAGAGATCTCTTACCAACTAAGAGATACACGTTTTGGCATACAAGGAGGTCTTGAAGATACTTCATGGGGAATCCTGTTCGAATGACGAGGTGGAAGAAGAGACGTTTAGGAGTTCGAACAGAGACGGAGAAGCCCAAGTTGAGTATAGATGAGTTACGAACCCGCATCTATAGCACTTGGGGTGCCCTCTTTACCCTCTACGAAGAAGCTTCCGCGACCATTGGCACAGATTTGAAGAAAGCCGAGTTTAAAGCATCATTCACTGTGGAGGCCACGAATGCTCCTGGTGAAGTAGAGTTGGATTTTTACAAGAGTGAGTTCAAGATGTCTGTTGTGATTAGTACAAACGATGGTGAGGAGGATCATATCTTCGATAGTTAATTTTAGATTAGATTTTATTTCGTGTATAGCATGTATAATACACGATTTCCAATATAAAGCTCGGAAGAGTTAAGAAAGTGATGTAGAATTATTTTCCTCTATGATATTTTGTCCACTTAATGGTTGAGAAGGTGCAACATGAGTGGAAATTTAAAAGATTGGAAAGTTAGACTTAGAAACCTTCCTCAAGGTCTACATGTCATAGTAAGTGTCGGAGAAAGTTCGAGAGAGATTATCGTCGAGTTTGAAAACCCTAGTACTAAACCTCAAGTAGAATCTCCGAGGAGAAGAGTAGAAACCGACTTGTGGTGTTATTTTTGTAGAGGGTTGGGACACAAAGTAGTGAATTGTCCAACTAGAATCAGAACCGAGAGAGCTAAAGGGAAGCGGGAGTTTACTGATTTAAGTCTTCGAGTGGGTCCATCGTCACCAGCGCCAATTCATCTTCTAGGCGAAGATCCTTGTCCAAGTTGTGGAGTGGGTGATCTATCCAGAGGACACAAGTGCGTAGATGTGGCCGCCCTACTTACGTCAGTAGTCGAGAAGTTGGACGAGACTCAAAGAGCGGAGACGGAGAAGTTGTCGACTTCAAAAGAGGACTCAGCTGAGTTGTGATGGAGATCGTCATTCGGATGGTGGAGAAGGCGGTGATGCGACTCAGGCTCATGATTACCTTGGGAGAAGAGATGGCACAAGAGGTGTTGTTACAACCATTTCCTTTCATTTTACCTATGGTAGATTATTCGCGAATGGAATTGGTGATGTTCGTACTCTTTTAGCGAGTAGTTATTGCACAAAAATTAGAAGGGTAGAAAGAATAGTTACAAGATGGGGAAGTTACCAGTGTTTCATGGGAAGGACAATGAAGATGTAGAACCATTTGTACGAGACTTCAAAAGGGGTTGCATCGGAAACAACGTGAGAAGGAAGGAAGAATGGGTGTTGTTACTGCCAGAGTTTTTAGAAGATTTTGCTCTTACGTGGTATGACGACCGAGTGAAGAGCAAGACATCTGGTGCAGTTGAGGACACATGGGAGACGTTGAGTAATGCACTCATCGAAGAATTTCTTCCAGAAGAGAGTTATGAGAAGCTCATGGTGGAGCTTACTCATTTGAAGCAACGGGACGACGAGAAAGTTCGGCAATATGCCGAAAGGGTGGATAAGTTGGAGCAACGGTTTCGGACGGTCCTACGGAAGAGTGGAGACAATGTGGAGTTAACGATGGCGGGGATTGGAGCAGTGTTGACCAAGAACTTGGTGGGAGGGTTGAGGCCTTCAATTCGAACCCAAGTGAGGTACGAGAAGCCAGCAACCAAAGCGGAGGCCATCAAGATTGCGACAAATATGGAAGAGAGTTTGGATGAAGGAGATATCATCCAACCTCATCATGCTGCTCTGGTGTCAACTCCGACTCCTGGTGTAGCCACAATGATCGCACTTGCACCATCACAATTGGTGATTGCTTCAACGTCAGCTCCTACTCCAACGGTGGTGCCAAGACCGTTTGTCCCAACAACGATGTCTACTGCCACCTCTGATTTTCATGCCGAGCTGAAGAGCATCACCGATACTCTTGCGGATCTCAAGATAAACGTGGTGCTGTTACGAGAATGGAGGAACAAAGGTGGAGGAGGAGGTCAAAGAGGTTACGACAACAATCCCAACCGAGGAAATCAAGGTAACTTTGGAGGCAACCAAGGTAACTTTGGAGGAATCACTTGTTGGACGTGTGGAGGTTCTCATTTCCAGCGAAATTGTCCTAACAACAGAGCAAGAGGTGCCGAAGCTGTCAGAATGAATGTGGGTGGAGGAAATCCATCACAAGGACGAGACAAGGGGGTGGCTACTATCGATGTCGTACGAGATCCCATCTACGAGAAAGGAGAGAGTTCAAACTCTTCTCATGCACCGGTGGAGCTTTTAGCTCAAGAAAGGAAAAGAACTAGATTTTCTGATGAACCGGTTTTCATGGAGGAATCAACTAGTAGAAGTACTCGTTCGAGTAATGTTTCGAGTACACCAAGGGAGCCAAGAAGGAAGCTGGGGATGGCGGATTTCACCATTTCATCTTCCCAAGCGAGATATGATGTGGTTGAAGATGTGGGTGCTCAGAAAGCCAACATCACTGTTGGACAACTGATCGCACTTAATCCCAGCTTACGAAGGGAACTCAAAGGAGGACTGAGTTCTAAGAGAAGCAAGAAGAAGAAACCCAAGAGCAAGACATCAAAGTCTGTGGGAGTTGGTGTGGTGGATGTACATGCTTCAGAGGTATGCACTAGGGCTTCAAAGATTGAAGTCCGGTTGAATGGTCACTACGTCTCTGACGTATTGGTGGATGGAGGGTCGGCTGTAAATGCCATATCGGAGAGGTTGATGAAGAAGTTGGGGATGGAACCAACTCGCCCGGCTAGCATTGTCGTGGGGATGGCTAACAAGCAACGGGTAAGACCTCTTGGTGTGTTAGAGAAGGTGGTCGTGTCTGTGATGGGAGTTCAAACGTTGATGTCCTTTCAAGTGTTAAAGGACTCTAGTTATGATTTGCTCCTAGGTAGGCCTTGGTTGAGAGCTGTGCGCACCACTGATAGGTGGCACAAGGGATACTTACGGATTGGGCCTAGAGATCATAGAGTGATAGTTCCTCTCTCGGGTGTTGGAGTTGTGACTTCTGACTCTGATAGACCCACTAGTGACTACTGGGAATCTGATACGGAGGATGATCAGAGTGTCTCAGAAGTAGATACCGGAGATTCTTACGATCAAGAATCCTCGTCTGAGGACGAAGGATTTGATCGAGATGAATCATTACATCAGCTTAGTGCTATTGATTTGTTGCCTCGACCAGCAGTGGAGAAAGATCCTGACAAAGAAGAGTTGAGTGAGGCAGAGATTGTGAGAAGACTCTCTACCCTGAAGTTTGGTATCAATGTCACTCAAGAAGAGAAAAGTAGATTCCTAGATATATTTCGAAAATATATCCATGTGTTTGCTTTCAGCTACAAGGATTTGAAGGAGGTGACTCTCGAGACTCATCGAATCGAATTGGAGGAGCACGCAAGACCAGTTCGACAGAAGCAAAGAAGGGTCAATCCCACAACGGCAATGATGGTCAAGGAGGAGATAGACAAGTTGAAGGAGGCGAGTTTCATCTATGAGGTGGAGAACTCAGAATGGGTTTCACCCATTGTGATTGTCAAGAAGAAGAATGGTAAGCTGCGAGTGTGCATAGACTATAAGAAGTTGAATGCAGTTACCAAGAAGAATTATTATCCTCTACCATTTATAGATGAAATTTTGGAGGAAGTTGCTGGTCATGAGTGGTATAGCTTTGGTGATGGTTATAGTGGGTATAACCAGATCAAGATAGCACAGGAGTACCAACAGTTGACTACTTTCACTACTCCTTGGGGAACATTTGCATTTCGGGTGATGCCATTCGGATTGTGTAATGCTCCGGCCACGTTTCAAAGGTTCATGAACAAGGTGTTCGAACCATTCATAGGGAAGTTTGTTCGGGATTTCATTGACGATTTCTGTGTGTACGGACGAAAGGAGGACCACTTTGATCATGTGATCAAAGTTTTGCAGCGGTTGGAGCAAGCCAACGCTTCTCTAAATCCAGAGAAGTGCATCTTTGGCTGCGAAGAATGTCTGCTGTTAGGGCACATCATTTCCAAGAATGGGATTGCGGTAGATCCTGAGAAGGTGAAGAAGATTGTGGATCTTCCATTTCCGATCAACTTGACAAAGTTGAGGCAGTTTCTTGGCATGGTTGGATATTATCGTAGGTTTGTCTTTTCTTTCTCAAACAAAGCAATAGCTTTGACTATGTACATGAAGAAGGGAGTTGATTTTGACTTGATAGTGCATGATCAGAAGGCAAAGGAAGCATTTGAGGAGCTAAAAAAGGCATTAGTGACAGCTCCTATACTTGCTAAACCTGAGTGGAGTAAAGCATTTATTCTGTATACGGATGCCTCCAATGTAGCAATCGGATATACATTAAGTCAGCTAGATGGAGATGGGCATGATCATCCTATAGCTTATGCTAGTAGGCAGATGGTTCCAGCGGAAAAGAATTACTCCGTGACTGAACGAGAAGGATTAGCGGTGATCTTTGGATTGAAGAAATTTCGACACTACTTGCTAGGAGGGAAATTTTCCATAGTCACATATCACAATGCTTTAAAGTATATCTTTAATAAGCCTAATGCCGAAGGTCGTATTGCTCGTTGGAAGATCCTTCTAACAGAATACGATTATGTGATCGAAGATAGACCAGGGAAGAAGCATGCGAATGTTGATCTTTTGTCAAGGGCTTATGATGATGAGGGAGAAGAACCGTTTGATGATTCATTTCCAGACGAGCATCTGATGACCATCACAAGCATCGAGGAGATACCGGACGAGTACAAGGAAATCTGGAGTTTCCTTGTAGATGGCTCTTTTCCAGAAGGTATGCATACCCGAGAACGTAACGCGTTGATCAAGAGATGCAAACCTTACACCATGGTCGAGGGAATTCTGTTTCATCAAGGAGCAGATGGGTTACTAAGGAGAGCAGTTGGTCAGAAGGAGACATTCAAGCTAATGCACGAGTTTCACGACGGAACTATTTGCGGAGGTCACTTTGCTGGTAAGATAACAGCCTTCAAGATTTTGGATGCGGGTTATCACTGGAGAGGGATTTTCAAAGAGTGTTTAGACTATTGCAAAACTTGTGACGTATGTCAAGCATTTGCTCTAAAGTCTACTAGAACACCTCCGTTAAGATCAATTCCAGTATTAGGACCGTTTGAGAAATGAGGTATTGACTTTGTAGGTCCTCTTAATAAGACACCTCGAGACAATAGATACATTGTAGTCGCCACTGACTATTGTACCAAGTGGGTAGAGGCTAGACCTTTGAGGGAGACCAATGAAACAGAAGTCGGTAGATTCCTATGGGAGAGGATCATCACGAGATTTGGATGTCCGTTAGAGTTGGTCTCAGATAGAGGAGGAGAGTTTGTAGGGAGCATGACTACTGCTATGCTACAACACTTTTCTATCAAGCCACGAGTAACGACCTCATACAAACCAAATGCTAATGGTCTTGCGGAGAAGATCAATCTTACACTTTGTATGATGCTCGCCAAAGATGCTGGTGTTGAAACTGCGAAACATACTTGGGATAAGAGGCTACATGCCATCTTATGGGAGTACCGAACGACTACAAAGACTTCTACTGGATACTCCCCATTTCGACTGGTTTATGGAGTGGAGTCCAAGTTGCCGATCCAATTCGAATTGGATACTTTTCAAACTATTCAACGAAAGTTGAAGAGGTCGAGAGGAGAAGACGTGGTCAGATCAAGAAGGGAGCAACTCATGGAGTTGGAAGAGACTCGAGCGGTAGCAATGATCCGGATGGAACGAGCTCAGGCGTATCAAAAGAAGAGTTACGACAAACGGTTGGGCAAGAGGGAGGTAAAACCTTTTCAAGTCGGAGATTGGGTTATGTTGTATGATGCTATCAGATTCAAGAGGGCTAGGAAGAAGTTTCTTTCGAGATATTTTGGTCCTTTTGTTGTAGATAAGATGTGGAGCAACTTCACATATGACCTTCAGGAGTTGGGAGGAAGGAGATTCGATCGGGTCAACCATGACAAGTTGAAGTTGTTTCATCGACGAAAGTTCTCTCTTCACTCCGAGGACGGAGCGAAAATTTAGTCCGGGGGTAAAATGTAACGACCTATGTTACACATAGGAAGTTTGTCTATTAGTAAGGTGTTTAGTTCTAACTAAGTGTTGAGAATGTTTATTTGCTGCCAAAGTACTTTTAGGAGGTATCAAGTTAGTCATGACTAGCTAAAAGTTAGTTATGGTTAAACTTAGCTGTACTTTTGGCAGAATTCAGATATTTGCTAAAGAGTGAGCACTACTATCTTGTCATCTTGTCTAAAAGGTAGAAAGGAGGTGGAAAGTATCCCTTATCTCCTTTTTGACTTGATATTAGTGGTTGGATTAAAGTTGTGGACTTTGTGGGCATTAAAAACAAGAAGAGATTCCACATGTTTCCTTTTTAGTGGGTCCTAGTGTAGAGGGGGGGTGGAAATTCGAGATTCCTTGAAAATATTCTAGAATCCTTCTAGAAGTTGTTGACTTTGAAGGAATAAGCCCATGTGAAAAGGTAAAAAGCCCATGTGATCAATGCTTTTACCTTAAGTAATATCTTAGTAAAACCCGGTAAAAGTAGTTACGGCTGAGTTACCGGGGGTACCAAAGTAAAAACCTAGAATGTATAAATAGAGGAGTAGAGAAGAGCTCCTCATCCTTGTTTTCACATTGTCGTAATGACAACTTGAGTAATATAGAGAGTGTGGGATATTGTTAGCATGTGAGAACTTGAGAGACGTTGTTAGAATGGAGGATTTTTAGTTGATGTGTTTAAGGAGATTTTTAGTTGATAAGTTTGTGGGTGTATGAATGAGTGAACTCAGCATTTTTCCTTCAAGTTCATGGTGTGCTTCCATCAAAGCCATCAGAGATGACCCCTGAGTGAGAGACAGGCCCGACATGTTGTAGATTCGTGGATGACGATCGTGGAGGTTGAGAGATCGGGGGGTAGTGATCGATAGGACCGCGGAGGGTTTATAGTACAGCTCCTTAGACATCAGATTAATCTCTGAGCCGTGATCAATCAATGCCACCACAGGTTCTTCTAGATCTCTCAGCTTCACTAAGGTCTCTGTGGTTGCTCTCGCCCAATGGTTGTGAGAATAATGGCTCTTCTGCGATGCTTCCACTTCATCTTCAAACCTCACGTGCTGATCTGATCTTCCCTCTGATACTTGAGAGCAATAACCAGCAATCTCATCTTCCTCATCTTCCGACAGTTTGGTCCCTAGAGCGTTAAGCGTAGCTGCTTCACCCAAAATCTGACGTTTCCTCTTGATGATATCTATGATAACCTCATGGAACTCACGCTTTGCAATCCCAAGAATCTCACCCAATGTAAACTCAACTTTCCCATTCAAGATACGGTTCTCTAACACCTGCTTCAAGTCTGTAGCAATCTCAATGTCAGACTGAAGTTTGTATGCAGGCATCTTACCCTTCTCCTTGCTTCTCTCCTTCTCCTTTGGTGTTGTAGATGGTAGATCCTCCATAGTCTTCTCCCGAGTAGGTGTTGTCTCCTGCCTTGCATCTGGTCTAGCCCTTTCACTCCTTGTAGCAGGTCGTTTGGCTGTAGAAGCCTCACCTGCATCCTCCCTCCTGCGTTTTTTTTCTAGTAGAGCTTCATGCTGACTTCTTGCAACATAAGCATGCACTGACATAGTATCCACAGGGTCATTCTATCCTGTAGTTTCTCTAATTGAGTTGCCAACCCTTCGTAGCACATCCTTGTCTAGCTCTGTTCTAGCTACGGACCGCACTACATCTGACCACAACCCAGTAGTCCCTTTCTCTCTCTCCATTTCCACTTTCACTCCACACGTTGCAGCATTCACAAGAGAAACAGCATGTGATGCTGATATATCATTCACAAGTCTCTTCATACCACCCTTGCCAAAGTTGGTTCCCAGCATCATCCCAGTCTCTCTCAAATGGATCTTACCATCTTTGAAGAAGATAAGATCCTTCCTCAATGCATCTGAAAACTTCCCACAATCTCTTCTTACATGGTCTAGGCTATCACACCATATACAACGATGAACAAAGCCTTCTCTTATCTGAGGTCTCTGCATAGCAGGCTGTACATTCTGCTCCTTCTCTTCTAACCTAGTGAGCTTAAGCTTAAGCTCCTTCATACCCTTAATCAACTCATCAAGCGGTGAGTCTTCCTCTCTAGCAATTACCAAAGCGGGCTTAGCAGGCAACTGCTTGACAGGAATTATCAGAGGTGCTGCTTCACTTACCACCACCTTGTCCCTTCTTCTCTGTCTCTTGGTCAGCAAAGAGACAGCCTCTTCAACCTCCTTCCAGTCAGTCTTCAATCCTCTCTCCTCACTCTTGTCTTCCAGCAACAGCTCAAGCTTCTCCTGAATAGTCACGTCCGCTGCTTGTAGGAAAAGCTCGGTCTTCTCCACCTCTAATGTAAGCTTTTCTGTCCTAGAAAGCTGAGCATACTGACGATCAAATTCCCTTAACAACTCATTTACAGACAAACCTTTGTTGGGCTTCATCACCCACTCCAAGAACGTTCTCTTGGTCACCCTCTCTGAATCTTCAGTGTAGTACTCCTCCTTCAAAGCTCGCATAAAGCTCTCCCAACTCTGTCCTTGCTGCTGCTTGAGCTCCTTCACACGCCCACGAATCTCAGGGACAACAACAAGCTCAAAGTTCTCCACCATCTCCTTCTCAGGCACCTTGTTCACCTCCATCTCCCTAGCATAGTATCGCACATACTTGGAAATATCTGTACCCTTGAACTGGTCCATCTGGTGCACCACAGATTGCAACGCCTTGGTTGCTAACACCTCCTTCCTCTCTGTGCTCTGCTGCTGCTGCATGAACATAGAAAAAGCCTGGAACATCTTCATCGTAGCAGCATCAAACTGAATAGGTTGCTGAGCAGCAGCAGCACCTCCACTTGATGATCCTTGGTTGGCCATGATATCTGATCCTGTAACACTCTTAAGAAAACTCCCACCCTAGGTGTTTCACGTCGAGTTCACCAAAAAGAGAGTATGTCGGAGTGTAATCCGTCTACCTAGGAAAGCGCCGGGCTTCTGGCTGTGGTTGTTCACTTAAGAGGTTGGCTTTCAGGTTACAACAGGGGCTATAAACACTCACACAGATGTGTAAGATCTAGTAATATACCCAGAAGGCGAAATTCAGGTCTAGCTGATAGTAACAAGGTCCGGCGGTGAACTTTGACACTCACGGAGAGGAAAACTATGAAGGTTTAGACCTCTAAACTTCCCCTGCATGCAAATGAGGTACTACTGAACTCACAGACGAAATTTCAGCCTGAGATCAAATTCTGACACGGAGATATGAACAGAAAAGTTTTGAGCAAGAAAACTACGGCAATTTCTGGTACCTAGCTGGCTATTTCAACCTATAACAGGAGTTTGGCTCGATCAATTTCAAAGTTTCTTACAGGATTTGCAGTCTACAGGGTGCTGAACATCCCTGTGAAGTTGGGACTCCTGAATGTACACAGAACTGCAGATCTCCTCCTCTGAAGTCGCTACTCTAGATTAAGAGCTTTTCAGACCCCCTCAGCTTCAGCGGCCGCCCTGAATTACTCAGTTGCTCAATCGATATGAAACTTTTTGTGAAATCGTAGCCCTGCTGGCGGAGAACACAACCTCGAAGTTTTGAAGAAATTTCCTCAAATCTGCTGCGAGTGACACTGAAAACCCTAAATCCAACCAAAATGATTCAATTCTAGCACAATCCGAACTTCAATTGCTCATAACTCCATCTTTATTGACTCAAATCGATCGAAATTTTCACTGGAAGTGCTTGTCATGACGAGACCTCTCTCCCTGTGCCCCCAGATTTCGAAGATCCCTCACCAAATGCTCGAACTCCACTCTAGAGCTCTGTTTCTAAATTTAGAGTTTAACAAAAGACAAAAATGGACCAATGGGAGTTCATAGCTCCACTTGGTTGTCCTTTAGTACCCTAAACCACGTGGCAACTTAGTTTTACTCATAGGCTACCACGTCAAGCCTCCTAGAGTGCCAGCGTAAAACTTAAATTACTTAAAACGACACGCAGCCCCGAAAAATAACTTAAATCAGCTAGAAAGCGTGCATGGACGACACGCAAATACAACCCATGAGCTTAAGCCCTATCAACATGGTAATCAACCTACTAAGACTCAAAATAGTGTTAACACCGTATGCAAAGGTGTCAAACATATACATAAACGACTAGAAGTAATATAAGCTAACTTATAGAACTACTAAATTCAAGCGTCGGAGTAGAAATATAACATGTAGCCGCCAAGTAGCGCGACAACGGGAAGGATGTTTGGCTTGTACAGCGATAGTATGCTCTCTCAGTATGCTTGAGAGATTTGGTATGCTTGATTGCAAACCCATTGCTACACCATTAGAGCAAGGAGTAAAGCTAAAAGCAGAGGATGGTGAGTCACGTCTCACTCAATCTTGGAAATACTCTTTTCTAAAATTCCTCACGATCCATGCTCCATGATTGATCTTTGGTCTGCAACACCGTATATCAACCCAGACGTTGAAAAGAATGTTCGTTGGATAGTCACAACAAGATTTACACCATCAGATCCCAAGTCTATCCGTATGTAACAATTGGAAGGATCACTGGAAGCTGTAAGTCCATCACACTCCTAATGAACTTGTCACCAAAATGCGAAACTAAGCATTGTCAAAAATGATCACGGTGAATGCAATGAAGCTTGATGTGAAACAAATTTGAGAAAGAAAGATCTTAAGCTGGTATCAAACCTCTATCCATAACCACCACTCTCGTAGTTCTTCACTCCTCCATGCAGACCATCAAAAAACCCTCACGAATCACCCGCTAAGATAGAATGTCTTACGAACCCTCGACCCATCATTTCTATACCCAAATTCGACGGTAAAGACCACTGAAGTGAACGCACACAAATTGCTGATTCGGCATGTTTCACTATCGTTCGATCACTTAAATAGATAATCATGACGTGACATTCATCACATCGTTCGACGAGTTACACGATAAAGTTCATAAGACATAGAAAAGAAACAAATCTTAAGTTCTATGTGAATTTCACACAAGAGTCATACCACAACATGACAACGTACAGAGATGCAAATAGCACCTGACCTTTCGATGAAGAGTAAGATAGTTAGAGTAGTTGAGAGGAAAGTTAGGGAGATGAAGGAGATTAAAGAGACCATTAAACTAACATTCTGTAGTATAGCTAAGGAATTACGGTTAGATAGTGTATGCACTTCGGTTTCGCAGCCTAGGAGGACGAGGTCATATGATGAAGATGTTAACACTTCTTCTTAGGAAATGAGATCTGTCATCTTCGGACAAAGTTGAATATAAGCGTTGTGTTGTTCGTTCTCAAGACCTTTGTGTTTGTTATTTTCGATTTCTATTTTCTGAAGTTTATGGAGCCATTGTGTATTTGTCTTCTTCGGGATTTTACCTACAAAGTTTCACAGTTTGTTGTGATAAAAGTGAGCTTGGATGACAAAGTACTTGGCAGTTTACATCCAAAACTAGAGTAAGAGTTTGAGACAAAGTCAGAGAACAGATTAGCTGCGATGAAGTTTATTTTGCTACGAAGATAATTTTGGAGCGAAGTTTGTTGAGACGAAGTGGTTATTTCTAAAATTTCTTTGTTGGATAAGTTCTTCTCAGTAGGGAACTTTGTACTTCATACTTCATGATTGAGTGAGAAATTCGTATGAATTATTTCCAAGAGTAATAGTAGTAGAGCAACTTAGTGTGAAGATACTTAGCGTTTATGGTGTTAGTGGCTACTTAGTAGCACTTCAGCAGTACTTCTTTGTTGGGACTTGTTATCCGTGACTCAATATTCTTGTTGTTTATTTTTTTCTTGAGGTACTTGAGGTCTGTTTAATATATGTTATGTTATTTGTCAAGATTATCAACTCTGTCTTGTTGGATAGACCTGAGTTTGATCTCTACCGGGACTGATTTCTGCTCGTGAGAATAAAAGATAATCATAAAAAATCACCTTTGTCGCTTATTTACTACATTTGGATGATATTTACTTGCATCTCTGTGAGTTCGATCCTTATATTACTACTTTTGAGCACATTTCGGTTTTCATCTGTGTTATAAAACTCCTCACAAGTCTCTAAAAGTGATCAAAAATATCGCAATGAGTACGAATTTCACCCCTCTCCACTCAATCGATCATATTGCCCTCAATCCTCCATGAAATCACTTGATTCTTCAGCCCATATTGTAGTCCTAGTCGAGAGCTTTCTAACCATATTCTTCCTCGTGCGAATGACCTCCGAAACCTCCCAAAACCACAAAAAAACATCGTGAAGATCAGCTAGAACACCATTGGTATAAATGTAGACCAATGAGAGCAAAAGAGTTTTAGTTTGTCTTTTTCTATCAACTTTTCCACTATAATGACTTCTAATACTTAAGGAAACACTAGACACCACTAAGACTAGACAAAATCATAAAATCCTTGATACATGTTGAAGGATTCATTGTGGAACGTAAATACGTAGAAACGCATAACTAAAATGAGATATTTGAGTCGTAGACTTATATAGAGTCAAAATATTACAACCTGAAAATGATCTACAATGAAAAGTATGACAAAAGAAAATGGGTGAAGCTATTATTTGGTTGAAATACTCTTCTCCAAAGTTTTTCATGATCCATGCTCCATGATTGATCTTTGATCTACAATGATACCGAATATTGACCTAGATGTTGAAAGGAACGTTGGCTGGATAGTTGAGATCTATTCTTTGTTACAACAAGATTGTACACCATCAAATCTCAAGTCTCTTCGTATGTAACAATCAGAAGGATCACTGGAAGCTGTAGTCCATCACCCTCTCCATGAACTCTTCACCAAAATATGAAACTAATCATTGTCAAAAATGATCGTCATGGACGCAATGAAGCTTGATGTGAAATGGATTTGAGAAAGGAAGATCTGGAGCCGGTATTAGACATCCGTCCATAACCAACACTCTTGCAGTTCTTCACTCCTCCATGCAGACCATCGAGAACCCACACGAATCACCCTCTAAGAGAGAAAGTCTTACGAACCCTTGACTCATCATTTTATATCCAAATTCAGCGACAAGGACCACTAAAATGAACGTGCACAGATTGTTGATTCGGCATATTTCACTATCATACGATCACTTAAATAGATAATCGCGACGTGACATCCATCACATCGTTCGACAAGTTACACGATAAGGTTCACGAGACATAGAAAAAAAACACATCTTAAGTTTTAAGAATTTCACACAAGAGCTGTTAACCCTTCACGATCCCATCGATCAACTACCCCCCCCCCGATCTCTCAACCACCACGATCGTCATAGATGAATCTGTAAATGTCGGGCATGTATCTCACTCAAGGGTCACCTCTGATGACTTTGATGGAAGCACACCATGAATCTTGAAGGGAAAAATGCTAAGTTCACTCATTCATACACCCACAAACTTATCAACTAAAAATCTCCATAAACTCATCAACTAAAATCCTCCATTCTAACGACGTCTCTCAAGTTCTCACATGCTAAAAATATCCCACACTCTCTATATTACTCAAGTTGTCATTATGACGATGTGAAAACAAAGATGAGGAGCTCTTCTCTACTCCTCTATTTATACATTCTAGGTTTTTACTTTGGTACCCTCCGGTAACTCAGCCGTAACTACTTTTATCGAGTTTTACTAAGATATTACTTAAGGTAAAAGCATTAATCACATGGGCTTTTTACTTTTTCACATGGGCTTATTCTTTCAAAGTTAACAACTTCTAGAAGGATTCTGGAATATTCTCAAGGAATCTCGAATTTCCACCCCCCTCTACACTAGGACCCACTAAAAAGGAAACATGTGGAATCTCTTCTCGTTTTCAATGCCCCACAAAGTCCACAACTTTAATCCAACCACTAATATCAAGTCAAAAAGGAGATAAGGGATACTTTCCACCTCCTTTCTACCTTTTAGACAAGATGACAAGATAGTAGTGCTCATTCTTTAGGAAATATCTGAATTCTGCCAAAAGTACAGCTAAGTTTAACCATAACTAACTTTAGCTAGTCATGACTAACTTGATACCTCCTTTAAGTACTTGGGCAGCAAATAAACATTCTCAACACTTAGTTATAACTAAATATCTTACTAATAGACAAACTTCCTATGTGTAACATAGGTCGTTACATTTTACCCCCGGATTAAATTATCGCTCCGTCCTCGGAGTGAAGAGAGAACTTTCGTCGATGAAATAACTTCAACTTGTCATGATTTATCCGATCGAATCTCCTTCCTCTCAGCTCCTGAAGGTCATATGTGAAGTTGCTCCACACCTTATCAACAAAAGGACCAAAATATCTCGGAAGAAACTTCTTCCTAGCCCTCTTGAATCTGATAGCATCATACAACATAACCCAATCTCCGACTTGAAAAGATTTTACCCCCCTCTTGCCCAACCGTTTGTCGTAACTCTTCTTTTGATACGCCTGAGCTCGTTCCATCCGGATCATTGCTACCGCTCAGGTCTCTTCCAATTCCATGAGTTGCTCTCTTCTTGATCTGATCATGTCTTCTCTCCTCGACCTTTTCAACTTTCGTTGAATAGTTTGAAAAGTATCCAATTCGAATTGGATGGGCAACTTGGACTCCACTCCATAAATCGGTCGAAATGGGGAGTACCCAGTCGAAGTCTTTGTTGTCGTTCGATACTCTCATAAGATGGCATGTAGTCTCTTATCCCAAGTATGTTTCGCAGTCTCAACACCAGCATCTTTGGCGAGCATCATACACAGTGTAAGATTGGTCTTCTCCGCAAGATCATTAGCATTTGGTTTGTATGAGGTCGTTACTCGTGACTTGATAGAAAAGTGTTGTAGCATAGCAGTAGTCATGCTCCCTACAAACTCTCCTCCTCTATCTGAGACCAACTCTAACGGACATCCAAATCTGGTGATGATCTTCTCTCATAGGAATCTATCGACTTCTGTTTCATTAGTCTCCCTCAAAGGTCTAACCTCTACCCACTTGGTACAATAGTCAATTGCGACTACAATGTATCTATTGCCTCGAGGTGTCTTATTAAGAGACCTACAAATTCAATACCTCACTTCTCAAACGGCCCTAATACTGGAATTGATCTTAACGGAGGTGTTCTAGTAGAGCAAATGCTTGACATACGTCACAAGTTTTGCAATAGTCTAAACACTCTTTGAAAATCCCTCTCCAGTGATAACCCGCATCCAAAATCTTGAAGGCTGTTATCTTACCAGCAAAGTGACCTCCGCAAACAGTTCCGTCGTGAAACTCGTGCATTAGCTTGAATGCCTCCTTCTGACCAACTGCTCTCCTTAGTAACCCATCTGCTCCTTGATGAAACAGAATTCCCTCCACCATGATGTAAGGTTTGCATCTCTTGATCAACGCGTTACGTTCTCAAGTATGCATACCTTCTGGAAAAGAACCATCTGTAAGGAAATTCCAGATTTCCTTGTACTCGTCTGGTATCTCCTCAATGCTTGTGATGGTCATCAGATGTTCGTCTGGAAATGAATCATCAAACGGTTCTTCTCCCTCATCATAAGCCCTCGACAAAAGATCAGCATTCACATGCTTTTTCTCTGGTCTATCTTCGATCACGTAATCATGTTCTGTTAGAAAGATCTTCCAACGAGCAATACGACTTTCGGCATTAGGCTTATTAAAGATATACTTTAAAGCCTTGTGATCTGTGACTATGGAAAATTTCCCTCCTAGCAAGTAGTGTCGAAATTTCTTCAATCCAAAGATCACCGCTAATCCTTCTCGTTCAGTCACGGAGTAATTCTTCCCCGCTAGAACCATTTGCCTACTAGCATAAGCTATAGGATGATCATGCCCATCTCCATCTAACTGACTTAATGTACATCCGATTGCTACATTGGAGACATCCATATACATAATAAATGCTTTACTCCACTCAGGTTTAGCAAGTATAGGAGCTGTCACCAATGCCTTTTTCAGCTCCTCAAATGCTTCCTTTGCCTTCTGATCATGCATTATCAAGTCAAAATCAACTCCTTTCTTCATGTACATAGTCAAAGCTATTGCTTTGTTTGAGAAGGAAAAGACAAACTTACGATAATATCCAACCATGCCAAGAAATTGTCTCAACTTTGTCAAGTTGATCGGAAATGGAAGATCCACAATCTTCTTCACCTTCTCGAGATCTACTGCAATCCCATTCTTGGAAATGATGTGTCCCAACAGTAGACCTTCTTCGCAGCCAAAGATGCACTTCTCTGGATTTAGAGAAGCGTTGGCTTGCTCCAGCCGCTGCAAAACTTTGATCACATGATCAAAGTGGTCCTCCTTTCTTCCGTACACACAAAAATCATCAATGAAATCCCGAACAAACTTCCCTATGAATGGTTCAAACACCTTGTTCATGAACCTTTGAAACGTGGCCGGAGCATTACACAGTCCGAATGGCATCATCCGAAATGCAAATGTTTCCCAAGAAGTAGTGAAAGTAGTCAATTGTTGCTACTCTTGTGCTATCTTGATCTGGTTATACCCACTATAACCATCACCAAAGCTATACCACTCATGACCAGCAACTTCCTCCGAAATCTCATCTATAAATGGTAGAGGATAATAATCTTTCTTGGTAACTGCATTCAACTTCTTATAGTCTATGCACACTCGCAGCTTACCATTCTTCTTCTTGACAATCACAATGGGTGAAACCCATTCTGAGTTCTCCACCTCATATATGGAACTCGCCTCCTTCAATGTGTCTATCTCCTCCTTGACCATCATTGCTGTTATAAGATTGACCCTTCTTTGCTTCTGTCGAGCTGGTCTTGCATTTTCCTCCAATTCGATTCGATGAGTCTCGAGAGTCACCTCCTTCAAATCCTTGTAGCTGAAAGCAAACACATGGATATATTTTCGAAATATATCTAGGAATCTACTTTTCTCTTCTTGAGTAACATTGATACCAAACTTCAGGATAGAGAGTCTTCTCACAATCTCTGCCTCACTCAACTCTTCTTTGTCAGGATCTTTCTCCACTGCTGGTCGAGGCAACAAGTCAATAGCACTAAGCTGATGTAAGATCAAATCCTTCGTCCTCAGACAAGGATTCTTGATCGTAAGAATCTCCGGTATCTACTTCTGAGACACTCTGATCATCCTCCGTATCAGATTCCCAGTAGTCACTAGTGGGTCTATCAGAGTCAGAAGTCACAACTCCAACACCCGAGAGAGGAACTATCACTCTATGATCTCTAGGCCCAATCCGTAAGTATCCTTTGTGCCACCTATCAGTGGTGCGCACAGCTCTCAACCAAAGCCTACCTAGGAGCAAATCATAACTAGAGTCCTTTAACACTTGAAAGGACATCAATGTTTGAACTCCCATCACAGACACGACCACCTTCTCTAACACACCAAGAGGTCTTATCCGTTGCTTGTTAGCCATCCCCACGACAATGCTAGCCGAGCGAGTTGGTTCCATCCCCAACTTCTTCATCAACCTCTCCGATATGGCATTTACAGCCGATCTTCCATCCACCAATACGTCAAAGACGTAGTGACCATTCAACCGGACTTCAATCTTTGAAGCCCTAGTGCATACCTCTGAAGCATGCACATCCACCACACCAACTCCCACAGACTTTGATGTCTTGCTCTTGGGTTTCTTCTTCTTGTTTCTCTTAGAACTCAGTCCTCCTCTGAGTTCCCTTCGTAAGCTGGGATTAAGTGCGATCAGTTGTCCAACAGTGATGTTGACTTTTTGAGCACCCACACCTTCAACCACATCATATCTCGCTTGGGAAGATGAAATGATGAAATCCGCCATCCCCAGCTTCCTTCTTGGCTCCCTTGGTGTACTCGAAACATTACTCGAACGAGTACTTCTACTTGCTGACTCCTTCATGAAAATCGATTCATCAGAAAATCGAGTTCTTTTCCTTTCTTGAGCTAAAAGCTCCACCGGTGCATGAGAAGAGTTTGAACTCTCTCCTTTCTCGTAGATGGGATCTCGCACGACATCGATAGTAGCCACCCCCTTGTCTCGTCCTTGTGATGGATTTCCTCCACCCACATTCATTTTGACAGCTTCGGCACCTCTTGCTCCGTTGTTAGGACAATTTTGCTAGAAATGAGAACCTCCACACGTCCAACAAGTGATTCCTCCAAAGTTACTTGGTTGCCTCTAAAGTTATCTTGATTTCCTCGGTTGGAATTGTTGTCGTAACCTCTTTGACCTCCTCCTCCACCTTTGTTCCTCCATTCTCGTAACTGCACCACGTTTATCTTGAGATTCGCAAGAGTATCGATGATGCTCTTCAGCTCGGCATGAAAATCAGAGGTAGCAGTAGACATCGTTGTTGGGACAAACGATCTTGGCACCACCGTTGGAGTAGGAGCTGACTTTGAAGCAATCACCAATTGTGATGGTGCAAGTGCGATCGTTGGGGCTACATCAGGAGTCGGAGTCGACACCAGAGCAACATGATGAGGTTGGATGATATCTCCTTCATCCAAACTCTCTTCCATATTTGTCGTAATCTTGATGACCTCCGCCTCACTTGGGTTCGAATTGAAGGCCTCAACCCTCCCACCAAGTTCTTGGTCAACATTGCTCCAATCCCCGCCATCGTTAGCTCCACATTGTCTCCACTCTTCCGTAGGACCGTCCGAAACTGTTGCTCCAACTTATCCACCCTTTCGACATATTGTCGAACTTTCTCGTCGTCCCGTTGCTTCAAATGAGTAAGCTCCACCATGAGCTTCTCATAACTCTCTTCTGGAAGAAATTTTTCGATGAGTGCATTACTCAACGTCTCCCATGTGTCCTCAACTGCACCAGGTGTCTTGCTCTTCACTCGGTCTTCATACCACGTAAGAGCAAAATCTTCTAAAAATTCTAGCAATAACAACACCCATTCTTCCTTCCTTCTCACGTTGTTTCCGATGCAACCCCTTTTGAAGTCTCGTACAAATGGTTCTACATCTTCATTGTCCTTCCCATGAAACATTGGTAACTTCCCCATCTTGTAACTACTCTTCTACCCTTCCAATTTTCGTGCAATAACTACTCGCTAAAAGAGCACGAACATCACCAATTCCATTCGCGAATAATCTACCATAGGTAAAATAAAAAGAAATGGTTGTAACAATACCTCTTGTGGCCATCTCTTCTCCCAAGGTAATCATGAGCCTGAGTCGCATCACCGTCTTCTCCATCATCCGAATGACGATCTCCATCACAACTCAGCTGAGTCCTCTTTTGAAGTCGACAACTTCTCCGTCTCAGCTCTTTGAGTCTCGTCCAACTTCTCGACTACTGACGTAAGTAGGACGGCCACATCGACGCACTTGTGTCCTCTTGATAGATCACCCACTCCACAACTTGGACAAGGATCTTCTCCTAGAAGATGAATTGGCGCTGGTGACGATGGACCCACTCGAAGACTTAAATCTGTAAACTCCCGCTTCCCTTTAGCTCTCTCGATTCTGATTCTAGTTGGACAATTCACTACTTTATGTCCCAACCCTCTACAGAAATAACACCACAAGTAGATTTCTACTCTTCTTCTCGGAGATTCTACTTGAGGTTTTGTACTAAGGTTCTCAAACTCAACGATAACCTCTTTCGAGCTCTCTCCGACACTTACTATGACATCTAAACCTTGAGGAAGGTTTCTAAGTCTAACTTTCTAATCTTTCGAACTTCGACTCATATTGCACCTTCTCAACCATTAAGTGGACAAAATATCTTTGAGGAAAATAACTCTACATCACTTTCTTAACTCTTTCGAGCTTTATATTGAAAATCGTGTATTATACATGCTATACACGAAATAAAATCCAATCTAAAATTAAGAGTCCATGATAAGATCCTCGTGACCATCGTCTGTACTAATCCTAGCAGACATCTTAAAGTCACTTTTGTAAGGATCACACTCTACTTCGCCAGGAGCATTCGTGGTCTCTACAATGAATGATACTTTGAACTCAACCTTCTTCGCATCTGCACCGATGCTCGCAGAAGCTTCTTGATATAAAGCAAAAATAGCACCCCACTTGCAATAGATGCTTGATCGCAACGCCTCTATACTTAACTTTGGCTTTTCCGTCTCTGTTCTAACTCCCAAACGTCTCTTCTTCAACCTCGGCACTCGAACTGGATTCCCCATGACGTATCGTCAAGACCTCCTTGTATGTTGAATCGTATATCTTTTAATCGGTAAGAGATCTCTCCACGATTTTTGTGATCTCCAGTAGCTCAACCTCCAAGCTACTAACTAATGAAGTTTCAATAGAAAATTCTTTAATCAAAAGAGATGGTGCTGACTGTACAAATTTTCAGAGAATTGAAATTTGTATATTTTTACTTCTCTCATGACTTTCAACCCCCCTCAACTTTGAAAATTCATGGCTCTCTCTCCATACCACCTTTTCTCCTGATTTCTGTTGTCCTAGATAGCTTATCAACCAATATAAAACACTGGAAAGTTTCTCAGGAAAATAAAATTCACAAAAAATCTGACAATGACTGTAAAATTTTTCCAGAGAACAGAATTCCTCAACTCTCACGAATAGACCCCCTCAACTTTGAAAATTCATTGCTCCTTCTCTAGACCACCTTTTCCTATGATTTCTTTTGTAGTAGATAGGTTATCAGCCAAGCTACAGTCATGGAAAGTTTCACTGGAAAATAAAATTCACAGAAAATCTGACAATGACTGTAAACGTTTTCTAGAGAGTAAAAATCCTCAAACTCGGAAATTTTTCTCCTCTAATACTTCTCTCTCCTCCTTTCTCTAAACTCTTGTTTCATCCCCTTTCAACTCTCCTCAAACTCTTTCTAAGTGAACAAGATGTAAAGAATAACCTCGAATGCGTCATAGATCACTACGAGATACACGAAAGGTTCTAATGTTGTTAACATCGCGTTAGCTCTCTCTCCTCCCAACGTTCTCTCCATGTGTTCTCTCATAATCTCTTTTTGTCTAATATAGAACTGAACTCTAAACATTTTCAATGATTCCTTCAAGTGAGGTCCCGGCAACGGAACCAAAAGTGTTAATCCTTCATGATCCCATCGATCAACTACCCCCCCCCCCATCTCTCAACCACCACGATCGTCATCGATGAATCTGCAAATGTCGGACCTATCTCTCACTCAGGGGTCACCTCTGATGGCTTTGATGGAAGCACACCATGAATCTTGAAGGGAAAATGCTAGTTCACTCATTCATACACCCACAAACTTATCAACTAAAAATCTCCATAAACTCATCAACTAAAATCCTCCATTCTAACGACGTCTCTCAAGTTCTCACATGCTAAAAATATTCCACACTCTCTATATTACTCAAGTTGTCATTACGACGATGTGAAAACAAGGATGAGGAGCTCTTCTCTACTCCTCTATTTATACATTCTAGGTTTTTACTTTGGTACCCTCCAGTAACTCAGCCGTAACTACTTTTACCGGATTTTACTAAGATATTACTTAAGGTAAAAGCATTAATCACATGGGCTTCTTACCTTTTCACATGGGCTTATTCCTTCAAAGTCAACAACTTCTAGAATGATTCTGGAATATTCTCAAGGAATCTCGAATTTCCACCCCCCTCTACACTAGGACCCACTAAAAAGAAAACATGTGGAATCTCTTCTCGTTTTTAATGCCCACAAAGTCCACAACTTTAATCCAACCACTAATATCAAGTCAAAAAGGAGATAATGGATACTTTCCATCTCCTTTCTACCTTTTAGACAAGATGACAAGATAGTAGTGCTCATTCTTTAGGAAATATCTGAATTCTGCCAAAAGTACAGCTAAGTTTAACCATAACTGACTTTAGCGAGTCATGACTAACTTGATACCTCCTTAAAGTACTTGGGCAGCAAATAAACATTCTCAACACTTAGTTATAACTAAATACCTTACTAATAGACAAACTTCCTATGTGTACCATAGGTCGTTACAGAGCCGTACCACAACACGACATCCACCCCTTCTAAACCTACGCATCCTTCGATATGCTCCAACAGTCATAAAGTTGTGGTCGGCATCACACAATATCTTCGTCCTCTTGATTGATGTCACCATTAGCAATATCTTCAATATCCAAATCTTTTTCGTCTTCATCCAAGAGATCAAACTCTGCTCCGACTTTCTCCATGCTTATCTCTTCATCTCGCTTCTAGAAGAGTTTCACACGCTTGACTGCAATTAGAACTTTAAGCTTTGTCCCATCAAGCTCTCTTAATGAATATATGACATTGTCATGCACAACAAGAACCACATACGGACCAAACTATCGCTTAGAGAATTTTCTAAGCGCATTGTGTTGGTTGTCCAAACTACTATCGTACACCAACACCCAATCTCTTTCCTTAATCTCCTTCGGTCTTAACAG
This sequence comes from Asterella californica, assembly GCA_036924285.1. Taxonomy (NCBI): domain Eukaryota; kingdom Viridiplantae; phylum Streptophyta; class Marchantiopsida; order Marchantiales; family Aytoniaceae; genus Asterella; species Asterella californica. Next base: position 16,340,509 of record JAYKYS010000002.1, on the reverse strand, counting down.
ATGACGCTTATTAAATCTGTCTTTTTTTTCTCAAATACCCCTCTTTCAACTTCTCCAATGCAATCTCTACATCTTCAAATCTTCTCTCTAGTTGACGAATTCGGACAGCAAGAAAATCTTCTATTGACATACCATCCTTCCAAGATAAAAACTCCAAGTGGGTATGTGCTCCTCAATGGGCATGATAGGTTGCTTCTCTTGCATCAACTCCGTCGATATATATCTCGTGACTGAATTATGAGTTGACGATTAGTCCATAATGTGAATGGAAGAAACCCTGGCCATTCTCTTGCTTTCTTCTTGCAAGCTTTCACAATAGCTTTCACAATAGGAGGGACCATGTTCACTCTTCGCATTCCTCTCTGGATTATAGGTTGTGATAAGAGCTATTTTCTCACCACACCTCTTGAAGCACGCTTTAGCCTCATCAATGTTCAGCTCCCCTCGATCAGCCATGATCTTCCCAACACAATCGTATCTACAAACCACATCTTCTAACAAGAATTTGCAGACTCGTTTAGTGGAATTTGTTCGTAAGGCTCGTCTTTCCACTTGGTTGGATAAATCCTCACGTGCCAAAACTAAGTATCGCATTTGTCATATACCAACTAGCATAATAACAAGATCTACTACCCACTTATAATGCATTACAGATGGATAAGTATGATGTAACCCATCTTGATGTCAAAATCTTAAATACTCTTGACAAGTTTAGCATGTCTCCACAAACTGAACTACATCTTTATACATGTTACGCCACCAATATCTCTCCTTTAGCTTTGTAAAGGTAGCATAAATACCTCTATGTCTTGGACACAAGCTCTCATGAAACTCTTGCATGAGTAACTTCTGCATGTCAACCTTGCACACAACCCTTTGTGACATCTTACCACCTTGCTTAGCTTGCTTCTACAAATAATCACCTTGTAGCAAGTAGTTATAAGCCTTCCTCTTGATTTGTTTAAAGTGGGCATCGCTCCATCTTGCCTGTCTAGTCAACAAGCTTAGATAGCGTCATATGTCTATCCATTCTCCTTGATATAGCTCCTCCGTGAATGATTTTGAATGCTCGCGCTCACCTCCTTGAGCTCTACATAAAACAATAGTGTCAACATCTTCTGTATCTTCAACTATCTCCTCCTCATCCTCATATCTTGCACGAGATAACATATCAACTATTGGGTTGTTTTTCCTCCCTATGTGTCTGAACTTAGGATTTAAGGACTTGATGTAAGCTAGTAGCATAGCAATATCATGGGTGTTATAGTTTGTAATCATCCCTAATAGTGATAAACAATCTGTTTCTACTACTACTGGTGCTCCAATCAAATAGTCATTTTCAACTTTCATAGTTGTAACTACTCCATAACTCTCCATAACTCTCTCTTCACTTGAGGATAGTTCACATGTCGTTCACTCAACATCTTTGCTCCAAATTTCATTGCAACCTGATTCTCTTCCTCATCATCTTGTCCTGCTACCCATCCAATGACTATCGAGCTAGTATCAACAGTAAGTATCACCAGTTTATCGGACTCATAACTCACAAGACGAAGTACATGTGGAGAAGATAACAACTGCTTCAATCTCTGAAATCGTCTCACTATGCATCTCCTCCCATGTAAACTTTTTGTGCTTTCTCAACATGTCATAAAGAGGATATGCCACATGTGCAAAACTCACATATCACAAGGAACACAAACTCGATAGCGCACATGATGAATGAGATGAACAAAGTTCTCCGAGAGTTCATTCTTGAGAAGACCATGTCTTTCTTGTATGACATTCCAATTAATAAATGCGTTGAGGAGGAGAAAGATGAGACAATGGATCAGAAGGGGTGTAGAAACTTTGTTGCTGATCACATTTCAGATTGTGATAAAATTCTATAACAACTTGAAGAGACGCACTTAACACTATCAGGTGTCAAATCTTTATTTGGAGTGAGAGAAGTTGTGATTGTGGAGCACATATGTGGATGGTTTGGACGCAAAACCTGATCCTAATAAAGTGGATGTCATACAGCGGATGAAAGATACTTGTAGCTCAACAACAGAGATCAGAAGGTTTCTTGGAGCTTGTGTCTTCTGTCATGTGTGGATTCTTCCAACGGTGTCTTCATGGTGATGATATCTCTACTCTGTTCAGCAAGTTGGAATTGATCATATCTAGAGTAAAGATCTCCTATAGAGTAAATAGCTCTTCTAGCAAACTTTTCAGCAAACTCTCTGACCATAGGTCTTATGCCTATATTTTTTATTATCACTTGGTTCACATGTTGCATATCTTGGATGAATCGTAATGCACCACTCCTCGTAAACCAACGACTAGAGTATGATGCAAATGATGGTTCTTAGATCTTCATCTGCATCTTCTCTTTCAAGAGCTCTATGAGTTTTGGTAGATGCGCTCTAGGTATAAAAATTGACCTCAAGTCTCAAGAAGCATGTGGAATTGTGAGTATGATCATTGGGGTCACAATGCTAGGATCTACACATCCAATTTATGAAGCTTCAAAACTAAAAGCGTTCCCATGTCTCATTAACATCTCCCTAAACATATTCTCCTCCGGAGATAAAAGAAAATATGCAGAACCAACCTTCAACTCCTTGAGCATAGCTTTTGTGAACTTGTGACCAACCCGTCTAAGATCTCTCAAGCTTTTCTCCTTCGAAGATTGTTGGACTTGCTTGTTAGAATCACTTTGTAACGGCTGAGCAACAGGTTTTACCTTCTTGTCCACCGTTTTGTACTTAGTCTCAACTCTAACTTCAAGATCTAAGAATGACTCTATAGCTATATAGAGTTCCCTAGAGTGTACTTCTATCACTTGATCTTCATCTTCTTGCTCAACCATAGCAAGCTCATCCATGAAATCTCCCAATCTCAACTCCAAATATACACCTTCTATCCTATTATCCTCTTCAAGCACACCAACTCTCTTTAGGTATTTTTCAATTTTTTGCACAACTTTCTGCTCCCACTTCTGCAAGTGAGCAAGTTGCGTATGTGTAGCAAATCCACTCCCATAGAACCTCACAACTCTTGTATAAAAGTCACTTTTTTCATCAAATGAGAGTACTTTCTCCAGTGTACCACCATATCCCCGCTCTATAGCGAGGATATTTTTCAAAAATCCTTGAACTCCTTTGTGACCTTAGGCAAGGAGTCATTCTTGAGATAATCTTTGTTTCGCTCATGGTTTGTTGATACAGTTAGAAACTCGACCGCTCTCTTGTCATCATGACTTCTCCATGATAAACAGATCCATCATCTAAAACTTCGATCTCCATCCTCACAATTGTAATGTAAGGTTGGTCGAGTATCACCAGATATGATGTACTATCTTGAACAAAGAAGTTTTGTTCAATAGCTACAACTCCAACCTTCGCTCTTACATCAAGACAAGCTCCATAGAGTTCTCCTCGTGTGTTGTTCGTTGCTCAGATCATCCGTCCACGATCTGTATCAACAGACCATCTACCTTGCTTGTAGACGTCCTTAGAGATAATATTGATCTCATATCCATGATCAATGAGAGCAATCATCAAATCTGTCATCTCTCCAACCTTCACTAAAGTTTCTGTGGTAGCTCTAGCCCAATGTCCTCTAGTGTAATGACTAGAGATCTTGTCATTTTCTCTATCAGTTGTCTTTTTCGTTTGATGGTGTCATTAATGACATCATGAAACTCCTTCGAATCCCAAAAACTTTTCATAAGATAAACTCGATCTTGGCATTTGAGTACTCTCTCTTCTAGTACTCCCTTCAGATTTGTAGCAGTTTCAATATCAAACTGAAGCTTGTACAAATGAGATTTTCCCTTCTCTTTATTTCTTCTCTTCTCTGATTTTTCAGAGTAGAGGATAAGACCTCTTCAATAATCTCCTCCGATAGAGGCATAGTCTTCGATCTGAACTTCTCTCCTCTTGTTTGTCTTTTAGGAGCTGCTCTCTCTTCACTAAGACCGGCATCATCTTGTCTGTGTTTCTCCTTCATGAGAGCAAATAAGCATGACCAAATCAGCATGTACATACATTGTATCTATTGGATCATCTCATCCAGTAGCACATCTAATCATTTCCGTGGCAACCAATCCTTTGTTGGATTTGTTCACCCACTCCATGAATGACTTCTTAGTCACTTTATCTTTGTCCTCTAGAGAGTACTCTTCCTTCAATTGAAGAGTAAACTCATGCCAAGTAGCTCCATGAGCTCGTATGATCTCTCTCACATGCTCATGTAACTCAACTACAACGGCAAGCTCAAACGTTTGCACCATTTTCTTTTCTAGCACTTTGTTTAGCTCCATCTCTCTCGAGTAGTACTTCAAGTACTTGAACACATTTCTCTCATCAAACAGATTCAACATCCTCACAATAGATTGCAAGGCTTTCGTAGCCATTGCCTCTTTTTGTCTAGAGGTTTGTTGTTGTTGCATTATCAACACGAATGTCTCGAGCAATCGCGTGTCAAACCTACTAAGTTTGATACCTACTTTTGGGATCTCATTAGAAGTAGAAGCCTCATCTATGAAATGAGACAACCCTTCAACGTCCATGGTTGCAGAACCACACACGTATCTCTCACCTCAGACGTTTCACGTCGAATTCATCAACTGTCGTATAACGTGTTTTCTGTCTAAGAGTACACTAGGTATATGACTGTGTAGAGGTATGTGGCTCCAACATGTTGGCTCTAAATCTTGATGTTTCAAATTATCCAAATGTTTCTCTATCTACTCTTCTAGCACAAGTGATCTTGTACCTCTCGACTCAAGGTTAAAGTTTACTACGATCCAAAAGATACATATAAGTTGTAGAAAATTGTGTTACAAACAGATCATTTTGTGCTTTATCTGAAATACTCAACTTTGTATTATCTAACTGAAAGTAACTCTATATCACTTGAAGCATAACTTAATAACTTTCAGCGGCGTTAGCTACCTATCAAACCCTTTTAGTCGATTATCCGAGACGATTGTATAAACTACTTCTATATTGATTATCTGATATGGAGTAATTAGTAGTGATTTTGACCTAACGGTTTGTAGTGGGCGAGTTAGTGTTGTTGATTGTCTTTTTAGCGAGACCACGGTCTCAAGGATCTTCACTGATCAATCACATGTGTATATGAGATTTTCAATTTCAATATATAGCGAGGATTTGTTGTTTTGGGAGACATCTGTCGTACTTGACATGTATATGAATGCTTCTTGAAATCGCAGATGTAAAGAAGAGTGATAAGCGTTATTCTATACGGAAGTAATATATTTATTACAGTACTAGAGGTCCAGTACATGTGTCTGAAGTCGTTAATGAATGCACATTCGAGGAACAAAGTGACCTGGTTCAGATAATTTAAATGGTCTTGCTTACTGATTTCGTGGTTTGAATGGTTTGGTTTGAATGGTTTAAAAGGTTTAAAAGGTTCAGTTTATATGGTTTCTGGTTTAAATAGTTCAGTTCACTTTCAGTTCAAGTTCAGATTTTCTTTAACCAGTTCAGTCTATAACGGTTCAGTTCAAACTTTCTTGAACTGGTTTGAGCAAAACCGAATTGGACTCGAAACCTAACCGCAGTGTGAAAACTGCAGTTGGTGTTTTGAGACTTGTTTAGGGATTCAAGTGCAGATTACATACTGCTCCGGTCTATTGATAATTACATTAAGGTGGAAATTGAGTTTGGCATTTTCAGAGAAGCTCATACTTGTGATTGTTTCTCTTTCTCGTATGTTATACTCACGACATATCCACAACCAATTACCTCTTGTTTCTAGATACTCTCAATGCAAAAATACATATAAGATACCATAGTTTGAGAAATATGAATAGTTTGGAACATTACAGTTTCAACCAAAAGTGGTGTGTTCCAACCAAACATCTTTTATTATTATTAGGACTATGATTGCTTAGCCTCAAATGGCTATTACCATCAAATTTTATTATTAAATTTGTTAATGACATAACATTACTTAAGATGCAAATTTCATGAATATGAAAGTTTGGACTGAATTGCTTTTAATAATTTATTAATAGTATAGATTCTACATGAATCTAAGTAAATGAAAGTAATTCTACATTCAAACTTCTGGATTCTAAAAGTTTCAACTGATCAATAGTATTTCTAATCATTTAATAACCATAAATAGTAGATTCTACATTCAAAGAAGATCCAAATTCAAACTTTTGGATTTTGAAAGTTTGACCTGAATATGGAATTAACCATGCATAATTCAAATCTTAAAACAAATTTCAAACTTTCGTATTCCAAAAGTTTAGGTTCAATCTCTGGACTTCAGAAAAAATCATATATCATATTTGACTTTAAACTTTTAGACTTTTTTTAGACTTTTTACTTACGTATGTATAAAATAGTTCTAAAGTTCCAAACTCTCTTTTTTCTTCTACCACTAACTCAACATTGATATGTTCATAGATAAAAAATACCACGTAAAATAAATCTTAATTTATTACAGCAATAAATTAGTATAGTGTCTACATATTTTCATGATGAAAAGAGTCAAATGAAACAACGAGCATGAATTTTCATTGTAAAAATTAAATATGAGACATGTAACAAAGAGCTTGTCAGATCTCTCTAGTAATCCAAATGTCTCTCAAAGTTTTCATGATCAAAATGAGCTGTTCATAGTTTAGATATTGTTCAAGAATGGGATATGATAAAGTTGTAGTGTCATTGTCAAAGGAGGGAGGAGGGGGGAGAGACGATGTTGTCTTGGAGAATAATTTGGTTATTTCTATCTAGAGAAGTTTCACAAATTATTTTATTGTTTTAAATTTGATGCATGTGCATATGTTCTAGTTCATCACGAAACTTGGGAGCGTTGACTCTCGTTTTTCACTTGCACTTTTATTGAAACTAGTCGTAATTGGTTGAGATAGTTACAAGTAAGTCGAAGAAATTATTAGATGTTTCATTTTGCACTACGTGACAAGTATGTAGCTCCAAATATGCTTCTCAAAGAAAAGGTTATTTTGTTGACTCGTTGAATGGATGCAAGAAGAAAAGTCATGCACATATATCTAAAGATCCCTAAAGACTTCTTATTCGATAATAGATAAAAGTCAACATCTTTGAGAGTAGGAGAATCTCTTACTTTAATAAAGTAGAACAAATAATATGTGTACTATTCTTAAACTTTAGTGGACTTTAGAAGTTCTACTATCTTGGATTTTATACTTATCATAAAATAATAACACAATGAATATTACCATGGTAAGAAGTTGTGGAATATATAATCACATATGGAGAGGATGGACGAGACTCTTATTTTCCTATCCTATGAGAAAAATGAGCATTTAAGACCTTGGGAGTCTTTGGGTATCGAGTGACCCGATGTTCATAGTAGGAAGTAGAAATTGTAGAATTACTTTGTATGAATGAGAACGAACGTGAACGATGTTGAGAAAGATGTGATCATACAAATAAAAGAGTTGAATGAAGAGATCAAAGACATGATAGAATCCTTGTAATCAGTGTGCACTATTAATCCGCATCATCTAAGATACTAGGCGAGAGACAAGTAGGATTTCCAGACCGATTATGTCCAACTGGTTGTAGATTCAAATGTCGAAGAGAAAATCATCAGTTTAAAATGAAATCAATCATTTACTCTTGAATTGATCAAATCAGAAAGGGTTCATGCTGACCTAAAGCTCTTTCGTTACATTTGGACTGTTCTCAAATCTAGAACTTCTTGTCCGTTGACATAACACACAAAATGCAGATTGGTGAAAGACATCTAGAGATGGATGAATGCATATGGAAGAAAAGTAATTACCGGTTCATGACCAACTACTTTAACCGTGTGGAGCATTGTAGTCCTTAGGTGCATTCCTTACTCGTCTCTATGTCAAGTCCTCTTTCGCTCCACACTATGCTCACATAGCGCAACAAGAATAGAAAGAGTACTCTGATCCAATTTCAGCAATGTCTTCACATCACATGTCTCTCATTCGAGGGTCACCTCTGATGGCTTTGATGGAAGCACACCATTGACTTGAAGAGAAAAAAACGTTAAGTTCAATCCTTCACACACCCATAAACTCATAAACTAAAAATCTCCATTCTCAAATTCTCACACTCTTTCTATATTTCTCAAGTTGTCATTACGACGATGTGAAAATAAGGATGAGGAGCTCTTCTCTACTCCTCTATTTATACATTATAGGTTTTTACTTTGATATCCTCTGATAACTCAGTCTTAATTATTTTTACCAGATTTTATTAAGATATTACTTAATATAAAAGTATTAATCGCATGGACTTCTTATCTTTTCACATGGGCTTATTCCTTCAAAGTCAACAACTTCTAGAAAATTTTTAGAATATTCTCAAGAAATCTCAAATTTCCACCTCTCCTCTACGCTAGGACCCACTAAAAAGGAGACATGTGGAATCTCTTCTTGTTTTTAATGCCCACAAAGTCAATAACATTAGTCCCACCACTAATATCAAGTCAAAAAAAGACAACGGATATTTTTTATCTCTTTTCTACCTTTTAGACAAGATGACAAGATAGTAGTGCTAACTCTTTAAAAAGTATCTGAATTCTGCCCAAAAGTACAGCTAAGTTTAACCATAAGTAACTTTAGCTAGTCATGGCTAACTTGGTACCTCCTTAAAATACTTGGGCACCAAATAAACATTCTCCACACTTAGTTATAACTAAACACCTTACTAATAGACAAACTTCTTATGTGTAACATAGGTCGTTTGAGCTCGGGCATGCCCGTCAGGCTCACCCGACTCATTTTGGTGGATCAAATTCTTTTTTAACCATGTGAATTGCACGATCGATGTCTAGATCAAAATTATGAACATGAGTTTTCTTGTTGTCGTGTCGTGGACCGGCTCCTATTTGAAAATCTATTTTCGGTACTTATTCTTATCACTCCAAATACATTCATGGGATTAAAAGTGAAGCTTTTGGCATGACTTTGAATCTTCACTTTCATCGCATCATTGGGTAGAGCTCGTTGTCAGCTTTCCATAGGCACTTTGTCTACTTCATTTGGACGCCTAGTGGAGAAGTTATGAGATTCGAAAGATGATAAAACAAGCTAGGTCCCAGCTTATGGGCTGTTGGCACAACTTCGAATATTCAATTTCATTACATCGATGGGTAGAGCTCGTTGTCAGCTTCTCATGTGCACTTCGTTTATTTCATTTGGACGCCTAGTGGAGAAGTTACGAGACTCGGAAGAAGAGAAAATCAAGTTAGGTCCTAGTTTACTTTTGCTGATTGGGTATTTGCAGCTCCAGGCGCTATACTAAGGACGCAAGGGGCCTGCTTCCTCATTATTGAAGAAAACTTGTATATACAGAGACTGACGTAAGGGGGCAGCTTAAGGGGTCAGCTTGTTTCTACGATCTGTCGATGGACGGTTTGAGGATTTGAGAAGTCTAATACACGCGCGCAAGGTGTCGTTGGGTTCAGATCTGTGCAGGCTACGCGTGGGTTAAGACGGTTCGTGAAGAGACGGATCGAGGACTGTGTTTTGGGAGAAATTGAGACGTATGAAGAGGATTTGGGAGCTTCAGTGACCTGTGAAGGGGAGTTGGACCGTTCGGACTGTTCTGGAGTCCAAACTTGCTGTCCTTGAATCCATCGAGATCAGAACAACGAGTTCTTCAGGAAATTGAAGATGATACGAAGTTTCGTCGGACGGTTTGGGAGTCCTAAGTGAAATTGGCTCGCATGGAAGCGCTTACGTTAGATTTTCGTTCGTCTGGGACTTGAGATTGGGTTGTTCTTCGCTATCGGTGAGCCAAGCTCTTCGTTCTTGATGCCTACGCGATCAAGAAGTCTTCATCTACGCATAAGAGAAGACCGTACGTGGATTGGGTTGTTGGTTTGGGTGTGGTGAGCAAGTTTGAGCCACAGAGAGTCGATTTACGTCAGTTTTTTACATCCTGCAACCAAATTTCTTGCGTGGTTTTGCAAAGGGAACTATGAACGGCTTGTTTGGAGTCTCGTTGGGTTCACGGTAGCTAGATCTACCTACCAGAGAAGACGAATATCAGATCAGGCGATCCGTTTGAGCGGTGTGTACGGTTTTAAGCCGTAGGGAGGAGTTTTGGAAGGTTCGGTCACTTGCGATCAAAAATAAGAGATATCTCGGCTGTTGAGAGTCAGATCTGAAGGTTTTCTGGGTCAACGGAGTCAAGGAAGAAGACCCTATCGACATCTGAAGACCGTTTGGCGAAAAAAAGAGTTCTCAGATAGATCTTTTTTGATTTCTTTGCTACGGGTTTTGTCCTTTTGAGTTCGTTAGAGTTCTGGTTGGTTATGTACAGCTTGTGGTAGTTAGCTTTAGCTAAGAGCTTGTACATGGATGCTGTTTGGACTTGGGTTTGAACCGTGTGATGCTGGTGCAGCTCTTTTTGTTAGCAAAGAGAAGTTTCTTTTTCTTTGAGCTACGCATCGATAGTTTTGGGTCTAGGTTGAGATTCATAGACTCGTTTTAGGAGGTTTTGAAGCATATTACAGACCGCTCTGGTCTGTTTCTTAGTTTTGTGTTCTAAGGGTGAAAGAACCGACAGTGTATATACATTGAGAGTTTATATATATTGCGACGTTCGTTTTTGTGCGTGTTTGTCTTTTTCTTGTCTCTGTTCAGCACACTACATCTCCACAATCAGGAACCTCGCATTTTCCTGGACATCCTTCACGTAAAATCCGACACGATATCGCTAACTAGGCAAGGCATCACTTTCCTTTTCTTTTTGCACTACGTTTTTTAGATAGTGAGTTTTCATTGCTCTACAGAAAGCTTTAGCAGATGCGGTCCACAAGAGAGCAATTGCAGTAGGGGATGCTATTTCATGTGCACTTGTTGTATGTAAGATTTTTGACTTTTAGAAATGATATGCGATCTTAGACCTATTGATAGCGAGGCTTAGCCTAGGTGTTCTTTCTCTCTTCGAGGTGTTGGTTGCTTGTCCCTTCATGTCTTTCTTTCCCTTGTGAGGCTTGATGAGGTCTTTCCATCCGTTGAGTATTCAGTGATACGCTTGTTCAACTAACTAGGCAATAACTACTGACTCGCGTGACTTCCAAAAGATTGAAATTATTATATATATCCGAGTGATGAGCGGGCAATCTTCACGAGATAAAATTATATAGGCTGTGCACTCCAAGACGCTGTTACCCGGACTTGACTTGTCTGGGTAACAATATTGCCGGAATAACACCCTCTACTATTCCCGGTCCAGAGGCAGGTCCTGCTACAAAGGCTGACGAGTTTACATTCCAGTTTCTAGGGTGAATGATGGCCGCTCTCGCCTTTCTTTGAATACACACGGACTCACCCAAAATAGCAGTTCTCCTCCTACCTTTAGGTCCAAATCACATGACGACAATCAAATCAGGTTGATCGACTAGTCCTCAACAAATCATCTCCTCGATGCTGGTATGCGAGAGTCTCAAGGGCCATTTACGGACTTACGGGAGTCTTTTTCATCAGTTTAGGTTTGAGAAGAATTGGCATGGCAAGACCCTAAACCCATATCTGGTCTCGTTAACCATAATTGCTGTTAAACGTGTCAGTTATGGTTTATGTCAACGAGAGTCTCTTTTTTTAATTTTTTTTAATTTTTAGTTTTATTCTATTATGTCAACGATAAGTTACCATCACGGAAAGTGGCCAATTTTTGCAATGTACTTTTAAGTGCGTCCATTTCCTACCAAAAACTTCGGTTATCATTATGGGACTTTGTAAATACCTTCACTCTCTTGTTAGGGTTAACTCATGTTATAAACCGGATCAAGTCTTTACAAGTAACTATAACCATTCCCTTCCATAAAGGGGCCTTCAGTAGTCAGACCAAGTTATAATTTAGGGTTTAGAATGACGGACGGAGAAAGTAGTGGACGACTGAGGAAAACCTCATCTGTTGTAAGGTCTCCTGTAGTGGCAAGTAATTTCCTTTTCGCGTAAGTGAAATGTTAATAAAACCTGCTACAAGGAGTTTACACGGAACCATAATGACACACGGTAGAGTTTATTTACAAATTTTAGTATCTGTATAGTAAATAAATATGCATGCAACATGAACTTCCGGAGAACTTTTACCAGCTTGCTGTTATCGGAAAAGAGATAAGTGTTAAGCAGAAATTCTGTATAAAACTAATAAATTTAACTATAACTGTTAAATGTTAATCATAACTCGAGTTGCGAAGCAATTCAAAACATAACCCATAAGGAACACGAAGACAAATGCGCTTCTGAGAGTATAAGTGCGGAAAACTACTAGCAAAGAAACATTAATTCAACCCTGTCATAAAGTAAACCCTTGCATATTTGCCTCCTCCATCAGAAACTAACTATCCCGGAGCTGTTTAAGAACCAAACCAAGTGAATACTCTTCACTGTAGAAGTATATCAGTAAAAGGGATCAGTCGACTCATCATCTCCCAAGAGGGGGTTGTTATATACTCTAACCTATGGACAAAAGGTTAGTCACTAGTCAGTCATTAGTCATAGAGATGTGTCTATAGAGGTGACTATACAGATGACTATAGAGGTGACTATAGAGATGACTATAGATGTGACTATAGACTAGACATTATCTTTAACACCCACTCTTAATGTCAGGGGTACTGAATATACACCAAGTTCAAGTCTCAATTTTTAAAACCTGTCTGAAGACAAAGGCTTGGTGAATATATCAGCAGTTTGATCATCATTTGTTATCCATTGAGTAACAACCTCTCACGAAATTATTTTCTCCCTGATGAAGTGGACTTGCACTTCAATGTGCTTTGTTCTAGCATGATGCACTGGATTTTTTGTCAATGCTATTGCACTCATGCTATCAGTCCAGATTACAGTTGGAGTGTCTTGGTTGACACCTACATCCTCCAACATCCATCTTAGCCAAATGGTCTCTCCTGCTGCGTTACACAAACCACGATATTCTGCTTCAGAGGAGGATAAAGCAATAGTTGGCTGCTTTTTACACTGCCAAGTGATGGCACCTCCTCCCAGCATAAATGTGAATCCAGACATTGATTTACGATCTGTAGAATCACCTGCCCAATCAGCATCTGTAAATCCAACAAGTCCAAGTGACTTATCTGAGCTATATCTGAACTCATAGCTGGTAGTTCCCCTGAGGTAGCGCAAAACTCTCTTTGCTGTCCTCATATGCATAAGTGTGAGAGACTCCATATTCTGACTGAGTTTGCTGACTGCAAACAAAATATCTGGTCTTGTAGTGACAGCCAGATAAATTAACTTCCCGATCAGCTTCCTGAACTCTGTTGCACCTGCCTGCTCATCATCAACAGAAGAACTTTACCACTCCTTCGAGATAACCATAGGAGTAAGCGCAGGCTTGCACTTCTCCATCTGGAAATCCTGAAGTATACTTTCTGTGTATCTTGCCTGAGAGAGTTATAACATTTCATTGTGTTCCAGAAACTGAACTCCAAGACAAAAGTTGAGAAGTCCTAGATCCTTCATATCAAACTCTTGCATTAAAGCTTGCTGAATCTTCTTTACTCCTCCTTGATTACTTCCGGATATTATCAGGTCATCCACGTACAGTAACAGTAACACAATACCTTGAGAAGTAATCAAAACATAGAAGTTTGGATCACCTCTTGTAGGAGAGAAGCCTTGCTGCTTCAAGAAGGTGTCGATTCTTGTGTACCAAGCTCTTGGAGCTTGTTTGACGTCATATAATGCCTTGTGCAGCTTGCACACTAACTGTTCACCTCCTTGACGAACAAAACCAAGTGGTTGCTGCAAGTAGATATCTTCTTCAAGAATGCCATTAAGGAATGCATTCTTAACATCCATTTGTAGACACTTCCAACCATGTTGTTTTGCAAGAGCACAAAGAACTCGGATGGAGTTAAGTTTTACCACATGTGTGAAGGTCTCTTGAAAATCTTCTCCTGCAGTCTGCAAATAACCTTTTGCAACAAGGCGAGCCTTGTATCTCTCAATAGTTCCATCTGCATGCCTCTTGATCTTATAAACCCACTTACAGCCAAGTGCTTTCTTGTTTGCTGGAAGATGTACTAGGCTCCAGGTAGCATTTTTGAGCAGTGCATCATATTCTTCCTGCATAGCACGTCTCCATTGATCCTTACTGAAAGCTTCCTCGAATGTAATAGTTTCTTCATCACCTTGAGCTTCAGCTATGAGAATATAATCCTCTAGCCTTGCAGGAACCTTCTTTGTTCTGATAGGTCTCCTTGGTTGGGTAGCAAGATTCGAATCTGGAGTAATCTGATGAATGAGAGGCGAATCTGCTGTAGTTGGACCTGGTTCAGTAACCTCAACTTGTGTGGGTGGTTCTAGTTGAGCTTGAGCTTCTTCTTCATGAGTGTCTGAAGTAGGGGCTTGGATTGAGAGAGGTGGCAGGTCAGAAAGATTGTGTTGTGAATTTCGAGATGAAGGGACCTCTAAAAATACTACATCTCGACTGATGATTATCTTTCTTGCAGCATTCAACAGCCTATATCCCTTTTGCTGGATACCCTGAATGTACAGATCTGAGATCTATCATCAAACTTTTGGAGTAAATTCTGCGGAGTTCTAGCATATGCTTTACATCCAAAAATTTGTAGGTTAGAGAGGTCTGGTTTCTTCCCTGTGAAAGCTTCGAATGGAGTTTTGTTGTTGACAGCATTAGTTGGACTTCTGTTGAGAAGGTAAACCGCAGTATTCACAGCTTCAGCCCAAAGATCTTTTGGAAGATCTTGCTCAAGAAGAAGGCTTCTTACCATCTCCACAACAGTTCTGTTCTTCCTTTCAACAACTCCATTTTGCTGAGGCGTGTAAGCTGTAGTCAACTGCCGCAGTATCTCCTTCTCAGCGAAATATTGGTCAGCTGCCTTGGAAGTGAACTCTCCTCCTCTATCACTTTGTAGCTGCTTCACTTGCTGTCCACTTTGTCGTTCCACCATGTTAACTGTGGTGCCCACAAATTACAGTATTCACGAATTTTTGAAATTTTTGAGATTAATGACTTGTTTGTATAACTGAAGAAGCGTTGTTACTTAAGGATACGTCTTCCTTAACAGCAAGATGATCTTAAGAGCTGTTTGTAATAAGAAATTGACTTCTTCAGAAGACGACCGTCTTCGGAAGACCGTCTTCTCAGTTGCATCTTCGGAAGATAGGAAGACGGCAGAAGACGGGAAGACGGCGGAAGACACCTGTCTTCCGGAAGACAGCGATCACGAAGGCCTGACCACGAGTTTTCGGGTAAACAAGTAGGTGTACCTACTGTAGCGCACCGAATAGGTAGGTAGGTCAGGAAGACACCAAGGACGAGAACCCCTAATCTGCGGGGAAGATGCGTGAGGAAGCACATTAGCCACCTTCCAACTTCCCGCAGCACAATGCGCCTGAAGAAGATCGATTGAGAGAGTGAACTTCGAGCTAGCATTGAGAGAGGAATCGAGTAAGACATCGAGGTAGTAGAGAGTACGTTGGCAGCTAGGCGAAGGGTGAAATCGGATTGCGGGAGCACAAACAGCAGAAAGAGCGAAGGCATTTCTGTGGAGCTTCCGAGAAGTTGACAGTGGAGAGGGACGAGTAGAAGCGAAAGAAGAATCGAGGTGTGGACCGAAATTGACAGCAGGCGCAGTCGTGTGGAGTCGCATTGGAAGCTAGGACGAGAGCCAGAAGCGCGCGGAGGTCGAAGGCAACTCGGGGAGCCGAAGAAGACTGTAGAGGTTCTTTCCCCTATTCTTTCCCCTTCCCACTTCTTCTCGCCATTGTCTGGTACTCCCCGCGCTTCCTTGATTGTGTGCAGGCAGCCTGATCGATTACCCCACCCCCCATCTTTCCTATTGAAACATTGGGCGCGGAAGCGCTGCCCAATTTCTGTCAAGATATCTCCTTGCTTCTTCCCGAGCTCAATTCGAGCTTCCCTACCCCTAGTCTTCAAATTGGCGAACCCAACTATCAATTTCTCTACCCTACTACCTCTCTACCCCCGAAACTTGAAATAGAAGACGATTCGGAAGATGGGAACATCCTCGGAAGACGCTTCTTGAACTTGACTGTCTTCGGAAGACATCTTCGGAAGACTGTCTTCGGAAGTCGACTGAACACAATTCGTATCAAGAGTGGATTTGCTTTGCTTTTGTGTTTAGAGAGACTTGATACGAAGCCTGAGTGGTGTGGTGAGTTGTTGTATTATTTCGAGAAGTTGGAACTCGGGAACTAGGCCTGTGCCTCCGGGTCTTCCAAGCTTCTCAACTCCACATCTTCCTAGAGAGACTAGAAGACTGAAAGGCTGGCAAAATGAGCGAGAAGACGTGAGGGTCCATTTCGGGTCTCTTCTGTCCGACCCATAGCAGCCGTTCCTTCTTCTTCCCGAACTTAGAAGAGAGTTGTGAGAAGTATTGCTGGCAGAATCCGGAGAGAATGGTCGAGGGTCATGTCTTCCCATCATGCAGCAAACTTCTTCTGAGTGCGTATGAGAGGTGAGAAGTCAGAAGAACAGAGTGCACATGTTTTGAGTCTGTTGTGAGGATAGACTGCGCGTAGGAAGACGAAGACAGGTGAGATCAGTGAAGGGAAGTATGACTTCGGGAGGTCTTCCGAGAACGACATTGAATCGGAAGCTGTCCCAAGTGTCTTCCCAGAGGCCACTGTCACCGCAGGAGCCCGCAACCATCTTCTGAACCTCTCTCATACTCTACTTCTCGCATATCTTGATCTTCTGATAGGAAGTAGGATGTAATGCAAGGTGGGTTGTCTTCTTGGTAATCCATGCGAGGCCTTGCTTAGATAGGATTGTTTAGATATAGCTCGGAAGACGAGAGCTATTTAGGAAGCACTGTTAGAATCCCGGAAGACGGAGTAGCTGTCTTCTGGAAGACTAGTTTCGTCTTCTGAGAGTGGAAGCTAGACTGTGGGCACTCGGGAAGAACTGAGCCTTCAGCTCATAGTAGGTGCTTGTGGTTTAGTGCAGCAGATCTTCCAGGTATGTCGATGCATCCGCGAGGCTTGGTGTTACCAGCGACAGAATTGGCCGAGGCCACTCCTTTCCTCAAGGAGTTGGGTCTCGACTTCTTCATGTGGGACTGAAACCTCGCAGATCAAGGGCTTCTGGAGGAGGTATGGGCCGCGTTACCACCGCGTAACCGTGTACCTGCGAAGGCAGGAGTTGCTCGGGGAAGACCATCTTCCTGGACAGAAGACTGGTGGCGTAAGGCGTTTCACAGGCCTGAGACCGAGAACCGAGGATATTGGTACGAGAAGAAGATCTTGCCTAGGATTGTGAGTTCATGGCACGTACCTGGGAGTACCACCTGCCTTTTCGTGGAAGACAGGCAGGGGAGGAACGGTTGGAAGATAGAGTCTTACCGGGAGCCGAAGAAGCGACTTCTGGCGAAGTTGTTTCTGCATCTTTTCTCTAAGGGAAAAGCGCAGAAGACTAGGTACTTAGGAGATCAGGACGTGGAGTTCCTGGAATCAGTGTGGGATGACAGAGTGCCAATCTACTGGGGCGCGTACATCCACAACTATGTACAGACGGAGCTAGCATACTTGGGTACCCCGGCGGGAGGACATCTGACGCCCTTCTTCTGCTACTTGTATGTAGCCATGGGGGATCTTAGGGAAGATCAGCTGGCAGTGTATGGGCCAACGGAGCGACAGGAGGTGAAAGAGGAGACCTCGGAAGACGATGACCGAGAGGCAGCAGCAACGCCCCCTCCCACTCTGATGTCACAGCTGAGGCCCGGCTCTCACCAGAAGACGCTTCTGGTGAGGGAAGACGAGTCTAGTGGGTCGGAAGATGCCACGCTAGTGAGGAAGATGGGCCACAGAAGTGTACCGAGGACACCCATCTCCCTCATCCATTCAGGATCGGAGTCGGACTCGGAGGAAGACTTGCTGAGTACCTGATCGGAGCAGAAGACAGCTTCTGTAACACCTGGGAGTCTTCCGAAGACTCCAGAAGACGAAGGATGGATGGGCACTCCTACTGCGATGCGAGGAAGCGCAAAGAGGAGAGCCGCTCCTGCCGCGAGGAGTCTTCCACCCCGGAAGATGAGAAGAGTAGCTTCTTCTCGTGCGCAGAAGATGAAGGCCGTAGTGGTGGAAGAGGCTCCCTTGCCTCTGGAAGATGAAGTCGATACCATCGAGCGAGTGGTGGGGATGAACTTGTCTTCTGCAGGAAGACGACTGGAGGATTTCAGTGCCTACTTCCAGAAGGAGATCCAGCCCGCTATGGAGTTGCTGGAAAGAAGAGCGAGGGCACAGGAGAAGCCCTTACAGCCTGGATTCGGCCTGTGCACCTTGCTGCGACAGGAAGACAGCCAGCAGAAGACGGAGTCTTTTGGAAGCTAGTCTCCGCACTACGGAGAAGCTTGCAGCCAGGTACAAGGCGGAAGCAGCCGCTTCTGCCAAGGAGTCGATACAACTTCAGAAGAGCAACCAGGAGTTGCAGACGCGAGTACAGCAGCGTGAATCAGGAAGTTCTCCGAGTACGGGAGAAGATCACTGCCCTTGCAGAAGAGCAGACCACTTGGAAGATGCAGCGAGAAGCCGCAGAAGCGCGAGCTGCAACAGAGAAGACGCGAGGGAAGCAGCGGAGGCCCGTGCGCAGAAGATGCTAGCTCAGTCGGTAGAAGCGCTTCGGAAGAAGTTCAACTTCACCGCGGGTAAGAAGTTACTTACCTTAGCTAGGGAATGGGACAGCGAGTCCAAGGCGAGGTTGGTGGAATGCAGAGATAGCATGTTCAGGTACCTGGATAGACAGATAGAAGGAGTGAAGACACTTTATGGTCTTCCCTCACTTCCGACACCTGCAACCGCATCTTCTCAAGCTCCAGCACCCTCGACAGGATCTGGAATGGAGAAGGAGGAGTTCGATCTCGCTGTACACTTGGTGGTGACAGCGTTGGAAGACGAGAAGACTCCAGAAGACGCCCCGGAAGACATGATGTCTTCTGGAAGACAGGAAGACGAGCCGTCTTCCCAGGTATTCCGCGTGGAGGAAGCGACTTCCCCGGACCCCTATGAGATCGCCATGGTCCCTAGTACTGCATCTGTACCTCAGAAGACCGAAGACGCACCATTCGACTCATCTTCCCAGAAGACCATTCCGTCTTCCGAAGTCGAAGCCGAGGAAGACGCAGCCGCAGAAATAGCAGGCCAGCGAAGAGCGAGGAGAGGGAAGCTACCTCAGTGGTACTCGAGGTAAGTGCAGGGCTTCCCAACCCATCAGAAGTCGAGGTAGTAGCTCCGGTAGGAGCAGATCATGTGGAGATTGCCACCGAGCAATCAGAGTAGTTAGCAAACTTAATCGACACTTCCATATTTAGTAGGATTGGACATGCTATCTTAAGGGTGGCAGTTTTCAATGTAAAAATAGTTAGGACCCCATGTGGCAGCATAGGTAGCGTAGGAGTAATACAGTGGAGGGCTAATTGGGAAGAGGGACCGCATGCATGTGAGGTGACAACCTCTTGTCAGCGCCTCTCTCTCTCTCCCTGGTGGTCGCCTCCCAAGGCAGATGGTTAAGTAGGATCGCAAGGTAGGAGAAAAGGTCTCTCTGAGAGCTCTGCCAGGTCTGTAGAATTCGGCAGTAACTGAACATACACACCGATTCTACAGGCAGGCAGGAGAGACACATTAGAGCAGGGACAGTCTAGGAACAGGGAACGGCATCCTCGTGCAGACCTGCTGATTAGACTGGTGTGTCGAGGAGTAGACGCAAGAAGTAGAGGGAGTGAGCTTCCCAATGCCATTGTGACTTCTTCTCGGGGAAAAGATTGTTGATTTGAGTGCAGCAGCTTTGTCCATGTCTTCTGGATGGTGGGTTCACTGAATTCGCTCCCAATTGTGCATGGGAAGTGTTCTTCTTGAGTGGCGGTGAATGTCAACAGTTGTGGAGTGTAGCTTGACTCGTTCAGTAGAGCACTTGGGATCTACGTACGAACGGTCTTCTGGGTAAGGGATCCCAGAAGACAGAGCAGTCAGAGCAGCGAAGTGAAGAAGAAAGAAGCCTTCTTCCCGCAACAGAAGACGACATCCTCGAGTAGAAGACGGTGCTACAATACTCACGTTTGTTGTCTTCCTCCCCAAACTATTACAAGCAGGGATGGCTTGTTAGTCAGGATCCGGACTAGAAGCCTGTCGGAATCTTAATTGCCCTTTTTCATCCTGTTTTCTCTTGTTTGGATTTCTTCTTCTTCCCATCTTCCCTCATCTTCCCCATCTTCTTATCTTCTTCTAGTGAGCTTCCGATACTTCTATTGAGCTTCCGTGAAGGTGAATGTCGTTGTAGCGCTGCAGGAAGACAACTTCCGTAGGCAGAAGCCTGGGAAGGCTACAGGGGGCATACACCCTGTGATTTATCCAACCCGTTGGAATGTGAGTGTGAGAATAAGATGTAACGACTGTTACTAGTCGACTTCTGCGAAGCCGGACAGCCTTCTGGAGGTGTGAGAAGACGAGCTAAACCCCCAGAAGACGAGAATCGCTTCGAGAAGACGGTATCGAGAAGACCGGAAGAAGCAACCTGGAAGCAGGAAGTTCGTCTTCCCGAGCTTCTCTGTGAATAGTTGTGTGATATTGTAATTGGTAGTTGTTTGTTTGGGTCTAGAGCACCATTTGGCGTGTTTGGAAGACGTGTTGTTTTGTGTGGTTTTGTGAGAAGACGGGATTTCTAGGCAAAACCCGTGTGTTTGTGTGTTTGAACAGATCTTAGAACTTAGAGCAGCGTTACTTGTGCAAATCCTCTGTGAGAACGATATCTTGTATACTAAATGGGCAAAAGGAGAAATCCTTCGTCACTACATTAACAAAGTTTTGAAGGTGCGAGAGAGCTTCAGACTTTCTTAAGAGGAAGAAAACCCAAATGTATCTCGAGAAGTCATCAACAACCAGCATAAAGTACTTAGAACCTCCAAGCGAAATGGTCTCAGTAGGTCCACATAGATCTGTATGTAACAGCTGAAGGATATCTGTTGTCCTTGTTGCAGTAGTCTTGAAGAACTTCCTTCGAGTCTGTTTAGATCTGAGACAAACTTCACACGGGGTGTTTACAGGGGCGAGTTTGGAAACACCAAGTGCTAAGTTCTCATGAAACAACTTTTGCATTCTCTGATAGTGTAAATGTCCAAGTCGTATATGCCATAATTGACTCGTCTCTGTTACAGCAGCTAGAACTGGAGCTACCAAGGGTAAGGCTTGTAACTCATACAAGTGGCCAACCTTGAGCCATGTAGCTACTACATATCCTTGGTCAAGAATTGAACATCCTTGTGCATCAAATGACAGTTGAAATCCATTTGCAGCAAGTTTACCAACACTCAGAAGAATGCACTACACCAGGTACAAACCAGACACCTCCAATGGTTCTTGTCTGACCTGAAGGTAGCTTAATACGAATGTTACCTTCCCCCTGGACTTGGTAGCCCTTATCATCTCCTAGTCGAATCTCTGGTCCATTAAGAGGATGAAAGTCTTGAAACCACTCCTTCTTTAAGGTGATATGGGTTGATGCTCCAGAACCAATCCACTATTGTTGGTCATGTGTGTCTGTATACATGGCAGTGAAGAACAGCTTCTCTTCGTGATCAGTTGTCTGTACGAAGTTACCTCTGTTATTGGTGTTGGAACGTTGATCAAATGCCTTCTTCCTGCACTCATACGCATAGTGACCACGTTTCTTACAGTAGTTGCAGTTCCCAGGTTTAGGTTTGTTGGAGTTGCCCTCTGAATCTCGTTCGTTGAATTTGCCTTTCTTGTTGTCTCAATGCTCCTTCTGTTTTGGTTGTGAGTCTTGAGGTCTACCACGTTTATGATCTCTCCTCTTGGAGAAAGAAAGCTGAATCAGTTGTGGTAGTTGCTTGAGTTGACTTGGTTTCGATATTCATTGCTTCTTGCAAAGCTAGTGTTTGCAGTTCTTCAAATGAGACAGGCTCCTTGCGAACATCCACTGCTTTGACGAAGTGCTCATACGGTTCTGGTAAGCTCTGGAGCACTATAAGCACCAAGTCGTCCTCATCTATACGTCCACCCAAATTCTTCAGTTGTTGTAGCAACCCTTTGACAGTATTGAAGTGTTCTTCAAGTGAGATGTCTGCAACCATCTGCAAAGTGTTTAACTTTCTGCGTAGCATTCTCTTCCTCCCTCGAGCAGCTCCTTCGTGCTTCTTGGTGAAAGTATCCCAAGCATCTTTAGAGGTTTTAGCCTCCAAGATATCCATGATTTTCGAGTCTTTTATGGTCATCTTGATGATGGCAAGTGCTTGTTGATCTCTTTTGTTCCAAGCTTTGACAGCAGCTGGTGAATCGATAGGTCTTTCTTTCTCACCCAGCACTATGTCTCATAAGTCGTAGTTCTGAAAAATGGCTTGAACCTTGAAGCACCATATTGGATAGTTTGTGCTATCCAACTTATGATGATCATGAAGCAAGTTATCACTAACGTTAGCCATCGATCGAAAGTAAAGTAGGTGGGAAAAATCTAGAACTCCTCAAAGTGGTTGTGGAGGTGGAAGTAGTGTCTATAATGTAATCCTCTGCAGTCTCGTCCAACACGGCAAAAATCTCAGAAATGCAAAAATTGATCGTTAAGGCCTTCAAAAGTGCAGTCAAAGATCCGTTGACCAAGGGTTCCCCAAAGTGTAACTTCTTTATACGAGGTCCTAAACCCTTTTTAACCCCAAATCCACTCTCAGATTTGCTTAATTCGACCTCCTTCCCCTCCAAAAATGCAGTCAAAGGTAGTTTGATCAGAAATTTGCGCCTTCTTTCTCACTTTTCAGTTGAAGATAGTGTGCTCACTCTATGTCTTTTTCACTCTCTGGTTCCTCATACTCCTTGCTAATGCTCGTGCCTAAGCTCTGATACCAGGTTTAAGAACCAAACCAAGTGAATACTCTTCACTGTAGAAATTATATCAGTAAAAGAGATCAGTCTACTCATCATCTCTCAAGAGGGGGGTTGTTATATAATCTAACCTATGGACAAGAGGTTAGTCACTAGTCAGTCACTAGTCATAGAGAGTGCCTATAGAGGTGACTATAGATGTGACTATAGACTAGACATTATCTTTAACAGGAGCAAGGATGTGGAAGGGGACAAGAACATTCCCAGTGGGGGAGATGACTCCTTTCATTCGTTCCATCTGACTACGGTAACCTTAGCATTTGTTAACAGAAAGAGATTGCCCTCCTGCAGCTCCGTTCACCAAAACTAAATAGCGCAGCTTACCCGATACGAAGAGTAGTATCACAACATAACTAAGAAGTGCTTCTTGAAAGAAACTTCTGACAGGCGTATGGAGCAACGAGGAAACCGTCTTCGAATCTGATCTTTGTCCAGTAACTTTTGTCTGAGCACCACACAGCCAAACCAGCTGATCGATTCTTTTCAGCGTGGCCCCAGGCCACTTCGATCCTAGGCCTCCAACTTTCGAGACATCAGTGTAGGGGCTCAAGCGTCAGGTAATAGAGCGTAAACATCGTCATATGATCCAACTGTACATGATGGCCCTTGCAGATTAAGATGCTAGAAAGAAATGTACATAAGCATGGAATTCCAGCGGCTCGGCCATGTGTCTCACTAGCTCACCTATTGCAACTCGCACTTGTTTGATCCTCTCACGTCTGCGAGTCAACTCCAGCCCTCTAGGCATATATATGTCACCTATGCTGATGTTATGCTGATAGTTCACGATCTTCTTTTGTAATTGTCAGTCTAGGATCGCAACAGTGTTCCAGTAGACGTTCGAGCAGAAAGATGAAGCTGACAAATTGTAGCTCTGCTAGTATCTCTTGCACAAAGGCTGTCCCGGTTTCTTTCATTTTGCTTCTGCCCCCTAAGAGCCATTGTTACAATGACTCCACGCTAGCATTTCCTCCTTGATTTAGAACTAGTATGCAGTTCTATTACTGGTAGTTAAGGATCCATGATGGTACTCGTAGGGTCAAAGTCGTCATCATCAGGATCACTAAGTTCGTTTCCAGGCCATCTGTGGCATTCTGTACGTAAAAATCCAGAAGCTCGGTAAACCCAGCATTTCATAAGCATCTTATTCTGGGCAACTGGGTACTGTGGTCAAAGGACTCGTACGTTACGTTCGCAGTGAGCACTGATACCGTCATGCAACGCTTCTTTTCCGTCCAGATATAAATGAGACTTCGGAACTTTACCTGCAGCGCTGCAGGTAATTGTATAATATGTGAGTAAGCTATGTGAGTAAGCTAGCTTACTCACATTTATACAATGAATCAGTGAGTCCTAGGATATACCGTCAAATGTAGAATGTAATCGTTCGAATCGCTCTCCACTCTCCTAGGCCTTCCTCCTGCAAGCCGTTCGAAACTTTCACTCTTGTACAAATGAGCCCTGGCCTAGACAGGGAACCTGTTTCATTTGGCTGCTAGAGTAAGGCTCAGCCTGTCCGTTCCCATGCTCTCTTTCTAGAATGCCCATCCATTTCATTGAACCGAAAAGGGTGAGTATACATGCAGTATGCAGTTGAATTCGGTTGATCGAGAAACCAAACAAGCGTACGAGATAGGGTGATTGGAACCGTGATCACTTCTCTAGCAGATATAAACTTACTTGCATTGCAAGCCTTATACATATACCACACCTCTATACTTGAACAGTATTATGCAACGATGGAGATGTCCACGGTAATTAGAGCTTCTTGTTGTCTGGCAGAACGAAGTGAAGTAGTGCCGGTATTCGAGAGCGTTGGACAGCAACTGCGACTTCTTCTTTCTCAGAGTGCTCAAGGCAGGTAAGGAAATTGGTAGAGTACCGGACGGTGCTGTTTCTGTACAAGCTACAAGAAGTCCTGATTCAGGACCATGTTCAATCGCACCTAGGCTTAGTTAGTTCCACTCGTGTTCAGATTATGGAAGTGGAAATATGTGACGGAAGAACGCAGCCTGTTTGAAGAAGAATTGAAGAATGTAGCACGTTTTTTATAAGAACATGAGACGGTACCAATTATGTAGTGTTTCTTAATACTCATGTTTACCCAGCAATAGGGTACGTTAGAGAGTTTATAGCTCCGAAGTTAATGAATGTTAATCATACACTACAGTAGGAACTCCTTACAATCACATTTGATATAGTCACAAGTACAATATAAGCTTGCACATTTTCTTGGAGAACGTTCCTATTTTCATAAAACTCTCTCGATATAGTCTCTGTCACAGTCACATATTTTAGTCACTAAAAACAGAAAAGACAGTATAGGCGAGTCGAGCCACACCAACAAACGTGAAACCCGACCGTCCCGATTCCGTTCCGGGGGCCCGGGAGGAAAAGCGTCACTACAACAGTGAGGAGGCCCAGTTTAGCAACTTTAGCCAGACAGCAGCCGCTGGAGTAGCTACCGTAGATGGACGGCCAGATAAATCGAGCAGCAAGCATCTGACACCTTCCGCCAATGAGCACGACGTCCGGTCTGCACGTCTGTCTTCCTCTTCTCCAAGCTTGGCCCTTCGGGTTTTTCTTTCCCTTGTAAGGCTTGATAGGGTCTTTCCATCCGTTGGCTATAAGCGGATGACTTGGGAGGACGGACAAGAAGAGCGAGTCGACGGACGGGAAGGAGACGGCAGGAACGGGACAAAGACGAAGCGCTCGAGGTGATTATGATGATTAAGATGGTGATTAAGATGTCTGATTAGGGTTAAGAACAATGAGTTGGTGAGTTTAGTAGTCTCCTGTGATCATCCCTCTCGTTGTCACTTTGGCCGTACAAATTGGCCATGTCGTGCTTTGATCCTAGGGAAACATCAACTGATGGTTTCTTGATGTACGAGTCCGTTGCAATTCCCTACTCGTCCCACGTTGTCTTTCAGAACTAATCCCTACTTTTGTCCCTCTCGTGAATCGTGTCTGATCGGTGCGTCCTTTTCTTCTCTTTTCCTGCCTCTTTAGCTGTCTTGACTCTTTCACATAATTGCGCCGTCCCGGTAACGGGAATCAACCTCACCCTGCCCCGGCCACGTGCAGATAAGTCGCTTATCATGCTCCCAATAATGAATTCCAATATGCATCCCAAGCGCACCCCGAGAAGAACATAAAAAATATATTTGATTGTACTGTGGTAACCACATGGAGTCAGTACGCTAATTTTTAATTTTTAGATAATAAAAAATTCATTAGTATAGAGAAAATATTATATTAAGTTAGTTGGTATATTAGTTAGAATTAGGAAATTAGACGAAGAAGTACATCTCTACGAGATATTTCAACGTAACTCATGAAGTTTCATGAAGAGGTTACTTTATACAAGTTACTTGGTAACGAGGAGATCCACCACGAGGTACCTCACACATGGCAGCCCACTTATGCGTGATGCAAATAGTAACGATTACATGCAAAGATGGCGATGCGGGACAAGGTGGAAATACCTCGTAACGATGTAGATGAACCTGATTTCAGAACTACATTCGAGGTACTTATCACAAGGAAGACTGTCGAGTACGTGGGAGCAAGGTACCTCGTGATCTTACTACCAGAGAAGGGATCAGAGATTTTCTTGATAGGTTAGTGTATCTTGTGGTGAGTACATTATGTAATAGTGGCTATGTGGAACGAAGATACAATAGGGCTGACTTTCAGAATCAGATGGAACAAGTGTGGTCATCAGTTATAGACAGTGACCAGTTGACGAAGGACTTAGCTAGTGAGGTAGCAAGGAGAACATCAGCTGAAGCCGTGCTAGATGAAGCCTTAGGAAATTCTGAGATTCAGTGGGAAGGATTTGTCATGGAGCTGGAGATTGTGTTTCAAGGATTGTACGTTTGGAAGATGGAAATGGCAAAGAAGACCTCGCGGCTGAATACAAGTTGTGTAGTAATGACGCTCACATGTGAACGTGAGGATCTCAAGATAGTGAGGATTGAAGCTGCTCGGTTACAACAACATTTGACTCATACTGAAGTACTTCTGACACAAGAACGCAAGAAATTTACCAGAAATTTGCTTGATCACACCCCCAGTAGGTTCCTTGAGCTTGATCATACCCTTCTTAGGTTCCTTAAGCTTGATCATACCCCTGGCGGGTTATTGACAGTAGAACCAGTCATCTTATCTCTTGGTTCATCATTTTAGTACTTCCAACCTTGACTAAATATCACTGTAACTCAAAATATTTAACATTATGCAAAATAGTTAGACTATACATGCTCGAAAATTCAATATGTGCAGTCTCACATGTGAGTAACATCACAAAGTGACTGGTTTTACAGGCAACAGCCAGTCAGGGGTGTGATCAAGCCATACATCGTAAGAGGGGTGTGATCAAGCTCAAGGTACCTACTGAGGGTGTGATCAAGCAATTTGCTGGAAATTTACAGATATAGAAGTGGAGTGCGAGGTACTTCGTACTTGACGAATCAGTTAGAGTTACCCGCTGGTTCCAAGAAAGCCAAGACATACGAAGTAGTTGATCATTTGATAGAGCGAGTGGATGAGAACTTCGAAGACTTGCGATGAGACTTGGAAAGGATTCGGATCCATGTTGAAGTAAACATGGAGATACCTCCATCTATAATGGAGGAGATACTAACCGAATAGAGAGATGCCTTACATGTGAACGTATCGAATGTGAGAGGATATGTACTGAATGAGGAGTCTTTGATAGAAAGATTTAAGAGAGAATTGAAAGATAGGAGGTAGGAAGAGGTAGGAAGAGGTTACCTCGATCGATCGGGTTACCTCTTCCTACCTCTTCCTACCTCTGTGCGATGGTGGCTGTGGTCCGTGCTTTGTCATCGTTTCGATCTGTGTGGTGGTGGCTGTGCTCCCTGCTTTCTCGCCAGTACCCAATGGTTGTGACATGCAGCGGGCTGGACTGTTGGCGTGGTACCAGGTACGAGTTTGGTTTTTTGTGTTCGCAATGACGGTAAAGAGAAGCGATCCTCCCGAGGTGTGTTGTATGACTGTATCTTTTCATTCTCGTAGTTTGCTATAATGTCTGAAGGTACCGAGCATTGCGAGGCTGTTGTTGAGAGTGAAGAAGTTGACGAAACGCTGATCAGTGACGAAGAAGTGAGCACTTTCGAGCAAACTGTCTATCCGGATTCAGATTTTGAATTTTTGGATGTCAGCGGCGGTAGTCTCTGTTTTCCTCCATTTGTGGTGTGCACCACTTATGCTTTCGTTCGATCAGCGGTTCCTACAGCGCACGCACAGTTACATGTATCTGCAGTTGGGCTTTTCGCAGGACTCTCTGGAGTTTTTGATGAAGTTCGATGACGTTCTGATAGAGAGAACATGTCATTCCTGTGTTGTCCATCGTCTTCCATTGCAGACGTTGGCTGGTCCATTTCGGTTTTTCTCCTATTCTGCCGATAACTTTTACTTGTACTTGCAGGACAGGAGGTTCCGAATGTTTTCTTATCTCGCGTATTTTACTCGTGGTGATGGTTCTTTAAGGTCTACTGTGCATGGAGTTTTTCGCTTTTATTGTCCTCCTTGCGTATGTACACAGCTGGACCTCGAAGACAGTGTTGTAATGTGTCATTATTTCTCTCCCTCTCTGAGCCAGCGATGTCTCTCCGTCGAGAAGCAAGGGCTAGGCGTCCCATTCTAGAAGTTTCTGTCACTGTCTGTACAACTGGTCGTGACCTCGATCTTGCATATTTTCCTGTTATTTGTGACTTTCTGAAGAAACAATGTGTGATCTGTATATATGCGAAGTCGTCTGTGCAGGTAAAGAAGTGAATCTATCAGGCATTAGGGTGGGACATGGAGAGACCAGTCAGTGCAGAGGTTTGTATAAAGCAGCTGTCCATCAAAGTATCCATATCTTTGTTGAAATAGTTGGCTATTGTCTCAAGGACGCAGACCAGGAGCATCACCAGGCTGTAAGTAAAAATATTAGTGACAGTATGGTGCAGGACGACAAGGAGCTATTTATGCTCATGAGGACGGCCGAGACAAAAAATCGGGTGGAGTTGACATACTTAAACATCCTTCCACGAGCTCTCCAGTACAACAAGTACAAGAGTCGCAGTCCCCTCTCCACTACCTTTCCTCGGTATTTGCGAGCGATGCTGACGCTTGGCAAGTACACATCATCTCCTCATTAGCTGACCCAGGCAGGTATGTAGAAGAGCCGGTCCGATTCATTATGGAATTCGTTCATCAGGCCTGAAGAGGTTAGTGCAGGTGATATCGATAACATTTTCTTCTTTAGGGACAGTGGTCGCTGCCCTTATTGTTCACACAGGTACTACAACTCAAGAATGGGCAAGGAGCAACCTGAGACCGGAGTGGAGGTTCCAGCGATACCTGAGCAGGAAGATGTGGCTGGCAACACTAACAGTCGGGTAGAAGAAGGAGACGTCACTACAGAGCTCCTTCCGGAGTACATTCCCTTTGCCGATGTTATGAATTGAAGCACAAGACACGAAAAGAGCATAGCAGACGTACAGTAGATGCTAGGCGTATAGTAGAGAGACTATTACATATAGATAGTTTTATCGAGAGTCGGGCAGTCTGTAACAGTTTTTTAATGAGTTTGCGCAAGAGTATTGTACTTGTTTTTTTCAATGGAATAAAGCCATGTGGGTCACCGTACCCCTTTATCTTGAAAATTTTCCACCAAAAAATTAAAATCGTGCATGAAAACCACCCACGGTTTGGGCACGGAAAAAGCCGCTATGGAGAAAAATACAACGCACGAAGGAGTAAAGAACCCCCTTCGACACAGATCACTAGCAAACTCCCGTAAATACAAAGCAGGAGAAAATTAATTGATTGCTCAAACGTCATTGCAACTATAATGCAAGGAACTTAAGGAAAGAGGGTGTCAAAGTTGATAACTTCCATATAAATTCTTAGACAGTGATGGTCACGGCTAGAATCCTTACGACCACTTCCTGTCGTGGTTGTTTCTCATTTCTGTGGTTAATCACCGACCTTTTTTCTGTTTGGTGGTTCTATTTGAAATGAACCATGGAAAAGAAAAAAGTGAACAAACAAAACTTACCATTAGTAAAGTGAAGTTTTGGTAGAGTGAAAGAAAAGATAATCGATGATGTAAGTTAAAAAGTGATCAGAAACTAATGGTTTTCAAAAATTTATGTAGAAAAAATTGGATGAAAGGACTCTTTCAGATTTAACACGATATTGTTTGCATACACTACACAAAATGTTCATAAGCCTACTCAACCTTATTAAAGACTTAATACACTTTAGAGGTTCAGACAAATCCAGAGAAAAGATCAAAAATAGAAAATTCACTGCGAAACTTAAAGAAGTTTTACTGAGAATGAAAACTTTTTTATTTTTGAAGTGATTTAGATCTAAAGTAACCAGCCTTTCTATCTTCGTGCACCTACGGCCTTGTTGCTCCATCGGATGCTCAGTAGGTCACAAAACTCACAATGCTAACCTGCAAATCACAATCACAAGTTAGCGTCCATGCACCACTTATCTTAATTTTGTTTGATCTGGATCGGAGTCGGACTGTCTCTCTAATCATCAAACTCAGCATTCTCTAAGTCCCGACCTAGACCTGCCTAGGTCGGTCCCAAAACATGAACAAGTCAGAAGATGATTTGGGGCGGACTTCCAATAAAGTCCAGGTCTTAAACGATGCCTCCAGCACACCTAGCGGTCCAATCGCCCGTGATGTCCGTCTGGGTCTAGGCTCTTGAACAGTGGTCTAATCCGTCGTCTCGTTCCCGAGTCTTGCTCCAGTCCTTAGATCATTCCTAAGTCCAGACGTCCAAGTCTAGATCGGAACGTGTCTTGGAACGGGCCTAGCCATCACCTCATGCCCCCAGAGTCCATCCGATGAACCTTGGGGTCGTCTTGGCCCACCCAGGCATCGAGACTCTCTCATATATATTTCTGGGGATCTGCAACCTCGTC
This sequence comes from Asterella californica, assembly GCA_036924285.1. Classification (NCBI taxonomy): domain Eukaryota; kingdom Viridiplantae; phylum Streptophyta; class Marchantiopsida; order Marchantiales; family Aytoniaceae; genus Asterella; species Asterella californica. The sequence goes on along the minus strand of JAYKYS010000002.1, from coordinate 16,309,644 downwards.
CTCCTCTTTGATCCTTGAAAATTATATCACAACCTGATCACGAGATCAGTCATAATTCTCAGTTCAGAGATCAGTTCAAGGAGTTCTACATATCACTGAAAAGCTCTCATCGAGTCCTTTCCAACGATACCTTACTCGCCTCGAGGTCTTACATGGAGCTCCGTCCATGATCTAAAACGTCATTGGAGCTCCAACACTTTAGCCGTTTTCTGAAGACCCACGTCTCAGATCTATGTCTCAGACTTATGTTTCGGTCCGTTTCTAGACTTGCCCCCTTAAGTCAGTGTTCGTCTTGGGGTAGGCCCATATGTCCTAACCCAATGTTCCAACCTTGATTCAGAGAACCACTTAAGGTTCATCTGATCTCGACTTCTCGGTCAAGCCGTTCAGTCCTACTCGCAGCGTTCACAACCTAGCGCAAGTCCACTAGAGTTCTGTTGTTCGTGTCTATGCTTGACCTTGAGACTGAGGGTCGCGATACTATGCTATGGACACTTGTTTCTCCCAAATGAAAGAGACTATAAATATTATGCATGAAACTGCTCTCATGCTGCCATAAGTATTTTGTCTATGAATAATAAAATATAAATTAAATTCTTTAATTTATGACCTTAACCCTTCCAAATAGAAGAGTTAAGGCATAAATTAAAGAGCTTGCATTTCTCCTCTTCTGAACTTGGAAGAGGATGAATATGCATGCTGGATAAATGATAAAACATGGTGTGCAACGTTTCCTTATCGTTAATATCCATTCTGACGTTGAAGAATTTCGAATTTAATAATAATAATAATAATAATAATAATAATAATGAGTATTTTATTATAAATAAAAAGAATTTCACTACTCAAGACTAGATGTACATAATATATTTAGAACGAACAAGGAACACAACCTTACCCAAGATGTGCAGATGACCTAGTAATTCTCGAAGAAAACCTAATATGTGATATTTTTCAACCTGGCCAGACAAGAATTTTACAACCCTGTCAAATAAAGTAGAACAATGTTCTCAACCTCCAACCACTAGATCCGGATAAGATAATAAATTAATATTTACTATAATTTAAATGATCATTTGATCATAAACCTCAAGTATGGATATAAACGTATAAAAGGGAGTATTCTTTCTTTACTCACATTGTACTTTGAGCTTGAGGATTATCTTTTGTTCCAAGAAACCCTGAAATCTTCATTTTAACATTTCTCTATCAATACTAAACTGAGTGTTTGAGATGAATCACAACTTGTAAAGCTACTGAAGAGCTTTAATTTAATTTTTTATTTCATAAATTCCATGCTCTGATGAAGAAGTAATCACCAAATCATTTTTTATAACGGTAAAATTTCTGAGTTTTCTGATCCAAACTTGCAAAAAGAGATGCTCGGATCACCAAGAGTATTTATATGCATACCAGATGTTTAAGATATCTCAACATTGTAGTCTTGAAAAAACGTATTCACATACCTTATAAATCTGATCATAAGTATGGATTTGTTTATATTTGCATATATTCATTATCTTAACAACGAATAAGAATAAATAAAAGAATAAACAACTCTTTTTAGAAGAAACTACACACCAAGTACAGCAAATCCGTATCCAAAACAATTCACTCTATTCCGAAGTTCTTTTAGAGATTTACTTTATCGCACCTACAATACATTTGTTGGACTTGGATTCCACTCCTCTTGACTTTGCATTACTTCATCGTGTCTTTGATTGACAACAACATGTTCAACATCTCAAAATGTCATGTCATCTGAATGCAAAACGTGCATATCAGCAACCAACTTAACACAGTATCTCATAAATATGTGAGAGCGTGTCGGTGTGACCCCGCTGCAGAATACCTTGCTACTTGTTTATATCAGAGCTCATTACGACAGATTCTACTAACTACCTCAGAGCTTCCTAGAGTACAAAGACTTGCATTCCACGACATTAACAACACCATTTCACAACTTAACAATTACTCTATTCAACTCCATGCATACATCGGCTCCATACAATACTTCTTCAAACAACGAAAAGCCCTCATGACATTCTTTTGAACAAAGAAAGTACAATGACAAGTATCTATCCTACGAATTAACACTATGATCAATCAATCCATCTCTAAATCAAAATCTAGCCTTGAGGCTGATGGGTCTTCCTCCCTCCGTCTACTCTCATCCAAATCTCTCATCCATATCAAACGCAGGTTGGAACAACTAACTATCCTATTCGCACTCCTAGTCTATCTATTCTCGTGAGATACCTTGCTCCAAGTACTTGGTAACCGTTTGTTCTACTACAAAGGCTCTTCCTACCTTGTTGGTTACCAAATCGATCGAGGAACCACGCAGCACAACGATCGTCTCTCGCACCATGACATCGATCCTCGAACCATGATACCGCACACCAAAACGAACAAGCGACGAAACAAACACACCACCTGCACGACAAGGACCAAGAACATGTGAAACCGATCAACGAATTGAACCAAACGTCGACAAAGCACGGACCACTGTCATCACCGGACAGATCTGAAACCATCTCGATCGAGAAACCGCGCAGCACTGACTCTCAACCAGGACACCGATCATCGAAAAACCGCGCACCAAAACGAAGAATCGATGAGACCACTTGCACGATGAAACAAGGACCAAGAACATGCAAAATTGACCGACTCAACGTGTAACACAGCAAACAAGACGACGAAGAAATCATTCAACCCCAGCCAGCGACCACCGCACAGACGACGATGAAGAAACATCATTCGACCACAGCCAGCGACATCCAAGTAGGAAGAAGGAGCCTATGAGCAACGACCAAATTGCCATCGAATGACTAACCTCACAGTGTTTAGGTCGCAAACGACTCTCTATCGCGAGCCCGCCAAAAAAATAATACACATTAACATCATCGGTCGAACGACTAACGGCATCCCGCCGAAAAAATAATACATCTTTATACCATCGGCTGCTCATTTTTCGAAAAAGATCAAACCCCTCCCTACCTGTGCCACATCAACTGAAAACCAGCCGCTTCAACCGCTTGTCGTTATCCGCCCCCGGTCATATGTTCGCTTTAGTAGCATATTATTTTCCCTGTGTGGTGAGTTCGCGGGTGCGATCCGTGATCCGTATTTGGTGAAATCTCTTTATTGTTCGTATGCGGTCGTTTGTAATAAATTATTCCTTGCGTCTCGCCTTAAATAAAAAGAAAAGAAAAACCTTTGACACCCTCTAGTGCAGTTCTTGGATCGATATTGCGGAGAGAAGAGTACTGCTGTGCCACTCTGAATGCAAAGAGTGGAAATAACTAAATGTGACGAGAAGAAGAAGTCCTGACTGGTAATATCTTGCACGCGACTGTTCTTGGCTATCATATGGCAACACGATGGGCGAGTCTGAACGACACGAGTTAGGAGAGGGCCAAGAGGGGAAGAAAAGGCGGGTTGGACGCAAAAGTCCACAAAGCGAACGGACAGCCCCCTTTCAGTCAAATGGTCATGCAAATGTCAATACTGAAGTTGATTCCTGCGGGCCCCACAAGCTCCTCTTTCTGTGGCGAATCACCCTCTTCGCTTTACCTGAACGGTACTTGGCACCGTGCCGTTTACTCAATAGGTGTCTACACTCCACCTCCAATTTCCCTCGACCAAAAGGCTTCAGATCAGCTTTTCTCGACCCTCGATCGGAGGACAATAGTGATATAAAATAACGTCTGGAATTTACTTATACTTGAGGCAATTTTAATGTCCTTTATATTCAGAAATCAGCTATTATTTTAAAATCTAAAGATTATAATGATTTGTATTGTGGAACGGTGACGGTACATAAGTCTGTGAAAATATACTAGTTACAACTAAGTTAATTCATAAACAGAAATTTGCTTTATCATACTACATTTAGACCCATAGCATGAGTATATTATTTCTTTTTCCTTCCTAGTGTTCTTGAACCTAAAGAAAAGATTCTCCTTTGCCCCAAAAAACCTCAAAATTTTCATTTTAACATTTCTCAGTCAATACTAAGTAGTTTGTTTCGAGGTGAGTCATAACTTGTGAAGTTGGTGAATAAATTTGAATTGATTCTTTATTTAGAAAATTCCAAGATCACATGAAAATGTTATCACCAAGAGCATTTTTTATATAACTATTAAATTTCTCAGTTTTCTGGAAACAAACCCAGAAAATAAGATATTTTGGATCACCGATAGCACTTGTAGTCAAAGTTTACCGATGTGTTACTTTATCTCACCTCTTACTAGCGATTGATTGTGAAACCAATGACTTGTCTTAAGTTTGTTATGTTGGTGACATGTCAAATTACACATCAGCTTTATGAGAATGTATTATCTGATGTGAACCTTAAATCTTTAATCATATAGTAAAATATTCTTTTAAAATTCTTTTGTAAATATTAATAAAAATATTTTGATTTTGTACACTTAATTCACACACGTAATTATAATTTATGAAGAGTTACACTCCGAGATAGAAACTTTAGACAATGTGGATCTCAAATGCTTTGGGAAGGTGGCTCAAGAAGAAGACAAGCGTGGTAACAGTTATAAAATTAACAAAGAGGATTTGTTGTTGTTGGTTATAGAGGTCGAACAAATTTAAACAAAACTGACGTAACAAATGGGTAGAAAAATTACATATGAGAGAAGAGGAGAAGAACTGAGAAATGTAAAATTGTTATTACAATTTTACATAGCTAAATTTAATTACTAAAATTAAAATTTTGTAATTAAACTTGTTTATCTTAGTTAATGTTACACATGGCCACTGTGATAACCAAAACCTATAAGTGAAGTAGGTAAAATGATCACCTTCTTGGTATAAACACAATGCTCTAAACGAATATAGAGTATTTATATGTTTATATATTTATGTATGACAAAATTTTTTATAAGAAAAAAATCAATAATTGATGAAGTATGCATTAATACCTCCTCTATCTGAACATGGGGAGAGGTGATTATGCATGCTTGAGTAATCCTTAATTACCATCATCCACAGTAATCATGTCATCTATGGAAACTATGTCGCTTGAATCCGGGAAAAAACTGAAGTAACCTTCAGTCGAAGGAGGAAACTTCAGTTGTATTTCATATTTATGGTTCTAACATTTTGTTTGTACGACGTAGTATCTATAATTCGGAGAAATCTGTTGGCATAAGTATTGCGAGGGGGCGAGTAGCTTTTCAGTAATCAGGAACTTATATACTGAAAATAAAGTAAATAGTAATCTACTTTGATTATTTTGTGTTTATAGCAATTGATTTTGATTAGTCTTTTATTTATTTTCTATGTTACAATATAGCAATCGAAGTTAGATTATTAAAAAATCTAAATTTTCTTTAAATATATCTAATAACTTGCTGATATCAGAAAAATAATATACTGATATCAAATAAAAGTTTTCTTGATATCAACATGTCTATTGTTGATGATTGATGTTGTTTCTCTTCGTACTGAAAATAATACGGGGAGAACATTCTTTGTGTTGAAAACATTAACTGCAATAGGTATCTTTGGGAAGAACACTACTTATTTCTCTTCAAATTAGTTAGAATTTAATAAGTTCAATTTAGAACAATAAAACTAAACTCGGTTGGTTGTTTCTATTTTAAACGTTACAATTGTAAATTTAATTTAGTTCCATTTTTCTCAGTTCTTTCTATCCGTTTCGTAAACATCCTTTAATAGTATAGTCTTCAATCTTTTTTTTATTTTAATCAATATTTTTTATATAATATTTAGAATATTCTTTATATCACTATAATTTATTCTTCAAAATAAATGAGAATCCATAACAGAGATGAATTTTCCCTTTCAATCTCACTTTGTCCTCTTCTACCTTGTCTTTGGGTAAATCATTTCAGAATAATATTTATCAAATATAATGTGAAACTATTAAAATATATTTAAGAGTCCAGTGTTAGATACTTGTAAACTGCAGAGACTGCAGAAAGCGTCCACGTTTCTCGAGCATATAATCTTCTTTAAAGATTTGTCTAAACAGTATCAAAACAATACCAGGATAGAATACTGTCGGTGAGATATAGTAAACAAGTTTTAACACGTGAGATGGATGCAGATAATGTAAACGTAGATCAGAGACTTCCAATAGGCAATACAAGCACGGAGTTTCGTTCCTTCTCATGTCGAGTAGGTAGAGTAAATGGTATACGGTAACAGTACTTCTACGTTTTTGAAAAAGTGAGTGGTGAGTGAAATGGTGCAGATGACCTTGGTTGACCGACCCCAAATGACTTTTAGGTAGTGGCCAACTAGCTTTAGTCATGACTATCTTTGGCCCAAGTTCTCGGAAAACAAATATGAGGTATTTAGGCAATACAGAAGGAGAAGAGTACCCTTTGTATTCACTGTAACGTTCGATCGCAAATCATGGTCTTCCGTCTTTAACCAATGAGTCTTTGAACGTGAATCTCCCTGAAGACCTATGTACTTTTTTTGTGTCTCCAGATCCAGTTCGTTAAACTTTCTGCTAATAAACACCAAGGATTTGATAACCGATGGACAGGTTTAGAATAATCAATTAGTCTTTTGCAGGTTTTTGATACTAATCTCAAGTTTCAGAACACCCTGAAAACTATTATGGGTCTGAGTTGGATAAAATTTGGGCAGCGCTTCTACTACTGATGATTAAGTCGGAACGCAATAATCCTTGAAGAAGAATAGCCAGGACTAGGAAGCCTAGTGGATGCTAGAAAGTAGGAAGACAAAGTAATTACATCGAAATAGAATCAACTCCACACCATACGTTTCAATCCAGCTTTGGCACTCAATCCAAGCTTACTTATCATATAACAAAGCAAATCACAGGCTCATATACATTACACGGCGTTTACTTGCTGACAAGGTCACGAATAACTCTTGGATCGGCAATCTTCCTTGTTTTGCTACTCTCCTGTGAGAATTTCACTCCATAATTTCTCCAGAAAACTATTCTTCTCTGAACGCTCTGATTCTCCACTCAATAGACTAAATCTCAAATTAAAGATCGGGTCAATACTAGAATCCCGCTGGTATCCTTAATTTGCAACTATTTACTCACTATCTCCTTTCTGTAAACCTGATTTGTGCCTCCAGTATACACATCTCCTCCTCTGGACACTGTGTACAATCTCTGCTCAGTCTCTCTGTCAGCCACCAGCCTAAGAATCATGTAAACTAATCCAAGTCAAAAAGTGAAATCAACAATGAGCCGTTTTAGGGTTCGCGATCCCCCTTATCTAGTCTCTGAGAGCCTTCTTTATGACCTTGTAGCCGCCACGTACTTTGTCTAATCACGGCCCCTTTAATTAGAAAACGGCGTTACATTCACCCTCTTCCGAGTTTGGAAGAGGGGAATGCATAATCATTTAATTTAATACCTAATCCTTCTCGCATGAAGGGTTAAATATTAAATTAAACACCTCAGTAAAGTAATGTATTCATGAGTACAGTTCTCCGGTCTTGTATCTTTTTTGTATTTTCTGAAGCGTGAGAGTCGAATCAACACTTACGGGTTTTCTCCTGCTTTTCTTTTGTTTTCATGCATGAGCTAACAAATAATATTTTTAAAATTTTTAAAATTTTTACATCTACTTAGTATAAAGTTTTTATTTAATATTTATATATTTTCTTGATAACAATAAATGAGCAAAATTTCTCAGAGTTCATCGAGCATGCATATTGTCTTCCATTTGGGGTACAAACCCGAGTTTCCTCATGCGTGTATAATAATCCATGGGTTAGGATAAGTAAAAAATAACGTGTGATTTTGGTGGAAAATGATATACAACACACCTCCTTTTAGCTTAAATCTTTTCAGTTTATTTCCTTCTATTTTCCATTTCTTAAATGATTTGCTCCTTTCTTCAACAAGTATGTTTTGTCCAGTTCCTTCTTAAATATTTCTTTCCTTGTAACCTTCTTAAACATTTCTGCTACATTCAACTTATTTTCAGAGGAACAAATTATTCTATTGCTTCTATTTTTAAAGATGTCCTTACTAAGAACTTAATTGTTTCAGAGGAATAAAAGCAAACACATTGCTTCACTTTATTATAACTACATTGACTTTATTACTGCTGTAACTTTATAATGATTCTTTCTACGAATTTAATAATTTCACTCAATCAGAGAATAAATTAAACTATCGCTTCTAGTTTTATTATTGCGAATAACTTTTATATATAGTTTTTTCTACTCTTTGGAGGAATAAATTAAACCTATTGCTTCATATTCTTTTGTTATAAATTTTCAAAATTTCCTTCTATGAACTTAATAATTTCCTCCAGAGTAAATTAAACCTATTGTTATAACTTTAAAATATGTCCTTCTAACTTAATAGGCTCACATGAATAAATCAAACCTATTGCTTCTTCTTTGTTATTGCTATAACTTTATAATATTTCCTTCCACAAACTTAACAGTTTCTGTTTTTTAAAGGAATAAATTAGTGCTATTGCTTATACTTTTACTACTGCTAATGACTTTTAAATATTTCCTTCTATGTTTTTTCAGAAGAAATTAAACCGTTTGCTTCACTTTATGTTTGCTATAACTTTGTGTCTGCTACTCGGGAGATTTACTAACAGTTTTTGTTATAAACATGTGCAAGTAAAATTAAGGTGATTTAAATTATTTTTGATAAATAATTTAAAATTTAAAAGGATTAAAAAGTAAAAAATATAGTATTATTTACACAAAAAATGAATTCTTTGAGAATATTTATTTTATTTATATAATATAGTATTCTTAGAAAAAATGGTATTAAAAAAATCTGTTGACTCGCAGCTGTTATCAGCAAAATAGAAAGAATTGTCCCTCTGAAATCTGTTACACATTTTATTTTAAATATTTTCTTCTATGAGCTTTTGTGGATTTAGGGCCATCCTTTTTAATTTAAAATATTTCCTTTCTTCTTTCGTGTTTCCACTGAACTTATCTTTTCCACTTAATTTATGACCATTTTTCTCACGTAAAAATAAATTATTTGAGTGATCAAGCCATAATGCTTTTCTGCTTTTTTTATTCCTCCTCCATTGATAGAGCGATGGTTTAACATTGCGAAGGGCTCATGATATCCCATTCTTTTGACTTGAACTCAAATAACGATTAAATTTTTGATATGTAAGTCTTAATTTTTGACTCGATGTAACTATTTGTGTGGAGCCCGATGGTTTAAAAGATCCCGATGGTTTAATGTTGTGAGGACTCTTGATATACCATTCCGATGACTTCAACGCAAATATCAACTTAAGTCAGGGTCTTTAAGCCTCAATTTTAGACTCAATGTAACTATGTCTAACTCGATGTAACTATTTCCGTGTATTTGATAGATAGCGATGGCTTCATAAATTACCTGTGATATCTCTTGGATTTAATATTCGATGGTTTATTTTTTTTCGATGGTTTATTATCTTGTGATTTTTTCTATGAAATTCTCCAACATCGATAGACATTTTTTGCTCATAGCTCAAACTTTGGCCTAAACCATGTTCATGCATAAACAACATGGTATTATGATCTTGGATACCATCACTTTGAAGCATGATGCTATCATATATTTTTTACTTACAATTTTTTTTCTCCATCTCATTCCACAAAGTAGCCATAAACAAAGTACATGTATGGTGAATGCCGGAACAAGAACAGAGATTAGTATCCGACCGACGAAGAATGCAAATCTGCGGATATAGCATAACCTACCAAAGGACGTTAATCTCCACTTGTAGAACTAAATAGCTGAAGGAAGTCAAAACGGGAACGATCTACATAACCTGAAAGGCCTAAGCGGAAGAACCATAATGCACTCTCTCATAGAGGACAGCCATCGCCGTAACATACATTATACCTCCCCTGTACAACTTGAAGTTGTGTGGTTACCACCGGACATGCTCGGTGGTAACCTTGTAAGACTAAGGCCCCACCATGCTTATGAAGAGATAAACGAGAACAAGTACTCGAGATGGTCAGCAAAAACTAATGCAAGCAATTTGTAACGTAGAGAATACTCGTCAAATGATGAACGAGAACAAGAAGTCTAACGTCAAGCAACACAAGGAACCTAACCGCAATACCTAAAGTGCCAAGTTACATAACCTTGCATTACCTCCCAAAAAGATCATCCTTGACAGTAGGAACATGGACTCCTGCTTAGTACCCCTCGAAGTAATCAACTTGGTGGTGATAGATTCAAATGCCTCCCACAATGATAACCACCATAAAAGTAATGGCACCATACGCTCATTGGGGTTTACGCATCTTGCATTCCAAACAACCCCCCAAACTTGAATACAGATTTGCATAGCAGCTAACAAATGCAGTTGCTTATCTAACAGGTAAGAGCACATATTCGGTACATAAAAGCGCTGAAAAAAGAATTCTCTCATAGTCAGAAAATTAACCATTAATCCGTTCCAGATTGGCTCCAACATGAGCATGTGAGGAATACATGGTTAATTTTCTCTTATGTCTGGTTACACATTTCTCAATCCTCATTACGATGTCTCATCAATGTCGCACGAGTACAAGTAAAGAACCCGTAGCGAAGAATGCACCAAATGAAAACCCCGTCTCTCTTGTGAATCCAAGGCGACTCGAGGTAGTTCCAAACCCTTTGTCACGTTTGAGGAAACAAGTTCATCTCTATTTGTCATTAAACCACAACTACCGCTATATTAGCGGTGGGGATCCCCACCGCTAATCACTTTTAACCATTGCTAAGTAGGTTCGGCACGGACGGGCCCCTGAGAGATTTGCGCAACGTGGTTACCATCGCAGTACATGATGAAACTTTGTCATCTTGGTAATGAAATGAGCAGAAAAGAAAGGGCTTCAAAATGAGTCCATGATGAGCTCAGGAGGAATACGGACGGCTTCAAAATTATCAAGTGAATCCCGGATTACTGAGTACCACAGAAATAGAATATTCTATATTTTGAATTTTGAAATGTTCTACTATCCAGCATACTTTGTTACAATCACTTACCCTTCGCGTTGAGACAGAGAGCTCAACTGGGACCTTGGCCTCCCGCACTCTGAATGAGAGAAGAAAAAAAGCTACAGTGAAAAATGGCCGCCGCGTGCGAAGTCAAGCCTTTTATACCAGTAGAGGTGGTTTAAGGAGCGTTATATTCGAGACAGGGCTCTCTGTCTTCAGTTTCTTGTACATCAGAGCCACCGGTCTAAGAAACATCAACCGGTTGACCAGGCTTCTAAAACCATCCTTGGAGATCGATAAGCAAAATGGGTTGAAATGCCTTGGCCTTGGTCAGGCTAATGTAAAAATTGTAAACCCACGTGATAACCTCAGCAGTAGACTGGAGGATAAATATCGTAAATCATATCCTTCTAAACCATCTATATCATTGTCGTCTTAGATCTGAGTGTAAAGTCTTCAACCAAACCGGGATACACCCATGGACCTTGTACACTAATGATATCTCACCATGAATGGTAAGATGACTAGGAATAATAACATCCTCCGGATCCCAGTACAACAGCCTTGCAGCCAATCTCCATATCTTAATAAGAGACAATAGGGGGTGTCAGAGTTTAGAAAAAAGATTCTTCAACGGCTGAGAGATAACTGGACTTAAAATTGTCACGGGTAAGTTTGTATAAAACCAAAGCTCATTCTAGATCGCGCCCGAGATTCAACATCAATATTTTATCATTGATTATTTTTCCGTTTCTACACTCAAGATAAGTACTCAGAGTAGCAGAGAATCCATTGCAAAAAAAACCAAAAAAAACTAGTGAATAGCCGTTAAGAAAATGCCCGCGACGTTTTCCTGCGGGTACCTCTTGAGGTACCCGCAAGAAACACTGGCCGCAAACTTGCCGAATCCGTAACTCACGCACGCGGCTCTCGAATATTTCAGAGATTCTTTAACTGTGACACCCCCTAATATAAGTTGAGATCCGTGGATATCACACGTATTCCATAGAAGTAAATACTTATCCACTTGAAGGTTAGGGCACTGAATATCACGACAGTACAGATAAAATGTGTAAACAAGATACCCCATACTAACTTATTAGGGATGAATATATTGTCCAGGAATTTACTTGATCGGACCCCAGAATGAATCGCGGAATTGATCGGACTCCTCTTATAATTCTCTTCTTGATCGGACCTCCAACCTGCAATAGCACATAAAGCAAGTAACTATGCCATGTCAGAGTACAGCTCGGACTATAGAAGCCACACCACGAAGACGCGAGCAAGTAACTCGGTCATGTTAGAGTACAGTTCGGACTGTAGAAGCCAGACGACGAAGACACGAGAATAGAAGTTCAGAAACTCAAGCTTGCTTCACATTGTTGAGAACTGACAGAAACGTCGTGTTACAAAAGCGGGAGAGCTTGAGAGCTCTTGAGCGCGTTGAATCGAAGGCGGGAGAGCTTGAGAGATTGAGTAGAGGTGACAGAACTCCAGAATGTGTTTATTGGCAGAACTTGAAGAGTGTATAAGTAATATGCCTTGCATGTGGGTGGTAGCTTCTATTCAGCGCATAATCAAAAATCGGAAGTGGAGTTCTGTATCGTATGTGGCTTGTCATTTTCCAGGGTGTTTCAAGCAAGTGGTAGAACATACACAAACCTCGTCAAGCTCTACAAGGAAGGTGCTATATTTCAATCACTCGCAATCTGGTAGTAGGAAGACTTGGTACGCTTGTGTTCATAGGGGAAGTAAAAGACAATATCGATTCCATTTAGGATTGATCGATTCTAGTGTAAGTGATCGTCCAGAAGCAGCCTTACCCATAGCTATTGTGTGGAGTATTGGAGAAAAACTATTAGGGATCACTGCGGAAGAGTTTGAGAAGTTATCTTCGGATGAACAAGATAGCATTTTCAATGCTGTTTGCAAAAAGAAATGGTGATTCAAAATAGGTATGAACACGAAGTAAAATCGGTTTATTGTGTTCGACGTGGAGCAGGAGATAGAGGAGTTAGATGAGTTCGAAGACGCTATAGAAGATCTTGCCACTGCCATGGATAGTGTGACATTTTATCTTTCAGTAGAAAGTGAAATGTCTACAATGGGTAATACTGCGGAGCTTGTTGAGATAGAGCATTTACATTATCGGGTACTGGCACTGGTTGAAAAATCAGAAGAGACTGAACATAGCTTAGAAGGTATTGCTCGAGATTTGCATGCTGTAATAGAGCTCCGACCCCAAGAGAAAGAAGAACTGTTAGAATTAGTAGAGGCATTATGAAAACTGAAAGAGTTGTAGGATGATGATAAATCGAACCAAGTGTTAATGGTTCATCGATTTTATAATAAAGTTGAATTGAATACAGTTTTCAGAACTCAGATAGGCATGTGCTTTCCAGAAAAAACTAGTAATCTTTGCTCCCTATTCATATCACCTGTCGTGAACACCCTATACAAAACATTATCCAGTGGGAGATGAAACAGGTATGTTTCGTCCACTCGGTAGGCGAGACATACCTATTTTACCTCTAGAACATAACCCAATGGACGAAACAGAGAGTGTTTCACCCACTGTATAGACGAAACAGAGAGTGTTTCGTCTCGTGACAATTACTCGGATGCACTTTGCGGAGGCGAAACATGATGTTTTGCCCTTTGACGTTAAGTCACGAAAGGTACCTTTGCGAGTAGTCGTCGTACCTTTTTGCGACTTAACGTCAAAGGGAAAAACACGATGTTTCGCCCTCTCACGAGACGAAACACGAGGTCTGGACGCCCAAACCCTTAATCTTTGAAAAAGCTTCGTAGCGAGTTCTCCGATCGCTTTACAAAATCTCTGCAAGAAGTGCAAGAAATAAACCAAGTAATTGCTTGTGGTTCATGGAAGTTCTTTATCCCTGCGGCATGAAAACTATTCGTCGTCCTCCTAACCTCGATGTCCACCTACTGCTTCTCCCAGCCCAACCATTCGAGGTATCTTCTCTTGGAGCTACTGCAAATGCCAGGATGATAGCTTCGTTTGCGTCATCAAGCACAATGGCTAGAAAAATCTGAGATGGAAATTTTTGGCTCTTAATGTGACAAGCATCTAAGCAGATCACTCTCTGACAAAACCTATATGCGTTGCAGGTGGCACTTAGACACACAAAAAACCTGCTGAAAACAGTTGTGTGATTGTTCCATGTTCGTCAATCTACTACACACTCAAGGTCCACATCTTTAAGCCTTCTACACACTGATGGAATGTAGTGAAACGAGACGGCTTGGTTACCTTCTAAACAGTCACGCGAATGTTCTCTACCTCTCCACACTTGGTTATAAGGTGCTCGTTTGTTGAAAGATGTTCGGATTTCTTTCATCAAGTTACGAATAGGTGTATGCGGATCAATCGTCACTCTATTACACAGAACAGTAGCAAGAAACTTTGAATTTGATGCAGGACCACGCCAATAAGCCATGTGTGCCGGGCAAGTATGTTCTTGATTGCAAACTGTGACAGTGATTTTCGCATTGAACTTTCCTCTTTGTGCTCCAATTCTCCATTTGCATTGATTTAACACCTCTCCGACGATCGAACCTCCTCCATAGAAGATGGTTATCCCCGCACTCAAATACCGTAATTTATCTCCACAGCGATCATTTTCTGGCACCCTTCGATCTGCTGTTGGTGTGATTGAGCTTGCTTCTTGATCATCTCGTCGCCGATGTTGTCTTTGTCTCTGAGAGAACTCATGAAAGCTGCGTGGTTGAATATTGCAAAAATCTCCTTCCGCAGCTTATAATTCTCTTTCGACTTTACCTTTTGGCTTGCTCTACTGTGAAGGAAACACCAGCTATCAACAGCAAAATCAAAATCTTTGAAGGATGAGAATTCCGCTCCCAACTTCAACCTGCCTGCAGCATCACGCAATGACTCTAATGTTCTTCCTTGCAACACGCGGCCATCAGCTCGGGCTTGTGACATTTGTCGCCGTCATTGATCTAGTATGCTCAAGTCTCTTTCATCATCGGTCCTCGCATCCATCGTAAACTCGTGTCTGTCAATATCCTCAAAATATAATCCATCTAGACATCTCTCCTCTTCAGTACGAGGAGATTGCACATCCTCCATCGTTTAATTGTATGCACTCACTTCCTAACTAGACCCTGTCGCACTCTATTCTCTTTCGAAGTATCAATCGACGAATGTCTATCCCTCGCGGAATAGAGAGGGAAATTGATTCACTTTGTTACAAGTATGCTGTCATTCAAATTTTCCGGAAAACACTTCAGACACTTCAGTTATACAAGGACGTGGTTGTAAAGCATGACATGTACAATCCGAGCTGTACTCTGACGTGGCACAGTTACTTGTTTTACAGGCTGTTGCAGGTTGGGAGTCCGATCAAGAAGGGAATTATAAGAGGGGTCCGATCAAGTCCGTGATTCGTTCTGGGGGTCCGATCAAGTAAAGGTGATCTATGATCCTACATCTCATGATTCGAAGACGAAAGGTTATACTATGCACTAGGAAGTCAGTAATGCCAATACCTCCTTCTCTAACTATAACCATAATTATTTTCCATACCACCAAAGAGGATTTCAGCTTATCTTGCGGAGAAGATCCCCAAAGAAAGTTATGTAACACAGTCATGTGATCTTCTTTTGTACATCCGTCATTACTAAAAATATTCAGAGCATCGGCACCGTCTGTAAAACATGCAGGAGTAACACAATCTAGTTTTGCTTGTACATGATTGATTTTTTACAGTTTCTCATGTTGAGAATCATTCTTCTCCAACTCTACGTTCTTCTAGAACCAGGAAGTTTGTGTCATCCCATACACTCTTCACGCACAAAACAATACAACATAGTAAAAACACTTGTCGGTCTTATAGTTTGATCTTGCCTCTTTATCATATTCTAATCCCTTTGAAATATCCAATTCCATACCGGTAATTCCTGAACCATCCAATTCTCAGAAATTGACTTGATCATACCCCCAATACGATTGTTGCACTTGATCGTACCCCTCTTAACGTTGTAGTGTCGTGGACCGACTCCTACCTGAAAATCTATTTTCGGTACTTACACTTATCGCTCCAAATACACTCATGGAATTAAAAGTGAGACTTTTTGCACAAGATTGGATCTCCGTTTCATTACACCGATGGGTAGAGCTCATTGTCAACTCTCCATAGACACTTTGTCCACTTCATTTAGACGTCTAGTGGAAAAGTTACGAGACTCGAAAGATGAGAAAATCAAGCTAGGCCTTAGTTTACTGTTGCTTACTGGGTATTTGTGACTCCAGGTCCTGTACTAAGGACGCAAGGGGTATGCTTCCTCATTATCTGAGAAATCCTTTCACGAACGTGACTGACGTAAGGGGGCAACTTAAGGGGCTAGCTTATTTCTACGATCTGTCGGTGGATATTTTGGAGAATTGAGAAGTCCAATGCATGCACACAAGATGTCATTGGATTCAGATATGTGCAGGCTACGCGTTGCTTAAGACGGTTCGTGAAGAGATAGATCAAGGAGTGTGCTCTATGAGAAAATGAGACGCAAGAAGAGGATTTGGAGTGCTTCAGTGACATGTGAAGGAGAGTTGGACCGTTCCGGAGTCCAAACTTGTTGTCATTGGATCTATCAGGATCAGAACGGTGAGTTCTTCAGGAAATTAAAGACGATACAAAGTTTCATTGGGCGGTTTTGGAGTTCTGAGTGAAATTGACTCGCAAGGAAGCGCTTACGTCAGTTTTTCGTCGTCTGTGATCTGAGATTGGGTTGTTCTACGTGATAGGTGAGCCAAGCTCTTCGTTCTTGATACCTATGCTATTAAGAAGTCTTCATCTACGCATAAGAGAAGACCGTATGTGGATTGGATTGTTGGTTTGGATGTGGTGAGCGAGTTTGAGCCGCATGAAGTCGATTTATGTTAGTTTTTTGCATCCTACGACTAAATTTCTTGCGTAGTTTTGCGAGGGGAACTCCAAACGGCTTGTTTGGAGTCTCATTGCGTTCAGGGTAGCTTGATATATCTACCAGGAAAGACAGAGAACATATCAGACAATCCGTTTGGACGGTGTGTGCGGTTTTAAGCTACATGGAGGAGTTTTTGAAAGTTTGGTCACCTGCTGTCGAAAATCAGTGATATCTCAGCTGTCGAGAGTTGGATCTGAAGGTTTCTTGGGCAAACAGAGTCAAGGAAGAAGACCCTATCGACATCTGAAGATGATTTGATGAAAAGAGAAAGTTCTCATATAGACCTCTTCCGATTTTTTCGCTACGGTTTTTGGCTTTTTGAGTTCGTTAGAGTTCTAGTTGATCATGTATAGCTTGTGTGATAGCTAGCTTTAGCTAAGAGCTTGTACATAGATGTTGTTTGGACTTGGGTTTGTATCGTGTGGTACAGGTGCAGCTCTGTTTGTTAGCAAAGGGATGTTTCTTTTGCTTTGAGCTACGCTTCGAGAGTATTGGGTCTGGGTTGAGATTCAAGGATTCGTTTTAGGGGGTTTTGAAGCAGATTACAAACCGCTATGGTCTGTTTCTCAGTTTTGTGTTCGTAAGGAGAAAGAACCGACCGTGTATATACATTGGGAGTTGATATATATTGCGACGTTCTTTTTCGTGCTTGTTTGTTTCTTGTCTCTGTTCAACACACTCCATCTCCACAGCCAAGAACCTTGCGTTTTCTTGGACATCCTTCACGTAAAATTTGACACGATAACGTTTGGTTGCTTGATCATACCCCTGACAGGTTATTGACATTAGAACTAGTCATTTTATCTTTTGGTTCATTATTTTAGTACTGTCAACCTTGACAAAATATCACTGTAAGTAAAAATATTTAACATTAAAGACATGTTAGACTATCTATATTCTCATTCCTTTAATATGTACAGTCTCACATGTGAGTAACATCACAAAGTGACTAGTTTTACATGCAATAGCCAAAGGTGTGATCAAGCCATACATCGTTAAGAGGAGTAGATCAAGCTCACAGAACCTACAGGGGGTGTGATCAACCAATTTCTGTCCAATTCTAGAATCACGTACGTAAAGTCATATGGGTCGACGCATAAACTGAGCGAAGTGAAGTGTGTGTCCATGCATCTCCACTGCAGTCCAAACAAAGCTCCATCTGCGTCCATCTCCCACTCTATAACTCTATGATCCTTATGTATAAGTAAAGTATTAGGGGTGTCAAAGTTAGGAACCTTCTGAAAGATTTGGAGCCGCGAGAATGAGTTACGACTTCGGCCAGACTGCGGCCAATGTTTCTTGCAGGCACATCCGGAGATACCTGCAGAAAAATGCTGTGAGCGTTTTCTTAACAGCTCTTCACTCGTTTCCTTCGCTTTTTTTACAATGAATTTTTTATTTCTCTGAGTAATTATCTTGAGTGTACAAACTGAAAAATATCAAAGATAAAATTGTGATGTCCAGTCACAGAAGTGATCCAGAATGAGTCGCGGTTATATACAAAATTATCTGTGATAATTTTATGACCAGTTATCTCTCTGTCGTTGAAGAATATTTCTTCTGAACTTGGACCCCTTATTGCCCCCATATCTAGGAGGTCCATTGTTTCTATTAGTACGTATTCCTTAGTTACTACTTGTGAAATCAACTCCATTCTATTAGTATCAACGCATATTTCTTCAAGCGCTTAAATATCAGAGTGTTGCTTCATGATAAAAGCTCTCAACTTTTACTTCATGTGCGTATCTTCTAGCCCTCTCACATTCCAGATATAAATGTACATTAGACTATGTACATTTATATCTTTGTCTATGTGAGAAGCATGCATATTCACCCTCTTCCAAGTTCGGAAGAGAAGGAAATGCATAATCGTTTAATTTAATATCTTATCCTTCATGCTGGAAGGGTTAGGTATTAAATTAAACGCCTCAGTAAAATAATATATTCATGAGTACAGCTCTCCGGTCTTGTATCTTCTGAAGCGCGAGAGAAGAGCCAAGACTTATGGGTTTCCTCCTGCTCTCCTCTTGTTTCCAAGCATGGTCTAACAAATAACGGTTACAAAATTTTTTAATTTTTTATATATACTTAATATATATTTTTTATTTAATATATATATATACCCGATAACAATAAACGAGCAAAAGTTACCAGAGTTCATTTGGCATGCATATTAGGCTATTGTAGAACCCCCGGTATTCTCGACACTCATGGTACATTAGACCACCTGGCCGTCCGAGTGATAAGAACCTACAATGGTAGAATGTCCATACCATGGCCACGCCACCAGATCCCATCAGAGTTAGGCCTTTGGGTCGGGTGACCTCTCGGGAAATCTTGGTGCTGCATCCAATTCTTTCCTTTTGTGGTATGGACTAATTTCTTTGGCATCAAATAAATTTATTACTCTAGCACCAAACTAATTATTACTCGTATGTTTTTTGTTAGACGTGAATTAATTCTTTGGCATCAAGTAAGTAAATTATTCTAGCACGGACCAAATTAGTTATTCGTGTGTCTGTTTTCCTCTTCTTTCCGCACAAAGTAACTTTTGACTATGTAACCCAATTAATTTATCTTAATAAATCCGAATATCGTAAACTTCTTTCATTACTCTATGTGACCCATGAGTTATTCATAATAATCCATATCTCGTAGTACTTCTTTTATTACTTATGTCATTTCCATCTATGTAACCCATTAGTTATTCATAATAAACCCAAATACCAGACGCTTCTTCCATTACTCCATGCAAGTTGTTATTTTGTATTTTTTCTTTGTCCTATGTACACATATTTACCACTTGTGTACTTAAAATACCTGTATCCGCAGTTGTAAAAGTGTTTATCATGTTTGCAGATAACGTTTCAAATGTCATTTAACATCCCTTCATACAAACTGTGACCATATAACTGTAATATTTAGTACCATGCAGAGTGATTCAATTCTATTTTCATAGGTGGTGTATTTTACTTTTCAACTATAAAACGTACTATAAGAAAAGAAGAAAAATTAACATTATGTACAATTCAAATTTTTCTGCCATGTTGGTTGCAGATCTGCTATCGATAAATATTTTCTTGTTCTCTTTCTTTAGTTTCTCTATTTATATTCAAGTACAATTTTGCACTTCGATTATAAAAGATACTAATGTTTATTAGATTGTGACTATTTCCATCTACAATAGATACAGAATTATTCTATCCAAAAAAATGATCTTGAGCAAACACATGAGATATATATGATAAGATGTACATAAGCTCATTATAAATTAAAGTATAGTTTTTAAATATCTTTTTATCATTTAAAACAGTATACCTGAGGAGTTCACTAAGCGAATTTCTTATAAACATGTGTAATAAGAATATAATTTTTCGAGGTAAAGCAAAATAACAAGCAGAAAACTGAAATTATTAAAATTTTGAAATTTTGTGTTGTTCTAAATAAAACTAAAACTACCAAAAGAACCGTAGTTGAGATCAAAATTTCATGACCAAAATTCCTCTTAATTTCAGCTTGGAATTTCGTCCACCCTAGGCTTGTTTTAATTTTAAAAAGAAGTTTCAAGATAAAGATAGTATGTATTGTCAAGCAAATAATTCTTGTGAGAATATTTTATTTATTTATAATATAAATTGCACCAGTCTGGATCAACAATAAAAATAACAGTTGTAGAAAAAAAAATACTTATTGTAGTGTGCATCCAGAAGAGTATGAGGATCGTAAGAAAACAAGAAGACACGTAGACAAAAATACACTATCGTGATTGGTGCAGAGTCTGCTCTTCTTCACGATGAGAGGAACACATAACTTGAAGTGACGGAGAATAACTTAAGTGCTGAACAAGAGAAATATTTCATCTTTAGAGTGAATAAATAAGTTAAGAACGAGACAAGACTAATAAATCTGAATCGTCTAAACTCCTTAAAGTTCACTATTATCATCACTTGGCTGTGTCTTCTATTTGGAAATATATTAAATTTAAATATTATTAACTGAGAAAAATCTACAGCAACTCTGTTTGGTTTTTTCGTGTAACTGGTCCTTCTCCTTTGTAGTTCTTCTTTAGGAAGAAAAGCTAAGAGCTACAAATATTAACTTAAGGTTCTCAGATGCATCTATGATTGTGAATAGATTTTCTGATCATAAGTTAGTTTCAAATCCACATATAAAGAGGTGCTCCGACATACACTCGAGTGATAAGACTATTGTAACTGTATCTCTCCATGTCACAGTGTTAAATAAGTGTTCTAAAAATGATTAATTTTTAAGCGTCTAGTGTTAGATACTTACTAAATGTAAAGAGTGCAAAAGACATCCACGTCTCTCAAGTATATTGTCTTCTCTCTTGATTCAAAATAATCAGTTTGAAATAGAATAATATTAATAAATGACAATACAAAATATTGACACGTGAGATGACACATTTATTGAAAAATGTTTCTTCCGTGAGCGTGTTATGCCTTGCTGGACAGATCATCGATTGAATTTTGTTTTTGTTTTTATTGGTGTCCGGAGTTTTAGGCTACTGTAACTATGGTAGTCAAAGTTGTTTCTGATGTTTCTACAAGTATCATATGTATGTCTATTACACCATGATATTACATTACACCAAAATGAGTTTTATATATATTGCAGCTTGATTCCATGAATCTTGAACTCACATGCTAATTAAGTATCCAGTGTTAGACATTTGTGAAATGCAGAGAGTGCAAAAGACATCCATGTTTTTCAAGCATATTAGTTTTTCTCGTGATTGGTGAAAACAACATCAAAACAAAATGATGTTAATAAAAAATAGAAACAAATCCTAACACGTGATATGAGATAAACCAACTGCATCTGCCACTACTCACTGGATCCTAGGTGTGCCTACCAATCCGTCGGAAATCCTACTTTCACCTTTCTCTCTTTGTACTCCTATTCTTTTATCGTATTTTGGATATTCACCCATGTACACTTAAGTGTACATGGGTGTCCATTAATTAATATTTTAACCCTTCCGGCGGGAAGGTTAGAAGATTAATTAATATCCCCGGTAAATGATGCGATTAAATAATTAAATCTGCGATCTTATACCCCTAGGAGCGTAGCAGACCGCTCTTCACTTATAGGTTATTTTCGGATGAATTGGATACTCCAGAACTAGTTAACATATGATATTTATGAATTAATTTAATATTTTATAATAACTTATTATAATAAATTTTAATTTAACACTTACACATTTATCTGATAAGAGAAAACGAACTTCACTGTACAAGGCAGTGGGGAAGGATATTATTAATTGACTTCCCGGCTGCATCTGCTGTAAACATAAGTGGAGAGCCTTCTGAGTACTAAACCGCTTCCGCATCCAAACACTCCATCGCTGTCTCTACCAAACGGCCGCGGCTTGCAGAAATATACATCCACATAACCCTAAGGGTCAGTTTGGGCCCGACTGTCAACTATTCTGTCCGGACCATTCGGAGATCTTATCAGATCGTGGAGAAATTGGTCTTTACCTTTAACTTAATACATCCTTAGATAGGTAAATTTGGCAGATATTTTCTCTTTTATTCTCCAAAATTACATGTTGTTTCAATGATGTTCGGAAACTTGCTCTATAAAAGAATCCTTTTTTTTTTTAGAACGAGGTGCTTCGCCTGCAATTACATTGCGACTTCTGTGCTTCTACTTCGAAAGGAAGATGTTTTCTCAGTTTGTTTACAAATAGCAGAGATACAAGATTATGAAGACTTAGTCTTGGATAGTCATCATATAAGATGAAGGTATGTATATAGACATGTATTATATACATGTGAATGAAGATTGTATTATAAGAGAAAAGAAGGTACTAAAAATGAATAAATTATTTCACATGCAAGGGTTTATTTATGGAATAAAAATGAGATCTTGATTCTTTCCAGTGAACTTGTGAGAATGAAAATATTATTGTGAAATTATACTAGTCCATATTGTGTTTATGATCCTTACTTTGTTGTTCTCTTAAAAGCATGATGAAACTTATACTAGTGCATACTAAAGTTAGAGACTTATTTCCAATTTTTATATTGGAATCTCCTAAGATGCTTGTTGGATACGCATTGGATCTTTTAGTGTATGAGTTACATGTTTAAGTTTGTCCAAGAAGAAGTGGAATGCAAAGTGATGATTTATAAATAGTCATCATATGAGTACCACAAGGAGTTTGTATCTAAAATCTGGAAAAATTAGTCGACATTATGAGTTTCATATATAATTTGTGAATAAAAATTTGCATGTGTATCTATGTAAATATTTTTATCACTTACTCATATCTATGAAGGAGGGAAAGACATAGAATCTTTGATCAACGTTTGTTAAACATAAAAATCAACAATGGTATATTAGGACCGGTTCTAATGTAAACGATGTACTTTACTTGATGATTAATTTCACTCTTTATATACTAGAATATGATGGTGTTTGATTAGTTCTAGTAGAAACCAATTATGAGGATTTTTGTAGGAAGATGGAAGTTGTACACATATCTTGGTCTTCGTCCGATGTAGCGCTAAAAGAAAACTTTGGCAACAACACTTCAGTGGTCAGAATTTTATTGTGTAGTGCTCATCAAGACTTGTATTGTTTTATTTGGACTCTTGGCTATCTAGCTGCATCGAGTTACACACACAATAGATGTTCAAATTAGTATGAGTAGTTCAAAAAAGTTACAAAGATATAAACTAATGAGTAAAATTGTAAAAGTACTTTACAATAGTATTTAAAATAGAGTTTCTTGTAAATTTTATATTTATATATATATCAGTTAAAATAATTTAATTAATACATTACTTCAATATATATATATATCTCCAATTTGATGACTATATTTGTAATTTCAGAAACTTTATTTTTAAAAAATTCAAAATAGTTTTTATTATTTATAAAAAGACAGACCTCTTCAGAAGAATGTTTGACCGTCAAAATTTAGACGGTTTTTGACAGCAAAAGACGATTCATGATGATTTTGACCGGCAAGTAAAATCGCCGGCAACGCTATGTCATCCGCCGACCTTCAGCACGGCATAGATGAAACCATCTAGGCCGTTTTTACCGGTGTCGGAGTGTGATCCGTCTACCTAGGAAAGCGCCGGGCTTCTGGCTGTGGTTGTTTACTCAAGAGGTTGACTTTCAGGTCACAACAGGGGCTATAAACACTCACACATGTGTGTAGGATCCTCTAATATGCTCAAAGAGTGAAATTTAGGTCTAACTAGTAGTAATAGGTTTATGCGGTGAACTTTGACACTCAAGGAGAGGAAAACTATGAAGGTTTAGACTTCTAAACTTCCCCTACATGTAAATGAGGTACTACTGGACACACACACGAAGTTTCAGCCTGAGATCAAATTCCAGCACAGAGATGTGGACAGAAAAGTTCTGAGTAAGAAAATTACAGCAATTTCTGATACCCAGCTGGCTATTTCGATGTATAACAGAAGATTGGCTCGATAAATTTTAGAGATTCTTACAGGATGCTGAAAATCCCTGTGAAGTTGAGACTCTTGATTGTTTATAGAACTCGAGATCTCTTTCTCTGAAGTCGCTGCTCTAGATTAAGAGCTTTTCAGATCCCCTCTGCTTCAGCGGCTGCCCTGAATTACTCAATCACTCAAATGATTTGAAACTTTTTGGACAGTAGTAGCTCTCCTGACAGTGAACGCAACCACGAAGTTTTGAAGTGATTTCCTCAATTCTGCTGCAATTGACACAGAAAACCCCAAAATCAACAAAAGTGACGCAGTTTTGACACAATCTGAACTTCAGTTGGGCATAACTCCTTGTTTATTGATCCAAATTGATCAAGAATTTCACTGACAGTGCTTGGCTCGACGAGCTCTCCCTTCCTGTGCTCTCAAATTTCAAAGATCCCCCCACCAAATGCTCGAACTCTCCTTTAGACCTCTGTTTCTAAATTTAGAGTTTTTAAAAGACAAAAACAGACCAATGGGAGTTCATAGCTCCACTTGGTTGTCCTTTAGTATCCTGATCCACGTGGTAACTTAACTTCACTCATAGGCTACCAAGTTAGCTCCCCTAAAATGCCATCGTAAATCTTAAACTACCTAAAATGACACGCAACCCTGAAAAATAACTTAAACCAGCTAGAAAGCACGCATGGGCGACAAGTAAGTACAACCCATGAGCTCAAACCCCTATCAGCATGGAAACCCTAAGTTATGTACATTGAACGTCATAGACAAGTAAGAAGTCACTTGCACAAGTGTACAAATGCTTGAACAAGATAACTAGCATACTATCAGCCTACTAGGACTCAAAATAGTATTAACACCGTATGCAAAGGTGTCAAACATATACATAAAGGACTAGAAGTAATATGAGCTAACTTCTAGAACTACTAAACTCAAGCGTCGGAGTAGAAGTCAAGCATGTAGCCGCCAAGTAGCGCGACATCCACCCCCTTTGAACCTGCACATCCTCCGGTATGTGCCAGATCCAGATCAAGACTCTTCAGCTTCAGCTTCAAATTCATCTTCAACCTCCATTGGGTCTTCAGCTTCATCCTCAACAAACTCGGCAATGTTCTGGTCCTCCTGTCTCCTTCTAAAGAGCTTGATTCTCTTCCTTGCGACTAGTATCTTGAGCACTGCACCATCTAACTCTCTCAAAGAGTATGTGGCATTATCATAAACTTCTAACACCACATAAGGTCCAAACCATCTCTTGGAAAACTTTCTGATAGTGCTATGCTGATTATCAATACTACTATCATAGACTAACACCCAATCACCTTCTTTAACTGGTCTGGGTCGTAATCTATGCGTTCTATCAAATATACCTTTGTTTCTCTCTCTAGCAATCTTCAACCTTTCCATAGCTTTGGCAACATCCTCAAGTCTTGGTTCTAACTGCTGGATCATAATGCAAGAAGATCCTCCGTACTTCTACCATCTTCCCATGGTAAAACATTCCAAGTAGGCACAACCTCCTCAATCGGCATCACAAGTTTTTGCCCTAGTATCAACTCTGCTGGCATGTAACCTGTAACGGTACTATGAGTTGTACGATCTGCCCACAAAGCAAATGGTAGCAGTCTAGACCATTCACGGATCTTACCTTTGCAAGCTTTTACCAAAGCTTTGATGATTGGCGGATGACCTCGTTCGCTTTTGCCATTCCCTTCAAGATTGTAAGCAGTGGTTAATGCCAACTTGATTCCCAATCGCTTGAAGAACTCAACTGCTTCTTGTGAATCCAGCTCACCCCTATCTGCAGTGATCTTTCTCACACACCCATACCTACAAATAACATCTTCAAGTAGAAAGCGGCAGACACTAGCAGTGGTCTTTGTCCTTAGGGCACGACCTTCAACTTGGTTAGATAGATCTTCTCTAGCCAAGACTAGATATCTCATTTGTCCAAGTCCAAATGGCATAGTTATCAGATCAACTACCCATTTGTAATGAATGGCTAAAGGATAAGTAGGATGCAATCCATCACGATGACGTACGTTGGAATACATCTGGCAAGGTATACAGGATGAAACAAATTGTACTACATCCTTATACATACCCTTCCACCAATACTTTTCCTTCATCTTGGCAAATGTAGCCCAAACTCCTCTATGACCGGCCCATAAACTCTCATGGAACTCCTTGATCAGCTTCTGCTGCAATTCCAAGTCACATACCACCCGCTGCGGTATACCTCCTTGTAGCTTAGGGCGCTTTCATTGATGTCCTCCGTGTAAAAAGTAACCATAAGCTATTCTACGGATCCTCTTGAAATCTACATCAGACCAGCCTTCTTGCCTTTCCAGTGAACTCAAATAGCGCCCAAGATCCAACCACTCGCCATCATACACAGTTTCCTCAAAAAACTCCAACGGGGCTGCAAAACAGCTTCTATCTCTTCTAGCAAGAGCACTAGAATAGAACTCTGTTCCCACATGCTCCTGATCATCTATCATTTATTTCTCATCATAATACCTAGCCCTTGATAACATATCTGCCACATGATTATCTTTTCCTGCAATATGTCTAAACTCTAGGTTCAAGGACTTGATATATGCTATCCACCTCAACATAGCAATATCTGGAGTTGTACAGCTAGTGATAATTCCCAAGAGAGGTAAACAATCTATCTCCACAACCACAGGTGCTCCTATCAAGTATTCATTGTCATTTTTCATCGCAGTAACTACTCCTCATAGCTCTCTCTTGACCTGAGGGTAGTCTCTCTGCCGTGAACTTAAGACCTTAGCTCCAAAACGCACCACATATCTATTTCCATCCTCGTCATCTTGTCCTACAGCCCATCCAATGCCAATAGGACTTGTATCAACAGTAAGGATAACAGATCTGCCCAACTCATATGTTACCTTCCGTAGAGTTGGTGGTGAAGCCAAAAGATCCTTCAACTTCCTCATAGACTCGCCTTGCTCCTCTTGCCACTGAAATCTTTGTCCCTTCCTCAGCAACTTGTACAACGGATCTGCTACATGTGCAAAGTGTGGAATCCATATATGATAAAACACACATGCACCTAGAAACCTTCTCACCTCGGTAACCGATCCACACGTCTCCTTCATTCTTCAAATGACATCAACCTTGTTTGGACAAGGTTTCCGACCATAAGATCCACATAGGTGCCCCCACAATCAACACCTCTTGTTCTCCAAATACAGACTTTGCTCCTGATAAAGTCAAATGAACCTCCTCCAGTCGACTCAGTATCTTATCACAGTCAGCTATATGATCTGCAACAAACTTACGGCACCCCCTCTGATCCTTTACCTCATTCTTTTCCTCCTCAGCACATCCTTTGATCGGCACATCATCAAGGAATGGCATAGTTTTTTCAGGAATGAAATCTCTCAAAACTTTATTCATCGTATGTGCTACAGAATTGGTAGCACCTTGTGGCAAGGTGCACATCCTTAGTAACCCCAAAGGTGTCCTCATTGTAGTCAAGTCTCTACTCTCAAAGGACAACTGAAACTGATCATAACCTGAATATAAGTCTCCCATTGAATAGATAGCACGACCAGCAAAAGCCTCTGCAAACTCGTCTACAATAGGTCTTATACCCATATTCCTGATAGTCACCTTTTTAACTGGCTGCATATCTTGAATGAATCTCAAAGCTCCACTCTTCTTCAGAACAGTAAACCATCTACTAGAATAGGGAGCTATAGATGGTTCCAAGATACCCATCCTAATCCTCTCATTGAGCAAGTCTATCAGCTTTGGTAGATGAGCTCTAGGTACAGGGATAGGACGTAGATTCCAAGACACATGCGGTATAATAAAGATTACCATATGTACAACTACACTTGGATCTACACATCCTACTTCATGTGACTCAAACGCAAACGCCTTACCATACATAGATAGCATCTCCCTGAAGCTCTTCTTCTCTTGCTCAGTAAGAAATCCATCACCTCCAGTCCTCAGCTCCTTCAGTGTTGTTTCTGTGAACTGGTGCCCAATTCTTCTCGGTCCTCTGAGCGTCGGTCTCGTGCAGCTTGCTCCATCTTTTGATTGTAATCGAGTGGTAAAGGCAAAGCCACTGGTTTGACTTTCTTTGCCACTGACTTGTACTTGGTCTCCACATACACCTCTTGTCGATCTATAAACTTATCAATTACATCATAAAGCTCCTTGGAGCTTACTCTCACCACTCTATCTACATCATCTATAGAACTTTCTACTATAGATTTCAACTCCCCTATAGTATCTATCAAATACTGCTCTTCAAACACTCCAGATATGTATTCATCTCCTGCTAACTCTCCACTATCCCACAAAGACTGCTGTACATACTTCACATGTTGCCTCTCAAACCTCTTCAGATTCTCAACCTTCCTATAACACACTGATCCACATGACGTCAATCTTAAGAAGCTAGTGGATAAAGCTTCCTGCTCTACTGGATCAGGCGAGAATCCTTTCTCTACTGTATCGTTGAAGTCTCGCTCTTCAATGGTACTCTGCCAAAACCCCTAGACTCTCTAAACTCCTGAGTAATCTTAGGTAGTGGACGGTCTCTCAAGCTATCAAGATTCCTCTCATGTTCTACAGCAACGGTCAAAAACTGAACAGCTCTTCTGCCGTCTCTACTACGTATTCTAACATAGGCTAAACCATCATCCATAACTCGTGTCTCCATTCTAACAGCAGTAATGTAAGGCTGCCCTAGAATGATAGGATAGGTTGACATGTCTTGCACAAAGAAATTCTGAACATCACTGATGTCACCCACAGTTACCTTGATGTTGGGACAAGCACCATAGAGTTCTTTCCTCTGGTTGTTGGCAGCACGGATAAGCCATCCATGGTCGGTGTCTATGGGCCACCTCCCACGCTTGTACAGCTCCTTAGACATCAAATTAATCTCTGAGCCGTGATCAATCAATGCCACCACAGGTTCCTCCAGATCTCCCAACTTCACCAAGGTCTCTGTGGTTGCTCTTGCCCAATGGTTGTGAGAGTAATGGCTCTTATGCGATGCTTCCATCTCATCTTCAAACCTCACGTGCTGATACGATCTCCCTTCTAATACTTGAGAGCAGTAACCAGCAATCTCATTTTCCTCATCCTCCGACAGTTTGGTCCCTAGAGCGTTAAGCGTAGCTGCTTCATCCAAAATCTGACGTTTCCTCTTGATGATATCTATGATAACCTCATGGAACTCACGCTTTGCAATCCCAAGAATCTCACCCAAAATAAACTCAGCCTTCCCATTCAAGATATGGTTCTCTAGCACCTGCTTCAAGTCTGTAGCAATCTCAATGTCTGACTGAAGTTTGTATGCAGACATCTTACACTTCTCTTTGCTTCTCTCCTTCTCCTTTGGTGTTATAGATGGTAGATCCTCCAGAGTTTCCTCCCGAGTAGGTGTTGTCTCCTGCCTTGCCTCTGATCTAGCCCTTTCACTCCTTGTAGCAAGTCGTTTGGCTGTAGAAGTCTCACCTGCATCCTCCCTTTTGCGTTTTTCTTCTAGTACAGCTTCATGCTGACTTCTTGCAACATAAGCATGCACTGACATAGTATCCACAGGTAGCAGCATTCACACATTCCATCCTGTAGTTTCTCGAATTGAGTTGCCAACCCTTCGTAGCATATCCTTATCTAGCTCTGTTCTAGCTACGGACCGCACTACATCAGACCACAACCTAGTAGTCCCTTTCTCTCTCTCTCCATCTCCACTTTCACTCCACAGGTAGCAGCATTCACAAGAGAAACAGCATGTGATGCTGATATTTCATTCACAAGTCTTTTCATACCACCCTTGCAAAAGTTGGTTCCCAACATCATCCCAGTCTCTCTCAGATGGATCTTACCATCTTTGAAGAAGATCATATCTTTCCTCAATGCGTCTGAAAACTCCCCACAATCTCTTCTTACATGGTCTATGCTATCACACCATATACAATGATGAACAAAGCCTTCTCTCATCTGAGGTCTCTGCATAGCAGGCTGTACATTCTGCTCCTTCTCTTCTAACCTAGTGAGCTTAAACTTAAGCTCCTTCATACCCTTAATCAACTCATCAAGCGGTGAGTCTTCCTCTCTAGCAATTACCAAAGTGGGCTTAGTAGGCAACTGCTTGACAGGAATTATTAGAGGTGCTGCTTCACTTACCACCACCTTGTCTCTTCTTCTCTCTCTCTTGGTCAGCAAAGAGACAGCCTCTTCAACCTCCTTCCAGTCAGTCTTCAATCCTCTCTCCGCACTCTTGTCTTCCAGCAACAGCTTAAGCTTCTCTTGAATAGTCACGTCCGCTGCTTGTAGGAAAAGCTCGGTCTTCTCCACCTCTAGTGTAAGCTTATCTGTCCTAGAAAGCTGAGCATACTGACGATCAAACTCCCTTAACAACTCATTTACAGACAAACCTTTGTTAGGCTTAACCACCCACTCCAAGAACGTTCTCTTGGTCACCCTCTTTGAATCTTCAGTGTAGTACTCCTCCTTCAAAGCGCGCATAAAGCTCTCCCAACTCTGTCATTGCTGCTGCTTGAGCTCCTTCACACGCCCATGAATCTCAGGCACAACAGCAAGTTCAAAGTTCTCCACCATCTCCTTCTCAAGTACCTTGTTCACCTCCATCTCCCTAGCATAGTATCGCACATACTTGGAAATATCTGTCCCCTTGAACTGGTCCATCTGATGCACCACAGATTGCAACGCCTTGGTTGTTAATACATCCTTCCTCTCTGTGCTCTGCTGCTGCTGCATAAACATAGAAAAAGCTTGGAACATCTTCATCGTAGCAGCATCCAACTGAACAGGTTGCTGAGCAGCAGAAGTACCTCCACTTGATGATCCTTGGTTGGCCATGATATCTGATCTTGTAACACTCTCAAGAAAACTCCCACCCTAGGTGTTTCACGTCGAGTTCACCAAAAAGAGAGTATGTCGGAGTGTGATCCGTCTACTTGGGAAAGCGCTGGGCTTCTGGTTGTGGTTGTTTACTCAAGAGGTTGACTTTCAGGTCACAACAGGGGCTATAAACACTCACACATGTGTGTAGGATCCTCTAATATGCTCAAAGAGTGAAATTTAGGTCTAACTAGTAGTAATAGGTTTATGCGGTGAACTTTGACACTCAAGGAGAGGAAAACTATGAAGGTTTAGACTTCTAAACTTCCCCTACATGTAAATGAGGTACTACTGGACACACACACGAAGTTTCAGCCTGAGATCAAATTCCAGCACCGAGATGTGGACAGAAAAGTTCTGAGGAAGAAAATTACAGCAATTTCTGATACCCAGCTGGCTATTTCGATGTATAACAGAAGATTGGCTCGATAAATTTCAGAGATTCTTACAGGATTTGAAGTCTACAGGATGCTGAACATCCTTGTGAAGTTGGGACTCTTGATTGTTTATAGAACTCCAGATCTCCTTCTCTGAAGTTGCTGCTCTAGATTAAGAGCTTTTCAGATCCCCTCTGCTTTAGCGGCCGCCCTGAATTACTCAATCACTCAAATGATTTGAAACTTTTTGGACAGTAGTAGCCCTCCTGACAGTGAACGCAACCACGAAGTTTTGAAGTGATTTCCTCAATTCTGCTGCAATTGACACCGAAAACCCCAAAATCAACAAAAGTGACGCAGTTTTGACACAATCTGAACTTCAATTGGGCATAACTCCTTGTTTATTGATCCAAATTGATCAAGAATTTCACTGACAGTGCTTGGCTCGACGAGCTCTCCCTTCCTGTGCTCTCAGATTTCGAAGATCCCCCCACCAAATGCTCGAACTCTCCTTTAGACCTCTGTTTCTAAATTTAGAGTTTTGCAAAAAACAAAAACAGACCAATGGGAGTTCATAGCTCCACTTGGTTGTCCTTTAGTACCCTAATCCACGTGGTAACTTAACTTCACTCATTGGCTACCACGTTAGCTCCCCTAAAATGCCAACGTAAATCTTAAACTATCTAAAATGACACGCAACCCTGAAAAATAACTTAAACCAGCTAGAAAGCGCGCATGGGCGACAAGTAAGTACAACCCATGAGCTCAAACCCTTATCAGCATGGAAACCCTAAGTTATGTACATTGAACGTCATAGACAAGTAAGAAGTCACTTGCACAAGCGTACAAATGCTTGACAACCTACTAGGACTCAAAATAGTGTTAACACCGTATGCAAAGGTGTCAAACATATACATCAAGGACTAGAAGTAATATGAGCTAACTTCTAGAACTACTAAACTCAAGCGTCGGAGTAGAAGTCAAGCATGTAGCCGCCAAGTAACACGACATCGGTGAAAGGATCTCGTCTTCTGCTGGTGATTCATCATTCACTGGCAGCCGTTCGCACGATCCTCTGATGATCCACCGGTCTCTTTTTGTTAACAAATGACCGTCTGTCAACAAAAGCCTAGATATCTATCGACGATCTACCGGTCTCCTTTCATCGGCAAAGGGCCGTCCTCCTTCCTCCTTCCTCCTCCCATTTATCTCCCCTACTCTCTTCTCCTCTCTCATTCTTCTATCTTTTCTTCCCTCTTCTCTTCTCTGAGTTCTCTCAATCTCTTTTTTGGCTTGAAGCTTTTTAAAGCTTTCTTACTTATCAGAATATTTTTTATTTTTTTATTTTTTTATTTTCTTCTCTTTTATTTATTAGATAGTTCTCATTATATTGTTAGCTACGTGAGCTGCACTCACAACTCTCAATTGAATTAGGGTGATTTGACCATTGAGCTAATGGTACATTATGTGACAAGTGTGTGGACAGTTATTGACGAAGATATACGTTCTTTATATTGCTAGCTATGTGGGTTGCACTCACAACCTCCATTTGGATTAGGATGATTTGATCATTGTACAAGTGGTATATTGAGCTACGTGCGGTGGTGTTAGTGAGAGTTTGCGATTGCACAGTTGTGGTTGCGGTTGCAGTTGTGGTCGGACTCTTGGAGGTGGTTTAAGAGACACAATTATTGTGATAAGATGTGTGGTGACCATGACATCTCCCCATGAAGGAAGACCACAACCCTGCAGTTCTAGAGACAACATCATCACCGATAGAAGAAAGAAAATTACCCAGTGTATAGTACAAACATCAAGCAAAAGAGTCATCAAGCCACGGATCAAAGAAGAAGTCTTAAGGAGAGGAGAGTAGTAAGCAAGCAGGTGGAGCTTCACATATGGAGTCATTTTCTCATAGCAGAAAAAACAGAATTTCACCATGCATGGATGGTATGATTCGTTCACTCGGTTGATAATATTATTGTCGAATAGATTTTTACACACCGAGATCTTTAGATAGATTAATCAGATCAAGAGTGAGTTAATTACCAAAGCATTAGAAGCATATAACTGTTGCTTCGGCCGACTCGGAGGTTTCATTGTTAGAGCATTTTCTTGACGAAGTAGAGGGTCGATTGGATAGATGGTTGGATGACTATCCTTACAACTGGGTCAAGGAGTACGACCATTGGTTGACAAGCATGGAGTTCAAAACTTAGACTGAAGAATCAGGTGAGCTATCATGGACACTCAAATCAACTTTCAAGAGAATCAAAACTCAAGAAAGATTTCGAGAGAGAGTTCAGATTTGGCATGGTTGGTTTGCTGCCAAAAAGTCCCGTGAAGTCAGCGACACCAAATCATATAGTTACAAGATGAAGACGTTGTCGCGCTACTTGGCGGTTACATGCTTGACTTCTACTCCGACGCTTAGGTTTAGTAGTTCTAGAAGTTAGCTCATACTACTTCTAGTCCTTTATGTATATGTTTGACACCTTTGCATACGATGTTAACATTATTTTGAGTCCTAGTAGGCTGATAGTATGTTAGTTATCTTGTTCAAGCATTTGTGCGCTTGTGCAAGTGACTTCTTACTTGTCTATGACATTCAATGTACATAACTTAGGGTTTCCATGCTAATAGGGGTTTGAGCTCATAGGTTGTACTTACTTGTCGCCCATGCACGCTTTCTAGCTGATTTAAGTTAATTTTCGGGGCTACGTGTCGTTTTAGGTAGTTTAAGTTTTACGCTGGCACTCTAGGGGGCTTGACGTGGTAGCCTATGAGTAAAACTAAGTTGCCACGTGGTTAAGGGTACTAAAGGACAACCAAGTGGAGCTATGAACTCCCATTGGTCTGTTTTTGTCTTTTGTTAAACTCTAAATTTAGAAACAGAGCTCTAGAGTGGAGTTCGAGCATTTGGTGAGGGATCTTTGAAATCTAAGAGCACAGGGGGAGAGAGCTCGTCAGGCCAAGCACCTCCAGTGAAATTTTCGATCGATTTGAGTCAATAAAGACGGAGTTATGAGCAATTGAAATTCGGATTGTGCCAGAACTGAATCACTTTTGTTGGATTTAGGGTTTTCAGTGTCACTCGCAGCAGATTTGAGGAAATTGCTTCAAAACTTCGAGGTTATGTTCTCTGCCAGCAGGGCTACGATTTCCCAAAAAGTTTCATATCGATTGAGCGACTGAGTAATTCAAGGCGGCCGCTGAAGTTGAGGGGGTCTGAAAAGCTCTTAATCTAGAGCAGCGACTTCAGAGGAGGAGATCTGGAGTTCTGTGTACATTCAGGAGTCCCAACTTCACAGGAGTGTTCAGCAAGCTGTGAACTGCAAATCCTGTAAGAAACTTCGAAATTGATCGAGCCAAACTCCTGTTATAGGTCGAAATAGCTGGCTGGGTACCAGAAATTGCCGTAGTTTTCTTGTTCAGAACTTTTCTGTCCATATCTCCGTGTCAGAATTTGATCTCAGGCTGAAACTTCGTGTGTGAGTTCAGTAGTACCTCATTTGCATGTAGGGGAAGTTTAGAAGTCTAAACCTTCATAGTTTTCTTCTCCGTGAGTGTCAAAGTTCACCGCCGGATCCTATTACTGCCAGCTAGACCTGAATTTTGCTTTCTGAGCATATTACTAGATCTTACACATCTGTGTGAGTGTTTATAGCCCTATTGTGACCTGAAAGCCAACCTCTTGAGTAAACAACCACAGCCAGAAGCCCGACGCTTTCCTAGGTAGACGGATCACACTCCGACAACGTGTGAGTCAATATTTGAGAATATGATCCGCTGGATATTGTCCGTACATTCAATTACCAAGTGTGATCGAACCACAAGACTTGATGGACGAACTTATGAGGATGTATACAATTGTGGAATCAGAGATGCAGCTTTGGCAAGTCAACTTGGGATAGTGCCAGTTGTGGAATATGTGGCCAAGAAGATTAGAAGCTCCTCTAAGCATAAAGGAATCCACGGAATGGTGAAAGAGATGACAGCTTTCACCATTAGTCATCTTGGTATTGTTCATCCAATCAATGTGTTGTATGACGAAGATAAGCCTATCTTTCCATCTTGGAATGACATAGATATTGAGAACTGGATGAGCGATGAAAAAGCCACACCTGAAAAGTTCACATGAAAAAAAGAATTTGAATCATAGTCTAGAATGATGTGATAGATAGATTTACATCGAAGAAACAAGACTTTCCAAAAACACTGTTTTGAGATGACTTATACATTGTGGAGCACTTTAGCATTTATGTTCTCGTAGAACTGGTTGCATTGTGACATCTATCTAAAAAATATATTGTTCATTTTCTTGGTGGGATTACGAGAGTGGAATTTTGAACAACGGAGACACTCTTTCACACGTCCGTTGGTATTTGTTGACTTTGGTCTTTCTCAACGTATCGATAAAGTCATAGGACCTGAACACTTTTTATATCTGATGGAGGAGAAGAACCCACATGCATGGATAGCACCTGGACTTGTTCATGTGAAAGCTAGACATGAACCGAGGGGTCCGAATAATACGCTACTCATTACATCTTGCACAACGACATACATTTATGCTCTTGGTTGGATCACACGTGAGTTATGTGGTGATTTTTCACTAATATGACTCTTATGGAGGAGTGGAAATAGGACAAAAGACATTAGAGTAAAAGATATCCTAAGCAAGAGCAAGTACCTCACATGTTACATGCTCAGTTGTTGCATGAAGCAATTGACATCATAACCATATCATATATTGGTCTTTATAATATTAGATGTAAGACGACGTATCATTTTGTCATGATATTCGAAGATCAACCGAAAGTTGATCCTTTGTAGTAGATCAGTAGATGATATGGTCTTGAGAATCATGATCTCTAAGAGCATAGCCCTCATCATCCATTGAATCGCAAAGCGTGCATTATGTAACATATTTTTATACAATAAAGAGTTTTGGTTACCATGTGATATCAATAGAATGTTATCACATTTGGATGAAAGCATATATTTACTATTTAATGAAATATTAGTACTGATATATATGATTAAATTTATGATATTATTACTGATTTACTTGTAGCAAAAACATAGTGTCAATCGAAATCAGAAATGCACTCGAAAACAAATAAAAGTATTAATTAGAATGACGAGAATCATGTGAATACATGTTAAAATATGTAAAATATTATAGTATGTCTTTATAACTACCATTGGAAATTGAAAAAAACAATAACATAATACAAGACAAGTCAATATAGTGTCTTCGTCACCAGAGGAAAAAATGGATGATACATGAAAAGAACTTATGACCTCATGGTCATAACTTATAGCCATTCTAGTATGCCACTAACTACTAGATGCTTCACATCCATATTGACTCTTATTATTAGTTTGTACATTTCCGCTATAGATTTGATGAATGAGACCCCTCCAGTGATCAGTGGTTACTGTAGAGATCCACAGTTTCACATCGCTGTAGACTGAACTGCACACTTTGGATTGAGAATTTTTGTACTAACCACTAATCACTAAAATGATATTCTTATAATGTAAACATATAAATATTATTTCCATAAAACTAGCATGCAGTCCATCGATGGATATTTCATTTGCCAACGGATATCATTCATCGACGAATGCAGAAGTTTTGAACGACGAGCGACTTGGTTTCACCGGCGAATGCTTTTCACCGGCAAAATCAATGTCCGTCATTGCACCATTTGTTTCCGTTGGGTAGAAGGAGCCTTCATCGACGAGGTATGTTTGCTGACTTGGTGTCATCTGCCGGTGGATGGAGCCTTCGTCGGCGGTATGGTTCGTAAGAGCGATGTTGTTTGTCGACTCGATGTCATCTGTCGAGCATTTTTATCAATGGTGCGGTTCACCGAGGTGATGTCTTAATCAGCAGTTATGTCCATCATCGATTCTGCTCGGTCTAGATCAGAAGATCTTGACCGTTGGAGAAACTTACGGGTCTCTCTTGTCTCTGTTTACTTTTTCTACCTTGTCCAATGATGTCTGCTAACAGTTTGACAATAGTTTATGATGCTAGCTACGTGGGTTGCACTCACTATTTGCATTTGGATTAGTGACCATTTGGGTTAGTGTCATAAACTGTATATTGTAACATTGAGAGTAGTCTAGTTTTATTCACATCGATATATATATGAGTTAGTTAAGTGGTCTTCATCTTCTATCCTCATTTGCATTGGTGATGACTAATAGCATCTAAAAATCATTCATGCAAATTGTAAAATGATTAAGTAGCAGATTACAAATCTGAAATTGGTTTGGAAATGTCTTTATCGTCCAACTCACCTTTTGGAGATAATGAGATCAAGAAACAATTACAACCCAAGACTACTAGGAGAATGATCCATATCATATTTCAATTGGAGATCATGGCACAAGCTCTAGGAGAGAGAATAGCCCACACAAAAAGTTTCAATTGAAGATCTTTCAGTTTGCTCACTCGTTTGATTTTTAAGGCTTGCTTAAACCAACGTACTGCTATTTTATTTCTTCTGACCCTCAAACTGCTCCAAAACTTATCATGCAAGATCCTCAAGGTTGCCACATACCTTGGGGATATGACATCCTTAAAAAGCCATCATTGATATTTTGTTATAGAATTATAAACTGAATATTATATATATATTTAAAACAATAACTGAATAACAGAATATGAGCTTTGAATTTATATTCTTGAAATTACATAATAATTATATAGCATATGACAGCTGTCTACAAATTTGGGAAGCACATGTTTCAACTAATGGGCTTTATTTCATCACAACATATTTTGTTACTATGACATGCTATCCAATTCTCAAATTAGAGAGTACCATACATACACTTGCAAGGAAGAAAACTTGTCCAGAAAGTTTCAACTCAACATTTCACCGTTTGCCCTCCCAATTATCCATTGGAGCTTCAAATGCTTCAAATGCACCCTTTGTTCGTCTCAAAATATTATTAACACTAAGCTAAAAGTGTCAATTTTTAGTTTTTGCACTTTGAAAAATAGCAAGACACGTGTTCTCACTTGAGTTCTTCAAAGAACATTGCTCAGCAAGGACACGTCCATATATCAAAGTTGTTCAAACATTTCTGAACACTTTTGTTTGCATGCCAAACTGCTGATGCCTAGAAATGTAGATGCAGCGGACGGATTTGTGAAATCTTGGACCATGCTTGAAGCTCTACTATGTTTTAGAAGCATCATATAATTTTTCATGCTCTTTTGATCCCATCTTGGTTGTAATTTATATTTGATCATTTTGATCATTTTGACTAAAGATGCAACAACGACGGTTTCAAACAGGGCGAAACCACCAACGGATGCAATGGCATGTCCACATGCCCTTTGATAACTTTCACGTTCAACTGAAAGTCAACCATTAGCACATTAATATTTGAAGAAAGTTCAAGATTTTTATGTATATTTTACAAAGAATACTTCAAGTTTCAAAGTGAGATTAGTCTAAAGAGTGTTGTGTAAAAGTAGAATCATTTTGAAATATATAAGTTATAATTGTGTGAAAAAGTTGAGACCATTAGATCTTGATGAACTTGTATATGTATGTTATATAGGATACGATCTATGGTGTGGAAGGTTGGATTGAGAGATTTATATCTATATTTTAATTTGTTATAGTGTAAAAAAACATCATTCGACATAATGGTGGTGAATAATAGCATCTAAAACCCATTCTTACAAACTATAGAATTATTAGGTAGAAATGACAAGTCTGGAATTTTTTTGGAAATGTTTTGATCGTCCAATCTGTTATTTGGAGAAAACGAGAACACAAAATACCTAAAACTTAAGACTACTAGGAGAATAATCCATCTCATCTTACAATTCGAGATCATGGCACAAGCTCTAGGAGAGAGGACAGCATACACAAGAAGTTTCAACTAAAGATCTGTCTGTTTGCTCTTCCATTTGGTTTTGAAGGCTTGCTTAAACTAACATAATGTCATTTTATTTCTTCCGATCCTCAAACTGCTCCAAAAATTATCATGTATGAGTCTCAAGGTTGCCACATGCCTTGTTGATATGAAATATTTAAAAAGACACCATTTACATCTAGTTATGAAATTATAAATTGAAGATTATATATTTATTTAAAAAATCAAAAAATAAAATAAAATAAGCTTTGAATTTGATTTATTAAAATTACATAATTAGTATATAGCATGTGACAGGTGTTTACCAAGTTCGGAAACATATAAGCCTTGAGAAGCGCATACAGCAACAAACATATTTTATGTGCTATCAAATTTTTAAATTGGAGAATACCATACACACTTACAAGGAGGGCAACCCATCCAGAAAGTTCAAACTCACAATGTCATCATTTGGCCTCCCAATTGTTCATTGGAACTTCAAATGTTTCAGATGTACCCTTTGTTTCTCTCAAAACATTATTAATACTAAGCTAAAAGTGTCACTTTTTAGTTTTTGGACCTACAAAATAGCAAGATATTTGTTCTCACCTGAGTCCTTTAGGGAACATTGCTCAGCAAAGAAAGAACCATCCAAGTTGAGAAACATAAGTTCCAAACTTGTGAAAGTTAACCCAAAATATTAGATGAAGTTATTAATGCTTATTATAAACCAACTTCTGGTATTTTTTCACTTAAGCCATTCAAGCACAGTTTTGTAGCACGAGCAAGAAGCATCGATTGGACTCCACATATTAAAAAGGAATAACACTCCCCATTATTGTTATATAAAATGTTTTTCCAAATATCGTATTACTGAACCAAACATTGATCTTTAACATCACTCATCATCACCCGTTACATACTTGCCAACTCCTAATTGAGATTTGTTGTATACTACATGTTTCGATCTGAGTGACTGCTGAATAAGTGATGTATGTTCCATTCCCTCTAACGACTTATTGGAACTTGTCTTTTTCTTGCTTCGGGTTTAGATTTTGACTTTATGCTAAAACATTTGTTCAATCTCTTCGCCACGCGGATGTGATAATGGTATAGAGGCCGAGCGGTTCAACGAAGACAATTTCCGCTTATATCCCAACCTTCCAGAAAGTTTAAACTCACAATGTCACCGTTTGGCCTCCCAATTGTTCATTGGAACTTCAAATGCTTCAGATGTACCCTTTATTTCATTATTAACACTAAGCTAAAAGTGTCACTTTTTAGTTTTTGGACCCTACAAAATAGCAAGATATTTGTTCTCACCTGAGTTCTTCAGGGAACGTTGCTCAGCAAAGAAAGAACCATCCAAGTGGAGAAACATAAGTTCCAAACTTGTGAAAGTTAACCCAAAATATTAGATGAAGTTATTAATGCTTATTATAAACCAACTTCTGGTACTTTTTCACTTAAGCGATTCAAGCACAGTTTTGTAGCACGAGCGAGAAGCATTGATTGGACTCCACATATTAAAAAGGAATAACACTCCCCATTATTGTTATATACCATGCTTTCCTAAGTATCATATTACTGAACCAAACATTGATCTTTGACATCACTCATCATCACCCTTTACATACTTGCCAACTCCTAATTGAGATTTGTTGTATACTACATGTTTCGATCTGAGTGACTGCTGAATAAGTGATGTATGTTCCATTCCCTCTAACGACTTATTGGAACTTGTCTTTTTCTTGCTTCGGGTTTAGATTTTGACTTTCTGCTAAAACATTTGTTCAATCTCTTCGTCACGCGGATGTGATAATGGTATAGAGGTCGAGCGGTTCAACGAAGATAATTTCCGTTTATATCCCAACCTTCCAGAAAGTTTAAACTCACAATGACGCCGTTTGACCTTCCAATTGTTCATTGGAACTTCAAATGCTTCAGATGTACTCTTTATTTCATTATTAACACTAAGCTAAAAGTGTCACTTTTTAGTTTTTGGACCCTACAAAATAGCAAGATATTTGTTCTCACCTGAGTTCTTCAGGGAACGTTGCTCAGCAAAGAAAGAACCATCCAAGTGGAGAAACATAAGTTCCAAACTTGTGAAAGTTAACCCAAAATATTAGATGAAGTTATTAATGCTTATTATAAACCAACTTCTGGTACTTTTTCACTTAAGCGATTCAAGCACAGTTTTGTAGCACGAGCGAGAAGCATTGATTGGACTCCACATATTAAAAAGGAATAACACTCCCCATTATTGTTATATA
Organism: Asterella californica; assembly: GCA_036924285.1. NCBI lineage: Eukaryota > Viridiplantae > Streptophyta > Marchantiopsida > Marchantiales > Aytoniaceae > Asterella > Asterella californica. Next base: position 16,267,805 of record JAYKYS010000002.1, on the reverse strand, counting down.
CCATGCTTTCCTAATTATCATATTACTGAACCAAACATTGATCTTTGACATCACTCATCATCACCCTTTACATACTTGCCAACTCCTAATTGAGATTTGTTGTATACTACATGTTTCGATCTGAGTGACTGCTGAATAAGTGATGTATGTTCCTTTCCCTCTAACGACTTATTGGAACTTATCTTTTTCTTGCTTTGGGTTTAGATTTTGACTTTCTGCTAAAACATTTGTTCAATCTCTTCGTCACTCGGATGTGATAATGGTACAGAGATCGAGCGATTCAACGAAGACAATCTCCGTTATATCCTAACCTTCTGGTTGTTGTGTTAGTATGGATGGACTTGGAGATGATTGACTACATATAACATGTAATAATCATAGTCGTTTGTTTGAAAGAACAAAGTTAGTATTATACAAATCCACCTTCTGAAAACAAATAGTAGGGAATTTGTCGTTCAAATTCTCAGCCTCTACCAAGGTAACTCTATGTGTACTATTTGGATAGTCTGTACAGCTCTCAAAATCATCACTATCTACGTGTTGCCTCAATCTTTCTCTCGTCTCTTTAGTTTTTTCCTCCTCATAATCTTCCTGAATACGACAATCCATCTCTTTTTGAACATCAAAGTCTTGATAGACAATATCATCTACATATCTCTGACTTTCTCTCTCTTTGGACGTGCCAGTTCATCTGCTATTACTTCTGGTCTTTCCTCCACAAGGTTTAGGTATGGGAGCCAATCATCTTTCACATACGTTGAGATGTCATAGTTACTCTTATGTCTTGTCCTCAACACGTCATATTGTCCATGTGACTCGAAGTATTTGTTGTACTCCTTCATTGTTCTCCACTCATGCTTCGTGTTGATGATGTTCAGTCTAGAATTACGCTAGAGATAAACAAGCATCATTGCACGTTCAAGAGTCAAACGATTATGAATTTTACAGTGTACAAATGTGTAAGAGCTCAAATTCCTTTCAAAAGTTGATGCAGTGCATGTTTGACCATGCAGATCATGTGCAATTCACTTAAGATGAGGATCTACATCTCCAAAATATGCTCATCATTTTAATGATAAATTCTCCATTCTCAATACCTTCACGGCACTCGAGACTCTAGAACTTGCAGTCCTTGGATAGGATGCTTGCTAGTTCATCTCTACAATAATCCACATATTCTTTTACGTCTTTGGTATTGAACTCCAAATTGTTTTGAACTTACAACGTGTAGTATGTAAGCCTTCGCGTACATCGATGCATTGCTTTCATATTATTCTCGTGAAACAAATATCTATGAATCAAACACATTGTCGTGGTGTGCAAAATGTTTGTCCACTACTCCAACGTGTCATCAACGAGAGTATCAAACCATCACATCTTTATAGTGTAATCAAGCTCATCTTCAGGTTTGTGTTCTTATTGATTGACAAACTTCTCCTTTTAAGACTCAAGTTTTTCAATATATGTGACTGATGAAACACTTGTGAGCATCAATTTGACATAGAAGAATGAATATGAGACTCATCATCTCAATGATGTCATCTCATCCTAGAACGAGATGTCAAGTATAGTACATACAACCTCGTTAGCTTTGTGATTAGTTTTCCAATCTTTGAGACGATCATAGAAATCCCGTCTAAGCTCATTCACAACAATACTTCTCAATCAATATCTCAACTCGTATGCCCTATCAATCATGATAAATTTGGCTGCAAACCGAGTGACATCCGGTTTCAATAAGTTCAATCTATTTGAGAAGTGATCAATAAACATCGTGTTTGTTGCGTGATGATTCTTGACAGATTTTACCACCATCCTACATTTGTCAAATTTGTCATTCACTCAGTCAAACTTCCCTTTGCCCTCGCACACAAAGTCCAAACTATGAGCCACACAAGCTCCAAATATGACGTGAGAGAAATCTTCTTTGACAAACTTTCCAGCCAAAACGTCCATAGCTGTATTGTTCGTCACAATTTGTAACACTTATCTGAGCGTTGAATTGCCATTCAACGCTCAGACAAACATCTCCTCAAACATGTTTGTAACCATAATATTCATCAATGACCTCCCTTGCACACTAGTCCAACCATCACAAGATATTATCATATTGGTATCCACTGACTTTGAGAACATATTGTTCTCTATTTCGAGTTTCAACTTCTTGTAGTTTGTCAGAATAAGACTAGTCCGTAACTTGTACTCACTTGGAAGAGTGTAACCAAGGTAGTTGAATACTTCCGCAACTGCTGGACATAGAGAATAAAGGGACCATCCTATCGCTGTCACTTCCAGGCTCCATGACTTGTCCCCGTGTTATCTAAATTCTACCGCAAATAAACTGAGAATCCTCTTTGTTGAATTCTCAACATGTCTACATGTGTAATTCCCATGAACTCCAAGTCTTCTCGACTTCATGTGAGACAACTTTTCTAGAAGTAATAGGATATAATGCATTGAAACCTTGCAAGAGTGGACCATAGTTCAAGTCATTATCGGGTGTCTTCTCTAAACTTGAAGTGTCAAAAGACGGTGGAGATCTTGAGCCTCTTCTCTAGTTGCTAGGGAGTTCAACTTGTGAATCTTCCAAAACCTCCATGGTAGTTCAAACAAAATACTTCTTCTCTCCTTGATTTACATTAGTTGCAAAATCTCCTGGACCAAACGTGAAGGAGCACTTGGACATGTGGATACATTCTTAACAGATGCCTTCTGGAGAAATCCAGATTTGCTTCGATTAGCATGGACCTTCGTTCCCATAAAGAGACGTTTCTTCCTCAAAATGTTATATGTCATCATCGCTTTGTAGTGTTTGCACTAAACCGTGGTTTATCTATCTCCTTCGCTCATGTTCATCAATATCAAGTACTGTTCTTGTGCCCACTTTCCACATTCATCTCTGGGTTTGGAAATTGCTCGATTGCTTGTATACTCTCTAGCGTGAACCATGTCCTCATCAACCTTGACGGTTGATTGATGACTGAAGTCTTCTCCTCTCTCTAGTTTTATCTTCTTCTTCAACAAGTGGTCAACAGAATATGACCTTTCCATTGCAAATCAAAAATGATTTCCGAGAAGATCGAGTAATTAGTTAGTTTTATTCAATGGATAAAGTCACGTATGTAATGAGATGTCGTGAGGACTTAAATGGTCAGATCACCTTAAACCATTTGTGGATCATGAGTACAACACATGTAGCCAACAATCATCTACCACTTAGTACTTACTTCAGAACTATATGCTAAGTGTATCAATGATGGTTATGAGATCAAGAGAGGAATGAAAGAGTGATGAGATGGAGGATTGTGTAGAGAAAATGAACACCAAGATTGAGAGCTCTTCTATACTATGAGAGGCAAGAGTGTTAATCAATGACAAAAAGTCTTCCATGTCCAATATTAGCTCATCTTCAAAATCATTAATTAGCTCTAATTTCATGGAATTTAGTGGTTCCTAACATGTCATACTACTTCTCAAAAAATCAACATTATCAAATTGTTGTAAATTAAATTAAGTTCGAAAAAACAACGTATGTTGCTTTCCTCTTTCTCATTCGTTCCTTGAATCGATGTGATGGTTATATTTTGACATGTCAAAGATGGATCACCGGCGGACGTTCACCAGTAGATGATGATCCGTCCGTCAGCGGATTTCCGTCCTTCCGCTCGTGTGCTAGCTTATGGCAAGCACTAGTGGACTTTCCTCAACGAGTGATCTGACGATCCACCGATAGACGGTCTTTGCTAGTGAATTCTACGTGATAGACAACCGGCGAATGAGATGTCTGTCAACTTATGATGAGCGCCAGCTGACTTTCGTCAATGATTAATCCGGCAGTGTGCTTGTAGACGGTCTTACATGACGGATTCTACGTGGTGGACCACCGAAAGATTTCCGTTTGTCGGTGCTCGTCTGTCAACTTATGGTGAACGTCGACAGACGTTCGTTAGCAAATGTCTTGACAGTATGTCGACGGATGACCTTCACCGATGGTTGATCGCTGGTGCATTACTCGATGGTATGTCTTTCATCGACGATCGGCTCACTAACGGATCATCGACAAAATAGTTGTTGAAAGAGAAGGTACAGATGGGGATACTTGAGCCGTCTATGAGGTCATATTCTAGCAGGTGGTTCACTGTATCCAAGAAGTCATGAGCTTTGCGTTTTATTCAAGACCTACAGCCTGCGAATAACGTAACCATTCTTAACGTTGGGACGGGTCCTGTGATTGAGGAGGTAGCGGAGGCATTTGCAAGGAGAGCTATCTATTCGATAGGAGATCTATATTCTGGTTATGATCAGTTTCAGTTGGCTGTAGAGAGGAGAGATCTAACTACTATGCGTACGCCCCTGGGATTGATGCGGATGTGTACTCCTCCACAAGGAGCGACGAACTCGGTGGCTCATATGCAGAATGCGATGCATAAGATACTAAGAGAATTTTTGCCTGATGTTACCATTCCATTTCTAGATGATATTCCTATAAAAGGTTGCGCAGTTGAAGATAAGGATGAAGCAGTACTTGCGAATGGATGTAGGAGGTTTGTTGCATATCATATCAGAGATGTAGAACGTATCTTAACCCGTTTGGAGGAGGTACATCTCACCATGTCAGGAGCTAAGTCCAAGTTTGATGTGTCTGACATCTATGTGGTGCTTTTGGAAGGCGACCAAACCCGGAGAAGGTTGAAGTCATAGCTAGGATGGTAGACTGTAAGAATATCATGGAGGTTTGACGCTTTCTAGGCGCTTGTGTATTTTATCGTTTATCCATTCCTCATTATGCTCATGTTGCTGAGCCTTTGTACGCATTACTGAGGAAGGATAGGAGGTTTGTATGGACCTCAGTCCATCGAGAAGCTATGAATAGATTGAAGGAGGCACTTTTCAGGAGATCAGGAAATGTGATGCGTGCTAGAGGGTGGGAAGACCAACAGCTACTACTAGGTGGCCTCTTACTCCCATTCTCCCGCTTGCTCCTTTTGAAAAGTGAGGAATCGACTTTGTTGGACCTATCGTCCGGTGGCTAGAAGAACGCGAGCACGATACATCTTGATAGCTACAGACTATGCTACCAAGATGGTAGAGGGTGAAGCCACAAGGAAGAACGACGTCGTAGTGGTAGCCAGGTTCCTCTGGCACAACATTATCACTCGATACGAATACCCGCTGGAACTAGTATCAGATAGGGGTACTCATTTTTAAATGACACTATTTCTCTCCTGACCCAGTACTTCATGATAAAGCATCAGAAGACGACACCATACAACCCGAAAGCTAACGGATTGACAGAGAAGTCGAATGGTCTTCTTTGTAATATCCTGAATAAGGTAACTGTTAACCATGCGTATGATTGGGACACGAAATTGCCATCTGTGTTATGGACTTTTAGGATTTCACCCAAGGTCACGATCCAGAAGACACCCTTCTATCTAACTTATGGCATGACACATGTTGTTCTTGTCGAGTTAGAGGTACCTACTTATAGGTTAGCCGTGACCGAACATATGGAAGAAGAGGAAAGCCAAGAGCAGCGTCTTCTGAACTTTGTGGAGTTCGAAGAGGACAGGAACGCAGCTTTGGAGAAGACGTACGAAGTACAAGCACAACGTAAGGTGAACTATGATGGCAAGCTGAAGAAGGTGACTGTCGCAGATGGAGACTTGGTTCTTCTATACGACAACAGACATCTCAAGTTCCCTAGGAAGCTTCATCTTCGCTGGATGGGTCCTTACCGAGTCTTGGAGATCTTCACTAATGGCTCCTTGCAGTTGGAAGAGTTAGGTTGATGACCACCCGCGTTAATGGGTGACGTGTCAAGAAATATTGGACGTGAACCAGCTCTGATGTTCGCGTGATGATGCAAACATGTGAGGGTGGGCGTATGTGGTACCCACAATTTACAAGATGTACGAATTTTTTGAATTTTTTGAAGTTAATCACATGTCTGTGTAATTAAAATAACCTTGTTGCTTAAGAATACATCTTGCTTAGAAGAAAGATGGTCTTAAGAGCTTTTTGTAAGAGAAGTCGACTTCTTCCGAAGACGGAAGAGAAGATGTCTTCCCGACCAGGTCTTCGGAAGACAGAAGACGGAAGACGCGTGTCTTCCAGAAGACAGCGACAGCGACTATGACTACATAAGCTTAACCACGCACCACCCAGTAGGAGGATAGGTGTACCTACCAGGTAGCCCAAGGTAGTAGGTAGGTCGAAGAACCCCTAATTGCACGAGAAGATACAGGAGAAGTGCATTAGCGTAGAATCATCACCTGCTTCCCGCATCGAAGACATTAGCATAGAAGATCGAGTTAAGAGGTGCTGCATTGTAGTGACGCATGATTTCTCCTTTTGCCCATTTAGTATACAAGATATCGTTCCCACAGAGGATTTACACAAGTAACGCTGCTCTAAGTTCTAAGATCTGTTCAAACACACAACCACACGGGTTTGGCCTAGAAATCCCGTCTTTTCACAAAACCACACAAAACCACACGTCTTCCAGACACGCCAAATGGTGCTCTAGGGCTAAACAAACAACTACCAACTAAAATATCACACAATTATGCACAGAGAAGCTCGGGAAGACGATCTTCCTGCTTCCAGGTTGCTTCTTCCGGTCTTCTCGATACCGTCTTCCCGAAGTGATTCTCGTCTTCTGGGGGGTTCAGCTCGTCTTCTCACACCTCCAGAAGGCTGTCCTGCTTCGCAGAAGTCGACTAGCAACGGTCGTTACACCTTATTCTCACACTCACATTCCAACGGGTTAGATTAATCACAGGGTGTATGCCCCCTGTAGCCTTCCCAGGCTTCTGCCTACGGAAATAGTCTTCCTGCAGCACTACAACGACATTCACCTTCACGGAAGCTCAATAGAAGTCTCGGAAGCTCACTAGAAGAAGGTAAGAAGATGGGGAAGATGGGAGAAGATGGGGAAGATAAGAAAATCCAAACAAGAGAAAACAAGATGAAAAGAGGCAATTAAGATTCCGACAGGCTTCTAGTCCGGATCCTAACTAACAAGCCATCACTGCTTGTAATAGTTTGGGGAGGAAGACGACAAACGTGAGTACTGTTGCACCGTCTTCTACTCGAGGATGTCGTCTTCTGCTGTGGGAAGAAGGCTTCTTTCTTCTTCACTTCGCTGCTCTGACTACTCTGTCTTCTGGGATCCCTTACTCATAAGACCGTTCGTACGTTATCGAGGAGAGTCCTTCTCAGGAAGGGCGAGCCTTCTGGCTGTGATAGATCGCGAGATAGAAGCAGAGATTGTATACCAAGACAAGAGCCAAGCAAGAGATCGCAACAGTTGGAGACGCTCACAGTGACTATGACTATAGATCACTTACTAATCAACAGATCAAGTCTCAAGTCTCAGGAGACAGATCCACCTTCAGACACAACAGATAGGAGAATACTGAACTCACGATGCTTTATTTCTCTTCCAAGCACACCCAATAGTCCTCCACATATATCAATTTACAACCTATCTCTACTCAGCTCCTTACGTTGATCACCGCAGATGCAAAACGGCCAATTCCCACTCAACTGGTCTTTTCTCCAGCAGATTTCTCTCCAGAACCTTCAACTGATGAAGATCTGAAACTCCAACGCCTTGTATCCCCTCCAACGACAGCTTCAACACTGAAACTTCTCAGAAAAACCTGACCTTCTCAGTCTCAGTCCTCCTCCTCCGCTCAAATAATGCTCTCTTTCCACCAAATTCACCTCAACTCAAGCCTAATAGGTGAAATTCGGACACCAAACTCTTAATCTCCTCTCTGCGTCAACCCCTCAACTGAAAATTATCAAGAATTTAATCCAACGTCAATCAAGAGTCCCTTGCAGATTATCAAAACGATCTCCTGAATAAAACTGCCTCCTGTCCGATCAGAAGAAATTCTGCCTCCAAACTGCTCTCAGTCCCCCAAATACTTGTCCGTCCCTCTGTCACGATCACCCAAATCCTCAATTCAGTTCTCTCCGGAAAAATTGATCTCCCTCAGCCTTCAAGCTTCTCCTTGCGCTTCAGCTCCCAGCTCTCTGTAAAAAAATCTCCTCAGAAAAGTGTCCCCGATCTTCAGCCGTCGCAGGTACTTGACCTAAAGGCTAAGGGCCCAGCTTAAGCTGCCCCCCTGCTGTCCTTATAAGCACAGTCGCTTATCACAAGCAGGCCCCCAGCTTAAGCTGCCCCCCTACTGTCCTTACGTACAAAACTCTTCTTTCAGAACTGACTCTTTTTTAAATAAAAGTACACAGCTACCTCTGTAAAGCAGACTCCTTCACTGTAAAACATCACACTGCTTCCTTCGCCATTGCTAAACCGACTCGATGGATAAATAACAGATTGACAAAAGTTTCCCGTGCCCTTGATGCCATCTTGATGCCACCCTGAATATACTACAAGCCATCCAATGTAGGCCGAAGCCCTAACACTTATGGGGCTGCCCCACAGGGCTTACAGCCCCCCCATATGCGCACCAGGTATCTCCCATAGTATATTCAGGATGGCATGCGGAGGCTTAGGCCAGGAAGCCCACGATTAAGGGAGATACCGGTCTCCCGCCCCTAGATATGCAGGACATGGCTGCACACCCAACATAGACTCCCATCCGGAAGGCCAACATGCCGGAATAGGAACCAGAGGCCAGGAGGGATTGATCCTGAGACCACTTCCTTCCTAGGCAGGCGCCCTATCACTGGGATGGCCTTTGGTTCCGTTCAAAACAGTAAAATTCTCTGTACACATGCTTTTACTAAGAAATTTCTCTGTAAAGTCTTTACTAGCCTTTCCTACGCTAACTTCACTATACAACTCCATTTTTAATGAATAAAGAGTCAAAATTATAGTACTTGTGAACACCTACACGCTCACGCTATCAGATTCTGAGTTTGAGCCACGAGCTAAAATCGACAGATTTCCCTCTTTCATACATTTCCCAGTCTAAAACCCGCACTAACTACTGCTTAAAACACTTTCTGTCGAAACTGGAAGCACGAAGTCGCTCTCCTCGACGAGCTCTGCATTCTAATGCTCTTCGACTTCTTTCAATGTGATATTTCAGTCTAAGCTAGGGGGCAGCTTGTCAAGCATGGCCCCAGCTTAGCTCCTGCCCAGCTTGATAAGCTAGGGTGCAGCTTCTCGAACAAACGCAGGCCGAGTGTCTTTTGAAGTTCCATTTCCGCACCTTGAACGTCATGCACTACGACATTCACCCCCTCCAAACCTGCACATCCTCCGGTATGTGCCAACTTTTTCAGTAGTCTCCAAGGTTCTCTAAATCGTCGTCGTCTTCTTCAGCGTCCCCTTCGTCTTCTTCGGATAGCAGATCTGCTTCGGCATCCATCATCTGATCTGACTCTAGAAATTCACCTAGCTCAACGGATCCTCCCCTTCTTCTGAACAACTTGATCCGCTTGCCAGCAACAGGAAGTCTTAGATGTGTACCATCAAGCTCCTTTAAAGAATAAGTAGCATTCTGATACACTTCTAAGACAACATACGGACCAAACCACCTCCTAGAAAATTTCCGAACTGTAGAGTGCTGATTCTCTAATGTGCTGTCATACACCAAAACCCAGTCTCCAGCATGTATGGGCTTCGGCCGGAGTTTATGGGTCTTGTCAAACCTGTCTTTGTTCTTGAGACGGGCCTCTTTCAGCTTCTGTTGTGCCTCTATAAGATCCTCCTCCCTATGTTCTAACTGTCTGATTCGAAGTGTCAGAAGTTGTACACGATCCATTTCTTCCTCCCATGGTAAAGTAGCCCATGTAGGAAAGTCCTCTTCTGCTGGCATAATCGGCTTCTGACCCAGCATCAGTTCAGTGGGCATGTACCCAGTAGTAGTGCAATGAGTCGACCTGTCAGCCCACAGAGCAAAAGGAAACAACCTAGGCCACTGTCTATGCCTACCATCACATGCCTTTACCAGAGCTTGAACAATCGACGGATGCCCTCTCTCGCTCTTACCAATCCCTTCCGGATTCATAGCAGTAGTGAGTTTTAGTTTCACTCCGTGTTGGGCGAAGAACTCCTTTGCTTCCGTACCACGCAACTCTCCTCTGTCTGCACGCAATCTTCCTATAGATCCGTACCTACAGATAATATCTTCAAGAACAAACCTACATATTCCTTCTGTGGTCTTCGTCCTCAGGGCTCGTCCTTCCACAAAATTGGAGAGGTCTTCTCGAGCCAACACCAAGTACCTCATACCCCATAACCCAAGAGGCATTGCTACTAAATCAAGAACCCATTGAAAATGGATACTGGGCGGATAAGTTGGTACCAGGCCATCCCTGTAACGTACCTTTGAATAAAATTGACAGTGTAGGCATGAGCTTACAAAGTCCACCACATCCTTATAAAGTCCTCTCCACCAATATCTCTCCTTCAGTTTTGTATAGGTAGCCCAAGCTCCTCGATGTCCGGCCCACAAGGTGTCATGAAACTCCTTCATCAACCGTTGCTTGGTCTGCTGATCGTCTATAACTCGCAAAAGCGTTCCATCTCTTCTCTTTGGACGTTTCCAAAGATATCCATCTCGCAACAAGTAATCGTATGCCTTCCTCCTTATCTCTCTGAACTCTACATCACTCAAACCCTCCTGTCTGTTCAAAGAACTCAGATAAAGTCCAATGTCACGTAACCTTCCCGTGTAGAACTCCTCTTTGAATGGCAGTGGCTCCAAATCCGAAGTTTGCTGACTACACCAAACATCTCTCTTCTCTTCATTCTCCACCTCTGCAAACATCTCATCCTCATCTGTGTAGCGAGCCCTAGACAGCATGTCTGCAACTGGATTCTCTTTCCCGGCAATGTGTTTCAGCTCAGGGTTCAAACTCCGGATGTAAGCAATCCATCTCAACATTGCTATGTCTGGAGTACTGCAGTTTGCTATCATACCGAGCAAGGGCAAACAATCTGTTTCTAAAATTACATGAGCACCTATCAAGAACTCCCGATCTACCTTCATAGCAGTAACAGCTCCCCATAGCTCACGCTTTACTTGAGGATAGTTACTTTGTCTGTCTGTCAAAATCCGGGCTCCAAATCTAGAAACAAACCGCACACCATCTGCATCTTCTTGACCAACTGCCCATCCAATCGCCTTTGGACTCGTGTCTACAGTTAGTATCACAGGTCTTCCTCTCTGATAGTTAAGTCTCCTTAGTATGGGTGGAGACTTCAGAATCTCCTTCAGCCGTTCCATTGTCTCATGATGTTCTTGCCGCCAAGTAAACCTCTTCCCTTTTCTCAGAAGCGCATACAAAGGCTCGGCAATGTGTGCATAATGAGGAATACTCACACGAAAGAACACACAAGCTCCCAAAAAACGTCGAACCTCAGTGATATTCGTACAGTCTGCTATCCTTGCTATAGCATCTACCTTCTCTGGGTTCGGTCTTCTTCCAAATGTGCCACACAAATGACCAACCACCATAACCTCTGACATCCCAAAACGAGACTTAGTACCTGATAGAGTGAGGTGTACCTCCTCCAGACGTGTTAGAATCCTACCCACGTCATGAATATGATCAGCAATAAACTTCCTGCAACCATTGGAAGTCACAGTCTCATCCTTGTCTTCCACCGGACAGCCCTTCATGGGAATGTCATCCAGAAATGGGATAGTGATCTCAGGTACAAATTCTCGCAACACCTTATGCATCGCATTCTGCATATGTGCTACAGAGTTTGTAGCTCCCTGAGGAAGAGTGCACATCCGCATCAATCCCAAGGGCGTGCGCATGATAGTCAAGTCTCTACTCTCCAAGGCAAGTTGAAACTGATCATAACCCGAAAACAAATCTCCAATAGAATAGACAGACCTCCCAGCAAACGCCTCAGCTACCTCATCAACCACAGGTCCCGTTCCCACGTTCCGAATCGTCATGTTGTTGGCAGGCTGCAAGTCTTGGATAAAACGCAAAGCTCCTGACTTCTTAGGCACCGTGAACCATCGACTGGAATACGGAGCCATGGAAGGCTCGAGGATACCCATCTGCATCTTCTCCTTCAGTAGCTCAATGAGCTTTGGCAGCAAGGCACGAGGGACTGGAATCGGCTTCAAGTCCCAAGGCACATGAGGTACAGTGAAGATAACCATCGGAGCTATCACATTAGGATCCACACAACCAATCTCTTCAGCTGAAAAAGAAAATGCTCTACCATGACTGACAATCATCTGTTCAAAAATCTTCTTCTCTACTTCAGTCAAGAAATCACCCCCTCCTATCTGGAGTTGTTCGAGTGTTTCCTGAGTAAACTGATGCCCTATTCGTCCAAGATTTCTGAGTACAGGCTCAGTGGCGGCTGACTCCATCTGCTGTTGCGAATCAACAGGCAATTGGGTCGCCACAGGCTTCACCTTCCTTGCTACAGCTTTATATTTGGCGTGTACTTCTGCTTCTTGACGAGAGCCGCACCAGCAGACTGCATCCTTCCATTCATTCTCCAGTCTCGGATGAGGACGATATCGCAAATACGAGACAATCTCCTCATAGACTTCAAGAGAATGGATGGGGATCACCACCCTACCTCCCAACTGTTCTTCCATCTTACCCACTTCATCTAGCCAACGAACAAAAGATTTTACATCGATAAACTCTTGATACACACCAGAAATCATTTCATTTTCTTCCAGAGCTCCTATACAGCGCAGATCAGTTATACGTTTCTCCACCTGCCTCCTACTCCTTTCAGTAAGATCTTCTACTCTTGTAAATTCACTCCAATCCTCACAACTCAAACTCAACAAACCAGATCTCCAACTTGGTACTCTATATACATTCTCAGAACCTCGAGCAGCCTCCTCATTAGTCTCCTGTGATCCCTTGGGCTGCTCAAGCGGGATCATAGTAGTCTTTGATCCTTCACTCTTGTCTTCCCGCTGTCGTGATGTGAATTATTCCACATAGTGAATAATTCACCTCTCAGTTAGGAGTTAGTCTCTCTGAGTGAAGTTAAGACTTCAGAGAAGTCGATTCTGGAAGAAGTGTGCATTCGAAAATCTGAAAACACCACGGCGTAGGTCTCGTCGCGCTGATCACCGTGGTATGTTCAAAAGTTGCAAACGGAGTTGCAGGCGAAAAGTTACTTGGAGTTCTTCTACAAGATTTCTGATACCGGGAAATTTACCATAAATCAGAGTGAGTCCGAAAAATACTTTTTAGATTTTTCTCATGTAGATCGTAGTATGTAGTATTTGATTAAAATTCGAAATGTACAAAAAGAGCATGTCTAGAGAAAGTTATGGCACTTCGTGTTAGCAAAGGAAAGACGAAATACCGTAGCTTTCTAGCATATTAGCTTAGAAACTGGTCTTCAAAACCAGTTGTGAGATCAGCTTCCGTGGTGTAGCTGAGAAACTTGTAGGGAGGAGGTCTCCGGATCAAATCCCTTCAGACTCACAACCGGCTTGGAGTAGGCTGGCCCCTTCGGGGGAATATGAGGGGCACCAAGTTGCCTAGGGGCGGGACACTAGATGTCCCTTAAACGTACCGTGCACTAGTGCAGTCACCTAGTGTGGATGCTAGAGGGAGATTACCACCGGGTTTCGAAATGGACCTCTCACCTTCGGGTTGGCGAGGTAATTAGTACGAATTCGGTTGCGGCCCTCTAAGTCCTGGGGTAGCGAGATGGCATCAAAGATACTCCGGTGGTATTTCGAAATGGACCTCTCACCTTCGGGTTGGCGGGGTAATTAGTACGAATTCGGTTGCGGCCCTCTAAGTCCTGGGGTAGCGAGATGGCATCAAAGATACTCCAAGTCGGTACCAATTCTTTTGTAGAAAAATGTAGAGTTCGAAATATTATTCACTTGGGTCGAAAAATCAAGTGAAACTGATACCTGAAGCAATACTTACGGCGCTTCGAAGTTTAAGGGGGCCGGGAAACGACAATGATGATAACTCGGGCTCCACGTGTCAGAACGAGGTGATTCCGGTGGCCAGAGGTAGCCGTGGCGGAGTTACTTCGAGTGAAGGTGTCAGATGCTGACTGTACAGCCAAGTCGGCGACCGTCCGTACAGATGAATCTGCGAAGCTTAGTGAAATAGTCTTCTTACGTGTAGATATATTATCAGTGATTTATTTTTCTGCTGTCATCTGTTTAGGGCGTCTTTTACCCCTGCCAGGTGACACTGAAGGTTACGTAGGGTGGAGGAAAACCCAGAGGGGTGTACTCTGGAGAGAGAGAATTCTGATGGCATTGTGGCATTATCGCATTATCGGAGTCTGACGATCATCGAGCAGTGTAGAGTTTACCGTGCGAGAGCTATCGAGTAGAGAGAATCGAAGAGCTAGGAGAAGTCTTTACACAGAGGTTACGTCTGAAGAAAACTTCTATCTGATCAGAGTTTTGATATCGAGAGATTGGGAGTAGAGAGCAGAATCGAGTAGATAGGAGACCTACAACTTGTACGCATACTTTTCTGAAGAGAAAACGGGAAGCTTCTAGGTGAACGCGCTGGTGCTTCACAGGAGCAGTTTTCTTATATTCTGAGTTACTAAGCGTGAGCTTTGCAATCTGAATGACCTGGAGTTGAAGATCTACTTGCACGCCGTGTGTTTTATCTTGGCCAGATCGAGAACGTGGTGGTGTTTTCTCTTGCGATCCGTATTCCGTGTGTGGTTTTCGCCCTCCTCTTCACGATCGTATCACAGCTAGAAGGTTCGCCCTTCCCAGGAAACTCTCGCCTCGACACCGCTCTACAAGAGTGGGTTCTAAAAACCCTTACCTCTACAAATAGGGGAGTCCCTCAAGGTCTGTCTGTTTCGCTCGTGGTTTGACCGAACAGTCAAAAATTGAACAGAACGTTTGTCATCAGGACTACGGATCCTAGCAAAGTGTGACCCATCGTCCATCACTTTGGTCTCCATGCGCACTGCAGTGATATAGGGTTGACCAAGAATGACCGGATACGAAGCAGAAGATTGCACAAAAAAGTGCTGATCTACTTCTACATCACCTATCCTCACTCTCACGTTAGGACAAGCTCCATACAACTCTCCCTTCTGGTTGTTAGCAGCACGCAGCACCCATCCATGATTCAGCTCGATAGGCCACAGTCCTCTCTCATATATCTCTCGTGACATGATATTGATTTCTGACCCGTGGTCAACTAAAGCAGCAATAGGTTCAGGCAAACTCCCAAGACGTACTCGTGTCGCAGTTGTAGCACGAGCCCAATGCCTCTTCTTGAAGTCACTGTCAACCACTGGACTCTCTCCATCAGCTTCATCATCATCAGCTTCAATAGTGCTAGTTCCAGCAACTAATGCCTCCTGCTGGTACCTCTTGTCTCCAGTCTCCTGAAAATGCACCTTCCCAAACTCCACATCATTTACAGAAGCCCCTATCACATCTATCATTTGGCTCTCTACCTGCTCAGATATGACTTGCCTCTTTCGCTTGATGACATCAATAATCAGCTCATGAAACTCTCTCTTTGCGATACCAAGAACTTCTCGAAGCGAAAACTCAACCCGTGCATCTAATATCCTCTGCTCCAGAATACTTTTAAGATCGGTGGAGGTCTCAATATCTGCAGCCAGCTTGTAAGCAGGCCCTTTCCCCTTCTCTTGAGCAGTGAACCTTCTGCCAGCAGTCGTTGGTTCCTGCTGTTGTCTCTGTACATCCTCCATTGGACCTGGAGCAGGTGGTGGAGTCTGTGAGGTAGACGGAACATCCTCTGGAGGAGCTGCACGTCTTCTAGTGACCCTCCGTCCCTGTCCCTCTCTAGTCTCCTCTGGATTCCCAGTTTCAAGCTCAGAGGCATCTCGTCGCCTCTTCTCCTCTACAGAAGCGTCCTGCCAATGAACATGCTTATCTACGTCCAAGAAAGCTTTAATGGACGCTGTATCTACGGGATCTTTCCACCCTGTGACTCTACGGATAGTTTCTGCTCCTCTTTTCAACACCTCAGAAGGAACCTCAGTACTGTTCTTATCAAGAGACCTATCCAGCAAAGTAGGGCTAGAAGAAACTTCAATATGCCCAGCATACACATCAAGATTCATCGGCGGTACTGTTACTGTAGTTACTGTTGCAGTTGCAGCGACTTGAGGTAGACTCCTCATACCTCCTCGTCCAAACTGCGTGTTTAATGGCTCTCCGGTAGAAACAAGGTGCAGTCTACCATTTTGATAGCGAACCACACCATCTCGTAGAGCAGCTGTAAGCTCTTGGCAATCTCCTCGAAGATGATCTGGACTGTCACACCAGATACACCTACGGATAGGAGCACCCCCTGGACGAGCAGCACCAGGCGTTGGTGGGAGCTCCCTATGTAAACCAGCCAGCTCTACTTTCAATTCACGCATCTGTCGGATCAACTCCTCAATTTGATTGTGCTGACCCTGGTTCTCAACCACCCTCTGAACAGGTACCCTCTGTGCAGGAACTGGCACAACTGGCACTGGAGGCGCTTCTACAGGAATAACAGGTCTAGGAGCAAGAGCCGGGGGCTGTTGTACCTGAGGAGCATAAGGTTGATGGATCACCTCTGCAAGCGGTCGTCCTCCTATGGCCACTCTCCCTCGCCGCTGTCTTGTTAAAACGGCCACAGCATCTTCCACTCTTCCCCAATCCATAGTAACACCTCCTTCAGCTGATCAATATGCTAACATGAAGCATAATCGATCTGCTGTAGCCTCATCGGTGGCTTGCAAGAAGAGCTCTGTCCTTCTAGCATCCAAAGTTATCCGTTCGAGCGTCGAAAGCTGTCGGTATCTTCGATCGAACTCTCTTACCAACTCATTCAACCCCATCCTATGGCCAGGTTGCTGCTCAATCCAATCCAAAAAAGTCCTCCTAGTAACTCTCTCAGAATCCTCCTCCAGGAATTCCTCTCGGAGAGCTCGCTCAAAACTTGCCCAAACCCCAAGATTTCTCCTCTGTACATCTCTGACTTGATCTCTCAACTCAGGAATCACAGCCAACTCAAAACTTCCAATCATCTCTGCATCGGTCACCCTCACAAGCTCCATCTCTCCTCTGTACTCACGAAGATATCTGGAAATATCCCTGCCTTCAAATCTTCCACACCTATTTACAATCGCCTGCAAAGCTTTTGTAGATTTCAACTCACCCCCTCCGACGATCGGATGTTGTTGAACCAAAGCTGCAAGCGTCTTCAGTATCTCAGTAGTATCCAAGCCTGATGCTGCAGTGGCTGCTGAAGACATAGGCGTAGCAGAAGGTGCAGCAGTAGACGTCGATGCTCCAGCCGTAGAGGCAGTAGCACCACTCCCGCTCTTGCGATCCATCTTCCCTTGTATGCAAATCTCAACCTCAGCAACCTCAACGATTAATCACCCCAAGATGACTCTCAGTGGAAGCACCAGATTTATGTCGAGGAGAGTCCTTCTCAGGAAGGGCGAGCCTTCTGGCTGTGATAGATCGCGAGATAGAAGCAGAGATTGTATACCAAGACAAGAGCCAAGCAAGAGATCGCAACAGTTGGAGACGCTCACAGTGACTATGACTATAGATCACTTACTAATCAACAGATCAAGTCTCAAGTCTCAGGAGACAGATCCACCTTCAGACACAACAGATAGGAGAATACTGAACTCACGATGCTTTATTTCTCTTCCAAGCACACCCAATAGTCCTCCACATATATCAATTTACAACCTATCTCTACTCAGCTCCTTACGTTGATCACCGCAGATGCAAAACGGCCAATTCCCACTCAACTGGTCTTTTCTCCAGCAGATTTCTCTCCAGAACCTTCAACTGATGAAGATCTGAAACTCCAACGCCTTGTATCCCCTCCAACGACAGCTTCAACACTGAAACTTCTCAGAAAAACCTGACCTTCTCAGTCTCAGTCCTCCTCCTCCGCTCAAATAATGCTCTCTTTCCACCAAATTCACCTCAACTCAAGCCTAATAGGTGAAATTCGGACACCAAACTCTTAATCTCCTCTTTGCGTCAACCCCTCAACTGAAAATTATCAAGAATTTAATCCAACGTCAATCAAGAGTCCCTTGCAGATTATCAAAACGATCTCCTGAATAAAACTGCCTCCTGTCCGATCAGAAGAAATTCTGCATCCAAACTGCTCTCAGTCCCCCAAATACTTGTCCGTCCCTCTGTCACGATCACCCAAATCCTCAATTCAGTTCTCTCCGGAAAAATTGATCTCCCTCAGCCTTCAAGCTTCTCCTTGCGCTTCAGCTCCCAGCTCTCTGTAAAAAAATCTCCTCAGAAAAGTGTCCCCGATCTTCAGCCATCGCAGGTACTTGACCTAAAGGCTAAGGGCCCAGCTTAAGCTGCCCCCCTGCTGTCCTTATAAGCACAGTCGCTTATCACAAGCAGGCCCCCAACTTAAGCTGCCCCCTACTGTCCTTACGTACAAAACTCTTCTTTCAGAACTGACTCTTTTTTAAATAAAAGTACACAGCTACCTCTGTAAAGCAGACTCCTTCACTGTAAAACATCACACTGCTTCCTTCGCCATTGCTAAACCGACTCGATGGATAAATAACAGATTGACAAAAGTTTCCCGTGCCCTTGATGCCATCTTGATGCCACCCTGAATATACTACAAGCCATCCAATGTAGGCCGAAGCCCTAACACTTATGGGGCTGCCCCACAGGGCTTACAGCCCCCCCATATGCGCACCAGGTATCTCCCATAGTATATTCAGGATGGCATGCGGAGGCTTAGACCAGGAAGCCCAACCGACTCGATGGATAAATAACAGATTGACAAAAGTTTCCCGTGCCCTTGATGCCATCTTGATGCCACCCTGAATATACTACAAGCCATCCAATGTAGGCCGAAGCCCTAACACTTATGGGGCTGCCCCACAAGGCTTACAGCCCCCCATATGCGCACCAGGTATCTCCCATAGTATATTCAGGATGGCATGCGGAGGCTTAGATCAGGAAGCCCACGATTAAGGGAGATACCGGTCTCCCGCCCCTAGATATGCAGGACATGGCTGCACACCCAACATAGACTCCCATCCGGGAGGCCAACATGCCGGAATAGGAACCAGAGGCCAGGAGGGATTGATCCTGAGACCACTTCCCTCCTAGGCAGGCGCCCTATCACTGGGATGGCCTTTGGTTCCGTTCAAAACAGTAAAATTCTCTGTACACATGCTTTTACTAAGAAATTTCTCTGTAAAGTCTTTACTAGCCTTTCCTACGCTAACTTCACTATACAACTCCATTTTTAATGAATAAAGAGTCAAAATTATAGTACTTGTGAACACCTACACGCTCACGCTATCAGATTCTGAGTTTGAGCCACGAGCTAAAATCGACAGATTTCCCTCTTTCATACATTTCCCAGTCTAAAACCCGCACTAACTACTGCTTAAAACACTTTCTGTCGAAACTGGAAGCACGAAGTCGCTCTCCTCGACGAGCTCTGCATTCTAATGCTCTTCGACTTCTTTCAATGTGATATTTCAGTCTAAGCTAGGGGGCAGCTTGTCAAGCATGGCCCCAGCTTAGCTCCTGCCCAGCTTGATAAGCTAGGGTGCAGCTTCTCGAACAAACGCAGGCCGAGTGTCTTCTGAAGTTCCATTTCCGCACCTTGAACGTCATGCACTACGACAACGTAGATCCCAAGTGCTCTACTGAACGAGCCAAGCTACACTTCCACAACTGCTGACAGTCACCGCCACTCAAGTAGAACACTTCTCATGCACAATCGGGAGCGAATTCAAGGAACCCACCATCCAGAAGACATGAGCAAAGTTTCTGCACTCAAATCCACAATCTTTTCCTCGAGAAGAAGTCACAATGGCATTGGGAAGCTCACTCCCTCTGCTTCCTGCGTCTACTCCTCGACACACCAGTCTACCTAACAAGACTGCACGAGGATGCCGGTCCCTGTTCCTAGACTGTCCACTACTTCTATCTACATCTTCGAACCACTGCTGGTACGAGTATGCAGACCCCTCCTGTGTATTCCAAGACTATTCATATGTTTCCAACAACGGGTGTAGTGCGAAGAACTATCTATCATGTGTCTCTGCTCTAATGTGTCTCGTCTGCCTGCACCATAGAATCGATGTGTATGTGCAGTAGCTACAGAATTCTACAGAACTGGCAGAACTCTTTCTCTTACTCTGCGATCTTACTTATGTCGCTGTCATGAGAACCAAGGGAGACGACCACCAGGGAGAGAGAGGCGCTGACAGGAGGTTGTCACCTCACATGCAAGCGGTTCCCCTGCCCGAATTGGTCATCCACCTTGTCCTTCCTACGCTACATATGCTGCCACATGGTGTCTTAACTAATATTACACGGAAAAACTGCCACCCTTAAGATAGCATGTTCGATCTTACTATATTTGAAATTGTCAATGGAGTTACTAACTACTCAGATTGCACGGAGGCAATCTCTACCTGATCTGCTCCTATCGGAGCTCCTAACGCGGCTTCTGATAAGCTAGAAAGCCTGCAGTTACCTCGGGTGTCACTGAGGTGGCTTCCTCCTCATCGTCTCTTGCTGGCCCTGTTGTCGCTGCTGCTGCGTCTTCCTCGGCTTCGGCTTCTGCTTCGGAAGACAGAAGCGTCTTCTGGGAAGCGGGGTCGACCGGTGCTTCTTCCGTCTTCTGAGCCACTGGTGCGGGACTAGGGACCATGGGGACCTCATAGAGATCCGAGGAAGTCGCTTCCTCCACGCGGAATACTTGGGAAGACGGCTCGTCTTCCTGTCTTCCAGAAGACATCTTGTCTTCCGGGACGTCTTCTGGAGTCTTCTCGGTTTCCAACGCTGTCACCACCAAGTGCACAGCGAGATCGAACTCCTCCTTCTCCATTCCGGATCCAGTCGAGGGTGCTGGAGCTTGGGAAGATGCGGTTGCAGGTGTCGGAAGCGAGGGAAGACCATAAAGTGTCTTCACTCCTTCTATCTGTCTATCCAAGTACCTGAACATGCTATCCCTACATTCCACCAACCTCGTCTTGGACTCGTTGTCCCATCCTTTAGCTAAGGTAAGTAACTTCCTACCCGCGGTGTAGTTGAACTTCTTCCGAAGCGCTTCCACCGACTGTGTCAGCATCTTCTGTGCACGAGCCTCCGCTGCTTCCCGCTGCGTCTTCTCAACTGCAGCTCGCGCTTCTGCGGCTTCTCGCTGCGTCTTCCATGTGGTCTGCTCTTCTGCGAGGGTGGTGATCTTCTCTCGCACCCAGAGGACTTCCTGATCACGCTGCTGTATCTGCGCCTGTAACTCCTGGTTGCTCTTCCGAAGCTGCACCAGCTCCTTGGCAGAAGCGGCTGCTTCCGCCTTGTACCTGGCTGCAAGCTTCTCCGTGGTGCGGAGACTAGCTTCCAGCGACTCCGTCTTCTGCTGGTCTTCTCCCTGTCGCACCAAGGTGCGTAGGCCGAACCCAGGTTGTAAGGGCCTCTCCTGTGCCTTCGCTCTCTTCTCCAGCAACTCCATAGCTGGCTGGATCTCTTTCTGGAAGTAGGCATTGAACTCTTCCAGTCGTCTTCCTGCGGAAGACAAGTTCATCTCCACCACTCGCTCGGAGATGTCGACCTTGTCTTCTAGAGGCAAGGATGCCCCTTCCACCACGATGACCTTCATCTTCTACGCACGAGAAGAAGCTACTCTTCTCATCTTCTGGGGTGGAAGACTCCTCATGGCAGGAGCGGCTCTCTTCGTTGCGCTTCCTCGCATCGCACCAGGAGCGCCCATCCATCCTTCGTCTTCTGGAGTCTTCAGAAGACTCCCAGGTGTTGCAGAAGTGATCTTCTGCTCCGATCGGGTACTTAGCAGTTCCTCCTCCGAGTCGGACTCCGATCCTGAATGAATGAGGGAGATGGGTGTCCTTGGTACACTTCTGAGACCCATCTTCCTCGGTGGCGTGGCGTCTTCCGACCCACTAGACTCGTCTTCCCTCACCAGAAACGTCTTCTGGTGAGAGCCGAGCCTCAGCTGTGACATAAGAGTGGGAGGGGACGTTGTGGCTACCTCTCGGTCATCGTCTTCCGAGGTCTCCTCCTTCACCTCCTGTCGCTCCGTTGGCCCATACCCTGCCAGCTGATCTTCCCTAAGATCCCCCATGGCTACATACAAGTAGCAGAGGAAGGGCGTCAAGTGTCCTCCCGCCGGGGTACCCAAGTATGCTAGCTCCGTCTGTACATAGTTGTGGATGTACGCGCCCCAGTAGATGGGCACTCTGTCATCCCACACTGATTCCAGGAACTCCACGTCCTGATCTCCTAAGTACCTTGTCTTTTGCGCTTTCCCCTTGGGAAAGAGATGCAGAAACAATTTCGTCAGAAGTCGCTTCTTCGGCTCCCGGTAAGATTCTATCTTCCAACCGTTCCTCCCCTGCCTGTCTTCCACGAAAAGGCAGGTGGTGCTCCCAGGCACATGCCACGAACTCACGATCCTAGGCAAGATCTTTTCTTTCGTATCAATATCCTCGGTTCTCGGACTCTGGCTTGTGAAAAGCCATGCGCCACCAATCTTCAGTCCAGGAAGATGGCCTTCCTCGAGCTACCCCTGCATTCGCAGGTACACGGTTACGAGGTGGCAACGCTGCCCACACCTCCTCCAGAAGTCTCTGGTCTGCGAGGTTCCAATCCCACAGGAAGAAGTAGAGACCCAACTCCTTGAGGAAAGGAGTGGCCTCGGCCAATTCTGCCACTGGTAACACCAAGCCTCGCGGATGCATCGTCATGCTGGAAGATCTGTTGCACTAAGCCACAAGCACTTACTATGAGCAGAAGGCTCAGTCCTTCCCAAGTGTCCACAGTATAGCTTCTACTTCTCAGAAGACGAAACTAGTCTTCCAGAAGACAGCTACTCCGTCTTCCGGGGATCTAACAGTACTTCCTAGATAGCTCTCGTCTTCCGAGCTATATCTAAACAATCCTATCTAAGCAAGGCCTCGCATGGATTACCAAGAAGACAACCCACCTTGCATTACATCCTACTTCATATCAGAAGATACAAGATTCGCAAAACATCAAGTGCATAACAAGTTTGGAAGATGGTTGCGGACTCCTGCGGTGACAGTGGCCTCTGGGAAGACACTCGGGACAGCTTCCGATTCAATGTCTTTCTCGGAAGACTTCTCGAAGTCAGACTTCCCTTCACTGGTCTCACCTGTCTTCGTCTTCCTACGCGCAATCTATCCTCACAACAGACTCAAGACAATTGCACTCTGTTCTTCTGACTTCTCACCTCTCATACGCACTCAGAAGAAGCTTGCTGCTCGGTGGGAAGACATGACCCTCGACCATTCTCTCCAGATTCTGCCAGCAAGTATTCTCACGACTCTCTTCTAAGTTTGGGAAGAAGAAGGAATGGCTGCTATGGATTGGACAGAAGAGACCCGAATGGACCCTCACGTCTTTTCGCTCATTTTGCCAGCCTTTCAGTCTTCTAGTCTCTCTAGGAAGATGTGGAGTTGAGAAGCTTGGAAGACCGGGAGGCACAGGCCTAATTCCCGACTTCCAACTTCTCGAAATAACAAAACAACTCACCACACCTCTCAGGATTCGTACCAAGCCTCTCTTAACACAAAAGCAAAGCAAATCCACTCTTGATACGAATTATGTTCAGTCGACTTCCGAAGACGGTCTTCCGAAGACAGTCAAATTTAAGAAGCGTCTCCCGAAGATGTTCCCATCTTCCGACTCGTCTTCTGTTCCAAGTTTCGGGAGTAGAGAGGTAGTAGGGTAGGGAAATTGGTAGCTGGGATCATCAATTTGGGGACGGGGTGTAGGGAAGCTCGAATTGAACTTAGGAAGAAGTAAGATGTCTGACAGAAATTGAGCAGCGCTTCCGCGTCCAGTGTCTCAATAGAAAGAATGGGGGGTGGGGGTAATCGATCAGGCTGCCTGCACACAACCAAGGAAGCGCGGGGAATATCAGACAAAGGCGAGAAGAAGTGGGAAGGAGAAAGAACACGAGGAAGAACCTCTACAGTCTTCTTCTGCTCCCCGAGTTGCCTTCGACCTCCACGCGCTTCTTGGCTCTGGTCCTAGCTCCAATGCGACTCCTCACGACTGCGCTTGCTGTCAATTTTTGACCACGTCTCGATTCTATCTTCGATTCTACTCGCTACTCTCCAATGTCAGCTTCTCGGGAGCTCACAGAAACGCCTTCGCTCTCTATCTTCCGTGCTCCAGCAATTCGATCTCGCCCTTCGCCTAGCTGCCAACTGGTTCTCTCCTACCTCAATGTCCTCACTCGATTCCTCTCTCAAAGCTCACTTGCGAAGCTCACTCTCCCAAATCGATCTTCTCAAGCGCGCTGGGCTGCAAGAAGTTGGAATGCGCCTAATGTGCTTCTTGCGCATCTTCCCCGCAGATTAGGGGTTTTCGACCTTAGGTGTCTTCCCCGACCTACCTACCTATTTGGTGCGACCCAGTAGGTACACCTACTGTTTTACCCGAAAACTCGTGGTTAGGCCTTCGCGGTCGCTGTCTTCTGGAAGACAGGTGTCTTCCGCCGTCTTCTCATCTTCCGCCGTCTTCTCATCTTCCGAAGACGCAACTGAGAAGATGCTCTTCCGAAGACGGCCGTCTTCCGAAGAAGTCAACTTCTTATTTCAAACCGCTCTTAAGATCAGCTTCCTGTTAAGGAAGACGTAATCTTAAGTAACAACGCTTCTTCAGTTATACAAACAAGTTATTAATCTTAAAAAATTTAAAAATTCGTGCATCCTGTAATTTGTGGGCACCACATGCATTGAATTAGGAGGTGCTGAATTGAGTGAGGAGGGCCAGTAGAGTGAAATCAAGGTCAGCTAGGATCGAATTGCAGCTAGAGAGAAAGCAAGGACAAATTTCTGAGAGTAAGAAGCACCATCGAGCTGAAGGAGTCTCCTGTAGATTTCCGGAAGCAGACATTGAAGGGCGATTGAAGAAGAATCCGAGGTGGAGTCATGATCGACTAAGAAGCAGCAGGACATTGACGGTAGAAGCAACTCTGTGAGATCGCATTGGAGCTGAGGTGGAGTCGGAAGCGTACAGAAGATTGAAGGCACTACGGGAAGCAGGCAGAAGACTGTTTGAGGTTCTTCTCATGTTCTCTTCCCTTCCCACCGCTTCTCGCCTCTTGTTTAATATCCCCGCGTCTCCCCGGTTGTTTGCAAGAAACCCATCGATCGTTTTTCCACCCCGCATTTTCCTTCTGTGAAATTGGACGCGGAAGCGCTGCCCAATTTTCGACAATCATCTTCTCGCTTCTTCCCGAGCTATAATCGAGCTTCCCTGTCCGTCGTTCTCAAATTTGATCCCTCAGCTATCAATTTCTCTACCATACCGCACCTCTACTACCGAATCTCTGTACAGAAGACTCTTCGGAACATCTGATCATCTTCGAAAGACGCTTCTGATGTCTGAACGTCTTCGGAAGAAGAATGTGTGCAATTCGTATCAAGAGTGGATTGGATTTTCTTTTGTGTTAAGAGAGGTTTGGTACGAATCTTGAGTGACTTGGTGAGTTGTTTGTTGTTTCGAGAAGCTGAAAGTTGGGAACCATGCTTGTGCCTCCCGATTTTCCAAGCTTCTCAAATCCACATCTTCCTAGAGAGACTAGAAGTCTGGAAAGGCTGACAAAATGCGCGAGAAGACGTGAGGGTCCTTCACGGGTCTCTTCTGTCAGACCCATAGCAGCCTATTCCTTCTTCTTCCCAAACTTAGAAGAGAGTTGTGAGAAGTCTTGCTGACAGAATCTAGAGAGAATGGTCGAGGGTCATGTCTTCCCGTCATGCAGCAAGTTTCTTCTGAGTGTGTATGAGAGGTGAGAAGTCGGAAGAACAGAGTATGAATGTCTTGTGTCTGTTGTGAGGTTAGATTGCGTGTCAGAAGCAGAAGATAGATGAGACCAGTGAAGGAAAGCCTGGCTTCGGGAAGTCTTCCGAGAATGTTATTGAATCGGAAGCTGTCCCGGGAGTCTTCCCAAAGGCCATTGTCACAGCAAGAGCCCACGACCATCTTCTGAACTTTTCATACACTCTACTTCTCGCATATCTTGTATCTTCTGTTAGGAAGTAGAATGAAATGCAAGGTGGGTTGTCTTCTTAGGAATCCATGTGATGTCTTGCTTAGTTAAGATTGGTTAGATATAGCTCGGAAGACGAGAGGAACTTAGGAAGCACTGTTAGAATCTCGGAAGACAGAATAGCTTTCTTCCAAAAGACTAGATTCGTCTTTTGAGAGTAGAAGCTAGACTATGAGGACTTGGGAAGGACTGAGCCTTCGGCTCACAATAAGTGCATGTGGCTTAGTGTAACAGAGCTTCAAGTATGTCGATGCATCCTCGAGGGTTGGTGTTACTGGCAGCAGAGTTGGCCGAGGCCAAACCCTTCATCAAGGAGTTGGGTCTCAATTTCTTCTTGTGGGACTGGAACCTCGCCGACCAGGATCTTCTGGAGGAGGTTTGGGCAGCATTACCTCCCTGCAACCGTGTATCTACGAAGGCAGGAGTTGCCCGGAGAAGACCATCTTCTTGGACAGCAGATTGGTGGCATATGACTTTTCACAGACCAGAAGCAGAGAACAAGGGGTACGAATTAGAGAAGAAGATCATACCCATGATCTCGAAGAAGTGGCATGTGCTTGGGAGCACAACTTGTCTCTTCTTGGAGGACAGGCATGGAAGAAACGGATGGAAGGTCGAAGTTTACCGAGAGCCGCAGAAGCGTCTTCTGGCGAAGCTGTTCCTTCATCTCTTTCCCAAGGAGAAAGCGTAGAAGACGAGGTACCTTGGAGACCAAGACGTGAAATTCCTGGAAGTCATTTGGGAAAGGCTATCTGTCAACTGGGGCACGTTCTTCCACGCATATGTGCAGGCAGAGCTGGTGTACTTAGGCACCCCGGCAGGAGGACATCTTACTCCGTTCCTCTGCTACCTGTACGTGACCAAGGAAGACCTCACAGAAGATCAATTGGCGAGGTATGGGCCAACAAGGCAGCACGAGGTAGAGGAAGAGACCTCGGGAGAAGACGATCGAGCAGCGGTCATGATTCCCTCTCTCACTCTGATGCCGCAGATGAGACCAGGTATTCATCAGAAGACGCTTCTGGTGAGGAAAGACGACTCCAGTGGGTCGGAAGACGCGACACCACCAAGGAAGATGGGTCCTAGGAGTGTGCCTAGGAAGATCACCTCCTTCACGATCATTCACTCTGGATCAGAGTCCGACTCTCAAGAGGAGCCACTGAGTACCCGAGCTACGCAGAAGACCGCTTCTGCAACACCGAGGAGTCTTCCGAAGACTCTAGAAGATGAAGATTGGATGGACACTCCTATTGCGATACGAGGAAGCGCAGTAAAGAGGACCGCTTCTGTATTGGGGAGGGATCTTCCACCCCGGAAGATGAGATGAGTAGCTTCTTCTTGCGCGCAGAAGCAGAAGGTCACAGCAGCAGAAGAGGCATCCTTGTCTCTGGAAGACAAGGAAGACACCTCCGTCCGGATCGTGGAGATGAGTCTATCTTCCGAGGGAAGAAGACTAGAGGAGTTTAGTGCCTTCTTCCACTCGGAGATCCAACCAGCTATGGAGTTGGTGGAGAAGAGAGCAATGGCTCAGGAGAAGTCACTACAGCCTGGATTCGGTCTGCGCACCCTGATGCGGCAGGAAGAAGGTCAGAAGAAGGTAGAAGCGCTGGAAGCCAACCTCCGCACCACGGAGAAGCTCGTAGCGAAGTACAAGGCGGAAACAGCCACTTCTGCCAGGGAGTTAGCGCAGCTGAGGAAGAGCAACTAGGAGTTGCAGGTGCATTTACAGCAGCGTGACCAGGAGGTCTGCGGGTCAGAGGTAAGATCACCACCCTCGCAGAGGAGAAGACGACGTGGAAGACACTATGGGAAGCCGCAGAAGCACAGACTGCAGCCGAGAAGACGCAGTGGGAAGCAGTAGAAGCTCGTGCGGAGGGATTGCTAGCTCAGATGATGGAAGCTCTCTGCAAGAAGTTCAACTTCACCGCGAGTATGAAGCTTCTCACCCTAGCAAGGGAGTGGGACGACGAGTCCAGAGCGATGTTAGTGTAGTGCAAGGAGACCATGTTCCGTTACTTGGATTGGCAGATAGAGGGAGTGAAGATGCTTTACGGTCTTCCCTTGATTCCGCCACCAACAACTACATCTTCCCAAGCCTCAAGACCATCGATCGGATCAGACTTGGAGAAGGAGGAGTTCGACCTCGCTGTCCACTTGGTAGTGACAGCGTTGGAAGCCGAGAAGACCGTGGAAGAAGCCCCGGAAGACAAGGTGTCTTCTGGAAGACAGGAAGAAGAGTTGTCTTCCCAGGTATTCCGAGTGGAGGAGGTGACTTTACCGGACCTCTGTGAGGTCACCATGGCCTCCAGCGTCGAACTAGTGTCTCAGAAGAGCGAGGAAGCGCAGGTCGACCCAGCTTCCCAGAAGACGCTTCTGTCTTCTGAAGCAACACTAAGCGAACGCACTACGAATGTTGAGGAGGAAGCCACCTCAGTGACACCCGAGGTATTCGCACGGCCTCCCAGCTTATCATAAGCCAAGTTAGGAGTTCAGGTAGGAGCAGATCAGATGGAGATTGCATCCGAGCAATTAGAGTAGGCAGCAAAGCGCAGAAGACAAGTTGACTTGTCCAAACTTAGTAGGAACCGAACATGCTATCTTAGGAGATGGCAGTTTCAGTGTAATATTAGATAGGTGACCATGTGATAGAGTAAGCAACGCAGGAGTAGCAAGGTAGATGGCTAAACAGGAAGGGAACCGTTTGCATGTGGAGTGGCAGCCTTCTGACAGCGCCCATCTCTCCCTGGTTGTAGTCGAGGATTGGAGGGGAACTTCCCCTACGCATCAAGGTGGTAGTATAAGTTGGAAGACATAGTAGGATTTCATGCACATTATACACACGGAACATGAGGCGCATTTGTACACACATTACTGTGCGCACACACCATATTGTATACACACTACACCCGATGTTAGAGACATACGAATAGATTGGGATTACACCAGAGAGGTCTGCATGCTCGCTGCCAGCAGTGGTTCGAAGATGTAGATAGAGGTAGTGGACAATTTAGAGCAGGGAACGGCATCCACGTGTAGTCCTGTTGCTAAGCTGGTGTGTCGAGGAGTAGGAGCAGGACGTAGAGGGAGTGAGCTTCCCAACACCAATGTGTCTTCTTCTCGGGGAATGGATTTTGGATTTGAGTGCAAAAACTTTGTATGTGTCTTCTGGACAGTGTGTTTTCTCGAATTCACACCCAATTGTGCATGAGAAGCCTTCTCTTTGAGTGGCGGTGATTGTTAGAAGCGGTGCAGAGTCGAAGCTTGTCTCATCCAGTGGAGCACTTAGGATCCACGTACGGACGGTCCTATGGATAAGCGATCCTAGAAGACGGAGTAGTCGAAGTAACGACAAAAGAAGAAAGAAGCCTTCTTTTCACAGCATAAGACGACATCCTCAAGTAGAAGATTGTGTAACTGTAAGCGAATTTGTTGTCTTCCTCCTCAAATTACTACAAGCAAGGATGGCTTGTTAGTCAGGATTGGGCTAGAAGCCTGTCGGAGTCTTAATTTCTTATTCTTATCTTGTTTTTCTCCCGTTTGGATTTTCTCTTCTTCCCCATCTTCCAACATCTTCCCACCTTCTTACCTTCTTCTAGTGAGCTTCCGAGACTTCTATTGAGCTTCCGTGAAGGAGAATGTCGTTGTAGTGCTGCCAGAAGATCGTTTCCGTAGGCAGAAGCCTGAGAAGACTACACGGGGTATACACCCTGTGATTAATCTAACCCGCTGGGACTTGGAAGAGCAATGTGCGACAGACGTTGCTAGTTCGACTTCTACGAAGCAGAAGCAGTCTTCTGGAGGTGTGAGAAGCCGAGTTGAACCCTCAGAAGCTGAAGATTGCTTTGGGAAGACTGTGTTGAGAAGACTGGAAGAAGTGGTCTGGAAGCAGGACGCGTCTTCCCGAGCTTCCCTATAGATAAATGTGTGATATTTTAGGTGGTAGTTGTTTGTTTAGGTCCAAAGCACCTTGTGAAGGGTCTGGAAGTCGTGTGGTTTTGTGAGAAGATGGGATTTTTAGGCAAAAGCCGTGTGTTTGAACAGATCTTAGAACTTAGAGCAGCGATACTTGTGCAAATCATCTCTGGGAACGATATCTTATATACTAAATGGGCAAAAAGAGAAATCCTGCGTCACTACACCTCCTCCCACTTTAGTACCTCAAACGAGACCGGGCACTCATCAGAAGACGCTTCTGATGCGAGAAGACGACTCCAGCGGTACAGAAGACGCATCACCGCCGAGGAAGAAGGGACCTAGGAGTGTGCTTAAGAAGAGCGCCTCTTTTCCGATCATTCATTCTGGATCGAAGTCGGATTCTTAGGAAGAGACGTTGAGCACCAGGATCGCGCAGAAGACATCATCTACAACTACAGCGAGTCTTCTGAAGACTCCAGAAGTCGAAGTATGGGTTGACATTCCGACTGCAACTCGAAGAAGCGCAGCGAAGAGAATCGCTCTTGCAATGGGAAGAGATCTTCCACCCCAGAAGATGAGAAGAGTGGTGTCTTCCCGCGCATAGACGCAGAAGACCACAGTGTGGAATAGGCATCTTTGTCTCTGGAAGACAAGAATGACGTCTCCGATCGATTTGTGAGGATGAACCTGTCTTTTGTGAGAAGAAGGTTGGAGGAATTCAGTGTCTTTTTCCAGTCGGAGATCCAGCCATGGAGTTGGTGGAGAAGCGTGCGATGGCTCAGGAGAAGCCACTGCGACCTGGACTCGATCTGCGCACACTGATGTAGCAGGAAGAGGTCTAGAAGAAGGTGGACACGTCAGAAGTCAACCTCCACACCACGGAGAAGCTTGCAGCGAAGTACAAGGCGGAAGTAGCTGTTTCTGCCAAAGAGTCAGCACAATTAAGGAAGAGCAACCAGGAGTTGCAGGCACGTCTACAACAGCATGAACAGGAGATTCTGCGGGTCAGGGATGAGATCATCTCTCTCGCAGAAGAGAAGACGACATGGAAGGCACTGCGGAAGCCACGAAAGCACAAGCTGCAGCAGAGAAGACGCAACGAAAAGAAACAGAAGCCCGAGTAAAAGGACTTATGACGCATACGGTGGAAGCACTTCGTAAGAAGTTCAACTTCACCGCGGGTACAAAGATTCTCATCCTAGCTAGGGAGTGGGATGACGATTCCAAGACGATGTTAGTGGAGTGCAAGGAGAGCATGTTCCGCTACCTGGATCGGCAGATTGAGGACTTGAAGACGCTTTACGGTCTTTCTTCGATTCCACAGCCATCAGCTACATCTTCCCATGCTCTAGGACCAGCGATCGGGAAAGATTTGGATAAGGAGGAGTTCGACCTCACTGTCCACTTGATAGTGACAACGCTGGAAGCCGAGAAGACCCCGGAAGAAGCCCCGGAAAACAAGGTGTCTTCTGGAAGACAAGAAGCAGAGTTGTCTTCCCAGGTGTTTCGAGTGGAGGAGGTAACTTCCTCTGACCATTGTGAAGTCACCCCAGCTCCAGCGTCGAACCAGTGCCGCAGAACACGAGGAAGCACAGGTGGACTCAGCTTCCCAGAACACACTTCTGTCTTCTGAAGTCGCATCAGAAGCCCACATCAGGAATGTCAAGAAGGAAGCCATCTCAGCCACACCCGAGGTACCAACAGGGCTTCTCACTTTATCAGAGGTCAATTTAAGAGTTCAGGTAGGAGAGGATCCAGTGGGGATAGCACCCGACGATCAGGAGTAGGCAGCAAGTTAGGAAGACAGTTAACTTGCTAATTTTGGTAAGAAGTGAAGTCTACTATTTTGAAGAGGGACAACTCCCCTTGTAATTTTAGATGACTGTCCATGTGGCAGGGTAGGCAACGGTAGGAGCAGAAAATAAGTTTCCAAACTGAGCAGGGAGTTGACTGCATGTGAAGTGGTGGCCTTCTGACAGTGCCCCATTTCTCTTGGCTGCGAGTGAGGATTGGAGAGGAACTCCCTCCCACGACTCAAGTGCAGAAGTATAAAGTAGAACACAGAGTAAGATTTGACGCACACACACACACAGGACGCATAGACATATTGAGATTACATAGGAGGGGTCTGTACTTCCCCTCTCAGTGGTGGATCAAAAGATGTAGATAGTAGTAGTGGACAGCCTAGAATAGGAAACGGCATCATCGTGTAGTCATGTCTCTAAGCTGGTGTGTCGAGGGGTAGTGACAAGAAGTGGAGGGAGTGAGCTTCCCAAAGCCAATGTATCTTCTTCTCGAGGAATTGATTTTCAGATTTGATTGCAGAAGCTTTGTTTGTGTCTTCTGGGTAGTGGGTTTCCTCGAATTCACACCCAATTGTGCATGAGAAGCCTTCTTCTTGAGTGCGGTGATTGTTAGAAGCTGTGCAGAGTCGAAGCTTGTCTCATCCAGTGGAGCACTTCGAATCCACGTACGGACAGTCCTATGAGAAAATGATCTCAGACGACAGAGTAGTCAGAGCAACGATAGAAGAAGAAAGAAGACTTCTTCTCATAGCAGAAGACGACATCCTCGAGTAGAAGACTGTGTAATTGTAAGCCAATTTGTGATCTTCTTCCCCAAATTACTACAAGTAGGGATGGCTTGTTAGTCAGGATCCGGACTAGAAGCCAGTTGGAGTCTTAATTTCTCATTTTCATCTTGTTTCTTCTTGTTTGGATTTTCTCTTCTTCCCCATCTTCTCTCATCTTCTCATCTTCCTACCTTCTTCTAGTGAGCTTTTGAGACTTCTATTGAGCTTCTGTGAAAGTGAATGTCGTTGTAGTGCTGCAGGAAGATCGTTTCCATAGACAGAAGCCTGAGAAGACTACAGGGAACACACACCCTGTGATTTATCTAACCCCGTTGGAAATTGGAAGAGCAATGTGTGATAGACAGTGGTAATTTGACGTCTATGAAGTAGGAGCAGTCTTCTAGAAGTATCAGAAGCCGAGTTGAATCCTCCGAAGCCGAGAATTGCTTCGGGAAGACTGTCGTGGGAAGATTGGAAGTCGTGACTTGGAAGCAAGAAGCGTCTTCCTGAGCTTCCCAGCAGATATCTATGTGATAGTTTAGGTTGTAGTTTTTTGTTTAGGTCCAAAGCACCTTCTGAAGGGTCTGGAAGCCGTGTGGTTTTGTGAGAAGACGAGATTTCTAGGTAAAATCCGTGTGTTTGTGCGTTTGAAAAGATCCTAGAACTTAGAGCAGCGATACTTGTGCAAATCCTCTATGGGAACGATATTTTTTATGCTATAATGGGCTAAAAGAGAAAACCTGAGACACTACAATATAGCTGATAGAAGAAGCTAGGAAGCTAGAAGACGAGCGAAACTGGTATTGAGAGATAGGAATCAAGCGGATCCATGGGTGGAATCAACCGACGAAAATTGGAGGAAGCTAATCACGGAAGAAACGATGGGCACGGAAAAGCTTAACCAACGGTGGAAGAGAAACGACTCGAAGACTGGGTGGAAGAAAAGGCTGAAGAGACTCTAGACCTCTAGACCTCGAAGAGGTCTAGAGGTCTAAAATCTTACACCACGGATTCCCTACAGCGGTCCGCCTTGCAAAATCCAACCTATGTGAGGCAAGATGCATGAGGTGTGGGCAGGAGGACGAGAGCATGGCTCACTGCTTCTTCGAATGCAGGTATGCGGTCAAGAAATGAGAGACATGGCTAGAGATAACTAACGGTTTGCAGGGCAATCATTCCACCTGACAAACCTCTTGACCTTGTTCGACGAAATCTGGCAACAACAATGGGGGGCGAGCCAATTCGTTGGGATGGAGCTCTTGTAAATGATATGGAACGAAAAAACAAGAAATAATTTGACAATACGAGAGTGGACACGTCGATCAAAGTTCTGATACAACAGGCATGCACTGCGAAGAAGATACAACTTAGCACTAGAATCGGAAGCTCGAAAGAAGGAAAGCGATGGAACAAGTGCAACGCACCTTACTCAGGATGCAGAGTCGCTGTGTTGCGACGGGTTTCATGAGAGAACGGAGACGGCATACCTGGGAATATGAAGAAACGGCCATGCTGGCCCGTAGAGAATTAGAGAGTGCATAGACGGTCACCACCGGGGCTATCGTCATGAGCAGAATGCATCTGACGCCAATTCGGATGCAGAATCAACCTATAAACATTGAGCAAAAGGCTCGGATGAAAACGAACCGGACGACCAGCGGCACGAAGACGAGGATGCAGAGAAAAAGAACAGCTCGCATTACGACGAAGCGGAGGAGAAAGTAGAATCGAAGCCCACAAAAGAATCGACAACCTGAACAGAGAACGAGCGTGAGCATGAGAGGCTGCTCCAAGGCTGATAAGCGGGATTTCAGGTTGGACAAGTGGTCGCACATGCGGCTGAAGAAGGGGATTCGGTCGACACAAACGACCGGTAGGAAGGGTCGCTACAAGTTGACGCGGCATGGCCACCAGCTGCGATGTACAAGTGTAAGCGTGACAAGATTACGTGTAGTATTAGAGAGGGTAGTGATAGAGAAACTATGTTTAAAGAGACCCGTAAGGGGTCCAGTTTTGTCAATATCGAGCGTATGGCTCGGTCTTTCGATAAGGCAATAATTTTTCATGGTGCTCGTTCTTTTTTGGTTTAAAATTAAAATTTCAATGTCATTGATATTATTTTATTTTGATACTATCTTGGTCAATCAAGAGAGAATATGATATGCTTGAAAGATGTGGATGTCTTCTGCACTTTTTACATTTCTCGAATATCTAACATTAGACGTTTAAATTTTTTAAATATATATTTTTTAACTAAAATTAATTAAAACAAAATAAAATTTCCCTAATTTTGATCATAAAGAATTTATCAATAATAATATTCTTACTTGCACGTGTTTATAACAAGGTTGCTTCATGAAATCCTCAGATGTCATGTTTTAAATGATATAATATTATTTAAATTTAATTGAATATTATATAGTTTAAGCTTAATTTTCAAAAGTTTAATATACATCTTATCATATTGTATCTGAATTTGTTTGTTTGGTATCGTTTTCCCGCATAGAATAGTATAACCAGTCATTCTGGAGGATCTGTTGATTTAGCAATTTTTAGCCTTCATTTATCAGGTGTTTCCTCTATTTTAGGTTTTTAGTATCTCTTTATAGATATAAATAATCATCATCTAATAAACATTATTATCTTTTCTAATGAAGTGGAAAATTATACTAGAAACAAAAAGAATAATAAACAAGAGGCTGCACCTGCAATAGGATATGCATTTGCTTCAAGTTTGGTTTGATATTTCAAGTTCTTGTATCTAGAGCAAAAAAGATGTATGGAGATAACACGTTGAATTAATGTATCATAATCTTGGTAAGAGGGTTTTGTTATTCACATAATTATCAAAATGTAATCTCCCAACAGTTGAAATTGAGTTTTAACATAGGACATGTAACCTTCTGGTTGTGCCAAGGATATTTACTTTGATTAGTAAATATAATTATGAATTAACAAATCACACCATTCAATAAATTTTACAAAGTATGCATCCCAACATTTCTTGACTGTTTGAGATGTGTTACAAACTGATATATAAAAAAAAAATCCCTAATTTAAATCACTTGGTGACTTCCTTCTCTGCTAAGCAACGGTACTTTATTCTTCCTTCATTCTCTTGAAGCCTTGTGCGTTTTGTGAAATTATACACCTTTCTATGTATCTTATGTAAGGTCTCTCTACCTCCTTTCCTGAATTTTCTCACGGTGAGCACCAATCCATCGAAACTTATGTCAGTAGCACAATAAGTCTTTTCTCTTTTGTCCTCCACTCTTCAACATGTATTTATGCTTACGGTGACCACTCTCTAAGATGTATTTGCCGAGTAACATCCATTACTCTCCATGAGATGTTTCTTAAAAAAACTCACATTTCTTCAAAAAACTCAATGAGATGTTTTTTTTCTAAAAAGATTTTGATATTATCTCGTCTTGAGAGCATCTCGACCATTCTCTATATCCATGTCTCTAGATAGGTTATGTTTCATATGGAGAGACAAAAGAAATCTCATCTCGAATTCCTCTTTGAAAATCAAATCTTCACACACGTCAACGTCATTAAGCATCATCTAACATTGTTGTCTAACGTCATTAAGCATCATACTGGTTTCATTAGAAAGCTCTCGTCCAAACTTCCAACCATCCACATTGATGTCTATGTCATTTAACATCATAATAATTCATTAGAAAGCTTTCGTCCAAATCTTTCCAACCATCCACGTATCATCCAATTTGAGTAAATTTTGTCACATTATGATCATTATTATCCATAGAATTTTCCTGTAAAAAATATTCATCTTGACCTCTTTTCCAAGTCACTCAGATCCGTCTCCATCATCCTGACTTCTCAAGAGACTATAGTCTTTATGAGGACATCAAGATTCGCCTCTTGATCTCCTCTTGAGGACATCTCGACCATTCTCTGTCTTGATATTATCCTCTCTTGAGAGTACAACTTTCATACACGTCAAACGTAGTAGTATCATCATCTAAGCTCACAATGGTCTCATTGGAGATCTCCAATGGAGAGCTTTCAAACCATCATTTTTCATAGTTGAACTAGCCAATGAAATGACCGTTATCCTTTATAGAATGTGCTATATCAAAATATAAACATTGTCCCAACCTCCTCTTCAGAGCATCATTCCCACTCTCCATTGTCTCAATCTCTAACTATATTATATTCCCTAAGAGAGGTAGAATATTCTCATATGTACCTCATCTTTGAGAGTAAAACCTTCACTCTGTTTGAACCAAAAGCTTCATCAAATCTCCAAATGAGTTGAAAATGATATCATTAGAAAGTTCCTTTCGAGAGGTTGCATATGTGAGTCTTATTCACTAGAAGATGACAACACACTTCATTTATAGTTTATTACCTAATCTTTTTGCCAAATGGTTAGGTAATAAATGAATGTTAAAAATCAAATTATCTCTATATTGTATTCCCAAGGATGACACTCAGTGTGAAGCTCAACATCATGTGAGGGAACACACATATGTTAGAGTATATTTATTACAACATTATACCATAATTTATATTGAAACATATCTTTACTTTGAAACTTGAATTGTGTTTACTTTTGTATTATATTCATAATTTATGTATAATTAAATATAATCAGTCAATCATAAATTTAAATCTTTTTGAGTTCATTATAATCTTCATTAAAATTCTTTATTACTTATTGTAGAAAAACTCTAACTTGTTGATACTCAAACGTGCTAATTTATTAAGTATAAAGTACGAAGCTATTATCTAAGTTTATAACATGAATTTGTGTATACTTACAAGTCTTACATGTTGGAAGGAATTTAATAAAGTATAAGAAGATATGAGGAAATTCTTTAAGATCTTAATCGTTAAATTTACTATATTTAGATGTACTATTTTCACGCACACATGAACACATGTAAAAGTAGTGTGAACCTTAACTGCACAACTTGAGTTACCAATATGGTAATAAAATAAAACAGATGATTGTGAAAGAAAATTTTAATATTACAACTATTTCAATGAGATATAATTATATAATTTGTTTTTATAAATAAGAGTTCAAGAATAAATTGTCAATGAGGTATTTACTTCTCATTACTATAGTTGATGAGATATACCTATACCAGTTACAATATATATCAAAGTTTTGAGTAAACCAAAATTTCAAGAGTTTGATCGAATAATCATAATGACACAAAATTTCAAAATTTCACTTTATTTAAATTTTGAATTAATTTTATATTTATAAAATATTAATAAAAAAGATAGAAATAGAGGCGTTATATGACGATAGTACACTAGATGAGTTTAGGCAACAAAGCACGAGGAACTGGGATCGGTTTCAGATCCCAAGGCACATGAGGGATTGTGAATATAACCATAGGCGCTATAACCTTTGGGTCCACACAACCTATCTTTTCTGTTAAAAAATAGAATGCTTTACCATGATCCATTATCATCTGCTCAAACACTATCTTCTCAACCTCAATCAAGAAATCACCTCCTCCTATCTGGAGCTCTTTCAACGTCTCCTCAGTAAACTGATGTCCTACTCGTCTATGATCACGCAATATAGGCTCAGTCCCCACTAATTGTACTTGCTGCTCGGAGTTAGCAGGTAGTTGAGCTGCTACCGGTCTCACCATTTTCAATACAGATTTGTATTTCGCATGGACGTCTGCTTCCTGAGGGAGTGCACACCAACAAACTGCTTCTTTTCCCTCACTATTCTGCATCGGATGAGGAAAGAACTGCACGTACGTAACAACCTCCTCATATATACGTCGAGAGTGGATAGGGATCACCGTCATACTATCTTTCCTTTCCATCAATCTACTCACACTGTCTAACCAACCAACAACTGACTGTACAGACATAAACTCTTCAAACAAGCCAAAAACCACTTCGTCTTAAGGTAGAACCCCTACACGCCACAACTCTGATACTTGTTTCACCATCCATGTTTTTGTATTTTCTCCCATATCTTCAACTCTTGTAAATCGACTCCACCCATCTGTCTCAAACATCAGTAATCTAGACTGCCAACTCTGTACACTATATCTGTCTCCAGACCTTTATACATGTCTCGCTTCTAACTCTGACGGGATCTCAACAGTAGGTTCTACACCCCTGTCTTCTCGCTCTACAGGAGTGGACCGCGAAAACCCTTACATCTCTTTGTCTGAGAATCTCTAAGGGTTTGTCGGTTCCGCTCATGTCTTGAACGAATCGTCAAAAACTGTACTGAGTACTTGTCATCAGGACTCCGAACTCTGACATAATGAGACCCATCGTTCATCACCTTTGTCTCCATTCGAACAGCGGTGATGTATGATTGGTCCAGTATGACAGGATAGGAGGCAGAGGACTATACAAAGAAATGCTGATCAACCTCTACATCTCCAATCCTTACATGCATATTGGGACAAGCTCCGTATAACTCACCCTTTTGATTTTTTGCAGCACGAAGTACCCAACCATGATTCTTTTCGATTGGCCACTGCCCCTTCTCATACACCTCCTTGGAAATGATGTTGATCTCCGACCCGTGATCCACAAGTGCAGGTACTGGTTCAGAAAGTCCTCCAAGCCGAATATGCGTCTCTATTGTCGCTCTTGCCCAGTGCTTCTCTTTGAAATTGCTGTCTGCGTTTGACCTATCCTCTTCAAACTCTTCGTCTTCATTCTCAATAACAGCCGGACCAGAAACCCATACCTCATACTTATCATCTCTGAACCGATCAACACCAATAGCATCTAGTGCTCCAACCATCTGACTGCTTACTTGTTCAGTCAATACCTGTCTCTTTCTCTTCATGATGTCTATTATCAACTCATGAAACTCTCTCTTTGCGATACCAAGCACTTCACGAAGAGTAAACTCAACTCTAGCATCCAAAATGCGTTGCTCCAGAACAGCACGCAAGTCTGTTGTTGTTTCAATGTCTGCCGCTAACTTGTAAGCTGGAGCTTTCTCCTTCTCCTGTACTGTAAACATCTTTCCTCGTACTCTATCTGCAGCAGTAGTCCCTTGTGGTAAATCTTGTACACCTTCCAAAGTATCTAATGCAGGTGGTGGAGCTGTAGAGGTAGAAGGTATATCCTATGTAGCAGGAAATCTACCAGCTGGTACAGATGGTGATGGTTCCGCTGCTCTCCTCCTCGTAACCCTCCGACGGTCACTATCATCTGGTACTCCTGCATCTAAATGAGAAGCATCCCGTCTTCTTTTGTCTTCGATCATGGCATCTTGTTCACCACTCGTCTCTAAAAACGCTCGAATAGAAGTTGCATCTACTGGATCTCTCCATCCAGTAGCTCTCCTAATGCTTTCAGCACCTCTCTTCATCATTTCAACCGGAACCTCAACAGCCTGCTCAACCATAGTTGGATTAGAGCGCACCTCAACTCTCCCAGTATATACATCAGCCTCTGCAAAACCTGCATTCATCGCTGTAGTGTTTGCACCAGTAAGTGCTGGAAGAAAACTCCTCATTCCTCCTCTTCCAAAATATGTGTTCAGAGGTTACCCAGTGACGGTTAGATACAACCTATTATTCTGATAGTTGACTATGCCCTCTCGCAAAGCAACCGCTAAGTCTTGTGTTGACGCTAAGTCTTCTCTGAGATGATATGGGCTGTCACACCAAATACATCTCCTGGTAAAGGTACAGATCGAGAACCTGACGCAACAAGTCGTTGGTCTCTCCTTAAGTCTGCCATCTCAACCCTCAGATCTCTTAACTGTTGAGTGAACTCTTCAATCAGGTTATGTTGATTTCGGTTCTCAACAGGTCGCTGCTGCTGTCTAGGTCCTCTCTGTGCTAGGATAGGTACTGCAGACGCTTGAGGAACCACTTGAGGAACCACTTGAGGAACCACTATAGGTGCTTGAGGAATCACAATAGGTGCTTGATGTATTATAGGAGGAGCTACTCTATGCTCTGGCAAGATCTCTAGCTGCAGTACCATCCTACCACGACGTTGTCTAGCAAGGGTGGATAATGCTTCTTCCACTCTCCTCCAATCAGATGTAACTCCCCCTTCAGCTCCACGATCAGCCAACATGAAACAAAGTCTGTCCGCTGTGAACTCATCCAGAGCATTCAGCGTCAACCTCTCTAGACCAGAAAGCTGAGAGTACCTCTTCTCAAACTCACGAATTATCTCATTCAATCCCATGGAACATCCAGGCTGACGCTCTATCCAGTCCATGAGGGTTCTTCTAGTGACTCTTTCATAATCCTCTTCTAGAAACTCTTCTCTCAGTGCATGTTCAAACAGAGTCCACCCACCTAAATGTCTTCTCTGTAAATTTCTCACCTTCTCTCTCAGTTCGGGGACAACAGTCAACTCAAAGCTTAGAATTACCTCAACTTCAGGTGCCCTGACCAACTCTATCTCACCCACATACTCCCGCAAGTACCTAGTAACATCTCTCTCATCAAATCGCCCACATCTATCCACAATTGCTTGTAACGCCTTTGTGGATTTCTGCTCAGCTCTCCCAATTGCAGGCTGCTGCTGAATCAAGGTAGCCAACGCCTGAAAAATCTGAGACGTGTCTATGGCAGGCTGTGTTGCTGCTGTTGGAACCACTGTAGGTCCTCCTTGAGAGCCAATTCCATCCTGACCAGGAGTCCCTTGGACAGGAGCACCTTGAACAGCAGCTACACCTTGTACGGTAGCACTGTGATCCATCTTCTCAATTCAGTCAATTCTCCAAATCAATCACCCCTGAGTTCAACTCTCAGTGGAAGCACTAGATGTCACGACGAGAGTCTTTCTTGGGGAGGACGGACCTCATGACTGTAATCGATCAGAGAAACGACCTAAAGGGAAAATAGGTTGCTGTTGGCAATGAGATCTCAAAATCCCACTTCTTGCCACCACCAATTACAAGACAAACACTCAAACAGACACCCAGCAGATACTCAGGTGCACAGATAGATCTTTCAGGATTCAGAATAACTTTATTTCAGTGCCGGCTGCACCATCAATTTCTTCAACTATAAAGAAAATCTCTCTCTCTTCCTCTCTTGTGCGTCTCTCTCTCCGTCTATCACTTTTCTGTCCAAAATCTACCAATTTCACCTCAATCTCAATCTAGTAGGTGAAATTCAGGCCCCTGACTCTTATTCCTCTCCTTGCGTCAACCTCCCAACTGAAAATTCTCAGAAATTTGATTCAACAACGATCAAAAACCTCTCAGAGACCATCAAGCTGATCTCCCCTTAATAAATTACCTCCTGTCCGTTCAGAAAGTAATTCTGCCTCCAAACTGTATAATAGACAAAGTTTAAGCTTCTAAACACTTGTCTCCTTCTTTGCGTTGTCCTGATGTGAATCATTTCACATAGTGAATAATTCACCTCTCAGTTAGAAGTTAATCTCTTTGAGTCAAGTTAGGATCTCAGAGAAGTCGATTTTAGGGAATAATATATATTTTGAGTCTTAGTACGTTGATTACCATGTTGATAGAGGTAAGCTTCCAGCACTTCTGTCTTCTTCTGGCCTTCTTCCTGACGCATCAAGGTGCGTAGACCGAATCCAAGCTGCAAAGACTTCTCTTGAGCCTTCGCTCTCTTCTCCAGCAACTATAGCTGGTTGGATCTCTGCGTGGAAGAAGGCGCTAAACTCTTCCAGTCTTCTTCCTGCGGAAGACAGAGTCATCTCCACAATCCGATCGGAGGTGGCGACCTTGTCTTCTAGAGGCAAGAATGCCTCTTCCACCACTGTGGCCTTCATCTTCTGCACACGGTATCGTGTCAGATATTGCGTGAAGGATGTCCAGGAAAACGCGAGGTTCCTGGCTGTGGAGATGTTGTGTGCTGAAACAGAGACAAGACAGAGAAAAAACAACCACGAAAGCGAATGCTGCGATATATACCACTCCCAAATGTATGTACACTGCCGGCTCTTTCTCTTAAGAGCACAGAACTGAAAACCAGACCAGAGCAGTCTGTAACCTGCTTCAAAAGCCCTTGAAAACAACCCTTGAATCGCAACCTTGACCCGAAAACACCGAAGCGTAGCTCAAAGCAAGAGAAACTTCCCTTTGCTAACAAACAGAGCCACAACAGTATCACACGATCCAAACCCAAGTCCAAATCACATCCATGTACAAGTTCTTAGCTAAAGCTAGCTATCACAAGCTGTGTACAGCCAACCAGAACTCTAACGAACTCAAAAGAGCAAAACCCGTAGCGAAGAAACCGAAAAAGGCCTATCTGTGGACTTCCTCCTTTCGCTGAACGGACTTCAGATGTCGATAGGGTCTCCTCCGCTGACTCCGTTAACCCAAGAAACCTTCAGATCCGACTCCCAACAGCCGAGATATCGCCGATTTTTGGTCGCAGGTGACCGAATCTCCAAAAACTCCTCCCTGCGGCTTAAAATCGCTCACATTGCACAAACGGATCGTCCAAACTGATATCCGTCTTCGCTGGCAGATAGATCTAGCTACCCTGAACCCAACAAGACTCCAAACAAGTCGTTTGGAGTTCCCCTTGCAAAACCACGCAAG
This sequence comes from Asterella californica, assembly GCA_036924285.1. Taxonomy (NCBI): domain Eukaryota; kingdom Viridiplantae; phylum Streptophyta; class Marchantiopsida; order Marchantiales; family Aytoniaceae; genus Asterella; species Asterella californica. The sequence continues at coordinate 16,224,795 of JAYKYS010000002.1, read as the reverse complement.
AAATTTGGTCGCAGGTTGCAAAAAACTGACGTAAATCAGCTCCCTGCGGCTCAAACTTGTTCACCACACCCAAACCAACAATCCAATTCACGTACAGTCTTCTCCTATGAGTAGATGAAGACTCCCTGATCGCGTAGGCTCCAAGAACGAAGAGCTTGGCTCACCTATCGCGAAGAACAGCCCAACCTCAGGTCGCAGGTGAACGAAAATCTGATGTAAGCGTTTCCCTGCGAGCCAATTTCACTCAGAACTTCCAAACCGCCCGATGAAAACTGGTATCGTCTTCAATTTCCTGTAGAACTCGATGTTCTGATCCCGATGGATCCAAGGACAGCAAGTTTGGACTCCGGAACGGCCCGAACGGTCCAACTCTCCTTCACAGGTAACTGAAAACTCCAAATCTGCTTCCTGCGTCTCAATTTCACTCAGTACGCACTCCCTGATCCCTCTCTTCCCAAACCGTTTGAACCAGTGCGTAGCCTGCACAGATCTGAACCCAACGACGCCTTGCGCGTTTGTATTGGACTTCCAAATCTCCCGCACCGTCCGTTGACAGGTTGCAGGCGCAAGCAAGCCCCTTAAGCAGCCCCCTTGTTACAGTCTGTACGTACGAAGTTCAACCCTCAATAATAAGAAGCAGGCCCCTTGCGTGTTTGATATAACGCCTGAAGCCCTAAATACCCAGTCAGCAAGTAACTAGGGGCCTAGCTTGATTTTCTCCATTTTTCGAGTCCTGTAACTTCTCCACTAGGCATCCAAACGAAGTAGATGAAGTGCCTATGGAAAGCTGACAAGGAGCTCTATCCACTGGTGCGATAAAAACGAAGATCCGAAGTGGTGCCAAAAACCCGTAAGCTGGGGCCTAGCTTATTTTCTCCATCTTTCGAGTCCTATAACGTTTCCACTAGGCGTCCAAACGAAGTAGACAAAGTGCCTATGGAAAGCTGACAAGGAGCTCTACCCATCTATGCGATGGCAATGGAGATCTGAAATTGTGCCAAAAACTCGTAAGCTAGGGCCTAGCTTGTTTTACTCATAAGTGTCTTTGGAGCGACAAAAGTCAAAATTTGATTTTCATGTAGGAGCCGGTCCACGACACGACATCCACCCCCTCCAAACCTGTGCATCCTCCGGTATGCACCTGAGATACCAACCAAGGAGTGGACCGGCACTCAACCATCTTGTCATCCTCCCTCCCATCTCAGTCAACCTCATCCTCAAAGTTGCAACCTGATCGTCATCTTGAAGTTGCTACCCTGCCATGATCCTCCCTAGATCCATGCTCATTGACTTTCTCCTCGAACCTCCCATCCAATCACCCCCTCTAAATCTACACATCTTCAATATGCGAAGACATAGAAAGAATAACCCATCATACCATAAATTGTCTTCCATCCGTCCTGTAGAACCTCATCGTCGAGGTTTGTGACCCAAGTGTCGTAGTAGACATCATCTGTCAATGCAATCACCATCATATATCTGACTGGAACCCTCAACCTCAAGTCTGTACATGTCATCGTACCTATCCAACTCTCTTTTTTGTTTTCTGAAAAAAAAGAACCACACTGCTGCAACCAGAATCCTCAACTGCAACCATCATTGTCTCGCTGTAGAATAGTATCTTCCTCAACCATCATCCTCCCTGATATCTTCTTCTGAAAATCCTCACAACCTCCCTGAAAATATTTACAATCCCCCAAGCATCATCCTCCCAACACAAATCACCTTCAACAATGGCTTCTCCCCTGTAAGCCATCCTTACCCATCATCCTATACCCGTAGCCTCAAAAGCATCCATCCACTCTCCTTCGTCCTCAACAAGTCCGTCCTTGATGAAGTCGATGTAAGCATCAAGGACTTCCCTTGAAGTCGCATCCAAGACCTCCCGTGAAATGAACTCAACTTTTGCATCTCGAATGCGCTCCTCCCAACCTCCCTTCACATCCATCCTCATCATCCCAATATCTGGTTGTTGTTTGCATGCAACCAGATCAACCATGTCCGCTATCAGCACCTCAACCATCTCCTCCGGTTGTGAAGGATCGCCCTCCATTGCCAGTTCAGGAAGAATAGTTTCCTGTTGAACCTTATCCTCCCCAGCTTGCTTCCCTGAAGAAGTATCTTGTTGGTCCTTCTTCTCGCACTGCAACGTGGATGCAGTATCCAACTCGAGCTCGTCTGGATCCACGTGTTCATCCAAATCATCCCTATGGAGATCATGCTCAATCTCCTCCACCCTAGCACCACAACTTGTAGCTTCGGTAGCTACAACTGCATGTGTCGCAAGGTAATCATCCACAAACTTCTTCATCCCTCCTTTACCAACGTTGGCTTGAAGGAGAGTACCCGTACTTGTGAATGTAACCTTTCCATCCTCCCAAGAAATAACCTCACGTTGCAAAGACTCTGCAAAGTCGATGCAATCGTCCCGTTGATGGTCAGTACCATCACACCACATACACTGATGTACCCAAGCTGGTTTGGGTACAAGCTTCATCTCAGTCGATGATCCCTTATCCTCCAACCTAGTAACCTTAGCTTGTAGATCTTGCATCTGTTGCTGTAGGTCCTCGATGGTTGGATCCTTCTCCTCTACAACCACAACTGGAGATTGAACCTCAAATACTACCTGAACTGGTGTGGTAGTCAACGCTGCAGGTGTAAACCTTGTAACCCTTTCTCTTGTCTGTCTTCGGACAAGAAGCTCAACAGCTTCATGCACAACATCCCAATTTCGTGTCAACCCTTCTTCTTCATCCCCATCCTCCAGAAGTAGCTCCAACTGTTCCTGCCATGGTTCATCCGCAGCTTGAAGAAACAGCTCCGTCTTGTAGCTCTCCAAGGTTAGCTTGTCCACCCTAGGTAGTTGAGAGAATTGTCTCTCAAACTCCTTTAACAGCTCTGTAGGCTGTAAACCCTTGCTGGATCCGTTGACCCATCCCAAAAATGATTTCTTGGTTACTCGATCTGAGTTTCCTAAGAAATATTCTTCCATCAGCGCATGTGAAAATGCATCCCAGTTCCTCCCAAAACGCTTTGTTAGACTCTTCACATGCTCCCTTATCTCAAGCATCACAGCGAGTTCGAACGTCTTGATCATCTCCTTCTCCGGTACCTGATCCAAATCCATCTCTGTCTTGTAACATCTCAAGTACTTTGAGATGTCTCTCTCATCAAATAGATCAAACTTGTCGATCACCCTTCCAAGCGCCTTCTTCCCCAAAGCTTCCTTTTGTTGGTTCTCTTGCTCTTGTCGCATAAACAAAGTGAAGGCTTGAAACAAACGTGCAGTTGCTGCATCCAACTGCATCCCTAGTATACCCTCTGATCCGTCCATCCCATCCATAGTCATGGCTCGTCCCATCGTCCCATCCTCCCATGATCCCAACCGTCTACAAATCCATCATCCCAGGTCCACAACAGCCTCCCGAACAACCAAACCCATCTTCATCCTCGTTCATGATTGCTGATCTCTTCTGTCCAGTTTTGACACACAAATATCTCCACCCCGGACCTTCACGTCGAGTTCACCACCCTATCGTGTCGGATATTGCGTGAAGGATGTCCAGGAAAACGCGAGGTTCCTGGTTGTGGAGATGTTGTGTGCTGAAACAGAGACAAGACAGAGAAAAAACAACCACGAAAGCGAATGCTGCGATATATACCACTCCCAAATGTATGTACACTGCCGGCTCTTTCTCTTAAGAGCACAGAACTGAAAACCAGACCAGAGCAGTCTGTAACCTGCTTCAAAAGCCCTTGAAAACAACCCTTGAATCGCAACCTTGACCCGAAAACACCGAAGCGTAGCTCAAAGCAAGAGAAACTTCCCTTTGCTAACAAACAGAGCCACAACAGTATCACACGATCCAAACCCAAGTCCAAATCACATCCATGTACAAGTTCTTAGCTAAAGCTAGCTATCACAAGCTGTGTACAGCCAACCAGAACTCTAACGAACTCAAAAGAGCAAAACCCGTAGCGAAGAAACCGAAAAAGGCCTATCTGTGGACTTCCTCCTTTCGCTGAACGGACTTCAGATGTCGATAGGGTCTCCTCCGCTGACTCCGTTAACCCAAGAAACCTTCAGATCCGACTCCCAACAGCCGAGATATCGCCGATTTTTGGTCGCAGGTGACCGAATCTCCAAAAACTCCTCCCTGCGGCTTAAAATCGCTCACATTGCACAAACGGATCGTCCAAACTGATATCCGTCTTCGCTGGCAGATAGATCTAGCTACCTTAAACCCAACAAGACTCCAAACAAGTCGTTTGGAGTTCCCCTTGCAAAACCACGCAAGAAATTTGGTCGCAGGTTGCAAAAAACTGACGTAAATCAGCTCCCTGCGGCTCAAACTTGTTCACCACACCCAAACCAACAATCCAATTCACGTACAGTCTTCTCCTATGAGTAGATGAAGACTCCCTGATCGCGTAGGCTCCAAGAACGAAGAGCTTGGCTCACCTATCGCGAAGAACAGCCCAACCTCAGGTCGCAGGTGAACGAAAATCTGATGTAAGCGTTTCCCTGCGAGCCAATTTCACTCAGAACTTCCAAACCGCCCGATGAAAACTGGTATCGTCTTCAATTTCCTGTAGAACTCGATGTTCTGATCCCGATGGATCCAAGGACATCAAGTTTGGACTCCGGAACGGCCCGAACGGTCCAACTCTCCTTCACAGGTAACTGAAAACTCCAAATCTGCTTCCTGCGTCTCAATTTCACTCAGTACGCACTCCCTGATCCCTCTCTTCCCAAACCGTTTGAACCAGTGCGTAGCCTGCACAGATCTGAACCCAACGACGCCTTGCGCGTTTGCATTGGACTTCCAAATCTCCCGCACCGTCCGTTGACAGGTTGCAGGCGCAAGCAAGCCCCTTAAGCAGCCCCCTTGTTACAGTCTGTACGTACGAAGTTCAACCCTCAATAATAAGAAGCAGGCCCCTTGCGTGTTTGATATAACGCCTGAAGCCCTAAATACCCAGTCAGCAAGTAACTAGGGGCCTAGCTTGATTTTCTCCATTTTTCGAGTCCTGTAACTTCTCCACTAGGCATCCAAACGAAGTAGATGAAGTGCCTATGGAAAGCTGACAAGGAGCTCTATCCACTGGTGCGATAAAAACGAAGATCCGAAGTGGTGCCAAAAACCCGTAAGCTGGGGCCTAGCTTATTTTCTCCATCTTTCGAGTCCTATAACGTTTCCACTAGGCGTCCAAACGAAGTAGACAAAGTGCCTATGGAAAGCTGACAAGGAGCTCTACCCATCTATGCGATGGCAATGGAGATCTGAAATTGTGCCAAAAACTCGTAAGCTAGGGCCTAGCTTGTCTTACCCATAAGTGTCTTTGGAGCGACAAAAGTCAAAATTTGATTTTCATGTAGGAGCCGGTCCACGACACGACAACGGGAAGAAGCTACTCTTCTCATCTTCCGGAGTGAAAGATCTCTCCCCATGGTAGAAGCGGTCCTCTTCACTGCGCTTCTCCGCATCGCAGTAGGAGTATCCATCCATCCTACGTCTTCTAGACTCTTCGGAAACTCCATGGTGTGGCAGAAGCGATCTTCTGCTCCGGTCGGGTACTCAGCAGTTCTTCCTCCGAGTCAGACTCCGATCCCGAATGTATGAGGGAGGCGGTCTTCCTAGGTATACTTCTAGGGTCCATCTTCCTCAGAGGCGTGGCGTCTTCCGATCCACTGGAGTCATCTTCCCTCACCAGAAGCGTCTTCTGATGAGAGCCGGGCCTCAGCTACGGCATCAGAGTGAGAGGGAGAGTTGCGGCTGCTGCTCGGTCGTCTTCTTCCGAGATCTTCTCCTTCGCCTCAAGTTGTGCTGTCGGCCCATACTTCACCAACTGTCTTTCCGTGAGGTCCCCCATGGCTACATACAAGTAGCAGAGGAAAGGTGTCAAGTGTCCTCCCGCCGGGATACCGAAGTACGCTAGTTCCGTCTGTACATATATGTGGAAGAATGAGCCCCAGTTGACGGGCACTCCCTCATCTCACACTGCTTCCAGGAACTCTACGTCTTGATCTCCAAGGTACCTCGTCTTCTGCGCTTTCCCCTTGGGAGAGAGATGCAGAAACAGCTTCGCTAGAAGTCGCTTCTTCGGCTCCCGGTAAGATTCGATCTTCCACTCGTTCCTTCCCTGCCTGTCCTCCAAGAAGAGGCAAGTTGTGCTTCCAAGCACATGTCACTCACTCATGATCCTGGGCAAGATCTTCTTCTCGAGCCAATACCCTCGGTCCTCGGATTCTGGCCTGTGGAAGGCCAGAATCCGAGGAAGAATTCTCCAGAATCTTCAGTCCAGAAAGATGGTCTTCCTCGAGTTACTCCTGCCCTCGCAGGTACACGGTTGCGAGACGGTAATGCTGCCCAAACCTCCTCCAGAAGTCCCTGGTCGGCGAGGTTTCAATCCCACAGGAAGAAGTCAAGACTCAACTCCTTGAGGAAGGGTGTGACTAGTCTCCGCACCACGGAGAAGCTCGCAGCGAGGTACAAGGCGGAAGCAGCCGCTTCTGCCAAGGAGCTGACCCAACTGAGGAAGAGCAACCAAGAGTTGCAGGCGCGTTTACAGTAGCGCGACCAGGAGGTTCTCCGAGTGCGGGGGAAGATCACCGCCCTCGCGGAAGAGAAGACACCATGGAAGATGCAGCGGGAAGCCGCAGAAGCGCGAGTTGCAGCCGAGAAGATGCAGCGGGAAGCAGCGGAAGCTCGTGCGCAGGAGATGCTAGCACAGTCGGTGGAAGCACTTCGGAAGAAGTTCAACTTCACCGCGGATAGGAAGTTGCTTACCCTGGCTAGAAACTGGGACGAGGAGTCCAGAGCGAGGTTGGTCGAGTGCAAGGAGAGCATGTTCAGGTATTTGGATCGGCAGATAGAGGGAGTGAAGACACTCTATGGTCTTCCCTTGACTCCGCCACCTGCAACCGCATCTTCCCAAGCTCCAGCACCATCGATAGGATCCGGATTGGAGAAGGAGGAGTTCGACCTCGCTGTCCACTTGGTAGTGACAGCGTTGGAAGCCGAGAAGACATCAGAAGATGCCCCGGAAGACAAAAAGAAGAACCGTCTTTCCAGGTATTCCGCGTGAAGGAAGCGACTTCCCCAGACCCCTATGAGGTCGCCATGGTCCCTAGTGCCGCACCAATATCTCAGAAGAGCGAGGAAGCACCACTGGACCCAGCTTCCCAGAAGACGCTTCCGTCTTCCGAAGCAGAAGCAGAAGCCGAGGAAGAAGCAGCAGCTGCGACAGCAAGGTCAGCACAGAACGATGAGGAGAAAGCCACCTCAGTGACACCCGAGGTAATCGCAGGGCTTTCTAGCTTATCAGAAGCCGCATTAGGAGCTCCGATAGGGGCAGATCAAGTAGAGATTGCCACCGAGCAATCAGAGTAGATAGTAACCGAAGTTGACAATTCCAGATTTAGTAGGAACCGAACATGCTATCTTAAGAGTGGCAGTTTTCAGTGTAAAATTAGTTAGGCAGCCATGTGACGGAGTAGGAAGCGCAAGAACCGGAAAGGGAAACCGTTTGCATGTGGAGGGGCAGCTTTTCTCTCCCTGGTGTGGTTCCTTCTGTTCTCTTGTGGTGGATGCATAAGTAGGATCGAAGAGTAAGAAATCTAGTTCGTTAGTGACATACACTACACCCGATGTTAGAGACATACGAATAGTCGAGGATTATACCGGAGGGGTCTGCATGCTTGTTACCAGCAGTGGTTCGAGATTGTAGATAGAGGTAGTGGACAGTTTAGGAACAGGGAACGGCATCCTCGTGCAGTCTTGTTGGCTAGACTGTTGTGTCGAGGAGTAGGCGCATGAAGTAGAGGGAGTGAGCTTCCCAATGCCAATGTGACATCTTCTCGACGAATGGATTGCTGATTTGAGTGCAGAAGCTTAATTCGTGTCTTCTGGATGGTGGGTTCCTTGAATTTACTCCCAATTGTGCATGAGAAGTGTTCTTCTTGAGTGGCGATGACTGTCAGCAGTGGTGGAAGTGCAGCTTGGCTCGTTCAGTGGAGCACTTAGGATCCACGTACGGATGGTCTTATGGGTAAGGGATCCCAGATGACAGAGTAGTCGGAGCAACGAAGAGAAGAAGAAAGAAGTCTTCTTCTCACCACAGAAGACGACATCCTCAAGTAGAAGACGGTGCAACTGTACACATGTTTGTTGTCTTCCTCCCCAAATTATTACAAGCAGGGATGGCTTGTTAGTCAGGATCCGGACTAGAAGCCTGTCGGAATCTTAATTTCCTCTTTTCCTCTTGTTTTCTCTTGTTTGGATTTTCCCTTCTTCCCCATCTTCCCTCATCTTCCCCATCTTCTTACCTTCTTCTAGTGAGCTTCCGAGATTTCTATTGAGCTTCCGTGAAGGTGAATGTTGTTGTAGTGCTGCAAGAAGACCATTTCCGTTGTCGCACTACTTGGCGGCTACATGCTTGACTTCTACTCCGACGCTTAGGTTTAGTAGTTCTAGAAGTTAGCTCATATTACTTCTAGTCCTTTATGTATATGTTTGACACCTTTGCATACGGTGTTAACACTATTTTGAGTCCTAGTAGGCTGATAGTATGCTAGTTATCTTGTTCAAGCATTTGTGCGCTTGTGCAAGTGACTTCTTACTTGTCTATGACGTTCAATGTACATAACTTAGGGTTTCCATGCTGATAGGGGTTTAAGCTCATGGGTTGTACTTACTTGTCACCCATGCACGCTTTCTAGCTGATTAAAGTTATTTTTCGGGGCTGCGTGTCGTTTTAGGTAGTTTAAGTTTTACGTTGGCACTCTAGGGAGCTTGACGTGGTAGCGTATGAGTAAAACTAAGTTGCCACGTGGTTTAGGGTACTAAAGGACAACCAAGTGGAGCTATGAACTCCCATTGGTCTGTTTTTGTCTTTTGTTAAACTCTAAATTTAGAAACAGAGCTCTAGAGTGGAGTTCGAGCATTTGGTGGGGGGTCTTTGAAATCTGGGAGCACAGGGAGAGAGAGGTCGTCATGCCAAGCACTTCCAGTGAAATTTTCGATCGATTTGAGTCAATAAAGACGAAGTTATGATCAATTGAAGTTCAAATTGTGCCAGAATTGAATCACTTTTGTTGGATTTAGGGTTTTCAGTGTCACTTGCAGCAGATTTGAGGAAATTGCTTCAAAACTTCGAGGTTGTGTTCTCTGCCAGCAGGGCTACAATTTCCCAAAAATTTTTGCATCGATTGAGTGACTGAGTAATTCAGGGCGGCCGCTGAAGCTGGAGGGGTCTGGAAAGCTCTTAATCTAGAGCAGCGACTTCAAAGGAGGAGATCTGGAGTTCTGTGTACATTCAGGAGTCCCAACTTCACAGGGAGGTTCAACACCCTGTAGACTGCAAATCCTGTAAGAAACTTCGAAATTGATCGAGCCAAACTCTTGTTATAGGTCGAAATAGCCATCCAGGTACCAGAAATTGCCGTAGTTTTCTTGCTCAAAACTTTTCTGTTCATATCTCCGTGTCAAAATTTGATCTCAGGCTGAAACTTCGTCTGTGAGTTCAGTAGTACCTCATTTGCATGTAGGGGAAGTTTATAAGTCTAAACCTTCATAGTTTTCCTATCCGTGAGTGTCAAAGTTCACCGCCGGATCTTATTAATGACAGCTAGACCTGAATTTCGCCTTCTGGGTATATTACTAGATCTTACACATCTGTGTGAGTGTTTATAGCCCCTGTTGTAACCTGAAAGCCAACCTCTTGAGTGAACAACCACAGCCAGAAGCCCGGCGCTTTCCTAGGTAGACGGATCACACTCCGACATACTCTCTTTTTGGTGAACTCGACGTGAAACACCTAGGGTGGGAGTTTTCTTGAGAGTGTTGCAGGATCAGATATCATGGCCAACCAAGGATCATCAAGTGGAGGTGTTGCTGCTGCTCAGCAACCTGTTCAGTTGGATGCTGCTACGATGAAGATGTTCCAAGCCTTTTCCATGTTTATGCAGCAGCAGCAGAGCACAGAGAGGAAGGAGGTATTAGCAACCAAGGCGTTGCAATCTGTGGTGCATCAGATGGAACAGTTCAAGGGGGCAGATATTTCCAAGTACGTGCGATACTATGCTAGGGAGATGAAGGTGAACAAGGTACCTGAGAAGGAGATGGTGGAGAACTTTGAACTTGCTGTTGTGTCTGAGATTCGTGGGCGTGTGAAGGAGCTCAAGCTGCAGCAAGGACAGAGTTGGGAGAGCTTTATGCGCGCTTTGAAGGAGGAGTACTACACTGAAGATTCAGAGAGGGTGACCAAGAGAACGTTCTTGGAGTGGGTGGTTAAGCCTAACAAAGGTTTGTCTGTAAATGAGTTGTTAAGGGAGTTTGATCGTCAATATGCTCAGCTTTCTAGGACAGAGAAGCTTACACTAGAGGTGAAGAAGACCGAGCTTTTCCTACAAGCAGCGGACGTGACTATTCAGGAGAAGCTTGAGCTGTTGCTGGAAGACAAGAGTGAGGAGAGAGGATTGAAGACTGATTGGAAGGAGGTTGAAGAGGCTGTTTCTTTGCTGACCAAGAGATAGAGAAGAAGGGACAAGGTGGTGGTAAGTGAAGCAGCACCTCTGATAATTCCTGTCAAGTAGTTGCCTACTAAGCCTGCTTTGGTAATTGCTAGAGAGAAAGACTCACCGCTTGATGAGTTGATTAAGGATATGAAGGAGCTTAAGCTTAAGCTCACTAGGTTAGAAGAGAAGGAGCATAATGTACAGCCTGCTATGCAGAGACCTCAGATGAGAGAAGGCTTTGTTCATCGTTGTATATGGTGTGATAGCCTAGACCATGTAAGAAGAGATTGTGGGGAGTTTTCAGATGCATTGAGGAAGGATCTGATCTTCTTCAAAGATGGTAAGATCCATCTGAGAGAGACTGGGATGATGTTGGGAACCAACTTTGGCAAGGGTGGTATGAAGAGACTTGTGAATGAGATATCAGCATCACATGTTGTTTCTCTTGTGAATGTTGCTACCTGTGGAGTGAAAGTGGAGATGGAGAGAGAGAAAGGGACTACTGGGTTGTGGTCAGATGTAGTGCGGTCCGTAGCTAGAACAGAGCTAGACAAGGATGTGCTACGAAGGGTTGGCAACTCAATTAGAGAAACTACAGGATGGAATGACCCTGTGGATACTATGTCAGTGCATGCTTATGTTGCAAGAAGTCAGCATGAAGCTGTACTAGAAGAAAAACGCAAAAGGGAGGATGCAGGTGAGGCTTCTACAGCCAAACGACCTGCTACAAGGAGTGAAAGGGCTAGACCAGAGGCAAGACAGGAGACAACACCTACTCGGGAGGAAACTATGGAGGATCTACCACCTACAACACCAAAGGAGAAGGAGAGAAGCAATGAGAAGGGTAAGATGCCTGCATACAAACTTCAGTCTGACATTGAGATTGCTACAGACTTGAAACAGGTGTTAGAGAATCGTATCTTGAATGGGAAGGTTGAGTTTACTTTGGGTGAGATTCTTGGGATTGCAAAGCGTGAGTTCCATGAGGTTATCATAGATATGATCAAGAGAAAACGTCAGATTTTGGGTGAAGCAGCTACGCTTAATGCTCTAGGGACCAAACTGTCAGAAGATGAGGAAGATGAGATTTCTGGTTACTGCTCTCAAGTATCAGAAGGGAGATCGTATCAGCACGTGAGGTTTGAAGATGAGGTGGAAGCATCGCAGAAGAGCCATTACTCTCACAACCATTGGGCAAGAGCAACCACAGAGACCTTGGTGAAGTTGGGAGATCTGGAGGAACCTGTGGTGGCATTGATTGATCACGGCTCAGAGATTAATCTGATGTCTAAGGAGCTGTACAAGCGTGGGAAGTGGCCTATAGACACCGACCATGGATGGTTTATACGTGCTATCAACAACCAGAGGGGAGAACTCTATGGTGCTTGTCCCAACATCAAGGTAACTATGGGTGACATCAGTGATGTTCAGAATTTCTTTGTGCAAGACATGTCAACCTATCCTATCATTCTAGGGCAGCCTTACATTACTGCTGTTAGAATGGAGACACGAGTTATGGATGATGGTTCAGCCTATGCTAGGATGCGTAGTAGAGACGGCAAAAGAGCTGTTCAGTTTTTGACCGTTGCTGCAGAACATGAGAGGAATCGTGATAGCTTGAGAGATCGTCCACTACCTAAGATTACTCAGGAGTTTAGAGAGTCTAGGGGTTTTGGCAGAGTACCATTGAAGAGCGAGACTTCAACGGTACAGTAGAGATAGGATTCTCGTCTGATCCAGTAGAGCAGGAAGCTTTATCCACTAGCTTCTTAGGATTGACGTCATGTGGATCAGTGTGTTATAGGAAGGTTGAGAATCCGAAGAGGTTTGAGAGGCAACATGTGAAGTCCGTACATGAGTCTTTGTGGGATAGTGGAGAGTTAGCAGGAGATGAATACATATCTGGAGTGTTTGAAGAGCAGTATTTGGTAGATACTATAGGGGAGTTAAAATCTATAGTAGAAAGTTCTATAGATGATGTAGATAGAGTGGTGAGAGTGAGCTCCAAGGAGCTTTATGATGTAATTCATAAGTTTATAGATCGACAAGAGGTGTATGTGGAGACCAAGTACAAGTCAATGACAAAGAAAGTCAAACCAGTGGCTTTGCCTTTATCACTCGATTACAATCAGAAGATGGAGCAAGCTGCACGAGAATCGACGCTCAGAGGACCGAGAAGAATTGAGCACCAGTTCACAGAAACAACACTGAAGGATCTGAGGATTGGAGGTGATGGATTTCTTATTGAGCAAGAGAAGAAGAGCTTCAGGGAGATGCTATCTAGGCATGGTAAGGCGTTTGCGTTTGAGTCACATGAAGTAGGATGTGTAGATCCAAGTGTAGTTGCACCTATGGTAATTTTTACTATACCGCATGTGCTTTGGAATCTACGTCCTATCCCTGTACCTAGAGCTCATCTACCAAAGCTGATAGACTTGCTCAATGAGAGGATTAGGATGGGTATCTTGGAACCATCTATAGCTCCCTACTCTAGCAGATGGTTTACTGTTCCGAAGAAGAGTGGAGCCTTGAGATTCATTCAAGATATGCAGCCAGTTAACAAGGTGACTATCAGGAATATGGGTATAGGACCTATTGTAGACGAGTTTGCAGAGGCTTTTGCTGATCGTGCTATCTATTCAATGGGAGACTTATATTCAAGTTATGATCAGTTTCAATTATCCTCTGAGAGTAGAGACTTGACTACAATGAGGACACCTTTGGGATTACTGAAGATGTGCACCTTGCCACAAGGTGCTACCAGTTCTGTAGCACATATGATGAATGGCATGAACAAAGTTTTGAGGGACTTCATTCCTGAAAAAACTATGCCATTCCTTGATGATGTGTCGATCAAAGGATGTGCTGAGGAGGAGAAGAATGAGGTAAAGGATCAGAGGGGGTGCCGTAAGTTTGTTGCAGACCATATAGTTGACTGTGATAAGATATTGAGTCGACTAGAGGAGGTTCATTTGACTTTATCAGGAGCAAAGTCTATATTTGGAGAACAGGAGGTGTTAATAGTGAGACATCTATGTGGATCTTATGGTCGGAAACCTTGTCCAAATAAGGTTGATGTCATTCGAAGAATGAAAGAGACGTGTGGATCGGTTACTGAGGTGAGAAGATTTCTAGGTGCATGTGTGTTTTATCATATATGGATTCCACACTTTGCACATGTAGCAGATCCGTTGTACAAGTTGTTGAGGAAGGGGCAAAGATTTCAGTGGCAAGAGGAGCAAAGCGAGTCTATGAAGAAGTTGAAGGATCTGTTGTCTTCACCACCAACTCTACGGAAGGTAACATATGAGTTGGGCAGATCTGTTATCCTTACTGTTGATACTAGTCCTATTGGTATTGGATGGGCTATAGGACAAGATGATCAGGATGGAAATAGATATGTGGTGCGTTTTGGTGCTAAGGTATTAAGTTCACGGCAGAGAGACTACCCTCAGGTCAAGAGAGAACTATGGGGAGTAGTTACTGCGATGAAGAGTGATAAGGAATACTTGATAGGAGCACCTGTGGTTGTCGAGACAGATTGTTTACCTCTCTTGGGAATGATCACTAGTTGTACAACTCCAGATATCGCTATGTTGAGGTGGATAGCATATATCAAGTCCTTGAATCCAGAGTTTTGACATATTGCAGGAAAAGACAATCCTGTGGCAGATATGTTATCAAGGGCTAGGTATTATGGTGAGAAGGAAATGATAGATGATCAGGAGGATGTGGGAACAGAGTTCTATTCTAGTGTTCTTGCTAGAAAGGACAAAAGCTGTTTTGCAGCTCCATTGGAGTTATTTGAGGAAACTATGTATGATGGCGAGTGGTTGGATCTTGGGCGCTATTTGAGTTCATTGGAAAGACAAGAAGGCTGGTCTGATGCAGATTTCAAGAGGATCCGAAGAACAGCTTATGGGTACTTTTTACATGGAAGACATCTATGGAAGCGCCCTAAGCTACAAGGAGGTGTATCACAGCGGGTGGTATGTGACCTAGAATTGCAGCAGAAGCTGATCAAGGAGTTCCATGAGAGTCTATGGGCCGGTCATAAAGGAGTTTGGGCTACATTTACCAAGATAAAGGAGAAGTATTGGTGGAAGGGTATGTATAAGGATGTAGTACAGTTTGTTTCATCCTGTATACCTTGCCAGATGTATTCCAACATACGTCATCGTGATGGATTGCATCCTACTTATCCTTTAGCCATTCATTACAAATGGGTAGTGGATCTGGTAACTATGCCATTTGGGCTTGGACAAATGAGGTATCTAGTCTTGGCTAGAGAAGATCTATCTAACCAAGTTGAAGGCCGTGTCTTGAGGACGAAGACCACTGCTAGTGTCTGTCGCTTTCTACTTGAAGATGTTATTTGTAGGTATGGGTGTGTGGGAAAGATCACTGCAGATAGGGACGAGCTGGATTCACAAGAAGCAGTTGAGTTCTTCAAGCGATTGGGAATCAAGTTGGCGTTAACCACTGCCTACAATCCTGAAGGGAATGGCAAGAGCGAAAGAGGTCATCCCCCAATCATCAAAGCTTTGGTAAAAGGTTGCAAGGGTAAGATCTGTGAATGGCCTAGACTGCTACCGTTTGCTTTATGGGCAGACCGTACAACTCATAGTACCGTTGTCGTGTCGTGGACCGACTCCTACTTGAAATTCAAACTTCGATGCTTGTCACTCCAAAGACACTCATGAGGAATAAGCTAGGCCCCAGCTTACGGGTTTTTGGCACAATCTCAGATCTCCATTTTCATCGCATAGATGGGCAGAGCTCCTTGTCAGCTTTCCACATGCACTTTGTCTACTTCGTTTGGACGCTTAGTGGAAAAGTTACAAGACTCGAAAGATGGAGAAAATAAGCTAGGCCCCAGCTTACGGGTTTTTGGCATCACTTCGGATCTTCGTTTTTATCGCACCAGTGGATAGAGCTCCTAGTCAGCTTTCCATAGGCACTTCATTTACTTCGTTTGGACGCCTAGTGGAGAAGTTACAGGACTCGAAAGATGGAGAAAACAAGCTAGGCCCCAGCTTACGGGCTTTTGACGCAACTTCGGATCTTCGCTTTCATCACATAGATGGGTAGAGCTCGCTGTCAGCTTTCCATGGGCATCTTGTTTACTTCGTTTGGACATCCAGAGAAGAAGTTATGCGATTCGAAAGAAGGTAAAATCAAGCTAGGCCCCTAGTTACTTGCTGACTGGGTATTTAGGGCTTCAGGCGTTATATCAAAGACGCAAGGGGCCTGCTTCTTATTATTGAGGGTTGAACTTCGTACGTACAGACTGTTGCAAGGGGGTTGCTTAAGGGGCTTGCTTGTTCCTACGACCTGTCAGTGGATGTTTTGGAGAATTGGGAAGTCCAATTGTGAAGCCTTGGTTTTTCGTTTTGTTAATTAATTGATTAGTTGTAAAGTAAATAAGAAGAATAGATGATAGAAGATAAACGATATGAGTAGAATAGTGTTAATTAGAAGTTAAGTGAAGAATCTCAGTTCTGGAGGAATTTATCGAATCTATGAAGACACTGAAAGATGATTTCCTCATAGATGAATTCCTCGGGCGAAGAGCTTTCTAACGATATGTTGTGCGAGGCAAACGGAGGTGGAATGACGAAGTTACAACAGACCAAAGATGTGTCGTAATTCGAGAGAAGAACATCGCCGCACTGCGAACGCCGAAGAATGACAGTTGAGAAGAGGAAACCCTAACTTCGGCACGTGTGAGGAAAACCTAACGCGAGATATAAGCAAAGGTAACAAGTCATTTACCTTATTATCTTACTATTCCTCAGAGCGATAGCAGGAGCGCAGTGAGCCGTATTCTCCGAGCGCCGAAGTACGCACTCTTCGACGAAGTCGATTACTAGCGAGGAAGCCAATTTGACACGAAGAACTCGATTGCAGCCGAAGAAGAGGTTACGACGAAGAACCAGTTTGTGGCGAAGCTTGTTGCAGCGATCCTCGGAATGCGTGGGATGCAGACAGCTAAGTCGCCGAGGCTCCGAGCGTTTGAAGTTAATCGAGCGGCTCTTTGCCGCTATGACAAGGAGCTCGAGGAGATGGGATTGGCATTCCTCTTACTTCCTTGGTGGGGGATGATCTCTTCCAAATTGGTACATGAGTTGAAGGTCTGCAAGCACCATCCGACCGATGACAACTATGGGCAACCGTGTAACTGGACCGAAGATCACTGGTCCGGCGTCTTGGGGACTGACGATGCAGGCAGAGAAGGCGATCTTCTCTTCGATAGTGTGTCCGCCGCTGCTTCGCCCGAAGCAGTGAAGAACTTCCCGAATCTCTTCAGGGAATTGCCTCAAGAGAGGAATGGTTACAGAACGGGCGATTACTGCGAGCCGAAGAAGAGAGAAGTAGCAGATGCGATTATGGCGATCTTCAGGCCAAGAAGAACAACGTACATGTCGAATTGGCAGATCAACTTCATTGAGCAGCTCTTCGCCGGAAGAAGAGCACATTGGGCAAGGATCTTTCATCGCCATGTGCTGAAGCTGTGGAACGATAACGACCTAGTCTACATAGGACCCTTTGTCTCGGTGTTCTACATGGGGATGGGATTGCTATCGCCTGAACAGCAGAAGAAGTTGGGCTTCACCGCGGCAGCCGAAGAAGATGAATTCCAAGTGATACAGACTCCAGCCCGAGATGCAAATCTCGAGAAGTTCTTCGATGAAGTCATCGCCGAAGAGCCGAGGACCGAAGTAGCGGTGGAGACAGCGCAGAGGCAAGACGCATCGACTTCAACACCCGTTCCAGAGAAGGCGATCGAAGAGGTAACTCCGGCCGAGGATGACGATGTAGTAGAGATATCTCCTCCGATCCGTAGGAGTGGAAAGAAGAAACCATTGGAGAAAACGCCGAGGTCTGCGCAGAAGTCGCGGAAGAAGATGAAGATGACGAAGACAGTCCGCGTCGACGATGAGCCAGCTGAAGAAGAAGCAATTGAGGAAGCTGCAGAGGGAGACACTCCTCGGACAGAGAAGAGCATGGACACTACACCGAGGAGTACTCTATCTTTGTCGACGATAGGAGAGATTGAACAGCTTACTTCTTCGGCGAAGTACATCCAGGAGGTGGTTGCACCCTTGCTGTATAGTTTGGAAGGGAACCGAGGAACGTGCAATCTGAGAGAGACAGGAGGCGAGAAAGACGAGCAGAATATCGAGAGCAGATTCTGGAAGAAGCTCGTCGGTTGAAAGAAGAGCATAAGAAAAGAGAACGAGGTTGGAGAACACCTAACTCAAAAGAATGGAAGAGGAAGGAACCAAACCTTGGTGAATCAAGTTCACCCCGGACACCAAAGTCATTACCTCCAACTCCTTTCGAATCTGCTCAAAGAGAACTTGACTTCGAAGAAGTTACCACTCGGCTAAATGCTGAGAACGAACATCCAGAAAGTGAAGTAGGGTGGAAACCTTTTCCTGAAGTCAATACTGTTTTATATCCGCAGTTGTTTACTCCTGACCCAGAGTTAGGAGGTACTTCTGCAGATCAAGATCAGTTTACTTCTTCGAATGAAGAAGCTGCAACTAAGGCAGTAGAAGCTGTTACTATCTTAGTGGAACTTTTACAGGCGCAGGAACTTATACCTCAAGCACTGGTGTGGGAAATCCTTCCGTTAACTCCAGTGACTCAGAAGGACAGCACTGCTCCTTACTTACAGCCAACCACAGGACCATCCATATTCAAGAAGAGACAAGCCCAAGCAGTTGCTGCTGCGGGTATTGCCCCTGCTGTCCTCGTTCAAGCTGCAGTACCAGCGCCGATTCCAGCTCCTACCAAGATAGCAACTCAAGTTCCAAGAACTCCCTTCGTTCGAAGTATGGCAGGCCAACCCATCACGAAACATGGGTACCCAAAGTTCAGAGGAGGATCTTCAGATGACAATGAGGATGCAGATGCTTACATTAAACTGTTTGAATCTGTATCTGTCACTAATAAGGAAGATGCTGAACCAGATCGTCTGCGAATCTTTCCAAGTCTTCTCAGGAAGAGAGCACGCAGCTGGTACAATCATGCAAATAGAATACCAGGAGACATCGATACTTGGGACAAGCTGAAGACAAAGTTCTTAGAGCGGTTCCGAGAAATTGGGTACAATCGTCAAGTTTTGGGAAAGCTGACCAGACTGGTCAGAGGAAAGAAAGAGAGCCTAAAAGATTATGTCCAAAGATTTTATAATCTACTGGACAGAATTCCGAGAATGGGTACAGCCAACCCATACTCTATGGATCAAGCCACCGAATGGCTAGTTACCGGCTTACCGATTGAAATGGAGATCTGGTGTCGTCGAGGAAAGATGGACGCCATTGAAGAGGTTGTTGCCTCAGCAGAAGCATTTGAAGCATCCACCCTCGGAAGTAAAGGAGGATGGATAAAAGGGAAGAAGAAAGGGAAGAAAGAAAAGAAGGAGAAGAAAGAAGAGAAATCGACTCGAAGAAAGAAGCACAAGAAGAGTCGCAGAGAACCCTCTTCCTCCGATGAATCTTCTGACGACGAGTCTTCTTCAGCTGAGTCTTCATCGGCGAGTACATCTTCTTCGAGCGAAGAAGAACGAAGAATGAAATGCAGTTCTTCGTCCAAGGAAAAGAAAAGCTCGAAGGAGAAGAAGGGCAAAACAAGAGGGGATAGTAATCAACTCATGGAGGAGATGATTAAAGGGTTTGCAGACCTGAAAGTGCAGATGGTACGATCTCCTGAAGGGAGAAAATCACCTGCTACATCCCGTTCAAGTTTATGGTGTACGACATGCGGTAAATCAGGACATGCTAATACGGAATGTAAGAACAACAGAACATTTCAGGCACAATCACTTGAATGGGCACCAGCATTCGAATCATATTATAGCTCATTCTTTGTGGAAACTCCGGACGAAGTATATGGAGTATTAACGAATCCACCCCCAACACAGCCAGCAATTACCCCAATTCAACCCATACCAATTCAAAGGTTTGCACCAAAAGAGAGGGCCCTGAATGTATCTCAGAAACGTTTGATGAGTCCGCCAGGAGCAAATAAACCACCACCCCATGGGTCTTGTTTTAATTGTGGCAGTTTGGAACATTGGTCACCAAACTGCCCTCAACCAAAGAAATCGATGAGATATGTAGCACTTTGTGGAAGGTGTCATCAGCCAGGACATGCCACAGCAGATTGTACTAACCCACCCGCAGAGAAGAGAGGGGTTCGCTTTGATCCCAAAACAGACCGTCCTGCGGAAGCACAACTGCACAAGGTGGACTTAGAAGAATGGAAAGCCGCTGGAGATGAAAGATGGCCACCAGAAGAAACTTGGGTTTGCAAAGTGGACACCAGAAGCTCTTTCAAATCTAAGAGGAAAGCGGAAGAGGCACCTCTAAAAACTCAATCGAAGAAAGAGTTGAAGAAGCAGAAGAAGGCTAAAGAGAAAGCCAAGAAGAAGATAGTTGAGGAGGATACCGAAGAAGAGGAAGAAGAAATACTGAAGAGTGTAAATCCTCCGAGACTACCAGTTGACATTACAGACGAAGTCTGCGAACTCCTGAAGAAGGAGTTACTACGAGCAGGAACTTCGGCAAGAGAAGCTGATACAACTTCGGCCGAAGTACCAGAACATTCAACTTCGTCCGTACCCAAGAGTTTCCGTACTTCGGCCACTGAAAACAAGACTGAGGTCAAGAATGAGGAGGTTCCGAAGAAGCACAGTCGACTGGAACCTGTGAAGAAAGAACCTGTGGCGGTACCACACTATGATGTGGTAGCTGATCTAGAAACACAGAAGGCTAACATAAGTTTCAAGCAGCTGATTGAAGATAACAAAATTTACAGAAAATTGTTACTTCAAGCACTGAAGAAACCCACTAAAGCAAGAAGATCAAAATTACCTTCTCTGTTTCACATCGAGGCAGAAGACCTGGGATCTCCAGAAGTGGAAGTGGAGGTTGCAGGTTGTGTAATTAGGAAAGTGCCAATTGACTCTGGATCAGGAGTCAACATAATGACAGAAGACACGGCACACGCGTTGGGTTTCAGTAAGTTTGAAGAAACTCAGCGGGTGTTACGGCTGGCAGATCAAACGAGAAGACGACCACTTGGGCTACTGCGCAACATCCCCACCTTAATAGGCGGAATTTCTTTTAAACTTACTTATGTTGTGCTGCGCCCTTTGGTTAAGTCTGGTTATCAAATTTTGATTGGGAGGCCATGGTTGTATGGTGCCAAGGTACTAACAGATTGGTACCGGCACCGTTTACAGTTCAAAGATCCACAGAAACCAACTGATAAGGCTGTGATGGTTTCTTGGAAGAAGATAACACATCAGGGTGAAACAGAGTCGACTGATGAAGGTTACACTTCAGGATCTGATTCATCAACAAGCAGCGCAAGAGAAAGGAAAGGAGACCCTTATTCGATGGTCAACTATCTACAGTGCTATGAAATTGATGAAGAAGAAGATATGAACGAGGCCGAATAG
This sequence comes from Asterella californica, assembly GCA_036924285.1. Classification (NCBI taxonomy): domain Eukaryota; kingdom Viridiplantae; phylum Streptophyta; class Marchantiopsida; order Marchantiales; family Aytoniaceae; genus Asterella; species Asterella californica. Next base: position 16,203,799 of record JAYKYS010000002.1, on the reverse strand, counting down.
CAATCACAGCTAGGTCACGGGAGTGCAGAGACCAGTCATACAGACGGTATAGTCCTTCCAGGAGCATCCCAAGACCTACTAATAAGCGAAGGTAAGAGCCTAAAGATTTCTGTTGTGGTACAAGGAGAAGAGTTGGAAGTGTATCGTCATATGCTGATCCATTACCAAGATGTCTTCGCCTGGACTGTGGAGGACATGAAGGGGATACCTGCACAGTGGGGAGAACATCGTATCGATCTCATTGAAGGATCAGTACCTGTACGACAGAGGCAGTACCGACTCAATCCAAAATATTCTTTGATGGTTAAAGACGAGATAGATAAGTACCTAAAGGTAAGTATTATTTTTCCTGTGTTAAGCAGCGAATGGGTAGCACCCATAGTAGTGGTACCCAAGAAGCAAACAGGAAAGATAAGAGTCTGTCAAGATTTCAGAAAACTGAATGCAGCAACCAAGAAAGATCATCACCCTTTACCTTTTACTGATACCATTTTGGATCATGTATCTGGAAAAGAATGTTACAGCTTTCTGGATGGATTTTCAGGGTACAATCAAGTGTCCATAAGAGAGCAAGATAAGGACAAGACTACCTTTACTACAGATTGGGGCACTTATGCTTATCACAAGATGCCCTTTGGACTATGCAATGCACCAGCTACCTTTCAGAGGATGATGACCTCAATTTTTCAAGATTATTTGCGAAAATTTTTAGAGATCTTTATAGATGATTTTTGTGTTTTTGGCACACGTGAAGAACATGCAGCGTGTTTAGCCAAAACCTTTCAGAAGTGTAGGGAAGCCAGACTTGCATTACATCCTGAGAAGTGTTTCTTCGTGATGACTGAAGGAATACTTCTTGGACATAGAGTATCAGGCCGAGGCATAGAAGTAGATGTAGAGAAAGTTCGAGTAATACTCTCCCTGCAACCCCCTACTGACATCAGCGAGTTGAGAGCCTTCCTAGGACATGTTGGATATTACAGAAGGTTCATCAAAGACTACGCCATACTTGCTGCGCCACTGACAGAACTACTGAAGAAGACGACAAAGTACCATTGGCATGAGAAACAGCATGAGGCGTTTGAGACATTGAAGAAGAAGTTGGCAGAAGCACCTGTCATGCGACCACCAGACTGGGAGAGACCTTTTCAAGTGTACGTAGACACTTCTGCGTTTGCTATTGGAGTGGTGCTCAGTCAGAAAGATGATGAAAAGAGAGACCACCCAATCTACTATACGAGTAGACAACTTTCAGCAGCAGAAAAGAACTACACCACTACTGAACGTGAAGCGTTAGGAATGATGTACTCAGTAAAGAAGTTCAGACATTACCTTCTTGGCTATGAGTTTGTTTTTCACGTGGATCATTATGCGTTGAAACATCTAGTACAGAAATCAGACTTGTCAGGGCATATAGCAAGATGGATGTTGTTGCTTCAAGAGTTTACTTTCACAGTTCAGACGAGACAAGGGATTCATCATGAGAATGCTGATTACTTGTCTCGATTGAGAACGGGAGAACGAGTGGATACAGTGGCAGACGACTTCCCAGATGAGGAATTGTTTCAGCTGACAGTAGCACCTGCTACGAAGTACTATGATCTGTACAGATATTTACAAACTTTGCAGTGCCCAGAAGAAATGGATGCTGAACAGCGAGCAGTCTTCATACATCAGGCGGGACCTTATGAGATGAAGAACGGGATATTGTTCAAAAGAGGACCTGATGAAGAACTTCGAAGATGTCTGGAAGTGCATGAGATACCACAAGTGGTGGGAGCACTACACTCAGAACCTGAAGGCGGACACTATGCACTGAGGAACACTGTGAAGAAGATCCTCTCAGCTGGATACTGGTGGCCGACGATGTACAAAGATGTTCATGAGATCATCAAGAAGTGTGATAACTGTCAACGAGTGGGTAAGCCTACGCCAACCACTCAGTGGCCGTTACATCCGATACTCCCATTGGCACCATTCGAGAAGTGAGGGATTGATTTTGTAGGACCTATACAACCTGCAACACGCCGCACTAGAAGAAGGTACATACTGATAGCTACTGATTATGCAACGAAGATGGTTGAAGCAGCAGCTACTAAGAAAGACGATGCAGCCACTGTGGCTGAGTTTCTATACACTCAAATCATTACTCGATATGGATGCCCACTGGAGTTGGTAAGTGATCGAGGTACACATTTTTTGAACAAGATGATAGAGGAACTGACAGATTACTTTGGTATAAAACACCGGAAGACAACACCGTACAATCCAAAAGCTAATGGATTGACGGAGAAGTCTAACGGAGTGTTGTGCAAGATTCTGAACAAGGTGACAGTGAATCATGCATATGATTGGGATACAAAGTTACCGGCTGTCTTATGGGCATTTTGGAATGCAGAGAAGATCACGACTCGACAAACACCCTTTTTCCTAACATATGGTATGACACCGATTATGCGAGTTGAATTTGATGTGCCTACTTACAGAATCCTGTCTGAAGATAGATTGTCAGTGGAAGAGAGCCAACTGTTACGACTCAAGAGTCTGATCACACTTGAGGAAGACCGTGAAGAGTCTAAACGACTAACGGAAATCATTCAAATGAAGCGGAAAGAGAAGCACGATAAGAAGATCCGCAAGGTGGACATCAAGGATGGTGATTTAGTACTACTGTATGACAGTAGGTACACCAAATTTCCAGGGAAGTTACACTTACGTTGGATGGGTCCTTACAAAGTAACGCGTCGTTATAGTAATGGTTCGGTTCAGTTGGAAGAACTCGATGGAACATTGTTAGCCACTCGAGTCAATGGGTGGAGAATCAAGAGATACTACTCTTAAGTGTTCGCGGGGTCGCTTCACAATTGAGAGGGGGAGTATGTGAAGCCTTGGTTTTTCGTTTTGTTAATTAATTGATTAGTTGTAAAGTAAATAAGAAGAATAGATGATAGAAGATAAACGATATGAGTAGAATAGTGTTAATTAGAAGTTAAGTGAAGAATCTCAGTTCTGGAGGAATTTATCGAATCTATGAAGACATTGAAAGATGATTTCCTCATAGATGAATTCCTCGGGCGAAGAGCTTTCTAACGATATGTTGTGCGAGGCAAACGGAGGTGGAATGACGAAGTTACAACAGACCAAAGATGTGTCGTAATTCGAGAGAAGAACATCGCCGCACTGCGAACGCCGAAGAATGACAGTTGAGAAGAGGAAACCCTAACTTCGGCACGTGTGAGGAAAACCTAACGCGAGATATAAGCAAAGGTAACAAGTCATTTACCTTATTATCTTACTATTCCTCAGAGCGATAGCAGGAGCGCAGTGAGCCGTATTCTCCGAGCGCCGAAGTACGCACTCTTCGACGAAGTCGATTACTAGCGAGGAAGCCAATTTGACACGAAGAACTCGATTGCAGCCGAAGAAGAGGTTACGACGAAGAACCAGTTTGTGGCGAAGCTTGTTGCAGCGATCCTCGGAATGCGTGGGATGCAGACAGCTAAGTCGCCGAGGCTCTGAGCGTTTGAAGTTAATCGAGCGGCTCTTCGCCGCTATGACAAGGAGCTCGAGGAGATGGGATTGGCATTCCTCTTACTTCCTTGGTGGGGGATGATCTCTTCCAAATTGGTACATGAGTTGAAGGTCTGCAAGCACCATCCGGCCGATGACAACTATGGGCGACCGTGTAACTGGACCGAAGATCATTGGTCCGGCGTATTGGGGACTGACGATGCAGGCAGAGAAGGCGATCTTCTCTTCGATAGTGTGTCCGCCGCTGCTTCGCCCGAAGCAGTGAAGAACTTCCCGAATCTCTTCAGGGAATTGCCTCAAGAGAGGAATGGTTACAGAACGGGCGATTACTGCGAGCCGAAGAAGAGAGAAGTAGCAGATGCGATTATGGCGATCTTCAAGCCAAGAAGAACAACGTACATGTCGAATTGGCAGATCAACTTCATTGAGCAGCTCTCGCCGGAAGAAGAGCATATTGGGCAAGGATCTTTCAGACCTTGGTGCGCGAGGTTCCAGTTCCACAAGAAGAAGTCGAGACCCAACTCCTTGATGAAGGGCTTGGCCTCTGTCAATTTTGCGGCTGATAACACCAACCCTCGAGGATGCATCGACATGCTTCGAGCTCTGTTACACTAAGCCACATATACTTACTGTGAGTCGAAGGTTCAGTCCTTCCCAAGTCCTCACAGTCTAGCTTCCACTCTCAGAAGACGAATCTAGTCTTCCAGAAGACAGCTATTACGTCTTTCGAGATTCTAACAGTGTTTCCTAAGTACCTCTCGTCTTCCGAGCTATATCTAAACAATCCTAACTAAGCAAGGCATCGCATGGATTCCCAAGAAGACAACCCACTTTGCATTTCATCCTACTTCCTAACAGAAGATACAAGATACGTGAGAAGCAGAGTATACAAAAAATTTCAGAAGAGGGTTGCGGACTCTTGCGGTGACAGTGACCTCCAGGAAGACTCCCGAGACAGCTTCCGATTTAACTGACGTACTCAGAAGACCCTCCACAGTCAGACTTCCCGTCACTGATCTCACCTGGCTTCAGCTTCCTACACGCAATCTAGCCTCACATCGGACACGGAACATTCATACTCAGTTCTTCCGACTCTTTATCTCTCATACACGCTCAAAAGAAGTTTGCTGCATGATGGGAAGACATGATCCTTGACCATTCTCTCCTGATTCTGTCAGCAAGGCTTCTCACAACTCTCTTCTAAGTTCGGGAAGAAGAAGGAATAGGCTGCTAGGGGTTCGAACAGAAGAGACCCGTAAAGGACATTCACGTCTTCTCACGCATTCTTCCAGCCGTTCCAACCTTCTAGTCTTTCTAGGAAGATGTGGATTTGAGAAGACGGGAAGATTGGGAGGCACAGGCCTGATTCTCAATTTCCAGCTTCTCGAAACAACAATCAACTCACAAGCTCACTCAGGTTTCGTACCAAGCTTCGCTCAACACAAATTTCAATCAAATCCAATCTTGGTACGAATTGCAAACAGTCGTCTTCCGAAGACGTCAAACATTCAAAAGCGTCTTCCGAAGATGTTCAGATGTTCAGAAGCGTCTTCTGTCCATGGATTCGAGAACAGAGGTGCGATAGAGTAGAGAAATTGATAGTCAGGTGATCGAATTTGAGAACAGGAGATGAGGAAGCTCGATTCCAACTTGAGAAGAAGTGAGAAGATGGCTGTCAAAAATTGGACAGCACTTCCGCGCCCAATTTTTGCAGAAGAAATTTCAGGGTAGGGAAATCGATCGATGTGTTTCTTGCAAACGAGCGAGGAAGCGTAGGAGACATCAAATCAGAGACGAGAAGCAATCGAAAAGGAGAAAGAACGCAAGAAGAACCTCAGTACTGCTTCCGGCTGCTTCTTCAGTCTTCTGCGCGCTTTCAATCTTCACTTCCACCTTCAATGTACCACGACCTTGCTTCTGCCGTCAATCTTGAGCTGTGCCCCTCTGCTGCTGCAATCGATTCTCGCTTTTTGGTTGCTCTTCCTTAACTATGTTGACTGCTTGGCAGAAGCAGCTACTTCCGTCTTGTACTTTGTTGCAAGCTTCTCTGTGGTGCGGAGGTTGGCTTCCAGCGTGTCCACCTTCTTCTGGACCTCTTCCTGCTGCATTAGTGTGCACAGACCGAATCCAGGTCGCAGTGGCTTCTCCTGAGTCATCGCACGCTTCTCCACCAACTCCATGGCTTGCTGGATCTCCGACTGGAAGAAGGCACTGAATTCCTCCAACCTTCTTCTCGCAAAAGACATGTTCATCCCCATGAATCGATCGGAGACGTCGTTCTTGTCATCCAGAGACAAAGATGCCTCTTCCATCAATGTGATCTTCTGCTTCTGCACGCGAGAAGACAATACTCTTCTCATCTTCCAGTGTGGAAGATCTCTTCTCATTGCAGGAGCGGTTCTCTTCGCTGCGCTTCCTCGAGCCGTAGTCAAAATGTCAACCCATAGTTGCAGAAGCTGTCTTCTACGTGATCTTGGTGCTCAGCGTCTCCTCCTGAGAATCCGACTCTGATCTAGAATGAATGATCGAGAAAGAGGCACCCTTTCTAGACACACTCCTAGGTCTCATTTTCCTCGGCGGTGATGCGTCTTCTGTACCGCTGGAGTCGTCTTCTTGCACCAGAAGCGTCTTTTGATGAGTGCCCGGTCTCGTCTAAGACATTAAAGTGTGAGAGGGAGTCTCGACCGCTGCCCGTACTTCTTCTTCTCTTGAGATCTCTTCCTTCACCTCGCATTGTCCTGTTGGCTCATACCTCACCAACTGGTCTTCTGTCAGAACTCCCTTGGACACGTACAAATAGCAGAAGAACGGAGTGAGGTGCCCTCCTGCTTGGGGTGCCCAAGTATGCTAACTTGATCTGGATGTAAGTGTGGAAGATGGCGCCCCAATTGATAGGTATTCCTTCCTAGATAGCTTCCAGGAACTCCACGTCTTGATCTCCAAAGTATCTCGTCTTCTGCGCTTTCCTCTTGGAAAAGAGATGAAGAAACAACTTCGTAAGAAGATGCTTCCACGGCTCTCGGTAAGCTTCTACTTTCCACTCATTCCTTCCTTGTCTATGTTCCAAGAAGAGGTAAGTTGTACTTATAGGTACATACCACTTCTCTGAGATCATCGGTAAGATCTTCTTCTCGAGCTCGTACCCTCGGTTTTTGGATTTTGACATGTGAAAAGCCATGCGCCATCACTCCACCGTCCAGGAAGACGATCGTCCACGAACGACCCATGCCTTCACAGATACAAGGTTGCGTGGAGGTAGTGCTACCCAAACCTCTTCCAGAAGACCCTGGTCCGTGAGATTCCAGTCCCACAAGAAGAAGTCGAGACCCAACTCCTTGATGAAGGGTTTGGCCTCTGTCAATTTTACGGCTGGTAACACCAACCCTCGAGGATGCATCGACATGCTTCGAGCTCTGTTACACTAAGCCACATGTACTTGTTGTGAGCCGAAGGCTCAGTCCTTCTCAAGTCCTCACAGTTTAGCTTCCACTCTCAGAAGACGAATCTAGTCTTCCAGATGACAACTATTCCGTCTTCCGAGATTATAATAGTGTTTCTTAAGTACCTCTCGTCTTCCGAGCTATATCTAAACAATCTTAACTAAGCAAGGCATCGCATGGATTCTCAAGAAGACAACCCACCTTGCATTTCATCCTACTTCCTAACAGAAGATACAAGATACGTGAGAAGCAAAGTATACGAAAAGTTCAGAAGAGGGTTGCGGACTCCTATGGTGACAGTGATCTCCAGGAAGACTCTCGGGACAACTTCCAATTTGACTGATGCAATCGGAAGACCTCCCGCAGTCAGGTTTCTCATCACTGGTCTCACCTGGCTTCAGCTTCCTACATGCAATCTGGTCTCACATCGGACACAGAATGTTCATATTCTGTTCTTCCGACTCCTTATCTCTCATACACGCTCAGAAGAAGCTTACTGCATGACGAGAAGACATGACCCTCGACCATTCTCTCCAGATTCTACCAGCAAGGCTTCTCACAACTCTCTTCTAAGTTCGGGAAGAAGAAAGAATAGGCTGTTATGGGTCGGACAGAAGAGACCCGTAAAAGATCTTCACCTCTTCTCATGCATTCTGCCAGCCATTCCAACCTTCTAGTCTCTCTAGGAAGATGTGGATTGGAGAAGACGGGAAGATTGGGAGACACAGGCTTGGTTCTCAATTTCCAGCTTCTCGAAACAACAATCAACTCACAAGCTCACTCAGGATTCGTACCAAACTTCTCTCAACACAAATTTCAATCAAATCCAATCTTGGTACGAACTGCAAACAGTCATCTTCCAAAGACGTTCAAACATTCAAAAGCGTCTTCCGAAGATCTTCTGTCCATGGATTCGAGAACAGAGGTGCGGTAGGGTAAGGAAATTGATAGTCAGATGATCGAATTTGAGAATGGGAGATGAGGAAGCTCGATTCCAACTTGGGAAGAAGTGGGAAGATGACTGTCGAAAATTGGACAGCGCTTCCGCGTCCAATTCTCATAGAAGGAATTTCAAGATAGGGAAATCGATCGATGGGCTTCCTGCAAATGAGCGGGGAAGCGTAGGGGACATCAAATCAAAGACGGGAAGCGGTGAGAAAGAGGAAAGAACACGAGAAGAACCTCAATACTGCTTCCGGCTGCTTCTTCAGTCTTCTAAGCACTTCCAATCTTCACTTCCACCTTCGATGTGGTACCACGACCCTGCTTCTGTCGTCAATCTTGAGCTGTGTCCCTCTGCTGCTGTAATCGATTCTCGCTTCTACCCCGAAGCTTCTCTCTGGTTCCTAATCGACCCTCGATTTCTGCTTCTTGAAATCCTCAGAGATTTCTTCAGCTCGAATGAGCTCCTAGCTGATAAAATCGACTTCACTCTCTCTCTTGCCTCAATTCGATCATGTGTGCTCCCAATTTCAACTCTCCTCGCTTCTAATGTTACTTCGATTCTCCAAGGTGCAAATCGATCTTAAAGCGCAGTCGATCTTCAATGCGAGAAACAGCAAGGGAGTTGATGCTAATGCGCCTCCAGTGATTAAGGGTTCGATTACCTTGACCTACCTATTACTACGGTGGCTACATGGTTGGTATACCTACCCCTCACCTATGTGGCGAGTGGTTGGTACCTCTGAAGTCGCAGTCCCTATCTCCCTGGAAGACGTCCGTCTTCCGACTTCCAGCTTCCGGCTTTTGTCTTCCGGCTTCCATCTTCCGGAAGACACGATTCAAAAGAAGTTTTTCTGGAAGACGTCGACTTCTCCTTACAAAAAGTCCTTAAGATCATCTTCTCGCTAAGTAAGGTGTAATCTTAAGTAATAAGGTTACTTCAATTACATAGACATGTCATTAACTTTAAAAATTTCGAAAAATCTCTAATCCTGCAAATTGTGAGTACTACATGTATCGAGTTCGTCCACTCAAGCGTAGTGCTATCTTGGCTCAAAGTTCTTCTTTCCTCCCGTGTGATCCAAGTAATCAGTTGTTCTATTGATTGGAGCTTGTGTCTCTTGGCTATCTGTAACATGGATCTCGTCGCGGCAGCTTCCAGCCATCCTTCGCTCGTTACCACCATCAAGAGCTTCCCTACCAGTGTGTTCTTTCCGATTTCACGTACTGCAGGGCAGCATGAAGCTTCAATTTTGCTTCGTCCCATGCCGTCATCATAACCTTCAGCGTGGGTATTTTCTGAAGACCTTTGACTTGACCCACGAGCATCAATTCTTGTGCTGACCAGCGTAGTCCGATCTCGCTCTTCTTCTTATTGTGGTGGGCTTCCTGTATCATCATGTCAGCCAGCATAACCCAATCTTCGTCTTTATGTTCCATGATTTTAGAGCATTGGACTAGCATCGCCGCTTTGCTTTGGTTCTCAAAATTTATGATATCTAGCCCTCCATCAAGTTTGACCGCTTGGACATCCTTACATGATATCAAGGGTATCTTCCTTTGTCCTTGTTTGGTTTTCCTCCACACGAAATCTCTACATATTTTCTCAAGTCTTTCCGTGTGATTTTTCGGGAGCGCTATCCTTGTGAATAGGTGGATAGGCATTGCGTTGAGATGTGTTCTACAATGATGAGTCGACCTGCAAAAGTGAATGATCTATATGCCCAGTAGCTCAGTTTCTTCATGATTTTCTGCTCTATGCACTGCAGGTGATCGAGAGCGCTTAGATTCCTGTCTATAGGATATCCAAGGTATCGAATGACTTCTCCCGACGTAGCAATGTGACAGCCGCTTCGTCCCATCCACTCTGGTATCTCCTGGATAGCCATCGGGATCAGTGTCGACTTCCTAAGATTTAGCTTTGCTCCAGAAAGTGTTTCTTATCATTGTATGGCACTCTAGACCACCTCGAAGTTCTCTTCAGTTGTTTTGATGTGTATCCCTGTGTCGTCTGCGAAGAGTTGGTGTAGGAGGGACTTTCCTTCGTTGATTTTGACACCTTGAATCTCCCCTTTCAGCTCTTTCTGTCCATTATGGACATCAAAGACATCGTCACGATGACGAAGTGTAGGGGGGCGAGAGGACATCCATGTCGCACCTCCTTTCAAGCATGATCTCCTCTGTGAAGTCCTCGTGTAAATGCACTTTAGATGTTGCATTTTCTATGAGGTCTTTGGTCAGCTTGATAAAAGTTGGATCGGTATTCAAGGCCTCCATTGTCTCCCACAGGTAAGTATGGTTCACTCGGTCGTACGCTTTCTCGAAGTCAAGTTTGAAGAAAGCCGTCGGCATCTTCTTGTGTTCTGCCCATTCCTGCCCAAGTTTGAAGGCCAATATGTTATCCAAGATGTCCCGTCCTCTGATGAAACCCTTCTATCTGTTGTCGATCAGTTCTGGTAAGTCCTCTCGCAGTCTGTTAGCCATCAGTTTCGCTATAATTTTGTAGGCGATGTTTAATATTGATATCGACCTCCAGTTTTGAAGTCTCTGCAGCTCGCCTTCCTTCGGTATTATTTTAATGACTCTTTACTTTGCCGTCCCTGTGAGTATATGCGTATGCCAGAAGCAGATGATCATCTCCTGTAGGTCTGTTTTCATTTCTTTCCCCATTGATTTAAGCGACTCCGCTATCCTGCCATCAAGCCCCGGCAATTTATCCGTTTTCAGTTCTGAGATAATCCATTTGATCTCTTCCTCAGTGGGCTCTTCTCTCAGTTTGCTGTTTTGTGTCCCTGTCGTCTTCCTCGTGATGAGGTTAAGCGCCTGTCCTCTTAAGGTGACCTCTTGTTCCACTTCTTGATCTCTAGTAAACAGACCTTGATAGTACTTCTGCACTTCCCTTGTTATGTCTTCTCTCTTCATGAGCCACTCCCCCTCTTCAGTTTGCAGTAACATCATCGACTCCTTAACCCGTTTTGCATTCAGGATGGCAAAGAAATATTTTGATGAGGCGTCTCATTCACGCAGTCATTTATATCGACTCCATCTTCTCCACCACGCCGCTTGCATGTGCTCCAACCTTCGAATTTTCATTGTGAGTTTACTCTATTTTTCTACAGCTTCATTGGATTCTTCTTCGGTGAGTATGGTTCATATCCGTTCTAGTTTTGCGAGTTTTTCTCTTCCTGTCTGCTTTGTTGTCTGACTTCTCTTTCTCTGTTCGACACTATCTGCTTCTTCGCTCTCCTTTTGAGTTCTCACTTAATGCGCGGGTCTTCGATATGGTTGGCCGTCCTTATCCGTGTCTCCTTCATTTTTTGTAGCGTAGCTTCTTCTTTTAATCTCTCTGGATTTACTTTGATGTAGGTTCTGTTCCTTACTATCTCTTGTGGCTGTGCATGTAGTAAGCATAGTGCAATCGGGATATGATCCAAGAGCGTTTGTCGACCATCATGTCTTATTTGGACTTGTGCATTAGTCCATTCCGCTCTATGAGATATGTAGAACCGATATAGTCTAGCTTGGTCAAGTCTCTCCCCTACTCTACATTGTCTAGTATAGTGTGGCTCAGATCTCTTGGAAGCCCCCCATTCGTCCTCGAGGTCCAAGGCTTGGCTGAAAGCTTGCCACTTTCTTCGCTCTGTCCCATGTTGCACCGCCGTCCTTCCCACACTGTCCTCGGGTATTTTCACACTGTTCTAGTCCCCCCAAAAATCAGTCTGCCGTGTTACACTACACTTCCATCCACACCCATGTTGCTATCCTCTCTCGTCTCTCGTTTGGTCCGTGTATGGAAGCGGTGCTTGTGAAGCCTTGGATTTTCACTTTCCTAAGAATTTTTTGATTTTTGATAAGTAACACAATAGAATGGTTAGTATAGATGATAGATAAGATAGATTCAGTATAGAATAGGATTTCTACGCCGAAGGATGATGCTGAGTAGAAATACAGAAGTTATGACAGATATATCTTTGAGGAGATAACTTGGTTGTATTCTACGGACGAAGAGCTTTACAGGGATACCTCATTTGCTAAGAATGGATATCGGACGACGAAGTTATGGCCTTGGAAAGAAGAATTAAAGTGAGACCCATGGGAGACCAAGCAGAGTCAAGTGTGCGCAGGGTACTTTCGAGGGAGCACATAATTGAGAGCGAAGTTCCAGAACTTCGGACTTCACCTAAACCAGGAGAAGCGACAACTTCGGCGGGACCAAGTGACTCCAACGTCGGGAAGGAATTGAAGATGTTCGAGCAGACTCTTGAATTCCTGAGCGGTACAGCGTTGCCACTCATAGCGCAGTTGGATCTTCAACGACATATCTATGAGAAGGAGACGAAGGAACAAGTTTCATTGAGTGACCTTCTCGACGCCGTGCACTTCGGACGATATGGATGGTTGAAGGAAAAGGATGCTCTTACGGCGAAGTTAGAAGAGACTTCGGCCGATGTCAAGAAGTATATGTCACAACGCGAGGCGTTACTCGTACAGCAGGCGCACGAACAAACGCGATACTTGGATGAGATTCAAGAGGTAGAGACGAAGTTGAATCTTATGACTTCACGCTTTCACGATTTGAAGTCAGAGAGGGATGTCATGTTGGAACAGCTTGCGACGAAGGACGAACAGTTGGTTGCAAAGGATGAGGAGCTGGCGAAGTCAGGGAAAGCGAAGGAGATAGCTGAGGTGAAGGCCGAAGAACTTCGAACGAAGGTGGATGAGATTACGACAACCTACTTCGCCACCGAACTCGACGCGACAGAGTTGAAGCTACTCCAACGACTTCGGGCAGAGTTAACAGTAGCACCAGATCCTTCGGCGAAGAGCAGAATAGTTAGACTAGCGGAGAGAATCATTCGAGATTTGAGGGAGCTTAGGGAGACAATTAAGTTTACACTATGCAGTTTAGGACAGAAGTTACAGTTAGGTAGAGTAGATACTGCGGTTCCGCCAACTGGGGAGTCGTGATCATGCGGTCTAGATGTGACCATCTTTTGTAGGAAACGAGATCCGTCATCTTAGGGCGAAGGGCTATATAAGCGATGCGACACTCAGTCATTTTACCTTTTCCATGTTTTCAGTTTTTGTTTCTTAATTTTTGATTGCGCAAGATTGCGGAGTGAGTGTGAGAAAAGTGGGCGAAGACAGATTTACCTACGAAGGACGTAGTTTGCTGTCGCAGGTGTAATTCTGATTGACGAAGGCCTTCGTCTATTACATTGAACGAAGAAACTTCAGTGGAGAATTTGACCGAAGGTGACTTCGGCCGAAGTTGAAACTGTATACTTCGAAGATGTTTGAACGATGATATGAGAACAAATTAGTTACTGTGAAGTGGAGAAGCATAAGTTAAATTGTAAGAAGAGTTCGGATGATGGTGGCTTCGCCTTAAGTCTGCCTTCTTCAAATAAGTGGGATTCTTAAGAGTGAGGATTTAGTTGGAAGAACATTTCTTAGGAAGAGTAGGGGCTTATTCTTTAAACCTTGATGTGAAATCTGTATTCTTCTGTCTTTTCAGAAAAAAACTAGTAACATTTCAGCAGTATTTTGCTACCTCATTTACTCATACATTTATCTTCTCGAGTCTTCTATTTATGTTTGTTGGAAAGGTCCCTGATCAAAGAACTATTTCATTGTTGTTTGTATTCGATTTATCAAGTTTTGTACTTGGGTTTGGTTTCTTATCAGACTTAAACTCTCATCCGGATATTATTCTATTCCGTGAGAATAACAGAAAACTATCTGAATTATCATTGTGACGTTGTAGTACTGTGTTTTGTGTAATTGTTAACTGTATCTTCCTGGGAACGATCCTTTATTTACTATTTCCGATACTTTGTGTTTCTCTGGGTTGTTACAGTGCTTATCACTCCCCCCGATGTTTCCACTGTTAGCCACGCCACTGTTCTGTCCTCCTTCACTCCGCGGTTTAGTATTTTCCAATCATTTAACAGTATCACTGCTGCTCCAGCATGCCCCTCATTCGTGTAGTCTACCACGTACTTGTCATGCTTAGATAGTTGGTTTAAGTGAAAGACCGTCCGATCCTCCTTGATCTTCAGTTCTTGCAATAGCATTACATCCATCTTCCCTTCTTGCTTTCGGATCTCTCTTCTTACAATGCGAAGTCGGTTAGGATCTCCTAGACCCCTTACATTCCAGCTAATGATCCTCATATTCATCATCATTAACATACGTGATTGTCTTCACTCAGAGTCTTCTTAGGGAACTTGGTTCTCTTCCTAACCTCCGGCCCTTGGTTTTGTGGGTACGTTTTTTGTTGCTGCCTCAGTGCTCTCCTCATTTTTCTTCGTCGTGGATTGGTTCCCTCGCTCCGCTTCCTTGCTGTCTTCAGTGGTATCAGTATCTTCTTCTCCAATCTTTCTGTGGTTGTCCTGCGTTTGCTTCCTTTCTCGATAGCCTTCGTTCTTGATCACCTCGTGCTCACTCGTTTCTGATGCAATCTCTGCATTCCTCTCGTCTTCCTCTGGGTGTAGTTTGCTCATGTCGTCTTCTCTCTTCTTTTTCTCCTTGCTTACCTCCATCAAATCCTCCTTTGAGTTTGTTTTATTTTGGTCTCGCAGGTCTTCCAGGAGTTGGTTGTCTTCTATCCTAAACATCATGTCTACATTGGCTTCCTCCTCCATTGATTCTGTTGTCTCTGAATCACTACTTCCTTGTCCTGTCTCTATTGTATCTTCCTCCTCTGCGTGTTCCTCTTTCTCACCCACCGCGTGTTCCTCGTCTGCAGGGAGCTCCTCCTCGTGTTCCTCGTCTGCAATGGACTCAAGCGCTTGGAATCTGTTTGTCGCTGTATCTGTTGCCCTCTCGGCTGATTTTTCCTTCGTATGATACTTCCTTGATCCTTCGACTGGAGTGAAACCGTCCGCGCTTGTGGCCATTCCTTTCCTCTTGGACGATGGGACTGCCAGCTCCATTGGCTCCTGTTCAGATCGATACGTCAATGGGAGCTTTATTGTTGATTTTCTGATCTTGTCCGGACAATTTCGTGCTAGATGTCTTTTCTTGTGACACGCAAAGCAGGTGTCAGACATGCTTCTATACATGATTTTTTGCAGGTATTCATCGTTGACGTTTAGTACATCAGGAAGGGACTCGTTGAGATTCAAGAGAACACATCCCCTTATGCACAAGTATTTGTATTCGCTTGTCTCATTTGTGATGTACAGTACCTCTCCAATGGTGGATAGCATTTCCCTTTCAAAGCTTTCGTAGTGTGGACAACTCTATCCACACTGGTGAGTTTTTCTTTTGGATTGCGGATGGGTCGAAGATTGGCTACCATGGGAAGACGAACACCATGTTTTTGCCCATGTAGAGCTGGATGGCTGTGAGTATCTTGTCGCGTTGTTCTTATGACTCCACTGTGATCAAGAAACACCTCCTATTCAGCATTCTGATCCTCTCTACCACAATTCCCAGCTCTTGAGTTAAGATGTACTCCGCCCACTCTTTCACTGTGTCTCTCTTTGGTGTGACGTCCATTGTGTATAGAATGAAGGCTCTTTCCTTTAGCAACTGCATTATGTTAAGCACCATTTGTGTATTAATGATAACTGTCACCACTTTTTGTCCTTCAGATGGTGGCGTCTTCTTGTGGAGCATATTGATAGTCGCCATGTGGTTTTTTTTGTCCTCGCTCCCAAACTGCATGTCTTCATGGATTTCTGGATAGGGGTCTTTTTTCCTGCCCGCATCGAAGCGATTGATATTTCGCTTTATGCACTCCACTGAGGTAATGGTCGATTTTCATGCCTTTTCTGCTTGCTGCCTCTTTTTCTCTCATTCCACCTTGGCATTTACTCTGTCAGGAGGCACCTTCGTCAAGTTTGCGTTGGGTTCCTTCGCTGTTTTCTTCCCCGTGGCGATTGGGTCTATGTCTATCCTCTGTTGTACCTGTCCTTCCGCTGTGCTTTTTGACCACCATTTCTTTCTTCGTTGTGCAGGTTGCTCAGGTTAGGTTTCGGGCTTGGGACCTGCTGCCACTCAAGTCTCTACCCTAGCGGCGTGGTGGTCCCTGCCTGTGCCGCAGCTCTGTTCATCATCGCCCCTGCCCTCTCCTTGTTGCTCAAGGAGTTGGCCGCTATCTGTTGCTTTACTATATCTAGTTCAGACATCGTGTTGACCTTAAGCTTTTTTCGAGCCGTACTCATACTTCGTTCTGGCTCGATTAGTCCTTATACAGTATTGGTAATCTCATTTAGCGCTGGCTTCACTGTTCCAAATCTCCTCTAGCTCGTCCGGTGGGTTCGAGCATTGTCTTCTGGTTGTCTTACTTCTGATCTCGCAGTAAAAATGAAAGCTAACTTATTGCATCTTTCGGCACCTCCTGTCTGATGTCCAGCTGCATGTCACTGTTGTTTTGGGCTATATTTGCACCCTCGTGAGGAGACCTGTCTACACTCCGCACTCTAGCGTCTTACTTCGTGTTTGTCGCCATAGCCAAGGGACCTCAAATTTTTCTATCTCCTCGAACCTCAGACATCGCAAACAACGGACGCTACACGGCAAAAACTTCTCTCGTCCCTCCCTCCATTTCGCTCCGCAGAAATGATTGAAATTTTTATTGTCACATGAGATTAGATTTTTCTTTGATAGTGTTGTATCTTGCTGGATAGATCATTGATTGAGATTTTCTTTTATTGAATAATATCAATAAATAATATTAAAACCTTATTGATACATAAAATTATATGTTTATTGGGAAATGTTCTTTCATCGATAGTGTTATGTCTTGGTGGATAAATCATTGACTGAAAATTATTATTTTTTGGTTTAGTGATTTCTGAAGTTTCAGGCTATTATAGCTATGATAGTGATATAATATTTTTGATATTTTTACATGTTTATACATCGATACACCATGATATTATACTTGGAAGTGAATAACTTGATTCAATGAATCCTGGACCCACATGCTAATTCTAGACACTAGTTACTCTTTATTGAAGAAGTTCGATACCGTTACGGTTCAGTTACGCCGATCCACAGAGGATAGGTACGCTCAAAGCAAATTCCCCTTAACATACAGATTTCCTTTATCCCGAACAATATATAGTAGTAATATTATCATAGAAACATTTCTTTAGTTGAAATGTAGCATCGCGTGGATATGGCAGGCCGTGGAGACCGGATTTTATGATCACGACTACCGCCGCAGGCAGAGGCGAGGAATAGGGCGGTCGGTGAAGTGAGGAGGCCTGCTGGGCCTGCTGGAACCCCCGAAGCGTCCCGTGCTAAGGAATTGGAACTTGGACCTTGGAAGCAGGACCTTGCGAAGGTTGTCCGAACAGTAGTAGATAGTAATGTACAAAATCATCATGTCCCACAAGATGTGGACTATAAAGAAAAGGACGAGTGAAGGTTGCCACGTAGACCATCGAAGAGATAAAGAATGGAGACGATCCCGGTGACTGCCTGTCGGAAGGACGGCCCAGTCCCGAACGCTTCCCACCAGAGAGCAGATCTGGATTCTGGGGGAACGAGACGACGGGGGAGACAGCTGTGTCATGACACCCATGTAATCATTTGGCTGACTGAGAGAGGCCGATCGAGTAGTTTTGGCTTTGTGATCTCGGTCGCTCAGGTGCTGCGCTGTGCTATGCGCGCGCATTATTTGACGTGCAGTGTGACGTGAACAGAACAGAAGCGTTTGTTTTACTTTCTTACTTGTGATGAACACGAGAAGCGAAGGAGGGAAAGGAGGTGGATGAGTTTACTGTTGTTTTCGTACAGCGTGCTGTCTCCCTAGTCGTTCATCGGCGTCAGCGTAATGTCTGGGTGCGGAAGAAGGTGCGTACGTAAGTTTTATGTTCGATGTCCTGACGGTGAGACTGAGATACCGTCTCAAGCGTTCTCTCAGTCTCAATCGGATTTTTGTACGTCTTGGTTAATAGATCGTTGCAGCTTTTAATCTCTATCTGATCTCTTTTCTCGTCCTCTGTCAAGCTCTGGACGAGCCGTACTCTCGCTTTCTTCTCGCGCTTCCTTCACTTATCTCCACTTTTCAGTTTTGTCAAACATCTGATCATTTGTCTGTTTCTCTCTTGGGTTTCACTCGCAATCCTGCTCGTACTCTGCCTCACTGTGCTAGCGGGCCTCTGTGTGTTTTGGGGAGTGCAAAATCATTCCTATAACAATCTTTTTCTTGCTTTGACGAATGGTTTTTGAACTTTCCTGATCGTCAGGTCCTAGTTACAAGTTGCCGATCTGTTTCCTGCTTCCAGTTGGCTTCTTTCTGCTTCTACTCTGCATCTCGAGCGCGGAACTCAGGGAAAGAAGGCTCACTTTATTGTCGAAGAGCACTGCAGTCTGTCACCTTATCCTTTGATGAAATGCGGTGCTAGTCGTTCCATCAACCAGCTTCGCATAAATTTTGTCACTTCGGCATGAGAAGTAGCTCTCCCAGATTTCACCGTCTAGTTCAGCATCAAGAATTGGAAGATGGGGACGAGAATGGACGGCCACCACAGTTTATCCCCGTAGTCCGTCTGGACGATACGGGTCCTCCTTCTCCATCATTTCTTGCCCAGTCGGAGTCTACTGGCGTACACTCTGCTTTCAAGCCGCTCGAAAGTGACTGTCAAGAACTGTTGGACACCAAAGGTCAATGAATTGTTTGTAGGCGTTTCGGTTGTTCCCTCGTTTTTGCCGCGAATAAGGATCTCGAATACTCTTAGTGTGCAGCGTTCGATATGAAAACCAGCTTACTAAACTTTCTAGGCCTGTGATTCTGATGTTGTTTCATGAACAGATGTAATTGTGGGTACCGAAAACCAATCAGCTGGAGACGAAGGATCGGTGGGCAAAGGAAGAAGACACGCAGGCGTTAGGGTGTCATGGATTGCCCAGCTATTTTCTTGGCTCTTGATGCTCTGCAAAGAGCTGAATGTGAGCTTCGTCTTCGGAATTATGGTGATTTATGGGTTCGGACAAGGAGTCGGAGGCGCTTTGAACAAGGTGGTTGTCGACTACTACTGGAAAGACGTGCAGCTTGCGAAACCATCCACGGTCCAGCTGTATAGAGGAATGACAACAATCCCTTGGGAAGTGAAGCCTCTATGGGGTTTAATGACTGACGTACTTTCCATAGGAGGCTACTACCGGAGGCCATATTTCGTTATCACAGGTGAGGCAAACTACTCAAACCTTATCTGCATTGCCGAGCGAGATCGCACGTACAGGAATCGTGACCACCCAGTTTTGAAGCTGTCTGGTTTGAGTTGGTACGCTTGTTACGCTAGTTGATGACGAAAGAGTATAAGTAGTAGTTCCAAATCAGGCTGGATGTTCAGTTGCAGTCTGGTTGCTGATGGTTTTCTGTGTTGCTATTTCGAGTGTTTCTGCAGGCCTACTAAGTGCTTTGGCAACAGTGGTACTTGTTTTCGGTGGCCAGCTTTGGATACCTATTGCCGTGGGCATGCTTGTTCTCCTTGCGGGTTGCGCTGCACTGTCGGATGCGACAATCGATGCAGAGGTCGCGACAAAGAGTCGTGAGAAACCGAGCTTAGCAGCTGATGTTCAAAGTTTGTGTGCGATTTCCGTATCCGTTGGATCCTTGGTGGGATATTCTGTCAGTGGATTAGCGGTGGACAAGCTTGGTTCTCAGGTTTATTTCTCAACTTGGCTTAGCTATCTACTATGCGTACCTGGATAGTATGTTCTTCTTCCGTCTGGTTTGGTTGAAGATCCCAACCGGTTACTGGGACTGGTCCGTGGTGTTCCTTAAACACCGTCTAGTCGAAAAGTAAGGTTCTCTACTTCGGAAATCAGATTAGTCAGGCCGGAACTAAAGCCCAGTAGCTACTCTCTCCAAGTCCGCTCTCTATGGATGGGCATATGTCCTGGCAGTGAACCGCTCATTCTACTGGCTGTTGCAGGGTGGAATGGTGGTGAGATCAGAATGAAGCAAAGGTCATGGTGAGAAGGCTATCGGGCTCGTAGGAGACAGGTTTTTACATGCATCCCTGATGGTATAAGAGAAAGAGAAGGGCGTTTACTGGCTGCCTGTTTCTCGCAGGGAGCTTTGGGGTTAATGTTGATTCCCGCCGCCCTCTTACTTCTCCTGGGTTTTGTCTTACACGAAGAACGAGTTATTCAAAAATGGCATGATGCGCAGGTACGTCGACAGAAGTCCGAAAGCGGTCTGCTGGTGACTAGTTCAATGGCTGATCTTACATGCGATACGAGAGCGAAGCAATGCAAAACTTTTGACATGTCATAGCTAAATATCCAATCTCTAAAGGAGGGACATTAGGTTTAGGAGCGAGACTGTGAGTCACAATAACAAGCCTCGTTCTACAACTCTAGGGCATCTTGAAGAATATGATTTCTGGGTAGGACACTTAAAGTCATGCCGTACCCGTCTTTCCCGAGTTTCTTTGTCTGCAGAAACTCATGTTTAACTCGTTGCTCCGTGCAGCTGTGTAAGCAACTGTGGATCGTGACGGTGGAGTTGTGGATGACGCTTAAGGACCCAAGAGTGTGGAGGCCAACTCTGTATATGTATCTAGCCCTTGCAGTGCCTCCAGATATCTCCGAAGGCAAATTTTTCTGGTACACTGACCCTATAAGTGGTCCTGGATTTGCGAAGGTAATTATCTTACACTGACGTGCTTCGTTCTAAATCGTGCAGATCTTCCTTATAAATCCGAGCTCCTCTTCCCACTCTACTTGCTCCCTTCATGTCCCTGTTTCTATCACGTTCACTTGATCAGTTATTTAGTGTTCTTCCAGTTATGTTCCCAGTTTCGGAACTGTGATCCACGCGCTATTCTAGAATGAACTGTACTAAGTTCTGCTATCGCTTGACTTGTTTTGTTACAGGAATTTGTTGGTGCCATATACGCCACGGGATCCATCGGCATCCTTCTGGGTGTATATATCTATCACAAGAAGTTGAAGAAAGTGTCCTTCCGTAAACTGTTGTTCTGGATACAGTTTTTGGTGGCCCTCTTCGGGATGTTGGACTTCGTTCTCGTGACACGGTTGAATCGGCAGTTGGGCATACCAGATCATTACTTCGTGATAGGAGATGAAGGTCTAACTCAAGCCATATACCGCCTAAAATGGATGCCTCTGTTGATCCTCGCGGCCAAATTGTGCCCCCCAGGTATTGAGGGTACCTTTTTCTCTCTGCTGATGTCTGTTGACAATGTAGGCATGATGACATCAACGTGGACAGGCGCTCTTCTCCTAAACCTAACCCACGTAACCCGCACTGACTTCACGTATCTTTGGTTAGCGGTCGTGATTAGGAATATCCTCAGACTAGTTCCTATATGTCTCGTGTTCCTACTTCCCGATTCTGATCCAGATGAGGATATACTTGGACCTAAACAGAGGGAGGAAGCGATACAGCTGGTGGATGCGCAGGTCCTAAAAGAAAACAGCCTCGCCTCAAGTGTATAGTTAAAGGTGGAACCAATTCATTCCCGACTTAATATTAGGATAGAACCTTACATAGCGAGCCAAAGTCCATCGGCTGTACCACACTAGATCTGAGAGAATGTAATCATGTATGAGACTGTAAGGCCTTCAGCAGTCCATTCACTTTCTTGGCTTATAGAACTATGTTAAGTTCAAGTTGGGGTTTATCACTCGCGCTGCCGCGCATCATGAAGATCAGACTAGATGAAGTGCTATGTTCATCCCCTGCCAGTTCATCTGCCAGACCAGATCATGCTAGACCCCATGGTAAGTACAGGGAAGAACAAGTCAAGGAAGCGGCGATACCTCACCTAGAAATTCATGATCCGAGCCAAGGAAAAGTCTGCGCACAGTACCCTGTCATTTGGCAGGATTACCAGAATTCAGGGACGAAGGGAATAAAGAAGACTCCTGCTCCCTACCTTTGCACCTCCTCGACATGATTGATACGCTTGGAAAGGACCAGTTCGTGAAAGCAGTCTACCCTCCCAACTAAGGTAGACAAATTCGCCGAATTCTGCCTCAACCGGAAATCTCGGGATTTGCCGGTTTATCTTACACACGATGCTGGATCGGTCCGAGCGTTGAGTCTACCTCTTATCCCCAGGTGAAAGCCAAGAGCCTGAAATCTTCACCTAAGAGATGCGAAGTTACGATCGTTGGGAGCATCGATAAATTTTCTTGAAGCCCACTTGTCTGAACCGTGTGATGCTTTCCTACCATGCCATTCTCTGCTGAAGCGCTATGCTTAGGAGTTTCCGAGGCTCTGATTTCATAACAAGAACAAGGTCGCTTGGATAGGGTCGCATAAGATCGTTTCCATTTACTGTAGCATGCATATTATTCACTGGATGTACAGTTTGGATGCCTCGCTTCCGTTCTCCTTATTTTTTGTTATCGGAATTTTTCAACGATACGATGCTTCTGTTCTGCCTCATTTTTTCGTGAAACATTTTTTCTCCAGGTTAATATTGTACGTTTCTTTCCTTCACCGTTTAAATAATTTCGGTTCCCTGCAAGACGCTATTCGCGTCCACATGCAAAGACAAACCGGAACCAGTTCATTTTTGTGTGACGAACCACTGGTTTCCTGACAAAGCCACAGGACGGGTACTGCTCCATGTACGAGAGGAGAAAGGCTACGGTGAGCCAGCTTTATTTCATTCTGAATAAAAAAAGAACACAAGTCTCATATCGTGTAAGACAGACAACAATAGACAGCTTGTCCATGATGACTATACATCTACGTCTTTTAAGAGTAGCTAATAAATATGACAATAGTACGTAAGAGCACAGAGCCACGCCTATGTCTATACTATACAGGAGTGAAGACTGTACTCCCCAGCAACAGCTATGCCAAGAGGAACGCTCATGTCCATGGTACAGTGGACTGAAGACGGTCGTCCCCACCAACAGTTACGGTCGAATTGGAGTGCAGACCCTGTCGGAGGCGTTGCCTGCGGGCAAAACATGAAGAAAAATATTACAAACATGAAAACGAAAAATACGGTATACACCTGAACCGAAAAATTGCAATAGATACCTTCAAACGCTCTACTGCAACCCATGTTCCTCTCCAACGCACTGCAAACAGGCATGTATTCTGGGAACGCATCCACTTCATTGAAATTTGGTACTGTTCTGTTGTGGACCGCAGGAGAAGCTGCAAGTATATACTCTTCTTCTTGCTGAATGTCAGCGTCTGGCTGTTCCACGGTGAAATAACGTGCTCGTGATTGGGCAAAGAACACATTATCTATGTCTGCAATGATAATTGTCTCAGGACGGATTATCGCTTTCCAGAGTGAGTCAGAACATGCCTTCTGAATGCCACAAGCCATGAGCCATCTGCAAGAAGGACTATACTTACTAGATCGTATCATGGATCTTAAACAAGTTCGAAGAGTTGTACCTAGAGGATGCACACTACGGTACTTATTAAACTGTAACGCTCGCTGTAATATATTGCTGTGATTCAGCTCGACTCTGTTTTTCATATCTGCGGCACCAAACAGCTTGAACAGCTCTTCCCCATCTTGCAGCATGGCCTCCGTAATGTTTTTCATCGCTGATTCGTGGTGTAATTGCCCTTTGTCCTTCATACAATACCCCACCATGCCAACAAAAGTGTGCAGACCTCTGTTAGTTAATAGTTTTACACACACCTGGCCACCAAGAGGTCTGTCAGTGCCCTTCCATCCCAACACACACAGTAGACGTTGCTTCACCTGTACAGTGCTAGTGGCCTGGAGTGAAATAACTCCCTGTATGTGCAGATGTAGTAAGGTTCCTCCCCTCTCTACAGATAATAACCCACTTGTACACTCATGATGCAGAAAGCGACACAAAGGCGACCAGTTGCACATATCGAGATCTCCTCCTGTACAATTCACAGTGACTGACATCTCGAGAAGTTTGGGAGAAGGTACTCTACGCGTGCCTGGAAGAGGTTCTGGGACTGCAGCACGTCTAGCTCTGGCAGCTCGACGGAGTAACATGACTCGGATGGTGTTTACAGAGAAAGAGAAAAATTACAGGATCCACGTCCTCACAGATACAGTGGACACAATTTAAACGATAGACAGCGCTAACAGTAGGCTTCAAGAGATGACAGTCACTGGGAGACTGTATGAACTTTGGATAAGAGAAAACAGACGAGTTACAGTCTCGGAGCACCAACCAACTTCCCTCCGACTGCACGTAATGAAACGGTCCTATCAGTGCTTGAAGACAACAACTTTTGCTACAGAAGGAAATGCAAATCAAGACGAAATCCAAGGATGGAATAAGAAATTCGGGTGGAACTGTACAGAAGGGAAAGTCTAGGTAGATGTATACACGCTGTTTATATAGTTCAACGTCTCCAAATGAGAGGCAAGTTCTAGAATAAAGCGGGTATGGTGGTGTACTATGAGGTCTCCGAAAGCGATCAACTGTGCAACGCTTTTGATGACTGCACACGGCTTCAAACTGATGGAAAGCAAAACTGTGGATTGTAATTGGATCGTCTGTAGAAATAGTATCAGATGCGGGAGAGGAAGGAATAATGAGGGGCTGACTAGAGGTACATTCAGATGGCACGGAAGAATGAGATGGAGTTGCAGGTATCGAATCCAAAAGATCGTCCTCCGATGATTCATTATCTTCGGTTTCGGCAACTATTTCCAAAGGAAGTCCTATAGGTTTGTCGTCCGACATGGTTTTCAATTCCATATGAAGAGAAGGAAGGCGACGGAGTACTTAGCTTATGCAAGAAAGACGTAGAAGTAGACCGCGGTGGAGTCTGCATCACAAAGATAGGTTGTTGGTATCGTCAAGTAGGCTGACGCTTGGAAAACCCCACCCAGTCTAGGCCCCTCCGTCCATACTCCGAATCCTACACGGAACAAAGCGATACGCATGAAATCGCTTCCTGCTGTCGCGAGGCATGAGAAATGAGAAAAAAGTGACTGCTCTGGATCAGGTCGTTGTTTCTCTCATGCTGTGTCGTCTCCCATTGGACATATGAGATGAGGCCGAGGAGTATTCCTCGTCATGACCTTACGGACGTTTCACCTGGACTGCAATCCCCTTCCCGGCCCGTACCCTGCAAGGCAGATGAATCACAGGGAGCCAGTCAGTTGCCGAGCAAGGAAGAAATCACACGCCAGCGATTCCATCAGGACAGCGACAAATCAATTCTGCTGGCTATCATCACTTCCCGTCTCCTCGTTTGTGAGAGGAATCCAGCAGCAAATGTACGCGATAGCATATCGATTGTAAACAGCTCGACGCGAGAGGCCTGTGGGTATCCAAGAATGAAGAAATCATCGTTAACAACGTGCGCACAATAATCGGCAACAGCCTCTTGATTGTAAACGTGCGGACGATAGCCGTCGTAGGCGATTTCAAACGAGGAGATGCGACCACAGGATGGAAGACGGAATAACTCCCTTCCGTTCTGTCACACGGAAAGGCCTTTTGCCTTAATTCGTCTCTTCCCGTGCACTAGTTCGGAGTTACCGAGAAATAATTATGACGCAGCCTCAGAACGTCCTGGCAGCCATTAAAACGTTTTTAACCAGCTAAACGGCCCGCTTACTACTACGCGACTTATATAATGACGCTGCCTCAGAACGTTCAGCCAGCCATCGTAAACCGTTTAAAACCAGCTAAACGGCCCGCGCCTTTGTTTCTTGTCCTCTTCCTCCTTGTTGTACAAGGCGGTGGGGCAGGATATTCAGTGTCAGAGCAGGTTGTGTTGAGACTGGGTGAGGGATTGCCGCCATAACGCCGTGAAGGGCACTTTGGATCACTTCGTCACTATGCTCTACTCTCTTTTTACAGGTATTTTGAGGTGTGGCTAAGCTTATCTTGGTTCAGTTCTAATCGGGGGTGTCAATGTTAGGATAGAAGATTCTACTTCGTCTGGAGAGCTAGTGCCCGCAAATCACTAACGGGCACTCGATGAGAAAAAGACTTTGTTCAGTTATCGATCTCATGATCGCGGCGATTTAGAGGGGGTTATAAAGTTACCCATATGTACTTGCAAGTTTTTCAATTTTGTAAAATCAACACTTTAGTATAAAAACATGGCTCATTTTGAGATATCAATTCAGCGAATATTTTTTTGTCAGTATCGATTTGTGTTTAAGGGATTAGATTTGAACTGCTTCGTTGAGGCTTGAATGAACGATAGAAATGGAGAGTGTATCTGAAGATTTTACATCGGTTGATATTGTGCTTGTCTCCATAGCTCTACGGGTGATAGACAATTAAGAAAGATTTTTTTTGATAGATCAAAATTAGGAAAAAATTGTGATATATCTTGAAGATCTACATAACTTCTCTTTGCATGGAGCAAGAAAGAAGACCAAGATTGATGGAGGAGGATGTTTGATTCAAGCGGTGGCTTGTAATATCATAGCAGCTCAACTTTCAAGTTGAGATTAGTTTCTTGTGGTCACGAGAGAAGAGTTGAAAAAACGTTTTGATAAATATGTAGATATGTATAAGAAGGCTAGACAGTTCAAAAATAATATAGGAGGAGTGTTTGAAATCAAGATGAATGTGGGGATAACTTTAGAAATCAAACTGAATGTAAGATGTTTTTTTGAGTGCATGAATGTGATTTTTGGATCAAGAGTTAACATAGAGCTTCTTACGTTTTCATTTTTGGGTTTATTGAGCCAAGAAGAAGATATGACAAATCTCGATTTTCAATAAAGACCAAAGGAAGTCATCCGCTTGGATAGAGATGAAGAATCAAGAGAACTTGATGAAGATTTGAGACATGAAGCTTGGACCACTCGGGTGCTAAACTTACCAGGTGCTAGTCCAGAAGAGTACATAGAGAACGAAGATCACTTGATAGTCATATTTCAGATGTGACTATCAAGGTGTAGATCATCAATAGGACATAGAGAGAGGATGTTCTTATTGCTTATGAAGACAGGAAGAAAGAGAAGTCAGAATACAAGGAAATCTTCCTTGATTATTGAATACTATCGTTAGAAGATAAAAAGAAAAGTGAAAAAGAATATAAAGACGGATGAGATAAAAAAGTGAAAACGACTCTCTACATTGAGATGCCTAGAGCAAGAAAAACTACCGAGGATATCAAAAAAGCCTTCGAGTTTATAGATTTTGTGTAAAGCATACTCATATTCAGTAAAAAATAACTTTTGTAATGGTCACGTTGTTGTATTGTACGTGACGTGAATGATGTCCAAGCTACACGAGGTATTTAGCTGTGGAAAAAATGCACGCTCGGGAAAAAAGAAGCCAAGTGTAAATCTACACTAAAGAATACTTTATTCATACTTTTTGCATCGTCCAAGTATACATAAATTTACAAACAAACCTTAGATGTTTGTGGTATGAACTCTAATCCTTTACTTTGATTTTCTTTAGCAAGTCAGAAAAGCCTCAAGAACACCTTCAAATTGGTACCAAAATCTCTCCAAACACCTTGACGAAAAGTTATGACCTCTCAAAATTACCCAACTCCATCCAACTTGGAAGAGCTGTAGAAATCTACTAACGTCCGTTAGCAGTTCACCGTAGGTTTCTTCCCAAAACTCCCGAACTCAACTCCGAGAACATAGGTAGAAAGCACACAGCGAGACCTTTCTGCTGCCACCAAAATCACATCAAACTGACGCCTACAGCCAACGCTACGGTCTCCCAAAGTCAACCCTATCCGTCAACCTTCAAAACATTACGAATATCTGCTTACTCCCGTTAGCAGATCCTTGAGAGTTTCTCCTAAAGTCATTACAAATGTAAATCAACAGGGAGAAATTTCTCGAGATGAGATTTCCAATGCAATGAAAATCGTTGACAACGGACACTCACAACCTCCGTTATGACTTCCTGAAGTTACCATACTTGTAAAATTCCAAGAAGACTACGATAATATACTAACGCTTGTTAGTAGATCCTCACCAACTTTCCTCAAAACCCATAGGAAAAGTAAAAAATAGAAAGAGAAAGCCCTTGATGCGCTCTATTGGACAAAAAAAAAACCGCGTCAAACAGACATCCAGAGCTCTCGCCACAGCTTTCAGAAACTAGATGACTTCTCCCACTTCCTCAACCTTGCGAGGATTTACTAACGCTTGTTAGTAGATTATCATCAACTTCCCTTCAAAAACAATAATTTCTCCCTCAAGGCTCTCCGTGCCCAAACTTCCAAGCCAAGTTCTAGTACCCGACCCTTCCAACTCAAGGCTACAAGGATCTGCTAATGCGCGTTAGCAATTCACCATGAACTTTTCTTCCCAAGACGAAAATTCATCCGACCAAAACCTAACATCCGGACTAAAAATCCACAGAAAAATTTGACAGCTTAACGGCGTGAATCTCAAAAACCTCTCTAAAAATTCAGAGAACTCTCTGGCTTATATACTTTTTGGGATGTTGTCCCCTTCTGCCCCTTCTACCCACGCGTCACCATTAGAAATTGCCAAATGATGAGCATACACATCGTCAAGTAGCATCCATATAATTAACCCCGTGTCGTCTTCGTATGTTGCCACCTCAGCCTTAAGTCCATGTCAGCAGGTCATCACATGTCAGCAGTGACATGTCAGCATTCCGTCTTGTTGGTACTTGCTTCATCATCATTTTGTCCTAATCACCTAGTGTCACATCATCTTTGCATGCAACATTAGCACCAACTGCCACCTCAACATTACACTACCATGTGTCAATGCCGTGTCAGCCTTGGAGGACCACGTCAATCTCCCAACTGCCACGTCAGCGAATGTCACATCAGCATCCATCACGACACAAAATCTAAAATCTTCCGAATCCTATAACTTCTTTCTTGTAGCTCCGTTCGCTATGATCCAAAAGCAATTTTGACCTACTCATCGAGCTCTTCATAGTAGTGAAGTCAAAGTGATTTTTAGGATAATTTTGCAGAATTTTGTGTTCATGTCACAGTGTTTCACAATTAGATCAATCCACGACACGATATCGACCCTCTCTAAACATGCACATTCTCTGATATGTGTCATAAGATCTACGACGAGGAGTGGATCGACATCTCATACAACCTCCTCAATTTTCCATCTATCTTCTTCATCATTGTCATCCTCGACATCTTCGAACTCAAACTCTACATCGAGCTCTTCAAAATTTATATCTCCTTCTCGCTTGAAGATTTTGACCCGTTTTCATACGATCGACACCTTCACCTTTGCTTCATCTAGTTCTCATAATCCATACGTAGCATTATCAAATATCGTGTCTACCACATACGGCTCAAACAATCTCTTTGAGAACTTGCGTAAAGCATTGTGCTGATTGTCTAGACTATTGTCTAGACTGTTGTCATAGACAAGAACCCAATCACCCTCCTCGATCGCTCTAGACCTTAGTCGATGTCGCTCTTTCAATCTAACCTTGTTTCGCAAGCGAGCCTCCTTTAACTTGTCCAAAGTAATATGTACATCTTCAGTCCTTCATTATAGTTGTCGAATTTGTATCGTTAGAAGCTCCTCCAGTGTGAGTTTATCTTTTCAAAGTAACACTCTCCATGTAGGTACGTGTTCTTCAATCGATATGATAGGCTTCTGATCTATCATAAGCATGTAAAATGTCATGGAGCTATGCATCATCTGATCTACTCATAAAACGAATGATACAAGTCGTGGTCATTCCTTAGGTTTCTCATTAGAAGCCTTCACTAACGTCTTCATGATAGGTGGATGTTCACGATAGATGGATGTCCCTTCAGAGTTGTAGGTAGTTGTAAATGACAACTTCATCCCAAATCTCTTGAAGAATCACGAGCATCATGTGCATCAACTCCTCTCGATCAACCATTGTCTTCTCTAGGCTCTCATAACGACACATAACGTCCTTCAAAAAAATCGACATACTCCTTCAATTGACTTAGTTTAATCTAAGTTTTGAGTGATCAAACAAGCTCCAAACTCAGCATGCAGCATATCACTAGAAATCTTGTCTTCTAGAGCTTCCAACAAGATAAGACATGCACGCAGCAAGCAACCAATGAGCTCGAGACGTGGTGCCAAAGACAACGGTACCTCGCAGTTAGAGATTTTCAATCAGCAACTTCGACATAGAATAACATTCTATGTGCCAAATTCACAACATAACTTCATTATCTCACTTGCAGCACCTCCAAGAAGTTCTACCTCCAATCTCCAAGTCATTTGTTCAAAGTCAACCAAGAGATGTAGGTGAAATCACCCTTCTCTTTCGAAACCCATCACGTTGTAAATCTGAACTTCAGCAACCTATTGCTCCCAACTCAAACTTCACAAGAAATTCCTTCTGACTCCTCACTAATACTTTTGAAATTTCAGTTCAGACCTGAAACCAATTGTTTGAAATGGACCAAAGTGTTTTGTCTGTGCTAACTTATGAGCTTTATAGACCTTGATGACTAAAATCCATGACCCCAACACATTCTCTTAGCCAAATGAGCTCAAATTTCACAAGTAGTAAGCTGATAAAGCATACTCTAATCTTGAGAATGTTCACTCAGAGATTCGATCCCATGCTCATAAAACAACTCAATTCTTGAATCTAAGCAAAACGGTTTTACTTCAGTCTCTTAACTATTACAGGCAAGTTCAATCGAGCATTTTGAGGTCAAATCCAACCTAAACGTACGAATAGTTTATATTTGTGCAACCAACATGGCATCAACTATCCAATCCCCTTGACAATATTAAAGATCATCTCTCAAACTCTTGAGACATTCAGAAATATGATTCGAGGTACCGTTTCGACCCCCTTGATTTTGAGTGATCATAACATCTCACTCAAAGCTCCAAATCGATCGATCTTCACCTCCGGATTGTAGCCCAGTTTGAGGGCTTTCCAACGAGATCTTACACACTGTGAGTGACTCCTTGGAAGACCTCCGAAATCCATAAGTGTTAGAAATGATCAATTTTGATCTATTATGATAGGAGTTATCTTGATCTAGTCAATGTGTTACTAGTATCATTGGAAAGCTTTTACAGTAGACTATTCATTGTTGTAAGGTTCATCTTGATTGGAGCTCATATCAACAAACCGTAGAAGGTCAAAATTGAACATTTTAGATAGTTTGTCTGTGAAAAACAATGGAGAGTGTATTGCTAGTGCACAAGATGATCTAGGGGATTGTTTGAAGGTGCTTCTGTGCTCCAAAGCATATGTTTATCATATATGAACCATTCTTGTACTTAGAATAAGATTGAACGTCCAGTTGTGTTGTGTTGTCAGGTTAGGTCAGAAAAAATTAAGACAAAGACTGAAAGATTGGATAGTGAGGGTATTAGTATTTCATCAAGTTGGTCCAAGGTATCTCTCTACAATCAGATATCCCGTGTATTCCTGGACCAAACTTCACGCTCTATAACACTGTTAGCAGATCCTCGTCAACTTTATTAAAAACTCATAAGAAAAGTAAAATATAGAGAAATACCTCGACACGCTCTGTTCGACACAAAAAAGATTGTGTCAAATGGACGACTGGAGCTCCCGCTACGACCTTCAGAAACTAGGTGACTTCTCTTACTTCTCCAACCTTGCAAGGATCTACTAACGCTTGTTAGTATATTATTGTCAACTTCCTCTCACACAGCAGAAATAATTTCTCCCTCATGGCTCTCTGTGGCCAAACCTCCAACCCAAGTTCTAGTATCCTACCCTTCCAGCTCAAGGCTGCGAGGATATGCTAACGTCTTGTCGTATAACATGTTTTTCTGTCTGAGAATACATAAGATATATGGCTATGCAGAGGTATGTAGCTTGAACATGTTGGCTCTGAATCTTGATCTTTCAAACCAAATGTTCTCTATCTACTAGTTTGTGTCAATCCAACTATCAAAACCTCATCTATTACTACTTTAGTGTGACATTCTTACATGTGCGACTTTTAGAACTCAACCAAACTTCATATCCATATATGTAAACCAATCGAGTCCCAATACAGCTTGCTACACACCTTGATCTCCTAAGTATTCCAACAAGGTACAGCATGCACGCCTCAAGCAATACTCAGTTCATCACAATGTAGTCTTCTATGCTGACATGACAATTTCAGCAGCAAACTTCTCTCCAATTTCTCGAAAAGAACAAAAAGATGACAATAGATATGACCAAAAATCTGAACCCGCTAATAACATAAACTTCTCCAAACTTTGAGACCTCAGATCTCCCAACTCGATCAGTCAATGATGATCAAAATTCACAAAAAGCTTTATTGGACCTTTCACTTCTACTCTGAATAGTTTTCAGATCGAAATCGTATACAAGATATGATTTGTCTTCTCAACAAGACCCTTGGCATTTGGTTTGTAAGAAGTTGTCACTCGCGACTTGATGGAGAAATGCTCCAACATAGCAATTGTAATGCTTTTCACAAATTCACCACCCTATCAGAAACTAACTCGAGAGAACATCCAAATCTAGTGATGATCCATTCTCATAAGAAACGACCAACCTCTTCTTCACTCGTGGCTTTAAGTGGTCTAGCTTCCATCCACTTGGATAGTCGGTTGCAATCATGATATATCTGTTGCCACGATGTGTTTTGTTTAAAGGGCCTACATGATCAATTCTTCACTTCTCAAACGGTCATAACACATGAAGACCTCAAGAGAGGAGTGCTAGAAGTTCATTTACACTATACATCATATTCGAGATATATTCTCATAAGGTTCAACATAATAATATCCATGTTCATCCACTAGTACCAACTCAACCATATTGACTTGGTTGACATGGTTTTGATACTTATACTCTTGGTGTGTGTGCCCTGACTGGTTACAAGTGATACACCACAAATGAGGTTGGCATGTGAAGATGATCTCCTCTTTGACTTCTCCTTCACAACCTAAATCTTCAAATCCTCGAACTATCTTGACAAATTGTCAATCTTATCTATCACAGAAGGCTCTTCTTTCTTATCTCTGAAGACTTCTTCTCCTTCTGAGATTCTAAAGAAAGCACTTCCTCGGATCTGCTTTTTGATATGGACTTCTTCTCCTCCTCTTCTGAAGAAGATTATAGCTCTGTTTCAAATGTATCAAGAATCAGAAGAGTCTGAAGATGCATAAGAAGACTCACTCTCTTCTTTCTCATTCTCTTTAGAATACGTCTTCTTTTTCCTGCTACTCTTTCTTGCAACCAAGGTTGATTCATAGTCTTCTGCTGCTTCCACGGCTCCTTCCAAATTTCTTTTATTATCCCTCATGCAGTGAACCTCCATCTCTTCAAGTAGACCACAAACAAACCAACCCAAGACTTGCTCATCAGAGTAGACTTCTCTATTAGCTCTCTAGGATAACTTATCCAGCAATCCATGGAACCTCTCCACATAATCTCAAAGTGCTTCATTCTTCTTCCTCTTCATATGTTTGAGCTTTGTCAACATATGGTTAGCATAGCTCATCTCTCAAAATCTCTTCAAGAAGGCTGCCTTCATCTCTCCTCATGTAACTGCAACAGTAGGATCATAAGTTCGATTGTACCACTGTTGTGCATTACCTCTCAAGAAACCTTGCTTCTAGCCTTCCTTTTACCTCTAGTCAATGATTCAAAGAGCTTGATGAAATTCTCTGCATCATCATCTTTCCTCTCTCCAAAATGAGAGATAAGCTGCTTAGTAAAAGGTTGAACCATAGCTGTTCCTGCTCTTGTTCTTGGAAGTATGGGAGAAGTGTTTTGCTGAGAACTCTCCCTTGAGTTCTCTCTTGTAGTCCTCACAGATGTACCTCTGATTCACTGGAAGAAGAATCACCAGAGCCTCCTATCCCGCTGGAAGGTCCTGCTCTATCAACTGTATCTCTCTGAACAACTTCTTCTATATCTTCAAATACTAAGCTAGCTGCCAAGGCTCGCAAATCCTCCAAGTCAACTCCATGCACTTGGAACACATGCGAGAACACAAGTATTTTGAACCACTTGGTATCTAGCTATCTGATTATAGGGTCAAGGATGTGGTTCCAGAAGGCTTAGATGCATTCTAGAAGATAAACTCTCTTCTGCCTCTGAGTAATGATCTGATGACCTCAACTCAGTCTTCTGGTAAATATCCGCATGCAAAGAGCTGAGCTATGACTTATTGAAGAAGTCCACTCACTTTCTGATCGGACGAGGATCAGAATAGAGCTCCTTTCACTTCAGCTCTGAGCAAGTTGCTGCTCTCCAAATGCACTTACTTCACAAACCAACTCTTTAGACTTGTGCTCTCCTGAATTCACAGAATCCTTGACAGCGACGTCTAAGAATTTCTAGACTACTACATATATAACGTCCAAACATTTTAGTCCCTTATGTCCTTACAACATAAAAGTTTCATTCTCCAAGAGGATTCTCGTCCCAAAACACCTTCTGCCTTCTATTGCCTTCTTGTCAACTTACAGTTTCAACTTACTAACTATCACTTAAGGATTTCAGTGCCTTCTATTGTCTAATGACACTCTAATTCACCCAAATTAGCACTCAAATACTATCTTCTAGGTTGAGCTTTGTTTGTCTTCTATTGTCTTCTAAACTATCTTCTAGACTTTTTCTGTCCTGAATCTAAGAACAACCACTAGATTATCTTCATATCTGTATTCTCCATCACCAGGATGTACTGTAAATGACTTGCTACTTCCTGTAGCTCAATCTCCACCAAGGAGCCTTATGGGTTCTGAAAGCACATTCTGCCTTCACAAGAAGACCTTCGACATGTCTCAAGTCTTTTTTCAACACCATGTGATCATTACTTGTCAAACACTTCCAATAGGTGATATTTAAGGACTTGTAGCTCCCCATAGCTCCCACACCTCAAAGCCTTCGAGTCTTCTAACTACTGTACTCTTTCTCACTGTCTACTCTGATCTCTCTCTTCACTCCAACACACTCAATTAGTTTGTAGCTAGAGACAGCATATCGCACAACCCCCACTGACAAGTTTTTGTGCCTCTGAGGGTACAGATCTAGCCTTCTTTACTTTTCTCTTCCAAACCCCCTCTCAGAAATCTAAGAGGAGCAAAATAAATACTAAGCAGTACATCTGTTCCATACAGCTACAAACCCATATGTAACATCGATCTTGACTCTATACTCAGTTTTTGGATAGAAACCTTCTGTCTGTCTACCAAAATGTCTTTATGCAGTACCATCCCAATGCAAAAACCTCGGGTCCACTTACAATGTACTTTTTGAGAGAATGAGAGCTTAACCTTCGACTTGCAAGAACCTTTCTAACTCTCAAGCTCATTGCCTTCTCATGCTTTTTGGTTCAACTATACCCCGTCTCTTTGGTCGCAGAGCTTTTCTTCATCTTCTGAGCTGCAATCTTACTAACACAGTAGAGCAACAATCCTGAAATACTTGATCTCTCTACTCTAATTCCTTTTGAAGCTTCCCTTCTCGTTGCCTGCTGCACCACAAGTGTCTGAACTTCTTGTGAAGAAAAATGCCTTCA
Source organism: Asterella californica (assembly GCA_036924285.1). Taxonomy (NCBI): domain Eukaryota; kingdom Viridiplantae; phylum Streptophyta; class Marchantiopsida; order Marchantiales; family Aytoniaceae; genus Asterella; species Asterella californica. Next base: position 16,168,510 of record JAYKYS010000002.1, on the reverse strand, counting down.
AGTCCACTCCAACTCAGTAAAATATACACAAACTCACTCAAATACCAGACAGTAGAGGTATGCACAGACAAGACTCACAATGCACATTCCCTAAGAAAATTATGTAATCAATAAAACCTGCTATCATCGTGGATTTACTAAGAAGACTTCCAAGATACACAAAGTTCTCCAAACAGCAGAGCAAAAAGCCCTCCTTAAGTACATAGTCAGCTTGTGATCCCTCGGGTTGTAGAATATCGATACTTCTAGGAAGACGCTCCAAGAAGAGAGAGCGAATAGACAAGAAAGTAAATAGGAATGAGGTGAGAGATGTTTCGTCTCTCCATATATATATATAGTGGACTAAGTAGAAAGGAAATCCTAATGGTGGATTAGTCCTCTAACTAATAGTACGTAACAATCTTAACTAGTCCGATTGGTATCAGTCTTTGATCTATTAGAGCTTGGGACTATATCAACACTCCTTTTCAAGCTCGACCAGACATCTTGTACTCCTAGACAATCTCTGAAAGCATCAAACTTATCTCTAGACAACGCCTTAGTAAAGATATCGGCAACTTGATCTACTGTACTAACATAACTGAGTTCAATCTCTCCTGCAAGGATATTCTCTCTAATGAAATGATAATGCACCTCAATGTGCTTTGTCCTAGCATAAAAACATGATTACTAGCTAACTTCATGCTACTAATGTTGTCAATATATGCACATGATGTGTACACTCCACATTAATATCAGAGGGTAAACATTGGAGCCAAATTGATTCACACGTTGTCGTGTCGTGGATCGGCTCCTACCTGAAAATCTATTCCGATGCTTATCATTATCGCTCTAAAGACACTCATGAGACTAAAAATGAGACTTTTTGCACATTTCGGATCTCCAATTTCATCGCATCAATGGGTTGAGCTCGTTGTCAGCTTCCCATGGACACTTCGTCTACTTCGTGGACGCCTAGTGGAGAAGTTACGAGACTCGAAAGATGGGAAAAACAAGCTAAGCCTCAGCTTACGGGCTTTTTGCACAACTTCGGATCTTCACTTTCATTACATCAATGGGTAGAGCTCGTTGTCAGCTTCCCATGGACACTTGGTCTGTTTCATTTGGACGTCTAGTGGTGAAGTTACGAGATTCGAAAGAAGGAAAAATCAAGCTAGGCCATAGTTTACTATTGTTGATTGGGTAATTGTAGCTCCTGGCGCTATACTAAGGACGCAAGGGGCCTGCTAGCTCGGAATCTGGAAAAGCTTGTACGTACATCGACTGACGTAAGGAGGGCATCTTAAGGGGTTAGCTTGCACATGAGATCTGTCAACAGACGGTTCGGGAGATTTGGAGGTCCAATGCAAATGTGCAAGGTTCGTTGGGTTCAGATCTATGCAGGCTACGCATTGGTTAAGACGGTTTGTGAAGAGGCAGATCAGGGAGTGTGTTTTGACAGAAATTGAGACGTATGAGAGGTTTTTGGAGTGCTTAAATTACTTGTGAAGGAGAGTTGGACCGTTCGGGCCGTTACAGAGTCCAAACTTGCTGTCTTGGGATCCATCGAGATCAAAACGTTGAGTTCTTCAAGAAATTAAAGACGATACGAAGTTTCATCGGACGATTTGAGAGTTCTGAGTGAAATTGACTCGTAGGGAAGCGCTTACGTCCGTTTTTCGTCAGCTGCGATATGAGATTGGGTTGTTCTTCACGATCAGTGAGCCAAGCTCTTCTTTCTTGATGCCTACGCGATTAGAGAGTCTTCACCTACGCATAAGAGAAGACCGTGTGTGGATTGGATTGTTGGTTTGGTGTGGTAAGCGAGTTCGAGCCGCAGGGAGTCGATTACGTCAAGTTTTTTGCATCCTGCGGTCAAATTTCTTGCGTGGTTTTGCAAAGAGAACTCCACACGGCTTGTTTAGAGTCTTGTTGGGTTCAAGGTAGCTAGATCTATCTACCAGAGAAGATGGATATCGGATCAAGCGATCCGTTTGGACGGCGTGTGCGGTTTTAAGTCATAGGGAAAAGTTTTGAAAGTTTGACCATCTGTGACCGAAAATCAACGATATCTTAGCTGTCGGGAGTCGGATCTGATAGTTCTTGAGATCAACAGAGTCAAGAAGGAAGACCTTATCGACATCTGAAGATCATTTGGCAAAAGGAGAAAGTTCTCAAATAGACTTTTTTTGGGTTCCTTCGCTACGATTTTTGCTCTTTTCGAGTTCCTTAGAAATCTAGTTGGTTATGTACAGCTTGTGGTAGCTAGCTTTAGCTAAGGGCTTGTACATGGATGTTGTTTGGACTTGGGTTTGAATCATGTGATACTTGTGCATCTCTTTTTGTTAGCAAAGGGATGTTTCTCTTGCTCTGAGTTACAATTCAATAGTTTTGGGTCTGGGTTGAGACCAAGAAATCGTTTTAGGGAGTTTTGAAGCAGATTACAGATCGCTCTGATATGTTTTCCAGTTTTGTGTTCTTAGGGAGAAAGAACCGACACTGTATATACATTGGGAGTTGGTATATATTGCGACGTTCGTTTTCGTGCTTGTTTCTCTCTTTCTTGTCTTTGTTCAGCACACTACATCTCCACAGCCAGAAACCTCACATTTTTTTGGACGTCCTTCACGCAGAATCCGACATGATACGGTGGTGAACTCGATGTGAAGGTCTGGGATAGAGGTTTCTTCTGTGTTTGAACTTTGAAGAGGAGATTGATAATCATGAGTGAGGACGGGAACAATGATGGGAACGGAGCTAGTGGTCCAGGGGGGTTGCCGAAGGTGCAGTTTCAAGCATTCACATTGTTCTTACGACAACAACACTCTGAAGAGCGATAGGAAGCTTTGGCAACAAAGACGTTTCAAGCGGTGGTCAGCAAGATTGACCAATTCGATGAGAGAGATGTCTCAAGATATCTGAGGCATTATGTGAAAGAGATGGAGCTGAACCGGGTATCAGAAGATGAGATGATTGAGACGTTTGAGTTGGCAGCAGCTCCATAGATTAGAGATCATGTTAAAATGCTAACGAAGCATTTTAACAAGGATTGGGAGACGTTTGCTTGTGTCTTGATGGATGAGTACTTCTTGGAGGACTCTGATCGGGTCACCAAAAAGTCGTTTTTGGAATGGGTTGAGCAACCGAGGAAGGATTTACAAGCTATTGAGTTACTCAAGGAGTTTGAGAAACAAGTTTCTCGGCTGATCAAGATGGAAAAGTTAATGTTGCAGTCCAACAAGATAGAGTTATTTCTTCGGGCTGCAGATGAGAAGCTGCAAGAAAAGTTGGAGGTACTTATAGAGGATCAGGAGGAAGACGATGGGTTGACCAGTAGTTGGAAGAAAGTTGAGAAAGTAGTTGGTCTCCTTACCAAGAGGGATCGAAGATGAGAGAAGGTTCTTATTAGGAGACCGCACCGACACCGACTGCTGTAGCACCTGTTCCTGTAGTCCGACCAGTGGTTCATGTTGCTAGACAGATGATACCATTTGTTGCAGTTGTCCAGGCATCTATAGTATCTCCGAAGAAGGATGATTCAACCTTGAGGAGATCATGCGTGGAATGCGAGACATGCAGATCAAACTCACAAGATTGAAGGAGCAAGGGTCTACAAGCGGAGCAAAATCCGTTGGGAAGCAAGATTGGATCCAACGATATATCTAATTCCTTGTCTATGTTGTCTACAATTGTTCTACATCTTGCCGATCCCCTGCCGATCCCTTGCTGGGAGCGGAGGTACAGACCTACCCTATGTAATCAAACTCTGTGCGCGTAGTACATGTGTACCTACATGTGTGTAGCAATGTGCACGGAATCCTACCTTGATATCTACTTTATACTATCGCTTTTGAGTCGCAGGAGCGAGGTCCCTTCCAATCGCAAGTCACATCCACGAGAAATCATGGATGGGAAGATAGCGTTGAGAGATATCGAAGCACTTCTTCAGACCAACTTTGGTAGATGAGGGATGAAGAAGTTGATTGAGGATCACTTATCAGCGCAAGCAGTTGCAATCGTGGAGGTTGGAACATATGCATAAGGGTTGAGGATCAAGCTGAGAGGAGTTTTAACGAGCATGTTGAGCCGAGTGGATTGTGGTCATCTGCTATCTTCATGAAACAGAAATGAAAGATGGCACGTTGACGTGGCGAGAGTCTTTCTTGCGGAGGGCGGACCTCTTAACTGTGATCGATCAGAGAAACGACCAGAAGAGAAAAACAGGTAGCCGCTGACGATGAATCTCCAAAATCCTACTTCTTGCGTCCACCGATTACAAAAACAAGCTCCAACACACCTTGGGTACACAGGAAGGTCTCTCAAGATTCAAATAACTTTATTTTAGTGTCGCTGCACCATCAATCTCTTCAACTGTAAAGAAAATCTCTCTCTCTCTTCCTCTCCTGCGTGCCTCTCTCTCCCATCAGTCAGTTCTCAGCCAAAAGTCTACCAAGTACGTCTCAATCCGAACCTAATAGTGAAATTCAGGCCCCTGAATCTTATTCCTCTCTTTGTCCCAACTGAAACTCTCAGAAATTTGATCCAACGTCGATCAAAAGTCCTCTGTAGATTTTCAAACAATCTCTCTCAATAAAACTGCCTCCTGAGAGTAATTTCTCCTCAGAACAGCTTATTAGACAACGTCCAAGCTTAAAACTCCTGCCCCTCTCCCTACGATGATCTCCCAAGTCAATCTGTCAGCAATTTGATCTTATCCCAGCCTCCTAGCTTCTCCTGCGTGTCCTCAACTCTCAACCCCCAATCCCTAATCCCCCTCCTTCCGCTTCAGCTCTCTCAGAAAAATCCTTTTCAAACTGTCCCTGATCTCAAGCCGCCGCAGGTATTTAACCTAAAAGTTAAGGCCCCAGCTTAAGCTGCCTCCCTGTTGTCCTTATAAGCGCACTCACTTATCAGAAGCAGGGCCCTAGCTTAAGCTGCCCCCTGCTGTCCTTATGCGTACAGAGCTTTATTTACAAAGTTGGCCCATTTTTAATACAAGTTTCACAGTTGTCTCCACAAACTCTACCCCTTCACTAATAAAGGTTCTCATAGCCTCATTCCTCATCGCAAGCTGACTCGATGGTTATTTAACTAATTAACAAAAGTTTCTCGTGCTCTTGATGCCATCTTGAATATACTACAAGCCATCCAATGTAGGCCGAAGCCTCAACACTTATGAGGCTGCCCCACAGGGCTTACAACCCCTCCCATATGCGCACAAAGTATCTCCCATAGTATATTCAGGATGGCATGCGGAGGCTTAGGCCAGGAAGCCTACGATTTAAGAGAGATATCGGTCTCTCGCCCCTAGATATGCAAGACGTGGCTGCATATCCAACATAGACTCCCTTCCAAGAGGCCAACATGCCGGAATAGGAACAGAGGCCAGGAGGGATTGATCCTGAGACCACTTCCATCCTAGGTAGGCGCCCTATCACTAGGATGACCTTTGGTTCTGTACATATGTTTTCCTTAGGAAATTTTTCTGTAAAGTCTTTACTAGCCTTTCCTACGCTAACTTCTCTATACAACTCCGTTTTTAATGAACAAGGAGTCAAAACTATAGTATTTGTGAACACCTACACACTCACGCTATCAGATTTTGAGTTCGAGTCACGAGCCAAAATCGACGGATTTCCCTCTTTCGCATATTTCTCAGTTTAAAACCCGTACTAACTATTGCTTAAAACACTTTCTGTCAAAACTGGAAGCATGAGGTCGCTCTCCTCGTTGAGCTCTGCATTCTGATGCCCTTCGACCTCTTTCAGGGTGATATTTCAGTCTAAGCTAGGGGGCAGCTTGTCAAGCATAGCCCCAGCTTAGCTCTTGCCCAGCTTGATAAGCTAGGGCGCAGCTTCCCGAACAAATGCTGGTTGAGTGTCTTCTGAAGTTCCCTTTCATCATGTGGAATGTCACGCACTACGACATTCACCCCCTCCAAACATGCACATCCTCCGGTATGTGCCAACTTTTCTACTAGTCCCCATGGTTCTCTAAATTACCATCGTCCTCCTCATCGTCCTCTACGTTTCCTTCTGATACCAGATCTGCATCTGCATTCATCATCTGATCTGACTCCAAAAATTCATCTAGCTCAATGGATTCTCCCCTTCTTCTAAACAACTTGATACGCTTACCAGCAACAGGAAGTATTAGAGGTGTACCATCGAGCTCCCGTAAAGAGTAAGTAGCATTCTGATGCACTTCTAAGACAACATACGGGCCAAACCACCTCCTAGAAAATTTCCGAACCGTAGAGTGTTGATTCTCTAACGTACTGTCATACACCAAAACCCAGTCTCCAGCATGTATGGGATTCGGTCGGAGCCTGTGGGTCTTGTCAAACCTGTCCTCGTTCTTGAGACGAGCCTCTTTCAGTTTTTGTTGAGCTTCTATAAGATCCTCCTCTCTATGTTCCAACTGCTTGATTCGAAGTGCAAGAAGTTGTACATGATCCATTTCGTCCTCCCACGGTAAAGTAGCCCATGTAGGAAAGTCCTCCTCTGCCGACATGATTGGTTTCTGACCCAGCATTAGTTCAATGGACATGTACCCAGTAGTAGTGCAGTGAGTCGACCTATCAGCCCATAGAGCAAAAAGAAGCAACCTAGGCCACTGTCTATGCCTACCATCGCATGCCTTTACCAGAGCTTGAACAATTGACGGATGTCCTCTCTCGCTCTTACCAATCCCTTCTGGATTCATAGCAGTAGTGAGTTTGAGTTTCACTCTATGTTGGGCGAAGAACTCCTTCGCTTCCGTACCACGCAACTCTTCTCTCTCTCTGCACGCAATTTCTCTATAGATCCGTACCTACAGATAATATCTTCAAGAACAAACCTACATATCCCTTCTGTGGTCTTCGGCCTCAGAGCCCATCCTTCCACAAAGTTGGAGAGGTCTTCTCGAGCCAACACCAAGTACCTCATACCGCATAACCCAGGAGGCATTGCTATCAAATCAAGAACCCATTGAAAATGGATACTAGGCGGATAGGTTAGCACCAGACCATCTCTGTAACGTACCTTTGAATAAAATTGACAGTGCAAGCATGAACTCACAAAGTTCACCACATCTTGATAAAGTCCTCTCCACCAGTATCTCTCTTTCAACTTTGTGTAGGTAGCCCAAGCTCCTCGATGTCCAGCCCACAAGATGTCATGAAACTCCTTCATCACCCGTTGCTTGGTCTGCAGATCATCTATAACTCGTTAACCTAACACTGAGCATCCTTTCTCTCTTCTTCCTCAGCTTCTGAAAATATGACATGCTCATCTACAAATCGAGCCCTGGACAACATATCTGCGATCACATTCTCCTTTCCTTTTATATGTTTCAGCTCTGGATTCAAGCTTCTATCGCTATGTCTGACGTGTTACAGTTGGATATCATGCCTAGTAGAGGTAGACAATGCGTTTCTAGGACTACATGAGCACCAATAAAAAACTCACGGTCTGTCTTCATCGCTGCCACCGCTCCCCACAACTCACGCTTCACCTGGGGTTAATCTCGTTGCCTGTCCGTCAAGATCCTAGCTCCAAACCTAGAGGTAAGCCGCATACCATCCGCATCATCTTGACCTATCGCCCAACCAATCGCCTTTGGACTAGTATCTACTGTGACAATGACAGATCTCCCACACTCGTAGTCTACTCTTCTCAGAACAGGTGGAGACTGTAGAGCCTCCTTCAGCCTATTCATAGCTTCTCGATGGACTGAGGTCCATACAAACCTCTTACCCTTCCTCAATAATGCATACAAAGGCAGCAACATGAGCATAATGAGGAATGAATAAACGATAAAATACACAAGCACCTAGGAAACGTCGAACCTCCGTGATATTCCTACAGTCTGCATCCTAGCTATGGCTTCAACCTTCTCCGGATTTGGTCGTCTTCCAAAAGCACACACAAATGTCCAACCACTAAAATCTCAGATACACCAAACTTGGACTTAGCTCCTGACAGGGTGAGATGTACCTCCTCCAAACGAGTTAAGATACGTTCTACATCCCTGATATGATCTGCAACAAACCTCCTACATCCATTCGCAAGTACTGCTTCATCCTTGTCTTCAACCGTGCAACCTTTCATAAGAATATCATCTAGAAATGGAATGGTAACATCAAGCACAAATTCTCTTAGTATCTTATGCATCGCATTCTGCATATGGGCCACCGAGTTCGTCGCTCCTTGTGGAAGAGTTCACATCCGCATCAATCCCAGAGGCATACGCATAGTAGTTAAATCTCTACTCTCCACAGCCAGCTGAAACTGATCATAAACCAAAATAAAGATCTCCTATCGAATAGATAGCTCTGCCTGCAAATGCCTCTGCTACCTCTTCGATCACAGGACCCGTCCCAACGTTACGAATGGTTACGTTATTTGCAGGCTGTAGGTCTTGAATAAAACGCAAAGCTCCTGACTTCTTGGGTACAGTGAACCACCTGCTAGAATACGGCCCCATAGATGGCTCAAGTATCCCCATCTGTACCTTCTCCTTCAACAACTCGATGAGCTTAGGCAACAAAGCATGAGGAACTGGGATCGGTTTCAGGTCCCAAGACACATGAGGGATTGTGAATATAACCATAGGCGCTATAACCTTTGGGTCCACACAACCTATCTCCTCTGCTGAAAAGAAGAATGCTTTACCATGCTTCACTATCATCTATTCAAACACTGTCTTCTCGACCTCAGTCAAGAAATCACCCCCTCCTATCTGGAGCCCCTTCAATGTCTCCTCAGTAAACTGGTGCCCTACTCGTCTATGATCACGCAAGTCTATTCAGAGCAGTTGCTGATTATAACGCATCAGAGTTATGCGACTTTCGAGCCACAGACTGACTGGGTGATCGACTCCGACGCCACTAGTCACATGACTCCTCATCGAGAGTGGTTTAGTTCACTCGAGCCTGTGGAGACTCCACCGTTTATGATGACAAGAGATGATACCAAACACAAGATCCAGCACAAAGATTACATTCCACTTGACATTCCTGCTTCAACGTTTATTGGTATACGGAATGTCTTACATGTACCCACGTTGACTAGAAACTTGTTATCTGTAAGACACTTGATAGATCAAGGTCTGCAAGTGCGCTTCAATAAAGATGGATGCTTTATTGAAGATTCAAATAGCACTATCATAGCTCAGGTAGCAAGAGTGATAGACTGTTTAAACTAGAGGTCACTACGTCTAAGTTACAAGCTGCCATGTATGGACAAAGTGGTCCAATAGTGTCTGATATTGACATCTGGCATAAGCGAATTAGGTACATGAACTTTCAGAGGCTGAAAAGCCTTCCTAGTTCTGACTTGGTTACAGGTCTGCCCAAATTCGAATCTAGTGAGCCCACTGGAGTATGTGCCGCATGTCAGTTTGACAAGCAAGCTAGACAACCCTTTAAGGGACCAGGTAGCAGAGCGAACAACTTCTGGAGCTTGTTCACACTGATGTATGGACTGCTTCTCAACCATGTATGACCGGTTTCTAGTACTTTGGTGTCGTTCATTGATTATAATTCGCGTTATACTTGGATCTATTTGTTGAGAAACAAGTCATCTGTCGTAGTACTGTCAGCATTCCAGACTTTCTACAAGTTGGTGGAGAAACAGTCTGGAGCATCTACCCTCTGGCTGAGATCTGATGAAAGAGACAAGTTTCTTTTTGGAGAGTTCGATGCATATCTGCTTGAGCATGGCATTCGACGCTAGAAGACCTGCAGTTACAGTCCGCAGCAGAACGGGGTTGCGGAGTGCAAGAATCGACACATAACAGAAGCTGCTCGTGCGATTGAATGATAAGATCATGCCTAGACCTTACTTGACAGAAGCTGTTCATGTGCGGTGTATCTGATGAATCGGACGCCTACAGTAGCAGTCCACAGCCAGACACCGATGGAGATCCTCATATGCAGTAAGCCTGATTACTCTTTCCTTCAAGTTTTCGAATGTATCTATTATGTGCACATATTTGATGAGAGAGACATAAGAAACTAGATCCGAAAGCAGATAGATGTATTTTCCTTGGATATGCTTATGATATGAAAGGATATAGATGTTACAATCCTCGTCCAAGCAATTCTATATCAGTAGAGATGTTGTTTTTGATGAGCTACAGTCTTGGTTTGCACCTGCACCAAACGGATCGTTTGATCTGATATCTGTCTTCTCTGGCAAGTAGATCTAGCTATCATGAACCCAACGAGACTCCAAACAAGCCGTTTGGAGTTCCCTTTGCAAAACCACGCAAGAAATTTGGTCGCAGGTTGCAAAAAACTGACGTAAATGGACTTCCTGCGGTTAAAACTCGCTCACCTCACCCAACCCAACAATCCAATCCACGTACTGTCTTCTCCTATGCGTAGATGAAGACTCTCTGTTCGCGTAGGCACCAAGAACAAATTGCTCACCGATCACGAAGAACAACCCAATTTCAGATCACATGCGATGAAAAATCTGACGCAAGCGCTTCTTAAATTCCTAAACCGCCCGATGAAACTTGGTATCGTCTTCAATTTCCTGAAGAACTCATTGTTCTGATCCTGATAGATCCAAGGACAGCAAGTTTGGACTCCGGAACGGTCTGAACGGTCCAACTCTCCTTCACAGGTCACTGAAGCTCCCCAATCCCTTTTCTACGTCTCAATTTTTCCCCAGAACACATCCCCCGATCCGTCTCTTCAAGAACTGTCTTCACCCACACGTAGCCTGCACAGATCTGAACCTAATGACACCTTGCGCGCGTGTATTAGACTTCTCAAATCCTCAAATCGTCCACCGGCAGATCGTAGAAACAAGCTGCCCCCTTACGTCAATCTCTGTACGTACAAGGTTTCTTCCATAATGAGGAAGCAAGCCCCTTGCGTCCTCATAGCGCCTGGAGCTGGAAATACCCAATCAACAAGTAACTAAGACCCAGCTTGATTTTCTCATCTTTCGAATCATGTAATTTCTTCACTGAGCGTCCAAATGAAGTAGACGAAATGTCTATGGAGAGCTGACAACGAGCTCTACCCATCGATGCGATGAAAGTGAAGATCCGAAGTTGTGCCAAAAGTCCGTAAGCTATGGCCTAGCTTGTTTTATCCATCTTTCGAGTCTTGTAACTTCTCCACTAAGCGTCCAAACGAAGTAGACGAAGTGCCTATGGAGTGCTGACAAAGAGCTTTATCCACTGATGCGATGAAAGTAGAGATCCAAAATTGTGCCAAAAGTTCATAAGCTAGGGCCTAGCTTGCTTTTCTCATGAGTGTCTTTGGAGCGACAAGCATCGAACTCGAACTTCCAGTCAACTCGAACTTCCAGTTGAACTTAAACTTCACAAGAAATTTTCTCTGATCACCCACTACTACTCTTTGAAATTTCAACTTCAGAACCTAAACCAATTGCTCAAAATGGACCAAGCTCTTCATCTATGCTTATTTATGAGCTTCATAGACCGCGGTAGCTAAAATCCATGACCTTGACATTTTCTGTTAACCAAATGTGCTGAAATGTAAAAGTAAGTAAGCTGATATGACACCCTCCAATCCTTGAAATTTTCACTTAGAGATTCGACCCAATGCTTCTGAAACAACTCAATCTTTGAATACAAGACAAACGACTTTACTTCTATCGCTCATACTGTTACAGTCAACTTCACTCGACTATTTCGAGATCAAAATCCAACCCAAACGTAAGACTAATTTACATAAATGTGACTAGCACATCGTCAACTCTCCAATCCCTTTAACAAAAACATTTATGTATCTACATCAAGATACCAAAACGTATATGACAAGACATGTTTTGGTACCTCAATGCGATTTGGAGTACCAATTAATCCCTCTAACTTTGGGTGATCATAACTCCACACTCAAAACTCCAAATTAATTAATACTCCTCTATATTGTAACATAGCTCCGCCGGTTGTGACATCAGATATCAACACATGCGTTGAAAAGGAACAAAGAAAATAAAAGAAATAAAAGAAAATCACCTCTAAGAAGTCTTTGTTGTCGAGTCGTCTTTGGACGTCGCAGTCAACAATAACGATGTTCTTTGTCCTAACCTCCATGCGGAAGAATTTCTGTGATGTGTTGAAATAGACAAAGTCAATGTTTGCATGTCATACATGGTATACATCACAAATCTCTTCAAGTCTATATCTTGTCCTCTTTTCATGAACCAAAGCTGAAATGTGCGTTCACATCCACGCCGTGAGAAATCATTTTGACATGGACGTCAATTTTGGTAATTTCAATTTGTACAAATTGGCAAACGTGAGAGGTGCAATCTCTCTGAGAGTCATGAAAAATGCTTTTCAACTGGAGAAAAATACACAATTTCTTCAAAAAAGAATGAAATTACAAAATAAATATAAAATGATTATTTCTCTCTCTTTGTACCGTTTTCTCTCGAGGAGAACAAAGCACATGGCTAAAAGCATTAGTGAGAAATGAAATCCTTGGTCTAGTATATATAGTGGAAAAGATCCAACAGGCTCAGATTAAATCTGGTGGATTAGATGGCTATAAATAATCATCATATGTTCATTATAAAATTATCTCTATAAAATCACGCTGATCTCAATCGTCGATTGTGGTTTCCTTAAACTGGAAGGAATGTATTAGTTACTCTCTTCTACCAAGTATAAATGTGAAGTCTTCACTTTATGATGTTGGATGTTTGAGCGCTTGTTGATCTTCGTTTGGTTTTGACTCGTTTTACGTGAATTTCAGTAGTCGTGTGTAACGGATTTGCAGTATGTGTTTTCCAATTTGTCAAAATGTCAAAAAAATCAAACTTCGAGGTCATGAGAAAGAATAGACAGTAACGTTGAGTATGAAACAAAGATTGTGTTGTATCCATTTGAGTCAAGCAGAGACGTAATGAAGTCCATGTTGATGCTTTCTCAAGGTCTGGCTGAAATCGTCAAATGATGAAGCAACTCTTGTTTCTTCTCATAAGAAACTCGGTTTGTCGGACAAGTTACGCATGTTTTCACAAAAGGGACGATGTCATCTTTCATGTTGGGCCAATAAAACTTTTTAGATATCATTGCTAAAGTGGACTTTTCTCCTTTATGGCTTGATAAGGACGCTATGGACTTTAAGCCCAAAGTATTAAGCGAATTCTTTTTTCCTCGTAGTGTTTTATGAGTCTGAAGAGAAGATTCTGTTGGGTTCTAAGAAACCTCAAAATCATCATTTTAACATTTCACTATCAATAGAATCATAACTTGTAAAGATAATGAATAACTTTAATCTATTCTTTATTTCATAGATTCTAAATTGAGATGATGACATAATCTCCAAATCATTTTATGCATAACGGTTGAATTTTCAGTTCTCTGAAGGCAAACTCGCAAAATAAAGTATTCTTGATTACCCAGAGCACTTGTAGTCATACTAAAGCTTAACACCTTTTGGAGAGGTTTCTCTTTTGAAGAAGCTCTAAAGAAAATCAAGTCAAAACAATGCTCTAGCCCTGCCTTGGGCACCGCATCTCCTTAATTCTGCAGTCGAGTAAAATGTTAGAGGATTTCAATTTCAATTCTGGATGTTAAACCAAAACAGCCAAATGTTTTTTAAAAGGAATAATCTTTTTTCACAGTAAGTTTATTTCTTACTTCTCCTTTTCATTCAAGTACACCTTTTTGTTAGTTTATTGTTCTCTTTCGCTTCCTATTTGCCAGGCTTTTTCGAGCACTAGGTTAGAAAGGAAAGTGGTGGGATGAGCACGTACGGGATTGTAGAGCAAACCGTCTCAAACTTCACCCCGTACCACGTTGCAGTAGCTCCCGTAGAGGATTTTCTGTAGATTTGGATTTAAATGTGGACGTAAGCAGTCTCTTTTCCTCATACTCACACCTGTTCAAAAATCTCCAGTAAGATATTCGTGTCTTCTCTGCAAGATCTGACATTAGAGGGTGTCATTTATGTCTAAATTTCTTTTCTCGGGGATCTAATCGAGATCGATACATACCCACAGGATAATCTAGACTGATTTTCGTGAGTGAGGTCTTCAAGTCCATTTTATAACTCAAATTTAGAAAAAGAATAAACTTTGAGACGACTGTTTGGATAATGTTCAGAATATGAATTCGAGTCTGAGATAAATAAACATTCCGACTTCAATTATCCGGGAAGATAATCTTTAACAAATATTCCGATATGACACCCCCTATTATTTAACACTTGAGGCTTGTGGGTTTAAAGCCGAATCCCGTTCTCATTTATACGGGGTGAGGTTTGATAAACCCAGACCCGAGTGGGGTAAAGCCACAGTCTTCTACGGTGGACTCTACCTAGTAACTACTGTGGATATAAAGGGGAGCTCTTAGGTCTCATTAGAGTGTGCTCTGTTGCATGTTGGTCGGAGGTTCAATTCTTGCTGCCGGCTTTGGGGCTTTGCTTGTGGGTGGGTCCTCGCGAGCGGGGAACTGTTAAGGGTGGTGACCGTGGTGAACCCCTGGTGTAAGAATAACTATGTTCAGTTTCTTCCCTGCATAATCATTTATAACTAGAGCTATATGTTCGTTTCAAGCAAAAAACTAATAATCGTTAGGTTAATTATTTATATCCATAGTGAATGAGCGGACGAGTTTTAGTGATCTCTCAGCCCGATTTTATGATGTACCCTCTTTACTCTCAAGAAGAGAAGAAATTAATAAAGACTTCAATAATTGACAGAACCTTCCCTCACAAAAAAGTTTAGTCACAGTTAAATCCTTGAGTGAAATGACCGTGAGAGAAGAGAGTTTAAGCGATAGTAGTGAGTGGGTCTTGGATTACTGAGTCTATAGTTTAATAATTTCTCTTCCTCTTTGACTCGTGTCTAAGTGTAAATCGCAGAATATGTGTTGACATACACTGTGAGCATGCATATTCACTCTCCTCCATCTTCAGATGGAAGAGGTTTTAATATATTCTCGGTCTATTACTAAATCTTTTTTCTTGGAAAGATTAGATAATAAATTAAGCACTAATAAATTATATATTTATATTCGGTTATAGATATATTTTTATACTGTGAAGGATGAGTTTTTCACACTCTACACTTATATGTTTATGGCTCTAGGCGCCATGTGTAACCGATGAGTCTTTGGACCCATGCACCAAGTGTAACCAAGTCTTCAGACCCTTAAATGCGGAGTGTGTGGGCTGGACCTCATCAATATAAAGCATACATTTTCTTACCATACAGGGCTCTATAATCTTGTTCATTTATAGATGTTTATAATAGATTAAATTCGGTTAAATTAGATGCAGTTTATTTCATTTCGATTCTATCCTGTGAAAATAATTTTGGCTGCAGTGTACGGTGTACTATTTTTATTTATCTATTTTCTCCAACCGGTCACCATATCTCCACCAATCGTATGTGAACATTTTTTTCACTACATCGTCGTTTGTCTTCATCCGTATTCGGACTAGAAGTGTATCGAGCATGCATATTTGATGGACAGTAAAATCTCCATCCTAATCACTTTGTTTCATTTCTCTACAACTAAATGAATGATGAGGGTTGACCATAATTTCGTTCATGATAGTCGACCGTGATTTCGGATTCCTTCAAGTAATCATTTCAGCATTAATGTCAGATCCTGAATTTACTAACTTAGTTCCTTACAAAAGTAGATGATTCCTGTTAAAGTTAAGTAGGACAATATTTGTTGAATAGCTCAATACATAATATAACATTTTTTCTTGTCTTTTTAGTTTTTATAGATTTCACTATCTCCAAAGATATTAGAATTTCACAAAAATTTATTCATCTACATTTCCATATAAATAGTGCCACTATGGATTAGAGTAACGTTCTGCTTCAAGATATGGGTTATAACACTTGTAGGTTTAGGGTTAGCGATCATAAGTACTAGGGTTTAAGCTTGCCAAGTAAAGTTTAGAGAGGATAATAGGTAGGATTAGCGTAAAAGATAAAATTTAGTATTAATTATAACTAATTATATATTTAGAAAAATATGTTATTTTTATATGAATCACTCATTAAACCAATATGTATTATGTGTACAACAATTAGATCTTATCATCCAACGGTGATAGCACTTACAAGGTATTGTAATTCATACATAAGACATGTATGTTAATAAGACCCACTAACTACTTCTCCAAAATATTCTTGAAAGGTACAATACTGATAAAGCTTTGATGTTTGTTATTGATATATAGATGTATCTATAGTGTTCAAAATTCAAAATTTTGTGCTTTGCATTTGCATAGCTGGGTGGAGGTTTTGCAAAAGTGAATAAGATAGAGTTTGAGAAAGTCGAAAGAGGATTCACTTCTTGAAGTATAATATGACATGGTAGTTAGTTACTAAAATGATATGAAGGTGGATAGCTAATAAGAAATCTAGAGGAACAAAAAAAAGAATCATCTTTGTTGTGCTCTTAGTGCAGTACGATACGGACAATCTTGGATCAAATTGTCTTTCTTCTCGTGTAGTGCGGACAATGATAGAGATAGGTGGATGATACGGATCAAGCCATTTGATCCGCTGTGATCCCAACGTTTTCTGTCATCGCTTCAATGTTTATAATAGATGTAGTGGAGATGGATGAAAGAGAAAATGCTGGATAATTTTGACTGTTTGAGCTCCCATCCTCATGGTCTCTACTAGCACTTCGATCTTGACAATTATCGCAATGGAGATGGATGAAAGAGAAAGTGCTGGATAATTTTGATCGTCTATACGAGTGTCTCGCGTCTTTTTCCATAATCTCAATCTTGATAATGACCGTAGTGGAGACTGAAAAAAGAAGCACTATATAATTTTGACAGAAATAAGAAAAACGTTAACATTCGAGATGATGACCGAAAGCATAGATAGAGTTTTAGCACAGATAATGTAGAGGTAAATTTGTGTGTATGTTGTTTTGATAGGATAATGCTTATGCATGATTATGTTTTGTATTGCTATAGAACTTGTTATAACGGGGGTTAGATATGAAAGAGACGGTTTAGATAATCGATAGAGGTTTGTGTTGCACGGATGGTGCAATACATATAAACTTATTGTATCAAATTAGTAAGTTCCACGCAATCAGCTACTCAACGCAATCCTCGTACTTTGAAACAACACAATCTCGTACTTTGAAATGACTCTATTCTCCTACTATGAAACAACTCAATGTCATATTTCCGTTGATCATTGATACCAATGATCAAACCTATTATTGCTATGCTTATATCTTCTCTCGAACTACTCAAAATGATAATACCTTCACTTGAACTATTTTTGTTAAATTGGTTGTTTTGTCAAATTGTTCTAAATCAGCTTTTCTGATTGAATCGAGTTGTAGACTGTATTACTGGTTTTCCTCACGAGAATTATTGTTATATATTCATACTACATCAAACAGCAAATATTTCATTAGCTCTGAGAAAAAATGAGAATTCTGGTTTAACTTAATTCAGACAGTGATCTATAGTTTTTTAGACCATTCTAGAGAGAAGTATCAGATCTTCGTATATAATATGTTGTTAGAGATACAAATATCAAATTAACTCCAGGAATCAATGAAAAGTTCAATTTAAATCTAGAGACGTTCATGTATAGTTTGATTAGGTCTAATTTGGAGTTTAGTCAGTTGAAATGAGAAGTGAAATAACTTACTAAGAAATACAATAACTTATGCAGAATTTCATTATTTATTATTGAAGTTTAGAACTTATAGTTGAAGTTTAGAAGCTCATTTAATTTAGATTGATAAGCTAGAACCATAAAAGTTGGAATTAAAAGTTAAGTTAGATGGAAATTATTAGCATTGTAAATCTTTTTAGATCATAATTGCATAAAAGATTATTGTAGTATCTTTGATGTCATCATGCTACTACACGGCATTGTAGATTGATATAGGTTGTATTACGATGGAGCTTCATATGAATGCATGACTCACATTGCAATGAGAAACTAACTCTAGTTTCTCATTGCAATGAGGAAATGTATAAATATTAAACTCCAATTCGTTGATGAGTCAATCCATTGAGGAACCAACCTCCAGATGCCTTAAAATCAAAGTAGAGATATTGAACTCCAATATGTTGAGATTTTTTCTTTTGAATGCATGTAGTAAGAAGAGGCGTTGCACTACATGCTACTATTAAAGAGATACCATCCTCGCCTATAGTT
This sequence comes from Asterella californica, assembly GCA_036924285.1. Classification (NCBI taxonomy): domain Eukaryota; kingdom Viridiplantae; phylum Streptophyta; class Marchantiopsida; order Marchantiales; family Aytoniaceae; genus Asterella; species Asterella californica. Next base: position 16,150,388 of record JAYKYS010000002.1, on the reverse strand, counting down.
ACAAGGCCTAACATAGTCTCCCAAAGGGACCAACCTATTACAATAACCTTTGTGATGCAGTTATAACCTCTTCTTAGAGGATGTCAACAAGGAGATTTGAACTCTAGACTTTTAGCTTCCCAAGCGATGCCTTAGCCATTGAACAAGAACCACATTACATCTAAATTTTGCTTCAATAGTTCTTATGACTTTCTTCCATACTTGTTCTTCGCTCTAGTCTTATCTCATATCATCAGTTTTGTCCATTGAAAGAATATCTATCTCACATGACAAAGTCTATATATATTAGATTATATGATTTTATTTTCATAAAATTATATTTATATTTCTCAACCATTACAACATATCTATCATTCTATATCAAAAATATTATTATTCACGTATAATTATTCTGCAAGTCTAATAGACATATATATCCATATATATATATTTATACATCATATATGTATACCTCAGCTTTAAATTAAATAGGTAGTAAATATATATAAATAAAAAGTATGTTATATTATTATTATTATTATTATTATATATTATTATTTGAATTATTATATATTATAACTCTTGATATAATTCATTTATCAAACTATATATTCTATCATAACAATATAGTGACATACAAGATCAAAATGTATTTATACACATACTCCTAAATGTAATAAACATGTACATGTATACAAAAAATTTATTATATTTGATTAATATATGATGATGACATTAAGTTTTTATCAAAACATTAACCCAACCGGGTGTTGCATACAAGAATATAAAATATGAAGAGCTCATCAAGGTACGTTTCACTAACTCGAACATACCACGTAAACATCTTCTCTATAACTAAAGGTCGTCCAATCGACATGTAAACTGTAAAGTCTCGATCAACTCTTGATAGAATTTGGAACTCTCAGAATGTTCTCTGTAACCTCTCGATGTCGATAGTTAGAATTAGATTTCCAACTCTTGATGTTGATGAACTTTTGACATTCTCACTTTATGTATAGTTCATGAAGTGTCGACCATCGACAGTAAAGTATCAAATTTAATAAACTCTATTATTAACTTTCATTTCTTTCAATGAACCACTTCTGTCAAAGTAAATGTTTCTTCCAAGTAGAGTTAATAAAGTAATGCCAAGAAAACCTAAAGTTTGAAACCATTTCTTCCATACTTCTATGTATAGTTAATGAATTCCCGATCACCGGCAAAAAAGTTCTAAATTTTTCGAACTTATGTTTTTATATGTGAACCACTCTGTTTTAATAATCTTTCTTTCTAATACTTAGAGGGAGATCACTATCCTTGGGTTGTGGAGGGAAACATTGGAAAGTTTTTTGAATTCGATATCTCATAAAGTGATCTTTCACAAAAATTTGCAGTTTCCTCATAATAGTTTTATGGGTGGTCCGTGTGAAGTCCTTTGTGGTTGGTTTGATTGAGAAGCAGTTTTGAGTTTTAGAGCTGACTGTGGCTTATTCTATAGGGATGAAGAGTATAGTTGTTGAAGTAGTTCCAAAAAGAGCATTTAAAGTTTGAACTTCAGCATTTTTCAGATTGGAACTCACTCTATGTATAGTTCACAAAGTATCGAGCATTGAGAATAAATATTGATGTTTCTTAAACTCTCATTATGAACTTCTATTTCTATCAGTGAATTACTTATATTAATTAATCTTTCCATGTATATTTACATTGTGAACTCTTGATTGACACTGTATAGTGTCAATCAAGAGTAAAGGAAAGTGGAAGTTTGAACTTCAGTTTGATAAGATCATTTTCTATTCAATTTATAACTTAAATAGTATCCATGATCGAAAGTCACAAGAAATTGAAATGTTGATCTATATATCGAGTTCTCTATTGATTATTGAGTAGTCTCTAATTTTCATGGTTGATGTTTCAACCCGAAAGAGCAATACTTAAGTGTTCAGATCATTTGCATATGGTAAATCTAGACAAGTTTATAACCTCCATATTTGAAAAACTTAAAAATATCAGGATATCTAGATCATCATGATGTTATTCTAAAAAGTATTATTTGTTGTTCTTTAAGTGAAAGCCACGTTCTTTGTTTCATTAAGGCCACATCATTCTATGGTTTCACCTTGAAACGAATGAGGAACGCCACCATAACACATGGACAACCTTCCATCAAATGTCAAAATGTAAGAACTTGTAAATATCCACTTGAGATATGCTAGAAGATCTGATATGGGTTACACTAATGTCCACTTATATAATACTATAGATGATCATTATCATCGGAAGAAACTATTCAAAAATCTTTTGTTGTTAACTCATCGATCTCCTTGAGTGATAAGAAGATCCAGTCCTTCCTTGATCCCTCGAATAAAAACATGCCATTGAGAATTCACCATCTCTAAGATATTTGTTGTTAGTATGTTTACGGCCATCTTGAGATCAAGATATACAAAACAAATAATCTGTTGAAAATGGTTCTCGCAAAAATATATACTAACAACAATCTTGAAGATCAAAATTTCACCATCAATCATCGAGAGTCTAAGCAACAAAATAATCTATCCATCTAACTCTCGACATTCGAACAAGAGTGAACGAAATTGCTCCAAATCCGACAATGGTCATTCTTTACGAATGATCATTGTTATGTGTCTTTATCCTTAGCTTTGTCTATTATACTAATAACAACGAGGAGATTTGGTCCTTGCATTGAGAGGCATGAGAACTTGCTTCGATTTCACCAAAATCTATAATACCTCACGATTGAGTTGGGAGGTGGATCTCTTTTACTCACATCTCTTTCTTCCTACAAGATCAAAGCCAGGAAAAGTTTGAGGATTGATGAATGAGGTTCTGACAAAACATGCACATTGTGGAGGTGTTGAGATTAAGATACTTTTGTGCACATTGTCTCCATGAGATGTAGTTTGAGCTTCCGGGTTTCCAACCAACACTTTAAGAATACGAGATGCATTCAAGTGAGATAACTACAATATACCCAATGCGTTGTTATATGTTATAGTTTATGATAAGAAGCATAACATCATTCCTTTGTAAATACAGATCGAGAGACTAGATCCATACTGGAAATATTTATTATAGTTCAACTTCTAAACTAATGTGTAGTCGTGATAGTTTACAATATATTGGAAAATCACTTTTATCTAACTGTCGATTCAGCTTGAAAATGAATGTTTAGTCCACGAGGTTTCAATACACTAGAAAAACTGCTTTCATCTTTAGTAGCATCACTTTGAAGGAACAAGATTTGGAGAAGTGGTCCACACAACCATTTCTATTTATCTGATTTGAAAACTATTGTTTGGTTGTCACGATTTTCAGTACATTGAAAAATCTTGTTCTAGATGTCGATGATCGACATCTTAGTTTGCTTCAATTAGAAGAAAACAGAAGTTAGATGGAAAAAAATTTGGTTGATAATTATTTATTTAATTTGAAAACTAATTTTGTTTTCAATTTCATCTAACTGTCGATGATCGAGACATTAGTAGCTTTAGTTAGATTCATTATTTTCTGCTTGTGAAATGTCCTTAAGTCTCGAAGTATCGATCCGTCGAGACTTACCAAAACCTACCTCAAAGTTACTTTAGTGTTTCATTTGATACTAAATGATGAAGTCCAGTCACAATTAAAATTGACAATACAAGTCTGAATCATCGTTAAGCTCCATAGCTCAACATATTTTGGTATTGTCTATGACCAAAATATGTTGGTCATAGACAATACCAAAATAAAAGGAGATCCAACTTATCACGAGAGCTAGTTATTTCTACTCTTCCAAATATAAGTCGGCTATACTTCAACCTGTAAAACATAATATGCAATTCACAGAACAAGTGAGATACATTTTCCTTCCGCTCTGGTGCCATGCTTGACTAAAGGTTCCCATGTGATAGAGAGATTTTTTTTCGATTATAATTTTTCATAACTATTTTATTGAAAAAGAAGACTTCATCAAAAAGTTTGATATTTTTTGTGGATGATTTCACAACTACCCACATATGAAAATTCAGATTATTTTGATCTTTACTCTCAATGATCGAGACTTTATATCAACTACACACAGAACTACAACCATAGAAGACTAAAGATATTAACTGTACATATAACATTTCCATCTTTTCTATTGAAGTTTGACATAAACTTTAACATAAACTTTAGAAGTAAATATAAATTTTACAAACACATTTCATTGATAGAAATCACAAATAAGAAATCAGAAGTTAGAATTGTAAATTGAGTTTTTCATATCTATGATCAACACATCATCCAATACATACAAGGAAAAATTAATATTCATTGTGCATAATATTTTTTGATTTTTACTATCAGCCGTCGACATAGTACGACGACTGATAGTAAAAATCTCATGCCAAAAATGACTTCCAAAACCTATATAAGATCAAAGTCTCTCCCTTCTCATTTTTTACTCGTACAAAAATGACGTTACCAAAGCATATCAGTACTATGATAGCAATGGTCTTTCACACTCGTCTCTATTCTTGATCATTGAAACCTCGTAATACATATACGATGGATTATAAAATAGACAATATAAAAATTATCTCATCAAACTGTGGATACACCATGGATGTCTTTATTATTGACAATCGAGCAAAGACTGAAATTCTAGTCCTACTCTCGATATCGAGAGTTCTTTCACTATTATGACTCTCGATATCCAGATTATCATATATTCAAATATTTATACGAGAGTTTACATGTTACATGTTATATTTTATATTTTACATGCCGAGTGGATAACCCCTCTATAACTACTCATGTAACAAAGTCATGAAATTTGAGAATTACTTATATCGGCAAATGCATAGCATTCGCAATCTCATTGCAAACACAACAACTTGTTAGTTATTAAATTTTGATGTAATATTATCTTATAAAAGTTCTAACAATATATTATATTTCTCAAATTATAGTGAAAACTGGATAGACTCATATCACACACATGTTCTCAAAATATACTTTATCCTCTTATGTATGTCAAATCCTTCTATTTTTATTGTATATTAATAACTCAAACTCATTATTCGTACTACCAGCAATATAATTTCAGCATTAAATAATATAACAAAACTATTATTCGAGCTACTGTGATTTCATCTTCAGATTCTTAATCAAATTTTAAAGTTCTCATCATGTTAGATAATGTTTGGTAATTCTATTGTATCGTATATATTTTGGATTGTGAAGTAAAAATGAACTGAAAGACTATATACTAACATGATAGATCGATCTCACAAGATCTGTACATTAGATTATGAAAATTTGATTACGATGGAGATGTTACATTTGTTAATGGAAGTTAATCCTCTTTTTTTAAACTAGTTGAGAGCAAAGTAAGGTTATAATTATTAAATCAAGTAAGAACTGTTGGAAGATTTGGAAACAAGAACAAGTGAGAGAAGGTAAGTGAATGTATAAATTCTTTAGAAAGTCCGGGTAAGATATTTATCTTAGAACAATCTTAACTACAAATATATGTATTATTATTTCCATTATGCATGTCATTTTAGAAACAATGAAATAATAAAATACGAAGTGAACTTTGAGTCACACTCATAACAACATGTAAATGTAGAGTAAGTTGTATAATAATGTTACAAGTTTCTTTCTTTCTAGATTCTATTCCTCATCACATCAACCATAATAAGAGTTGAGATTCTAAATACAATTAATCATATATCTTTTTGGGTTGATACTTCTAAACATAGTAGCTTGAAATATCATTCATTATAATAACTAGAATCCACAAGATTCTAGTTCCAATTGAAGAAGTGGAGGCCCAACTCTTTAATGAAGGGTTTGACTGCGCTCAGCTCCATTTGGGGTAGCACATCCACTCTAAGTTTAAATTTTGATGACATATCTGCATACTTCGAGAACGATATTGTCAAAGTTCACTATCTAACACATAGGTAGTCTGCAAATAACGTGGTGAAGTATAGAGTAAGTAGCGAGCAGAGGCCGAATGTGTGCTAAGTTTGATGACTTTTAGTGTATGACGTTTAGAGAAGCGGGATTTTTTTTTCTGTTTTGTTAATAATACATGTGACTCAAGATATATTTGAGTATATATTTATTCATTTGTATAACCTGTAAGCTATAAGATATAATTAAAATCAACTAAACCAAACAGAATTAATTAAAAAGGACAATGGAACATCCAACTAACTAACACAACTCCAAGTTCCATTCTAACTTCCAGAGGTAAGGAACACCAACTTAATCGCCTACTCACATTGGTCACGACATCGCTTGTACCACATAACAAGTTTGGAATATTTCCGATATGTTTCCTCAACATCATTATCTGAATATTCCCCGTTTTGCTTTACTTTGAATCTCTCCTTGAATATTCTCAAACCGACTTCGGGAAGTTTCAAAACGGAAATGTGCTGATCTCTATGACCACGGAGTTCACTAAGGGATTTTATGACAAACATGTGCAAGTAAAATAAGGTACATTTAGTATATGTATGTAAAAAATTAAAAAATTAAAAACTACCGTAGACTAATATAAAAGTTTTATTTTTATATGAATTTTAAGTAAAAATATGTTGATTTATATATGTAAAAGGTGGATTTTGGGAGACTATTTCTTATGTCTATTGTTTATTGTGTCTATTGTCTAAATATTGGTCGCCGGTAGTAGAAGTGGTTCCCCAGACTCATTAAATTCTTGTGCTCAAGCAGCTTCACTATTTGTACTTAAAATTCTAGGTGAAGACGTCAACTTTTTAGTCTTTCAGACAAATAAGTAGTCCCCATGGCTATCTTAATCTGCAATGTCCTTTAATCACATATTCTTATTCCTTGACTAAATCCGAATAAATCTAAGGATGGAAAAATCCTATCAACTCTCAAAGAAATTCACATTCGGTGACAAATTCACTCCGGATAAGATATCTTATCTCCAGATTTACGGCCGAACGTTTCAGTTTACGGCATAACTTTTGCGTCTACCTTTGCCCTGGTTCCTTCATCATCATCCATGGTGAAGTTTCTGACATTTTAAGTTTTCCATTGACTTTTAATATCTTTTTTCCTCTGCTATGCTCAAGAAAGTGCCACTCTGGCCAGCTTCTTATTCCATTAGAATATCACGTACGAAAAGAACTGACGGAAATCTTTTAGCAATAATGTAAAGGTAGTTTCATAAATTCCTCGCAATATAAAAACCAGAATAGCCTGCTTGACGTTATCTTTGGAGAATCATATACTACAGAACTCTAGCCCTAGAATGAATGTTGGCTATACAAGGGAGCTCCTGCTTATTAGAAAGGTACAATCGCCAAGGAATATTCTCCATGAAGCTGTAAAGAAAACATGACGTTGATGCACTGATGCCGCAACAGGAATCTCAACTTACGGGCGGGCGGCCGGAAGAGGCTGGTCTTGTCCTAGCGGGAGCGAAAAGACGAGAACACATACGAGTATGAAAGCAAAGTAGATAGGATCGACTGGTAAATAGAGTGACATCACATGACGTGTGAAAAGAGACAATGCAGAAGTAGATGTGGTCCGTCATTGGCCACAACAGCGGATTTGCCACCTCATTAGGTGTCGTGATCAACACAAGCCGTCGGATGGGACTCCTTCAGCGGACGATCGATACGCTGGATTTCTCAGGCACTGTACGAGTACAGTAAGAAAGGCTTTGCGTCATCCGGAACAGCATTCATAGCCGACAAGGAGCAATTAGGATGGCCTCTGACTTGAAGCTACCCACCAGCTATAAAGATACGTGGACCTTTCTGCGGGCCCCCGCACCTCCCCATCTACGTCACGCGGATTGCCCGCGGCAAATTGGGCTGGTTTCAGTACATCCACGTGACAGGTTCACATCTCCCCCAGCGTTGTGATCAGTCGAAGGCCTGCAAGGAACAACGAATAGAAGGGAGCGCTGGATTGACGTGGCAGAACATCGACTGCTCTCAGATTGCCACCATACTGGACCTAGAGCGGCAAACTTACTCGCCGATAAAAAGGACGGATTTCTGAGTTTTAACTGAAGTCCACGTACGATCTTGGAGACGTTTCCCGCAGTCCCGCAGGAAACTTGTTGTTGTAGAGTAGACAGACAGCTCTGCTGAATGTGCAGCCCTGTGCTCATTTTCATTGCATGGGTTTATTCTTTTGTAAAGGATTCCGGAAAGTCTCTCCTCCTTTGTATTTTGGAATGACTTTATGTACGCCACATCATCCTCTGAACTAGACTATCAAGCAATAGATTATCAAGCACGACATGATAAATCATGATCGGTTGATAAACTACGATCTGTAATGTCAATTGAAAAGCTAATTGGAAAGCTACGATCTTTAAGCGATTTCTATAAACGCGGCCCAACCGATAGATTTTCTCACAAAACAAACGAAACTTTCATATTTACTTTTATCTCTTACGCAGCGGAAGCCACGATGGTAATCATGGCTTCTCATTTTTTTAAACATTTCACTTCCTTCTGCAGAGTTCCACTTGATTTAGGAATGAAAACCCATTCTCTCTCGCGGCTTATGGTATAATTAATGATAATAAAAATAATTTTTTTGTTATGAAATCATTCTTCTTTCAGAATGAGGTTAAGAGAAAATATGGACAATTTAGATTGTTAAGTAGATATTCTATCTGAGATTTTTCCACGGACTGGAAATTCTGGAAAAGGGCCGGAAGTAACAACACTATATTTCGGAATTCCCGAAGCATTGGTCTAAACTACTTACAAACTACATAGTAGAAACTAGCATTATTGTTTAGTTCGGATACACAGAACATTCTACTGTAAATTGCAGTATTCCTCGAACACTTGGTTCTGGACTCAAGAGTTCACGGTTTGGTTTTATCACAACTCCAGTATATTTAATGTGTTTGATCACACTTCTCTTAACGATTACTAGTTTGTTCATACTCTCGATTTACTATCGACCGCTAAACAAGTTATTTTATCATGTCCCTTAGTACTTTACTATCTTCGTTACGCTCCGTGGATCCGCAAGGAACATAAGATGACTACCTTTGTCGTTCAAATAGTTCCTAGCACAGACGATGGATGCTCGAGAAGCTCGAGAAGTTGATATATGAAATCCAACATGTCCCTTACAATATCCAGTCAAGAGTGTAACCAAATGACATGAGAAAATAACTAATTTCATAGTCGATAGCTAGAAAGGGGTGTAACTAAAAACTACATCATTAAGAGGAGAGTTGATCAAGTACAACAAATATATTAGAGGTATGATCATACAGATTTCTGAAGGATTATGTGGAATACGTTTGTGAAGAAAGACTGATGAATACAAAAACACAAGAAGTTGTGAAAGCGAAAATTAGATACACTAAAATTAGCTCACGCAAGTTCTGACATAACTCTGCCCCTGGAAATGCTGCATAGCTCCTTTTCGAAAAAGTTTCGTGTAGAGGGAAGGTTTTACGAAGGACTTTTGCAAAGAAATTAACCTTTTAGGCCCTGTTAGGGGATAAGACGACAGCCGTGCAGAGGCGCCTGTGCAACCACGCCATCATCACGTCCCATGAATGAGCTGGAGGTGTGATGCGATGTTCTGGTTCTTGTCCTTGGGGTCCCTCCCAGATCATTCTGACTGAATCTGACAACCTATCCATCCCAATGCTGCATCCAGCCCAGCCTCGTCGAGTTGTGCCCTGTTCAATGTTCATCCGCTTCCAAACTTCAGAGTTCCAGAGTCCAACGTGAGGGAAGACAGATTCATCGAGCCGCGGGGGACTGGCTTCGGCAGCCTATTTGACTCCATCTCTGAGTTCAGAGAGTGCTGAACCAACTGAATTATGGCTGCGTGTGCAAATCCCTATGCCCGACCAACTTTTAAGGTCTTCAATCCTGTGTAACCACGACATGCTTCTGACGATCGCGACGGTCAGAAGTTACAGTTCTGTGCATATGAGAATATATTTAGAGATCCATGCATCTTCCGTATCATCACACGCAAAGTGCATCGTCGGCCATTTCCTCCATTGTTGCTGTCTCATCTTGTAGCTATAACCTCAACACTCCAATTGCAGAAGATAGAGCGAGTTCCCTGCCTGAACTAACTAAGAAGCTAGGGCAAAACTTCCAAGCATGAGCTCAGCGAGACGCCATTCACAAAATCTGACACAAAGCGTAGCCGTCTCTGGTGTTACCACGCATGCGCATTCCTCGTACTCCGAGTCTCCAACTTTAGCTCTTTAGCTCCGACTTCAGAAGGTCTCTGCATCTGCCTCCAGGCACGTCACGGTTCCGCCTTCGAACTTAGTGACCACTCAAATCTCAACCCTACCGTATTACAGTCCCTGTGTTCGAGGATCGTGGGTCCATCATCTGAACTGCGTAACGTCAGATGAGTGAACTGTGTATGAAACTCATACAGTAGCTACAGTAGCCGTTAGGGCCAAGTTGAGAAAAGAAGTTGTTGCTATGCACTAATTTGCACACTTCTCTCCCCACACACAGAACTAGGAGGTGCGCTGATTTATCTTATTACCGAACTTAATGTCTGATCTCTCTTATTATTGAACCTAAAGTCTGGAAATAATAGATAACAAATGATTACGTTCGGTAATAATTTGAGTTTTGAGTTTAGTTATACGACGGAAACGGAAAGGAAAAGGAGAATTTCTTTGTCGTGTAGTGTATTTGTCATATTATGATGGAGGGAGTCAATGTGAAAACATAAAGAAGCAATTTAGATCCCAGTAAATCACTCACGTATAGCTCCGCAATTCCACTGCAAGCATAACTCCTTGTTGTAATAAAAAGTATCAAATTCCATTGCAAGCATAACACTTTGTTGTAATAAGGAGTGTCAAAGTTAGACTTTGCCAATATTATTTGCTCACAGGTTAGAGTTACGACTTCGACCAAAAGACCACGAACGTTTTATGAAAAATACCTTTCTATTTTACTTTTTATCCTTTTTGGTTGTTAGTTTGAGCTATAAGGACATTTAGTATTTTAAAAGTGACTTTGTTTGTATTCTAATAAAATATTGAAAAATAAAATAGTTTTATCAGTTAACAATGTACTGTAAACAATATAAAGTTCTATATAAAACTATCTTTTGATAAATTATGGTTTTTTTCTTTCCTCTTGTTAGAGAGGAAAGAAACAAAGATTCTGAAGTTCTAGAAAGATGGCAAAATATCGTATCGTCGTTGGGACTGAGACATATTCTTATCCTTCTCCTTCAATCATTTAGTTGGTGAAAGATTTAATGTTGCTTTCTCATGTAAGCGACGTAAGCGACGTATCTATCAATCATTTTGCTACGGGGTCAAGACTCAAAAGAGATAAAGTTGAAGGTTGCTTTGATGAGGTGGAGGCTGAGACTTTTTCATGTTCATGTTTATCAAAGTCTCATTTTCTAATCTTCCGGTCTTAGGAACTTGTCCACATTGGTCAGAACTTGAGATCCTGATAAAGAGTCCAAGTCTTAGTGGTAAAGGAAATTATGAGACAAAAGCACAACTTGACTGGAGCCTTGCACCAAAAGTAGCTGCTAGTTAGACCTTTAGAAGAAATATGAAGTGGGAGACTGCCATGTCACCTCTCACAACGGGTCTATATCACCCGTCCCACACTACTATCATCCAGTTTCACTCAAAATGCATCTTTGAACATTTTTCCGAGAAGAAAAGTTTGACAAAATAAAATTGAATTCAAATGATTTATTTTTCCTTCATTGAAGTTCTTATGGTTCACTGCATCGCCACAGACGCACTGTACTTATTGGTTCTCTTGTCTTTTTAACTTAACGTTTCAAGCGCCGCCTAAGCTGCAATTCTTACCGTATTTTTTGTTTATCGTCGAAAAGAAATTCAAAAGTGCAGCCTCTTTCGGTTAAATATTGTTTGCAGTTTTAAGAGATTCAACTCCGGTGATCTCCTTATAGTGCTTCTTCGTCTAAGTCCATTGTTTAGAAAGAAGAGTTATTCATATCCTGTAGAAATAGTCACTTAATTAAAGACTTGATCGCTTGCACTTCGCAGAAAACATAACCTTTGACGACCAGGATTTGTAAACTTTTCCATGCCAAACGCAAAACAAAATTAACATATGTTAGTGAATGCCCGCAGAGAGTACTTGTAATGACTCCAGGTTTAAAAGAATTATATTTAAACTTTTCGTTACTTAGTTAATTAAAAATTGTCAGAGGAATAATTAACCTACAAGAGAGAAAAAATCCCTATCCTGTTCCGTCCTAAACGTTTGAATCATTCCAAAAAATCAATCAATATATTTGGTCAGACATCAAACAGAAATGACAAATCTTTCATGCTTGTCGTGATGACAAAGAAAGGAGTTGGGATGGATTTTCTCTTACTTCCAAAAAATAAAAATATAGAATACGTTTCTTCCAGTGACTTTTGTAGAGACTGGTAATGCATGCCCTGAGAGAATTTCTCTACATGCCACCTGTCATTTATCACGTCGCAAAACGCTACGTGGGAAAATAACGGAAGCTGACGGAACGGATTTTTTTTCAGTGCGTTTTGGTGGGCCAGATCAACAACCATTACAGAAAAATTCCAGAAAAGTCATCAACCTTCATTCCGTCGAGCCTTCTGATATTTGGTGTTGCTGTATAGAACATGTGGTTAGGAGGACGTGAGCCGCAAGAAGCAGAGCGGTCGGATGTCAGATGCACTCGCTCGTCGTCTTTCTCTCGTGCTACGCAGCTTCATTCCGCTTCCTCCACTTCCACATTCTCTTCTAACATGTCCTCTGCTTTCCTCGTATATATGTGGTGTGAAAACGGAACAAGTGGTCATATCATATACATAGAATTCCACTTTCGAGCTCAAATTTTGCTTATTACACTCTAGTTGAGTTTACCTCTTGCTTCGCTGTAAGAGTTTCTCCACCGGGATACAAAAGTATCCCGGTATCCAGATGTCTATTTGGCATGGTGTGTCACAGAATGCGATAACGATCAACGTCGGTATATGTAATCCATTTAAGGCATCTCCATCCGAACACTGGAAATGGCTCGAGAAGTAACAGTTCCCAATCTTTTCGAAACCAAAACGTTGAGAGAATATCATGTAATGCGTTTCAAGTTTAGCGTGGACGTTTATCGAGACGAAACTCGAGATAAATTTATAATGAAAATCTGCCATTGAAACCGTCACGCTATATCTTTGCCGAATAAATAAATAAATATTACTTCTTTCCGTCGCGAGTGTGTAGTTTTAAAAAGGAATGGAAACTGGGTCTCTCCGCTCCAGATTGTTGCGATGCTACAGCGAGATTCACACTTGACAGAAAGCATCCGCAAGAGGTCACAAAATGACTTTGCTTGCGACTGATGATATGAACACAAGATTTCACCTGGTCGCTTGTAGACCACTTTCGCATGTTCTGTTGGAGAGTTCCGTCAACTGTTTATTTATTTATTTAAAGATGAAGCGGTCGAGACCGAGAAACTTTATTAACCTGTTCTGGCAGAGGCTCCCCCTCTTGCCAGTCCCGTGACTAGACGAAACCGTCCGTTTGGTACAAACATGTGCAAGTTTAATGACCTCCGTTCTATCCGTTCTAGTCGTACCTTCTATCCTCTTTCTTGCTTTCCTGTCTGCCGCTTTCCGACATCATTCTGGAACAATGTTTGGTGATGTTCACTTTGCCATCCGGCTCTTTGCTCTTCGATTGATCGTGCATGTGACCGCGCTCTTCACTTCCGTTCTCTCTCTCCAAATTCGCATCAGACCTTCCATGCGCGACTTGATTGCATTTCGATCGATCGCTCGTGTGACCGCGCGCTTCATTTCAGGTCTTTCTCCCTTGATTCGCATCAGGTCTTCCGTGCGCGAGTTGATCTTCCCAATGATGACGAAAATTCTGCCGGGATTTCGTCTGTGCAGGTTTCGTCTTAGTGCTAAAGGAGAGCCCGATGATCGTCCGTCCTTTGTTCTTGGCTGGCTGAGTGCAATGGATTCTCTCCTTGGTGTGCTTGTTGCTCAATTTCAGTCTCTTCCGATGACGCAATTTTGCTTGCTTTCCCTGGGGTCATTCTTCTGCAAAATTTCTCTTCTCTGGACTAGGCATCTCATTTTCAGCCCGTTCTGTCTATGTATTTCGATTTTTTGTCATCGTGATCCGGCTTATTGATATCGTTCTTCCGCTTCAACAACCCTGGCTTCATTCGGGACCCTTTGCGATGATTCCTCCGACTTGCTTATTGCCCTTTGGCTTGGATGCGTGCTTCCCTAGCCCGTCGTTGTGTTCATGGTCCTGATCCCTTGACTCACATTTTCTCTCTGTCTGTGTTCCAGGTTCCTTCTATCAGTCTCTCGGAAACTTTCAATTTGGACATGGAAAAAAGACATACTTATTCTTTGCTTGATTCTCTCTATGTCGACCTTGGCAGATACGAGTTTTAACATCACCTTCTCGGACAGATTCTTCATCCGTCATCGTCTCAATCTTGGTGATCACATTCTGAAAGATCACCTGAATTGGTATGTCTTTGTTTCTCTTCTGAAATACCGCCTCGTTTCTTTCTTTCCAGATGGTGAGTAGTAGCTCCAGCGTTCCGATCTGCTTGGCTAGCTGTCCGTTTTTGATAGCATCGTCCATGGTCTCGAGTAACGGCTCTGGTTGTGTGGTATGTAATACGATCCCTCTCGCAAGAAGAAACCATTGGTTCCACTTGAGTTGGGCATGTATGCAATACCAGAAGCAGTGTGTGAAGCTTTCTGTATCTTCTCCGCATCGGTTGCAACTCCATGTTCCTTTCCTCATTTTTGCCATTCGACCTCCTATTGGGAAACCTTGTTGAAGTACTTTCCACAACCAGAACTTATCTTTAGGAGGAATACTCGCTTTCCACATTTTCCTCCATCTTTGCGCCCAAGCTCTACTTGTGTCTTCTCTCTCTCATTTCTGATTGAGACGATTGTTATTCGGTGGCTTCTCCTTCAGTAAACTTCTCCATCCCTTTGTCGTTTGTTCCCAGTTGTAGCTCTTTATTTTGCTTGTGTCCCAGTTCCACCCTTGTTCATTTTGTAGAGGTGTTTTCTCTTGTGTGATCACCAACCCTTCTATCCATTGCTTTGCTCTTGTCTCATTCTTTTGATACGTGCTCCAAGCTCCCCCTGTTGTCCTCTACCAGATCTGGAAGTCACCTATCTTCTTCTTATGATAGATTTTTGTCATTCTTCTGATCGCGTTGGCTTCTTCGCCGTTTAGTGCTCATTCTCCTTCCGATATACTAGTTATCTGTAAAACAGGTCTGTCATAGTCAACAACCTCTCTCGTAAAGTCCATGTGAAGTCTCACCTTCAGTTCACACCATAGATTCCTTAGGGTATTATACGTCTGAGCTTTAGAAACCTTGGGAGGGTTTGTGATGAGCCATATCTCTTATGGACTCCAGATCTTTCTCTCTCTCTCTCTTCCATCTTTCTGTCTTAATATTTCTTCTTCTCATTTGCTCTGCTATCTTGATCCAGTCTTCCTCATGGCTCCGTATGAATCTCACACAATGTATGGCTTTCAGTGCTTTCGGCTGCAAGTCGAAAGCGACCAAATCCACTCCTCCTTCTTGTTTCATCTTTTTAACTCCTCCCAAGCTATCATCGGTATTTTGTTCTGACCTTCGCTGTTTCTTCCCCATATGAAACTTCTACAGAGACGTTCCATCGCTTCTGTGGTTGTTCTCCGAAACGTAAGGCATGTCAAGATATGTGTGGGGATTGATCTAAGTACATGTTTGACTACCACCACCTTCTTTGTGTGGTGCCCACAAATTACAGGATGCACGAATTTTTAAATTTTTTTAAGATTAATAACTTGTTTGTATAACTGAAGAAGCGTTGTTACTTAAGATTACTGCTTCCTTAGAGGGAAGATGATCTTATGAGCTTTTTAATAAGAAGTTGACTTCTTCGAAAGACGACCGTCTTTCGAGAAGCGTCTTCTCAGTTGCGTCTTCGGAAGATGGGAAGACGGCGGAAGACACCTGTCTTCCGGAAGACAGCGACCGCGACGGTCTAACCACGAGTTTTCGGGTAAAACAGTTAGTGTACCTACTAGGTAACACAGGTGGTAGGTAGGTCGGGGAAGACACCTAAGGTCGAAAATCCCTACTCTGCGGGGAAGATGCGCAGGAAGCACATTAGGCGCATTCCAACTTCTCGCAGCACAACGCGCTTGAGAAGATCGATTTGCGAGAGTGAGCTTCGCAAGTGAGCTTTGAGAGAGGAATCAAGTGAGGACATCGAGGTAGGAGAGAACCAGTTGGCAGCTAGGCGAAGGACGAGACCGAATTGCTGGAGCACGAAAGGCAGAGAGCAAAGGCGTTTCTGTGAGCTCCCGAGAAGCTGACATTGGAGAGTAGCGAGTAGAATCGAAGGTGGAATCGAGGTGTGGCCAGAAATTGACAGCAGACGCAGTCGTGAGGAGTCGCATTGGAGCTAGGACCAGAGCCAGAAGCGCGCGGAGGTCGAAGGCAACTCGAGGAGCAAAAGAAGACTGTAGAGGTTCTTCCCCACGTTCTTTCCCCTTCCCACTTCTTCTCGCCTTTGTCTGGTATTCCCGCGCTTCCTTGGTTGTGTGCAGGCAGCCTGATCGATTACCCGCACCTCCCATTCTTTCTATTGAGACATTGGGCGCAGAAGCGCTGCCCAATTTCCGTCAGACACCTTCCTACTCCTTCCTAAGTTCAATTCGAGCTTCCCTACACTCCGTCCCCAAATTGACGATCCCAGCTACCAATTTCCCTACCCTACTACCTCTCTACCCCCGAAACCTGGAACAGAAGACGATTCGGAAGATGAGAACATCTTCGGAAGACGCTTCTTAAACTTGACTGTCTTCGGAAGACCATCTTCGAAAGACTGTCTTCGGAAGTCGACTGAACACAATTCGTATCAAGAGTGGATTTGTGTTGCTTTTGTGTTAAGAGAGGCTTGGTACAAATCCTGAGTGGTGTGGTGAGTTGTTTTGTTATTTCGAGAAGTTGGAAGTCGGGAACTAGGCCTGTGCCTCCCGGTCTTCCAAGCTTCTCAACTCCACATCTTCCTAGAGAGACTAGAAGACTGAAAGGCTGGCAAAATGAGCGAGAAGACGTGAGGGTCCATTCGGGTCTCTTCTGTCCGATCCATAGCAGCCATTCCTTCTTCTTCCCGAACTTAGAAGAGAGTCGTGAGAATACTTACTGGCAGAATCTGGAGAGAATGGCCGAGGGTCATGTCTTCCCACCGAGCAGCAAGCTTCTTCTGAGTGCGTATGAGAGGTGAGAAGTCAGAAGAACAGAGTGCAATTGTCTTGAGTCTGTTGTGAGGATAGATTGCGCGTAGGAAGACGAAGACAGGTGAGACCAATGAAGGAAAGTTTGACTTCGGGAAGTCTTTCGAGAAAGACATTGAATCAGGAGCTGTCCCGAGTGTCATCCCAGAGGCCACTATCACCGCAGGAGCCCGCAACCATCTTCCGAACCTGTTATGCACTTGATGTTTCACGAATCTTGTATCTTCTGATAGGAAGTAGGATGTAATGCAAGGTGGGTTGTCTTCTTGGTAATCCATGCGAGGCCTTGCTTAGATAGGATTGTTTAGATATAGCTCGGAAGACGAGAGCTATCTAGGAAGTACTGTTAGAATCCCAGAAGACGGAGTAGCTGTCTTCTGGAAGACTAGTTTCGCCTTCTGAGAAGTAGAAGCTAGACTGTGGGCACTTGGGAAGGACTGAGCCTTCAGCTCATAGTAGGTGCTTGTGGCTTAGTGCAACAGATCTTCCAGCATGACGATGCATCCGCGAGGCTTGGTGTTACCAGCGGCAGAATTGGCCGAGGCCACTCCTTTCCTCAAGGAGTTGGGTCTCGACTTCTTCCTGTGGGATTGGAACCTCGCAGACCAAGGACTTCTGGAGGAGGTGTGGGCAGCGTTGCCACCTCGTAACCGTGTACCTGCGAAGGCAGGAGTAGCTCGAGGAAGGCCATCTTCCTGGACTGAAGATTGGTGGCGTAGGGCTTTTCACAGGCCAAAGTCCGAGAACCGAGGATATTGGTACGAGAAGAAGATCTTGCCTAGGATCGTGAGTTCGTGGCATGTGCCTGGGAGCACCACCTGCCTTTTCGTGGAAGACAGGCATGGGAGGAACGGTTGGAAGATAGAATCTTACCGGGAGCCGAAGAAGCGACTTCTGACGAAGTTGTTTCTGCATCTCTTTCCCAAGGGAAAAGCGCAGAAGACAAGGTACTTAGGAGATCAGGACGTGGAGTTCCTGGAATCAGTGTGGGATGACAGAGTGCTCATCTACTGGGGCGCATACATCCACAACTATGTACTGTAACGACCTATGTTACACATAAGAAGTTTGTCTATTAGTAAGGTGTTTAGTTATAACTAAGTGTTGAGAATGTTTATTGGCTGCCAAAGTACTTTAACGATGTATCAAATTAGTCATGACTCGCTAAAAGTTAGTTATGGTTAAACTTAACTGTACTTTTGGCAGAATTCAGATATTTGCTAAAGAGTGAGCACTACTATCTTGTCATCTTGTCTAAAAGGTAGAAAGGAGGTGGAAAGTATCTCTTATCTCCTTTTTGAATTGATATTAGTGGTTGGATTAAAGTTGTGGACTTTGTGGGCATTAAAAACAAGAAGAGATTCCACATGTTTCCTTTTTAGTGGGTCTTAGTGTAGAGGGGTGGTGGAAATTCGAGATTCCTTGAGAATATTCCAGAATCCTTCTAGAAGTTGTTGACTTTGAAGGAATAAGCCCATGTGAAAAGATAAAAAGCCCATGTGATCAATGCTTTTACCTTAAGTAATATCTTAGTAAAACCCGGTAAAAGTAGTTACGGCTGAGTTACCGGGGGTACCAAAGTAAAAACCTAGAATGTATAAATAGAGGAGTAGAGAAGAGCTCCTCATCCTTGTTTTCACATTGTCGTAATGACAACTTGAGTAATATAGAGAGTGTGGGATATTTTTAGCATGTGAGAACTTGAGAGACGTCGTTAGAATGGAGGATTTTAGTTGATGTGTTTAAGGAGATTTTGAGGGGATAAGTTTGTGGGTGTATGAATGAGTGAACTCAGCATTTTCCCTTCAAGTTCATGGTGTGCTTCCATCAAAGCCATCAGAGGTGACCCTTGAGTGAGAGACAGGCCCGACATGTTGCAGATTCGTGGATGACGATCGTGGAGGTTGAGAGATCGGGGGGTAGTTGATCGATAGGACCGCGGAGGGTTTACATTTTTGGTTCCGTTGCCGAGACCTCACTTGAAGGGATCGTTGAACGATGTTTAGAGTTCAGTTCTATATTCGACAAAAGGAGATTATGAGAGAGCACATGGAGAGAACGTTGGGAGGAGAGAGAGCTAACGCGATGTTAGCAACATTAGAACCTTTCGTGTATCCCGTAGTGATATATGACGCGTTCGAAGTCATTCTTTACATCTTGTTCACTTAGAAAGGGTTTGAGGAGAGTTGAAAGAGTGTGCAACAAGAGTTGTAGAGGAAGGAGGAGAGAAAAGTTATTAGAGGAGATAAATTTGTGAGTTTAGAAATTCTGCTCTCTGGAAAATTTGTACAGTCGCTGTCAACTTTTCTGTGAATTTTATTTTCCTGTGATACTTTCCAGTGTTTTAGATTGGCTGATAACCTATCTAAGACAAAAGAAATCATAGGAAAAGGTGGTCTAGAGAGGGAGCAATGAATTTTCAAAGTTGAGGGGGTCTATTCGTGAGAGTTGAGGAATTCTGTTATCTGGAAATAATTTACAGTCATTGTCAGATTTTCTGTGAATTTTATTTTCCTGTGATACTTTCCAGTGTTTTAGATTGGCTGATAACCTATCTAAGACAAAAGAAATCATGAGAAGATGAGGTCTGAAGAGGGAGAAAGAATTTTTCAAAGTGGAGGGGGTTGACAACCACGAGGGAAGTGAAAATATACAAATTTCAGTTCTCTGAAAATTTGTACAGTCATCACCATCTCTTCTGATTAGGGAAGTTCTGTTGAAACTTCATGATTTAGTAGCTTGGAGGTTGAGCTACTGGAGATAACAAAAATCTTGGAGAGATCTCTTACCAACTAAGAGATACACGTTTCGGCATACAAGGAGGTCTTGAAGATACTTCATGGGGAATCCTGTTCGAATGACGAGGTGGAAGAAGAGACGTTTAGGAGTTCGAACAGAGACGGAGAAACCCAAGTTGAGTATATATGAGTTACGAACCCGCATCTATAGCACTTGGGGTGCCCTCTTTACCCTATACGAAGAAGCTTCCGCGACCATTGGCACAGATTTGAAGAAAGCCGAGTTTAAAGCATCATTCACTGTGGAGGCCACGAATGCTCCTGGTGAAGTAGAGTTGGATTTTTACAAGAGTGAGTTCAAGATGTTTGTTGTGATTAGTACAAACGATGGTGAGGAGGATCATATCTTCGGTAGTTAAATTTAGATTAGATTTTATTTCGTGTATAGCATGTATAATACACGATTTCTAATATAAAGCTCGGAAGAGTTAAGAAAGTGATGTAGAATTATTTTCCTCTATGATATTTTGTCCACTTAATGGTTGAGAAGGTGCAACATGAGTGGAAATTCAAAAGATTGGAAAGTTAGACTTAGAAACCTTCCTCAAGGTTTAGATGTCATAGTAAGTGTCGGAGAAAGTTCGAGAGAGATTATCGTCGAGTTTGAAAACCCTAGTACTAAACCTCAAGTAGAATCTTCGAGGAGAAGAGTAGAAACCGACTTGTGGTGTTATTTCTGTAGAGGGTTGGGACACAAAGTAGTGAATTGTCCAACTAGAATCAGAACCGAGAGAGCTAAAGGGAAGCGGGAGTTTACCGATTTAACTCTTCGAGTGGGTCCATCGTCACCAGCGCCAATTCATCTTCTAGGAGAAGATCTTTGTCCAAGTTGTGGAGTGGGTGATCTATCAAGAGGACACAAGTGCGTCGATGTGGCCGCCCTACTTACGTCAGTAGTCGAGAAGTTGGACGAGACTCAAAGAGCTGAGACGGAGAAGTTGTCGACTTCAAAAGAGGACTCGGCTGAGTTGTGATGGAGATCGTCATTCGGATGGTGGAGAAGGCGGTGATGCGACTCAGGCTCATGATTACCTTGGGAGAAGAGATGGCACAAGAGGTGTTGTTACAACCATTTCCTTTCATTTTATCTATGGTAGATTATTCGCGAATGGAATTGGTGATGTTCGTACTCTTTTAGCGAGTAGTTATTGCACAAAAATTAGAAGGGTAGAAAGAATAGTTACAAGATGGGGAAGTTACCAGTGTTTCATGGGAAGGACAATGAAGATGTAGAACCATTTGTACGAGACTTGAAAAGGGGTTGCATCGGAAACAACGTGAGAAGGAAGGAAGAATGGGTGTTGTTACTGCCAGAGTTTTTAGAAGATTTTGCTCTTACGTGGTATGACGACCGAGTGAAGAGCAAGACATCTGGTGCAGTTGAGGACACATGGGAGACGTTGAGTAATGCACTCATCGAAGAATTTCTTCCAGAAGAGAGTTATGAGAAGCTCATGGTGGAGCTTACTCATTTGAAGCAACGGGACGACGAGAAAGTTCGGCAATATGTCGAAAGGGTGGATAAGTTGGAGCAACGATTTCGGACGGTCCTACGGAAGAGTGGAGACATTGTGGAGTTAACGATGGCGGGGATTGGAGCAGTGTTGACCAAGAACTTGGTGGGAGGGTTGAGGCCTTCAATTCGAACCCAAGTGAGGTACCAGAAGCCAGCAACCAAAGCGGAGGTCATCAAGATTACGACAAATATGGAAGAGAGTTTGGATGAAGGAGATATCATCCAACCTCATCATGCTGCTCTGGTGTCAACTCCGACTCCTGGTGTAGCCACAATGATCGCACCTGCACCATCACAATTGGTGATTGCTTCAACGTCAGCTCCTACTCCAACGGTGGTGCCAAGACCGTTTGTCCCAACAACGATGTCTACTGCCACCTCTGATTTTCATGCCGAGCTGAAGAGCATCACCGATACTCTTGCGGATCTCAAGATAAACGTGGTGCAGTTACGAGAATGGAGGAACAAAGGTGGAGGAGGAGGTCAAAGAGGTTACGACAACAATCCCAACCGAGGAAATCAAGGTAACTTTGGAGGCAACCAAGGTAACTTTGGAGGAATCACTTGTTGGACGTGTGGAGGTTCTCATTTCCAGCGAAATTGTCCTAACAACGGAGCAAGAGGTGCCGAAGCTGTCAGAATGAATGTGGGTGGAGGAAATCCATCACAAGGACGAGACAAGAGGGTGGCTACTATCGATGTCGTGCGAGATCCCATCTACGAGAAAGGAGAGAGTTCAAACTCTTCTCATGCACCGGTGGAGCTTTTAGCTCAAGAAAGGAAAAGAACTAGATTTTCTGATGAACCGGTTTTCATGGAGGAATCAACTAGTAGAAGTACTCGTTCGAGTAATGTTTTGAGTACACCAAGGGAGCCAAGAAGGAAGCTGGGGATGGCGGATTTCACCATTTCATCTTCCCAAGCGAGATATGATGTGGTTGAAGATGTGGGTGCTCAGAAAGCCAACATCACTGTTGGACAACTGATCGCACTTAATCCCAGCTTACGAAGAGAACTCAGAGGAGGACTGAGTTCTAAGAGAAGCAAGAAGAAGAAACCCAAGAGCAAGACATCAAAGTCTGTGGGAGTTGGTGTGGTGGATGTGCATGCTTCAGAGGTATGCACTAGGGCTTCAAAGATTGAAGTCCGGTTGAATGGTCACTACGTCTCTGACGTATTGGTGGATGGAGGGTCGGCTGTAAACGTCATATCGGAGAGGTTGATGAAGAAGTTGGGGATGGAACCAACTCGCCCGGCTAGCATTGTCGTGGGGATGGCTAACAAGCAACGGGTAAGACCTCTTGGTGTGTTAGAGAAGGTGGTCGTGTCTGTGATGGGAGTTCAAACGTTGATGTCCTTTCAAGTGTTAAAGGACTCTAGTTATGATTTGCTCCTAGATAGGCCTTGGTTGAGAGCTGTGCGCACCACTGATAGGTGGCACAAGGGATACTTACGGATTGGGCCTAGAGATCATAGAGTGATAGTTCCTCTCTCGGGTGTTGGAGTTGTGACTTCTGACTCTGATAGACCCACTAGTGACTACTGGGAATCTGATACGAAGGATGATCAGAGTGTCTCAGAAGTAAATACCGGAGATTCTTACGATCAATAATCCTCGTCTAAGGACGAAAGATTTGATCGAGATGAATCATTACATCAGCTTAGTGTTATTGATTTGTTGCCTCGACCAGCAGTGGAGAAAGATCCTGACAAAGAAGAGTTGAGTGAGGCAGAGATTGTGAGAAGACTCTCTACCCTGAAGTTTGGTATCAATGTCACTCAAGAGGAAAAAAGTAGATTCCTAGATATATTTCGAAAATATATCCATGTGTTTGCTTTCAGCTACAAGGATTTGAAGGAGGTGACTCTCGAGACTCATCGAATCGAATTGGAGGAGAACGCAAGACCAGTTCGACAGAAGCAGAGAAGGGTCAATCCTACAACAGCGATGATGGTCAAGGAGGAGATAGACAAGTTGAAGGAGGCGAGTTTCATCTATGAGGTGGAGAACTCACAATGGGTTTCACCCATTGTGATTGTCAAGAAGAAGAATGGTAAGCTGCGAGTGTGCATAGACTATAAGAAGCTGAATGTAGTTACCAAGAAGGATTATTATCCTCTACCATTTATAGATGAGATTTTGGAGGAAGTTGCTGGTCATGAGTGGTACAGCTTTGGTGATGGTTATAGTGGGTATAACCAGATCAAGATAGCACAGGAGTACCAACAGTTGACTACTTTCACTACTCCTTGGGGAACATTTGCATTTCGGGTGATGCCATTCGGATTGTGTAATGCTCCGACCACGTTTCAAAGGTTCATGAACAAGGTGTTTGAACCATTCATAGGGAAGTTTGTTCGGGATTTCATTGACGATTTCTGTGTGTACGGACGAAAGGAGGACCACTTTGATCATGTGATCAAAGTTTTGCAGCGGTTGGAGCAAGCCCCGAGAAGAGAAGTGCATCTTTGGCTGCGAAGAAGGTCTGCTGTTAGGGCACATCATTTCCAAGAATGGGATTGCGGTAGATCTTGAGAAGGTGAAGAAGATTGTGGATCTTCCATTTCCGATCAACTTGACAAAGTTGAGGCAGTTTCTTGGCATGGTTGGATATTATCGTAGGTTTGTCTTTTCCTTCTCAAACAAAGCAATAGCTTTGACTATGTACATGAAGAAGGGAGTTGATTTTGACTTGATAGTGCATGATCAGAAGGCAAAGGAAGCATTTGAGGAGCTGAAAAAGGCATTAGTGACAGCTCCTATACTTGCTAAACCTGAGTGGAGTAAAGCATTTATTCTGTATACGGATGCCTCCAATGTAGCAATCGGATGTACATTAAGTCAGCTAGATGGAGATGGGCATGATCATCCTATAGCTTATGCTAGTAGGCAGATGGTTCCAGCGGAGAAGAATTACTCCGTGACTGAACGAGAAGGATTAGCAGTGATCTTTGGATTGAAGAAATTTCGACACTACTTGCTAGGAGGGAAATTTTCCATAGTCACAGATCACAAGGCTTTAAAGTATATCTTTAATAAGCCTAATGCCGAAGGTCGTATTGCTCGTTGGAAGATCCTTCTAACAGAATACGATTATGTGATCGAAGATAGACCAGGGAAGAAGCATGCGAATGCTGATCTTTTGTCAAGGGCTTATGATGATGAGGGAGAAGAACCGTTTGATGATTCATTTCCAGACGAGCATCTGATGACCATCACAAGCATCGAGAAGATACCGGACGAGTACAAAGAAATCTGGAGTTTCCTTGTAGATGGCTCTTTTCTAGAAGGTATGCATACCCGAGAACGTAACGCGTTGATCAAGAGATGCAAACCTTACACCATGGTGGAGGGAATTCTGTTTCATCAAGGAGCAGATGGGTTACTAAGGAGAGCAGTTGGTCAGAAGGAGGCATTCAAGCTAATGCACGAGTTTCACGACGGAACTGTTTGCGGAGGTCACTTTGCTGGTAAGATAACAGCCTTCAAGATTTTGGATGCGGGTTACCACTGGAGAGGGAGCTATAACGGTCCTAAGGTAGCGAAATTCCTTGTCGGGTAAGTTCTGACCCGCACGAAAGTTTTCAAAGAGTGTTTAGACTATTGCAAAACTTGCGACGTATGTCAAGCATTTGCTCTGAAGTCTACTAGAACACCTCTGTTAAGATCAATTCTCGTGTTAGGACCATTTGAGAAGTGGGGTATTGACTTTGTAGGTCCTCTTAATAAGACACCTTGAGGCAATAGATACATTGTAGTCGCCACTGACTATTGTACCAAGTGGGTAGAGGCTAGACCTTTGAGAGAGACCAATGAAACAGAAGTCGGTAGATTCTTATGGGAGAGGATCATCACGAGATTTGGATGTCCGTTAGAGTTGGTCTCAGATAGAGGAGGAGAGTTTGTAGGGAGCATGACTACTGCTATGCTACAACACTTTTCTATCAAGCCACGAGTAACGACCTCATACAAACCAAATGCTAATGGTCTTGCGGAGAAGACCAATCTTACACTTTGTATGATGCTCGCCAAAGATGCTGGTGTTGAAACTGCGAAACATACTTGGGATAAGAGGCTACACGCCATCTTATGGGAGTATCGAACGACAACAAAGACTTCTACTGGGTACTCCCCATTTCGACTGGTTTATGGAGTGGAGTCCAAGTTGCCGATCCAATTCGAATTGGATACTTTTCAAACTATTCAACGAAAGTTGAAGAGGTCGAGAGGAGAAGACGTGGTCAGATCAAGAAGGGAGCAACTCATGGAGTTGGAAGAGACCCGAGCGGTAGCAATGATCCGGATGGAACGAGCTCAGGCGTATCAAAAGAAGAGTTACGACAAACGGTTGGGCAAGAGGGAGGTAAAACCTTTTCAAGTCAGAAATTGGGTTATGTTGTATGATGCTATCAGATTCAAGAGGGCTAGGAAGAAATTTCTTCCGAGATATTTTGGTCCTTTTGTTGTAGATAAGGTGTGGAGCAACTTCACATATGACCTTCAGGAGCTGGGAGGAAGGAGATTTGATCGAGTAAATCATGACAAGTTGAAGTTGTTTCATCGACGAAAGTTCTCTCTTCACTCCGAGGACGGAGCGAAAATTTAGTCCGGGGGTAAAATGTAACGACCTATGTTACACATAGGAAGTTTGTCTATTAGTAAGGTGTTTAGTTATAACTAAGTGTTGAGAATGTTTATTGGCTGCCAAAGTACTTTAACGATGTATCAAATTAGTCATGACTAGCTAAAAGTTAGTTATGGTTAAACTTAGCTGTACTTTTGGCAGAATTCAGATATTTGCTAAAGAGTGAGCACTACTATCTTGTCATCTTGTCTAAAAGGTAGAAAGGAGGTGGAAAGTATCTCTTATCTCCTTTTTGACTTGATATTAGTGGTTGGATTAAAGTTGTGGACTTTGTGGGCATTAAAAACAAGAAGAGATTCCACATGTTTCCTTTTTAGTGGGTCCTAGTGTAGAGGGGGGGTGGAAATTCGAGATTCCTTGAGAATATTCCAGAATCCTTCTAGAAGTTGTTGACTTTGAAGGAATAAGCCCATGTCAAAAGATAAAAAGCCCATGTGATCAATGCTTTTACCTTAAGTAATATATTAGTAAAACCCGGTAAAAGTAGTTACGGCTGAGTTACCCGGGGTACCAAAGTAAAAACCTAGAATGTATAAATAGAGGAGTAGAGAAGAGCTCCTCATCCTTATTTTCACATTGTCGTAATGACAACTTGAGTAATATAGAGAGTGTGGGATATTTTTAGCATGTGAGAACTTGAGAGACGTCGTTAGAATGGAGGATTTTAGTTGATGTGTTTAAGGAGATTTTGAGGGGATAAGTTTGTGGGTGTATGAATGAGTGAACTCAGCATTTTCCCTTCAAGTTCATGGTGTGCTTCCATCAAAGCCATCAGAGGTGACCCCTGAGTGAGAGACAGGCCCGACATGTTGCAGATTCGTGGATGACGATCGTGGAGGTTGAGAGATCGGGGGGTAGTTGATCGATAGGACCGCGGAGGGTTTACAGTACAGACGGAGCTAGCGTACTTGGGTACCCCGGCGGGAGGACACTTGACGCCCTTCCTCTGCTACTTGTATGTAGCCATGAGGGATCTTAGGGAAGATCAGTTGGTAGGGTATGGGCCAACGGAGCGACAGGAGGTGAAGGAGGAGATCTCGGAAGACGATGACCGAGAGACACCCGCAACGCCCTCTCCGGCTCTGATGCCACAGCTGAGGCTCAGCTGTCACCAGAAGACGCTTCTGGTGAGGGAAGACGAGTCTAGTGGGTCAGAAGACGCCACGCCACCGAGGAAGATGGGTCCCAGAAGTGTACCGAGGACACCCATCTCTCTCATTCATTCAGGATCGGAGTCCGACTCGGAAGAAGACCTACTGAGTATCCGATCAGAGCAGAAGACCGCTTCTGCAACGCCTGGGAGTCTTCCGAAGACTCCAGAAGACAAGAGAAGAAGGGACGCTCCTGCTGCGATGCGAGGAAGCGCAACGAAGAGAGCCGCTCCTGCCATGAGGAGTCTTCCACCCCGGAAGATGAGAAGAGTAGCTTCTTCTCGTGCGCTGAAGATGAAGGTCATTGTGGTGGAAGAGGCTTCCTTGCCTCTGGAAGACGAGGTCGACACCTCCGAGCGAGTGGTGGAGATGAACTTATCTTTCGCAGGAAGACGACTGGAGGAGTTCAGTGCCTACTTCTAGAAGGAGATCCAGCCAGCTATGGAGCTGCTGGAGAAGAAAGCGAAGGCACAGGAGAGGCCCCTTACAACTTGGATTCGGCCTGCGCACCTTGCTGCGACAGGGAGAAGACCAGAAGAAGACGGAGTCGCTGGAAGCTAGTCTCCGCACCACGGAGAAGCTTGCAGCCATGTACAAGGCGGAAGCAGCCGCTTCTGCCAAGGAGCTAGTGCAGCTTCGGAAGAACAACCAGGAGTTGCAGGCGCGGGTACAGCAGCGTGATCAGGAAGTCCTCCGAGTGCGAGAGAAGATCACCACCCTCGCAGAAGAGCAGACCACTTGGAAGACGCAGCGAGAAGCCGCAGAAGCGCGAGCTGCAGTGGAAAAGACGCAGCGGGAAGCAGCGGAGGCTCGTGCACAGAAGATGCTGGCACAGTCGGTGGAAGCGCTTCGGAAGAAGTTCAACTACACCGCGGATAGGAAGTTACTTACCTTAGCTAGAGGATGGGACAGCGAGTCCAAAGCAATGTTGGTGGAATGCCGGGAGAGCATGTTCAGGTACTTGGATCGACAGATAGAAGGAGTGAAGACACTTTATGGTCTTCCTTCGCTTCCGACACTTGCAACCGCATCTTCCCAAGCTCCAGCATCCTCGACTGGATCCGGAATGGAGAAGGAGGAGTTCGATCTCGCAGTGCACTTGGTGGTGACAACGTTGGAAGCCGAGAAGACTCCAGAAGATGCCCCGGAAGACAAGATGTCTTCTGGAAGACAAGATGTCTTCTGGAAGACAGGAAGACGAGCCGTCTTCCCAGGTATTTCGCGTGGAGGAAGCGACTTCTCCGGATCCTTATGAGGTTCCCAATGGTCCCTAGTCCCGCACCAGTGGCTCAAAAGACGGAAGAAGCACCGGTCGATTCCGTTTCTCAGAAGACGCTGTCGAGTTGAGAGTCTTTCTTGGGGAGGGCGGACCTCCTGACTGTGATCAATCAGAGAAAAATGACCAGAAAAGAAAATAGGTTGCTGCTGACAATGTGATCTCAAAACACTGCTCCTTGTGCTCACCAATTACAAAAACAAGCACTCAAACACACCCTGGGTACACACATAGGTCTCTCAAGATTCAATTAACTTTATTACAGTGTCGTCTGCACCACCAATTTCTCCAACTGTACAGAAAATCTCTCTCTTCCTCTCCTGCGCACCTGTCTTCACCCGTCAAGCCAAAAGTCTACCCAGTACGTCTCAATCTGAACCTAATAGAGAAATTCGGACCCCTGAATCTTATTCCTCTCCTTGCCCCAACTGAAACTCTCAGAAATCTGATCCAACGTCGATCAAAAGTCCCCTGTAGATTTCCAAACGATCTCTCAATAGAACTGTCTCCTGAGAGTAATTTCTCCCCAGAATAGTTTATTTAAACAACGTCCAAGCCTAAAACTCATGCCTCTCTCTCTTACGATGCCCTCTCAATTCAATCTGTCAGCAATTTGATCTTCCCCCAGCTTCTTAGCTTCTCCTGCGTATTTTCGCTTCCGCTCTCTCAGAAAACCTTCCTTTGCAAAAAAAAACTCCTCTCGATCCCAAGTCGCCGCAGGTATTTTACCTAAAAGTAAAGACCCCAGCTTAAGCTGCCCCCCTGCTGTCCTTATCAGCGTAGTCACTTATCAGAAGCAGGGCCTTAGCAAAGCTGCCCCCTCTTAAACTCTAATTCTCCTCCTTCCGCCTCCGCTGTAATCTTCCGCTTCAAGCTTCTGTTGTAATCTTCCGCTTCCATTGTAGTTTTCCGCTTCCACTGTAATATTCCGCTTCCACTGTAATATTCCGCTTCAAGCTTCCGTGATAATCTTCCGCTTCTGCTGTAATATTCCGCTTCAAGCTTCCGCTGTAATATTCCGCTTCAAGCTTCCGCGATAATCTTCCGCTTCAAGCTTCTGTTGTAATCTTCCGCTTCCGCTGTAATATTCCGCTTCAAGCTTCCGCGGTAATCTTCTGCTTCCGCTGTAGTTTTCCGCTTCCGCTGTAACCTTCCGCTTCAAGCTTCTGTTGTAATCTTCCGCTTCCACTGTAGTTTTCCGCTTCCGCTGTAATATTCCGCTTCAAGCTTCCGCGGTAATCTTCTGCTTCCGCTGTAACCTTCCGCTTCAAGCTTCTGTTGTAATCTTCCGCTTCCACTGTAGTTTTCCGCTTCCACTGTAATCTTCCGCTTCAAGCTTCCGCGGTAATCTTCCGCTTCCACTGTAATCTTTCGCTTTAATTTTAAAGCCCCATCTAAAGCTGCTCCTCTGCTGTCCTTATGCGTACATAATATTCAGCAAAAGTTTCCCGTGCCCTCGATGCCATCTTGATGCCACCCTGAATATACTACAAGCCATCCAATGTAGGCCGAAGCCCCAACACTTATGAGGCTGCCCCACAGGGCTCACAGCCCCCCCATATGCGCACCAGGTATCTCCCATAGTATATTCAGGATGGCATGCGGAGGCTTAGGCCAGGAAGCCCACGATTAAGGGAGATATCGGTCTCCCGCCCCTAGATATGCAGGACGTGGCTGCATATCCAACATAGACTCCCTTCCAGGAGGCCAACATGCCGGAATAGGAACCAGAGGCCAGGGGGGATTGATCCTGAGACCACTTCCCTCCTAGGCAGGCGCCCTATCACTGGGATGGCCTTTGGTTCCGTTCAAGAAGGTAAAAACTTTTGTACATATGTTTACCTGAAGAAATTTTTCTGTAAGATCTTTACTAGTCTTTCCTACACTAACTTCTCTATACAACTCCGTTTTTAATGAACAAGGAGTCAAAACTATAGTATTTGTGAACACCTACACGCTCACGCTATCCGATTCTGAGTTCGAGTCACGAACCAGAATCGACAGATTTCCCTCTTTCACATATTTCACAGCCTAAAACTCGTACTAACTATTGCTTAAAACACTTTCTGTCAAAACTAGAAGCATGAGGTCGCTCTCCTCGTCGAGCTTTGCATTCTGGTGTCTCTCGACTCCTTTAGGGGTGATGTTCTAACCCAAGCTTGGGGGCAGCTTGTCAAGCATAGCCCCAGCTTAGCTCCTGCCTAGCTTGTTAAGCTGCAAGGCAGCTTCCTTTACACAATATAGGAAAAAAATCTCTCTGCAATACTTTTCACTGTATAGACCTATGTACAATACGACATTCACCCCCTCCAAACCTGCACATCCTCTGGTATGTGCCAATCCGTCACCGATCCTCGTGGTCCTCCAAATCGTCTTCGCTCTCTTCGACCGTCTCAGAAAGGTCTTCATTTGCTCCTGTCTGCTCTGAACTTAAGAACTCAGCTAGCTCCACAGCCTCCCCTCTCTTCTTGAATAACTTCACTCGTTTCCCAGCAACTGGAAGCCTTAAAGGCGTGCCATCTAGCTCTTGCAAGGAATAAGTAGCATTCTGATGTACATCAAAGACAAGGTAAGGGCCAAACCACCTTCTCGAAAACTTTCGAATTGTAGAGTGTTGGTTCTCCAATGTGCTGTCGTATACCAACACCCAGTCTCCAACTTGTATCGGTTTTGGTCGAAGTCTATGAGTCTTATCAAACCTCTCCTTGTTCCCAAGTCGAGCCGGCTTCAGCCGTCGCTGCGCTTCGGCGAGATCCTCCTCTCTACATTCTAGCTGTCTAATTCGTAGTGAGAGAAGCTGCACACGGTCCACATTGTCCTCTCATGACAAGGTAGCCCAAGTAGGAAAGTCTTCTTCTGCTGGCATCATCGGTTTCTGTCCTAACATTAACTCAACAGGCATATATCCTGTAGTAGAACAATGAGTTGTTCTATCTGTCCATAGAGCAAAAGGGAGTAACCTAGGCCACTCTCTATGCTTACCATCACACGTCTTCACCAAAGCCTGAACTATCGATGGATGTCCTCGCTCACTCTTGCCAATCCCCTCTGGATTCATCGCAGTAGTAAGCTTGAGCTTCACACCATATCGAGCAAAAAACTCTTTCGCTTCCGTACCACGTAGTTCTCCCCTATCTGCCCGTAGCCTTCCTACAGACCCATATCTACAGATAATATCCTCAAGAACAAACTTACATATCCCTTCTGTGGTCTTCGTCCTCAAAGCTCGTCCTTCCACAAAGTTGGAGAGATCCTCACGAGCTAAAACCAAATATTGCATGCCCCATAACCCCAGAGGCATTACCACCAAGTCGAGAACCCACTGGAAGTGAATATAAGACGGATAAGTTGGCACGAGACCGTCTCTATACCGCATCTTTGAATAGAACTGGCAGTGTAAGCAGGAACTGACGTAATTTACCACATCCTGGTACAGACCTTTCCACCAATACCTTTCCTTCAACTTGACATAGGTAGCCCAAATCCCTCGATGTCCGACCCATAAGGTATCATGGAACTCTTTCATTAGTTGCTGCTTAGTCTGCAGATCGTCCACTACTCGTATGAACATCCCATCTCTCCTCTGTGGCCGTCTCCAAAGATACCCATCATGCAAAAGATAGTTGTAAGCTTGTTTCCTTATCTCTCTGAACTCTACTTTACTCCATCTCTCTTGCCTCTCCAACAAGCTCAGATAATACCCTATGTCACGAAGTCTACCTATGTAAAGCTCCTCTCTAAACATCAACGGCTCCAAGTTCGTAGCCCGTCGATTAACCTGACACTGAGCATCCTTTCTCTCCTCTTCCTCAGCTTCTGAAATCATGACATCCTCGTCTACAAATCGAGTTCTTGATAACATGTCTGCGACCATATTCTCCTTTCTTTTTATATGCTTCGGCTCTGGATTCAAACTTCTAATATAAGCAATCCAACGTAACATCGCTATGTCTGGCGTGCTACAGTTGGATATCATGCCTAGTAGAGGTAGACAATCCGTTTCTAGAACTACATGAGCACCAATCAAAAACTCATGGTCTGTCTTCATCGCTGTTACCGCTCCCCACAACTCACGCTTCACTTGAGGATAATCTCGTTGCCTGTCTGTCAAGATCCTAGCTCCAAACCTAGAGGTAAGCCGCATACCATCCGCATCATCTTGACCTATTGCCCAGCCAATCGCCTTTGGACTAGTATCTACTGTGACCATGACAGGTCTCCCACATCCGTAGTCTACTCTTCTTAGAACAGGTGGAGACTGTAGAGCCTCCTTCAGCCTATTCATAGCTTCTCGATGGACTGAGGTCCATGCAAACCTCTTACCCTTCCTCAATAATGCATACAAAGGCTCAGCAACATGGACATAATGAGGAATGGATAAACGATAAAATACACAAGCACCTAGAAAGCGTCGAACCTCCGTGATATTTTTACAGTCTGCCATCCTAGCTATAGCTTCAACCTTCTCGGGGTTTGGTTGCCTTCCAAAAGCACCACACAGATGTCCAACCACTAAAATCTCAGACACACCAAACTTGGACTTAGCTCCTGACAGGGTGAGATGCACCTCCTCCAGTCGAGTCAAGATACGTTCTACATCCCTGATATGGTCTGTAACAAACCTTCTACATCCATTCGCAAGTACTGCTTCATTCTTGTCTTCAACCGCGCAACCCTTTATAGGAATATCATCTAGAAACGGAATCGTAACATCAAGCACAAACTCCCTCAGTACCTTATGCATCGCATTCTGCATATGAGCCACCGAGTTCGTCGCTCCTTGTGGAAGAGTACACATCCGCATCAATCCCAGGGGCGTACGCATAGTAGTTAAATCTCTACTCTCCACAGCCAGCTGGAACTGATCATAACCAGAATATAGATCTCCTATCGAATAAATAGCTCTCCCTGCAAATGCCTCTGCTACCTCTTCAATCATAGGGCCCGTCCCAACGTTACGTATGGTTACGTTATTCGCAGGCTGTAAGTCTTGAATAAAACGCAAAGCTCCTGACTTCTTGGGTACAGTGAACCACCTGCTAGAATATGGTCCCATAGACGGCTCAAGTATCCCCATCTGTACCTTCTCTTTCAACAACTCGATGAGCTTAGGCAACAAAGCACGAGGAACTGGGATCGGTTTCAAGTCCCAAGGCACATGAGGGATTGTGAATATAACCATAGGCGCTATAACCTTTGGGTCCACACAACCTATCTCCTCTGCTGAAAAAGAGAATGCTTTACCATGCTTCACTATCATCTGCTCAAACACGGTTTTCTCGTCCTCAGTCAAGAAATCACCCCCTCCTATCTGGAGCTCCTTCAATGTCTTCTCAGTAAATTGGTGTCCTACTCGTCTATGATCACGCAATATAGGCTCAGTCCCCACTAACTGTACTTGCTGTTGGGAGTTAGCAGGTAGTTGAGCTGCTACCGGTCTTACCTTTCTCAGTACAGATTTGTACTTCGCATGGACATCTGCTTCTTGAGGGAATGCACACCAACAACTTGCTTCTCTCCCTTCATTATTCTGCATCGGATGAGGAAAGAACTGCATGTATGTAGCAATCTCCTCATATATGCATCGAGAGTGGATAGGGATCACCACCACACTATTTTCCCCCTCCATCAATCTACTCACATTGTCTAACCAACCAATAACTGATTGTACAGACATAAACTCTTCAAACAAGCCAGAAACTACTTCGTCTTCAGGTAGAACTCCTACACGCCACAACTCTGATACCTGGTTCACCATCCATCTTTTTGTATTTTTCCTCATATCTTCAACTCTTGTAAATCGACTCCAGCCATCTGCCTCAAACATCAGCAATCCGGACTGCCAACTCTGTACACCACACCTGTCTCCAGACCTTTGTACATGTCTTGCTTCCAACTCCGACGGGACCTCAACAGTAGGTTCTACACCCCTGTCTTCCCGCTCTACAGGAGTGGACTGCGAAAACCCTTACATCTCTTCGTCTGAGAATCTCTAAGGGTTTGTCGGTTCCGTTCATGTCTTGAACGAACCGTCAAAAACTGTACTGAGTACTTGTCATCAGGACTCCGAACTCTGGCATAATGAGACCCATCGTTCATCACCTTTGTCTCCATTCGAACAGCGGTGATGTATGGTTGGCCCAGTATGACAGGATAGGAGGCAGACGACTGTACAAAAAAATGCTGATCAACCTCTACATCTCCAATCTTCACACGCATATTAGGACAAGCTCCGTATAACTCACCCTTCTGATTATTTGCAGCTCGAAGCACCCAACCATGATTCCTTTCGATTGGCCACTGCCCCTTCTCATACACCTCTTTGGAAATGATGTTGATCTCCGACCCGTGATCCACAAGTGCAGGTACTGGCTCAGAAAGTCCCCCAAGTCGAACCTGCGTCTCAGTTGTCGCTCTTGCCCAGTGCTTCTCCTTGAAATCGCTGTCTGCGCCTGACCTTTCCTCTTCAAACTCTTCATCTTCATTCTCAATAACAGCTGGACCAGCAACCCATGCCTCATACTTATCATCTCTGAACTGATCAACACCAATAGCATCTACTGCTCCAACCATCTGACTACTTACTTGTTCAGTCAATATCTGTCTCTTTCTCTTCATGATGTCGATTATCAACTCATGAAACTCTCTCTTTGCGATACCAAGCACTTCACGAAGAGTAAACTCAACTCTAGCATCCAAAATGCGTTGCTCTAGAACAGCACGCAAGTCTGTTGTTGTTTTGATGTCTGCCGCTAACTTGTAAGCTGGAGCTTTCCCCTTCTCCTGCGCTGTAAACCTCTTTCCTCGTACTCTATCTGTAGCAGTAGTCTCCTGTGGCAAATCCTGCACACCTTCCATAGGGTCTACTGTAGGTGGTGGAGCTGTAGAGGTAGAAGGTATATCTTCTGCAGCAGGAAATCTACCAGCTGGTACAGATGGTGATGGTTCTGCTGCTCTCCTCCTCGTAACCCTCCGACGGTCACCATCCTCTAGTACCCCTGCATCTAAATCAGAAGCATCCCTTCTTCTTTTGTCTTCGATCATGGCATCTTGTTCACCACTCGTCTCTAAAAACGCTCGAATAGAAGTTGCATCTACTGGGTCTCTCCATCCAGTAGCTCTCCTAATGCTTTCTGCACCTCTCTTCATCATTTCAACTGAACTGAACCATTAGCCTTAGCCTATTACCTGCAACTTAGCCTGCTCATTAGCCTGCATTAACCATAGTTGGATTAGAGCGCACCTCAACCTTCCCAGTATACACATCAGCCTCTGCAGAACCCGCAGTCATCGCTGTAGTATTCGCACCAGTAAGTGCTGGAAGAGAACTCCTCATTCCTCCTCTCCCAAAATACGTGTTCAGAGGCTGCCCTGTGGCGGTTAAGTACAACCTGTTATTCTGATAGTTGACTACGTCCTCTCGCAAGGCAACCGCCAAGTCTTGACAGTCTCCTCTGAGATGATCTGGACTGTCGCACCAAATACATCTCCTGGTAAAGGTTCCTCCTATAGGTCGAGCACCTGGTGCAACTGGTCGTTGGTCTCTCCTCAGGTCTGCCATCTCAACCCTCAAATCTCTCAGCTGTTGAGTGAGTTCTTCTATCAAGTTATGTTGATTTCGATTCTCAACAGGTCGCTGATGCTGTCTAGGTCCTCTCTGTGCTGGATTAGGTACTACAGGCGCTTGAGGTACCACTATAGGTGCTTGAGGAACCACTATAGGTGCCTGAGGAACCACTATAGGTGCCTGAGGTATTGTAGGAGGAGCTACATGAACTGGAGGAGCTAGTCTTTGCTCTGGCAAGGTCTCTAGCTGCAACACCATCCTACCACGACGTTGCCTAGCAAGGGTGGATACTGCTTCTTCCACTCTCCTCCAGTCAGATGTAACTCCCCCTTCAGCCCCTCGATCAGCCAACATGAAACAAAGCCTATCTGCGGTGAACTCATCCAGAGCCCCTAAGAACAACTCTGTTTTCCTAGCATCCAACGTCAACTTCTCTAGACCAGAAAGCTGAGAATACCTCTTCTCAAATTCACGGATCACTTCATTCAATCCCATGGAACGTCCAGGCTGACGCTCTATCCAATCCATTAGAGTTCTTCTGGTGACTCTTTCAGAGTCCTCTTCTAGAAACTCTTCTCTCAGTGCCCGTTCAAATAGAGTCCACCCACCTAAATGTCTTCTCTGTAAACCCCTAACCTTCTCTCTCAGTTCAGGAACAACAGTCAATTCAAAGCTTAGAATTACCTCCACTTCAGGTGCCCTGACCAACTCCATCTCACCTACATACTCCCGCAGGTACCTAGTAACATCTCTCCCATCAAATCGTCCACATCGACCAACAACTGCTTGTAACGCCTTCGTGGATTTCTGCTCACCTCCTCCAACTGCAGGCTGTTGTTGAATCAAGGCAGCCAACGCCTGAAGAATCTGAGATGTGTCTATGGCAGGCTGCGCTGCTGCTGTTAGAACCACCGTAGGTCCTCCTTGAGAGCCAATTCCATCTTGACCAGGAGTCCCTTGAACAGGAACACCTTGAGCAGCAGCTACACCTTGTACGGCAGCACTGTGATCCATCTTCTCAATTCAGTCAATTCTCCAAATCAATCACCCCAATAGCTCTCAGTGGAAGCACCAGATGTCGAGTTGAGAGTCTTTCTTGAGGAGGGCGGACCTCCTGACTGTGATCAATCAGAGAAAAATGACCAGAAAAGAAAATAGGTTGATGCTGACAATGTGATCTCAAAACACTGCTCCTTGTGCTCACCAATTACAAAAACAAGCACTCAAACACACCCTGGGTACACACATAGGTCTCTCAAGATTCAATTAACTTTATTACAGTGTCGTCTGCACCACCAATTTCTCCAACTGTACAGAAAATCTCTCTCTTCCTCTCCTGCGCACCTGTCTTCACCCGTCAAGCCAAAAGTCTACCCAGTACGTCTCAATCTGAACCTAATAGAGAAATTCGGACCCCTGAATCTTATTCCTCTCCTTGCCCCAACTGAAACTCTCAGAAATCTGATCCAACGTCGATCAAAAGTCCCCTGTAGATTTCCAAACGATCTCTCAATAGAACTGTCTCCTGAGAGTAATTTCTCCCCAGAATAGTTTATTTAAACAACGTCCAAGCCTAAAACTCATGCCTCTCTCTCTTACGATGCCCTCCCAATTCAATCTGTCAGCAATTTGATCTTCCCCCAGCTTCTTAGCTTCTCCTGCGTATTCCCGCTTCCGCTCTCTCAGAAAACCTTCCTTTGCAAAAAAAAACTCCTCTCGATCCCAAGTCGCCGCAGGTATTTTATCTAAAAGTAAAGACCCCAGCTTAAGCTGCCCCCCTGCTGTCCTTATCAGCGTAGTCACTTATCAGAAGCAGGGCCTTAGCAAAGCTGCCTCCCTCTTAAACTCTAATTCTCCTCCTTCCGCCTCCGCTGTAATCTTCCGCTTCAAGCTTCTGTTGTAATCTTCCGCTTCCATTGTAGTTTTCCGCTTCCACTGTAATATTCCGCTTCAAGCTTCCGCGATAATCTTCCGCTTCTGCTGTAATATTCCGCTTCAAGCTTCCGCGATAATCTTCCGCTTCCGCTGTAGTTTTCCGCTTCCGCTGTAACCTTCCGCTTCAAGCTTCTGTTGTAATCTTCCGCTTCCACTGTAGTTTTCCGCTTCCGCTGTAACCTTCCGCTTCAAGCTTCTGTTGTAATCTTCCGCTTCCACTGTAGTTTTCCGCTTCCGCTGTAATATTCCGCTTCAAGCTTCCGCGGTAATCTTCTGCTTCCGCTGTAGTTTTCCGCTCCCGCTGTAATGTTCCGCTTCAAGCTTCTGCGGTAATTTTCCGCTTCCGCTGTAATCTTCCGCTTCAAGCTTCCGCGGTAATCTTCCGCTTCCGCTGTAATCTTCCGCTTCCACTGTAATCTTTCGCTTTAATTTTAAGGCCCCATCTAAAGCTGTTCCTCTGCTGTCCTTATGCGTACATAATATTCAGCAAAAGTTTCCCGTGCCCTCGATGCCATCTTGATGCCACCCTGAATATACTACAAGCCATCCAATGTAGGCCG
Source organism: Asterella californica (assembly GCA_036924285.1). Classification (NCBI taxonomy): domain Eukaryota; kingdom Viridiplantae; phylum Streptophyta; class Marchantiopsida; order Marchantiales; family Aytoniaceae; genus Asterella; species Asterella californica. The sequence continues at coordinate 16,111,657 of JAYKYS010000002.1, read as the reverse complement.
AAGCCCCAACACTTATGAGGCTGCCCCACAGGGCTCACAGCCCCCCCATATGCGCACCAGGTATCTCCCATAGTATATTCAGGATGGCATGCGGAGGCTTAGGCCAGGAAGCCCACGATTAAGGGAGATATCAGTCTCCCGCCCCTAGATATGCAGGACGTGGCTGCATATCCAACATAGACTCCCTTCCAGGAGGCCAACATGCCGGAATAGGAATCAGAGGCCAGGGGGGATTGATCCTGAGACCACTTCCCTCCTAGGCAGGCGCCCTATCACTGGGATGGCCTTTGGTTCCGTTCAAGAAGGTAAAAACTTTTGTACATATGTTTACCTGAAGAAATTTTTCTGTAAGATCTTTACTAGTCTTTCCTACACTAACTTCTCTATACAACTCCGTTTTTAATGAACAAGGAGTCAAAACTATAGTATTTGTGAACACCTACACGCTCACGCTATCCGATTCTGAGTTCGAGTCACGAACCAGAATCGACAGATTTCCCTCTTTCACATATTTCACAGCCTAAAACTCGTACTAACTATTGCTTAAAACACTTTCTGTCAAAACTAGAAGCATGAGGTCGCTCTCCTCGTCGAGCTTTGCATTCTGGTGTCTCTCGACTCCTTTAGGGGTGATATTCTAACCCAAGCTTGGGGGCAGCTTGTCAAGCATAGCCCCAGCTTAGCTCCTGCCTAGCTTGTTAAGCTGCAAGGCAGCTTTCTTTACACAATATAGAAAAAAAATCTCTCTGCAATACTTTTCACTGTATAGACTTATGTACAATACGACAACGCTTCTGCCTTCCGAAGCAGAAGCCGAAGCCGAGGAAGACGCAGTAGCAGCGACAGCAGGGCCAGCAAGAGACGATGAGGAGGAAGCCACCTCAGTGACACCCAAGGTAACTGCATGGCTTTCTAGCTTATCAGAAGCCGCGTTAGGAGCTCCGATAGGAGCAGATTAGGTAGAGATTGCCTCCGTGCAATCTGAGTAGTTAGTAACTCCATTGATAATTCCAAATATAGTAGGATCGAACATGCTATCTTAAGGGTGGCAGTTTTTCCGTGTAATATTAGTTAGGACACCATGTGGCAGCATAAGTAGCGTAGGAAGGACAAGGTGGATGGCCAATTCGGGCAGGGGAACCGCTTGCATGTGAGGTGACAACCTCCTGTCAGTGCCTCTCTCTCCCTGGTGGTCGTCTCCCTTGGTTCTCATGGCAGCGACATAGAGGATCGCATCGTAGGAGATAGGGGTCTGCCAGTTCTGAAAAGTTCAGTAGTCGATTCTATGGAGCAGACAGACTAGACACATTAGAGAGAAGACACCTGATAGATAGTTCTTCGCACTACACCCGTTGTTGGAAACATACGAATAGTCTTGGAATACACAGGAGGGGTCTGCATACTCGTACCAGCAGTGGTTCGAAGATGTAGATAGAAGTAGTGGACAGTCTAGGAACAGGGAACGGCATCCTCGTGCAGTCCTGTTAGCTAGATTGGTGTGTCGAGGAGTAGACGTAGGAAGTAGAGGGAGTGAGCTTCCCAATGCCATTGTGACTTCTTCTTGGGGAATAGATTGTGGATTTGAGTGCAGAAACTTTGCTCATGTCTTCTGGATGGTGAGTTCCTTGAATTCGCTCCCAATTGTGCATGGGAAGTGTTCTTCTTGAGTGACGGTGACTGTCAGCAGTTGTGGAAGTGTAGCTTGGCTCGTTCAGTAGAGCACTTGGGATCTACGTACGAACGGTCTTATGGTAAGGGATCCCAGAAGACATAGTAGTCAGAGCAGCGAAGTGAAGAAGAAAAAAGCCTTCTTCCCACAGCAGAAGACGACATCCTCGAGTAGAAGACGGTGCAACAGTACTCACGTTTGTTGTCTTCCTCCCCAAACTATTACAAGCAGGGATGGCTTGTTAGTCAGGATCCGGACTAGAAGCCTGTCGGAATCTTAATTTACTCTTTTCATCTTGTTTTCCTCTTGTTTGGATTTTCTTATCTTCCTCCTCTTCTCCCATCTTCTCCCATCTTCCTCATCTTCTTACCTTCTTCTAGTGAGCTTCCGAGACTTCTATTGAGCTTCCGTGAAGGTGAATGTCGTTGTAGTGCTGCAGGAAGATCATTTCCGTAGGCAGAAGCCTGGGAAGGCTACAGGGGGCATACACCCTGTGATTAATCTAACCCGTTGGAATGTAAGTGTGAGAAGAAGGTGTAACGACCGTTGCTAGTCGACTTCTGCGAAGCAGGACAGCCTTCTGGAGGTGTGAGAAGACGAGCTGAACCCTCAGAAGACGAGAATCGCTTCGAGAAGACGGTATCGAGAAGACCGGAAGAAGCAACCTGGAAGCAGGAAGATCGTCTTCCCGAGCTTCTCTGTGAATAATTGTGTGATATTTTAGTTGGTAGTTGTTTGGTTAGTTCCAGAGCACCATTTGGCGTGTCTGGAAGACGTGTGGTTCTGTGTGGTTTTGTGGATTTCTAGGCAAAACCCGTGTGTTTGTGTGTTTGAACAGATCCTAGAACTTAGAGCAGCGTTACTTGTGTAAATCCTCTATGGGAACGATATCTTGTATACTAAATGGGCAAAAGGAGTAATCTTGCGTCACTACACCTTGCCATCAGGAGCAATCTGTACATCCAGTTGTTTAGTTTCTTGCTCATCTTCCGTAACATGTATTGCGCTTGGTCCTCCTTCGTCATCTTCCAATCAATCGGATAACAAAAGTATCTTATTATTTCTTTCTCCTTAGCCACGTGACAGTCTATCTGTGTCATCCATTCTTGTATGCTATCCATCGCTATTGGGATAATGATAGATTTCTCTACGTTCAGTTTTGCCCCTGAGATTTGTTCGTATTCTTCTATCACGTCCTGCAGATTCTTGAAGTTATGATGCGAGGCTTCTAAGCTTATCCCGGTGTCATCCACAAATAGTTGATCCAGTAGCGTTGACTTCTCTTCATTCTGCAGTTGTATACCACGGAGCTTCTCTCCTTGTTCAGCTTCATCCAACAAGCACATAGCGGTTGAGTTGCTAATGCAAAGAGTAGCGGAGCTAAGGGACAGCCTTGTCTAATCCCTCGTTGAAGTTCAATCTCTTGTGTGAACTGTCCATTGACGTGCACTTTCTATATCGCTCCTTCCACTAATCTTTTTGTCAGCTGTATGAAATGTAGGTCTATTTGCATTGCTTCGATTGTTTCCCATAGGGTACGTATGGTTAACCCTATCATACATCTTCTCAAAGTCCAGTTTTACAAACATAGAAGATAGGTGGATACTTTCTGCTCATTCTTTTCCCAGACTAAACGCAAGTAGGTTATCAGCGATGTATCTTCCTTTGATGAAACCTTTTTGGCGCTTGTCCACCAGAGTTGTTATCACCTCCTTCATTCTGTTTGCTAGCAGCTTACCGAGAATCTTGTATGTTGTGCAGAGCATAGAGATTGATCTCCAGTTCTTCAATGCTACTAGTTCCCCTTCTTTTGGTAGCACTTTAATAACTCCTTGTGTCATTTTCCAGATAAGTTTCTGTTCTCCCAAAACTTGTGTGTCAGTTGCATGAAGTCAGCTTCATAGACCGGCCATAGAGTTTTTATTGTCTCGCTGGTCATGCCGTCAAGTCCTGGTGTCTTGTCATAACACCAGCGTTCTCATAGTTCTGAGGTTTGACGGTGTCGTGTCGTGGACCGATTCCTACCAGAAATTCAAACTTCAATGCTTGTCGCTCCAAAGACACTCATGAGAAGACAAGCTAGGCCTCTGCTTACGGGCTTTTGGCGTAATCTCAGATCTCCATTTTCATCGCATAGATGGGTAGAGCTCCTTGTCAGCTTTCCATAGGCACTTTGTCTACTTCGTTTGGACGCCTAGTGGAAAAGTTACAGGACTCGAAAGATGGAGAAAATAAGCTAGGCCCAGCTTACGGGTTTTTGGCACCACTTCGGATCTTTGTTTTTATCGCACCAGTGGATAGAGCTCCTTGTCAGCTTTCCATAGGCACTTCATCTACTTCGTTTGGACGCCTAGTGGAAAAGTTACAAGACTCAAAAGATGAAGAAAACAAGCTAGGCCCCAGCTTACGGGCTTTTGGCGCAACTTCGGATCTTCACTTTCATCACATGGATGGGTAGAGCTCGTTGTCAGCTTTCCATGGGCATCTTGTTTACTTCGTTTGGACATCCAGAGAAGAAGTTATGCGATTCGAAAGAAGGTAAAATCAAGCTAGGCTCCTAGTTACTTGCTGACTAGGTATTTAGGACTTCAGGCGTTATATCAAAGATGCAAGAGGCCTGCTTTTGATAATTCAAGACTGAACTTCGTACGTACGGACTGTAACAAGGGGGCAGCTTAAAGAGTTGGCTTGCGCCTGCAACCTGTCGGTGGATGGTTCGGGAGATTTAGGAGTCCAATGCAAGCGCGCAAGGCGTCGTTGGGTTCAGATCTGTGCAGGCTACGCACTGGTTCAAACGGTTCTTGAAGAGACGGATTGGAGGTTGTGTTCTGAGAGAAATTGAGACGCAGGAAGCAGATTTGAGGTTTTCAGTTACCTGTGAAGAAGAGTTGGACCGTTCGGGCCGTTCCGGAGTCCAAACTTGCTGTCCTTTGATCCATCGGGATCAGAACAACGAGTTCTTCAGGAAATTGAAGACGATTCAAAGTTTCATCGGGCGGTTTGGGAGTTGTGAGCAAAATTGGCTCGCAGGGAAGCGCTTACATCAGATTTTCGTTCGTCTGCGACCTGAGATTGGGTTGTTCTTCGCGATCGGTGAGCCAAGCTCTTCGTTCTTGGTGCCTACGCGATCAGGGAGTCTTCATGTACGCATAAGAGAAGACTGTACGTGAATTGGATTGTTGGTTTGGGTGTGGTGAGCAAGTTTGAGCCGTAGGGAGCTGATTTACGTCAGTTTTTTGCAACCTGCGACCAAATTTCTTGCGTGGTTTTGCAAGGGGAACTCCAAACGACTTGTTTGGAGTCTTGTTGGGTTCAGGGTAGCTAGATCTATCTGCCAAGGAAGACGGATATGAGTTTAGTCGATCCGTTCGTGCGGAGTGCGCGGTTTTAAGCCGCAGAGAGGAGTTTTTGGAGGTTCGGTCACCTACGACCGAAAATCGGCAATATCTCGGCTGTTGGGAGTCGGATCTGAAGGTTTCTTGGGTTAACGGAGTCAGCGGAGGAGACCCTATCGAAGACCGTCCAGCTAAAAGAGGAAGTCCACATATATGTCTTTTTCGATTTCTTCGCTACGGATTTTGCTCTTTTGAGTTCGTTAGAGTTCTGGTTGGCTGTATACAGCTTGTGGTAGCTAGCTTTAGCTAAGAGCTTATACATGGATGTGGTTTGGATTTGGGTTTGGATCGGGTGATACCGCTGTGGCTCTGGTTGTTAGCAAAGGGAAGTTTCTCTTGCTTTGAGCTACGCTTCGGTGTTTTTGGGTCAGGGTTGTGATTGAAGGGTTGTTTTTAGGGGCTTTTGAAGCAGGTTACAGACTGCTCTGGTCTGGTTCTCAGTTCTGTGCTCTTAGGAGAAAGAACCGGCAGTGTACATACATTTGGAGTGTATATATCGCAGCGTTCGCTTTCGTGATTGTTTTTTCTCTGTCTTGTCTCTGTTTCAGCACACAACATCTCCACAGCCAGGAACCTCGCGTTTTCCTGGACATGCAATATCTGACACGACATGCAGTTTTCGGGTTTTCCTTCATGCAATATCTGACACGACAACGGGTCAAAAGAAGATTCCCATGGAAACGTGAAAACCATCCTTGTGCCCATAAAAAGAGGAAAGACTGCCAGTATTATGTCTCGTTGTTCTTTCTCTGCTACCTGTATGAGAAAGCAGTTCCTTCCTAGTACAATCAGCCTCTCAATGAAGATCCTCATTTGCTGCGTCAAGATTATTTTGGTCCATTCTCTTGTACGTTCCAACATTGTCATACGGAGAAGTTGTTTAGTAGTTGTAATTCTTGTCGTCTTCTGACCTTCTTTCGGTGGATCTTTTTCCTTCATTTCTTTGAGTGCTGTTATCAGTTTCTCTCTGATAGATTCTGAGATGGTCTGATCTTCATATACCTCTGGATAGGTGTTCTTTCTTAACTTTCCATTACGACGGAAGCGCTTCGTGTTCCTGTCAGTCGATATTTGTGAGTTTGCTATTTCTGCCCAATTTTGTTCTAGTCGATTGCGTTCTACTCTTCCATCTACTCTCCGTGCTCCTTCCTTCGTTTTGTTTACTCGTCTTCCTTCTTCTCCTCTACTGCCATTGACTCCACCTGCATTTGGTGATGGTTGCCCTGTGTTATGCAGTGTTTCAGGTGGTGTCTTTGTAGATTTGAAAGTTGTTGTGCGGTACTGCTGTCTCCTTTATTCAAGATTCCTCCTTCATATGGAATCCTCCCCCGGCTGCGATCTCGTCTCTCTCGCACTTCCAAACCTCAGATTAGGCACGGTGCCCCTTGGTGTTATAAAGTTATGCCTCCCATAGTATTTGTTCTTGCCGCTATCTGGGTACCTAAGACTTCCAGCTCCGACATCGTGTCTTCTTTCATCTTCTTGTAAGATGGCAATGGCAGAGAGTGCACTGGCCCCGCTGTAGTCCTATTAAGCTGATTTGCAATATTCTGCAATGGTTTCCGTTGGCAGTTTGATCTTTTGTCTGCTCCTACTGTTCTCGATGGGTCCGACTTCACGATGTGTCCGCATTTGCAGTAAAGATGAATTCATCATTTCTCCCTTCTTTTATCTTCTACGTCTCTTTCTGAGCATCGTTCTGTGCCATTGTGCAGTGCTCTAATTGCATGTCTAACCCTTCCTCACTCTAATTTTAAATTCACTCTGAAGATCACTTTGTATCAGTCGTAATGTTGCCTCCACACGCTGCTCGATACCTCACACACTATGGTCCGCCATGGAGACCATAGCCTACTCATGCCCAGCCTCACCCTGTTTCTTTTTGCCTTGCATCCGCGATCGCTTTCACTTTATTTAGATGTGAGACTACAGTTCCATCGACTGCTGAGACGACCGCCGTTACAATTTTATTACCTGTACATCGATTGTGATGAACGTGAAGGAATGGAGAATTTTGTCACGTACTGTATTTTGTTGCTATGAAACTGAGAAAGAGACAAGAAAGAGTTTAGATTAAGATAAATCGATATAGCATAGCTCCGTAATTCCACTGCAAAGCCTAGCTCCTTGTTGTATGCGGCACGTAGTCATACGTAAAATGTGTTTAGTTCATTTTTACTTAACAATCCAAAATATATATGATAGAATAGAATTACCAAACTATTATCTAACTTGATGAGAACTTGAGAATTTGATTAAGAATTTGAAGATGAGATCAGAGTAGCTCGAATAATAGTTGTATTCTATTCTTTAATGCTGAAATTATATTTTTGGTAGTACGAATTATGAGTTTGATTTATTAATATACAATAAGAAAAAAAGGATTTGACATACATAACAGGATAAATTATATTTTCATAACAGGTGTGTGATATGAGTCTGTCCAGTTTTCACTATAATTTGAGAAATATAATATATTTTTAGAACTTTTGTAAGACAATATTACATCCAAATTTAATAACTAACAAGTTGCTGTGTTTGCAATGGGGTTGCAAATGCTATGCATTTGCCGATCTAAGTAATTCTCAAATTTCATGACTTTGTTACATGAGTAGTTATAGAAGGGTTATCCACTTGGCATGTAAAATATAAAATACGACTGTAACATGTCAACTCTCGTACAAATATTCAAATATATGATAATCTGAATATCGAGAGTCATAATAGTGAAAGAACTCTCGATATCGTGAGTATGACTAGAATTTTAGTCTTTTCTCGATTGTCAATAATCAAGACATCCATGGTGTATCGACAATTGATGAGATCTTTTTTATATTTTATATTTTATATCCATCGTATATGTATTACATGAGGTTAAGCCTCTTAGTTTCGAAGTATACAAAGATACATTGTATGTCTCGATGATCGAGAATAGAGACGAGTGTGAAAGATCATCGGTATCATAGTACTGATATGCTTTGGTAACGTACAATTTTGTACGAGTAAAATGAGAAGGGAGAGACTTTGATCTTAGATAAGTTATGGAAGTCATTTTTTGCATGAGATTTTTACTATCAGTTGTCGTCTTGTGTCAACGACTGATAGTAAAGATCAAAAAATATTATGCACAATGAATATTAAATTTTCCTTGTATGTAGTGGATAATGTGTTGATCATAGACATGAAAAACTCAATTTACAATTCTAACTTCTGATTTCTTATTTGTGATTTCTATCAATGAACCGTCTTTGTAAAATTTATATTTACTTCTAAAGTTTATGTTAAAGTTTATGTCGAACTTCAATAGTAAATGAATAGTTATGAAAAAGTGACACTCGACAAAGAACCTTTAGTCAAGCATGGCACCAGAGCGGAAGATATGTAGAAGGAAAATCTCACTTGTCTGGTAAATTGCAGATTATGTTTTACATGTTGAAGTATAGCCGACTTATCTTTGGAAGAGTAGAAATAACTAGCTCTCGTGATAAGTTGGAGCTCTTTCTGTATTTAGTTCAGAAAATTTTGATCATCGATAATACCAAAATATGTTGAGCTATAGAGCTTAACGGCGATTCATACTTGAATTGTCAATTTTAATTATGACTGGACCTCATCATTTAGTATCATATGAAACACTAAAGTAACTTTGAGGTAGATTTTGGTAAGTCTCGACAATCGATACTTCAAGACTTAAGGACATTTCACAAGTAGACAATAATGAATCTAACTAAAGGTACTAATGTCTCGATCATCGACAATTAGATGAAATTGGAAAAGATTTAGTTTTCAAATTGAATAAATAATTATCAATCACTTCTTTTTTCCGTCTAACTTCTATTTTCTTCTAACTGAAGCAAACGAAAATGTCGATCATCGACAACTAGATGAACAAGATTTTCCAATGTACTGAAAATCATGACGACGAAACAATAGTTTCCAAATCAAATAAATAGAAATAGTTGTTTGGACCACTTCTCCAAATCTTGTTTCTTCAAAGTGATGTTACTAAAGTGTCTATAATCGACACTTAGATGAAAGCAGTTTTTCCAATGTATTGATACCTCGTGGAATGAACATTCATTTTCAAACTGAATGGACAATTAGATAAAAGTGATTTTTCGAGTATATTGTAAACTGTCACGACTACACATTAGTTTAGAAGTTGAACTATAATAAATGTTTCCAGTATGGATCTAGTCTCTATCGGTCTATATTTTCAACGGAATGATGTTATGGTTCTTATCGTAAACTATAACATAGAATTGCGCATTTGCTAGATTGTAGTTATCTCGCTTGAATGCATCTCGTATTCTAAAAGTGTTGGTTGGAAACCCAAAAGGTCAAACTACATCTCATGGAAACAATATGCACAAAATTATCTTAATCTCAACACCTCCACAATGTGCGTATTTTGTCAGAACCTCATTCATCAAACCTCAAACTTTTCCTGGCTTTGATCTTGTAGGAAGAAATGGATGTGGGTAAATGAGATCCACCTCCCAACTCAATCGTGGAGGCATTATAGATTTTGGTGAAATCGCAGCAAGTTTTTGTAAGAAGAAATGGATGTGGGTAAAGGAGATCCACCTCCCAACTCAATCGTGGATACACTATAGATTTTGATGAAATCGAAGCAAGTTCTCATTCCTCTCAATGCAGGGATCAAACCAACTCTCCTCGTTGTCATTAGTATAATAGACAAAGTTGAGGATAAACATACATAACAATGTTCATTCCTAAAGAATGATCATTGTCAGACTCGGAGCAATTGTGTTCACTATAGTTGGTCTGAAGAAGTGCACCGGTATCTCTCAACGTCATTTTCTCATCCTTCCAGAAGATCACTCCTTGTTGCACGATATCAATGAACTCCTTGTAATCTCTTCGTGGATGATCTGTACCATCGCACCAGATACATCATTGGATCCAGCCTTGCTTCTCAAACGGTTTTGCTCCGCTTGTAGACCCCTTCTCTTCCAATCTTGTGAGCTTGATATGCAGATCTCGCATTCCACGCATGATCTCCTCAAGGTTTGAATCATCCTTCTTCGGAGATGCTACATGTGCTTGGGCAACCAGAACAACTAGAGCAACTGGTTACCATCTGTCTAGCAACAAGAATCACTGATCGAACCACTGGAACAGGTGCTACAGCAGTCGGTGTTGGTGCTGATCTCTTAACATGAACCTTCTCTCGTCTTCACTCCCTCTTGGTAAGTGGACCAACAGCTTCTTCAACCTTCTTCTAAGTACTGATCGAATCATCGTCTTCCTCCCGATCCTCCAGAAGCACCTCCAGCTTCTCTTATAGCTTCTCATCTGCAGCCCAAAGAAATAACTTTGTCTTGTTGGACTACAACGTCAACTTCTCCATCATAGTCAGCCGTGAGAACTGCTTCTCAAACTCCCTAAGTAACTATGTAGCTTGTAAACCTTTCCTCGGTTGCTCAACCCACTCCAAGAATGACTTCTTGGTGACCCGATCAGAGTCCTCCAAGAAGTATTCATCCATCAAAGCACGAGCAAACGTCTCATAATCCTTGTTAAAATGCTTCGTTAGCATTTTAACATGATCTCTAATCTGTAGAGCTGCTACCAACTCAAACGTCTCAATCATCTCATCTTCTGATATCCAATTCAGCTCCATCTCCTTCACATAATGCCTCATATATCTTAAGACATCTCTCTCATTGAACGGGTCAATCTTGCTGACCACCGCTTGAAGCGTCTTTGTTGCCAAAGCTTCCTTTCGTTCATCAGACTGTTGCTGCCGTAAGAACATAGTGAAAGCTTAGAACATTGATGCAGTCGCCGGATCCAACTACATCTTCGGTAATCCACCCGAACCACTAGCTTCGTTCTCATCACCGTTCTCGTCTCCGCTCATGATTGTCAATCTCTTCTTCGATGTTCAAACATAGAAGAAATATCCACCTTGGACCTTCACGTCGAGTTCACCACCGTATCGTGTCGGATATTGCGTGAAGGATGTCCAAGAAAACAAGAGGTTCATGGCTGTGGAGATGTAGTGTGCTGAACAGAGACAAGAAAGAGAGAAACAAGCATGAAAACGAGCGTCGCAATATATACCAACTCTCAATGTACATACACTGCCGGTTCATTTTCTTAAGAACTCAAGACTGAAAAACAGACCAGAGCGGTCTGTACTCTGCTTCAAAATCCTCTACAACGAGTCCTTGAATCTCAACCCAGACCCAAAACTAACGGAGCGTAGTTCAAAGCAAGAGAAACATCTCTTTGCTAACAAAAGAGCTGTCCCAATATCACACGATTCAAACCCAAGTCCAAACAACGTTCATGTACAAGCTCTTAGCTAAATCTAACTAGCACAAGCTGTACATAACCAACTAGAACTCCAACGAACTAAAAAGACGAAAACCGTAGCGAAGGAATCGAAAGAAGTCTATCTGAGAACTTTCTCTTTTCACCAAACGGTCTTCAGATGTCGATAAGATCTTCTTTCCTGACTGAATTGGCAACCTTTAGATCCGACTCTCAACAGCCAAGATATCACTGATTTTCGGTCGTAGATGATTGAACCTTCAAAAACTCTTCCCTGCGGCTTAAAACCGCACAGACCGTCCAAACGGATAGCCTGATCTGATATCTGTCTTCTCTGGTAGGTAGATCTAGCTACTCTGAACCCAACGAGACTCCAAACAAGCCGTTTGGAGTTCTCCTCGCAAAATCACGCAAGAAATTTGATCATAAGATGCAAAAAACTGACGTAAATCGACTCCCTGCAGCTCAAACTCACTCACCACATCCAAACCAACAACCCAATCCATATACAGTCTTCTCCTATGTGTAGGTGAAGACTCCCTGATCGCATAGGCACCAAGAACGAAGAGCTTGGCTCACCTATCGCGAAGAACAACCCAACTTCAGATTGCAGACGAACGAAAATCTGAAGGAAGCGCTTCCTTGCGGGCCAATTTCACTCAGAACTCTCAAACCGTCGGATGAAACTTCGTATCGTCTTCAATTTCCTGAAGAACTCAGCGTTCTGATCTCGATGGACCCAAGGACAGCAAGTTTGGACTCCGAAACGTTCCGAACGGTCCAACTCTCCTTCACAGGTCACTGAAGCACTCCAAATCCTCTTTCTGTATCTCAATTTCTCTCAGAACACCCTCCTCAATCCGCCTCTTCACGAACCGTCTTAACCAACTCGTAGCCTGTACGGATCTGAACCTAATGACACCTTGTGCGCATGCATTAGACTTCTCAAGTCTCCAAACCGTCCACCGACATGTCGCAAGAACAAACTAGCTTAAGTAGCCCCCTTACGTCCGTCACATTACGTATCAGTTTTCTCAGATAATGAGGAAGCAAGCCCCTTGCATCCTTAGTATAGCGCCTGGAGCTACAAATACCCAGTCAGCAAAAGTAAACTAGAGCCTAGCTTGATTTTCTCTTCTTCTGAGTCTCGTAACTGGTAGGTGTGATGATACGGAGGTAGGTGTGATGATACGGATCAAGCCTTTTGATCTGTAGTGCTCTCTCACGTTTCTGCCATCGCTTCAACGTTGACAATAGATGCAGTGGAGATGGATGAAAGAGAAAATGCTGGATAATTTTGACAGTTTGAGCTCTCGTCCTCATGCTCTCTACTAGCGCTTCGATCTTGACAATGATCGAAATGAAGATAGATGAAAGAAAAAGTGCTGGATAATTTTGGTCGTCTATATGAGTGTCTCACACTTTTTATCATCATCTCAATCTTGATAATGACCATAGTGGAGACTGAAAAAAAAGCACTGGATAATTTTGACAGAAACAAGAAAAATGTTAACACTCGAGGTGATGACCGGGTCTTATTAATATACATGTATGAGGTATGAATTACAATACATTGTAATGCTATCACTGTTGGATGGTAAAGATCTAATTGTTATATAACACATAATACACTTTATATTGGTTTAATGAGTGATTCATATAAATAACATAATTTTTTATAAAGAATTAGTTATAATTATATTAATATTTTATCTTTTACTCTAATCCTATCTGTTATCCTCTCTAAACTCTACTTGGCATGCTTAAACCCTAGTACTTACGATCACTAACCCTAAACCTACAAGTGTTATAACCCATATCTTGAAACATAACGTTACTCTAATCCATAATGGCACTATTTATATGGAAATATAGATGAATATATTTTTGTGAAATTATAATATCTTTGGAGATAGTGAAATATATAAAACCTAAAATGATCAAGAAAAATGATCAGGTTACACTTGGTGTTTAGGGTTTAGGGTTTAGGGTTTAGGGTATTAGGGTTTAGGGTATTAAGGTTTAGGGTATTCAATTTCTATTTATTTCTATTCAACAAATATTGCTCTAGTTAACTTAAATAGGAACCATCTACTTTTATCAAGAACTAAGTTAGTAAATTAAGGATCTAACATTAATGCTAAAATTATTACTTGAAGGAATCTTAAATCATGATAGACTATCATGAAAGAAATTATGGTCAGCCCTCACTATTCATTTAGTTGTATAGAAATGAAACAAAGTGATTAGGATGGAGGTTTTACTGTCCATCAAATATGCATGCTCGATGCACTTCTAGTCCTAATAAGGATGAAGACAAACGACGATGTAGTGGAAAAAATTTCCACATATGATTGCTGGAGACATGGTTTCAGATAGGTAAATAAAAATAGTACACCATACACTGCAGCCAAAATTATTTTCATAGAATAGAATCGAAATGAAATAAACTGCATCTAACTTAACCAAATTTAACCTATTATAAACATCTATAAATGAACAAGATGAGACAGAGCTCCGTATGATAAGAAACGTATGTGTTATATTGATGAAGTCCAGCCCACGCACTCCGCATTTAAGGGTCCAAAGACTTGGTTACACTTGGTGCATGGGTCCTAGGGCAGTAAACCTTTAAGTGAAGAGTGTGAAAAGCTCACCCTTCACAGTATAAAGATAGATCTATAATCGAAGAAAAATATATAATTTTTTAGTGATTAATTTATTACCTAACCTTTCTGAACAAAAAGGTTTTGTAATAGACCGAGCATGTATTAAAACCTCTTCCATCTGAAGATGGAGGAGGGTGAATATGCATGCCTGACAGTGTATGTCAATATATATATTTCGCGATTTACACTTCGACACTGAGTCAAAGAGGAAGAGAAATTATTAAACTATAGACTCAGTAATCCAAGACCCACTCACTACTATCGCTTAAACTCTCTTCTCTCACGGTCATTTCACTCAAGGATTTAACTGTGACTAAACTTTTTGTGAGGGAAGGTTCTGTCAATTATTAAAGTCTTTATTAATTTCTTCTCTTCTTGAGAGTAAAGAGGGTACATCATAAAATCGGGCCGAGAGATCACTAAAACTCGTCCGCTCATTCATTATGGATATAAATAATTAACCTAACGATTATTTGTTTTTTGCTCGAAACGAACATATAACTCTAGTTATAAATGATTATTCAGGGAAGAAACTGAACATAGTTATTCTTACACACGGGGTACACCACGGTCACCACCCTTTACAGTTCCCCGCTCGCGGGGACCCACCCACCACAAGCAAAGCCCCAAAGCCGGCAGCAAGGATTGAACCTCCGACCAACATGCAACAAAGCACACTCTAATGAGACCTAAGATCTCCCTTTTATATCCACATCAGTTACTAGGTAGAGTCCACCGTAGACGACTGTGGCTTTACCCCACTCGGGTCTGGGTTTATCAAACCTCACCCCGTATAAATGAGAACGGGATTCGGCTTTAAACCCACAAGCCTCAAGTGTTAAATAATAGGGGGTGTCATATCGGAATATTTGTTAAAGATTATCTTCCCGGATAATTGAAGTGGGAATGTTTATTTATCTCGGACTCGAATACATATTCTGAACATTATCCAAACAGTCGTCTCAAAGTTTATTCTTTTTCTAAATTTGAGTTATAAAATCGACTTGAAGACCTCACTCACGAAAATCAGTCTAGATTATCCTGTGGGTATGTATCGATCTCGATTAGATCCCCGAGAAAAGAAATTTAGACATAAATGACACCCTCTAATGTCAGATCTTGTAGAGAAGACACGAATATCTTACTGGAGATTTTCGAACAGGTGTGAGTGTGAGGAAAAGAGACTGCTTACGTCCACATTGAAATCCAAATCTACAGAAAATCCTCTACGGGAGCTACTGCAACGTGCTACGGGGTGAAGTTTGAGACGGTTTGCTCTACAATCCCGTACGTGCTCATCCCACCACTTTCCTTTCTAACCTAGTGCCCGAAAAAGCCTGGCAAATAGGAAGTGAAAGAGAACAATAAACTAACAAAAAGGTGTACTTGAATGAAAAGGAGAAGTAAGAAATAAACTTACTGTGAAAAAAGATTATTCCTTTTTAAAAACATTTGGCTGTTTTGGTTCAACATCCAGAATTAAAATCGAAATTCTCTAGCATTTTACTCGACTGCAGAAATTAAGGAGATGCGGTGCCCAAGGCAGGGCTAGAGCATTGTTTTGACTTGATTTTCTTTAGAGCTTCTTCAAAAGAGAAACCTCTCCAAAAGGTGTTAAGCTTTAGTATGACTACAAGTGCTCTGGGTAATCAAGAATACTTTATTTTGCGAGTTTGCATTCAAAGAACTGAAAAGTCCAACCGTTATGTATAAAATGATTTGGAGATTACGTCATCATCTCAATTTAGAATCTGTGAAATAAAGAATAGATTAAAGTTATTCATTATCTGTACAAGTTATGATTCTATTGACAGTGAAATGTTAAAATGAAGATTTTGAGGTTTTTTAAAACTCAACAGAATCTTAACTTCTCTTCAGACTCATAGAACACTACGGGAAAAAAAAGAATTCGCTTTCATGCTTATATACTCATACTCGGGGTTTAAAGTTCAAATATTTTATAAAGAGTTTTAGACCGCAACTGTACACGATCGCGACGGAAATTCTCAGTATCACCTCCTGAGTCAGCCGAGAGAAAAGTCATGGTAGTTATACGTTTATTGTGAAAACCAGAAAGAAAGGGAGGAAAACTTTTGTCGTATTAGAAAAAGATTCAAAAGAGATGATGTGAAATCTGAAAAGAAAAAGAAGGAGAGAAGATGGGATGTGAAACCCGACAGGTCTAGATAAATTACTAACGCATAGCACGATAATTCCATTGCAAGCATAGTTCTTTGTTGCTATGCGTTAGTATAACTATATCTCGATTGTAAAAAATAGAAATAAAATATTCTTTTGTCCTGTAATGGAACAAACGAAAAGAATCATGATAAAAATAATAAAATAACAAAATAACAAAAACGGATGGAGTGGTTATGGAAACCAAAAAAAAGAAAAAAAAGGAATAGATCTCAGAAATTTGCTTTATCACACCCAAAAAATCAAAAAAATAGTTAACACATAACATTACAGTTTCCAGTTTTGTGATCGGTTCCTTAAGAAAGTGAAGAAAAGAAAAAGAAAAAAAGAATTACAAACATAGTAAACCCGTTAGTTAAAACATGGAGGGCTATGGTTTCTTACCGCTTATCTCCATTTCGGCATTACGGAATCTTTTCTGTAACTTTGACATCCCTTATTACACTGTTCATTGTTGTGATGTTTTTCCGTTCCAGATGGACATTGTGCAATTCAACCTTGAAAACACATCAATATTATTCATCTCTTTCGATCTCAAGGTCTGGATACGACCGTGGAATAAGTAATTAGCATACATGTATAGCACTTTATATCCTTGCTGTTATGCACGTGTATATATATAAGAAAGTGATTAATACTATCTTCACAGTCTCATTTGTCTCGCGGGTTCCACTCTTTGGAGTGTTCATTACCCAAGTGCGTGTTATAAGATTCGCATAATATTGTATTTCACTAGCTAATAAGTACAAATATACATACTAAATAAAATTTTAGCAACAACAATAGTTTCTATAAGTAAATATATAAGTAAATAATATTTATTAACGTCTATCATAATAACTACTTCTCATAATATTCATTCGAGAATTCTTATATTAATTCTAGAGTAGTATTGTATTAATAAATCACCTTAAAACGCAAGCAAAAGGAGGAAAAAAACCTTTTACTGATAATATTTCTCCCATAACTACTGTAGTTTTAAACTTCATAGGTCTCAACCACTACTAACTACACTAACTTTGAATATATCACAAAGTATAAATATCGTGAATAGCTTTCAGTAAATTCTGTACTCTTCTATAAAATGGAAAGTGTGAAATTTACTCATTATTTTCAGAAAACCGCTAAAAAAAGTAGTTCTGCATGGACCTTAAGTAAGATATAACCTGAACGGAACTGGGACAGGTTTTTCTGTTAAAACCTAAGCATGTGTCTCTTAGAGATTTTCAATGCATAGCTAAACCAATAAATAATTATATTATATTAGAAGAATTCATGAGATCTGCTAGAAATTCTGAACCAGCATCTCAGAGACTCATGATCATGAATCTTAAACTGTATGAAGTGAATGATTAATTGCATTAGTTTGGTACAAAAAGAAAGAAATTTGAAGACCCGAAGTACAACCATAGATAGCACTTTGATGCATGAACTTCCATGGCCACCTGACTGTGCTAGAAAGAAACCAAAAGGAAGATCCATCCAGTAGAGCAAATATATGAAGTGCAAAAACATAACGAATAAACTTCTTGGTATGAAGAACCATAAGAAGACCTCATGTGTTAAAATTCTATTATATAATATAATACGAATGATCGACTGCCCATAGTTCACAGTCATTAAAGGTGTAAAGGTTATAACCTTTTCCAAATATTTTTGATATACGAGAGCAAGTTATGATTTCGGTCAGGCATATGCGGAAGTTTTCGGCGGACACGTGTAGAGTTGCTAGAGAAAGACGTTGTGGGAATTTTTACTTCTTTTTCGCTCGTTTTGCTGGTGAATTTTACAGTAAGATAATATATTGTTCCTAGTAATAATTCCAAGTTTCAGAGGGGAAGATTAAATAATGGAAAAATTGTACTATCGCTTCACAAGGGCGACCTTCAGCGAACCACGGTTCCAAACAAAACTAACCGTTTATAACTCATGATTTTTTTTTATTATCGGAGTATTAAAAATATTTTTTCTTAACTTTGACACCCCTATACTATACTATATATATAATTTTAAGTAACCCATCTTCGGGTATAGCTTACAATGCTGTACTGCCTGGATCAGCGGTGGTCCTTCACTCATAGTACAGAGAACACCTTAGACTATCATGGAAGATAAAATTTAAATTGAATTATTTTCAGGTTATTCAATATGTCAAATACCGATTTTAAAATCAACCCTATCTACATGATACTTAGATCGCCGTGAATTTCAACCCAAGGTATTATAAATTATACCTTTTTTTCGTTTTTGGACAACACAGAGAAGGAAACCAAGGGCCCCGGAACCCTATATTAAAATAGAGAAAAGTTATAAGTTATACCTCGAAGCAGGTGGTTTAATAAGTCATATATTATAGTTCATGTGGCGTATTGTTATATATCTGCATTCTTCATTCAATCGAAAAATGGTGAGAGGGAGTTTTCATCCTTGAAATAAAATATTCTTCAGTTCCACGTGAAGTAAATAAGCATTGTCTGATTATTATTTTCTTATACGAGACTCTATCAAATAAAACAGTACGGGGCACGGGAAGCCAAACGAATCTTTCTCGAAAGTAACCGTTGAAATCAAACTTCTATTTACGTCTGGCTAAGGGCCGAGTCGCACATAGTTTATTTTGACTAGTTTTCTCTCTGAAGTTAGGTTCGGTAATAAGAAGGAGAAACACAGAGACCCAATGAATAGCAAACGGATGGAAAGAACTCATCAAGCCTTACAATGGAAAGAAGGACCCGAAGGATCAAAACAACTAACGCCTCGAAGGAAAAAACACCGAGAACGCTGCTATCAGTAGCTCTAAAGTCGTCTATCGTAACTATAATCGCACCAAATAATAAAAAAGATCATTGCACATATCAACCAATAAACTGGAGCGAGAAATATTATAAAGCGAGTGGATTCATAGAGGGTTCACTTGGATATTTTCTTATGTCTTCTATATTGACATGTGTTATATTATATATTGACTTTGTTACAGTAAAAGTTAAATATATAAAATTACTTGTTTTTAAGAGCTATTTCTTTTCTACATTAACACATGTCATATTACTAGTAATTTTTGTTAAAATAAGAGAACTGTTTATTCAGTCGCATAAAACCTAGACCATGGTTCTGTAACAACATTTACCTCACAAGTGGAGTGAAAAAACTATGTGTCCCAAGCAAGCAACTCTGCTTCGGTTTAGAAAACAAAACTAATAAACTAGTGATAAACTACTGGGCTATAAGCAACTGGGCTCTACGCTTCATGTGACACTTCGCGTAAACTATACACAGCGAACTTTCTCGAAATGACAACTAGTTGTTGATTTCAGTTAAATTAGTTACATCAACGGATGAGATGGTAATCATGGAGGTGCACCCTTAATCCCATCGCAGGTTCATTCGTGCGGTGTGTATGGCTAATGCGAAGTCACAATAGTCATGTGACTGATGGAGACTGTGGGGAAGGGGAACGAGACTGTACCTTTTTCACTTCGATAAGTACGGAGTACATGCTCGTGAGACCCAGCGCTCGAGTCTCGAGATGATTGGCATTTAGTGTTCTCACTTTTCAGAATTTCGAATTTCTCGAGTTAGAACGAACTCCGTCGAGAGAAAGATCTACCATGCAGAGTATACCGACTACGTTTCTTATTTAGTGCGTTCTTCGATCAGAATATGTAGTTCACTTTTTATCGATTTATTTCTTCGTGTCCAAAAATGTAATTTCCATTGCTTTTTGACATGCATTGACCCCACGATATAAATGAATCATAAGTTCAATCTGGCTCTTGAAAGCTGCGAAACAGGTTATCTGTTAACTTAGCTGTAACAAATTGACAAGCATTCCATCAACAATGACTTCAACATCAGCAGAAAACTTTCGTTTTGTATCCCAAAACGTCGTGTTCTTCTTTACAGCCGTTGGGAGCTTGTTCACCAACGAGAACAAAATGATCTCTCGTGCAAAGCAATAATCTTTACCCTCACGAACTCGGACGGGTTGAAAGCTTGAGGAATCATTACCATAATTTCGGAGGCATTGATCTGCAAGAGCATATGCGAAGAACAGAATCTCACTTTCTACTGGTTTGATATGAAATTCAAACTAAGTTCTTGTACAGGAAGAAGAAAGGAAAGAACGTTTTGGGAACATCGGTAACGAAAGATATAAAATTTTCTGGCACCTTAACAAAATTTGTATCACATGCTTTAGAAAAGCCACATGTCGTGATTCTATTCAGATGTCAGTGTCCACATCCACAGTTTGATACTACTTGTATGATAGTAAGCATCAAAACTTTCAGAGTAAAGTTGACAGAAGTTGCAATCCTGGAATGCACTCATGGATTTCATATTGATGAGCCCGTTTCAAAGCTATGAAGAAGTAATTTTTCTTCTCTACACATTCTCCAAAGTATAGTTCAAGAACTCATTCGAGAATGCAACTATCTCGTTGGTTTTTTATATAATAATCCAGGGAGTCAACATGCCTGTGATTCATCGACATGTGAATACATACCTCATTATGAATAGCATCTCAACAACTTATGTTAAAAACAACGAAAGAACGCTGAGAGTAGAACTGTCTGTCAAAGTGAAACATATGGTACATGAGCTCCATACAGTGGACTTAAAGGAAATAATATCTATCAAAGATAATAAATAAAACAATGATCACTGAAATAAATCAATCAATAAATCAGTGCTCACGAAAAACACACAATATGAGCTACATAGAATGCAATTAAACCTCGAGGATGAGTATAAAAGTATGAAAATGAATATTCTTTTTTCTGCATAATGTATTTTGAGTGAAGAAAAGATTATCTTTTGCTCCAAGAATCTATAATCTTCATCTTAACATTTACCGTCAATACTAAATAGTTTGTTTCGATATGAACCGTATATTGAAAAGCTGGTGAATAGTTTTAAGTTGATTATTTATTTCATATATTCTAAATTGGGATGAAAAATTAGTCAACAAAAACATTTTCTGATAAATGACTACAAGTGCTCCCGGTGACCCAGACGACATTATTTTGCAAGCTTATTTTTAGAGAATTGAGAAATTTAACCATTTTACAGAAATTACTTTTGATAACTACATCTTCATCCCAAACTTAGAATGAAAAGCTATTCACCAGCTTCACAAGTTATGATTTATCTCGAAAGAAAATACATTCTATTCACAGACAAAACGTTAAGATGTAGATTCAGTGGTTTCTTGGAGGAAAAGAGAATATTTTTTCAGACTCAAAATACAATATGAGGAAAAAAAGAATATTTTTTTATGTGTCTAAACAGCAAACTTTTGCAAAACATATGTTGAAAGTCCATAACATGATTTCTGAAGCCTATAGGTGCGGACGTCTAATGCCGAAAAGAAAGAAGAGAATATCAGTTTCAGATCCAAATGCCATGGAGAAGAGCGTTGGTCACTTCTCCATAAAATGACAGAGAGCTAGGAAATATCATCTAGAGTGAATGATATTCCGAGTGCGTGACTCTCCATCGTATCTTCTGTCTCAAATTCTTGACATTGTTTTTTAGCTTACTACCCTATTCAGAGTTTGCAATGATGCTTGTGCTTCAGTTCGCGTTAAAATCTGTTAATAATGTTCATGTTACTGATAATTTATACAGTCAACATTCTGCATAGTTCATTGGGATTACAATACACGCAATTGCAGATTCTGTTCATGAACCGCATGCTCTAATGTTGCTAGTTCGTCATTACACTACCCTAATATTGCTAATTCGTCATTACAATTCTGAAATCAGCAGTCGACTACTCGTTGTGGTTTTGTTGTTGAACCCAATTTTAGACATTGAGTTTGACAGCACATGCAATCGCTGATTCTTTTCATGAATCGGGTGCCCTAATGTTGTTAGTTCATCATTACATTGTGAATTTCTGCATCCGACTACTCGTTGTGACTCGTTGTGCAGCTGATTTTAGACATTGAGATAATCTTTCCACAATGGTCCTATCGAGTTTGGACCGATAGCTCAACTAGCAACACAATACTACCAAGAGTGGAAGCACAGCGACTCCGCAATGACAACAAGAATTAGCGGAGAATGTAATACGATACTGGATAAGCACCAATCTAACTCAAGAGGGGGTAATCATCCGAGCTGAAGCTATTACCGACTATGATGTTGACATCTCATATACTAATGATCCTATAGTGAAGCCAAGACCTACCGGTACATTCAAGATAGAACAAAGATCACACTCGAGAGAAAAAGAAGATTTTCGTGCAGAATCAAGTGTAAGAGAGAATGCAAAAGACGTCAAGGAGTATGTGGATGAGGAGGAAGTACACTCAGAAGGTGCTGAAGAGGTCATCGAAGACCAAGAACAATACGATACTTCAGACCCTGTTGTAACACAAGAATGCGTTACAACAACAACAACAACAACAACAACATCAACACAAGAACACAACATCAAACTCATCGTGCCAGTGGGTGGTTATAGTATCCATAAGAGAGCGATATGAGACGATTGACTTCGAGGATGACGAAAGAGGTGTTGGTGATCAGCAGCCTAATGAACCAAAACAAGATGTGCAAGATACCAGATTCACAATACATGAGGAACACGGACCTCAGTTCAGCATTTCGATTGGTCGACACAAGCTCCACTTCCAAAGATGAGATCGTGGAAGAGCTATTGGATTAACACCTACAACTCGTGTACATGATTTGTCTTTGTCAAATCGCAAAGCTCACGTCAACAGTCAGATAATTCTAGGTTCTGATGGAATCCTGACCAGGAGCAGATTTAGAGTGGAAGCAGATAACCAGTAGGGATTTCTTTATTCTTTTATGTTAGAATGTAGAACAATACAATGTGATTGACAGTTCTCGCTGTGAGAAACAAAATACGCACATACAGTTCTCGTCTATGTCACTCTCTTTGTCATTGTGTTCTACCCACTCTGGATATGGAGAGAAAGAGAAATCAAACATATTCGGCTCCAAAAATGGTATTACATTTTGTTCCATCAGATCTGCATGAAGATCAAGATTTTTCTCTTTCACTGCTTGAAGATTTACCTCCAATTCCTCAGCACACATCGGTCGCAAAGACATGATAAACAAGCAATCCGTAAGCATTTTCATAATGTCTTCCAATGGGTCTTCGATCCACATATTTCTGCTATGTTTGCTTGGGTCTACAAGCACAACTTTGTTCTCTTTGCTCGTCATTTCGTGTGACCTCGTGGTCCTTGCTTCTCACCGGGGCAGATTTTTTTCTATTCGATGCTCTAGCACTCAGAAATTATTTCGTGCCAACTTCTGTATATTTTGTACATTTCGTTGCGTGCGATTACTCCCACTCTTGTCATGTTCGACACTGCGACATCCAGCAAAGAATTCACACTTCACGTCAACGGTGGAACGATAACTGAGAGACTGCCACTTGGATCGACCACGTGGTTCACAAAACGTAGAGAGTAATACCAATCAAGAAATGTTTGTAGAGGGTGCAACCAAGTAAACTTCTCTTCTTACACCGAAAGTTTGATAGCATAACAATGTGATAGACGCCTTAAAAATCCAGAAACTGGCTTGATCACATTCTCAGTAGATTCCTTGAGCTTGATCACACCTGTCTTAACGATGTATTACTCACACCCCTGACTGACTATTGTCTGTAAAACCAGTCACTTTTTGATGTTATTCACATGTGGTACTTCACATATTAAATTTTAGAACATGTATAGTCTAACGTGTCTTTAATGCTAAATATTTTTAATTATAGTGATATTTAATCAAGGTTGAAATACTAAAATGATGAACCAAAAAATAAAATGACTGGTTTTACTGTAAATAACCAGTCAGGGGTATGATCAAGCGATACATCGCTAAGAGAGGTATGATCAAGCTAAAGGAACCTATTTGGGGTGTGATCAAGCCAATTTCTGCTTAAAAACCGAAACCGCATACTATACGCATATAGTTATTGTCGTGTAGTAAGCACTATGCAATTAGAGATGTTCAACTACAGTCCACTGCAACTGTCCGGTCTGAAGACGGATAGATATCACGAGACTTATGACGTAGTACAACTTCGACCGTGTGTACATCTCGCATACGAGAAGCAATACGTAGTTGTCGTCGGGGTCTTGCAGGGACAGCCCAGCCCCGCACCGGTACCTGAGCGAGAGGGATGTGCTCCGCTCCCCTGCACAGTGCCTCTTTACCTTCTGATGAGTACGGCTGTACTTTTGAACTGCACTTGGTAATCCCTAGATTTACTATAAAGTCAGAGAGTGAATCTTTGACCGTGACCGACGATCCGACGTTTAATGTAGGACCACGACAGGGCAAATTTCTCTTACCTGCCAATGAGAGCGGAGGCGCTCTCGGTTCTTTTCAGTGGAAAGTGGATATATATGGAGCGTATGGCTAACGCGAAGTGAGATAAACTGCAGAACGGGATCATCGGCGCTTGCCAAAGTAGGCACAACACTAGAGACCAGTAGTAGAAAAAATGCCCTGGGGATGGCGGCTGCTTGGATTGCACAGTTTTCAGATCCAGAACCAGGCGAGCGCTGCCGTACAGTACTTGTATGAAGAGTGTAGGAGGGAGAGTGGGACGGGGAGGGGAAGGGAAGGACATACCCGTCCCCTTAGGAGAGTGCTTGATGAGCGCGAGGCGACAGGGAGTGGAAAGGTTGGGGCCACGTAGAGGACGAGAAGACGCATGACGCGGCTGTTTGAAAACCATTCGGCGATGGCGGCACCAAAATCCGCAACCCCCCAGGTTCCACTAATTTCGTGGCGAAAAGCTTTCACACTTCGTTTGACAACGAGGAGTTTACCCTCGCTGGACAGCAGTAGAAACCACGGTTTCGCGACTGCTGCCCATGCACCAGTCAGGGTGGTGCAAATTCGTGGAGCGGTCGCTAGAAGTCCACCAGAGCACCAATCTTTACCACTGGTGGAATGGAGTTTCCCGGGTTTCACCACCTAGTGTAACTTCCGTTCGCAGTTTGTTGACAACTCAATCACTACTACAGATTCAGAACTTCTACTGCGAGAGTGGAAGTGAAATGTGAGCGCGGGAGGGCCCACAGGGATCTAGATGATAATCACCTGATTTTCTTGCAGCATCTCCCCTATCTACCGTAGCCTTGGATTCGTAGTTATTCCCCAAACCACCAGCTTCCTCATCATCGGGGCTTACAGGGCGAGACCGGGGCAAATGCGGGTCTCGAGATTACAAAATTCATCCTCGTGCGGGTCAGCTGAGAAGGCAATTGGTGTATGGGACTGGTTGTCCTCAAGCGACTGCAGGCGAGGTGGAATCGCCATCAGCTAGAGCGCAGCATTTTGAAGGGCCGAAGCGCACATTCTCATGTCATGGCCAAAGAAAGTAGGAGTAGAGCGAGATAGAAGGATGGAGCTGAGAAGAAGCAGTGGTTCTACAGGCTCAACCTCCTGGTGTTGGCTGCATTCGCTGGTCTCAGAGAGGGCAATCGGCCTGCACTGAAAGACAACTGTACTTTTGTTGATCAGTTGATGCTTAGGTGAGCGGTCTGTGGGAAGAGTTTGAACGGGATAGATACTAACGAATTTGAAACCGTGGGCCTGGACTTTGAATCCCTCGATTGTGACATTCCCTCTTGATATGAGGGAGTTGAGGAGCAACTGTTAAGTCTGGCCCACGCTTGCATGCTGAGGGAGGGATAGGACACAGGTACTATAGACACGGCTGTGTAAGTCTCGTAGGAGGATTAATACGGAGGTGGTCATCGCGAGGTTGCGTATGGGTACAAGGATATCTTGGAAGAAGAGAAGGACGGATTTCCAAACAACGGTTTTTGCATTCGTTGCGCCACTGACATGATCGGGGGAAAGCAATTCCTCTTTGGTGAAAATGGTAGGTTTCAGTCTCTGCTGCCCATGAGAGGATCTTGCAAGTGTCATCACTAGTGCGTTCCGTCCATTCGGTCTGCGTAGACCCATGGGAAACCATAGTTTGGTTGCGTTCCGTACGTTGTGGACAAACTGTATTGCGGCAATTTGACACAGCAATCAGTCCGGTCCTAAGCGTCGGATCAGCATTCGACATAGTTTATGGGGATGTACGTATTTGTAGTGCATTCTGCGAGCGGTTAGACTATCAGATCTGGGGGCGTTTGTAGTTTGTCTAAGTGTCATGGTTCTTTCATATGGTACTCACATTTAATCTTTTGCTGCCGAGGAGTTCGCCCTTCTCACACAATCCTCTTATGGTTGAGACTTATGTGTTCAGTGTAAATGGACAGGCAAACGAGGACAACTGGGTTCAAGGGGACGTTTTGAGAGAGCAACCCATGCAGGCAGTGGGGAGGTTACTGACGACCAATCTTTGGTTTACCTTACCACAGTTTTGTAAACTTGTCGACGGAAGGGTTATGTCAGTGCTCCATTCGCCTAGCACAGGATTTAATTCTTTGTCGGCGAAACGTCCATACTCAGTCTGGTATCCGGAGCCGGAATTACTCCCCAGCAAAAGGCTCAAACCAAGACCGAACTTGTGGGATTGGGGTCGGGCTTCTAGCAGCAGACAACTGGCTGCCTTCCCTTGTTCAGTTAGCCCCGCCGAGAATCCTTATCCAAGACCAATCGAATGCTTTGGGGAACCCAGCTGCTCGACTCCGGTCGCACGCGGAGATAATTCGGGGCTAAGACAGCAAATATGCAGCGAGACTGATGATTTATCGAATTCTAACGAAGGCGGGGCGTTTCTGCCAATGGTGCCTGAGGAAAAGAAACGTTCTCAGGACTGGGAACTGCGAGTTGTGGTGTCCTCCAGATGTAAATCTCCGTCTCTTGTGGCATCGGACGTCATAGGGACCGTAGACTTCAACGCCGATGGCGAGCTCTTCGCCACAGGAGGGATCGCTAGGAAAATTCGGATCTGCTCATACGCTAAGATGACAAATGCAGACGCTCCAAGATCATCGGATGAAGACGACGAATCGTACTCGGATGAAGATGACGGTGAAAGACGACGCAAGTCCACCACGCGGAGAGGAAGAAGGAACCCTGGGCCCACCCTGGATCACGGCGATTATGCCATAGCTGAAATATGTACGCCCGGGAAGCTGAGTAGTCTGAAATGGAGACCAGATGGATCAGAAGTTATAGGTTGCGGAGACTATGATGGCGTAGTTTCCGAGTGGGATATCGAACACAATCACACAGTGAGCGAGTGGTATGAACATAGTGGACAAAGGGTTCTGAGTCTGGATTACAGCAGACTGACACCAACATTGGCAGCTTCAGCCTCAGAAGATGGAACTGTGAGACTGTGGAATCGTGGCTCGGAAAGAAGTTTGTCAGCCATCAGGCCTCCAAGCAGGAACTCCGTGTGCTGTGCGGAGTTCAGTCCTTTTTCACAGTATCTGATTGCCATTGCATCCGCGGATTCTAATGTATATTTGTACGATCTTAGAAATGTTGACTCCGCACTTCGGAAGTTTGTAGGTCATGAGAAGGCAGTGAGTTATGTGAGGTTCCTCTCTGAAGATAAAGTAGTTTCGGCTTCTGTGGACAGCACACTGAAGCTGTGGGACATGTCGTCCCGGTCGACAGCTGCAGCAGACGATATGCAATGCGGTAGTGAGAACGGTTCCAACGGACACCTAGAAAGGACATTTAGAGATCACGTGAATGTCAAACATTTTGTTGGCTTGTCTGTACATAGAGGAGCTGGGCTCCTTGCTTGCGGATCGGAAACGAACGAAGTATACGTTTACAGAAACTCGAGCACTATACCTCTCAAGCGCCACAAGCTACCAAGTAATGGCTTGGCGGCGCGAGACCGGGGCTCAAGGGGAAATCCATTCATCGGCGCAGTCTGCTGGAGAGAGAAAGGAAATACCTTCTCGATGGTGGCCGCCAATTCTGAAGGTGTAGTTCAAGTGCTTGAGGCACATCAGGTAGATAGCGCTTGAGATTGTATTAGATTTCATTCACGTACAACTGTCATGTAGGAGCCACACCAGGCTAACGTACTTGCGAGTGGATGGTAGCTCCTTGGTTACTTACATTCTTGGTCCTTACTGCGAGCCTTGAGTTCTCCAGAGGGAAGGCTTCCGAGTCTCGTTGGCCGTGTAAAGGTCTATGCAAGTACCTCACGTGCCATGATTGTAACGGTAGCAGTCTCTTCAAGGTTCGATTTCATAATCATACAGCAACATAATTTATTTGGAAAGTGCGACGTGGAGCAAACTGTATCTTCCAGTGCGACGCAGAGAACGAGAGGATTCCTTGAGTAGTGCTCGAGTCAGTTGTTGACGCTGATAGTCAATTCGATCCGGAGTGCAGGTGTAGACCACTGAAAACGGAAATGCCCTTCTGTCCCACGCTAACAGTATCTGCTCCGATGCTCAGGAGAAAAACGGGGCGGTTGTGTACGTACCGCGATCATCGACTGCTCTCAGGTTGACTAAAACCTCTCGAATAAAAGTTACTATAATCCAAACAATGTCTCGGACCAAATGACTGGGAAAAAGCATGTGTATAAAACCGGCGTGGCATGGCGCAGAGCGATGATCTCGTGCAACAGGCACAGACGGCCACAATGTAAAGTTGCATGCAACGGCTGTCAGATACCATGCGAAGGTAACATTTGAGCGTTTAAAGCTAGCGAAGATTGAAATACGACTTAAAAGTTCTCTTTTCCTCTGGAGCATACGGGAGAATGGATCGTTATCGATACACACGAAGTAAATAACGACGGGCCGGTCACAAGCCCATAACAGTGTTTCTGTTTCGGTGACGTGTGACCAAATATCAGTTATCCAAAGAGGAAAAGGTTTGACCTACCGTTGCCTGATATGTAACGCACTTGACAACTTGGCTGTTCGCTATCGGCTTCAATTGCGCGTCTACAGAGAATGTTTTTGGGTACAAAAACTGGTGTAACTGACAGACGGACGGGGAAAATGGCCAGGTAAACAAAGCCGTAATGACAGTAAGTTTTTGACGTCATAATTGCACACTCCGATGGCAGCTTAACGTCATCCTTTTCTGTTTCTTTGAACGATATATAGCACGTTTCTTACTTGATCTGAAAATGATCCACCAGAGATGTTGCTTTTCCATTTACTGCTTTTAGTGTTCACTTATTAAGTAAGTATGACACTGAGAATTGAGATAGAGTGCTACGAATTATGTGATATCACTAGCAACTCAAAAGTTTGTAACCCCTATAGGTTTGTAGTGTTTGATAACCCCTCTTAACAATATATTGTTTCACCATTCCTTTGAATGGTTATTAACAGTAACACCAATCACTCTTTCTGTTAGTTCATCATTTCACTATCCTCGATCTTGATTATATACTTTTGTCACTTGATAATAAAATAAATGTAAGATGATATAAAATCAAAAAGCTGATATGTGCAGTTTTGACATGTCACTAACATGACAAAGTGATTAGTTTCACAATAGATAGCTAATCACGAGTGTGATCAAACAATACATCGCTAGGAGAGGTGTGACCAAGCACAATAGACTTTCTGAAGTGTAATTAAGAAAATTTCTTTTATGCTAATAACTTGGTGTTAGGCAATCTCCACCGGAGAGACTATTTTAACGTGGAGATGTTTCACTGGAGAAGGTAACGAGAACTCATTTTAGTGCTAAGATACAAGATTGAACCAGAACTCTAAATTAACGTTTTCAATAAAGCTGCACTACACGGGCACGCTAAAAGCTTTTCCGTGCAATCTTACATGGTGTCTCTGGTCTTAATGAAACTTTCCAGGTTGATTTTGGTTTGAAATGGCAGTTCGCTATTTCTTTCAGAGTATAAGTAAAATTTTCAATATCGTCGATGGTGCAAAATATAGAGACCGTTTTTATCGTGATGGAGAAGCTTGATGAACACCATGGTCCTTTTTTTAATTAATGTCTGAGCGGTGGAGAGTTCTAAGTTCTCATAATTTTGCCTTCGCTGAGCCGAGAGAAAATTGCCAACTTTCTTGAGGAGGACGAGAATTGACTTCCCCATTCACACACCATGAGGTTAAGGCTCCTACCCTTCGGGGTGGACCTGAAACCCCAAAAAAGAAAACAAAACTTTTCATAATTTTATCGATATAGTATGAACATTAAATTCACAGTTAATGCGTGTGCGGTGAAGATGTCTTGGAGCATCTCCACCAGGGAATTATAAATGCTCCGAGACGCTAAACTATCCCAATATCTAGTCGTCTATTTGACATGGTGTGTGATAAAACACGAGAAATGATAATATATCATGCGATATATAATTCCTTTACCGTCTCGCTAAACAATCATGCTATATCCTCGACAAATGAAAAAAAATTTATCATTTACTTTTTCTCTTGCATGTGTGTGATTTCAGAAAAGACTAGCAACTGAATATCCCCCGAGCTGTTACCAGTTTCGCTTTGGAGATATCTTAGCTTGTAAACACTAATTGAGAGATTGATAACAGAAATTTACTTCACCACACTCCGAATATGTTTGTCGGACTTGACTCCATCTCTATTAACTTTTGCATTACTTGATAGCACCTTTGACTGAAAAAGTCAGTTTAGCTGATCAAAATGTCACATGATCTGAATGAGAGAGATGTACGTCAGCAGCCAGTCATGTAACTGTCAAAAAATTAATTTATAATGTCTTTACAGTAGATTATCAGCTTATACGATCTCTTATTTGTCTTATGCCATGTCCTCACATAACGATAAACATGTTGAACCTGTTGTTGCCAAGGGTGCGATAAAATAATGCAAAGTTAAGAAGAGTATAATCATATCCAAAATATATTAAGAGTGCCATCAAGTAATCTCTGAATTGTAAGGATACTGATGCATAGACATGATACATGGAACGCAAATTCAGAATAAAGTTCCACGGTTCTTTTTTCATGTATTCTATTTCAAAGAGTACTAAGGGCCTCTTCCCACCAGTCTTTCTTTTCTATCCAAAAAG
Source organism: Asterella californica (assembly GCA_036924285.1). Taxonomy (NCBI): domain Eukaryota; kingdom Viridiplantae; phylum Streptophyta; class Marchantiopsida; order Marchantiales; family Aytoniaceae; genus Asterella; species Asterella californica. The sequence continues at coordinate 16,080,464 of JAYKYS010000002.1, read as the reverse complement.
AAATTTTGTGTCAGAAAAAATACTTTTGTCTTCTCACTGTGTAATTTTTTCAAGAAAGAGAGAGTCCCGAGGCAAAATCGACCGTTCCACAGTTTTGGGCTGAGGGTACCCCCAGGGGTACTCCCTCAAGTTATTGGGACTTGAGGACGTTGATAAGACGCCACGTGGAGTATCACACTTATGTGAGACTCGTTGTAAGACTAGATGATTCCTCTTGATGTCTTAAAAACTGCATTCGTGATAGTCCGGTGTGAAGACAAAAGTTTTCTGCACAAACATCAAGAAAAATCATCCAATCTTACGACGAGTTTTCAGATACCTGCTAGTGAAGAAAAAGGCTAGTGGGAAGAGGCCCTAAGAGCATAGCCGCAACTGCAGTTTTAAGACTGCAGTTTCAGTTTCCGAACCTTGTGAATAGAGTTGGTAATAACTGTGCATTCCACACTATGAGACAGTTTCAGTTTGGGTTCGCTTGGACAGTGTCCAGTACATAATATACCGTATCATGACACATGACTTTGGAGAGTATAGTTTCATAAAGAGTTCAATATTTTCACTCTCCAACACGTGAACGTCTTTCCACGTAGATAAAATAAATCTGTAGAAGAAGTTTGCATATGCAGGCAAATCACAGTTTGGAGTTAAAAAACTGAAAAAAATGCTGCTGCAGTTTCACCGAGTCTACTACAGTTTGGTAATAATATATGATAATAAAAACTGACTATGCAGCTGCAGTTTGTCCCTCAGAGTACATGACATATTTACGGTCGTAGCATGATGATAAACATGAAGCAAGGCAAGCGGAGCACCTGAGAGAAGAACCAGAAGGACCAAGTGGAGCATGGACCGTAAGGAAAAGCAAGACGCTACTTTAAATCCTAGGGGCGATAAGCGACGGGGCGGTAGGCGACCTTAGAGCTACTGATAGCGGGGTTTAGCCCCGGTGTTCTTCCCTTCGCGGCGTTAGTTGCTTTGCCCTTCGGATCCTTCTTAATGGGGTCTTTCCATCCTTTGGCTATTCATTGCGTCGCGTGTTCCCCACAGGACACGGACCAGAAGAAGGACCGACGCACCGAATCCGCAACCCAATACAAACGTCTGATATATTGCGGTGACTCACAGTGCCGCAATCGAAATGTCACGCATCGGACGAACTAGCAAACCCTGCAATCACGAGCCTACTACTACTACACCGAGCCGACCAGGCGCCTCAGCTGTTCATCTCTTGGACTATTAATAAGCAGCGAATCCTCATGAAGGCCAAGGCCGGGGATTGCTCACTGTGCTAAACAGCATCTGGACTCTGGACTCTTGACACTGAAACGAACGAACGAACTGGCGATGGACGCTCGTGGAACATTCTGAGACCGCAGAAATCTCAGGAGTGGCTGTGGCTGGCAAGAAAAAACAAAGAGAATGTCAGCAGGGCAGCTTAGGAACCCGCGCGGGCTCCAAGTGGACTTATCAAGTAACCGCAAATCACCAACCGCTGCCTACACCTGTTCTCCATTAGACAAACAATTGCCGGCAGTGCAGATCTGGATAGTGCAGAAATGGACGAAAAAGGTGAGACGAAAGGCTGATTCGCTCATCTGCCGAGAGTCACATTAATACACGCCCAAGAGCCTAGATATCGCAGGAATTCGAAACCGACCGTCCAGATTGGATTGGACAGGCCGGTGCAGATTCCGTTCCGGCTCTCGGCGACATATTACCGAGAGTGATAGTGAAGGAAATGGACAGGCAATTGGAACGGTTAGAGCATCCCTCCCGGTTCGCCAGTAGTTTTGGAGGAAATCTGAACATAACGTGGAAAATATGGACGTAACGAGCCTTCCTGAAGATTATAGGGAAGACGACATACGTCGCGTGCAGAGAAAAATTATGCAATCGATTGGTTTCCCATGAGACTTAGAATAAGTTTGGACGAGAAGATGTAAAGATATTAATAAATAAATCTAAAATAGCTGAAATCAAAAGTGCTAACATCCATGAATGTTTATAAAAAAATTTAAAATAAAATAAAGCTGAGATGTTTCTAATGTACAGAAAGGTCTAGAATTCTATGAAAAATAAGAACCTGGTCAGATTTTATAAAAAACAGATAACATAAAAATAAAATAAATAAAACTATTATTTATACAAGAAGTCTAGAATTGATTTCAATGAATCATTGGAGCGGAACTAGATATCGTTATTTGAATACTTGGCAGTGAGAAATCTAAACTCATAAACAGTACAGTACTAAGCACTCAGTCTGGATTATACAACTTCGATTTGTCAAGAAATGAAATAATGTTTTCTTTTTTCTCTTTTTTCTCTCACGTATGATTAGACTATGAAGAATTTGGTCATAGATTAAAAGCACCGAAAAATAAAATTAAGATAAATTTAGAAAAGTCTGGAGAAATAATCGATACGACAAAAGTCATTTCAGCTATTCTCTCAGTGAACTGAGTCAGCTTAGAATATAACGTTTAATGTTTTTCTCTAATAACGATCTAACTAAGACTAGGTGATTATTATGCTTATGAACATGTTTAGTGGAGAAAAGACCTTTTCAGACAAGTTTTTCGCCGGAAGTATTTGCGACGCACGCTAAAAGCTACGCGAGAAGGCAAACGACCTGATGAGACGGTCAAGTTCGAAACTTTCCAAGTCAGATCGCTAAATGGCTGGATTACATTTCGCGATCGCTATTCTGGAGTAGCGTTTGGCGAGCCAGTGTAAATTGTCATAAGCTATAAAACGGTAAGAAAACATCGAATTCGGAAAACAGTATGGCGTTTAGCCAGCTCGGTGGGGATACTCTTACTTAACCACGGCTCCCGTCCATCCCTCACCTAAACTGAGTTGGGAGGAACCGGAAGCCAGTGAGATAAGGCTCGACCAAGGACGGTCCATGATTCACCAGGTACAGTCGTGCACTGTGTGATGCTCTCCCCGCATGCACCAACTGCGCTCCGTCCTTTTGCAAAATCAGTACAGCACACACTACACCTACGCCGTGCACTGCCTTACTCGTGTCCTCCCGTGCTCCGTATAAAGCAAACTCGGCATCTACTGCTGACTGTGTTGTAATCTCGTGGGCTGGCTCGTTCACGTTACAGTGCATGCTCGAGGGGGTAACAGAGCGGTGACTACAGTACCCTGATGGAACTGGTCAAGAACATACTATGAGAGTATATAGGCTCATAAACGTAGTTACTGTAGTTATTTAGTTGAATTGCTTGAGTCTTCTATGCAGAAATTTTCTTGACTGCAACTCTAATACGCTTATCGGATTAGATCTTATCATTTTTAGGATATTCTTGTTGACCACACCCCTGACTGGTCACAGCAAGTTCACCTTGACGTGGAAAAATTACACAAACTATGTAAAAGATCGCATGAGATGATAATTTACTGTCATTTACGGAAGGATATCTTTTCAAGATACCCGGTTGTTGATATGTACATCTCACATTCAGATTGACATGACATTTTGACCTGTAAATCTCACACTCAGATTAACATAACATTTTGACCTTTGAACCTTACCAGTCAGAGATGCGATCAAATAAGACAACATTAAAAAATATAGAAATCAAGTCAGAAAAAAAGTATTACAAATATGATCAAGTAATTTCTTGTCTTATTTGATCGCATATAACATGAACGTGGCACGTATTTTGCTACATACAGTACACAGTGGAGTGATAATTGTGGTGCAGGAGTTGAGAAAGGTAAGTATTAGCTTAACTGAGTAGCTGAAAATATCATTTGAACTACTTTTGCTACATACAATACATCAAATTTGTAATGGGAAGTATAGGTTTTTTTCATTTTATCCAAGGATATCCACTGCACCCTCTTGAGTACTATTTAAGTTTTTGACGAGAAAAAGGAACTAAAGAAAGAGAAGAATTGTTCCAATGGAGTTTTGGTTTTTGTGTTGTTGTCTTCCATGGAAGAAAAGCAACACGGCTCTCTAATGACGTTTGCCAGGAATGATCTGTCTGATCCACTGCTCCTCCTGCATACCAATCATTCTCATGGGCATCTATAGCAACAATACGTGTTTACATCTTATCATCAAATTCTTTCCAGGATCACCTTTTTTCTCTTATTCGAAATGGCTGAGAAATGAATCACCATGCAACTTGCATAAGTGACGGAGTTTCTAACTCAAAGAATATACTAGTTTCTTAGATAAAGTGAAGAGTACTGTTTCATAAGAAAACAAAGAAACAAGTAGCCTTTAGTGATTGACCTTTTTGTCTTCTTCTTTCTTCCCAGAACATTCCAGTGGGCCAGAAGGTTTTTATAACATCCCCAATCAACACTCGAACAGTACCGGCTAAAAGCTTTTTATTTCCAGTTGAGAAGAGAACTTTCCAACTTTTCAATTTTCCTAAAAACTTTTTCTATGGAAAAACATCAGTGAGAGATAAATTAACTGTTATATTCGTTAACAACGAGAAACTACGTTTGGAATAGAACTGCAAGCAACGCGTTAGCGATTTATCTTAATCTGAACTCCTTTCTCTCTCCTTTCTGGGTTTCATAGCGACTCTCTCCGTACTTTTCTTGTTTTAACCGTGTGTTAATACGACAAAATACATTACATTCCAAAACATTCCCTTTTTCCAGTTCTCACAATCAGACGTATAACTATGCTCATGCATAACAAAAACGGACACTCAAGCTGGTTATACTGAGAAATATCTTCTGCCACGACCTTGTACATCTCAATGTTGAGCGTTTTTTGTTCTCAAAAAATAAGCAAATGTTATGTTGAAATTTTGGATTATATTGTAGTAAAACAGTTAGTTCTATGTTTTTAAATTAAATGATAGCACTGCTGATAGTTGTAAACAGAGCGAGCCCATAAGTGAAAATGCAGCTAACTCACTGCAGAAAGTATAAGTGAGAGAGCCTGCTATCAAGAATTTATGAATTCTTCTACATGTGAATTTCTTTCTTAACTCTTTCAGCTGGAAAAGCTAAATAAATTAAACGAAAGTACTCCACACTTCTAAGTGTACATAAGATCAATATCGTAGATAGAATAACCGGGTACTATTTACTATCATCGACGATTTCTTAGAAACCCAAACGAACCTGTCTGTCCAGTCCCTGCTCCAGTTGATCTCCTTCGTGCGGCCTCTCTAAGTTAAGTGAATGGAAGTGTTCCCTAGAGAATTTGACAGCCATGAAAATGAATCAAGCTATGCCGTCCACTAAAACTTCCTCGCGTTCCGAAGTGGGGGAAAATGAAGAAAACCCGAATGTGATCATCTACCATGGCTGGTCAAGAAATGCCAGAGGACTTGGGATCATCCATTCAAACTCATATGCAAACTCTCACATAACGTGTTATTTTGGCGTCTAGTAGGGGTGTCAAAGTTAGAATCTTGTTTAGATATTCTCGATTCACGAGAAAGAGTTACGAATTCGGCCAGGCATCTACAGATGTTTTTCGCTGGCATTTCCGATTGCAAATCACCATTCTTTCCCTCTGACGATTAGACATATTTTCGCGGGCCTTGCCACAGGCATTTTTTATTTCTTTTTTCGCTCATGAGTTTTTTGCAATCGGAAAATATGCTACCACAAGTAATGATTCCAGATTTCAGAGAAATAAAAGTGATAACGAAAAAACCATAGTGTCACCACATAATGACAACCCTCAACAAACCGCGATTCTAAACAAAACTAGTCGATTGTAAATTATCATTCTTTCCCTCGTACATTAGAAATATTTTTGCTAAACTTTTACCTTCCTTATTTCTCCTTCTCGCAGTAGTTGTAGTATCTCTCAAACTTGAACTGATAGACTGCAAGGAGGTAAAAAAGCAGAGTTAGAGAAACGTGGTAGATTTCAACAATATATTAAATTATAAAGTGTTATAAAGATTAGCGATGGAGGGATTTTCATACGATACAAGTTCAAATCGAGACAAAGACAGTATTTTATATTGCTTGTAGGATATCATACTGAGGCTTCTACTCAAGCACATGATAGATTTGATTTGTGAGAACATTTTCAAACACTATTGGAACTGAAATGGAAATTAAATCCATTATTACTTACATCTCTGAAAATGTGAAGAACTCATAGAAATGATAATTCAAGATGATAACGATGATTCAAGAACGAGAACATCTAGCTTTGATTACATGAACATATTAAGTTGTGATGCATATATGAAAATGATCCTTCTTATAATCCTGTAAGTCTTTGATTATTTCTTATTGACGCAAGCACAAAAAATAAAGTACAACTTGGGAAATTTAAAAATGTGCTTCATCTCTAATTGTATGCGTCTAAGAAAGTCAAAGTTTAGAGACTTTAACTCAAGATATCTTTGACTCCTAAGAATCACATGAGCTCACTTTTAAAATCTAGAATAGTCTAGAATAGTACTTTGGAGAGGTTTTATAAACAAAAGTATGTAGAGTCATGACGAGTTTTACACTCGACAAGAGATAGAGAACCTCAAATGATCATAGTTGATTCCACATATGTTTTTTATTAAGCTTTTAATACTTCTCTGGTTCCATTGGGAATGTATTAACAGTGTTTTGCAGTACATCTAAAGGAATTGCATTTGGATATTCACCCAATGTACACTTCGTGTACATGGGTGTTTAATATATATCCTAACCCTCCCGATGGGAAGGGTTAGGATATATATTAAATGCCTTGTTAGTTGACGCTTATTTACAATCCCAATCCCGGACTTATACCCCGAGGGACGTCTCAGCCTGCTCTCGACTTATGGGTTATCTCCTGATCAGTTAGCTGCTCCGGAACGAGTTAACATTTAACATTTATAAGTAATTTTGATTTTTTATTATAGCTTATTACATTATATTTTTATAACACTTACATGTTTTCCGCTAAGAGAAAACGATTTTCACTGTACAAGTACGTTGGGGATGCCTATGGAGTTGTGGTTAGAGAACTACATGCGTCCAAAGTTTGTTATGACAATTTGGAGAAGTTTACGAACACACATGGGCTTTTTTTATGTCTCGAGATGTCAAATTAATCTTCAAAAAGCTAACTTCCAAAGCTTATCGCATATGCTTTCTGGTGTTAGAAAATTCAACACGTCTGGAGTTACAACGAAGAAGAAAAAAATTACCAAACTTAGAGGGGTCTTTAAAGATATCTAAAGATAAAACATCTGCATCTTTGGAAGACTTTTGAATGTAACTTTGCCACATGACAAGTTTGATATGGTTGGAGAGCTTACTTCAATGGCTTTCCGACGTACGAAAGTCTTTGAAATTTGTGTATAAAGTTTATGAGATTTAGATTTTGGATGAAGGTTCATAGTTGAGTGTATATTTTGAAATGAAAAGTTTCCATGTTCATGTAAGCTTTTGGACTACAAATATGAGGATAAACTTTGAGGGGTCATAGTACGGACTCACATTTCGAGAGTCTTAGTACCATTGTAAGTTCACAAGATTCACTAACAAATTTTGTTAATTATACATGCAAATAAAAGTATATTTTATGAACAAAAGTGTCCAAATTTCCAAATTTTTCTAAATTTTTAAATGTCCAAATTTTTTAGAAGGAGATGGAAATTCATTTTATTTTATGACCTTTTGTTTCTTTACAAAAACTTTTTCTAAATAATATTCTTATAATATTAAAAAAAATTCAATAGTGACGTTTATCAAACGATTTTGTTTTGGTGTTTTCTTTTTCATATCATCAAAAGTAACCAAGACATTACTTTTGATGATAAAGTAATGTCTTGGTTACTCTAAATCAATTGTTCATGCAATGAACTCCATCCGCCAAGCAAAATTCTCCCACATTCAAAGAGGTGAAGAGGATCGAACATGCACCTCCACTTTGGGAGGTGGAAACTCTAGTGAGAAACAAACTCTTGAGTTAGCCCCCAAGTTGGAAGAGTCTGGTTTTCTTTTCACCTCCCCCGCGCTCCATGCACGGGGTTCCACTTTAGGCTCTGCATGCCCGAAAGTCTTTCCATGCAAGAATCTGACAAACGGGAAGTACTTTCGAGAATGTATTAAATATATTACCAAAGTGCAGATCCGGCCGAGGAGAGGAAAAGGACAAGCGGGGAAGTCGCACTGAGATTATTTTATTTTTATTTTTGAAAATGTCTGGAAACACGAAGAGAGGAGGAGATAACCCATAAAGCTTTATCCCAGTGTCGCACTTCAAAACGTACAAGTCCGCGAACCATTGCTCATTAAACACTAATTATACACTAAGTTTAATTTAATACCTACCCTTCCGACAAGAAGAATTAGGTATTAAATTTAACTCCTTGCATATTCAATTCTTTCATCGGAAGATGGAGAAGGTGAATATGCAAGGAAGTTAAATTTAATAATAGAATAAGCATCCCCAACGGTCTTGTACAGTGAATTTCATTTTCTCTATATCAAAAAATATGTAAGTGTTATAAAAATATATTGTAATAAATTATAATAAAAATTAAAAATTATTTATAAAAATTATATGTAAACTTTTCCGAGAATAGCAAATTGATCCAGACAGAACTCATAAGTGAAGAGCGGGTTGAGGCTTTCTTGGAGAGATAAGTCCGGGAGTGGAATTGTAAATATGCGTCGTTTCCCAGAGGCATTAATATATCTTCTAACCCTTACCGCCGGAAGAGTTAGAACATATATTAAACACCCATTTACACGAAGTGTACAGGGGTGAATAAGCAGCCTCATCATATAAAAGAGTGTACTAGTGTGACCTCAGTTTAGTTCATGTATTAGAGTGTTCGTTTATTTTTGAATAGAAAATATTTTTTACTGAAAACAAATCAGATGTATAAGCAACCTCACCATCTAAAAGCGTGTACTAGTGTGACCTCAGTTTAGTTCAGTTCATGTATTAGAGTGTTCGTTTATTTTTGAAGAGAAAATATATTTTACTGAAAACAAATCAGATGTAAGCATGGAGTGCTATAGATACAACTGTATTATAGAACCCTTTCTAAATCCTCACATGAAACAATGATATTGAACTATACACAGGACTGTGGTTAATAATGTGACCGTGAGCTCCCCTCAGAAAAATAATTGATTTCTGTCCGACTCGAACTCCTTACGTCAGCTCTGTTAACCGGTACAGTTCTCACTGTGATAACTAAAGTGTTTGTAAACTAAAATTATTTTAATGTATAAAGGCTAGCCTGTTCTCATCATAAGACCGCAGTCTTCAAACCAACCTTGCCAAGAATATCTAAAAGTGCCTTACTTGTCTACAGAATCTCCTTTCGTTGAATATATCTATCAACTTACATGGATTTACAGTATGAGGTCTTGAACATATCCTGAAGCATCCATGAAATGTCAAAATTTTTCTTCCTCTTAATTCCAGTGGCTTCTTCCTTGCCCCGACAAGAAGTAGATGTTGAATGCATATTATTCAGCCAAATGTGCATGTGGTATGCATATTCATCCGAGTCTAGTTCATCCATTGTATTTGAATGTAATTATTTTTTTATGTGATTTAATTTTCACTCCAAAACAGTCATGGGTTGCTATAGACGGCCATAGTGAAGAGTAAATGTCCAACAGACCTCTCTAAGTCACTCTGGAAAATTATGTTTTTCTAAACTTCATCAAGGATAATCTGAGATAACCTGATCTGGTGAAATCAACCCCTATAGCCTTCTTGCCAAGTACTTGACTTTAAACTTATTTCTTTTTTTTTTCAGATTCAAGATTCGAACCGGGACGGATCCGTCTCCAAACCAAGCTCTTGTCACTGCGACAGTCATGGTGTATAAATAGAAACGGTTCATTTATATTTATAATAGAATATTTTATTTATAACTTGAAATTCTTACTACCACATGAAATTTTGAGGTCTATTTGCTCCTGATAATATTACAAAGAGTCGACTCTATTTTATTTTTAATGTTTTGTTCTGCTACAACCAATTATCATCTGAGATTTATCCTCCATTCTACACGTTTGTCCTTTTCCTCTTCTCTGCGGAAAGTGCATCTTGTATGCATATTTTATTCAGCTGCTTGTAAATGATGAATCATACTGTTTCTCGAATCTTCTCTTTGACAAAGAGGAAAAGAAGCTTTCTTACAGATTTCTTTTCGAATGTTCTGATGATGAAGACTGCAAAAGGAAACTATATCTGAAAGAAAGCTTACAGTTTACATAAATGAAAAGAAACTAGAACTTTGCATTTGTAACCAAAAACTCATTTAGTACATTTCACAACAGAAGTTTTAGTTGTAGTAAATACAAAAACTAGTAATACTGTATGATTTACACTACCAGACTTTCCGACTCAATGGGATTTCTGCTGGATAAAGATGACGTAGGCTCTAGAACCTAATATCCTTCCCCACGGCCTTGTACAGTGAAAATCGTTTTCTCTTATCGGAAAATATCTAAGTGTTATTAAAATTTATTATACTAAGTAATATAAAAAATCAAATTAATTTATAATTGTTATATGTTAGTCACTCCTGGAATAGACAATTCATCCGAAAAGAACCCATAAGTGAAGAGGGGACTGCTGCGCTCCTGAGGGTATAAGGCCGGAGACCTAGATTTCTAATGGCGCCGTTTAATGGAGGACATTAATTAATGTTCTAACCCTTCCCGTCGGAAGGGTTAGAACATTAATATGTGGATTCTCATGTACACTGAAGTGTACATGAGGCCCAATATCCTCCATCACACCTACTAACCTTCGAGAAATAGCGTACCGAGAAGATTAAAGTGAAAACATGATTTCACCCCAAGTGGAATGCCTTGTTAACATTCTTTTTCTTTTTCTTTTTAATGGCTGGAGGCAGTAGGTGGGTGGCAACTAGCTAGCCGATGCTCTTCTGAGTAGATGTGAGCAAACCAAAATTGTCTAAGATTCTCACTAGCTATCTCTTTGCTAGAAAAATACACATAAAATATCTATTTACCTACTCGCTCTCGAGTATTGTTTATGATCCCCTTGTGTTAAAAGATACGGTGCTTTACTTGTGAATCAAGTAGATTGGATAGATTTCAAACTCATATAAGTTTGATATCTAACAGCATAAAAGTGAAAATTTTTAATTTTAATCTTCTTTGATAATCAAGATTGATCTCAGTGTGATGACACGATATATCCATCCAAAGTGCATTTTTGGCCTGAGAGAAGAAAAAGATAAACATAGAAAGAGAAAAAAAATCTAAAAGTGTGACTGGACCAAACATTACAGTGAAATCTCATCGAACTTGTGTATATATTAATTAATGTCGGATTCTAAGCTGTTCAAGAGGTGCTAGTTGGAATTTTACAAATATTAATAAAAATTATTCAATATATCTGAATCAAAAAATATTATTTAAATAAATATTATACTACATATTACATGTCAGAATTATCTGGGAAAAACTAATGTGGATTCAATCGCTCACAAGAAACCATAAGACAAGTCTGCTATCTTGTCAGAAAATAATTTTGTGCAAGATGAGAAAGATTAAGTGAAAAATTGAAAGACTTCGCATATTCCTCTCTTCCGTCTTTCACAAAATCTATGCAAGTGAAACAGTTAAATTATAAGACGGTAAAAAATGACTAGGGGTAGTAGGTGACCGTTACATTACCGTCAACGCCTGTAAAACGTGCGTTCCGAACGCTTGACATATATCCTCTCACAGGGAAGAAACTCTACGGACCAAAACCAGCGGGTGGATCAATACTCTGACGATCTATAACCGAAGGATGCCAAGATGTCGGGTTAAATCGTGGAGGTTCGAGCTCTGGACCTGTGAGTCAAAGGGATTTACCATTGCCTACCTCCCTTGGAGGTTCGTTTCACGGCATCACCTAGCTAGTAGATGTTTCTGGTATCTTTTATAAACTAGGTTGCAACAGCTGGTTGCTCCAGTAAAGGTTTCTTCTGTGTCTGGAAATCATTATCACTACGTAGAACTCTTTTCGTTCCGAACAGAATCATGTTGCATGCATATTCGCCTTCGGTGAACACGTTATTGTGCATGCTGTATTATTTAAGTCATATACAGTATTATTTTTCATGCTGTCCAATCGTGTTCTCGATTTCGTGACTTTTCTCGCTGTGTCCAGCCCTCCAGCGATCGCATTTGTAATGTCGAATAGAAATATAAAGCGCGATAAGTTCTGAGTACTACAACAGTAATGTAGAAAGATCGACACTTCGAGGACTCTCTAAGAAAAGAGAACGAGTAGACAAGGAAGTAAAATAAGAATGAGATAAGAGAGGCTTTGTCTCTCCATGTATATATAGTGGGGATGAGTACAAGAGAAACCCTAATGGTGAATTAGCCCTCTAACTAACTGTAACTACTTTAACCACTCCGGCTAATGTTAGCAAGTGATCTACTAAAACTTGAGACTATATCAACACTCTCCTTCAAGCTCGATTCTACATCCTGTACTCCTAGACAATGTCTGAAAGCATCAAACTTATCTCTAGACAATGCCTTAGTGAAGATTCGGCAACCTGATCTCATGTGCTCACATAACTGAGCTCAATCTCTCCTGCAAGGACCTTCTCTCTAATGAAATGATAGTGCACCTCAATGTGCTTCGTCCTAGCATGAAAAACAAGATTACTAGCTAACTTCATGCTGCTAATGTTGTCTTATATACAACAACAGGATCTGTACACTCCACACCAATATCAGATAGCAGACATCAGAGTCAAATTGATTCACATGTTGCGTTCGTTGCTCCTCAGTACTCTGCTTCTGTGGATGACAAAGTAATCATAGGTTGCTTCTTAGAAGCCCAACTTATAGCAACGCTTCCAAGTCCAAAAGTGTAATCTGACGTGGATCTCTTGTCGGCACTTCCTGTCCAATCAGCATCTGTGTAGTCATATAGCAACAATGGTCCACCGTATCGATAGTGAAGTCCGTACTCATCGAGAACTTCATGTAGCGGCTCCGCTTGACATCCTCCAAATGTGGTCTCTGTGATGAGTGCATGAACTAACTGATCAGACCGACGACATAGCTCAAGTTTGGTCTGGTGATCGTCAGATAGATAAGACTCCCAACCATCTATTTATACATGCGTGGATCATCAAGTAACTCACCATCCTCTACTCGTAGCTATACCCCTTGCTCTAATGGCGTAGCAATGTGTTGCAGTCAAGCATACCAAATCTCTCAAGCATACTGAGAGCATACTGTCGCTGTACAAACCAAACATCATTCTCATCTCTAATGAACTCTACAACAAGGAAGTACTTGAGTTCTCTTAAGTCCATCATCTCGAACTCAGATTTCAAGTGATCCTTGATCTGAGAAATAAGCTCCGCATAGTTACCGGTAATGATCAAGTCATCAACATAGATGATGATCATAACAATCCGGTCTCGTATTCTTCATGAATACAAGGTAGAGTTTGAACTACAAATGGAAACCAAGAGACTGCAAGTAGGAATTGATTTTTGCATATCATGTTCTTGATGCATGTTTCAGACCATAGAGAGCCTTCCGTAACTTACATACACGAGAAGGGAACTTAGGATCCTCATAACTGGGAGGTTGCTGCATGTAGACCTACTCCTCAAGATTGCCGTTGAGAAAGGCGTTCTTGAAGTCCATCTGGTGCATCTTCCAACCTTTCTGAGTTGCAACTGCAACTGCGGTTCGAATAGTCACCATCTTCGCAACTGGAGCAAAGGTCTCTTCAAAATCCACTCCATGTTGCTCTGCGTAACCCTTGGCTAACAATCTTACCTTGTACCGACACACGATATCATCCGAGTTGCGCTTGACCTTGAAGACCCACCTGCAACCAATCACTATCTTACCCTCATGTAAGTCCACCAACTTCCAAGTCGGTTGGTGATGAAGCGCAGCAAGTTCAACTTCCATAGCACTTACCCATTGGACTTCACACATCGCCTCCTCAAGTGAACTCGGTTCTTGTTCTTGAAGAACATTGGTCATATATGCATGGTGTGCAGCAAGAAAGCCTTCATGCATATACCTACTCACTGGATGTTTTGTCTGTTCAGATCTATGAGAGGTAGTCGGTGCATTAGTCATCTCTCCTTGCAACTAATCTGACGCCAAGGTCTAGGACAAAGTATCCAATGGATGTGGAAGATCCACATATCTGGATGAGTCAAACATACGTTGCAATAGCACGCGCTCATCCTGTGTAGAAACGACACTAGTTCCACTAAGTTGTGTTACGTGGACTCCAGCGTTAACAACAGCTCTTTGTGCAACTGATTCTGATCTGGAATCAGTGACTTCTCCATATCCTCCACTCAACGTACTACTTTGAGGTACTACAGTGGACTGACTTCTTGGTTCTACAGTAGGTACAGGGATGGCTACGACAGATGCAGGAGCAAACCAAGATTGTAGTTCATCAAATACAACATCTCTACTGATATATAACTGCTTGGACGAAGGATTGTAACATCTATATCTTTTCGTATCAGAAGCATAGCCAAGGAAAATACATCTATATGCTTTTGGATCTAGTTTCTTACGTCTTTCATCAGATATATGCACATAACAGATACATCCAAAAACTTTAAGGAAAGAGTAATCAGACTTACTGTCTGTGAAGACCTCCATCGATGTCTGGCTGTGGATTGCCACTGTAGATGTCAGGTTCACAAGATACACCGCACATGAAACAACTTCTGTCTAGTAAGGTCTAGGTATGGTCTTCTCATTCAACATCGCACGAACAACTTTTACTATGTGTTGATTCTTGCGCTCCGCAACCCCGTTCTGCTGCGGACTGCAACTGTAAGTCTTCTGACGTCGAATGCTATGCTCATGCAGATATGCATCGAACTCTCCAGAAAGAAACTCGCCTCCTCCATCAGATCTCAGACGGAGGATAGATGCTCCAGATCGTTTCTCCACCAACTTGCAAAAAGTTTGGAATGCTGACATTACTTCGACAGCGGACTTGTTTCTCAACAAATAGATCCAAGTATAACGCGAACGATCATCAATGAACGACACAAAGTACTAAAAACCGGTCATACTTGGTTGAGAAGCAACTCATACATCAGTGTGAACAAGCTCTAGAATCTTGTTCGCTCTGCTACTTGATCTCTTAAAGGGATGTCTAGCTTGCTTGCCGAATTGACATGCTACACAGACTCCAGTGGGCTCATTGGATTCGAATTTGGGCAGACCTGTAACCAGGTCGGAACTCGGAAGGCTTTTCAATCTCTGAAAGTTCATGTGTCCAATTCGCTTGTGTCATATGTCAGTATCAGACACTATTGGATCACTCTCCATACATGGCAGCTTGTAACTTAGGCGCAGAGATATCTAATTTAAACAGCCTATCACTCTTGCTACCTCGAGCTATGACAATGCTATTCGAATCTTCAATAAAGCATCCATTTTTATTGAAGCGCACTTCCAGATCTTGCTCCATCAACTGTCCTACAGATAGCAAATTTATAGTCAACGTGGGGTACATGTAAGACATTCCGTATACCAGTAAACGTTGAAGCAAGAATGTCAAGTGGAATGTTACCTTTGTGCTGGATCTTGTGCTTGGTGTCATCTCTTGTCATTATAAACTATAGAGTTTTCACAAGCTCGAGTAAACTAAACCACTCCTGATGAGATGTCATGTGACTGGTGGCGTCGGAGTCGATCACACAATCAATCTATGGCTCGAAAGCCGCATAACTCTAATGTGTTGTAATTAGCAACTGCTCCGAATAGACTTGCTCCGAATAGACTTGCTCAGTGACTGCATAGCCTTGTTGGTTGTTGTTACCTTGCTGGGGGTTGTTGTCGTATTGCTACCTTTGATTGTTCTGTCGCTGTCGTGCCGGATATTGCGTGAAGGATGTCCAGGAAAATGCGAGGTTCCTGGCTGTGGAGATGTTGTGTGCTGAAACAGAGACAAGACAGAGAAAAACAACCACGAAAACAAACGCTGCGATATATACCAACTCCAATGTATGTACACTGCCGGATCTTTCTCTTAAGAGCACAGAACTGAAAAACAGACCAGAGCGGTCTGTAACCTGCTTCAAAGCCCTTAAAAACAACCCCTGATTCTCAACCCTGACCCAAAAACACCGAAGCGTAGCTCAAAGCAAGAGAAACTTCTCTTTGCTAACAAGCAGAGCCACGGCAGTATCAATCCAAGTCCAAACCACATCCATGTACAAGTTCTTAGCTAAAGCTAGCTACCACAAGCTGTATATAGCCAACCAGAACTCAAAAGAGCAAAACCCGTAGCGAAGAACCGAAAAAGATCTATTTGTGAACTTCCTCCTTTTGCCGAACGGACTTCAGATGTCGATAGAGTCTCCTCCGCTGATTCTGTTAACCCAAGAAACCTTCAGATCCGACTCCCAACAGCCGAGATATCGCCGATTTTCGATCGCAGGTGACCAAACCTTCAAAAACTCCTCCCTACGGCTTAAAACCGCACACCACGTACAAACGGATAGTCTAAACTGATATCCGTCTTCTCTGGTAGGTAGATCTAGCTACCCTGAACCCAACAAGACTCCAAACAAGCCGTTTGGAGTTCTCCTTGCAAAACCACTCAAGAAATTTGGTCGCAGGTTGTAAACGTAAATCGGCTCCTTGCAGCTCAAACTCGCTCACCACACCCAAACCAACAATCCAATCCACACACGGTCTTCTCCTATGAGTAGATGAAGACTCCCTGATCGCGTAGGCATCAAGAACGAACATCACGAAGAACAAACCAATCTCAGGTCGTAGACGAACAAAAATCTGATGTAAGCGCTTCCCTGCGGACCAATTTCACTCAAAACTCCCAAACTGCCCGATGAAACTTCATATCGTCTTCAATTTCTTGAAGAACTCGTTATTCTGATCTCAATGGATCCAAGGACAGCAAGTTTGGACTCCGGAACGGTCCGAACGGTCCAACTCTCCTTCACAGGTAACTGAAAACTTCCCAAATCTCTCTCCTACGTCTCAGTTTCACTCAGTACGCACACCCCGATCCATCTCTTCCAGAACCGTCTTAACCCACACGTAGCCTGCACAGATTTGAACCCAACGACGCCTTGCGTGTTTGCATTGGACCTCCAAATCTCCTGAACCGTCCGTTGACAAATCACAGACGCAAGCTAACCTCTAAGCTGTCCCCTTGTCACAGTCTCTGTACGCACGAAGTTCTCTCAATAATAAATGAAGCAGGTCCCTTACGTCTTTGATATAACGCCTGAAGTCTCAAATACCATCTCAGCAAGTAACTAGGGCTTAGCTTGATTTTGCCTTCTTTAAAATCGCATAACTTCTTCACTAGATGTCCAAACGAAGTAAACAAGATGCCCATGGAAAGCTGACAATGAGCTCTACCCATCTATGCGATAAAAGTGAAGATCCGAAGTTGTGCCAAAAGCCCGTAAGCTGGAGCTTAGCTTATTTTCTCCATTTTTGAGTCCTGTAACTTCTCCACTAGGCGTCCAAATGAAGTAGACAAAGTGCCTATGGAATGCTGACAAGGAGCTCTATCCACTGATGCGATAAAAGCGAAGATCCGAAATGGTGCCAAAAGCCCGTAAGCTGAGGCCTAGCTTGCTTTCTCCATCTTTCGAGTCTTGTAACTTCTCCACTAGATGTCCAAACGAAGTAGACAAAGTGCCTATGGAGTGCTGACAAGGAGCTGTATCCACTGATGCGATGAAAGTGGAGATCCAAAATTGTGCCAAAAACCCATAAGCTGGAGCCTAGCTTGTCTTCTCATGAGTGTCTTTGGAGCGACAAGCATCAAAGTTTGAATTTCAGGTAGGAGCCGGTCCACGACACGACATCCACCCTCTCCAAATCTGTGCATCCTCCGGTATGCACTAGAGATATCAACCAAGGAGTGGACCGACACACATTTCGTCATTCCCATATTGTCATCCTCCCTCCCATCTCAGTCAACCTCATCCTCAAGTCCGCAACTTGATCGTCATCTTGAAGTTGCTACCCTGTCATGATCTCCTCTAGATCCATGCTCATCGACCTCCACCTCGAACCTCCCATCCAATCACCCTCTCTAAATCTACACATGTTTCAATATGCGAGGACATAGAAAGAATAACCCTTCATACCATAGAAATGTCTTCCATCCGTCATGTAGAACCTCACCATCGGGGTTTGTGACCCAAGTGTCGTAGTAGACATCATCCATGAACCCAATCATCACCATATATCTGACTGTAACCCTCAACCTCAAGTCGATATATGTCATTGTACATAATCCTCTCTTCTTTTTTGTTTTCTGAAAAAAAGGAACCACACTGCTGCAACAAAAATCCTCAACCCCAATCATCACTATCCCGTTGTGCAATGGTGTCCTCTTCAACCGTCATACTCTCTGATCTCTTCTTCTGAAAATCCTTGCAACTTTCCAAGCATCATTCACTCAATCCAAACCACCTTCAGCAATGGCTTCTCCCTTGTAAGCCATCCTTACCCATCATCCTATACCCGTAGCCTCGATAGCATCCGTCCATTCTCCTTCGTCCTCAGCAAGTCGTTCGTCCTTGATGATGCCAATGGTGACATCATGGACTTCTCTTGAAGTTGCACCCAAGATCTCTCATGAAATGAATTCAACCTTAGCATCTCGAATGCGCTCATTCCAACCTCCCTTCACATCCATCATCATCATTCCAATATCTGATTGTTGTTTGCATGTAACCAGATCAACCACATCCATTACTGTACCAATATCTGGTTGTTGTATGTCTGCAACCAGATCGACCATATCTATTGTCTGCACCCCAATCATCTCCTCCGGTTGTGAAGGATCGTCCTCCATTGCTTATATAGGAAGAATAGTTTCCTGTTGAACCTTATCCTCCCCAGCTTACTTCCCTGAAGAAGTCTCTTCTTGTCTCTTCTTCTCGCTCTGCATCGACGATGCAGTATCCAACTTGAGCTCGCTTGGATCCACATGCTCATCTGAATCATCTATATGGAGATCATGCTCAATCTCTTCCACCCTAGCACCATAACTTGTAGCTTCGTTAGCTACAACTGCATGTACCGCAAGGTAATCATTCACAAACTTCTTCATCCCTCCTTTACCAACGTTGGCTTGAAGGAGAGTACTCGAACTTCTGAATGCAACCTTTCCATCCTCCCAAGAAATAACCTCACGTTGCAAAGACTCTGCAAAGCCGATGCAGTCGTCCCATTAATGATCAGTATCATCACACCACAAGCACTGATGCATCCAAGCTGATTTGAGTACAAGTTCCATCTTGGTCGACGATCCCTTATCCTCCAACCTAGTAACCTTAGCTTGCAGATCTTGCATCTTTTGCTGTAGGTCCTCGATGGTTGGATCTTTCTCCTCTACAACCACAATTGAGGATTGAACCTCAAGTACTACCCAAACTGATGTAGTCAATGATGCAGGTGTCAACCTTGTAACCCTTTCCCTTGTATGTCTCCAGACAAGAAGTTCAACCGCTTCATGCACAACCTCCCAATTTTGTATCAACCCTTCTTCTTCTTCTCCATCCTCCAGAAGTAGCTCCAACTGTTCCTGCCATGGTTCATCCGCAGCTTGAAGAAACAGCTCTGTCTTGTAGCTCTCCAAGGTTAGCTTCTCCACCCGAGATAGTTGAGAGAATTGTCTCTCGAACTCCTCTAACAGCTTTGTAGGGTGTAAACGTTTGTTGTGTCGGTTGACCCATTCCAAAAACGATTTCTTAGTTATTCGATCTGAGTTCCTCAAGAAATACTCCTCCATCAGCGCATGTGAAAATGTATCCCAGTTCTTCCCAAAATGCTTTGTTAGACCTTTCACATGCTCTCTTATCTCAGGCACCGCAGCGAGTTCGAATGTCTCAATCATCTCCTTCTCCGATACTTGATCCAAATCCATCTCTGTCTTGTAACATCTCAAGTACTTTGAGATGTCTTTCCCATCACACAGATCGAGCTTGTCGATCATCCTTCGAAGTGCCTTCGTCCCCAAAGCCTCTTTTTGTTGGTTCCCTTGCTCTTGTCGCAAAAACAAAGTGAAGGCTTGAAACAAATGTGCAGTTGTTGCATCCAACTGCACCTCTGGTATCCGCTCTGATCCGTCCATCCCATCCATAGTCATGGCTCGTCCCATCCTTCTATCCTCCCATCCTCCTATCCTCCCAAGGCATCTATATATCCGTCATCCCAGGTCCGCAGCATCCTCCCGAACAACCATAGCCATCCTCATCCTCGTTCATGATTGCTGATCTCTTCTACCCAGTTCTAACACATAAATATCTCCACCCCGGACCTTCACGTCGAGTTCTCCACCGATGTTGTGCCGGATATTGCGTGAAGGATGTCCAGGAAAATGCGAGGTTCCTGGCTGTGGAGATGTTGTGTGCTGAAACAGAGACAAGACAGAGAAAAACAACCACGAAAACGAACGCTGCGATATATACCAACTCCAAATGTATGTACACTGCCGGCTCTTTCTCTTAAGAGCACAGAATTGAAAAACAACCCCTGATTCTCAACCCTGACCCAAAAACACCGAAGCGTAGCTCAAAGCAAGAGAAACTTCTCTTTGCTAACAATCAGAGCCACGGCAGTATCACGCGATCCAAATCCAAGTCCAAACCACATCCATGTACAAATTCTTAGCTAAAGCTAGCTACCACAAGCTGTATATAGCCAACCAGAACTCTAACGAACTCAAAAGAGCAAAACCCGTAGCGAAGAAACCGAAAAAGGTCTATCTATGGACTTCCTCTTTTCGCCGAACGGACTTCAGATGTCGATAGGGTCTCCTCTGCTGATTCTGTTAACCCAAGAAACCTTCAGATCCGACTCCCAACAGCCGAGATATCGCCGATTTTCGGTCGCAGGTGACCGAACCTTCAAAAACTCCTCCCTGCGGCTTAAAACCGCACACCACGCACAAACGAATCGTCTAAACTGATATCCGTCTTCTCAGGTAGATAGATCTAGCTACCCTGAACCCAACAAGACTAAACAAGCCGTTTGGAGTTCCCCTTGCAAAACCACTCAAGAAATTTGATCGCAGTTTGCAAAAAACTGACGTAAATCGGCTCCCTGCGGTTCAAACTCGCTCACCACACCCAAACCAACAATCCAATCCACACACGGTCTTCTCCTATGAGTAGATGAAGACTCCTTGATCGCGTAGGCACCAAGAACGAAGAGCTTGGCTCACCGATCGCGAAGAACAAACCAATCTCAGGTCGCAGACGAACAAAAATCTGATGTAACTGCTTCCCTGCGAGCCAATTTCACTCAAAACTCCCAAACCGCCCGATGAAACTTCATATCGTCTTCAATTTCCTGAAGAACTTGTTGTTCTGATCCCGATGGATCCAAGGATAGCAAGTTTGGACTCCGGAACGGCCCGAACGGTCCAACTCTCTTTCACAAGTATCTGAAAACCTCCCAAATCTCTCTCTTGCATCTCAATTTCACTCAGTACGTACACCCCAATCCGTCTCTTCCAGAATCGTCTTAACCCACAGGTAGCCTGCACAGATCTGAACCCAACGACGCCTTGCGCGTTTGCATTGGACCTCCAAATCTCCTGAACCGTCCGTTGACAGGTCGCAGACGCAAGCTAGTTCCTAAGATGCCCTCTTGTCACAGTCTCTGTACGTACGAAGTTCTCTCAATAATAAATGAAGCAGGCCCCTTGCGTCTTTGATATAACGTCTGAAGCCTCAAATACCCAGTCAGCAAGTAACTAGGGTCTAGCTTGATTTTGCCTTCTTTCGAATCGCATAACTTCTTCACTAGATGTCCAAACGAAGTAAACAAGATGCCCATGGAAAGCTGACAATGAGCTCTACCCATCTATGCGATAAAAGTGAAGATCCGAAGTTGTGCCAAAAGCTCGTAAGCTGGGACCTAGCTTATTTTCTCCATTTTTCGAGTCTTGTAACTTCTCCACTAGGCGTCCAGACAAAGTAGACAAAGTGCCTATGGAATGCTGACAAGGAGCTCTATCCACTGATGCGATAAAAGCAAAGATCCGAAATGGTGCCAAAAGCATGTACGCTGGGGCCTAACTTGCTTTCTCCATCTTTCAAATCTTGTAACTTCTCCACTAGGCGTCTAAACGAAGTAGACAAAGTGCATATGGAGTGTTGACAAGGAGCTGTATCCACTGATGCGATGAAAGTGGAGATCCAAAATTGTGCCAAAAATCCGTAAGCTGAGGCCTAGCTTGTCTTCTCATGAATGTCTTTGGAGCGACAAGCATCAAAGTTTGAATTTCAGATAGGAGCCGATCCACGACACGACATCGCTTGTAGCACTGATATGCATTGTGGCCTTGCTTCTTGCAGTAGTTGCAGAAACCAGACGCATGTCTCTGGTTGTTGGAAGAACCAGATTCTGTTGGTTCTGATGATTCTGCTGCTGCTGTTGTCCGTGATCCCGTCCATATCCAGCACCTTTGCCATGACCTTTACCTCGAAATCCTCTAGAACCTGCAAAATAGACAGATTCTTGCTGACCTGTTAAAGTAGAACTCTCCAATAAGTGCATCTCCTCTCCTAACATCATAAGAACAAGTTCTTCAAACCGCGGAAAGGGTTCTCTGGTCGAAATTGATGTAATGAACTGTTTGTACTCTACATGCAGTCTCTACAATGTGACCTCGATCAAGACAATGAGATCAATCTCGACTTTGACAGAAGACAACTGATCGACGAGCTGCTTGACATGGTTCACGTTCATTAATACACATCGACCTCTTCTTCACAGTATTGAACTGCTGCAGCAATTGTAACTTCTGCGCCTCTATTCCAGATTGAAACAGACGCATGAGTGCAAGCTTTCTTTGAGCGTATCATAGTCCTGAATGTGATAGATCGTCGATGTTGAAACTGTCAGTGCGATGTAGTGAATCGCTTGATATCATCGCTTCTTTTACTCCTTGAATTTTGGGTCGGAAACGGATAGATCATGCGCTTTCTCCTCCTCGGTGATAAGATCTCATAGATCTTGTCCCTACAGGAAGGTCATCATCCAGAACTTCCACACTTGGTAGTTGTTCTTGTCGAGCTTCTCTCCAGTGATCAAAGACACGAACTCTGTCATAACTACAATCGAGAATTGCAACGTTCTGTACGCAGAAAAACCTCATATAACCTTCACAAAACTCGTCCGTCCACACTCCGCTATGAAGAATTTATCACAAGTCACAACAACGACAACTCCGTGCACTCCTCCCGAGTGAGAATGAAGAAAGAACCTGTCCGTGAACTGTAGGTGTACAAAACAGACGAAAATGTCGAAAGAACAGACCAAGAAAGATAAAAAACTAGACCAAATGAGGTCAGAAATGAACGCGTAGTACCTTGAAATTTTGCACCCATCTCAATCGGACTAGTATTTCTTTTTGATTCAAGTCCTAAAACTTCAGTTTTGATCGAAAAAGATCTGACTGAAAATTTGTCACTGGAAACCTCCAAATTGACTGAAACTTGACCGAGTACACAATTCGCACCTTCTGAACAAGACAGTCCTTCTAGAGTTGATCGACGGATATCAGCGAGAAAAAAATGTGTAGGTCTCGGAAATTGCATTGAAAGTTTTTCGTGGCGAAAGAAATAGTTTCGTCTCATCCAAACGCATCAGCAGAATAGTGCTCGACGTCAAGTACAACTCCAGCTGCTCTCTCTTGTACTTCTCCATGCACAAACTCCACCTTGCTCATCAGCAAAGGACACACGCTCTCTACTGCTCTGATATCATGTAGAAAGATCGATACTTCGAGGACTCTCCAAGAAGAGAGAGCGAGTAGACAAGGAAGTAAAATAGGAATGAGATAAGAGAGGTTTTGTCTCTCCATGTATATATAGTGGGGGTGAGTACAAGAGATGGTGGGTTAGCCCTCTAACTAACTATAACTACCCTAACCACTCCTAGAGGTTCTACTAGAGGTTGGGACTATATCAACAAGTAAAACCAACAATACATGAGGTTTTTTCTCCTAGAGAATACATATGGCGATTTGCATACATGAAACACTTTTATTTCGTAAAGATTTTCTACATACTCAGAGCAAGCTCGAACAAGTAGTTCCAACACGACACAAAACATTTTGTACATATTGAGAGCAACTTGGAACAAGTAGTTTGTACAGGGCACAAGTTGAAGCTGAAGCTGATGTACATATGCAGTGTAGAGCTCACTTTTTTAATTTTTGATTGAATATGCTTGAAATGTAGAAGTTTGTAGAAGAAACAATGAAGTTAGAAGAAAATAGCTTAGTTTTAGAGAAGAAGGTTGTTTGTGAAGAAGAGAGCCTTCTTAAGAAGAGTCTACGGAGTAAGAGATTTCTTGAAGACTATTAGATTCTTCGAAATGTTGTCTCAGCGAAGGGAAGAAAAGAAGAGACTTCGGAAGAAGAAGAAAACTTCGAAAGAAGACCTTCGTATTCTTCATCTTCTTTCTACAGAAGATGAAGAGAAGGAAGACTTCTTACGAGTTTTAGGGTTTAGGGTTTAGGGTTTAGGGACTTCTTGAGAGTAATCTCTTCAAGAGTAGTTAGTAAAATTTGTAGGGGAGTAACTAGGAAGTAAGAGTAGGTTAGGATAGACTACCTTACCGAAGGATGACAGGAACTGCAAGAGGTGAAAACGAAGAAAGTCTGTGCACTCTCTTGTCAGGCCTGTATCGATGAATGAGGAGCGACTTCGGCACATGTGGGACATTTGAACGGACTATATACTCTGAAAATTGGTTCAATATTCAAAATCCGTTTTGAGAGTGAGGTGATTTCTATAATTCGGTAAGAGTGTTCTGAAGAAGAGAGAAAGTTCAGACGAAGTCTATTGCGTTCAGGCAAAGTTTATTACGTTGAGACGAATTTGACAATCTTCGTAGAGTGCGATGGCGTCAATGACGAAGTTGCCGAGTCGGAGAGCTTTCGAGTTGAACTTGGAAGAACTTCGGACCATTCAGCTGAAGTTGAAAGAGCTGAGGTTAACATTCTTGACATGAGGAGGATGGACGCGTGTTTCAAGAAAGTTCATCAGTCAAATTGAGATGTGTTCGGACCATGCGGTCAAAGAAGGATACGCTAGATCTGAAAATTGGAGACTGAACGACTAGGCGAAGGTCTTGGGAGACAAAGCCAGAGATAAGGGAGATATGGTCTTCGACCATTTGGCGATGAAGGTTGATGCGATCGAGGACTATGGACAACTCGTCGTTCATCCCATTCATCCGACGAATGGATACAAGCTGACATATTACAGGGATCCGGTGAAAAGAGAAGTAGCCGAAGCAGTTATGTTGATCTTGAGTACTATAAACCCTCCGCGGTCCTATCGATCAACTACCCCCCCGATCTCTCAACCTCCACGATCGTCATCCACGAATCTGCAACATGTCGGGCTTGTCTTTCACTCAGGGGTCACCTCTGATGGCTTTGATGGAAGCACACCATGAACTTGAAGGGAAAATGCTGAGTTCACTCATTCATACACCCACAAACTTATCAACTAAAAATCTCCTTAAACACATCAACTAAAATCCTCCATTCTAACAACGTCTCTCAAGTTCTCACATGCTAAAAATATCTCACACTCTCTATATTACTCAAGTTGTCATTACGACAATGTGAAAACAAGGATGAGGAGCTCTTCTCTACTCCTCTATTTATACATTCTAGGTTCTTACTTTGGTACCCTCCGGTAACTCAGCCGTAACTACTTTTACCGGGTTTTACTAAGATATTACTTAAGGTAAAAGCATTAATCACATGGGCTTTTTTACCTTTTCACATGGGCTTATTCCTTCAAAGTCAACAACTTCTAGAAGGATTCTAGAATATTCTCAAGAGATCTCAAATTTCCACCCCCCTCTACACTAGGACCCACTAAAAAGGAAACATGTTGAATCTCTTCTTGTTTTTAATGCTCACAAAGTCCACAACTTTAATCCAACCACTAATATCAAGTCAAAAAGGAGATAAGGGATACTTTCCACCTCCTTTCTACCTTTTAGACAAGATGACAAGATAGTAGTGCTCACTCTTTAGCAAATATCTGAATTCTGCCAAAAGTACAGCTAAGTTTAACCATAACTAACTTTTAGCTAGTCATGACTAACTTGATACCTCCTAAAAGTACTTTGGCAGCAAATAAACATTCTCAACACTTAGTTAGAACTAAACACCTTACTAATAGACAAACTTCCTTTGTGTAACATAAGTCGTTACATTTTACCCCCGGACTAAATTTTCGCTCCGTCCTCGGAGTGAAGAGAGAACTTTCGTCGATGAAACAACTTCAACTTGTCATGGTTGACCCGATCGAATCTCCTTCCTCCCAACTCTTGAAGGTCATATGTGAAGTTGCTCCACACCTTATCTACAACAAAAGGACCAAAATATCTCGGAAGAAACTTTTTCCTAGCCCTCTTGAATCTGATAGCATCATACAACATAACCCAATCTCCGACTTGAAAAGGTTTTACCTCCCTCTTGTCCAACCGTTTGTCGTAACTCTTCTTTTGATACGCTTGAGCTCGTTCCATCCGGATCATTGCTACCGCTCGGGTCTCTTCCAACTCCATGAGTTGCTTCCTTCTTGATCTGACCACGTCTTCTCCTCTCGACCTCTTCAACTTTCGTTGAATAGTTTGAAAAGTATCCAATTCGAATTGGATGGGCAACTTGGACTCCACTCCATAAACCAGTCGAAATGGGGAGTACCCAGTAGAAGTCTTTGTTGTCGTTCGATACTCTCTTAAGATGGCATGTAGCCTCTTATCCCAAGTATGTTTCGCAGTCTCAACATTAGCATCTTTGGCGTCATCAGATGCTCGTCTGGAAACGAATCATCAAATGGTTCTTCTCCCTCATCATCATAAGCCCTCGACAAAAGATCAGCATTCGCATGCTTTTTCCCTGGTCTATCTTCGATCACGTAATCATATTCTGTTAGAAGGATCTTCCAACGAGCAATACGACCTTCGGCATTAGACTTATTAAAGATATACTTTAAAGCCTTGTGATCTGTGACTATGGAAAATTTCCCTCCTAGCAAGTAATGCCGAAATTTCTTCAATCCAAAGATCACCGCTAATCCTTCTCGTTCAGTCACGGAGTAGTTCTTCTCCGCTGGAACCATCTGCCTACTAGCATAAGCTATAGGATGATCATGCCCATCTTCATCTAACTGACTTAATGTACACCCGATAGCTACATTGGAGGCATCCGTATACAGAATAAATGCTTTACTCCATTCAGGTTTAGCAAGTATAGGAGCTGTCACCAATGCCTTTTTCAGCTCCTCAAATGCTTCCTTTGCCTTTTGATCATGCACTATCAAGTCAAAATCAACTCCCTTCTTCATGTACATAGTCAAAGCTATTGCTTTGTTTGAGAAGGAAAAGACAAACCTACGATAATATCCAACCATGCCAAGAAACTGCCTCAACTTTGTCAAGTTGATCGGAAATGGAAGATCCACAATCTTCTTCACCTTCTCAGGATCTACCGCAATCCCCTTCTTGGAAATGATGTGTCCTAACAGCAGACCTTCTTCGCAGCCAAAGATGCACTTCTCTGGATTCAAAGAAGCGTTAGCTTGCTCCAACCGCTGCAAAACTTTGATCACATGATCAAAGTGGTCCTCCTTTCTTCCGTACACACAAAAATCATCAATGAAATCACGAACAAACTTCCCTATGAATGGTTCGAACACCTTGTTCATGAACCTCTGAAACGTGGCCGGAGCATTACACAATCCGAATGGCATCACTCGAAATGCAAATGTTCTCCAAGGAGTAGTGAAAGTAGTCAACTGCTGGTACTCCTGTGCTATCTTGATCTGGTTGTATCCACTATAACCATCACCAAAGCTGTACCACTCATGACCAGCAACTTCCTCCAAAATCTCATCTATAAATGGTAGAGGATAATAATCCTTCTTGGTAACTGCATTCAACTTCTTATAGTCTATGCACACTCGCAGCTTACCATTCTTCTTCTTGACAATCACAATGGGTGAAACCCATTCTGAGTTCTCCACCTCATAGATGAAACTCGCCTCCTTCAACTTGTCTATCTCCTCCTTGACCATCATTGCCGTTGTGGGATTGACCCTCCTCTGCTTCTGTCGAACTGGTCTTGCGTGCTCCTCCAATTCGATTCGATGAGTCTCGAGAGTCACCTCCTTCAAATTCTTGTAGCTGAAAGCAAACACATAGATATATTTTCGAAATATATCTAGGAATCTACTTTTCTCCTCTTGAGTGACATTGATACCAAACTTCAAGGTAGAGAGTCTTCTCACAATCTCTGCCTCACTCAACTCTTCTTTGTCAGGATCTTTCTCCACTGCTGGTCGAGGCAACAAGTCAATAGCACTAAGCTGATGTAATGATTCATCTCGACCAAATCCTTCGTCCTCAGACGAGGATTCTTGATCGTAAGAATCTCCGGTATCTACTTCTGAGACACTCTGATCGTCCTCCGTATCAGATTCCTAATAATCACTAGTGGGTCTATCTGAGTCAGAAGTCACAACTCCAACACCCGAGAGAGGAACTATCACTCTATGATCTCTAGACCCAATCCGTAAGTATCCCTTGTGTCACCTATCAGTGGTGCGCACAGCTCTCAACCAAGGCCTACCTAGGAGCAAATCATAACTAGAGTCCTTTAACACTTGAAAGGACATCAATGTTTGAACTCCCATCACAGACACGACCACCTTCTCTAACACACCAAGAGGTCTTACCCGTTGCTTGTTAGCCATCCCCACGACAATGCTAGCCGGGCGAGTTGGTTCCATCCTCAACTTCTTCATCAACCTCTCCGATATGGCGTTTACAGCCGACCCTCCATCTACCAATACGTCATAGACGTAGTGACCATTCAACCGGACTTCAATCTTTGAAGCCCTAGTGCATACCTCTGAAGCATGCACATCCACCACACCAACTCCCACAGACTTTGATGTCTTGCTCTTGGGTTTCTTCTTCTTGCTTCTCTTAGAACTGAGTCCTCCTCTGAGTTCTCTTCGTAAGCTGGGATTAAGTGCGATCAGTTGTCCAACAGTGATGTTGGCTTTCTGAGCACCCACATCTTCAACCACATCATATCCCGCTTGGGAAGATGAAATGGTGAAATCCGTCATCCCCAACTTCCTTCTTGGCTCCCTTGGTGTACTCTAAACATTACTCGAACGAGTACTTCTACTAGCTGATTCTTCCATGAAAACCGGTTCATCAGAAAATCGAGTTCTTTTCCTTTCTTGAGCTAAAAGCTCCACCGGTGCATGAGAAGAGTTTGAACTCTCTCCTTTCTCGTAGATGGGATCTCGCACGACATCGATAGTAGCCACCCCCTTGTCTCGTCCTTGTGATGGATTTTCTCCACCCACATTCATTCTGACAGCTTCGGCACCTCTTGCTCCGTTGTTAGGACAATTTCGCTGGAAATGAGAACCTCCACACGTCCAACAAGTGATTCCTCCAAAGTTACCTTGGTTGCCTCCAAAGTTACCTTGATTTCCTCGGTTGGGATTGTTGTCGTAACCTCTTTGACCTCCTCCTCCACCTTTGTTCCTCCATTCTCGTAACTGCACCACGTTTATCTTGAGATCCGCAAGAGTATCGGTGATGCTCTTCAGCTCGGCATGAAAATCAGAGGTGGCAGTAGACATCGTTGTTGGGACAAACGGTCTTGGCACCACCGTTGGAGTAGGAGCTGACGTTGAAGCAATCACCAATTGTGATGGTGCAGGTGCGATCGTTGTGGCTACACCAAGAGTCGGAGTTGACACCAGAGCAGCATGATGAGGTTGGATGATATCTCTTTCATCCAAACTCTCTTCCATATTTGTCGCAATCTTGATGGCCTCCGCTTTGGTTGCTGGCTTCTGGTACCTCACTTGGGTTCGAATTGAAGGCCTCAACCCTCCCACCAAGTTCTTGGTCAACACTGCTCCAATCCCCGCCATCGTTAACTCCACATTGTCTCCACTCTTCCGTAGGACCGTCCGAAACCGTTGCTCCAACTTATCCACCCTTTCGGCATATTGCCGAACTTTCTCGTCGTCCCGTTGCTTCAAATGAGTAAGCTCCACCATGAGCTTCTCATAACTCTCTTCTGGAAGAAATTCTTCGATGAGTGCATTACTCAACGTCTCCCATGTGTCCTTAACTGCACCAGGTGTCTTGCTCTTCACTCGGTCGTCATACCACGTAAGAGCAAAATCTTCTAAAAACTCTAGCAGTAACAACACCCATTCTTCCTTCCTTCTCACGTTGTTTCCGATGCAACCCCTTTTGAAGTCTCGTACAAATGGTTCTACATCTTCATTGTCCTTCTCATGAAACACTGGTAACTTCCCCATCTTGTAACTATTCTTTCTACCCTTCTAATTTTTGTGCAATAACTACTCGCTAAAAGAGTACGAACATCACCAATTCCATTCGCGAATAATCTACCATAGGTAAAATGAAAGGAAATGGTTGTAACAACACCTCTTGTGCCATCTCTTCTCCCAAGGTAATCATGAGCCTGAGTCGCATCACCGTCTTCTCCACCATCCGAATGACGATCTCCATCACAACTCAGCCGAGTCCTCTTTTGAAGTCGACAACTTCTCCGTCTCAGCTCTTTGAGTCTCGTCCAACTTCTCGACTACTGACGTAAGTAGGGCGGCCACATCGACGCACTTGTGTCCTCTTGATAGATCACTCACTCCACAACTTGGACAAGGATCTTCGCCTAGAAGATGAACCCACTCGAAGACTTAAATCAGTAAACTCCCGCTTCCCTTTAGCCTTCTCGGTTCTGATTCTAGTTGGACAATTCACTACTTTGTGTCCCAACCCTCTACAGAAATAACACCACAAGTCGGTTTCTACTCTTCTCCTCGGAGATTCTACTTGAGGTTTAGTACTAGGGTTTTCAAACTCGACGATAATCTCTCTCGAACTTTCTTCGACACTTACTATGACATCTAAACCTTGAGGAAGGTTTCTAAGTCTAACTTTCCAATCTTTTGAATTTCCACTCATGTTGCATCTTCTCAACCATTAAGTGGACAAAATATCATAGAGGAAAATAATTCTACATCCTTAACTTTCTTAACTCTTCCGAGCTTTATATTGGAAATCGTGTATTATACATGCTATACACGAAATAAAATCTAATTAACTATCGAAGATATGATCCTCCTCACCATCGTTTGTACTAATCACAACAGACATCTTGAACTCACTCTTGTAAGGATCCAACTCTACTTCACCAGGAGCATTCGTGGCCTCCACCGTGAATGATGCTTTAAACTCGGCTTTCTTCAAATCTGTGCCAATGGTCGCGGAAGCTTCTTCGTATAGGGTAAAGAGGGCACCCCAAGTGCTATAGATGCGGATTCGTAACTCATCTATACTTAACTTGAGCTTCTCCGTCTCTGTTCGAACTCCTAAACGTCTCTTCTTCCACCTCGTCATTCGAACTGGATTCCTCATGAAGTATCTTCAAGACCTCCTTGTATGCTGAAACGTATATCTCTTAGTTGGTAAGAGATCTCTCCAAGATTTTTGTGGTCTCCAGTAGCTCAACCTCCAAACTACTAAATCATGAAGTTTCAACAGAAACTTCCCTAATCAGAAGAGATGGTGATGACTGTACAAACTTTCAGAGAACTGAAATTTGTATATTTTCACTTCCCTCATGGTTGTCAAACCCCTCCACTTTGAAAAATTCTTTCTCCCTCTTCAGACCTCATCTTCTCATGATTTCTTTTGTCCTGGATAGCTTATCTGCCACTCTAAAACACTGGAAAGTTTCTCAGGAAAATAAAATTCACAGAAAATCTGACAATAACTGTAAATTTTTTCCAGATAACAGAATTCCTCAACTCTCACGAATAGACCCCCTCAACTTTGAAAATTCATTGCTCCCTCTCTAGACCACCTTTTCCTATGATTTCATTTTTCTTAGATAGGTTATCAGCCAATCTAAAACACTGGAAAGTTTCTCAGGAAAATAAAATTCACAGAAAAGTTGACAGCGACTGTACAAATTTTCCAGAGAGCAGAATTTCTAAACTCACAAATTTATCTCCTCTAATAACTTTTCTCTCCTCCTTTCTCTACAACTCTTGTTGCACCCTCTTTCAACTCTCCTCAAACCCTTTCTAAGTGAACAAGATGTAAAGAATGATTTCGAACGCGTCATATATCACTACGGGATACACGAAAGGTTCTAACGTTGCTAACATCGCGTTAGTTCTCTCTCCTCCCAACGTTCTCTCCATGTGCTCTCTCATAATCTCCTTTTGTCGAATATAGAACTGAACTCTAAACATCGTTCAACGATCCCTTCAAGTGAGGTCCCGGCAACGGAACCAAAAATGTAAACCCTCCGCGGTCCTATCGATCAACTACCCCCTCCATCTCTCAACCTCCACGATCGTCATCCACGAATCTGCAACATGTCGGGCCTGTCTCTCACTCAAGGGTCACCTCTGATGGCTTTGATGGAAGCACACCATGAACTTGAAGGGAAAATGCTGAGTTCACTCATTCATACACCCACAAACTTATCAACTAAAAATCTCCTTAAACACATCAACTAAAATCTTCCATTCTAACGACGTCTCTCAAGTTTTCACATGCTAAAAATATCCCACACTCTCTATATTACTCAAGTTGTCATTACGACAATGTGAAAACAAGGATGAGGAGCTCTTCTCTACTCCTCTATTTATACATTCTAGGTTTTTACTTTGGTACCCTCCGGTAACTCAACCGTAATTACTTTTACCGGGTTTTACTAAGATATTACTTAAGGTAAAAGCATTAATCACATGGGCTTTTTACCTTTTCACATGGGCTTATTCCTTCAAAGTCAACAACTTCTAGAAGGGTTCTGGAATATTCTCAAGGAATCTCGAATTTCCACCCCCCCCTCTACACTAGGACCCACTAAAAAGGAAACATGTGGAATCTCTTCTTGTTTTTAATGCCCACAAAGTCCACAACTTTAATCCAACCACTAATATCAAGTCAAAAAGGAGATAAGGGATACTTTCCACCTCCTTTCTACCTTTTAGACAAGATGACAAGATAGTAGTGCTCACTCTTTAGCAAATATCTGAATTCTGCCAAAAGTACAGCTAAGTTTAACCATAACTAACTTTTAGCTAGTCATGACTAACTTGATACCTCCTAAAAGTACTTTGGCAGTAAATAAACATTCTCAACACTTAGTTAGAACTAAACACCTTACTAATAGACAAACTTCCTATGTGTAACATAAGTCGTTACAGTACGAAGAGGACGACCTACTGGTCGACTTGGAAGGTCTGCTTCTTTGAGAACCTGTTTGCAGGGAAGAAGGCGCATTGAGTGAAGATCTTCCACGACGAAGTGCAGCAGTTGTGGATGAAGCACGACTATGTATACAGAGAGAATTTGTATTTGTGTTCTACTACAGGATGGGCTGGCTCAGTGAAGAGGAACAGAAGAAGCTAGGGTTCGGTTTGGAAGAAGAAGAAGTTCATAAAGACGAAGACCATTCGTCAGTACATGCTGAAGAGGACAAGGTCCTAAGTGAAGGTGCGGAGCCAGTGGAGACTTCGGTGAAGGCTACGGAAGAAGCAGAAGTAAGACAGGAGGGTGAGTTACCTGCGGACGAAGTACCAGTTGCTGAAGAAGAGTTGAAAGTGCGTCGAAATAAGAGGAAGAGAAGTTTGACTGCCACTCCACAAGAGAAGCCGAAGGTCCGTAAGAAGGTGAAATCACAAGAAGGAGACGATCGACTTAAGCAGCGAAGAGGCGAAGATGGAAGGTGAAGCTACTCTCGGAAAAGAGATTTCAAAACCAGCAACACTGACGACATTGATATTTTTCGAAGGGCGATGTTCTATGACGAGGAGGTTGTAGTACCGGTGTTGAGACTTCTTGAAGAGAACCGAGCAGAATGTGAAGAAGAAGTCGGGAAGAAGATGTCTTTGGCAGAGATGACGGCATTCATCCATTTCAGCAATGACAACTGGAGAGAAGATCTTCGTCAAGAGGTGCGGAATGCGACGAAGGTAAGGTTGGATGCGGAGAAGGAGAGTGAAGATCTTCGAAGGCAGCGCGAAGAGCTCAAGGTGAATATTCGGAAGCAAGAGGAGGACTTGAAAGTGTCGACGAAAGACTACACAGAATGAATCAAGGAGTTGGTGAATCAGAAGATAAATATTCTTCGGAGCAGAGATGAATATCAAGGAACAATTGCTGAATTGATGAAGGAGAAGAATGATCTTCAAGCGAAGGTGGATGAAGACGAAGATCTTCGGAAGAAGGTAATATCTGTTGTAACTGCTTATGTGACTTCGGGGTTGGACACAGAAGAGTTTGCTCTTCTTCAGATTTTGAAGACGGAGTCGGTGCAAGCGGAGACAGATTCGGATGATGTGAAAGTGAGATTGTCGTGACTTGGCATAAAGTAGATAGAGAGATAGGAGAGACTAGAGCAAATGTTGAAGTTCAGTTACAGGAAATCAGAATACAGTTAGGATTAGGAGAGTAGATCAGTGAAGGTGAAGATAGATCATAAGATAGAGAAGATCTTCCGACTTCTTAGGAAGAAGATCTGTTAGATTCGGGAGAAAGAGTATATATGCGACCCAACTTTCAAATGATATATCTTTTTCATGTTTGCAGTCTTTGTTACTTAATAGTTGTTATCCAAGATTGCGGAGCGAACTGTGGAATGATTTGGACAAAGATAAAATCCTACGAATATTTGTAGTTTGCTGTCGCAGGAGTAAAGCTAGATGACGAAGTTCTTCTCATGTGACTTCTGTGAAAGGTGTCTTCGTGACGAGTGATAGGAGTCAAGACACGAAGTTCTGAGAACAAACTAGTAACTGTGAAGTTGAAGAGAGTGAGTTAAATTGTAAGAAGAGTTTGGAAGATGGTTGCTTCTTCTCGAAGAGAGCTTCTTCAAATAAGAGTTGATCTTCAAGATTGAAGATTTAGTTGGAAAAACACTTCTTAAGGAGTAGGGACTTATTCTTGAAGCCTTAATGTGAAGTCTGTGTTCTTCTGTCTTCATGAAAAAAGATTACTAACATTTCAGCACTATTTTGCATTCTTCATTCATTGATACATTTATCTTCTTGAATCTATTATCTGTATTGTTGGAAAGGTCCCTGATCAAGAACTATTTCGTTGGTGTGTATTCAGTTATCAGCTTGTGCTTGGGTTTGGTTCTTTGTCAAACTAAAGACTCTCATCCGGATATTATTCTACTCCGTGAGAATAACAAAAAACTTCTAGAATTGCCGCTATGACATTTTTGTACTGTAATTTGTGTAATTGTTAACTGTATTTTCATGAGAACGATCCTTAATTTACTATTTTTCATACATTTGGTTCCTCTAGGTTGTTACATGCAGTAGTTAATTTATATTTCTACATCACTTTTCTTATCATCAGTCGATCTCTATAGTAGCGTCCTCAGTAGATAAATATCTTTCAGACCATGTTTCTCGTCGCAGAACTTCGCTCAGAGGAACATACTCGTGGAGTGAATTTGGAATATCATGTACACTTCCTGCTCGCTATGGAGTATCGACAAGTATCTGTGGACTCGACCCGCCGTCTTCGTCAGCTGTAGCTTCTTCTCCTGATTGTGCATAGCGGTACTTACAGTTGTGGCATCTTCAAATTTCCTGCCAGAAGAAAATGTTTTGCACGTCTTCGGGTGTGATCAGCTCCAGGTGTAAAAAAGACTTCCATAGTGAATCGACCCTCCGTACTTGGATGCCGCCCTGCATAAACCAACGAGGAGACGCATAATACTTTCCAGACAGAATCATGGAGCGCATGCAAGTTTGAAAAGTAGAAGATAGTGGATGCGTGGACTTATACTTATTGAATTGCAAGACACGTGGTAGAATGTTAGCATATGTTAGTTCAACATGATTTTTACTATCACATGCACCGAGCAGAGTATACAATTCTCTACCATCAACCAACATACTCTCAGAGATGTTTTTAATGTGCACATGGTGATACTTCTCACACTCGTCCTTCATGCAATAACCGACCATACCGACAAAGGTATGAATGCCTTTGTTGGTTGAGAAGTTCGGACCTAACTATATACTCAAAAATCCAACTCATTATCCAAATCTACTTTTAGCGCACAGCGATTTTACATTTGCGGAGAGAGAGTTCAGGCGGAGATAGCACATTGGGGCGAAGGTTCACATTTGGGCGAAGGTTAATTTGAGCGAAGGCTAGCGCATTTAGGTGAAGTTCATCCCACAGCCTATTCAGCCATCTTCGTAGTGTGCGATGTCGGTCACCTCGAAGTTACCGAGGATTCGAGTCTTTGAGTTAGACCAGGAGGAGTTAGGACACCTTCGGCCGAAGCTGAAGGAGTTAGGTTGACATGGGGAGGTTGGATCAGAGTGTCTGGTAAATTTATCAGCTAGACACAAATGTGCGAAGATCATGGTGGCGAAGACGGATATGCAAGACCCAGGAATTGGACAGTTGAGAATTGGGAGAAGATCTTGCTCGACGAGAGGGACGAGAAGAGAGATCTGCTCTTCGACCATACGTCAATGAAGAGCCTGGTGAAGGAAGGCCAGGACTATGGAGAGCTCTTCGCCCCAATGTGCTATAGAGCTCTTCGTCCACCTAGTTCATCCGACGAATGACTACAAGTTAACCGATTATCGAGATCCGGTGAAGAAGAAGATCACCGAAGCGGTGATGTTGATCTTGAGTCCGAGGTGGACAACATACTTATCAGCGTGGAAAGTATGTTTCTTCGATAACATCTTCGTCGGTAAATGAGCACATTGGGCGAAGATCTTTCACGAGGAAGTACAGCGCATGTGGATGATGCAAGACTACGTCTCCTTAGGAGGATTTGTTAATGTGTTCTACTTCGGCATGAGATGGCTCACCGAGAAGGATGCAAAGCAGTTGGACTTCGGTGAAGACGAAGAGTGCGAGAGAGAAGATCTTTCGCTAGTCTGTGAAGAAGAAGGAGCACCAAGAGAAGTAACAAAGCAAGTGGAGACTTCGTCGAAGGCTCCAGCCAACGTCACACAGGAGGCACAACTTGTGGAGGATACCCTCGAGGTAGATGAAGATCAGGAGAAGCGGCGTAGCAAGAGGAAGCGGAGTCTTCCAACCTCGCCGTAGGAGAAGCCGAAGGTGAGAAAGAAGACGGAAGGCATCAAGAAGGAGACAGTCGAGCTAAGTAGCTCGGAGACGAAGATGGAGGGTGCAAGTATCTTCGGCGAAGGGACTTCAGAGGGACCAGCACTTGGTGAGAGCGACAAGTTTCAGAGGGCGATGCTCTTCAACGAAGAGGTAGTAGTCCCTATCCTTCGACTTCTAGAAGAGAACATGGTAGAGTACGAAGACGAAGTCAAGAAGAAGCTATCTTTGTCTGAATTGCTCACCGCAGTACACTTCAACAAGGGTAACTGGCTGGAGGAGAAGAACAATCTTCGTGAAGAGGTGAGGAATGCTACGAAGCTTCGATTGAGGACCGAGAAGGAGCTTGAAGACCTTCGACGTCAATACGAGGAGTTCAAGACAACTTTGAAGATGAAGGACGAGGAGCTTAAGGTGTCAACGAAGAGCTTTTCCGATCGACTTAAGGAGTTGTCAACCCAGAAGGCAGACTTTGAGCGGAGTCGAGAAGAGTATCAAGTTATATTTGTTGAGCTCATGAAGGAGACAGAAGATCTTCGAGCGAAGGTGGAGGACTCGGAAGACCTTCGAAAGAAGTTGATGTCTGTATTATCTG
This sequence comes from Asterella californica, assembly GCA_036924285.1. Classification (NCBI taxonomy): domain Eukaryota; kingdom Viridiplantae; phylum Streptophyta; class Marchantiopsida; order Marchantiales; family Aytoniaceae; genus Asterella; species Asterella californica. Next base: position 16,042,708 of record JAYKYS010000002.1, on the reverse strand, counting down.
CTTATGTGACTTCAGGGTTGGACTCCGAAGAGCTTGGTCTTCTTCAAACGTTGAAGGCGGAGGTATTGCAAGCGGACACGAACCTCGATGGCGTTATCGTGTCGGATATTGCGTGAAGGATGTCCAGGAAAACGCGAGGTTCCTGGCTGTGGAGATGTTGTGTGCTGAAACAGAGACAAGATAGAGAAAAACAACCACGAAAACGAACGCTGCGATATATACACTCCAAATGTATGTACACTGTCGATTCTTTCTCCTAACAGCACAAAACTGAGGAACAGACCAGAGCGGTCCGTAACCTACTCCAGAAGCCCTAAAATAAACCCCTGAATCGCAACCCTAGCCTGAAATCGCCAAAGCGTAGCTCAAAGCAAGAGAAACTTCTCTTTGCTAACAACCAGAGCCACAACAGTATCACGCGATCCAAACTCAAGTCCAAACCACATCCACACACTAGCTCTTGGCTAAAGCTAGCTACCACAAGCCATACACAACCAACTAAGTCCTTAACGAACTCAAAAGGACGAAACCTGTATCGAAGGAACCGAAAAAGACCTATCTGGAAACTTTCTCCTTTCGCCAAACGATCTTCAAATGTTGATAGGATCTCCTTCCCTGACTCTGTTGGCTCAAGAAACCTTCAGATCCGACTCCTGATAGTCGAGATATCGTCAATTTTCGGTCGCAAGTGACCGAACCTTCAAAAACTTCTCCCTGCGGCTTAAAACCGCTCACACCGCACAAACGGATCGTCTAAACTGATATCCGTCTTCGCTGGTAGGTAGATCTGGCTACCCTGAACCCAACAAGACTCCAAACAAGCCGTTTGGAGTTCCCCTTGCAAAACCACTCGAGAAATTTGGTCGCAGGTTGCAAAAAACTGACGTAAATCGGCTCCCTGCGGCTCAAATTCGCTCACCACACCCAAACCAACAATCCAATTCACTTACAGTCTTCTCCTATGCGTACATGAGGACTCCTTGATCGCGTAGGCACCAAGAACGAAGAACTTGGCTCACCGATCGCGAAGAACAATCCAATCTCAGGTCGCAGGCGATGAAAGCCTGACGCAAGCGCTTCCCTGCGAGCCAATTTCTCTCACAACTCCCAAACCGTCCGATGAAACTTTGTATCGTCTTCAATTTCCTGAAGAACTCGTTGTTCTGATCCCGACGGATCCAAGGACAGCAAGTTTGGACTCCGGAACGGCCCGAACGGTCCAACTCTCCTTCACAGGTAACTGAAAATCCCAAATCTACTTCCTGCGTCTCAATTTCTTTTAGAACACAACCCCCGATCCGTCTCTTCAAGAACCGTCTTAACCTATGCGTAGCCTGCACAGATCTGAACCCGATGACACCTTGCGCGCGTGTATTGGACTTCTCAATTCTCCAAAACATCCACCGACATGTCGCAGGAACAAGCAAACCCCTTAAGCAGCCCCCTTGCAACAGTCTGGACGTACGAAGTTCAACCCTCAATAATAAGAAGCAGGCCCCTTGCATCTTTGATATAACGCCTGAAGCCCTAAATACCCAGTCAGCAAGTAACTAGGGGCCTAGCTTGATTTTGCCTTTTTTCGAATCGCATAACTTCTTCTCTGGATGTCCAAACGAAATAAACAAGATGCCCATGGAAAGCTGACAACGAGCTCTATCCATCTATGCGATAAAAGTAAAGATCCGAAGTTGCGCCAAAAGCTCGTAAGCTGGGGCCTAGCTTGTTTTCTCCATCTTTCGAGTCCTGTACCTTCTTCACTATGTGTCCAAACGAAGTAGACAAAGTGCCTATGGAATGCTGACAAGGAGCTCTATCCACTGGTGCGATAAAAACGAAGATCCGAAGTGGTGCCAAAAACCCGTAAGCTGGGGCCTAGCTTATTTTCTCCATCTTTCGAGTCTTGTAACTTCTCCACTAGGCGCCCAAACGAAGTAGACAAGATGCCTATGGAAAGCTGACAAGGAGCTTGTGAAGTCTTGATTTTTCATTTTTGTTAATTAATTGACTAGTTGTAGACTAAATAAGAAGAATATGTAGTAAAAGATAGAGGATAGAAGTAGAGTAGTGTTAATTAGAAGTTTAGTGAAGAAGATCTGCTCTTGAAGAATCAGTTGAAGTTGTGAAGTAAGTTTGGAGGGAAATTTCCTCATGAATGGATTCTTTGGACGAAGAGCTTTCTAACGATATGTTATGCGAGAAAAACGGAGTCCGAATGACGAAGTTATCAAGGATTTAAGAATTGATGAAGTTGGTGGGGAATGACTTCTTCGTACTTCGGCCGAAGAAGAACTTCGTCAGACTGAGAAAAAACTCTAACTACGGCATGTGTGACAAAGTCGTGAAGATATATGAGAAAGATGTTAAGTCATTGTCATATCGTGTCTACAGTGTCTGAAAAGACGAAGAGACCGAGAGAGAAATTGACGAAGAAGTTGATCTTCAGCGAAGATTGTTTTGAAGAAAGTAACTATATGTGAGGAGGTTCTTCAACTTCATACTTCGTACCTCAAGACTTACTTCGGACTTCAACTTCGTACTATCTTCAACTTCGTACTTCATGACCAACTTCGTACCTTTCAACTTCGTACCTTATTTCAACTTCGTACTTCGTACTTCATGACCATCTTCGTTTCATATTCAAACTTGGAGGTGAAGTTGAACTTGACGACTACGAGACTTCACGACTTGAAGTCTGAGAGAGACACATTGCAGGAACTGCTAAGGACTTCAGAAGAAGAGACTTCGAAAGAAGAACTTCGGACGAAGGTGGATGCGGTCACAACGACATACTTCGTCACCGAACTCGACGCAACAGAGATGGAACTACTCCAGCGGTTTCGGGCAGAGTTAACGATAGCGTCAGATCCTTCGATGAAGAGTAGGATAGTTAGACTAGCGGAGAGAATCATTCGAGATTTGAGGGAGCTTAGGGAGACAGTTAAGTTTACACTATGCAGTTTAAGACAGAAGTTACAGTTAGGTAGAGTAGATACTGCGGTTCCGCCAAGTGGGGAGTCGTGATCATGCGGTCTAGATGTGATCATCTTTTTACAGTTAGATAAGCAGTTAGCTTAGTTAGGAAAACAGTTAGGTTAAGGCGAAGGGCTATATAAGCGATGCGAGTTTCTGTCATTTTACCTTTTCCATGTTTTCAGTTTTTGTTTCTTAATTTTCGATTGCGCAAGATTGTAGAGTGAGTGTGTGAATGAAAGTGGGCGAAGGCAAATTTACCTACGAAGGACGTAGTTTGCTGTCGCAGGTGTAATTCTGATTGACGAAAACCTTTGTCATTTACTTTGAACGAAGTAACTTCAGTGGGGAATCTGAACGAAGAGACTTCGGCCGAAGTTGAAACTGTATACTTCGAAGGTGTTTGAACGAAGATCTGAGAACATATTAGTTACTGTGAAGTGGAGAAGCATAAGTTAAATTGTAAGAAGAGTTCGGATGATGGTGGCTTCGTCTTAAGTTTGGCTTCTTCAAATAAGTGGGATTCTTGAGAGTGAAGATTTAGTTGGAAGAACATTTCTTAGGAAGAGTAGGGACTTATTCTTTGAACCTTGATGTGAAATCTGTATTCTTCTGTCTTTTCAGAAGAACACTAGTAATATTTCAGCAGTATTTTGCTACCTCATTTATTCATACATCTATCTTCTCGAATCTTTTATTTGTTTGTTGGAAAGGTCCCTGATCAAAGAACTATTTCATTGTTGTTTGTATTCGATTTATCAAGTTTTGCTTGGGTTTGGTTTCTTATCAGACTTAAACTCTCATCCGGATATTATTCCATTCCGTGAGAATAACAGAAAACTATCAGAATTATCATTCTAACATTGTAGTACTGTGTTTTGTGTAATTGTTAACTGTATCTTCGTGAGAACGATCCTTTATTTACTATTTCCGATACTTTGTGTTTCTCTGGGTTGTTACAGAGCTCTACCCATCTATGCGATGAAAATGGAGATCTGAGATTGTGCCAAAATCCGTAAGCTGGGGCCTAGCTTATCTTCTCATGAGTGTCTTTGGAGCGACAAGCATCGAAGTTTGAATTTCAGGTATGAGCCGGTCCACGACACGACAGCGTGAAAGCGCGTCTTTCTCGACTTAGACAGAAGGTAGATAGAGAGTTAGGAGAGATACGAGCGAACGCGGAGGTGCAGTTAGAAGAGTTCATAGCACAGTTAAGTTTAGGAGTGTAGATTTCGTGAAGATGAAGACAGATCGTAAGGTAGTGAAGATCTTCTGCCTTCTTAAGAAGAAAAGTAGTTAGCTTAGGAAGAAAAGCAGTTAGGTTAAGACGATGAGTATATAAGCGATTCGATCTTTTGAAGTTGTGTCTTTTTTCATGTTTTCAGTTCTTTATTAATTAATTTTCTTTTCTCAAAAGTGCAGAGTATTGTTGTGAATGATTTGGGCAAAGATATTTTCCTCCGAATATTCGGAGGTTGCTGTCGCATGAGTAATTTTGAGTGACGAAGATCTTCGTAAGTAGACTTCGACGAAGAGACTTGAACGAATGATCTTCGGTGAAAGGTGAATATGTGTTCTACGCGAATGAGAGATTGAGGGAAGATCTGAGAACAAATCAGTTACTGTGAAGTGGAAGAGATAAGTTAAATTGTAAGGAGAGTTTGGAAGATGGTGGCTTCTTCTTGAGAATGCCTTCTTCAAATAAGTGGGGTCTTTAAGAGTGAGGATTTAGTTGGAAGAACACTTATTAGGAAGAGTAGGGGCTTATTCTTTGAACCTTGATGTGAAATCTATAGTCTTCTGTCTTTTCAGAAGAAGACTAGTAACATTTCAGCAGTATTTTACATTCTTCATTCATTCCTACATTGTCTTCTTGAATCTTTTGTCTGTATTGTTGGAAGGATCTTTGATCAAGAACTATTTCATTGTTGTTTGTATTTGATTTATCAGGTTGTGCTTGAGTTTGATTTCTTATCAGACTTAAACTCTCATCCAGATATTATTCCATTCCACGATAATAACAAAAAACTACCAGAATTATCATTGTGACGTTGTAGTACTGTGTTTTGTGTAACTGTTAATAGTATCTTCATGAGAACTATCTTTAATTTACTATTTCTGATACGTTGTGTTTCTCTGGGTTGTTACAAGTGAACACTACTATCTTATCATCTTGTCTAAAAGATAGAAAGGAGGTGAAAAGTATCTCTATCTCCTTTTTGACTTGATATTAGTGGTGGACTTTGTGAGCATTAAAAACAAGAAGAGATTCTACATGTTTCTTTTTTAGTGGGTCCTAGTGTAGAGGGGGTAGAAATTCGAGATTTCTTGAGAATATTTCAGAATCCTTCTAGAAGTTGTTGACTTTGAAAGAATAAACCCATGTGAAAAGATAAGAAGCCCATGTGATTAATGCTTTTACCTAAAGTAATATCTTAGTAAAACCCGGTAAAAATAGTTACGACTCAATTACCGGAGAGTACCAAGGTAAAAACCTAGAATGTATAAATAGAGGAATAGAGAAGAGCTCCTCATCCTTGTTTTCACATCGTCGTAATGACAACTTGAGTAATATAGATAGTGTGTGATATTTAGCATGTGAGAACTTGAGAGACGTCGTTAGAATGGAGAATTTTAGTTGATGAGTTTATGGAGAATTTTTAGTTGATGAGTTTATAGGTGAATGAGTGATTGAACTTAGCATTTTTTCCTTCAAGTTCATAGTGTACTTCTCTCAAAGCCATCAGAGGTGATCCTTGAGTGAGAGACAGGCCCGACATGTTGCAGATTCATCGATGACTATCGTGGAGGTTGAGAGATTGGGGGGTAGTTGATCGATAGGACCGCGGAGGGTTTACAAATCATATTCTGAGTAAAGATCTCCCATTGAGTAAATTGCTCTTCCTGCAAACGGTTCAGCAAACTCATCCACAATCGGTCTCACCCCAACATTTCTGATTGTTACTGCGTTCATCGGTTGCATGTTTTGGATGAATCGCAACGACCCATTCTTCTTAGGTACTGTAAACCATCTGCTCGAATACGGTGCAAACGACGGCTCCAAGATCTTCATCCGCATCTTCTCCTTCAACAACTCCATCAGTTTAGGTAAGTGAGCCTGCGGTACTGGAATTGGTCTCAGATTCCACGGCATATACAGTACTGTGAAGATAACCATCGGGGTAACAACGTATAGGTCTACACATCCCATCTCATGTGGCTCAAAGGCAAATGTTTTCTCATACCGTGGAAGCATCTCCTTGAAGCACATCCTCTCTTATGGTAGAAGAGACTCATCAAATCCAGTCTTCAGCTCTTCAAGGTCTCATCCACGAACTTATGTCCTATCACTGCAAGATCTCTCAAACTCTTCTCTTTGAAGCTCGGTCCATCTGTTGGTTAGTGTCATCCTGCAAAGAATCAGCAACTGACTTTATCTTCTTATCCACTACCTTGTACTTCGTCTCAACTCGAACATCAAGTGCACAAAATGATTCGATCATCGAGTAGACCTCCCTTGAATGAATCTGCACAACCTTATCCATATCCTCCCATCCAATAGACGTGATCTATCGCAAAGGATCTTCCAACCCATCCTCTTCATAAACATCAGAAATCCATTCATCCCCTTCTAGCTCACCCAGCTCTTTCAACATCAACTCAACCTCACTCAATTGTTTTTGTTCTTTTCTTCTCAGTTCTTCAACCTTCTTGTAAATAACAATCCCACAATCTGAAAATCCAATAAACCGTGTATAGAAGGCACTTTCTCCTTCAAGCGAGAGTACCTTCTCCTACGCACCACCACAATCTCGCTCTATAGCGATACTTAACAAAAATCCTTGAACTCTTCACTCACCCTTGGAAGCGGTTTCTTCCTCAGACGATCTCGATTGCGCTCGTGATTGGACGGTATAGTCAAGAATTATATCGCTCTCGTCCCATCTTGACTTCAGATCCTAGCATAAGCAGATCCGTCGTCTAGTACCCTTGTCTCCATCCGAGTTGCGATGATGAGAGATTGATCAAGAATGAGTGGGTATGATGTTGCTTCTTGAACAAAGAAGTTTTGCTCGATAGCAACATCACCTATGCGTACTCTAACATCTGGACAGACTCCATACAAATCTCCTCTTGTGTTGTTGGCTGCTCTTATGATCCACCCATGCTCTATGTCGATAGACCACTTCTTCTTCTTGTACAACTCCTTCGACATGATGTTGATTTCTGATCTATGATCAGTTAGAGCAACCACCGGCTCATCCAAATCTCCAATCCTTATCAGCGTCTGCATCCTAGCTCGAGCCCAGTGATTGTGACTGTAATGACTTGAGCTTTGCTTCCCATCCTCCTCTTCATCTTCAAAATGTACCTTACGCTTTCAATCTCTTTCTTCCTCTGAAGAATAAAAACTGCACTTTGCAAGCTCTCTCTCCTCATCATGAAACTCACGCTTAGCAATGACCAAAACTTCTCTCAAAGTAAACTCCACCTTCGCATTCAGAATGCGATCTTCCAAGACTCCCTTCAAGTCTGTTGAAGCCTCGATGCCTGACTGTAGTTTGTATGCAATCGGCTTACCCTTCTCCTTCTGAAACTCCTTCGCTATCTCTTTCGATGGAGAAGGAGCATCATCCATCGGTAGATCTTGAGCTCTTGCATCTCGAAGCTCTTGACGAACCTTCTCTCCTCGAGTCTGTCTCTTGGAAGAAGTTCTTTCCCCTACATCCTCTCAATCTCATCTTCTCTTTTCTTCTAACAACGCTTCGTGTCGGTTCTTGGCGATGTAAGCATGCACCGATAGAGCTTCTATCGGATCCTCTCATCCAGTATCCCTTCTGATAGTAGCAGCTGTCCTCAACAATGTCTCACGTTGTCGTAGTGCGTGACACCATACATCACCGCTGTTCGAATGAAGACAAAGGTGATGAATGACGGGTCTCATTATGTCAGAGTTTGGAGTCCTGATGACAAGTACTCAGTACAGTTTTTGACGGTTCGCTCAAGACATGAGCAGAACCGACAAACCCTTAGAGATTCCCAGACGAAGAGTTATAAGGGTTTTCGCAGTCCACTCTTGTAGAGCGGGAAGACAAGGGTGTAGAACCTACTGTTGAGATCTCGTCAAAGTTGGAAGCGAGACATGTACAAAGATCTGGAGACAGATGTAGTGTACAGAGTTGGCAGTCTGGATTGCTGATGTTTGAGGCAGATGGGTGGAGTCGATTTACAAGAGTTGAAGATATGGAGAAAAATACAAAAAGATGGATGGTGAAGCAGATATCAGCAATCCTAATAAAGTTACAAGGAACTGAAAGTTTTAATAACTCATCAACATTTATAATTTCTAATAATGAATAAAATAAGATATCATATGATTCAAAATCTCTTTTATATATCATTATGGAACCGTTTAATATTGTTACCCAACAATCTTTTAGTGTGTAATCATCCAATAATCTCGATTTTCACTACTGTCATTTTAAAATATATTATTGATAATGATAAATGTACAAAATCGTTTGAAACTATGAGGATACAATAATGAAAAAAATCCACCAATACCATGTTAAAAAATAGATGTAGATGATGATACAATGAATTTTTAACTATATATCTCTAAATTGATAATTATTCTTATTTATGACTCAATTTAGATGACCGTTCTGATACAAGCTCTGTGCTCCATGTATCATAACAGTTCAAGACAAGTCACTTAGACATTAGATGATCATGATTGTAAATATTTGAACGTGGAAAGACATTCTTCATATATTAAATAATCTCTTATCTTTCCTGACAAATATTTTCCATACTAATCCAAGTTGATTGAGATAATGAAACTCTTTGATACGGAAAAAGAATATACTGGTATTGTTTCTTTGGAAGAAGATCTATTCTTTTCAAATATGCAAATCATTTCTTCATGTATGTGCATCTTGTTATCTAGATTCATTCTGAGATATTTTAGTGAATAAATTTTATTAAAAAATTCAGAATATAATTATGAATTTATAACAAACTTAACAAGTAGAATTTTATAGTATTCACAATATACATGTTCATCAGATATCATCTTGTTTCATTCACACCCTGACGAACTTTAGCATATAAGCCACTGATTATATCGATGTCTTCCCTATCTTTGACATGATCAAAATGTGCAATTAATACTGATTGTGTTTGATACAGAGTAAAGGGACGTACAAAGATCATATATTTATTTATTTAGCTAGAAAGCATTAAAATTATAGAATTGGATTAGATTCCCAACAAGACTAGGATTGAAGAACCTATGCTACCACGCACGAGAACCAGCTCTATCAATCCAACAACCAATGTATTTACACTTATTTTGTTTTCACAAATATAGAATGTACAATCAAACTTCAAAATAATATTTACGGTCTTCAATCAAGTGCCCTAAACCCAAATCTAATATTTGTCTATTATAGCTCTCAAAAACTCCTTTCTAAGCATACCCAACATGCACCAAATGTTCTTCCCTATTGAATGTATGTGCCATAGAAGTTTCTTTCAACATGTATGCTTATTAAACCCTTTAAAATTTATAATAATTTAAACTCTCATAATTTGTTCATACTAGTCCTAAATATGGGTTGCAAACCCTTGCAAGCAACTTTCCAACGATACGCATATTGTCTTAAATTGAGACACATAGCAAAAGTTATCACAGTTCAAAGTCTGCTCTTTTCAACTTGTTTTCCTCATCTATACTCGATATGTCTTCATAAGTCTTCCTCCATAATGAATCATTGTTCTATAGTGAAATCATCCAAACAATGGAGTTGGAAAGAAGATATCTATTTTCGTCGTCTACTTTATGATTACAAAGCGCAGCTCTCTCCATATACCATTCAATACAATACACTTATTCATTATTATTTTTAGTACAAATTTTAATTAATATCTTCTTCACACCCTCTTACTCCACTCTAGATCTCTAAAATATAACTGAGATATAGAGTTATGAGTATCACTTAACTCTGAATGTAAGACTGTAACTTACATTCAATCCCACTTTCATGGCAATGCAATACTTCGGGATCTCTCTCTTCTTAGACTCCAATAGACCATGGACAAAGAACTTTAGACAAAGAAATATAGTGATGGAGATGTGTTCAGAGTTCAACAGAAGACTTGGTGGTGCTTTAAATCATTAATCTATAAAGTTTGAGCATTGAATTGTTATATCTTGGTTGTATTGGTGCCATATTATGCATGAGTCTCATAAGATGAAAGAAGCACTCTAAATTACCACCTTGTCATATAGTGTTGAACTATGTCACGGCTCTCTCAAAATGGACACGAGCAATAGGTCTCAAGATGCATCACATCATCCAATAACCTCTAAGGGCAAGATAAGGATCAACAGCAAATGCTTGGGTATAGTGCTCATTCATATAGGAAGGAGTATCCTCTACACTACCTTCCCAAGCAAGAAGTCAAGAAAGTAACTTCTCTCCTAAGTAACTATCATTGTCGATGTCTTGTGATGAAAGATGAGAACGGAGAGTCGTAAACAAGAAGAACGTCTTGCGTACAAATGTTGGAGTCACCTAAGCAACTGAAGTCCTTCAGATAAAAGTTACCATATGCCACCTCCTAACCGTCTGGTATTTGAAACATATATCATGTGATCAAAATTTGAACACTTAGAAGAGAAGAGACCAAAATAATTAAGAGAGCACATGAGGAAAACATGTTTATAAATAAATATAAAGAGTTAGTATATATAAAGACACTAAGTACCACTAAGAGCAGTTCAGAATGAACCGCTTTACCACAAAGTGATTCAGCATGAATCACTCTGTGCATGGACGATTCACATTGTAAAGAGCGATTCATGTTGAATCGCCTTGTGCATGAGGCGTTCCAAATATACATAGCTGTTCACACTGAACCGTTCTACATAGATATAAATATAAAATGTAAAACATACATATAAAAAAATAAACACTAAACAAAACATATAACCATAAGGAAACCATAACCTAAAACATAAACATAACCTAACCATAACCTAAAACATAAACTAAACAAAACATATAACCATAAACCTCTCACTTCCTATTTGCGACACCTTGAGGAATGTACTATGCACTCTCTCAACAACACTGATGTGTTGTAAGCAACCCGAGAAATCCAAATCATCAAGTGGAAGTTTACTATACAAGTTTTCATGAAGACTCTAAGTCCCATTCGAGCCACGTACTTGACTTCTTTTTTCTTCGTGCTCTCCGTTACGTATTCTCTCTATCAAGCAGGCATGAGCTCGTACTCATTACGCCCCGCTATCACCAGAAGACCATTTAGATCAAGAATGAGAGTCTTTCTCTGCTTCACAATATATAGCATGAGCTACAGAAAGAACATGTCTGAACCTTGAACATGTGCCAAAGCGTCATCCTGCATGATCTTCAGTGTAGCCTTGTTGTTGAAGAAGTGCATCTAACTCTTCAGGGACAGCTTGTTTGGACGCAATTTATGCATCCAAATCTATTTCTTCTTGAGACGTGAAATCATCCATATGAGAATTCGGAATGAACACATAATATGTCGTGTACAAAATAATAAGCAAGTGGTATTGAAAGATATCACACTAACTTGATGATCGGTCGTCATCAAGCATGTGTGGAGGATCAACATGAATTGAGACATCATCTGATGCATGAGAGAGATCAATTGAGGATGGATCAACGTCATACATTGATCGATGACATGGAGATAGAGATCACTACGAATCACTCTATCCTCAGAAATAAGTCTTAGGTGAACAAGAATATGGCTGAATATCATGCCAAGAAAGGTCTCTGGATATCTCACTCGCTTCTCTCTAGACATATGCTTCTACAAAACAATGATCTCTTATTCTGCAAAATCTATCATTAACTCCTTCACTTGTTGCTTGTAACGGAATCGCTCAAAGAAAAAATGTTCAAAAATGAAAATAGCAGGTTCACCAATGACGTTTCAAATAAGAAATAATGTATAATAAACAAGTAGGTTAAAAAAAAGTGTTGTCGTGTCGTGGGTTGACCTAATCGTGAAATGTTGTGAGCACGAACACACAAATTTCTGCAAATATCCTAATAGTGATTCTGACTTCACCATTATGTAGAGCTTGTTGAGTAGGTCAAAATTGCTTTTAGATTGTCACGAATAGAGCTACATGGAAGAAATTACGAGATTCGGAAGATTTAAGATTTCGACTGTAGCGGATGCTGACATGGCATTCGCTGATGTTGCAGTTGGAAGATGATGTGGCACTCACATATGAAAATGTAGTGATGAAATATCAGTTGGTGTTTATGTGGCATGCGAGGATGACATGACATTGGATGATTGGACAAAATAATGGTGTGACAAGTGTCAACGAGACGAAATGTTGACATGTCACTACTGATAGTCCATGACTGCTGAAATGGACTTAAGATTGAGATCACAACATGCGAAGATGACATATGGTTGATTGCATGTGTGCAACTTGACGGCGTGCATGCTCCACTTGGAGATTTTTTATGGTGACACGTGGTTCGAAAGAGTAGAAGGGAGCAGCTTCCTGAAAAGTATATAAGTCGAAGAGTTTTCCAAATTCTTAGGGAGGATTTTGAGATTCATTCTGTTAGGCTGTAAATGTTTTTGTGGATTTTCTGATCTAGATTTTGATATGAGGGATTTTCGTCTTCAAAAGGGAAGTTCACAGTGTCGTAGAGCATGATCTTTTGTTCGAAAATACATTGGGTATCTGACTGTAGAGAGATACAGCAAGATTTTTACCAACTCGGTAAAACTCTTGTGCTCTCAATATCTAGTCTATCTGACTTTATCTTGACTCCAGTATCTATTTGTCTAGGTTTCTACCGATCTAACTTGACCTTAAGTGTAACACACGTGCACCACAAAATACAACTGGACATTCAATCATGCTCTAAATACATGAAGGATTTGTACATGATAAATAGATGCTTTAGTTCACAATAAACACCTTTAAACAATCCCTTAGGTCAGACTATGCACTAACAACACTCTCATGAGATTTCCACGTCAAACTACATGAAATGCACAATTCTGATCTTCTACAGTTCGTTGATAGGAGCTATCCATTGCTGTAAGATTCAAGATGAATCTTACATCAATGGATAGCTTTCTAGTGATATTGATAACACATTGATTGGATCAAGATAACTCCTATAACCATAGATCAAAATTGATTATTTCTAACACTTATAATCCGAAATGTCTCAACCTTTCGTCTTGACCCGTATGTTTGATCTAAGTTTTGAGTGAACCAACCAGCTTCAAACTAGACATGCAGCAAACCAGTAGGAAGCTTGTCTTCTAGAGCTTCCAACAAGGTAAAGCATGCATGCAACAAGCAACCATTGAGTTCAGGACATGGTACCCAACGGTACTTTCAAGTTAGAATTTCTTGATAAGCAACTTTGACATAGTGTAACGTCTTCTTTGATTATGACCTCCCTGCCAAATTCACAACATAGCTCCCTTGACTCACTTGTAGCACCTCCAAGAGTTCCACCTCCTAACACCAAGTCGTTTGTTCAAGGTCATCCAAGAGATGTAGGTGAAATCACTCTTCTACTTCAAAACCCATCACGTTGTAATCTGAACTTCGGCAACCTATTGCTCTCAATTCAAACTTCCAACTGGGCTCAAACTTCACAAGAAATTCCCTCTGGTCCCTTCAAGTGGATTTTTGCTATATTTTACTGTGACTTACTACTACTCTCTGAAATTTCAGCTTCAAACCCCAAACCAATTGTTAGAAATGGACCAAGTCTTTTGTCTGTGCTAACTTAAGAGCTTAGAGACCCCGGTGGCTAAAATCCATGATACATTCTCTAACTAAATGAGCTGAAATTTACAAGTAATAAGTTGATATGACACATTTCAATCTTGAGAATTTTCACTTAGAGATTCGATCCCATGCTCATGAAGCAACTAAACTATTGAATCGAAGCAAAACGGTTTCACTTTTGTCTCTCAACTGTTACATCCAACTTCAATTGATCATTTCACGGTCGATTGAAGAAAGGTCCAACCCAAACGTAGGACTAGTTTATATCCGTACAACCAACATAGTGTCAACTATCCAACTCGCTTGACAATACCAAAAGATCATATCTCAAACTCTAGAGGTACTCAAAAACGTGACTCGAGGTACTGATTTGACCCCCTGATTTTGAACGATCATAACTTCACATTCTAAACATTCTCTCTAGATTTTAGCCCTACTCCAGTGATTTTCAACGAGATCTTACACTCTGTGAATGACTCCCGAGAAACCTTCTGAAATCTCAAAACTATCTTTGGAACTTGGATGAACTTGATTGGTACAAATAGACCAATGAGAAAGAAGATTGGAGATCACTTTATCTCCTACTTGGCACTATAGACCGAGTTGTAACCCTAAAACACTATCACACCTTCAAAGCTTGGATCAAAATACTTTGGACCCTAAACTCAACATAAGATAATCACCCTCGTTGGACAATAAAGATAATAATGACAAGAAAATACAAGAGATTCAATACAAAGTCAAGATAATGACCTTGAATCAATCTACTATGAGAAGTACGACAAAAAAATGAAGAAGCTATCACTTGATTATAATATTTCTCACCAAAGTTCTTCGTGATCCATGCATGATGATTGATCTTTCGTCAGCAGTGACATCGGATATCAACTCAAACATTGAAAGGAACGTTGGCTAGAAAGATCATGTACGTTCATCTGTCAAAGTAAGACATACATAGTCAGGTCCTAATTCTCCTAGCAAACGATGATCAGTAAGATCACCAAAGTAGGCAAGTTCATCATCCTCCTCACGAACTCTTCACCAAAGTAGGCAATGAACCACTATCGAAAGTCATCGTGATGAATGTAGTGAAGCTTGATAAGGGACGGATTCAGGAATGGAAGATCTAGAATTCGAATCAATCCTCCATCTATGAGTACAATTCTCGTAGCTCCTCACTCTTCATGTAAGATACTAAGAAACACTCGTGAGCACCATGTAAGGAAGAATGCGCTCACGAATCCTCGACCTTATATCTTATATTCAAATTTGACGAGAGTCACTCATGCGAACATCCACAAATCATTGAACTAGCACGTCTCATTATCTTGTGATCTCACATCTCAGATAACCGTGAACGTTATCTTCAAATGAGTTACACAAAAAGATTCACTGAATACATAAAATCGACACAACACAAGTTCTACGTCAAATTCACACGTCAGATGTGTCATAACACGACAATGATGAACTGCTAACATGTTGTCGTGTTGTGATGTGACTCTTGTATGAAATTCTCATAAAACTTAAGCTGTGTTTTTCTATGTTTGGTGAACCTTATTACGTAACTCGTCGAATGATGTGATGCGTGACATGATCGTGATTATCTATTTTGAGTGATCGCACGGTAGTGAAACGTGTCAAATCGTAATCTATGTACGTTTCAGCGGTCCTTGTCCTTGAATTCGGATATATGATGGTGGGTCGAGGGTCCGTGAGACATTCTCTCCTAACGGATGATTCGTGGGGGTTTCTCGATGGTCTGCATGACGGAATGAATAACTATAGGAGTGGTGGTTATCGAATGAGGTTTGATACTAACTTCAGATCTTCTCTTCTCAAATTCATTTCACATCAAACTTTATTGCATCCATCGTGATCACTTTCGATCATGCATATTTGGTGATGAATTCATGGAGAGGGTGATGGACTTACCGCTTCTGGTGATTCTTCTGATTGTTACATACGGAGAGACATGAGATCAGCCATTGTACATCTTGTTGTCACAAAGAATGGACCTCAACTATCCAGTCAACGTTCCTTTCAATATCTACGTCGATATTCGATATCATTGTAGACCAAAGATCACTCATGGAGCCTAGATCATGAAGAACTCGAAGTAAGAGTATTTCAACCAAGTGATAGTTTTCTTTTTGTCGTATTTTTCATTGTAGATCATTTTAAGGTTGTAATATTAACTCTGTATAAGTCGTCGATCAATTGTCTAATTGTGGTTGAGCGCTACTGCGTATTTATGTTTCATAGAGAATTATGTCTGAGGATTTTATGGTTTAATCTAGTCTTATTGGTGTCTAGTGTTTTCTTGTGTGTTACAAGTCATTCTAGTGGAAAGAGTTGAGTGAGAAATATACAAACTTAAAGCTTTTTTTGCTCTCATTGGTTTATTTTTGGACCAATGGTGTTCTAGTTATTTTCCATAACATTTTTTATTTATTTCAGGAGATTTTTGGAGTCCATTCCAGCAAAGAATGAGTGATTTCATAGAGTATTGAAGGTGATATGATCGATTGAGTGGAAAGAGATGAAATTTGTATCCATTGCTACGTTTTCAGTTGTTTCCATAGACTTATGAGGGTTTTTAGGAGCTATGAGTTGAGTTGGAGAGCTGACGAAAGGTTGGTCATTTTGATATCAAGTTCAGTTGATTACTAATCATTCTGGATTGTCAATCAATTGATTGCAGTTGAATGGTGTAGACTTGACCTAACAGATATTACGAACTATGCAGTGATGAGATTTTGGCTAA
This sequence comes from Asterella californica, assembly GCA_036924285.1. Taxonomy (NCBI): domain Eukaryota; kingdom Viridiplantae; phylum Streptophyta; class Marchantiopsida; order Marchantiales; family Aytoniaceae; genus Asterella; species Asterella californica. Next base: position 16,026,131 of record JAYKYS010000002.1, on the reverse strand, counting down.
TTCTTGGGCTATGGGTCAAATTTCTTAGTGAAACTTTCCACTCTTGAGGGATGCTTTATCAATAAGATATCTGGAAATTTTGGTCTACTTTGGGACCAATGGTGTTCTAGTTTTCCACAACGTTTTCAAGTATTTCAGGAGATTTTTGGAGTCCATTCTAGCAAAGAATGAGTGATTTCATGGAGTATTGAAGGTGATATGATCGATTGAGTGGAAGGGGATGAAATTCATATCCATTGCTACGTTTTCAGTTGTTTCCATAGACTTATGAGGGTTTTTTAGGAGCTATGAGTTGAGTTGGAGAGCTGACGAAAGGTTGATCGTTTTGATATCAAGTTCAGTTCATTACTGATCATTCTGGATTGTCAATCAATCGATTGAAGTTGAATGGTGTAGACATGACCTAACAAATATTACGAACTATGCAGTGATGAGATTCTGACTATTTCTTGAGCTATGGGTCAAATTTCTAAGTGAACTTTCCACGCTTGAGGGATGCTTTATCCATAAGATATCTGGAAATTTTCATCTTGAATGGTCATATAGGTTGTTCAAGGTCTTGGATCAAACTTACCTGAGTCTATAAAGCTCCAAAAAAGAGCAACTATTGGAGTTAGAGGAGACACAAGTGGTGGCGCAAGAACGTCAAAAGAAATATTACGACAAGCGTCTCGATAAGAGAGAGGTAAAGCCATTCAAATATGGTAGAGCCGTTAAAATATAGTAATGCTCTTTGATGCCATTAAGTATAAAAGAGCTAGGAAGAAGTTTCTCTCATGTTACTTTGGTCCTTTTATTACTGAGAAGGTGTGGAGCAACTTTACCTACGATTTGAAAGAGCTTGGAGGACGGAGGTTCTGTTGTGTGAATCATGACAAGCTCAAGCTCTTTCATCAAAGAAATGTTACTATTCATTCTGAGGACGCAGTGAAAACTTAGTCTGAGGGTAAATGAACACCTAGGGGTTGCTTAGTATTAAATATGTGATAAGTGATAACTAAGTGTAGAGAGTCTTCTAAATAAAATCCCAAGGCTAGACGACACTCTAAGTTAGTGACATGTAACTATGATTAGTCAAGGTTAGAGTTGGTTATTTTTGTGGACAGAATATTGAAATATTCTAAATGTGAGAACCACTATTTTATTTTGTTGTGCATAAGATGACAAGTAGGTGAATAATGCCCTCTTGTCTTAGGCATGACTTAATTGTATTGGTTGTAGAAGCTTTATGTGTTAGTACTTTGTCTTATATGTTAGTACTATGTGTTAGTACTTTGTCTTATAGAGAGCAACATGAGATTCCTTTCAAAGATTTCTTTATGCTTCTAGAAAGATTCAAATTATTAGAGTAGAGTCAAAGATAGACACATCTATCCTTGACTTACTACTTTTATCTTTGACTTAGTCTAGATAAATTACAGTAAATCAAAATTAAGACAGTTACCATGGTAAATTTGGAGTAGTATATAAATAGAGGAGTTGTGAAGCGATCTCTCATCTTCTTTTTCTTTGTATCGTGAAGTCGTTAGGTTGTATCTTTATGAAGAGTGTGTTTTTCATCTCCACATCCCATGAGAGTTCTCGTCTTGAGTGAGAGAGTGACATGAGTATGTTTGAGAGTTGGATTTAGCTATGTCCTCCTAGTTCTATGGTGCGCCTCATCAACGATCATCAGAGGTTAACTTGGATGAGAGACATGACCCTCATAAGCTTGAGGATCACAATCCAAACAGAAGCGGAGTAAAGAAGAGAAAGGAAGAAGACTTCGAAGGAGATGTAGTTGGTTTTGTGAAGAAAGAAACAAAATGTATAGAAAGAAAGAAACCTCAATTCTATACAATGCTTGCACAAGAATATTTTTGTGAATAAAAGTATAGTTCCAAACCGAACTGGACTCCAGTTCGGTTTGGAACTGGGCAAAGTTGTCCATCAAAATACCACGTAAGTATTTTTGTCAGATAGTAGGTTTTATACCAAAGCCGGGGGTTTAAGCACAATAACAACTTTAATGCTAATCTATAGACTAAACCTAATTACGATTTTGTTACCTCTAATCTTATTCAAGAGGAGCTGTTTACAAAAACATATCGGTATTTTCCGATGAGAAAGCTTTTCAAATGTTCATTCAAAGTCTACAATCATGTTCTACAAGCAAGTGAAGTTCTCAATAAATAACTCTACTTTCTAGCTTAGGTAGCCGTGAAAACAAGAAGGGTCTGACATGTGAATGAGTGAGTACGACACATCATACAAATACCAAAACCTTTGACAAAGATCTTTACGATGGTGAAAATTGTTAAGGCTTTCTCTCTAACTGTTTACTCCAAAATAGGTTTTCGTCATCTCTAGTTACAAGGTTCGAAAAGTAATTATGATTTAATTATTACGAATTTCTCTAATTACACAGACCGCGCATGTAAAACAATCGATTCCTACCTCTCACGATAAATATGCAGCCAAAGCGTACTACCGACAATGAATGATAAAAAAGGATATGAGCAAAACACAATGTACGAAGGTAACTTGGGGCGTCTTATCCCAACATTAAATCCTAAATCATACCTAGCATTGTTGTTCTCGATTGACTGAAACGAACTATGTTTAATTTGAAAAATATATACGAAGACTCTATGTAAAAATGAACGCTTCATACTGCTATTATGTGGTAGTATAGAACCATAATGACCTTCAGGTTCTATACATATTTAAATTGAATACATAGAGTCATGAAAACAAATTATGTTTTAAATTAACATTTCTTGTGTTTCTTTTTGTGTCTTAATTCTTTGGAGACAACTATATCAGATATAGGTCACATGTATGAAATTATGACTGTTCTTACATTTAGCAAGACATCATGACACTACTAAACACAACTGGTTCATCTTCCTCAACGAGAAGTTTGAAACGACAATAATGATATGAAAAGAGAGGTGTCAGAACATCATATCTCTTTTTTTTTCACTCCTGTGAACTTTTCCTCTCACGAGTATTCGATTAATTTTCTTGGTTGTAACATCAACCTAAAAACATTCAACTTTACACACCGCGCCTCCAGATTATTATGTGAACACGAGACGCAATGAATAATCGATAGATGGAAAGACTCCATCAAATCTTACAAGGGAAAGAAGGACCCGAAGGGCCAAGCAACCATCGCATATACATATATATATTTAGTTTAAATACGTAATGATGGTAACAAATGAAATATATTTAATCTAGAAATATACATTCGTTGTTTATTTAACCAAGTAGTTTGTTGATAGTAATTCGTTGTTTATTTAACCAAGTAGTTTGTTGATAGTAATCTGGATACGTTATATGACATTTTTGATTACATTATGTGAAGAGATCGTTGAATTTCAGACAAAAAGATCAGTGAGATAATTTATCTATGATGAAAAAAGATCAAGTGATCATCCTCCAAGATGGGTTGCAGACGTAACTGAGTGAAAATGACCAAGTATAAAGATATGCAAATGAGATATCTTTTTTCTTCTTAACTTTAGAGATATATGGATCGATCATTTCAAAATTCGACGTTTTTGTTCAAGATTGTGTAAGAGTATATCAAGACGTCAAGGTTATCATTTTAGTTTTCATTTTGCACTACAATTTCTAGAGAGTGAATTTTCATTGTTCAACAAAAAGTTTTAGCAGATGTATTGTAAAAGAATTGTAGTAAGCTATCTTACTTAATGTGCACTTATTGTATGCAAGAGTTTTACTTATCCGTGTGATATTTTAACTATAGGCGACCTTAGAGCTACTGGTGTTAAAAGTCTCCATGCGGATGGACATAAAGAGTATCCAACCTTCCGCCAAGCTACAAAGACTTTCCCCGTGTCTGTCAGCCCAACTGAAAACATTGAACATTCTAGACAGCACTTCATACACTTCTAGACAACACCCAGACTTCCATGACGTGAAACTTCTCTAAATTTGAAAAGTCATTTTTTCCAAAATGAACTATTTTATATGTACGATGCTGTACATGCATATTTATTTTACTTGACCTTGAAAAACTTTACATATTTAATCTATACAAATATTCGTTATTTATTCATTCCAATATAGAATGTTAGACACTATGCAGGTCAAGAAGAAACGAAAAATGATATGATAGTCCCAACCAAACAAATTAACTGGTGCAAAGAGGGAAAATTCACCTAAAGAATGTCCTATTCTTCACTGTGCAGGTCAAGAAGAAACGAAAAATGTGAAGATATGATATGATAGTCCCAACCAACAAATTAACTGGTGAAAAGAGGGAGAGTTCACCTAAAGAAATGTCCTATTCTTCACTGCGCAGGTCAAGAAGAAACAAAATTTGTGAAGATATGATATGATAGTTCCAACCACACAAATTAACTGGTGAAAAGGGGGAGAGTTCACCTAAAGAAATGTCCTATTCTTCACTGTGCAGGTCAAGAAGAAACAAAAGATGTGAAGATATGATATGATAATCCCAACCAAACAAATTAACTGGTGAAAAGAGGGAGAGTTCAACAACAACATAATACAAAGATCGATAAGAGCGTAGGTGATTTATGCAAGGAACATAATGAATAACTCAACAAACTACAAAGGGCCAACTACATTCTAATGAACAGGCGATAAATCTCCCAGCACAATTTTCTATCACTCGACATCAGGAACGAGAAAAAAACAAAATTTGCGTCATGAACGAGCACGATCAGACTTTCATATTCTCGTGCTCGGATTTGCTCCCGAACACTGAAAAGCCCACACTGGATCCTCAAGCTCCCTAGAGATTCCAAGTTATCTTGAAACTACAACCGGTCGAAACGGCGAAGACTGCTCTCTAATAGCAGAGAACTAATGTGAACGTCAATTTGGCGATTCTTCAATTTGGCAATTTGGCTTCATTGCAACAGTTCCTCCATATCCACGCTCACGAGTAGAACTGACTTTCCTCAGCTGGAGGCTAAATGCTGGATCACCCCGAGACGGAGAGACAGATCCACATATTCCCTTTCCCCTCATGTATCTCTAACAAAACTGTAACTTACTCATAGCTTCCAGAATCCTCTTCGAGAGTTTTACTCGCTCATGGAATTAAGTTGTAGCAGCCAACAATGTTTGCCTGCGCAAATGCATAGCAAGATTTGCTCATACATAAACGCCAAAACGAAGCCGACTTTCTATTTCCTCTAACTGCGTAACATAAAGCCATACGTCAAACCTGAAACGGCCCAGATTACGAAAACAGCACTCGCACTTCTCTCCTACCATGTCAGAGCGTAGTTTGTATGATCTCGAGGCATGACCGAAGCCTGCAGAAAAGCTTCAGGAATTCGGTAAGGGATACTAGTAATTCGCCATGTTACTTTCTTTGTCTTTAACGGCTTCTACAGAAAAGAATTTCTTCAGGTAGGCCGCCTGCCCTGGCCATGGTTTACATCTCAACATAAAACCTCTTCGAGATTCTGGAGCACTGGAAAGAACAAAGATGTTACGGTGTACACTGCTTCTTATTCCGCCACAGATCTTCACCGTCGCTTGAGACTTTGGTCAAAAGTCAACCTGCACATACACAGCATGTAGTACAATTTCTCTAAACCCTTTGTGCTTACCCAGGTGGCCAACACCTCACTAGAAAACAGATAGCCTTGCTGAAACCACAACACACGTCCTCATCCTTCTTGTTACCCTTCCTTTTCTTGGACCAAGGATTCCACCAGGATCCCTGGTCTACTTTGCTGCTCAGGGCCATAGTTGCAAGGTTCTCCAAGGTAGATGCCTTGTGAGGCAATTCATCCTTACTACCAGTAGATTACCAGCCTCTGCTTACCAGGACCGGAACCTGCAGACTACCATGAAAGTCGTCCCAGATCAGTAAAAGTATGTGGTTGCTAGCTCATCACGGAAGCTAACACGACGAGAAAAGGTACGGTCACCACGTGGTGCTAATTCGCAGGTAACAGCGATAGCCTTTCAGTAAACCTTGGCCAAAGCCTTAACTGATCTTCCAGTAAGGACATCTTGATGTGCTTTCCACCTCTTGATCTTCATCATCTCCCATAAGTGCCGTTACAAGGTAATATCCTCCCTGAGCACCCCAAAATCTCGTGACTCGACGACCATCGTACAGAGACTTGCTACCATCGTACACACCTTCAAATATCACCGATGTATTTTCCGAATCATCAGCTGTAGCAGCAGTGTGTTACATCAATGATTTCAGCAAGGGGCACAATTTCCTCTACTGGCCTTTTGCGGCAAGTATCTCTATCTGCATAAGTGGGCACCAATTAGAAAGACGCTTTAGGTTCTTAGCTCCACCCGATCAGAAGAAGTTGGCGTGGATCCAATCTATGCCAACAGCAAAATCAGGTCCTTGCATAGTAACCAAAGAAGATCGTCACATCATAACAGGCGCAGGAAAATAGACGCTAAGAGCAAAGAACGCTCTCAGCACCTCTTTTACTGCGCCAATTGTGGTAATCACTAGCAGCGTACTGAAATTCCGGATGGCGTGTCTTGGAGCGAGTACCGAGTGAGCGGACCTTCTTGTGACGTCGTTCCAGGTTCCAACCCCGAGCGTAGACAAACATGCTTCAAACAGGAAAATCCTAGAAGATCTCCATTTCTTGCTTTCCGTCTGCTGCAATCACGTCAATGATATATACGGTCCACTGCAGCAGCCTTCAGGCCCCGGTAGACTTAATCCGATACCGCCAACAATGGGCAACAATCCACTTTTCCAAACCGGTCAGACACAGGAGAGTGGGTACAAACCATCAACAACGATGCTTTCAGTCGGCAAATCAGCTAAAGAGGTCCACTGAGGCCGACTGGTATCGGGGTCCATTGGAGTAGGTGTGCGTCAGCGTTCACACCACAATGACCGTTTCCTCGAGCTTTAACACAGGGAACCAAAGGCAGGGAATGAGTTATGCCTGGGTAATACACGCCCGACAATTCCTAAACGAATTCTCCAGATCAACCGACGCAGCACAAAATAAATATGCCCGATCGATAGGTCACGAACAGACGGACCAGCCCCGATCAGGCTACGCGCAGTTCAGCAAACGATACATAGGCACGAGACGCTGGATAGCTTTACAGGGCGCATGACTGATCGGCTTGAGGGGATTAGCAGCGGTGAAAAACATCTCACTAATCGGAACTGAAAAATAAATGTGTAAAACGTGACTTAAATCACCTCAAACCTGTAGCTGCAGAAGCTGCAGTGGCGATCCCGCGTGAACGCCAAACGTACACGACGCGCCTCTCGACGGAAATGCCATCAATCGTGACACGAACGGATCACTCGGAACAGACCTTTGCTTGGCTCATACCACCCTTGACATCAGGCAATCTCCTTATGCCTCGAGGCAAGCACTGCCCCTGCCCGAGCTAATTCGGTCCGAACTGCATCGAACCTAAACGGAAACAACCCGTTGAATCTCTTGGAATTCTCAAGCGCAGCAAGTCTGGGAGGCCCTAACAGCATGACTGAACCACCTAGCGAAGAAGAGTGAACTACTCGAGAAAGGTCGGCAAATCCCTCACTCATTCCCCATCCCCTCGCACTTATCTACCCGGCCTCGTTACCTTGAGTGTGCTCTGCTCTCAACTGGCGCAGGGGTGGAGCTCAGTGCTCCTCGCCCCTGCGCCAGGGAGATGCCTTAGGACAAGAACGGAATCGTGTCAGAAACGACAGGCGCTCAAGGCCAGCCATTCCGCAGGTGCAATATGCTGGGAACGCGGGAGAGAGCTCTCTTGCCCCATTCACATCGCGAACATCCCTCGGTCCCATCCCTCCGCCGGACTCACAAAACAAAAAAGGTTCGTCTGGACCAAAGGCCACTCGTACGTCAGGCCATCTGACGTAAGACTGATTGGTAAAAACCCATTAGTGGGTTAAGTGTTATAACGTGCATTCAAGCCTTGAACTCACTTTGTACAACTAACTATTATTGAAACCAGGTTATGAACTTCGAGGTCTTCTTATTCTAAGTCTTTCTTGCTATTCTTCGACTCGACCTTAAACTTGGTAATATTTTTACCAAAGTTCGTGTTCTTTAGCTCAAAATGATCAGCACATGATGATTAATATACACATGCTGTATATTCAGAGTTTTGTTATCAGAATAATATATCTTTTATCTTTCAAAATTATATCTTGATTTTATTGATGAATCAGTTTTAATAATCTCATATAAATCCATATTTGATAAGTTAGAAACGTAGAGCAAGCTATTCTGATTCTAACTAGCTTTTACTTGTTGAAAATAATCTTGTTATGACTTAGATAGAAAGAAAAACGTTTTTCAATCTTGTTTACCCTAACTTGTTCATACCATACGCTTTTCCCAGATTACCTAGTCTCAGCTGTCTCAAAATCTCTAAACTTACGTCAAAACTTTGCATTCACGTAGCACAGTTGATATTCTGTTTCCGGCTGGAAAACTTTTGTCTTTTAGCATCAGCCGTACGTCAAACTGCCGTACAGCGAAATGCGATGTGAATAGCTCTTCTGTCTGCATATCCGAGACGAGATATGGTACGAGAATTTGCATAGGGACAAAAATACATTTAGCTTGAAACTGTCTGAGTCAGCTGACTCTCCAAACCACGTGATCTCTTCTAGGATAGATGAGACAGGATATTCACCTCATGTACACTTCAGAAGTGTACATGGGGTGTTATTTATGAGCTAATCTTTTTTTAGGAAAGGTTAGCTCGTAAATAATGTCTCAAACGTTCATTTTATTTGTAAAATATAATTTATTTATAGTGGTTTAGTTTCAGATATAGTGACTGCACTTATGGGATTTTTTGGTCTCTGAAGTCTACGTGTTCCGTTAGTCTAAGATATGTTTAAATTTAAAGTTTTTAAATATAGTAATTTAATTTTAAACACTTACATTTAGATATTCAAATTTAGATTTTTGACTTGTCGTTTGACTTCTATTCATGAAACCAAACACTTGTATTTTTCCTTTCTTTCATTTTCTTCACTGTATTTCTGCTGTTAGGAATTTCCACTGTACCCCTGTAAAAATTATATTTCAATTTACACTGCACCCCTTCCTTCACTATACAAGGCCGTGGGTCCTTCCGCGTCTGGTCTTTTAACATTCTTGTCTTTTTCTTCTCATTTGTACAAGGCTGTGGGGCAGGATATTCTCAGAAATGAGATCCAGAATTACAATTCCATGGGGTCTATTATTCAAGTAGTATGGAGGTCAGAGTACCTCTATACTAAAAGAAAATTTCTTGCCCGTGGAAATCAGTTACTTGTTAAGACGTAATATTGTTATTATAATTACATGGAATAACAAAATTCAGTTTTGATATTTCTTAAATATAACATAGATGCATCTCTATCTTCAGTTACTTTTGACTACTTTTGTATCGATTGCACCTAATAAATGCATACAATATCAACTTCGGAGAACTTTTGCTAGCTTGTTGTTATGCATTACAATAGCTATCATCGATTGTGAAAAAAGAGAAGGAAAAGGATTTTTTTCTCATGTAGTGTATTTTGTCGTATAAAGAAAAGATTAAAAAGAGAGAAGATGGAGGATTGACTTGGGAGTCTCTAGGAGACCTAGAAAAGAAAAAGAACAAATTTAGATCCGAATAAATCACTAATGCATACATTCAATTTCATTGCAAGCGTGAAGCCTTGTTATTATCAGATAAAAGATATAGGTGTCAAGTCAAATTTTATACCAAGTTTATAAAAAAATCAAAGTATTTATAAATATTAAGAGATAACGATGCTCGATGTCACGACCCTCAGTCTCAAGATCAGGCGCATACTCAAACAACAAAACCCTAGCAGAGCGCTAGTTGTGTAGTAGAGCGCTAGTTGTGAATGATGCGAGTAGGACTTAATGACTTGGTCTGAAAGTCGAGAACATATGAATCTTAAGTGGTTCCTTGAACCAAGGTTGGAACATTGGGTTATGACATAGGGACTTATCTCATGAGCATACAAATCCTGACCTAAGAGGACAAGTCTAGAAATGATATCGTGTCGTGGACCGACTCTTACTTGAAAATCTAAATTTGATACTTTATATTATCGCTCCAAATAGGTTCATAAGACTAAAAATAGATTTACCACAACTTTCAGATCTTCACTTTCATTGCACCAAGTGATAAAGCTCGTTGTTAGTTTCCCATGAGTACTTTATTTACTTTAAATTGACGCTTAACGACAAAGCTATGAGGTTCGAAAAATGAGAATATAAAACTAAGTCTTAGCTTATCGATGCTTACTGAATATTTGTGGTTCTTGGTGCTATACTAACGGTGCAAGGGGCTGCTTGATCATTATCTGGAAAAATCTCACGGATGGTGAATCGACATAAGAGGGCATCTTAAGGAACTAACTTGTATCTGTGACTTGTCGACGAACATTTCAAAGGATTAGGAAGTCTCTCGCACGAGGTGTCATTCAGTTAGATATGTGTAAGCTACGCGTTGGTTAAGATATTTCATGAAGAGACTGATATGAGTTATGTTATAAAGGAAATTGGGATGTAGCGAAGAGGATTTGGAGTGCTTCAATGACATGCGAAGGAGAGTTGGACCGTTCGAGTCATTATGGAGTCCAAACTTACTATATTTAGATCCATCGAGATAAGAACACCGAGTTCTTCAAGAAACTAAAGACGACACGAAGTTTCATCAGACAATTTGGGAATGTGAGAGAAATTGACTCCTAAGGAGACGCTTGTGTCTGATTTGTGTTCGTCTACGATATGAAGTTGGATTGTTTTTCATGATCGGTGAGTCAAGCTCTTCGTTCTTGGTGCCTACGCAATCAAGGAGTCTTTATTTACACATAGGAGAAGATCGTACGAATATTGGAATATTGTGTTATGCGTGGTGAGTGGAGTTGAGTCGTAGAGAATGATTTACGTCAGTTTTTAGCTTCTTGCGGCCAAATTTATTGCGTGATCTTGCAGAAAGAACTCCAAGCAGCTTGTTTGGAGTTTCATTGCGTTCAAGGTAGTCAAATTTATCAAGTACGGAAGACGGATCTCAGATCAGACGGTCCGTTTTGCAAGTGTACGTGATTTTAAGATGTAGTGAGGAGCTTTTGGAGGTTCCATCACATGTGATCAAAAATAAGAGATATCTTGATTATCTAGTGGGAGTTCTTGGAGCCAACAGAATCAAAATAAAAGACCTTGTCGATATAAGAAAATCGTTTGGCAAGAAGAGAAAGTTCTCATATATGTTTTCTTTGATTTCTTCGCTACGGTTTTCATCTTTTTTTGATTCGTAAGAGTTCTAGTTGGTTGAGTTCGGGTAGCTAGTTTTAGCTAAGGGTTCTTGTTGTTTGGATCTGGGTTTAAATCGTGCGATATTGGTGCGAAGTTTTTTGTTAGCAAAGAGATGTTTTCTTTACTTTGAGTTACGCTTCGGTAGTTTTGGGTCTAGGTTTAGATTCAGAGATTTGTTTCAGGAGGTTGGGTGCAGATTACATACCACTCAGGTTTCAGTTTTGTATTCTTAGAGAAAAAAAAACAAGAGTGTATATAAAGTGAGAGTTGATATATCTTGCGAAGCTTGTTCTCGTAGTTGTCACTATCTTTCTTGCTTCTGTTCAACACATGATATCTCCACAGTCAGAAACTTCACATTTTCTTGGACAATAATCACGTAAAATTTGATACGATAATGAACTGAAGCGCAAGTATGAGACATAGATCTGAGACGTTGTTGTATCAAATTTCAAGAAGTCATGTCTTGGAAAGCACCAGGCTCCTAGCTGCTAAAGATGACATAGTAGTGTATGCAGAAGGTAATAACCTCAAGTGTGACTATTCTGACATGTAACATTGATTTCAAAATAGAGGTTGAGACTCCAACTCTGAACCTTACTCCTAAAAAAAAAAACCCGTGAAAAATATCTTTTCGATAGAAAACTCTTTCTATTTTTGATCTCCTTTTTTTCATTGTGATTCAATCCAACACTTCATCAAAAAATCCACTTGAAAACCTCAATTTCAGAATCGAGGTTGCTCTGAACTCTGTAAAAGTAGATGAAAAAAGTAGCCCTCTAACCTCGATTTCAAAATTGAAGTTGGACTCCAAACTCGTCTTCTTTATCATGTAACTTCAAAACCCCGTAAGACTTTGGTTATATTTGACAAAATTGGTGGCAGTAGAAAGCCTTTGAAAATCCCTTTCTAGTGATATCTAAATCTCTCCAAATAGACACCCACAACAGAAGTTACACATCCTCAAAGTTCAACTTTTATCAACTACTTGTAGAACCTCGATTTCAGAATTGAGATTTAAGACTCCTCTCCACTGACACACAGACGCAACCTCGATTCAAAACTAGACGTTCAGGTTCGTGAACTCACATATCCAATTCAGAATGTATTTTTGCGTCCAAAAGTTCCCAAAATAAGATTTATTTCAGTAAAAAACTATACATTTGGTTTTTTAAATACTCACAACTCTCTGAATCTAAGATCAAAAATAACAATTTTTATAGCGTTGGAAAGCTGTAAAAGCCTTGCCAAGCTTTTTCCAAGGACACCAAGTATATAAAGAACTAATACCTCAATAAAAACTTACGGCCGTGTGAAAGTTACGTGTTTTTTTCCAACTCAATTACAATCTTGATTTCAGAGTCGAGGTTTTATACTCTTTTCTCTCCCAACTTTGATTTCAGAATCCAGGTTTGAGGTTCAAAACCTAGCACCCATGTGGCTTGTCAAGTGGCAACCATGCATGTCACCATGTCACCATCAACATGCCATGTCACCAACCCATCGTCACATCAGCAACAAAAAACCATCCCTGGAGAAAATCGATCACGTCATCAATCACCACATCAGCAAAAAAATTGCCATGTCAATGAACTTTCCACGTTTGATTTTTGACACGTCCGAATTTTTGATACCACGTCAACATCCATCATCATCCAAATCTTAAAACTTTGAACCCCCCTAACTCTCTTAATATGAGCCTGTTGTCGTGGTGAGAGTTTTCCTGAGAAAGGCATAACCTTCTGGCTGTGATATGATTGTGATACGTTTAATCAGAGAAGCGCTGGATTTTTGGCTGTGGTTGTTTACTCAAGGGATAGACTTCAGGTTGTAACGTGAGACTATAAACACTCACACATGTCTATTGGATCCTATAATATGTTCAGGAAACAAAAATCAGGTCGAACTAGCAGTAATAAGGTCAGACGGTGAACTTTAACACTGAAGAATAATAAACATATCATGGTGTAGACTTCAAAACATATCATGGTGTAGACTTCAAAACTTCTCCTACATGTAAATGAGGTCCTACTGAGCACACATACAAACCTTCAGTCAGAGATCAAATCCGAGCACCAAGATATGGGCAGAAACGTTCTGAGCAAAGAAATTATGACAATTTCTGCTATCCAGACAACTATTTTGACATAGAACAAAGAATTGGCTTGATAACTTTTGATGATTCTTACAGGATTTAGAGTCTACAGCACGCTGAACATCCATGTGAAATTTGACCTCTTGATTGTACATAGTTCTACAGATCTCGAACTCTAAAGTTGCTGCTCTAGATTGAGAGTTTTTCAGACCCCCTCGGCTTCAATGATCGCCCTGAATTACTCACTCACTCAAATGACATGATAATTTCTGGACAGTCGTAGCCCTGCTGACAGTGAATGCAATCATAAAGGTTTGAAGCGGTTTTCTCTATTCTGCTGCAATTGACACCAAAAACTCCAAAATCACCAATTGTGATGCAAGTCCGGCACAATCCGAACTTCAATTTGGCATAACTCTCTCTTTATTGCTCCAAATCGATCAAAAATTTCACTGACACAACTAGCATGACGAGCTCTATCTCCCTGTGTCTTTAGATTTTAGAATATCTCTATCAAAAGCTCAAACTCCTCTTAAGACCTTTACTTCTAAGTTTAGAATAACACAAAAGATAAAAATAGACTAATGGGAGTTCATAGCTTCACTTCCCTGTCTGTTTGTGTCCCAAACCACATGGTGACTTAATTTCACACATCGGTTATCATGTCTCTAATGTGCACCAACCATATATCGTTCTCCAAGACCTATGCACCATAGAGATCCTCCCCTTCACCTTATTTCATCATAAGATAGAACCTCTAGTTCGGTCCATTCACAAATATTTTGAAGACATGGCATCGGCAGTCCAGATATGTTTGATCGAGGAAAATATATCTCTATATGAATCTGAACTGAAGGTTCGACGCCAACCTTGCTATTTCATATAGCTCCAGGGAGAGAGATCCATGGGTTTTGTGGATGGACCTTATGAGATAAGTGAAAGTGTCGGATGAAGAAAGTGGAGACAAATAGTCCAAAAGATCTCTCTTTTCTTAGGTTTCATCTCGTCATCGTCGATTTTTCTCCAAACACTTGTCATAAATCTTTTGCACATACTGTTGTCTGATTACCCTGCTGGTGAGTGAGGACTACTTTGGTATATTTGAGTTACGACATTTTTCGTGACTTGTGACTTTCTGCGTTGTCGCGTCGGACGTTTTGCGTGAAGGATGTCCAGGAAAACGCGAGGTTCCTGGCTGTGGAGATGTTGTGTGCTGAAACAGAGATAAGACAGAGAAAAACAACCACGAAAACGAATGCTGCGATATATACCAACTCTGAATGTATGTACACTGCCAGTTCTTTCTCCTAATAGCACAGAACTGAGAAACAGACCAGAGCGGTCTGTAACCTGCTTCAAAAGTCCTTAAAAACACCCCTTGAATCACAACCCCGACCCAAAACCACCGAAGCGTAGCTCAAAGCAAGAGAAACTTCTCTTTGCTAACAAACAGAGCCACAGCAGTATCACAAGATCCAAACCCAAGTCCAAACCACATCCATGTATAAGCTCTTAGCTAAAGCTAGCTACCACAAGCTGTATACAACCAACCAGAATTCTAACGAACTCAAAAGAGCAAAACCCGTAGCGAAGAAACCGAAAAAGATCTATCTGTGGACTTCCTCTTTTTGCTAAACGGACTTCAGATGTCGATAGGGTCTCCTCCGCTGACTCCGTTAACCCAAGAAACCTTCAGATCCGACTCCCAACAGCCGAGATATCGTCGATTTTCGGTCGCAGGTGACCGAACCTCCAAAAACTCCTCCCTGCGGCTTAAAACCGCTCACACCGCACAAACAGATCGTCCAAACTGATATCCGTCTTCACTGGCAGATAGATCTAGCTACCCTGAACCCAACGAGACTCCAAACAAGTCGTTTGGAGTTCCCCTTGCAAAACCACTCGAGAAATTTGGCCGCAGGTCGCAAAAAACTGACGTAAATCAGCTCCCTGCGGCTCAAACTTGCTCACCACACTCAACCAACAATCCAATTCACACACGGTCTTCTCCTATGAGTAGATGAAGACTCCCTGACCGCGTAGGCACCAAGAACGAAGAGCTTGGCTCACCGATCGTGAAAAACAATCTAATCTCAGGTCGCAGGCGATGAAAAACCTGACGCAAGCGCTTCCCTGCGAGCCAATTTCACTCACAACTCCCAAACCGCCCGATGAAACTTTGTATCGTCTTCAATTTCCTGAAGAACTCGTTGTTTTGATCCCGATGGATCCAAGGACAGCAAGTTTGGACTCCGGAACGGCCCGAACGGTCCAACTCTCCTCCACAGATAACTGAAAACCTCAAATCTCCTTCCTGCGTCTCAATTTTCCTCAGTACACACTCCCCGATCCGTCTCTTCCCAAACCGTTTGAACCAGTGCGTAGCCTGCACAGATCTGAACCCAACGACGTCTTGCGCGCTTGCATTGGACTCCTAAATCTCCCGAACCGTCCGTTGACAGGTCGCAGGCGCAAGCTAGACCCTTAAGCACCCCCCTTGCAACAGTCTCTGTACGTACAGTTCTCTCCTCAATCTCCTGAATAATAAGAAGCAGACCTCTTGCGTCTTTGATATAACGCCTGAAGCCCTAAATACCCAGTCAGCAAGTAACTAGGGGCCTAGCTTGATTTTACCTTCTTTCGAATCGCATAACTTCTTCTCTGGATGTCCAAACGAAGTAAACAAGATGCCCATGGAAAGCTGACAACGAGCTCTACCCATCTATGTGATAAAAGTGAAGATCCGAAGTTGCGCCAAAAGCCCGTAAGCTGGGGCCTAGCTTGTTTTCTCCATTTTTCGAGTCTTGTAACTTTTCCACTAGGCGTCCAAACGAAGTAGATGAAGTGCCTATGGAAAGCTGACAAGGAGCTCTACCCATCTATGCGATGAAAATGGAGATCTGAGATTGTGCCAAAAACCCGTAAGCTGGGGCTTAGCTTATTTTCTCCATCTTTCGAGTCCTGTAACTTTTCCACTAGGCGTCCAAACGAAGTAGACAAAGTGCCTATGGAAAGCTGACAAGCAGCTCTACCCATCTATGCGATGAAAATGGAGATCTGAGATTACGCCGAAAGCTCGTAAGCAAGGGCCTAGCTTGTCTTCTCATGAGTGTCTTTGGAGCGACAAGCATCGAAGTTTGAATTTCAGGTAGGAGTCGGTCCACGACACGACGGCGTAAGTAGATGCAACGAGGCGGATGCAAATGATCATTCACGTGAATTATGAGTCACGTGACATGAATCGCAACCCCATTGTTCATACTCCACCGGAGTACAACATAGAACATAATTGAAGGATAAGCATTAATGCAGATCGGTGGTTGACCACAATGATCACAAACGTGCATATTCTCTAGAACCACAACACCGACATCATATTATCTTCGACAATGAACCTTCTCTGGCTAGTCGACAGCGTTGAGAACTTTTGTTGAAATAAATTATGGATAGGACTTTTTGCACACTCCAGGGCACCAACACATGTAATTTTGTTCATGGTGTATACAGTCTCTTTGTCTCCAATTTAGGTCGAGGTTGTAGTGCATTTCGTCCACTATTAGCAGTTATTTTCTCAATCTATTCTAGCAAGTACTCTGCCCTTTTAGAAAATATCTTTCTTGTCGATAGATGGCAACTAAAATATGGCGTTCTCATTGTAAACATTGGGTAGCTCAATTTCACACCGGTGAGAGAAAAGCTTGAAATGAAGGTTTGAGAGTTGACTTGTTCAACGAACACGAAGAAGAGCTTCGTAGGAAGAAATCAGAAAAGGGTCTCGCTGAACATCTGGTCACTTGGTATAGAAATCTTGAACTAGGTGGACTTGCTCGGGGTGCCTAGTTTTGAGGAGGATCAAAGGACTATCATCAACTTTGATAACGTTGGACTTGAGTCTGTGAGATCATTATTCAGACGTCATAATCTCATAGTGACATAATGATGATATTCGAGGAATAATCATTCACCGGACTCGATCGGAGGAACAATGACCTTCGCAGTTCTACTCTCAATCATCCTTAGCTCACTGATGTGCACGATTCCTTCACATAAATTCCATCGAGCAGTGCAGAACACACCTACGACGGATGCATGTCCATCATTACAAGGAATAAACTCAGAGTCGTCTCCAAACACACATTGAAGCCATACAATGTTCTCCATCATGGACAAATCTGCTCTGTCTAGACAAAGAGAGGAATGACATAGAATGATACCAAGAACCAATCATGAGTACAGAGTAGATGTGAGCGATAATGATAATATGCTTTACAGATGATTGACCTTAATGGATCTATGAAGCGAGGTACTAAGTTCATTGTGCAATGAGTTCATATGAATGCTTTGGTTTGCTGAAATGGATTGTTGTAATCTAGCCATTTTGGATTGAGACTTGCGGTATTGTTGAGAAGGAAGGAGCAGCCGAGGTGAGGGTAGATGCAAACGTTCAAAGTATAGATGTCGTCCAAAGAGAAGAATCACATTAAATTCGAGGTGAAGATTCAATAGAACCGCTGGGTGAACCGTGTCTTGAGGAGAGAGACTGTGAGAAACGACACCTTCATGCATACTGATTCACTGGATACGGATGAGTGAGACTCGATTTTTTCTATGCTCACTAGTTGTCAAGTCATATAATTATATTTGGAGATGATACGCTGGAGAACAGATGAAATGATAGAAGAAACTATGCATAGAGATCATGACGAGGTGATAGGGATGGTCCTTGATGCTCATCAAGATAGAAAACGCATTAAGGAATCTGAATTTGTTGTGTAACAAGACTAACAAAGTCAAAATCTTGCTGGAAACTATCTCATCCTACAATTTAAAGGAGGAAATCATCATAGTTTCAATGTAATATATTGTATTGATGACGAGCATAGATTCTGTATATATGTCATGTTTGACGAATATCAATACTTATCTGTATGATCAATGTTTATGTTACTTGGAATCTGTGTCTAAACAAAAAGTTGAACGGTATTTTTTGCAATTAATAAAAAGTCGATGTCTCATACATACATCCAACGGGCAAATAGACCTAGCGAGGCTCGTTGGATGTCCTCACAACATGCCTTGTAAGCTTCAAAGTGGTTCATTATGGAGAGCCAATCACCTAGTGAGATTCACTAGATGTATACACGGTATGCTATGTTTGAGATATTAACCGATGAGATTATAACATGCCGTCATCAAAGTGGTGTGGTTTGGAGGGTCAATCACTCAGCGAGGGTCGCTGGATGTATTCAAGGAGTGCCATGGTTAGTATTTTACTCGATGAGATTCCAAAATGTGATTATCAAAGTGGTAAGTTTTGGAAGGTCAATCATTGAATGAGGTTCGCTGGATGTATATTGAGTATTGTCTTTTTGACATTTTACCCAATGAGATGTAACAATATCGTCTCAATAGTTATACCGATCCGTGCGTTTACTACACAACGAGGGTCTTAGACGTAAAGAAGGTGGATCATTTGATGGACGAGAAGGAAAAGAAGAGTACCAATCAATGTACTAGTTGTCCAAAACTATCCAATTTACCCAATATGTTACATATTGAGGTAAATTACACCCGGTGAGGTTCACTAAGTGCACACAACTTGAAATGGCATGCCCACAGACACCCAGTGAACCTCATCGAGTACTCGTTGTGGCCAAATTTGAAGCATAAATGGTTAGAAATAGGTCTTTAATAGGAATTCAAGATGCATCTAATGAGATCCGTTGGATGCTCAACGGGATGAGTTTTGGATATCGCAATCTGATGTTCGAATTTTGGTAATCGTATCGTCATCCTACGAAGTCCGCTGGGTGGGTTCATGACATGATATTATATAGTCAAATCATAAAAAATGTACCATATTTCTATCATTCGACCTTCTCAATCAACACATGGAGAATCTCACCGAGTGTATATATCTCCACTACCATGTAAGACGACACGTGGTATGTGTTATGTCATCCTCGATAAAGGTACTGTCAACTAGATGATGCTCGATTATGACAAAAATGATTATAATGTATATTTTATCTAATGTAAAACGACTATGTTACAAATGCAAATGAGATGAGCTTCCAACACCACGGAGGAATGAACCGTTGTATTAAATTTTGGAGTGTGGGTGGATTTTGCATCTTCCGTCTTTCTAGTCATTTCAGTAAAAAAGTGTTGGCTTCACGTGAATGTCTTGATCCATATTCGGTGCATTTTCTACTCCTTGTCAGTTGCAAGTATGATTTTGGTCGCTCCGCTGGTTGCATCATAACAATAGATGTCGTCACAATCATTTCTTTTTGGTAACTGTACGCTTGTCCGATCATGTACGTTCAAACTGAAAAAGAGTTCCATCACAACCTTTCATGTACGGTAAGTTCTTGAGCTCCTAGAGGTATAGAGAAATCTTCAGACTCGGACATGCAGACCATGGGTGTTGTCCTTCATCAATCTCTCATCTCGTCAACAACATCTACATCTTAGAGTACAACTCGAGCTATCGCAATGAGGATGAAATCAGCAAGCGAGGAAGTTGATTCCAACGAGGAAGAAATCGTGATATCCATCTTGCCTCGTTGAGCGTGATGGAAAGAATTGACAGTAGAAGAGGCCAATGATGCTGGACATAAAGGCATATTTGCCTCGATTATCGGCAAATACAAGATAGATTTCAGTAATCTTTAGCACTCTTGATTCCATTGTGCATGCTTGAGACCTTCACCAAGATTAGAAGACTGCAGGAGAATTCACCAGCTACGGAGAGTTTGAGTGTCCTGCCCACATTTTGAAGATTTTTAATGTTTGTTTTAGTTGAAGTGAGTCCGGAAGAAAACTAGAAGGAGTTTAGATGAAGAAATAACAAAAAGCTAGGTTTTAATGTTGTTAGTGTGAAGGGAATTATCTGAAAGCTGTGAAGTTCTAAACACTCCAGCAATAGAAGAAGGTTGAGCTTAGATGGAGGAGAATACGAGTTGGAAGACATATCAGTCTCTACTAAAGTTAGAGAGAAGCCACTTGGTAAAGAAAAACTACTTAGTTGAAGAGTAACTACATAGAGATTAGCCTTACTATATAGTCTGCATAAAGACAAAGATGATAGATTAGGGACACCTCAAATGAAGTTGGAGGAGCACCAACCATTAGTCAAAGGATTTAAATATAGTTCGAGCACCAAACTATGATTAGAGGGGTTTCTATTAAGTTGGAGGAAGGAATATGAAGGCGTTGATTTCTTGGGTATAACCACTTAGGTGGCATAGTCCATAGAAGGTATAAATTACAACATGTAAGTAGGTGAGACCTATCTACTACATGGAGGAAGCAAAGGAGCAGCAATTACTTAGTTGACGGTCCTAACTCCTCTAAGTTAGTGGAACCAAAAAATTAGTGAGTAATGAGTGGAGGCATGACCATGAGTACGAAGTGAAGGTTGATTGGTTGGTCAATCCACCAACTGGACCAACCAGTGGATGGAGGATACATGTGTCTCTTCTCCATGAAGGAGAATTGTACCAGACGGAGGGTACAACTTCATCTCCTCAAGTTGGAAGACGTTAGGTGACAAGTGAGGAAGAGCTTTCTCTTTCATAATCTACGGCCTTTAAGAGAATTTCATTGTTGCCTCCTCATTCTACAAATGTCTTGCATAGAGAAGGAGGAGCGCATATTTCAGTTGAGGGCTAGAGAGTACTATCCAGTCAAAGAGCTCATAAATAAAAAAGAGAGATATTTCTCAAGGAGTAAATTTTTACCAATAACTCATGAGGAGTTCTTCGATACACAAGAGGAGCTCTATATTGATGGAGGTTTAGATTCCATGCTTTGGGAAGGGTGCCTTGTGTGTTGCAGATCCTCGTGGGTAGTTAATGAAAGAGCATAGCTCAAATTTTTTTGACGTGAAATTCAGACTTATGAAGCAGTCTCGATCGAGAAAAGTTATGGTGTTTAGAGAAAGAAGTATGTGGCGAGCAAGAGAGTTTGTGGGTGCAGATACCTTGGAGAAGTATTAATTGAAGAGAAGGAGGTAATCAAGTTTCGAAAGATCTTTAGATTTCTCTTCCGGATATTATTAAAGCTATGGAGATTCTATGGTAATAAGATTCTATGGTAATATGTGATGAAGACACTAGCTTGGGGCTAAGTGGAGAATCTTCTTGGGTTCTTGTAAGAAGTTACAAGGATGACGGCCAGAGACACTTGGGGTTTCCATTTTGTTGTTTGTAGGTTTTTCTCATTCGGAGGTCGAGTTGTTTAAGATCATGTTCTTGGCTTTTCAACAATCCACGCCAACTGGTTGGTGGAACCTACATGTAGAAGAAGGGATAGAGAAGGAGAAGGGTTTATCCAACCTTGCTTTCTGTCGAGAGCTTTCAGAAGTACTTCAGTGGGCTATTCTTGACCCCTATGGAAATAAGAAGAAGAAAGTTATTGGAGCAAGGAGGCAAGTCAAGAGGAGTCACGAGTTACACAAGTTTAGTTCACTTCCTCATGCCAAGTTTTGGAGAACTTTGGATGGCTTATAGACCATGGAGATCAGAGGATTAAAACTCTGGAGGTCATGTTGCAAAAAGAGATAAGTCTACAAGAGGGACTTGGTTCTCATGTTAAGGGGTTACAACAAGAGATATGAGAGACAACTGCCATACGTGTGAAGGAGAATAGAGTAAGAAAATTGGAGTCTTTACTGATCAGTCCCAACTGATCGAAAGTGCTGAAACTCAAGAGTTCATGTGATGAATATACCGAAGAGCTCATGGAATGACTAAGGAGTTAGTTTGTGCTCTCGGGGTTTGTGTGTAAGATAGATGGGGTTCAAAACTCATGATATATAGTTTTAGTAGTTCATGTAGTTCAGTAGTTAGTATGTGCCTTTGGTAAGTATATACCAAACGTAGTGTAGATATTAGTTGTACATTGTAGGTATCATTTTCAGAAGTCAACTACGGTTGTAGAAGTTAGTTTACTTGCAAGCCTCATGGCTTGTATAGTTTTGGAGGTGAACAGATGTGAGACATTTGAAGCACCACCTCCACCTTGTTTTAGGTTGTTAAGCTTCGGGGTATACAGCCAAGACTTGTTTGTTGTCAAAAACTGGAAAGTCAAGGTCATTGAGGTGTATGAGCTGTACATGTTTCATCCTAAGTAGTAAAATGCCGGCTTGTGACAAACTTCTTGTGTTGCTTTGCTATCTTTTGATGGGAATCCCTTGGGCAGTAGAGAGATGATTTGGACTGAGTGGTGATGGAATGAGAGGGATTGAGGCATTAGTTCTTTTCTAGCTGAACTATGGGGGTTTGTATGCATCAAGGTGTTAGAAGAATCTAAGGCTATGAGAAAGACCAAATTGTGTGAGAGGTGTTACAGCTTGACAGGAGCAGGTTACTTGGATAGCAATTCTGTGTGGAACTCATTCGGCCCTTGAATCAATGAGTTGCTTGAACTTCCATAGTGCATGCACTTCGAAGGTACTTAGTATTATTCTCAACAACTGGGTATCACGAGGAGATATTGCATCTTGAGCGATCACCACGAGAACTTTCAGAAATCCTCATGACATTAACAATAGAAGGACCAAAAAGGTTGGTTGTCACTCGCTACTCCCCAACATCATTCATGGTTAGTATTAGGAGTGTGTTCTAAACCTTTATTTATTTTAATCCGTTGGTTGAAGTTGTATGTACAAGCTTACAGAAAAAGCTACGGGAGCCAAGGTCCTCATGAAAATTCCTACTGCATTGAGATGAGATTGGAGACCATTTTTCGTCATGAAGAAAGACAAAGAGTGGACGATGTTTGTTATGTCATGTGACGACTGGAGTGAACAAGTCGCAACACGAAGGCTTGAGTTCATAAGATCTGGAACAATAACTTGTTATTTGTTTGGGGATATTGA
This sequence comes from Asterella californica, assembly GCA_036924285.1. Taxonomy (NCBI): domain Eukaryota; kingdom Viridiplantae; phylum Streptophyta; class Marchantiopsida; order Marchantiales; family Aytoniaceae; genus Asterella; species Asterella californica. The sequence continues at coordinate 16,002,871 of JAYKYS010000002.1, read as the reverse complement.
ATGTATTAAAACGTGTTGGAGTATTTTTATCCAATATCACATTGAAGGGTTATAAGGTCAAGATATGAGGTATGTATGAGTTAGTTAGAACAAACTCCCAAGGTTTCGAGAGCAGATGAACCTAGAAATATAAGTGTTGACTATGTATTATGCAAAACTAAGCATAATTTATAGTGAGAATTGTAGAAAGAGTATTTAACATATTTAAATACTGAGATCGAGCTTGTTAAGTCCATTTTCTTTGGGAGAACAAGACCTTTTATGCTAAACAGGCAAAAAAGTGAAAGTCTAATACATTACATTGAGGTAGAGTTTTGTAACAAACAGGTACATAGAAGTAAGCTCCTCGTTTCTTGTGTCACTGTTGGATGAAGAAGGAAGAGATATGATGCTCACCGAGGACTAGTATGTGAAGTTAAGCCTAACGTGGAGGTTGCAAAGCAATGCTTTTGACGGAGAGTGCAAAGCAACACCAGAGTTCAGACCTATGGTAAAGAGCAAGTTCAAGACATGGGATGGAAACCACTATTTCCATTTATGGATGGATGTTTGTGAAGCCCACATTATGTTGTTTTAGTTCAAATCAGTATAATAGTGGTAGTTTATTATTATTCTTAGGTAGTTTTAGAGAGAAGAAAAGAATTTTTAGCGAACTTTAGTTAATCTGATCTCAGAGATATAGGAATGTAGAATGGTAGTTACTTGGATTATAAGAATTATGGTGTTTTCAGATTTTTATTTGGAGTAGTTTAAGGCTTCCGGGCAGCAACTTGAAGATAATAGTGATTAGATTTAGATTTGTCCTAAGCTGTAAACTTCTAAATAGATCGGGCAGCTCTGTCGGGCAGATCGGGCGGCGAAGTTTGACTCCTAGATGGTTTTTCAATGTGAAACTTTGACTGAGTATATCTCACTGCTCAGATTGAATCAGGAGATGAATTTTGGCTCGTTGGATTCAGAAGAGCGAGATCTTTCCAGTGGTGACTTTGGATGATGTGGACCTCGAAGGGAAGTTTGATGACGTGGCAGAATTCGACCTCGATCTGTTAGGAAGTTAGAGGAAGCACAGCGATAGCTAACTAGGACCTTAGCTTAGACCAGATAGTTAGGGATAGAGTAGAGTGAGTGGCAGGGATGTAGTCTCTGATTAGTCTTTGTGTTTCTTTGTTCTCAGCAGGCAGTTATTGTCTTTTAGGAGGGCTGCGTACCTTTGTGGCTCTTGGGGTATACCCTGGTGTGTTCACTCATTTCCAGTGTCTTCTTTTGCAGTAGAAGCAGTAAGAGAGGAAGACCTCTGAGTAGGGACACCTTGAACTCTTCGTCTGTAATTTTACCAGAGTTCAGCTTGTGCTGGTGATTGCACAATTGGACATTCGAATAAGAAGGTTGTATATGCAGGAGTAAGTCCACAAGTAAGACATAGCACTGGGTGGAACCTTTCTGAAATGATTTGAGAGAGGCCATTGTGATGTCTGAAGGCAACTGCATTGGATTGACTCAGTTGATCGCGAGAATTTCCTGCAGCCATTGATAATCGAGAGACCTATTTGTTCTTTTGTACAATCTTGTAACTCTGTTGGAAGGACCCTGAACATTCGTTGGATGCTTTTGTTGGATAAATTCAGGTGTACGTTTGTGTGTTTGTTGTTGTCTCGGGGAATGATCACTGCCCTGACGTAAACCAGAAAGAAAAGGATCCGTCTTGAGGTTGATCTCAGTTCAGACGTTAAACAGACTAGAGATTATTGTTGTTTGTGACGTTTCTCTCATATTTGCACCTCAGTTCTCTGTTCTCTTTGTGGGATCAACTCGTATTTATCATTTACTGCAAATTTTCACTTTTCTGGTGTGTTACAATGTTGCAATGAAAAGTGACAATGTGCACAAATATCATCTTCGTGTTTTGATGAATTATCCTCATCTCTCTCGTATTTGGGCTAAATGAAATCGGGGTAACCATGCACAACCTGAACAACTAAGTTTTTAGCATCCGGCGAGGTTCGATGGGTGCTTCACTGCAAATTGTTACTTTGATCCATGCATAAGATTCAAGCTTCTCATCACTTTTTCCATGGTATGCACAAGGTAGTGCATGCAACTTTTAAGTACGATTGAATATAGTAGGCTAAGCATTGTTTTCAGCCTTTAAACACGCTATTGTATGCTTACAAGTCGATGATCGAGGAGCATATGAACGAGCAGTATGAACTTGCTCCCAAGAAAATGGTGAACATGGCAGCTTGGTTCACTCAAATTGTTGAGGATTGTTTGCATATCCTCTAACACTCAATGAGAACGTGAGAAAAATCATTGTTGGATTGGAACTAGACAATTGGAAGGACTGTAGGACCATGTTGTTATGTTGTAGACCAACTTGTATGTGAAACTAGAGTTGGGAGGATTTATAAGCAACTTACTTGAAATGCAAATTTTACATTACCATTGCACGGAGCTCGTTGCGTAGATGGAAATTAGTTTTTAGATAATGACAAACAGAGCTACGAGGAAGAAGTTACGTGCAACTAAAGATTTGAGGTTTACAATACTATGATGTTGACATGGCACCGAGAAAAGTTGACGTGGTATAGAGAAGGATGAGGTGACAACTGACAACATGTCAGAATGTTGATGTGGATTTGGATGACATGTCAGCTTTTGGTTGGTTGTGATGTGGACGAAGACGTGTTGACTATGAGGACGTTGACTAGATTTAAGACAAAGGTGGTAGGGTGCATGACAAATATGTGACAGATTGCATGTTTGACAGATGGCATGACAAGTACTATCTTCAAGTGGGGTGCTTCAAATATATAAGGAGATCTCGTGAGGATCATTTAGTGAAAAATTGAAACTGAACTATTCGACGTCAGAACTTTCAAATTTTTCTAAAATTTTTCTTTAGTTTTTTGATCAGATTGGGTCACGGTCGGACGCTGTCAACCAAGATGGATTCTTGCCTAAGGTCGAGGAAATGGACGAGGGCTCACGCACTTTACTAGCTTGGGGTCAAAATCATCGAAGGAGATTTTGTCTTTGGAAGTTTGCTTCACATAGCTCACGAAGGTCGCAGATAGACTTCACACTTTAGTGAAGAAGAAAAGGCTTGGAAAACATAAAGCTCGAGAGAGCTCGCGCACTTTTATACTTGAAAGTGGATTGACGTATTCAGGAGGATGTAGTTTTGTCTGATTAGTTTGAGGCATGCTTGGCACCATTGGATATGTCTTTTCTGTGGCTTTCCAGTGAGATCAAATCACCAGATTTGGAGTCATGTTGAAGTAGCAGTTATCTTTTGCAATTTTGAGAGAACTTTAGCACTTGAGAACAAAAGTGTGCCAGATCTTGCGCACTTTCATTTCTGAAGGAGGTTCTGGACTTAGGAGGATTGTAACTTTTCGTGTAGAGGTCAGTTTGGAGCGCGTTGTCATGTCGTGGACCGGCTCCTACATGAAATTCAAACTTCGATGTTTTTTCACTCCAAAGACAAAGATGGGAAAAACTGTAGTGACGCAGGATTACTCCTTTTGCCCATTTAGTATACAAGATATCGTTCCCACAGAGGATTTGCACAAGTAACGCTGCTCTAAGTTCTAAGATCTGTTCAAACACACAAACACACGGGTTTTGCCTAGGAATCCCGTCTTCTCACAAAACCACACAAAACCACACGTCTTCCAGACACGCCACATGGTGCTCTGGAACTAGACAAACAACTACCAACTAAAATATCACACAATTATTCACAGAGAAGCTCGAGAAGACGATCTTCCTGCTTCCAAGTTGCTTCTTCCGGTCTTCTCGATACCGTCTTCCCGAAGCGATTCTCGTCTTCTGGGGGTTCAGCTCGTCTTCTCACACCTCCAGAAGGCTGTCCTGCTTCGCAGAAGTCGACTAGTAACGGTCGTTACACCTTATTCTCACACTCACATTCCAACGGGTTAGATCAATCACAGGGTGTATGCCCCATGTAGTCTTTCCAGGCTTCTGCCTACGGAAATTGTCTTCCTGCAGCACTACAACGACATTCACCTTCACGGAAGCTCAATAGAAGATTCGGAAACTCACTAGAAGAAGGTAGGAAGATGGGGAAGATGAGAGAAGATGGGGAAGATAAGAAAATCCAAACGAGAGAAAACAATATGAAAAGAGTAAATTAAGATTCCGACAGGCTTCTAGTCCGGATCCTGACTAACAAGCCATCCCTGCTTGTAATAGTTTGGGGAGGAAGACAACAAGCATGCACCGTCTTCTACTCGAGGATGTCGTCTTCTGCTGTGAGAAGAAGGCTTCTTTCTTCTTCACTTCGCTGCTCTTACTGCCATGTCTTCTGGGATCTCTTACCCAGGAGACCGTTCGTACGTAGATCCCAAGTGCTCTACTGAACGAGTCAAGCTACACTTCCACAACTGTTGACAATCACCGCCACTCAAGAAGAACACTTCCCATGCACAATTGGGAGCGAATTCAAGGAACCCACCATCCAGAAGACATGGACAAAGCTTCTGCACTCAAATCCACAATCTATTCCCCGAGAAGAAGTCACAATGGCATTGGGAAGCTCACTCCCTCTACTTCCTGCGCCTATTCCTCGACACACCAGTCTAGCTAACAGGACTGCACGAGGATGCCGTTCCCTGTTCCTAGACTGTCCACTACTTCTATCTACATCTTCGAACCACTGCTGGTACGAGTATGCAGACCCCTCCTGTGTATTCCAAGACTATTCGTATGTTTCCAACAACGGGTGTAGTGCGAAGAACTATCTATCAGGCGTCTTCTCTCTAATGTGTATAGTCTGCCTGCACCATAGAATCGATGTGTATGTGCAGTCACTACACAATTCTACAGAACTGGTAGCACAGGCAGAACTCTATCTCCTACTCTGCGATTTTACTTATCTTGCTGCCATGAGAACCAGGGGAGACGACCACCAGGGAGAGAGAGGCGCTGACAGGAGGTTGCTACCTCACATGCAAGCGGTTCCCCTGCCCGAATTGGCCATCCACCTTGTCCTTCCTACGCTACCTATGCTGCCACATGGTGTCCTAACTAATTTTACATGGAAAAACTGCCACCCTTAAGATAACATGTTCGATTCTACTATATTTGGAATTGTTAATGGAGTTACTAACTACTCAGATTGCACGGAGGCAATCTCTACCTGATCTGCTCCTATCGGAGCTCCTAACGCGACTTCTGATAAGCTAGAAAGCCCTGCAGTTACCTCGGGTGTCACTGAGGTGGCTTCCTCCTCATCGTCTCTTGCTGGCTCTGTTGTCGCTGCTGTTGCGTCTTCCTTGGCTTCGGCTTCTGCTTCGGAAGACAGAAGCATCTTCTGGGAAGCGGAGTCGATCGGTGCTTCTTCCGTCTTCTGAGGCACGGGTGCAGGACTAGGGACCATGGAGACCTCATTGGGATCCGGGGAAGTCGCTTCCTCCACGCGGAATACCTAAGAAGACGGCTCGTCTTCCTGTCTTCCAGAAGACATCTTGTCTTCCGGGGCGTCTTCTGGAGTCTTCTCGGCTTCCAACGCTGTCACCACCAAGTGCACAGCGAGGTCGAACTCCTCCTTCTCCATTCCGGATCCAGTCGATGGTGCTGGAGCGTGGGAAGATGCGATTGCAGGTGTCGGAAGCGAGGGAAGACCATAAAGTGTCTTCACTTCCTCTATCTGTCGATCCAAGTACCTGAACATGCTCTCCCGGCATTCCACCAACATCGCTTTGGACTCGCTGTCCCATCCTCTAGCTAAGGTAAATAACTTCCTACCCGCGGTGTAGTTGAACTTCTTCCGAAGCGCTTCCACCGACTGTGTCAACATCTTTTGTGCACGGACCTCTGCTGCTTCCCTCTACGTCTTCTCAGCTGCAGCCTACGCTTCTACGGCTTCTCGCTGCGTCTTCCATATGGTCTGCTCTTCTGCGAGGGCGGTGATCTTCTCCCGCACTCGGGTGACTTCCTGATCACGCTGTTGTACCCGCGCTTGCAACTCCTGGTTGCTCTTCCGAAGCTGCATCAGCTCCTTGGCAGAAGCGGCTGCTTCCGCCTTGTACCTGACTGCAAGCTTCTCCGTGGTGCGGAGACTAGCTTCCAGCGACTCCGTCTTCTTCTGATCTGCTCCCTGTCGCAGCAAGGTGCACATGCAGAATCCAGGTTGTAAGGGCTTCTCATGTGCCTTCGCCCTCTTCTCCAGCAACTCCATAGCTGGCTGGATCTCCTTCTGGAAGTAGGCACTGAACTCCTCCAGTCGTCTTCCTGTGGAAGACAAGTTCATCTCCACCACTCGCTCCGCAGTGTCGACTTCGTCTTCCAGAGGCAAGGAAGACTCTTCCACCACAATAGCCTTCATCTTCTGCGCACGAGAAGAAGCTACTCTTCTCATCTTCCGGGGTGGAAGACTCCTCATGACAAGAGCGGCTCTCTTCTTTGCGCTTCCTCGCATCGCAGCAGGAGCGCCCATCCATCCTTTGTCTTCTGGAGTCTTCGGAAGACTCCCAGGCGTTGCAGAAGCAGTCTTCTGCTCTGATCGGGTACTCAGCAGGTCTTCTTCTGAGTCGGACTCCGATCCTGAATGAATGAGGGAGATGGGTGTCCTCGGTACACTTCTGGGACCTATCTTCCTCAGTGGCGTGGCGTCTTCCGACCCACTAGACTCGTCTTCTCTCACCAGAAGCGTCTTCTGGTGAGAGCCGAGCCTCAGCTGTGGCATCAGAGTGGGAGGGGGCGTTGCTGCTGTCTCTCGGTCATCGTCTTCCGAGGTCTCCTCCTTCACCTCCTGTCGCTCCGTTGGCCCATACACTGCCAGTTGGTCTTCCCTAAGATCTCCCATGGCTACGTACAAGTAGCAGAGGAAGGGCGTCAGGTGTCCTCCCGCCAGGGTACCCAAGTATGCTAGCTCCGTCTGTACATAGTTGTGGATGTACGCGCCCCAGTAGATGGGCACTCTGTCATCCCACACTGATTCCAGGAACTCCACGTCCTGATCTCCTAAGTACCTGGTCTTCTGCACTTTCCCCTTGGGGAAAAGATGCAGAAACAACTTCACCAGAAGTCGCTTCTTCGAATCCTGGTAAGATTCTATCTTCCAACCGTTCCTCCTCTGTCTGTCTTCCACGAAAAGGCATGTGGTGCTCCCAGACACATGCCACGAACTCACGATCCTAGGCAAGATCTTCTTCTCGTATCAATATCCTCGGTTCTCGGACTCATATCTGTGAAAAGCCTTGCGCCACCAGTCTTCAGTCCAGGAAGACGGTCTTCCTCGAGCTACTCCTGCCTTCGCAGGTACACGGTCACGAGATGACAACGCTGCCCACACTTCCTCCAGAAGTCCTTGATCTGCGGGGTTCCAATCCCATAGGAAGAAGTCGAGACCCAACTCCTTGAGGAAAGGAGTGGCCTCGGCCAATTCTGCCGCTGGTAACACCAAACCTCGCGGATGCATCGTCATGCTGGAAGATCTGTTGCACTAAGCCACAAGCACTTACTATGAGCAGAAGGCTCAGTCCTCCCCAAGTGCCCACAGTCTAGCTTCTACTTCTCAGAAGACGAAACTAGTCTTCTAGAAGACAGCTACTCCGTCTTCCGGGATTCTAACAGTACTTCCTAGATAGCTCTCGTCTTCCGAGCTATATCTAACCAATCCTATCTAAGCAAGGCCTCGCATGGATTACCAAAAAGGCAACCCACCTTGCATTACATCATACTTCCTATCAGAAGATACAAGATTCGTGAAACATAAAGTGCATGACAAGTTCAGAAGTTGGTTGCAGGCTCCTGCGGTGACAGTGGCCTCTGGGAAGACACTCGGGACAGTTTCTGATTCAATGTCTTTCTCGGAAGACTACCCGAAGTCAGACTTCCCTTCATTGGTCTCACCTGTCTTCGTCTTCCTACGCGCAATCTATCCTCACAACAGACTCAAGACATTTGCACTCTGTTCTTCTGACTTCTCACCTCTCATACGCACTCAGAAGAACCTTGCTGCTCGGTGGGAAGACATGACCCTCGACCATTCTCTCCAGATTCTGCCAGCAAGTATTCTCACGACTCTCTTCTAAGTTTATAAAGAAGAAGGAATGGCTGCTATGGGTCAGACAGAAGAGATCCGAATGGACCCTCTCGTCTTCTCGCTCATTTTGCCAGCCTTTCAGTCTTCTAGTCTCTCTAGGAAGATGTGGAGTTGAGAAGCTTGGAAGACCGAGAGGCACAGGCCTAGTTCCCGACTTCCAACTTCTCGAAATAACAAAACAACTCACCGCACCACTCGAGATTCGTACCAAGCCTCTCTTAACACAAAGCAATACAAATCCACTCTCGATACGAATTGTGTTCAGTCGACTTCCGAAGACAGTCTTCCGAAGACAGTCAAGCTTAAGAAGCGTCTTCCGAAGATGCTCCCAGCTTCTGAATCGTCTTCTGTTCCAGGTTTCGGAGGTAGAGAGGTAGGAGGGTAGGGAAATTGATAGCTGGGATCTCCAATTTGAGGGCGAGGTGTAGGGAAGCTCAAATTAAGCTCGGGAAGAAGCAAGGAGATGTCTGACAGAAATTGGGCAGCGCTTCCGTGCCCAATGTCTCAATAGGAAAGATGGGGGTGGAGGTAATCGATCAGGCTGCCTGCACACAACCAAGGAAGCGTGGGGAATACCAGAAAAAGGCGAGAAGAAGTGGGAAGGGGAAAGAACAAGGGGAAGAACCTCTACAGTCTTCTTCGGCTCCCCGAGTTGCCTTCGACCTCCGCGCGCTTCTTGGCTCTGGTCCTAGCTCCAATGCGACTCCTCACGACTGCGCCTGCTGTCAATATCTGGCCACGCCTCGATTCCACCTTCGATTCTACTCGCTGCTCTCCAATGTCAGCTTCTCGGGAGCTCACAGAAACGCCTTCGCTCTTTTGCCTTCTGTGCCCCAGCAATTCGGTCTCGCCCTTCGCCTAGCTGCCAACTGATTCTCTCCTACCTCGATGTCCTCACTCGATTCCTCTCTCAAAGCTCACTTGCGAAGCTCACTCTCTCCAATCGATCTTCTCAAGCGCGTTGTGCTGCGAGAAGTTGGAATGCGCCTAATGTGCTTCCTGCGCATCTTCCCCGTAGATTAGGGGTTTTCGACCTTAGGTGTCTTCCCCGACCTACCTACCTATTCGGTGCGACCCAGTAGGTACACCTACTGTCTTACCCGAAAACTCGTGGTTGGGCCTTCGCGGTCGCTGTCTTCTCATCTTCTGCCGTCTTCTCGTCTTCTGAAGACGCAACTGAGAAGACGCTCTTCCGAAGACGGTCGTCTTCCGAAGAAGTCAACTTCTTATTACAAACAGCTCTTAAGATCATCTTCATGTTAAGGAAGACGTAACCTTAAGTAACAACGCTTCTTCAGTTATACAAACAAGTTATTATTCTTAAAAATTTCAAAAATTCGTGCATCCTGTAATTTGTGGGCACCACAAAAACAAACTAGGCCCCAGCTTACAGACTTTTGACACAACTTCGGATCTTCACTTTCATCACATAGATGGGTAGAGCTCGTTGTCAGCTTTCCATGGACATCTTGTCTATTTCGTTTGGACGTCTAGTGGAGAAGTTACATGACTCGAAAGATGGAGAAAACAAGCTAGGCCTCAACTTACGAGCTTTTGACACAACTTCGGATCTTCACTTTCATCACATATATGGGCAGAGCTCGTTGTCAGCTTTTCATGGGCATCTTGTCTGCTTCGTTTGGACGCCTAGTGGAGAAGTTACATGACTCGAAAGATGGAGAAAACAAGCTAGACCTCAACTTACGGGCTTTTGACACAACTTCGGATCTTCACTTTCATCACATATATGGATAGAGCTTGTTGTCAGCTTTCCATGTGCATCTTGTCTATTTCATTTGGACACCTATTGGAGAAGTTATGCGACTCGAAAGAAGAGAAAATCAAGTTAGGCCATAGTTTACTTGCTGACTGGGTATTAGCGGCTCCAGGTGTTATATTAAAGACGCAAGGGGCCAGCTTCCTCATTATCACAGAGAACTTCGTACGTACACAGACTGACATAAGGGGGCTGCTTAAAGGGTTAGCTTGCATCTGCGACATGTCAACGGACGGTTCGGGAGATTTGGAGGTCCAATGCAAGCGCGCAAGGCGTCGTTCGGTTCAGATCTGTGCAGGCTACGTGTGGGTTAAGACGGTTCATGAAGAGACGAATCGAGGGTTGTGTTCTGAGAGAAATTGAGACACAAGAAGCAGATTTGAAGTTTTCAGTTACTTGTGAAGGAGAGTTAGACCGTTCGGACCGTTCCAGAGTCCAAACTTGCTGTCCTTGGATCCATCGAGATCAGAACAACGAGTTCTTCAGGAAATTGAAGACGATATGAAGTTTCATCGAGCGGTTTGGGAGTTCTGAGTGAAATTGACTCGTAGGGAAACGCTTACATCAGATTTTCGTTCGTCTGCGACATGAGATTGGTTTGTTCTTCGCGATCGGTGAGCCAAGCTCTTTGTTCTTGGTGCTTATGCGATCAGGGAGTCTTTATCTACGCATAGGAGAAAACCATGTGTGGATTGGATTGCTGGTTTGGGTGTGGCGAGCAAGTTTGAGCCGCAGGGAGCTGATTTACGTTAGTTTTTTGCAATCTGCGACCAAATTTCTTGCGTGGTTTTGCAAGAGGAACTCCAAATGGCTTGTTTGGAGTCTCATTGGGTTCAGGGTAGCTAGATCTATCTGCCAGGGAAGACGAATATCAATTTAGACGATCTGTTTGTGTGGTGTGTGCGGTTTTAAGCCGCATGGAGGAGTTTTTGAAGATTCGATCGTCTGCGATCGAAAATCGGCGATATCTCGGCTGTTGGGAGTCAGATCTGAATGTTTCTTAGGCAAACAGAGTCAGGGAAGGAGACCCTATCGACATCTGAAGACCGCTTGGCGAAAAGAAGAAGTTTTCATATAGATCTTTTTCGGTTCATTCGCTACGGATTTCGTCCTTTTGAGTTCGTTAGAGTTTCGGTTGGTTATGTACAGCTTGTGGTAGCTAGCTTTAGCTAAGAGCTTGTACATGAATGCTGTTTGGACTTGGGTTTGAATCGTATGGTGTTGGTGTAGCTCATTTTGTTAGCAAAGGGAAGTTTCTCTTGCTTTGAGCTACGCTTTGGTGATTTTGAGTCAGGGTTGAGATTCAGGGGTTCGTTTTAGGGGCTTTGAAGCAGATTACATATCTCTCTGGTCTGTTTCACAGTTTTGTGTTCTTAGGAAGAAAGAACCGGCAGTGTACATATATTGTGAGTTGATATATATTGCAGCATTCGTTTTCATGGTTGTTTTTCTTTGTCTTGTCTCTGTTCAACACAGTACATCTCCACAGCCAGGAACCTCGTGTTTTCTTGGACATCCTTCACGCAATATCCGACACGATAGCGTAAGGTACCATTAAAAAGAATTTTCCGAGTACTTTCTTCTGGTGATGGAAGATTTATGATTCAGAAAAGAGATGGAGAACTTTATTGACAAGAGAAGTCAAATACTTTGGATGATTATAACTTTTGCTAGAGATATCCATTTAGGATGGTTTGGGTGCCGTTTGATAGAGTTATTAGAGAGCTACACATTTGTGCTGACAAATTGAGGGTTGATATACTTGTGAGGATTCCATAGATCTCATAAGTCTATCTTGTAAACTTTTGTACATAAAAAAGTGTAATAAATTAGATAGAGAACATGATTACTTTACTTTTTCTACTTTTTACTTACCGTACTACACCTTCTACAATCAAATACGTCACGTATTCCCAAACACATATGTCATGTGCAACAATATGACAACATGTTGCGTTGCATTTGAAACTCTAAACAAGATGAACGAACCAAAAGAGATGAGATATCGTTATATAGTGTAAGGTCTCTGATCATTAAACCTTAAGATATCAAGTCTGGACGCTGCTGAACAAGAAACAGAGATTGATCCTCACATGTGAAAAATACATCATGGATGTTTAGTGCGAAATCCACAACTCGTTTCCTCGCAGTACATTCAAACGTCACATTTGTGATCATGCATGTGGTACAATATATCAGAGCTTGCTAGTTGGACAGAACGAATATCTAAAAATAATTATTCTTTCCATGTTATTTATTTTTTTACAATTACTCAATGACTTCGCCGAGTTCGTAATTATATGGAAGGTTGTTCTCTTTGTCCAACTGGTGAACTCATTGGGTGGACCAAAACGATGCAAATTTATCTGATATCAAGAACTTTTCCATCTGATATCAGATAAATTTCTCTTGATATTTGTTATCGTTCCAACTCTCACTAAAGCGCAATAGTCTTAGTCTTAACTAGCTAAGGATGGTGACAATATGCAAGATAAAGAAGGCTGACGATAAAGACAATGTACAATGGGTTTGAAGAAACCATCGACATAGAAGAAATGTCGATGGTTTCTTCAAGCCTTGTCATGGAGATAGATAAATAAGTTATGGTTAGAATAGGGAGAAGAAACTGCAGGGGTCGACTAGAATTGAGAGAGGTATCGGATGGACTTCACAAGAAAACGACTTTTATCTTGACATACTCAAACTTCAGCAAGAAATCATGATGGTCAACAAAAAAGCCAAGCTCTAAATAGATGTAAGTACGTCTTAGATGCAAGCAGATGTCATCAAACAAAATCATAAGACGGCATCATCTACACATACAAGAAAAGTGTAGAGTTTTGTCTAGGACGTGCAAGAACTCACACGCGATGGAGAGAATAGACGACACTTTGAGAGATGGTACAAGGTCGAGTTAATTCTCCATGACGTCTATAATGTCAAAGTCATGACTTCCTTCCTCCATCTTGAGAAGATGTTTCACTGTGACACTGTTATCTTCTGACATATCTATAATAGCAAAGGAAAGACGAAAGAAAAAATAAAGAGTAAACACTATCAGTTGAGTTTTCGTGTTGAGAAGAAAGCAATGTAGTGTCAAGCAGAACTGTTCGTCATTATTCTGAGTCTAGAAGAAGTGCTAAGATAGTGATGCGCTCGCAAAACACAAAAAGACATGGAAATTTTCTAAATGCAAAGCAGAAGAGCAAAACATACGTAGTGCAAACTGATAGAAAAGACATGACAGCGAGTATGTTCTCATTTGTGAAAGCTCTAGAGGAATGAAGTCTCGTGTTGATTGTTCAATAAGTACACCGTTTAGTATCTGACGAAGAAAGTCGTAGGAAGAGAAATGTCATTTTCGCTCCGTGTCGAGAAGAAAGCAGCCGTGCTGATTCCATGACTAGAGGTCCGATAATAGCAAGGTCATGTTCACAAACAAAGCAACTATCATGCGACAACTTGTTTCGCAATCGCTAGTCATGTCTCTACCATTGTCCTCAAGATACAAGCAACTGCAGTCCATGATGGCAACTGTGACAAATAGAAGAGGAAAGTAGACGATACAAAAGAATAGAAGCGAAAGCTATATTCGGCATGAAGTCCCGTGATGATGCTTTCCTTTGCAGTGAATTGTTGTGCACAGAAAAAAAACAGCGAAGCAGTTGACATCGATAGCAGCCCTTGCAGAGTTCAATAAATGGATGATAGCAGGTGCGGAAATTCCCTCTCCAGTCCTAAGATGATGCTCTCGCTTACTCTCAACAAAAAAGAGTAGGTAAAGATAGCACTCTCGCCAGAGCTGCTATCCCGCTCCCCTTGTAGCCGTTTCAGCTTTTCTGCCTATATGATACGAAGGTGGAACTTTTGGCAAAATCTGTGAATTTTGAAGAGAAGCACCCCTTGCAGATTTGCTTATGTGCCTCCTGCGCCAATCATGAAGACAAAATTTTGACTTCCGCTTGCTCCGCTTGTCTCCTTCCGCTCCTCGAGCAATGTCGTATCATACGTGGTGTGAAGGGTGTCTAAGCTACATGGGGCATCTGGATGTGGAGGAAATGCATGTTTGGGAAAAAGGAGGTCAAGTGTAAACTCACAGTAAAGAATTGGTTTATTCACATTTTTTTGTCCTCCAAATATACACAAGATTTACAAAAGAACCTTAAGAGGTCCGTGGTGCCAACTCAATTTTCACAAACATGAATTTCTCTAGCTAGCTACAACGTCCTCGAGAAAAGCTACGAAAAGATATCAAGAAGTCCTTCAAGAGACCCTCCTAGAAGAAGTCATGGCCTTCTCAATATTTTCTCACTACTCCAAAGTGAGAAAATCAGCAGATCACCCTTGCGGAGATATGCTGATGGTCACGAGTGGATTACCTCCAACTTCTTTCGTCTGCTCTCAAATTTGAGTCCAAGAACCAAGTTGCAAAGCTGCAAAGAAAACCTTCCAAGTTAAACCAACTGTTCTCCAAACAGACATACGTAAAAAAGTTAGGTCGGATGAAAACACCAACCTGATCATCTCTAAGACCTCACGGAAATCTGCTAACGTCCGTTCGCAGTTCATTGCAAGTTCTGTCTCGAATAAAGAAGTGAGAATTTGAAGCCATAGTCAGAAGTCTCTCAACAAGATCTTTCCAACGTCACCAAAATCGTATCGGACGGACACTCCAACATTGAAATATAACCTTCCAAAGTCTCTCTTGGGGAGGACGGACCTCTTGACTGTGACTGATTTTGAAATTGATCAAAAGAAAAACAGACTGTCGCCAACTCAAATTTGATCTCTTGCATCCACCAAATCAAACCAGACACTCAAATATGTGCATGTAGGTCTTTCACGACTCAATAAACTTTATTCCAGTATCAATTTTACCATCAAAATCTTCAGTGATCAATAACCTCTCCTCTCACTCTTACGCGCCTCTCCTCTACTCTCAATCTTGTTCTCTGTTCATCAGATTCACCTCCACAATAGTCTAGTAGATGAAATTCAGACCCCTAACTCTTATTCCTCTCTCTACGTCAACCTCCCAACTGAAAACTCTCATAAATTTGATCCAGTGACGGTCAAAAGTCTTTCACAAACTATCAAATCGATCTCTACTCAATAAGACTGCCTCATGCCCATCTAAAAGGTAGTTTTGCTTCCAAAACAATATAATAGACAAAGTTCAAGCTCCTAAACACTTGTCCATCTCTTCGTGACGAACTCTCAATTCATTTCTCTCCGAAATTTTATCTCCTCAGCCCCAAGCTTCTCCTTCGCGTTCCAGACGGCTCCTCTCTAGAAAAAAAACATACCCCTTCACGCAACGCCGACTGTTCTCTTCAAACCCTAACACCTCTGCTAAGCTAGGGTCTTTGTATTATTTACGTAACAATCGAAGCAGCCCCCTTTCTAAGCTAGCCCTTTGTTAAAATGAGAGTTTCTCAACTCTCAATGTCATCTTGATGCCACCTTGAATATACTCACAAGCCTCAAATGTAGGCCGAAGCTCCAACACTCCATATGCGCACCAGATATCTCCCATGATATATTCAAGGTGGCATGCGGAGGCTTAGGTCAGGAAGCCTACGATTAAGAGAGATATTGATCTCCCGTCTCTAGATATGCAAGACGTGACTACATACCCAACATAGACTCCTTTCCAAGAGGTCAACATGCCAGAATAGGAAACACATGCCAGGGGGAATTGATCATGAGACCATTTTCCTCTTAAGCCCTATCACAGGGATGGCCTCTGTTTCCATTCAAAAAGAAAATACAGTTGGTATATATCCTTTAAGGAAATTTGTTTGTAAAGTCTTTACTAGTTTTTCCTACACTAACTTTTCTGTACAACTCCGTTTTGAGTGAATGATGAGTCAAAACTATACTACTCACGAACACTTACGCACTCACGCTATCAGATCATGAGTTCGAGTCATGAGCCAGAATCAACAGATTTCTCTCTTTTGCACTTTTCATCACTTAAGACTTGTACTAACTATTACCTGAAACATCTTTTCTCAAACCAAAAGTATGAAGTCGCTCTTCTTGACGAGCTCTACATTCTGGAACTTTTTGCTCCCTATTTGAAACACAAAAGATTAAAAGAATCACTTTCTTCATTCTCCACTAATTGACCATTTAGATGTATCTCTTTTCTTGGTGATAGTAGATATTGAAAATATGATCTCTTACTTCCGAACAATTAAGTGTGATGTACATTTGTCTCTTGGTTAGTTACATGCTGGTTGAACGATAGGAACTTGTGCTCGTCTGTTGTTATCATGAAAATATGCAAATGTTAAATATAAATTATATATCACGTGGATAAATATAATCAACAATTATATATATTAGCCCATGTTTGGAAACGCTGATACAGTATCCTGATTATTACATTTACCATTACATATGTCCCTTGGTTAGTTAAAATTATGAGAGATAAAAGCAGATACATGCTCATATTACTATAACGATGTTATGAATATATATAACCAAAAGTGTATGGGATAACGCAAAAACCTCTTAAAATCTATAACATCTTAAATGAGTCAAACATACCACTGCAGGGACATTTGTTTGATGTAAGGTAGAATTCTATGTATTAATGAACACTGGATGCAAGTATTGGCATTCAATATTCATGAAGTATTTGCAATGAAATTGCAGTGGATGGCGAATGAAAACTGGACTCTAAAATCTGATGGGTAGGACATTCTTGCTTGGTGAGATTAGTAGTTGCATGAACGTGTTAGAAATCTGAGATATATTGATCGTCACCAAAATCATTTCAACAACCAATAGTTGTTTTCAAGAACCTTTTTTTGTTGATTTTTACCAGAAATGTTCATCTTCGAGTTTATAAACCATCAAACTGAAACTAATTGGGGAATTTCAACTTTTTGTCGATGAAATTGTTGTACTTCATTTGGGTGGTACTGAAAAGTCCCAATTCCAAATTGGAAAGATTCCAAACGAAAATTATAGAGTAGTTCTTTTCTCTTTTCAGCTTTAGAGACAATACCATTTCCAAAAGACTATTGCGGCGGATCAACATAAAATACGAGTAAGAGAGTTCACTTGTTCCGATCCTATGAAAATTCTCTCGTAATTCTGTATCTTGTTGACTTACATGAACTTGATAAATGTTAAACACTTGATTGGATACTGAAAGTATTTTGCGTTTGTGATGTTCTATATTACAATATCAGGATTTTATTTATATATCTAGAACATATATTTTGTTCTAATAAAATTAATGAAAAACTTCATTGTTCTACAACAAAGAATAAAGTAGGTAAAACCTCATTTCCGTCTAAACTTTTACCGTGGATACTTTATCTATTGAACTTTGTGTGTTCTTGAGTGATGTGAATAATATGCATCTTTCATCCCCAAGCAGAAGTTTTTTTTTATAAAGGGATGCAAAAAATGTATAATCTATGCGAACTGCAATGATGTATCTCAATAAACTATGGCTGTTTTTTACTCAATTGCAATCAGAACGAATCGAAACCTCGCAATAACATTGCAACCCCAACCACTTGTTATAATTATTGTACATAATCTTGATGCATATTCACATGTCTTTGGATGGAAGACATGAGAAATATGCAAAGGGTTTTAATTAACACCCAACCCTTACATAAAAAACGGTTAGGTGTTAATCAAACCTTTAATATAATATTTATCTATTGGCCGGATCATCGATCCCTTAGAGCACGAATTCACGTGGTTATTTATGAGATTTTCTGCAATTTCCAAGATGCATACAGTATTTATACCCAAATTATATTTTCTTCATAAAGTTTATCTCTCACTAACAATCAGTAGACAAGAATCAACCAAAGTGTCACTCTTGCTACATATAATCTGGATCTTACTTTTACTTTCACTGTTTTCCTATGTGCTACGCTCTGCTTCTGCAGGGTAGATTTTCACCACGTTTTGTTACGCGTTTCACAGCCCTCTGTTGTGTTGCGAAGTCGGGTTAATATCCGGTACCGTGTAGCGTTAACTAAGTTGGTCGGCTATCTAGGGCAGCCGGAAATAGTTAAAGCAAAGAGAAGAAAAGACGGAACGAGGAACCGGACCTAATGATTGACCTCCAATATCCAACGGAGTGAAGAAGCCCTTACTGAGTCACTGAATGATGAGTGATCTCCACCGCTTTAATTGGCGGGTGAGTTGGGCGACCTGCGCTGCGAAGGAACTGGAGTGTTTGGCGAATGGTGGAGCGGGCTCGTCAGGTTCAGTGTCGGAGGCGAGATCTAGCAGAGGTCTGATTGACCCGGATCCCGACCCGGCCCGGCCCGTTATAGGCATGCAGAGCGTGAGAGCCGGCTTCATCACCTTGGTGTTCTCGATTGGGGAGGGGAGACAGAACTCCTGTCGAGGCCAAAGCTCCCGTCGCTACCAAATGTGTCGACTTTTCTTTTTTATCCCGCTAGCAAATCAACGTCTTCCTGAACGCGCGGTCATTAAGATAATATTTTAAGACCAGGCCTGACTTTTCCTCACCAGATCATTCTGAGTTCTTAATCCTCCGTCGTTTAGTCTGTCCTACCGTCTACCACCGAATCTCGCAGGATTGCTTTCGCGACGCTGATCTCAGACATGCTCTGGAATTTCCTGCTCCAGCTTTGTTAGACTCATTCGGAGGGAGGGAATAGTTCTAGCGAAGGTGTGTTCCGAGTTTGAAGAAGAAGAACTCGTGAGAAGGTAAACAGAAGGAAAGAGACCGCACCACGATACTGAGGGGAGAGGTACATGCATAAGAAGTCGGATTTGGGAGAAGAATATTTGGGCAACGTGTTTGTTAGATCGTTCAGTTTGAGGATGTTATGGAAATCGAGGATGTCGTTTCCACTGGAACTGCAGAGGTGTAGAATTGTAAGGTCGGAAGCTTGGCGGAGAAAGCAAATTTTCGTTTTTCATTCAGTAGTTGGGGGCACAGAAGCTGAAGTGCCTCACATTGTCAGAGTGGACACTTTTTGGTCTCGGAAACCTAAGGAGGAGCTGTGGCCTTCTCCCTAACTGACGAGAGACATTAATTATTGGTTTTCCCGGCTTGGGGTCCTTGTGGTCTTTGTGCAGGTTTACGCTGTTGGTTGAACCGTCTTAAGTCGAGTGAGACGGGAGAGCGCATTGAAAGTTCTCCTTATTTCGTTCTCAATTTTAGATTCACAGAAGAAAGACAATCACTGTGCACCCTTCGATGAGATATTTCCCACCTTGAATGCCTGTTTAGATGCGGGCGTGGTGTCTTCCCGGAAGTACAGACGAGGCTAAACGGTTAACAGAGGATCACGGGATCGATAGTGTGGAGTTGTCAGGAGGGCAGCCATGAGCCCTGTTGATGGCGGGCACACACGTTCGAAGGGAAGAAAGCAGCGGCAAAATGGTTCTTCCGACGTATATGGTCAGATTTTAAGGTCTGAACAACGAATTTAAGCTGCCCATGTCATCCTCAGCCTCTGTGGCTACTGCATGTTTTCGTTTAAATAATGACAGCAATGTTTAATGTGCTGTAGAGGTAATCTAGTGAAGAACAGTACATGCTTGTGAATATTGTATATGATACTGTAAGATTGCCACTTTGAAACGAAAACCCCGAGCTTTCACAGCTGCATAGTCATGGCCATTTCGAGTCACTTTTTTTGGGGATTTATCTGCAGGAGAAAGACCCACTTCAGTTCCACCATGCTCCCGCTCGCAAGCATATGATGGTCTCTGGCTGTTTCTCTAGACAGTCCTACATGGTTTGCGACAGAGTTACTCTTTATCTAAACAGTCATAACTTTTGTTCGGGAGAAAGAAGTTCTTGAGCTGTTTCCCGAAGAAAACAAGGGAGTGATCGAAGCTACTGACATGAACAGATCTTTCGCGTGCGTTAAATGGAATGCGAAACTTACTCCGTCCATTTTCATGAGTTATTTCAAGTTCTGCCGTCAGTTGCCCACAAACAGACAGTTCATAACATCTTTCTCACAGACGACATCTATAACCTCAGAGGAAGATCTCAGTTGGTTAGAAGGTCTTTATTGGCAGCGTCAGGTTTATAGCTGTGACCTCTTATTTCTTGCTGCTTGCACCTTGTTGAAGTTTGTATAGTTGGTATGACGGTGGTTGAGGAGAGATTTCACGTACTTGAAGGAGTCGTCTTCTGAGGAGTATATCTCGGTCACCCTTGCGTACTCTCAGAAATATTCTCCTTAAAAAGTTAGCAGCAAGAGCTCACTTCTCACAGTTAGGACAGGCTCTCGTCAAATATTCCATATCTATAAATTGTTGTTCTGTGCCACGGAACTTCCAGTTTCTTGTTCCTAACGTGAAACCGTATTGTGCAATGCAGGCGCATCAACTCAACGCACCAGATCGAAAAAAATGACATTATTCAGTTGTATCATCTTGATAAGCCACCGTGTCAAGGTTGTCGAGCGAACACTAAGGATTCTCCGAACTGTTTCTGTGGTCTGGTTCCACCACTTAATGGTGCTCGCAAACAAGGGCTATGGCAGAAATTGTCCGACACACTGGATGAACTTGGGCCAGACCCTTCTGAGTCGCTCCGTGCCTCTGGGAGCTCTCCCTCTGGATTGACAAATTTAGGTGCAACTTGCTATGTGAATAGTGTTCTTCAGTGCCTCTACATGAACACTGCTTTCCGCAAGGGTGTGTTTGCTGCGGAGGCAGAGCTTGTCAGACAACAGCCTGTTCTTCATCAGCTCAGTCGTCTATTTGCTCAGTTACATTCCGGGATAAAAGTTGCCGTTGATTCAGCTCCTTTCGCGAACACGCTTGAGTTAGACAATGCTGTTCAGCAGGATGGGCAAGAATTCCTAAAGTTGTTGCTGACATTGCTGGAGGGATTGCTGGGGCTGTCCAGAAACCCCAGGGCTCGTAATGTGGTTCAAGATGTCTTCCGTGGAACATTTTCATATGTAACGAAGTGAGTGTATTTGAGTTTTATGAAAGGTTCTACTTTCTGAATTTGAGCTTTTGTGGCCGAGGTTCATAAACTTGTCCGGTCTAACTCAGAAGACCCTGTTGCCTTCGTTTTGAAGGTGCTGCAAATGCGGTCAAGAGTCAGATGCATCCAAGGATGCTGTTGATTTTTACGAACTCGAGTTAAACGTAAAGGGTTTTTCAAGCCTGGATGAGAGCCTTAATGACTACCTCAGTGAAGAGAATTTGCAAGGAGAGAACCAGTACATGTGCGAGTCTTGTAAGACTCGCGTCGATGCTACACACAGCACCAAGCTGCGCTCCCTTCCACCAGTCTTGAACTTTCAGCTCAAGCGATTTGTTTTTAACGCTAAGGTAACGTCTTGCAGTCTTCACCCCTTGGACACTATGAGAATGTGCATGCTTTCCGTGGGGAAAATTCAGACTTGCTACGCTTTCGGTTATTTCTGCTCTAGGAATGTTACCTTGCACGATTTTGCGGAGACGGTTATTCCGCTTGTGGGAACTATCTGGGCTTTTGCACTTTCTTCGTTACATTCTCGCCTCAACCACGAAGCGGGGCACAAAAGCAGGCAAACGAGAAGGCAGCTGTAGGTTCTTCACATAGATTGTTCTTCGCTCCAGTGCATCGAGGACAATTCATCACAGTTTATCTTATTAGGTTTTTCTGCTGAATGAAGTAAGATATTTCTGCTGAATGTCTATTCAGATTGTCACCGTGTAGTGGCTTATGCACTAAGCTATCAAGAGACTAGATTCATAGCTTGTTCGTTCGTATCTGGTGTTATCCTCACACTCTGTCGAGTTTGGTTTACTCATGAGATAACACACTTGGATGATCCACAGTTCACCTCGAGTACGAAATTATTAGTGATGGATGTAGCGCAGAAGCACATTGCACTTATGGTCGGGGGAACTTGTTCCAGTCTTGACTCGGAGTTTGCGCTTTCATCATCATCTAAGGTGTCCACGTTCTTACAAATTCTTTCTGCCTTCTGCAGACAGCCACAAAGAAGAAGGTCACTTCCAAGTTTAGCTTTCCTAGAATTTTGGATATGGGTTCACGCCTTAGTGCGCAGTCGTTGGGTAGGGGTTTCGATGGAGCTAATTCAGCAGTCTATGATCTTTCCGCAATATTAGTCCATAAGGGAAGTATGGCGAATAGTGGGCACTACGTAGCTCATATAAAGGACGAGCAAACCGGGGAGTGGTGGCAGTTTGACGATGAAAAAGTCACCAGCTTGGGGTATCATCCTCTTGGAGAAGCGTGTGGAGCAGTGTCAAGCAAGGAAACGAGTCCTGGTGATGCTGATCAGCTGACAAGGCAACTAGACATCAGCAGGGAAGGTTCTAAGGAGGAACAAGTTCCACACTTTCTAGGTGCAGAGTCTTCTCCCATAACAGAGACTTCTAAATCGTTGGTGTTAAATGATATGGACGTGTTAACTTCTGCTGATGCGTACATGCTCATGTATAGTCGCAGGGAGCAGCAAGTAGGCCTGTCGGATTCTGTCAACACTTCGGATTCAGGATCTGTTCACTCGTCCGAAAGTATTGACTTGGATAATAGAACAACGCCTGTTCCAGACTTCTCACTACCAGACCAGTTTAGGATAGAAGTGGTAGAGATGAACCGAGAGTTTGAAAACCTCTGCCGGGACTACCGTCAGCGTAAGGAAAAAGAGGTGTCGAAGATAACAGAGCGGAGAGCGGAGGTGCGGAAAGTTCTCTTCGAAGCACCGGTTATGAAGCTGGACCCTTTCTTTTGGATTTCAACAGACTGGTTACGGGCGTGGGCAGACACAGTAGACCAACCGTGAGTTCTCAGGACTGCCCTTTTTAGGGCCGATATATTTCTAGTTGTTTGCTAGTTTGTTGACGGTAGAGTACAAGGCTTGCAGGTACTTTTGGTATTCCATCCTGTACTTGGAGTCTGGCGGAAGCGTTTTTGATGTCACGGTAACTAGGCACAATACGGCTTCCTTCGGTACTGGACGAGTTGTGAATTCAGAATACTACAAATAGAGCCCTTGTTTGTATCTCCTGTAATTTTGTATTAGCGATGAATGGCTAAGGCGTAGTTTTATACTCGTAAGCCATGCCAATAGCCGAGAAGCAACTTTTCTTTTATATAAAAAGCATGGTGCAATCCCTGTACTTTTAGAGCGGACAGCAACACTTGTGCAAACACCAGCTAACAAGAGGTAGCACTTAAACGTTAGCAAGCCCTGTGAGTAGGAGTGCTTACGTAATTTGTGGAAGGAGATGGTACTGGATCTCAGTTGATTTTGAGGAGTTTGTCGCTCGACGGTTCTTATAAATTGCTATGCATTTCTGGCTCAGACCTCCTATACACAACGGCTTGCTCTTGTGTCAACATCAAAAAGTTTCTCCGCGGAAAGTCAACCTTATGAAGAGAATATCTCAATCCGCTTGGAGCTATTTGTATAATAAGGTTAGCAGATTTATTCGCCCTAAATTCTTTGCTGTGAGGTCGTCGTAGCGCTGTTGCACGTGCTTTCTGGCCACTTGCGGTTGGTGATTACTGTAGAATACTCTGTTTCATGTCTTAGAACCTCAGTACTTTTGTTGGGAAGTACATGTGAAAGCTAAACATCATTTCAGAACTCTATATTTCAGGGTGGCGTGGTAAAGAAGACGCCTGGTCGCGTGTAGTATGGTATTATGTCTTAAGATGTAGTTGCTGACCATTCGACGATCGTGGGTGTTTAATATCTCATATCATTAACCAGGAAATCGTTTGGCAGTATCAAGGAGGTCCAGTTTTATCTGGTGATGACCATTGCGTGGACTGCATATTCGAGGATGCGAAGATTGCTGCATCAGCCGACAGCTACCGTGACCAGAGAGCTTACATGCGAGAGCTCGTAGACAATGTGCTAAACGGTCGTGGTGGACTTGATGGAAAGCTTTATTACATCTCCAGAACCTGGTAAGAATTTGTAGCAGTGCCGAGCATGATCGTTGTGTAGGAACAAACTGACTTCTGGTGGAAAAGTCTGTTCTTGAATTACTGTTGTTGATTCTTTGAGATAGAAGCTTCAAAAGAGGGAAATACAAAAGTCATAGAGAGATGCATACAGAGAACAAAGTACGAGGATTTGACGTGACTTCGCTCGCAGTCAATAGAGTCGGTTTCTGATGGAGGCGATCTTTTTTTTCTCTACGAGCGTTCCATCCTTTGGTTTTCGGAGCGGGTTGTATCTCTTCTCGTTGAGAATGTTCCTCATTCTGCTGCTGAAGCCGAAGGAGCCAGACTGTTAGAGTCTACCGTAACATTTCCTGTACCAATCTCTCTTGCTGTCCCTGCCGCTAGAGCTAGGGCACGGGTACGGTGTTTATGCTCTGGCATGGAATGTACTTGTAACTACAGTTAGGGGTACCATCTCTGGTAATGTGCGCTGTATACTCTAAACATTCCAGTTTGTCCGTCCGTTCGGTTCCAGATCTTCGCTAACTTGACGATTAAACTCGACGTATGAATATACTCAACGATTAAAGTTAGCACACATTCTCCCCTGTTTGCTACTTACTAAGTACTTCACAGGTTGAGTGCAGAAAATTGGCCGATGCAATGTCCTGCTATGACAACCACCTCCCGGGTCAATTGTTTTCTATTTATTTCATGCTTGCCTTACGATCGTTGATACAACACACACACACTATCCCCTCCTTCAATTCTTTACTTCTTTGAAACCTCGTACATAACTCGCTCTTCTGCACTTGAGACATTCCTTGCGTTTCTGCATTACAATCCTGATGTACTTACGTAGACCTGCATTGCATCTTCTACGTGTTGGCTATATTGCAATCTATACCTGGGGAAACCATTTCTGGAAATGTGCTTCGTGTTACAAATTCCCATGTGCATGCCCTTAGGTTACAAACATTGGCCAACTCCAGACTGCAAGTGAGAGCACATTCTGCGCCCGTTTGCTAGTATGTACTTCGCCGGGTTTGCGGGCTACGTAAGTGCTAGACCGTGGTCCTTGATTCTATCTGCCACTCTCGTGTACAAATATATGTACTTCAGGGGTTCACTTCACTTCAGGTTTTCGGTTCTGCATTACAATCTTGATTTCGCTTCGATCTGCTCGCACTGCATATGGTACATGTCGGCTATATTGCACTCTATACCAGGGGAAGCATCTCTGGAAATGTGCTTCGCGAAACACATTCCTATGGGTCTGCCCCTTTGGTTACAAACATTTGCTAATTCCAGACTTCCAAGTTAGCGCACATTCTCCCCCTGTTTGCTACTTACTACGTACTTCGCCGGGTTCTTGCTTGCTTAGTTGATGGTTGATAGCTTAGTTAAATCCTTCCTAGCTGAAACTTGGAAGGTGAGGACTTCAGTCTTCTTACTACTTTGGTAGGTTTCCCCCCAAGTAGCAGTCTCTTCTGCTTTGTTTTCATCTTCTCAACCCATCCTTGTTTCTAGCACCGTCCAGCCAGGACGCGGGGTCTATGGCCGAAACGCTAGGGCATGCAACTCTTAATGAGTGCATCTTCGGCAGGTTCTTGCGGGCTACCTAAGTCCCTGAGCGTGGTTCTTGATTGTATCTGCTATACTCGTGTTACGAATACTCTCATTTCTTGCGGGTTATGTCTGTTTATGGATATGGTTCTTGATTCGGAACTGCTATACATCATGGACGAATATACGAGTACAGTTACTCGAACTTGTTGGTGTTGGGCTGCAGGTTAACGCAGTGGGCCCGTCGGAAGGCTGCTGATGCACCGTCAGAAGCAGATGCCGGGCCAACAGCTGGACTGCGTTGTCCCCACGGGGGTTTACTCCCAGAACAGGCATCTGGGGCAAAACGTCAGCTGATTCCTGAAAGGGCATGGGAGTATTTCCATCAAAATGCTGTTCAAGTAGAAGGAGCAGATCCTCGTGGGCATTCTCCTTTCAGAGAAGATACAGTAACTTGCAAGATATGCCAGTCTGAGCTAGACAAGGCTGCATCGAAACGCGAAGGCCTCAGGTATCCTTATTGGATTTATATACTCCAAGCACACCATGAACTGCTCCTTAGTATCTGCTTTCACCATCCGTTGTTTGTACGGTTTTTCTGTCTTGTCTGCCATAGCTTCGGTATAAGTTATTGGTGACAGAGCTCGTCGACAACTTGGAACTTTTTTCGCTAATCTCGTATGAATAACTCTTGCATTCTGCTGCTATTCACATAGACCGTGATAATCTCGTACGAACATATCCAACTTTCACTATGAAAGGTTGCTCTCTACGACTTAGTTGTACGTCGCCGTGAATATCAAATTTCGCTTCGAATACCGTTTTCTTGTCCATGTGACACTATTCGCGCCTTTCTAGTGAAACGCACCCATCAGAATTTCCTAAAAGCTGATCGTGTTCACCCTGTGCAGAGCTACCAAAATTGAGCAGAGGGCGAAGCATGAAGCTTTGTATGCTGGAAGAACAGTCCCGGTGACACCGGGAGCAGTCTATTACTTGGTCCCATCCGTCTGGCTTAATCGATGGAGATCATACCTGGGAGCTAGTGGAAAAAATGTGTTGGCTGTTGATGAGCCAGATGGACTTGAGGGTTACATCCTGTCTCTGCTGTGTCCGAAGGTGCGATACTGTACCTACGGAGTTGTAGCTGTCTGACTACGTGAATATTTCATTACTCGAGACGGGTGCTATATGACGAACGCTAAGGATTGCTTTGTCTTGTGCAGCATGAGGGTATGTTGTTCAAGCCTCCGACACTCATAAGGACTCGACGAGGAGAGCTCATGCAAAGAGCCGGCAATGTAAGTTGAGATTAGGTTTATGCTGTGCTGTACGACGAACTCCCAAGACCACCATACCAAATAAACAGTGGGTGTCGACCGCATTTTCTTTGCCAGTTCTCTGGAGTCGGGTATACATGTCCTCTGCTTCTACTTACTATTTTTCTAGTGGGTGTTGTAAATCATCACAGAACGGTGGAACAGGTAACCTGTCTCTAGTTCTTGTCAGTTGAGATTTTCCATCGTGAAGGCGTTCGGTACGGAACGACTCTTTGTATAACCTTTCGTACCATCATTCATATGTCAATTGGTAAGATGAATAGATGTGTGGATGTGCGCAGGATGACATATTCACAGTTGTCAGCGAGGAAGATTGGTTGGGCCTTTGCCATCAGTGGGATGTAGATGCTCAAAGAGGTATCAAGGCCTGCCTAGATATGGGGTCAGTTTCTGGCTCTGAAAACTGTCCGGCAAACAATGATTGCAATGGAAGTAAAGGTGGACTGAGGGACATGGCTATGGGAGACTCAGATGCGGGCGGAGTACTTTTGGATGACACAGACTGTAAAGCAGAAGCTGTTCCTGTACTTCAAACACAACCAGAGGTTGGCCTGTCTTCTTATTGCGGCCTTTGTTAAGTCCAGGATTGCTACTTGATGTTTTTCTCCCGAGGGCTTCTTCTCAGTAGAATTATATTCTCAGAATGGCCGGAAGCTGTCCGGGCCGGAAGCTGTCCGACGATTTTGGCGTTGATACTTTTTGTTTCTTACCTTTCTGGGAGTCACTCGGTGTTTCTCACTGTTGTTGATGACTAGTAACTATGTGCAGGGGGTCTGGGTACACTATCCCCGTATTGTTGTGCTAGATTTCCGCTGACCTTGACTGTTGGGTGTAACAGGTTTGTAAAGAATGTATAGAAGAACGAGAAGTTCATGAGTTGCTAAGCAAGTTGCATTATACATGTGGGGAAATTTCTGTTGATCTTGTGCGTGGTAAAGGGCCCCCGCCATCTCTACTTGCTGCCAGTGGGGTAGTTGAATCTGAGCGCCGCACTTCAAAGCGTGCTCGTCGTGCATCTGCAACTTCAGGTGGACGGGTGTTGCTGAAAGTGTCTGGCGAAACCACTGTGTTTCAACTGAAACTGCAAATCTGGGAATCCATGGCGGTAAGAGGATTCAAGCATCTGTTGTTCTATCTTCTGACCCGATCATGCGATATCCATCTGTGCTAGTCATGTACCTATACTGCATGGTTGTTCAGACATTGTGGTTTTCTCTATAAGTAGTGTGCAAGTAAAGACGCGCTATGTCCGTTTACATTTAAGGATGTTGACTGGCCACTCTGTTTTAGGGAAAGAACAGTTTATAGCAGCAGGTATTACTCGTGCTCGACCTTAGGGGTCTCCGTAAGTTTGGCGAACAGGTGGGAACTGGTACTCATCGACGTGTTTTCGTTTTTACCTTCAGAGAAATACTCTGAGCAGATTTTCTGTGGGTTTCGGTACAGATTGTAAGAGAGAACCAAAAGGTGCACTTTGGTAAGACCGAGCTGTCGGATGATTCAGCTACATTGGCTGATCTCAACATTCTTCCAGGGTCACAGTTGTGGGTTATGGATACTGGACAACATGAAAATCGGGATATTGCAGGTACAAGCAGTGTCTCTGTAGTCAAAGCAGGCTTTGGGGACCATTTGTTTGTCTCCATCTCGATCACCTTGTCAGGAATTTCTGTATCGTGATTTGATTCTGGATGCTGGTCTACACCGTCGTTGTGACTTCCCGCAGATTGCCTCCTTATAGAAGGGTCTGCTGTATTTAAAGTCTTGACTGGATTATCTGCTCAAGTCCTCCACGTGCTCATGTTGGTTGTAACTTGCTACTGGAAAGAAACCATGTTAGGGGAGCAGTTCTAATTTGTTCAGACTGGTATGGACTTTTTCAGGATAGTCATCACAAAGTAGCTCGGAGTCGAGAACGTGGAAGGCAATCCTTGAGAAGAAGCGCAGTTGCGGTGTTATGCATTAATCAGGTTGGATGTATCGTGCTAATGCTCATGCCGTATTCTGCAGAAGAGTTGCCGGCTGCCGAGTTGGGTCGCGCAGAGACCGAGGAAGGTTTCAGAGGGACCCGGTTGTTGATGGGGTTGCCCAGTATTCTGGAGTCACTGTCAGCCTGTATGCAACAGGAGCAGCAGGTGACTCCCTATCTGCCGACCAGGGACAGCAGTGGAGACGATAGAATTTCGTCCGCAGAAGATGCAGAGGCAAAGAGCTCGCCTTTACTCGCAGATAGGCTGACAACCCAAGGAGCTGCGGATTGTGCACAAGGTGGAGCCGTGGATGGGTTCGGCCACAGAGAGACAGATGTTGTAATGAGTGAAAGAAGGGAGAATGAAGGTGATATGTATTCCACATCTGCTTTTAGCTAACTAAAAGATCTTGGGTCATCATTGTCTGGCTCTACAGGGAACTCGAACAAATGCTATTCTGTAGTGTTGCTGTTCCGTAGTTCTCCTGTTTTCTGTCCTCCTGCATCTCCACGGAAAATCACGTACCTTAATGTCTTGATGTTGGATTTCATCGATGGCTTTTCATCTTGCATGTGACTGAGTAGTAGCTGGGCCAGGCCGAATTCGGGTTTACGATCTGTCTGGTTGTCTTTATGGTGTGTGGGCATTCCATTCTGCCATTCCCATGTACCAGCATATGCTAGTCATTTACTGGCATTTATATTGTTTACAGTGTTCAGTTCTAGACTTCCTTAGAAACGTAGGTCACCATTATTAGTGGAACGGACAATACCATCGGGGAAACCTTTAGATCTGTTAACTTTTTACTGGCTAACCCCAAAATGTGGGGACTAAAGATACATGGTGCGAGTTCCTCGACCGCGTAGAACAGACGTGCTGATTCAAAGTTTATCAGTTTCTTGATTATCAAGAGTTCTGTAACTTTATCAGCCCTTGGAACCACCTTCTCTGTGGGTCGTTATGGAGGAGCGTACAGCTTACTTGTCTAAGTTGAAGTGGCAGGCATTTGCACCCCTTTTAGTCCTCAAGCAGAGAAACGTTTAACTCTTTTTCCAGGATACAGCAGAAGGTGCTGTGTCAGAGCTGTGGTCAAGAAGGCATTTTGCTGACTGGAATGCAGTAGCCTTGAGGTTCATTTGTTTCACCACCGATTTCCTAGTAATATGTCTATAACAAGTCTATGGCACCTAGAGCACGGTAGGTGTCTGTAACGAGATATACACACCTCATATCTCATACCCATCATCTTTACTTCTCATGTGGTTATGTTTCTCGCTGTAGATGACACATTATCATCACCGTTTTTATCGTGATTATATGAAAATCCGCGAATGTGAAAGCACGGAATGGGTCCCATTCCAAAAACCTACTGTGTACGTGAATGAACTCTGGGGAGGCTTCTCAACGATGACAAGGAACACCGAAGAGACAAGCCATATATGAACAGGGTGTAGAGCCGATTCAAAATCCTACTGGGGCAAGTCAGTCAAGTGCCAGGTGTTGAAGGGTTATGGACCCGACTAACTACGAACGAGTGCTTTGTGTAATGGACGCATAGTGCAAGTACATGAAAATAAACTTTGCTCTAACAAGTGAAGCCCGGCTAGATGATCTGCTGGTCGGTTCCTCGCTTGCAAATAAATTAGAGTCGTTTTAGAATCCTGCTATGTTTCGTTGTGAGGGTGATGTCCCCGTTCGTTGGTAAGGAACCCGCAGAACACGATACACGTACAGCTCATGGTTACACGTCGTTCTTCCTCTGATCAACTCAAAGGTTGTTGGTTTTCCATAGACTCGGTAGTGCTATCATACTTTACTCGGTGCCTAGCAATCAGAGGGTCCTCCTGCCCGGTAGCTTCCTTGTTCCCCTTAATTGGGGTCCTTATCACTGTTTTGGTGGAAGAGTTTATTAAGTAAGTAGGGTGAAAATATATCGTAAGTGGGTTACTTGTTCTGTACACAGTATATGACGTGTCATGAGGTGAATACCGTAAACACTGCCTCTGGCTCTTTGATCGGGGACGCGATTTATAATGCCTTAAGCAGTAGGTTTGTTGAAGAGAGTTGAAGTCGAATCACTTGTTTTCCTACATTCATTATTGGACCAAGACGCATGCTTCCTGGATACTTCTTTCTCCCACTTTCTGATCGTTAAAGTTGGGTTTTCTGTGTTGTTTTCAGTAGCTTGATTAATATTACTTGTGAGCTGCCTACGCTTACAAGCAACTGGTCTACAAGAGGATAATTTCCTTGTACACATTACCTTCAAGTGGAAGTTGAGATGCTTCCCCACATATTGAGACCTCAGTCTGGTCGTACACTAGGGCTTGGGGTCAATGAGTGGCTGCTAGCGAAGGAGCTCTCAAGTGGAGGCATGCCCCAACTACCCTGTATAGTGACTAAATGTATCGGTGAACACATTCCTGTATCGGTCTTGTTTTTATGTATTTTAACATGTAGTATATGCACGATGATCTCTTTTCCTTTTCACGCGTGAAGTTAGAATCTGCTCTTATCACTGTTTTCACCTTCCTCACGCACATCTCTTAGCCTTCAGCAGAAGGCTTTAGCGGAGTTTTCTAGCATGTCGGAGCCGCTGTGGTACGAAAGACCTCGAGTTGACTGTCTGTTCGATGCATTGTCTGCATGATGCTCCAGCAATTATAGTTAGTATAAGGTGACCTTTCGCCGTTCAAGTTTTCTTCCTGGTGCTGACTTTCAAGAGCTTACCTGACAGATGTCCTGCATATGTCAAAAGTTTTCCTTTAGTATATCCTTCGCTAGGACATACGTATGTGACAATCTGCTTAAGTAACGGAGTTTGTCTCGGTGATACTCTCGGATATGGTAAAAACCAGGTCATCTCCCGGTAACCTGTGGATGTGCTTTTTCTGCGCAGGTAATTTTCCTGTTGCGAAATCCAAGGGGATGAAACGAGGGACGCGAGTTTTGCCGAGTGTTGATAGAAGAAGGGCTTCTCCATCGACCACTTCAAGGAACGGTGTAGAGCCTCCCGTACGTCAAACTGCGGCTGAGCAGAGGTTTTCCTCGGTCTCAAATGTAAATACTAAGACCACAGGTGTGAGAGAATCTGCAACTTGTATATCTGCTAAAGATCAGCACTTTTTATCAGGTGATGACATAGATGTTAAATGCGTGTGTGTTGCGGAGGCCTCCACTCCAAGTGTTCTTCTGCAGCTACAGCAAACGTATGATATTGAAATGGAGGATAGATCGGAAGATGGAGACCGTAGACCGACTCAAAAGGATAACCCTCAGGAAGTTTTTTGAATTCCGAGAACACTTGGAGATAGTTCTCTAGCTCGGACACAGTTTCTAGCTCGGACACAGTAGGAATTCCTAGATCAGTTCACAATTGTAGCAGATTTACGATGTTGAGTTTGTAGAGTCGACCAGCCGTAAGGTGGCCTTAACTTGTTCGGCTTCACCTATCACTTGTACTTACAAAGAGGCTGAAATTTTGGAAAAAGGAAAATCATATTGGTGTAAAAGAGTATACGCAGGAGCTGATACGTTGATGTAGGACTTCTGCTGCAAGTCTTCGAGAATGCGTTTGCTTACTGTTAAGAGTGTGAAACAACTACCATCTACGGTCGTCTTTAGTTGCTTTAGCAGCCTAGAGTTAGTACTGTTTATAATCACGCATTTTAACGTTTAGGACTGAACAGTGCTTCTCATCAATCATTCATCATTCTTGCGTAGAAGACAATGCTAATTTCTCTCTTCAGTTTGAAGACTGTCTGAACAGACTTGGGAGCCCCAATTCCTGCCAACAGCACAGATTTCCTGAGAGGATCTATACGTGGGAAAAGAAATGAGGTCTCTATCGAGCCAAAGAAATTAGGTCTTTCTGGAACCAGAAATTCCGATCTCGAAATCATTGATACAAACACGTCAAGCCGAGTTCGGTTCTCAGAAAATCGGTAGTCCGGGTGGCAGTAATTCTCGATACTATCTTCCAGATCTTCTCAAATATTCTGATCAATTCTTCATCAGTGGGAGAACAAAGTGGAAGTTCTGAAGCGTGCATTGATAACCTGAGCTCAGATCGTTCTAATACACTGTTAGAACGCTTTCATTTTTGTAGATGAAAAGTTTTGCCTTAGAATCGATCGGATCTCATCGTGGACTGGTATAGTGATCATTGATTTACAAAATACAATCATGTTTTCAGTTTTTTAGAAATGATATTTTAAAGAAATTTAATCATGAAGACTATTAATTTTGAGATTTACTCAAATGACACTTTAGGGAAAAATGAATTATAAAGATTCGTCATGCAACCTCTTACACTATCTTAGATAACAATTGGTTTAGAGCTAAGGACTCCGACCTTCCTAACGAAGAATACAATCACCGGATTAAGTTTCAATAGGTGGAAAAAATATTTATATTTGAATCAATATATTTATATTGGAGGTAACCGCATGTTATCCGTTCTCAACTATTGATGTTTTCTGTATTATACCTTCAAGGGATTCCTTCTTGTATAGTCCAATACATATATGCTTTTCACTAATGGAGACACGCAATGATATGAGTTCTTTCCGCTCGGAGATTTTTTTTCTAGTATTAAATATAGTCATGACAAAAACAATCAACAATCAGATGAAAGAACGAAAAATAGAATTATTCGTCCAGAGAAGCACTTGTAGTTTTCTTTCTTTCTTCTTCACTTTCCTAAGATGAAAAGTGCATGTTGCATGCATATTGAGTGAATCTTTCGATTAGAAGATTCAATCGATCTGAAAGAACTGGATCACGTTGTCATGTTGTGACACGGCTCACATGTGAATTTGAGAAAAAATTGTATTGTGTTGATATTTTGTGTTCTGTGAACTTTTCCGTGTAACTCGCCACACGATCTATTATGTGTCTATTATGTGTCACGTTAACAATTATATAGGATATAAGATCTCACGATAATGAGACGTGCCAATTCAATGATTTGTGAGTATTCGCATGAGTGGCTCTTGTTGTCAAAGTTTGATATAAGATAGAGAGTCGAGCGTTCATGAGAGCATTCTTCCTTGTTTGATGTTTCACAAGTGTTTCTAGGTGTTCTACATGGAGTGTGAGGAGCTACAAGAGTTGTACCCATGGATGGAGAACTGATATGAGTTCCAGATCTTCCATTCACGAATCCGTTCTATATCAAGCTTCATTACATCCATCTCGATCACTTTCGAGAATGATTCGTTGCCTACTTTGGAGAAAAGTTCATAAAAAAGATCATGGATTTGTCTACTTCGGTGATCTTGCCGATTGTCACTTATGAAGAGAAGTGGGACTTGACTGTGTACATCCTACTATGACGGATGAACGAATTTGAACTTTCCATCCAACGTTTCTTTCAACGTCTGGGTTGATATCTGATGTCACTACTGGCAAAATATCAATTATCATGCGTGGATCGCAAGGAACTTTGGTGAGAAATACTACAATCAAGTGATGACTTCTTCATTTCTTTTTGCCGTACCTTTCATCGTAGATCGATTCAAGGTCATTATCTTGACTTGTTTTGTATCTCGTGTATTTTATGTCTTTATTATTTCTATTGCTCGACGAAGATGATTATCTTGTGTTAAGTTTGAGATCCGAATTATTTTGGTTCGAGCCCTTGAAGGTGTGAGAGTGTTTTAAGGTTACAACTCGACCCATAGTGCCAAGGAAAGTCATTCATGGAATGTGATGTCTTGTTGGAAAGCTCTCGAGTTGGGCTATAATCTGAAGAGGAGGATCATTTGATTTGGAGTTCTGATTGTGGAGTTATGATGGTTCAAAGTCAAGGGGTTGAATCAATATCATGAGTCATATTTTCGAGTATCTTGAGAGTTTGAGAGATGATCTTTCTGTATTGTTGATTGGATAGTTGATCTCATTGGTTGCACTGATGTAAATTAGTCCTACGTTTGGGTTGGGGTTTATCTCGAAATGGTCGATAGAAGTTGGCTGTAACGATTGAGAGGTAGAAGTAAAACAATTTTGCTTGGATTGAAAGATTGAGTTGTTTCATGAGCATTTGATTGAATCTCTGAGTGAAAATCTCCAAGATTGAAGTGTGCCTTATAAGCTTACTACTTGTGGAATTTCAACTCTTTTGTTTAAGAGAAAGTGTTGGGGTCGTGGATTTTAACTATCGAGATTTGTAAAGCTCATAAGTTAGCACAGACGAAGGGCTTGGTCCATCTCGAGCAATTAGTTTGAGATGTGAAGCTAAAATATCAAAGGGTAGTAGTGAGGGGGGTCGAGAGAATTTTTTGTGAAGTTTGGGTCCAATTGAAAGCTCGAGTTGGAAGCAATAGATTGTCAAAGTTCAGATTACAACGTGATGGTTTTGAAGAAGAATAGAGACTTCACTCATATCTCTTGGTTGGTCTTTAGCAAACGATTTGAGGTTTGGAGGTGGAACTTCTTGGAGGTGATGCAAGTGAGTCAAGAGAGATATGTTGTGAATTTGGTGCGGAGATTATAGTCAGAGAAGGCGTTATGTTGTGCCGAGACTCCTGACCGAGAATCTCTAACTGCAAAGTATCGTTGTCTTTGACACCACGTCTCAAACTCAATGGGTGCTTGATGCATGTATGCTTTATCTTCTTTGAAGCTCTAGAAGACAATGTTTCTAATGGTACGTTGAATGTCTAGTTTGGAGTTTGTTTGATCACTCAAAACCTATATCAAACATGAAGATCAAGATGAGGATATGTGATGTTTCGAGTTACGAGTGTTGAAAATTATCAATTTTGATCGATTATGATAAGAGTTGACTTGATCCAATTAAGATATTTTCTATGTCATTAGAAAGTTCATACAATGTGCTTTCAACTGCTGTAAGATTCATCTTGAATGAAATTCATATCAGCGGCTTGTAGAAGATCAAAGTTGAATATTTTAGTTAGTTTGTCAAAAAAAATAATGAAACAGACATTGTTAGTGCACAAGCCGACTTAAGAGATCGTTTGATGGTGCTTCTGTGAACTAAAGTATCTATTTATCATGTATGGATAAATAATGTACTTAGAGTATGATTGTACGCCTAGTTGTGTTGTATTGTACTTGCATTACACTTAAGATCAGAATATGTCAATAAAAACCGAGCAAATAGATGCTAGAGTCGAGTTAGAGACCAATGGGTTGGGTAGTGAAGGCACAAAGGTTTTACCGAGTTGGTTCAAGGTTTTGTTGTATCTCTCTATAGCTAGATATCTTGTGTATTCTCAGACCAAAATTCACGCTCTATGACAATGTTGAGTAATTTCCTTTACTTGCTTCTAGTTATTCGACAAGACAACAAGAATCTTGGGATGACACAAAATAATCTCGTCTTGAAGATCTTAAATATTGTGATTAGAGAATAGTCATCAAGCGTTCATTAGGAGTATTCAAGATGCCATTGATAGAAGGCTTCTCCCTCATAGCTGGTGACATGTCACGACCTTCAGTCTCAAGGTCTAGCGCAAACACGAACAACAGAATCTTAGTGGACTTGCGCTAGGTTATGAATGCTACGAGTAGGACTTAACAGTTTGACCAAAAAGTCGAGAACAAATGAAGCGTAAGTGATTTTCTGAACCAAGGTTGGAACATTGGTTAAGACATAAAGGTATCTCAAGACGACCTCAGACGAACGATGACCTAAGGGGGGCAAGTCTAGAAACAGATCGAAACATAAGTCTGAGACATGAGATCGAGACGTAGGTGCGGTGCAGACAGACCATGGTTCGGACGCTGTCGTGTCGTGGACTGACTCCTACCTGAAAATCAAATTTTGATCATTATCGTCCCAAAGACGCTCATAGGACTAAAAATGAGTCTTTTTACACAACTCCGGATCTTCACTTTCATTACATCAACAGGTAGAGCTCGTTGTCATCTTTTCATGGACACTTCATCTACTTCATTTGGACATCTAATGGTGAAGTTACAAGACTCGAAAGATGAGAAAAGTAAGCTAAGCCTTAGCTTACGGACTTTTGCAAACTTGAAAGAGTTTTAGAGATTGGTTTTAGTCAATACCAAAAGTAGGCCTGAGGAGTTTCTTTGGCAGGTCCGTAGGGCAAGAAAAAATTAAAGTTGATCGAACCATATAGAAAGAAATGTAGCGCCGACGCTAAGCCCTAGAGCTATGAGACAATCTTCCTATAACTTGCAAGACTGATGGAAGATGTTGCACGTTGTGTCATAATTGAACTCTTTTATCAGTATGAGGTGTATCGTAATACCTGATATAAGTACTTGAGATGTTACAAGATAGAGATAGATTTGGATCAAGTATCAAAGAAAGAGATGATCGAGACGTTCAAACTCGTTGTGATAAGGGAGCATGTGAAGGGTCTAGCGAAGCATTTTAGGAGGAACTGAGATATGTTTTCACAAGCATTGAGGGGGGGGGGGGAATATTTCTTGAAGAACTCTGATCGAGTAGCCAAGAAATCATTTTTGGGAGGCGTCAACCGACCTAACAAAGATTTACAACCTACAGAGTTGTTAAGGGAGTTCAAGAGACAATTCTCTCAACTATCTCAGATGGAGAAGCTAACCTTGGAGATCTACAAGACTGAGATGTTTCTTTAGGCTGCGGATGAGATATGGCAAGAGCAGTTGGAACTACTTCTGAAGGACGGGGAGGAAGAAGAAAGGTTGACAAGTAATTGGGAGGTTGTGCAAGAAGCGGTTGAGCTTCTTGTCAAAAAAGAACGTACAAAAGAAATGGTTAGGAGGTCGACACCAATATCAGTTACTATCACACCAATTCGGACAGTTTTGAGGTTCAATCTCCAGTTGTGATCGTAGAGGAGGAAGATCTAACCATCGAAGACCTACAGCAAAAGATGCAAGATCTGCAAGCTAAGGTTACTAGATTGGAGGATAAGAGATCGTCGACTGAGACGGAACTTGTACCTAAACCCGCTCGGGTACATCAGTGTATGTGGTGTGATAGTACTGACTATCAATGAAAAGGTTGCACACAACTTTGCAGAGTCTTTGCAACGAGAAATTATTGCCTAGGAGGATGAAAATGTTGCATTCAGAAGTACGAGTACTCTTCTTCAAGTCAACATTGATAAATGAGGGATGAAGAAGTTGGTCGATGATTATTTTGTGACACATGTAGTTACAACTATCGAAGCTACAAGCTATGGTGCTATGATGAAAAGAGATAAACATGATCTCGAGAGAGCACGTGGAATTTGACCAGCTCAAGATGTTGCATCCAAGATACAAAAGGAGCAGAAGGGATAAGAAGAGACTTCTTCATAGAAGCATACTAGGGAGGAGAATGTTCAGCTAGAATCTATTCTTTCAGATCTTGCGATGGAGGATGATCTTTCACACCTCGAGAAGTTGATTCAAGGACAAACAACGCACATGGATGAACTGGTTGCATGCAAACAACAACCAACTATTAGGATGGAGACGGAAGTGAAGGGAGGTTGGGAGGAGCGCATTCAAATATGAAGGTTGTGTTTTTTTCACTAGAGGTCTTGGATGCAACTACAAGAGAAGTATCTGATGTCATAATTGACATCATGAAGGACGAGCAACATGCTGAGAGTGAAGGAGAGTGGATGGATGCTCTCGAGACTATGAGTACAAGATGATGGGTAAGGATGGCTTACAGAGAAGAAAGTCGTTGCTGAAAGTGATTAGGGTTGGGAGGATGATGCGTAGGAAGTTTTTCAGAAAAGAAGATAATGGAGGATGATGTTTGAGAAGGATACCATTGTATAGCGAGACAATAATGGTTGCAGTTGAGGATTTTGGTTGCAGCAATGTGGTTTGTTTTCAAAAAGTAAAAAAGAGGAGATGGATATGAAGGATAACATGTACATGTTTGAGGTTGAAGGTGACAATAGATCTAAAGAAAATCATGACAAGGTTGCAACTTCAAGATGACGATCAGATTGCAAACTTCAGGATGAGGTTGACTAAGATGAGAGAGAGGATGACAAGACAATGTGAGTGTCGGTCCACTTCTTGATTAGTATATCTGGTGCATACCGGAAGATGCATATGTTTAGAGAGAGTGGATGTTGTATCGTAGATCGACTCCTACTTGAAAATCAAAATTTGATGTTATGTATTATCACTCCAAAGACACTCATAGAACTAAAGACAGACTTTAATTTCTCTATTTTTATTATACCAAGTGATAAAGCTCATTGTTAGCCTCTCATGGGTACTTCATCTATCTCATTTGGATGCTTAATGGTTATGTTATGAGATTCGAAAGAAGAGAACCGGACTCGTAGACACGGAGTGCGCGGGGAATCAAGCTAAGTTTTAGCGTGTCGATGTTGACTAGGTATTTGTGGTTCCTGGTGCTACTAAAGACGCAAAGGGGTTGCTGGTCATTATTTGTGCAAAACTCACGTATTGTGAATTGACGTAAGGAAGCAGCTTAAGGAGTTAGCTTGTTCTCACGATCTATCGGTGTACGGTTTGAGATATTAGGATGTCCAATGCATGCACCTAAGGTGTCATTGGGTTCAAATCCGTGCAAGCTACGCATAGGATAAGAGAGTTTGTGAAGAAGTGGACTGGTGTGTATTTTGGGAAAAATTGAGACGTACAGAAAGAAAATTGGAGTGCTTCAATGATCTACGAAGGAGAGTTGGATCGTTCGGACCCTTCGGATCATTTTCGAGTCCAAACTTGTTGTCCTTGGAAGGAATGATTTATGTAAGTTTTTCATTTCTACGATCAAATTTCTCCTCGTTCTTTGCGACGGGAACTCCAAACTATTTGTTTGGAGTGTCGTTGGGATCAAGGTAGTCAGTCACTTGCAACTGAAAATCAAAGATACCTCGACTACTCAGAATCAGATTTGAAGGTTCTTGGAGCTAACAGAGTCAGGAAGGAAGACCCTAACATTATATGAAGATCATTTGATGAAAGAAGGAAGTCTCATATAGATCTTCTAGGGTTTTTTGTGCTACGGTTTTCATTTTTTTGAACTCATTAGAGTTCCAGTTGGTTATATCCCAAACCGTCCTATGAAACTTGATATCGTCTTCAGTTTCCTGAAGAACTCGTTGTTCTGATCTCGATGGATCCAAGGACAGCAAGTTTGGACTCCGGAACTACCCGAATGGTCCAACTCCTCTTCCCAGGTAACTGAAATCTCTAAATCTCTCTCCTGCGTCTCAATTTCTCTCAGTACACACACACCGATCCGCCTCTTCCCGAACCGTCTTAACTTGTGCGTAGCCTGCACAGATCTGAACCCAATGACACCTTGCGCGCGTGTATTGGACTTCTCAAATCTCCAAATCATCCATCGACAGATCGTAGACGCAAGCTAGCCCTTAAGCTGCCCCCTTGTGTCAATCTCTGTACGTACAAAGTTCTATGTGATAATAATGAAGCAGGCCCCTTGCGTCTTTGATATAACGCTTGAAGTCTCAAATATCCAATCAACAAGTAAACTAGGGCCTAGCTTGATTTTTCCTTCTTTCGAGTCGCATAACTTCTTCACTAGACGTCCAAACGAAGTAAACAAGGTGCCTATGAAAAGCTAAAAACGAGCTCTACCCATTGATGCGATGAAAGGGAAGATCCGAAGTTGCGCCAAAAGCCTGTAAGCTGAGGCCTAGCTTGTTTTCCCCATCTTTTGAGTCTTGTAACTTCTCCACTAGACGTCCAAACGAAATAGACAAGTGCTTATGGAAAGCTGACAAGGAGCTCTACCCATCGATGTAATGAAAGTGAAAATCCGAAGTCGTGCCAAAAGTCCATAAGCTGGGGCTTAGCTTGTTTTCTCCATCTTCCGTGTCATGTAACTTCTCCACTAGGCGTCCAAACGAAGTAGACAAGGTGCCTATGAAAAGCTGACAAGGAGCTCTATCCACTGATGCGATGAAAGTGGAGATTCGAAATTGTGCCAAAAGTCCGTAAGTTGGGGCTTAGCTTGCTTTCTCATGAGTGTCTTTGGAGCGACAAGCATCGAAGTCTGAATTTCAAGTAGGAGCCGGTCCATGACACGACATCCACCCCCTCTAAACTTGTGCATCCTCCGATATGCACCAGAGATACCAACCAAGGAGTGGACCGACACGCACCTCGTCATATCGTCCTACTTCCCATCGTAGCCAACCTCATCTTCAAGGTCTTTTGCATAATCCTCATCCTCAAACTGAAACTCTGTCAAGATATCTGCTAGATCGACCTCATCATCTCTCTTTTTGAAAATCTTGACACGTTTACCTACCACTGGTATCTTCAAGCTCGTTCAGTCCAACTCTTGCAAGGCATAAGTTGCGTTGTCATGAACCTTCTTCACCACATACGGATCAAACCATCGCCTGGAAAACTTCCGGAGTGCACTATGCTGGTTGTATAGACTGTTGTCATAGATTAACACCCAATCACCTTCCTTGATTTCCTTAGGTCTCAAATGATGTCGCTGATCAAATCTGACCTTGTTCTTCTACCGTGCTTCTCGCAGCCTATCCAAAGCAGCTTGGATATCCTCAGGTCTTCTCTCTAACTGCCTAATTCGAATAGCAAGAAGCTTTTCCCTAGTCAGATTGTCTTCCCAAGGTAACACACTCCATGTCAAAACGTGTTCTTCAATCGGCATGATAGGTTTCTGATATGTGATGAGTTCCACTAGCATGTAACTTGTCACCGAGCTGTGCGTCGTTCGATCTGTCCATAACGCAAATGATAAGAGTCGAGATCACTCGCGCACCCTTCCGTTGCAGGCCTTCACCAAAGCCTCCACAATGGGTGGATGATCACGTTCACTCTTAGCATTCCCTTCGGGGTTGTAAGCTGTTGTCAGTGACAACCTCACTCCACACCTTGCAAAGAATTCACGGGCCTCATATGCATCTAACTCTCCCCGATCTGCAGTGATCTTTCCCACACATCCATATCGGCAAACAACCTCTTCCAAGAGAAATCTACATACCCCTTCAGTTGTCTTTGTCCGAAGCGCCCTACCCTCGACTTGATTTGAAAGATCTTCTCTAGCAAGTACCAAGTATCTCATCTGTCACAATCCAACCGGCATAATCACCAATTCTACCACCCACTTGAAGTGGATTGCCAGCGGATAAGTCGAGTGTAATCCGTCACGATGTCGGATGTTCGAATACATCTGACATGTCAAACAAGACTCCACAAAAGATACAACATCTCTGTACATATTTTTCCACCAATACCGCTCTTTCATTTTTGTAAAAGTGATCCAAATCCCTCGATGTCCAGCCCAAAGACTCTCATAGAACGCCTTGAGCAAATTTTGCTTATCTTCCTTGTTGCAAATCATCCGTAGCGGTATCCCACCTTTCTGCTTCGGTCGCTTTCAAAGAAACTCATCCTGCAACATGAAGTTGTAGGCCTTCCTTCGAACTCTCCAATATCTCTCATCCGTCCAACCGGTCTGTTTAACCGTCGTACTAAGGTACCTCCCGATATCAAGCAAATCATCATCATACAACCCTTCAACAAATAACTCATCTTCTCTTCCTGTCTGTGCAATCGAATAGAACTCTGTACCCACGTCATCAATGTCTTCTACCATCTCATCTTCCCCATCATATCGAGCCCGAGATAACATATCCATCATCGGATTATCCTTCCATGCGATATGTCTAAACTCCGGGTTCAACGACTTGATATATGCGGTCCACCGTAACATCGCAATATCAGGAGTTGAACAATTCATGATCATCCCTAACAATGACAAGCAATCGGTTTCAACCACCACTACTGCTCCAATCAAATACTCTTTCTCAGTTTTCATGGCTGAAACAATACCCCATAGTTCTCTCTTCACTTGCGGATATGCACGTTGACGGGCGCTTAACACTTTTGCTCCGAACCTAACCGCAAACCTGTCTCCATCCTCATCATCCTGTCCGACTGCCCATCCAATTGCAACTGGACTTGTATCCACAATAAGAACCACCGGTCTAGCACCCTTGTAATCTATCGTTCCCAAAACTAGAGAAGATGATAGTAAAGACTTCAGCTTCCGTACCGCATCAGTATGCTCTTCCTCCCATCTGAACTTTTGACCCTTACGCAACAATCCATACAACGGATCCGTCACATGCGCATAATGAGGAATCCAAATGTGATAGCACCCAAAAATCTTCTTACTTCTGTCAACGAGTTGCAAATCTCCTTCATCCTCCCAATTGCGTCCACTTTGTTCGGGTCTGGCTTTCGACCGAACGATCCACACAAATGATCAACGATCAAGACTTCTCTAACTCCAAATGTAGACTTCGCACCTGATAGCGTGAGATGAACTTCCTCAAGTCGAGATAAGATCTTCTCACAGTCTGCTATGTGATCGATGACATATCGCCGACACCCCCTATGGTCTAATGCTTCATCCTTCTCATCCTCTACACATTCTTTGATGGGGATGTCATCCAAGAACGGCATCGTCTTTTCAGGGATGAAGTCCCTTAGAACTCGATTCATCCCATTCATCATGTGTGCTACCGAGTTGGTAGCTCCCTGTGATAAAGTACACATCCTAACCAATCCCAAAGGTGTCCTCATTGTCGTGAAGCTTCTGCTCTCCTCCGCTAGTTGAAACTGATCATACCTTGAGTAAAGATCTCCCATTGAGTAAATTGCTCTTCCTGCAAACGCTTCAGCAAACTCATCCACAATCGACCCCACCTCAGCATTTCTGATTGTTACTGCGTTCATTGGTTGCATGTCTTGGATGAACCGCAGCGACCCATTCTTCTTAGACACTGTAAACCATCTGCTCAAATACGGTGCAAACGACGGCTCCAAGATCTTCATCCGCATCTTCTCCTTCAACAACTCCACTAGTTTAGACAAGTGAGCCCACGATACTGAAATTGGTCTCAAATTCCATGACATATGTGGTACCGTGAAGATAACCATCGGGGTAACAACGTACGGATCTACACACCCAATCTCATATGGCTAAAAAACAAATGCTTTCCCATGTTGTGAAAGCATCTCGTTGAAGCACATCCTCTCTTCTGGTAGAAGAGACTCATCAGATCCAATCTTCAGCTCTTCAAGGGTCTTCTCCGTGAACTTGTGTCCTATCATTGCAGGATCTCTCAAACTCTTCTCCCTTGAAGCTCGATCCATCTGTTGGTTAGTGTCTTCTGACAAAAGATCAGCAATTAGCTTTATCTTCTTATCCATTGTCTTGTACCTTGTCTCAACTCCAACCTCCGGTGCATGGAATGATTTGATCACCGAATAGACCTCTCTTGAATGAATCTGCACGACCTTATCCATATGTTCCCATCCAATAGACATGATCTCTCGCAAAGGATCTTCCAACCCATCCTCTTCATAAACACCAGAAATCCATTCATCCCCTTCTAGCTCACCCAACTCTTTTAACATCAATTCAACATCACGCAAATGTTTTTTTTCTTTTCTTCTCAACTCTTCCATCTTCTTGTAAATAGCAATCCCACACTTTGAAAACCCAACAAATCCAATACAAAAGACACTATTTCCATCAAGCAAGAATACCTTCTCTTGCGCACCACCACAATCCCGCTCTATAGTGATACTCAACGAAAATCCTTGTACTCTTCACTCACCCTTGGAAGCGGTTTCTCCCTCAAACGATCTCGGTTGCGCTCGTGATTGGATGGTACAGTCAAGAACTGTACTGCTCTCTTCCCATCTTGACTTCGGATCCTAGCATAAGTAGATCCGTCGTCCAGTACCTTTGTCTCCATCCGAGTTGCTATGATGAAAGGTTGACCAAGAATGAGCGCGTATGATGTTGCTTCTTGAACAAGGATTTGCTCGATAGCAACATCACTCACTCTGATGTCTGGACAAGCTCCATACAAGTCTCCTCTTGTGTTGTTGGCTATTCTTATGACCCACCCATGCTCTGTGTCGATCGGTCACTTCTTCCTCTTGTACAACTCCTTCGACATGATGTTGATTTTGAAATCTCAAATCTCTCTCATGCGTCTCAATTTCTCTCAGTATATACACACCGATCCGCCTCTTCCCAAACCGTCTTAACTTGTGCGTAGCCTGCACAGATCTGAACCCAATGACACCTTGCGCGCGTGTATTGGATTTCCCAAATCTCCAAACCATCCACCGGCAGGTCGCAGACGCAAGCTAGCTCTTAAGCTGCCCCCTTGTGTCAATCTCTGTACGTACGAAGTTCTTTGTGATAATAATGAAGCAGGCCCCTTGTGTCTTTGATATAACACCTGAGATCTCAAATACCCAGTCAGCAAGTAAACTAAGGCCTAGCTTGATTTTTCCTTCTTTCGAGTCGCATAACTTCTTCACTAGACGTCCAAACAAAGTAAACAAGGTGCCTATGAAAAGCTGGCAACGAGCTCTACCCATTGATGTGATGAAAGGGAA
This sequence comes from Asterella californica, assembly GCA_036924285.1. Taxonomy (NCBI): domain Eukaryota; kingdom Viridiplantae; phylum Streptophyta; class Marchantiopsida; order Marchantiales; family Aytoniaceae; genus Asterella; species Asterella californica. The sequence continues at coordinate 15,957,873 of JAYKYS010000002.1, read as the reverse complement.
GATCTGAAGTTGCGCCAAAAGCCTGTAAGCTGAGGTCTAGCTTGTTTTCCCCATCTTTCGACTCTTATAACTTCTCCAATATGCGTCCAAACGAAATAGACAAGTGCCTATGGAAAGCTGACAAGGAGCTCTACCCATCGATGTAATGAAAGTGAAAATCCGAAGTCGTGCCAAAAGTCTGTAAGTTGGGACCTAGCTTATTTTCTCCATCTTTCGAGTCCTGTAACTTCTCCACTAGGCGTCCAAACGAAGTAGACAAGGTGCCTATGAAAAGCTGACAAGGAGCTCTATCCACTGATGCGATGAAAGTGGAAATCCGAAATTGTGCCAAAAGTCCGTAAGTTGAGGTCTAGCTTGCTTTCTCATGAGTGTCTTTGGAGCGACAAGCATCGAAGTCTGAATTTCAGGTAGGAGCCGGTCCACGACACGACAACGTTTTGGTAGTTTGGGTCTAGGTTGGGATTCAGAGACTTGCTCCAAGAGGTTAAGTGCAGATTGTAGATCGTTCAAGTCTGTTTTTCAATTTTGTGTCCATAAGAATAAAATGAACAAAAAAATAATATATATATATATATTTTGCTTTACCTTTTCTTGGATAGAGAAAAACGAGAGTGTATATAAAATGAGGGTAAGAATATTTTACGAAGCTTGTTCTCTTGGTTGTTTTTTCTCTCTTTCTTGCTTTGTTCAGTATACGATATCTCCACAACCAAGAACCTCACGGTTTCTTAGACAACCTTCAAGCACAATATGATACGATAGCGGAGCTGTGGTCAATCTTCTATCCATGACCATCACTCTTGCAACTCTTCTCTCCTCCATGTAGAACATCAAGAAAGACTCACGATCCACAAGCAAGGGAGAATGCACTCACGAGCTCTCAGTTCACCATCTTATCGATTTGATGACAAGAGCCACTCAAGTGAACTCACATTGTTGCTGAGTTGACACATTTCATTGTTAGACGGTCTCTCAAACAGATAACTGTGAACGTGACACTCATCACACCAATTGATGAGTTACATAATAAGACCCACGAATGTAAAAAAATTACACTGGCTTAGTCACATACTTAGTCTATCGCATTAGCAAATATAAAATAAACAGCCTTACACCTATGGAGTTGGATTCACATCTTCCTTTCTTAGAGATGTTTATAGCTACTCCTGATGGCTTTCAATCCTCGTATAGCATAGACCCTTCTTCCATAAATCAAGCATGAACTCATGTAGTGGTCACTGATCTAACCGTCAGAAACTAAAAGTGTGAAATTTTATGGATGTTTCACTTTGCATCGAGAATTACTTTTATCTCTTGTCTCGATCATGAGTTTAGATTAAGACTCCGTTCTTTCGTTCATAGAACCGAAGGTGATTTCTTAGATTTTTCCTCAGAATTTGTATGAGTGTAAATTGGTCTCATTGGGCTTTGGAATCTTTTTACCTTGAGTTGTGTATATTCCCTACTACCCTATCTTCCAAATTGGTTTGTCCATATCCAACTTACAATTTTGAAGCAACCAACCTACATCCGAAATCCTCACATGAAGGTGTTGATCGTCAGAAATTTGTTTGACGTCTTTATTTGTGTGGTTGCCTATACCCCCGAGTTCCTCATACTAGACAAGCGAGTTCTATTCTACAATAAATTCAACATGTTCTGTTCTCGCCTCGTTGTGTTCATCAGTCCGGAACTGAACTCGCTCTTCTTTTCATCGATCCTTCAGCTCAAAAATGATGTCGAGGTATCTACTCGAAAGCACCCTCTTGTATCATCCACAAGTTTGAATCGTGGATTTACTTCCAATAGGTCTAAGTTTTTTCTCTCTAAGCACCATGTGGGTTTCCTATTGAAGGTAGTTAATCCTCAGGAAGCCGAAGAATGATTGAGCAATTCATTACCTCCTCCTCCCCGAGCTCATTTTCATAGTTCAAGACGTGCATAAGCCCGTAAGACATAAGACGATACTGTCTGGTGAGGCATTGACCAAAGCGTTGTCAAACTCCTCCAGAAACTCGCTCAGATGCTAGACTAAGTCTAAGTAATAATCCTTCATGCATAGACTACGCTTTGACTGAAAGTTTCTTAATCTGCTATGCCTCTGCAATAGCTAGAAGGAACGAGAATCCGTAGAATATGTGAAACGTATCCGACGAGAACCTGGAACGTAAAGTACACCGTTCTTATGCAGTTCGATCAGTGAGTGGTTAAATAGCAAAAATTTGCTTGATCATACCCCCAGTACGTTCCGTGAGCTTGATCATACCCCTCTTAACGTTTGGTTGCTTGATCATACCCCTGACGGATTATTGACAGTGGAACCAGTCATCTTATCTTTTGGTTAAACTTTCCACTGAAGATTGAGTTAATATACTACTGTAATGTCATCATACGTTAACTTCTATCACTTCAATAAAAGATAATAATAGTATATAATTATTATCTTTTTATAAGATGTATTTTTTATTTAACTGTTAAAATTCATAATATTTATAACTTGAACCCAAGATTCAGTTGAAATTTAAAATCGATTAAGTTGTCAGATTCTTTTCTTAACAAATAAATATTAGAATAAAATTTTAAAAATTAAGAATGATGTATAAATGAGCGCACATGATGTACAGTTATTCAGAATAACAATATCGGCGAGATTAGGTAATATAATTCAATTTAACATTCATTTTTTAGATGCTAAAAAATAACATTTGGGTCTTTGAGTTCACAAGAATGATACACTCAATGACATGCGGATTTATCTTCTGGTCTCGAAACAGAGCTGATTCGAGAGGTGAAAAATCTATGGAACTTTTCATTTGGCATGTACAATTCAGTTTAAATGAGTACATCTAAAGCCCTTTAAACTCACTGACATGTACAAGTGACAGTTTGACAAGTTCACAGAAAGTGTAGTACAACGTGTTTTACATGTTCCTTGAAAACATGCCAAAGAGAATTGAAACTGAGTATTCCCCATTAGCTAGCATATGCATGATTATGATATCGTTGGGTTGTTTATCTTCTATTCATAATCGGTAAAAATCGCAAAGTATCTCCCAGACGCTGACATAGACCTTCATCCATCCTCCGGATCCTGAGAGTGTTTAGGGTGATCTTTCTGGTTTTACCCGCCCTATTTAAATTTGCTTGATCATACCCCCAATAGGTTCCGTGAGCTTGATCATACCCCTCTTAACGTTTTCTGGCTTGATCACACCCCTGACTGGCTATTGCTTGTCAAACCAGTGAAGTATACAAAAGAGTGAAGGTTTGTCTTTATCTCTCCTTTTTGCTCATTGTTCTTTCACTTTTGTTTCTTCTGTTTCCTTCCTGGTATTTCTTCACTGCGTGCCAAGGTTTGAACCAACGGTCCTGAACCTGGGGTCCAGGCCGGGGATATCCGGCAAGGTTCTAGTGTGACAAGAGTACAATCATTGCTCTATCCCCGAGGCCGGGGGACAAAAGTTCGACAAACGTTGTAGCCCACGGCAGGTGTTTTCCTCACGTGTTCGTGTTATTCTTTCCCTTTGCTTCGAGTACTGTACTTCACTTGTTCCAGCATGCGCTCTCCTAGAGTAGTTTCGCCCCGCAGCTAATTCTGATGATGGGGAACAGGGACAAGAAGAGGTGAAGCAGCCCATGATGGAACACGATTTGGCAAGGTTGGAGATCAAAATGAGATTGTCCTCTTAAAAGTCCTCGCCTTCAGTCAGCTTCAGATTATAGGGAATCAGATTCAGAACCGAGTTGATGCCCATGGGAACTGAAGTTATCCGGATTCCGCCCGCTTTAAAGTGCAGGAACACTGCGATATGTCGACTCGAGAGCAGTAATATCCAGTTGAAACTGTTGAGTAGGCTCTTTGTCGGTTTGGAAATTAAAATGAAAAGACGTTGGAATATATGGACCTAAAACCGAGCGGGGTAAGGAGTATGACGACTAATTTTCGGAAATACAATGTGAACAACATGTACATAAGCCTCAACAACGGATCCGGAGGGCAAAGGGAAGACGTGTAATCGGACTGGAATGGCCTGGAACTGACACGCGAAGTAACAATTGATGAGCAAGAACCTGTTTAATTACAAGAGGAAACCACCTGACTTCACTTTCTCACCGCCGGAGTCTGTACGTTGCAATTGAGGTGGTTTCCTCCATATCGTGGACCCGTCCGATATCCCGCCCTACCATTCTTGATCGTCGGGACTTAATATCTGTTGCACGAGTTCTCCCAGGCTCCCAGCTCGAGCTTCAGAATTCTTGGTGACCATTGTAATGAGTCCCTAATCATATATACGGACTAAGCGTTTCAGTATAACAAAAAGCATAGTTGTCACCGCGCGCGTATTCATGTTTGAAGATCACTAGGATGAGCGGAGAGTTTGATCTTGAAACTACAGGATGGTTCCGCACAATCCCTTCCTATCATGGAGCAGCTTCTTCAGTTTATCGGAAGTGAAAGCCGTTTCCTGCACTAAATTGAAGTTCAAAGCACCTCGACCACCTTCATCAACTCCACTTGGCGTAACTTCAACGCAAGATGCTATTGGGCCCTGTGAATTTCCTCGCTTGACGCGCTTGCTTGCGGTGTACGAGGTACTTAGGGTGTCATATATACAAAGTATGTATGGATGGTTCGATTCAAAGCGAGTTTGGTTGAGTAGTGGAGCGTAAGTGCATTAGCCATCTTCTTGTTTCCGCTCACATGGATCGCGAAGCAGGACCAACGGACGAGCATATATACGCATACAGCTCCGTACTGATATGCGGACCCAGAGAGCAACCGGCGAGCAGAAGACTGACTGCAAAATCTCTCGACTCGTCTACAAATCTCGTTCGTTGCTCAGCCACGATCCCCACGTCCACTATGTTAATTCCTGGCTAAAATTTCTGTTAGTAGAATCTTCATAGAAGGAACTGTATCTTCTCGAGTTTATTATTGGCTTGTTTATACCGCTAAATTGAGTTAGAGTCTCAAAACAAACGTGTGAGATATATATACACTATACAGTGTCGAGAATCAATTCCGGAAAAAGTTACACACTCATACAAATCAAATATGTATTGTAATTATATTATTAAAAGCTTTGAAACGTCGTATTTATTTTATTTTATCGAATGCCTTTTTTATTTTACACTTACAATCGCCAAATGAACCAGGACAAACGAAAGGGACAACAATACTGTTTACAGACACGTCGATGTTAAGGTTCACGTACTTACTTGAATAGAATCAGTTCTCCTTGTACTTTGCATCATGAATTTCAGGTACATTTTGGAGTGCACCTGAGGTAAACTTCGTATTCTTTTCTGGTCTTTCCAAGTTTGAGAACACCTGACGTACACAAGGAAAAATAACAACCGTTTCAGTAATGACAACTTGTCTCGTCTATTACTTGCTCCGCTTACCAAAATACGAGAATGAATCGAATCAAGGTACTATCAGGAAAGATCTCCAAGTGGATAACCAAAACGAGCTCGAGTGCGTGGTCAACTAGACAAATTACAAATTATTTACGCGTTATCAGTTATATACTTGACATGTCCTTTGCATTGGAGACCTCACGGAGAAAGAGAGGAACTCGACCATTGGGGTTAACGTAGCGCGGTTCGAAGCCTCCGAGATTCCTTTGTAGGATCTCACGAGCTCCCCTGCGCAGTAAATTAAAGCCTCCCTAGCCAAGAATTAGTAGGGAGTGTCTGTAGCAAAAGCCTGTTTCTCTGGGAAGAATTTGATAGTTCTTCCAGACTTCCGTTTAGGATCTCGAGCTCGTGCTTCCGTCCTACAAATCTGTCTTCGTTGTCCGCAGTCAGGCTTCAAACCTTGTAGCCTGTACCTCGAGTCCATTTCAGCGTTGTTGTTGTTGGTCATCACTTCCGGATCATGCAACTGCAGAAAGAACGAACTAATATGGACCGAGAACCGGTAATCATCATCTCTTACCAGCTGACTAACTGAATCGAAGGCGGCCCACGGCTGGCAATACGTTGAGGAGACACCGTTAGAGACAATAACACAGTGAGCTCTCGTCTGAATCTGAAGGAGTATGAGAAGCTGCCTGCCTCGCTCGATCGCATGACCAGCCTTCGGGAAGCGTGCTCAGCTCAACCCTAAAGTCTTGTCTGCGTTGCCGAGATTGTTCGTTCGTTCGTGCCTTCAAGGCAGGAACATGTACAGTACTTAATCGTAAAGCAAGCTGCCGATGTGGAAAAGCTACTTAGCAACAACTGCTAAGAGATACTATTTTCGTTTCTAGTAGTTATTATATAACTATCGTTCGGGTGTTTCGACTGAAGAATTCAGAGGGAAGACTTGTGTTTTCTTCGTGTGACCCTCCGTCCGAGGTCTTTCATCCGAACCCGACTCCGGCGCTTCTTGTCGTGCACACATCAGCATTCTGGTCATCCTCGTGCGGGAGGCGAGGTGGGCGATATCCAACGGAGAATTGACGGGGACACGAAATTATACTACTGCGCTGTGGTGGCGATCATGTCACGGAATGGAAGCTTTATGGCATTGACTAATGAATAACATGGATACTCAAATCAACGACAACAATTGACCTTGTGTGTCGGGTTCCTCCTGGTTTGCCTTCTTGGCCTTGGCCTGACGTCGTCGTCTTGTCAGCACAGTTTTGTGTAAGCTACATCTTCTTTAATAGACCAGCCTATAATTCGGTAGTTTTGCAGCTGTAGGGTACCGGTACCTACCTTACTACGTAAATATAAATTGGTTGACTATGTAACGCTGCAGCCAACAATCATCTTGAATTTTGAATTTTGAACGCTGCAGCGAAAAAGTTCCTGCAGCGTTCTGAATTGCGAAAAAGTTCCTGCAGCGTTCAGAATTCAGAATTCAAGATTCAAATGAGCAAGTAGTAAAGTGTAGCACGTGACGCGCATGCAACGGAAGTGTAATGTACGCAAAGAGCAAAACGCCTACAGAAAGGAAAAGAAGAAACCTACAAATAAAATTAAATATTCATTACCGGTAAACAGACGAGTAGGCATACTTTAGGTTTTCAAACTGATTCCACGTGCACGTGGACATCGAGAGTCCTCCAGAGACTTAAGAACACCGTAAGTCTGCTCGTGGGATACGCGAGAGGCTCTTCAGTTAATTATTTATATATCTTTTCATATATATATAAATCACACGGAATACAAACTTCAGAGCGCAAGGGTACGACTGCTGTTCGCGCTCTGACGGTGTTAGTTTAAATATTACATATTTGTTTTCAACAAATAATAAATATTAGACGACAAAGCAGCACACAGTTTCAGCTCAGGTGTGTCCATGATGTGGGACAACATAGGCTGAACATGGACGTCTAAGCAGTCAGGACAAACAGATCTAGTTACTGACATATCTATTTTTTGCCGCGCGTGAGCGAGCTGAGTCACAGATGACATGACCTTCAGCAGTCGGAACGACGGACGGACTCTGGACTCTGGACTGACTGGGCTGGAAGTCAAGAACAGACTCCCCCATAGAAGGTACTGCAGTAGGCAACACACTCTTATGAATTGCCCTGCAGCGGTACATGGTAATAGGGCCACTCAAACCTGGGGTTTACGGTTTTAACTTGACTTGAAGTAAATTTACGTTTTCATCGTAACTCCCGTAATACGTAATAACTGTAGTAACTCCTGTAGTAATTATTAACGTTATATTCAGACGTAATTGCCTTTGTAACTCCTTTAATATTTCTATGTCTGTAATCTGACACTTAGTCAGCAGTAAACGCAAGTGTACTTTTGGACGTGAAAATAGAGAAAACTGCGATAAGCGTTCCACGTTGTATTATAGTAGAACGTTATAGTTGCATTCTGTTGTGCTACATACAGCCCGAAACACACAAAACAACGTTCCACTCTGTGCTTTTGTAGTACGTCGCGGAACATTATAACGAATATTTCGTGCTATATTTTTTCCCTTTCAACAGCACGGGATGCTTAGTTAGGGTTCCACGTTGTGTTCATTTTAAGTATGAGTTTGAACTTAACAGATGTGAAGTTTTTATGTGGTCTTATAAACTTTTTGTGCGATTGCGAGTTGGAACAAGCAACCTGAAACAATGTTAGTTCTCTATCGCTTGAACATTATTTATCATTTTTGTTAAAAAGTTGTCATTTTTGTCAAGTTTGAATTAAGATTTAACATTAATACAGATGTGTTTTACGAACTTACGACTAGTTCAGAAAAGAAACATAAAGAACTTACGACTAGGTCAAAAGAAAACATAAAGCTTTCCGTAACTGTAAGGACGGACTACAGATATCAAATTACCCTTTTTCCTCACATCAGATCCGGGTTATGGGGCTGGACGTAACTATCCTAGTGAAGTTTACGATTTTGGGTTAGAGTGGCACTAATAATATCAATTTGTTAATGCAAGCTAATCGGACGATGCAGACTCGGAGGCACGACATCGATCATAACAGGAGTGGAGTTAGCAAGCACTGAAGGAAACGAGAGCCTGAGCATTGGATCCAGAGAAGAGAATATTATAAACCGGAATGACTTTGTAACCAGAAGTAAGCTACACATGTATCAGATGAGGTAGGCAGACAGGCATGGATGGATGGATGGACGGACGGAATGAAAGTGATGTCTAAGCGCAGGTACGATCCTACAGATCCCGCACTCGCCCAGGCCTAGGTCGCTCTTGGCAACGGGGATGCCTGCCTGCATGCACGCACGCATGCTCCGGTCCGGCCCGGCCCGGCCCGGTCCACGAAGCTCGCAGATCTAGGTGTACGGCGCTGGCTACGCACGTCCCCGTCCGGTGCTTGTTCGGTTCTTATTGGAATTCTCTAGTGTCTGAAGTCCTCAGTTGCGATTTATTGATGCCAAGCGCGCTGCATCGGATGGAATCCTATGAGAACAGTCGTATTCCATATTCCAGGGCCAAAAGCTTAAGGCCCGGCCTCGGATTAGAGACTCTTTACGCAAAATCTCAGCTCGGACCCACATACGCAGTATCCAGAATGAACGTCGACTTGTAGATTGATTGCGAGCTAGCCTAGCATTCATTTACTAGAATAAGTACAGCCTAAGAATCCATGCTAGCTGCTGAACTAAGCAAGGCTCGATCTCAACGTTTGGGCCTTTCGTGAATCTGACTCGTGCTCCACAGCAAGTCTACACAGCTAGTACGTACGCACTGTAGCGCGCTTCCATGGCCATTAGGTGTCAAGTCAAAGCCATGGATGTAGATTCAAACCTTGCTTGCTTGTCCTTTTGGTTGCAGTAAGAATTTGCATCAAACTTCAGACTAAACGCCTGAACATGTCACTCCTTGTTGGATTTACCACGAGCTGCGAACGGAAGCTGTCTATTTTAGAACGCTTGAAGACTCGTTGATTCCTGGTTTCATTATGCTCGAAAGAGGTCCGACAACGGTTGCGAATGCAACCAAGTGCAGTTCATGAGACATGCTTATTTATATATTCAAATGAAATGCTCACTTGAGGCGCCAAGCCTGCATGCCGGGCTTGAAATGCTTCAGTCAAGATTATATGCTTCTCTATGAAGCCCACTATTCCACGTGTATCTGATTGGAAGCTTGTTGTCGATCATATCTAGGGGCTGCTAGGCCAAGAGTGTAACTAACACTCACTCGGGCTAGGCCCCAATTAAGCTTGGGCCCGAGAATATCCCGAAATTGGCTTCCTAAATATCTTTCTCTCCTGCCCAAGTCTCGTACTCTCAGGAAAAAACAAGGAAGCTTTCATGGGGTCTTAACGGGGATGCATAGAACTTTCTGTCTTGCTCTCTCGCTCTGAGGACTAATATTACTACAAGTATGGCGGGTATCAGATGGCAGGGTCTAATTAACACTTATCGTTTTGTTGTCGGCAGACCCTGAGGCCGGCTGAAATTTCGTGCCTTGCATGTTCTCTGACTTAACAGTTGTTACAGTAAGCTCGTCGATCAGTCCCCCAGTAGTACGTCGTCTCACAGCCACCTTACTTGTGAGCTCTCCTTCCACTCCTCGAGTCGATGGTGTTTCCTGAGGCCGCTCGCCTTTCGGGTCTCGCTTGTTCCTTGCGGGAGTCGGTAGGATCAAAGAACGACAGGCAATTGAGGCCAGGGGTCGGAATCAGCTACGCCTGGTCTTGGTCTGAATTGCCAGCAGAAGAACAGCAAAGTTCACTGGACGGGCGGGGCTAAACTTCGCCAGGTGCTGAAACTGAATCCGCAGCATGATGGTGATTATAATGAGTCAAACTAGTAAGAATGCTAAATTATGATAATGCGTTATAGGCTAGAAATGGAAGAATCCGAGAGGTCCGGCCGTATTCTTGTAGTTGTCTGTTGGCAAAGTGAGGAAACCCAGCCATCATGACTATTCCTTCTCCAGCTTGAACTCCAAACTCGATCGCATCACGGCACTCAGTTAATTACTTAGTCACCAACATTACACTAACTAGTGAGCTACCGCACCGACGGTTTGCAAGTTAGTTAGGAAGCATGCATTATTGGATCTCAGGTTCTGTCTGGAGTCAGCATGATCAGGCGGAACGAATTGATCGATTCTCCATTCCACGTACCTAGTAAGGCCTATTTATGCTATATCGCCTAGCTCAAGTCCAAATTCTTGGCGTTTAGTCTATATGATACAGTGCTCGAGCTTTCGCATAGCTCGAGACTAGAGCTTATCAAGTAATTACTTAGCAGACTATAGATTTTGAGTAGAATTCAGTCCACAACCCGGGAATTCGAAGAACGAGAAGACGGAACGTCAGATCACTATCCTGGCTATCCCTGAGAGGAGTGAAGTTGGCTGCAAATCAAGGGGACCCGGCCGAGAGCATTAATTGATTTATTCCATCCGGCTCGTCAAGAGTGAGAGCTCAAATTCACTGAGCAGAGTGGTTCAGTGCTCTATAGAAGGCTACTACCGTAGTACGTACTGTTCATGACTCGCTGGCGTTTCGGTCTCCGAATGGTTAGACCGGGGACACCGGTTTCCGGTTAACTGTGGAGCTTCATGATTGTTAACCGTACTGGTAACTGTTTCCGCCAACTTCAGGAGATGAATGCCACAATCATAGCTCCTGCCTGGTGCCCTGTTTGTCGGCCGGGTACAGTGCCCATCAGAACCGGACCAGCCCGTCGTAATGGCACGAGTCACTGCAAGATTACTTGCCACGCGTACGTCATCTTTTGGTCTACATAGAAAGCTTAAAGTTTAAAGTCAGCCCAGCCGCCTGTGAACCTACACCCAGAAACAAGGTTAGAATACGCAACTGGGCCTTTGCATCTCACCTAAGCCGGGATAACTATTTCGCTTGGTCACTTGGTGTGCCTGAGAAAACTATTGTAACTATATATCAAACAACTAATAAGATACATATCCTTCATAACGAATCTTCCATAACTACCCAAAAAATGTAAGTTACAGGAAGCTTCAACGTGGAGGGTGGCAAGAAATGATCACTCCATATATAGTGTTTATATGCTGATAAGTCGCATATAAAAGAAGAAGTTCTAAGCAATGTAACAGGGGCCTCAGGTGTGCTTGCTAGGTAACCCAAGGTTACCCAAACGAAAATGATGTTTCAAATGATTTGGCTGCAAACGGGAAAGATCTGACCATTTCCTGCACCGACTGCTTGCAAGAATGAAGAGGAAAGCACGGATATGTACAAATCAATAGGCCGGGGATCAGATCATTCAAGACTAGGACAGGAGGAAGGATTAAATCCTGTCATAGGACTCATCGGAAGGCGAAGGGCGTCAACCTGGCGACCTGGTGTTTCAAAAGAGTTCACGTGGTAGTTACAGACCTAGCTACGTAGTGTACATTGGGGTGGGCAGAGGCGCGGCGCACATCCGTTAGCGATGTAACTGTACAGTAGAAGGAAGATACGCGAAGCGAACGGACTGGTCCAGTAGAGACGCAACCTCCTCTTCTGACGGTTGTACTACTGATGGATGGACCAATCGGACGGGTGTAACCTGGCTTCTCATGGATGATTTGGCAGTTCGCTCGGGACAGTTGCGCGGCCGCCCATCCATCCATCCATACCTCACCTCGACCGGCTTCTACCGCTTTTCCGTTTTCTTCGTCCTCGTGTTCTGGTTCGGTCCCAGGCTCGGATCAGGTCAAACGTTCGTTCTCCTTTCGCGTTCATGCGATCTCCTCCTGCAGCACAAGTACTTTTCTGCGGAGGGAAAGAGGGGAGGAGCTTTCATGAAGCCTAAAAGAAGGGGCGAAAGAGGACGGGAAGGATGTCCGTGGGGCCCACACTCGCCATGAACCAAAAGTCCTCAAGCCGACGGAAGAATGTTGTTCAGTCTTTGAGGCAGCAGTCAGAACAGGGTACCGGTGTTGTGTTGAGTCTGGTCCCGTTCCTGAACGAGCGGAAGAAAGGAAAAAGGGAAGTATGAGCGACTGGGACTAAAGGTTGACTAAGGTTTTTCTCTTCGGCTTTGTCCTCTCGTAGGTTTTCCATAACGTACATAATGTCCCGGATGTGGCCAGCGTGTGAGAAGCCTGAGTTGTCCGTCTCGTCCTTTGGCTCGGCATCATAAGTCCCGACTCCCGACTTTGACAACAATCCAGCAGCCGGACCCAAACGGACAGAGTACAAGAGGAGGGTGCGCTGCATTTCGGTGTTGTTCTAGGCTTTCGTAAGAAGACCATTCATCGGTTTTGCTTCCGTTCTATCATTCTTCTTGTACGGTGAAGCTAGGAAGGGCAAGCAAACTCAACTTGTTTGAACACAATTTCACGTGGGTCTGAAAAGCAAGCATGCGAAAGAGCGAGCAAGACCTAGGATAGCGGAGGTGCCTGGCTGGCGGGCGTGCGTGCGTGTGCAAGAGGGTAGGATGCATGCAGCGCCAAGCGAACGCGATTCTTATACCTCGACAAACGCGATCGGAGCTGAACCTCTTCTTCTGCACGTCGATTCTTGAAAGTGTGTTTCTCCTCGCTGACGAAGTGCAGTATTTTTGTCCACGTCGGCTCAGTCACAAAGGTCGAGTTACACCTGAGAAACACGTTTCGCGTCACCTCAAAAGGATACCCGCCAAAGCTGATCAGACGGTATGCCGGCGATATCGGCTCGGAGAATCACATGAAGTTTGTAGCTGAAGCTGTGTCACTGAGAGAACAAATCATCACTCGTATTAAGCGGTTTAAAATTTCAGCTTGAGGCTGCACGAGTGTAGTCCTGCCCTACGTACCTGAACAGCAGCAACAGCTCAATTGGTCGATTTCATTGTTGTTCTCGGACGACTAATTAAGATCGATATCAGTTGATAAGTGTTGTGCACGTCCTCTACAGCGTCACGAGTACAGTCGAGACGAGATTACAAGCTGAGCACACAGCACGATAAGCAGCTAGAAGTAGGCAGCAGAAGAACGTCTGCACGAGTCAAAACTCAAGTCCCCGGCCGCAGTCCGCTAATTATCTGGGTGCACTGGTTATCTGGGTGCACTTCAGCAGCAACAGTTGCGGGATTGCGCCGTCGCCAGGTCTCGTGTACGAGATTACATTTTTTCTCAATTTAGAGGACACAGGGACAAGCAAATCGGTTGAAAACTGAAGGTGATGGTGGCGTCGTTTGGTGGCAGCCCTAGTTGTAGCAGCGGGAAAATGCGCGGTAGAGAGATGTACCGGCTGGTGTCGTCTGTGGCGTCGGAGGCCATGGGTATTGGGAAGAGCTCAGAGGTTCTAACAGTTCTCGGGGGCAAGGCTTCCTGCCGCCGGAAGTTCGTGCTGAACCTGCATTTGGTGGATGAGTATGGAAGCTTGGTTTCCAGAGACCTGGCCATTGTGGCCTCTGTGGCTTATGCTCACGACCATAGTCCCGTTGTTCGAGACGAGAAGCCGTTCCTGGCTGAACCTCCACTCTTCACCACCTTCAACGGGGTAGAGTTTCCTGCGCAGGATCGCCCGACTCGCATGGTATCGGGTCGAGCATCTTTCAAACTCGCAATATCTCTTCTGTCGTCCAAGTGCGACAACCGACTATTTTGTATATGTTTTACACCTCAAACAGCGCATGGTGATGCGTCTCCCATCTGCGCACCATGCTACTCCAAACCCATTCGAAGCATATCCCGCAAGAGAACTCAGTCTACGCAAGTTTCTCCAGTCCCGCCCCTTCTGCTTCTCGCAGGTCTGGAAGCTGCGACCCCTTCTTCCTCCGCTAGGTACAACAACAACAACAACAACGCTAAAGCTGCAGGTGGCTCCGTGGAATCTGATGGTCCTAAGTATGCGTCCCCGGAAACAAGTAATGAGAACGATGCCGAGGGTGGGGCTGCTTCGCCCCGTGCTCGCCACCACCTCCAAGGCTGCTCTCGCTCCAGTTCTGTCACAAGCATGCACTACCTTTCTCCCCCACCGTCGACTGGCGGGATGGCGACGGACGATTATAATGGTGGAACTCGACGCAGGCTTACAGCGGACAGCGGAGGAGCAACAGTGTTGGTTCTGCATGAATCTCCTTCGGGGCATAGCACGGCTGGAAGTCTGGGGAACCTGTCGGCGGGAGCAGCTGAGAGGTTTGGCGACACAGATCCTACTGGTAGTGGAAGCTCGAGCGGCAATATGGCGTCGATGTCCCGCAGTCCGTCCTCTTCCAATCCGGTAATGGACAGTAATGACCCCAATTGCGCTGTTCCCTGCTCATTATCACTGCGGCTTTCGCCTTCTGATTCAGGCAGTCCCACATCGGGTGCCCTCACTTCCGAGAGCAGCTTTGACAACAACGATCCAGCAGCAAAACGGTCCAAGTCCTCACCATTAGCTGCTGGAAGCTCTTGGCCATTCAGTGCACCTTCTCTCCCTCTACGTAATAATGGTGCTCGTCCGTTTCGTCCATATGCTTCTGTGGGAGCATGCAAGGTTCCCATGCCTGACTTCCAGCTTGGAACGGGTATTTCTCTGGGCAGCGCTTCCCAGTCAGACTCGTACAGCAGCCGACATTCAAATGCTTCCCTCGACGATGCTACTCCTGCAAAGTCGACACACAATCTCCTAGAAAGAGTTCAACAGTTGAGAGCCGTTTCGCCTGGCAAAGTCGACCAGATATTGCATAACTTCTCCATCAGCACATGCAACAGTGATGACAAGTTCACCTCCGCTGTGACAGAAATTTCTTTGGAGGAAGAGGAGAAATCCTTGCAGTATATTGAGGTCAGTCTTCAAGAGGTGAGCAGAGATGTACAACGGAGGAAGGATGAGCTGCGTTCCAAACGTAGGAGGCTGTTGGAGGATGAGGCTCGTATGCATTCAATCATTTTCCAGTCCTCTTCCTGGATCGAGAGCCTAAGTGGTAGATTCAGCCTGTGAGCTAGGTCCGAATCCTCTTCAAATTAGTAGCCCGGCAATCATATTCTCATGGGCTCATGGCAGGGAACTTCGAATTCAATCATGATTGACAAATCTGGGCGGTTCTGACAGCAGTCCTGCAGGACCCGTTCATCGAGCAGGTTCCTTCCTCTAGCCCACATTGACGTCACGTTTGCGAGTCATGATGACGTGAAGGTTTTCCCCCACTTCATGAGCATCCGAAGCTGTTTAAGATAAGTACTTTACTTTCTATGTAGTACGCAGAATTTGTAAATTCTTGATTCTCAGACTATCAAAATTTTAGCTTCCAACGATTTCCTCTTGGCCTCATCTCATCCAGAATTGCCCAAGGCAATTCATTCATGGAGCTCCAAGGGCCGTCAGCTCGTGGTATCCGTCAGCCCTTCCTGAGCTTGTTTAGATCTGCTCTTCTGGAACATCTATTCAGTCACTGAACCGTTCCCATGATGGATTACATTACAGAAAGTCTAGGTCGTTGTCGACCATGCAGATAGAATCCTGGTCAAGATGACTCAATTTGTAGAGCACGCTTTTGTTTCCTTTGGTTGTTTGACTCGGGATATGAAAACGGATACAGTATTAAAGCATCCACAAGCAATGCTGTGCCCAATTTCCCTTGGATATGACCAAAGTTCGGCGGTGAACTAGTACTCCTGCATGTGTCGATCACCAACGAGTTCGAAATTGAGTACGCACAGCAATGAGGAAGGCATCCTAGAAGACTCCACCCCCTTTGATTCCCAGAAGTCTGGGCCAGTCGGTGAAATATATCATGCGCCCTAGACACGAAGTTTCCCTCGCAAAGCAGTTGATTGTTGATCATTTATGTATCCTGCACGCTCCTGCTGAGAGATTATTGGTATTCTCTCTGAGGTCGAGGTTTGTCGTCTGAAAATTCGCCTGAACTTTGATTGTGGAAGAAGTGCCAGACTACTACAATTAAGGATGAACTCCACCTCCAAATGTCGGAAATGGCTCCGATCTCCTTCCCCAGCTCTCTCGGACGCAAGCCTCGACTCCCTTGCGCCGGGTTTTGGTCCAAATATCTGATCGTCAGAGTATAGCGGAAGTTAGGGTCACGTCTATTCTCTTCATATGGAAAGGCTTATTTATGCGCAACGCCCATCAATGTCTGGGGAGAACGGACATGCGTAACCGGACAGGAATAGAACACCGCGTAACAGAACAAGCTCTGAAGAACCTAAACATCTGAGCTCAGCAATTACTCGGAAGCAAAATCTTCTGGCCTCATGTACTTCCTGAATCCTGACTGATATACCGCCTTTCTGTGTATGTTGGCTCCTATCCATACACTGCCATGCACGCGCCATTCTTGAGTGACAGGCTGTGCCTCAGACACTAAATTACCGACTTCGGTAGCAAGTTAGGAATCCACATAGCAAACCTTATCGAAATATGGAGTGTGAATCTACCAAACGTCACTGGAAACCTGAACTACGGTGAAGGCGACCGGATTGTATGGTTGTACAGAATCTTGTGTAAATCCGCCATTCTCTTTCGACTCCTCACGGTGTCCTTCTCCCTATGATATACCATACCCGAAGGTGGGAGGCTTTCCAACTTGTCCTTCTTTAGGTTGCGTAAGGCTACGAGAATGCGGAGAATGTACATCTCATGCATATGGAGAGCAACTTTTCAACTTTTCATTCTCCGCATTCTCATGGAGAATGAAAAGTTGAACTTTTCGTACTTCTTGAGAGCCTGAATGAGGATAAAGCACATATTAATAAGACTATCATTCACCCTTACCAGAATCAGAGCTGTCCGCGTGACATTAGAAACGACCAACCTAAACAGAAGGTTCGACAAGAGATGCAACGTCCCAACATCCGATTCGTCATCAAGACCACCAGACGAAATCATGCAGACCAGCCCAGATTCCTGAAGCTAAAACTCCATATATTCATACTGAAGACGTAAGCAAAGTCCTACGCACGCACGCACTTGAGACTTGTTCCTTGACCTGCAACCCCATTGTGTGACCACACGCAAGCACGATGGATCAAACTTCGGCCACTGGCTGCTCGTTACTAACTTACTGCGTGTAAAGTCCCTGGAAATCATCATCCATCATAAGATCGCACCCAATCGCCAGTATGGAAGCGCGAAGTCTCGCTCCTCAGAGAATCTTCATGATTAGGCGCCAGGCACTCAGGAGTCAGGTTCAAAAGCCGAACAAGATTCTTTACATGCGCAACCTCCTCTGAGTCCTGACAACAGTTGGCACTACGGTAGCCCGGTAGCCCCAGTCGCCATTCTCTCTTCTTCCGCCAAGTCACCGGCGCCAAGTCACAACCCGTCTTACCTGTTAACTGTTATGTTAGTTCTTTTTTCTACCCCTGTTATTGTTATGTTAGGTCTTTTTGCTATGTGATAGCATAGCTATACGTATATCGTGAAAACCAGAGAAGAAGGGGGAAAGTTTCCTGTCGTGTAACGAAACGACCGATGGAGTTGTGGTGAAAGCAAGAAAGGAAAAGAAAGCAGCAAGAACGGATAGAGTCGTCGTGATTACCGGGGAAAAAAAACGAAGAGATAGATCTTGAAAACCGCTAACGTATACCCCACAATTCCATTACAAGTCGAGCTCTTTTGCTATACGATAGTATAGTTACATGTCGATTGTGAAAACTGAAAAAGAAAACGAAAATATTTTATCTTATAATAAAATGGACAAATAGAGTCGTGAAAAAAACCAGAAAGTGAAAAGAAATAACAAGAACGGATGAATCAAATTATTGTGAAAATCAAAAAAGAAAAAAAAAGAAATCTAGAAAGTCGCTAATGCATAGCCATTCGATTCCATTGCAAAGCGGAGCTTTTTCTTTTTCCTTTTTTCATTTTCTTTTTCTTCTTTTACATTGTGTTATGCATTAGCATAGCTATACGTTGATGTGAAACCAAAAAGAAAAGAGAACTTTTGTCATGTAGCAAAATGACAGATAGAATTAATGTTAAAAACAAACTGGAAAAATAAATCCGAATAAATCGTTAACGCATAGCACCGCAATTCAGTGGCAAGCGTAGCTCCTTGTTTTTCTTGCAAGCAGAGTTGGGTGCTCACAAGAAAGAGCTGAGGTCTCTATTGGCAAGTCTGAGGCTCTGAGCACTTGCAATGAGCCGCCACGCCATTACCAGAAAACATTGTGATGTAGAAGGAGATTAATATGTATTAATATCTCGGCCAGATAGTATATCACGGAGCAAATCCATTACTGTACCATGGTGCAATCTGCAGGAGAGGGAGTTCGTGCTCCGGTGGTGTGTCCGGTGACTTTGATAGGTTTTCTAAAAGGGCTTTCATAGACCACATGCCCTTGCACCTTCCGGCTGTCAGAACTTTGAGTCCTTGGCACCCGATGGAGCCTCTTGACGAGTCGATATCATAGTCTGTAACATTGGAAACGTTACGCAATGAATAGCCAACGGGTGGAAAGGCCCCATCAAGCCTTACAAAAGAAAGAAGGACCTGAAGGGTCAAGCAACTAACGTCCTGAAGGAAAGAACACCGGGACTAAGCCCCACTATCAGTAGCTCTAAGGTCGTCTATCGTTCTTATAATATCACACACGAGTAAGTCAAAACTCCTGCATACAACATGTGTACATGAAGTAGCATCGTCTATTGCAATTGTTCTCTTGTGGACCGCACCTTCTAAAGCTCTCTATAGAGCAATGGAAACTCGTTGTGTAAAAAACATAGTGCAAAAAGAAAGAGAAAGTAATACACTCGGCGCCTCTCATGGTAAGCTCTGGCACAATCTCGAAGAAAGACGTCGAACTCCAAAGTTGTTGATCCGTATATCTCCAAGGCTAAGAGGATGAAGCGATGTCTCACATGCATACCCTTATACTTGGTCACCTTCGCTGTTGTCGCCACATCTGTAGCCCATCCTGGGAGATGAGTGATCACATGTGTCGACACTGAGTCATGTGTCGGATCCGTGACAACCACATCTGCCATTGAGATCTGATCCTCTCAACATGTACATGTCAATTCTCATTGATCCTCTCCTGAAGGACATACGAACGCTCTCTCCGTGTCATGTAATTGCTCTCCGGTGCTAAGACGTCACGTATGTCATCATGGGGTAACTATCCGCTCTCCACCGTGAGGACAGCGAGCAAGGTGTGACCTGAGATGTCGAGCGAGACACCGCACTCGCAAGTGGATAATGTCGAAACAACAGACTGGACCAAGCCTAGGCGGAACCTCATCGCTGTAGAGAAGATAGTCGGTGCGAGTCGGAACTCTCTAATGCAAGGTCGAGCTATGAGAAAAGAGCATACGCCCTTGTCCGAACAAGAGCAGAGTCGAGCTCTAGTATCTTGTGAGATGGAAGGATCTATTAAAAGCGCATGGAGAACCTGCTGGAAGTGATGTCCCGTCAGAGAGGACTATAGTTCGCGAGATCCATCAGTAGCTAAGGTATCGAATCGAGGATGTGCGTCACGAGTCTCAAGAGTCAAACTATCTCTTGTCTCACGGAGGCACATCTGTAGTGAGTAAGATCCTCCACCTCTGTGTCACATAGCTCTCCAGAATAAATCTATCTCGCACGAAGAAACGACAATAGAGCCAAAGTGCTGAGAGGGCTCAACTATCCAAAAAGACTACCAGAGCGGTCTCCTCCATGGATAATAAACCCACCCCGTCACATGATATCGACAAAGATGTCTGCTTACGCGTGAGAGGTCCTACTACACAGTCAAAGATCCCCGGTCCTACAATGTCACCAAAAACCTCCATGGTCCTCCTATCAAATTCTCTAAGGCGCGAGATGAAGATAAGAGATGGAGGGACTGTGCGGATCAATAACCAGGACACTTGCAATGGAAGAGGAAAAGATACTAAAGACAACATGTGGGTCCTCTAACATAGAGAGATCCTCGATATGCAAAACGTCCTTCGTCAGGGCAACATCTAAGAACCGAGAGACGAAATCTTCTGTACCCATCGGTACTCCGAGGATGCGTAAACCATCTCTAGGTGTAACAAATCTCTCTGGGAGTTGAAGGTCCAATGGTATGTCTATGAGAGACCAAGCCTTGCACTTTGACATCTTCACTCTCAGCCTTACCAAGGCCAATTGGGAGATGAGGTGATCAAAGACAACAGAGACTTGATCTGTCGGACCTATGGTATGTATATCATCAACTAGAGACAAAAAAACACAACATGGAGCAGCCAAGACGGTGATCAAGAGAGCTCTATAGTGAGTTAAGACAAAGAGGGTTCCACCCAAAAGGTCTCCCTGACGAGTACCTGCAACGGAGCTGATGACTGTAACCTCCTCTATCGAAGGACCGTGCTGGTAAAGAGAGGAGGAAGAACCATAGAACGATCGCACGAAGAGAACGAGACTCGTCAAAGATCCACCGCCATCCATGAGCTCCCTAAAGATAGAAGCGCAGAAAACGCTATTAAAAATGTTTTTCACGTCCACTTGTAGGACAACCCAATCGAGATGGATGTCCAAGACAGCCCTAATGCCGAAAAACACAAACTCACAACATCCAAACTAATGTGGACAAAAATGATCCTGAAAAGTATCTCGAACCTGAATGACAATGGTACGACTAATAGGTCGTAAGAAAATCTCGCCGATGATTATCGGTCGAATCCTTCCATCAGTTGGGATGGTGCTCGTAGACCATCCTAGACAGACCTCCAGAAGATAAACATGGAGCTGTCCACAAGGCTTGGACAAACAAGGATATATCGATAATCAATGACTCCTCAGACTGATAGTCTTAAATCTGAAGTGGTGGAGGATCACCCGGTGGGAGATGAAGGAAACAAAACGAAGCAATCGTCTCCTCAGTAGGACATGTCATTGACAAAAGATGCAATGCTCTAGCAGCTCTACTATACTCTCCAACTTGATCTAACATCCTACAACGTCGTATGCGGATGGAAGATGAGACATCACGTGTAGAAGCAGACTCACTCTTAGCTCGTACCGCACGTATTGATTCTTCTTGTAAGACTGTTCAATCACCTGCACGAAATCTCCGAAGACGAGCCGCCACCTCCCGATGTCTCTCTTTGTCACCTCGAGTCTAACGGAGGCATGAACGAGGAAGTAGGAAGAACAGTAACCACGTCGTCTCGTCTTTGGTGTTTCGTGTCAACATGTCGAGAGATAAATGAAATGTTTGTCTCACCTCATCATGAAGAGCATGTGATAATCGAAAGAACAAACGCGGATAAGAAAAACTCATCTCGGACAATTTCAAAATAATGTCAGAGTGGACTCTCAACCACTCTCATGATTGAGGAGGAACTCCAGGAAGAAGGACTAACGGTGTCATAATGATGTGTAGACCTCCGCTCTCGGTTAACTCTGACATCCCATGTGATTCTATCATAACTCTTGTGCATCTTTCTCACATGAGATTTTACCCCTCGAGAGATAAATAACAGATTGCGCATCGGACATGATGTGTCTCGAATTAATCTCGATCTCATGAGAAAGAATACTCATAGCTAAAAAATGACGATATTTAACCAAACGGTACTCGTAATAAGAACATCTTAAAAATTAACTCACGAAAAGAAAATAGACTGATATATAGAGATAAAAACACACTAAATGTAACAAGAAGTCTCTCAAGAAAACTCTAAACATAAGATTTTATAATCCTAAAATCTCAAAATATTTAAAATATTTAATACTCACTCATTTCTTCATAGAATGTATCAATTCTAAAAACTGAAGAAATAAAACAAAAATAAATATAAATATATAAAAAGAACTTCAGTACCTAAAACATTAAAAATTCGTCCAAGAGTAGCTTCTCCTACAGGAACAGTTAAAGGAGCACCAGTATCCTACCCTACACACTCCACTCTCTCAAACTACACTCCCTGCCCTCCCGCACTCCACCTCCTTGGAAAGCACAAGTACCGGAATCGCAAGCAGATTCTACCACATGCATCATCCACAAAGCGTGATAAAATAGCCATAGTAGACACTCTCTGCACAGAGAGTGAACGGAAGCGAAACGCTAAACCAACTATTCGAACTCGAACTCATGATTAAGGTATTACACACCGAATTGAGCATGAAACTGCGAGCTGGAAATCATTTTAATCAAATGTCAAACTGCGAGTTTGACACTTGATTAAAATGTGACAGTTCAAGAAGTATAAACACCTCAAGCAATTTGGAACTGCGCGTCCGAGTTCTCACTAGCACGAACCATGTGTAGTCACTGGCACGAAAAGTAATCACTAGCACGATCGAGATTACTCTCTAACATGAACAACTCTGTTCACATTGTCCCCAAAACACAGGGAGCAAGACGATAATCCACGACTTCAAGGAAATAAAATACGGAGGTGCTGGAAGCTAGAGAGAGACTGTTGGGAGCTGGAACACGATCGATTGGAAAGCTCATTGCTATATTCACCTCATCACGGAGGAAGTAAAATTGATAGTATAGTAATACAAGTACTTGTTCTGCTAACATTCTTCGGCTCAGTATCAGTTAGTTTTATTTTCGAGTCAGAGAATTATTTAATCGTAATTATTAAGAAAAGCTAACAGATATTTTTATATAACTCATTGTAATTAAATTTATACCTAGGCAAACCGCGGGACGAGTCCAAAATTAAAGGATCAAAAACGAGCAAAATCAAAATTAGTTATCTGCGTGCCGATGAGTGTGCCCGAACCTGATGGGCAATGCCGTGTATGAATTCGACACTCACTTTCTTATGGCTTCCACAAGAGTCTACGAACTCTTTCGGACTTTGCTTTTTTTCTGCCATGGTGCTGAATAAATAACCTCGCGGCGCTAATCGTCGTGGTGAACCTTCCCCTACATGAAAGATCGTCTTCACACCGTTCCCAAGAGACAACTGATAGGATAAAACCTCGTCTCCACTTTGGAAGGGGACAGTTCTGACCATCAGACTAATGCCTGATAGTATCTGCTAAAAGTCTACGAGTCTTGGGAGTGTGATGACTTCTGACTCTGACTTGAGCCACATTTCGCTCTTGCATCTCCCGAATTTCAACTCCGAACGCACACTCGAATTTGGCACCTTATTACGTCCAACTTCCGAGCCGTTCCGCGTTGGCTGTTTGGATAAATGGTTAAAACAGCAATTCTACCAAAACCATAAGTATGTTCAAATTCTTCGTTACAAGTATCTAACGTCACGTGAACACAAGCTGCGACAATAACAAGCGAGCTTTTCACCAGGAAAAGAAATACTCCGTTCCCGTTTCAGGACTACATTGAGCTAGTGGAACGAGGTTTTGCTGTATTTGAATCCTTACATCTACTCTGTTGCTCACGGCCCGATTGTCTGCCCGTCCTCACTGCTCTTGTCACTACCGACTTTCCTACTGACGACTTTGCTTTCATGACTTACTCACTGCAGGCCCATTGCAGGAGTGCTCTGGATCTCGGACTTCAAGGCGTACTAACTAAGATTACCTGCCATTACAAGATGACTCAAGAAACAAGCGAGAAACGCACTGCAGAACATCCCGAACTTGAACAATTTACAGCAACGGGGAGTGTGTCATGTACAATTTGCTCTCTGTTTGACTCCTACTCATCATTTACACTCTCGCATTGAATTTTGTACTTGGCTACCACCAGAGCGAAAAATAATGTCGAAAATGCTCTTCTACTTGAAAACAGCCCTAACCTACGCCACCTGCTTGGGCGAAAGAGTGCAACTGCGTGCTCATGTGCCGGCCCGTTGAAAGAAGTAAAGATACCCCATATCCTTCGGGGGATCTCCGGACAAAGCTACTTTGCTGTCGTTATATATCACCCAACGACCCTCCTTCCGAACGTGTACCACATAATGTCCATTTTGTGTGGACGTCCCCATATGGCTTACAAAAGCCAGGAGCTGGTACTCTGCAAAATTATGTAAAATTAGCACCATAAAAGGTTACAGTACTTTCTACAAAACAAAGTTTCTAATTTCGCAGAAGGCATCAGGAGGAGGCGCCAAAATCTAGGATAGGACCACATCCGAATTAGTCCTCTCCCGTACAAACATATGGTTTCATCCTAGAAGATCCCATAGAACTTACTTCCTGGGCCATCAGGTAAATGTTGTTCTGAGGATGCTGAGGGCTCCCTGCTGGTGCTGACATCCAGTTCCATAGCAACGATATCATCCGGATGGCTGCATATCCACTCTGCCGCCCTTTCGACGTCTCCTCCCTGCAGATAGTGACTTCCATCAACCTCTTTACCTCTTGTATTCCTGCTGAATTCAGAAGCGACTTAGGTAATTGTAGGAAAGGTTACTATCGGACTGCGCATTTGGCAACTGTACAACTGTGATCGGAGCTTACTGAAACCGTGAGAGCTTTCCGAGCAACATCTTCGGGAAATCCGAATGCAATAAGAGTGTCCACATGACTCTGATCGTAAGTTGGTGGGGCCGCAGGTGGTGCATTTGTGTTACCAGAAGAGACCGGCATATCGATATCTACAACACAAATTCCAATGCACAGTTAAGCCAGGTACGGTAACAGTAGAAGCGAAAAGATCGGTTAGTGTAACACATTCAAAACAGCACACAAATGACATTTGACATCTTGCAAGGATATGATGTGACCCAGAGAGGAAACAAGACAAAACAAAGTTACTGCACAATACTGTTGGAATAGCGAACTTACCAGGGTCATCCATGTGGGAAAGTAACCAATTCATCGCTTCCTCAAGACCAGTATTTGAGGTATTAAGGGCGGCTTTTACACAGCGAACACGAGGAAACCCCATGTCCATAAGCTGTTCCACAATCCCTTCATCAGGTGATGGTCCGGACTCTTCCGGTTCTGAGGTTAGAAAGCCGAGAAAATCACGTCAGTCTGAAACTGACCGCTGACGCCAGCAGTAAGGCAAGCATTTGCTTCGACGAGGACAGAAGAAAATTCCAGTTTCAGCTTCATTAATTCAGGCTCGCAAGCCACATATTTGTAAGTGCCGAGGTCAATTCGTACATGCACAAAATATCAGAACGATAGGCTGTCTTCATAATACTGCGGTATCTTGGTCTGAATTACACTAATCCTTCTCTCATCGCGTTCATGTAAACCACGTACCTCCTGTCTCAGGTAACACCTCTTCATCAGGCTGTAAGCCCTTGGCACGCATGTAGCTTATATCTATCTCGTCTGGGACATCGACAAAAACATCTGCAATAACGGTGCGTATTTAGTATCTGAAGCCAAACTGTTCCTTTCAAAATCCACAGGTGATGCAGTTGTCAACCGCTGATGAAGAATCTGAATCTGAACTACGAAGTTCTGCAGTCCGTCCGTCACTGAGCACATCTGAATGTAATTTCATACAAAACCACATCAGACAACTTGATGAAATTAACTGATTTCATGATCAGCGATCAAATAAAGAAAGAACTGATCTAGCGAAGACGAAGGAAGATTGCCTGTGATACCACACTATTCTCAAAGGATCAGTTCACAAGAAGCTTTAGAGGCCCAACCTCGAATCTTTTCTTTCGTGAAGAAACAAAATATGATAACCGGAAGTCCCATAACCACGGATAATCGGTTATCGTCTCATGTCTACTTCCCGTGGCTAACTGAAAGAGTTCTGCTTTGTTGTCCTAAAATGATGGGGGGACTCAGATAGATGCACAGATGGGACTACATACCTAGTTTCCTAGGCACCCAGCCAGCATCCATCACGAATTTCCGCATGTGTAAAACGAGATAGTCTGGGAACGTCACTAATCGTGATGTCCTGTGGTACAGAATTCAAAACCCTAGGTTAAAATTTTGACAAGAGAGAATCAGTGATACAGAAAGACTCCCCAGTATACCAAGAAGCACGAGTATTACACGTAATGGGTCTATATCAAACTAAGCCATACAGCCATCAACGAATATGCATGCTCCAAGACCTTCCAAGTGACGTATTAGAGTACTTGCATTACTAGCATCTAAAAATTCAGCTATATTTTAGAGATCCTGTTGTCGAAATGCACATACTTAATGGCAGTTGTTCTTGAGTTCGTGGCAGTACTATAGAAGTCTTGCACTTCCTCAGGTGCGAAAAAACACTCCAAACATGCTGCCAGTGGAACTCGAGGCCTTACACATTCATCAAGTTCCCTGGGAAAGGCAAACAACACCCAATTGGTAGATAAGCGTTACTCAGAACAGTTCCGGATTGTATAAAGTCCCAAACGTCCTACAGTGCTCTACATGTCACTGAGAACAAACACGATACTGCTGGAATGCTGAATAGCTGACTTTTCATCCCCTCTAAGACCAGTCGGTTGGGACTTCCAACCTAGAACTAAACAATTTTACATAAATCAATGAAGACTCTTAACAGTTGAATAACGACCACCAACATGTATCCTCTCCACTGTCTGCGGCTGTCGAAACGTAAGAGTGAATAGGCGAGTAATCCGTGAATGCATGACAAAAGTGAAAAAGCAAAAGTGGAAGAGCTTACAAAACCCAAAGGTCGGAACTTACAACTTTTCTCCTGATTTTGCCTTCTCGTCCTTCAACTTTTGGAAAGCACTCATTTCGTCTGCATCCGAGAAAACATCATGAGGTCTAATCTCTTGAGGTGAACTGAAGCAACAGAAGTCCAGTGCAGAACTCAGAACAAATTATACCAGATGTCTGATCTCACCTTTATTCACTGCAGCCTGTAGAGGGATATTCAGAGACAGCACGTTGTCAATCTTCCGTGTGTACCTAACCTTACGGGAGGTAGAACACATGATCCGCTCCTCCACATAGAATTTGAATGCACGAGATGGATCTTCAGCCGAACTCACAGCATGGCTCCTTTCCACTTGTTCCAGAAAATGCTGAAAAAACTCCAAGGCATCCTGACGAAGAAATGGCTTTAGATTTAGAAACTTGCGGCTGGTCAGATGAACAGAATGAGAAAAGAATGAGATACAGTGGGATTACATTTACATTCCCATTTCAGTGTTGAGTCAAATAAGGCCTGCAGCACGAATAACTGGGGGGAAAGGAAAGCAATCAAAACAGTAATCGTGCAATGACTTGTAGTAAAGACATCATTATACCTGTTGTCTGGCGCTAGCAAACTCTGGGTGCCCAGTCCCAACTAATGATTTGAACATACGAGGTGGTATGCCTTCTTGAACCTGAAAGTAAAGCGTAAGCTAAATGTGAGTATTGAGAAGATGCTACTGAAAACCTTCCACCTGAAGTTTCAAGAACATACGTACGGGGTTACTGACTCTTTTGAATGTAAGGTGAGTAATTTCTACTCAATTTAACTTCCATCGTCTTCCCCAGCAGAAAGGTTCTCGTTGACAAATCAGAGATACGCGTACAACGTCCACTTAATTTTTCTCTTCTTGCTGAGATTTCTCGAGAAAACTTCGAGCTTTGAACAACGTTACCAGAAAAGCCTGACACATACGATCGGACCCAAACCGGAGCGAATGACGGAGCTTTACCCAGATGAAGCCGACAGAGAAATTCGAGTTGGAGATAAAGGTGGTAAGCAAGCAGGTTGCATAACAAGACCATGCTCAATCGGCTCCAGGGCAAACTGAGTACGAATGATGACATTGGGAGCAGAAACGAGACGCTAAAAGGAGAATACTGATTACACGTCTGATTACAATATCTGATCGAAACATACATACCTATCCCTAGCAACGGCTCAACCAGAATAGTCTTCCCCTAACCTCTGAATACGAGAACCATCCCTAATCATGCACACAGTGACCTACACCCACACTGACCATCATGGGCGCAGAGACATACAATTTTTTCAGCCCCATCTTCTTCTCCCTCTTTCTCATCCACCTGGAACCAACCACAATCGCTAAAATGTTAAATGACGGGTAGAAAGAGGAAGCGTTTGAAACACATAAGGATACGAGAACAACGTATGAATGTTTCAACACAAGAGTCCGGTTAAGCACCCCTTAGAGGACCAAACTGATTCCTCACAAAGAGAATACTCCCAGTACCTGGCAATACAAAGCTATTACTAATATTTCACAAGCAACGTATGACTGTTTCCACACAAGATTCCTGTTAAGCACCTCTCAGAGAACCAAACTGATTCCTCACTAAAGGATACTCCCAGCACCTGGCAATACAAACCTATTACTAATATGTCACAAACAATAACGTAAACAACTGGATGGACTGAACGCTTAGAAACGTGACCCTAAAGCTAATGACAGACCTGGTGACAGGACTTAATCACAAGAAACACAACAAAACACAACTCACGCAGAGAAACAGAGGAGTGGAAAGAAACTACGAACATAACTTCATGACAACAATTACAACTGATAAAAATGGCTAAATAGCTACCTTCCCGGATGGACACGAGTACTTTCCCGAAAGCATTCCATGTGCCAACTTTGTTCTGTGAGCAAGAATCGCTTACACGTTAGAGACAAGTCGCTATTTTCCGTCAAAGCGTTCAGATGACACACAAACCTCCACTGCTGTGCGGAAATAACGTCTTAACAAACTGACCAGAACATCCGACTAAAATTATGTTAGGCACGAAAATAAGCAGTTTTAAGTTTAACAAGTCATCTGACTGTGTGGAGACCGAAGAGGGAACGCCAGAAAGACATCCAACAACTCCCATCAGGTGCATTTCGCAGGTGGGAACAAAAAGCGTAAAATATATGGACTTACAATTGGGTGTTCAGGTCGAGCGTTGGGTCAGCTGGTGCGCGTTGAAAAGCTTCATCCAACTTGGTGTTGCCGTAGTAGCTAAACAACGCAAACAACGCGCGACGATTAAATTCATTACCATCAAAACTGGCACACGTCAAATTTGAACTTCTAACCATATACTGTTAAGTGACTAAGCGCAATACGATAGTAGGAGTACGCTACTCACTGCTGCTGAAAGTCCTTGATGGAAAACACAGCTTGCATTATTGATGCCAGATAGCAACTGTCCACAGTAAACGGCCCAAACTTAGGTCACACAAACAAACGCTTGACTTGATGAAATATGGTTTCACATCCGACAGGCCTAGAACTTCATAATGATGCGCCGACAGACCAAGTAACCCCTTTGAGCGGTGAAAAACA
The DNA here is from genome assembly GCA_036924285.1 of Asterella californica. Lineage (NCBI taxonomy): Eukaryota > Viridiplantae > Streptophyta > Marchantiopsida > Marchantiales > Aytoniaceae > Asterella > Asterella californica. The sequence continues at coordinate 15,928,448 of JAYKYS010000002.1, read as the reverse complement.
GCCCAATCCTGCTTTTGCAGTTGCTTACTCCTGCAATATGAGATCATTCATCGCGACGGAGAGTAGATCTCCACGTCAAACACTTTTGTTACTAAGTCCATTAACCTCACCATACCTGACGAAAGTAAAACACCAAAACAACAACAGGAAATAAAATATCTAGGTGACGAATCTGGGGTGCGGACCTGTTCCCAAGATTGGCTAGCCCCGTGTAGCCAGGTCCGAATAATGGCTGCAGCTCTTTGCCCTTTTCCTGTATGCGATTCCAATCAAAATTGACGTTCTGGTCCAGCTCCCTTTCAGCTGTGGTCATTTCAGTCTGCAAAAATTACAGCAGTAAGAAACAACTTAACGTACGGATCAGAAACATACAGCTCCGAAACATAATCACTGGTCCTTACTTTCTGCAAAGACGAGAAATCGATGCCGAAATGCTCCAGATGTTGAGATAACAAGGGGTCCTCTACCGTCTCGTCGTCCTCATAAGAATACACATCTACGAGACAGAGCGAACCGACGATAAGTATGACGAATGATCAAGGTACGCTTCGCGCAGCAGATACACAAATCTAAAGTATGTAGCTGCTGCGCGACTAAAATCGTAATGAGTTATGACGGGAAGGGCCGAACTATGTCCACAATACTTCTAGACTGACCACACAATTCCTCCGTTTAACAGAGGTGCAGAACTACATCTTCGATACACTCCAGATATTAACGTAAAGACCAACAGCAAACTTCGCTCACTTTCGCCAGCAGGAGTCACCTGCAGACTCTAGATCGGCTGTAATTGTGCCTAGCTTCACGGCGAGAGGGTACTTTGTCTCCATGTAGTGTTCCAAAGCGTGGCCGTTACCCCCAGTACCATCCCAATTTCGCCTTCCACAACTGATCACCCCGTCAGTCAAGTTTAGCCACAGATTATCTGTCTTTTCGCACTTCCAACACTTCCAGCCGCTCGGGGGCACTTTCACACCATTGTCCAGTTGCTGCAATCTAAATGCAGCCTGGCTTACTTGCTTCTTGCCAGCTGTCCAGGCAGATACCTGTTCCTTCCGCTCGGCACCCACAGCTGCGAGCACCCCGTCCACTGCCAACCTGACCTGACATGCGAGCAACTTGCCACACGTTAGCTCCAGTATAGTTCAACAGCTTCAGTTTCCTGAAGGCTGCCGCGAGCAGAAGGCTGCCGCAAGCAGCAGTACGAGAAGTGGTTGGTCTACATATGGCCTACCTGAGTGCCTATGAGTAGTAGTACCCTACACACTTCGAATCTGGAACAATGTAAAGAATTATAGGTATCAAGGTATGCTGGTGGTCGGAGAGAGAGACGAACAAACGGAATGATATACTAACGAAGGAAGTTAAGAGAACACATAAGATTGCATGATTGATACGCCAATGACAGTAAGTACTGAATCCCCGGAAGCTTGACATCAGTCAACGAATTCTGGACAACGACAGGGCATACTTTTGCCCCTCAATACTTTAGACTCCAGCAACATCATCCGCTCCAAACTCTCGCTCCCCACGACCCACTGGACTCGAAAGTAGGTCACTTTGCCGATGTGAATAGAGTAACGAAATCCCTTTACTTCTAGTTCAACATGGAGGTTGTTGGGCCCAACAAAAATCCGACAAATCCGGAAGGAACACCGTCCGCAAGAGCGTTCGTTGAGTACCGAATCACAAAGGGCCATACTAAGAAGCTGTGAATCTACCTTCTCGGGTAGCTCCACGCTGGGGAATGGTAAGCTGATGAATTCCGGCAAAAGAACGATACTGTAGAACTCTTCATATTCAGCTTCTTTCGCATCGAAACCTCCGTCTATACCTGTGCATTATGAGCATGTAAGCAAATCGGTTTAAGAGAACGTGTGGTAACCCGCAGTGTTCCACAAACCATGGAGATGGAAAATAAGCAGCGTAACATTAACTTGCAAGACCACTGAGTTCTTGCAACGACAAGAAGACGCTAATCAAAAGTTCTTTAGACCTTAAAATACATCACACCTGGATTGAATGGACACTTTCTGCCTCTTGGGAAAACAACAGGCACATACCAATTGCCAGCAATGTGGGCTTCTTATGGGGCCGATCTTCACTGACTGGCTTAGGCAACTCCTTGATGTTTAGGTAAACGGAGTTCCCAGTTTTCTTGTAATTCCATAGGACGTACTCCCGGCCAAAGGCAAGGAAAGAATTAAGATCCACAAACAGGCCTCCATCTGACCTCTGCAAAACAAGAATACAGTTTCACTGAGAGAAAATCTAGGGCCTGAAACAGAGGCCTTCCGGGGTATCGAACACCTGCTAGAAGTTACGACCTGATGAAGTTGAAATACTCCTGATAATAACATCTGATTTCGATTTCCAGCCTTTCCCCCAGGCTGTGAAGTGAATGCTAACCATTTCAACTGCCGCGATATGCTGGTCGGGGAAGGCCACGTAAATTCGAGCCAGAAAAACCGTGCTAGCCAAGCAAGGCCAAATTTCTAGCTAACCCCTTATCTAAGTTAAACAATGAAACCCGATCACCGTACTGTAGAACTTCACCTAGACAAAGAAGTCAATTTCGGCTCGAAACATACTGAGCGAAGTCCTGCCGACTAACTGAACAGAATTTACAAAAGAAACTCCGGGATAAACGCGTGCATTGTGCGGAATTGAAGTGGTTAGATTCATTCCAACCATGGGAAGCACCAAACGCCCTCAAATGCCAGCGGAGAAAGATAGTAACACCTGGGACTTGAATCGCTCCACGACGGAACAATCAAACCAACATAATCGTCCTCTTATTACATAATTCCAGAGAATCAAGAGAAATATCACAACTAGCCGGCGATGCCAAGGCGCATATTGCCCCTGGAATTGGGCAATACACATAAACTGCAGCAAGACGCCAGTCCATTCCCCCCAAATCGTAGGGTAATAAAATGCGTGACGCGACTTACAGGCGTTTGGAAAGAAATGCAGCACTCCTGCTTGTAGATCCGATTGGACGGCTCAGGGATACGCACTCGACTCAAGCGAGCGCGCAGAAGCTCCATGGCTGCGTCAACACCCATACCCAATTCCCCTCAAGCTCTAAACAGAGCTCCTTGCAATGACCCTCTCTGTGTATCCAGTTCCCCAGTTCCTCCTCCTGCTTCCCATCCGAAACCGAAAACTACTACATGTTCTTCGGGTCAGCCATCAACATCCAAATTTGGGCGAACACACTCCCAGCTCCTGGACCCAATTTCTAGCGGGAGACACACGGCACTAAAAGATCCCCTCCGTGAGTGTCTTGCTTTCTCCTTCCTTCCTTCTTGTCCCTTTAGGGTTTGGGTAAAACCTTGCTAGTACTCGGAGTAACAGCTCGGGTCCACCAAGAACATCGCATTGACCGGACCCATGCACAGCGGACCCACCCGCAGCTGATAGTGTATAGTGGTCACGTGTCTCTGTGCGACACGTATACATTATACGGTGCTTGTATAATTTACTCTCTTGCACAAATGGCAGAGCTTCTCAAGCTAGCCGGACGAAGGAAACACGCGACGCAATGAGTAGCCAATGGATGGAAAGACCCTATCAAGCCTTACAAGCGAAAGAGGGAGCCGAAGGGCCAAGCAAACAACGCCGCGAAGAGAGGAACAAAAAACACGCGACGCAATGAATAGGTAACGAATGGAAAGACCCCATCAAGCTGGAGAGGAAGAACATCGGGGTTAATCCGAACAAAGTATTGGGGGTGTTATCAAGCAAATTTCTACCCACTCTTCTTAAGATTATGTTATTTTATCACACCTTCCATTTGCTACAGCAAGTTAAGTAAGTTAAAATGTCATACCATCAGAATGTGAGAAGTGCATGTTGATCCTAAATTTTAAAATTTTAAAGTTTTTTTAATTTAAAATATTTTAATAATATATTATTTAATATAATATTTACTGAAAAGTTTATTAATCAAAAATATGATCAAATAACACAACGTTAAGGGAGATGAAGTCAAGTTAGACAAACATATTAGAGGTGAGATCAAGTAAACTTTTACAAACTACTTTATCGGAGTGCGTTGTTCTACTTTGTGAGCGAGAATACGAATGGGTTATTGTGATAATCTAAAGTGTGTATTGTATTTACTTTCCAAAAATCTCTCCGCCTGTCATATTTCATTAGTGTATGACCAGTTGGATGTCACGGTCTTTTCTAGCATGCGTTTCACGAGCCATGCGGACCTTGAAAACTGCAAAAGAAACGTGTCATATCGAAGCGAATGGTCCCACCATAGAAAAGTTGATTTCTTTTTACGAGAATATTATCCTCGGGAAAACATTTGTTAGATGTATGTTAGTGTTCGTATTAAACAAATATTACACAAAAAGTTGACTCCTGATAGTCATCACCGTGTTTTGCATTTACGTGTCTCTATCCTTCTAGATGTACTCTTTTTCTTCAAATTATCAACGAATTTTGCAAACAAAGTACTCTCTACTTTGAGCACCTCTACAAACAAGTATAGTTTTAATACGACTATCCTCCTAGTTTCTGGGAGGAGACTAAAATTTATGGTACGTCAAATCCTCTTATTTATCAGAATTGGTGATTTAACAAGCCTTAGCTTTAGCAAAGTTGATCTGAGTGGGTTATTTAGCATCGTTATCGTAATTAGTGTGGTCCACACTACTTAATAGTGAAGGGAATTTTTAGTTGCAATGCAGATATCAGTCTGGTATACACTATATTTATGTTTCATACTGATAGTGGTGTAAACGAGGGTGTAAAATACTTAGTATGGACAATGATTCTGGAAGTTAATAGTTAGTATGGATCATCTTACTTATAAATTAAACATGTTATAGAGAAGTTTAAGTTTTTAGAGTGATTGTAACAACTTTGTTTATTAAAATATTTAACATGATATAATATTATAATATTGTATATACTTCCATTTAATTATACTCGTCTACTTTAAATCTCATCCATTATGCAATTTGACTTTTATATAAAATATATATTTCAAAAAGATCATCAAGAGAGCAACATATTTATATATATGTGGTTATATATAAAAATATATATCCATGCATGTGCACGGTAGTCTTTCATGACATTGATCAAGCAGTACAAGTATATAATATGCATGCAACATGAACTTCTGGCCAGAAATAAGGAAGCAGACAAGCAGAAAATTAGAGTCAAAACTTTTATTACTGGATGCATGCATCCCATAGAAAAAATTTGTAGGGCATGAAAAATAATTTGAGAATAGTGTATAAAGATGATGTGTAAACAGAGAAATAAAAGTATAATAACTTATGAAGAGGAAGACCATGACTATAATGGATCAGTTTGAACTGATTGAGTCTTGTTTGAAAGATCAAAAAGCAAACAAATGAAGTACTCTTATTTCTAAAAGTAAAAAAATCGAACATATATTTAGAACGAGATGCATATCTATCAAGATAGAATAATAAAACGATGACTTTCACGAGAAGCATTGCTCTCCTTTCTTTATTCTCATGAAAATGTTAAATATATCGTCACGTTAACTTTAGCTTTGTTTCTAGATGGGTTAAAAAGATAGAGGGGAACAAAGACAGTAGGTTGTGAGACACAACTACCGTTTTACATTGACCAGCGCCACAAATAAAAACATAATATTAGATGCTAACTGCAATCTAACTTCAGCAAAGTGATTATGCAAAGAAGTTATATTTTAGAATAATATGTTTTCTGTTAAGCAAACTTAAGTTTTTGAATTATAGGAGTTCTAGTATGGTTCTAAATCGGATGTACCAGAGTTTTCTTTAATCACGCTTTGTAGTTATGTTGAATGCGCATTTGCAGCATTAACTGTACTTCGTATACCTTGTATACGACTTTGATCTTATAATAAAGTTGACCTGAATGAGAATGTAGTCCCGAAATAATGTTACGTGCACTACTGTAATATGTCTTCCTCCAAATTGGATGTGAGCAAGACGGGAAAGTACTGTTTCAAATTCAGTTATCAAGTTTAATTCCGTGTGCTTTTAGGGTTTCCGATATTTGTTTCGCCTCTCGCGGTTAAACCTTCACGAATGTGAACGAAACAGATATGTTTCGTCCATTCGCGACTAAAAATCGTGAACCCTTCATGAATTGATCACAATAGACGAAACAGATATCTATTTAACTATGAGTGAAACATATACTTGTTTCGTCTCTCACGATTAAATCAAATCGTGAAGGGTACCTTTCACGAATCTTCAACCAAATGAGCATTCCATCACATATCACATAATACTTAGAAAACAAACAAATTTATAATAAATAGATACACTTTCATAAAATTTGTATACTCATGGAAACTTGGACCGTCTCATATAATGTTTATATTATCATAGAGTGTTTCATTATATGATAAGAGTCTCATAGAATGGTATGAACAAGAGAGAAATCTTTCTCACTTGAGAAGATGCAAGAAATGCATAGAAACTTCATGTGGAACTGATCTCTATACTATATTGGCCTCCTCCTTGGTAATATTTTTCTAATAGGATCTAAGGGCTATAAATGGATCTTGAGCAAAAGCTTGTGAATATATGCTCTCCACATAAGAAGGTGTCTCCTCTAGACTACATCCCAACGAAGAAGCCAAGATAACAAAGTGGCTTCTAACTACAACTCTCTATCACTATCCATAGTGAAAGGAGAAAAAGTATGAGGATGGATAGCATTAAAAAGACGATTGATACCATTCTTCACTAGACTATCATCCACCAACAAAACGTCTCTCGTGCTCAAGTTATGGTGATGAAGAAGCACAAAATCTTTCAAGTACAAATGGTTCACGAATGCTGATTCTCGAATCATCTTATACTTTAAACACATGTCTTGAGCAAAAACTTGACATACCTACAAAAGTAGAAAATGATAATTAAAACTCTCCATTCTTAAAAGTGAAATAAAATAACATATAATAAAGCTAAACATAGAATATAATATAACATATAATAAAGCAAAATGATGAAAATAAAAATAGAAATAAGTATAGAAAAAGTATCATACCTTCCATGCTGCAACTCCGGGAGGTAAATAACCAACCTTTTGCATAGCACATAGTAACATTCCCGTGTGTAACAAAGTTCGAGATGTCCATATGATGACATGAAACTTATCTAGACAAATCTCCAGAAAAGCTTTTACTCCACGTCGAGCCGCGTACCATACGGACTGCTTCAAGATAATATCTATAACATATCCGTTTTCACGAGCTGCCATCAACGCATGCTCATTTCTTCTCACTTGTACCAAAAGATCATTCAAATCAAGGATTAGAGTATCACGTCTTATGGCAGTAGGGTGAACAAGACGAGGAAAGAACTATATCGTGCTCAATTCTTCTTTTCCAACCATAATCTCATACTTCATCGTCTGGAGTTGAAGACTTTTTGAATTAAGCTCTTCTTCCTTCTCCTTGATGGCAACTTTGGTGCATCAAGGAATACAAGAGTGGAGTGTAGAAAACCTCCGAGCTCCAGAAAACCTCCCGGCTCTACACAGCAGCGAAGATGCGAGATATGTCACACATTGGGTCATAACAAACGGACTTGTCTGTAGCGTCTCGTGTTGAGTGAAGCACAACCGGAGCTTGAAGTCTTGGAGCCCACTAAGCAAGAGCAAATGCAGTAGAGAGAATTGCAACAAAGCATAGAGATTTTTGCAAGATTTGGTGACGGAGAGTTAGAGGATCTTAGCTTAATTTCATAGTCTCCTTCAGAGTCGGATGGTGAACATGATGATGAGGAGGAAAACATCATTCGTATAGATCAGGAGTCAGATATAGATCAAAATGTATACTTCGGTGATATAGATCAGGATGTTTATTTCGAAATGAATCCAGCATTCCATGGCTTCTAATAGAACTTAATGACACTTTGGCAGATGGAGATGTTGTTCAGGTATTGGAGTTCTTTAATTCTAGAGACCGTTGCATTGTAATTCAATTTTTGAAAAAGAAATATGAAAATTTGAAAGTTTCAACACGTGTATAAGTACTTTGTTCCATTGGTTTGCTTTGTTTCATACTTCTTATTGTGTGAAATTAGAGAGAAGTTTGGTTAGAATAGGACATGAGTGTTAGAGGAGTATAGTAGAGGAGAGGAGAATGGTTAGAGAAGGAGAGGAGAGAAGAGGAGAGGAGAAGGAGAGAGCGAGAGGAAAGAAGAGGAGAAGGAGAGGAGAAGGAGAGAGCGAGAGGAGAGGAGAGGAGAGAGTTTAGGACAAAAGAGAGCGAGAGTTTAGAAGATGAGAGGAGGAGAGAGGAGAGAGAGAGGAGAGAGAACGAGATAGCGAGAGGAAAGGAGAGGAGAGGAGAGAAGGACATGAAAGGAGAAGGAGAAGGAGAGGAGGAGAGGAGAGGAGAGAGCGAGTAGGACAGGAGAGAGAGAGGAGAGGAGAGAGGAAAGGAGAAGGAGAGGAGAAGGAGAGAAGGAGAAGGAGAAGAAGAGAGGGAGAAGGAGAGGAGAGGAGAAGGAGAGGAGAGAGGGAGAGGAGAGTTTAAGAGAGAGAGAGAGGAGAGAAGAGGAGAGGAGAGTGAGAGTTTAGGAGAAGAGTGAAAGAGTGAGAGAATAGAAGAGTGAGAGACGAGTGAAAATAGAAGAGTGAGTTATTGGATGAGTTTGAATGGTTGTTGAATTGTTTTAAGACTTTATATCTACTCTGAGCGATATGAAGAATCGTTGTGATGAAAACGAGAGGAGGGGGTGGGGGTAGTGATGGCGGTGAAGTTCCCATTTGAGGTCGAGGCGATGAGAAAGCACGAGATCAGGGCGGAGTCTCGGGAGAGAGGAAGGTACGAAGAGGAGAGTCATGTAAGTTAATTATCATATTTGAATGTATTGTTAAGTTTGAATGTGTTATGGTTAGCGATACAAGATGTTTCACTATGTTTTTCGCTGTTAATCATAGCGATACATATTGTTCCGTTGGCGCATAAGATCACGAAAGAATTCAGCATCTCATACCATAGAATGATCACATGACCATATCATCTCTTGTATTTCAAGACATCCACACCTTGGAATATTTCCATGTCTCACCACATATTGTTCTCTCGCTCTTGATTTATGCACTAGAGCTTTGTCTTCATTGGACATATGACAAACAAATTGTCCACACATCTTCTCATTCTCGTCATATCTGGACTGCACGAAAGAGGTGTGCACTCCATATGTGCGAGCGGACATTTTTCGCTTCGCAAAAGTACCCCTCATATAGGTCCATATCTGACATACTACACTAAAAGAAGCAAAATCTCGGATCGCCTTTAGAGCATTATTAACAGACTCTGCCATATTCGATGTCACCTTTCCATATCTAGGAAAAGGAAACTGAGACCTTGTCCAACTGAACCATAATTTTTGGATATATTCAGCCGCTTCAGCCTCAGTATGACCAGTTGCACGTACGTCATCAAGTAACAAATTGAACCTGCCACATAAATGTCATTCATGAACAAATCACTACAAACGTAGAATGTGCAAAACGTAAAATAGAGTTCCAAAATCAGAGTAGAGTTCAAAAAAATTCATATGTATACAAAACTATATGACAATCCATTAGAACACTTACTTTGATTATTTCTCGCATATACGCAAGCCAAAAACACCTTCTCTGCTTTTCTTCCGTAGCGTACCTTCATGTTCATTTTTAAATGAAGTGAACAGTGACCATGAATATTGTCAGGAAATACATTCTTGACTGCATTCAGCAATCCCTTGCAACGATCAAAAAATATCACTACTTGTGGCTGCCCTATATCGATAATACTCTGCTTCATGAGAGTGCAGAACCAAGTCAAAGTGTCCTCATCTTCGCTCGCGGCAATAGCAAAACATAGAATAACGGATTGGTTGTTTCCATCCGAACAACTCGCTGTAAATATCTGAGAATGCTATTTTTTATTCTTGGTGTGGCAGACATCCAGACTGACTACCTCCTGTGAAAATAGCAATGCACGGTGACAAGCTGATCGACTAACAAAAATACATCTGAAAATTCCCGAACTTGGTCAAGTATGGTATTCGACTCTACAATTTGGATCTTCTTCTCTTATGTGACGACATATGAGGGTATAGCGTGAAATGATCTTGTTTGAGAACCTTGTACCCCGACTGAAGTTGGGTCCTTGCTTTTTGATATCTCAGTTTTTGTGTCAATACCACTGTCTCTTTCCTCGAACTCGTAAAATGGACCAGCAGATTGATGACGAACCGCTTGTCCACACGCACCAGATGCCGAAATTCTCCTCACTCTTTTGGGTCGAGCTCTTAGATGGAAACCCCTGTTCATCCTCCGTATCGTCCGGCTGTTCATTTAGATCGGTTCCACCTACAACACAACTTTGCGATGACCGTCGTTGAGTGAATTGCACAAAGGTCCTTGGCTCCAAGTTCGGTTGCATGTTCTTCTTGTCTGGTCGTCTGAGTCATTGTCTGACCATTGCGTTTCTGACTTGGAGGATCTGGTCTCATTGGAAACCGGTACATTCCAATGCTTATTGATTCGTGAGTTATAAATGGACCAGCAATCTAGTGCAAATTGGAACTCTTCCATCGAATCAAATATGACGCTGAGTTTTATTAATCCTGCTTGAAACTCTAGCTCCGTGTAAGTTTTTCCTACTAGAGACACCTCGCTCTTTCCAACTATGATCATAGTTTGTCCCCATTTCTGTCATGGACTGGACTCGGAATCGATTGCATTATGCACCGTGTCTGCAAGCACATTGAACATTTCTTCTTCTCCATTATGAAAATCACATTCGATCAAGATCATCATAATTTTTGTTGGAATCTCGATCGAAATTAACACTTGCTTCTGCACCGCACCAGTCATCGTTTATCTCACTTCTTTGGATGAGAGCTCTCGCTTTCCCTGCCCAACTGCTAATGAGGAACTGAGCTCTCGCTTTCGCTGCCATAGTTCATTCTGCACTACTCTACTCCTCTTCAAGCTTCGATTTGAATTTTGTCGGCCTTTGAAAACTCGTGCTCCCCGCAACCACATACATGAACTGCGTTGAGTCACATCGCATGACTGTATCGCAGTTTAAGACGTACCACAGTCGTCACCGGAGGTCTAGCCGGTTGGAGACTGAGGAAGACATTTTGAACTTCGGGAGACTTGGGAGGATCGACTATTTGTTTCGAGGATTGAGGAAGAAGAAACATGTATAAAAGGAACAGCTAAGTATGATCTCTTTGGAGCTAGACTTCTCATATTCTCTATAAATTGTGTATACAAATATACATAATATTTTAGACTATTAATAGTTATATTTGGATTAATTTTTACCTTTAAAACCTTAATTCTTTTGTCTATTACAACTATAAGATAAATTAAATTTAAATATATTATCATGTATTATGAAGTGTTTTAAATTTTAGTTTTAAGAAATTTAATATTTATTAAATGTTCATAATATCCATTAAAATTATGTGATTTATGATGATTAAGTGAATAGTAATGCACAAATATGTGCTTATGAAATAAAAATTCCATCATATTTACTAACTTTAGTTCATATTTACTTTTGATAATATTAAAATAAAAATAAATTCATATTCAATTATATTAAGAAATATTCTTTAGACATTCTCGTGTAGACCATAGAATGTACATTCATGGTGGGATGATTCATTGATCGATCTAAGCTACTTGTCAATTGAGGTTAAAGGAACCTTTTGAATCGAATTCTTTCTCTATTGGAGAAAAAAGCTTTCCAACAATAACACCATTATATTTAATTCGGATTAGGATTTCCAACAGTGTCTTTCGATCCAATAATAAAGATAAAAATTCATTTAATAGATTAATAGAAGAAGTATTTTGGATGTTTTTGTAGTTTTCATTGTTGAAAGCTTTGAATGCATGTTGCTCTCTTACAAAAGAAATATGTCTGATATTAATAAATCATTGGATTCAAGTCGACTTATTGTGCATTATGATCGACGACATGAAAGAACGCTCACAGTACTAAGAGAATGTATTTATGAGACCTATGTGATCAATATTTTAGAGCATGAGATGAAAGTGTTGAAAGCACTCTCTTATATCCAATGCTTTTGAGAATGTCTAGAATTAAAAATTCTCTGATGGAGATGTCAATAGAGTCAAGAAAAGAACATTCTTGTAGTGGATCGGTACTCAACCAAGATGTACAATGATTCGTAGAGAGTTCTTATGAGAATTGGAGAAGCAATTCTCATTGATTGAGCAATTAACCTTACCATCAATGCAACTTGAGTTGTTCTCACATGCTTCCATTGATGTACTATGAGGAATAAATTCTCGCAATTATTGATGTATCATTGAAAAAAAAAAGGTCTAATAAGATCGAAGAGGTAATTTTGATTTTTATTAACATATGAGTGCATCAAGTTGCTTTTGACCAAGAGCTCTGTGTCTTTTTCACGACCGTCTTGTTGAAATTTTTCAAACGAAGAAAAATATAAATCAATATCGAGAATATGTTTACTGATCTCATAAAATGAATAAAGTAGTTATGGTGTCAACATGACACACTTGAAGAGAAATAGAAAAATTCATCATTTACCGCTAGTCGAGAGTTTGTGTCAAGGTGTATATGTTGAGACAACACAAAGCAAGTGATGAGATTACGTGGGTATGATTACAAACTTTAAAGATGAGGTTGTATCATCTTCATCAAGATGTCATGAAGATAAACTTTTCTTTGTGTTTGAATACGAAGAATAAAACTATCAAGGTGTCCATCCATGGTATCATCCTATATTAGATAATGCGTAAGAGATCGTTTGCAAGAGCGAATGTCTTCTATAACTCGTTATTTCAAAAAATATGGATAGATCGAGGAGGTTTGGTTGTCATTGGCTATGCTTTCATTTTCAAACAACATTGGAGAATAAATCTATGTTGGTTAAAGAAATCAACTGAAAACTCAAAAATATAAATAGAATAAATGAGCATGTTAACAGAAATGAACTACATAACATGCGAGAAATGTTACAATAAGATATGTATGTCTAGCCGACACTAGAATAAATATCATGTCAGAAATGAACACCGTACAAAATTTCATAAGTACCAAAGTTGAAAAGTAGAGCCATAACACTCATAATCATAACAACATTAGGATTTTCTGAGAACTTGAACACATCGTGTGATATAGGTCCAAGCAGATCGAATGTATTTTATTTGAACGAACTTTGATCTCACATATACAATCCGAGCTAAAGTTAATTACATCATTGCAAGACATGCCTTTTGATCTTTATATTAGATTCTCATTACTGAGAAAATCCTTTCAATTTGGAAGACGTACTAAAAGTTAGAGAGGGTTAAGATGATATCCATCTAGATCATCATAAAAGATAAATATATGAACTTATCGTAATTGACACAAAACCACTATGTGATTGATAGCATCTAAAAATAAAAAATATCTCAGCAGTTTTAGACACAATGAACATACACTTTCTATACTAATCTCAAATCACAAGAAATGTATCTACAGTTCATTGAGAACTACTGCTCAAACATAGTTAAGACTCAAATATTGGAAGCTAAATACTTAAGTACTGAAAAAACCCAAGTTGTCAGAGAATTGTAGATTACAGAAATAGAAGTACGTCTACCTATTTTTGTTGAATTGAACTTATTGTCTCCTTTGATGATTTACTATAAACTTTTAAATGACTAATTTGACAAACTTAATGACATACGCCCAAGAACAAGCACCCATCATAAAAGAATCATTTTGATATGGATAAAAAATTAAACAAAGTTAACAAGCAACTAGTAACCGCCAAAGATAATGTACTACTCAACAAACATATATATTTCATTGAATGCTAAAAAGCTATTGTCATATAGCATACAAGCACGTCAACTACAAACTGGTTTACTCTATCAAACCTTGTCGTGTCGTGGACTAGGATGTGAAACCGGATCTTGGAAAGATAAAACTTTCAATTTGCTCCAAACAAGCTTCTCACAACATATTATGTAGGTCTCATTGAGTATATCAACCTAGTTTTCAAATAATTGCATATAGAGCTCAGATGAAAAATATGAAAATCTTACAAATAAACGGACTGATCCTCACATTGTAGATCAAGTGCTGATGTGCTGACATGGTAACAAACAAAAAGTGACTATCTGACAAATGACATGTTTCATTTTTCTGATGTGAAACTATTGATATGACAGTTTCGTTGATGTAATAATATAACTACTGACATGACGATTCTTTCCAGATTGACATGCAGACATGATATAAACACGTGATAATACAATGTGATGTGATAGTTGAGTGATGTAGCTGATGATTACTGGATCAATATTGATGTGACAGTGGACATGCGTGACACATGACAGGATGTATGGATGTCGCATGACCACATGCATCTATGTGAATGATATAATGTGGATGTGACACATGGATGTACATGGCTTGTGAAAAGTATAAAAGCCAAGTTGTCGAAGTCATTTGAGGAGATGAATTTTGGATCTAGACTCAGAAAGACTATGAGATTTTCTATGTGAATTTGATCAAAGTTGGATTTGGACAAATTTGGATGTGAAAGTTCAGTAAATGACGGTGAACTTCAAGATGAATCTAGAAGTCAATGAAGTTTTAGAGGTGAACTTTAAGATACGTCTCGAGGTTGATGATGTTTTTTTAGATGGAGTCTTGAAGTTGATGATTTTTTAAGGCATAATACAAAGATAACTTTGACGATACATAACTTCTTGTTCGAATGTCTGTTAGAGGCGTGTTGGGTCTTGTTAGAATCAACTGTTTGAGGAAAAATGAGTATGAGAATTGAGATTTAGAAAAGCAAAAATGTTGCCAACAAGGAACTTCAGGATGCGTCTTGAAGTTGGACGATAGAGGAAGACAAAAAGAAGAGAAAGATGAAATCTTTGAGGATATGTAACTTTGTTATTGAGATGTCTATTTTAGATACATTGGGTTTCTTCTGGAAATTATTTTGAAGCTTATGCAGCTATCATTATAGATTGGTTTAAGACATTTGAGAAAACATTACAGACATCGAAAGTCTATTTGTAAATTCTATGTATATTGAAAGAAATAAAGAATAAAAGACTCAAGGTTTTGGATTGAAAATTTGTTTTTGTATGTTGTTGCTCGTCTTTCTCGACCTCTCATATTTTATAGAACCAAATATTCTTTGTATTATCAGTCACATCTTTCATACAAAACAATACTACAATGTTGTCGTGCCGTGGATCGACTAGTGGATGAAAGAAAGATTAAGAAATAAATTTTTCCAAACGTTCAGAGCATACATATGAGAGCACCATTATGTAGATCTTGAAGATTATAATAGGATTGGTTTTTGGATCATCGCGAACAAAAATAAAT
Source organism: Asterella californica (assembly GCA_036924285.1). Taxonomy (NCBI): domain Eukaryota; kingdom Viridiplantae; phylum Streptophyta; class Marchantiopsida; order Marchantiales; family Aytoniaceae; genus Asterella; species Asterella californica. The sequence goes on along the minus strand of JAYKYS010000002.1, from coordinate 15,913,045 downwards.
TAGAGAACTTGTGAAGATCGAAATTTTTGATTTTTGATTACGATAGATGTTGATGTGACCTCCATATGTTGAAATGGCACATTTCAGCATCTGGCTTCAAATGATGAGGTGGTAGATTGTTGAGATGTCAAATTGTTACCTAGCAAGATTAACATGACGACATACATGACTAGCTCATGACAGTTACCATGCATGTCACTTGAGGATTTCAGTGTGACAGGTTGACTTGAATATTAACTTTCTATTAGTATAAATGTTTAAGAAAATTTTCATTAAAAAGGAGCTCGAGTGAGACCTAGTACGTGTTAGCTTGCAAAAATCTGCTATGAGATTTCTGGTCACTTAGTGGGTATTTAAGAGATCATACTTCAATTTTTGAATTGAAGTTTAGGGTTTTAAGAGAGTTTTACATATGAGTATTCTCTATTCTGAAGTTGAAGTTGCGAGATGTACATATTGGTGACGATTTATTTTAAGTGATCACTTTTCTCTATGTACATCATGTGTCTTGATCTACTCTCTTTCGCTAAATGTTCGATAATTCCAACAACTATTTCCCTTCAGTAGGAAAAGGTAACTCACAAGAAAATATGATCATTGTCTTATAGCAAAAAAATTAATCGATCCAGATTAGATCTTCACGACTTAAAATTGGTCATGGTTTCACTTTTGAAATGTACCACCATTTCAAAAGTGAAATATTTAACTAAACAACGCCATAACCTAAGTTTTAGTGTGCTAATACATTCTTGATCATATTTTAGATAGATGAAGTCAACAGCTCTTAGACAGTCAAAAGCTTAGTCAAAAGCTTTCTTTCCCACCCTTACACAATGAATCAGTTCAATAAACTGATTCATTGTGTATGGTGTAATGAAATAGAAGATTCATAAACAAACATCTAGAAGATTTTGACAGCTGTTTCCTCACAGATAGAGTTATTTATTTGATTTTAAATTCGAATTGTGGAAAGTCTTTCATTTAAAAATGCTTCGTGCTATTTAGTGTTCACGTAACCAAAAACTTTTCAAACAAACCAATTGGTCAAGTTTAAAATCTAATTTCATATCTGTTCACTCCTGCAGATATATCATTTTGATCTTCACCTTGCAACATTGATATTTTCAAGATGATCTCTGACATCATTAGAAAAACATTAAGTGTATTCTTTTATTATTTTGAAACTTATGCCTCTTTTTATATTATCCCAGGCAAGAAAAAAGATATTCATTTTTCTCACTTATGGAAATGTACATATCAAAGTTGGACAATAATGTTTCAATACATATCAAAGTTGGATATCTGAAGTGACTAGATGTAAACCCTACAGCTAGGCGATGTTGGTGTGTCACCACCGTAAGGGCTGGAAACGACGCCTATGCCACGTTAGCACCCACCTATTTATGCGGACAATCAGAGTGTCGTTTGCGTTTACAAGGAAAACCCGTCCAGTTGTATATCAGGGCATATCACCTCAACTATGTGGATAGTGGACCGAGATCCTTCCACGTGTGCGAAGAGCGTGGACTTAGACACGGTGGAATCGGTAAAGTCTTTTTTTTTATTTGGTTTTTTTTTAGGCCTCTTTTTCGCTGTGGGGCTTTCTGCAGCCGTATGCTGCTGCCCTTGCACAGCATGAGTCCCCCCGCCAGGATGGAATCGGTAAAGTCAGCCATGCAAATTGATGCAACAAACAGCATCTGAAAGGAACGTCCGTACGTTTGGGATCTTTTTGTAGGAGTGTTCCACTTCTCGTACTCCGGCACTCGTATGTGCCTTTTTTCTCTTTCAAACTTTCTTTTACGATGGTGTGGCAGCACTCTCGAAGCAAACGTAAACAAGGAGCAAGAAACGATGATTCACGAAGATACAAAGAACGTACAAGGACATATAAGATCTGCTTGCACATGCTAGAAAGGGGTGAACAGACGTATTGACGAGATCCATGTAGGCGCTGCGAATAAAAGTGTCACGTGATTACGATTGTCTCCGAGTCCGACGAGTCCTGTATTTCTCCTCCGGTGAACTGTATGACCGAAGCTAGGCGAACACTAATATGTTTTGACAAATGTTACAACCATCACTGGGGTAGCATCAGTGTCTACGACTCTTGAACGCCCCATTTGCCGAGACGCCGACTGGTTCTGTTCAAGGTAACCCACGAAACATGAAGATCCGTAAGGATGGTCAAGTTCCTCAACCTTCACAGCGGGGGAGGCGTCCACTGAGGGAGTCATGCAGCAAGAACTCTCCGTGGAACATAGTACGTTCGTTTGTAAACCAAGGTATCTGAAGGACGACCACTGCATGTAATTTACCTCGACCTCGTCGCTTATGGCCAGAAGTTTCTCTCCAAGGGCGGCGAACATAAAACTCACTAAAGAAGGTTAAAACGAATTAGGAGAAAGTTTACTTCATGGAAGACTTTCAGGATGAAGATAAAACATTTACATCAACTGATTCCTATACTAAAGTTATAAAAGTGTCATTACATGATACAGTCAATATTTGGGCTCCAATGCAAATGAGAGTCCAAGGTCGAACTATGTTGCAATTCTAATCCACACTCGCATGGTAAGAGTGTAATCTAATATACAACGGACAACAATGCTAAGGGAATATGTCAGTAAGAGAAATTCCTACAACATATTCGAAGAAATGTATAAACAAGACCCTGGCCTTCATGTGTTCAGAATTCGTTACCACTTTTAACTGCTTTGAGGGACTTATAAATTATACAGTAACAGCTCCAGAAGGGGCAACCTCAGCTTCTTTCTGCAAAGGCTTCCTAAGCTTCACCCTGAAGACAGCCTGATGAAAACAACGCACGACGGCAATTCCTCAAAGTTAGTAAGTTTCTTAATTATATTGTGTGCAGATAAACTCTCTCACGATAGTCACCAACAAAGCTAACTCCAATATTCCTTATAACAAAACATTGCTCATCTAAAGTACGCGAGTAACACGCGCGACGGTACCGTAATACCAAATACGAAAAGTGCAACAGTGGAAGTACCTCTTTATGAGTGCCAAATTCGAGTGTGTCGCCTTGGTGGATTCTTACCGGGATTGATGGTGGTGCTCTAAACCGTCCTCCATCGATGCTAGAAAAGTTTGTCACGTATTTTGGTTAATTGCTGACTCGAGGCAGGCTGACCCACATAAATAGCAAACAGTTCCTTTCAAGAACTAGGGACACGCTAATCTCAGTACTCATATACAACCGAAACTGAACTGTGGCGTATAACTGCAATGTACTTACTTCGTTATCCAAGTGCCTGATTTGCTGTACAGATCAGTGAGAAATACGGCACCATCTGTAAACTCAAAACGAGCATGTCGCCCGGATACCTGCAAAAATTCACATGATTCAACCTTATTATGACTGGGCAGCAGCTGTACCTAATGTGCTTCCCTTTACCCGGCCAAAGTAGAGTAAGTCTCCTTCGGTCCAATCTTATCACACGAAAATCCACAGAATGGTTAAAAGGCGAGCTTTCAAATTAGAGAATGCCGTACATCAGGAGCAGCGATAACACCAGTTTCCGCATCCGAATCTTCACATGGTTCGCTTCTGTGTTCACAGTGAGCAACGTATGAGCAATTCAGACCAGAAAAGTTACATGTTAGTCATATCTTATCGGTATGATACCATGTAAAACTATATGGTATAATACCATATAGTTTTACAGTAGACAACCTCCTAGCAAACGCGTAATGACGCACTCTACTGCACCATGAGATGTTGGTACTATTAGACGTTGCATGAAAAAGAACTGTTGAGCATTTGGGGGCAGCAGGAAGTCATACCCTATGATCGTAGGTCTTTTATCCATTCCTACTATACGTATAACCTTCTTCCCACTAGAGGTCGTATCTCCAGTCGGCATTCTCTCTCCAGCGGGTAACAAATACCACCTGGAGCAGCCATCTCGTGACGTCATTTCGTAATTCAATACCAGAATAACGTGTATTCGTTACGATTAACGCATGTACGTCTACTGAACAACGTGAACCGACAGAAGTCTTCAGCGGAGGCTCCTTACTCTGCAACTGTAGCACGCTCTAGCGCATCATCATTGGAGAACCACTTTCTCAAATTATCATCCGCCTGCTCCCACGAATAACAGTCCACTCAGTCACCATTCAAGTATCCCGACATCTGAATTCCTATTATACAAATAAAAGCAGATATCCACTTTCCTCGCGGAGAAGACAAAACTAGAAACTAATGCAGCATGGTAAAAAATCAAACAGTGACTGCAGGCTGTAACGTATCAAAGTTTTGCTCAAATTACACGCCAGTTTTCGTCGTGTTCGTCACAGTATGGCGGCGTAGTAGCCATTTCAACACGGTCCTAGGAGCAACATAGACTAACTCGCAACAGTATGATAATAGATAATTCAACATTACTGCTGTAAGGTAGTGGAGAGTCTCGTCGTTTTGTACCTTGTCTTCTAATCGGCAGCGGGGTGCCCTACCTTCCAAAGCAAACCTGTGAGCAAAAATCACGAAAAGGTTAGTACACACAATACACCTCTGTTGGATAACCCTTCCTTCGGTGAGGTACGTAAAATTCTGAGAGCTGTATTCTAATTAAACAGGCATGATCCCATCCAAGAGACGTTACATCCACATTCTGGTGAAAAGGAGGTTAATGCCATCAGTAATACATCAGTTTCATCCCACTGCAATTCTTGCATAAACGAGGAGATACTGAGGTGATGAACATTACGTGTTGCCTCCAAGAACCCAACTGAGCATGACAGGCATGCCAATCGTAACGAAAAACTGTCCTCCGACCCTTCCTGGGTGAGGAATTCTCAACTTCTGTATAACCTGCACCGTACCAACTCGACTGTCATAAACTGAGTGCGCCTCAGTTTTACCATGTTTGTGAACTCTTGAAGGCCATGAAGGTGACGGGCTCCAAAACGAGCAAGGACTGGTACATACCGAGAGAGGGCCAAGGCCTTCACCGAGGTAGGCCTTGTACGTAGACGCCATGATTGCAGCCATGCGGGCCATACCATGTACAGCTGCGACTCTCATTCTCCTCTCACTCTCATATCTGCATTAGCAGCACGATGACCATATGTAAAGGACCGCTGTGTCCACAGAGGTTGCACCCGGATTGAGCCAGCAACTGAGTACACCTAGTCGAAATCTATGTTGCAGGGAAATATGTTGATTCGTTCTGGAGTATGGCAGTTCAGCAAAGGAACAAGAACCACGCTAAAAAACAGAGGTAACACCCAGTAGAATAATCCAATGAAGTACCCAGAAAGTGCCAAAAGGGAAAGGTCGCCTGTATGCTATCTTGAAATACCAAGTTAGCGTAAATCTATAACCAATGGGATTGTGAAGTGCGGCGCACATTACTGCAAGAGTGAAATAAGTAAAGAGCCTGAAGAGCGAATAAAGTATGGGATTACAAAACCGCATGGAAGGAAAATAGTGTACATGAGTTCAAGAACATTCAGTAAAACCAGCCGGAAGTGACGAGCGAAGTGAATGATCAGCCAGTCGATGAATCCAAATTACATCATAAAACTTTTTGGCAGAAGAGTTTACGAACAATTTTGTGGACAAAGGTCACTGACACAGCTGCAGTAGTGTCGACGGATATATATATACTGGATACACGGGTAAAGCAGCTTTCAGAGAAAACAGTGACTTCGCCCGCACATTATAGGTAACCCCAAAATATGCAGTAGCGTCGAGGGATATATATACTGGATACACGGGTAAAGCAGCTTTCAGAGCAAACAGTGACTTCGCCCGCACATTATAGGTAACCCCAAAATAGTTTGGAACCCATGTAAGGACAAGGTGAGTAACGAAGAGTGGTAACATGTATGCTGACTTTGTTTGAGAAGTCAGCGAATGAATATAACCGAGGTCGGGCCAAGAGGAAATGTGTAGGGTGAGCACATTCCCAAGATGGTACCCCCTGGTGGCGGTAGGACAAATACAAGTATAAATGCGATGCCTAACGAGCTGAGCGAGAAAACAACTATTATCGGTAATAATTGAGCCAGCAAACGCAACAGCTATAGTGTCGAGGGATATATGTCATGTTGCAGGAAGATATATCATGGTACGCGGGTAAAGCAGTTTCCGGAGAGAACACTAACTCCCCCCGCACACTTAGGTAACCCCCAAACAGTTTTGAACCCATGTCAAGTTGCAGGGAGATATATATTGATACACGGGTAAAGCAGCTTTCAGAGAAAACAGTGACTTCGCCCGCACATTAAAGGTAACCCCAAAATAGTTTTGAACCCATTAAGTACAAGGTGAGTAATGAAGAGTGGTAACATGTACGCCGACTTGGTTTGAGAAGTCAAGAGAGATATAGTCAAGTTCAAAACTACAGGTATGAACAGTTGACCTTCCCTTAGAGAATTTCACATTATTAACGACATAGATCGCAAAGTTGACATGAAAGAGTACATTCAGCAGTGTATTTCTGTCTATGTAGGTAGCAAAGCAATGGAGGAACTACCTAGATACACTTAAGGTAGCCCGTGAATGTAGAAACCGAGAAGTTCATAGCAAAGAGAAATGGGGGATTTCACGTGTGCTAAAACTGTGCAGTTTCTTAGCGGTTGTATCACGTGGGGACGGAGCGTAGGAAATGTGTAGCAAACAGCACATCCGCAGAAAACAGGGCCCCCTGGTATGGAAGAACAATGTATGACCTATACTCGTTGGAGTGCAAACTATTCTGTGTATATCATCCTCCTAATGGGGGTCTAGACGGCGCATGCATTCATCAAGGGTAGGTTAACTGAGAGTTCAAGGAAGCTAGAATGGAACGGACTGAACGTACGACTGAAATGAATGTAGTATAATGTCTTGCACCAGTTCCAAAGTATCTGACAGATAATCCATATCAAGCTGGAACATCAAATGAAATGAGAAGATGCAATGAAAGACGACGCATTGGACGAAGAGATGAATAAACGACGAAGTGTATAATCTTAACAATACCAAGGAAAAAAAGGAAAAGAATGCTGCGCCGTAACGACGTGCGCACAGAGCAAGCAACCAGCATAGGTCCAAGTTCCAGGAACCAGTCGATCAGCGTTCATACATAGAACATTCACATTCAGCAGTATACAAAAGCTTTCCGCACTCTCAATCCAAATTATGAAAAGGCCAGGGTTGCACATGAGCTCACGCAGTAAGTACCAGGGTTACATTCTTTCCCAGGAAACGTGTTGTTAAGAAGATCCGGGAACTTACGTACCAGACCTTTGGAGATCAGGTGAGAACAGAATACCTTCTAAGAATTTCTGGAATGTCGACGGATTTAGGATCTCCAACCCCGTTTATCACCTTCTCAAGATCAAGTGCTAGTTGATAACTATCCTGTAGGTCAATTTCAAAATAGCTTTCAGAAATCATCCAACAATTTGACGATACTACACAGAAGACAGACCGTACTTACAGACGATAACGTATCATCTGACAATTCACAAAGAGCCCGACTTATCCACAGAGACGGATGATCTTAGTTGCTTAGTATATGTTGGTGCATGAGCATCGCAGTTCTATCAAGAAGTATGCTCACACAGTTAAGGTAACCCCCAACAACCAAGAGGACCCGGAGAAGTAAATACATTCGTACACTACAATGGCACATTTTATCAGGGACACTATAGCAGTTAGGTAGCCCGCAAACAGCCCGGCGAAAGTACTTACATTCTTACGTCGAGAATGGCAGATTTTATCAAGGACCACGCTAATAATAATCAATATACCCGGCGAAGTACATATACTCATACGTCGAGAATGGAAGATTAAGTACATATATAAGTACATAGTGAGTAGCTTAGTATAGCTTCAACTACACATAATATAAAGGTCCCGCTAACGTCCCAACAATAGTCGAGATCGTCTGCTGATCGCTGGAATCAGCTTCAGTAGAGGGAACCTCCCATTCAGATACAGGCAACAAAAGGAACCGAGATCCGCTGGTACCTCTATAGCCATACCCCCGCCTTGTCCCATGTTCGGTTGCATAGCATGAGCAGAATCACCCAGGAGGGTAACTCGGCCGCTGCTCCATGTCATGATCGGAACTCGGTCGTAAATGTCGCGTCGTAGAATTTGCTCCTCAGGGGTGGCAAGGAGCAAATCGACAACCCCATCACACCAGTGTCCAAAGATCTCCAACAGTCTGTCTTTTCTTCCTGTTTAAACGAAAATGGACAAGATTATCCCAGCAGCCAATGGACAGTTACAGATATGGCATTGCCTTGACGGCTATGACTCACCGCACTATGACGGTGCGATAGCCTTAACCCTTCACCAAGAGACTGCTGACATATATCGTAGAGATCACTAAAAAGAGTAAACTGCAGCACTACCGGTAATATCAAGATTGGACGAATCCACCCGAGACAGTACTTTACTGGTCAGAGCGCAAACGGCTTCAAAGATCACTTACCGCCTGGAGGATCAACGCCACCAGCTGGCTCATTGTTGAACGCATACCACTGCATCTTCCCGTGTCCAACATCCGACGACACAAAATACTTTTTATTTCCTAGAAACACACGGTACCTGTAACTCATTACAGATAAAACAGACACCTGTGAGACACCAGCAACCAGTTATCTGCTCCTAAGGACGGACAAGGAGCAATTTTCTCCTCAAGCCAAGAGCAGAATTCAGCAGCGCGATAAATACAGTCGCTACAGTTCTAGCACGGCGGTTCAAGCTGCGGTGTGAAGAATCGCCTGAATCTATATACAGATTTAAGACACGCCCAGGCAGACAGCGTTCGAGACAGTGAGCCATACGCAGGAGAAAATATTTCACTTACCCTACAGTTTCAATGTCAGCAGGAACAAAGTCGGCTATTCCAGTGTAGCAGGTATACTCAGAATACGTTGCCTCCGAGGGACCAAGGAGTTTAGTGCGTACCTAAAAGTCACGTCCAAACTAAGATCAGCTCAAGAAACTCAAACGACACTCTCATAGTTCCTGTTAGTTCGGGGACGACGTACAAACCGAGAAGGGTCCCTTCAAAAGACAGACCTGAACTCCTCTCTAGAGGTCTGAGTGAGGTAAATAACTTCTTGAATTACTGGATTTGAGCCCACCACAGGCGACTCACGAGGATGGTGCAATAACCCGCAGTCCTATCGCCAATCTTCCATTCCGTGTTTTGATGTTTCCATGCGTTTGATGAACTCTAAGACATAAGTTCTAGACAACGTTCACCTAGCGTTCTTTCTAAACTCAGCGGGCAACAATAGGATTCCAACCAGAGAGCTCGAAGTAGACTTGTCACCTTTCTGCGTACCTTCGTAAACACAATATTTCACGACGCCAATGAAGGAGAATTCAACATTAGAATTAGCTCATCGACGCGTTAAACTCAATACCCAGGCCTTACCTTGGAACGGATACCATCCGCACCGACAAGCATATCTCCTTCGATACGGCGTCCGTCCTCCAAAATGACAGTCACCTGCCATGATATTTAGGTCGTATATGAATCAGTCCAAGCACCTACTTCCAGACAACGCTGGAGGAGTTACGCTCATATTCCTATTCATATAATTCTTATGGACGAGAAGGCTGAAAATGCATCCCTTCCAATACTTCTGTGAGAGCACGGAAGTTCAACTGCCTGAAAGGGCGAATGCCGAACTACGTAATTCGAGAGAAGCGTTTACTTACTGTCCCTTAAACTGTTCTAACTGTATATGATTGTTAATTACGTAGGGGAGTTTCAAGACACCAGTGCAGAAGATGTAAGCATTTGGCTTCATCTAATATGTCATAACGGCTGTTATTGGCAGGAATGAACCTTGTCGGCGCTATCCTCAAAATCCACGACGTTGCAGGAGTTTTCGATAATGTCCTCTCCGACGGCACGGGCCAGGACTTGTTGAAGTGTCATCCTACTTATCACTCTTGTGACTGGAAGCCCTCGCTCCACCGCAGGAGTGAAAGTGTCAAATTTACAGTACCTACGCCAGCAGGATGACAGCACGAGTTACAATATGCTTTAAGAAAAAGAACAGTAGACATACCCCACCAGTACAAACTATAGTACAATCATTACCCAAAGGAAGACTTTGTAGGCTCTTCTCAGGCAGAATTAAATAAAGAGCTTGCAAATAGGTGGGGAAGGCTAACATGAACATGAAACCGACGCTGCAATCAATGTCTGGAGCTTCGCTGGCGGGCGGGGCGACGTAAGTTCCTCACTCTCTAATGTCGTGGAGATTATGGAAACGTACTGTTTGGAATACACTCAGTTTCAATTATTTAACACTCGACTCACTATTCCAGATTTCTCTCGAGACACAGAAGCTACAGCATTCCAGTCTCAAGGAGCTCAAACAGTGGTGCTTGCTTCCCTCAAAAGTAGTTAGTTTGAGAAGTCTACGGTGAGGCCAGATTCACTAACCATTGACCTGTGAGCCCGTCAACCAGACCGTTGATGCGATCGCCGGTAACACAGCCGTTTGCCATAATTTCGTCCGCTACATTCGTATCTACTGCTTCTAAAGCTGCCAGCGCATTGCTTTGCAACTGGATCGGTCCTCTGTATTGACCCTCGCCTTTAATAGCGCTCAAGTCACGCTCAAACACCATGACATCTATTCCCTTCTTCTTAGCTGCGAGAGCAAGCACAAGTCCCCCAATACCCCCTCCAGCGATGAGCAATTTAAGAGGGCGAGAATTCTGTCCAGATTGTCCGCCAATTTCCTCTGTAAGCTTCAGAGAAGATTCTAACGAGCTCTGTATGTCGGCTGCGTTGCTAAAACTGGACGTCGGAATCTCCTGCACAGCCTCGGCTTTGGCACCAAAATTAACGACCTTATACAATTCCGAACACCTGACACTCTTTCTCAACTTCTTCAAGGCGCCAGCATCCGACCTCAGTGAGTTTTCCACATAGCTGCATCTGCTGGTTGCCCGTACGGATAACTGAGAGTCTAAATCCGCATACTTCCCACTGTGACCAACAATTAAACCTGGACGATGGGAGGATGAAAGAACTACTTTCGCCGCCATGACTGTCATCAAACTAAGAATCGACAGGCAATTACGCGACGTGCAGCAAGACGACAGCCTTCCAGTTCTCGCGCAAAGCCAAATGCGCCTTCCACAAAGAAACAGAGCTCAACTCATTGGCTCGACTTTGATTCTAATTGCTTTCGACCGAGAGTCGCCTTTATAAGGAATCAGACCAATTTCGCTGCCCTGCAAACATACTGCCCTAGCCTTTCACATGTCCACAAGATGTCTGCTCTCTACTATATATCCAACCATATGGAGGCTCAACATGGAGCACTCGACGTCGTGATCAGACATCAACAGAAGATCTGCGTCTGTGGTCCAGATCGGAGTGTTTGGTGTTACGTGGCGGACACCTCGACCTCAAACTCCAAATCTAGTGAAGATCGATGGCGTGAAAGACCTGGGACTCAAACAGAACACGCCACGTCCGGGAAAAGCTCATAGCAAGGATTTACAAGCTACACAGTACAAACTCATCCGCTCGGCCGATCCCATGATTCTGCTCTCTAGGAAGAGCAACGGCAAGGGCATCTTCTGGCCCAATCTTTGACCAATCAGGATGTCGTTCCAGAATGTAAGTAGACACTTGATTAACCAACACGCTGATAGGTTCATCCATCAAGTGGTCGATAGTCCTCACAAAAGTGGGCCCACCGGAGCTCTCACCATCCACTCGTCAGATAGGCGAGTGATATGGCGATATACACTTCCGACAGTAGATCCTTCCGACACAAAGTACAGTACCTCGTCATCTCAGTGATCAAGTTTCTATCAAGGAGTTATGTTCACAATGTCAGAATTTGCTGGATCATCCAGACAAAGTACGAAAATGGTATTGAAGAATTTCGAAATGCAGTACATCTTAGCTAGTTACGGGCGTAAATGTTTACAAACCACCTCCATCGAGGGTCCATAAGTTTAGGACCCGGAGACCATTAAAATATTTTGTGACTGTGCCCATAATTCTTTACTGTTGAGAATCACTCACTACTGAATAGATATAACAAAGAAGTTTATATCAGAGAAGGATTCCATTGTACTTAGATTGAATGAGTAAGATGAGTAAGGCAAGAAGTGAATACATGTATATGTACTCTGATGGACAGAACCCCTCTTCTTATGCTGGAGAGAAACTAGAACGTCAGCAATAACATCTGAAAAAGAAACAAGAAGTACAGTAAACGAGAAACTAAGAGTTGATTCTATAACAACTCCCTCTACTTCTCGTATCTTTTCAGTACTATTCTAATTCTATTTTTGCAGAACAAAATTCATGCTAGGGACGTGGAGCTCCTTTAGTAAAATAGCAGCTACATTTTCGTGCCCGGGATCTGACAGACAGTAATATGACCTTGATAATATTGTTCACGTATGAAATGATGTTGGACATCTATGTGTTTACTTCTCAAGTGGTTGATAAAGTATTTGACTATATCCAATGAACCTTTATTGTCTCCATGCAATGCAGTTGAGCTTGAGATAAACTATGGACAACGTAGATCGATGAACAGCTGCCGAAGCCACATCGCTTCCCTAGAAGTTGTAGAAATCGTCTGATGCTCATCTTCAGTGGTTGAGACAGCAATCGTCTTTTGTCTACGGCTGCTCCAAATGATGACTCCATGTCTCACAAAGAAAACATATCATGTGACTGACCTGCGATTAATATAAGAGGTTGCCCAGTTTGAATCTGCAAAACCTATGAGACTAGGAGTAATGTCAGAGGTATGTCGAAAGACTAATTTGTAGTGTTTTGTGCCAGATAAGTAATGTAAGATACATCTGACTAAAGACATGTGATCCACTGTAGGAGCTGAAGAAAATTGACTAACAAAACTAACAACAAATACCAGGTCTGGACGAGTGAGAAGCATGGCATACATTAGCATACATACTACTCTCTAGTATGACTGAACATCAATAGAAGCATAACCCGCTGTATTGTTAACAAAACCCAAACAATTCATCTTGATGTTGGGTTCTATGGGAGTGGTTTGAGGAGTACAGTCAGCAAAACCATAACATTAGATTATGTCTTCGATGTAACGATGTTGATTCTGTGCAATGTAACCATCATAGTAGTTGATGTCGATCTGCATACCAAGACACCACTCCAGTTGACAAAGACCTTCCATTCGAAACTCTGCTTTCAGTTTGCAGACTAGAAGATCCAACTGAACTTGTGAGCTGCTAGCTGGGATCAAGTCATCTATGTAGATGACTAGAATTATGAGATCCGATCTTGTTGATAGTGTGTATAAACAAGGATCAGATTTGGATCTCATAAATCCTAGTTTTATCAGAAAAGTATCCAAACGCTGCCACCAGCAACGACCAGATTGATGGAGGCTATACAAAACTTTGACTACCAAACAAACGGGATTTTTTAAATTTGTTGGTGGACAATCAACGCCAATTGGAAGAGTCGTATAGATCCGTTATGTCAATGTACCATAAAGGTATGCAGTGTCGATATCCAGCTGAAGAAGAAGTAGATGACGATGAACTGCAACTGCAAAAAAGGCACTTAGAGTGATATATTTCACAACGGGAGAGAACGTCTCGTTGTAATCAATTCCGTAGCGTTGGGTGTACCCCTTAGCCATTAGTCTTGCATTGCATCGTTGAATGGAACCATCTGAATTCTTTTTCACTTTGGAAACCCAACTGCTGCCAATCGACTTCTGACTTGGAGGAAGATCAACTATGTTCCAAGTGTGATTGTCAGCATGAGCTTGTAATTCAGTGACAACCGTAACTTTCCAGTTATATGCTTCGGGAGATTGAAGAACTGTATGGTAAGACTTGGGTTCATATGGGTCAGAAGGTAAAGATGCGAACCAAGTTTGTTCATTGACTGATATCTTATCAACATATGGTGACTATATAGTCAGCAGGGTGTAGGTTGAGTTGGATCAGAACGTGTGAACCAAGCATAGTCTTGCAGATGAGATGGAGGACGTATCTATCTACAGTAACATGTATGTAGAATAGACTCATCTATGGTAGTATCAACTGGTGAAAAATGAGATAAGGATGTTGAATCTGATGAAGAAGAATGGATATTAGAAGACAATACTGGTGAATGAGCGGATGGAGATGGGCAGGAAAGAGAAGGAGGTGGAGATGAGATGAGATGAGAGATATGTGTAAGAGAAAATAATAGATGGATATGTAAAAAAGGGATCATCTAGGAAGACATGAGTAAAATCTGGTATGAGAATCGAGGTCAGAAAAAGATATATGGTTTTGAGAAGGAAAATCTTCATGGAAAAATACATCACGGCTCTTAATAAGCTGTTGAGTCAATGGGTCAAGCAATCGATAAGCACTACTATCTTCAAAATATCTCACATGAATGCATTGACGAGTTTTGAAATCAATTTTTATCCTTTTAGCATCCGAGACATGAGCATAAGCAATAGCTCCAAACACTCTCAGATGTGATATGTTTGGCTTCAAGCCGGTCCAGATCTCTTCTGGTGTCTCTTCACCATAGCACGACAAAGGTGATCGGTTCAGTAAGTAAACCATCGTACGAACTGCTTTTGTCCATGAATGGTATCTAAATTTTGTCCATGAATCATAACGTGCTCCTTTGAATAAAGTGTGGTTAGCTCTTTTTGCTACTCCATTCTGCTCTGATGAATATGGACTTGGTCTGATGTACAATGTTGTGAGCATTCAGAAATGAACTCATTTCACCGTTGATGTATTCATCTTCTTGTCAAACTGAAAAGTCTTTACTCGTTGACATGAATGATTATCAACCAATGCTATAATTTCTTAGAAATGATAAGACGATATTTCTCATCTTTTGAGCAAGGTTGTAGACTTGGATACGTCTTGAGTAATCATCAAGGAATGTGAGAACATACTTGGAATTTCCAAGTTATGGAGTATTGATTGCTCCATAGATATCTGAATGTATGAGTTGGAGTAGTTGGATGGACTGCGTGATAGAGTGAGGAAATTGTTCTTTATGCTGCTTCCGATGTAAACATGCCCCACATGGATGATTTTCCACTTCACTTTCTTGCAGAAACAACCCTGTGCATATTTTGGAGGCGAGTTGTTGAGGACTTTTGAGACATTCAAAGGTCTTGATCGTTCATGCCACATCTTAAGCGAATAATCAGATGAGGTTGTAGAGGTTCTTGTGATAGCAAGATGTGCAATCTCGGGAACCTCCCGTTGTAAGCGATACAATCTTCCATCTAACTCTACCTGGGTCACCATTGCACAGGTTGCGTCGAGAATGTGACAAACCGATGCGTTGAAACTTATTGTCCATTGAGACGAGATGATCTTACTAACACTAAATAGATTTGAGTGAGCGTCGTCTGAGTAAATAACATCCTTGACTATAACTGTACATCTCATGTTTTCAAGACCCAAAGTAAGTTTCACATCCCTACTTCCTATGGCCAAGAAACTATCACCTTTAGCGATAAAGATGCTCAAAGGTGTGATTTCTTGAAAGATGATAAATTTCTGACGATCAAAAGTAACATGAGATGATGCAGCTGAGTCTATGTACGAATATGCTGAACGGTGATTTGTGTGGAAGGTAACAAATGTAGAGAAAAAGATTTTCTACATGATTCCTCATCTCTGTTTGTACCGATCATCTTATACTTCTCTTCCGTCTGTTGATTCGTACAGCTCGTTTCTCATAATCCTCTTTCTTGTGACCGTATGCTTTGTAGTAATTGCAAATTCTGTCAAAATGCTTCGAGGTGGTATTTCTTTCTCCGTAACTCTTGACTATCATGGCATGTTCTTCTTGAGGTAATGGACTCCTAAATGATTTCTTGTGGAACAATCATCATCTTGTTTTGCATTCAACAATTGATCAGTGAGTACTGTCAAAGAGAGATTATCTCTCCTATTTAAACTCCGTGCTACATCTTTCCAAAAAGATGTCTTCCTGAGGTTACCAAGAAGTCGAGCTACAACTTGTGACAATTTTCTCTCCATCTGTAGATCACGCGTTTGCTTTGTCAGTTTAGTGGGTGCATAGATGTGATCAATCATAGGTCCAGCAATATAGATTTGTGCATGGAATGCATCTTCTAGTCTATTTTGTCGTTTGATGATGTCTCCGGCATGAACAACACGTAAAGCTTCCTATGCTATTTTTGTTGTTTGACAAATCACTAATGTCTTGTAACCAATTATTTTTTATTCACTTTCTTAATCATCATGAGTGCATGTTGATCTTGTTTTTCTCATTTAGAGAGCTCTTCTTTGTCACTACTCTCATCTCTTATAGGAATCGTATTGCTCATAGCAAAATCCCATAAGTCTCTTTCAGCTTCAGTGCAGTCTTTATCATCTTGCTCTAGAGAAAGTAGTTGTCTTTGTTCAAGCGCTTGATGTGACTTACCTCTTGATTTTGAGTCATTCTGAACTCTTGGAAACATAACTTCTTCGAATTCTATGATCCGAATTCCAAGAGTTGAAGAAAAATGAGGACGATTAGTGGAGTGGGCTCATAACCTGCTGAGAATCACGCACTACTTGACTAGATATAACAAAGAAGCTTATATCAAAGAATGATCCCATTGTACTTAGATTGAATGAGTCAGGCTCGAAAGCAAGAAATGAATCCATGTATATGTACTATGATAATTGAAACCCCTCTTCTTTTGCGTGAGAGAAACTATAACGTCACCAATAACACCTAAACAAGAAACAAGAAGTACAATAAATGAGAGCCTAAGAGTCTATTCTTTAACATTTATGGTCTACCATACTGATAACTCAAATCGCATAGACCTCTGCGTTGAGTGCTAATTTATTTATATCGCGTGTAAGACATTTTTGTCCAAATGTATAACATCAACTCTCATAGATTTAAAAGTTTTACGTGTTAGAAATATTTTGATACTAAATTGAATATAAAGAGATATGAGATAAATATTTAATATGAATTATTATAAATTAACATTTAATCAGTTTTTAGATATATTTATAAAATGTTTATATTTTTATTATATATTATTATATATTGTTATTATCTAACAGTTTTAGGTTCCCTAATAACAATTCAAACAGCGATTAAAGTACCTTGTGCACCTTTGATCGCGTTCAAACTAAGATGAACAAACAATCTAAACGCAGTTTCCTCCAAGAAAGTTGTTAGATGCATGAAAAATGAATGTAAAATGTGAACTCTTGGTACATAGATGATCTTTCAGTGGTTACGTCATCATTTTACCTCTTTGATGAAATTAATATTATAAATTTCAGAATGATATCTCTTTTTATCTCTTCTCTCTTTTTTACCTGTCCATGTGTTTTATATGCATGGTTTGAACTGATATTACGGTACTAAGAGAAGAACTTGTGAGAATGAAAAGTATTATATTAAATATTTTACAACATATTAAAAAGAAATCTCTAATACCCCAGAGCTGAATAGAATTCTTCTCCAACGAACAATATTTTGAAGCTCATGATCAAGGATTTGTTACTGATATAGATCTTTTAAAAAATACATCTATCTTCTCAAATATCCGCATAGATTGTTCAGCTGGTATATAGATAATATTCATCAAGTATCAAGTTAGTATTAAGTCATGATAGAAAATAGTAAAATGATGAATGACATGACAGAGTGATTGGTTTTATTATTGATAGTCATTAAAAGTATAATTAATCAATACGATGTTAACAAAGGTGTGATCAAGACAACAAACCTCATGGGGTTGTGATTCAGCAATTTGTTGCTTCTCATATGGAAGAGATACATATACAAGGAGTTTAGTTATGTCCAAACCTCTCCTTCTCAAAGATTACTTGTTAATTTTGTTGAACATAGATAAGTGTAGGCAAAATAGAAGTGTGAGCTTTCGTCTCTACACACTTCCATTATACATATGAGAATGCGAGCTTCCGTCTCTACATACTTCCACTGTGCATCATGATGTATCTATTATTGTGCTTGCTAAGTATCGGTATCTTGTATGACTTTCTCTTCGTATGAAAGGAAGTACTCTAAGATGGAGTCTGCTACCGTAGCCTCTTCTCGTCAGAGCTCTTGATCACCGTTGCTTTTGTGATTATGACGAGAGTTGTTGTTGTCATATGTCTATGGGCTAGATGTGCATCATGCTCCATATTGTCATTTAATGTATATGACTAGAGTATTTTCTCTTCATGCGTCTTGGAAGTTACGAGAACTCATGTATTTGTACCTGAAGTGATGCAAATACAATATGTGTTTATTAATAAGATACATAATATAGTACATGACACGTCATCATCAATATAAAAGACGCATGCTATATAAACCATCATATTTTATCTCAATAGATACGATGTCCATTAATATTGGATTAATAAATAATATGAATGAGATTGTGTAAACCACTTGTACTCTCGTGGTCATACACATCAAGTGTGAGAGACATGATAGTCTCTGATATCAACCCATGTATATCTACAAAACATCTCCTCTCTTACCTTGATGCTATTAGCGATGCGAAACTCTATAGATCTAAGTCCATATGATGCTAGTGGATCCTACACAAACTCATATAACATTCTACTTTATCTTTGGCCGAGATCCAACTACATTGTTGATGTATCGGATGATGTTATAACATTGCACCATATCATCATTAATAAAACGATGATCCCTTTGAGCAATATTGCTACCCATAAAGTTGTCCACACTAAGAGTATAAACTTTGAATCTAGGTGCATCTCTCGTCAATATCTACCAATGACCTCTGCTATACATTGGACCACAATATGAGAAGAAGACGAGCAGCTGCTGGTACAATCATGCAAATAGAATACCAGGAGACATCGATACTTGGGACAAGCTGAAGACAAAGTTCTTGGAGCGGTTCAGAGAAATTGGGTACAATCGTCAAGTTTTGGGAAAGCTGACCAGACTGGTCAGAGGGAAGAAAGAGAGCCTAAAAGATTATGTTCAAAGATTTTACAATCTACTGGACAGAATTCCGAGGATGGGTACAGCCAACCCATACTCTATGGATCAAGCCACAGAATGGCTAGTTACAGGCTTACCGATTGAGATGGAGATCTGGTGTCGTCGAGGAAAGATGGACGCCATTGAAGAGGTTGTTGTCTCAGCAGAAGCATTTGAAGCATCCACCCTCGGAAGTAAAGGAGGATGGATAAAAGGGAAGAAGAAAGGGAAGAAAGAAAAGAAGGAGAAGAAGGAAGAGAAATCGACTCGAAGGAAGAAGCACAAGAAGAGTCGCAGAGAACCCTCTTCCTCCGACGAATCTTCTGACCATGAGTCTTCTTCGGCCGAAGCCGAAGAGTCTTCATCGGCGAGCTCATCTTCTTCGAGCAAAGAAGAACGAAGAATGAAACGCAGTTCTTCATCCAAAGAAAAGAAAAGCTCGAAGGAGAAGAAGAGCAAAGCCAAAGGGGATAGTAATCACCTTATGGAGGAGATGATTAAAGGGTTCGCGGATCTGAAAGTACAGATGATAGGGACTCCTGACAGGAGAAAATCACCTTCGGCATCACGACCGAGCTTATGGTGTACGACCTGTGGGAAACAAGGGCATGCTAATACAGAGTGTACAAATGCAAGGTCATTTCAAGCGTCACATGTAGAATGGGCACCCGCATTCGAGTCATATTATAGCTCATTCTTTATAGAGACTCCAGATGATGTATACGAAGTACAGTCGATACCGCAAGGAACACCACCCCAATCTCCCAGACCCTCCCAACCATCACTGATAATCCCAATCCAACCCATACCAATTTCGAGGTTTGTACCAAGAGAGAGGGCTCAAAATGTTTATCAGAAATATTTAATGAGTCAAGCAGGAGCAAATAAGCCACCACCTCATGGCTCCAGTTTCAATTGTGGTAGTACAGATCATTGGTCACCCAACTGCCCACATCCGAAGAAACAGTTGGGCTATGTAGCACTTTGTGCAAAGTGTCATCAACCAGGACATGCCACGGCAGATTGTACCAATCCACCTGTGGAGAGAAGGGGGGTTCGCTTTGATCCCAAAACAGACCGTCCTGCGGAAGCACAATTGCACAAAGTGGACTTGGAAGAATGGAAAGCCGTTGGAGATGAAGGATGACCACCAGAAGAAACTTGGGTTTGCAAAGTGGACACCAGAAGCTCTTTCAAGACTAAGAGGAAGGCGGAAGAAGCACCTCTAAAAACTCAATCGAAGAAAGAGTTGAAGAAGCAGAAGAAGGCAAAGGATAAAGCCAAGAAGAAGATAGTTGAGGAGGAAACTGAGGAAGAGGAAGAAAAAATACTGAAGAGCATAAATCCTCCGGGACTACCAGTTGACATTACGGACGAAGTCTGCGAACTCCTGAAGAAGGAGTTACTACGAGGAGGAACTTTGGCAAGGGAAGCTGATACAACTTCGGCCGAAGTACCAGAACAATCAACTTCGTCAGTACCCAAGATTTTTCGTACTTCGGCCACTGAAGCCAAGACTGCGGCCAAGAACGAGGAGGTTCCGATGAAGCACAGTTGACCGAAACATGTGAAGAAAGAACTTGTGGCGGTACCACACTATGATGTGGTAGCTGATTTAGAAACACAGAAGGCTAACATAAGTTTAAAACAGCTGATTGAAGATAACAAAATTTACAGAAAATTGTTACTCCAAGCACTGAAGAAACCCACTAAAGTAAGAAGATCAAAGTTACCTTCTCTGTTTCACATCGAGGCAGAAGACCTGGGATCTCCAGAAGTGGAAGTGGAGGTTGCAGGTTTTGTAATTAGGAAAGTGTCAATTGATTCCGGATCAGGAGTCAACATAATGACGGAAGACACGGCACACGCGTTGAGTTTCAGCAAGTTTGAAGAAACTCAGCGGGTGTTACGGCTGGCAGATCAAACGAGAAGACGACCACTTGGGCTACTACGCAACATCCCCACCTTAATAGGCGGAATTTCTTTTAAACTTACTTATGTTGTGCTGTGCCCTTTGGTTAAGTCTGGTTATCAAATTTTGATTGGGAGGCCATGGTTGTATGGTGCCAAGGTACTAACAGATTGGTACCGATACCGTTTACAGTTCAAAGATCCGTAGAAACCAACTGATAAGGCTGTGATGGTTTCCTGGAAGAAGATAACACATCAGGGCGAAACAGAGTCGACTGATGAGGGTTACACTTCAGGATCTGATTCATCAACAAGCAGCGCATGAGAAAGGAAAGGAGACCCTTATTCGATGGTCAACTATCTACAGTGCTATGAAATTGATGAAGAAGAAGATATGAACGAGGCCGAATAGCAATCACAGCTAGGTCACGGGAGTGCAGAGACCAGTCATACATATGATATAGTCCTTCCAGGAGCATCCCAAGACCTACTAATAAGCGAAGATAAGAGCCTAAAGATTTCTGTTGTGGTACAAGGAGAAGAGTTGGAAGTGTAGCGTCAGATGCTGATACACACGCTCCCTTGGCCGACGATGAAAATAAACCCCGTACGCGGATTAATTTTCTCTAGTTACAGGCATCTGAACTTAGCGCGGGTGCCCCCATCGTGTTGAAAATAAAATATCTCAATATCTCGAACGCAGTGAGATATATCTCCATACGACGGCGAGAAAAGTCTGATCAGCACGAGGAGAAGGAGAATCTAAGACATGAAGTACCTTACAAATAAGAACTTGCAATAGATCTTTCCTTGAACGCCCCTTGAGTTCGGTCCCACCAAGGAGCAAGGACATCGTTGAAAACGCTGGTCAGACACCGTCTCCCTAATCCAAGCAGATATTTCGTTTACCTTTCAGCGATCGCAGGAAAGTGCGGAAATAACATGCGCACTGTGACCGCGGATGTCGAGCGAGAGAGTTTCAGGTCTCCTCTGTTAGTAGTGCGCAATGGCGGCATTTCAAATTGCGTCTGTGCCCCGGTTGAAATTGTTTTCGACCCGAAATGAGAGGACGCAGAAAGGGAGTTCCATTGCAAGTGCTCGGTGCTCTGCGTACAGCGCGGCCAATGGTGCCGTTCACGGTACATACGGCCCGGAAAATACACAGTGGCTGTCGAATGAGCTAGAGCGTCTGTGCGCTTATCAGGTGTGTGGAGAGGCACGGTCTGCTTCCGTACTGTACTATCTTACGCAGACCTTAAAGCGAGGTGATATGAATTTTGTAGAAGTGGATAGAGGAGTTTCTGAAACATGGGGTATGAACAACTGCTTGAATTCTCAGCTTATCAGCTGCCAAATTCCTGTCTCGTAGATAGTTTTAATTCGTTATATGCATGATGCGAAGCGTGAATTCGCTAGATACTCCGGAAGCAGCGAGCAATATGTAGGGGTTTACGAAGTTACGAAGTTTGTGCAGAAGGTTTACAGCTGAGTGGGCGCAACGCTGGACTCTGCATTTGCATTAGTTTTTAATAGCTCGGCAGGGTTGTTCATTCCCTGCAGTTCGATCATCTCGGGTTTCCGAAGGTTTTATGTAGTGCAATGTCGAGTCGTTTACAAGTACTGTTCCCGCGTATTGTCGCTTGTAGTTCGATTTAAGCGCAGAATGAGAGGTCCGCACCATGCTATTTGATGTGTTTTGCCGCATGTAAGTCGTTGATCGTTTATGACGAGATGGCACCGGTTCATGGAGGGGTATGCTGTACTCACTTCACTTGAGCTAAAAGGTTATATTGTTTCTTTCTTGTGTTATCACCGTCATGAACAGAAAAATCAAGGAGACGGCCTAGTTTTAACTCGTGGGCAGTGGAGCTGGGTGCTGCAAAGTCACGATCACTACCAATTTAAGGGAGAGATGAAGTGAGTCCGACGCTGGCCTCTACTGTTTTCTTACATCAAGTGCAGTTAGTTTGTACATGAGCGGAGTTTCCCCGTTTTTCTCTGTTATCTTTTAATTCGAAAGGTGTTGAGGATGCAGGTTTCACAACATTACTAAACGATTTGAGTTATTCATCCCAGAAGTTTCTGGCAAACTTCAACTGACGGCCAACATGTCGCTTGATTCAGTCATCTCTTCAGTCAAGGTACCCTTCGCTTATCCATTCGTTGTTCGTATATACACCTTTGTGAAAACACAGTCTCTTGCTTCTCACGGGATTGGTGTGGAGCTTTATCACACCTTACGTATTCTTCCCGCTTAAGTGTGTGTCATTTACTCCAGATCCTACCCCGACATCCAGGTGGAATTCCTGCTCCTCGGTCTGATGGTTACTGGGCGGCCTATATCACCAGAGCTGGAGAGAAGACCACTATTGAGGTTATTATCGGACCTTAGGCACAGCCTGAACGCACAAGGCCAGAATATAAATATGTGTATCTTTTCGTGCATCAGGCTCAGGCTAGAGTACTTACTAGCCTATTTCACAGCCATCAAACCATTGTGATAACAGAACCTGGCTCCTGTACGGTGCGATCATGCTTCTGCTAGTCCCATAGGGTTTCTGGTGTAACGCACAGTTTCAGTTCTAGTGTTCGACCTAAATTTATACCAGTTATGCTTCGGTTTGCTGATTAAGAAGCTCGATTCTCAGTGGTACATCTTGCTCCCCTGATTTGCAGGTGTTAGTGGATATAGTATCAAAGAATGGGGATTCACTGAGAGGTCTTCAGGTATTTACGTTTACAAGTGTAGCCTTAAGTATGCACGAACGCTTGATAACAAGAATTGTAACAGGGAGCAAAGTGCTCGCACCGCGTTTGTAGTTCGACATGCTAGAGATGTGGGAGACTGGACCGCCTCTCGGCTAACCGGGAGGATGCGTGATTTTAGTTTCAATATTTTACGACCTACAAGTATTAACAAAACCGTACCGACTGTTTTATAGACGGGTGTTGTGGAGATCGAATACATATCATACGGTCCGCATGGCCGAACCAAACATGTGCAGCATGCAGTTCTACCTATGCACTATCCAGACGTTTCTATTAATAAAGGTCACTGGCGCAAGTGGGTGTTAACATTCTCTACGCACGTCGGTCCTTTGGTTGGGTGTTGACTATGAATATCAGAAGTTTATACTAATTCCCAGCAGTGATAACGTAACGGAAGGGCGCCCCTTAACTGACGTGGTTGCTCTGCAGAGCTGAAGACGGAGCATCTGTTCTGCCCATACCAACACATCTTCTGTCACATTTGGACGATCCACTCCAAGTTCTTCGTGAGTATGTGTGATCGTTCTTCTTTCTGCTTTACATGAGTACTCAAATAATCCTTGCCCCAAATACTTATAGTACATAGGACAAAAGTTGGTACGGTGAAACTAACAATGCGACGTGCAGGTACGTTTTGCCCTTTGCCAAGGCTGGTGACGTGATTGCCATCGGAGAAACACCACTTGCCATCATGCAAGGTACCTTACTCATCAGCCCGTTTACAAGTTTTCTGAAGAGTATACTGAAGAAATGGACATGTATAGTTAGGGCAATCGGTGTTTTGTTGGTGTTTATATTTCCTGCCTAGGATGTGCAATAAACAGTGCTTCATCCTGGGGATATCAGATTCTCCTTATTGCAGAGTGAATAAGCAGCGGAAACAACGGGATGATTGTTTATCTCCGCTCTGGCTGTGATAGGCCGGTTTAGGCATCCTCAAAATGTTCGTCCTGGAGTTCTGGCTCGGCTAGCTTGTCGCCTTTTCCATCCAACATC
This sequence comes from Asterella californica, assembly GCA_036924285.1. Lineage (NCBI taxonomy): Eukaryota > Viridiplantae > Streptophyta > Marchantiopsida > Marchantiales > Aytoniaceae > Asterella > Asterella californica. The sequence goes on along the minus strand of JAYKYS010000002.1, from coordinate 15,888,371 downwards.
GTCTCTAGCTACTGCTTGCGGCCTGCAGGTAGCATCCAGAATCCTTACGAACTCCGACTACTTGGTTGTGTATCTTCTGTGAAACTGCATTCAGGCCAGAATTTCTCTAGGCCCGAAGAAAATCTCTTTGAGGAGTCTTTTCTAAAGAATATGAGATGGGTGATATTCAGGTCCTCATCGACATTTCTGGACGCCTCAGGGTGGTTGTCGCAGTGTTCCTCGCAGTGATCGCAAGGTACTTTTCTATCATACGTTGTCTCCATCTGCCGGAGGAAGTGTTTTAAAGGATTTGTCGCTAATCTGTATCATCGACTCCACTGCAGAGTTCTCGGTTCAAGGGGCATGTTCTATCGTGTCGCTGGAGAGCAAGTGAGTGACACAAACAGTCCTTTTGCTAGAGTTAATCTCACAGGTTCGATATTGCTCCAGATTACGTTCAAGTTTGACATTCTTGACGACTTATCTTATGATTTAGGTGTGTGGTTGCAGGCAAGGCTCATTGATGACGTGACTGGCACTCTGCCACCTTACGACCAGTTTATCACTCTCGGACCGGTATTTCAACTATGAACCGTGCAGTCCTGTAAAGGGAGTACCATACAAGCAGGATCCAACTATAGATTGCTTCCAGTTGTCGTCCTTATAAGCTGTTGTCCCAACGTTTGGTGAAGAATGTGCACTTCTCTAGATTGGATACCGTACATCTCTACCCAAGTGGAAGCTTAAAACTATGTTGGTAGCCTTTCATGGGACTTCCACTTTCAACTCTTTGAGTTTGTTGAACTCGCGTTGGTGCGTCCTTGCAGGTCCGCGTCCAAGCTACTGTGGACGCCTTGAAACGAAAGACCGGTATATGGCTCATGAGCTGAAACTTAGTACAACAGCTAGCATGTCGGAGAATTTCCTGCAGCTTGTAGAATGTGCCCTTGGAGACTGCTAGTTGTCAGCGTCGTCTCTCCAAGTTTGCCGAATCATTAGGGCTCACCTGTTGGTCTCTTTTGCTCTTGGCAGGTTTCGACGTTGCTGTTGTGGATGTAAATGACTTGAAAAGTGTTCAAGTTTTGGCGGTAAATACCTTACTTTTCTTACCACGGTGAAAGCCTTCTAGGGTTTACTGCTACGCTGGATTTGTAACCTCCTATCTTGAGAACCTACTACGTATACGAGAATAAAACTTACCTGTTTTCAAGGACAACTGGATGGATGGCTTCGTCTATCATGAGTAGAACGTGGAGGCTGAATCTCGCTCTGTGATATTTGACTATAGGCATCACGAGGTGTAGATAATAGACGGCTAGAAGCAGCACTTCGACATAATCCTGCTGGTGAGAGTCCATGTTCTTTCTGCTGAGAGTTGCGTCCCTGTACCTCTCAGTTTTCGAGTAAAGCTGCTGTTTGTCACCTTCAGGAGTGAAACTACATGTCTGATCTTGGGTTTGAATGCCAGGAAATGCCGATGAACAGACACCCATTATTCTTATTCGTCAGTCAGCGTGATTGAAGAATAGAAGTTTCCAACACATTCAGTGCTGCAGCACCAACATCGCCGTCGTCGAGCTCCGCCCACTCTTGTGTATTTATACATGGTCTTCAAGTCCGTCAAGCTTCTTAGTAACTTGAAGTACGTGTTTGTTTCCTCCTTAGAACAAGAAATTTTATTCTGCTCTTTTTATGTAACAACTTGCAGTTGAGGGAAACTTATCTTGTTTACTTCATGATGCCAGAACATTCATTCTTATGGAAGGTTCGACTGACTTCTAGTGACTAGCTGACTTCGAACGAGTAAGGAAAGTATGTCAACCGGCAGCTATTTTCAAATACTTCCAACTACAGATCCAGTCAAGAACTACGTGTTACATATTTCTGAGACTTCCTCACTTTCTTGCAAGTTACGTCTTGTGATCCTGAAGGTATGGCTCAGTGCCTTTGTATTTCACTATTTAATATGCTTCATCTGTCAGTTCGTCAGTTCGTCCCTCTTCCAACAATGGCGTCGGTGCTAGCAAATACGGATTCCCTCTAGGGCCTAAATGGCGTTAATAGTCTGCATCTGCATCATCTGCACTGGATAGTGCAGACACGTCCAGATCGTGGTTTTCAGACGCACAAATGGGTTTCAACATCTTATGTACAACCAGCCGAAGCGAAGAGTGTAGAGTGATCCGCTACTGCGGTACTATCAACTGTATTATACTTTTGAAATACGGTGTCTAGTGATTACACGGACAGAACCATACACATCTTGTCGATTTTGGAGGACTTTATTGGCCTTATTCTCGAAGTTACATTATAATCTGCCATTCTGCAATTATGAACTGCACACGATTCCAACGAATCTCGTTGCCAGCTGGACGAGATCTTTGACTTACATCTCCCGGGTCCACCGCATCCGCTCCGGTAATCCACATATTGTTTACCGGTCATCCACGAAGACACGTCCGGATCGACGTCGTCTTACTCATCTGGGTCTCGCACTGATTTCCTGGATGCCAAGCGGTCCAGTTTCAGTCTAGGTAGTTCCAGAGCTGCTCGACTGATTTCGCTTGCTTCTGGGCGAGGCTCTTCTGACCCAAGAGACTCTGTCACAGTTGTCTCACGCAGTTCTACGGATATCACATTGTTAGGGAGCTTGGATCGCTCTTTCGTTTATTTGCTGTTACTTTTAGCCGTCAATGTCCGCCGTTGGGCGTGTAGATGGGCTGCATTGTTTCTCTCCATGTTCCTCTTAGTCTTTTTTTCTCATTTGTTTAGAAAGCGTTATGGTACATTCGTGAAATTTATTAAACCACAACTCTCATTAGATTAGCAGTGGGATATCTTATCATAATCAGTTTTAGTTATGATTAGCTTTGACGGGTTAGCTTATTTGTTGTATTTTTATTTGTTATCAGAAACTAATAACCTAAGATTTATAAAATGAATTATTGATGTCTCTAAATTAAAATCTGATGGGCTGAGAATCAAATAAAAGTGAAAATTGCAACGTGAACTATAACGAAACGTATATTCTTTTTGAAATTTGGGAATCTTTTGGATTGAAAGGAATTCGCTATAGAGAAAAAAGAATGGTGTTACAGTGAAGGATTCGTCTAGAACTGAAAAATATTAGTCGAAATTATATTTCTCGAGATTTCTTGACATTAGTTAATGTTATCTGTTAACTTGATGCTTGTCACTTCTTAGTTTCAACTCTCGACTACCTGAGCTTCCTCATGTTTGTTACGCTGTCAATTTCTTACCTTGTACTGATAGTACTTCTTACGCTGTACTGACCTTGTGCTTAACGAGAGAGGAAACTGTACATCATGAAGAGAGCCAAGCACTCACATAACAAACAAGAGAGAACGATGGGTCCACAGGGAAGTTGGAAACCCGGTTAAAGAGAATATATACATAGAAACGTCCAGAAGGGAAGAACTGAGGAACACTACAAGCGGGGTTTTCGGAGATAAAATTGAATTGCAGGATAAGACGGGAGGGCGCTGTAACTGCGTTTTTGGTGTAACGTCTCCGATATGCATGCTGGATGAATTTCAAGAACTTTTGCTCGCATAATGTTGTCAAGAATATATATATATATTAAATAAAATATATATGTTAAATAACATATATATTAAATAAATATAAATAAGTATAAATATTTTATAGAAATTATTTATTAATTTAATAAAAATATAAAAAAATTAAAAAATAACTTATAAATATTGACCCGAATGTCACGCTTCAAAAAATATAAACTTAGAGAATTTATATTTATTAATATATATTGAAATTAATTCAATTCCTAACCCTCTCTACCTTCCGGAAGGAAGGGTTAGGTATCAAATTAAACTCCTACATACATGAACAGAAAAGGAAAGCTCTCTGGTAAAAAAGACTATGAGCCTCATGATTATAGAGCTCCATATGCAAATAAAACCTTCTCGTCCCGTTACAGTTCAACCTCTTATCACCCCACTTCTCGAAAGTGAACTTCAGCTGTTTGGACGATGTGCAACCTAAGCACACAAGCACGATCTCGCCAGGAGGCTAGAGGATCAGCAATGCCATTCTCTTCTAACCAGAGTCAGTGGCAACGATGGAAAGCCAAGTCTCGCAATGATTGTATACATTCTGCAGATGTCAGAAAGATGCTCGTCTTCGCTCTTGAGAGTCTTGTTTCAACTAGATCTGACGTCATTCCTATGACACAGAGAAATGAAGATGTTGATGTCTCCAGTGTAAAATTGATTCTTGGAATCAAGAGGTGTAGATTTTGGTCCCAAATGATAAGGAGTTAACATCAAACGTTGTAGAGTATATCTGGAGTCTCCTAGAAGATAAGAGGTATGAAAACCATTAGGAAGTGTGACAACTGGATCACTGAGCTCTCTTTATACGTCCATATAGCAGAGTTTCAAAACACTCAAACATCATGATTACTTCCGACTCTTCCACAACTAACATCAAGAAAAAGATCGTCTATTCACAAATTGCTTGTAGAATAACCGAATGGTACTGGTTGCGGTTGAAGTACTCTGTTGGCCAATTCTCACTTGGGGACCTCTTATTCGAATATGTGAGTCATCTATGATCCCTTGACAGTTTGGAAGACCATCTTTCTTTAGAAAACCACAACTGACCCGTTCCATATCTTGTCTCAATAACCATTGTATAAATCTTGGGGCTATGACAGAAATTACAACACAACGTCATAAAAACACTGTAGAGATGCGGACTCATCTATGCCAAACCTCTCATCAATATAAAGATGATTGATACCATTTGATAGTATTAGAACGCTGCACCTACCTTAATCTCGACTGACACCTCTCTTTTGAATTTCGTGTCTTGTTTCACTATGTGCGGTCCTAACATATGTACCATTTCAATAAACAAATGTTTGGGCATCCAAAGTGCACGTATTCAGCTATCGTCATCGTAACTAGATCATATGTAGTAATCAAATCAGATCAGAGATATGGACTTTATCCACCATAAAGATGGCTATGTCTGACCTTGAGCAACAATCACTTGATGAGCAGTGAGCAGTATCAGCGAGTTGCGAACTAGCTCTGACACGTGTCTTTGATCAGTGCTTTCATCATCTATCGTCATGGAAGTTTTAAACGCAATCACTATATCAATAGCTAACATGATGGCTGTCATGACGATTATCAACACAGTGTGTATGTCTGCAAGCAAAGAGGATTTTGGCACAAGCGCTGTTCAGCTACCTACAAGCGCACCGACAACTAACCAATAGACTGTGCAAACGAATGACTATTTGAAATTTGATTAATTCCATAATCAGCTAATGAAAACACAGGAACTGAACTGACACAGCACTAACCAAAGCCATAACATGTGGAATCGAAAGATAATGACATGAACTGAACAACAAAACTCGAACAGTGCATTAGCGATCAGCTGACTCAACAGAAGTCCGAAATGTGGACACAGTGGACCCTCCTTATCAATAAACTAACTTATCTTTGCAACAAGCACCAAAATGTAAGCACATAACTTTGGCGCACCCAACCACTTAACATGCCATAAACAATCACACCAAAAACTAAAAGACACTCAAGTACAGAAAAAATCATCGAACGGAGGTTTCTATGTAGTGCAATATAGAAACATTGGGTGATAACATTGAACTTCTGCATATCTGCAATTTTTATCTCTGCTTTATACCTTACTATTCATTGTCTATGCATGGCAAAACTGATGTTTACCAAAGCTCTTGACATAGTGTCCAGAACGGTTACTAACTACTCTCAAACTTGCGAGACTCTAGTGCAAGCTTCTACTTTCCAGTTCTCTGTAGGTTGTGAGTTTCTTTTCCTCAACCTCCATAATCGAATTTGAAAAGGTCATAAAGGTACTGTTCAGAGCAGAAGCTGACTTGCTCAATTCTGGTTTCCTCTTGCTCGAATTGTGTCCGCTTGAGGTCTCTGCATCTAGAGATATCATGTTTCTGATCTCCGAAACATCATTTATTGCTTCTTGAGTAGGTGGAGGACCGTGGCTAGGACATAGACTCCGTCATGCAAGGTGGAGTCATGGAAGGATAGAAATGCATGTTGAATTCAGGAGGAAGCTTTTTTGCCTTCCTCTCATCCTTGTCCAATTCTGTGAAGGAGAGTTCTCTTAAGTGTTGTTGTGGTCTTTAACTCTCCCAATGCAACTAATTAGATTCTTCCACTTGTTTTAAATTTGTGTTTTGACCACATGAACTTCTTTCGAGTTCAAGTAAGCTTGTATTTTTCAAAGCTTCAGCTCCGTGTACCCATCAGCTCTCTATCTGAACTGGCATTCTACCTCCTCAACCTCTACTCTCTTTGTCTCTATCAAAATAACTGTCAAATCTGCCAAATGAAACATTTACTGGACTGAAAAGTACCCAGAATGGAGAGGCTGGTCAATATTGAACATCGAGACTGACAATGAACTCAAAGACAGAAAAACTCCTCCATATGCACTCAGTCGCGTCTGTTTCGGTGGTTCAGTAGTTTTCTAAGCAAGCTGTAGGGCATCATCCAATGAACTGCCAAATATCTCATGAACGTTCATAAGTACTGCATACACTCGACCGCATGTGTGTTGTGCATTGAATAGAACAGCTGAAATAAACGTCGCTGGTTCTCCAAGTTGACGACAGATTCTTCCGAGGACTCGAGAACTCATCGTGGAGTTCTTCCACATCTGCTGCAGCAAATATTCCTGAACAAATCTTCTCAAAGTCATGATATTCACTTGGAGGATTCTAGTGTGTCACGAAATGAGTCTACAAAGCCAAACAACACTGGATATGATAGCTATCAAACCCAAAATCCATGTATTCACTCGCTACAAAAACTCTATCTCAGAACAATGCACTTCTGAACAATGATTCTCACTCCCTTACGGGACCAGCCAGTGCCTGCAAAAACAACAAACTGAAATAATATATTTGCGCTTTGAACGCCGTTGCACATCTTGTCCTTCTCGTGCTTGAAGAAAATTCATGAGAAAGAACATGCAAACATCGTCATGCATCTTGTTCTTCTCGTGGTCAAAGCTATTTCGTGAGTGTTTAATTACATGTCATCACGGCATTGTTGCTTACGTTCTCGTGTCGGATATTGCATGAAGGATGTCCAAGAAAATGCGAGGTTCTTGGCTGTGGAGATGTACTGTGATGAACAGAGACAAGACAGAGAAAAACAACCACGAAAACAAATGCTGCAATATATACCAACTCACGATGTATGTACACTGCCGGTTCTTTCTTCCTAAGAACACAAAACTGTGAAACAGACCAGAGAGATCTGTAATCTGCTTCAAAGCCCCTAAAACGAACCCCTGAATTTCAACCCTGATCCAAAATCACCAAAGCGTAGCTCAAAGCAAGAGAAACTTCTCTTTGCAAACAGAATGAGCTGCACCAACACCATACGATTCAACCCCAAGTCCAAACCACATTCATGTACAAGCTCTTAGCTAAAGCTAGCTACCACAAGTTGTACATAACCAACCGGAACTGTAACGAACTCAAAAGGACGAAACCCATAGCGAAAGAAACGAGAAAGACCTATCTGAGAACTTCCTCCTTTCACGGAGCGGTCTTCAGATGTCGATAGGATCTCCTTCCTTGACTCCGTTGGTCCAAGAAACCTTCAGATCCGACTCCCAACAGCCGAGATATCGCCGGTTTTCGGTCGCAGGCGACCAAACTTTCAAAAACTCCTCCCTGCGGCTTAAAACCGCACACACCGCACAAACGGATCGTCTGAACTGATATCCGTCTTCCTTGGCAGGTAGATCTAGCTACCCTGAACCCAACGAGACTCCAAACAAGTCGTTTGGAGTAATCATTGCAAAACCACGCAAGAAATTTGGTCGCAGGTTGCAAAAAGCTGACGTAAATCAGCTCCCTGCGGCTCAAACTTGCTCACCACACCCAAACCAACAATCCAATCCACACATGGTCTTCTCCTATGCGTAGATAAAGACTCCTTGATCACGTAGGCACCAAGAACGAAGAGCTTGGCTCACAGATCGCGAAGTCCAAACTAATCACAGACCGCCCGATGAAACTTGGTATCGTCTTCAATTTCCTGTAGAACTCGGTGTTCTGATCCCAATGGATCCAAGGACAGCAAGTTTGAACTCCGGAACGGCCCGAACGGTCCAATTCTCTTTCATAGGTAACTGAAATTTCCAAATCTCCTTTCTACGTCTCAATTTCTCTCAGTACACATCCCCCGATCCGTCTCTTCACAAACCGTCTTATCCAGTGCGTAGCCTTTACAGATCTGAATCCAACGACGCCTTGTGCGCTTGCATTGGACCTCCAAATCTCTCGAACCGTCCGCTGACAGATCGCGGATGCAAGCTAGCCCTTTGCTCCTTTACTTCAGTCTCTGTACGTACAAGGTTTCTGTGATAATGAGGAAGCAGGCCCCTTGCGTCTTTAATATAACGCCTAGGGCTGCAAATACCCAGTCAGCAAGTAAACTAAGGCCTAGCTTGATTTTCCTTTCTTTCAAGTCGCATAACTTCTCCAGTAGGTGTCCAAATGAAGTAGAGAAGATGTCCATGGAAAGCTGACAACGAGCTCTTCCCATCTATGTGATGAGAGTGAAGATTCGAAGTTGTGCCAAAAGCCCGTAAGCTGGGACCTAGCTCGTTTTCTCCATCTTTCGAGTCTTGTAATTTCTCCACTAGGCGTCCAAACGAAGTAGACAAAGTGCTTATGGAAAGCTGACAACGAGTTCTACCCATCTATGTGATGAAAGTGAAGATCCGAAGTTGTGCCAAAAGCCCGTAAGCTGGGGCCTAGCTTGTTTTCTCCATCTTTCGAGTCATGTAACTTCTTCACTATGCGTCCAAACGAAGTAGACAAAGTGCCTATGGAAAGCTGACAACGAGCTCTACCCATCTATGCGATGAAAATGGAGATCCGAAATGATGCCAAAAGCCCGTAAGCTAGGGCTTAGCTTGTCTTTCTCATGAGTGTCTTTGGAGCGACAAGCATCAAAGATTGAATTTCAGATAGGAGCCGGTCCACGACACGACAACGTGTACCAAAATCTCAAGTATAGATTCTAAAAAATGTTAAGCTCGCAGTGAAATCATGCTCTCCATGAACTCATCTCTTGAAACGGCAGATTATGTACTGCGGACGGTCCAGACACTTGCAAATTGAAACTTTACTCTAGTGTGAGACATTTATGACTGAAAATTTATAATTTTCAGTCATGAAAGCCTCTTCGCCAGGTTCGAAAATTTAAAATATTATCTTGAAATTGCAGGTGAAACTATGCTCACAATTATTTCAGAGGTTTTCTTGATCGGACCTCGATAATGAATGTCGGATTTAATCAGACCTCCCTTATAATTTCTTACTTGATCATATCCTTGACCTGGGGTTGTAGGTCATATAGGTCATGTTACTTAGTCACATCAAAAACTAAGACTTGACACACGTACTAGTAAGAGGGAAAAACGCGACCCAATGAATAGCCAACGGATGAGAAGACCTCATCAAGCCTTACAAGGGAAAGAAGGACCCGAAGGACCAAGCAATAACCACCCTGAAGAGGAGAACACCGGGACTAAGCCCCGCTATCAGTAGCTCTAAAATCGTCAATCGCATCTATAATGTCGGAGATCAAAAAGTCAGTACATCTATCTACAACAAGTGCACCGGAAGAGCACTAGTAAGAGCAATGATATGAGAAAAGACCTAGGAAATTTTATTTTAGACGGTTGGTTGACTTTTCTCTATATATGCTTTTTGTTAAACCACAAGTGCGGGTATAAAACCCCGCAGCTCGCACGCGGTGCCCTTTGTTGTCACTGTAGCCAGTTGATCGTCTGTTGGCGGCAGTGAGTGTTTGGAGGCCGGAGAGCGGCAGTCTGTCTTCCCGACGAGCCGCTAGGGTTGAGGGTGTTTTGGTGGGGTCTGCACATGATCATTGTGTTTTGGGTGTTTTGGTGAGGTCGCATATGATCATTGCGATAGGAGGCCAGGGCTATACTGTGCATAGTCGATGTCCATGGAGACTGGCGAGACAGGAGTGCAATCGATGATGAACATCTCATCAGACATCATTTTTTCTGCAGACCGTGATCTGTTTTGACTCTGCTTCATTTGTGACGGTCGTATAGTGGGTGCATCGTTTCTTGGTGGTGTGGTTAGTCTTACGCTTAGCGACCTCTCTATTCGCTCATTGATATCATCTTGTATTGTTTGTCCTATCGGTTTGCAGATCTTTTTGTGGGTCTCGATAATGTATTCTGCCTAATCCATCTGCCTCGTTTATCTTGACGTCTGCTACAACGCATCCTGGCTATTGCCGTCATCATGCGAACCGATACCAGGGATGTGAGGTATATGCTCGGTGGACATATCAAAGAGTGTAGCTAGCCTTTTAGGTTTCTGATGACAGCCAGCAGTCTCGCATTTTCACTTTCTATCCATCACCAGCGGTAATTTTATTTTTCGCTCTCTTGGAGTTCTCTCTGCATCACAGTATTGTTTTATCGAACTTCTCTGGGTCACTCTGCCCACAGTCTCGATAATATCTTTTGACCAGTTTGCTTCACTTCCTTCCGTCCTTGCTCTTTCTTGACTTTCGTTATCAGTCGTTCGTGCTTTTCATAGACAGTGAGCTTCAGTCCTTGTCCTTTTCTGACTTTCGTGATCAGTGTATGTAGAATATTCGTGTGTTCCGCAGCGGAGCAAGTTTACACATGTGACAGATTTCTTCGAGAAGGAGGAACATTCCAACCAGCTAGAGAGGGTTCTAGTGAGCTGTTTTGGAAGTTTCTTCTCATGGCCAAGGTTTCAGAGCAAATATTTAAGACCAGATTGGACTACGTGCAAGATGTTTCGAGCAAACCGCGTTTTGACTCTGTGCTAGAGGACGTCTGGAAGTTTTCTTGGTCAGGAACAGATGAGAATGGGGCACCGAGACGCTTTGCCAGATTAGTGAGTCTGGACCGGTTGCGAGAGCTTTATCCACACTTTTTTGATTCTTGTATTGTGTTCGCTGCGTCTTTGGAGATGGAGGCGGATACCTTTTTTATGGCTGCTTGTTATGCTTGGACTGAGAGTGAACCTAGGAGGAAGCGTTTTCAAGTATACAAGCATCTCTCTTATGCAGCGGGATGGAGAGAGAGAAAGCAGTTTCTAGAGTTTCTACAGTCAGCTGTGCAACAGAGTTGGGAAGAGCCAGGCGATGAGCATGTAAGATACATCCCTTGATTTTTCTTCTAGTCCAGGTTTTGCTTATTTTTTTTACAAGTGTTTAGTGTTTCAGTATTTTATTGGCTTGAGCCTCCTCTCCTCTTGCGAGGGGAGTGAACCTTCGCTGGGATGGCCAGCTAGATGGGTTCAACTCCCATCGAAGGTATTATATGAGTATTATAACATTTCAGGCTTTCATGTTTGAGAAGAGATCCTCGAGTTCACCCTCCTCCACAGGCTCCCAGGACTAAGTACTCGCTAAAGCAGTTAGGCAAGCCGACGATCGATCACAGTCGAGACTGGCGATGACCACCGATGGAGTATGGGGACCAATTCTGGGACAGGTTTTAGATAACCTATTTCGGAACAGGTTTCGAAAACCTGTTCTCGCAACAGGTTCCTGAAACCTGTTTCCGAACAGGTTTATGATTACCTGTTTCCGGAACAGGTTTCTAAAACCTGTTCAACAACAGGTTTTGGAACAGGTTTTAGAGAACCAGTTTCCGGAACAGGATTTATATTACCTGTTTTGGAACAGGTTTTGGAAACCTGTTTCAAAATGATGATAATGTAGCGATGGTTTCGCAAATTGCCCCCGATAAATATCCGATGGTTTACATTTCCCCGACGGTTTATTGTCTCGCAAAGTTGATTTTTTCTATGAAATTCTCCATCATTGATAAACATTATTCCTCCCTCGAACTTTTGCCTAAACCATGTTCATGCCTCAACAACCTGCTATTATAAACTTGGATACCACCATTTGAAGCGTGATGCGGTCATACCAGGGCCACGCCACCAGATCCCATCTTCCCCCATAAAATAACCTTGAGTATGGAACCCATTAGTTTATCATAATAAATCCAAATACCGTAGTAATTCATTACTCTATGTGACATTGATCTATGTCACTCATTACTTATTCATAATACATCCAAATACCGTTAGTACATCATAGCAACCCATTACATGTATCCCTCATTGTCCAAGAGTTTATCATGTTTGCACGTTTACGTTTCAAATGTCACTGAATACCCCTTCATAAAAAGTGTGAGCGAAAATATGATTATGGAGAGTTTGACTTTTCTTATGAACAAACTTGGTCCTTCTTTGCCTCTTTGTGAAAGAAATAATATGTGAAATAATAATATACCAAGAAGTAATTTGGCTAAGAAATCATATTATTTTTTGCAAATTTATCCATTAAAATATAAAGACAAAAGAAGACAAAAGATATGAAGATCGTGCTGTCAACAGTTTCAAGAAACAGAAACCAAGTTAGTCTTGGGAGCAATACTGTGATAATCAATGAAGTTTGGATTACCAAAGAGTCTCAGCTAAGCTGCTACGCCTGTATGTTTCTTATCATTGTAGAGACGACATCGGAACTGATTTCAATCTGTTTGAGTAGATTGTGGAGTCCTTTCCTGCACACACCCAAGTACCATGATGAATTCATACAAGATCAAAAGTCGGACGAGTTGACCATCATGATAAGTGATAAAGCTTGATATAATATTCTTACCACCTCAATTGTCTCGCACGTCAAATAACCGTTCTCGGAGTTCTCCCTTCCACTCAGTTGTTCTCGGTGGTAATATCCGCGTCATTGCCGTCTTGTGTCGAACAGCAGTGTGTTGTGGTCAGCGTGGCAAAATCTTTATGGGCTCACGTGTGATATTCTCGTTCCAGTCCAAACAACATGCAGCAAGGCGGGCCTCAAAGATCGTGCATAATGGATTTTCTTCGTAGCAAATTTGTTGATGACAGAGTTGAATGTCTTTGACATATAGTTCTCTCGTGCTCGAGTATAAAATCTCATTTTTGCCGGCGTAATGTTACTAGTCAGGAACTGCACCATAGCCAAGTGTGTGGACGAGTCTGCGAGTTTTATAGTGTGAGCAACACATATTTCATTGAACATGAAGTGTGGTCATTCCAAATGAAAGATGGATTTATGAACTTACCTCTTTGATAGTATTGGTCGGAGGCTGATCGATTCAGATCAGGGACTGAGCAACAAGGTCTATCTCCTGGTAGATCTCTACATAGTGTGTGGTCTCCCGTCCAATGATTTGCAGCATTGCGAATATCCATGACCAACACCGATGTATCATCTTCAACTTGCGGATAACGTCCATCAGGTCCAATCGTCCTCCTCGCATTCAACTGACAACATGTGTATATCCACCCTTTCAACTTGTCAGCTATGCCATGTGTCTGAGTCTCAGGATACATGAACCGTCTAGATGCAATGAGGTCTCCATCTGCCAACCCTCGCATCTCCGCAACTCGTTGTACCAATACAGGCTTGTTCTCTTGTATAGAGGCTCCGTGATCTCAAAGCCATGACACCAAATGTCTCTTCGTGAGGAGCTCGAGGTCAGCCCTAACCTCATCCTCCTCCACACCCGCTGGTACACGTTTCTTATTCTGCATCTCTACTAAGAACTTTTTGATTACATTCTTGCACTTGCGCCATAGATCCTTTTGACTAACAATCCCATGACGAGACAAGATGGCATCAACTGATGACTTATCATCATGTACAACCTCATCTGGTACAATGCCCCTGGAGATGAGTCGCTGAATACCCAACTCAAATGCTCGATCCTCAATCAACCACGAGTTGTTTTCAGTCTCTACTCGAGTCATGTTCACCATCTCGATCACTCTACCGTCATTTGCTGAGATGAAAGCACATGTCCCATTGTAGTCATTCCTAGTCGAGTCGTATCTCAAATCAGCATACACCACGAAGTTGTCTAAAATACTCGATAACTAAGTCAGATCCTCCATAAAAATGGCTTAATCAAAACTTGCATCCTTCACAATAAAACCTCATAACTAAGCACAAGTTCGAGCACTTACCACCCACAGGAGCCTCGTTCAAGTCCGAAAAATGTTGTGCAAGCACTTCAGATTGGACCTCCTCCTTCTTCATGGCCCATCTTTCAAGTGTCGCTTGAATCCATCCTATGAAGCGATCCTTCCCGTTCTGGAATCCAAAGAAATGGGACCTCTTTACTGGAGCTAACCCTACCTCTCGACATAAACTATCTAGTTGTTCGAACTCTCAATCCGGCGCACAAACCAGCATGATAAAAACGGTGAGTGACATCGGGAACACCGTGATATATCTCCATCTCAGTTGATCTCCATCCAAACGTGTGACCTTGTGGACATCTAAGCTTCAAGGAGTATGATTGATGGATACTTGAAACTATCGGAGGATCGAAAGTCAACTCATATCCATAGTGATGACATCTCACTTTGAATAGAGTGAATAATTCCATCAACTTAGAAATACCCACAAACCCGTAAACCTCTAAGTCCAGACTCTGGACCTCAGGTGTAGCGGAAGCTATGTCCTTTGGTCTGGGTGGCTCTAAGACGTTAGGTACTTGAGAATCACGGATCGACTCAAAAAGGAGTGCCAAATCTAGCATAGACGGGTTTGATGTGGAAGGAACAAAGCGATCCTAGAAATGACAATACCACACAAAGTCTGATCATGTCTAGGTTCTGACATCAGTGATCAAATAAATTAAATTTCTAGTCATGTCACAACTTCGCATTCATAACAAAAACTGAAAGAGAAACATTTAGCTAAACTTGAACAGCACTTGATGCTCAGCATGGTCAATGCCAAGAGCTCGCAATATGATAGAGTCTGCATGAAACTCGGTATCCTCCGGTCGAATAACATCTCTCTCTAGATCACCCTCCTCTGGAATTACATCTGGCTCGTCCAACCTGGCTTGCGCTTCTCTCGCCATCTGATCTATGCGAACAGCGGCGGTTGAGAAAAGAAAATGAAACACAGCGGTATGACCTGCACCTGGTCCTAAAAGTCGCATTGTCTGCACATAGCGAAGCAATAACGACTCCGGCACTCTCACTTTCCCGCTGTCGAGGCGAGAGTTTCCTGGGAAGGGCGAACCTTCTAGCTGTGATACGATCGTGAAGAGGAGGGCGAAAACCTCACTCGGAATACGGATCTCAAGAAATCACACCACCACGTTCTCGATCTGGCCAAGATAAAACACACGGCGTGCAAGTAGATCTTCAACTCCAGGTCATTCAGATTGCAAAGCTCACGTTCAGTAACTCAGAATATCAGAAAACTGCTCCTGTGAAGCACCAGCGCATTCACCTAGAAGCTTCCCGTTTTCTATTCAGAAAGATACACGTACAAGTTCTTGGTCTCCTCTCTACTCGATTCTGCTCTCTACTCTCAATCCCTCGATATCAAAACTCTGATCAGACAGAAAATATCTTCAGATGTAGTCTCTGTAAAATCTCCTAGCTCTTCGATTCACTCTACTCGATAGCTCCCGCACGGTAAACTCTACACTGCTCGATGATCGACAGACTGCGATAGTTCGATAATGCTCGACAATGGACTGAGAATTCTCTCTCTCCGGAGTACACCCCTCTGGGTTTTCCTCCACCCTACGTAACCTTCAGTGTCACCTGGCAAGGGTAAAAGACGCCCTAAACAGATGGCAGCAGAAAAACAAATCACTGATAATATATCTACACGTAAGAAGACTATTTCACTAAGCTTCGCAGATTCATCTGTACGGACGGCCACCGTTTCGGCCGTACAGTCAGCATCTACCACGTCCATCCGAAGTAACTCCACCACGGCTACCTCTGGCCACCGAAATCACCTCGTTCTGACACGTGGAGCCCGAGTTATCATCATTGTCGTTTCCCGGCCCCCTTAAACTTCGAAGTGCCGTAAGTATTGCCTCAGTTATCAGTTTCACTTGATTTTTCGACCCAAGTGAATAGTATTTCGAACTCTACATTTTTCTACAAAAGAATTGATACCGACTTGGAGTATCTTTGATGCCATCTCGCTACCCCAGGACTTAGAGGGCCGCAACCGACTTGGAGTATCTTTGATGTCATCTCGCTACCCCAGGACTTAGAGGGCCGCAACCGAATTCGTACTAATTACCCCGCCAACCCGAAGGTGAGAGGTCCATTTCGAAACCCGGTGGTAATCTCCCTCTAGCATCCACACTAGGTGACTGCACTAGTGCAGGGGTAGACGGAGGCGTCCCGCATTCACGGTACGTTTAAGGGACATCTAGTGTCCCTTAAACGTACCGTGAAGCTAGGCAACTTGGTGCCCCTCATATTCCTCCGAAGGGGCCAGCCTACTCCAAGCCGGTTGTGAGTCTGAAGGGATTTGATCCGGAGACCTCCTCCCTACAAGTTTCTCAGCTACACCACGGAAGCTGATCTCACAATTGGTTTTGAAGACCAGTTTCTAAGCTAATATGCTAGAAAACTGCGGTATTTCGTCTTTCCTTTGCTAACACGAAGTGCCATAACTTTCTCTAGACATGATCTTTTTGTACATTTCGAATTTTAATCAAATACTACATACTACAATCTACATGAGAAAAATCTAAAAAGTATTTTTCGAACTCACTCTGATTTATGGTAAATTTCCCGGTATCAGAAATCTTGTAGAAGAACTCCAAGTAACTTTTCGCCTGCAACTCCGTTCGTAACTTTTGAACATACCACGGTGATCAGCGCGACGAGACCTACGCCGTGGTGTTTTCTGATTTTCAAATGGACACTTCCTCCAGAATCGACTTCTCTGAGGTCTTAGTTTCACTTAGAGAGACTAACTTCTAACTGAGAGGTGAATTATTCACTATATGGAATAATTCACATCACGACATCCACCCCCTCCAAACCTGCACATCCTCTGGCATGTGCCAACCTCTTCATCCTTCTGTCGTTTCATCATCATCATCACTCTCGTCCACCTCAACCTCTTCAGTAGTCGAGGCGTCTTCATCTCTTGTCATCCTCTCATACTCCAGAAAGTTGAACAAATCTACTGATCCTCCACGTTGTTTGAACAACTTCACTCGTTTGCCAGCCACAGATAGTTTCAAAGGAGTACCATCCAGCTCACGTAAACTATAAGTGGCATTCTCATAAACATCTAACACAACATAAGGCCCGAACCATCTTCGTGAGAACTTACGAAGTGTAGAATGCTGGTTCTCCAGCGTGCTGTCATACACCAGAACCCAATCACCAACATGTATTGGCTTTGGTCGTAGTCGGTGAGTCTTGTCCAAACGCTCTTTGTTTCTAACTCGAGCCACCCTCAGCTTCTCTTGCGCCTCAGCAAGATCTTCCTCCCTTCGCTCCAACTGCCTAGTTCGTAAAGCAAGGAGTGAAGTATGATCTATACCATCTTCCCACGGTAGCGTAGCCCACGTAGGAAAGTCCTCCTCAGCAGGCATGATCGGTTTCTGCCCCAACATAAGCTCAACTGGCATATAACCAGTCCTGGTACAGTGTGTAGTTCTATCAGCCCATAAAGCAAATGGAAGTAGTCTCGGCCATTCTCTAGGCCTACCATCACATGCTTTCACTAAAGCGTGAACAATAGAAGGGTGTCCTCGTTCACTCTTACCAATCCCTTCCGGATTCATGGCAGTAGTAAGTCGAAGCTTTACTCCATAACGAGCAAAAAACTCCTTCGCTTCTGCACCTCTCAGCTCGCCCCTATCTGCTCGTAGTCTTCCAACAGATCCATAACGACAGATGATATCTTCCAGCACGAATCTACATATGTTCTCTGTAGTCTTCGTTCGCAGTGCTCGTCCCTCCACGTAGTTAGAGAGATCTTCCCGAGCTAACACCAAGTAACGCATCCCCCATAGTCCCGGCGGCATCATCACAAGATCAAGGACCCACGAAAAATGAATACTAGGTGGGTAGGTAGGTACAAGTCCATCTCTATAACGGACTTTAGAGTAGAACTGGCAGTGCAGACACGACCCAACAAAATCCACTACGTCTTGATACAAACCCTTCCACCAGTATCGCTCCTTTATCTTCGTGTATGTAGCCCAAACTCCACGGTGTCGAGCCCACAAGGTGTCATGAAACTCCTTCAGCAGATTCAACTTCGTCGGTTGATCATCCACTACTCTAGCCAACATCCCATCTCTTCTCTTCGGACGTTTCCACAGATAACCTTCACGTAGAAGGTAACCGTACGCTTTTCTTCTGATCTCCTTAAACTCTGCATCACTCCATCCTTCTCTTCTGCATAATAAACTCAGATAATAACCGATATCGCGTAACTTTTCCGTGTAGAACTCCTCGTAGAACGGCAGTGGTTCCAAGTCTGAAGTCTGCTGACCAACTTGGCACCAAACGTCTCCCTTCTCCTCATCTTCGACTTCAGTAATCATCTCTTCTTCATCTGTATAACAAGCCCTAGATAACATGTCTGCAACAGGATTATCCTTTCCTGCTATATGCTTCAACTCAGGGTTCATACTCCGGATATAAGCAATCCATCGTAGCATTGCTATGTCTGGAGTATTACAGTTTGCTATCATACCTAGCAAAGGCAAACAATCTGTTTCTACTATCACACGGGCACCTATCAAGAACTCTCGGTCTACCTTCATAGCAGTAACAGCTCCCCACAACTCACGCTTCACTTGAGGATAGTTACGTTGCCTATCTGTTAAGATTCGAGCTCCAAATCTAGAAACAAACCGCACACCATCTGCATCTTCTTGACCAACTGCCCATCCAATCGCCTTTGGACTCGTATCAACAGTTAGTACTACAGGTCTCCCGCTCTCGTAGCTAAGCCTCCTCAGTATAGGTGGAGACTTCAGAATCTCCTTCAGCTGCTCCATCGTCTCGTGATGTTCTTGCCGCCAAGTAAACCTCTTCCTTTTTCTCAGAAGTGCATACAGAGGCTAGGCAATGTGTGCATAATGAGGAATACTCACACGAAATAACACACAAGCTCCTAAGAATCGTCGAACTTCAGTGATGTTGGTACAGTCTGCTATCCTTGCTATAGCATCTACCTTCTCTGGGTTCGGCCGTCTTCCAAAAGTACCGCATAAGTGACCCACCACCACGATCTCTGACATTCCAAAACGAGATTTGGTACTTGACAGAGTGAGGTGTACCTCTTCCAAGCGCATTAGAATCTTCTCCACATCTCGGATGTGGTCTGCAACAAACTTTCTGCAACCATCAGCAGTCATAGTTTCGTCCTTGTCCTCCACCGGACAGCCTTTCATGGGGATATCATCAAGAAATGGGATAGTAACCTCAGGTACAAACTCTCGTAACACCTTATGCATCGCGTTTTGCATATGAGCTACTGAGTTTGTGGCACCCTGAGGAAGAGTACACATCCGCATCAACCCCAAAGGTGTACGCATGGTAGTCAAGTCTCTACTCTCCAAAGCAAGCTGAAACTGATCATAACCTGAAAACAAATCTCCAATAGAATAGATAGATCTTCCAGCAAATGCCTCGGCTACTTCATCAACCACAGGTCCTGTTCCAACATTTTGAATCGTGATGTTGTTAGCAGGCTGTAAGTCTTGGATGAAGCGTAAAGCTCCTGTCTTCTTAAGTACTGTGAACCATCGGCTAGAGTACGGAGCCATAGATGGTTCAAGAATACCCATCCGCATCCTCTCTTTCAGTAAGTCAATAACCTTGGGTAGCAAGGCACGAGGGACTGGAATCGGTTTCAAGTCCCAAGGTACGTGAGGAACAGTGAAGATAACCATCGGAGCTATCACACTAGGATCCACACAACCAATCTCTCCAGCTGAGAAAGAAAATGCCTTACCATGGCTAACTATCATCTGCTCAAAAGCTCGTTTCTCCACTTCAGTCAAGAAGCCACCCCCTCCTATCTGGAGCTGCTCGAGTGTCTCTTGAGTAAACTCGTGTCCTATCTGTTTAGGATCTCTCAGTACAGGCTCAGTGGCGGCTAACTCCATCTGCTGTCGTGAATCAACAGGTAACTGTGTCGCCACTGGTTTCACCTTCTTCGCTACAGTTTTGTATTTGGTGTGAACCTCTGCTTCTTCACGAGAGCCACACCAGCAGATTGCATCCTTCCATCCACTCTCCAGTCTCGGATGAGGACGAGATTGCAAGCACGAGACAACCTCCTCATAGACTTTACGAGAGTGGATAGGGATCACCACCCTTCCTCCCATCTGCTCCATCAACATATCTACATCATCCAGCCAACGAACAAAAGACTGTACACCTACAAACTCCTCGTAAACACCAGAAATCATCTCACCTTCCCCCAAAACTCCTGTACAGCGCAGATTTTCTGCATACTTCTCCATCTGCCTTCTACTCTTCTCAGTTAGATCATCTACTCGCGTGAACTCACTCCAATCATCAGAACTAAAAGTCATCAAACCAGATTTCCAACTATGTACAGTGTAGCTGTTTTCAGAATCTTGAGCAACCTCTTCATCAGTCTGCTGTGACCCCACAGGCTGCTCAAGCGGGATCATAGTAGTATCAGATCCATCACTCTTGGTATCCCGTCCTACAAGAGTGGTTTCTGAAAACCCTTGCTCATGCAGATAGGAGAATCTCTCAAAGTCTGTCTATTTCGTTCGTGGTTCGTACGAACGGTCAGAAACTGAACAGAACGCTTATCATCTGGACTACGGATCCTAGCATAGTGAGATCCGTCATCCATTACCTTCGTCTCCATTCGAACTGCAGTGATATAAGGTTGACCAAGAATCACAGGATAAGAAGCAGAAGACTGCACGAAGAAGTGCTGATCTACCTCTACATTACCCAGCTTCACTCTCACGTTGGGACAAGCGTCATATAACTCACCCTTCTGGTTGTTTGCAGCTCGTAGCACCCAACCATGGTTCAGTTCGATAGGCCACTGTCCTCTCTCGTACACTTCTCGTGACATGATGTTGATCTCAGAACCGTGATCAACTAACGCAGCAACAGGTTCAAGACTTCCAAGGCGAACTCGTGTAGCAGTCGTAGCACGAGCCCAGTGCCTTTTTCTGAAGTCACTATCAGTAGCTGGACTCTCATCGCCAGCTTCATCATCATCGAATTCAACAGTATTGGTACCAGCAACTAACGCTTCTTGCTGGTACTCTGTATCATCAGCCTCCTGAAAGTGCACCTTGCCGAATTCTGCATCATTAACAGAAGCTCCTATCACATCAATCATCTGACTTTCTACTTGCTCGGATATCACCTGTCTCTTCCGCTTGATGATGTCGATGATCAGTTCGTGAAACTCCCTCTTCGCAATACCAAGAACCTCCCGAAGAGAAAACTCGATTCGCGTGTCAAGTATTCTCTGCTCCAAGATGCTCTTGAGATCAGTTGAAGTCTCAATATCAGCTGCCAACTTGTAAGCCGGTCCCTTCCCCTTCTCTTGGGCAGTAAACCGCCGACCAGCAGTCGTTGGCTCCTGCTGGGATCTCTGCACGTCCTCCATCGGACCTGGTGCAGGTGGAGGAGCTGCAGAAGTAGATGGGACGTCTTCTGGAGGGGCTGCTCGCCTCCTTGTGACCCTCCGTCTATCTCCAGTCTCCTCTGGAACTCCAGTATCAAGTTCAGAAGCTTCTCGCCGCCTCTTCTCCTCCACAGAAGCATCCTGCCAGTGAACGTGTCTATCCACGTCCAAGAATGCTTTGATAGACGCAGCATCAACAGGATCTCCCCACCCTGTGACCCTACGGATAGTTTCTGCTCCTCTCTTTAGTACTTCAGAAGGAACTTGAACAGGTTTCTTCTCAGTAGTCCTATCTAGCAACGTAGGACTAGAAGAAACTTCAATGTGACCGGCATATACATCAGGATTTACCGGTGGTGCCATCAATGCATGTACGGTTGCAGCAGTTGTAATCTGAGGTAGACTCCTCATGCCTCCTCGTCCAAACTGCGTGCTTAGCGGCTCTCCAGTAGAAGAAAGGTGCAGCCTACCATTCTGGTAGCGAACCACACCATCTCGCAGAGCAGCTGTGAGCTCTTGACAGTCTCCTCGGAAATGATCTTGACTGTCACACCAGATACATCTACGAACAGGAGCACCTCCTGGACGTGCAACAGCAGGCGCCAGTGGCTGCTCTCTCTGCAGACCAGCTAACTCCACCTTCAGTTCTCTCATCTGCCGAATCAGATCTTCGATCTGGTTCTGCTGTCCATGGTTCTCTGCAGGTCTCTGAACCGGTGCCCTTTGTGCAGGAACTGACACCACTGGTATCAAAGGTACTGCAGCCGGTACAACAGGTCTAGGAGCCGGAGTCGGAGGTTGCTGTACTTGAGGAGCAGCACGAGGTTGAAAGGCCACTTCTGCAAGCGGACGTCCTCCCACGGCCACTCTTCCTCGCCTCTGTCTTGTTAGTACAGCAACAGCGTCCTCGACTCTTCCCCAATCCATAGTAACTCCTCCTTCAGCAGATCGGTCAGCCAACATAAAGCATAACCGATCTCCCGTAGCATCATCGGTAGCTTGCAGAAAAAGTTCAGTTCTCCTATCATCTAGAGTTATGCGCTCTAGAGTTGAGAGTTGTCGGTATCTCCGATCAAACTCTCTCAGCAACTCATTCAGACTCATCATACGACCAGGTTGCTGCTCAACCCAGTCTAAGAACGTTCTTCTAGTGACTCTCTCTGAATCTTCTTCGAGAAACTCCTCTCGAAGAGATCGTTCGAAACTCATCCACACACCTAGATTTCTTCTCTGTATATCCCTAACTTGGTCTCGCAACTCAGGGATTACAGCTAGCTCAAAACTGGTTATCATCTCTATATCAGTAACTCTAACCAGCTCCATCTCTCCTCTGTATTCACGCAGATACCTAGAAATATCTCTACCATCAAATCTGCCCCATCTATTCACTATCGCTTGCAAAGCTTTGGTAGATTTCAACTCACCCCCTCCAACGATCGGATGCTGTTGGACCAGGGCCGCAAGCGTCTTCAGGATCTCAGCTGTATCGAGACCAGATGCAGATGTCGCTGCAGTCGCAGGGGCTACAGTAGGTGCTGCAGCAGACGTAGATACAGCAGCCGTAGAAGTAGCACCAGCAGCGCTTCCGCTCTTCCGATCCATCTTCCTCTTCGTCTTTGAACTCAACTTCACGGTTAATCACCCCAAGAAGCCTCTCAGTGGAAGCACCAGATTGTATGTCGAGGCGAGAGTTTCCTGGGAAGGGCGAACCTTCTAGCTGTGATACGATCGTGAAGAGGAGGGCGAAAACCTCACTCGGAATACGGATCTCAAGAAATCACACCACCACGTTCTCGATCTAGCCAAGATAAAACACACGGCGTGCAAGTAGATCTTCAACTCCAGGTCATTCAGATTGCAAAGCTCACGTTCAGTAACTCAGAATATCAGAAAACTGCTCCTGTGAAGCACCAGCGCATTCACCTAGAAGCTTCCCGTTTTCTATTCAGAAAGATACACGTACAAGTTCTTGGTCTCCTCTCTACTCGATTCTGCTCTCTACTCTCAATCCCTCGATATCAAAACTCTGATCAGACAGAAAATATCTTCAGATGTAGTCTCTGTAAAATCTCCTAGCTCTTCGATTCACTCTACTCGATAGCTCCCGCACGGTAAACTCTACACTGCTCGATGATCGACAGACTGCGATAGTTCGATAATGCTCGACAATGGACTGAGAATTCT
Organism: Asterella californica; assembly: GCA_036924285.1. Classification (NCBI taxonomy): domain Eukaryota; kingdom Viridiplantae; phylum Streptophyta; class Marchantiopsida; order Marchantiales; family Aytoniaceae; genus Asterella; species Asterella californica. The sequence continues at coordinate 15,864,633 of JAYKYS010000002.1, read as the reverse complement.
CTCTCTCCGGAGTACACCCCTCTGGGTTTTCCTCCACCCTACGTAACCTTCAGTGTCACCTGGCAAGGGTAAAAGACGCCCTAAACAGATGGCAGCAGAAAAACAAATCACTGATAATATATCTACACGTAAGAAGACTATTTCACTAAGCTTCGCAGATTCATCTGTACGGACGGCCACCGTTTCGGCCGTACAGTCAGCATCTACCACGTCCATCCGTAGTAACTCCACCACGGCTACCTCTGGCCACCGAAATCACCTCGTTCTGACACGTGGAGCCCGAGTTATCATCATTGTCGTTTCCCGGCCCCCTTAAACTTCGAAGTGCCGTAAGTATTGCCTCAGTTATCAGTTTCACTTGATTTTTCGACCCAAGTGAATAGTATTTCGAACTCTACATTTTTCTACAAAAGAATTGGTACCGACTTGGAGTATCTTTGATGCCATCTCGCTACCCCAGGACTTAGAGGGCCGCAACCGACTTGGAGTATCTTTGATGTCATCTCGCTACCCCAGGACTTAGAGGGCCGCAACCGAATTCGTACTAATTACCCCGCCAACCCGAAGGTGAGAGGTCCATTTCGAAACCCGGTGGTAATCTCCCTCTAGCATCCACACTAGGTGACTGCACTAGTGCAGGGGTAGACGGAGGCGTCCCGCATTCACGGTACGTTTAAGGGACATCTAGTGTCCCGCCCCTAGGCAACTTGGTGCCCCTCATATTCCCCCGAAGGGGCCAGCCTACTCCAAGCCGGTTGTGAGTCTGAAGGGATTTGATCCGGAGACCTCCTCCCTACAAGTTTCTCAGCTACACCACGGAAGCTGATCTCACAACTGGTTTTGAAGACCAGTTTCTAAGCTAATATGCTAGAAAACTGCGGTATTTCGTCCTTCCTTTGCTAACACGAAGTGCCATAACTTTCTCTAGACATGCTCTTTTTGTACATTTCGAATTTTAATCAAATACTACATACTACAATCTACATGAGAAAAATCTAAAAAGTATTTTTCGAACTCACTCTGATTTATGGTAAATTTCCCGGTATCAGAAATCTTGTAGAAGAACTCCAAGTAACTTTTCGCCTGCAACTCCGTTCGTAACTTTTGAACATACCACGGTGATCTGCGCGACGAGACCTACGCCGTGGTGTTTTCTGATTTTCGAATGGACACTTCCTCCAGAATCGACTTCTTTGAGATCTTAGTTTCACTTAGAGAGACTAACTTCTAACTGAGAGGTGAATTATTCACTATGTGGAATAATTCACATCACGACACCGCTCGGGACCTCCGGACATCCTCTAGGTAAGTGTCGATCTCCAGACCGTCGGGGATGAACCCTAGGGGACATACTGTACAGTGAAAAAACCTCGTTGATCAAGTTTGACCTATCCGTCCAGAGGTCCAAACTAGTCGGTGATAATCAAGCGGCTCAAAATAATGTCACTGAAAAACTATACTCATACATGAGAAAAAAAAATTCTCAAAAGTATTCTACATAATATAAAGAAAGAAATAATATTTAAATTCTACATGAAATATATTATATCAGAAGAGTCTCCAAATAGACTAAGTGCTACTTTGAACTATGTGTTAATGTGCATAAGAAATCTCTATCACAACTCTATCTTCTAGACTGTAGTTCTGAAAACATTCCAAAGTTGAAACTAGAGAAGAAACCTGGCTAAGACTGAAAACGAGATCAAATGATAGAAAGAAAAGAAACTGAATGAGAAAAAACGTGATGTTTTCAGGTGTCTTGGGGGTTCGGGAGGGATTCGGGAGGAAGACCTCCCCTCCAAGACAAGGCGGTTCTGATAGGAGAGCCGCCGGCAGCCCTCCTGCCTCGAAAGAGGCAGGATAGCGACTAGTGGTTAGCCAGAGGCTGACCAATGGTTGGCTCTGGCTGGCTGACTGGCTCTGGCTCTGGCTGGTCAGCCTTCTGGCCAGGCGCCATACCAGCCTACCTCGCGACTGGCTGGTCAGCCTTCTGGCCAGTCGTCAGACTTCGCTTCTGACCACTGGCTAGCCAGCCACTGGCCAGATGTGATCTAGTGGCTAGCCAGGCGATCGATCGTACTTGACCCCTCACTGGAATTTTTTTCTGCCGGTGCAAATAAATAACTTCGGCATCTGAACAAACTAGCGGCCAACCTCCGATTTTCAATCGGACTGTATACTAACTGACATCAGAAATATCATTGTAGAGTGTGGCATGGTCACTGTAACCAAAATTATTATGAAGTAGAACATTTCGAAATTCAAAAAAATGAATATTCTTTTTACAAAGCTCTCATTCATCCTCGCTTCTAGAGCATTTTTCTCAGCAGTTTGGTATCAGAAAGATGGTATCATGGTCTCATTTTGAAGCTTATCGTATGCTGGTCATTTCAATACCCTGACGGATACATCGTGCCGTATGAACATCGTGACAACGTGGCGCAAAACCTACAGGGGTCCCTGCCAGAGTCGAATCTACTTAGTTCTGGTTAAGAATGCTTAGCGGTGGAGATCCCCACTGCTAATATAGCCGCACTTGTGGTTTATCACGCATTGCTGATTAAACAAGGTGACTTGAATGAAAGGCAACTCAAGGTGAGAGGTCTGATCAAGTAAGGAATTTTAAGAGGGGTCTGATTAAGTCCGATATTTTTGATAGAGGTCTGATAAAATTTATTCTATAATTAATTTAGAAAATATATAATTATATTATTCGTCTGCATAAAATGTTGAAGTATCAATACTTTGTTATATCTACAAATCACTCTTGTAAATTATTGTGTTCGGTGCAAAAACGGATAGTATGTGACCCAGGTGAAATAAATAAGCCGGCCTGAATAAGTATGTACGATAACTTGTCATTATCGCAACAATGATATAACTTCACGCGGCAAATTCGTATTTCCAGGTGAGACGGAAGCCTATCCGGTGAAAGAGACACGTGGGACGACTGCTCAGAAAAGTACAGTACTCGAGGAAGCCAGCCTCGAGGCCGATGAGCCCAATCAATGGCCGCTCGCGAGCTTGTGCCTGGACGTATTTGACCGAACAACTTTCATACATTACCGGCTTCTTATTGGTCACACTATTATCAAAGTCAAAGCATTACTCACTCGATATGCATATCGTTGACTTGGATCCCTAACTGCTTGTCCCTGTGTAAAAGTCAGTCACGGTCGAGATTACCCGAGAAAGAAATGAGTTGGAGGGAAACCGGCTACAACTGGCAGAACTTGAGTGAGGGGTAACCTGAGCTTAGACCTGAACCACTACAAACTGAAGCTATTTTGGTCTGTATCTATCCGTAACTGTTCATGAATGTGCATCACTAAATTTGACTGTAGTGTGGTCACTGCAAGCTGTTTAACTCAGCTGGAAAGTGCATAATTTATGCTTACTAATCTTGATGTGACGTTAACACTGACGTCTGAGTTCCGTCCGGCTGCGTGAGCCCAACTCACGGTCGGTCGGAGGAGAAGCTGCAGGCACTTGTACGCGTTTCTTTGTGACTATCTATCGTATCAGATGACGTTAAAACAGTATATGGAGTGTACTGAATAATTGTGAAACAGACAAGTGAAATCAAGCAATTGAAGCTAGCTATATCACCGAAGAGGGCAGCAAGCTAAATATATTAATGCCTGGAACAAATTAATTTGTATTTGTTAACAGGCTTTCGCATTGGTAGTTTCGGGAAAGAGTGTGTTTGCTTTCTCTTATGGGTTAGTCTGGATCTTGTAACTCCAGTTCAGGATATTGTTTAATATGCATACAAAGATTTATTTTTCACAATAATTTAATATAAATTTTTCTTATAATACTTACATTTTCCGTATTTTTGTCACCATCATTTGAGAATTTCTTATATTACAGGGCAATATATGAACCAGGGCCGCTAAAACATCTCTTGTGTGTCATAAAGTATGATGGAAGTACAAGTGATGAAAATGTCTAATTACAAGGTTTCTCAGATGTAGACTGGACAAGGGACAAAGTCCACATGAAGTCCCTTCTTATTACTGTTTTTTGGTTTTGTTTCAAGATCCATCAACGGGACAAAGAGTAGGCAGACTGTTATCTCATTATCTAGTACATAAGTTGAATATATGACAATTTCTCAACTGACAAAAGCGATTTGGTTAATACGAAGATTAATTGGTGAATATTGGAAAAACTCAACTTGATCAATGTCGTTGCAGTACGACAGTTGAAGACAATCAGTGCATCAATTGAACCTCAAAGTTTCATTCAAAACCGTAATATATTAAAATTCAACATCACTTTGTGAGAAAAAGACTTAAATAAAAAATCCATCCTTGATTACTGATAGACACATCTAATATCGCAAGAATGATCGCAAACATCTATACAAAATTTTTTTGTGAAACAGAAATATTAATATTAATTACTACGATAAGTTTAGAGTTCGCTCATTCAAAGAATATGAGAAAGTGTTGATCAAGGCGTTAAATATGATACTAAACCAAGTCTTTCTAAAAGAAGAAAGTTAGTCTAACTTAGATAAAGATCAGTTATTTGTTTTTGAAAGTAAGAATATTGAGTATAATGCAAACATCATATTATGATCATAATTATATATATTGAAGTTTGAACAGACGCTCATCATTCTTTACGACATTATGTTGCAATTCATAATGTTCTTACACCCAACAAGCGTCTCATTAAGAATATTGAACTCAACAAAAACTAATGTTAAGTTTCTATAAGTGGAATATTTTAACGTTCTGACATGTGTGGCGATTAGAAAGTTCTTATCATGATTGCAAAAAGTAGGTTGAATCTTTTTTTAAATATTAGTCGCACTTGTTTGACTGACAAGCACAAAAGTTCGTTATTGCTCATGTCACTTTGCCACAATGCTGATACATCTCGAATGTAGCATCCCAACTTTACTTGACTCATAAACCACTTAGGGGTTTTATAGACTACTTTTCTTTGTATTTTATTACTTAATAGTCTTGAAACAATGAATCTAAGTGTTAACATGCATTAATCAACGATCTACATATATTGATGTCATTAACCAGTGACTCGTCAAGCTTTACTTTCATTAACCTGTCATCTTTTAATGTCATTTATTTGAACTTAATATTTAATGATAAATCTCCACTTAATTAACGCTGCTAAACCAGTGACATAAAGCTCATCACCTTCAACCTCCACCTCAGGTATAACTTATATGTCATAAACCATCCAACTGAGTGGTTTATTGGTACCGTAAAACATTTTGAAAAAGAAAATCTAACATTTGTAGACTAATTTGGTCCTTAATATCCATAATTGGTTCTTAAGATCCATAATTCTCATTTGTGGTCGCGTGTTATGCGCCGCAGGGGTGTTTACGCCCCGCTAGTGTATTTACAGAAATAACGATAAAAGATCTATTTTTTTCTCAATAACGTTTTCCGCTGGATGAGCGTCGTGGGTTACTGGTTGTTCAGGACTCCCTCTGCTCCCACCTTGCGGAAGGCCGTTATAGCCCATAACTGACTCTTTGCAGGCGCTCCTGCTGTCTTTAGAAGTCTCCACTACTCTGGTACTTTGTAAGCAAGATCATTGCATGCTAAATTTCCAACTAGATCCTCGTTTCGTTCACAGAATAAATAGCATCCCCAACGGCCTTGTACAGTGAATATCATTTTCTTTTATTAAAAAACATGTAAAGGTTATAAAAATATCTTGTAACAAGATATTATAAAAACTTAAATAGATTCATAAGTGATATATATTAACTCGTTTCGGAGTAGCCAACTCAGGATATAGCTCATAAGTGGAGTCCAGGCTGATACGTTGCTGGGAGGATAAGATTGCGACCTTAATTCTCATATGGCGTCATTTTACGAGGGCATTAATATATGTTCTAATCTTCCCGTAGGAAGAGTTAGAACATATATTAAATCTTATGTACAATTCAAAGTGTACATGAGATGAATAAGAAGAAGGTGGAATGATAGTTGAAAACATGCAAACTCATGAAAGAACGTTTATATAACCATTCTAGGACTACCATTTGAGGTTAATATGCATGCAAACTTAACTTCTGGGAACTTGTGTTCTCCTTTCGTTATCATGTGTTCTTCTTTTGTTATCAGAGAATTATATAAATATTAAATAAAAAACATATACTAAGTATATATAAATAATTAAAATATTTCATAGATATTATTTGTTAGCCCATGCCTGGAAACACGGAGAGAGCAGACAAAAACCCATAAGTGTAGACTGGATTCTCGCGCTTCAGAAGATACAAGTCCGGGGTACTGTACTCATGAATAAATAATTTTAATCAAACATTTAATTTAATACCTAACCCTTCCGATAGGAAAGGTTAGGTATTAAATTAAACGGAGATGCATTTCTCTCTCTTCCAAACTCGGCAGAGGATGACTATACATGCTTATAAAAAATCAAAGTTAATAAGCTTCTAACTAGAATGGTTTATAAAACAGAAACCATTTATACCCGAGTTCTTGACGAGGGAATCACGTGGTTATAACGGTAATCATAAGTTCTCAACCCGTTAGAAGCTTATGTGCCTTTAAAAATCATGTATGCAATTTATTTTGTGATAAAGCATACTAGTCTATCCACACTGTTCGTTTGATAAAAACCACACCTTCTTTGTACACCACCATGACTTCTACTTCTGCATTTTACCGTAGCTTATAATATGAACCTCAAGAGAAAATGGAACTAAAAGTTGGTTCAAGTTTTATCAAGTGTTTAGTCCTTAGAGCTAAGAGTGTTTACGTTTAAAGTGATCTGAGTTTGTAGCTCAAACTCACACGAATTTCTAAAGAGTAAGTGAAACACTTGAACTCTTTATAATCTGTACAGTGGTCCTCATAAATTTGATGCAACAATTATGTTGCGGACTTACGAAGTATGTATACTCCCTCAAATAATCTTTTCTGTAATCACTCAGAAATAGTTCACATTAGATGATTTACATATAAAAACATTTCGTATACAGAACTTTTATATGTAAATGTGTGTTATAATACAATTATTTATTAACATATAAAATAACTAATAAATCAATAAATTCTTTGTATATATATTATAAAACGAATAAAAATACTGTTTAATTTAGAATATCTTCACTGATATCCAGTTATCACCATACTAATTCATCAGATTGTTCTAACTTATTACTGCGTGTCAGAGTTGAAATAAAATATTCTCTAATATCCAGAAAAATAAGATAGTAGTTTTATCGAGAGTAGCTTTGTCTAGAGACGTGTATTGCTTAGGGTGGTGTTTTTATATCGCTATAAATATTTTTTTTAAAGATTTCTGAATTTTTACACTAAAATAAATTCTCGAAATACTAAACTTACTTATGGTTGAAACTCACGGTCGATTTGAAAAAATATAAATTAGGGACTTCCGCTACCTCTTGGCCGCATCCATAACACTCGTACGCAGAAATCGAATATTTCATAAATACTCCAGCTTTGACACGCACTAATACAATTAAAAATCTTCTCGAAATAAGTACAGAAGAATAGTTTACACCCCTCTCTCACTGAAGTGAAGAACAAGGCTGAAACTGAGGGGCGTCAATACGCCGAGGGTTGAGGGTTAGCAGCCGTTGGATCTTAGGTCATGAGCAGAAATGAAATAATAAAACTCTCCCATGCTTGTATGGTAGTTACATCTGTAAGCCTTCCATGCCTTCTAGTTGACCAATATAGAGTGTCGTTTCGCGCTTTGTGGTTGACAACAGAAGCAAAGATATTTCGAGCCGCTGGGATATGACGAGTACAATTTACTGTGTACATAAAGAACCGACAAATGGAGCAGCCTGAGAGCCAGTGAGCAATGCAACGAATCTGATTCACTGCATAATAGAACCATCGTGAATTGTCCGCTTTGTAGATATTGTATAGTCAACACAATGGGGCAGTGATTCTTTCCACGTACGGCGACGACCTCCCTGTCAGATAGCATGAAACAAAACTACCACGTACCACATCCGGTGTTTTTAGGGGTAATTTGACTGTTGCAGGCGGCATGTACAGGTAAAGAACATACGATCTCTGCTCATGAAGATCGCAATCTCGTTTATAGCTGTGTGCATGGTTGGGATCCCACGAGATGGAAGCAACAGAGAGCTTTAAATGGTCCTAATATATTGACACTTCTCAGAATACACCATACCTACTTTCCCAAAGATGGCGTGTGGTCCTTTGCATTCGTCGAGATGACATCGCAGTCTATTGAGTTCTGAATGGGGTGTTACCACCATCGCTATCCATCCAGCTTCATCACCCGTTGTTAGCCCCACACTTGGGGCTGGTTCAGACTGTTTAAGAAGTTCGAAAATGTCGTAGACATGTGTGCAGCTCACTGCTTGAATAGAAGCCAGACAAGCGATCCTAGTGGCCGAGTGAGTGACCAACTGAGGACTGAGAACGACCAACTGAGCGAATTCACTTCTACAGTCCACTTGGGAGTCGATTCAATGAGATTCTCACGTAGCATGCTGGACAACGTCCAGACTAGTACATTTTGCGAAAAAACGCTTGATGGTGTCTTTCATCCGTTGGCTATTCATTGCGTCGCGTGTTCAGAATACATTTTGCGTGCCTTGAATCAAGTTAACTGTCAACTCTTTTCGAGCTTCGGGCTTTGTTCTGCAGAGCGCCTTTATTTGTCATGAAAGCTATCTTCTACCGAGAAATTGTCCTCGTGAAAGTCTATACGGACGGACATGATACAGTTCGTATCAGACATGACTGTCATTGTCAAGAAAATGTACTGTACAGTGGACCAGAGATCAAAGGTGGACGGCGTGAGGCCGCTACCACATAAGCACTTCTGTCGTTCCTGAGATGAGATGACAATTTAAAGCCCCTATGTGGCACCTCGTCATTCCTCGCTCGCGGTCTTGTCTGCGCTACCTATCAGTCATCACCAGACACCTACAAGCTGCGCAGGAACAAAGGAAATGCAGGTCAGCGACCAGATCTATACACAAAACTGCACAATTTATGCACTAAAATTAACTGACAGGAGGAACCAGTAAGCCCAACTAAACTCCTCCAAACTAAACTCCACCTCTCATGCGGCGATTTACAAACTCGTACCTGAGCGGGACATGTTCACGTCTATAGAGCAGATTGCTGTTGCACCACAAGATCCGAATCAACTGAACACTTCAGACGCACGTTAGAAGAAAGGCTGAGCACTCACTATCTGTAGCCGAGAATAACGCCATCTGAGTCGACCGACGCAAGCTTTCTGTAAGCGGAGAGAGTAAGCCTTATCGTCCGCTCGTCACACGTCTTGCATTCATCAACTACTTTCACGGTCAAGAGTGGATTCCCGGACACGCAGTTTCCACTCGGACCCAGACACTTGAGCTCCATTGTCACTCCACATGCGTCAGGGCTCCCATTCCTTCCCACCTTGAATATCGAAGGACTCACTCCAACGGCGAGACTCCGATCCGAACCCCACTTGCTGTAGTCATTCTGGAAACAAGAACCTGCAGAGAGTGATCACGACACAAGTCTCAACTCATTTTCAAGAAGACACTCGGGAACGAAACCAAAACCTGCACTTCACAGCTCCTGACGTACGTGAACCTCAGAAGGCTCGAGGGAAGGAGACACATGAGCTGAGCACTGAGATCATCGTGCTGGATTCACGATTCATCGTCGGTCGAGTGTGGATGTAGTTTAGTTGCAACCCGTTAGCTCATTCAGATACCGAGACACTTCTCACCTCATCACACATCTCTAGAGCCTAACGATTGACTGAGGCTGTAGGCTTCTAACGCAGCTTGTACAAGAGAGAGAAATGGACAGCGGTTCCAAGAATGTTCGGTTTCCGACGAGGGCTAAGAGGCTGCCGATGCTGCTGCGGCGCCTCAAGATACACAACACTGGACGTACGAAGGAAGAGGCTGATTCTTGAGTTTGTTCGTTTTAACATCGTTCAGCCGGCCTGTTGATCATACCCAGCGGAGGAATGACACCAGCAACGAAAGAGATTGCGATCACTTACTCGTCTGAGAAGTGGTGTACGTTCCATTCGATTCCAAGTACTCCTGCGAGCTCGAGGGCACAGCGGCGAACAGCACAACAACGGCCAAGATTACCAACAATCTCCTAGTACCCAACTTCATAGCGGAACTCACTCAAATATCGCTGTGCTCAAAGTACGGTATGTATGTTCCGCTGCACTGCCTCGCAACATTAAGTAACGAAGTCGAAACCTATTTATGCCGTCGCGACGGAAATCCTCTCAATCTTTCGAAGAGGTTCAACTCTGCAGCATTAAGAAAAGAAGAGAGGCGGAGTGAACGCGTGGGGATAGGCAGGCGGTTGCCACAGATGATCTGGTGACGCTCGGGCCGTTGACTTCAGCACAATCTTCCGAAATTACTACAGTAGTGGAGGCGTTGATGAGTGCGATCTCCAAGCGGCGGTTCGCATTTCCAGGGGAATCCGCCGCAGAATTTGGCGAGCCGAGCTCTATTTGAGAGTAGCGCTGACCTCCATTCCACGCTCCGCTGGTTGCAACCGGTAACCTACCCTCAACAGCGGGTATACTGCAGACCTCCTTGTGCGCCCATTCTTCTACCCCGGATACACATCCGGGGCAGCTGGAGCAGTAAGTTACAGTACATATCGCAAATAAGTAAACATGCTCGACCAATTTCGGCGAAGTTTATTCGCTGTGTGTTATTATAAAAGACATAAATGTTAAATAAATTAATATGAAAATTAAATAATTCTCCGCATATTAATTGTAAACCAGCCTTAAGTTCTAGGGATGATCTATAAACGTAACGCGTGATAGGGTTCTGTAGATAAATTTCTTGAGAGGAGAACCACCTTTATTTTCCCTAAATAAAGGTGGTTCTCCTAGTGCTTACAGAAATTGAAAAGTCTCAATTGTAATATATTATTTAGCCCTTTCGGCAGGACGGTTAAGAAATAAATTAGTCAAACATGTTGCTCTCTCTTATCAGAAGATGGGAGAAGGTGAAATTTCACCATCTGAATTCCATATACTAAAATATTAAAGTCCTACATTATATGGAGATGAGTGGAGGTTCATGTTCCAAGGTGCTATGATTCGCACTCATTGCATGAAAGTTATACAAAGAAACGAAAAGTAAAGCAACACTCATATCTACTTGGAGGTCTCGTTTGAGAGAAAGAATAGGACAAGCGCAGAGGAAGGAAAATAGATCTTGGGGCGCAATTCCACAGACAAGGCAGTGCTCGGGTTTAAAACATTTCGGAACCGGAAGAAAATGAAAGGGAGTCGGTTTATATTAATCATTTATCGATTTTTTCGGTTTTGTTAACAGATAATTTGTCGCCATGTAACATTTTAGCCCGTAGAAAACCTGACTGGTGTCCAATTTACTCAGACTTTTCAAAATTCTAACCGGTTGAGAATATAAAGTAGTAAATAGTAAATGTTATTACTTGTCCTTTGGGTCTTCGTGGACTATGGTACTGTTCATGTGAGTTTACCATAACGGGACTCGGACCAGAAGCTTCATTAGCAGTTTGCAGCGCATGTACCTTCAACCGTAGCTACAAAAGATTGAACCCATGATCTTTCTTTTAGGATTGTAAGCTAAACCGCTTGGGACATCGATCTTCGGTAAAGAATGCTCGTTAGCCCCGAGCGGTGCGACAAGGGCGAGGCGTTGTTATCAAATGCAAAGGTTAAGAATACGTAAGGTCAATCAACTTTAAGACACTTCCTCTCTGTGTTATATAAAATATATAAGTGGTATGTATGCATTATAGACTAAAATAGAATAAAAATTAAGTTGTTTGACATTGTCATATATACTATAAAACAACAATAAGAGGGAGATCTAGAAATAATCCGTAAAACAAGGCACTTATAGGAGAATTAGATATATTTATTATCTGGAGACTCTGGTATAAACTAGAGATATCTAATATACTAACATTAATTTATTATCTAACTTTACTTAGCGACAAGATTCTCTAATAATGAACCGCTCTCCTACCCGACATGAAAGAGGCGATGATGATAATAATAATAATAATAATAATAATAATGCAGAGAAGTGAATCGTCGCTACAGCCAGTTTCAGTATACTTTTTAAATTTTTTTATTATTATTATATACTACATTACAGAAAGAGCGACGGAACGCCCGTTTCAGTATTACCTTGGAACTGGATAAATCAGGATGCATGCGACTGTGGAGTTTGAACGACAGAGAAAATGAGAGATCTGGTGACCTTCAACTCCAGTGCTGAAAAGCGATGAAACGGTTACCAGTGGCCCCCCGGGTGCAGTAGAGGCATCAGCTCGTAATAGCTCCGGATCAACCGCCGGGTTTTTCCGCCGTCGGGCAACTTAGGACTGCACATGTGCGGGGGAGTGGAGTTCCCCCGAAATCGGCAACGAGCAAATCAGCCTCATCCCTTGATTTCCCGACGGTACTTGATTCCAGCCCGTCATGATGCCTACCGGAATGGATGGTGTGCCACCGGAGGGAAGCCAGAACGGGCACTAGGGAACCAAGGTCAACGTCTTTTGGTGCTAAGCTTATCGAGTCCACAGATTACAGTACAAGGCTTTGTTGTGGATAATAGGGTATCAAAGTTCAGAGGAAAGATTTTTCAACGGTAGAGAGGTAAGTGGTAGTAAAATTATCACAGGTATGTTTGTATATATGGTAGTAAAATTGTCACAGGTATGTTTGTATATAATCGCGACTCATTTTGGATCGCGTTTGTGATTGAACATCAAGATTTTATCATTGATTATTTTTTCGTTTGTATACTCAAAATAATTATTCTTGCAGTAGAGAATTCATTGCAGAAGAAAGCGGACGAAGCGAGTGAAGAGCCGTTAAAAAAATGCCACCATTAAGAAAACACCCGTGGCGTTTTCCAGCGAGGACTTCAGGAGGTGCCCGTATGAAACACTGGCCGCAGTCTGGTCGAAGTCGTAACTCACATCCGCAGCTCTCGAATATTTCAGAAGATTCTTAACTTTGACACCCTTAATACCATGCGCATTTTGGTCTGCTGTCAGTAGCTATACACCAATCATGGGATGGTACTAGTACGTAGCTACTTGGTCTCTAGAGTATGTCACTGTATATGAGAAATTCATATGTGCTTTAGATATCATATTACCTTTATAAGTCATGACAACACTGTTTGGTCTAACAACAAACTGAAATAATATATTTGCGCTTTGAACACCGTTGCACATCTTGTCCTTCTCGTGCTTGAAGAAAATTCATGAGAAAGAACATGCGAACATCGTCATGCATCTTGTTCTTCTCGTGGTCAAAGCTATTTCGTGAGTGTTTAATTACATGTCATCACGACATTGTTGCTTACGTTCTCGTGTCGGATATTGCATGAAGGATGTCCAAGAAAATGCGAGGTTTATGACTGTGGAGATTTATTGTGATGAACAGAGACAAGACAGAGAAAAACAACCACAAAAACAAATGCTGCAATATATACCAACTCACGATGTATGTACACTGCCGGTTTTTTCTTCCTAAGAACACAAAACTGTGAAACAGACCAGAGAGATCTGTAATCTGCTTCAAAGCCCCTAAAACGAACCCCTGAATCTCAACCCTGATCCAAAATCACCAAAGCGTAGCTCAAAGCAAGAGAAACTTCTCTTTGCAAACAGAATGAGCTGCACCAACACCATACGATTCAACCCCAAGTCCAAACCACATTCATGTACAAGCTCTTAGCTAAAGCTAGCTACCATAAGCTGTACATAACCAACCGGAACTGTAACGAACTCAAAAGGACGAAATCCATAGCAAAGGAATCGAGAAAGACTTATATGAGAACTTCCTCCTTTCACCGAGCGGTCTTCAGATGTCGATAGGGTCTCCTTCCTTGACTCCGTTGGTCCAAGAAACCTTCAGATCCGACTCCCAACAGCCGAGATATCGCCGGTTTTTGGTCGCAGGCGACCAAACTTTCAAAAACTCCTCCCTGCGGCTTAAAACCGCACACACCGCACAAACGAATCGTCTGAACTGATATCCGTCTTCCTTGGCAGGTAGATCTAGCTACCCTGAACCCAACGAGACTCCAAACAAGTCGTTTGGAGTTATCATTGCAAAACCACGCAAGAAATTTGGTCACAGGTTGCAAAAAACTGACGTAAATCAGCTCCCTGCGACTCAAACTTGCTCACCACACCCAAACCAACAATCCAATCCACACATGGTCTTCTCCTATGCGTAGATAAAGACTCCCTGATCACGTAGGCACCAAGAACGAAGAGCTTGGCTCACCGATCACGAAGTCCAAACTAATCACAGACCGTCCGATGAAACTTGGTATCGTCTTCAATTTTCTGTAGAACTCGGTGTTCTGATCCCAATGGATCCAAGGACAGCAAGTTTGAACTCCGGAACGGCCCGAACGGTCCAACTTTCTTTCATAGGTAACTGAAATTTCCAAATCTCCTTTTTGCGTCTCAATTTCTCTCAGTACACATCCTCCGATCCGTCTCTTCACAAACCGTCTTATCCAGTGCGTAGCATGTACAGATCTGAAGTTAACGACGCCTTGTGCGCTTGCATTGGACCTCCAAATCTCTCGAACCGTTCGCTGACAGATCGCAGATGCAAGCTAGCCCTTTAAGCTGCTCCTTTACGTCAGTCTCTGTACGTACAAGGTTTCTGTGATAATGACACTGGCTGGTCGGGTAAGGGAGTGAGAATCATTATTCAGAAGTGCATTGTTCTGAGATAGAGTTTTTGTAGCGAGTGAATACATGGATTTTGGGTTTGATAGCTATCATATCCAGTGTTGTTTGGCTTTGTAGACTCATTTCGTGACACACTAGAATCCTCCAAGTGAATATCATGACTTTGAGAAGATTTGTTCAGGAATATTTGCTGCAGCAGATGTGGAAGAACTCCACGATGAGTTTTCGAGTCAACTTGGATAACCAGCGACGTTTATTTCAGCTGTTCTATTCAATGCACAACACACATGCGGTCGAGTGTATGCAGTACTTACGAACGTTCATGAGATATTTAGCAGTTCATTGGATGATGCCCTACAGCTTGCTGAGAAAACTACTGAACCACCGAAACGGACGCGACTGAGTGCATATGGAGGAGTTTTTCTGTCTTTGAGTTCATTGTCAGTCCCGATGTTCAATATTGACCAACCTCTCCTATTCTGGGTACTTTTCAGTCCAGTAAATGTTTCATTTGGCAGATTTGGCAGTTATTTTGATAGAGACAAAGGGAGTAGAGGTTGAGGAGGTAGAATGCCAGTTCAGATAGAGAGCTGATGGGTATACGGAGCTGAAGCTTTGAAAAATACAAGCTTACTTGAACTCGAAAGAAGTTCATGTGGTCAAAACACAAATTTAAAACAAGTGGAAGAATCTAATTAGTTGCATTGGGAGAGTTAAAGACCACAACAACACTTAAGAGAACTCTCCTTCACAGAATTGGACAAGGATGAGAGGAAGGCAAAAAAGCTTCCTCCTGAGTTCAACATGCATTTCTATCCTTCCATGACTCCACCTTGCATGACGGAGTCTATGCACTAGCCACGGTCCTCCACCTACTCAAGAAGCAATAAATGATGTTTCGGAGATCAGAAACATGATCTCCCTAGATGCAGAGACCTCAAGCGGACACAATTCGAGCAAGAGGAAACCAGAATTGAGCAAGTCAGCTTCTGCTCTGAACAGTACCTTTATGACCTTTTCAAATTCGATTATGGAGGTTGAGGAAAAGAAACTCACAACTTACAGAGAACTGGAAAGTAGAAGCTTGCACTAGAGTCTCGCAAGTTTGAGAGTAGTTAGTAACCGTTCTGGACACTATGTCAAGAGCTTTGGTAAACATCAGTTTTGCCATGCATAGACAATGAATAGTAAGGTATAAAGCAGAGATAAAAAGTGCAGATATGCAGAAGTTCACTGTTATCACCCAATGTTTCTATATTGCACTACATAGAAACCTCCGTTCTATGATTTTTTCTGTACTTGAGTGTCTTTTAGTTTTTGGTGTGATTGTTTATGGCATGTTAACTGGTTGGGTGCGCCAAAGTTATGTGCTTACATATTGGGAGAGAGACAGATAACATTTTGGTACTTGTTGCAAAGATAAGTTAGTTTATTGATAAGGAGGGTCCACTGTGTCCACATTTCAGACTTCTGTTGAGTCAGCTGATCGCTAATGCACTGTTCGAGTTTTGTTGTTCAGTTCATGTCATTATCTTTCGATTCCACATGTTATGGCTTTGGTTAGTGCTGTGTCAGTTCAGTTTCTGTGTTTTCATTAGCTGATTATGGAATTAATCAAATTTCAAGTAGTCATTCGTTTGCACAGCCTATTGGTTAGTTGTCGGTGCGCTTGTAGGTAGCTATACAGCGCTTGTGCCAAAATCCTCTTTGCTTGCAGACATACACACTGTGTTGATAATCGTCATGACAGCCATCATGTTAGCTATTGATATAGTGATTGCGTTTAAAACTTCCATGACAATAGATGATGAAAGCACTGATCAAAGACACGTGTCAGAGCTAGTTCACAACTCGCTGATACTGCTCACTGCTCATCAAGTGATTGTTGCTCAAGGTCAGACATAGCCATCTTTATGGTGGATAAAGTCCATATCTCTGATCTGATTTGATTACTACATATGATCTAGTTATGATGACGATAGCTGAATACGTGCACTTTGGATGCCCAAACATTTGTTTATTGAAATGGTACATATGTTAGGACCGCACATAGTGAAACAAGACACGAAATTCAAAAGAGAGGTGCCAGTCGAGATTAAGGTAGGTGCAGCGTTCTAATACTATCAAATGGTATCAATCATCTTTATATTGATGAGAGGTTTGGCATAGATGAGTCCGCATCTCTACAGTGTTTTTATGACGTTGTGTTGTAATTTATGTCATAGCCTCAAGATTTATACAATGGTTATTGAGACAAGATATGGAACGGGTCAATTGTGGTTTTCTAAAGAAAGATGGTATTCCAAACTGTCAAGGGATCATAGATGGCTCACATATTCGAATAAGAGGTCCCCAAGTGAGAATTGGCCAACGGAGTACTTCAACCGCAACCAGTACCATTCGGTTATTCTACAAGCAATTTGTGAATAGACGATCTTTTTCTTGATGTTAGTTGTGGAAGAGTCGGAAGTAATCATGATGTTTGAGTGTTTTGAAACTCTGCTATATGGACGTATAAAGAGAGCTTAGTGATCCAGTTGTCACACTTCTTAATGGTTTTCATACCTCTTATCTTCTAGGAGACTCCAGATATACTCTACAACGTTTGATGTTAACTCCTTATCATTTGGGACCAAAATCTACAGCCAAGGAAAGAATGTTTACTAAACGTCAAATAAAGGGGTGTATATGCATCAAATAGACTTTTGGTATGCTAAAAGAAAGATTCAACATTCTGAACATAGGAATAATCAGCAGTGTTAAATGAGCAGCCAAGGTAAATATCCAACACGGAGAAATGCAACAATTTGGATCCAAGATCTAACACAAAAGTGAAATCGATAACATACACAAAGGAAGTGTGGGTTTAGGGTTTACAGTCTTGAATACAGTTCATACAAAGGAAGTGAAAAAAGTGAAAAAAGATATGCAGAGGAGTAGAAGGAGCAGAAATAGATCAACCAACAATCTTGCATCTCACCGATCACATTTGCAAGAAGAGCAGATGTGATCAATGATCGATCTTTGATCACTTAGGGGCTAATGAGATTACGAAAGTGATTTGGGTGGAGAGAAATCACATATTGTTTCGTGGGGTCAAAAAAGATTGCCAATATGAATCTTGATACAAAATGTAGCAAGAACAACGGATTGATGGAGAGAATGATACACGAAGATGCCAAGACAAAGAAAAGAGATCCAAGCGGCCAAGAAAGTGTTGTTTACCATGCTACAACACATCAACTCACCATTCTTGCACTTGAGGATGTCTGTGATACAAACCAGAAGAGGAAAGATCAGGATCAGACGGCAGAAACGTATGAAAGAAGACACATTCATGCCAAAGAAGGTAGAAGAAGAGATGGGATGACGAGGAGATGTAACACAGAAGAAAACTGAAAGATGCTCGAAAGTAGTAATATAAGGATCGAACCTACACAGATGCAAGTAAATATCATGTAGTAAACAAGTGACAAAGGTGATTCTTTATGATTATCTTTTATTCTCACGTGTAGAAATCAGTCTCGGTAGAGATCAAACTCAGGTCAATCCAATAAGACAGAGTTGATAATCTTGACAAATAACATAATAGATACTAAACAAGTCAAGATACAGAGCCACGGATGGAAATGTCTTCACGAAGAAGTACTGTTGAAGTGCTACTAGGTAGCCTCTAACACCATAAACGCGCTAAGTATCTTCACACTAAGTTATCTTCACTACTACTGTTCTCAGAAACTCAGACGAAGAAGACTCTTCTATCGTCGAAGAACAAAGAATAACTTCTTCCGAAGTGTTTCTCTAAGAAGAACTTCACCACGAAGATACTTCTTAAGAAGAACAACTCCCTCAAAAGTAACTTCACCCTAAAACTACTTCGTAGTTGCTGGTTTATTCTTAAACTTCACCTCAAACTTCTTACTCTGATTTCAGTTGTAAACAGCAAAGTACTTCGTCACCCAGACCAACTTCTACCAACAAACTATGAAACTTTGTAGGCAAAACTCTGAAAAAGACAAACCACACAATGGCTCCATAAACTTCAGAAAGTATAAAATTCAAATAACAAACACAGAGGTACTGAGAACGAATGATAGAGAGCTTATATATAACTTTGTCCTCAAATGGCGGATCTTACTCCTAAAAAGTAGCATGTACATCGGTACGGTCTGATGATGGTCCTACGCCTGAAATGATACTAGGTACCACACCGCAACCTAACGCTAAATCCTTAGCTATCTCACTAACTGAGAACTCTACAGTTGCTCTAACCTCACGAAGTTCTCGGACTACCCGCTGACCTAACCTAGCTACTCGGTTCTTCGACGAAGAACTCTCTACATCTACTTCTTCTAACTCCTGCCTAATCTGCTGAAGAATCTTCAGCTCCGAAGTATCCAAATAAGTGACGAAGTAGTTCTTTAGTGTCAGCTCCACTCTACTCCGAAGTCGTGCGATCTGTTCTTCGCCCGAAGTACACCTCTTCTTCGCCCGAAGTACACCTCTTCTTCAGGTCCTCGATCTCCTTTGTCATTTCCGCAACAATGTCCTGATTACGATCTCGTTGTTGTCGCATCTCGATCAACTCCTTCTTCATCAGCGATAATGTCTTCTCCTGCTCTTTCTCGAGCTCCACCTTTTGACAAGATATCTCCTCATGCTTCGAAGTCAATCTCTGAATCTCCTCTGTTCTCCCTCTTCGTCACTAGGACTGTAGCGCACAAGTTCTCCTTCTCTTCCATCCAGTTTCCTCGCCTGAAGTTCATCGTCTGCACGAGCTCGATCAAATTCAACTATCTCCCGACCACCTGCTCATAGGTCTCACGATTACTCTCCAAGGCGAAGAGTAACGACACTATCACATCTTGTATGTACTTCGTCGAAGAACTCAGACGGTGTACTTTGTCGATCGCTGAAGTTCTGACTTGCGCTGCATCACACTCTTCCTTCTTCTCCTCCATCGGTGTGTCTTCGTCCTCGGCATCGACTTCTGCTGCATCTTCGTCTTTGACACATACTGTCTACTTACTCTTCATCTTCTTCCTCGAAGTTGATGACGGTGTATCTCCAATATCTTCTTCCTTCCACTTCATCGGACTGGTGCTGTAACCTCCTCGACGTCTTCCTCTTCTTTGTCCAAGTTGACGATCTCGGGTTCTTTTGCTGTTGTCGCCGTCGCTGTCACTGGTTCCTCAGTGGTTATCTCCTCACATGTGACCTCGTCGAAGAACTTCTCCAACTGCAAATCTCGCTGCGGAGTTGGTTCGACCTCGAATTCATCTTCTTCGGCTACTGCGACGAAGCTCACCTTCGTCTTATCTGTGTGAGTTAGCAACCCCATGCCCATGTAGAAAATTGACACAAAATCTCCGATGTAAATCATATCGTCCTAGGTCCATAGCTTTTGTACATGACGATGAAGAATCCTCGCCCAATGCATTGTTTCCCGGCGAAGAGCTCTTCGATGAAGTAGATCTGCTGCATAATGATCCACATGGAAAACAAACTCATAGCCAAGAAGATAATGTTTGAACTTCTTTACTGAATACATCGTTCCTAATGCCTGAGGTTCAGTAGTAGTGTAGTTCTTTTCTGCTGCTGAAAGTTATCTACTCACATATAGTAGATTGGATGGTCTCTCTTTTCGCCATCTTTCTGACTAAGCACCACTCCAATGACAAACGCAGAAGTATCTACATACATCTGAAAAGGTCTCTCCCAGTCTGGTGGTTGCATGACAGGTGCCTCTGCCAGCTTCTTCTTCAGCGTTTCAAACGTCTCATGCTGCTTCTCGTGCCAATGATATTCTGTTGTCTTCTTCAGCAGTTTTGTCAATGGTGCGGCAAGTATGGCGTAGCTTTGATGAACCTTTTGTAATATCCAACATGTCCTAAAAAGGCTCTCAACTCGCTGATATCAGTAGCGGGTTGTAGGGAGAGTATCACACAAACTTTCTCTACATCTACTTCTATGCCTCGACCTGATATTCTATGTCCAAGAAGTATCCTCTCAGTCATCACGAAGAAACACTTCTCATGGTGTAATGCAAGTTCGGCTTCTCTACATTTCTGAAAAGTCTTGGCTAAACACGCTGCATGTTCTTTACGTGTGCCAAAAACACAAAAATCATCTATAAAAATCTCTAAAGATTTTCACAAATAATCCTGAAAAATTGAGGTCATCATCCTCTGAAGGGTAGTGGTGCATTGCATAGTCCAAAAGGCATTTTGTGATAAGCATAAGTGCCCTAATCTGTAGTGAAGGCAGTCTTGTCCTTATCTAATGGACACTTGATTGTATCTCTAAAATCCATCTAGAAAACTATAACATTCCTTTCCAGATACATGATCTAAAATAGTATCAGTAAAAGGTAAGGGGTGATGGTCTTTCTTCGTTGCTGCATTAAGCTTTCTAAAGTCTTGGCAGACTCTTATCTTTCTTGTTTGCTTCTTAGGTACCACTACTATGGGTGCTACTCATTCACTACTTAACAAAGGAAAGATAATACAAGCCTTCAAGTACTTATCTATCTCGTCCTTAACCAGCAAAGAATATTTTGGGTTGAGTCGATATTGCCTTTGTCGTATAGATATTGATCCTGCGATGAGATTAATATGATGTTCTCGCCCACCACATCATAGTGTGGTGTTGTCATAGGTTCTCTTCTTACAAGCTCCGGTTGACTGTGCTTCTTCGGAGCCTCTACGTTCTTCGCGGAAGTTCTTCCTTCTTTGCATGAAGTATGAAGTGTGCTTGGTGCGGATGAAATTGATGGTTCAGGGACTTCGGCCAAAGTTGATCAGCCTCCTTCGCCGAAGTTCTCTTTCGTAGTAACTCCTTCTTCAGGAGTTCACAAACTTTATCCGTATGTCAACTGACAACTTCAGAGGATTTTCATTCTTCAAGGATTCTTCTTCCTCTTCTTCAGTATCCTCCTCAATAGTTGCCTTCTTCTTGACTTTCTTCTTAGTCTTCTTCTGCTTCTTCAGCTCCTTCTTCGACTGAGTCTTTAGAGGAGCTTCCTCCGCCTTCCTTTTTGTCTTGAAAGAGCTTCTGGTATCCGCTTTGCAAAACCAGGTTTCTTCAGATGACCATCCCTCATCTCCAATGACCTTCTCTTCCTCTAAGTCCACCTTGTGCAATTGTGCTTCCGTAGGACGTTCTATCTCGAGGTCAAAGCAAACCCCTTGCCACGGTAGATTGTACTTGTAGTACAATCTACCGTGGCATGTCCTGGTTGATGACACTTTCTACAAAGTGCTACGTATCCCAGTTGCTTCTTCGGATGAGACAGTTGGATGATCAATGATCAGTGCTGCCACAATTAAAACAAGACCCATGGGTTGGAGGTTTATTTGCTCATGCTGGACTCATTAAACATTTTGTGACACATTTAGAGCTCTTTCTCGTGGTGTAAACCTCTGGATGGGTATGGGTTGAATTGGGATAATTGTCGGTGGTTGAAGAAGTCTTGACGATTGAGGTGGTGTAGTTGGTTGCACTCCATATACTTCATCTGGAGTCTCCACAAAGAACGAGCTATAAATGATTCGAACGCAGACGTCTAATCTAGTACTTGCGTCTGAAATGTTCTTTGTTGGCTAGTGCATTCTTTATTGGCATACCCTGGCTTTCCACAAGTCGTACACCACAAGTTTGGTCGGGATGAAGAAGGTGATTTTCTGCTGTCATGAGATCGTACCATTTGCACTTTTAGATCTGCAAATCCTTTGATCATCTCCTCCATAAGTTGATTACTATCCCTTTTTGTCTTTGTCTTCTTCTCCTTTGAACTCTCTTTTTCTTTGGTCGAAGAACTTCGTCTTGTTCTTCGTTCTTCTTCGCTTGAAGAGGATTCACTTGCGGACGAAGATTCTTTAACTTCAGCCGAAGATGACTCTTCGTCAGAAAACACTTCGGAGGAATAAGGTTCTCTTCGACTCTTCTTGTGTTCTTCCCTCTTCTTACTCTTCATCCAACCTCCTTTACTTCCGAGGATGGATGCCTCAAATGCTTCTACCGAAGCAACGACTTCTTCAATGGCATTCATCTCTCCTCGACGATATCAAATTTCCATCTCAATTGGTAAGCCTGTGACAAGTCATTCTGTAGCTTGATCCATAGAGTATGGGTTGGCTGTACCCATCCTTGGAATTCTGTCCAGCAGATTGTAAAATCTCTACACGTAGTCCTTCAAGCTCTCTTTCTTCCCTCTGACCAATCTGGTCAACTTTCCCAACACTTGGCAATTGTATCTGATCTCTCGGAACCGCTCTAAGATGGTATCCGGTTAGCATGGTTGTACCAACTGCGTGCTCTCTTCCTGAGAAGACTTGGGAAGATCCGCAGACGATCGTGCATGCTAACCGTATCAATGGTACCCGGTTAGCATGGTTGTACCAGCTGCGTGCTCTCTTCCTGAGAAGACTTGGGAAGATCCGCAGACGATCTGGTTCAACATCTTCCTTATTAGTTACTGATATAGATTCAAACAGCTTGATGTAGGCATCTGCATCTTCATCATCATCTGAAGATCCACCTCAGAACTTCGGGTAATCATGTTTTGTGATGGGTAGGCCTGCCATACTTCGAACTCCTGTAGCTCTTGGAACTTGAGTTGCTATTTTGGCAGGTGTTGGAATCGATGCTGGTACTACAGCTTGTACGAGGACAGCATAGACAATACTCGCAGCAGCAGCTGCTTTACGTTGTCTCTTCTTAAACATGGATGGTCTCGTTGTTGGCTGTAAGTAAGGAGCAGTGTTGTCTCTCTGCGCAACTGGAGTTAACAAAAGAAGCTCCCGTACCAATGCTTGAGGAATAAGTTCATGTGCTTGTAAAAGTTCTACTAAGGTAGTAACAGCTTATACTACCTTAGTTGTAGCTACTTCGTCCGGAGAAGTAGACTGGTCTTCTATAGAAGTACTACCTACCTCAGGGTCAGGTGTAAACAACTGCGGGTACAGAATGGTAGTGACTTCGAGGAAAGGTTTTCACCTTACTTCTCTTCTTTGATGTTCAGTCTCAGAACTTAGTCGAGTGGTGACTTCCTCGAAGTCAAGCTCTCTCTAAGCAGATTCGAGAGGAGTTGGAGGTAGTGACTTTGGTGTCCGGGGTGAACTTGATTCACCAAGGTTTGGTTCCTTCCTTTTCCATTCTTTTGAGTTAGATGTTCTCCAACCACGTTCTCTCTTCTTATGTTCTTCTTTTAACCGACGAGCTTCTTCTAGAATCTGTTCTCAATATTCTGCTCGTCGTTCACGACTCCTGTCTCTTTCAAATTGCATGTATCTAGGAGGATTAGGCTTGCCCGTCGACATACATGTCTCTAGACTTCTGTTCACTGATATTGGATAATTTCAGCATTCGCATCTCTGGCAGCGGCACCAAAATTTATTCAGGTTTCTGTATGTAAAACATAAGAAAACCAAAAGATGCTCTAAAGTAGTAATATAAGGATCGAACCCATAGAGATTGCAAGTAAATATCATCCAAATGTAGTAAACAAGTGACAAAGGTGATTCTTTATGATTATCTTTTATTCTCACAGACAGAAATCAGTCTCAATAGAGATCAAACTCATGTCTATCCAATAAGACAGAGTTGATAAACTTGACAAATAACATAACATATACTAAACAGGTCAAGGACCTCAAACAAAAGATAAACAACAAAGATACATAGCCACGGATGGAAATATCTTCACCAAGAAGTACTGCTGAAGTGCTACTAGGTAGCCTCTAACATTATAAACGTTAAGTATCTTCACACTAAGTTATCTTCACTACTACTGTTCTCAGAAACTCAAGCGAAGAAGACTCTTCTATCGCCGAAGTACGAAGAATAACTTCTTCCGAAGTGTTTCTCTAAGAAGAACTTTACCACGAAGATACTTCTTAAGAAGAACAACTCTCTCAAAAGTAACTTCGTAGTTGCTGGTTTATTCTCAAACTTCGTCTCAAACTTCTTACTCTGATTTCAGTAGTAAACATCAAAGTACTTCGTCGCCCATACAAACTCCTACCACAACAAACCACAAAACTCCGTAGGTAAAACTCCGAAGAAGACAAACACACAATGGCTCCGTAAACTTCAGAAAAGTATAAAATCCAAATAACAAACATAGAGGTACTGAGAACGAACGACACTCCTCGTTCCGTTTCTCCTCCATCCAGTTTCCTCGCCCGAAGTTCATCGTCTACACGAGCTCGGCCAAATTCAACTGTCTCCTGACCACCTGCTCGTACGTCCCATGATTACTCTCCAAAGCAAAGAATAACGACACTATCACATCTTATAGGTACTTCGTCAAAGAACTCAGACGGTGTACTTTGTCAATCGCTGAAGTACTGACTTGTGCTACATCGCACTCTTCCTTCTTCTCCTCCATCGGTGTGTCTTCGTCCGCGGTATCGACTTCTGCTATGTCTTCGTCCTCGGTAAATACTATCCGCTTACTCTTCATCTTCTTCCTCGAAGTCGCTAACACAGACCTCAGTATATCCTCCAAGATCTTCCTCCTTCCACATCTTCGGACTGCTGCTGTAACCTCCTCGACGTCTTCCTCGTCTTTGACCAAGTTGATGATCTTAGGTTCCTTTGCTGTTGCCGCTGTCGCTGTCGCTGTCGCTGTCGTTGTCACCTGTTCCTCAGTGGCTACCTCCTCATCCACGACCTCGTCGAATAACTTCTCCAACTGCACATCTCGTTGCAGAGTTGGCTCGACTCAAATTTATCTTCTTCGGCTGCTGCGACCAACCTCAACTTCGTCTTATCTGCGTGAGTTAGCAACCCCATGTCCATGTAGAAAATTGACACAAAATTTCCGATGTAAACCATATCGTCTTCGGCCCACAGCTTCTATACATGACGATGAAGAATCCTCAACCAATGCACTCGTTTCTCGACGAAGAGCTCTTCGATGAAGTAAATATGCCAGTTCAGCATGTAGGTGGTCCTCTTCGACCTGAAGATCACCATGATAGCATCAACTACTTCTCTCTTCTTCGGATCAAGAAAGTCGCAGGTGCGATAGTCGTTTCTTCTCTGCGATAACTCCTTGAAGAGCCGAGGAAAACTTCGGCGAAGATGCCCTTCTTCGTCGAGAGATAACTGCGGCTGGTTCCGCTCCGTCTAACATTGTTCACGCGATAAGACAAATGATCTAAATTGTTACACTTATACATCGCATTAACTTTTAACACACATGCATCAGTTAGGGTTGTCGTAGTTCCGCCGAAGTTCTTCGTCGGCCACAGTACTACGAAGTCATTCCTCACCGACTTCGTCAATACTTCAGTCGCATGTAACTTCATCATTTGGACTCCGTTTGTCTCACACAACATATCGTTTGAAAGCTCTTCGTCTGAAAATTTCAACCATGAGAAAGTTCCATCTCGTCTGACTTCATAACTTCAATTGATTCTTCAAGAACAGATCTTCTTCACTAAACTTCTAATTAACACTATTCTACTTCTATCTTCTATCTTCTACTACATGTTCTTCTTATTTACTTTACAACTAATCAATTAATTAACAAAAATGAAAAATCAAGGCTTCACAAGAGAAAGCACCGGTGATATGTCAAACAATAGAGTATACGAATACACAAGGTCTTGATGAACAAGTGTAATCATATCGATCAAACACCCATGTTGATATAGAGGTGTCATCTCATTGCACAAAGCTAATCATTCTGAAAGATTATTGTTGTCATGTTGTACATGGGTTTACCATGTATAAGTTTGATGAAATGCTTATTTCTATGCATATGCGTCGACCATACGATGTTATGCTAAATAGGTGGTTACATCAATGTTTTTGGCATATTTTGCTATACATGTGTGTTTCATGCAGAAGACAACGA
This sequence comes from Asterella californica, assembly GCA_036924285.1. Lineage (NCBI taxonomy): Eukaryota > Viridiplantae > Streptophyta > Marchantiopsida > Marchantiales > Aytoniaceae > Asterella > Asterella californica. The sequence goes on along the minus strand of JAYKYS010000002.1, from coordinate 15,838,035 downwards.
GACACATGTTATGATGCTCCAGTATGTTCACTTTACATACTTCTAGAAGGTCCATTGGATTTTAGTGTACTTTGTAAATAGCCAATGTTGGTGTTTCTTGCAATCAAGTAGTTTGGCGCAACTTGTCAAGGTTTCCATTTATGCTGACAAGTATTTAGTAGTTGTAAATGATTTAGATGAGCTCTAAACATTTATAATGGTCGAATATGGCTATGTAGGTCATTAGAGAACAGAAACATAAATATTTACTTTCTCAATTGTCGGTTACTTTTGGTAAAAGTTCTGAAGGTATCGGTTAGAAAGCTCTTGATGACTATGGACTCAACAATCGTCTAATTTGAGTTTAGAGGGAGCAAGATATCATCTATTGTAATTCGAGTAGTCGATTTTTGAGTGTGTGTATTCAAACAACTATAGATCGTACTGTAGATTTGATCTGACGGAGAGTGAAGTAGAGTGAGAAAGCTCTCGACGAGCTGATAACCATGGACTCAACAATCAACTAATTTGAGTTCACATATAAGATATCATTGACTGAAATTCAAGGAGTTGAGTTTTGAGTGTTCATCTTCAAGTAGTCACAAATATCTCTGTAGAAGTTCTATGAAGAAGATCAAGCTAAGGTTGGAGAAATCTGGTCAAGCTGGTGACAACGGTCTCAATTTTCAGTCGATTTGGACCTAGGAAGACCAAGAGAAAACCAATTGAAGTTCTAGTGTATAAATTGTGAATAAACGATAACATATTTGAGAGTTTTGGAGTATTTCTTTGTTTTTGTGGATGAATCTGATCTCAATCTTGTGTGAGTGTGCTAAGTGAGTGTTTTCTGCTGTGGGTTAAAGTTTCATGCTTATCGGATCCTCAGAGGTGGAGACACAACCTGTTGAAATGGTCATAGCGTCAGAACTTACACGGTTCATGATAGTTTTACACTTGGCTTGTAGTCTCAACTTGTTCACCTGAGAGAGTCTAGACTTTGCAAAGGGACCATGTGAGTGTAATTTATCATTCGACAAAGTTTTAGAGAGAATACGTAACCAAAACTGCTTCTACCAAGTGTCAAAGTTTGCTAGAAAAACTCTTACGCCCATTCCTAGAGAGCAATAGCCACAACAACCTCACATTTGATCACAGCCAGAAGGTTCTGCCCTCTCCCAAAAGCCGTTCTTGTCTTACGACATCGTGAGACGTACTTGAAGAAAAACAACCAAAGCAAGATAGAACAATTCAGGTCAAAAGATAGAAAAGAGAAGCTAGAAGTATTCGAACGATGAAAACAATCATCAAGAAAGCAAGACAATTGACTTGTGAAGATAGCCAATGGTCATAGAGACAATTAGAGAACAACAAACACGTCAAGTCTACGCAATAGGTTTACACACGTAAGGTGCCAAGTGATATCATACAAACGAGATAAGACTCTAAATATTTTACAAAAGAAAGATAACAACTTGGTTTTCTAACAACTTGGTGGTAAGTAGTAGACCGAAGAGAACTACTCCTTTCAGATTTTCTTGTTTCAAAAGATGTAATGTTAGAAAGTTAAGCGGTCGCGAATGTAACCATATTCTTTGTGATGAAAACCAATAAATAAAGTACTTCATCAGCTCCGTCCGGTTTAAAGCAAAAAAACAACAGAATTCAAAAGAGAACAAATACAATAGAATTGCTCCATAGCTCTATGGAAGACAACTCGAAAACTCCTCAACAATAAATTGTAGAGATTTGTACTAATGGAGATGACCAATAAGCTATAGTTTGAGCAACTAAGACATCACACACGTATTCTAACCAATACATCATGGGCTCATAAGTTTGGACGACTCAAGTTTCACATATATAGTTTGATAGATTTCTTAGGCTGTAAAGTTATTTTGCTGACCATATAAACATAATTCTCTCAAGAATTGAGATTTTCTTGGAAATCATTATATTCACTTGACTTTCCTGATCTTTAACTATAAAATAATCTAAATGTGAAAGTAAAACCAAACTAAGACTTCTAGAGTTCTCCTATTGACTCGTAAATCATTCTAAAAGTCTTCTGTGGATCATGCTCTTTTGGTCATGATTGTGTTATTACCTAATTTCCAGGTGTACTCGTTTGTGTTCTTAAGGTTTCTCTAGGTGGAGTATCAAGGCTCTCAATCCTCTTTTTGTCTCTTTGGTTAGTGTAGAGGTCAAATTAATACCTCCTTTCTCATGTTTTATTGCAGCACATGTGATTAATCATTGCCTATAAATATCAAATATGAGTTCATATTAAGTAATGCATGACAATGAATACACTTTAGTATCTGAAATCAGTTCCACATCTCTTTATTCATGCATACATGAATGAGGAAGGAGATTGAGAACTGATTTCTGACTGATTTATAAGTTATTAGCAGTAAGAATTTTAGAGTATTAATTTAGGGGGTTTAATCAGAGGGTACTAATTAGTGGGTTAATTTCATGTTTACTTAAGCTTGAATCAATAATTTTGTGCGAAGATCAAAATCTAGAGAGAGTACAGTTTTCAGGCAAAATTTCTTAAGCACATTTCATGAGAAGTAGTGTAATTTTCACAAGTCCATGATCTATTGCTGAATTGAAATAAGCATGGAACATTGAGATGAAACCTTCGCTTGTCAAGCTTGCTCCTGCTTATTGGTGTTTTCATTCATGTGAATCTTATGATTTTTTACAATTAGAGTTTCATGGTGTCTAAAAATTCACATATTCCATTGTTCTCTCTTATTCGTACAAGAGTTTGATATCGAAAGTGTGATGTCCACATAAAGCACAAATATAATTTTTAACACTTTTTTTTATTTTGTATAGATTTCTTTTCACTTTTGTCGATCAAAAGAGCTCTATTTACTACCTAAACTAATAGACAAGGAATAGCACTGATACACAAGATAAATAGTCTTGGATACCAAAAAGTACAAAATGCTTAAAAAGGGTTGTGGCTTTTAATCTCGGGGTTCATTAGTTAATTCCGTTAAACAAAGGTGCAAGTAAAATAGGGTATTTTTATTAGAAAAAGAAATATTTTAGAAGTCCATTTCTATAAAAATAAAATATTTAATATTTTTTTTGAAGTTTTAAAGTAAAAGAAGGTTATGAAACATTCAGAAGTGATATTTTTATTTGAAAATAATTTTTATTTTATACTTAAATGAGAAAATAAAATAAAGTTTTTGATTTATGACTTGTCTCGCAGGTGTTATGGAAAAATATGTTTAAGTGACACCTAATCCAGATCAGAAACAGAGGGTCCTTTATTTCCTCCGGTGTTAAACTATGGCACGAGGAGAGCTACAAAACGGACGTGAAGTGATGTGTGCTTTTCATGGAAGGGGAAGGGAGGTATACTGCACTGGATTAAACTAAGTAAGTATAGTGGATGGAGATTCGAAAGGTGAGCTAATATGGTCGAGATATCGTGAGAATTCATGATCCTGACGTAAAGGGACCCAATTCTTCAATTCTATCAATTTGATCCGCGCAAGACATCGATCATGTTTTGCCGATTGGCTTCTGTAAGCATCAGACTGGCTGTCCACGGGCCAAAAATTTGCGTAATTTATTAAAGTAATTTACTTACCAGACTATAGATTCTGAGTAGAATTCAGAATTCCTTTTAGACCTCGTAATCATCTTTAAGCAAGTACATGATTCATTCATAGTACCGTACTCACTTTGGCTATGGGAGGACGAGTTGCAGAGTCAAGGAAGTCAATTGACTCATCTTTGTATGGTTCTGTTTGTTTTCTTTCTGTTCAATGTGTGTGTTTGCTTTTCCTCTTCGCTTCTCGTTTCGTCTTGATCCAAGGTAGACTTCGTGAGAAACTGGCTTTTCACATTGTTATTGTCAATTAAATATATATTATACTCATTTAAAATTAAATTCGAAATATTGTATTTAAAATGAACATCTACACATATTTCTGTCGAAGGATTATGGCCTAGTGATCTCAACCTCACTATACCAATCATTGGAGAGAATTTTTTGTGATTGTGAACGATTTACAGATAATAGAAGAAGAGATTTGGCACTCTAAAAGACATCAAATCATCCGCTTTTTTCAAACTTTGCTTGATAAAGAAATGTTTGAGATTTCCTATGTAAATCCTCAAAAAAATGATAGTATTGAAACCTTTTTTGGAGTTACTTGGGTGAAAAACACGAGGAGCAGTTGTGTGAATGTCGTTGAGGACTTTCATCCTCTACCACAAGATCTTGCACAACTCTTAGATAACAAGAATTGGTTGATGATAACATTGTGTTGTGAATTGGTTGCTCAAGGATGTATAGAAACTGTGACCATGTCATTTCTTATTGTGGGAGACACGAGAATGTGAATGCATTCTTCTCAAAAGTGAATGTTGTGTTATCCCACAAACATGTAGTCCTTTCCACAATTCATAGCAGAGGTTTTTGATGCCGAAGAACATAAAGTTGTTCCATGCTTTATAGAAAAAGTGGCTGACTACAGAGTTTATGTTCAAGATCATGTGCAAAAGATAAAGGTCAAAGCTCTCTTGTTTCATTATAAAAAGAAGTGATTGACTATAAAGCGTATGTTCAAAGTCATGTGTAGAAGATAAGCGGCCAAAGCTCTCTTGTTTCATTCCTCTTCTCAATGAAGAATAGCATTCATGTATATCAAGTGAAGAAGACTTATGAAGACTCGTGGATTACAATGCACAATATATCATTTTGGAAGTGTATGGATCTCACATCAAAGACTGATTTCTCAGTTACATTCTAAGTTTTGAGTCTATCAAAATTTCAAAAGTTTGATCGAAATAAGCATAATGACACTAAATTTCAAATTTTCATTTTATTTTATCTATAAAATTTTATATCTATAAACTATTAACTGAAAAATGGACAGAAATGAAAGCATTCCATGACAGTAGTACACAGTTCTGTCGACGATAGACCAAGAGATGATCCTTCATTCCTTTCTTGGTCTCATATCCATCCTTGATATACTTAGCATATAGTAGTATAGTAAGTACTAAATGGTAGATAATTGTTGACTACATGAGCTGCACTCACGATCCTCATCTGGATTAGGGTGATCTGACCATTGGACAATCATTATTTACTACTGAGAATTCATGGACAACATCTTAGGACATACGTGGCTTTATCCATTGAGTAGAACTAAATAACTATGTGATCTTGTCCAAAAATCATTGGTGATTTACAATACTTGATCATTTGGTTTAGTTGGTTATACAATGGAGAGGCTGTATTCTGTTGACCGCTTGCTGAAGAAGAAGGTAAAACTCGAAGGAGGAAAAGACTTCGGACATCAATCAACAGTCAAGGTTGATGACACGGTCCACGCTTGAGAGTATACAAGCAATCAAGCAATTCTCAAACTAGAGATGAATGTGGAAAGTTGACACAAGAACAATACTTGATATTGACAAACGGAAGTGGAGGAGATGAACAAACCACGGTTCAATGCAAACATTGGAAAACGATGATGATGTATAACATTTTGAACATGAAATGTCATCTTACGAGAACGAAGACCGATGCTAGTCAAAGCGAATTTGGATTTGTCCAGAAGTCATCTATTAAAGATGTATCCACATGTATCCACATGTCCAAATGCTTCTCACGTTTGATTCTAGAGATTCTACAACTAATGCAAATCAAAGAGAAAAGAACTGTTTGGAACTGCCATGGAGGCTTTAAAAGATTCACGAGTTGAAGTCCTTAGCACCTGGAGAAGAGACTCGTGATCTCCACCATCTTTTGGCACTTCAAGTTTCAAAAAAACACCAGAACCTGACTTGAACTGCGGTCTAATTTCACAAGGTTCCAATGCATATTATCTTGTTACTTCTAGAAAAGTTATCTCACTTAAAGTCGAGTTGAGAAGAGTTCATGGACAAGATCACATGGAGACATGACGAGAATCCAACAAGGGAGGATTTCCAATTTGTTTGCGGCAGAATCTAGACAACACGAGAACGATCTCTGGAGGATGACAGTGATAGCGACAAGATGGTCCTTTAATTCATTGTGTCATCCAGCAGTTGCGGAAGCATTCAACTATTCAAAAACCATTCCTAGTTACACTCTTCTTAAGTTACAGACTACTCTTCTTTTGACAAACTACCTGAAGTTGAAAGTCGAAACAGAAACATGATGTTTTTGAAGGGAGCGGATAGCAAGATGACAATATCTTGTGATGGTTGGACAATGTGTATGAAAGGCCATTGATGAATATCATGATCACAAACATGTTTGAGGAGATGTTTGTCCGAGCGTTGAATGATAGCAACGTTGTGAAAAATGCAAGATGGGTTACAGACAGCACCATCTCAAAGTCGGATCAAGACAAGTGTTACAATTTGTGACGGATAATGCAACTGTGAACGTTTTGGCTGGAAAGTTGGTCAAAGAAAGTTTCTCTCACGTCATATTCGCGGGTTGTGTGGTTCACAGTTTGAACTTGATGTGTGAGGACATAGAGAATTCGACTGGGTGAAAGGTATTTTGACAAATGCCAGATGGTGTTAAAATTTGTCAAGAATCATCATGCAACAAATGTTTGTTGATCACTTCTCCAATGAACTTAACTTGTTGAAATCGGGTGCCACTCGATTTGAAACCAATTTTATCATGATTGATAAGGCATACGAGTTGAGATATTTCTTGAGAAGTATGGTTGTGAATGAGTTTTAGCGGGATTTTTGTGATCATCTTCAAGACCAAAAACTATACACAAAGCAAACGAGGTTGTCAATACTATACTTGCATGTCGTTCTAGGATGAGATTCACAACATCATTGAGATGATGAGTCCTATGTTCGTTCTTCTACGTCAAGTTGATGATCACAAGTGTTTCATTGGTCACATATACTGAGAAACCTAAACCTTAAATGAGAAGTTTGTCAGTTTCTATAAGAACTCAAATCTGAAGATGAGCTTGATTACACCAGAAAGAAATGATGATTTGGTGCTCTCGTTGATGACACTTTGGAGTAAATGGACAAACATTTTGCACATCACGATGATGTTTGAGTCCTAAGTACTTGTATCACAAGGATAATATGAAAATGATGTATCAGTGTCATGTGAAGGTTAATTTCTGCACATACTACATGTTCTACGCTCAAAACAATTTGGAGTTGAATACCAAAGACGTAAATAATACGTGGATTATTGTAGAGATGAACTAGTATGCATTCTATCCAAGGATTGCAAGTTCTAGAGTCTCGAGTGCTGTGAAAGTGTTGAGAAAATAGAGAATTCACTATTAAATGATGGACATATATTAGAGACGTAGCTCCTCATCTTGATTGAGCGAATTGCACTTGATCTGCTCGGTCAAACATGCACTGCATCAGCTTGTGAGAGGAATTGGAGCTCTTACACTTTTGTGCACTCTAAAAGCGTAATCGTTTGACTCTTGAACGTGCAGAGATGCTTGTTTATCTCTACCACAATTCTAGACTGAATGACATCAACACGAAGCATGAGTAGAGAACAATGAGGGAGTACAACAAGTACATCAAGTCGTGTGGACAATAAGACATGTTGAGAGAAGACATGGGAGTAACTATGGCATCTCAACGGATGTGAAAGATGTTTGGCTACCTGATCCATACCTTGTGGAGGAAAGACCAGAAGTAACAGCAGGTGAAGAGAGCACGTCCAAAGTCAGAGATATGTAGATGTTGTTGATGAAGACTTTGATGTTCAAAAAGAGATGGATTGTAGTCTTGAGGAAGACTACGAGGAGGAAAAACTATAAAGATGAGAGGAAGATTGAAGCATCAAGTAGATAGTGATGATTCTGACAACAATACAGACTACCCGAATAGTACACTAAGAGTTATCTTGGTAGAGGTTGAGAGTTTGAACGACAAGTTCCCTACTATTTATCTTCTACAAGTCGTATCCAGACTTGCACAACAACCATAGTGTTGAGGTATAAACAGAAATTGTCTTTGTTGAACCTCTTGACCTCTATACCACTATCACATACGCATGACGACGAGATTGAATAAATCAATGAGTAGAAAGTTGAAATCCAAAACCGAAGCGAGGAAGAGGCAAGTCTCAATAAGTCATTCGAGAAAAAAGAACATACATCACGTATTCGGCAGTCACTCAGATTGAGACCTATAGTAGACTACAAATCTCAACTGGGAGTTGGCAAGTATGTAAAGAATGATGATGATCGATGTCAAATAGTCAAAGATCAATGTTTGGTTCAGTAATATGATAGTTGAGAAACCGTTGTAGATGAAATTCAAGCCCCCTAACTCTTATTCCTCTCTCTGTGATAACCTCGCAACTGAAATCCTTCAGAAATTCAATCCTCTCATCTCTTATCTTCCTCCTGCACGTCTTGGAAAAAGAAAGTAGAATACCTCTCCTTCGCACGATGCTGGCTGTTTTCTCCCAAAAAAACCCAACACTCTAGCTAAACTAGGGTCCTTATAAATCCTAACACCCCAACTAAGCTAGGGTTCTTATATAAGTAGACCTACTTATCAACCAAGCAGACCCCCTGCTAAGCTAAGCCCTTCTTATTATTTTCGTAACAATCAAGTAGACCCCCTGCCAAGCCTGAGCCTTTGCTTATTAAAAAAAATCTCGCTCTTGATGTCATCCGATGTAGGCCGGAACTACACCTATGGGACCACCCCACAAGGCTTACATCTCCCACATAAACGCACCAAGTAACTCTTGCTCTATAACCAAGGTGGCATGTAGAGTCTTAGACCAAGAAGACCACGATTAAGGAGAGAACCGATCCACCACCCTTAGATATGCAGGAAGTGGCTACATATTCAACATAGATTCCTATCTAAGAGGTCAACATGCAGGAATAGAGAACACATGCTATGAGGATTTGATCTGGAGATCTCTTCTTCATAGGTGGGCGCCTCTACCACCGAGAACAGCCTCTGTTCCAGTTAGAAAAGGAATAAAATTGATACATAAACCTAAATGAAGTTATATTTATATTCTTTATCAGCTTTTCTTACACTAACTTTTTTGTACAACTCTGTCGTTATGAATGAGGAGTCAAAATTATAGTACTCACTAACATCTACGCACTCACACTGCACGATCATGGATCCGAGTCACGAGCCAGAATGACAGATTTCTCTTTTTACACATTTTTCTTAACTTAAAACTTGTACTAACTATTACCTAGAACGCTTCTTCCTGCAATCGAAAACACGAGGTCGCTCCTCTCAACGAGCTCCACATTCTGGTACTTTTCGCTCCCTTTAAGGTGATATTTCAACTCAAGCTAGACGGCAGCTTGTCAAGCACAGCCCTAGCTTAGCTCTTGCCTAGCTTGATAAGCTCGGGTGCAGCTTCTTGAACAAATGTCAGTTAAATGTCTTCCGGAGATCCGTTTCATCATGTGAAATCTCATGCAATACAACATTGTGCTATTGTCGTCTCTAGAGAAAGACCTAACGAAGAAAGAATTGTCTTTATCATCATCTTGTCAACTACCTTTGCAACTTAGACTAAAACTCTCATTGCCTCTGAACGAAGAATCATCTCGATAAGAGGTGTTTGAAGATCACGTTGAGTGAATGCATGACCGGTTGGAGGAGAAATAGATGCACTTGGAATCTCTACACTCTCGATGGAAAAATGTTAAGAGTAGTCCTTGTTAGTCATATAAAGTCCAGTCACAATAGTGGTATTTGGACTTGGATTCAGATTAGGAGAATCAACCTTCTTCTCACGGTTTGATCTTTTTCTTTCACTTTCCTCTTGGACGGACTTCTTTTTCTTCGATGAAGATGCGGTCAATTCAAGAGACACTGGCTCACATAACTTTCCTTGAAACATGACATTGTGAGCATGAAGTTCAAACCGCGCTCTGTATTTCTCTTCAAGCGACACATCTTTTGTTTTGCTCAAGTCAACAGTTGTTCAATCAACAAAAACTCGTTCTTGTTCCAATCTTGCATAAAACCAAAAGTTTCATAAGACCTTTGCCTTATGTGGAATCCTCAAATTCTTGCATTGACCTCTCCATGTCTCCCAATTTGCCTTGAACATCAACACACTTTCTCTTGATGTTATACGTCCTAGCCAACCATTGCTTATCATCGTAAGTAAGAAATAAAGACCTTAAGTCATTTGTGTTGAAATCAATAGCTGCAGTTATCCATGTCGGATGCTTTTCGACGGATTTATCCTCCTCATTCTCATCAATTGGAATTGGATACCTTAATGCCTTCTTGTGCTCTGGTATCTTTTTTCCAATGTCCTTGATCTTTTCGATTGACACTTGTCTCTCAAAGGTCTCCATCATCCCACTCTTGCTACCAGATTGATGGTGTAAATTTGTTGAGACCCAATGTCCTTCCAGTTCTGACTACCCAATGTCTTTCCAATTCTGACTACCCAATGTCCTTCCAGTTCTGACTATCCTGAAGCAGATCGTCCATTGTGACCGTCTCACTACTCCCTACTTGAGAATCAACAACTCTGTCAAATTTACCCGTAGTTGATACCAAATGGCTTCCTTCCATGCGCAACAAGTGTCTCATTCGCATGAAAGTTACCACCGCAACAAAGTCCTCTTCTTTCTCTCAAACAATATAAATGTCCTAGTCGAGATGATCTTATCCAAATGAGGATAGAGGATGAAGATCACGTGACTAGCTTATATATATATAAATCGATGTGAATAAAACTAGACTACTCCCAAGGTTGCAGTATACAGTTTATGACACTAACCCAAATAGTCAGATCATCTTAATCCGGATGAGGATCGTGAGTGCAGCCCACGTAGCTAGCATCATAAATTGTTGTTGAACTATTATCGGACGTCATTGGACAAGATAGAAACTGTAAATAGGAACAAAAGAGAAAGAGAGAGTAAAAAGATAAGATAAAAAGAGAGTAAAAAAAGATGAGAGAAGAAGACAAAAGAGAATGAAAAAGGAGGAGAAAGAAGTTATAACATTGAGGAGAGAGGAGGAGGAGGAGGAGGAGGAGGAGGAGGAGGAGGAGGAGCCTGGCGTCTCGTCATTTAGGGTTCGGTGGTTCATCAGATTGTCCAACGGCTAAGATCAATCTGATCTGGATTGGACGGCCCGTCAAGCTCTCCAACAATCCAAATCTTCAGATCTAGGTCAAGTGGTACTGACAGCGATTTGCCGACAGACGAAAGCGTTGGAGTCTTCGCTGGTGAAGGTACGAAGGTGCATCCGTCGACGGACGACATCATCCTGATGAACCGCTGGAACCTCCGCTAGTGAAGGTGCGAAGGCTCCACCTACCGATAGACGACATCGTCTCAACAAACTGCATTGTCGGAGAAGGCTCCTTCCGTCAACAGAAGGCACCGACTCGATGAACCTGCCCCGCCGACAAATGCTTCGTCTACCCGACAAAGCCAAATGGTGCATCTACGAATTGTTGTTTCGCTGATAGAAAGCATTTGTCGGCAAAACCAAATTGTCCGTCATTACAAACTTATGCATTCGTTGGTGAATTACATCTATCGACGGATCGCACGGTAGTTTTATGGAAATAATATTTGTAGTTTTTACATCCATAACGAGATCAATTCACTGGTTAGCGATTACTTGAGAAATTTTCAGCCCAAAGTGTGCGTCTCTACAGTAATCATTGACCACTAGAGGGTCCTCATGCATCAAATCTATAACGAAATGTACAAAGTAAAAAAAAGAGCCAATATGGATGTGAACCCTTCAGTGGTTAGTGGCATATTGGAATGGCTATAAGCTATGACCATGAGATCACATGTTCTATTCTTGTGTCATCCTTTTCTACCTTTGGTGACCAAGACACTACACTTACTTGTCCTGTACTATGTTACTGATTTTTTCAATTTTCAAACAAGTAGTATGGTAGTTATAAATACATGACTATAGCATTTGACATATTTTAGCATATTTTAGCATGATTCTCGTCATTCTAATTAATATCTTTATTGGTGACCAAGACACTACACTAACTTGTCTTGTACTATGTTACTGATTTTTCACTTTTCAAACGAGTAGTACAGTAGTTATAAATACATGACTATAACATTTGACATATTTTAGCATGATACTCGTCATATTAATTAATATCTTAATTTGTTTTCTGATGCACTTCTGATCTTGATTGACACTATTTCTGCTACAAGTAAATCAGTAATAATATCATATATTTAATAATATATATCAGCATCAATATTTCATTAAATACATACTTTCATCCAAACGTGGTAACTTACTATTGATATCACATAGTAACCAAAACTCTTTATTGTATACAAGTATATTACATACTGCGCTCACTCGGCTTCGAGTATGGACGGACTGCTTTTGTTTATCCCAGGTGGCAAAAACCTTAGCTGTTGCGCCTAGTTTAAATTTGGCTTCTGACGAACGTGATTCTTTGTCGGTCTGCTACAAATGTTTGTTATTTTTGTGTAAGGTGTAATGAGCAGCTCATTATTCGAACCCTTCTGTTCATGTCTAACTTTTGCATGAACAAGCTCGGGTGCTATCCATGCACGTGGGTTCTTCTCCTATATCGGATATCGAAAGCTTTCGGATCCCTTGGCTTTATCAATACGTTGAGAAAGACCAAGGTCTCCTAGGTCAACAAATACCAAAGAACGCGTGAAAGAATGTCTCCATTGTTCAAATAAGTAATGTTCTTTGTAATAATGTTCAAATAATAATGTTCTTTGTTCACCAAAGAAAATGAACAAACATATTCCTTAGATGGATGTCACAATGCAATCATTTCTTCGAGTGCATGAATGCTAAAATGCTCAACAATATAGATATCATCTCCAAACTGCATTTTTTGGAAAACATTCAGTAGGTCTAGTTTCTCTGGCAGAAATCTATCTATCACCTCATCCAAGATTCTGATTCAAACTTTTTTGTCATGTGATAACTTTCCATGCGTGGCTTTTTCGTCGCTCATCCATTTCTCAATATCTTTGTCATTCCAAGAAGAAAAAATGAGAAAAGAGTTATCTTCATCATACAACGCAGCGACAAGACGAACAATGCCATATGATTATCGTGAAAGTTGTCATCTCTTCCACCATTTCGTGGATTCCTTTATGCTCAAAGGGGCTTTTGAGCTTCTTGACCACATATTCCACAACTGACGGTGATCCAAGTTGACTTACCAAAGCTGCATTTTTTATTCCACACTTGTATACATCCCCATAAGTTCCTCCACCAAGTCTTGTGGTTTGATCACCCTTGGTAAATGAGTGTATGGATAGTAGGTACTCAACGGATCATATTGTCAAATATTGACTCAAATATCTTCATCTTGTAGCTATATAATTTGGTGTCTGACTTCATGAGGCTTACCAATAACAAACCAACCCTGCCAAATCTGAGCTCTCTCTTGAAATCTTTCTTGAATCTCGATTCTCTTGAAAGTTGAGTTGAGTGTCCAAAGTAGCTTAGTTGTTTCTTAGATCCAAGCTTTGAACTCCGTGCTTGTCAACCAACAGTAGTACTCCTTGATCCATTTGTAAAGAAATTCATCCAACCATCTATCCAATCGAGCCTCTACTTCATCAAGAAAATGCTCCAATGATGAAACGTCCGAGTCGGCAAAAGCAACAGTATATGCTTCCAATGCTTTAGTAATTAATACTCTTAAATCTGATTGATCCATCCAAAGATCTCGGTGTGTAGAAGTCTGTTTGATAAGAAGATTCGTCGATCGATTGAACAAAACGTACCACCATGCATGGTGAAATATTCTATTTTCTCTAATACGAGAAAAGGACTCCATTTGTGAAGCTTGACCTGCTTGCTTACTGCTCCCTTCTCCTTTGACCTCCGGCTTGATGATTCTTATACTAAACGTTTGTATTGTACATTGGATAATTCTCTTCTTTCATCGATGATGATAATGTCTATGGAACTGCAGGGTCTTGTCTTCCTTTACGAAGGGATGTCATTGCCACGGCAACACCTTATCATAGTAAACTGTGCCTCTTAAACCACCTCCAAGAATCTCACCACAACCGCAACCACAATCATACAACCGCAATCGCAAACTCCCACTAACACCAATAAACGTAGCTCTGTATACCACTTTCCTACATATGTATATGGTTGGCAATCGAGAGCGAAAGCAACTTCAAACAAAATAGAGATTCCATCTAGCATATGAGAGATAGTACTGAAGTTTCTAGAAACTCTGAGAGAAGTGGAGATATGAGTCTATGTCAATTTAGAGAAGTATAAGTTCTTAGGGTTTAATACAACCTTAGACTCTTTTGGAAGTATTTTATCCTCTTGTTTTAGAGAACTGAAGCAAAACTTTCATATGAGCTTTATTCGATGCTAGTATTAATTTTGAAACCAGAGTAAGATATATGAATATAACAAATTCAGTTTGCATGAATATTAAACACATTACTATAGAGATTATGTTGTAGAATGCATCAATCGTCATCATTCCACTTGTACCTTGTTAAAATGTGGTGATCCATTCTCACGATTGACATTCATAAGAGCTTTGGCTAACAAAAAACACATAGTTGTATCTCAAAATCATCTGCAAGACTAATGATGAACATCATTCTAAGCTTGATGTCACTAAGAGGAACAAAACACTGACATTCTTTATCTCTTGGATTATCAATAAAGATCTCATTTCTACTCACCATCTCCTCTTCAACTTCTCTTGCCAAGATATTATCATGTTGAGTCGACTCTTGCTATCTTACCCTAGATGATTTATATCTCGTACCACGATTTGTGCGAGGTCAAAAACCATCTTCAAGTGTCTCTTGCTCCATGGTTTCTCATCTCGTTTTGATCAAAGTAGCGATCTTCTCCCAATATTGAATAATGAATTCATCAATTTGGTTAATCTCTCCATCCTCATCATTCTTGTTTTGTCGGGATTGTAGTAACCAATGTAGTTACAAAGATAATGGAGGATTTCATTCTACTTTGCTTGTACCGGTACTATACTTTTTTATTTTGGTGTTGTGTTGTGACAACTCACATGTGAATTTAGCATAGAACTTGTATTGTGTTGTTTTTTGTGTTTCACAAATCTGTTTCATGTAACTCGCTTGACTGTGTATTCTGTGTCACGTCCACGATTATCTGAGAGGTCAGATCGCACGATAATGAGACGTGATCACATTATGTGAAAACATGCAATTCGTCTTCTATTCTCGTGAATAATTCTATCTATTCCATTAATCCATCTGCATTCTTCCATGATGAGAAGTTGGTGAAAACTAACTCAATAATGAGCTATGAATATATGAGTACACATAAGGAGATATTCATGTTTTGAAGAATATATTCATTGGATTTATCTGTTATTGATAATATTTCCTCTTCGACTTAGACTCTTTTCGTATATGTTGTAATTCTCTAAGAGATAGTGATACGTCTCATTCCATCTTGCATACAAGAGGACAATTGTATTATACCAACTCTTCTTTGTTGACGCTAAGAGAAGAGAGCTTGTTGTGAGAGTCCAGTGAGAGACAACTATATACACGAGTGAAGAGAATATACTGAAGAGTGTTTATCTATTGAGCTTCGAGCTCTAGGGATAAACATCCAGTCTCTGCAAGTAAAAAAAAGAGCATATGATGCATGTGAGTTATATACGTACATTTAGTAGTTTTGTCAATCATTACATTCGATGATTCTGTACAGATGCTACTCTCCAACCATTCCAGTTGGTGAGGAGATCGCTTGTCACATTGGTAACAAGTCTTGACCACCCTCTCTAAACTCAAATGAGAGTCTTGCAAGAGCTTCATCTTTACCACCGCCCATTCGAGATTATTGTAGTCGTACCTCGTCTATAATCATAGAGGAGTAGAAGTAGAGATCTAACGTTTTTCGTGAGGCAATCCAATTCCAGAACTTCTATGAGGACCATTAGCTCCGGTTGTAATGTTGTATTTATTGTTGGCGTCAAAAGTTTCTCTTCTTGTTCTTAGTACATGCTATGAACTTCTTGAACATCATTTATCTGTCCGCTTACCGTCAGCATTCATCTCATATCGTTAGTTAATAGATATGTCACGATTTCTCCTGTTCCATCAAGAACAGAGAGAAGAAGAACAGAGATTCTCTCTCTGTTTCTCGCTCTCATGTTCTCCACCTTTTTCCAAAGGTGTTTTGACTAGTGTCTTGGAAATCAACTCTTTGACATACGTCATTTTTCTATATCTAACTAAAATCTATTCTATGTAGTCTTAGAAGATTGTGCCTAGAGGTCGGTTTGGGGCATGAAAACTGAATAGCATAGCAAAGGCAAATGATTAAGACAAATCTCAAATGCAATGACTACATGAACATAGCGGGTGAGGTAAGCATGTGGTCTACTTTGGTCGACATGAAAGTGCAAGGAGTGTTGATGTTTGATATGTGCGTTGAAATCTCCCACTAAGAGCACTTCTCCTTGGGTTTGATATGCTTGTACTTTCTTGATCAATGAGAAAAAGATGGTTTCTAGAAGAGTTTCTACCATGGAGAGAGGGGCAAAGTAACAAACGAAGTGACTTTCTTTCGCCCAAATCTTACACTTACTGAATTGTATCAGTTATTTCTGTAATCATATGTAGATAACTATACCATTATGTACTCGTCCTCGTCTTGCTATGTTAGTTTGAAACTAAAACAACACAGAGATCTTTCAATATCTTGTAAAGTGTGATACTCAAATTTCCAAGTTTCTATGAGACAAAGACATCAACATCAACGGAAGAGAGATTAAATCTAAAGCGTGTGTATTTCAAACAAGTACTCGAGATTCTGTTCTACATGTTCTCTCCAACATCAAGTAAGTATCATGACATGATCCTTATGTTCTATATCTGAGAATTTGACAAGAATAGATCTTGTATGTTGTCTCTTATAACTGAAGATCCGTGTCCCAAGTGCTTTAGCCTACAGACCTGTAAGAGAAAAGTAATGGGTTCAATCTTATGTGAGTACTATTGGAGGTGCATGTGCTGCAAACTGTTAACGAAGCTTCTGGTCCGAGAACTTGGGGCATGAGTGGACTCACATGGACATTCTCATGGTCTGCGAATATTTCAAGGGACAAGTAATAACATTTACAAAGTGACTCATTTCACGATAGAAAGTCAATCTGAGATTCGATCAAGCAATACTTCATTAAGAGAGATGTAATCAAGCACAACAAATGTATTAGAGATGTGATCAAACACAATAAATCTATATTCGATAAAGCGAACTTCTGTATTGACTAATGATACAACAGGCAATAACATTTACCATTTACCATTTATATCAGATGCAAAATGCTTGTTTGATTTCTTCATTGTGGACACGAAATAAATCCATAATTGTGTCTTCTTCCTCCTCTAACCCACTTCTCAACTCTTGATCGACATAGAATTGTATTTTTGTTGCTTTCGTCATCTAAACATCGATTGTCAATTCGTTCTCCAAGACCTGCACTACCTTATACAGTCCTCCCTGATCTATGCCGAGTTAACGTTGTCACTTGACTGGTTAAGCTGGTACTTGTTTCTCTGTTCCAGTCCTTCAAGTGACTGAAGAACTCAGTAATCTTATAGCCCATGTTAAGAGGATGTACATGGAAGTCTCAGACCTCCATGTCACAAGTAGATACAGTACATTGCTTCTGAGTCCCAAAAGACATTGTATCTAAAATGTTACGTGCTCACACACATCGAACCAAGATATTTGTTAAACCTTAAACCCCGAATATCACTACAAGTGCTCAAGCAACCCACAATACTTTATTTGCGAGTTTTCCTCCAAAAAAGTGAAACATATAACCTTTTTGCAGAAAATGATTATCGTGATTAGTTTTCATCTCAGTTTGAAATCGAGGAATAAAGAATCAAATTAAAACTATTCACTAACTTTACAGTTACGCTACCTCTCAAAAAAGAGGAACCAAATTAATACTATTCACTTGCTTTACCGGTTATGATTCATCTCAACGCAAAATACTTCGTACTGAACTGTCAAGATTGAGAATTGTCAAGATTGAAACTTTCGAGGTCTCCTGGGACCGAATAGAATCTTTTCTTCAGACTGGAGGACTCGACGTACAAGGAAATTCCCTTTCATGCTTTTACTCATACTCGGGGTTCAAACAAGTAGCCGGCAACTTGCGTTCGGTGAAATTCTTCACCCTTAGTGAGACTCGAGGTTTATATTCTCAATTGCTTATAAATTTCACGAGAAACTACCAGTGAACACTATATTTTAGTTTTTGTAAATGCAATTAATTTCTACCCCTGGCTGCACGATAGAAATAACATTGGCATTCCCCACGCAATAAGTTCACCTATGCGCTCTCACAGCTCTACTGAATTAGAGTACTATAGCTCGAACTCTGTTACAGACTGTAAGAAACACGTCTTCCGTTGTAACGGGAGCCATAGTGAGTACTTTAAAATTTACTACTATTTAGTCATATCTAAGTCTTGAGTTCGCTATCCACGTTTCTGTGGACACAGTTTGCAGCAGTCTTCTGTGTTTTATCTGTAACCCAACAACTTTTACTTACTTTCTACTCTTCCGCATGGACTAGAAAATGAGAAACTGTAGTCCCGCAATACCGCCACACCAGACGGGGGGCTATTTGCTTGAAACACCTCATAAATCTCACGTGCGAGCCACTATAAGGTGTGAATACGAATTTCACTAAATGACTAAGTTTGCCTGCAACTGTTCGAACAATTTTCACACCATTTAACTCTCTGACATTGACATGAACAACGCGAGCAAGCGCATGTCTCTGCGTAAGCTTCTGTATGTAGCATAGAGAAATTACTAAAACTTCGCTTGTCGCCAATACGCACTTCGTTTCAATTGTTCCAAAGGATCAAACTTTGAAATGATCACCACACTCCGTCGATACGAATTAACAGCATCGATGAAATGCGCAGTTGTGTCCTTGCAATGGAGACAGGTGGTTGCTGAAGTAATCAAGATTCGCACTGAGAAGCCAGCCATTCAATCGGCGAGTGAATCAGAAAGTAAGATCACGATCTAGCTCATACCAGTCGACGACTGAATGATCAAACATCCTTCATCGATCGTCCCACACACAGTGACGGACTCAATGGAGCAAGTACTTTCGCTGAAGCAAATACTTTCGCCAACGATTATGTCCTCAATCGGAAGGCAGAGCAGTAGGAAGTCTAGAATCTAAGCAACCATTTGCAGACAGTCCAGCCATGCAACGTTAAGGATGTAGTCAGAGAACTGGCTACAGTTCGAAGGTAAACATAAACATGCTGAAGATCTGAACTCTTCAAAATCAGAAGATCAGCCGCCTCACCAGAAACATTCTGAAATCTTGGGAGAATCCATTCGTCGACTCACAAAGTGGTTTAACAGGATGATATTCGCATTCTCAGCACTGGTGAAAGACTGCTGGACGAGTGGCACAATTTTTAAAATGACAAGAGCGAGAATCCATATTTTGCACAGAATATGAAGAGATAATACGATGATTGAGTGGTGTGCTCAAGGTTTTCGTCAGCCATACAACTAGCACAAAGCCTTCTAAAGCGCGCACACATCAGGGTAAAAGTCATACCTGAATTTGGTAATTAAGAACACATCTCTCCCTTCACCCAGGAAAACACTGCAAAACCTGTTCACGGGATACCTCATTCCAGGAAGATACCGCACATCAATCCATAGTATTGCCTGGCCACACCTCGGGTAATATCCTGGCCCTCATTGATGCTAAACCTCGTCACACATGGTGACAGAATATACAACGTATTGTTAATGCTCTGTGGTCGCATACTGCATAGTAAATGCACAGCTCAATTACATGGTTTTGAAGTACCGCACTCCTTCAACCTGGGAAGATGTGACCTTTAACTTCAATCCTTGGTGCCGAATTTGCTACACCTCATGGAGTAAGCAAGTCCCTTTTGTGATAATATCATTCTCTATACTGGTTTAAGTGCAAAACAAGAAACTCAACTCGACCCTCACCCGGTATGCTGTTTAACCTAAGAATGGACAAAGCATGTTTCTGTTTCCTACTTGCTAATTACAATTGACATGTCTTCAGAAGTATAACACTCTGAAGCCTCTGGGCCCACCTTCAGACTTCCATCCTGTTTGGGGCGTTTGGTTGCAGATTTCGATTCTTGTTACCCATATTTTGATCAGAATTCCCGCAGAGCCTGGGCTTTGCACGAAACACCAAGCGCCTCATTCCCCGATGCAAACCGGTACAGCTGCTAGCTCAGTACCAAACTGACTCGGGGTAGAAAATTGTGACGGTAGCAAAGAACACATAAAGAACGAACGGTATAACTGAAATTCTCAGCCGTGCTCTGGGGGCAGTTGGACCATCATACGCCGACTACTCGTCACAGGGTCGTGACTACAGCCAACTAGTAGGCTTCCCTACAACTGGACAAGAATGTTCTCTTGCCCCGTTGCACTTGACGAAACAAATACTTGCGTACGTTTGCAAGGCGACCTTGATCTGGACTATGCCATCTGTTCGACCTTGGATCATAATCATTCAAGCAGGCTCTCAAGAGATAACTTCCAGTACTGACAGAACAGTATCTGGGCACGAATCTTACGAAGATGAGCATGAGTTGAAGTTCTCCTCCTCTCTGCGATGCTCATTGTATCGCCATGGGGGTGATCACTTTCTTCAGCAAAGAGGAGCCTTTGAAGATCATCATCTGCACCTCCGATCTGAACTTTCGAGACTGCAATTACCAAGAAAATGATACAAGTTACTTTGCTTGTGCGTGAAATAACTATCATCTGCCATGTGCTTAACCTCGTTGCTGACTGTTAGTATGGATCAGGAACGCACATCCTGTTCTTAAACCCGGCGTTAAGTTTGTGGGTTTAGGTTAAGGGAATGGGACTATTTCCGTCCCTAACCTTGAAAGCAAGATTGCTGGATTAACTGGAAAGTAAATGGACCTCAGGACTAACATGCTCTAGGCTAAACATCCAAGATAGCTACGTCACCTTAGTACGAAACACAACAACCAGCCCATGTGTTACCTTCAAAAACCTAACAAACCACACCAATGAATCAAGGAAAGAGCGGAAGACGAGACCAACCTCCTCGTCCGACAACTGAGAAAAGCCAAACTTCTTCACCCATATTCCTTCCGCACCCTCGGCGGCTGGAAGAACTAGTCGTTCAACGTTTAAAACTCCCAGCAATCTCTCAATAGACAATATTAAGGCTTTACAGTACCCCTGCAAACATCACACCGAAACCAAAACTCCTCAATAAATGACTCGCACACAAGTAAAAGACACGGATATATTGCCTGCAAGCTGCTGAAACTGAGGAAAGGCGAAATATATACTCATCCATGAGAACAGAAGTTCAAAACAAAAACTATCCTCACACAGAGGTAACACGCAAGAAATGAACCCCATAAAGTAAACAGAAAAAGGGGAGAATGTGTGCAAACTTTAGGCGTCAAGTTAGCGAAAATTTGTACCAACGGGACAGACCAACGGCAATGTATAATACAGCGCACATTAGGAAGGAGAGATATGTGCATATACAGCCAATCGAAGGCTTGGCTTTCCTGCAACAGTCCACTACTCTTCCTTCGAGAAAACTATTACAACAGAACTTGAGAGAAGTGTAGAACTGAGAAACACTCCAAACTCTACAGATTAAGTACCTGCCCATGATTTCCTGCTCTTGTCGCAACCAGTGGTAACTCAGCGAATTGTCGCCCGAAAATTCTTACTAGGGCGGCTGTTACCACTTCATCACTGCGGGGGCACACAAGATATCAAGACGAAAGCAAAACAATGCCTCCTGCCGATCCAGCTAAGCACAGGCACACAACTCTAATTTCACATGCTCGTGAAAGCAAAAAAGTTGGCTCTTACTTGCGCTTGAGAACGACGCAATGCATGCCACCGAAGTCTTGATCTCTTATACTCCGGCTGATCAAAAGGCCAAACAGAAGATAACATAAGTTTCAACAGCTAAGCATGTTCTAAATCAGTAGGAACGCTGAAGACTCGATGCATTCACATACAGGAACGTACATCCTGAACATACGATGGTCACGGATAGGACCCGTATCTGCTCCTACAAGTGTCAGCTGCGACGAGGAGATCCACCCACGTTGACCAAACACCTATCTTGAACCGTCTCTACAATTCATCTACGCTTGTGTAGGAGGTAACTTGTATCAAGGAAGAATGAAGAAATGAAGTTCGACTACTTGCAACGCTATCTCACAAACAGTGTGACTATGCATTGTCCTAGCTCAGCAGCAGCAAATCTCTGACATCAACCTGGGAAACATGTGCACCATAAACGGCATACCTGTGAACCATAAGGGGTATAAGATCTCGTCCTGATGATTCGTCCACAATTGGGTCAAACGATTCCTGTCAATAATCCATCGTCGCTCGCGTTAATGATAAGCACAGACCACGGCTATACGTCCTACAGTAAAATCTCGTAAGCTAATGACTATAAGCATTTTAGATTCTTCACGTCGGTGAGGCGTCTTCAATACCGCTAGAACCATACCGAGAAGATTGCTGCCGCTTCAGTTAAGGTCTTCCCGTTTTGTGGATCACCTCGTCGACCATGAAGCAACTGCCAAGAGAATCTCATGGGCTCCGGAGGACCATCCTTATACGTCTTAGTTTCAATGACCTTGCTGACAATAGAGCCAGCCAACGGCTCCATGCCATTGGCTACAAGCAAATGCAATATTGCGTGGATATGTTGACAATCCTTTTCACAGAACCACTCCCCTTCAGGCAACTCCTGTACAACAGCAGAAGATAACAAATGTCACACGATTAATCTCCAATTCACAATTTTACTCACCAGATCTGACGAAGTGAACCAAAATTGGCCAAGGATTTTGTTCTGGATCCCAACATACAAAAGCGTTCACAACAACCCGTTAAGTAGAACCAAAGAACTAAACAACTGGTATCCAGTGAGAGATATCAGCGAAGAGCTTTTCACAGCAATCAATCTCCCATGCAGAAAATAAAATCTTATCCCATTCCAATTTAAAATCGCAAGGTGCTCACCGTCAGATTAGCCAGGCCATGGTCCTTTAAGCAGCCGACATGGAATTCCCTCTCACACTGTTCAGAAGACACCCAGATGTCAGACTAATGCGATGGAGGCCATATAGAGGCAATAAGCCACAGACTAAACAGAGAGAAGCAGGTGATAGAGCACAATCACTTCAGCATCCAAGGACCTTTACGTTGAATAAACAGCTGAAAGTAGTAGGGTACAGCCTCTGGTCCCGAACGCAGTAGTTATGGAAGTGAACAGAACTTCATTCATCCAGCAAATGTTTATACACCGACATTAACTTCCCAAAGAAGATTTCAAGTCCTGAAGTGCGACTGCAGCAAGTCCCCATGAAAGAGTAAGTCAAGTGTCGCTAGAGGCATTCTCACCTGGTCACATAAAAGAATAGTTCTAGGACCAAATCCGGATTTTGCAAACTCCCCCGACCTGCCGCGATCAGTCAGCTAACGTTAAAAGGCATACGAGTGGAAAAGCTTTCCAGCTCGCGAACAGCGGAAAATGTGTACACTGCCCAACTGACCAAATCAGGCTCCGTATCGTGAGGACCCCCTAATACTCACTTCTATATCAAATCCATCTTTCTACTCCGCTTTTCCTACTTGTAATTTTCCACTATAGAAAGAAACCGTTTATATGCGAAATGCCAAGACAACAAGCAGACGTTTTCTTTCCGAAGACAACTGGCTCTTTCCGCGATTCCCCGTGCATACAAGAATAAATTTCGGTCCACGACGATAGCATGCATACAAAGATTTATCTCGGTGTCTGTGGATAGCGCCGCAAGCCAGAACTGCCCATATGCACTCGAGGTAAACCGTGAATACTGAACCCAGAGACGATGTACTCATTAAGAACTGCATGCCGTAGCCTTTCGATCATAGACCCCACGCCCTGGCTGGACGGTGCTAGAACAAGGGGGGTGGATGTCCGCTGACGATGTGCACTTACTGAAAATTTATAACCTGTGGAAAGAAATTCTACTAGATTGCAAGAAAGGATATACTTCTGGAAACAACGTACCTACAAAAAACACAACCGCTGGATACAGTATCTGTTGCTTTCAGTAAGCGTGTACAACGATCGTCCGGGGTTTCTTTCGCAGCAAGTGCACCTGCCTTACTCCCACCTTTTACTCGTATCTTACTCGTAACTTTACGAGCACTGCCAGCAACAGTGTTCTGTTGATTGTTACAACGTGGGCAATACCAGTGACCTCCTGGAACGGAAACAAGCCCTGCACACTCTGCCATCCAAGGCAGTAACATCACTGTTAGTTAATAAAGACATCACGAAGTCTACGGCAACATAAACATGCGCGAAGATCGAATTTCTATCTACTAAGATTGTGACGGATATCAAAATGCACAGAATTAATACTAAAGCACGTAACTTTCATCGAGGGTCTATGTACTAAGAGCGCTGCCTTCACACAGTACAATACGGTAGCTGAGTCTAACAACTTACAAGTGACTGTATATGTACCGTAGGTACCCGTGTACGTCTATAATGGTACACGGGTAAAGCAGTTTCCGGAGAAAACACTAACTTCTCGCACACTTAGGTCAAACCCAAATAGTTTTGAACCCGTGTATGTATATATTGGCACACGGGTAAAGCAGTTCTCGGAGAAAACAGTGACTTCCCCCGCACACTTAAGGTAACCCCCAGATAGTATTGAACACATGCAAGTACAAGGTGAGTAACGAAGAGTGGTGAACATGTAAGCTAACTTGGTTCGAGAAGTTATCTCCATACGTCGTCGAGGTGGCAGATATGCTCAGGGACCAATCCCTAGTATAGGGGTATCACGCAATTAGCCCAGCCAAGTACATAGTGAGAAGCAATTAGGGGCCGAATGTGCGCTAACAATGCCGACTGGAGTTATCTGGAGTTAGCGAATTGTTTTATAACCGGAGCGTGTGCCGATGGGAATGTGTAGTGCGAAGCACATTTCCAGAAAAGGTTCCCCTTGGTATGAAGTCAAATGTGTCAGAGCAATGACAAGAAAACAATGCAGTATGCACCGCAAGAGAGAGTTATCTTCATACATCGAGAATGGCAGATATGCTCAAGGACCACTCTCTAGTATAGGGGTATCACTCAATTAGTCTAGCCAAGTACACAGTGAGAATCAATTAGGGGCCGAATGTGCGCTAACAATGCCAAGCGGAGTTATCTTCATACGTCGAGAATGGCAGATATGCTCAAGGACCACTCTCTAGTATAGGGGTATCACGCGATTAGTCCAGCAAGTACACAGTGAGAATCAATTAGGGGCCGAATGTGCGCTGACAATGCAGAGCGGAGTTAGCGAATTGTTATATAACCGGAGGGTGTGCCGATGGAAATGTGTAGTGCAAAGCACATTTCCAGAATAGGTTCCCGTCAGTATATCGTAGAATTCGAGTAGACAAAATGACAAAATGCAGACCCCCATGCAGAAATGAAGACGAACTAGATTTGTCTACTGCAACGTTGAAAGAAGCGAAGGTTATCCAATCAAAACGTAGATAGCGCTGAACCATAGAATCCATTGCAAGAAAAAACGAAGGCTGTCCAAGCAGAACGTAGATACCGATAACCATAGAATCTAACGCAGGAGTTCAGGAGCACAGATTTAGTCAGTGAATAGAGGAGAAGGCATACAGAGGTAGTAAAAGAAGAGCCTGTATTTGCTCATCCATCACTGATGCACTTAGGTACTGAGTAGATGTACACCCAAGAACCTAATTACCACAAGGAGGGTTACCGGAGGGTGTGCCGATGGACGTGTGTAGTGCGAAGTGCATTTCCAGAATAGGTTCCCCTCAGGTATGTCCTCGAATTCAAGTAGACAATGACAAGAGAACGAATGCAGTACGCTTCAAAGACTAAATGCAAACCCCTTGCCGAATTGAAGTCAAACTAGATTTGTCTACTGCAACGTTGAAAGAAGCGAAGGTTATGAGATCAAAACGTAGATAGCGCTGAACCATAGAATCCATTGCAAGAAACGAAGGTTAAACGAAGTTATCCAAGCAGAACGAAGATACCGATAACGGATTTAGTGAGATAACGGATTTAGTTATAGAGGAGAAAGCAGACAGAGGTAGTAAAAGAGGAGCCTGTATTTGCCCAGCCCGTCCATCACTGATGCACTTAGGTACTGAGTAGGTGTACACCCAAGAACCTAATCACCACAATAAGCACTCGGAGCATGCAGCAGAACACTCTCCCATCGGATGCACCTCAACCTGCTCTCTGACTTCATCAGCACCCAACAGAGGGTTAGGCTGTAGATGAGTTGGAAAAGTGGTCAATCAGATGAAAACTTAACCGACTCATCAGGGCCTTATCGGTCCAGGAGTTTCTGTTCAGTTCCGGGACATCTGAGCGCAGGAGAGAGTTAGCTGAAGTGAGTTGAGGAGCACAGATTTAGTGAGTGAATACAGGAAGAACGTATTTTTGCCCATCCATCACTGATGCATTTAGGTACTGAGTAGGTGTACACTCAAGAACCTAATTCCCACAATATACACTCGGAGCATGCAGCAGAACACACTCCCGTTGCATGCACCTCAACCTGCTCTCTGACTTATCAGCACCCAACAGAGAGGGTTAGGCCGTAGATGAGTAGGAAAAGTAGTCAATCAGATGAAGACTTAACTGACTCATCAGGGCCTTGTCGGTCCAGGAGTTGGGACATCTGAGGGCAAACTCCCAGTCTTTGTGCAGTGGTAGATCAGTGAACTTGGCAACCAAACGGACACGTATCGCCTTGTCTAAACGTATGCGAAGAAAGAAATCAGCAGCAAAAGGAAAAAGGAACTAGTACCGGAACTTGAAACTTGAAGGAGATCGGCGAAGGAAACTTTTCAAGCACCAGCCAAATGAGGTGGACAGACTAGACCAAGCCAGAGTACACTCAGGCAGATGTCGTTGCAGGTGAAAGAGCTGCATGGACATATTGCAGTACTAACTAGACTACGTTGATGCTGCTCAGTAACATAATAGAGCAGAAAGAAGAAAGCGTAAATAGACGGGGGTCGAGGAGCCTCTGGAGTCAGAAGGTATGGAGTGAAAAAAACAAAAGTATGAAGTAGATCATCGGAGCGGAGGCTTACATACCGAGAGCTAAGTACAGAAGGGTGTCCAACTGAACCCTAATGGCTCAGTTGGAAGGAGACTCGTACCTAGCCAAGATGCGGAGCAGGAAAGAACCAGGAAGGAGCCATTAGTCGTACGGGAGCAAGGCGCGGAAATACTCGGGCAATCAAGAAGTAGACGTAGTGTGCAATGAATACAACACGACGCGGGCGGAAATACTCGGGCAATCGAGAAGTAGACGTAGTGGGCAATAAATACCACACGGTTAGCAAAAATATATGGGACGGACCAATGGAAATGTGTAGGGAAAGCACAATTCCAAGATGGTACCCGCTATTTAAGTTTGTGCACGATCGATGCATGATAGATGTCCACTACAATACGCGATGCCTAACGATCTGCGCGAGAGAGCAACTTAAACTGTAAAATAGAGCCAGAAACCAAAACCAAAAACCAAGAGGGCGGGTTTTGAACCAGTGTATGTATACTATACGGACAGTGCTATTTACTGACACTGTCATAGGGAACTAGCGGATTGGCAATAAGCTTGTCATGGGGCTGAGACATGTAGAGCTCAATAATTGAGGAGGATACAAAGGCGAATTGGGTCCAGGGAATTGCAGAAATATCCACATGAGTAGAGAAAAGAGCAAGGAGAGAACAAAGAAAACTGAAATGTCTTTAACACTCCCGTTAAGTACTCTGCCATGACATGGCAAGTGCAGTTCAAGCTGCTACTTCGATGTTCAGTGTACAGCTGAACCATCCCGTTGTAAGGCTACGTTCACGGCGAAAGGCTTGTCTATTCACCTCATTTAGAGTCGATGAAACAATATTCCAGACGCAGCTGTATCTGCGAATCGAAGTGCCCAGTACCGGACGTAACTGGACATATCCGACTATCCCCACGCTTAGCCACTGATACTATGGCTACGAAAGGAGCAAGTGTATTTCATTACACACGAAATTTCTTTTCTACACAAGGTGGTGCATGCAAGGGTTCTCTTTCCCGGTGTGTTCCTATCTGGCAAGAAAACATGCGTCACTTGTTTCCGCGATTCGGTACTCTTAGTCTGACGTCATTACCAAAAAGTAAATCCATGCCTCTACCTCAGAAGAAGTACCTGGATGATAAGCTCCAGGACAATTATCACAGAGGACAAGATCTCCCCCGTCACCACATTCTGTACAGTGGTCAAGGTTCTCAACGGGTGTCTCATCCAACTTCTTCGACAATTCAAGTGCTGCACAATGGAGAGAGCGCCCATCTTCCAGATAGATGCTTGAGTATCTGTATCAAGAAAACAGACTGTCAGAAACGAGACCGACACTAAAGCTCCTCACAATATAACTCGGCCAGATGGACTCCGTTCTCTGCTAGACATAATATCACGCTTGGTCTTGCCCATGTGTTACCACTTGTGATAAAAATAACCCTTGACTGCCCAATAAGTGGTGTCATTCAACTTACGGGTTCCGGCGAGAGCCCCATCCAGCGTGCTGTTCGAACTGTGAGCAGCTTACCTGAGATGCATGTAGATTAGACGACTTGTCACTGGAAGGCAAAGCAAACATCACGATAAACTGCAGTTTAAGGATTAAATTCAGATTGAAAGATTGGCCGAAAACACTCACCACTTGACCGCAGCAACTGCAACAAATACCGTTTCCTTTCTTCACTCCAGTCAGGAAGCACTGTTTAAGAAGAAGGATACAGCTCGTCGAACTTCAGAATTTGACACGTCACCAGACAATTACTATCCAAATCCAGATTGAATTCTCCAAAGAGCTTCAAAACGAAGAAACTGTCAACTTTGTCGATTCTAAACTGCTCGACACTGAATCAGAACAAAGAGCGAAAATCTAATTTCCTTTCAGACCAAGAAAATGCCATCATCTGTGACATCTGTTATCAAACGATGAAGACGAGAAGAGATTAGAAACGAACACTCAGACTCACCTGCCCCTTCACGTAATAGCCAACTTCGATGTCATCCGCAAGGGCTCCCGGAAGAAAGAGGGCCTTATGCATATTTGCACTTGAATCCTGCTTGCCTGCGCTAGATTCCCTGTAAACGTTCAAGTCTACAAACCTCAGACACATATTAAACCATGGAGTGGCGTCTACTATTCATATTTGTATGCATCAAGGTAGACTCATATGCCATCATCTGTTTAGAACAGGGTCTATCATGATCTCAACAGTCTACTGAAGCAAGAAGAAGAAGAAGAAGAAGAAGAAGAAGGCATGCGTCAAAACCTAGAAGTTCTAGTCAGATCTCCAAAGGACGATATCATCCGTTTAACTAGCGATGTGAGAAATGTACACATATACGCCTGTAGAGACCACAGGGAAACTTCAAACTGACGTGTCTTGTCCCGTGTATGAGATAGAAGGTCAGCCAAACCCGTATTGATGGCAGAGATCGGTAGGAAGATCAGTTATAGAGACCACTGGTGAATGGATAATGCAGTTTAGCCAAGAAGGCAACAAATGATGTGAACTATATGTCAGGAAACAGCCATATCTCTCAAAACTGTAAAACCGATCGAAGGCATGCGATAAGATCCCACCCAAACAGCCCCGGTAGTTAGATTCAAAGGCCTAGCAATCAGGAACAGTATCAGGAATCCCTGCATTCCCAGACGCTACGCCTTGTGATAGAAAGAAAGCTTCAAAAGGTGAAACTAGCGGGAAACAGACAAAGCAATTACTCCCTTTTAAGTACCAAGTTACAGCAACAAAACGGTGGAAAACAGCAAACACTCGATCAAGAAGATTATGAAGTACCTTGATGGCAAAGAGTTGGCTTTCAGCAAACGCCGGCGGTTCTCAGCGGATCCACACTGAGCGCAAAACCAATCAATCTCAGGTGGCTGCGAAAGTCCAGCACACTCTGCAAAGAGACAACATAATATCCCGGACTAAAACTCAGTGTTTTCATGATACACGTATGTCCTGCTTAGCTACATGTTCTCCGAAACCAACATCGTCTACCACATGAAAACCGAAGCAGAGGCTTCATGTATAGACCTACTGTAAATGAACATCCATTCTACAGGCATTCCCGTTCGTGCTTGCAGATACCAAACACATGGTAGCAGCAGAATTGCAAAAGCTAACCACAAACACTTGACGATAACCCGTGAAACTGAACCCGGAAAAATACATAGCCAGGAAATACAGGAGAAAGAAGGAGCTAGGCTTCCAATGGAATTGCGGGGCTATGCTTTCGCGATTTATCCGGATCTATCCCCTTCCTTTCTCTTTCCACTTTTCACAACAACTCCATCCGTCCGTCCCGCTACAAAATTTCCCCCTTCCTTTCCGGTTTTCACAATCGACGTATAGCTATGCTAACGCTAGCAACAATGTACACTAAGACGGTAAAGTTTTAGTCTGAGGGTAAAGTGTTTGAGAAGTGTAGCAAACAGCACATTTCCTTTAAAAACAGGAACCTGAGATATATAATGGTACACGGGTAAAGCAGTTTTCGGAGAAAACAGTAACTTCCCTCGCAACACTTAGGTAACCCCCAAATAGTTTGAACCCATGCAAGTGCAAAGTGAGTAACAAAGAGTGGTGACATGTATGCTAACTTGGTTTGGGAAGTTATGTCATACGTCGAGAATGGCAGATATGCTCAAGGACCACTCTCTAGTATAGAGGTAGCACGCAATTAGCCCGGCCAAGTACATTGGTTTGAGAAATTATACTCATACGTCCAGAATGGCAGATATGCTCAAGGACCACTCTCTAGTATAGAGGTATCACGCAATTATCCCAGCCAAGTACATACTGAGAAGCAATAAGGGGCCGAATGTGCGCTAACAATGCCTAAGGAATTATTTTACAAGCGGAGGGGTGTTCCGATGGAAATGTGTAGTGCGAAGCACATTTCCAGAAAAGGTTCCCCTTGGTATGAAGTCGAATGCGCGTGGACAATATCAAGAGAACAAATGCAGTATGTATTGATGCAATCTGATCGCTTCAAATGAAAGACTAATGCAAACCCCAATGCAGAAATGAAGACAAACTAGATTTGTGTACTGCAATGTTGAAAGAAGCGAAGGCTATCAAGGCAGAACGTAGATACAGATAACCATAGAATCCAGCGCAGGCGAGTGAATACAGGAGAAGACAGACAGAGGTAGTAAAAGAGAAAGTAAAGAGAAATTACATGCCGATCATGCTGGTATACCAGTAAACCGGCTGCTCCAAGCTTTCATGTCTTGATTGACTAAGTCGATCCAGATAAAAATACATGAATGAATGCCCTCTTTCGGAACGGAACCCGTTGGAGCTGCCGAGGAATCTAATTCACACTAGCATGCACCTCAACCTCGTCTCTGACTTCATTAGCACACAGCAGAGAGTGCAAAGGCTATAGGTGAGACGGAAGTTCATCAACTCAACTGAAGACACTTCCAACTCAGCAGGACCTCATTAATCTAGGAGTTCCTATTCTTTTCTAGAGCGTTCCGGGTGAACTCCCGTATTTGTGTAGTGGTAGATCCCACTTTAGCAATCTTTAGAAATAGCGTAGGTAAACAGCAGAATCGAAACAGAAAGAAAGACAGATATGCGTTTCAGCAGTGAAAGCAAGCACGAAAGGAATAAGTATTGCAAGCATCACAGAAGAGCCAAAGATGGAAGAAGAACCTAATTTTAGGATGAAAACGAGTAGATATATTTGAGAAGTTGAAGGAATATAAAGCAAGGTCGCTGCGCTACAAAGGCAAAAA
This sequence comes from Asterella californica, assembly GCA_036924285.1. Lineage (NCBI taxonomy): Eukaryota > Viridiplantae > Streptophyta > Marchantiopsida > Marchantiales > Aytoniaceae > Asterella > Asterella californica. The sequence continues at coordinate 15,806,120 of JAYKYS010000002.1, read as the reverse complement.
AGTACCATCCGGGAGCGCAGGAAAAGAGTGCAAAGGTCACCCTAAGCCTAGACTGTAGGTCCTGTTTTGTCCCGCTCTGACGGTATAATTTCCTTGTAGGGCGTCAGCTCGGAGACGTAGGGACCAGGAAAGAGTAATTTGGGTAAAATCATCGTAAAACACTTCAGAAATGTATGGAGATAAATGCAGAAGCATACTAGAATAGAAACCATAACCACCACCATACCATACCTTTATGGTATACATTGGAACAACGAGGTCCGCTACAAGCAATGAGAGTGCCAGCGATGCCGCATTCTGTACAAGTAGAAGATTCTTTCTTCCGTCCAGCAGACCCCATAGCGAGCTGCAATGCCTCCAACACCTTTCTTCCATTGGCTCCGGCTTTCCAACCGGCTTCCATTACATCGTGCAAATTCTTCCCATTTTCTAGAAATATGAAGTCACTGGGATGTCTGGCGGAACTCCCCGCATGTTTCTCGAAAGCTGACACATTGACCACCTTGAAAGAAAAACCAGGTCAAAAAGATCGCATGACATGCAGTACTATCGACAGGATCATTCATAGCAAAAACTGATTTTTTAACTTCCAGAAACAGAAACATGTTAGAAAACATGCCAAGCAGATTGGACCTAGCTGTATCTACTCGCTTTACCTGCTGTCCCTTGCATTTAGTACAGTTACAAACTATGCCAGAATCTTTTATTCTGCCAGTGAGCATGACCTGCAAGAGCAACCCACATGTGAATGAATTTTTGGTTGATGAGTGCGTCTGTCTTGAACTCTTGGTCTGTGCTGGTTAAGTAAATCAAGGAGAAACCCACTGAAGAACATAAGAAATACTGTTTCTTAGTGAAGAGAATGTATGGTCACTAGAAGATCGCAAGTCTCTAGCTTCACGGAGGCCCTGATTGAAAGGCTTACTGGAGTGAAGCCTCAAAGGCGTGGGCCGGAAACGTCCAATATATATATGCCAGTCTACGTGGTTAGCGGCGAGGTGGAAGAACCACCCACATACACTTAAGGTAACCTGTGAGTTTGAAACCCAGCAGTGAATCTGAAACAGAAAACGGTAAACTGATAACCAACTGAACTAACCAACAACACTACAGTTCGCCTGCGAACCATATTGAAGTACGTAGAGGGAGGATACACAGTGAGCTATCTATCAAAGAGGAGTTTCAACTACCAACGCTTATCCGAACGAATTAGAAAAGACACCGAATGGATTAGAAAACAACTTATCATGCCGTGCATCAGTAGCAGTTCACAAAAGTACTCAGCTACACTTGAGGTATCCTTTGATCACTGGCTCACACACTGAAATGTTGCAGGATGCCGTAATCCATGCACAACCAAACAACACCCGCTGCCCTTAAGGAATACGTACCCCTCCTGAACGGTCTAGATACTTGACTTGATAATCTTCAAGCAATCCTGTCGCTAAAAGTGCTTTTGCGGTGGTCGGAGCATCCTTAATTACGATCCCCTTAGATGGCGTTGGAGATGCTTGCTTCACAGGAGCACCAGAAGACATTTTAACCTTCAAACGTTTAACCCCACTGCTAGACTGTGATGGCTGCGAAATCGAGTGAGCAGAGACCATAGGTTTTGTGGATCCTTTGGGTCCCCACTCGGCTGCTTGCTTAAAGTGATGCCAGTTGTGAGCCGAATCAACCGGTGTACCACCATCAGGTCGTTTGACTTTAGTAGAGTGACCGAACACCGGAGACGAGGGAGAGTAATCCTCAGGGGAGAGAGATCCTTCCTCCAGCGAATCACCTTGGCCAGACCAAGACCCACACTCGCAATCGCTCCCACTTTTGTGTACTCCGCACCTTGGGCATACATTCGCTTCCCCAGGTACACTTGGTTTAGAGACTCCTTCCTCATCCACCATGTCTTCGGACTGCTGGCTGTTGCTTGTGCCTCCCGTACCGAGACAAGCTGTAGTGTCCAGCTGATCCGGGTCGAGATTTCTCTCTTGAAAAACAGACTCAGGATCGTTGTCATACTTGTCCACTGGGTAAGTATTCCCATTTACAAGACTCTGAAACGAGAAACGAGAATCTCCCAGGGCCGAGTTATGTACAAGCGACGCAGACAGGTACGAAGTTTCATAACCCATACAGATCTCTGACTTCTCGGAAGTGGTGAAGGTCTCCCTAAATATATGTTTATCATCATCGACAACTCCAGACGTCGTATTCATGCCCGTATCATGATCTAGCTCAGCGATGTCAAACTTTAGTCCAGCAACAAACTCGTCATCCACTAGATCTCCATCGTCAAGGCCTTCTGGCCCGTCCTCCTCTTCCCCGTCCTCTCCAGGGACACCAAAGTTTCTTTCTACCTCATCTTTGTCCCCACCATCTTCCATCTCAGATTCTCTCAGCTCTTCTCCTTCTTCATCCTCCTCTCCCTCTTCCTCATCCCCCGCTTCTGCTTCAGCTATATCTACCCCTCCTCCTTCGACTTCTTCATCTTGATCTTCTTCTTCGTCTGGTTCTTGTTCTTCCTCGGCCTCCAAACCATCATCTTCAGCTTCACCTGCGGTTCCATCTTTGTCATCTTCATAACTGGCGCTCGTTTCTTCAACATAGTCTTCCTCCACTTGTTCAAAGTTGCCCCTGAACTGTAACGGCGTAGACAGTTTGTGAGAAAAGCTGGCATATAATAGAGTTCAGGTCCTCTCACCAGTCCACAAAACCAGATGACACATGTGGCCATCCGGACCATGCGGGGGACATCAGCTTACACCTTTTGTCCCCTGAATGATCTACACTAGCCGGCTGACCTCGTACTGAGGCTATGATTCATTCTGGACAACCATTATAGACGCACGCATTATGGAGCAAGCAAATATTGTGCACTATCCGTTGGGACCCATGCACATGCCTGGAAGACCATTAAAAGCAGGACAATAGAGCACATGACGTCTGTGGACTGGATTATTCTGCTAACTAGACCATGAAAGAACATTCAGATGATATCTAAAATCCGCTGAATCCTCTAAGCTGAAATATATATTGATCCAAAAAGGAGGTTCTGAGCTTCCGTCACAGGCAGAGGTGTATATATCCTCGTTGTCCTGGGTTACTGCTAGCAGTTGGAGGAATCTCCCAAGATGCCTCGTTAAGCTGACACAACTCTTCGTGGGAAATCCCACCTCCAAGAACTCTGTCATCATCATACATGTAAGTACCGGTGATATCTACTACCAAAAGATCATGAATATATCTTCTAAATTTAGAGAAGTAACTTCAGGTAGCAAGGGCAGTGTCAGCAGCAGACGGCCAATGCATATGCGTATAGCTTTTAGGTGAAGATGTAGAAGTCCACATTGTAGACTGCATACTTTATACCCATAAAGATGATTAAAGTTTGCTTGTAAACTGTTTGACCCAAGGACAGAAGCGACTGTATAGCATGAGGTTCAGCCATTGTATCTTCAGATCAGAGGTTTGGGCTACCTTGACATAAGGTTGGACGACCTTTGTAAAAGGTTCGGTGTGAAAAGAACAAAGTTGTTAGCAGCTTTCTACATGTAGGTTACCACAAAGATCCATTAAGGATCAAGGATCCTATGGAAGGTATGGCGGTCTACCTTGACATAAGGTTGGACCAGAGATCAGACACTTGGACTACCTTGAGATAAGGTTGGACTACTTTTGTTCAAGGTTCGGTGTACAAAGGACAAAGTTGTTAGCAGCTTTGTCCATGTAGGTTACCACATAGATCCATTAAGGATCAAGGCTCCTTCCGTCGAAGGTATTGCGGTCTAGTTGGTTTAGCAGCGGGATCCAAGAATTACCCACATATATTTTTGTCGACTGTATACTTTGGCACACGGGTAAAGCAGACTCTTCCAGAGTGTGTTGTGTTCTTACCACTGTAGACCCTCGCCTACCTTTCCAAGGTTTGTAGAGTACCATCTCTAGATACCAGTGATACTCAGTAATCCCTCTACGCCGGTAATAGACTTCCCATGTCTTTCTCCAACTGATTCCCTCTCATGGATTATATGGGTCGGAATTTGGTATGTCTGGAGAGTAGTTCGCGGAGTTGTCGTGTACGTAAATTATTGACAGCAGTAATTACATATACCTGTGATTACTAGCCACAGAAGGTGTATATCTACTACAATGGCAATAGGAGCTACCAACAGAAACAATTAAAATGGATTTAGAAGGTATGCCACAACTGAGTAGTGCGGGAGGCTCAAGTATCCCACCTAACTCTCGATAGTCAAAGTATTCCTGGAGTTAATCTTGCCAAGATATCGATATCATTTCTACCACCTCCCAAGAGACTTCTTTTCAAGGAGAACCACGTGAAACCAATTGCGTTGGCTCTCTCTACAGTGAATGGCAAGTACGGAGTAAGTTAATTCACCCGTAACGAGTGGGTCAAATTATCCTCCTCACGTGACTCTGTAACCAAAAGCTTTAATGCCTTTTAGGACGATATGGCTACGACCCGTTTTCTGGACGAGCATGTATTATTAGACTTTCCTTCACACTGTATACTCTGCGAAGAGGAGGATTCAGGATAGTCGTCTCTCAACTGGGCTGTTTGCTGAACTGAAAATATCAGTGTCTGCAGTGTCTGCAGTTTCATGTATTCACTGTATTCTGTCAAGTGAACACATGAAATACTGCAGTGGCATTAAATACATGGTACCGAAAGTTTAGCATAACTACAAACCAATTGCACTATGACCTCATACAACCTCCTCTAAGACTTCAACAACTTAGCCAGTGGGCTGTTAGTACATCCTACACACAAACTGTCGAAAGTTACTCGGACAGCTTTAAATGGTCTGCAACTGACACAGCAATCTAAGCGCAAGTTGACATACATGAAACGCTTGAAGCTTTATTGACTTCCTAAGGATGACCACAACAAGGAAACAACAATAAATAGAAAAATAAAGTGCACAGAACTTACCTGAAACAAGTCCAAGTCTGTCACTTCATCAGGTAATAACTGATCCCCGTCAGTGATCACGTAGTCTCCTGCCTCCGTTTTGTCAGGATGAGGTTGAGGTTGCAGCGACGAACTGGCACCAGGTAAAGGAAGAGGAGATCGCTTTGCAGGCGGAGCTGGAGGGTTAGAAGACTGAGATGGTGACGACAGCAATATGTCTTCGGCTGGTCTTTCTGCGGGAGGGAAAAACAAAGGGGTCCTTTTGGCCTTCGGAGTGTGAGTGTGTTCTATTGCGCCAACTGAACCACTTCTATTACTGGGGCTCTCCTGCTCAAATGCATCGGGATCATCCTGTGCCCTATATGGTCCATTACCAGGACGAGATGATTCTTCTGTGATCAGCCCCGTACGAACTCCGGCAGACTCAGCCCCTCTCAACACAGACTTCGCACAATCCAGTCCCGTAGTAGGATACTTCACTGGAACGATATATTCTTCGTTACAAGACTTTGAAGTTGGAGCGAAAGTATTGAGGAGCTCGGACGATGTTTGTGCAGAAAAAGTGTTGTCCAACATTAATGAGGGCATTCTCGTGTCATCGGTGCCACTTCCTAGCCCAACATGACTCGACTGGACAATGTGATTCCCAGATATTACGGCGTCCTTGTCATTTTCATTGCTGTAAAGACGAAATTGCCCGAAAACTGGTGGGACAGAGTCATTGTGAGCGGCTCCAACTCCAAACTGCTCGACTTCCACATCAGTCCTTGAATCTGTAAGAGCGACTCCTTGTCCAGGAGATCCAGCGAAAGAGTTTGATGTGGGCTCAACCCCATCCCTTTCTCCTGCTACTAATCTACTAGTATCAACCTTCAGCTTCTTTTTCGGCGACTTAGCTCGGGAATCTTTCTGTAGTTCATCGGCTACGACTTTCCTCTTGACTATAATTTTCAGCCTCTCTGGTCGCCTTGTTGGAGCACCTACGACCCCATCGTTTCCGCACGACGTAGACTTGTTCAATATAGTGCCGAATGTTGACTGCTCCAAACTTGCCTGGTAATCTCCTAACTCCATTTCCCCATCGTCAAATGCACTATCACCAATTAAGTCGGGCTGGGGCCCCACAACAACATGCCCATTCCCTTTCAAGGAATCCAGCTGCCCGAAAGAACTTGACCCCTCAACTTTGGTCATAGTATTGTCCCCATGCATCATTTCGCTCCTGCATTGAGAAGCACATCAGTCGAGCAAACGTGTCTATCAAGCGTACTTGCATGACACATAGAAGGCTGGTAGGAAAGTGAAAGAACACTGATTTCCACTCAACCAAATTATCCGGAACAAAAAGAAGCCCATTATCGGAACTATATGCCGATAATCATGGCGCATAGTAACAGGTGGAAGCTGGACGGAGAATGAAGAAGCACCGTAGTGAGAGTGAGAGTATACCCAACATCAAAACTTAACCAACGAGGACAGGTTTCCCGGGGTGCCTTATTCCCATACCCCGGGGCCAACTAGAACATCGTCAAAAATCTACAGAAACAAACTGCCGATTATAGAGCAAACGCTGAGGGATTATGAACAACAAAGGCTCCGCTCCGCTAATTGGCGAGTAGAACCTCGGGTAGGATGGTCGAAGTCTCACGGGATTGCCAGTTTATTATAACTTCGAAGACTTATTCCAGTAGAGTCGCTAGCCTCAGTCCCTCAATACCGTCGGTACGGATCAAGGGAACCTCCAGCTAAACTACGGATTGCAAAACGACCTATAAACACACAACAGTCAAACCCGGAACCTATGATATTTGTGCTAAGCACCTATTGGCAAGAATGGCAGCACGAAGAGCTTGGAGTGACACTCCACAACAACACAGAGTCCAACATACGACAGCATATTCAAAGTCTTCGCGTGCAGGATCGTCCTGTAAGGCGGACCCCCAAAAATCCAGGATATCCAACTTTCACGTGAACACGAGAAGAAAAGGAAAAGCCCATTTTTCCTCGCACTACAAGATTCTTGGAGCTATTTCAAACGAACCAAAAGGATGCGGTAATGTCAAGCCTGCCTTTATCATTCTCATCCCTACTCCCGATGGCGGGGAATATGTAGCACTTTCAAGAGTCGCTCGTTGCTGTTGGAGTAACTCAATACCTTTGCTACTGGTGGGCTATCGCCGGCGTTAGTACTACGCTACGAGGCGAAAATAATTCGTTCAGACAATCGTGCGATAAAGAACACGCCCATGTCACCCCAGCCCACCGAAGCCCAACAAGACTCTCTACCCCAACCCGCAAAGAAAATTCTCAAGAGTAATTTCAACACAATCGCCCTCTGAGGTATAAATAAAGTAGATAGCAACGCAATGCACGGATTACCGAACTCCATCGAAAACTCAACCGGACGACATAACAAGTAAAAAGTTGCACGAATAAGTGTTAAAATTAACACTCTCTTACCAATAGTCCTGTGAGGTTTAACGATAGAAATTCCTCTCCAAGGATGTAAAACAATGAACAAAATGACCATCCCTTTCTGAATACGATGGTTCAGCAGAAGTACGAAATGAATTGCGGCACTAGTGCATGATCGAGAGCATAAGCATCAGTTCCGGTCGCATCTACCGATGACCCCAAAATTACTGAGCAGCAACATTTCAGCAAACCGCAGAGAGAACACAACTTCACCACTATGAACCCTACCTTGTGCCATATGGATCCCAAGAGGAGAACTCTCGAGTCTTATAAGCTGAAATACTGTAACTTACCTACATTGCAGGATGACGATCCACTGAGTGAGGTGAGCTCGCAAATGGACCGGGGAGGACACACCACCATCACCCTAAACCCTAATTTATGGAGTTTCCACAGCTGGAAACATCCCTCCTGGATATAGACACACACAAATGAGCTCTACCCGACGAAGAGAGTGCTGAAACCGACGTAGCAACTCGAACCTAAGTCTTAAGGAGTGACCTTGCTCCCGAATCTCGAATTGACTTCCTACAAATCCGCCCTGTACCTCCGAGAAACCCAGAACTGACCGCTCCTCCTACGCAACGAAGAAATCAACCAATTCCCTGCACCAAGACTAAAATTGTGTGTCATTACAACCCTGACCTGCAACTAGGCCCGGTAACCCCTTTCCAGTCTTTCAACAGCCTCTGGATGTCCTGACAAAAACCCTCGATACCAAATCACCACCATTAAATTAGGTTTCAAGCTATCCACAACCTATACCTCCTGCTTCAGTTTCTGTCCCCTTAAGTAAGCAGCCGCGAATGGCTCCTGCCGAACACAACCTTCCGGCCAAGCTTCGTCATCACCTTCGGTATTTCTTCCGTCCGTTCCTCTCTCATGCCTCACAATCGACATTCCTTCCTGCGCCCGAATTACGAATTACCGACACAATGCGTACAAGTCGTCGAAAGCCATATGTGCACACACGGAATCTAACGTCCCCCTGGAACTCTACCACAGGTCGTAATCTCGCCCGACACCATCAACTACAGAGAATGGCGCGAGCGCCGAGACTTGTCCACTTGAACCGTGTCGCTGGCGACTTGCTTGAGCTTGCTTAGCGAGGTTCAAGCTGGCAAAGAGCGGAAATGAGAGGCCCACGTGAGATGGACGAAGAAAACGTTACTTCCCTCGTTCGACTGAAAATTCAGGACTCTGGAATTTCGTAATACTGCAGTTCGAGGTGTGCGTTCCCCAATATCCAAAAGGACTCGTCGCCACTACTGACCTGGCCCACATAACTTCACTACCCTTTCCTAGAATCTAGGACATCCGTAAGTGTAATTCCACCTGGACAGAATATGCAAGAGGAATAGGTGAACCGTTTTTGCGAGTTTGCTTGTTTGCTTTCGATATGCATGCAAGATCAACTTGGAGAGGGGCTTCGCTTTGTTTTTCCTTGGTCCAGCAGGCAATTCATGCAGTGTGTATATTATACGTATGCATCCCAGAGGACCTAGCCAAGGATAGCCGGGAAATTAACAAGCGGGGTACGAGGGAGAAAATTTAGGCAATGGATTGGTTCCGGATGGTGATATGGGCTCAGTGATTATTTTTATATTTTCGACTTTTTTTTACGTTTTTGTTTAGATTATAGCTAAGTTTATATGTGAAAAAAATCTTTTAGGATAAATTTGAATTTATTTTATTTTATAAATATTATATATTATCATAACCACAAACTGCGATGAGTAAGGAGAGAACCCATAAATACAGAACTTTAGTAAGCGCGGCTCAAAACTTAAGATTGAGGCATGTTCTCAAATAATCATTAAGTTACAAGTGATTGAATGTATTATCTAGCTCTTCCCATTGGAACGGTTAGGTAATAAATTAAGCCTGCCAAGGTGATTATGCAAGCTTACCGACCTGGTGTAATTTTACTTAGAGAGAAACAATAATGCAACAGAGAGGGGTATAAATCTGACTTATTGTGATTTATTTTCCCGCACCATCTCAAAGCTTGCTTAAGAAATTTCATCTTGGTAATATTTTCTCTCACTCCCATCCGTTTTACACATATGTTTTTCTCTAAAGAATATATGTATTATCCGCTCGTGCAGCAAGAACCCTTGGAAATTTGATCTAGTCTTTTAGTATCGAATTCATGCACAGTTCTCGTTCTCGGTTATCCAGTCTTTCTCAACAATCTGTTTTTTTTACGGTTCTTTCTTAAGTCATTTACAGACTTCATAAGTTAATTCCTGTTGTGTCAGAATCTTCTAACTTCTTCCGGTCGACCCTTCAAAATCACATGCATAACACATTATTCCATGGGAAGATGAAGAGGGCAAATTTATGTAGACCATTAATTGATCATCGCATCCGTTGATGAGGAAGAATTTTATCATAAATGATATATCAATATAGATACAACATTATTCATCATCAGAAGAATTGTTTATGTTCTTATGTTCTTTATCTAAGCTTACATCTTCTTTTATGCTTTAGCGCTAAGTCTTATCTTACAAGCATTAATTGAGGTTAAATGTGTGTGAGTTGGTTCCATCCGAAAGGTGTGCTTATGCTAGTCAAACATGCATATCACTTTGTTCCAAGTTAGGAAGAGGGTAAATATGTATGCCCTTTAATTTATCTCCTAATCCTTTTTCTTGGGAGAGATGAGACATAAATAAATAAATTGTTAATACGATCGAGTGACTCGTGGACTCAATAGCATCCCCAACGGCCTTGTACACTGATGGTTAAGAGATATGATTAAAAAAGTATGGGCGCGGACACTAAAAAAACGTGTTAAGACAGTGATAACTATTTTTTCGACATCTATGCGTTGAGGTGTGAAAGAAAATGAGGACCGCGGGTGTTAACCTAACACACATAGTGGATCCTCAACGCCCTTATACACTAATGGTTAAGAAGATCCGATTCAAAAAAGAAGGGTGCAGGCATTTAATTAAGACAGTGAAAGACTGTGATATCTGTTGTTTCGGCGTTTACACACTAGACGTAAAATTAAATGAAGATCATGAGCGTTAATCTAACACAAACGGCGGACGAAGAAGGAGCAAGCTGACACGGTCTCCACGCCCTTCAAAAACTATTCCAGCGGATTCAACATGCACGGACGCTGTGTGCGATGAATCGTGTAGCCTCGGTCGTTTTCCTTCGCAAACAGTAAGCGGACAGGGATCATGGCATTGCTTTCGAGCCTACGTGTTTGGAGCGTACGTGAGATAGGGCAAGCCTTCATCGATTCTCTTCGCTGTATGCTGTCATCAGAGTACTACACATGTCACATCTTTTCTTTCAATTCTTCTCGACCGGTGTGCAGAGGAACAGCACGAGGATATCGTTTTACCTCAATCGTTTTTCTTCGCAGATTCTACTTCCAAGGCATCAATTTCCACCTTGACCGAACGAGAGAGAGACAAAGCCTCGATAATTTGCCTTCGTATACTGCAAATGGACTTGCCATTTGGAACGAACGGGGAGGTGAGAGAGACGAAATGACAGATTTGTCTAGACGTTACGCGTAGCTAATCGTGATCATGAAGATCGTCTGCTCATTTCTCTCAATTCTTCATTCATATCTCGTTGGTTTGTCCTTCATTTTCTTCACAGAGGCATGCATGGCGCATCATTTTCCTTCGCATGGACATACTAACGGCCAGGGCTTCGGCAGGGGATGCTTTGTCGCATGATGTAAAGACGAAAAAGAGACGAGTGCCAAATCGAGAGAGGCTTACTGCCATGGAAGGCTGCCACAACATTGTTTTGCTTAGGATTGAGAAAGTCGGCCATCTCGCTGCGGTCGGAGACAGGGCTTTGCTCTCGACGAGAACGGGATCGAAATGGAAGTTGAGCGGTAGTTGCGGTCGCTGCGGCACTTCTGCAATCTTTACGACATGTCGCGGAAGTGTCGGATTGTTTTTTTCCCCTCCACATACTCACTATCGTTTTCATTCTTGAAGATCACATCCAATTGTGTCTTCTTGCTTCGTTTTTCTTCTACATTTGTCCTCATTTCCTTTGCAAGGACATGCATTGCGTATCGTTTTCCTTTGCATGGACAACTATGCGGTCAAGGGTTCGGCAGCCTTCACGAGATGTCACAGAAGTCGATCTTCAGGAGATGTCGACGGATGTAAAGACGAAAAGAGATCAATGTCAAGCGAGAAAAACTTGATGTCGTGGAAAGCTGCCACATCATTCTCTTGTTTGCTTAGGATTGAGGAAGTTGGTCGGTTCGGTACGCGCTGGGACGCGAAGAAAGAGATCCAAATAGAAGTCCATCGGCAGCTGCGATCACTGCGACACTTCCGCAACCTTGACGACATGTCGCAAAACTTGGCAACTCCATAATGAAGAGGCGACAAAGACGAAGCAATGGATTGTTTTTTCTCTCGCCACATACCCACTATTGTTTTCGTTGCTGAAGATCGCTTCTAATTCTGTCTTCTTGCTTCGTTTTTCTTCTCCATTTTTGCTTCATTTCCTTTGCAGGGGCATGCATAGCGCATCGTTTTTTTTCGCAAGGACATACAAGAGTTCGTCAGCCTTCACGAGATGTCGAAGTCGACAAGCGCATGACGACTTCGTCCTTTTGGTCTTCAATTGAGCAAAACATATCTATTTTGCGCTCTGACGCACGCTGCTCGCACCGAGCTATTGCATGCTGATATTGATACCTCGACAACTTAGAGGGAACCTTCAAACCTGTTCAATTCTTGTTGTTTCCTCTTCTCTCCTATTCTTATCTTATCTTCTCACAAATGTCGCAGCGTGTAGAGTCTATGCCTATTCTCTTTCAGAAAGAGAACAACAAATAGAGCGGATCTATCTTGTCAAATCTTCTGAAATCTGTTCTTGCAACTCCGTTTGATAACCCCTCTGATGATTCCATCCTCGAGGAGAGGTTTCCCTTCGATAGTTTTCAAGCAGCTTGTTCTGATAATCATCGTTTTCAGTGCCAAGTAGATCACTTTCGATTTGGCTTCTGGAAATGTCCAGACATTCAAAAGAGTCTTCTGTCCACGGATTTTGTGACAGAAGCACAATGCAGTAGGGAAATTGATAGACAGAACAAAGAATTTTGGAACAAGAGGGAGAAGAAGCTCAAATTCGATTCTTCGAGAAAATATTGAGAAGAGGGTTGTCAAAAATTGGACAGCGCTTCCGAGTCCAATTCTCCTAGGAGAAATTTCAAGAAAGGGGAGGGATCGATAGGCTTCTTGCAAGCAATCGAGGAAGCATGGAAACACAAAAACAGAAAGACAGAAGCGATGAAAAAGAGCAAAGAAGCAAGAAGAACCTCAGTATTGCGCTTCCAATGTGCTACGCTTCTGCTTCACTTCTTGAGACGTCTTCAACACACCTAAGTAATCAATTCTGCTCACGATGTCTTCGTCTTGCTATGATCTTGCTTCCTCCTTCGACTTCGAGCTACTGCGATCTTGCTTCTGCATTCGACTTCGACCTGCTGCAATCTTAAAGCTTCCAATCCTCGATTCCCTTCTACGATTCTCAAATTTGCAATATTCGATTCCTTAGGGGACTCTTGTCTTCTTCTGGTTTGAGTTCTCTTCTTGTTGGAAGATGATTACCCTCAATCTCAATTAAAAATAGTTCTATGTTATGTGGAGTGTACACATGTTTCGAGAAACGGAAAATAATATCTATAAATTAAACAATTCTCATTTACATGCACTATACACATATTATGACAAAGAGCAAAATCCACAAGTATAGTATCTACAAGCGGTCCATGATTCCATAAAGCATGTTAAGTATAAATAGCTCTTCTTGGACATAAATTAGTGTATCTGGCAGATGATGCCTTGTATCCAACACTGCAGTGGACTTTGGTCCGTGTGTTATTTTTTTTGGTCTAATACTGACAGTCGCTAGAGATTATCAGAATTTTCTTCTCGATATGCAATGACAACAATTATTTGGATTTTGTAGTAGTGTAAAACACACGTTTTTCATGGCCTGGTAAACTTGGCTGACGTTGGGGACAAAACCTGCCTGACGTTGAGATGGCCGATTTATTTTTGTTACGGACAGCACGAACGTTCGCAACACAGAACATTTGAAAGATAACAAGGCAAAAAATATCAGCGCAGATGAAAGATTACAAGGAGCCGGTAATAATTTTATTTTTATAAAAATATAAACATTCGGTAGTCCATGACGGACCGACAGTTAGTATCGCAAGCCGCTACGCTCGCTACAAGCTGTAGCGACTTGCGATGTAAGTACGACAAGTGAGTATGCTCGATACACTTGCTACTCGTATTGAAGAAAAGTGGAAAACGAGAACTAGAATATGCAAGAAAACTGTAAAGTTTTGTCTACTACACAGCTAGACTGGTTGTAGCGATTGGAACGCCTCGTTGGTGATGTTGCTCGATGCCTCTTTGCTGATGGTGGTTGATTGGACTGCCTATGTGCTGATGACAGACGCATCTATACCTGCACGAAGCATGAGGGTTCGTTATCGCTTGCCTAGTGTGCTGTCAGACTGCAAAAACACAGAGAGATAAATGTTCATGTTATATAGAAATGCTCTGCTAGCTGTCAAGTTCATGTCCAAGGTGCTGCATATAGGCATATAGTATGGAAGGACATTCACGTTATCGTATCGGATATTGCGTGAAGGATGTCCAGGAAAACGCGAGGTTCCTGGATGTGGAGATGCTGTGTGCTGAAACAGAGACAAGACAGAGAAAAAACAACCACGAAAACGAATGTTGCGATATATACCGACTCCAAATGTATGTACACTGTCGGTTCTTTCTCCTAAGAACACAAAACTGAGAAACAGACCAGGCGGTCTGTAACCTGCTTCAAAAGTCTTTAAAAACAACCCCTGAATCACAACCCTGACCCAAAACCACCGAAGTGCAGCTCAAAGCAAGAGAAACTTCCCTTTGCTAACAGTAGAGCCATAGCAGTATCACGCGATCCAAACCCAAGTCCAATCCACATCCATGTACAAGTTCTTAGCTAAAGCTAGCTACCACAAGCTGTATACAGCCAACCAGAACTCTAACGAACTCAAAAGAGCAAAATCCGTAGCGAAGAAATCGAAAAAGGCCTATTTGTGAACTTCCTCTTTTCACCAAACAGACTTCAGATGTCGATAGGGTCTCCTCTGCTGACTCCGTTAACCCAAGAAACCTTCAGATCCGACTCCCAACAGCCGAGATACCGCTGATTTTCGATCGCAAGTGACCGAACCTTCAAAAACTCCTCCCTGCGGCTTAAAACCGCACACACCGCACAAACGGATCGTCTAAACTGATATCCGTCTTCCCTGGCAGATAGATCTAGCTATCACGAACCCAACGAGACTCCAAACAAGTCGTTTGGAGTTCTCCTTGCAAAACCACGCAAGAAATTTTATCGCAGGTAGCAAAAAACTGACGTAAATGGACTCCTTGCGGCTCAAACTCGCTCACCTCACCCAAATCAACAATCCAATTCACGTATAGTCTTCTCCTATGCGTAGATGAAGACTCCTTGATCACGTAGGCACCAAGAACAAAGAGCTTGGCACACCGATTGCGAAGAACAACCCAATTTTAGATCGCAGGCGATGAAAAACCTGATGCAAGCGCTTCCCTGCGAGCCAATTTCACTCAGAACTCCCTAAACCGCCCGATGAAACTTGGTATTGTCTTCAGTTTCATGTAGAACTCGGTGTTCTGATCCCAATGGATCCAAGGACAGCAAGTTTGGACTCTAGAACGGTCAGAACGGTCCAACTCTCTTTCACATGTAACTAAAATCTCCAAATCTCTTTCCTGCCTCTCAATTTATCTTAGTACACATCCCCCGATCCATGTCTTCTCAAACCGTATTAACCTGTGCGTAACCTGCACAGATCTGAACCCGATGACACATTGCGTGCGTGTATTGGACTCCCCAATTCCCCAAAATGTCCATCGACAGATCGCAGGAACAAGCAAGTCCTTTAAGCAGCCCCCTTGTAACAGTCTCTATACGTACGAAGTTCTCTCAATAATAAATGAAGCAGGTCCCTTGCGTCTTTGATATAACGCCTGAAGCCTCAAATACCCAGTCAGCAAGTAACTAGGCCCTAGCTTGATTTTGTCTTTTTTCGAATCGCATAACTTCTTCACTAGATGTCCAAATAAAGTAAACAAGATGCCCATGGAAAGCTGACAATGAGCTCTACCCATCTATGCGATAAAAGTGAAGATCCGAAGTTGTGCCAAAAGCCCGTAAGCTGAGGCCTAGCTTATTTTCTCCATTTTTCGAGTCATGTAACTTCTCCACTAGGCGTCCAAACGAAATAGACAAAGTGCTTATGAAATGCTGACAAGAAGCTCTATCCATTGATGCGATGAAAGCAAAGATCCAAAATGGTGCCAAAAGCCCGTAAGCTGGGGCTTAGCTTGCTTTCTCCATCTTTCGAGTCTTGTAACTTCTCCACTAGGCATCCAAACGAAGTAGACGAAGTGCCTATGGAGTGCTGACAAGGAGCTGTATCCACTGATGCGATGAAAGTGGAGATCCAAAATTGTGCCAAAAACCCATAAGCTGGGGCCTAGCTTGTTTTCTCATGAGTGTCTTTGGAGCGACAAGCATCGAAGTTTGAATTTCAGGTAGGAGCCGGTCCACAACACAACATCCACCCCCTCCAAACCTGTGCATCTTCCGGTATGCACCAGAGGTACCAACCAAGGAGTGGACCGGCACACACTTTGTCATATCGCCTTACTTCCCATCGTAACCAACCTCATCTGCTAGGTATTCTTCACAATCCTCATCCTCGAACTGAAACTCTGTCAAGATATCTGCTAGGTCGACCTCTTCATCTCTCTTTTTGAAAATCTTCACGCGTTTACCTGCCACTGGCACCTTCAAGCTCGTTCCGTCCAACTCTTGCAGAACGTAAGTTGCGTTGTCATGAACCTTCTTCACCACATACGGACCAAACCATCGCCTGGAAAACTTCCGAAGTGCACTATGCTGGTTATCTAGACTATTGTCATAGACTAACACCTAATCACCTTCCTTGATTTCCTTAGGTCTCAAACGATACCGCTGATCAAATCTGACCTTGTTCTTCAACCGTGCTTCTCGTAGTCTATCCAAAGCAGCTTGGATATCCTCTGGTCTTCTCTCTAACTGTCTAATTCGAATAGCAAGAAGCTCTTCCCTAGTCAGATTGTCTTCCCAAGGTAACACACTCCATGTCAGAATATGTTCTTCAATCGGCATGATAGGTTTTTGACCTGTGATAAGTTCCATTGGCATATAACCTGTCACCGAGCTATGCGTCGTTCGATCTGCCCATAATGCAAATGGTAAGAGTCGAGGCCACTCCCGCACCTTCCCGTTGCATGCTTTCACCAAGGCCTTCACAATGGAGAGATGACTGCGTTCACTCTTGGCATTCTCTTCGGGGTTGTAAGCAGTTGTCAGTAACAACCTCACCCCACACCTTGCAAAGAATTCACGAGCCTCATGTGCATCTAACTCTCCCCGATCTACAGTGATCTTTCTCACACATCCATATCGACAAACAACCTCTTCCAAGAGAAATCTACATACCCCTTCAGTTGTCTTCGTCCGAGCGCCCTACCCTCGACTTGATTTGAAAGATCTTCTCTAGCAAGTACCAAGTATCTCATCTGCCACAATCCCACTGGCATAATCACCAAGTCTACCACCCACTTGAAGTGGATTGCCAACGGATAAGTCGGGTGTAATCCGTCACGATGTCGGATGTTCGAATACATCTGACATGTCAAACAAGACTCCACAAAAGATACAACATCCCTGTACATGTTTTTCCACCAATACCGCTCTTTCATCTTTGTAAAAGTGGCCCAAATCTCTCGATGTCCAGCCCAAAGACTCTCATGGAACGCCTTGAGCAACTTCTATTGATCTTCCTTGTTGCAAATCATCCGTAGCGGTACCCCACCTTTCTGCTTCGGTCGCTTCCAAAGAAACCTATCCTGCAACATGAAGTTGTAGGCCTTCCTTCGAACTCTCCGAAACCTCTCATCCGTCCAACCTGTCTGCTTAACCATCGTACTAAGGTACCTCCCGATATCAAGCAAAACATCATCATACAACCCTTCAACAAACAACTCATCTTCCCTTCATGTCAGTGCAAACGAATAGAACTCTGTACCCACGTCGTCAATGTCTTCTACCATCTCATCCTCCCCATCATATCGAGCCCGAGATAACATATCCGTCATCAGATTATCCTTCCCTGCGATATGTCTAAACTTCGAGTTCAACGACTTGATATATGCGATCCATCGTAACATCGCAATATCAGGAGTTGAACAATTCATGATCATTACTCTAAAAACGGCAAGCAATCAGTTTCAACCACCACTACTGCTCCAATCAAATACTCTTTCTCAGTTTTCATAGCTGAAACAATACCCCATAGTTCTCTCTTCACTTGCGGGTAAACACGTTGTCGAGCACTTAACACCTTCGCTCCGAACCTAACCGCAAATCTGTCTCCATCCTCATCATCCTGTCCGACTGCCCATCCAATTGCAACTGGACTTGTATCCACAATAAGAACCACCGGCCTAGCACCCTTCCTAGAACTGGAGGAGATGATAGTAAAGACTTCAGCTTCCTTACCGCATCAGTATGCTCTTCCTCCCATCTGAACTTATGACCCTTACGCAATAATCCATACAACGGTGTCGTGTTGGATATTGTGTGAAAGATGTCTAAGAAAACGCGAGGTTCCTGACTGTGGAGATGTTGTGTGCTGAAACAGAGACAAGACAGAGAAAAACAACCACGAAAATGAACGCTGCGATATATACACTCCAAATGTATGTACACTACCGGTTCTTTCTCCTAAGAGCACAGAACTGAGAACCAGACCAGAGCAGTCTATAACCTGCTTCAAAAGCCCCTAAAAACAACCCTTGAATCACAACCCTGATCCAAAACCACCGAAGCGTAGCTCAAAGTAAGAGAAACTTCTCTTTGCTAACAAACAGAGCCACAGTATCACGCGATCCAAACCCAAGTCCAAACCACATCCATGTATAAGTTCTTAGCTAAAGCTAGCTACCACAAGCTGTATATAGCCAACCAGAACTCTAACGAACTCAAAAGAGCAAAACTCGTAGCGAAGAAACCAAAAAAAGTCTATCTGTGAACTTCCTCCTTTTGCCGAACGGACTTCAGATGTCGATAGGGTCTCCTCCGCTGATTTCGTTAACCCAAGAAACCTTCAGATCCGACTCCCAACAGCTGAGATATGGCCGATTTTTGGTCGCAGGTGATCGAACCTCCAAAAACTCCTCCATGCGGCTTAAAACCGCACACACCGAACAAATGGATCGTCTAAACTGATATCCGTCTTCCATGGCAGGTAGATCTAGCTACCCTGGACCCAACAAGACTCCAAACAAGCCATTTGGAGTTCCTCTTGCAAAACCACACGAGAAATTTGGTCGCAGGTTGCAAAAAACTGACGTAAATCGACTCCCTACGACTTAAACTCGCTCACCATACCCAAACCAACAATCCAATTCACGTACAATCTTCTCCTATGCGGAGATGAAGACTCCTTGATCGCGTAGGCACCAAGAACGAAGAGCTTGGCTCACCGATCGCGAAGAACAACCCAACCTCAGATCACAGGCGGAAAAAATCTGATGTAAGCGCTTCCGTGCGAGCCAATTTCACTCAAAACTTCCAACCCGTCCGATGAAACTTCGTATCGTCTTCAATTTCCTGAAGAACTCGTTGTTCTGATCCCGATGGATCCAAGGACAGCAAGTTTGGACTCCGAAACGACGCGAACGGTCCAACTCTCCTTCACAAGTAACTGAAAACTCCAAATCTGCTTCCTGCGTCTCAGTTTCTCTCAGTACACATCCCTCGATCCCTCTCTTCCCAAACCGTTTGAACCAGTGCGTAGCCTTCACAGATCTGAACCCAACGACGGCTTGCGCGCTTGCAATAGATTCCTAAATCTCTCGAACCGTCCACCGACAGGTCGTAGGAACAAGCAAGCCCCTTAAACAGCCCCCTTACATCAGTCTCTAGACGTACAAAGTTCTCTCAAAAATAATAATGAAGCAGATCCCTTGCGTCTCTGATATAGCGCCTGAAGCCTCAAATACCCAGTCAGCAAGTAAACTAGGACCTAGCTTGATTTTACCTTCTTTCGAGTCGCATAACTTCTTCACTAGATGTCCAAACGAAGTAAACAAGATGCCCATGGAAAGCTGACAACGAGCTCTATCCACCGATGCCGTAAAAGCGAAGATCCGAAGTTGTGCCAAAAACCCGTAAGCTAGGGTCTAGCTTATTTTCTCCATCTTTTGAGTCTTGTAACTTCTCCACTAGGCGTCCAAACGAAGTAGATGAAGTGCCTATGGAAAGCTGACAAGGAGCTCTATCCACTGATGCGATAAAAGCGAAGATCCGAAGTTGTGCCAAAAACTCGTAAGCTGAGGTCTAGCTTGTTTTCTCCATCTTTCGAGTCCTGTAACTTCTCCACTAGGCATCCAAACGAAGTAGATGAAGTGCCTATGGAAAGCTGACAAGAAGCTCTACCCATCTATGTGATGAAAATGGAGATCCAAAATGATGCCAAAAGCTCGTAAGCTAGGGCCTAGCTTATCTTTCTCATGAGTGTCTTTGGAGCAACAAGCATCGAAGTTTGAATTTCAGGTAGGAGCCGGTCCACGACACGACATCCACCCCCTCCAAACTTGTGCATCCTCCGGTATGCACCAGAGATATCAATCAAAGAGTGGACCGGCACGCACTTCATCATTCCCATCTTGTCATCCTCCCTCTCATCTTAGTCAACCTCATCCTCAAGTCCGCAACTTAATCGTCACCTTGAAGTTGCTACCCTCACTAGATCCATGCTCATCGACCTTCACCTCAAACCTCCCATCCAATCATCCCCTTTGAATCTACACATCTTCAATATGCGAAGACATAGAAAGAATAACCCATCATACCATAGAAATATCTTCCATCCGCCCTGTAGAACCTCACCGTCGAGGTTTGTGACCCTAGTGTCGTAGTAGACATCCCTCATCCTGCCAATCATCACCCGTATCTTGGATGTAACCCTCAACCTCAAGTCTGTACATGTCATTGTACGTATCCAACTCTTCTTTTTTGTTTTTTGAAAAAAATGAACCACACTGCTGCAACTTAAATCCTCAAACGCAACCATAATTATCTCGTTCTATAATGATATCCTCCTCAACCATCATCCACCCTGATCCTTCTTCTGAAAACCCTTACAAACTTCCAAGCATCATTCTCTTAACCCAAATCACCTTCTGCAATGGCTTCTCCTCTGTAAGCCATCCTTACCCATCATCATGTACCCGTAGTCTCCAAAGCATCCATCCACTCTCGTTCACCCTCAGCAGGTCCGTCCTTGATGATGTTGATGATGACATCATGGACTTCTCTTCTAGTCGCACTCAAACCCTCCTGTGATAAGAACCCAATATGCGCATCTCGAATGCACTCCTCCCAACCTCCTTTCGCATCCATCGACATAACCCCAATTCCAATGTCTGGTTGTTGTTTGCATACAACCAGATCACCCATATCCACTATCTGCACCTCAACCATCTCCTCCGGTTGTGAAAGATCATCTTCCATTGCCAGTTCAGGAAGAATACTTTCCTGTTTAACCTTATCTTCTCTAGCTTGCTTTTCTGAAGAAGTCTCTTCTTGTTCCTTCTTCTCGCTCTGCATCGTGGATGCAATAGCCAACTTGAGCTCGCTTGGATCCACGTGTTCATCCAAATCATCCATATGGAGATCATGCTCAATCTCCTCCACCCTAGCACCATAACTTGTAGCTTTGATAGCTACAACTGCATGTACCGCAAAGTAATCATCAACAGTCTTCTTCATCCCTCCTTTACCAACGTTGGCTTGAAGGAGAGTACCCATACTTGTGAATGCAACCTTTCCATCCTCCCAAGAAATAACCTCAAGTTGCAAAGACTCTGCAAAGTCGTTGCAATCATCCCATTGATGGTCAGTACCATCACACCACAAGCAGTGATGTACCCAAGCTGATTTGGGTACAAGCTCCATCTCAGTCGATGATCTCTTATCCTCCAACTTAGTAACCTTAGCTTGCAGATCTTGCATCTTTTGCTGCAGGTCCTCGATGGTTGGATCCTTCTCCTCTACAACCACAATTGGAAGTTGAACCTCAGATACTATCTGAACTGGTGTGGTAGTCAGCAATACAGACGTCGACCTGGTTACCCTTTTCCTTGTATGTCTCCGGACAAGAAGCTCAACAGCTTCATGCACAACCTCCCAATTTCTTGTTAACCCTTCTTCTTCATCCCCATCTTCCAGAAGTAGCTCCAACTGTTCCTGCCATGGTTCATCCGCAGCTTGAAGAAACAGCTTCGTCTTGTAGCTCTCCAAGGTTAGCTTGTCCACTCGAGGTAGTTGAGAGAATTGTCTCTCGAACTCTTTTAACAGCTCTGTAAGCTGTAAACCCTTGGTGGATCGACTGACCCATCCCAAAAATGATTTCTTGGTTACTCGATTTGAGTTTCCCAAGAAATACTCCTCCATCAGCGCATGTGAAAATGTATCCCAGTTCCTCCCAAAACGCTTTGTTAGACCCTTCACATGCTCCCTTATCTCAGGCACCGCAGCGAGTTCGAACGTCTCGATCATCTCCTTCTCCGGTACTTGATCCAAATCCATCTCCGTCTTGTAACATCTCAAATAGTTTGAGATGTCTCCTCCATCAAAAGATCGAGCTTGTCGATCACCCTTCCAAGCGCCTTCTTCTCCAAAGCCTCCTTTTGTTGATTCCCTTGCTCTTGTCGCATAAACAAAGTGAAGGCTTGAAACAATCGTGGAGTTGCTGCATCCAACTGCATCCCTGGTATACCCTCTAATCCGTCCATCCCGTCCATAGTCATGGCTCGTCTCATCCTCCCATACTCCCATGATCCCAAAACATCTAGATATCCATCATCCCAGGTCCGCAGCATCCTCTCGAACAACCATATCCATCCTCATCTTCGTCCATGATTGTTGATCTCCTCATCCAGTTCAAATACAGAAATCTCCACCCCAGACCTTCACGTCGAGTTCACCACTGATGTCGTGTCAGATATTGCGTGAAGGATGTCCAGGAAAACGCGAGGTTCTTGGCTGTGGAGATGTTGTGTGTTGAAACAGAGACAAGACAACGAACAACAATCACGAAAACGAACGTTGCGATATATACACTCCAAATGTATGTACACTGCCGGTTCTTTCTCCTAAGAGCACAGAACTGAGAACCAGACTAGAGCAGTCTGTAACCTGCTTCAAAAGCCTCTAAAAACAACCCTTGAATCACAACCCTGACCCAAAACCACCGAAGCGTAGCTCAAAGCAAGAGAAACTTCTCTTTGCTAACAAACAGAGCCACAACAGTATCACGCGATCCAAACCCAAGTCCAAACCACATCCATGTATAAGTTCTTAGTTAAAGCTAGCTACCACAAGCTGTATATAGCCAACCAGAACTCTAACGAACTCAAAAGAGCAAAACCTGTAGCGAAGAAACCGAAAAAGGTCTATCTGTGAACTTCCTCCTGTCGCTGAACAGACTTCAGATGTCGATAGGGTCTCCTCCGCTGATTCTGTTAACCCAAGAAACCTTCAGATCTGACTCCCAACAGCTGAGATATGGCCGATTTTTTGTCGCAGGTGATCGAACCTCCAAAAACTCCTCCCTGCGGCTTAAAACCGCACACACCGCACAAACGGATCTTCTAAACTGATATATGTCTTCCTTGGCAAGTAGATCTAGCTACCCTGAACCCAACAAGAGTCCAAACAAGCCGTTTGGAGTTCTCCTTGCAAAACCACACGAGAAATTTGATCGCAGGTTGCAAAAAATTGATGTGAATCGACTCCCTGCGGCTTAAACTCGCTCACCACACCCAAATCAACAATTCACGTACAATCTTCTCCTATGCTTAGATGAAGACTCCTTGATCGCGTAGGCACCAAGAACGAAAAGCTTGGCTCACCGATCGCGAAGAACAACCCAACCTCAAGTCGGAAACGGACAAAATCTGATGTAAGCGCTTCCCTGCGAGTCAATTTCACTCAAAACTCCCAACCTGCCCGATGAAACTTCGTATCGTCTTCAATTTCCTGAAGAAATCGTTGTTCTGATCCAGATGGATCCAAGGACAGCAAGTTTGGACTCCGGAACAGCCCGAACGGTCCAACTCTCCTTCACATGTAACTGAAAATCTCAAATCTGCTTCTTGCGTCTCAATTTCTCTCAGTACACATCCCTCGATCCCTCTCTTCCCAAACCGTTTGGACCAATGCGTAGCCTGCACAGATCTGAACCCAACGACGCCTTGCGCGCTTGCATTGGACTCCTAAATCTCCCGAACCGTCCTTCGACAAGTCGCAGGAACAAGCAAATCTCTTAAGCAGCTCCCTTGCATCTGTCTCTAGACGTACAAAGTTCTCTCAACAATAATAATGAAGCATGCCCCTTGCGTCTTTGATATAGCGCATGAAGCCTCAAATACCCAGTCAGCAAGTAAACTAGGACATAGCTTGATTTTACCTTTTTTCGAGTCGCATAACTTCTTCACTAGATGTCCAAACGAAGTAAACAAGATGCCCATGGAAAGCTGACAACGAGCTCTATCCACCGATGTCGTAAAAGCGAAGATCCGAAGTTGTGCCAAAAACTCATAAGCTAGGGCCTAGCTTGTTTTCTCCATCTTTCGAGTCCTATAACTTCTCCACTAGGCGTCCAAACGAAGTAGATGAAGTGCCTATGGAAAGCTGACAATGAGCTCTCTCCACTGATGCGATAAAAGCGAAGATCCGAAGTTGTGCCAAAAATCCGTAAGCTAGGACCTAGCTTGTTTTCTCCATCTTTCGAGTCTTGTAACTTCTCCACTAGGCGTCCAAACGAAATAGATGAAGTGCCTATGGAAAGCTGACAAGAAGCTCTACCCATATATGCGATGAAAATGGAGATCTGAAATGATGCCAAAAGCCCGTAAGCTAAGGCCTAGCTTGTCTTTCTCATGAGTGTATTTGGAGCGACAAGCATCGAAGTTTGAATTTCAGGTAGGAGCCGGTCCACGACACGACAACGGATCCGTCACATGCGTATAATGAGGAATCTAAATGTGATAGAATACACAAGCATCCAAAAATCTTCTTACTTCTGTTAGCGAGTTGCAAACCTCCTTCATCTTTTCAATCGCATCCACCTTGTTCGGATCTGGCTTCCGACCAAACGATCCACACAAATGACCAACGATCAAAACTTCTCTAATCCCAAACGTAGACTTCGCACCTGACAGCTTAAGATGAACTTCCTCAAGTCGAGATAAGATCTTCTCACAGTCTGCGATGTGATCAGTGACGTATCGCCGACACCCCTCTGATCTAATGCTTCATCCTTCTCATCTTCCACACATCCTTTGATAGGGATGTCATCCAAGAACGGCGACGTCTTTTCAGGGATGAAGTCTCTTAGAACTCGATTCATCCCGTTCATCATATGTGCTACCGAGTTGATAGCTCAATGTGGTAAAGTACACATTCTAACCAACCCCAAAGGTGTCCTCATTGTCGTGAAGCTTCTGCTCTCCTCCGCTAGTTGAAACTGATCATACCCTAAGTAAAGATCTCCCATTGAGTAAATTGCTCTTCCTGTAGACGCTTCAGCAAACTCATCCACAATCGATCCCACCCCAACATTTCTGATTGTTACTACGTTCACCGGTTGCATGTCTTGGATGAACCGCAGCGACCCATTCTTCTTAGGCACTGTAAACCATCTACTCGAATACGGTGCAAACGACGGCTCCAAGATCTTCATCCGCATCTTCTCCTTCAGCAACTCCACTAGTTTCGGCAAGTGAGCCCGCAGTACTGGAATTGGTCTCAGATTTCATGACACATGCGATACCGTGAAGATAACCATCGGGGTAACAACTTACGGGTCTACACATCCAATCTCATGTGACTCAAAAGCAAATGCTTTCCCATGTCATGAAAGCATCTCCTTGAAGCACATCCTCGCTTCTGGTAGAAGAGACCCATCAGATCTAATCTTCAGCTCTTCAAGGGTCTTCTTTGTGAACTTGTGTCCTATCATTGCAGGATCTCTCAAACTCTTCTCCCTTGAAGCTCGATCCATTTGTTGGTTAGTGTCTTCCGGCAAAGGACCAGCAACTGGCTTTATCTTCTTATTCACTGTCTTGTATCTTGTCTCAACTCGAACCTCCGGTACACGAAATGATTCGATCACCGAATAGACCTCCCTTGAATGAATCTGCACAACCTTATCCATATCCTCTCATCCAATAGACATGATCACTCGCAAAGGATCTTCCAACCCATCCTCTTCATAAACACCAGAAATCCATTCATATCCTTCTAGCTCACCCAACTCTTTCAACATCAACTCAACATCACGCAAATGTTTTTGTTCTTTTCTCCTCAGCTCTTCTACCTTCTTGTAAATAGCAACACCACATTCTGAAAACCCAACAAACCCTATACAAAAGACACTATCTCCATCAAGCGAGAGTATCTTCTCCTACACACCACCACAATCCCGCTCTATAGTGGTACTCAACGAAAATCCTTGAACTCTTCACTCACCCTTGGAAGTGGTTTCTCCCTCAGATGATCTCGATTGCGCTCGTGGTTGGACGGTACAGTCAAGAATTATACCGCTCTCGTCTCATCTCGACTTCATATCCTAGCATAAGCAGATCCGTCGTCCAGTACCTTTGTCTCCATCCGAGTTGCTATGATGAAAGGTTGACCAAGAATGAGCGAGTATGATGTTGCTTCTTGAACAAAGAAGTTTTGCTCGATAGCAACATCACCTACATGCACTTTGATGTCTGGACAAGCTCCATACAAGTCTCCTCTTGTGTTGTTGGATGCTCTTATGATCCACCCATGCTCTGTGTCGATCGGCCACTTCTTCCTCTTGTACAGCTCCTTCGACATGATGTTGATTTCTGATCCATGATCGATCAGAGCAACCACCGGCTCATCCAAGTCTCCGATTCTCACCAACGTCTCTGTTGTAGCTCGAGCTCAATGACTGTGACTGCAATGACTTGAGCTCTGCTTCCCATCCTCCTCTTCATCCTCAAAATGTACCTTGCATCTTCGATCTCTTTCCTCCTCTGAAGAATAAACACTGCACTTTGCAAGCTCTCTCTCCTCATCCACAGACATCCTAGTATCCAAGGCATGCGATAAATCAGTCTCACCCGTAATATGTCGCTTTCGTTTGATGACATTGATGATGACATCATGAAACTCACGCTTAGCAATGCCCAATACTTCTCTCAAGATAAACTCCACCTTCGCATTCAGAAGCTTCGATGTCCGACTGTAGTTTGTATGCAGCCGACTTACCCTTCTCCTTCTGAGATTCCTTCACTCTTTTCTTCGATGGAGAAGGAGCATCATCCATCGGTAGATCTTGAGCTCGTGCATCCCGAAGCTCTTGACGAACCTTCTCCCCTCGAGTATGTCTCTTGGATGAAGTTCCTTCCCTTGCATCCTCTGAATCTCGCCTTCTTTTCTCTTCCAACAATGCTTCGTGTTGGTTCTTGACGATGTAAGCATGTATCGATAGAGCTTCTATCGGATCTTCCCATCCAGTATCCTTTCGGATCGTAGCAGCAGTTCTCAGCAACGTCTCACATGTCATCTTCTCTTTCTGTTTCATGGAGATGGCAGATGACCACAATCCACTTGGCTCAACTTGTCCGTTAAAACCTCTCTCAGCTTGATCCTCAACTCTCGTGTCATAGGTTCCATCTTCCACCATTGCAACTGCTTGCGTTGATAGGTGGTCATGAACCAACTTCTTCATCCCTCCTCTACCAAAGTTGGTCTGAAGAAGTGCACCAGTATCCCTCAGCGCTACCTTCCCATCCTTCCAGAAGATCACTCCTTGCTGAAGAATATCAGTAAACTCCTTGCAATCTCTGCGCGGATGATCAGTACCATCGCATCAGATACACCACTGGTTCCAGCCTTGCTTCTCAACCGGTCTTGCTTCGCTTGTAGACCCCTTCTCTTCCAATCTTGTGAGCTTCATCTGCAGATCTCGCATTCCACGCAAAATCTCCTCAAGGTTTGAATCATCCTTCTTCGGAGATACCATAGGTGCCTGAACAACTGGAACAACTGGAACAGCTGGAGCAACTGGTACTACCTGTCTAGCAACAGGGACCACTGGTCGGACTACAAGAACAGGTGTTACAGCTGTAGGTGTTGGCGCCAGTCTCTTAACATGAACCTTCTCTCGTCTCAGCTCCCTCTTGGTAAGCAGACCAACAGCTTCCTCAACCTTCTTCCAGCTGCTGGTCAATCCATCGTCCTCCTCCCGATCTTCCAGAAGTACCTCTAGCTTCTCCTGCAACTTCTCATCTGCAGCCCGAAGAAATAGCTCTGTCTTGTTGGACTGCAATGTCAACTTCTCCATCCTGGTCAGCCGTGAAAACTGCTTCTCAAACTCTCTGAGCAACTCAGTAGCTTGTAAACCCTTCCTTGGTTGCTCAACTCACTCCAAGAATGACTTCTTCGTGACTCGATTAGAGTCCTCCAAGAAGTACTTATCCATCAAGGCACGAGCAAAAGTCTCCCAATCCTTCTTAAAATGCTTCGTTAGCATTTTAACATGATCTCTAATCTCTAGAGCTACTCCTAGCTCAAACGTCTCAATCATCTCATCTTCTGAGACCCGGTTGTGCTCCATCTCTTTCACATAATGCCTCAGATATCTTGAGACATCTCTCTCATCAAACTGGTCAATCCTGGTGACCACCGCTTGTAGCGCCTTGGTTGCCAAAGCTTCCTTCCGCTCATCAGACTGTTGCTGCCGTAAGAACATAGTGAAAGCTTGGAACATCGATGCAGTCGCCGGATCCAAATGCACCTTCGGCAACCCACCTGAACCACTAGCTCCATTTCCATAACCTTTCCTATCCTCACTCATGACTGCCAATCTCTTCTTCAAAGTCCACACACAGAAGAAATCTCCACCACAGACCTTCACGTCGAGTTCACCACCGTATCATGTCGGATATTGCGTGAAGGATGTACATGAAAATGTGAGGTTCCTGGCTGTGGAGATGCTGTGTGCTGAAACAGAGACAAGACAGAGAAAAAACAATCACAAAAATGAATGCAACGATATATACCGACTCCAAATGTATGTACACTGCCGGTTCTTTCTCCTAAGAACACAAAACTGAGAAATAGACCAGGGCGGTCTGTAACCTGCTTCAAAAGTCCCTAAAAACAACCCCTGAATCACAACCCTGACCCAAAACCACCGAAGTGCAGCTCAAAGCAAGAGAAACTTTCCTTTGCT
Source organism: Asterella californica (assembly GCA_036924285.1). Lineage (NCBI taxonomy): Eukaryota > Viridiplantae > Streptophyta > Marchantiopsida > Marchantiales > Aytoniaceae > Asterella > Asterella californica. Next base: position 15,777,279 of record JAYKYS010000002.1, on the reverse strand, counting down.
AACAAGCAGAGCCACAACAGTATCACGCGATCCAAACCCAAGTCCAATCCACATCCATGTACAAGTTCTTAGCTAAAGCTAGCTACCACAAACTGTATATAGCCAACCATAACTCTAACGAACTCAAAAGAGCAAAATCCGTAGCGAAGAAATTGAAAAAGACCTATTAGTGAACTTCCTCTTTTCGCCAAACAGACTTCAGATGTCGATAGGGTCTCCTCCGCTAACTCTGTTAACCCAAAAAACCTTCAGATCCGACTCCCAACAGTCGAGATATCGTTGATTTTCGGTGGCAAGTGACCGAACCTTCAAAAACTCCTCCCTGTGGCTTAAAACCGTACACACCGCACAAATGGATCGTCTAAACTGATATCTGTCTTCCCTGGCAGATAGATCTAGCTATCACGAACCCAACGAGACTCCAAACAAGTCGTTTGGAGTTCCCTTTGCAAAACAACGCAATAAAATTGATCGCAGGTAGCAAAAAACTGACGTAAATGGACTCCATGCGGCTCAAACTCGCTCACCTCACCCAAACCAACAATCCAATTCACGTACAGTCTTCTCCTATGCGTAGATCAAGACTCCCTGATCGCGTAGGCACCAAGAACAAAGAGCTTGGCACACCGATTGCGAAGAACAACCCAATTTTAGGTCGTAGGCGATGAAAAACTTGATGCAAGCGCTTCCTTGCGAGCCAATTTCACTCAGAACTCCTAAACCGCCCGATGAAACTTGGTATCGTCTTCAATTTCTTGTAGAACTCGGTGTTTTGATCCCGATGGATCCAAGGACAGCAAGTTTGGACTCCAGAACGGTCCGAACGGTCCAACTCTCCTTCACATGTAACTGAAATCTCCAAATCTCTCTCTTGCGTCTCAATTTCTCTCAGTACACATCTCCCGATCCGTCTCTTCTCAAACCGTCTTAACCTGTGCGTAACCTGCACAGATCTGAACCCGAGACACCTTGCGCGCGTGTATTGGACTTCCCAATTCTCCAAAACGTCCACCGACAGGTCGCAGGAACAAGCAAACTCCTTAAGCAGCCCCCCTTGTAACAGTCTCTGTACGTACGAAGTTCTCTCAATAATAAATGAAGCAGGCCCCTTGCATCTTTGATATAATGCCTGAAGCCTCAAATACCCAGTCAGCAAGTAACTAGAGCTTAGCTTGATTTTGCCTTCTTTCGAGTCGCATAACTTCTTCACTAGATGTCCAAACAAAGTAAACAAGATGCCCATGGAAAGCTGACAATGAGCTCTATCCATCTATGCGATAAAAGTGAAGATCCGAAGTTGTGCCAAAAGCTCGTAAGCTGGGGCCTAGCTTATTTTCTCCATTTTTTGAGTCATATAACTTCTCCACTAGGCGTCCAAACGAAGTAGACAAAGTGCCTGTGGAATGCTGACAAGGAGCTCTATCCACTGATGCGATGAAAGCAAAGATCCAAAATGGTGCCAAAAGCCTGTAAGCTGGGGCCTAGCTTGCTTTCTCCATCTTTCGAGTCTTGTAACTTCTCCACTAGGCGTCCAAACGAAGTAGACGAAGTGCCTATGGAGTGCTGACAAGGAGCTGTATCCACTGATGCGATGAAAGTGGAGATCCAAAATTGTGCCAAAAACTTGTAAGCTGGAGCCTAGCTTGTTTTCTCATGAGTGTCTTTGGAGCGACAAGCATCGAAGTTTGAATTTCAGATAGGAGCCGGTCCATAACACGATAACGTCTTGAAAATTAGATATTGTTCTGTTGCGTACAATTGTCGGACTGCTGCCAACTATGTATTGTTCCTCTTTCAGAATATCTGCATTTGTTTGTTCGACAGTGAAATATCGTGCACGTGTATGAGCAAAGAAAACATTCTCTATATTTGCAATGATGACTATTTCAGATCGAATGATCACTTTTCACATAGAGTCGCTACGTGTCTTTTGTATATCATAGGTCATGAGTCACTTGCAAGACAGTGTGTACTTATTGGACCGTATCATAGATCTAAGACATGTACGAAGAGTTGTATCTAACGGATGTCTGCTGCGATACTTATTAAACTGCAAGACACGTTGGAGGATATTGTTAAAGTTGAGCTTCATCCGGTTCTTCATGTCCGCAGCACCTAGCAACGTAAACAAATATTGTCCGTCCTCCAGCATGGCGTTGGAGATGTTCTTCAAAGCCGATTGGTGATGTAGTTCCCCTTGGTCTTTCATACAGTATCCGATCATGTCAACGAACGTATGAAGTCTTATGTTACTCATCAGCTTTACGCAAACTTCTCCGCTCACTAGTCTCTCAATATCTTTTCATCCCAAAATTGCTAATAGTCATTGTTTTATCTGTACAGCGCTGGTAGCCTGAAGCAAAATAACACCATGTACATGTAAATGCAGTAAACTTCTTCCTCTCTCAATAGAAAGCAAGACATTTCTGCACTCATTGATGGTGACGGACATTTCTAGCAGTATGAGAATTGAGACTCTTCGTGTATCGGATGCAGGCACGATACGTTTAGCTCTGGCTGCTCTTCGCAAGAACATCATACGGTGAAGAAAAGTGCTTGCATTGAAATTGAAAAATAGAGGATTCGACGTCATGACAGATGCATTGGATGCAATTCAGACAATACACAACATGTACAGTTGGCTTAAGAAGATGAGAATCATGCGGAGACAGTAGAAACTTTGTATAAGAGAAGAGATTAGACTTGAAGTCACGTAGAATCAACCAACTCCCTTCGGAGTTGATGTAATGGAAGGGACATATCAGAGCCTGCTGACAAGAAATAACAGTGGAAAAAGATTTAGAGATGAGTACATAGCTTACGTCTCGAACGAGAAAATCAGACGGTGTCGTGTTGTGGTTCGGCTCCTGTGTGAAATTCCTGTGTAACCTATGTTGTGTTTCTTTTCCGTGTTTCGTGAACCGTATCGCGTAACTCGTCGAACGGTGTGATGAGTGCCACGTTTGTGATTATCTGTTTAAGTGATCGCACGGTAGAAGAACGTGCCAAGTCATCGATCTGTGCGCGTTCACTTTAGTGGTCCTTGTCGCCGCATTTGTGTATAAAATGGTGGGTCGAAGGTTCATACGGCATTCTCTCTCAACGGGTGATTCGTAAGGGTTCTCGGTGATCTGCATGGAGGAGTGAAGAACTGCAGGAGTGGTGGTTATGGACGGAGGTGTGTTACCGGCTCCGGATCTTCCTTTCCCGAATCCGTTTCACATCAAGCTTCATTGCATCCACCGCGATCACTTTCGACAGTGGTTAGTTGCGTACTTTGGTGATGAGTTCATGGGGAGGGTGATGGAGTTACAGCTTCCGGTGATCCTTCCAATCGTAACATACGGAGAGACTTGGGATATGACGGTGTACATTTTGTTGTGAGGAACAATGGATCTCAACTATCCATCGAACGTTCCTTTCAATCTTTGGGTCGATGTCCGGTGCCATTGCAGACCGAAGATCAATCATGGGGCTTGGATCGTGAGAAACTTCGGGCAAGAATATTACAATCGAGTGATAGCTTCACCGTTTCCTTTTGTCATACCTTTTATTGTAGAACGTTTCCAAGTTGTAATATTGACGTTGTATTAGTCTGCGGCTCACTGGTTTCATTCTAGTTGAGCGCTTCTGTGTAGTTACGGACCGCGAAGAATCCATCGACATATCTGAAGGATTTTGTGAAGTCTTAGAGTGTTGTTGATGTCTTGTGTCTCCTTGGAGAGTAAAAATTCGTTCTAAGGGAAAAGTTAAGAGGAGAAAAGACAAAAAGTAAAGTTCTTTTTGCTCTTATTGGTCCACTTTTGGACCAATGGTGTTCTAGCTGATCCTCGCGACGTTTCTGTGGTTTCTGGAGGCTTCAGAGGTCCATTCGCGAAACGGAGGGTATGGTTGGAGAGCTCTCGACCGGGGCTACAATCTGGGCTGAAGAATCGATCGATTTGATGAAAGTATGAGCGCGTTATGATCGATTGAGTGGAGGGGGGTGAAATTTGTACCTACTGCTACGTTTCTGGTTGTTCCGAGAGACTCGCGAGGAGTTTTGAGGAGCTGTCTGTTGGGTTGGAGAGCTGACGACGTGCTGGTCGTTTTGATATCAATTTCATCAGTTTCTTGATCGATTTGGATTCTGAACCGACCGATTGAAGTTGAGAAGTGCAGATGGGATAAGGCGGGACAGCGAACTATGATAGCCATGGATAGTTTGCTATTGCTTAAGATCTGAGTCGAATTTCTGAGTGAAACTTTCCAGGATTGAAGAATGTCTTATCAGTAACATACTTGGGAAGTTTCACCTCAAATGGTCGAGTAGTTTGTTCAGAATCTTGGATCAAATGTACCTGGGTCTGTAAAGCTCTGAAGTTAGCACAGATTACGGTTTGATCCATATCTGAGAATTGGTTTGAGATTTCGACCTGAAAATTGTTCAGGGTAGGAGTGAAGGGTCCAATCAAGCTTCCTGTGAAGTTTGATCATCATTGGTCGAGTGGTTTGGAAGGACTGAGGTCTCAAAGTTCGAAAATACTTCTGTTATTAGCTATTTCGGGTTTTTCGGTATCATCTATGATCATTTTGGTCATTTTCGATCAATTTGGAGAGGAGTTTGTTGCTGAAACTGCCATGGCTGCATGCAATTCGACATTGGAGGGTGTGGGGCTGATTTCAGCTCTTGGTGATGAAGGAGAACGGAGTCGCCATGAGTCTTAAGCCGCTGTTTGGGTTCTCGGAGCTGCCAGGTACTACCGCCGTTGGTGCTATATTGAGATCTGAATAGTGTTTTGGAGTATGCATGCTTTACCTTGCTGGAATGCTTGGTAGACCAGGGTGTACAGCAAGTTGTATCGATACTCTATCAAGTTGATTGAGTGATCTTATAGCGTCTTCTGGTTGTACTATGAAGTTGTGATAGTTGGATTGATGGGCAGTTAGCGTCGCTGGGGAGCTATTCAGAAGTCAGGCTTCCAGTGATATAGAGGAATAACTTCAGTTAGATAATACAGATCTGAGTATTTTTAGTTAGAATACAAAAGATCTGTTTGTAACACAAGTTTATGCAACCTATACGTAACCTTGGATCGTAGCAAGCTTTAAACTTGAGACGAGCGGATACAAGGTCACTCAGGCTAAAAGAGTAGATAGTGAAACATTTGAGTGGAAACATCCAGATCTAGATCCAACCTTGTCAATCCACATACCTCTGCACAGCCATATGCCTCGTGTATTCCTAGACAGAAAAACACGTTATACGATAACAGGACGGTGCAGAATTGAAAATTGATATATATGTAAGATCTAAGTCTATAAAGTTCGGCATCTTCAAAAGTAAAAAATGTTCCACGGTAAAGTGGATACAGTGGTGAAGTTCGAGGGCACCAACATAAGACGTCATCCTCAACCAGAAGACAGTGTGATTGTAAGTAGATATTTGGTCTTCTTTCTTAATTTACTACAAGCAGGGATGGCTTGTTAGTCAGGATCCGGACTAGAAGCCTGTCGGAACACTAATTTATCTCTTTTCTTTTATTTTCTCTTTTCCTCCTTTTATTTTCTTTGTTGATTTTATCTTCTTCCCTCTCTTCTCTCATCTTTCCATCTTCAGTTTTCTTCTATTTGTTTTCAGAAGCTTCGTACGAGCCTCTGTAAATGTGGACGTCGTTGTAGTGCTGCTAGAAGACAGTTTTAGCAGACGGAAGCCTAGGAAGACTACAGGGGGCATACACATTGTGATTGATCTAACCAGTTGGGAATCGCAAGAGTAATTTATGATAAGGAACAGTAATTGGCATCTACGGAGCATAGACAATCTTCTGGAGATGTCAGAAGCCGAGTTGAACCTCCAGAAGCCGAGAATTTCTTTTGAGACAAATTAAGAAAAATTGTAGAATCTAGTGACTTATGTGAATGTAAAATGAAGTTTATGATAGGACCAAGATAGTGTTAGAGACTTATTTCACTACTTTGCATGATTGTCAATTGTAACACTTACGATATAACTATTTTATGATAGATTGTTTATATTTGGTGGATGAATATTGAGTTAGTGCATATCAACGAGAACAAAAATGTGACTAGAAGCATGTTATCTCGAGTTCAATCAGAGGAGGATGAAGATATGACATTTAAAGAATGAGCATATATGTTAGAAGAGGTTGAAGTTTAACCACTCGTATGAAATCATAATATGAATGACAACATACAGATTTTTAGACGAGAGTTGTATGAATGAACACTGTCACGTGTGCTCGAGAACTCGCGTGCGCAGCTCTCGATCTCACACACGAAAAATCACCAAAATTTCATCAAAAACAGCTGTGCTTCTCCAACCGATGCATAACCTACACCCAGACAGCAACATGCAGTACAAGCAAACAGCTCCAAATCGAAACACAAGTCAACCACGCTTCGGCGCTCCTCCAAAACTCCTTCAAAACTCTTAACAGAGTGAAAGATGGCTCATACAAGCACCGCTCAACGTCTCCTTGCTTGTGGCATCCTAGCTATGACTTAATGGTCACTCCCATGCTCAAAGTCTCGAACGTTCACTCGGAAGGATAACTTCCTATGACAAAAAGTTGATCAAACTTCAACCCGAACCACTGAATTCTCTTGACCAGATATCGAGCTTAAGATTGACAAGACTGAGCTCCTCAGCGAACTTAGTAGACTGCACCTGGAATCAGGTCAAACAAACACTCACATCTCACGCTATAAATCGGTAAAGTTTTGACCTTGACGTAAACTATCAAAATCTAAAAACTCGAAAGTAACAAGCTAGTTTTGACCCTACTGCCAAACGATAAGAAACAATGTCAACACGACCAAGGCTCTGTTTAGGTCGAAAAACACCCTCAAAGCACTAATTAAATATTTCAGGTTAAACTTTGACAGCTGGACGGCATCTCATACTATCTCCTCCCTTCTCTGAATCTAAGAGGGTTTAAATACTTCTAATGATGTTTGAAGGAGCTCCCTCTTCCTTCAAATCCTTCAACCACTTCTCATCTTTCATTTGACTTAATTAAGTAGATCTGAAGAGAACAAAGGAAACACAACTCCTCCACTTCTTTCCTTTCTACCTCTAGGAGTTACATAGGAAGTAGTTGAGCTACTTCCATACCTCGTAGTCCATTCAGTCCACCAGCTGTACTTGCATTCCCTGCTGCTATTTTAGCGAGGCGGCCAATCAGCTAGTAAATAAAGGAGTAGTAAATAAAGGAATAGCTTAATCAGCTATGTAGAGAGAAATCAGTCTTTGGCTGATTCAACCACATGAACTCCTTTGAAGGAATTCTGACTTTAGACTAAAGTCTCTGCCTTCCACTTTCTAAACTTGTGCAGAATGGTAATGCTATCAATCTCCTTTGGAGGAGATTGAAAGTATTTGTGTAATCTCAAGAAAAAAGGTGGCGAGAAAAATAGTTCAAGAGGATTCGACGAAAAACATACAATTATCTCTTGAAGGATGGATACTTGTGGGAGCGAACCAAGAGAAGCGATGGGATGTTTCAGCGAGTGGTGGAAGATTTGGAGACAAAGCAGCAATTTCTCAAGCATTTATATGAAACTCTATGGCAAGACAACGAGAAACATGAACAACACATGTGAAGATCAAGATAAGATAATGGTGGAAGGGTTTGTACCAAAATGTTGCTACGTTTGTGGGTTCGTGCCTCGAGTGTCAACTACAACCAAACATTAAGTATTGTGAAGATTTGTGACCAACATGTCTACTCTCACTTCATTTTTTGTGCATTGTAGACTTGGTTACTGTGTCTATAAGACTTTAGAACTTTAGATATTTGGTCTAAGTGAGTGAGGAGTTGTCCAACTTTGTTCAAGGGATCTAGTATGCAAATTGCTAGCAGTATATGTGCATATCGAGGAGAACTGAAACATAAGAGACATGAGACCTCCTTTATATGTATGCGGTCAAATTGAAGCTGACTACGACATGGAAGACAAATGAGAAGAGCGAGATATCACATCCGACTATTTTCTAATCTCTACTTAAGACTTGCAGAGTAAACACAATGAGTGCCCAATACTCTCTTTTTTGCTTTGTGGATTGATAGGTGGATGTATAGTTTTGTGGCGTGTTAGTGGAGTTGATGTCGGAATATAATCCGTCATGGAGATGGCATAGTACTTCAAACTAGAATTTATTAGCTAGGAAGAGGAGATGAGTAGAGAATAGTTGTTGCCAATCATAATTCGCTAGTTGAAGAGGTAGCCTGACTATCTAGAAGTTGCCAATGAATTGTTGCAGGAATAAAGGTTGGGAAATAAAAAACACTTCGACAAATCTCATAGATTGCATCCAAAGTCATTACGATAAAGAGACTATGTGATTGTCTACATCAACATCTTGGATAATCAACATAACATGATAAAAAGATTTGCAAAAAAAATGATTAAGGGCTTATTGCGACTCATGCATATGAGAATACCACTTACTCATTGTGGAAAATTTAGTTGTGATAATTCTCAAAGTACAACTGTGAGAAGCGAATGAAGATATTCAAGTGAAAGAATGAGCACTATACATACTTGTTTCCACTGAAGCATAGAGATATGCATTGAGGATAAGATGCATATCCATGTGAGATGAAGATAGATGAGACTGAAAATGAACCAGAGTAAGGTGGCACATACAGAAGAATGAGCAAGTTTAAATGGGGTGAATATCATATAATATAAAAGGTATCATATAGACATATAGTGTAGAAGTTATGTTATGCTTTTAACATTTATATCTACAAAATAGAATAATTTATGTTTCAAATAAAATTTTGATATTAAAATCTAAACTTGGTGTTCAGTATTTCATTCACAACCAAACTGTACCCACTTCATATATGATTAATGTAAGCTTATCTATCAAAAATCTGTATAGTTTACTCACATGTTCATATATAATAAGCACAAATAGTTGACATACATAAGATTGATTTTATTCCAACTTATATATTTGATATAAATTTCTTGTAATATTTTTCTTTCAAAAAATGATATATAATAATTGATATAAAACTCATACTAATACATTCACATATTATTTCTATATTTTAGCTTCCAAATAGAATTTCATGACATCTAAATCGAGTTAAGATTTTCAAAGATAACCTTGTTATGATTTTGTTAACTTCTTGAGTGTATAATTCAAATATTTTGAGAGATTTGGCTTATGGAGATCCATATTGGATTCGATGACAGTCAAAGTTTTTGAGATATTAGGGTTGCTCGAATTTTTGAGTTGACAATCATATAAATTTAAAATATGATTTCAATAAAAAAATAGTTATAGGTAATAGATAGCTATATTGGCAATCAAGATTGGCCAAAACATAAATTGTCATCTTTCTTCTTTTCGGAATTTTTCAATATCTTATCAACTATCCAATATGGATCCAACAAATATTCAATATCCAGTCCGGATCTATCATGTATTCAATATCTATAACTTATCCAAAATCCAAAATCTTATCCTCTATTTTGTATGATATCTTATCCGGATTGGTATCCATGATCTTATACAGTGTTCTACCTAATGTCAAGTCTAGATTGATATTTGTGATCTTATATCATTTTTCTATATAGTATCAAATATGGCTTGGTATCTATATAAAGATGATATATGTATCTCATCCTACATCTCATCCAACATTTTATTTGATAACATGTCTTTATCAAGAATTTGATATTATATATAGATTTCAGTTCCTAGGAGAATATTATCCGGCTTGTGAGCAAATGTTTTCTTCTCACTCCATGATGCATTCATGCAGTTGTTTAAGAAAAATGTTTTTAGAAAACACATAAAACTTATAATCGTGACCAACTTATAATAAGCAAGAACTAAAAGAAAACACTCAATTCTATATCAGATTATTTCTTTAGTTCTTAGAAACTCCAAGAATGTTCCAAGTACATTTTGATCTATTGTAACCTCTTTTTATTTCTTTCTCTCTTCTCTTAACTTTTTTCTCTTATCAATTCCTAAGTTCTTATATGGATAATGAGTCTTCAGTACCCTAAAATGATTAACTATATATAACAACAAGAAACAATCATCCGAACTTTCCTCTCTTATCCTCTCAATCTGAACACACCATCATAAACTTTAAATCAAGCTAGATCTCATGTTCTTATATCCTTCATTTGTTATACTCTAGCAGAAGAGTAACGTGAAGTTGAAATTTCTATCACTAAAAACTTCCAAATGCTCTAATTCATAAAACAATTCTTCAATTGATTTTTAGCAAATGCACTTTTCTCTCAAATCATGGAATTCAAACCACCAGTAGAAATTATAAGTCATGCTAAATCCAACTATCCTATTTGTGCAAAGCTTTATCATCCGTTAGATAATTAATTTGATTTGAAAATATTTTCTGATCTTAAATTGACAAATAGAGCGAATGAAGTCAAATGTGAATCATTTTGATATCATATAAAATATTACATAGATTCTAGATGCAAATCCAATATGATATTAAACAAGATACATGATAGGATTATTGATACATATAAGATATCAGATATTGAAACCAAATGAATCTAGATATGATACTTATGTGAATCTTATGTAACAATCCGAATATGGTATCATACACGATATTCATTTTATAAATGAGATATCAATCTAAATATGATACAAAATATGGTATTGAATCCAGATCTTAGATACCAATCCGGATATGATATCAGATAGGATACTGAATCGAGAATACAAATTCGAAGAAAATATTGATATAGATCTTGGATATTAATTCGGATATGATACTAAACAAGATATTGAAAGAGAACTTGGATATCAAAAAGCATACGCTGAGCAAGATCTGAATAGACCATATCATTTGAGTGACGTGTGTAGATGAGCATCGGGCTTTTGACTGTAGTGGAAGTCATAGCTTTGGTCGACGCGCACAAACGTAGGTGCTGCCAAGCTCAATCAACAAAAATCTCAATTTATTTACACCTCAACTTGTGTATACATAAAATGTATAGTGAACTTTTGGAGTTCACGATTTCTCCCCAAACACTCAAAATAAAATATAACCATTCTTGTCAAAAAGATCATGAAAAATGCTTCTCAATGGTACATCACTCGTCTTATACCGACTCTCCTAGACCAAGAGATCACTACCTCAAGTTGTGAAGTGATACATGTATCATTTCTCCATTCACTATTGGCAAATCTTACAATTCTCAGTGGCACTAGAGAGCCTACACTCCAAGCTTTCTAATGGTACCAAGTTCTCTTGTAACCGAGCTTTGTAACCTTAACTGCAATTTGCGGAGAAACCTTGATTTCTCCTTTTCTCAACCTGCGAAAATTGACAAAAGTTCTTTTGTGAAACTAGAAGTGATATTGGTATCACTTCTCAATTCTTTAGCTTATAGTTTTGCCAAAAGAAGTGATACATGTATCACTTCTCCTATGGATAAACTTCTTGTAGCTTCTAGAAGTGATATCCAAATCACTTTTCGTCTTCATCATTAGTCGTCTTCTTCACCCATATACAAAAAAAAGCTATTCGGACTCTATTCCGAAAATCACGATGAAAAAATCATGCAACCTTCAACGTAAAATCTCAAAATATTGATAGTGATATCCCAAAGAATATTGTTTGGCGCTTAAGTAGTACCTAAAAGCATCCCTTAAGGTAGCCATCGCGCTTCGTCATCACTAGAGAAGTGATACTTGTATCACTTCTTCCTATCGTCGTCATGTGTATCGTTTTTCATCAATCGATCTATCGAGTGCCATCCATACGCACTGCACTATCATCAATGAGTAGTATTTTTGCATGCAACATTCCATCCACGTCAGAAAATTCGATGTCAGAATTCTATGAGATGTCTTAAATTTTAATGCCTCATCATCATTTTTGCTAGAAAACTCTAAAACACGCAAATCACAATAATTCTCACACCGTAACTCCGGTTGGAGTGATATAAGAACTAAAGTTGTTGTACTTTACGAGCCTTATGACATCGTGAGTCCGATCATTACTTGGAGCAAGTTCAAAAAAAGTCATAAATGAACCACCATTCAAATGATAGTTGATCTACGACACGACATCCATCTCCTCTAAACATACGCATCCTTTGACATGCACCAAAGAAAAACACGACAAGAGTGGTCCGATGTCTCATATGATCTCATTATCCTTCCACGTGTATTCATCATGCTCGTCCTCAACATCTTCAAAGTCAAACTCTATATCGAGCTCCACAAGATATATCTCCATCTCATCGTTTAAACATCTTCACTCGTTTACTCATAATTGATACCTTCAGCTTCACTCCATCCAACTCTTTTAACTCATAATTTGCATTGTCGTTTATCCCTTCCACCACGTACGACTCAAATCACCTATTCAAAAACTAAAACACGCTATGGTGATTATCCAAATTGTTGTCTTAAACAAAAACTTAATCTCGTTCCTTGATAGTCCTAGGTCTGAGTCGATGTCGCTGATCGAATCGAGTATTTTTTCATAAACAAGCCTCTCTCAATGAATCCAATGCAAGTTGTACATCTTTAGGCCTTCACTATAATTGTCAAATACGAATCTGTAACACTTCCTCCATTGTTAGAATTCTCATGATAACACACTCCAAGTCAGCACGTTATCTTTGATCGGCATGATAGGTTTCTAACCCGTCATGAGTTCCAATAGCATGTATCTTGTCACTAAGCTATGTGTCGTACAATCTACCCACAATACAAATGATAAAAGTCAAGGTCACTCTCTTGATCGACTATCGCAAGTCTTGAGTAACGCCTTCACAATGGTTGTATGACCACGTGCGCTCTTTGCGTTCTCTTATGGGTTGTAGACAATCGTGAGAGTCAACTTCATCTCACATCTCTCATAAAACTCGCAAGCTTCGTGTACATCCAACTCTACTTGATCTGTCGTGATCTTGCCCACACATCCCTATCGACATATGACCTCCTCTAGAAGAAATCGACAAAATCTCTCGGTCGATTTTGTTTGTAGTGCTCTCTTTTTTACTGGATTCGGTAGATCCTCCCCAACACTTCAATAACGCTATGTGATTGACAAAACCTAACAGCTGATGTACATCTCCTATTGGGATTTTTCTCTTCTCTACATGATATCTTATCTTGCTTAACAAGTTCATGATGATGTCTAAAAAAAGCATATCTCAAGGAAAATTTAACACGTAATATATTTATATGTGTCAAAAGACTAATTAACACATATTTATAGCTCTATGTGTGTGAACATTCATGGATTTAGTAGTCCAATATACTTTTCGCATCCTCTCATGTAGATCTCCATCACTGCTACCTTTGACCATCGTAATTACCTCGATCTGACATCCACAACCCGAGTTATAACTACTTTTGTTTTGAAAATGCCATAAGTTTCACCTTTGATATCAATTCGACTTGATTTTTCAACGCATATGTCTCTTAGATGAATGTATACAATTTCTATAGAAGATTTTGTATCAACTTAAGTATCTTGGATGTCATCTTGCTGCCTGTAGACTTACATATGTCTCTGCGAGATTCGTACTAATTACCTTGACACACCAAATGAGAGTTAGTCCTCTAGCATCAAGTCCATTTCAAAATCCCGATGGTAACCTCATCTCTAGCATCTACAATAGATGATTGCATCGATGTTGGGATAGATAGAGGTATCTTGCATTCACGATACATTTAACTTGTCCCTAAACAACTTGCTCCACATATTCCTTCGAAGGGGTCAACCTACTACCCATAGAAGTCAACTCATAATTGGTCACAAAGACTTGTTTCTAAGCTAATAAGCGAATGAAGTATGTTATTTTCTCCTCTCATTCACTAACTCAAATATTTATATATAGTCATCTTTTACAATTGAGTTACAAATATATATTACATTCTACACAATGAAAATTCAAAACATTAATTTTGAACTTACTCGAATTTCGATACACTTTCTGGTTTCACATTTCTTACATTTCTCACATTTCTTTCACAATTCAAAAAATGCACCAAATAAACTTTTCTCTCGCAACTATGTTTGTAGTGTTTTCATACACGATGTCACGATGATCAACGTGACGAGCTCTTCATTGTGATGTTTTTATATTTTTTATTGCTCACTTTTTCCATAACAAACTTCTTTGAGGTCCCAACTTGACTTGACAAAGACTAACTTCTTACTAATAGGTGGATTTTTCATCAGTTGAAATAATTCACATCATGATATCAATGTGATTACTCTATGAGAGTTGACACCTCATCTGAAAAACAATAGTTGAGGTAGCAGTGAATTGTGGCTAATCCGTCATTACATCATTACTACTTACATGTAAAGATTTACAAATGATTACTCTAACTAACTTCTGACTAAACAATGCTAGATATGAGATTATCGCTAGAATTATGAAATGGACCTTATATTTGAGGACTAACTCTCCTTCAAGTTGAAGGATAATTAATACAAACTGAGATGTTGGTATATCTAAGTCGAGCGAGATGACATCAACGATGTTGTGGAGTTGATATCAAAATTTTACAAAATACAAAGATTTTTCTAGATGGGGGGACTTTGTGACATACAAAGATATTTAAACTAATTTTTTATAACCACACAAGTTGTCATATCATAGATAAGCTACCATGAAGCTACTATGAAACCGAGGTCTAGAGAATCATGAACTTGTTGAACTTGTTGCAAAAGATGATATAATTTCACGACAACACACGTAGTTCTTGGATCATCTCAACTGAAGTTATTGAGTAAGACCTATGATGATTTACGAGTTTTGTTGGGAGTGATATGAAGTACCACCAAAAGTTATGATAGTACGAAGTTTCAAAGTAAGTAGAGTTCTACTTATCGATTAGAGGTGAAAACTGGTTTGGTAGAAGTCTTTTGTATAAAAATCAGTTACGGCTAAGTAGGCATGAGAACACATGCAGCAAAAGAGTACCTCTACTAATAGGCGAGAGCGTCAAAAGTTCACCAAAACTTTTTGGAAGAAATTTGAGGATCCAAACAATTTTTTTTTGATCTGAAAATGGACAGCCAGAGACAAGGCTTAAGACAATGCTTTCAATGCTTTAGTTTGTACTCTTTGGGAGCTTTCCAACGAACCCTTATTTGGCTCATTCCAAGCCCTCTATATGCTATTTTGGAGTTTCAGATCTAAAGCTGCATGCAAACCACGTCAGCGATGTATGTGCTCATTTTGGGAGGTCAACATTGTCGTTAATCTTATATTGTACTCCTTCTATCACTATATAAAGTATGAGAATGCAGCTCCAATGACATTCGAGTTTGAGTTCACTCTAGAGCACCGTCTCACAATAGTATAAGTGCATGGAACTCTAAGAGAGCGGATTATCCCTCTTAGAAGGACCTTTCATCGAGGTACCTGGTAATTGAAACTATGAGTGCGTCAGAAGGTTAGTCTCGAGTATAAGGAGTGTATAAGAGAGCTATGTGATGGACGGAGGTAGATTTCCAGCTCAAGAATTACCATTCTTGAATCCTTTCCACATCAAGCTTACATGAGCATTTTTGAGTGTACCTTGTCTATCATTTTGGTGAGGATTTCATAGACCAAGTGATGAATTCGTCAGTCCCGATGATTCTTTCAGTAGTGACGTATGCGGCCAATTGGGATTTAACCGTCTATATATTGATTTAATGAGTATGGATCTAAACCTATCCGCTTCTGTTCCTTTCAACACGTGCGTGGAGGTCCGCTATGTCTGTAGATCGAAATCATTACATAGAGAGTTTGTGATTATAAATTTTGGTGAGGATTTCTGTCGTGAGATAATCGATTCTCCCGTCTCTTTTATAGTGTATGAATGTTTTCGAGTGGGCGTCATAACTTTGTACTAGGAAAAATCCGAAACTTTCATGCTATTAGAGAAAGAGAGAGAGAGAGCGATCATGGAGCCGCAACCTACGAACCCAAAGTTGGTGATGCAAGAATTGATGCAGGGCATGTTGAATGAATTTCAAGAAATGAAGACGATAGTCGAAGCATTACAGAGTAAGATGTTGAGCCTCGAGGGTTAAAGAATGACAAACGTGGGAGGTGGAGGACCGTCTCATGGCGTATCAGTGGTGGAAGAGCAAGTTGCACCAAGAGAATCAGTGGCACATGTCGTTAGAGCTCCAGTCGATGATGAAGATACATTGTTACTACGGATGAAGAAGACATGTAACATTGAACCGTACAAAGATCAACGACTCATGAGAGTAGTCGAGAATTGGATTCTCGGATGAATCGTTATTTGTGACTTTTTTAGTACGCAAATCATTGATCACGTAACGAGAGTATTTGCGTGTGGATACTTGAACGATAAAGCTCTCACGTGGTATGATGTATGAGAGAGATCAGTATTGGCTGAAGAGAGAATAATAACATAGACTACAATGCAAGAAGGTTTGTTACAAAATTTGAATACGTGGATTCTGTGCAAATGGCTCGAACGAAGATGTGGGGACTGAAACAAAAGAGAAGCCTTCAAGAGTATGTAGAAGCGTTCCTCGACATGCAAGTCGCAATCATCGATATGAGTCGAATGGAGGCTCTTGATAATTTCAAGAGGGGTTTAAAAGAACAGATCCGACAAGAGATAATGGTGCAAATCTACGCATAATTTTTGAAGCCATCGCTTGCGCTTAGAGAATTGCTGGAGCATTAGGAGGAGAAGAAGTGATGATTCAACCAAATCATCAGAATCAACTCGAAATCCAATATACAAACGGACCGACACCCATGGAGTTAGACAACATCCATTATCAATCACGACAATTTCAAGATAGAGATCGTTGAGGTCGGTAAGAAGAACGACGTCAAGGAGCTCCTAGAGGAGAAGGTGTTAAGAATGTTGCACCTCAACTCGAGCAACTTCGTTGTTACAACTGTGGACGATTTGGTACATAACTGCAAAATTGTTGAAGCCGTTTCTCTAGAGATCTAAGACCTCCATATCGTCGACCTTTGAATCATCTGAACGAGAGAGAAAGAAATGAAGAAGTCAAAGCAACACCAAAAAACAGAAAATATTAGTAAATGCACCTGGCGGCTTTACTAGTTCAAGAATGGAGAAGAAAGACGAGGGAAGGAGAAGGAGAATGACAAAAAATAATGTGCATTTGATTGTCACTGATGGAGTCTTGGAAGGGACCCAAGTGAGAATACTAATCGATCTTGGTGTAACATAAAACTTTATGTCTTGGTCGACTACTATGAAGTTGAGAATGGAGTTAGAAAGTGATGAGAGTGAAGAGGTATAACTACCCAATGGACAAATTGAGAAGATTGAGTCTTTATCCTAAAATTTAGAACTTACTTTAGGTGAATATCGCGAAGATATTGAGTGGCGAGCAATCAAATTAGGTCGTTATGATGTCATATTGGGTATGTCGTGGATGAAGCAGTACAATCCTGAAGTGGATTGGAGAACAAAAGTGATGAAAATCAAATAGTGGAAAATCTTCGAGGATAGAGTGAGATCTCGAAGACATAAATTGTCTTTGTATGTCATAGATATAAGTGCTATACGTAATAACGATGTTTGTTTTTTGGGTTTAACAAGAGAGATCTCGAGTGCACAACTCGACGGACATATGCTAGAAAGCTTGAAAGATGTGATAAAGAAATATGTGGATGTCTTTCTAGATGATCTTCTTCCAAGACTACCACCAAAATGACGAATCGACAATCAAAATGGGGCTTTACAATCAGGACATCTCCTTGTAAGGCCCTATACAGACTAGCATCACATGAATTGGAGGAGTGCACGGCACAAATTGAGGAGATGTTGCAGAAAAAGTTTATCCAACCTAATGTGTCACCATATGGAGCTCTAGTCCTTTTTGTGAAGAAAAAGGATAATAGTCTACGGATGTGCATCAATTATCGAGTACTCAATCAACATAAGGTGAAAAATAAGTATCCATTATCGCTGATGGATGACATGTTCGACCAACTTGAAGGAGCGAAGTACTTCACGAAGCTAGACTTACGGAGTGGTTATAACTAGATCCGGATTGCCGATGAAGATGTGGAGACGACTATTGGTTGAACAAGGTATGGTCACTTCGAATACTGAGTGATATAATTTGGTCTCACAAATACACCAGCCCCCTTCATGAGTCTGATGAATGACATATTATGTCCTTACTTAGACAGATCAGTCGTTGTATTTCTTGAAGACATCATAGTCTATAGCAATACTATGACGGAACATGTGCACCATTTGAGAGAAGTCCTCCAAGTATTCAGCCACAATAAATTGTACGTCAAAATTTCAAAATGTAAATTTGGCAAGACAGAGGTAGATTACTTAGGACACAAAGTGAGTGCAGAAGGTATACAAGTAATGATAGATAAAATAACCGTTATCCAACAGTGGAAGGTTCCAGAAGATCAGATACAACTTAAGAGCTTATTGGGATCGGTAGGATTTTATCGTAGATTTGTTAAGAATTTTGCCAAGATTGCACAACCACTAACTACTCTGTTAGGCAAAGAAAAGAAATGGATATGGGGAACAATGCAAGAAACAAGGTTTCAAGCGCTGAAGACCGCACTACTACATGCTCTGATCTTCAAGTGGTACGACCCGAAAAAATCTATAAAGTTAGCAACGGATGCATCATGCACGACAGTGAGGGCGATGTTGCAGCAAGAATGGAAGGATGGTTAACACCCAATTGTATATTTTTCACGGAAGTTGATGCCATCAGAACGAAACTACCACACCACCGAAAGAGAAGAGTTGACAATAGTCCTCGCCACGAAGCATTGGAAGCACTATCTAGGAGAGAAGGTTTTTTGTGGTCGAGACAAACCACAAACCTTTAGTCTATTTGGAGATGCAGAAGGATCTCTCAAATAGACAATCCGTTGGGCATAATGGAGACAGCGATTCAACATGACAATCACATATGTTAAGGACAAGAAGCAAATTGCTCATGCATTAACTTGCATGCATACTATGCATAACATCGTCTTTGAAGTCAAGGTGAATTCTGACTTCTAGACAAAACTGATCGAGAGAACACAAGATTATATGCACTGATTGTAGCAACCAAATCTTCAAGAACCATTACTCACAGTCATGGTTTGACATTCCATGAAGAGAAGTTATGGATCCCTGAGGATACAGAACTACGTACCATCATACTAACTGAATGTCAAGATTCAACAATTGCAAGACACATGAGAGCAGAAAAGACACTAGAAGCAATCCAACGAGTGTTCTATTGACCTAGAATGACAGGAGATGTTGCAGTATAAACTCGGAGTTGTGCAATGTATCAACAAAATAAAGCTACAAATCAAGCACCTTCTGGTCTTCTTCAACCCCTTCGGATTTCTTCCAAACGTTGAGAACATGTTAGTATGGACTTAGTGTGTGAACTATCCATGATCAGTTCTAGTTTTGACTCTATAGTCGTCTTCGTATATAAGCTTAGCAAGATGATCCTCATTCAACCAACCAAGAAACGAACGACGTCTCAACCCCTCAACTTGCCCAGTTATACTTTAACACCATTTTTGTTCTGCATGGTCTGTCTCGTGTCCTTATAGCAGATAGAGGTCCTCAATTTACTACTCTATTTTGGAGAACTCTATTTGGTCTGTTCAAAACCAAACTTGCCATGTCTACTATTTATCATCCACAGACCGATGGACAAACTGAAAGAGCCAATCGTACAATTGAAGACATGTTACGGGCCTTTACTCTAGAGGAGCAAGCGGAGTGTGACACCTTACTTTCCTTTGGTAGAATTTGTCTACAACAACTCCCTCAATGCATCTACTCGCAAGACTCCTTTTTACCTCATCTACGGAGAACATCCTCTCACACAGCAAGCTTGACACGATTCGGTACGTCTGAGTCAATCTACACCAAAATGAATGCTGTCAATGAATTCGTTGCACGAATTCAGCAAAGAGTGGAAAAAGCTAAGGTGAAATTGCAAATTGCTCAGAATCGACAAAAGCAATATGTTGATGGACACCGTCGGCATGAAGAGTTCACGATTGGTGATCAAGTATGGTTATCCACAACCAACCTTACATGGCGATAGTCGTAAATTCAACCCTCGCTTCATCGGATCTTTCTCTATTGTTCGCAGAATAAGAGCAGTTGCATATCAACTCGAACTTTCATCTCACATGAAGATTCATCCGGTTTTTCATGTATCTTTATTACGGCGATATGCACCATGACCTCAAAAATTTGGAAATTCGTATGAATCACGACCTCTTTCTCAAATCGTCGATGAAGAGGAAGAGTTTGAAGTAGAATGCATCTTGAAGAAACGTGTTCGTGAGACTCGTCATCAATAGATAGATTACTTGGTGAAATGAAAAATATATCTATTACATGAAGCCACATGGGAACTTGCAACTAATCTTGCAAACGCACCACTCGTAGTGTAAGCTTTCGAACAACATTTGAGCAAGGGGACGTTGCTTCTTAAAAGGAGAGAGGTTTGTAATAAGTAGAGTTCTACTTATCGATTAGAGGTGAAAATTTGTTTGGGAGAAGCCTTTGGTATAACAATCAGTTACGGCTAAGTCAGCCTGAGAATACATGCAGCAAAAGAGTACTCTACATATAGACGAGAGCGTCAAAAGTTCTCATAAACTTTCTGGAAGGAATTTGAGGATCCAAACGATGTTTTTTTCGATCCGAAAATGGACCGCTAGAGACAAGGATTTAAGCATGTCTTAATTGCCATGATTTGTACTCTTCGAGAGCTTTTCAACGAACCCTTATTTGGCTCATTATGAGACCTCTATATGTTATTTTGGAGTTTCAGATCTAAGACTGCATGTAAACCACGTCATTGATCTGTGTGCTCACTTTGGGAGGTCAGCATTGGTCTAAATCTTATCATGTACTCCTTCTATCACTATATAAAGTATGAGAATGCACCTCCAAGGGCATTCGAGTTTGAGTTCACTCTAGAGTTCCGTCTTATAGTTTAGATCTTCCAAGATATAATGATTACTGTTATATTTAATTCAGCAACATATTATATGAACATATATTTTTAACTGTAACTTTATTAACCAAGAAAATACTTCAGCCAAGGTGGAAGTCAGAGTGAAATAAAAGCCTAAGCGCTATCCCTCCTCTCACAAGCAATTCTGATGCATTTGAAGCGTGCAAGCCTAGGAAGACTTGTGGAGATCGAGCATAAGTGCACTTGTCATCCATATATGGATGTTTTTTCAAAATGAACTTGACATCTAGCAAGGATAACGCAACGTTGAAAGGAAAGAGTTAAGATCAAGAGGTAGAAAGCTCAAATCTCAAAATTCATTTTTCTCTTGCATGCGACCTCTTAAGGTGTATGCTTCCTTTCATACAATTTATAGTTTTTGGTAAAAATCTTATCCTTTAGAAAACACAACAAGATTTAAATGATTAGGTGATAGCCTTCTGGCCAAGGAGAAGAAGAAGAGAAATGGCAACAAAACTCAGAAAATTATCATTAATCATTGGCCAACAACTGGTTTAGTATTTACTCAAACGTAGACATCAAAACTAAATGTTGATTTAGAAGAAACTGACACATCAAACTTGAACGTTAATTTAGAACTAACAGACAATATAACATGTAGTGTCTCAAGATTTCTCCTTAAGCTCATCGTAGCATAAAAGATTTCGTGCCTCAAGAAGATTTACACTAGTTACGCTGTTCTAAGTTCTAAGATCTGTTCAAACTCACAAACGCCCGGATTTTGCCTAGAAATCTATTCTTCTCACAAAATCACGCAGCTTCGAGATCCTTCAGAAGACGCTCTGGACCCTAACATACAATTACTACTTAAAATACAACACAAATACCCATTAAGGAGTCCGGAAGACGATTATTGCTTTCGGGTCACGACTTCACTACTTTTAATTAGCACTCGAGTTCCGAACCTAATCATGATGTGTTCATCATTCTCATAATCATGTCAATTACTACATGATTAGAGTCGAAAATAACTACTATGGTCTTGTCACTCCATACATAAGATTCTTCATTACAAGTGGTGATTTGAGAGCACTTGTCGTCACAATATGACATCCATTGACATGAATATTATTTTCTTCTTCAACAACTTTTACAGCGAATTTGCAGATGAACAAAAAGTGAGATCAATATGTGATAGAACACACAACATTCGGTAGACTATAAAGATCTTTGTCCTTCTTGGTAGCACGTGAGACAAAATCTTAAGACCATTATCAAATGCTTTAAAATCAGAACTCTCGTTTAAATAAACAATGGATGAAGTTGTTTCTTTTCTTTTCCAATCGTTGGACCTCTCTAGAAAAACACATACAGTCACATACTTGGATGGTCTAATGCATCCGTTGTTAATATTCTGAAACCCTCCTTCATCAAGATACTAAAATTCCTTAACTGATCTTTCGAATTAACTCTCTCGTTCATTGTATGTATCATCCATCTTCGTATTCACGATATTTACATCTTCATCTGCAAAAAGATATCAATCATTTGCACACACTTGAGAAAAAAGTTACTTCTGAACGATTGAAATTAACAAAACTTCTGCATTACATAATTGTCACATATATCTTAAAATGAAGAGTGTTTCACACTCTACATTTTAAAGGCCGCGTTGTGACCTTCCTCGGATGATCAACGCTCCCATCGCCTAAACCATTCAGGGCGCGTCTTCATCCCGGAAGGATGGACCCCGAAGTGGGACTTTAGATATTTATTAAACACTGTAAATTCTTATTTGACAAGATAGTTCAGCAGAGTTCTTCACACGAAGAGGAATATGTGGACATTTCAAGAGTCAGAGCTATGAGACGTGAGGAAGGATGTAAACGATGGTGCGAGTTTGAGAGCTTTCGAGGAAGCTTTCGAGCTTTTCGAGGATTGAGTTCTGGGGACATGCTTTGCGTGTAGGTGAGTGCTTATGTTACTGGTTGCACAAACTTAACAACGTCTTCCACGTGCTAGCTGTCCAGAAAGACAGTCATCATGAGTTTGTCAAGTGAGTACTATCCCTCATTGTATCAATTTTCTAAAAGGTTCCACTGGGAACTGCTTAGTTCCTCCATGAGTAAATTAGCTTTCTAGGTCTCATGTTAGTGCTGTCCAGAGTTTTATCCACAAGCAAATTAACTAACGAGTTTCAACGGAAGATTTGTGCGGACTACTGATTCGGATAGTGTTGATCGGATCAAGTAGTAACCCACCTGACGTTAGTGAACAGATATGTGGCTGAACACACCAGGTCTGGTATAATTCATGAGAAAAAGATAATAAGTAGAGTTCTGACTGAAAAATTGCCTTCATCGTCCTTATTATACTTCTTTTGTTGCGAGATGCTTCTCCTTGACGTCATTCCGCGGAGCTCACTGGTTTCAAATGACATGAATCAAAGGCCACTGTGAACAAATTCGCGTCCTGAGCATGCGTGCGAGACATTCCCGCTTCCACCTTATGCTACATCTCTAATGATTAACAGTTACGTGCGTCAGAAGCAATTGTTAAACGGCAACAAACAAAACTTTTAATAAAACCTGGCTCCACACTATTTTAATGTATTTATGGCAGACTTTTCCAGATCATGTCCTGAATGCCCAGAAGATGGTAAATGCGTGCATGTTACATGTCTAAGTCTGGTCCTGTATCGTGCTCCAAGATCACGACCACTGCAGCAACAACCAACCTGCAGTCACAAGAACACAACATTAGTGTCAAAATACATGACAGACTAATGCTGGGGTGAGATCAAGTTAAGCTTCGTTGAAGCAGCTCTAATTGTCTGCTGACACCTCAATACGAACTCCATAGTTAGTGAAAACAGCTTAACAAATAAAGATTAGTCTCGATACGACGTAACAGCGCGGAACAAGATTCATACCATGACCGCATACAACCCAGCATAACCTTTTCCTGCTTTTGGACAAAAAAGACACTCACCCGACAAAAAAGGTTCGCACAGCAGAATGTCAATCAATCACAGATAGCACCATCCTGTGTATCAATATGTCCCACATTGTAACGCCATCTTCATATAAATCGTACACGCTAATAAAGAACGTAATCAACTACTCTCGTTATCCAACTCGACCTCTACAGAGTTAGTAGAGAAGTCAAGGAACTCGTAAGAGACTTCATTCAAGATTCTCTCAAGTGAGACATCAACAAACGAGTGTAACAGATAGATTACAAGAAGAACTAAATACCCTTTGTCATACTTAACCACATTACAAGATGTTTACTTATAGGATAGAAATCCAATTCTATTATGCATCAAAATCTTGTCTGACTCTCTCACATCAGTTATATAAAATCCAAAACAAGTACACCACTTTAAGCAAACTATACCGGAAAAGAAGTCAACCACATCTTACACCAACTTCCTTCACAGACTCATTAGTTTAAGACCTAATGCATCCATCCGTTTTACTCTTAAGACAATTCAAATGTCTATGATATAATTCCCCAAACTTTTATCCGTAAGTTCAGTAGTAAACTATTAAACTGTCCCTAAGCAGTAGTGGGTTCTTAATGAACCCTCAGTTAGATACAAACCACTAATTTTGTCCAAAAAAGTCTTTGTATTCATTTTCGTACAGTCTAGATTCAACGATTTTTTTGTAAATGTTAACAACTGAGACCAATACCCAATCTAAACTATGGATGCGGATCAGTGATCAAAGTGAGGATGAACTTACTTGAAAATGACAATGAAGAAGAGGAGGAGATAAAATCCCAACTTCAACAGACGATACTGTTTCTCTTTGCCAAGAAGATTGAAAATCTCTGTGACATCCACTAAATGGCGTTTATGCATATACCTGGATAGAGTTCCGATCAACCATTACGTCAGCAACAAAACACGCAGAACTTGTATAAACAAGTACGTAGATTGAAGAACATACATGACAAACAGTTGTTCGAATTTCTCCTCTTTACGTAACATGGACTACACGGACTGCGAAAGGAGATGTACAAGTTCAGAACTAGATTCTCTAAGGCAGAAGTCTCACGAAAACAAGATGAATGTGAGCCTTACAATCTGGTGTGGTAGTAGACAAGTGGCAAATTGAGTAGGAACATGCCCCATTGTCCAGTAAACAGATACAAAGCGCACAGGAATCCTTGTAGTACAAATTCTGGTATAACAAACTTGTTGATGCTGGATGAAGAATCAAAAGGATTGATGTAGTCAAATTCCAAATCAGATAGGCACATAAGCTGCACGGCAAGCGAGTGTAACCGATCTTTTAAGTAGAAGAACTAGAATCATGAACGTACAACCTACTTAGATTCACAAATCATCTACTAAAGTAAAACTTCGTATGGTTGGTCTAAATTGTGGCAAATGTGCTAACTATGGCTTTCAGTGAAGTGCTTGTCATCTGCGCGAAGGATATAAAGGTGTGCCATTTAAGTTTTCAAGTGTGATGAGTGAATGGACGTCGAGTTATAAGCAAAGTTTTGAATCGTCTCAAAGGATTGAAAGGAAATTTTGGGCACGGGACGTGATTTTGTCCACAACGGCCTTTTGACCGATGTTCCCTAAAACCAGTGAGACCCGCAGACTGATGCAATTTTATGTCATCAAATTGCAACATCTCACAACGAAAGAACTCTACAACGGCGATCAAAGTAGCTTTGCAACAGAAAATAAACACACATATTCATGAATTCCACTGAATAGCTAACACTCACCTGATAAACCACAATTCCCAAGAGACCGGCCACTACAAAAAATGAAAGCAGCCACAAAGTCAGCTCCACAGCAGCCATGCTGGCTCTTTACTGGACAGTCGAATCCGCAGCGCAAGTCGTCCTCCTGTTACAAATCAAGCGTACAAGCATGACACATAGAAAGCTGGTAGGAAAAGTGCAAGAACACTGATTTGCACTCGACCATATTGTCCGGAAGAAAACAAGAGCACAATGCCGAGATTCAACTATACGCCGATAATCATGGCGCAACAGTAACAGGTTGAAGCTGGACGGAGAACGAAGAAGCACAGTAGAACAGCAAAAGCTTATTGTCACAGAACTTTCTCCCCCGGAAGAATACATCCCATCAGCAACTTCAATTCACAGCTTGCGATCAGCGCTTTCTATCCTCAACCGTTAGTGACTGAAAGTATACCTGACATCAAACCTTAACCAACGATGACAGATTTCCCGAGGTGCCCTATTCTCATACCCCGGAGCCAACTAGAACATCGTCAAAAATCTACAGAAGTCCTTTTAACATAGCTAAATCTAAAGTATTAAAAGAAAACAAACTGCCGATTATACAGCAAAGGCTGAGGGATTATGAACGAGAAAGACTCTGCTCCGCTAACTGGCCTGTAGAACCCCGGGTAGGATGGTCGAAGTCTCACTGGATTGTCAGTTTATTAGAACTTCGAAGACAATTGAAGTAGAGTTGCTAGCCTCAGTCACTCAAAACCGTCGGTACGGATCAAGAACCTCCAGCAAAACTACGGATTGCAAAACGACCTATAAACCAACGACAGTCAAACCTGGAACCTATGAATTTTATGCTAAGCACCTATTGGCAAGAATGGCAGCACGAAGAGCGAGGAGTGGCACTCCACAACAGAGTCCAAAAACTGCTCTCAACACAAGACAGTATATTCAAAGTCTTAGCGTGCAGGATCATCCCGTAAGGCGGACCCCGAAAACTCTTAAGATATCCAACTTTTCTCGTGAACGTGAAAAGAAAAACCCATTTTTCCTCGCACGACAAGTTTCTTGGAGCTGTTTCAAACGAACCAAGAGGATGCGGTAATGTCAAGCCTGCCTTATCATTCTCATCCCTACCGGATGGCGGTGGGAATATGTAGCACTTTCAAGAGTCGATCATTGCTGTTGGAGTAACTCAATACCTTTGCTACTGGTGGGCTATCGCCGGCGTTAGTACTACGCTACGAGGCAGAAATAATTCGTTCAGACAATCGAGCGATAAAGAACACGCCCATGTCACCCCCGCCCACCGAAGCCCAACAAGACTCTCCACCCCAACCCACAAAGAAAATTCTCAAAGAGTAATTTCAACACAATCGCCCTCTGAGCTATATAACTGATAAAGTAGATAGCAATGCAATGCAAGGACTACCCGCTAAACTTCTTCGAAAATTTAACCGGACGACATAACAAGTAAAAAGTTGCACGAATAAGTGTTAAAATTAACACTCTCTTACCAATCGTCCTGTGTTTAACAAAGAAATTCCTCTCCAAGGATATAAAACAAGGGCAAACACTGAACAAAATGACCACCCTTTATGAATAAGATGGTTCAGCAGAAGCACGAAATGAATTACGGCATCAGTGCATGATCGAGAGCATGCGCATCAGCTCCGGTCGCACCTACGATGACCCCAAAATTACTGAGCAGCAACATTTCAGCAACCAGCAGAGAGAACACAACTTTACCGCTATGAACCACACCTTGTACCATATGGATCCCCAGAGGAGATCCTCGAGTCTTAGAGTTGAAATACTGTAACTCACCTACATTGCAGGATGACGATCCACTAGGTAAGGTGAGCTCGCAAATGGACCGGGGAGGACACACCACCATCACCCTAAACCCTAATTTATGGAGTTTCCACAGCTGGAAACATCCCTCCTGGGTTATCGACACACGCAAATGAGCTCTACCCGGCGAAGAGAGTGCTGAAACCGACGTAGCAACTCGACTTAATAGGTCCTAAGGAGTGACCTTGCTCCTGAATCTCGAATTGACTTCCTAGAAATCCGCCCTGTACCTCCGAGAAACCCAGAACTGACCGCTCCTCCTCCGCAAAGAAGAATTAATCAACCAATTCCCTGCACCAAGACTATAAATTGTATGTCATTACAACCCTGGCCTGCAACTGGGCCCGGTGACCCCTTTCCAGTCTTTCAACAGCCACTGGATGTCCTGATAAAAATCCTCGATGCCAAAATCACCACCATTAAATTAGGTTTCAAGCTATCCACAACCTATACCTCCTGATTCAGTTTCTGTCCCCTTAAGCAGGCGCGAATGGCTCCTGCCGAACACAACCTTCCGGGCAAGCTTGGTCATCACCTTCTGTATTTCTTCCGTCCGTTCCTCTCTCATGCCTTGCAATCGACATTCCTTCCTGCGCTCGAATTCCGAATCATGGATACAAAGCCTACAAGTCGTCGAAAGCCATATGTGCACACATGGAATCTAATGTTCCCGTGGAACTCTACCACAGGTCGTAATCTCGCCCGACACCATCAACTACCAAGAATGGCGCGATCGCCGGGACTTGTGCACTTGAACGGTATCACTGGCGACTTGCTTGAGCTTGCTTGGCGAGGTTCAGAGGAAATGAGAAGACCACGTCAGATGTACGAAGAAAACGTTACTTCTATCGTTCGACTGAATTTCAGGAGTGAGCTATTTTGTTTTACTGTAGTTCGCGGAGTGCTTTCTGCAATATCCAAAAGGACTCGTCGCCACTCCTGACCTGGCCCACTTGCACTACCCTTCCCTTGAATCTACGAACATCCGTAAGTGCAATTCTACTTGAACAGAAATGAGAACGCAACGGAGGGGTAAAATCCGCACCGTATTGCGGTCTCTTTTCCGGCACCATTACAAAGATTCCGTGAAAGAAATTCCATGTAGGTAATATTTACCCTCACCGGCGATCCCATAGCTCCGGATAGATTATATAAGCATGCTAAACCGCATTTGGGGAATTTTTGTTTGGTATCTGTTATCGGAGAATATGTGATCATTATAAATTAGTTTTATTAGAAATTATGATTACTATAAATTATTAAATTCTAATTATATAAAAACGACCGAAACATAAGAAACATCTATAAATACAGCACATATCAACGAGTTACCGTATCGTATGAACTTTGCACTTGAAAGTTGTTTAAGAATACACAAGATATATACTATGAAAATATCATGTGCAAGAACAAGATAAGAGAGAGAAACATAGAATCGTGAAAGCAAACCCTTCGGACCTCCATCCTCACTTTATGTACAATTTCATAGTATCTTACAAAACTGAAAACATACACAAGTCGTCTAAAAACTGCACCCTAAATCTTTAATCAAGTTTTTGAATCCAAACCCTTAAATACCTTATGTATCACAACAATCATAAATCACCATCGTATTGACATTCACCTCAGTACATCACTAGCCCAAATAGTCAGATCATCTTATCTCAAATGAAGGTCTGAATGCAGTCCACTTAACTAATGATATAAAGAACACAACTCGATGTCAAAATAAAAATCACACTTCCGTCATCACTTAGTATACGACTAGTCCGATGGTCAGATCATCTTAATCCGAATGAGGCTTGTGAATGCAACCTCCGTAACTAGTAGTATAGAGAGAATTGTATGCAAAACTCGAAGTAAGCACCAAAACTCCAAAAATGTCAATATGAGGACTTTCTCCTTTCCTCAAATGGTCTTCATGTATGGATAGGATTTGTCCTCTTGGCTCCAACAGCTTAAAGAACCACCAACGGTCGAGATAACTCCAACTTTCAGTCGCAAGTGATTAAACTTTTAAAACCTTCTTCTTGTGAGTTGAAATCGTTCACAACATCCAAACGGATCACCTGATCTGAGATCGATCTCTTTCGATAAGTAGATTCGACTACCTTGAACCCAACGAGATCACAAACAAGTAGATTGGAGTTCTCTTCACAAAGTATGAATAGAAATTTGGTCGTAAGAAGCAAAAATCTAACATAAATTGACGGCAAATGATTCAATCTCTCTCACAACGTCCAACACAACTATCCAAACAACGTGCGATCTCCTCTTATGCATAGATGAAGAATCCTTGATCGCATAAGCACAAAGAATGAAGAGCTGGTCCGCCGATCGCAAAGAACAACCTCAAGTCGCAATAAACAAAAATCGATGAAAACGTTCTCCTTGTGAGTCAATCTCTCTCACATCTCTCAATTTGCCTGATGAAACTTCGTAACGTTTTCAATCTCTTGAAAAACTCGATGTTTTGATCCTGTTGGTTCTAATGATAACAAGTTTAGACTCTAGAATGACTTGAACAGTTCAACTCTCCTTCGCAAACAACTGAAGCCGACGGCCTGGAGATCGACACTTATCTAGAGGATGTCCGGAGGTCCCGAGGGAGAAAGTGAGAATGCCAGAGTCGTTATTGCTTCGTTATGTGCAGACTATGCGACTTTTAGGACCAGCGGCAGGTCACACCGCTGTATTTCATTTTCTTTTCTCAACCGCCGTGTCGCGCATAGACCAGATGACGAGAAAGCTGAAGCTAGATTGGAGGAGCCAGATGTAATTCCAGAGGAGGGTGATCTAGAGAGAAATGTTATTCGACCGGAGGATACCGAGTTTCATGCAGACCTTATCATATTGCGAGCTCTTGGCATCGACTCTGCTGAGCATCAGGTCCGGTTCAAGTTCAGCTAAATGTTTCTCTTTCATTTTATTTATGAATGCGAAGTTGTATACATGACTAGAATTTGAATTTATTTGATCACTAATGTTAGAACTTAGACATGATCATACTTCGTGTGGTATTGTCATTCCACATCAAACATGTCTATACTAGATTCAACACACTTTTCTGGGTCAATCCTTGATTTTCAAGTACCCAACGTCTCAGAGCCGCCCAGACCAAAAGACATAGCTTCAGCTACACCAGTGGTCCAGAGTCTAGACTTAGCAGTTTACGGATTTGTAGGCATTTCTAAGTTGATGGAGTTATTCACTCTATTGAAGGTGAGATGTCATCATTATGAGTGCAAGTTGACTTTTGATCCTCCTGTAGTTTCATGTATTCATCAGACCTACTCTTTGAAGCTTAGATGTCCACATGGTCACACATTTGGATGGAGATCGACTGAGATGGAGTTATATCACTGTGTTCTCGATGTGACTCACTGTTTTTATCATGCTAGTTTGTGCGCCGCATTGGGATACGAACAACTAGATAGTTTATATCGAGAGGTAGGGTTATCTCCACTTTCAAGGTCATATTTCTTTGGATTCCAGAACGGAAAAGATCGTTTCATAAGATGGATTCAAGCGACACTTGAAAGATGGGCCATGAAGAAGGAAGAGGTCCAATCAGAAGTGCTTGCACGACATTTTCCTGACTTGAACGAGACTCCTGTGGATGGTAAGTGCTCGAGCATGTGGACAATTTTGAGGCTTTATTGTGAAGGATTCAAGTTTTGATGGAGCAGTTTTTGAGGAGGATCTGACTTAGTTACCGGGTATTTGAAGCAACTTCATGGTGTATGCTGATTTGAGATATGACTCGACTAAGAATGACTACAATGAGACATGCGCTTTCATCTCAGCAAATGACGATAAAGTGATCGAGATGGTGATCATGACTCGGGTAGAGACCGACAATAACTCGTGGTTGATTGAGGATCGAACATTCGAGTTGGATATTCAGCGACTCATTGCCAATGGTATAGTACCATATGAGGTTGTATATGATGATAAGTCATCAGTTGATGCCATCTTGTCTCGTCATGGGATTGTCAATCAGAAGGACTTATGGCACAATTGCAAGAATGTAATCAAAAAGTTCAAGCGTGTACCAGCGAGTGTGGAGGAGGCAGAGGTTAAGGCTGACCTTGAGCTCCTCACTAAGAGACACTTGGTGACATGGTTGAGTCAACAAAGTGCTTATATTCAAGGAAACAAACCCGCTTTGGTTGCACTAGTGACCGAGATGCGCAAGTTGTCTGATGAAGACTCCTTAGTTCTAGATGGTTTCTATATCCTGATTGCAGACACATGACATAGCCGATAAGTTGAAGGGATGGATATACACTTGTTGTCAATTGAATGCGCAAAGGACAATGAGGTCGGACGAACATTATCCGCAAGTGGAGGATCCCTCACACACCACGTTATGTTGCAGTTTTTGACGTCGGTCATTACATCCTCGAAGATGCGCTTTTACACCCGAGCGCGAGCGAACTATATGTCTGAGACATTCAACTCTGTGATAAACAAGTTTGAGACAAAACGGATTCATTATGCTAAGACACAACGAGACACGTTTGGCTGCTTGTTGCTTGGATTGGAATGAGAATATCACTCGTGAGCCCATCAAGATATTACAACGTCGATCACAACACACTACTGTGCGGCATAGGACGTCAACCACACGTATATTACCACCCCGGACGGCAGAGTGGAAAGCGGGACTACGCGAGCGGTTTTTTGACTTCCGAGAACCAAATACAGCGTGAGTACTCAATTATTTCTGCAACTTTATGAATTTCATTTATGATCAACGCCTTTATCATCATTACATGCTAACAATATCCAGAAAAATATCTGCAGATAGTTAGAACTAAGTTATGAGAGTCGTATGTCTGCGCGTAATGATACTTGAGAGAGGTCACTTAGAAAAGAGTCTTTGCTTTTCTCGCTATTGCCTTATAAGAAAACCTTCTACTATCAAATATTGCTTCTCGAGTTGCTTACCACAGACACTGCTTCGTGAATTATGGCATCATAAACCTATCAATATAAGCTTTATTGGTCTCAGTGAGTGTCTCCACGATGGATAAAGCGAATGAGATTATTGAGCTTTATTTGAGCCTTATAAAGGTGTGTAAACATGAGGACAGTTTACACGATTCATAAAACTTGCTCGATCCTAAACATACCCGATGAATAATCTATCGAAGTTCTCTGATCACCCGTTTATTCAACTCCAAAAGTATGCCCCCGACGTAGCTTCCATATAACAAAATCCAATCACAGTTTTGAGAGACATATTTCAGAAAATCTGCAATAAGCAATACAAGAAGACGTGCAAAAAACCTTTTCTTACGATCCCCCATCTTCTCATTTTGACGGGTCGTGTGGGCAACTTATCGAAGACCGGGGCCATCATAGCCCTCACACTATCCCTCTGAATCCTCTGGGTACTATAACTTTGACACATGGTTACAGATGTAGGACGAATGAACTTGTAGGCTTCCTTCCCTAACCACATATTTATGAGAACTTTCAGACTGCAATACGATAGGTATCAACACACTTTTAGAATGCTCGTCTTCCCTGCTGTTCTATCAGACTCTCCGTGATCCCACCAAGACGTACAATGTTCACCATTCCTCTGCCCTAGACACAATGAGAAACAATCTCTATTTGAGAGTTTACGAGTTCGTCCTCCAGAGTTCGGCAATAACACTTTCAAGCACCAAGTACAATATAAACCGTTCGTCAATCCATCCGGGAAACTCGAAACACCTCTGTAACGACCTGTAGACTTGTCTTGTCCTCCTCCAGCAATCAGCTAGACCACATCACCACGAACTTCTCCTCACTCGTCTCTCGTAAAGCAAGTCATATTCCTGTACACAAGTGAACTAATGCAGAACTGTAAACTTAGGCTATATACGGTAGAGTGAATGCACAAAATTCCATCGAAAGTTTCCAAATCACTCTTGAGGGGAGTTGAACCCCCAAGACTGCACCTGTTGCAGCGAGAGTTCACCTCCTTCCCATTGACAAATACTGTCAATGGATCCTTGGGAGGGGGAGGTCTACTGCCAACAAAAAAAGAAACAAGTCACATGTCTAAGCAACTATGAAGCCTACATGAACTTCCCCAAGTGATTCTATACACTTTGAACCGCTGCCGCTTCAGCTCAGTCTCCATATATGAGAAATATGCACATGTCAACAAAGACGTCACATCCATTTGAAGCTCTCTCGCAAAATTATCGCATGCTAAACAATATGATGGAAAGAGACCTCTCAGTTGCTCCTCGTTGAAGAGTCTAGACCTACGACTCCTCTCTGTCTCGCTCTCATAGTTTGACCACGAAAATCTTCAAAAGTCGTCGATAAGTGTATCAAGTCGAGGCTCGGCCCAAGGACCACTACAGACATCAAGAACCTCAGAGAAGACCTCACCATCATGGCTCGATCCAACGTCCATCTTCATCTTTTGTGTAAAAGTATTTGTCAGCAATAATCGAGAAGAAGGCAAGACTCAGCAGCCAGAACCCTGGAGCTTGAAAGCGTCTGTCCAAAACCCTCTTACTTCGAGCACAATACACTATCGGAGAAGAACCTCACTGTGTAGATGGAACACCGGAGCATGAAGCAACGACTGTGCAACAACGGCAGATAGTCTCGAAGACACTATGGCGAAGTCCAACGGGATAAGTCTCCTGCAACTTGCAACTTTGGACTCCAATACAACAAGGCGTTAGAGGAGCGTAACGAGCAAGAAGGAAGCTTGTTTTCCTTGTTTCAGTAAGAGACAATCACAGCAACCCAAAGCACCAAAACGACACACTACCGAAGCTCCTTCCGCTCCTTCCAATCCTATGAAATAGTATCAATGCCACAACGAAGTGAAATACAAGCAGACGATGTGAAGCAGTGGAATATCTAGAATCTTGGCCGTGGAGCCCGTAGAGTCTTACATACGCAGTAAAATGAAATAAGCGATGTTACTCACAGTAAACGTAAGCCAAATGGAGCCAAGTGCACCAAAACGTTGATGCTTTCAAGCTATGAATTTAGATCAAAGACGAGATGACAAAACCAGCGGAAAGAGAAGAGAGTAACGCCATCGCTAGCGAGTAGAGAAAGGGTAAACAAGGTGCATCCTAAACCAGCCGCCATTGTCTGCCACTTGCAGACGGTGATGGAGTGCACTCAGAGCCGAAGCCGAGCCCATCTGACCAGTGTTCGAGAAAGATTTTTGAGAGAACCGGGGATTTTCCGGCACGACCTGGCATCAACCGGCGATTTTCTAAAAGATACCAGAAATTGCTTCACTTTTTGAGTATTGAGAGTATTATTTTCATTTTTTAGTCGGTAATTTTTCGACTCTTTTTTCTAAACTTTCTGAAATTCACATTCTCAACCGGTTCTCACTACTCTATCAATCGGAATTCTCCGAACATTGCATCTGACTTACCATGTTCGCTTGCCGGAACCCTACCACACTTCGTCGGGAACTGAGGCTTTTGCGCTCCGGCTCCTGGATCTTTTATACCCGCACTTGTGGTTTAAGTTACTTGTGGTTTAAGTCATATGGGATATGTTTGAATCGTTGATGTTATAGAGACCGGTTTAGCCACGTTTCGTTGTCCGTAAAATTTCTCGGGTTTCCTATACGATATAAAATGCGTTCCGGCGAACAACAGAGATCAGTTCCCCGTATCCTTTGGAAAAAGGCCATGTGAGCGAAACTTGGCTAATCGGTTCTTCAAGTCAAAGTTGGTTTTTACGCCATGTCATCTACTTTCAGCCATGTCGGAATCGCATTCCAGCATGGCAGTCGACAACGCCCTCCTCCCGGTCAAGGATCGGATGGAGAAAAGGTTTTTGGGCGAAAAAGTTACCGAGGGGCCTGGTTAAGTGCGTAATTATGGCGCAGGGGCCTGGTAAAGCAATTGCCTGCGGATAAAGCTATACGCTGACGTGTCGTCAATGTGACGGTGGTTCTCGCTTCGTCGAGTATTCTCGAATTTGCTGTTCTGAAGGATAGGAAACGGAGGAGGAGGAAGATGATGCTCGTTGGACTTGAGCACTGAACGAGAGAAGTTTCGTTTCCTTTGCGAAAACTGTAATTCTTCACAGGTGGCTTCGTCCGTTGCAACATCTTGACGGCGTCACTCATGGTGACGGTTAAAGTTGCTGGTGTGTCCGCAGCGGGTGTTGCTTTTCTTGACTCGCCGCTCAGAGATGGAAGGATTTTCCAGCGGAGCGCAGATTCTGGTGAGGGTCTACTTTCACCGAATGCACAGTGCACGTCAGCTGGATATGGAGATTGTTGATTCCAGGTTCTCTGGAAGCAAGCTATGAAAATCTCCACGTCTTGGAACAGTGAGGGATAAAGGGTTTAGGGTTTATGCAAGTTCATCTTCAACGATGGGTTGTAGTTTCTGTGAATCTCCTTAGGAACATATTCTGTCATTGATCAATGCCCGAAGTTTCTGGAATATACACGTCTTGAAGAGAGCTCGGATATAAGACTTGATGGCGCATAATAGGAGAGTCGAGTGTTATGACTCGTTCTCTTCTTCTGGTACAGATAAGCACTTGAATGGTGCTCCATAGCATTACACAGAGCTAGGAATGTGCATTCGTCCAGCTGTATTTCTGTGGTTGCGGTGCAACTTACAGAGTATACTGCAGGCAGGAAGGACAACATAGCGATGGGAAGAATTGCATAGTCGTGAACCAGTTCGAAGAATTGACCTGTAAGTTGGCTTTGCAGTGTCTGTGGCTTCCAAAAGCTACATGCAAGGTTGTAAGCTGCAAACTGGGCAACCGGTGGTTGCACAGAAGTCGTGGAGAAGAAGGAATTATTTGGATGTGTCAAATTTGGCCAGAACGGAGCCCCCTACGCAGGTTGGAATCCTTTTGCTACGTTTGCACCGGATGGATTGTTCTCACTGAGCCGCAGCTGTATCTGTTTGTTTTGAGGTAAACATTTCTGCTAGATGACATATCTAGGGACATGAAAGAGCCTGATCCATCTTGTTCTACCAGAGTAATGATTTTGAAACCTTCAGTGTTCGCTAGCTCCATGAGA
This sequence comes from Asterella californica, assembly GCA_036924285.1. Lineage (NCBI taxonomy): Eukaryota > Viridiplantae > Streptophyta > Marchantiopsida > Marchantiales > Aytoniaceae > Asterella > Asterella californica. The sequence continues at coordinate 15,740,679 of JAYKYS010000002.1, read as the reverse complement.
TGGAGCAGGTGTCAGAAACGTCCAACTGTTTATCGGCTACCAGTGATTACAATCATCACGTGAATATGTTATCATCAGGATCAGAATCAGGACTTGAATATCGAGGATTTGGACAATGCGGAGCTTGATGAACTATTTGAAGAGTATGGCGAAGTTGTGAGAGGGGAAGAACCCAGACCAACCTCTTCAGAAGTCGACGATGATGCAGAGAGTCTTGCTTGTAAGTAACACCTGGACTAGAAGCTGTGCAGAAGATCTGAGGCCATTCATTCGACTCGTGGTCGTGTACTTAGGTTTCTACTCGATAAAAAATGTCCCGCTTTACGCCCGACGTGCTCCTGCCGTCATCGAAGCGTCGTTTCTTAGTTGCAATACTTTGCTGTGTGATATTTTGTATTTCTCAGAGACTCTTAGCCTCATTGCTTATCCGAGGCAGGCACCAGCAATATGCGTATGTGGTTGTCCTTGTGGATGCCGGGTTCTGGTTGGATTACGTCCTAAGATAGCGCAGCAGATGCGTGGATGCACGCAAAGGAAATCTTGTAGGTGTTTGTGAATGTAGTCACCGTGACGTAGCTCAAGCACAATGAACAGTAGAAGTTGAGAGTGAGTAGTGTGACGGCTTATGGTAGAACGTTGCACTTTGCAGTTGCAGTAGCCATGGCCGAGGCTGCAAACGAGGTCAAGGGTGGCGATATTCGAGTTCTATGTGTAAAGCCTCTGGTATATTGGACGCGTTTTTTCGTCATCGCAACTGGTTACTCGCGGCCTCAAGTAGACGCTATCGGGTGCGCAGCTTGCTCTTTCCTGATAAATCTGAAATGTCTCACTCTGTTTCTTCAACTCACTCTTGGTCATCAGTCATGGAGCTGAAATGGTCCTGAAAAGGGGTCCTCATCCCTCTTTGGTGTTTTCCGTTATTCTCGAACGCTGTTTACATTATAGGGCCGATGTGGTCGATGTTTCTTTTAAGTTCTGGCCGCTACTTTAGGAAGTCTCGAGTTTGTCTCGTATCTTCAAGCGACGAGGAACGTTGTCGTATATTCTGTTTTAGTCTTTAAAGCTCTGTCAGAAGGGTAAACTTTGAGTACATTCTTGGGTAAAGTCTTACGCCAGAGAATGTGGTGTTTTGTGTCATTTATCATCCAAACCTGGTTATGGCAAGTCTTGGGAACTGCGAGCGCATGTGAATTGCCGTGTTAGAGTCTTGGAACGGTGGAGTGGAGGAATGACCATGCTGCTGCTCGTGTTCATGTACTCAGGAGTAGAATGCGTGATCTGGCGGAGCAGCGCTTCAAGAGAACACCCCGCGGCGATGCGAAGCCCAACTCCTGGACGTTGTTGGATTTTGGTAATTTACCTCTACTTTACTCCCTGGCTGCCTCTGATTGGATAAGGCCGTAACTCTAGAACGTGAAGCTAGTGAACGAGAAGATCGCGAGTTTCTATTTTCTGCTATCCGAGAAAGATTGATTCTTCCTCTTCTGGACACGAACATGGGTGTTGAGATTTGAACATGTACAGGTGACGTGGTGGTACATATTTTCTTCCCGAAGGAGCGTGCATTTTATAACTTGGAGGAGTTTTATGGGAACGCTACTCTCGTAGAGTTGCCATTTGCATCCGAGATAAGGGAATTGTAGAGGTGGATGATATGCACGCAAATTTAAACCTTAGGGCTGGCCATCGTTCACTAATTCAGTTGTATAGTTATTGATTTCGTCTATTAATGTCATCTGTTAACCCATTAAGGGTGTCTAAGGTGCCAGTCGACGTTTCGATTGTCCACTGGGTTGGTTTCATGTTGTTGCACACAAGATTCTGGGGATTGCTAGATAGATCAATAGCGACAAGGTACGAGCGAGACGAATTGTTTGCTACTATCTCCATTTGTTCCCGATAACCAAATGGAAGGTTGTACACTCAAATGTTACACATAATAAATGGAGGAGGTTGTAACTCGGGTTGTATATGTTTCCAGTACTGGTTTATCATCTTACGGGTCTTGCTGCTTGTCCTATACGTCGATTGTGAGAACAGGAAACGAGAGGGGAGTTTTTTTGTCGCGTAGCGTATTTGGTCGTATATACGGTCAACTTACGGAGGGGGCAGATGGAGCAGCTGTGAAACCCGAAAAGGAATTGGGTTAGATCCCGATTAATCGCTAACGCATAGCCACGCAGTTACATTGCAAGCGTAGCTCGTTACTTGTCTGGCACAAAAATGGTAACAAACCTCGGAGATGCTGGCTAAGGTTTCTGACGTCCTGAATGTTTTTTTCTTCTGAGTGTTTGACTACTCAAAGCATCGAAGAATTTCTTCATTAAGTGGAGTGCCCCAGTTGATCTTCAATCTTTCTTTGCAGGCTTGGACGTGAGGTATGCAGCACATATAGTGATGTCAAATGCTAATGTCTGAAAATAGTTGTTCTGTTTCCAGTGTGTTTTAGGTTGCCTGTAGTTGATATTTTCACTATCGTTACTGTAGTCTACAAGTGCTCTTTCGTCACTCGAACAGGTTATCAACTGAATATGTTAAATAGGTGCCATCCTCCGTTGTGTCCCCGCAGAGGAGACGATGCTTCAACTTCCCGAAGGGACAGGAATTCCAATAGTTAACCTATGCGAGCCAACCTTCAGTAGTCGTAGTGGCCCGGCCCTGGTGTCTGTTTGATTTCTCTGAATCGGGGTTCCTTTCCGAATCGACAATACACAGGGTTTGTCTTCTCTGATTTCTCTTGATCACCCTACAAGATTCACAAAGTGGAGCAGTTGTCTGGGTTGAGTATTTCTGACAATTTCACAAGCCGGGAAAGTTCATCTATGACGGGGCGTTTGTCTGTATCGGAATGTTTAGATATCCAGCGATATAGAATCTGTTTCCAGGGTACCGGGAAAACAAAATTTGGGCTTTGAAAAATTGTCGTGATGAAAATATCGGTAAGTGAGGATCTCCAGAGCTTCACGGAAAGGTAAACATTCCATCTTCATACGAATATGTACGACACTGGGCGACCAAGAGACAGTGTTCTAAGCTGACGGGAAGGAACATCATGCTGATTCAGATGAGGGATGGTTCAGGTGGGGAGTTTATGTGTACGAGAAACGTACCATGGATCCATTATGCAGAAAATGCGCTGGGCCTGTTTGATCATGATTGAACCCAATGAATCAACCACAGGTCAGCCAAGTTACACACTAAGCTGGCAGAAGAGACCGCAGCCTGCAATATCTGAATGTACCAATGGATGAACAGGAGTGCACACGGAGAGAAAAGTCGTACCCGGGCTGCAGTGATCAGGCTTAAATTTGTCTATCTGTTTGGTGACGCACACCTGCGCAGACGCAAACCCAGTATAAAAGATTATTCCGGGGAAATAGTCAGAAAAATGTTCGCCGAAGAGTACGCGACACCCATCATCTCACTAGAGGTGCCTTGACACGCAGGCACCTCTGACGACGCGACGAGCGAGAAGGATCAAAGGCGAAATGCTTGAAATTAGCCACTTAGAACGTCAAAGAATTTCGGGATGCAAGAAGATCATGGTAACTGTAAGTTGCACATTTCCTTGCAAAGGAAAAGGTCAGTTCCGAACGTACTCTGTTGTCAAAGATGTCGAGATCATCCTTGCGCGTTCCCGACTGGGGAAAAGTGAACTTTGGACTTTCAACCTGCGACAAAGTTTGAGTCCTTGAGCTTCTGAAACTTTTCACACTATTCTGTTACCTTAGTATTACTTTGAGACGGCAGGTAAAGATTGCTTGGAGTATGTTAGAAGAGGTTCCTTCTGCACACAACTCCAGGTAACACTTGATCTCGATGTACACCCTCCAGGTTTGAACTTGGAGCCAAGCGATGCTAAGCACTGAAGGTCGTAAAACTTGGTGACTTTCAGATATCGATTCACCAAGTTTTACGACCTCCAGATATCGCAAAGTTAGTTCTGATCCAAGAAGTATGAGAAGATTAGGCTTTCAGGTAAAGCAGAAGAATCTAACATAAACACTAAAAGTTTGGCTGGGTCTGAACACCTACATTCAGCATCAATTTCCAGACTTATAGCACTCTGAAGTCAGTTAACAGTATGGTCTAAGATCGTGTAATTTACTCGTGGCTTATGTTTCTCAGTCAAACTCTTAGCAACTCCGATCCGCTTCATACGAAGGTGAGCGACGAATACAAGATACTAGCTCCACTGGTACTAGACACTGACCTGCTCGCCGAAACCGGAATGGACATATCTTCTTCGAAAGCCCTGCCTGAGGGGAGGATTGAAGAACCGATGATCGAAGTTTCGTTGGTATAGAGCTGAAAGAAGACGTCCAACACTCATCAATCAAACAGTGTATGATCGCTCCAACCTTCCTGCCTTATTCACGTTGTCCGAAACAGCACTTTTTGAGAATGCAACTATGTTTCCTTCGTCCTAATTATCGCGGAGGTATTGAGTTTCTTACCACCCATCACGTGCAAATCTCGAAGTTAACTCTTGGAATCGGAGTTTCAATCTGGTAGTACGACTTGTCCCGAACAGTGTCAACGGCGAGCCTCTACTAGCAGCAACTTGGAACTTGGAGTTATATCACAACAAGGCATAAGCCGTGTATCATCACACGAAATATAACCGGCGTTACGCGAAAACGTACAGCTCCCAAGCATGTGAGAATGAGAGAAACTTCACAAGACGTGACGTCTACCCTGAACCCGAAGAAAGGAATGTCAATATGACGAAGTAAAGCACAGGCCATAAACGACATGTAGGCTGGGCGCCGTGACAGGCATGAGGAAAAACTCAATCTTCAGAACCGTCAGAAACAAATAATACTTGTCTACACGCTGCAGACGTCGTCTTGTCACTTGCTACATTCCAGATCCTAAACTACTCTTATCCTCCTTTTCTCTATTTCAATTCTGTTTACTTCAGAAAACCTCGCCAAGCACGACAATTAACACGTCTTCCTTAGATGCTGTGATCCTGCCGAATTACACGACCAGAAGAATACTCGAGACAAGAACGGGAGAAAATCATACTTCAAGCCAGTCAAAGGTAGAGCGGAGAATTACAGAAGCAGAAAGCAAAATTCAAGTCTTGAATTACCAACAGAGCTTCGGGTCAGGATCTCCCGTCTCAATCGATCACCACCACTTGCACAGGGTAAGATCTCCGAACAATAAAGAGAGAATTGTCATAAGAGTGGATGTTACATCGGGACGAGAATGGCTTCGTCTCCTCTGAAACTGAAAGCGCGGGCGGGCGCGGACCAGGAGAGCGAAGGAACAAGCAGCGACGACAACTCGAACTTGGTGGTCGGGAGAAAGATGACGATCGATATCTTTCGGCTTGATAGTAGAAGTTACAGTAGTTCTGTCCAGTTGTGTTTAGCAGAGGTCTTTGTTAGCTGTGTCAACGTCCACAGTGGCTGAAATTTAGCGTCTCTGGACTCTGCAGGTAACAGAACCGCACATGCTGCCTACATCAGTCAGATGTGCGTCAAGGGTATATTTCAAGACTGAACTAGACACTGCTTTCCGGGACACCGGAGTGACCGGACCGTCGAATTCCCTGCTTGCGGTCCAGCCGGTGGAGACCGTGGTCTCATTCGGTTTTCACATGGCACTTCGACGCAGTACCACAGTTAGAAAGTCCGGATAGAAAGGAAATTTCTTTCTCTTCTGTTTTCACAGTTGCGAACTGCGTAGTTTTCTCGAGGTTCGCTGGGTGTGCAAAGTTTATACAATGATTTTTCACTGAGTGTGTCTCAACACTTGGTGATCTCGTTGTGTGCGTAAAATTTAGGATCATAAAATATAATTCTTTTATCGTATATCGTCTCAATACTCTTCATATACAAATGTATCAGATTTTGACATTTCTCAAACAACATGTCCAAAGGAAATACAAAATTCTGCACATTACAACCAAATGTGACCCACCTCGGTGCAAAATGCACAGAGAGGAGGTCAAGTCGGACTTTGGTTTAAACCCCTAGTCTCTACATTTAAGCTCGTGCAACGCAAGACATTGGCATTTCAACATACAATTTTATGTTCACGAGTGTCTGTACGCGGATCATTGTAAATCTATCATCCAAACTCGAATGAAACTGGTTCAAGGATCAAAAGAACCAACTTGCTCATTGCATAATGCGTAGAAGAAGTTGGAGTCTCAACACAATTGTCACGAGAGAAATTTCAGTTCAAAAATTCAATTTATTTGTGCTATTTTGCAGCGTTGATGTGACTCTTTTCTATACTGGGTACAAATGTGACGTAAGTTTTTCTTGTCTTGTCGTCTTTTTATGCAGACCAGTGGTTTAATATCCTTCCCCACGGTCTTTTACAGTGAATTTCGTTTTCTCTTATCGGAAAACGTATAAGTGTTATAAAAATTTATTTTACTAAGTTATTATGGAAAATTGAATTAATTTATAAGTGTTATCTGTTAGTCAGTCCTGGAGTAACCAACTCATCTGGAGAAAACCCATAAGTGAATAGCGGGCTGCTGCGCTCCTGGGGTATATGTCCGGAGCAGTAATTGTAAAGTAGCTCTGTTTACGTTCTAACCCTTCCCGCCGGAAAAGTTAGAACGTTATTTAATGTACACTCATGTACACTGAAGTGTACATTGGGTGAATATCTTCCCTCATGTGATTATATCTTATATGAAGACGCACACTGTCTTGTATTTCTTGTGTTTCTGAGGGCAAGATTATGTAATTGATTCGTAATGACGTTTTTGTATCGTACTGTAGCACAGTAATTTACTCGACTATACCACTCCCTCATTTTCAGAACTTAACCGGGCACTAACCCCAAAAGCACTTACCGGCGTTTGACAATATTGAAGTTCCATGTCAACTTGATGAATGACATGGTATTCTCTAACTATTTTGATAAATTTAAAGTTAATTATTTAATTATTTAATTAAGTTTAGGTTTTATAAGAAGATCAGATGAGAATATTGATTGTCGTTGAAGATTTGTTATCATATTTGCCTAGTAGCAGAAGAATTGCTTAAGATATGAGTTATGGTTTCCTTCTCAAGCGTATACATTCTCCACTAAGGTGAACTAAATATTTTAAGACTCACAAAAGATGAATTAATGTCTACTTCTCCAGTCTGTAACTTTTTCTTGAACATTGAGATAATTACTCAAATCTTGCTTTATTATTTAACCAAAAAATAAATTCTTTTGAGATATTTTTTTTTTACATAAGATATTTTAAGTTAATTTTTTGGAAAAAAATAAAGATATTAAAATACCTCTTGACTCGCAAGTATTATCTGCAAAATACAAAGAGTTGTTTACCCTAAACCCTAACCCCTCCTCTCCGTCCCACCTTCCATGAGGCTTGGGACGAGGAGACATCGCTTGTCATATTAGGAGGGATACGAAGAGAGCTTTAAGGCCAATGGCAATGACAATCTTCTCCACATCATATACATGAAAGCATTCTCTCGAGGTCAAAGCAGAATTCATGTATAATAGCATTTGGGAAAAAACAAATGATTGATTAGTGACTTATATAACTATCAATCAAAGACCCATCAATATAAACCAATAAACAATGGACTCACTGGAAAGTCGTTATGAGTAAAATGGCTAGTTGTGAAGTGATGCAATAATTTTGAAAACTTTCGATTCATTTCTTGACGAGATAACAAGTTTGGAATTGTACTTTCAATCTTGGTTTCCTCATGAATTACAGTTAACAAGGAGTTTGCTTGATCATATTCTTTTGAGCACTTTAATGTTTATTATGAGCACGAGTAAGAGGAGTTATTGGACTATGAATTGGAAGAATTAAAATAAAGAGAGTATCATAACCATGGAGTTCATTGAAGTTTTCTGTAACCTTAATTGCGAATTCATAGAAAAGATGTATGCATCCTACTCAAATGTCACAATATATGTCATCTTGAACCCTTGCAAATTTCTCTCAATGTGAACTATTGAACTCTGTCAACTAGTTTTGTATGTCTAATTTTATTATCGTACCAAACTTGAGAACTGTAGTCAAGCTTGATAGCAACAACAACAATAAGCAATTGTTTGATGTTTTGGGTCTTCATCCCCAGATCGATTTGTCCATAGAAATCATTGCACAACAAGCTTCTACTAGATATTGACGTAACATATTGTATTGATATATGTATATTCCATGTCAATTTTACATCCAACTGAAAATAAGAGAATCTCATAAGCTTGGATGAGCATAAAGTCGAACCATCAAACATTTAGATGGTGGATGTAAATGGATCTTCATGATAAATAGAGAAATGTATCTTTTGTGTCTTTCGTGCTCAAAACCTCATTTTTACACTAGTTTCTACATAACTTGAATTCTCTTGGTAATTTTTCTTGAAGAGATGATCGAGACACCTAGATCTTTAATCCATCCAGCATTGTACCTTGGTTGAAAGAGAAAGTGGAAGAGGATATTCTTGAGACCGCCCCTTGTCAACTAGAGAGTATGATATTATGTTATTTCCTCAAGACATATGACATTATTTTTGTCAATGAATTCATAATAGAAAAATTGATAAAATTAATGTCCATTCTCTTTCTTTGCACTATAATAAGCGCATTTACATCCATAAGTAGCAAAGATATACCATGCTTATAGTTCCCAAGACCATCAAACTTGTTGGGTGATGGATATTTGTTGAGAACAAGCAGTGATGAAAGTAATCATGTCAAATTTTCTTCTCTTAGACCTACCACTTCCGGTGGACATAGATGAAACGTTCAATCATAGAACTTGAAATAGAATCTCGTGTCTGTAATCAATTAGTCATCAAACATGGACATATCTGAAGACCGTTATACTTTTTTTGTCTTCAGATCCAATTCGTTAAACACAAGAAGCTCGAGATGGGGTTGCTTTGGTTTCAGATTGGAAGATATTTGTACAGCGCTTTCGCTATCAGTGCTCATTTAGGAATGCAAGGGACCAATAGAAGCAGCAAGCAAGACTATAATCTCTAGTCGACGCTTGGAAATAAGAAAATATGATAATTGTAAAGAAATCGAGTAAACATTATACCAAGCACTTCTAACTTCAACACACAAATCTAATCTTTATTCTCACACACAGGATAAAATCAAAGGCTCATAAACATTACATGGCGATTGCTTATAGACATAGATCGCGGAAAACTCTTGAGTCTACAAACTGCGTAACTTCTCAAGCCGTACTTCAGGAATTGAGCTTCTAGACAAAAATCTCCCATAAAACCTAATTTTCTTTTTGTCATCTTGATTTCTTACCTAGGAGTACTAAACGTGATTTGAATTGCTTAATCTCACTCAGTCGTTGTGAAATTTTCCATAACTGCATTCCATAGTCGAGACTCCACTTAAAAGTTCTCTCTCCTCATTTCCCATGACTAGAAAATTCTCTTCCGCTTGACTCTTCTCCTCTAGTCTATGGGTTCCAACTCTGGTATCCCTCTCTCTGTGCAAGAACTGGAATTCACCCCTTATTCTTCTGTTTTCTTGAGACTTCAACCTCCCCTTCCGGACCATGTCGTCTCAGCGTGTTAGATAATCACAACACATCTTTAACATTTGAACCTCAGGTACCATTTAGAATAAATGTGGTTAAGTGGCAATGTCTTGATTTGTGGGCTCTACTTGAACTAAAAAACTAAAGTACAACTTTGCCTCAGTACCAATTAATATATTCTGGAGCAGTGAACCCTAACCTAAATCTAAAACCTGTAAAGACAAAAGAAAGAAACTAGGTGCGAAAGTGCCTAAGTGCCATACATCAGTTCTGGGTATTTGAAACGGTACCGACGTCTGTACGTCAAATCATCGGCTAACACAGAAATTTATATTTGAATATGAGATATTTAAACAATACCCTCGGGGGTAGGTTACATTGTTTTATATATGTATATATCTCTAGAAGAGTTTCACAGAAGACTAGAATGTAACTGACATAATTTCCTCAGAATTTCAGGAGTTATTCACGCGTATACAGTATTATAGAAATACAGTAATGAAAGGCATGTACATATAATTTGGAGTACAAATTATATGTATATGCCTTAAATTTGGAGTAAAGATTGGTGCAGCGACATATCAACTGGGACGCTTTGGCCGAGTGGTTAAGGCGTGTGCCTGCTAAGTACATGGGGTCTCCCCGCGAGAGTTCGAATCTCTCAGGCGTCGTCCCGGTCGTTATCTTTTATCTTTTGCCTTTTGGATTCCGCTTCTTTGCTCTGTATCATACTGACAGAGGCATTACCCCTGGTAAAAAAAAGGTAAGTATGCTTGATACTGATACAGAATAGGTGAATCAATCGAATGAATATGGAAGAAAGTTACTACTGCTAAAGGGAAAAAACACGAATGATATTAAAGATTTGGCTAACCAAGAGGAGTCAGTCATGGTCATCCAAGCAGCACAGTACAGTGGGGCATAACGAATTCGTTCTTGGTGGGTGTGCTTATACAGTAATTGCATGTCTAGGAACAGTGAAAGCGAAGGTGTTTATGGACAGGCAATAATAATCCAAAAGATAACATACAACGTTTTTGCATTGATGATTAAATGAATATGCATGCTGGATGAACTCCTGGGGAATTTTTGCTCGCTTATGTTATGGAGAATATATATATATGTTATATAAAAAATATACTAAGTTGGTATAAAAGATTAAAATATTTTATAAATGATATCTGTTACCCATGCCTAGAAACAAAGAGAAGGTAAAAGATAACCCATAAATCTTGCCTTGGGTGCCGCGCTTCAGAAGATACAAGTCAGGGAGTCCACAAGTGCTAATTCATTAAAATACTCTGGTGTTAATTTAATACATAACCCTTCCTGCCGAAAGGGTTAGGTACTAAATTAACCTCCTGCATCTTTGCCTCCTCCATCGGAAGATGGAGGAGGTGAATATACAGGTGCTCTGATGATTAAATGAAACAGAGTCGTGCATTCTGGCCCTTTGTGCTGGGAAAGAATTCAAGGTTGTGGGTGGTAACGGAGAGTAAAAAGATATTCTCTCTTTTTATCTTAGAAAAGAAACAATTGAAGGACTAGTTGGAACTTATGATATACTTGGTTGATCCGACTTGGGGTAAATAATTGATCACAAATTATACGTCTATATTAATGGTCAAACGTTATAGGGGTATATTATGATCAAACGTTATAGAAATATATTAAACTGAATCTATTAAGAATTCAGTTTAATATATTAAGATTTCGGATACATTAAGAAGTGCTTTACATAGAAAGCTTACATTAAGCTTTGCCATGTTAAATATCAATGCATATCTGATTCTTTGTAGGTCTCGAGATGTTATACTTGGTTCATCATTGCAGAGAAAAAAGACAGAAATTTGCTTGATCATACCCCCAGTACGTTCCGTGAGCTTGATCATACCCCCCTTAACGTTTGGTTGCTTGATCATACCCCTGACGGATTATTGACAGTCGAACCAGTCATCTTATTTTTTGGTTCATCATTTTAGTACTTTCAACCTCGACTAAATATCACTGTAATTCAAAATATTTTACATTAAAGACGCGTTAGACTATCCATATTCTCATTCCTCTAATATGTGCAGTCTCACATCTGAATAACATCATAAAATGACTGGTTTGACAGGCAATAGCAAGTCAGGGGTGTGATCAAGCCAGAAAACGTTAAGAGGGGTATGATCAAGCTCACGGAACCTATTGGGGGTATGATCAAGCAAATTTCTGGAAAAAAGATTAAACTCATGAATGTTACGTACATGTACAGAATAATTCTAACTCTTGTATAAAGTATATATGGACTGACGACTGAAAAAAAGTAATTATTAACACTGGGTTTAATTTACTAAAACATGTCAAGATGAATTAATACTGTTTACAGAAGGTTGATAAAAATAAAAACCACTTCAAGAACTACAGTGACTGAATAATAAGATTTAGGTTGTTCCATTTACTCTAGTGCAGTTTAGGTAGACCAGACCATGACCAAACAACGGAAACTCTTTACAAGTTGCTCGTCAGACTAGACTGTAAAGTCCGTTGTGAGTGACTCGCGACGGCACTATGAATGAAACCTCCTAAGAATTCTTCACTTGTGTGGGAAGGTTGCGGATTCCACACTCAAGAATCTCTCCTCCCCGAGAGGCGTACCCCGTAAGTTGCGAGCAGAAGTAGAGTTCCCACTACGCTGCGTACTCAAAGCACCGCGGTCATGGTTTCTAAGAACATCCATCACCGTTGGCTATTCATTGCGTCGCGTGTTAGTACATCCATCGGCACGACAGTAAGGGATATCGCAAGTTCCCGCGAAGAAAACAGGCGACGCAATGAATAGCCAACGCAAGTTCCCGCGAATTACTATCGAGCAAACTACGGGAACTCCGCAGGGAATCGGAAAGGAACTTTTTAGACAACCGGGAGTTTTCCGACACGGACTAGCATCGGTCGATAATTTTCAAAACGTTATCGGAAACTGTTTATTTTTAGATTAGTTGAGTCCACTACTTCCATTTTTCACTCGGTAATTATCCGACTCTTTTCTCTAGAGCTTCGGAAATTGACATTCTCAACCTAAACTCACTACTCTATCTGCCGGATTCCCCGAACATTGGTGCCAGGGATACGCTCAGCTGATACGCGTGAAAAGACAAGGGAACGTGAAGGTTAAGGGCCAGGTGGCAAGCAGAGAGCGTTACACTGCGGAAACTGCCGCGCCACTAATTGCCACGTGAAGTCCCGAGACTGATGTCAGGAGTGACAATTCGACACGTGGGATCCTACAACTTTGACCGTGGGGAAGTTGTAGTGTTCTGAACTTCTGACCGGTAGGATAAAGGTCGCGTGTCGGTGTCTCTCCGCGTCTTACGAACAAAATTCAAATTCAAAAACAATTTCATAAATATAAATAATAAATGTTATTATTTTTCACTTGAGGTCTTTGTCGATTATCAGACTGCCCATGTGAATCTATCACAACTAAATTTAGACTAGAAATTTCGTTAACAGTTTGCATCGCATGCACCTCCGTATCCGCAAGAGATTGAACTCACTATTTTTTCTTAAAAGACTTTAGGCTAAACTATTTAGGACATGAATTTTTGATATGATAATAATATAACTTTGATGGTAGTAAAAAAAAACACTTACTTTGCACTAACAGGAGGAGCTCAACATCCATTGATCTGAACTACAAAAAACAATATGTTGTTGTGGTTTTAGGAGAGTGCAGTGTCTATGGCTAAATATGAATCTAAATCGACCTATATGAGCAGAGAATGCATGTAAAATGAACTTTTGACTAGAAAGAAGGAAGAAGACCAGCAGAAAGTTAAGGACAAAATTCACATCTATTTTTGAGTGCATTGCAACCCCAAAAAAAAAACAAAAAACGTTGTATAGCATGAAAAATAATTCAAGAACCATGTTTTACAATGAAAGTGTAAGTAGAGAAGCAGAAATGTAATTGATAAAAGGGAAGATCATAACTTTTTATTCATCAGTTTGAACTTCTGAATGAGATACCAGTTCAAGACAAGAAAACAAAAAAGGTTAAATTTACAGTTCCAAAGGTAAAAAGTCTATGGTATACTTGCATTTGAATACAGGTCTGTGAAGATAAGATAGTGAAACTATAACCTTCGTGAGAACACTGCTCCCGCTTGAAAGAATGAATGAAATCGTGTTCTCATGAAAATACTCAATCAATTCACTTTATTTCTCGTTTTGTTTATAACCGGTTTATACATTGGTTAAGAGGGTAGAGGAGAAAAAGAAAATATATTATGAGACACAACTGCAAGTTGTCATTAGTCAATGTCAAGAATAAAGATTTAAATTTTTGATGCTAACTGCCATCTAACTTCACATCTAGTTTATAAATATACATGCAACATGAGCTTATGACCAGCGGGAAGAAAGAGAACAAGCAAAGAAATAAACAAGAAACTGCAGATTGGATTTAACTCTGCTCAAGTCCGATGAGTCCGAGTTGGTTCCTACACTAGAGAAATATATTTCGGTTTGTGTTATCAAAAAGTGTATAAATATAGAATATAAATCCTAAACAAGTCAAATTTAAAAATTTAAAAATTAGAATAACTGTTAAATGTTAACAAAATGTACAGTTGCAGATTCTCTAAACATAACCCATTAAACTAGTGTGCAGAAATGTGCTTTAGAAAGTATAAGTTCGGACTGTATTACCAAACCACGATTAAATTGATGAGGGGAATACACATGCTTACCATAACAACGGGCTAAAATTTGTAAATTCTATGCTAACGCTCTATTCCAGACTGAAATTTGCTAGCAGATAGAAGAAAAATAAAAGACAAGGGGAAGAAAATAAATCATGCAAGACTTAAAATAATTTATAACAAACAAACTATTATTTTCATTTAAAAACTTCTATTAACTTCATTTTCTTGCTACTTCAACCTCGTTTAAATTTGGCCGAAGACTCCCTAAACCTGTAAAACGAGATGCGACGACAAGACCATAAAAGCTGTGACGATCAACAAATAATAGTTTTTTCCCTTAACTGTGTTTTATTTTCTGTTCAAACTCTAATTTTTCCCTCTTAAGGTGGAAGAGTATGAACAAATAAGCATGATCAAACTACTTTCGGGAAGTTTTGTTTGTTTTTTGTTATTAGAAAAGATGTAAGTTTCAAATAAAAATTCTATATTATGCGTGAGTCGGAAACGTCAAGTAATTTTCACAAAACCGTTGGCACCGCGACCTCGCCCACTGCTCACGGGATCGCTCAGATCTTCTTCTTCAGGAACGGGGCAAACACACTCTTGTCCTCCACCTATCGATCCCTCTCAACCACTCATGCGTCGACACCGGGGCTACACAAGAACTGTCACCAACAGTCATATGGCTCATAGAAAGGCTCCGCCCTCGAAATCAGACAAATACAAAGGCCTTGGCACTACGGCGGTGGTCGCTATTATACGGCACCTCGCGCCTCTACCACGGAATCCCCTCGCACAGTCTACGACTAACCCTCGAGTCAAAACTATCAACTGCATACCCGCAGACCTCGAGCTTTTCTCGAGAGAACATTATGTGTATACACATCGCCACCAAAACTATCAGCGTGTCCCTATGATCCCGCTGATCCCTTCTCAGGCAGCACGTCCGCCTCGGTGTGCATGCAGTCCCTGCGGCCCTCGATAATGCCCTCGTCCTTACCCCTCATGCCACACACCTCTCCGCTCCCTGCTGGCCACCTGGCATGGCTGTCCCCTTGCTCGAGGCGTTCGGTTCCCTCGAGGAGGGAACCCTAACGTCGACGGATCGAGTCGCGCCACGCGACAGTCGGCGAGTGATCTTCGGGGATATTGGCCAGGTTCGGGCTTGGCTGATTGGCCGAGAAGCTTCCCATACGGATAACCGTTAAGGCCTCGGATCCTACTTCCTCCTCAAGAAGCTTCCACTCGGAGAACTGAACCGTCGGGCGGACTTGGGTCACTGCGCCCTTGGTCCTCTCCCGTGCGGGCCTCCAACTCCACTTCCTCCTCCTCGGGAGATGTATTTCTCTCGAGGCGTTCGCACGCCTCGAGATCCGACGCTTCGTCTTCTCGCGTGTGACGGCACGCATACGAATGCGTGCCGATTCGTCTTCCGGGTACCCCGGGCCATGCGTAAAGAGTCTCGCCGCCTTCGGCCCTCCCATATCTTCGGGAGTGACCATAGGGATTCGCGCCGCTTTAATCATTATGCGGCCTCGATCCGTGTGACTCCTCGTCTTCCTCCCAGAACCCTTTATCTTCCACACGTGTGGTGCTGTCTGCGATGCGCACGGGTTGCCTCGGGTCTCGCAGCCTCTCTCCTCGGGGCCCGTCCTTACAAACCTGGGTGCCTCTTGACCCCGTGGCTTCCCCTTCCTCGTGGTTTCCGGTGGAGGGGTCTTTTCTATCCCTCCTAGAAAATGGTCTATCCTAAGCTCACCCTATTAAATTAAACGCTGAACCCCCAAAATTCCTATGGTCATGCCGCCTTGCCTTTCCTTGCTTCTGCCAGTCGAGTTCTAGCCATTTAATCCTTGCCGACCTGTAGATATTGAACGCTGGGGTTAGGTTCTTTACCTTCATCGCTGCTTGGTCCATATCCGTATCCCTGACCTTCTGACAGCCGGACCTCCGAGTCCCGACGCCCACATATCGTATCCGTCCGGGACTGTCAAGGTGTCAGAGTACGTATATGATATACTCCTCAACGGATGAGAGAGGTGCGTCCTCACACCTGCCACCTCATCGTCGACACTGAGTCTCAGAGTGTACTCGGTTCTAACCTCTTGAGTGGTCGTCCGAGGTAAGTTTTAACGGTGCACTCTTACCTATTTACTAATAAATTTTCTTCGACCTGGTGACACACGGGTCGGTAACTCCTCGAGGGCAGTTCGAAGGCCTGGGAGGAGTCATCAGAGGTCCCTGGTTTTGTCCTACACATGTGTGCGCAGTCAGGTGGTCAAACCTGGCGCATTGCAGTGATAACTGGGGTCCCCGACACTCGTGTATCCAACCCCCATCCTCCTCCTGTCTTCGGCATCAAGGCCTGGGTACTTGTGGGTCCCTGTCTCGGATGAACACTTGGTAAGGCCGAGCTACGAGTACCCAAGATAACTCGGCCATCGTTGCCTAACTCGGACGGTAATGTCCCGGCCCGTCCATTCCACTATGGACGGGCAGAGCTTCGGTCAAAGCCTTCTTCAAGGCCTCGAAAGCCTTCTGCTGGGACAGGTTCCAGTGAAACGGCTTCTTACAGTCCCTCAAGAGATCGAACATAGGAGAGACTATATGTCCAAACTTCCGGATGAATTTCCAGAAGTAGGAAGCCAACCCTAGAAAAGATCGGACCTCGGTCACCGTCGTCGGTACCGACCAGTCTTGAACCGACTGAACTTTCCTTCGGTTTATGTGTACCCCATCCTTGTTGATCAGACAGCCTAGGAAGACAACGCTTTCCTGCCCGAATGAACACTTGGATGTCTTTAGGACCAGCTTCTCTCTCTCGAGCTTTAGGAAAACCTTCTCCACGTCCTCGAGGTGCTTAGTCCAGATCGAGGAGTATACTATGATGTCGTCTAGGTATACAACTACCGACTCATCCAGCTGGTCGCTCAGAATGTCGTTCATGAGTCTACAGAACGTAGCCGGGGCATTCGGAAGCTTCTCGGGCAAGAGATGCGAGTACTTCAGTAGGAGTCTCTTCATCTCGGGCTTTATGAGAAGTTTCGAAACCCTCTCCTCCTCGTCCCTATTCCTCTCGGTCCTTGTCAGGTAACACTACCCAGGCTTCTTCAGCCTCCCTCATCGAGCGTTTGAACAGTCGAGCCGTACAAACCACGTAAGCGACTCGACACGAACGGTACTCGGGTGGTCTATGTGAGGTTTTCCCTTGGGGTTGTAACTCCAAGGGCTCGGCATGATCGACCTCTTGAAGGTCTTTCGGTCAGAGCGTTTCCCCCTCTAGGTCTAGACATGCTGAGTTTTCCCTCAACCAAGGCCAAGACAGGATCCCGTCTATCGACTCTAAGGGCATGACAAGGAAGTCGTGGCTACGACTGACCTCGACGCACTCTACTGGTACCTTATACACAGCTTGAGTTACGGCTGAGGTCCCCTGCACAAAGCGAACGACCAACGGAGAAGCTAACTTGCTAGTGGACATTCTCCATTCCAACACTTTGCGAACTGCCAACATACTTACGTCTGTCCCTGTGTCTATCAACATACGACCCCACTGAAAGAATTCATTCATGGTGTCATGCTTATCTCCTTCGGCATTCACGGTGGGGTCGTCGGCTTGCTCTCTGCCTCGGTTGCCTCTCGGCGGTGGCCCCTCCTGAAACTGGTCCTCGGCGGCTACAACTCGTACATTCGGAGGCATTCCTCGCGCTGGGCATTCACGGACAAAGTGTCCTTGCTGACCACACTGATAGCACCCTTCTCCGTGCTGAGCTGGTGCTATTGGCGCCTGGTTAGGCCGAGGAGGTCCTCGAGGTGCTCCCCCTCCTCGCTGCGGCCGCTGATTCCTCCTCTGCGAGAGGTCCCGTTGACAGTGGCCGACTTCCTAGGACAGCGGTCGTATGTTTTGCACCAGGCGAAACAGAACATAATCAAAGCACAAGCTAGGTATGTAAAATATGTGAATCAGAAGAGGATGGATGTACAACTGAGCCCGGGAGACAAAGTCTGGCTGCGGACAAAGAGTTACTCCATTCCTGGGAAGCTGACGGAGAAGTTCATCCCTCGATGGACAGGACCCTTCGAGATACTTAAGAGGATAACCCCGTAAGCTACCAACTGGCCTTCCCAGCCAGTATGCAGGGGTATCACCCCATTATACACGTCTCGAACTTGAAGAAGTTTGCTCAGGACGATTTAGAGCTGCCGGGGAGAATCCAAAAGTGGATCCCCATACTAGAACACTTGTCCATGATGTCCGATATGCGGATAAGCAGAGTGCTGGACCAGAGGACAGTTCCTGATCCCAACTCGTAACCTAAAAGGGTCGAGCTGTTAGTGGAATGGACGGACCGGGGCATTACCTCTCGGAGTTGAGCAACGATGGTCGAGTTACCTTGGGTACTCGTAGCCCGGCCCTACCAAGTGTTCATCCGAGGCAGGGACCCCTCCGCTCCCTGCTGACCACCTGGTTTGGCTGTCCCAGTGCTCGAGGTGTTCGATTCTCTCGAGAAGGAGACCCTAACGCTGACGGGTCGGATCGCGTCACGCGGCGATCGACGAGTGGTCTTCGAGAGTATTGGCCAAGTTCGGGCTTGGCTGATTGATCGAGAAGCTTCTCGTACGAGTAACCGTTAAGACCCCATATCCTACTTCCTCCTCAAGAAGCTTCGACTTGGAGAACTGAACCGTCGGGCGGACCTGGATCACCGCGCCCTTGGTCCTCTCCCGTGCAACCTCCAACTCTACTTCCTCCTCCTTGGGAGATCTACTTCTCTCGAGGCGTTCGCACGCCTCGAGACCTGACGCTTCGTCTTCTCGCGTGCGACAGCACGTATAGGAGTGCGTGCCGATTCATCTTCCGAGTACCCCGGACCACGCATAAGGAGTCTCGCCGTCTTCGGCCCTCCTGTACCTTCAGGAGTGGTCATAAGGATTCACGCTGTCTTAATCATTACACAGCCTCGATCCACGTGACTCCTCGTCTTCCTCTCGGGACCTCTTTGTCTTCCTCGCATGTGGTGTTTTCTGCGATGCGCACGGGTTGTCTCGGGTCTCGCGGCCTCCCTCCTCGAGGCCCGTCCTTCCGAGTCTGGGTGCCTCTTGATCCCATGGTTTCTCCTTCCTCGCGGTTTCCGGTGGAGGGGTCTTTTCTGTCCCTCCTACAAAACGGTCTATCCTAAGCTCACCCTACTGAATTAAACGATATCCCCAAAATTCCTATGGTTATGCCCATGACCATAGGAATTTTGCAGACCTTGCCTTGTCTTGCTTCTGCCAGCTGGGTTCTAGCCGTTTAATCCTTGCCGACCTGTAGACATCGAATGCTGGGTTAGGTTCTTTACCTTCGTCGCTGCTTGGTCCATATCCGTACCCCGACCTTAAGGCGCCGGGAGGTATGTACAATCGCGATTGCTTGTAGTATCACAAGCCGTCCCTCTGTCCTACATACTTGGATCCTCTACTCTCTGTCGAGACCATTGTGTGGCATGAGGATCGAGAGCAGTGGCCCTTCGTACGAATTTGACAGAGGTCCGGATCAAAGAGGTCCGCGGCCGGAGAGGAAGAATCAGCAGCCGCAGCGAGGAGGAGGAGATTCCTGAGGACCTCCTCGGCCTAACTAGGCGCCAATGGCACCAGCTCAGCACGGAGAAGAGTGCTATCAGTGTGGCCAGCAGGGACACTTTGTCTGAGAATGTCCAACGCGAGGAAGGTCTCCGAATGTACGAGCTGTAGCCACCGAGGACCAGTTTCAAGAAAAGCCATCGCCGAGAGACAACCGAGGCAGAGAGCAAGCCGACGACCTCACCACGAATGCCGAAGGGGGTAAACCTGACACCATGAATGAACTTTCAGTGGGTACATGTGAGGGTAGCTGAAAAACCTACTCGCATGCTGATAGACACCGGGACAGACGTAAGTGTGTTGGCAGTTCGCAAAGTGTTGGAATGAAGAATGCCCACTAGCAAGTTAGCTTTTCCGTTGGTCGTTCGCTTTGCGCAAGGGACCTCAGCCGTAACTCAAGCTGTGTATAAGGTACCAGTAGAGTGCGCCGAGGTCAGTCGTAGCCACGACTTCCTTGTCATGCCCTTAGAGTCGATAGACGAGATCCTGTCTTGGCCTTGGTTGAGGGAAAACTCAGCATGTCTAGACCTGGAGGGGGGAACGCTCTGACCGAAAGACCTTCAAGAGGTCGATCATGCCGAGCCCTTGGAGTTACAACCCCAAGGGAAAACCTCACATAGACCACCCGAGTACCTTTCATGTCGAGTCGCTTACATGGTTTGTACGGCTCGACAGTTCAAACGCTCGATGAGGGAGGCTGACGAGCTCTATCTCCCTGCGCTCTCAGATTTCGCAGTCCCCTCACAAATTGCTCGAAATCTCCTTTAGACCTCTGTCTCTAAACTTAGAGTTTTACAAAAGATAAAAATGGACCAATGGGAGTTCATAGCTCCATTTGACTGTCCTTTTGTGCCTTAAACTACCTGGTAACTTATCTACACTCATAGGCAACCATGTCAAGCCCCCTAGAGTGCCAGCGTAAAACTTAAACTACCTAAAATGACACGCAGCCCCAAAAATTAACTTAAATCAGCTAGAAAGCGTGCATGTGCGACACGCAAATACAACCTATGAGCTTAAAATCCTATTAACATGGTAATCAACCTACTAAGACTCAAAATATATAACATCTTTCAAAAATGGACTTCTCTGAGGTCTTAGCTTCACTCAGAGAGACTAACGCCTGACAGAGAAGTGAATCATTTACTATGTGAAATGATTCACATCACGACACCGCTGTCCCAAGAAGTCGACCACTGTCAACGGGACCTTTCGCAGTTCGAATCTTATGATACCCAGACCTAAGGTCAACCTTCGTGAAGAACCGACCTTGCACGAGTCTGTCCATGGTCTCGTCCATCAAACGTATGGAGTACTTGTTCTTTATCGTGACCTTGTTAAAGGTATGATAATCCTTATAGAGCCTTAGGGTCCAATCCTTCTTGGACATGAACATGACATGGATCGCGTAAGGGGAACAACTGGGTCGAAGTATCCCCTGATCGATCATCTCTGTCAGTTGGGACTTAAGGTCTTGTAACAGGTTTAACGGCATCCTCCGGCACCTCCCAACTGGTGGGACGGCCTCGGGTATAAGATCTATCTTATGGTCGATGTTTCTTCGAGGAGGTAATACATTCGGAAGCTTCTCGGACAAGAGATGCGAGTACTTCAGTAGGAGTCTCTTCATCTCGGGCTTTATGAGAAGTTTTGAAACCCTCTCCTCCTCGTCCTATTCCTCTCGGTCCTTGTCAGGTAACACTACCAGGCCACTGTCAGTGAAATTCTTGATCGATTTGGATCAATAAACAAGGAGTTATGCCCAATTGAAGTTCGGATTGTGTCAAAACTGCAGCACTTCTGTTGAATTTGGGGTTTTGAGTGTCATTTGCAGCAGAATCGAGGAAATCGCTTCAAACCTTCGTGGTTGTGTTCACTGTCAGCAGGGCTTTGATTGTCTCTAAATTTTCATGTCAATTGAGTGAGTGAGTAATTCAGGGCGACCGCTGAAGTAGAGGGGGTCCGAAAAGCTCTCAATCTGGAGCAGCAACTTCAGAGAGCGAGATCTGGAGTTCTGTGTGGAATCAGGAGGCCCAACTTCACAGGGGTGTTCAGCAAGCTGTGTACTGCAAATCCTGTAAGAATTTCCCAAAGTGATCGAGCCAATTCCCTGTTATAGGTCGAAATAGCTGTCTGGGTACCAGAAACTGCCGTAATTTCTCTACTCAGAAAGTTTCTGCTCATATCTTAGTGCTCTGAATTGATCTGCAGCTGAAATTTCGTATGTGTATCCAGTAGAACCTCATTTACATGTAGGAGGAGTTCTGAAGTCTGAACCTTCACATATTTCTCAATCCTGAGTGTCAAAGTTTGCCATCTGATCTTATCATTGCTAGTTAAGTCTGAACTTTGTTTCCTGAACATATCAGAAGAATCAAGAGACTTATATGAGTGTTTTCAGTATCACCTTGAGACTTGAAGCCTATCCTGTGAGTAAACCAGCCACAGCCTGAAGCCCAATGCTTCCCTGAGTAGATTGAACACAGCCTTCAAGCTCATATCACAGTCAGAAGGTTCTCTCTTCCCAGGAAGACTCTCAACCCGACAGCGGTCGTATGTTTTGCACCAGGTAAAACAGAACATACTCAAAGCACAAGCTAGGTATGTAAAATACTCAGAAGAGGATGGATGTACAACTGAGCCCGGGAGACAAAGTCTGGTTGCGGACAAAGAGTTACTCCATTCCTCGGGAGCTGACGGGGAAGTTCATCCCTCGATGGGCAAGGCCCTTCGAGATACTTAAGAGGATAACTCCTGTAAGCTACCAACTGACCTTCCCAGCTAGTATGCAGGGGTATCACCCCATTATACACGTCTCGAACTTGAAGAAGTTCGCTCAAGATGATTTAGAGCTGTCGGGGAGAATCCAAAAGTGGATCCCCATACTAGAACACTTGCCCATGATGTCCGATATGCGGATAAGCAGAGTGCTAGACCAGAGGACAGTTCTTGGTCCCAGCTCGCAACCTGAAAGGGTCGAGCTGTTAATGGAATGGACGGGTCGAGGCATTATCGCTCGGAGTTGGACAACGATGGCCTAGTTACCTTGGGTACTCGTAGCCCGGCCCTACGAAGTGTTCATCCGAGGCAGGGACCCACAAGTACCCAGACCTTGATGCCGAAGACAGGAGGAGGATGGGGGCTGGATACACGAATATCGGGGACCCCAGTTACCACTGCAATGTGTCAGGTTTGACCACCTGACTGCGCACATAGGTGTAAGGCGAAACCAGGGACCTCTGATGACTCCCCCAGGCCTTCGAACTGCCCTCGAGGAAGTACCGACCCGTGTGTCACCAGGTCGAAGAAAATTTACCAATAAACTGATAAGAATGCACCGTTAAAACTTGTCTCGGACGGCCACCCAAGAGGCTAGAACCGAGAACACATTGAATCTTAGTGTCAACGGTGAGGTGGCAGGTGCAAGGACGCACCTCTCTCATCCGTTGGGGAGTATATCATAAACGTACCCTGACACCCTGACAGTCTCGGACGGGTACGGTGTGTGGACGCCGGGACTCGGAGGTCCGACTGTCAGAAGGTCGGGGGTACGGATATGGACCAAGCAGTGACGAAGGTAAAGAACCTAACCCCAGCATCCGATGTCTACATGTTGGCAAGGATTAAACGGCTAGAACCCGGCTAGCAAAAGCAAGGCAAGTCAAGACGGCATGGCCATAGGAATTTTGGGGGTGGCGTTTAATTCAGTAGGGTGAGCTTAAGATAGACCGTTTTGTAAGAGGAGCAGAAAAGACCCCTCCACCGGAAACGGCGAGGAAGGTGAAGACACGGGGTCAAGAGGCACCCAGACCCGCAAGGACGGGCCCTGATAAGAGAGACCGCGAGATCCGAAGCAACCCACGCGCATCGCAGATAGCACCACACGCGCGGAAGACAAAGGGGTCCCGGTAGGAAGACGAGGAGTCACGCGGATCGAGGCCGCGTAATGATTAAGACGACACGAATCCTTATGACCACTCTCGAAGATACGGGAGGGTCGAAGGCGGCGAGACTCCTTACGCGTGGCCCGGGGTACCTAGAAGACGAATCGACACGCACTCCTACGTGTGCCGTGGCACGCGAGAAGACAAAGCGTCGGGCCTCGAGACGTGCGAACGCCTCGAGGGAAGTAGATCTCTCGAGAAGGAGGAAGTAGAGTTGGAGGCTCGCACGAGGAAGGACCAAGGGCGTGGCGATCTAGGTCCGTCCGACAGTTCAGTTCTCTGAGTGGAAGCTTCTTGAGGAGGAAGTAGGATCCAGGGCCTTAATGGTTACCCGTACGTGAAGCTTCTCAGCCAATCAGCCAAGCCCGAACCTGGCCAATACCCCCGAAGACCACTCGCCGGCCGTCGCGTGGCGCGATCCGGTCCGTCGACGTTAGGATTCTCTCCTCGAGGAAACCGAACGCCTCGAGCATGGGGACAGCCAGGCCAGGTGGCCAGCAGGGAGCGGAGGGATGTGGATGGCAGGAGGGGTAAGGACGAGGGCATTATCGAGGACCGCGGAGACTGCATGCACACTGAGGCGGACACGCTAGCCGAGAGCGGATCAGCGGGATCATAGGGACAAGCTGACAGTTTTGAGGCAATGTGTATACACATCTCATATTAGAATAAGTATATTTATAAACATTACATGATATCAATCCAGATATAACCTACAAGATAGATCTGGATATAACCCACAAGTGGAGTATAGAAAGACCCGCTGTCAATAGAGAATTAACTAATTTGATCGGATGTTAGTTTAATACTTATTAAAATAATATAATAAATTAAGCTTACTGTACTCTTCCATGTTCGGATGAGAAAGGTGAATAATAAACAAACAAATATTAAAGATGAATATGCATACCTTGCTGGTTCATTTTTATCTAAAGCAAACTCGAGCTCGAAAAAAGACACATGTTTCTTTTTTGGTCGAAACAAAAAGACTTGTGATGTCATATATTTTTGTCTCTTTTGCCGCGTGGGACTTTCTGCCGCTGAACGCTACTGCCCTTGCACAGACTGAGATCTCCCAGCATGAGGACTCGACTTTACGCCGCCTTGGCTACGAGCGGATGGGGTTGTCAACAAACTAATGCTCGTTATTTCTGAGTGAAAATTAGGTTCGATAATTGATGATCGTTTACTCCCAAAAATAGTTATCTAAGATTGAGAGGAAAGAGTTTTGCATAAAGAAGGATATGATCACAAGAAATCGAGACAAAATATTTTTATCGAGTATTATAAGGAACATTGTCTTTCATTCTGGTTACAGATCATATCGATAGATCGTCTACCACAGTAGGTGTTAAGAGATGTCACTTTGTTTTTTTGTACTAAATATTTTATACAACTTATTTCCATGTTCTATAGATAGGTTTTGCTAACGCAATCTAGAAGAGAATAATTGCAGTAGGTGACTTTATCTCTTCTGCATCAACTGTATGCAGGATTTTTGTACCAAAGTTTGATATTCCAGAAAACGAGTGACGATTTTAGAACTAAAGATAACTCTAAAGTCTAGATTTTCTCTTTACTTTCTTGGTGTTAGTTGCTTGGCCCTTTGGGTCCAGCGCTCGGGGTAAAAAATTTTGGTAACCGGTAATTATCCGACGGTAATAAATGAAACCGGTTTTTTTCAGTCATTTATTAATTTTCTCGGTTTTCTTAACGACTAACTTGTCGTTTTGTAAAATTTTAACCTACAAATTATCCGGCTGAGCCTCATTTCAACCAGACTTTTCAGAATTCCAACCGGTTGAAAATACAAAGAATGCCGGTTAGCCCCGAGCCCTGTTTGGGTCCCTTCTTCCCTTTGTTCGACTTGAGAGAATCTTCCCATCCATTTGGTATCCATTGCATAGTGTTTTCTTCTCTTTGGTTAGAAACGGAGTTCTAGAGAAGTTACAATCGCAGAAAAAATCATAAATATGCACAAAAGAACACTCCCACTCCAACTCCAGGAATGAATGATTATTTTAAAACTTCTCTGTGATTTATGACCAAAGTTTCATTCACTAAAGTCTTTGCATATTGACCTCTTCCATCGAAGGTGATGGCTGGCGCAAAGTACTAGATAGAGTGAAAATCACTTCCAAAGCCTGATCCGTTATTTTCTGTTAGAATCAATATTCTCTAATATAAAAGTCCTTTTTATTTTGCTCCTTTTTGCAGGCCCTTCCTCAGATATTAAAGTTGTGTAGGAGGAGGCTTACAGTGCTCGACATCATTCATATACAAAGCAATAATAATGGCAGAAAAAGAAAGACAATAAAGACGGTCAGAGCATGAAGAGCTTACTAGCGTAAACTGCAGTGGTGACGCAAAGTAGTGACCGAACGGACGCGACTCTTATTATTCAAACGCATAAACAGCATTCCGAACGGACGGACATTAGAACTCTCTTATTCAGTACTACAGAGAACGATATTTATTCCTTGAAACTATACAGAGACGCGTTTCCAGGACAATGAGTGAGATGCATATAAAGCACTTGTTTCATTGCATCCGATTCACAGCATTCAATACTGCAACTAACCATGACTCTACTCTCTTCACGCGTAATGAATCATGAAATGTTCTCACCTCTCTTTCGAAATGTAAGTGACATTTCGTGAAATTAACTTGTTTCATTTTTAATAATGTAGAAATGAAGTCTGGCATCAAACACATCAAATCAGTACGGGATTATTAGTAATTTATTACTGATCAGAGAGTAAAACACTCACTTCTAACTGTTAAGAAAGCACATATCCATTCGATCATATGGAGAAATCTTCCAAGGAGAAGGTAGTACAAAACATGAGATATGTCTATGTACCAGAACTAAAATTGGAAAAGGGAAGAGCAAAATATGAATGGAAAGATAAAGAAACAAGAGATTATTATGCATGCAAAGTGCAGTTATAACTAACACAAAGAAAAAGACAAACGTTAATGTAGTTACTGAAAATAATCGATTTTGAACTAGTTAGAGGTGACAAGTTTAAAAATAATAATCGATTCTAAAAACACTATAAAATAGAGAGGTGCAAAGGAACCGCCGAATTACTTTGAAACGAACAGTTTCGCTTCAAATACAGATCCAGCCGTAGGTGCAGTCCACATGAGCTTCAGGTAACCGAATATGAACTGGTACTATAGGTACTTTCACGAGAACATTAGTTAAATTTAACATCTTATTTAAAAAGTTAAAATTAAATTGCTAAAGTTAAAATTTATAAATAAAATAGATTTCCTATTGTACACATGGTCACTTTGAATCGAAAACCCATAAATAGAAGATGGAAAAATATCTCTTTCGTTGTATAGATCTGCTAGTTGTAAGTGAATAAGAGTATTATTTTTTGTTAATGTTAATTTATGCACTAACCTTTTCAAGAAAAAAGGTTAGTGAATAAATTAACACGTTTGCATATTTCCCTTCTTCCTAACTTGGAAGAGGTGATTATGCAGGCTTGAGAAAGTTCCTCAGTTCCATCAGAATGTCTAATATTGTAACTCATATTCTTGCAAAGGTAGAAAAGGGCTTTCCTCAAAGAAAATAGCTTGAAAATGTAGAAAATACTAGAAACATTTTTGTTTACAGGTGAGTAACTGAAACCATGATGAATCCCAAGCTTTAGAGGTCATTTTTAGAAGACTTCATCGTACTCATATTTTTACTCAGCTAACTGCGGAAGAATCTCTAAACATATAATCCCAGAAAACTCATTCCAGAAATCACTGAAGCTCAACAAGCATATATGTATGCAAAGTGCACTTCTGGTCGAGTAGATATCTTTGCCCACGGCCTTGTACATTTATTGTGTTTCCTGTAATCGGTAAATTCATAATATTTATATAAAAATATTATACTAAAATGTTTTGAAAAACCATTTTTCTATAACTGTTAATTACTAAATAACGCAAGAGTTGTTAAACTATCCAGACGGAATCCATAAGCTAACTTTCACGCTCCTAGGAGTATAAGTTCAGGACTCGATTGAGCAAATGTCATTTTGTTTACACATTAATTTATGCTCTAACCCTTCTTGTCGGAAGAGTTAAGAAATAAATATACATGAGGTGAATATCTTGCATATATGTCTGGTGCAGAAATAGAACTTTGGGATCTCTCTTCTGAGTAAAGGTGTAACCAACATGCTAGAACTTGGGAACCACAAGAAGTTAAATGTGCATGCTTCCTTAGCTTTCGACAAGAAAGAAACAAGAAAACAGAGAAAAAACACTCTAGATGGATACTGGTGATCAAGACTAGGTTCTGCAATTCGATCGTAAACAGAATATCTTTTAAATAAATTTATTTCATTTCGTATTAGATTTATTATGAGTAAATATATAAATTCAACAAAACAAAAGTGGAGAAACTAAAACTTTTGGCAAATATTTATTTTTATATTAAATATATATTAAATAAATGAATAAATTATTTAACTATTTTTATATAAAATTGGACAATAAATTAAACTCTTACCTAAACCTCCTCCATCTGAACATGAAAGAAGTGATTATACATTCTTCCCAAGAATTACACAACTTGCATTATGGAAATAGAACCTCTTTGGCGAGCTTTTCCATCATTCGGTTGGAAACTTAAACCCCCGGTATGACTACAAGTGCTCCTGGTTACCCAATAGATTGTATTTTTCGGGTTCTCTTTAAGAGAAAGAGAAATTCAACCGTTATGCAAAAATTGATTCTCTTCATTATTTTTTACTCTCAATATAAAATCTACAAAAACAAGAATCAAATAAAAGCTTTTCACTAGCTTTAAAATCTAAAAAACAAAAATCAAATAAAAGCTTTTCACTAGCTTTACAAGTTGTGATTCATATCACAACAAAGTACTTAGTATCGCCTGAGAAATGTTAATCTGAAGATTCAAGGTCTCTTCAAGCAGAAGAGAATCTTTTCTTAGGACTCAAAGTCCACTGCGGCGAGAAAAAGAATCTTGCTTTTCGGACTTTTATAGCCATACCGGAGGTTTAATTCCTAGAAAAACACAAAGATGTTGATCTCTCACTTGACGGGGAGTCAAAGGACCCGAGCGACTGCGTAGGTTTTCCTTCACCCCATGGAGACGACGTGCCGTTGTTCCGCTTCTTCTGCACCGCAAAGGTTTTCTAATGCGATTCTCAACTACAGTACTGCATGGATGTACATACATATCAGTAGGTCTGCCCCCCCCTGGCACTTGAGAATTTAAAGTTCAAGAAGATATGATATGAAGAATGGTCTCGAGATTTTCGGTCAGAAGGGATTCATAAAAACGTCCGACAATATCTCTGCTTCCCTAGCCTCAATAAATACCACATGCTGCTGCTACTGTACCGACTCCAAAAGTGTTGCCAGTCTGGTTATTATGGCAGTTCTCGTCTCGTTAGCCGAAACGTTTTCGCTCCTAGGACCTCCTTTGCGTGGCCGGCCGCCTGTCAGAGCTTTGCCTTTTGTCTCGACAACTCCAAATCCACGCTTGAGCTCCAGCACCCTTGCAGATTGACCCGTCTTGCACTACCGTAGTGTCAGGGCATTTCACTCGTTCAACACAAGTGCGAGTCTGCATGAATTTTGATCGTTCGATCGGTTCGATGAAGTTACAAATCTTTACTATTTCCATTCACGGCAAGGAAAAGAATATGGATAGAGTTCAACGTATTGCTCAAGTATGAGTATAAAAGCAGGAAAGATAATATTTTCTTTTTCTTGATAGCGTTCTCTGAGTAAATATTTATTTTGTTTTGAGATGAATCATAACTTGTAAAGCTAGTGAATAGTTACCATTTGATTCATTATTTCATAGATTTGAGATTAAGATGTAATCATCATAATTTTTTCTGCATAAAAATTAAATGTTTCAGTTCACTGGTTTGAAAAGAAACTCGCAAAATAAGATATTCTAGGTCACCCAGAGCACTTGTAATCATACTCAAGATGTAAATAAATAATTTTGTAGTTAACGAAAACAAAGAAATTAGTTGAATTACTACACGGCGAAAGAGTAAAGTGGAATTAAAGAAAATGAATTCTGGAGAATTTTTCCTTGTGGATTGTTCACTATATTATCCACTGAATTTCTAAACTGAGCGAAAGAAATAAAATAGATTTTGATATGAGCGAAACGATAGGGGATCAGAATTTTCGATTAAATTGTGAGCGAATTGCCGTGACACTATTGCCTTTTCATATCCTTGAATGGCTCTCTAAAAGCTATCACATCCTGGAAGAATGTCCATCTACGAAGGACATTATACATTTGTGGTCCAATTAGGACTTCGTTATGATATGATTCTTTTCATCGTTTCTGAAGTCATGTTCTTTTTAGCTTCCTTTTGGGTGTTTTTTATTTTCTTTGGCACCTACATTTACTTTATAAGATTATCTTTAATATACTAGCACCTACTTTTATCACAAAACTTCATATTATGATAGAAGGAAGAGAAAATTTCACATTTTATAATGAAAATTCTGAAATTTAACGTTCATTGTGATGTGAAATATTTCCTCCATTTCCATGTGAAATAATTTGTTTCCAGGAAAAACTGCAATCGTCAACGATTGCAATTTGCTAGGTTCTGATATTTTTTCTATGAAATTTTTACCACCAGCACTTCCCGGAGAATCGCGCAATGGTTAGTAACATTGTCTCTGTGATGTGAGGTCCAAGTCTTGACCCCGACAGAGTCCTATATGGTCAAGTGGATCGGCAGCCGAGTAACGTCTTCTTCCGAATACAATGTCAAGATTTTAAGATCGAGTATAAGTCTCGATGGTCTTTTATTTGCACATATAGACTTAATAGGTTTATATTATGATCATTAATCTCGATTTTCGTCCTTTAAGTTCTATCCAAAATATTACTCCCTTTCTTAAATAGATGATTAGTTTGTATTTAGTCTCAATGGTCTGGCTTTTTTTATCACCTAGTTGGGTAATCTCGGGTTGATCCATCGGCTCTGAGAGAAACAAAGCACAGTAAATCCGTCATCATCACTCGACCTTTTCTTTATAATTTCAATTTTCACTATCGGTCTATAAACACTTGAATAATAGAGATTTTTCACTAGATAGATCCGATAAACAGTCCAGTCTGGGTTCGTGACGAATGTAGTGTCTATCCCATGAAAATTGCTCAAGAAGACTCAGCGAGCATGACAGGACGATAATGACGGACCGTCTAGTGGTGTCACATTCTGTCGCATTAATGTGACATTCTCACATTATCGTGTTGTGGATTGGCTCGGGTGTGAAATTAGCACATATCTTTATCGTACGTGTTTTGATGTTATGGAGGCACTGGGACCTTATCGTGTCAAAAGATAAGGCTCCATGTGGTGTACTTTCGTCATTAAGCTTCATAGTCTACCGCGTGATCACTTTCGAGTATTTATGGTGGCTCATTGAGGAGAGTCCTTTATGACTGCGATAATAGATATTCTGGATCTTATCATTCTTCCGATAGTCACTTACGATGCTGTTTGAGATCTTACGATATACATCTTGCTATGATGTGGCATGGATCCTGGATTGGATCTGAACTTCTAGCGAGAGTTCTGTTCAACACTTGGATCGAAGTACATTGTTACAATCGACCAAAGGTGGTGCATCGAGAGTTTATCGTGAGAAATTTCGGAGAGGATTATTAGAACCAGATAATAGCTTCATCCGTTACTTTTGTAGTTCCGTTTATTCTCAACCGTTTTAGGGTCAGCATTCTCACTCTCTATTGAGTGTAGTTTGTCTTTTGTGTCTACGTGCTTCTTGATCAACGATATCGTCAATGGATGATGTTTGTAGTGTGCTTAATATAAGCTTTGAGTGTCCAAATGGTACTCATGGATAAAATTTCACTCCTTATGTGTTGGTCATGTGAGTGAAGACAAAGATCTTTTGTCAACTTGTTTCTTATTGGTCGAAAGTTTGATCAATCATCTTCTACCAAGTTCTCTTCACGTTTTAGAGGGTTAGGGGCACTTCACGTGGATCATTCGCAAAGTGTTGGGTATGGTTGAAAAGCTTGGGAGACGAGGATGGTCGCTGACTCAATGGTTGCTCGATTTGAAGCACGGAGGATGGCTTTTCGACCAATTGAAGCTAAGGGGGTCAAATTCGTGATCAATTTTATTTCAGAAACTTCTTTTGCACTTTTCGGAAGTTCTGTGAGGTTGTTGGAGACGAATTGACTATTGCCGGAAAGCTCTTGAGATGGGCTTGCTGATGGGCTCTGAGATCAATCGATTTCAAGCCGGAGTGAAAGAGTTATGGCCAGTTGAAGCTGGGTGTCTCAAATTAGAGACTATGAGAATAAGCGACTGTATCAGAGGACACTGAGAGAGATATGGAGAGTGTGGGGTCGAATTTTGCTATGAAACTTTCTAGGATCTGAGAAGGTACAGTAAGGTACTTACCTGTGAAATTTCAGATCATTTGGATGATTGGGTATAAAGGTATCTCTATTTTTGTGCACAAGGGTCCGCATATCGTCTCGTGTCATTGACAGTTAAGGTTTGGATCATTCTGAGAGATTGGTTGAGAATCTGGTGGTGAAATTTTACAAAGTGGTAGTTATGGTGGCACTTTAGCTTCCTGAGAATTTTGAGTCATTTTGGTCAAGTGGTTTGTGAGGAATCAGACAGCAAAGTTCTGTCGAAAGAGTATCATGAGCTCATGAGTGTTATGAAGATAACGAACTTTGATAGGGCATAACTGCCAACTCAGAGATGATCTCTCTGCGTGTAATACTTTAATAGAGAGATTATTCTACAAGCTACCTATTGGCCTTGGTTTCATCTCATTTTGAGATGTGGTTGAGGAGCGACAGTGAGGTAAAGTTGAGAGGTTCTTGCTCTGAAAGACGTAAGATTTAAAGCTCTTTGAAGAATAGGTCGACCTGGAGGTTTTGCTAGTACTTCAATGCACTTGATCTTGAGTATGGAGAGTTGTTGACAGTATTAACTGTGTTTGGATCCTCTCCATATTCGCATGTATGTTTGTACGTCCAGTTGGTTTGATTGGATTTGTGTGCGCGCGTTGCGCTTAAGTTTCTTTTCTATTAGGAGTGCTGGTATTTCTCTTGTGGTGAGGCTGGAGTGATGACCAGCAGACCCAAGAGTGCTTGCGGTGATGGTACGAACATGTTGTCCGTGCTTGTTATCCCGGTTCTATCCCTAGTCGAGTAAGAGAGAGATTTGTCGAGAGGACGTGAGGATATCGTAGCGAGATAGTTTCAGAGTGTACTTGGAGTTCAGAGAGAGGTTTGGGTGGTCGCTGCTTCTGAGTCAAGGAGTGTGACACGTACTCTCCACATCTAGATATCTGGTATACTCCTAGATAAGAAAGCACGTCACACGATAACGTGCGGCTTGAATTGTCCGTTAGTACAGTTCGTGTGACTGATTTGTGATCGTGGTCGAGGTGTCGATCGACGGGTTCATGGTCGAGGTCGAGATCACGGTGGTGATCGTGGTCGTAGTTAGGACGTGGTTAGGTCTAGTTTGTGGTTAAGGTCATGGTCATGGTCTAGGTTTAGGTCGTGGTCGTGATTGTGGTTTAGGTCGTGGTTAGGGGTTTAGGTCGTGCATGCATGCCTAGCTTTCGGTGCTCAATGACGCGTCTCGACGTAAGCTGACATTCCGCTCGGTGCTCGGTGTTTCGGTGCTCTCGTCGTCGTTCTCTCGCTCGCCGATGCTCTCTGATATTTTGTTTGGTGTGAATCATCTCGGTGCTCTCGTCTCGTTCGACCTTGCTGCTCAATTTCGTGTTCGTGGTGGTGCTCTCCTCGCTCTCCAGCAGTCCATCCTGCTCTCTTCGCGCAGGTGCTCGATTGGTGGTGCTTTTGATGGTGCTCTCCTGCTCTCCGATCAGTGGTCGGTGGTGCTCTCGGCGAGCACCACCTCGTGATCATCATCGAGAGCTCGATGGTGCTCGATGGTGCTCGATCCGATCTTAAATCGTAAACTCGATCTGACCTAGGTGCTCGATTGGTGGTGCGGTTGTGCTTGATGTTGCTCGATCCGACCTAGAGGTTCGATCGGTGCTCGGTGGTGCTATCGTTTCGGTGCTCGATAGATCGAAGGTGCTTTCGTTCTTGCATCTACGCTCCTCGCGCAGGCTCTCTGTTGGTGCTCGGAGGAACTTTCATATTCGTGCTCGTCTGTCTTGCGACCTAAGCTCTTAGGCTCGAGTTGTTGCTGCTCGGCTTTGCGGTGCAATTCCTGCTGCTGAAGGTACGTACATATCTATCTCTTAGTGCCATCGAGTTAATTGACAAGGGTGCATCAATGATGTTTAGGATTGACGGTTTGACGGATCAAAACATTGAACTGAAAACCTGTTCGAGGTGTAACAGAACCTTACCAGTACAGCAGTTCATGCGTAAACGGAATGAGGAGAATCTCATTGGGATTCGTCAGTTTAAGCGTTGCACCCGATGTGGTGGTAAGGACGTGTTGAATGTAAATAACGACGATGTAGAAGACGTAGAGGAGATAATGTAGAGTGTTGATTGTTCTGTAGATAATTTGTTGGATGTGTTAAGTGAGATGTTTGATGATGAAGATGACGGTGTCGGCACCGTCCGCACTCGGATTAGAGTCCAACTCGATGATGGAGTCTTTGCGCAAGAAAATGTTAACGTCGTGATGAGCGTTAAGGACAGAATAAAAGAGACATGTGATCTCTTTGTGAAAGATTACTTGAAATCCGACCTCGAATGCGGGTCTAGCTATTACTAGGAAGTCCAGTATGTCGGAGCTTCTACATCGAGTGATCGGTATTCAGCCTCGTTTTGGTGTACTTCGTGAGATGATCGATTGACTTGGAAAAGACCAGTTAATGGTGATAGTTTCAGTTACAGACAGCCAGGTAAACGAAAAGCTATCGAACATTTTCCATGTAAAGGTAGTGTGAAGATCGACATAGATCTCGTGTAGAAGACATGCGTGCTTGTCTGTCAGCATAGACCGCCCTTCTTTTTGTGATTGTGCTATATCTGCTGCAGCCATCCAATATTTGAATGAAGCAGTGAATTCTTTATACAGAAAGATAGAGTTGTATAGAGCATTGTGTATGGAGAAGCTTATAGATCCTGCTTTTGTCACTTGTAGTCAAGTAAACTATCATATTGCAAAGATTTTAGCAAGCACTTATATCCGAAACGTCTCAGACTAGTTGGCATCAGCCCACGAGTTGGTAAGGAGCGAGAATAACAGTAACACCGGGTTCTCTCCAATAGTTTTTGAGAATGACGAGAGTTATAGTGTCTTTGCTTTCATTACTCCAAGTTTTGCAAATGCTACTAAGGTAACATAGGTCCTAATAGACAACACGTTTAAAACTAATGCTGTTAGGTTCGAGCTCTTCGCGTTGAATGCGAATATCAGAGGTTTTGGGTTGCCTTTAACATACATGTTCTACAGCAGAAAATATTATGAGAAAGGTAAGACCGGCAGCTCCCAAGGAGAAAGAGAACACATTCGCATCTCAGTGCTAATCTGATGGTTTCAGGTTGTTCTGAAGCGTGGGTTGAAACCGACCTTCTTCCTAACAAATAAGGATCTAGGTCAGATTCGAGCTTTGCAGTCTGTCTTTTCTAGAAGCTTTGTGCAATTATGTTTATGTCATGCACAAGCGGCTGTCGACACACGATTACGATTGATAAAGCGCAATGTACATGCATATGATGCTAACGCTGCTAGTATGTTATTCAAGTTTGTTGACACATTCGACCCTAGAGGTGACTCGACATATTGTCCCATTAGACATGAAGCGGGATATCAATACATGGTTCACTAAACACTTCAATCGACATCCTTTGATTCATGTTGCACATGGAGTTTTTTGGTCGGTTGAAGAGCATTACAAAGACTCGTACGTGAGGCTTATGGCTGGTGTTATTCAAGGAAGCTCGTTCACTTTTGAAGCTATCTCTGGAACGAGTGATATCGTCCGGATAGATGGGCACTTTTCGCCAGGTCTTCAAAATCTATTCTTTGTCTATCCCGAACAACAAACATCATCGAGTCGCTGGTGCAAGTTGAAGTATGATTATAACTACTCGTGTAATAGACCTAGGCTGGATAGATTATGTGAAATTCTAACAGGTACTTTAGTGCATGACTTGCAGATCCAGGTGTAGCAAATGAAGGATGGACGGTTCTTCTCTTCGTGGTGGCGAGACTTCGGTCTCAACTGGAAAAAGTGCTTACATGCGAAGGCGAGTTCTGATGCAGCTCTACGGAATGAGGTATGCATTTCGAAATGGGTATGTAGTTGTCCGAGTTATCTCAATGATCCGTATCTTTTATGCAAACATCTTGTACAAGCTATTCAGTGACAAGTCTTGGTTTTCCAGTTTTCTCCTCTACTTATCATCGGCACGAGTTTCCTTTGTTATAGTTTGGAGTTGTTGGGTCACTTTTTGATCGAGAGACAATAGCTGTTAATTCAGATCCATGGTTCGAAGAACCAGTCGACTTTCACATTGAAGACAGAAATCGACAAGAAGACTTTGAGCATGAGATGGGTAGCACTTCTGTCCAGGTTATCATTGAAGAGCTGAGAACCATCATGAAAAACAGTGAAAGAGTCCTCCTTCGAGAATCAGACATGCTATGTTCTTGAAGCGGTTCGAGAAGTGCATGAGATGTTTCTCACGTCGCGTGAACGATTGCATTCATGCTCTGAACTCCAGGTCACAAACAAGCTACATGGACCAACTCTGGTCCTGTTGATCTTTTGCGTTAGGATGCTTTTGCTTTAGGATGTTTTTATCTCCTACACTTCTCTCACGTTCAAATTACTCTGTCCTTCGTTTTGCTTGTAGTTTTGCTGTTTGTAATATGTAGAGTTATGTGGGGAAGGGTCATGTGAGATACAAACACTTGGATGGATGTGGGAGGGGGTTAGGGGTTAAGGTGGGGTTTAGAGAATCAGTTAAGGGTGGGTTTAGGTGTTATGATCCTTGGTCTCAACTGGTGAGGTTCATCAGGTTCAACTCCTGCCAAGGACGTTTATTATTCTAGTACGGAGATCAAACTTGTTAGTGCAGTAGCCCATTCTAGGTTTTTAGTTCCTCAATGGTATTCTTTCTTCATAAGATTGTTCTGTAGGGGTTGTATCAGTTTTCGCGTTCATCATGGGTGTTTCCAGAACATAACTGTTTCAGATACAGATGAGTTTTAAGAAATCACCCAAGTCTCATTTAGTGTAAATGGTTTACCGTGGTGGTTGAATAGACCTATTTCGCCCTTGTTTCCATCCAAAGCAGGTTTCAACCACCACCTGATGGCAACAAATGAATTATTTAGGGACACTGAATGTTATGTTGAAAGTGCAATGCCAAAGTGCGTTTCTTGGATTGCGCTGTTGAAAAGTTCTCCATCTTCTTCTCTTTATGTTCAGTAGATAATGAACAGGTCCAAAGTAAAACTTTGGTCGTTTGACCGCGATCACTTGGGACTTGCAGTCTTGCAATCTTGCAATACTTTTCACGTCCTTGAAGGGTTTTTTTAAGTTATCACGTTGTTCGTGAAGTTATCACATCAGGTCTTAAATTAAGGGTTAAAGGCTCCTGAGATAAATTGTTATTTGCGTTTTGATCAAATGGATGGGATATCAAGAGACGAATTCACACTCATGATGGTTCCAAGCTCAAGTCGGAACTCTATGTGTACGTACTCCAAGGTCTCAACAGTAATCATAGCATTGTCTACGGAGAAGACTTACGTATAATTATCGTGTGCAGTTAACTGTACTCAACTTTTTACTCATAAGACCGAACTCATGCGATTGTTCCGTTTAAAGCTACACTAGCTAGATCTCCACATGCACATCCAAGGTATGTTCAAGAATTTACGCCACTAGAAACATCTGTCATGTCTAATCATCAGCCAAAACTGGGTCCTATTCTCCTAAGTCAACTTCAGTGGACTGCAACGAGCAGGCATCTTCATCTAGAGAAGGGAAATATGTCAGGAACGGCAGTGTTGATGGATCTGATTTCTTGTAACAACATTTCTTAACAGCACAAAGTTCCCGTTGTGACTTAGGACCTAAACTTCCACATCAACACCACGTCAAGATGTGAGATAACCCTTCTGCTTTGAGATGGCATATGACAACTCAAAACAACTTCGTTAGTACCAAACTTTCAACTGACGTAAAAGCATCGTTGGAAATCAGAGACAGGAAAAGATTTTAAGGTGAACAGTCAAGTCAAGATTCATGGGTCCATGGTAGTTGACTGAAACTTATACAAAAAACTCAGATCCGGATCTTAATCAAGGCCTTCAACAACATTCGACCGCGGTGAACATACTGAGTTCATTGACGTCTGCAGAAACCCGGAGATCACATAACTTATTCCATGAAATCCGCTCAAAGATTTAATAAGACACATCAAGTGGATCTCTAAAGTCCTCTTACCTGACCTCGAACACACATGAGGTTCCTTCCAGGATCATTTCTGTAAACGTAAACATTCTTTACAGTTCTCCTCTTGGCCCCCATATGCCCAGCCATTTTCTTGCCCTTGAAAACCTGCACGAATGTACAAGTACAATTATTGTAACCCAGGCAATACTACATCACGTAGGGACAACAAGTCCAACAAGTGTTACTTGCACATTCTCCAGTACACATACAGATTTGATTCTCGTACCGATCTGTATTTCTAGCGCAGAAACAACGAACAAACCTTGAGCGAACGACAATTCAACAAATGCTATTCACAAATTGCCGAGACGGATATGTTCATCAGAGAGACAATAAATTACATACAAGAGAGAAGAGCTAAAATATGTTGGAACCAATCATCCATAATGACAATCCGAGCAATGTGTCTAAATCCCAAAAGTAGTTATCATAGAATCCACAAAAGCGGACAGACTACAACGATATCTTTTAGAATCTTTGCCACGAGTGAGCTCAGCTACTGAGCTCTCTACACTTGGCCACCGGTTGAAGCTGACCTCTAGTGTATATTGTATTGCTATTTAAGTTCGCGCAGCATGGTGCGAATAAGCATCCAGAAATTGACTTGATAATACCTCCAATACGGTCGTTGCGCTTGATAATACTCCTCTTAATATTTGGTTGTTCGATGATAACCTTGACGGGTTATTGACAATAGAACCAGTCATTTCATCATTTTAGTATTTTCAACCTTGATTAAATATCATTCTAATTCAAAATATTAACATTAAAGACACGTTAGACTATCCATATTCTCATTCCTTTAATATTTGCAGTCTCACATGTGAGTAACATCACAGAGTGACTAGTTTTATAGGCAATAGCCAGTCAAGGATGTGATCAAGCCATACAATGTTAAGAAGGGTATGATCAAGCTCACTGAACCTCCTGGGAGTGTGATCAAACAAATTTCTGAATAAGCATCTCCAACCGTCTTTTGGAGAATTTCTTTTGGAAGAAGACACAAACGATATGAGATTAAAATATAACTTTGTGACTGACGAAGTCCAATTTTGTTGATCGAAATGTTGAAATGTAGAAATACTTAGAAGTGTTGTTAGCTTATAAGTAGCAACCAGCCTTTACCCAGCCAAGAGAATCCGAAAGAGAAGAATAAAATTCAGAAAAAAGAAAGGGAAAGTCAAAAATTATGGGTGATCGGACAGGAAGGTTCAATCATTGTTCATACAAGATACTACATACGGTGTTGTGTATGGCAGCCATGGCTTGGCTTATCCATCAAGAAGTCGACGAATGACGATAAGACGACAAGAGAAACATGGGATAGAGTGTAAGACGTAACTCCATGTTTTACGTTGTCCGCGTGGAAGTATGAGATCCAACGTGATATTACTAATCAGTTTTCAGGTTTTGCATCTACAAGAATTTGGAACAATAGCAACAACTTCAATTCGACGTAAAAGGACATGAGCTTGAAACCTCCATCCGTGCAATAATGAATCTCCGACAAAGAATCTACAAGGAGCTAGAGATCACATGCACACTGAAACAATCTGAAATCAGATTTCATTTCTGAAGATGTTAGAAGAGTATATTTATTATTCACTTCTCACCATACCAAACGAGAAAACCCATGAGTGGTTCAGCAGCAAAACCATTCATCTCTTAAAAAGAATAACATCCAATCTGAAGATCGAACGGAGCTTGGCTGAATAAGCATGGAGACTATACGCATGAGAACACATAATGGTTTGAATGAACACTTCGGTTATTTTATTTTTCATTTGTACTATATTCATGCAGTGGGTTCCATTGAGATAAATTTAATATTTTTCAACCATCAATTATACCATTTAGAAGTTTATATTTGAAGTGTACTTCGTATACATGATGATATATGAATAGTTAAATTTAATTGCATTCTTTTATAAAATAAGATACATTCTTTCTAAATACATCTTGTTACAGTGAAGCATGTGTATAATTTCTGGAGTTGTGTCACGCTATGCTTATGTGTCAGACCAGACTACTGCTATTAAAGTTCACACAGAAAAAACAGAGTTATTTTCTTAAGCTTCAGTGCAATTCAATTTTATAGGAATGAGATGATTACCAGTAGTCATGAACAGATATCAACAGATTTTTCCTGATATCAGGGTATAGATATAGATATTAATATCTATACAAACTTGGATATCTAGGTTGATATCTATATAATCTGAGGATATATTTCATAAAGAAAATATTTATTGACTAAGCTGACATGGTGACATGGCGCTTACATACCACATGATGACGAGGCAGTTAGATTGATGTGGCTACTTGCATGTGAGACACTTGGTTGATCGCATGGTTGTCATCTAGGAGACTACATGCGTGACATGTGGTGGAGCTACAAGTAGACATTTTGTACGGTTTTGAGCTCAACGCGTGTATCTTACATGGGTGCTTCAGGAGGATATAAAAGCATAGCCTCCGAGAGGACAAGCATTTGGGTTTTATGATGTCGTCATGCTGCTGATTTTCAGCCGTGGATTTCAAGGTTTTAGGATTTCGGTGCATTGTTGCCGATTTTCTATGTTTTGAGCAAAAAGGGATTTCTTTGGGATCGGAGAAAAGTCTCCACTCACATGAAAGACTTTTGGCTACAGTGTTGGCTACATGTATCAGTTGGGAGCAAAAATAGCTTTACTAGAAAGCTTACTTCATTAGCTTTCCAGTGCTACCCAAAACACAAGATTTTGGAGTTTCAAGGAGGAAACGACAGAGGTTTGAAGTTTAGGTACTTTCTCGGATTTTTGATGAAAAGTCTCCGTGCGCAGAAACTTTTCAACTAGTGCTTTGGGACGGCATATTAGACGAAGCTAATTGAGATAGCTGAAACTGGTCTATCCAACATCACAAGTTGTTTTGGAGTTATGAGGAGAGAACTATAAGTCTTCAAAGTTTAACTATAAATTTGGAAGGATTTCTCCACGTGAGTTGGAGGAGTAGACTTTGACTTACCATAAAGTGACATGTAGCTGTCCGTTGGAGTTGAAATTGATGTCGTTTCAAAGAGTTTTCAACGGCCTTGCCTTCTGTAGTGTCAAAACTGAGAGCAATTTTGGATGAGATTCTGAGAAAGTCTCCGCGTGCACGGAAGCTTTTCATGTATTTGAAAAGAAGGCAAAAATGAGAAGGTTGTGATTCGGACTACAGAAGTCTGTTTTCAACGTTCTAAGTATCACCGGAAAGGATTTTGGAAGGGCTATGCTGGTTTGTTGCAGGACTTGGGAGAGGAAGTTTCAGGTTGGATAAAAAGCCCCCGCGCATGTGGAAGCTTTTCTGAGCAATCAAGATTTGATGAACTTTGACCGACTGTAGTAGTTGCTAGAGAACTCTGTTTTGGGTGGTTTGGGTGGTTTGGATATCATTGGAAAACATTTCATAAAGACTTTCTGATAAGATGCTAAGTTGTTCATT
The DNA here is from genome assembly GCA_036924285.1 of Asterella californica. Taxonomy (NCBI): domain Eukaryota; kingdom Viridiplantae; phylum Streptophyta; class Marchantiopsida; order Marchantiales; family Aytoniaceae; genus Asterella; species Asterella californica. The sequence goes on along the minus strand of JAYKYS010000002.1, from coordinate 15,698,974 downwards.
CAGAGTTGAGAGGAAGGAACTGCACCTAATTTGCTAGTAAAAGAGCAAAGGAGATTTTAGTGTTCAAAAGTTCGACAAATTTTGGAGTAGAAGATTTACCTTACCTTAACTCTATTATCATATCTCAGTTTGGGGAGTTTGAGATAAGGTTGGATAGTGTTTCATGAGTACTATATGTTGAGGTTATTTGTTTTGAATCTGAGTGAAGTTGCAAATACCAAAATTGGATTGGGTTTGCAGATGTAAAAAATGACAAGTTTACACTTCAACAATTGTTTTGTGTGATTACGCGTTCCTCGACACACCTTCTTACCTATAGGAGATCTCCACAGCAAAGAACCGCCCGTATTCTCGGATATCTTTCACGCACAAAATTTGTATGATACAATAGTGATATCCATGTCGATATGATATCACGATAACTACTGAACCAAGATGCACGAAAGAGATCTCAGTATGAAACAATCTGAACTATGGTAGTACACACTCGAGTAACCTCGTCGTGTAACATGAAACATAAACTAAACCTATCAAAAACTCAGTACCGAAGCTCTATACATTTAGCCATTTTGTTCTTGGCTAATACACCTCCTTGAGGTTGAGGATTCGGCAGCTCTCATTATCTATTCCACTCGTTCTCTATAAACGTGTCGAGTGGAACCAACTATCTTCTAGGATTTCTGGTAAGTAATTATATATCCCTTTCAATATATACAAGAAAGCAGCAAGCACTACACAATGGTGTCTTCAGACTGTCATTCTGAGAAAGTTGATAAATCCATTTCCTAAGCTCTCTTTAAACCTACAATATGTGTTTAGAGTATACACACGGTATTTGGCTATAAAGAGATATGACAAAACCTTGAACCAACTTGTTAAAACCTTGTGCCTCACTACCAGTTGATAGGTCTTTATCTCGACTCTAACATCTATTTGTCTCGATTTCTACCGACTTATCCTAACTTTATGTGTAACGCAAGTGCACCATACAACACAACTAGGCGTACAATCATATGTTAAGTACATGAAGGATCCATACATGATAAACAAATGCTTTATTTCACAAAAGCTCTCACTTCACTATCAAATGGTCTCTTAGGTCGACTTGTGTACTAACAAGATCTTCACTATTTTTCTACGACAAACTAACTAAAATATTGAACTTTGATCTTCTACAGTCCGTTGATATGAACTCAATTCAAGATGAATCATACACCAGTAGAAATATTATTTAAGGAGCGTTTCATTGATATAGATAACACATTGATTGGATCAAGTCAATTCCTACCACAATTGATCAAAATTGTAAATTTCTAACATTATAACTCGAAACGTCTCATATCTTTATCTTGATCTTCATGTTTGATCTAGCTTTTGAGTGATTAAACAAGCCCCAAACTAGACATACAACATACCACTAGAAATCTTTTTTTCTAGAGCTTCCAACAAGATAAGGCATGCACGCAACAAGCAACCATTGAGTTTGAGACGTGATGTCAAAGACAACACTATCTTGCAGTTAAAGATTCTTGGTCAGCAACCTCGACACATCGTAACGTCTTCTCTTATCGTGTTCTCCACACCAAATTCACAATGTAGCTCCCTTGACTCACTTGCATCATCTCCATGAAGTTCCACCTCCAAACCACAAATTGTTTGATGTGATCTCTCTTCTCTTTCAAACCCATCACGTTATAATATGAACTTCGATAATCTATTATTTCCAACTCAAATTTCCGATTCAAACTTCACAAGGTATTCCCTCTGACCTTTCACTACTATCCGTTGAAATTTCAGCTTCAGATCCCAAACCAATTGCTCAAAATGGATCAAGCCTTTCGTCTCCTCTAACTTATGAGCTTTACATACCTCGGTAGCTAAAATCCACGATCCCAACACCTTTTCTTAACCAAAAGAGTTAAAACTTCATAGGTAGTAAGTTGATACGGCAAACCTCAATCTTGGAGATTTTCACTCAGAGATTTGACCAGTGCTCATGAAACAACTCAATCTTTGAATCTAAGCAAAACAACTTTATTTTTGTCACTCAACTGTTACAGCCAGCTTATTTCGACTCTTTCAAGATCCAAACCAACCCAAACGTAGGACTAATTTACATAGTGCAACCACGGCATCAACTATCCAATCCTCTTGGCAATACTGAGAGATCATCTCTCAAACTCTCGAGGTACTTGGAAACGTGACTCATGATATCATTGACCTCCTTAACTTTCAACGATCATAACTTCACAAGTAGAACTCCAAATTGATCTGGTACTCTTTTCAAATTGTAGCTCAACTCAAGAGCTTTCCAATGAGACCTCACACTCTGCGAATGATTCTCAAGAAGATCTTTGAAACTCTGAAACCGTCCATGGAACTTGATTGAATTTGATTGATAAAAATCGACCAATGAGAGAGAAGATTGGACATCACCTTTTCTCCAACTTGTCACTATGGGTCAAGTTGTAACTCTAAAACACTCTCACACTCTCAAGGGCTTGAACAAAAATCATTTGAACCCCAAACTTAACACATAAGATAATCACCTTGTTGAGCAATAGAACGATAACAACGACTTAGCCCATAGAGCAAATGATATGAATCTCGACTACTCCTTTGCCTTTCATCTACAAGCTTTCACAATGACTTTCACCATAGAAGGATGACCTCACTCACTCTTAGCATTCACTTCTGGATTGTAAGTCGTAGTAAGAGCTAGTTTTATCCTACATCTCTCAGAGAACTGCTTAGCTTCAAGAGAATGCATTTGTTGATTTATGAGACGTAAGTTCATTGATTTTACTCAATGTATCATTGATTTCATTTGCTTTCAAGAGTATTCATATAATCTCTTACAAATTATGTTCTCTAGAATCTACATACTCCTTCAGTAGGCTTCGTACTTAAAGCTAGTCTTTCCACTTGCCTAGACAAATCATCTCGTACAAAAACCAAATACCGCATCTACCATATCCTAATTGGTATAGTAACTATATCCACTACCCACTTGTAATGCATTATAAGTGCATACATAGAGTACAAAGCGTCTTGATGTCTGATCTTTGAGTACATCTGGCAAGTTTGACACGATTCTACAAATTTTACAACATCTCTGTACATGTTATACCACCAATACCTCTCCTTGAGTTCTGTAAAGATTGCATAAAAATCTCAATGTCGAGTCCATAAGCTGTCATAAAACTCTTGGATAAGTTGTGTCTACATCTCCTTTTTGCACACAACTCTTTGCGGTAAATCAGCAGCTTGCTTAGATCATTTCCAAGATAACCATCTTGTAGTAGTTGTTGTAGATCTTTCATATGATCTGTTTGAAATGTGTATCACTCCATTCATGGTGCTTTAGCATTGTGTTCAGATAACGCTCATATCTATTCATTCTCATACAACTCTTGTTTGAATGATTTAAGGAAACATTACTTCTCTCTTTTGCGCTCTAGAAAAGACGATAGTGCCAACATCTTTGGTCGACATATCTTCTTCTCTCATATCTTAGTCGAGATAACATATTTGCTACTGGGTTTTGCTTGCCTAGTATGTGCTTGAGTTTAATATGCAATGACTTGATGTACGCTATCCATCTTAGCATGATAATATAAAGAATGTTACAGTTTGTAATCATTCCCAACAATGACAAACAATCGGTCTTCACTACCACCGATGTCCCAATCAGATAATCCTTCTTAGCCTTCATAGTTGTAACCACTCCCCATAGTTCTCGCTTCACTTGTGGGTACTTTCTCTGTCGTTCACTCAACACCTTTGTCCCAAACTGTACAACAAACTTGTACCCTTCTTCATCATCTTGTCCCACAGTCCATCCAATGGCTATAGGAGGACTATCAATGGTTAGAACTACAGGTTGACCATCCTCATAGTTGATCTTATGAAGTACAAGCGGGGAAGAAAATAGTTATTTTAGCTTCCAAATTACCTTTGAGTGCTTTTCATACCACTTAAACTTCTTGTCTTTCCAAAGCAAGTCGTACATAGGATCAGCAACATGTACAAAGTGAGGAATCCAAACATGATAGAATACATAAGCTCATAAGAACCTCCTTACTTTTGTTTACGAACTACATGTACCCTTCATTCGTTGAATGAGATCTACTTTACTTGGATTAGATCTATGACCAAACCATTCACACAACTATCCCACAATCACAACCTCTCGAACTTCAAAAAAGGAATTAGTTCTTGATAGCGTCAAGTGAACTTCTTCAAGTCGTGATAATATCTTGTCAACATCTGCAAAGTGATCGGCAACAAACTTATAGCACCCTCTCTGACCTATCACTTCATCCTTCTCCTCCTCTAGATAATCTTCAATTGTAATATAATCTAAGAACGATATTGTCTTATTTGAAATAAAATCTCATAAGACTTTATTCATTTCATTCATCATGTGCGTCACTCAGTTTTTAACCCCTTGTGACAATGTGCACAACTTTACCAATCCCAACGGAGTCCTCATAGTGATGATCTCTGCTCTCTTTGATAAGCTAAAATTGATCATATTCAGAACAAATATCTCTTACGGAATAGATGGCTCTTCCAGCAAACGGATCAGAAAACTCTCCTACAATCGGTCCTATCCCTGTATTTCTGATGATCACTTGGTTCACTAACTATATATCATGAATGAAGCGTGACGCTCCACTCTTTTTGGACACTATAAACCAATGATTGAAATACGACTCATACGAAGGTTCAAGAATCTTCATCTGCATCTTCTCCTTCAAGAGCTCTATAAGCATAGGTAGATGCGTCTTATGTACAAGGAGTGATCTCAAGTCTCATGGAGCATATAGAACTATAAAGATGACCATCGGAGCTACTATGCTCGGATCCACATACCCTCTCTCTGAAGCTTGAAAAGAAAAAAATTTTCCTTACCTACTCAACATCTCTCTAAACTCTCGCTCCTCAATAGAAAGGAGAAAATTTGAAGATCCTATCTTCAACTCCTTGCGTGTAGCTTCAATAAACTTGTGACTCACTTGACGAGGATCCCTTATGCTCTTCTTTTTTGAAGCTTGCTTAACTTGGTGGATGAGATCACCAGGTAGCTTAAATTTTCTATCCATCATTTTGTACCTAGTTTCAACCTTGACTTGACGTGTTTAAAATAACTCTATGATCAAGTAGAGCTCTCTAGAATTTATTACCACCAATTGATCTTTACTCTCTTTCTCAATCTTGGTAAGCTCCTCCAAAGAATCATCTAATCTCATCTCCATGTAAACATTCGCTATTCTATCTTCTTCATCAAGCACACCCACTCTTTTTAGATCTTTTTTCAACTTTTTCTACAGCCTTCTCCTCTCACTTCTGTAGATCAACAAGCTGTGTATATAAAATAAATCCAGTCTCAAAATCTACTACTCATGTACCAAAGGTACTTTTATTATTAACGAGAGTATATTTTTTGTGTATCGGTATCACTATATCATCGCTCTATATTGACCTTGTGTCAAAATCCTTGAATTCTTTAGTGACTCTAGGTAGAGAACCACTTCGTAAATAGTCTTTATTACACTCATGGTTATGAGGTACAATCAAGAACTACACTGCTCTCTTGCCGTCTTGACTTCTAATCCGAGGATAAGCGGATCCATCATTCATCATCCATCTTGGTCTCCAACTTTACAACCGTAATGTCTAGTTGTACAATAATCACCAGATACAAAATAGTGTCTTGAACAAAAAAAAGTTGTTGTGTAATTACATCTCCAATCTTCAACTTTACATCTAGACAAGCATCGTAGAGTTCTCCCTGTGTGTTATTCGCTGTCTCGATCATCCAACCATGCTATGTGTCAATGGACCACTTCTTTCGTTTTTAGACATCCTCAAACACAATATTAATCTCAAATCCGTGATCAATGAGAGCAACCATCGGATCTGTCAGATCTCCTATCTCCACTATGGATTCTGTAGTAACTTTGATCCAATGTCCCTTAGTGTAGTGATTAAGAACCCTATCATCTCTCTCATCTTCATCCACAACAAATCAAACTTTACGGTTGGTGCGACATTCAACTAACTCTAGCTCCTCTTCTTTTGTTATTCTCGTGTCTAGAGCATTAGTCATAATAGCATTTCTTGTCAATTGTCTCTTCCGCTTGATGATATCAATAGTGACATCATGAAACTCTTTTCCAACTTCAAAGATCTCTCATAGAGTAAACTCAATCTTTGCATTGAACACTCTCTCTTCTACCAGTCTCTTCAGATATGTAGCTACTTCAATACTTGACTGTAGCTTGTAGGTAGAAGGCTTATCTTTCTTAAATGTTTTTGGAGTAGAAGATAAAACTTCTTCCATAATCTCTTTTCGCATCGGTGTAGTATTATGTCGAGGTTTCTTTCTTCGTAACTGCCTCTTATGTGTACTTCTCTCCTCACTAAGATCAGCATCATCTCTCTTACGCTTCTCCTCCATGAGAGCCTCGTATTTACTCTTGGTCAAGTAAGCATGTATAGACATTGTATCTACTTGATCACCTCATCCAATAGTACCTTTGATCAATGTGGTCACCTGAGTATTTCATCTCTCGTCGTTTTTCTTTTCTCCATCGTGATCACAACATGACTCCATATTCCACTCACCTCTAACTGAATCTCAAAAGTACTATTCTTATCTTTTACTACCTCAACCCAATAGTAGCAACCTCTACTGATGCCTCGACATGATATGAAAGATTTACCTCACATCTCTTTTTCCAAAGTTAGTTCTCAAGATCTCACTTGTGTCCTTCAAGGCAATCTTTCTCTCCTTCCATTGAATCACTCCTTGTCATAGGATATCAGCAAAGTCTCTACACTTCTTTCGATGCTATCACATCAAATACATCTCTACACATATCCTTGTCTTGGAATGAGTTTTTCTTCAAGTGCTCCTCTTTTTTCCTCTAGTCTTGTTAGCTTAATGTGCAAGTCTCTCATGTCTTACCAACTCCTCTATTGTATCTCTCTGTGGTGCAATTGTATGGACAAGAAGAGTATAAAGTGAAACAAGAAGCACTTGTACAATAGGTGCTTGTATAGTAGGTACTATTGGTTGTCTACGAGGTAGTATAATCGACGATTGCTTCACTTCTTGCCTTATCACCACCTTCTTTTTCTGATACTCTCGCTTGGCAAGTACACCCACTGCTTCAGAAACCTTTCTCCAATCAGTTGTGAGCACATTATCTTCCATCCTATCTTCTAGAAGTAGCTCCAACTCCCTTTGTAGCTCATTGTTAACTACTTGTAGAAACAATTCCATCTTGTCGTTCTCCATTGTGAGCTTCTCCACTCAAGGCAATTGAAGGAATTGTCTTTCAAATTCTTGAAATAGCTTTGTGGCAACAAGCCCTTTATTGGATTTGGTTGTCTACTCCATGAATGACTTTTGAATCACTCGATCTGCATCCTCTAAAGAATACCCTTCTTTTAATTGAAGAGTAAATTTTTCTCATGTAGGGTCATGAGCTCGGATGATCTTTTTCACATGCTCTCATAGATGCAGTATGACAGCAAACTCAAATCTACTCATCATCTCTCTTTTTGACATCTTATTCAACTCCATATCTCGAGAATAGTACTTGGAGATGTTTTCCCCGTCAAATTAGTCTAGCGAACCTACAACAGATTGCGAGACTTTGGTTACCACTACCTCTTTCCGTTCAGTGGCTTGTTGTTGTTGCATTATCAACGTGAATACCTCAAGCAATCGCACATCAGACAGCAAAAGCTTGGTCTTCTTTGGAGCCTCTCTAGACACGAGATATCTGCCGATAGAGAGATACGACAAAAATTTGAACCAAATTGATAAAGCTCTTGTGCCCTCACTACTGAGTCAATAGGTCTTTATCTCGACTCTAGCATCTCTTTGTTTCGATTCCTGTCGACTTATCTTGATCTTTAAGTGTAATGCAAGTGCACCATACAACACCACTAGACATACAAGCATACGCTAAGTAGATAAAGGATCCATACATGATAAATAGATGTTTTAGTTCACAAAAAGCACCATCAAATGATCTCTTAGGTCGGCTTGTACATTAGCAATGTCTTCTTCATTGTTTTTTTACAATAAACTAACTAAAATGCTCAACTTTGACTTGTCTTCTAGAGCTTCCAAAAAGATAAGATATGCACTCAACAAGTAAGCACTAAGTTCAAGACATGATGTCATAGACAACGATATCTTGCAGTTAAATATTTTTGATCAGTCGTCTTGACACAGCGTAATGTCTTCTTTGATTGGGATATCTACAGCAAATTCACAACGTAGCTCCTTTGACTCACTTGCATCACCTCCCGAAAGTTCTACCTCCAAACTCCAAACTATTTGCTCAGACCAACCAAGAGATGTGGGTGTCTTCTCCTTCAAACTTAAATGACCTTGAATCGATCTACGATGAAAGATACGACAAAAAAATTTTCCTACCAAACTTTAGTTTTTCATACAAGCTGATCCACAACAAGACAATGTCTTAGACCACCTACCCTGAGTCTTGACGTATACACTGACATGAAGTATCCCCCCCTTGGATGTCATTCCTACCACCATACTGCAACTTCTAACTTTCGACCCCAAGGTATCACAAAGATGTCGACTAAGCCATGATCATGATGAGTTGTACTTCTTCTCTTGGCTTAATATTCTAAGGATATTTAACGATAGAGCATGCATTAATTCAGTTCTTGGATAAGCATAAGGGTACAGAAGATGTAGGGCTACTATCTACTGTTAATATTTTACATTAAAGCTTCAGTGATATCGATTACAAACCAGTTAGATTCTGCATCGTCGATGCTTAGACTTGTTGCAGACAAACAAGGTAATAAAAGCGATTAGGGAGTACTCTTGCATGTCGCGTCAAACTCTCTATTATTTGAGTTGGAAATCTTTTCTAAATATTCTTGATCCGTAGGAGAGGAATTACAACTTTGGCTAGACCTTGACGAGTGTTTGCTACATGCACCTTCGGAGGTACTGGCAGGAAAATTTATCTATTAAGAAAATCAGCGGATGTTTTCTTAATAGATTTTCACTTATTTCACCCGTTTTCTTCTGCAATAGAGAGCTTTTTAGTAATTATTCTTGTTGTCAAAACCAGATTAGTGAAAATATCGTAGTGTTCATTCACAAGGGTGACCTAGAATGAACCACAGTTATACACAAAATGTTATACTCGAAGTTATAATTTTTTCTCATTCGGCCGTTGAGGAACATTTTTCGACACCCCTATTATAACCTTTGCTATGTCACATCTGAGCACAGTTACATGCTTTGATCTCATGCTCACACAAAACCACCGCGAGTTGAAGCAAAAATAAAATTCTAACGTAAAAAGAGATTCTCCCTGCCTGAAGCACCTCCTTTGTCCCACTGATTACTCCCGCCACAGTTATCTCGGAGGGCTGTGACTTGACAATATTGGTAGTTCATTTCGAATTTTCGATATGCAGACCACTGCCGTCTGACGAATATTCCCAGAGGTTTTGCGCTCCGCGTTTTCATGAAAACGTCCGGCTGGAAAATTCCCCCTCGAAAACTCCGCCAGAATACCTGTCTCTAGCCAACTACCAGCCGACTACCGGCCGCCTAATAATCATAGTCGGGGGTTTAAGGTGCCTGTAACCATAGTAACCACAGTTTCTGCTCTCCTCTCTTCTCCTACCTTTCTGCTTGGATCTTGGAGAAAGCTACTGTGGTCGACCGACTGTGAATAGGTAGTGCACGGTAATGCACTCGACCACGTACAGCAGATGGCCATGGCAGTCACGTTGTGTTTCTAGGGCATACAGAAGTGAAGAGGGACGGAGGGGCTGATTGGCCCGTATGCCGAATTCACACTGTTCCACAGCAGTATATATTGCAGGTCGCGCAGGAAGAAAGTCGTCGTTAGGGATGGGGAGAGTCTGTCAGCGTGACTAGTAGTAGTAGTAGCGTCATACAGTGGCAAGGAAGAAGTTGCGCCTCGGGGAGCGCTCCCATGTCCTTGGATCGCCACCCATCGCAGCAGACTGAATCTTTCTATCGCTTGTGATTGGCTGGGCAGCGGGATGTTGAGCGCCATAGGCGTTTTCTCACAAGCTGCTCGTCGTAGGCTCCAGATTCAGGCACTGTGGTGCCTCCCAGGAGACGAGACGAAGCGGACGGGACATCGTCGAATGTGACCTACGGATTGGCCTCGCGCGCATGGCCTACTACAGTATTCGCAGACCCCAAGCAGCAGCCTTGATCAGATAGAGTGCAACAGACGGACAGACATTTGGGACTGGGCACTCTGCTTGGCGACGGGATGGCCCAGAAGCGTTCGACACGTTCATAATGGTGCTGCTACGGTCCGGTCCGCTCGTCCTGTTCGACTCGTGACTCGTGAGAAGGCTGGAGTGGCAGCAGCAGCAACAATACGTCCCCCGTTCGCTGCCGGTAGATATGTATGGTTTGGAGAATGTTCCAAGTGTCGCGTACGGTCAACATGATAGAGGAGCACATTCTTCTTCTCTCTCTCTCTGTCTGGCCTACGACTGTACCCTAGACAGAGTACGCGAGTGAGTAGAGAGACTCCGATGATCGTGTTACATGCATATACTGTAAGAGATAAACCGAGCGCTTTGTAGTCTGTTGGCGATGGAGGAACGGGGAACGTGATGTTGTGACGCCCAGTTCCTGCAGGTAGGCCCTAAGCTCAAGTGCTTCACAACAACAGTTTCTCGGTAGCCACGTACACCTTATCCCTCCTTTGGGCAGACCATCTTGCAGCCTTTTCATGAAAGGGATGGACCACTCATCGCAACCGATCGCAGTGACTGGTCACCTAAACCTCCGGGATTCTACTTCGTAGCTTGTCTTCGGCTTAGTAGTGCTCCCTTCGAACACACTTGTTTGAACATTCCTCCCCACTTCCATGCGGTACCAGCCTTTCTGACAGTTCGTTCAAACCCGTAATTTGGAGTTGCTAGCCGTCTCCTCCCAACCTGTCCTCTATAACTGCTGTTGCTTTCGGACCCCATTTTTAGTGCTCCAGAAGCTTGTAAATTTTCACACGGAAAGCGCCTTCAGCATAGGGGAAGTCGTATTTCATGATTCGGCTCGTGGAAGCATCGGACTTTTTCCTTACTTTGTCCGAGAAATTATGCTCTCTTTCAGCAAAGATCGAAACACAAACACGTACCGTCGAAGGTGAAGGAGTTTCCGCCCCATCCTGGGGGTTTTCTATCCCCTCTTTGTTCCCTTTTAGGATCTTCTACGCAGTCATGCCGCTTCTGCTACATTCTTGTTCTGACCTAGATGGCCTACGGCGGTAAGTTCCACATGAGAAAGGATTCCAACTCGGTCCTTACAGACTTAGTTTCTACTTAGTCCCCTCACATGTGCGAGGTCATCTGAGGAGTTTCAGATGAGATGTGACGAAAATAAGAGCAAAGCTCAGCATCTATATGGAGATATTCAAGCAGTTGCAAAAGAAAATAAATCCTAGAACACTCATCAACCTGAAAGCATACTTGAAGCCATAGATCATCTCTTTTAGAGGTCATCTCTCGAGTCAAATACCAAGTCCGTTTGTACTGTCTGAAACACTTGATTGAACAACATGAGGTGACAAGAAATGCAACAGTTCCTCCGCCAATTAATCGAACCATTTCAGTTTGCCAGTGGAAAGGAATTACCAGGAACTGCAGGAGAATTTGGAGGTATTTACAACGACTTCCTTCTTTCCCTCGCATTGACATCCTCAACGCCATCTTCATGACTCGTACCTACATCTGTTTGAGTCAGAAGGATCCACTGCAGCATACTGGCAGATTCTTATCGTAATATTCTCTGAATAAGTGTTCTAATACATGCCTACCACATTCACTTACACGGGAGGAACTTCGTTGTGATTACTACCTGAACATACTAACGAATTTGCCAGTTCAAAAGAGTAGTTAGATTGAAGTTATTTACCAATTATGGGTTCAAGCACGGTCGTTCTTGTAGAGCGTCGTGTCAGCTGTTGGTAATTTCTCAATAGCCCTCTCTGTGGATAGTCGCTTTGGCCTACTGCTGAGAAGTCAGAGTGTATTGGCACTGTGCAGTCGAGATTGACATCGCCCCCTGTTGTTCACGTTGTTGAACATGATCTCTACGTCTAAATGCCAACCTACAGTCGAATTCTTTTCCTCAACAGTGATCTAACTGTATGTTCATCGACCATCCGGCAGCACAGTAGCCTTCATTTCTCATTCAAACTTCCGCATAACACAAGAGCACGTATCCTGTATCAACCAGGTTGATTACTGTTGTGTGTCACAGTTGTTAAGAGAACAATTCGCTGGTAAGCGCCGTGTTTCACTAGAACTCCAAGTTGGTCAATGCCGGATTAGAGAGAACGGAATCTTCCCATCCCACTGGAGTCTGGACTCGGCACAGCAGGATATTATACATTATGTACGTACATGTACGTATATGTATGTATGATATATGGAGTAAATACAGCCACTGTGGGTATCAGGAGGAGTTTTATTGCTCCTGTTCTACAAGAGGATATTAATAGTAGCTATTTAACTTACCTGTCGCGCCCTCTGAGTGGGTGTCTTAGAGAGCCGCTCATGAAGATGGTTCCTTTCGCCGAGCATACAGGTTCTGAATCATCAATCATCAATCCTCATCTTTTCCTCTACTGTGCACAGAGCTTCAACATTCAGAGTTAACATCTCTCCACAGCGAACCCCAGAGCTCACAACTAGACCAAGTAGCTAAATACTAAACCGCGACGCAATGAATAGCCAACGGATGGAAAGACCCCATCAAGCCTTACAAGGGAGAGAGGGACCCGAAGGGCCAAGCAACCAACGCCCCGAAGGGAGGAAGAACATTGGGGCTAAGCACCGCAGCTAAATACTACCCTGGGCTTTTACAGTGAGTAGATGACGATTTCACCATGTACGTCTCTCCTGTCCACTGGCGAGCGTGACGTACAGCTTTTATTAATCAGCTTGACCTCTAGAGGAAATCCGCGTGGGTTTGCTCCGGCAGTTCCTTGTGATAAACTAATGACTAGAAAAAATTGAAAATGCTCACCTGTAACTCGTGTTGGTAAGCTGACTGATACTGAAGGGGTAGTTGTGACATGGTCGATCGGCTTATGATCATGTCAGCTTCTGGTGCCCAACAAGGTATTCAATTGAAATGTATTTTGTGCTTAGAGTAGCTGGCAACTGATGCTCTTTCCTTTAAAGGGGTGTAAAAGTATTAATGGCTAAGTACTGCATCATTCGCGTCATGCACATTAACAGCGAAATTCTTGCAGTAGCTACTTTACCATTTCATGGCAATGCTCGTCGAAGAACGGAACAATGGTTGGCTAGAGACAGGTATCATCAGGTCTCGGGTCCGATTGACTACCGAGACAGAAGCGACCAACTCTCAGGCCTAGTTCATGTTGCTTTGTTTTCCGACAAGCGAGTGACTGTCAAACATCACGTACAATCGGTGCTCAAGTTTAGAACCCACTGGAACAAATTTGGTACTCACATTGCATGTTGAGATAAAATCAATTGTCAACAAAGTCCAGTAACTTGCTCATTGCTTGCTACTTAGAGCTGACAATGGGTACAAATAGAATCTCACTTGCCAAACCTCCTGAGGCAAGGTCCAAGAAGAGATTGCAGGTACAAAACTATCTCTTCTAAGAATCACTTCTCCTCCATAATTCATGAGACATGTCTAGGTTAAAGCGGGGCTCCAATCTGATCCTGAAGATATATCTTTTCTCTGATACAAGACAGATGCACCTTGTTGGAAAATTTATAGAGGGGTATGTATGGTACAGCCGGTGTGCGGGAAGTTCAAGGAACGGTTCCAATGTCTTTAAAATACTCGTGCTCCAGGGCATCCCGAGCAGTGATTCTTCTGCTTGGCTCCAAAGTCAACATTTTCTGCAAGCAGAGGACAAATACACAATGAAGCAATGCCAACCGACTGGATGATCCCAATACAACTAACAACGAGACCTTGAAACGTCCCAAAGGCCCATCATAGATATGTTGTGTGTGCTTGTTAGATGGACTTGCAATCCGACTCATCAACGGGTGGAGGCGAGTGTGCACAAGGTTTGCAGAAGTACTTCATTCCCCAAAGCAAATAAACAAGCTTCAACAGATAGAATAGTAGCCAATTGTAGGGATTTTGTAGGTTTTCCAGTTTGGAGACTTTGAATACTTACTGCAAGCAGATCAATGCCTCCCGGCTCCAAGCCTGGTACAACTGTGGCTAGATTCTGTACGGTTATCGCGGTCAGGTCAGCTTGAATTCTACTGAACGTTGAAAACATATCGAGCAAGAGCATACAGTCCGAGAAAGTTGAATACCGACCCAGCCAACACCTTCCAGGCAAGACATCTGAACCTCTCGAAAGAATGTATTTATGGCCAGGCATTGAGCCGTCAGGACATCATCTGCACCACAAGATGAGAGCAAGTGCTAAAAGCATACAGGGAGTCCTTGAAGCCTGTTCAGACAACTAAGCATTCAGAACTTAGAAAGTGAAGCTCAGCCCTAGCCTGACTACCATACAATAGACACAGATCAATCGAACTTGAACAAATTGTCACTGGAAAGGAGTACACATCATGTTCACCTTGGGGGGCCACTTGGGAAATGCCGACTTGTAATCAGGTAAACTTGTGACGCCTGGCCATGTTTCCTCATTCGGAGTGCCTAGTGTCCTGCACCATATTACCAGTGCCAGACGGTACCACTTGAATCAGATGCCCATGAAAATATTTCAGGGTAACAATCGCAGGAGATTGGTAACGTCCTGCATCATAACTGCGGGTGACACGTGACAGTTACGGCAACTTGATTACGCTTGTATAAACTGCTTGCGAGGACATTCGCGACTAACTTCGGTCACAGTCAAGTCCTGGATAGTACCAACAGCCTGTGCGACTCGTTTCCTCCTAGGGAAAGATAAAGTCCCACTCAAGAGTATACGTCAGCTAGTGGCAAAGTCACGGTCAAGTCCTGGATAGTGCCAACAGCCTGTGCGACTCGTCTCCTCCTAGGGAAAGATAAAGTTCCACTCAAGAGTATACGTCAGCTAGTGGCATATGACTGTAATGCCAACGCAGTGAATCTCCGTGTATAAATGCTGGCCTTTCCGGTCGCAATCAGTGTGCAAGTGGTACAGTGTCAATGATGATGGTACATTTGGAAGAGCCACCTACCGGAAAATTTTGAAGAGCTCATCAATTTCCGAATCTCCTGGGAACAAAGGCCTCTGATTAACCATCTCCGCGAATATACAACCCACCGACCAAACGTCGACAGGCGTGGAGTAGTGCCTCGAGCCCAATAAGATTTCCGGTGCTCGGTACCATAAAGTCACCACCTGGAATTAGGCCGCGTGAGTCATACAGAACTCGACAGCTAGCGCATCTGGATATCGTGACATAACGCAGACAGCTTCATCGCCTAGTACAGGTTAGTCAAACATTTGCATGGGACCAAGTATTTAAGAGCGTATCTTTGGCGCGGAAACGGTACCTCGTGAGTGAATGTCCGCACTGGGATACCGAAAGCTCGAGCTAGACCGAAGTCAGCGAGTTTCAGCGCATTTGTCCGCCGATCAATTAGTAAGTTTTGGGGTTTCAAGTCCCGGTGGAGAACTCTATGCGAATGACAATATGCGATACCCCGTAAAATCTGGTATAGATAAGTCTGCACGAGGGCAGTAAAAGCTCGAAGTTAAAACCCTCATTCCACCAACTCATTCCGTGCCAGAATATCAGCGATTATAGCTGCAATACTGATATATTCGCACTGTGAATACAGTGGCCTACCTAGACTAACCTAAGAACGTAGAGACATGGATAGAAGCTCACCATACTTTGATTAGACGAGGGTCATTCGCGAGATCGGGGCAGGTGTCCATGTGCTTCTTGAGATCGAGATCGAGATACTCAAAGACTAGATACAGCCGTTTCTCGCTATGCACAACATCCTGCAGACTGCACATGAAGAAAACAACTGGTAGTCTTTTAAGGAGGTTCGTCCTCGGCAATCTCTGGGTTTAGCAGCAATAACTTTTCAACCAAGTACATGCCGGGGTACATGCCAGGGATGGAAAACCTTCACCTAAACCCAGTCAGAGGCAAATACTCGAACGAATCCTTCACATACTATCTGAGACGTCAGCTGGACTGTGCTGGACTGACAGCAACTGTGCTCCCCGATAAGAGCGGTGAGCATCCAAGCTAGCACTGCAGGGAGCTGCGCTACAATTGGGCTCGCAATGAGCCGCGAAGGAATCTCCAGTTCATCGAGTGAGGTGCGAGTTATGGCCATTTGGCTTATGGCCCAGGGTAACCTATCCACAGAATCTTGGTCTTTCCACCGGGGCAGCGCGACCATTCCCAAGAAAACGTTCTGAGAGCAAGTCGCGGTGCTAGTATGGTTACAGTGCATAAGCCATTCACATACCGCACAATGTTACCGTGCTGCATTTCCTTCAGCAGAGAAATCTCCCTAATCGCTGTGCTCGGAACTCCTTCGTCCTCCTGCTCCAGACGTATCTTTTTGAGCGCAATCGTTTCATTGGTGATACGGTCACGCGCTTTGTAGACAACTCCATACGTTCCTTCTCCTATCTTCTCCACCTTCTCATACTGACAAGAGCAGACATCGTACTTCAGAGGAATGATTTCAAGAAATGCTCAGTCTTCTTGATAGAAGAGGATCAAGAACCCGCGTAAAGAAACAGAATTCAACAGCAGCACTATGCCACAGTCCTGCATATGAAAACGAATTGCAGCAGAATCGACCATTCCCTTAAACGCAGTAACTGGGAATCAAGGTCGGAATCGCTCCGATAACGGATTGACATACAAGAAGCGCTTCTGCAGAATGAACGACATTTCTCACCTGTTCCATTCAGGAAGTTCGACCAATTCCACACAAGAACGGTCAATTGCTTGCCCGTTTAAGTATTAGGATCCACGATAGTGAGAGTTGCAAGGCGCTCCCGGACTCACAGTCAATAACACCGCCGGAGGAAGAATGGCAGGGAGAGACTGATCCCTGAATGATGGTACTCCTGAATGTCACTTCCGGTCGAATAACACAAGGACCGCCAGACAAGAAGAGCCCGAAGCTGCGAAAGTAATAGAAGACTAACTTCGCTACCTGGTGTAAAATCTACAATCGACTCAGCCTATGAGGACGGTAGAGAGAGGGGAGAATGGAGCGGAGTCAAAGTAAAGACAGCCGCAAATTCAATGTTGCTCAAGGAGAGGAGGAAGCCTGCAATGAAGGGAGATAATCTCGAAGTCCAGAAGAGGCTGCAGCATCCCACTCCTTCAAGCTCACAGCCTTCTGCCTATGCCATTCTCCGGAATGCTGCTCAGGCGACCCCTTACACCTATATCTAAGGCACCCGCATCCCAAGCTTGCGCGAAGAAATGCCAGACGATGATCGCAATCAAAGACAAAAACCCTCACTCTCTGAACTTGCCCCACCTTCCCTCCCGTACGCTCGTGCGTTCTGTGCTTTCTGTGCTTTCTGTGCGTCGTCCACACTCTTGATCAGCCGAGAGCAGCTGGCCTCGGCCTGAGAACCTGAAGAAGGACGAGGAGAGTGCGCCTACTGGAAGGGGCGGGGTTGAACTGAGCCGAGCGCAGGCTAGGCAGAGCAGAGAGCAGAACTCGTTAGTTTGCACTCATGTGGGGCAAAAGGAGGACGAGAAGAAAAGAGGAGAGGAGGAGGAGGAGGAGGAGAACAAACAAAGCAGTACAAGGAGAAGGAAAGAAAGAAACAGAAAGAAAAAGAAAAGAGCTCCTGCAGTTGCTGGTGCCGCGCAGGGGCGGGCCATGGCGCGGGGATGGACGGAGAGCATGTCTTTAACGTCCGGTCCGTCCGAATTAAACGTCCGTCAATCGCCCCAATCGAACGGGTGGGAATCAGTTTTGAATGCCATATCTCGCGCTTTCACGACCCTGCGAGACAAACCAACCCGCAAACGTCAAAGGCTGTTTTACCCTAAATATCCCCATGGTCACGGCGGACGTCAGTGCTGACAAGTTTGACGGTCTTGGTCGGGCTTTTGTACTAAGACGCTCCGCGCCAGCTTGACCTTTTCCTTCCCTGTTCGTGTGAAAGGTTACTTTCACACTCATTCCAAATACGCCGTTGTCTCACTCTACGCATTTAAACACCATCTTGCCCCTCTCCCTTTTCAAATGCTTTGGACTTGCGGTTTCCTTCTCCTTTCTCTCTCCCTCTCTGGCGTCTGCCTCTCCTCTGAGCATAGACAGTAACGTAAATGGTTCTCTCCAAGTGTCAGCTCTCACTTTTCTGCACATCCCAACACTCGATTCCACGAATCTTGCCGAACACATTATTTCTCTAGCTTCTTCACTTTTGTAATTTCCCAGACAACCCATCAATACGAAACAGAGATGAAGAGAAAAAAACCTCTTGTAAAATGCCCTTTCAAATGTATATTATCCTTCCTCTTGACTCTGCTGTTTTCCTTCATCTTTTCTTGCGTGGCTTTTGCAGGAACTCATTCATTTACCGTACTCTTAATCGTGTGTATATCTTTTCCCCTATGCTTTTGTTGGAAGCGTCATCAAGACGAATTATTGACAAGAGAATATAGTTCCACGAAATGTGTCAACTCGTGGTTGGGCCTGCTACAAAAGGTACAGTCTAAATGGCCAATAAATACCAACTCTTTTCCTATCTTACTCCTCTACACCGTAATTTACATGTGTGATCGGTGAGCTAGAAGAGAATCAATCTAGTCATATATGTCTGTCTCATGGTCACATACTACTCTAGCCTCTGAACTTTGCCATAAGATAATACTGGAAACAGCTTTAAAATACGAAACGATAATATCATTCTTAACCAAATAGAATCATAGAATTTCTCGACTTTTATTATCGTCCAACTTCTACCAGCTTCAACCATTTTGTGGGTTTTTCTCTTTGTACTTTTCAGTGGAAATTCTGTTTGATCACAGAAGTATCGAAAGCTTCTCGTCTCATTCCTTTATGGAATTCCTTTTTCTCGTTTTTTTAATCTGTTTTCTCTTTTTCTCAGTTTTCTCAGTTTTCCATTTTTTTCCTCTTTTCATTTTTTTCTTCTTGTGTTGAATCCCACAAGCCAAGAAATTAAGTTCCCCATACTTCACTGAAGCAGCATCAGTCATATGATCTGCCACCATTTTCTCCAGGTCAAAGTGTTTCATTAGGTCTTACTAACCGAGTGGATATCTTAAACGTGTGGGTGATAAGGTTTGCACCAGATCGTTATCAGTCTCTTTCGCTCTTGATCATTATACCCATCAATTATTCATCCACATGTATTCATTCCTCTGACTACTTTAGCAACGCAAGTTAACGCCACCTCGAGTAATGAATTAACTTGCCCTTCTGAGCAGGTTCCCGATCATTCCAGGACAACGGTTTGCTGTAATGTATCTGTCCGACATTCCAGATTGGACGGAATGGATTAGGAGGTGTATTAGAAAACATTCCACGGTGAATTTAATGAGCTTAATGAACATGGTTTTAAGGATCTAACAAAAGTCATTCAACAATGAATTCTGTGTCACCTGGAATAAACCGCACCTACAGGTCAAGGAACTCATTTAAGGGTTAAGAGAGTCTGCATAATTTCCATGTAGTAAAATTAAAATGTTTAATGCTATCTGCTCCCAACATCCGTAGCAAATATCCTATCCTTGGAGTTTGAAATATTCGTAAGAAGTATTGCTCCTAGTAGCTAGCACTTTGTATTCTAAGTTCATTCTAACAACACAGCCCACGCACCCACGTGATAGAAAGAGAGATGTATGAAATGCAAAATATACACAGAATAAAATATATCAAATAATGAAATAAAATAAAAAGAATAACCAGTACAAATAATTTTAACGTTTCAGACAAGGTGTTGTGTAACACAAGTGGGAGGCTATGCTAAGAGAGTGATCAGAGCGAGTGACAGAAGAATAAATATTAAAACTCATCTGAAGATAAAACTTCAGAAAGTGACAAGAAATATTTCATGTTCTGTTATATTCCGGGTCTCTTTCCAGCTAGCTCTTCATAGCAACAAACTGAAGGAGTCACTAGAGAAGCGATAGGCATAAAAGATTATACAAGGAGGTAATCGGGTATATGATAGCATGGTTTCTGAGTATATGCTTTCTGTCCTACTTTATTTCTTCCTCTTTCAAAGGTCATTTCTCTCCTAAATTTCTCTTCACCATTTTCAGATGGAGAGGTCAGTATGCTATAATTAATTAGTTACTCAATTATTTCCAAAAATTAATGAATTGTTTCCAAAAATCAATCAACTTTTGAAAAAGTTTGTTCTGAATGTCCACTTATCGTTTAAGTCTACGTTTAAGTTTACTTAGATATAATATGATGATCAGTCATTGCGAGTGAGTTGGGATGCATATTTAATGTTTTGGTAAGTATTCATGCCGTGAAGAAAATCACCACAATCACTGATTTTGGTTTTTTTAAAAGAAAAAGCAGCCATTACACCAGTGGAGAAAGTCTATGTCCAAGATCATTCTCTAAGTGTATCATGGAGGTGAAATTTTGGATATCTGCAAATCATTTTTGTTTGTAAAACACGGAGCGAACCCTCCATTTAACACACATGAAATAAGGAAGGCTGCATTAAGACATGGGGATTCAATCCTATAAAAGATATTTCTTATGATGTAAAATCATAATCATGAGTGAAACATGGATAAGATTAGTTTAAGTTTGAATAGAATCAAGAATTAGAGTTACGGAACCTCAATAGGAATAAACCTTAAGGTTCTTCTCATGTTTATTGTAAGAAAATGCCTATTAAATTTACACACGCAAAATTCATGTGGGTGGAACATAGCAAAATAAATTAGACGGATGAGGTAAACACTGACAGAACTGTAGGTATCAAGGAATAACTGTTAATTAATATAAGTGGTGGCTAATTACAGTTTATAACTTACAACTTATGGAGATATCTCGAAACGTTTTTATGGGATATCTCTACGGATGTCCCGTGATTTACACAACAAACAAACCTCCCTAAAACGAGTTATGGCAGAAACGAATCTTACCCATAACCCCTCAGATTAAAGCCACTAGTATTTTCATAATAAAAAATGGAAAATAAAAATAAAAACACATCATAAAAAGTTCGATACACTTCGAAAGGCTTGAAAGGATAAGGTTCTGTAAGGATGAGAAAGTTGGGGACTGGAAAAGTGTATGCTTTCCCTCCCTCCTTCCCTCCTTCCCTCCTTACCTTCCTGCCTACAAAACTCCGCAAGATACGATTGGCAGAGTTCACTTCCTGGAGAGCAAATCACAAGAAAGGACAAAAGCTAAAGACAGTTGTGATTGAGAAGAGGTCCTGAACCACAAGTGACTCCAATAAGACCCTAAAAGTGAGGAAGGAAAAGACTTGTGAGATCAGACCCTGACAAAATATTCAAAAATATACATTATAACGTTTGGGAGTTGTAACGGAAGGTGAAATATGATCTTTTTTTCTTTGAAAGCTGATGATGGAAGTCATAAAGACCACAAAAAATAGTGAATATATATTTAGAAAACTGAAACAAAAGAACAGTTCACTTTGACCTATTTGACCATACTGCCTGTGAGTTTATTCATAAATTAAATATTATAATTTTCTAATTAAATAGACTAAATAGATTTTTTGGATACAGTAGTCACGTTAATTTTTCTAAAACTTTATTTACTGCAAAATTGTAAGAAAATACAAAATACTCTATTTTTGTAGAAAACAATTCTGAAGTATAAATATTTTAAAAGAAAAATATATTATTCTACTTGCACTTATGTTTAACAAAACCAACTATTCAACCCCTGAGTTCATTATTCATGTGTCATTATATGTTCGTTTATCTTTTTCAAGACATGTTTTTTATACTCTCCGTACAGTTATGTTCTGGTTTTTGTACTTCCACTCGATCCAAATGTTGTTTGTAATAGGGCCTTTTGAGCACTATAATTCAAAGAGGAAAAGCTATTATCCAATAGAAGACAATCATATGATTCCGAACAAAAAATAGAAACAAAGGTTACGCTTCTCTTATGACTTTGTTGATTACTCTCATGATATGGTTACAAACTATACTGTCCATTGCAAGTGAAAGTACGAATTTCTGATTTGTTTTGTGGTTCCTAAACTCGTGCAAAGTATCTCACGAGGTGATGTTCAACTGGAGAATGAATGACTACATCTCATCCAGCATTCGGTAACTGCTTAGCATAGTAAACGTTGGTTTGACCGGTGTCTAGGATGGAAATCTACCACTGACCTTCATCATTGTACACCCTACAAGGAACAAGAAAGGTTGGGGTTGATTATCACGAGCACAGAAGCATAATAGACTCCATTTCTATAATTATAAACGCGCTCTCTTCCAAGATATCGGTCAAATAAGCATCCCCAACGTACTTGTACAGTGAAAATCGTTTTCTCTTAATAAAAAATATGTAAGTGTTATAAAAATATAATGTAATAAGTTATAATAAAAATCAAAATTACTTATATATATTATATGTTAATCAGTCCTGGAGTAGCCAACGCATCTGGAGAAAACCCATAAGTCAAGAGCTGGCTGCTGCTCTCCTGGGATTATAAGTCTGGGGCAGAGATTGTAATTCAGCGCCGTTTACTGAAAACATTATTCAGTGTACACCTCATGTACACTGAAGTGAAGTGTACATGAGGTGAATTAGCATGTGCGGTCATAAGTTTTGTCGCTAATGCTGTTATATGAAATTGAGGATTATTGAAACCACTAGTTAGACTAGCTTTAGTAACGGACTTGTAAGGACCAAGTTCTGTTTTTGCTTCACGAACTAGTCTGTCCGAAGTTCCATTTCACATTTCCAGAACTTAACTCGGGTTTACTTTACCCATCACGAATCCGATATGGTATGGGACAAGTTATGTATTTTGAGAATATCAAACTCGTCCCTTGTACTAAAACATATTTAATATAATATTATTTCCAGGTTTCACTGAACTACGTTCGGAATTTTACAAACGACCCTAAACAAAAGTTTACCCATTTATTATTAGGAATTCTTTCTTATGACACCGTTTTGCGTTGGTATTTGTGTAACTTAAGCCACCCGTGATATGAAATATGCATTTTATCACCTGGCTGAAGTTAGATTGTAGTTAGAACAACTGCAATCTCTATTAAGTGAATCAAGTACTAATCACTTAGATACCAGTTATTTATGACACGGACCAATGGAAGTTCACAGTCGCTTTAGGTTTCTACAATTCCTTTTCCTTTCTACTTTTAACCACCCTGGAAATTATTTATGGAAAATAAAGCAAAATAAATAAAATCATTTATACATAAGAGAAAGACATATAATTTATGCCAAAGCTAGAGCAAATTATTTTTTTGGGAGTGATTGTTCTAATTACGTATCTTGCTGCTTTACATCGAGTGTTTTTCCTATTTTCAAAGGATATTTAAATTTTATACTTAATATAAATTAAAACTTGGTTTATTTTTTCTCTTTGAACCGTTAAAAATTAGATTTTATCTTGTTCTACTCGGATTAATCTTCTTTTTGTTCTTCCTTTTTGTTTATGATACATCATTGAATAATATTCTCGAATTATTGTTTCATGTCACTATAATCTAATTCTTCTTCCGAAGTGGACTGCAACCAATAGTACAAATAGACTTTCACATCAATTCTCATTTTTTCGTTTCTTTCTCTAATACCAAAAACTCAAGAATATGTAGTTAGAGCTCATGGAAGCATACATAATAACCTGATGAAATTTTAATCTCTGTAAACTCGAAAATCAGATATTCCCTTGGATTTTATTTATGACACGTGTCAATCAGTGAACACGTCATGTACTTCTTGGATCGATGTCTGTTTATATCAAGCCCTCTAACTTGTATTAATTTATCTTGACACATATTGGTAGATTAACAACTACTTATTTATTTCTTTTACTACCTTTATCCATTCGTCAATGATATATATTTTACACATAATATTCATGGGTTTAATTTCTTTGTATGTGCTTCATGAACCAAATATAACGTCTAGCACGTACAGGGAATCAGGCATGCATTGGTGTTTAACATGAAAAGCTTAATTAGGTTTTTATATGGCAAGCATCTCTTAATGTATCTCAAGCCTGAGTATATGAGCAGTATATCCAACATACTATATTTTATAACATTCGATCATTAATATCTTAACTCCGGTTAAAGAAAACATGCATCCCAAGTTCCTTGCGTGAAGAAATAGGAATAGGAAAGAAAATTCATGGAAGAGGTTTGCTGTGTATCTTTTCTTAGTACTTGTCGTGTTCTTTCCAAGACTAATATATATATTTACGTCATATGCATGCTATAATAAAATCCCTTTAACCTGCCTATGAAGTATACAAATAAACTTTGGACATCTTAATTCTCTTTTTGTTAACAAAGAAAATGTAAATGTTATACTCAGCTGAAATTAATATATATTTATTAAACTCATTTATAAATTTCAAATGTTAAGTAAACTAGGAGTTGCGGCAGATCCTCACATAACCCATAATCACATTGCGTGAAGATGCGCTCCCAAACGTACAATACCAGGAGCCGGAAACAGGATAAACATTAAATTATGTTAGGTAATAAATGAAGAGCATGCTGCATTCACCTTCTCCGTCTTGAAGATAAAGAAGGTGAATATTATATATATGCATGCTTAAGAATAAAGGTTATCTTTTTGTTTCCTGGCTACCACTCAAAACCCTTATTTTCTTCCTTTATTCTTGCGCTTGTCATCTTCCTTACCTCATAGTGTAAACCCTCAAGTTACATCCATATTAATAACTTAAAACTCATCCATAGATTCTTATTAGCCTTGATATATTTCTTTGAAAAACCTTAGGTAATTCAAAACATTGAATATCTGAGAACATATAAATATTCCCAACGATTTATTCGTCTTTACCTCTTTATATTAAGATACACGGTGGATCATGAGCTTTGAATCTAGACCTAAAAACTGGATGCGCGTCACGTTCAGATTCTTCAAAGACCTAAAATCTTGTGTTCAAATAAGAGACGAGGTTGATAATAGCTTGTTATTCTTAGCATCCCTTGTATATATATATATATATTTATTTATTTTTTCTAAATTTAGTACGAGAGGACTATGTACAGGTGGTTTAATTTATTACCTAATTTTTCCAGACAAAAGAGTTAAATAATAAATTAATCATTGATTAATTAATTATTTGAGCTGAGCATGTGACCGCAATTATATCATCCAAGGTTCATATGAACCCCTTTGCATTTATGGTTTAAGTTTAGTTCTTTTCGCAACTGTTGGTCCAGCTAACATATAATAATTAGATAATAGTTTAATAGTTTTATCTATTTATTATTTAATATTTATATCTTTTTCTGTATCATTAATAGAACAAAAATTCCCCAGAAGTTAATCGAGCATGCATATTTTACTCATCTTGGGCTAAGGTAAACATCAGCTACTTACCAAATAACATAGATGGGCACAAAATCAGTGAGTGTATGCATGATGTTCAGTTGTTCTCTCAGAAGTATTAAGAGTAAAACAATACGAAGTTTCACTACGTACAAAAGCAGTTCGAGTGGAGAAACAGAAGTCGAAAATCTGCTGCTAAAGCGAATTTTTACCAACCACAAAAGAACATATAAAACTTATCAAGTGTGTGGGAACAGGTTTATAGAATGCAACCTCATTGCTTTCATCTCAAGATGGGAGAATTACACTAGTTTTATTTCTATTTCCACGTTTATCTTTCTTTCTTTCATATATTGTGGTGTGCGTCTCTTGCCTTTAGTCCACAAACCTTTCAATGGATGATTTCTCACTTTGTAAATCAATAGTATCATATCAACTGGAGATGTATAGTGGAGTGGCGTGTGCAAGTCTTCATCTCATAGTTTTGCTTAACATGCGATTGGTAGTAGAGAAATGGGTAAATTTGCAATATCGTTTAAGTTATTTGTGTGCTCCTACATGTGACTGGTCGCTCCCGTCTCAAGTTACCATTTAGAAAGTCTCACTACCTCCTTCTTTTAGGCTGATGAACTTCATGGACATGTTGTGATGTGAGATGGCTCTTCCAGAAAAATCTGTTCCATTTCAGTCACGGGTGTAATAATCTTAATAATATAACTTCTTCAGTTGATTCCAAGCCACGCTTGCATGACTTCAATATTTCCTGCATGTTTAGACCCAAATGATGAGTAATATTCTAAGCTTTATAATTAGAAATGGTAAGACCAAATTTCACATTGTATGTTATTGACAAGATTGTGATTTGCACACAAACATCAACAGCTATTAGGCAAGGCGCTGCAGTCCTCTCTTCGGTCATCGGTTAAAAATATACCCTATACAAAGTATTATGGATCTAGATGTGACAGTTATGAAAGTATGGTATATGTTACATCTTTTAGATAGAATTAACGAATTTGTGAAGAATGTGGATATCATATGCAAATCCCAAATTTACGTGATGTTTAAGCAGTAGTTGTTGTTCAGAGAAGAGAAATTAATTGTTGATTAACGGTCTAATACTGGTCCTTGATCTCACTGGACGCAATGGGGAATGTTAGGTACGTGTCATAGACCGGCATGTTTTCCCACATTCTATTTTGGTCCTCAAGCAAAGCACCATCATTGCTCATAATTCTAATTGTCCGCTCCGATATAGTTTCCATATTCGACTCACTGGCAGCAAGAGAAGGCGAATGGTTCAGAGTCCAGAGTGGGCCTTGTGCTCAATGTGTTGCAAACCGTGCTTATTGTTTTGATCAAGTGTCGACCAATTAGGTTGACTTGAATGTTCTCTGTCCTGATCGTCCAATCATGATGGACATAATTTATAATCAACCACCTACCTTTAATGTAGTAAGCCATCGAGAGTCGAGAGTACTTGCGCGTAAAAGATAGAGAGGAGAGAAGGTAATCTTGTGCTTGTCAGCAGGTAATCCTGTAGGTGTCCTGTCCTGTGGAAACTGGGTGCACCTTTTCTGACTCTTCGGCTACTAGCCCCATGCCTATCTCCAGCTGTTCCTCAGCCTACTGAGAATTATGTCTCCAAGGTACAAACTTTCTCTTCCATCACGATTTCCCCTACTGGCAAAACCTGCCTTTTATTAATCCTTCTCTGCTCCTCTCAGAGATGTGAAACTCGCCTCTTCGAGTCTCTTTCCGTGTTTCGCCTGGCTTTCGTACTTTTGACACGTCTCCACCCACGACACTAGTCCTCGACTGGGTAGCCTTGACCAGCGTACACATTACGGATGTAATCGTCACTCCTCAGTCGGACCATGTTTGGCTAGTTTGCAAGGTGGTGTGAAGTTGGGAGCGAGTTCCTCGGTCGACGTTGTTGCCTTTCGATGACCAGTGATCACTGATTCTCGTGCACCGATGATTCCTGTCCTCAAAACAGTTTCTATCCTCTGTGGCATTTTCCACGATATCGGGTAAGCTTTGTGCTTCACGTTCCGATGAGCCATAATCTCCTCCCTTCAGAACGCGCAGCTTCGTGTACCGCTGGATTCAGTTTATTGTCGAGACTGTGGTCTGTGGTGTCAGTTAGTCACTCTCCTCTCCCGACACCCGCGTGGACTTCTACAGTTGGCATCTTTCGTTGAATTCGATGCTCGAGCGAGGACTCCGAGAACCACAAGTTTCAACCTTTGGACAATTGAATATGTACATATTTCATGAATGTCGGCTAGAGTTCGTGTGATAGGACTGCCCCGGATGAACAACGATCAACTTCGATACCCCACAGATCGCATACACCACGAGGGCCAAACATCGACGCACTAATAATTTATTCTTCGTGTGATTGAACAAAGCCCCAGTTACCCTACCCTCAACGTGCATAATTGTACCAAAGCCGCAGACTAATGTCTAGATCCCAGTCCACCTATTTTGAGGACAAGGGAACATTATAAACGAGCTATTCCGTACCATTCTAT
Organism: Asterella californica; assembly: GCA_036924285.1. Lineage (NCBI taxonomy): Eukaryota > Viridiplantae > Streptophyta > Marchantiopsida > Marchantiales > Aytoniaceae > Asterella > Asterella californica. The sequence goes on along the minus strand of JAYKYS010000002.1, from coordinate 15,670,900 downwards.
TCTATGCCCATGGTCAGCTAAACCAATGAGTGGACAAAGAACGTCGCAGAAGCTGCTGCTGGAAAAGAATCTGAATAACAACTAAAACGCCAAGGCTCACTCGCGACGCACGATGTCGCGCAGTCCGCATGCCCAAGAGAAACCCTCTCTTTCGTCCTCTCTCTACTCTCTCTGTGGTGAAGAAGTGCATTTCGCAAGCTCCGGAGGTGGACTCTTCATATTGACAGGAGAGTCCATATTGACAGAGGACTTTAAAAACTGTTCGAGGAACACCCTGCAGACTTGAACGCACGTCTCGCGTGAAATTAGAGATGTCCAATTCCAGACATCCCGCACCTGGAATGTTGGATACCGCGTAAAACTGTGGCACGACCATCTAACGACCGCGACCTCGTCCACCTCCTCTGGCTGGAACGTCTTCCTCGTCTGATTCTACGTCTCCGTACTGCCAAATATTCAGTCTCGACTTGCGAGCAATTTCTTGATGCTCAGCAAGGGATTCCAGAGCTGTCTTTCTCTCCACAGGATCCCATCTTCCTTTCTTCTCAACTCTTCCAAAACCAGCCTGAACCCCACGATGACAAAACATTCAATTTTCCATCCTGATACCCAATGCTACGGGAATCCACAACTACATACAACGGTTAAGAGCTCACAACTTACCTCCAGGACAGCGGCGTTGACGGATTGTGCCTCCGTACCCTCAGCCATAACAATGAGGCAAGGACCTGTTCCCTGCCCTTTAACCTTGCCGCCCGATGTATCTTTCTCTATAACACGCGCCGTCAATACCTTATCACCGATTGTAGTAACCAAATATTCTGCAGCCTCGATACCAAAATCTTCGTCAAGTTCTGGCACTTTGATGTACGCAAGCTTGCACAACTGCGCCAAACCTTGGGGAGCCACTGATACGGACACATCCAAGGGTCGAAGCCTTGAAAGGGCAACCATTTCTTGGTTTCCGTAATCTATGTAGAAAATTTCGAATTCCGATTTCCCTGTCGTTGGACCCGCTTTTGGTGCATTGACTACCTGTCGACCCACCAAAGGCAGACTGGGTTATAAAGCAGCAAGCGGCTTCACTGTGGAACATGTTCCTTCTATCAGGTTCGCACTATGACGCATTACAGACTATACTTCATCACAGCTGTTATCCATAGCTAAACTAAGGATCATTCCATCACACGTGACTTGAATCCAACCCCCAAGAGGCAGGCTCACATACCATGCCACGGCTCCACGAGTTATCCGCACTGAACTGGGATAAAACCAATTCGCCCTTCTTGGGAACAAAGGTGCCCGGGGGCGGTTGCTTGTTGGTCAAGCCCAACGATACCAACTGATTCTGTATACTCACAATACGACTATCGCCAACAGTTTGCACGTAGAACTTCCCTCCACCCAAGACTTCAATAACTTTGACCTGCAAAATTGACGACAAAAACAGTGTGAAGACAATATACGCGAGATGAACAACGCCATAATACCCCGTAGTCAGGACCTGACTAGACAGATGATTCTTGTTCATAAGCAAGAATTCAGCTATGTCCATAAGACGGCATTTGGGTTGTGAAGAGTTTGGACCAAAACGGGCTTTTGATGTGTCAAAACTAGTAAACAACCGTTCTCGCTTTAGTTGCCCACTGAGCCAAGTAAGAAAGAGAGAAACGATGAGTACCTGAAGCACTTCTTGCTTGGACTTGGTCCCTTCACCAGCTGCTTTCACCTCCTCAGACTGACCTTCTACGTATCCTTGCCAAACCTAAACATCTCCGGCCACGATCAGACTTTGAACGCATGATATTACATTTCGGACGCCCGACTAAGTTTATAGAGTAGGAAACTAGTTTGGTTCCTCCCGCTGGGGATCTACGACATCAGCCGCAAGGACAGGGACAAAAGATATTACAGGTAGAACTGTGGTGGCCATATAACTCAGATTTTAAGAGATTAATTCTGCAGTTTCAAGAACCCAACTTTCAGTGGAAGCGAAGAAACGATGTTACTCAATGCCCAAACATGCACCTAGCCGTATCCAACCGTCTTGAGACAAAGAGGTCATACCTTCAACTGCTGCTTCTTAGCAAGCTGCTCCGACTGAACCAACAGATGACCTTCTGTTGTCCTATCTGCACTGAACATCGGGTGAAGTTTGGCCAAACCCGCCTCCAACAGTGCCTGCGAAACGTTCGATTTGCCTTCCCACAAGCTTCCAAGGAAAGTTCCAGTCTTGTCAACAGTCTCCACCTCAATCTACACCCGCAAGACACGTTGGTATAATAAGTTCTGGTGTTGGCAAAGAAAAGGCGGATCCTGGAATTGTAAACGATCTGAAGTTACGTTGGGGTTCAGAGAACTTCTTCGAACGATGTTTCGACGAGAGATGAAACATCTATACATACACCAGATTCTGGGAGACATTGTACCTCGGCCTCTCGTTGCAAAATCTTCCGACGCATGAAGGCGATTGCTTCATCTGCAAAAGGCTCACCACGTCCTGGACACCGCACCCCGGATAGAGAGAAAGCGATGGCGCATGTCTCCTTGGGAATGAGCAACTTAAATCGATGGCCACTAAGTACGTAGTCCACAACGGCTGGTAATCTTCTTTGCCTTTGCAAGAAAGGCAAAAATTGTCTAGCCTTCGCTGTTGTACCCTGAACGAATCATAAGAGATTAGACATATTACAGTCCTACGTACACCAATATCCGTATGCATGAAGGAAGAACTACTTCAAGACATTGCTGAGCCAGGTGATCTAAACTCGGTGAAGCTTGCAGTGACCCACGACTTATGCAAGCAGTGGCCTATTACCTGAAGTGACAGGTCATTAATGTGCATGGCAGGAGTTTCCCTCTGCGAATGCATACCCTTCTTTCCCTTTTGAGCCCTAGTTTCTGCAGCCAAGAGGGCATCATAGAAATTCGAGCGCTCTTCAAACTCCCTATGCCTAACAACAGTTGCATAACCTCTAGCTACGACCAACTCCGCCACGTTGACTCCCTGCGGTTGCTCTGCAGATCCTGAAGATGGGACTGTATCCAGAACTTCTCCCTTCGGGGCAGATAACAAGAAAACAGAACCAAAGTCCATAACGCGAGCATCAGCACCAGGTACGACAGGTGCTGGAGATGGTCCATCTGTTAGAGCAACTTTGCGAGAGTACTCCATTGTGACGTTGACCTGTCAAAGCACTTCCAACACGTTTTAAGGCAGGAATCAAAAAGCCTGGTAGATCCACCTAATATATATCAAACACGCATAAGTCAGATAAGAAGCCAAACATCCAACAACCGACGCAAGCGTAATGGAGCAAGATCTCCTGTACCCAAACGTACCTGTTGGCCAATCAAGCGAGTTCTCAGAAACTCCTTAGCTTCCCGCGCGTAAGCAGCAGGTTTCTCGTCTCGCTTGGGATTTCCCACCTTGGGAGCACGAATACTTGACAGATTGACCCGACGTTCAGCTTGAGGACTTCCATATGGAGCAGCATCATCGGCCACTACAATGCAGTCGCCACTGACTATTTCAATAACCTGCACAGTTCCATACTCTTTTACAATCTGCATGTCGTTCCTTTTACATTTAAGAGTTCGAATCAGCTATAATCCAGGTAAGTTTGTAAGAAAAATCTGGTTAAGTTACCTTTCCGCTGAAGTTGTCATCTCGAATAGCAGTAGAATTCGATACGGGTGGAACGTAATTAGTCCAGAGGCGCAAACGATCCTTTTTCGCCTGAAGCTCAGCAGCTTTGAGCACCCTCTTGGCGCTTTCTTCCATCATGTTGGCGCTCCAATCTACCACTCTGGCAAGGCCCTAGACCGTTCTCCCAACAAGATGAATCAAATGCGTCATTTCCGCTAAGGGGTCGTGTACAAGAGCCGCCAAAATAAGTTGGCTTTCCCTTTACCGTTTACGTCTTCCTTTCTAAAATCTTCCTACCCAACAAATCCATGGTTCTTCAGGTGTCACACAGCACATCCTCGCCTGACCCACCTACCCGGAAGCGTTGCTGACAAATCAATCCCAGTATATATACCAGGACAGTGGGGAAGCGAAGCACTACGAAAGCGAGGATTAACCTTGACCCAAAGCTACATATTTGTACGGGAGGGAACCTCAATAGATAGCTACATAGTTTGCACGGGAGGCAGACAGCAACATGAAGCATGGAAAAAATGAACGAAAGTAAATGGGAACTTACTTGCTTAACAAGCTCTAGGGCAAGATCGGCAGCAACATCTCCGTCCGCATAACGAACAGAACCAATGAGGTTGCTGAACTTGTCGACTCCTTCCAAAACTATCCTCACCTGTATAAACCAAAAATCTTTCACGTGCCCAATAAGTATCATGATAAGGACCTAACTAACAATCGCAGCATTATACAACGAAGCAATTTGCCACAAGTATGAGCAGTTAGGAATTTTGCACCTACATCTCTATTGAGCACTCGAACTTCCGCGAAATGTTTAGCTTCTCGTGCGAAAGGATCCGGGGGCACTTCGGCACTGTTGGCAGCGGTATTGGAAGCTGCCAATTTCTGCGCGGTGGTTAATTGGGCAGGAACGGCCGAGGCGGCTGCCTCGCCTTGTACTGCAGTCGCCTCTCCATCGGTGGCAGTCTCAACCACCAAAGGTTGAGCTTCTCCAGCTGGTGCTCGCCTACCCATGGATGGGGCCTGCAGCGACGAGTGTTACGACGAGTGTTAAGTAGAACAACCTCCATCGAACCAATCAACCAACTAGTCCCCAGCTGCCTCTGCAGAAAGTACACTAAAGACCAGCTGTCTGCAACTACAAAGTTTCAAGAGTAGTAAGTGTAACATAGTACGCAAGCACGAGAATACCTACAGCAATAAAGCTACAAATGATGTAAGCATCCAAGGAAAACAATTTACCTGAATCCCTGCGACGTACACTTGCACGTACTGAAACTCGGGGAGAAGGTAGACCCGCAGAGCACTACCATCTCGTACTGCTTCAACGATAGCTGGAAGGGGCTTTCCCTTATTGGCTTCAAGAAAACCCATAGCATCAAAGTTGCCACCGTCCCCAACTGCTGAAGGAGGAAGATCCCGCACCGCTGCCTCTGCCGCACCTGGCGTCTGTCGTGAAAACAAAAGTAACTATCAGTACACATGTAGAGAAAATGTCGTGAAAAGTATATACACAGGTTGCTGACGTGATGGAACAAACAAAGGAAACAGGGGCCTTCACCATTCCAGAACAAGGGACAGTTACCCCATACCTTGTTCCATATTCCTAATTCTTCATCCTTGGCCTTTTGCTCCCTTTGCTCCAACTCTTGGATGTAAGTCGCACTGACTTCGTTGGCTTGGCCTCCTTGTGACCTGACCTGCAATGGTGAATCGGGAACTTGTCAACTACTTGTTCTACTTATCCATTGTTCGTAAAATTCGGACGTGCTTCCACCGTCTTTCATGTTTACAGCCAGAACAGAATTTCGATCAAAGGCCACAAGTAGGTATCGTTTACAAGCAATAGAGTCGGGAGTGTTCAAGAGAGGCAAGACATTAATACCTTAGCCCACCCTTCTGCAACAACGTCATACGCGACATTCTGACCATCCAATAGAACTGTTCCAAACTCCCTATTGATAGACGGCACGACGTAGTCAACTCTGAACGTCACTTCCTGTATAAAGAGCGACATCAGTATTCAATCTCTGGCAGAATGCTCTTTTAGATAACAGAATTTGCAAATACGCCCAGCGATACTGGCAGAAGTCGTGGCAAAGCTGATGTGGACTCGTTCCAATTCGCCCAAATTGAATGAACTGCACCCTTACATGCATATCACATATGAATAGCATCTACATGTTATACATATGTATCAAAGTTGCTAAAATTTCCTCGCACGTTCAGAATGACTGTACATCCTTATGTTCACTGGGTTGACTTGACAGGGTTTACCTTCCCAATGCATTTCTTCCGTAGAGATTCTCTGCTTTCCCATGCCCACGGATCATCCTTGCCGTCTCTTCGAGCCTGCATTTCACAAGACGGTTTGCTGAGAGGTCCAGTATCCAAGAAGTTAGTGTATAAGTTCGGCCACAGGGACAGGGAAGACAAGAAGGAATTTAGGCACGAAGTTCCAACATTGATAACCCTTCCCTGTAGATTGGAATGGATCAGTGTCCAGACAGGTAGAACCTGCCGCGGTGCTGTAACAACACAATGGTTCACCCACTCACCGGCTACACACGAAAATTGACCTCAAACGAGATTAAAGATGATCGGGAGCAGGAGGTTAACTGAATCCTAGATTGCAGCTGTTCCATCAGAGACTAGATATTAGATGCCTTCGGTCTGTGGAGCTCTCACACAACAACGGGCTCCAGTAGTAACTCCTAGTCAGAAAGTAAAAGAGAAAACAAGATCAACGTGGAAAGTGAGGGTACTCGCCAGAGAATGTCTATGTACTCGAATGAGAAGTTCCAATCGAGGTCAAGGACATTCAGCACCAAAAGTGCGTTAAAACACAAATTTTTTATGAAGTTGAAGGTGAGCGAATCAAATCCACCTAAGTCAAACTCGTTAGAAAATAAGCCGGATATAGAAATGACATTCTCCTGGATATAAACGGCGAAGGTCACCTCAGAACTGTAGAAATGAGTGGAAATTCAGTCGCAGTACCGCATCTGGTAAGGGAAAGCCGAAATCTAGCTAATGTTGGAAGGTAAAATTGCCCACGCTAAAAGGCAAGAAGCTGACTTAAAGGTTCCAATTCCGGATTCCAACCGTGCGGGCTATTTATGAAGCTCTGGAATGACAGGGCTTCAATGACTTATCTCTGAAGAAATATCGGATAAAGAGACCCAATATTTAACACCAACCCGAACTCCTGACAGAACAGCTCGCCTGGTGACATCGCCCGTGCATCAGAGAGAATGTACAGCAGCTGCGAACCGGCTCAGCGAAAGACGGAGTTCTGAGACAAATTTCCGAAGAACGTGAAAAATGTACAGCAAATGTGAACAGGCAGCCAAAGAAGGATAACAGACGTAAAAGAAGAGATAGAAAGAAGTCCAGCCTGGTCCAGACGGCGAAGCAAGAACGCTAAGTGCGAGAGGCGTCTACCGGATCCACCTGTTAGCAGTGTCTTATCTCATCGGCAAGCCAACAGACAAAATTGCCTGTTCCAACCAAGTGATCTAGCTACCGGAGAGTCACATGTACCCCACATCGGCCATCACCATATGTTTCCAGATTCTATGAGGATTCAGGGTCATCCAGGGGTTGTAATCTGGTATGCACTGCGGGTAATACACTGCGAGCCCCCCTATTGTTGCTGATCAGTACAGTGGTTTAACATTCATGTACATTCGGTTACTTTATTCACTGTTGCTTCTTTCAGCTCATTAAGACAAACCGGAGGGAACAGTGGACCGCAAAAAAAGTCAAACGCTGTGCATAACGAGTTTCCTCAGAACTTGTCCATGAGAGCCGCCTCTTAGTTGCTAAAAGATCAAGCGCAGAATCTCATGGACAGGTTCTGAATACTGAATCTGAAGTCCGATCACTTCTGCAGAGGACAAACAATAGAGGATACCAACTCCGCCAGCGTTGGCATTCTCTCTTTCAATGCGCATCCGGATTGTCCGTTTCAGTTCATCCTAATGCTTAACACAACAAAGACCGTTCGACTGAACGTACCAACTTGGGGGCAATCAGCGATGCAAGAGTGATGGTCTTCTCCGGAGGTGGACCGCTCTTCGTATTCCCCATAATCAGCAAAGAATCGCCTGAAGGCACAGCCTTCACGGTCCCCTTGAGCCATGTGGTTGCCATTCCTGTGCCGATAGGAAAGCAGGAGTACAGAGAGACGGAACTACGACCCGGCCGCCCGCCCGCTTGTCTACCTCCGTTTTGGTCGAGAGAGTGACCCAAACATACCTTTCCAGAGTGCCAGCGATCGGCTCTTCCTCCGTATTAGAACCCTGCTTCTCTTCTCTCTCTCGATCGCCACCTAGGAGTGCCCCGAGCACACGGACGGTTTTAGCTCGGTAGGGAGCGGCTGACAGATGAAGAGCCGGCGGAGGGGCAAACCAGATACGTTTTAGCAACGAAGCACTTCTCTCCGCTCTGTGTGCTTAAGGATTTATCCGATCGGGATGCTCTCGCGGATCCCTCGAAGTAGGAGTCCAGAGGACAGACTCTTCTCTGAATACTCTTCAGAAGAAGCACCACGCGGGAAAAGGGACAACTCGTGGAAGGCCTAAGCTCTACGCCGGCCGGGCCTTTGCCGGTGACTTTGGACTCTATGACTCGATCGCACCGGAACTAGTGGCCAACCTGACCTGACATGTCAGGGAAGCCGCACACGATTGGTGGGATATTAGACGACGAACGTCTAATAGCGCGACGACTGCCGGGCGTCGGAGATATAACCATGTGACAAGTCTCATGGTTGAGCCACGTGTCGAAGAAGGTACTGCTCTCCACAGTTTTGGAGCAAACAAACACTTGACTTGATTAGAGAGCCCTAAACATATGCAGTTATTAAGAACGGAAGTTACCGGACTATTATGATGAAGTCTTCTCATGAATGTGGGAGTACGTTCAGGATTGGAATAGGCATATGTAGCTTCACATAGTTTTGACCGAACTGTATTATGGAGTCAATTGTCCAGAAGTGAGTTACTCATAGCTTTCTTCTTCCTCAGTCCCCGAAGTTGTCTACTATCGATCTTTATCAATCCCACGAAGTTGAAAAGCTCTTCCTCGTTCTGCAACCGGCTAGCCTCTTGGTGGCGACTGTGGTAAGTATAATAACTGTGTATTTCTAAGTATGTAGTCGATTTCCACAGTTCCAAAAGCATGGTTCGTCATGATTTCATAAAAGTGACTGTAGATTTGAATTTTGCACACAGGTTAGAAGACTGAGAGATGAGTCGAGAGACGAGAGCAAAGCAGAGGTACTGGGGAAAGAAGGTGTGAGTTCAGCAATGGTGGAAGAAAGTGCAGACTTCGATAGAGAGTTCATCAAATTTGACGACCTTGGTCGACTTTGATTTCCGTACGCAAAACAAGATAATTTCAATATGTCCTCTGACACACACGAGCATGCGAGTGAGTCCGAGCTCATCCCTAGCAGAGATCGAGATAGACTATGATTTCGGTTGAGAGGAATGAGAGGTCTTTAGTGGAGAAAACAATTGCAATTTCAAGCTGGATTAATTAAACTCGGTGGCATGTTCGATTTGATGAAAGAGTTTCAGTTCGCTCTAGGCTGTTGGTGTATTCTCAACTCTAGAATCAACAAGCACTGGAAGACCAGGCAGAAGTATTGGGTACGGAAATATATCTACAGATTTCCTATAAGATCTGATCCCTCAAGCCGGAAACGCAACGGTCAGTCAGTGAGACGTAGACTAGACAAGGAGAAGTTGCAGCCAAATTTGGAACCAAGAACGTGTACAGTTCACCCAATGGCAACCATCATAGACTTCAGTGATAGGAAGAACTAACTTGAATGAGCATCCAGACGAAGTGGATGACCAGATGTTTGAGTTGGGAGCTAGACCGAAGAAAATTATAAAAAATCTCTAATCAGGTGCTCGTGGACAGACTGTCCGTCATCAATCTGATGGTCTTTTTTTGTTGGAGATAGAGGTTAGTGATAATGACACTGAAGCTGATTTGTTTAAGGATAAATGTTATGTCTAAGGTGTAGATGGATCACAATGTTGTGAGTGACGTGTTCGTTGACAATGACAAAGTAAAATTGGTAACTTCGAGATAACAATATGTATATAATCTGCAACACACTTGTCTCAGCCATTTGCATACTTGGAGAAGATCATATCAGAATTCGCAACACCTTGCTATGTTAATGTGTAATAGAGTAGTTGTAGATCTGAACGTACAATGTGAGATGTTGGTAAATGATTTTCGGCTTACTTTCTTGTGGTGTCCACAATTTGTAAGATTGGAGATCTTTTCGAAAATTTTAAGTTAATGACGTGTCTATATAATTGAAGTATCCTTATTACTTAAGATTGTACCCTGCTTAGCGAGAAGATGATCTTAAGATGAATTCGTGAGAAGAAGCCGACTTCTCTCGGAAGCTGGAAGCCGGAAGACAAAATACGTTTCTAGGAAGACGGTGACTACAACACAGGAAGTGCCAACCACATACCAAGTAGGTAAGGGCAGGTATACCTAACATACAATCACCATTGTAGTAGGTAGAGCTAGGATAGATCAAACCGTTACCTAATCGCGAAGGAAAGACAAGAAAGCCAGAGGCGCATCAGCACCATAGCTCGCTTTTCTACTTCTCTACTCGATTTGAGAATTGATGACGACATTGGAAGCGCGCGGAAGCAAATTGCAATGAGCAAGTGAGAGAGTACGTCTTCCAGCAGGAAGTGCACTCGAGGTAGAAGAGTTGGGAATCTCCACGAGAATAGAAGATTAGAAATTGAGAATCGAAGGAGGAAATCGAGAGTGAAAGCTTCGAACTGCAGCAACTCGAGTTCAATTGTAGAAGCAGCGTTGCAGTAGCTCGAGGTTGGAGACAGAAGCAGGATCGTGGCAAGACGAAGACATTGAAGACTGAATCGAAGCACTGAGATGCACAGAAGACTGAAGAAAAATCAGAAGCGTAACGCAGTGCAGTATTGAGGTTCTTTTGACTTCTTCTCCTTTTCTCTCCGCTTCCGTCTTCTGTTCCTATGCTTTCTACGCTTCCCCGATCATCTGCAAGAAGTCTATCGATCCCTCCTCTTTCCTAAAATTTCTCTGAGAAGATTGGACGCGGAAGCGCTATCTAATTTTTGACAGCCATCTTCCCAATCTCTTCTTGAGAATCGAAATTGAGCTTCTCCTTCTTCATGTTCCAAAATTCGTTGTTCCATCTATCAATTTCCCTACCCTACTACGCTTCTTTCCTAGAATCCGTGGACAGAAGACTCATCTGAATGTTTGGACATTTCCAAAAGCCGAATGTTTGCAATTCAAGTAGTTGGATTGGATTGGAATTTGAGTTGTGAGAAGCTTGATGTGAATCTAGAGTGAACTTGAGAGTTGATTGTTGTTTTGAGAAGCAAGAAATTGGGAATCATACCAGTGCCTCCCAAGCTTCATAGCTTCTCAAATCCACATCTTCCTAGACAGCTAGAAGATTGGAAAGGTTGGCAGAATGCGCGAGAAGATGTGAGGGTCCTCACATGTCTCTTTTGTCTGACTCATAGCAGCCCGTTCCTTCTTCTTCCCGAACTTTAGATGAGAATTGTGAGAAGCCTTCAGACAGAATCTAGAGAGAAATGTCAAGGGTCATGTCTTCTCAATACGCAGCAAGCTTCTTCCGAGAGTGTATGCGAGATGAAGAGTAAAAAACAAAGTGCGAATGTTTCGTGTCTGTTGTGAGGCTAGATTGCGTATAGAAAGCCGAAGACAGGTGAGACTAGTGATGAGAAGCCTGGCTGCGGGAAGTCTTTTGAAGACGTCAATCAACTAGAAGCTGTCTCGAGAGTCTTCTTGGAAGCCATTGTCACTGCAAGAGCCCTCAACCTTCTTCCAATCCATTCGTAGACTTCGCTTCTTACATATCTTGTCATCTTCTGTTAGGAAGTAGGATGAATTGCAATGTGGATTGTCTTTTTAGGAATCCAGGAAATGCTTTGCTTAGTTAGGATTACGTAGGTATAGCTCGGAAGACGTGATGTACTTAGGAAGCACTGTTAGAATTCTGAAAGACAGAATAGTTATGTTCTGGAAGACTATATTCGTCTTTTGAGAGTGGAAGTTGGACTGGGAGGGCCTGGTAAAGATTGAGATTTAGGCTCACAATAAGTATATGTGGTATAGTGTAACAAAAGCTCGAAATGTCGAGGCATCCTCGAGGGTTGGTGTTATCACAAGAAGAGTTGATCGCGGTCAAACCTTTTATCAAGGAGTTGGGCCTCGACTTCTTCACATGAGACTGGAATCTTGTGGATCATGATCTTCTAGAAGAGGTCTGAGCAGCCCTGCCTCCTCACAACCGTGTACCTATCAAGGTAGGGATTGTCCGAGGAAGACCATCATTGTGGAAGGTGAAGTGGTGGCGCAGAGCTTTTCACCGACATGGATCAAAGAACTGCGAGTATGAGCTCGAGAAGAGGAAGATTCTCACGATTATCTCAAAGAAATGACATGTATCTGGGAGTATCACATGCCTCTTCCTAGAAGACCAACAAGGGAGGAACGGATGGAAGGTGGAAGCCTACCGGGAGCCGAAAAAGCGTCTTTTGGGGAAGCTGTACCGTCACCTTTTTCCCAAGGGAAAGGCTCAGAAGGTTAGATACTTCAGAGACTATGATGTGGAGTTTCTTGAAGCGGTTTGGGCAGGAGAGATTGTCAACTGGGGCGCCTTTTTCCACTCCTATGTCCATGCCGAATTAGTTTACTTGGGCACTCCAGCAGGAGAGCATCTCACCCCCTTTTTCTGCTATCTATATGTGTCCAAAAGGGACCTGAAGGAGAACCAGTTGGCCAAGTATGGATCAGCGGGACAGCAAGAGGTCAAGGAAGAGACCTCTGAGGAACAAGACCGAGCAGCTACCATGTCTTCCTCTCCCTCTCTAGTGCCTAAGGAGGGACTAGACACTCATCAGAAGACGATCACTGTGCGGGAAGATGACTCCAGCGACACGGAAGACGCATCGTCATCAAGGAGGATGAGACATAGGAGCATTCTTAGAAAGAGCACATCTTTCCCTACCATTCACTCCGAATCCGAGTCGGGATTCGCAGGAAGACACCCCCAGCACCAAGATCACCAGGAAGACAGCTTCTATGACCACAGGGAGACTTCCGAAGACTCCAGAAATGTCAAGACCTGGGTCGATGTTCCAACTGCGACAGGAGGATGTGCAAAGAAGAGGACTGCTTCTGCGATGGGAAGAGATCTTCCACCTCGGAAGACATTGAGAGCAGTGTCTTCTCGAGCGCAAAAAGAGAAGATTGTAGTGGAAGAAATACAAATGCCTCTAGAAGATAGAGAAGCCGTCATAGACCAATTTGTGGACATGAACCTATCTTCTGCGAGAAGACGACTGGAGGAATTTAGCGTCTTCTTCAGCTCTGAGATCCAACCAGTGATGGAGTTGGTGGAAAAGCGTGCAATGGTTCAGGAGAAGTCGCTGCAGCTTGTATTCGGTCTTTGGACCTTGATTCAGCAGGAGGAAGCCCAAAAGCAGAAGCTGGAAGCTCTAGAAGTCAACCTCCGTACCACGGAGAAGATTGCCGCGAAGTTACAAGGTAGAAGCTTATCCTTCTGTCAAGGAGTTAGCGCAGCTGCGGAAGAACAACCAGGAGTTGTAAATGCGACTTCAGCAGCGAGAGCAGAAAGTTTTGTGGATCAGGGGTAAGTTAACTGATCTGGCAGAAGAGAAGAAGACTTGGAGCGCACTGCATGAAGCAGCGAAAGCCAAGGCTGCAGAAAAGAAGAAGCAGCGGGTAGAAGTAGAAGCTCAAGCCAAGGAGATTATGGCATAAGGGAGAAGTGCTTCGAAGAAGTTTAACTTCACTGCGAGAAGGAAGCTTTTGACGTTAGCGCGCACATGAGATGACGCTTTCAGGGAGACGTTGGTGGACTACAAGGAGAGCATGTTCCGTTAACTGGATCGGTAGGTTGAAAATCTGAAGATTCTTTACGGTCTTCCATCGATTCCTCATCTTGCAGCTACGTCTTCTGGTGCACTAAGATAAGTCATTGTGGAAGATCTCGACAAGAAGGAGTTCGACCTCGCTATCCACTTGGTGGTGATAGCGTTGAAAGCCGAGAAGAAGAGCGAGAAAGCTCCAGAAAATAGGTAGAGGAGATGGCTTCCTAGGTGTTCAAGGTGGAGGAGATGACTATCTTTGACCCATGTGTGATCATCCCAACTCCCAGTGTCGAGCATGTCGTGCAGAAGAGTCAAGAAGTGCAGGTGGATTCGGCTTTTCAGGGACATCTTCTGGCTTCCGAAGCCATGGTAGAAGCACACATGACTAGCACTGAGGCGGATGTCATCTCAGCCACGCTAGAGGTACCAACATAGACACCGGTATCGAAAGTCGAATTGGAGGGTCATGCATGTAAGGATCCCATGGAGATCACACCTGGCGACCAAGAATAGGTAGTAGAGGTAGTTAGTTGTTATTACCTAGGTTATTTTGTAGAAAATCAGAGTATTCTATTTTAAGATGGACAACTCTCCCTTTTATTTTTAGGTGACTGTCCATGTGGCAGGATAAGCAACGGTAGGAGTATGATTACTTTCTAAAACTCAGGAGAACCGAAGCCTAGGAGATGGTGGTCTTCTAACAGCGCCTCATTTTCCTCTAGACTGTGGTTGCGACTGGAAGGGATCTCTCTTGTGCGACTCAAGACAATTGTATAAGATCGATGTCAATGTAGAATTTTAGTGCACATATATACACACACTACACGCGCAGAGTTTGGTTACACATAGAATAGGTCTGCACCTCCACTCCCAACAAGGGATCATAGAGATGTAGACATGAGTAGACAACATAGATAGAGAATGACATCATCGTGCAGTCCTACTTCTAAGCTAGTGTGTCGAGAGATAATGACAGAAAGTGGATGGAGTAAGCTTCCAGAAGCCAATGTAACTTCTTCTCGGAGATTGGATTTCATATTTGGTTTGCAGAAGCTTTGTCTATGTCTTCTGGGGAGTGGGTTTCATTCAAATTCATACCCAATTGTGCATGAGAAACCTTCCTATTGAATGGCGGTGATTGTTAGAAGCTGTGCAAAGTCCAATCTTGTCTCATCCAGTGGAGCACTTTGGATCCATGCACGGACTGTCCATCGAAGATTGGTCCCTTGAGTCAGAGTAGTCGGAGCAAAGACAGAAGAAGCCAGAAGCCTCCACAACAGAAGATGTCATTCTCGATCGGTAGATAGTGTAAATGTAAGCAGATCTTTAGTCTTCCTCCTCAATTTACTACAAGTAGGGATGGCTTGTTAGTCAGGATCTGGACTAGAAGCTTGTCAGAATCTTAATTTCTGTGGTGCCCACAATTTACAGGATTTACGATTTTATGAAATTTTTGAAGTTAATAACATGTCTGTGTAATTGAGATAACCTTGTTACTTAAGATTATACCTTGCTTAGAGGAAATATGATCTTAAGGTCTTTTTGTAAAAAGAAGTCGACTTCTTCGGAAGACGGACATCTTCCGAGAAGACGTCTTTTCGGTTGTGTCTTCCAGAAGACGGAAGACGGAGACTGCAGGGGACCAACCACGCACCACCTAAGAGAGGGGTAGGTGTACCTACTAGGTAGCCACCATGGTAGTAGGTAGGTCAAGGAAGTCAAATCCTTAATCGCGCAGGGAAGATACGGGAGAAGACACATTAGCACGAAATCAGTCGTATGCTTCTCGCACTGAAGACCCACCGCGCTTTGAAGGTCGATTGCAATCGAGGTATCGAATTGAGTGGTGGAAGCAAGGAGAATGAAATTGTGAACATAAGATCGAATTGAGGCCAGAGAAAGAGCGAGATCAATTCTGTTAAGTTGGAAGCACAGTCGAGCTGAAGGAATCCCTGTGGATTTCAGGAAGCAGACATTGAGGATTGATTAGAGAGGTTCGAAGGTGGAGCAAGATAGATTGTAGCAGCCGAGGGGCGCAGCTCAAGATTGACGACAATAGCAAGATCGTGGGATCACATTCGAGCTGGGATTGACGAGCGGAAGCTAAAGGCACACCAGAAGCAGCCAGAAGATGTACTGAGGTTCTTCTCGTGTTCTTTTTCCTTCCCACCGCTTCCAGCCTTTGATTTCAACCCACCTTGCATTTCATCCTACTTCTTAACAGAAGATACAAGATATGTGAGAAGCAGAGTGTACGAAAAGTTCAGAAGATGATCGCGGCTCCTGCTGTGACAGTGACCTACAGGAAGTCCATGAGACAGCTTCCGATTAACTGACGTACTAGGAAGACTTCCCGCAGCCAAGCTTCTCATCATTGATCTCACCTGTCTTTGTCTTCCGACACGCAATCTAACCTCACAACAGACACGAAACATTCATACTCTGTTCTTTCGACTCTTCATCTCTCATACACGCTCAGAAAAAGCTTACTGCATGACGGGAAGACATGACCCTCGACCATTCTCTCCAGATTCTGTCAGCAAGACTTCTCAGAACTCTCTTCTAAGTTCGAGAAAAAGGAATAGACTGCTATGGGTCGGACTGAAGAGACCTGTAAAGGACCCTCACGTCTTCTCGCACATTCTGTCAGTCTTTTCAATCTTCTAGTCTCTCTAAGAAGATGTGGATTTGAGAAGCTCGGAAGACCGGGAGGCACAGGCCTGATTCTCAACTTCCAGCTTCTCAAAAACAACAATCAACTCACCAAGTCACTCAGGATTCGTACCAAGCCTCTCTCAACACAAAATCAATCCAATCCAATCTCGATACAAATTGAACACAATCGTCTTCCGAAGACGTTCAGACATTCAGAAGCTTCTTCCGAAGATGTTCAGATCTTCAGAAGCTTCTTCCGAAGATGTTCAGATCTTCAGAAGCGTCTTCTGTCCATAGGTTCGAGAACAAATATGTGGTAGGGTAGAGAAATTGATTGTGAGGTGATCGAATTTAAGAATGAGAGATGGGGAAGCTCGATTCCAACTTGGGAAGAGGTGGGAAGATGGTTGTCAAAAATTGGACAGCGCTTCTGCGCCCAATTCTCGTAGAAGAAAGTTCAAGGTAGGAAATCGATCGATAGGCTTCTTGCAAATGAACGGGAAAGCGCGGGAAACATCAAAGAAAAGATGGTTCAAGAACCTCGTGGCTTAAGCGGTAAGTGTATACTCAAAGAAAATATTATCTTTGAGGAAGTCAGTTCCTTTAAGATCTCTCAAAAATCTCTAGAGCAATAAAGATTATTCTTAACACCTTCCTTTCACTCAGAGGGTATGAAATGAGAAGTACACAAAGGAAATAAATTCCATGAGAAAGCAGAAAGAACTTTCTTGAAACTTGCTTTTTTTTGCTTCTTAAACTTCTCAGTTGGGAAAGTTATGTCTGAGGCAAGTCCGATCTAAGAATATGGAGAAGGATTCTTACGAGCGGCTGTCTTAGGTGATCGAAAAGAAAAGTCTCTCAATTTGTTATCTCTATTCTTGAACTGCCATCGTAGAAGTACTCTCGTTCTAGTAAAGATTTTGTAGTGTCGCATGATTACTCCTTTTGCCCATTTAGTATAAAAGATATCGTTCCCACAGAGGATTTGCACAAGTAACGCTGTTCTAAGTTCTAAGATCTGTTCAAACACACAAACACACAAACACACAGGTTTTGTCTAGAAATCCCGTCTTCTCACAAAACCACACGGCTTCCAGACCCTTCAGAAGGTGCTCTGGACCTAAATAAACAACTACTAACTAAAATATCACACAACTATCTACAGAGAAGCTCGAGAAGACG
The DNA here is from genome assembly GCA_036924285.1 of Asterella californica. Lineage (NCBI taxonomy): Eukaryota > Viridiplantae > Streptophyta > Marchantiopsida > Marchantiales > Aytoniaceae > Asterella > Asterella californica. The sequence continues at coordinate 15,653,443 of JAYKYS010000002.1, read as the reverse complement.
CTTCCTGCTTCCAGGTTACTTCTTCCGGTCTTCTCAATATCATCTTCCTGAAACAATTCTCGGCTTCTGAGGGTTCAACTCGGCTTCTCACGCCTCCAGAAGACTGCTCCTGCTTCATAGAAGTCGACTAGCAACATCTGACGCACATTGCTCTTTCAATTCCCAACGGATTAGATTAATCACATGGTGTATGCCCCCTGTAGCCTTCCCAGGCTTCTGCCTATGAAAACGGTCTTCATGCAACACTACAACGACATTCACCTTCACGGAAGCTCAATAGAAGTCTCGGAAGCTCACTAGAAGAAGGTAAGAAGATGAGGAAGATGGGAGAAGATGGGGAAGAACGAAAAATCCAAACGAGAGAAATACAAGATAAGAATAAGAAATTAAGACTCCGACAGGCTTCTAGTCCGAATCCTGACAAACAAGCCATCCCTGCTTGTAATAGTTTGGGGAGGAAGACAACAAACGTGCGTACAGTTACACAGTCTTCTACTTGAGAATGTCATCTTCTGTTGTGGGAAGAAGGCTTCTTTCTTCTTCTCTCGCTGCTCCGACTACTCTATCTTCTGGGATCTCTTACCCATAAGACCATCCGTACGTGGATCCGAATTGCTCCACTAGACGAGCCAAGCTGCGAATCTGCACAGCTGCTGACAGTCACCGCCACTCAAGAAGAACGCTTCTCATGCACAATCGGGAGTGAATTCAAGGAAACCCACTACCGTCAGGACATATGCAAAGCTTTTGCACTCAAATCATCAATCCATTCCCCGAGAAGAAAGCACATTGGTATTGAGAAGCTCACTCTTTCTACTTTCTGCTCCTACTCCTCGACACACCAGTTTAGCCAACGAGACTACACGAGGATGCCGTTCCCTACTCCTAAACTGCCCACTATCTCCATCTACATCTTCGAAACATTGCTGGCCACGAGCATGCAGACCCCTCCGGTGTAATCTCAATCTATTCGTATGTCTCTAACATCGGGTGTAGTGTATGCCAAATGCTAATGGACTAGCGGGGAAGATCAATCTTACACTTTGTATGATGCTCGTCAAATATGCTGGTGTTGAGACTGCGAAATATACTTAAGATAAGAGACTACATGCCATCTTATGGGAGTATCGAACCACAACAAAGACTTCTACTGGGTACTACCCATTTCGATTGGTTTATGAAGTGGAGTCCAAGTTGCCGATCCAATTCGAATTGGATACTTTCCAAACCATTCAATGAAAGTTGAAGAGGTCAAGGAGAGAAGACGTGGTCAGGTCAAGAAGGGAGCAACTCATGGAGTTGGAAGAGACCCGAGCGGTAGCAATAATCCGGATGGAACGAGCTCATGCGTATCAAAAGAAGAGTTACGACAAACATTTGGGCAAGAGGGAATTAAAATCTTTTCAATTCAGAGATTGGGTAATGTTGTATGATGCTATCAGATTCAAGAGGGCTAAGAAGAAGTTTCTTTCTAGATATTTTGGTCCTTTTGTTGTAGATATGATGTGGAGCAACTTCACATATGACCTTCAGGAACTAGGAGGAAGGAGATTTGATCGTGTCAACCATGACAAGTTGAAGTTGTTCCATAGACGAAAGTTTTCTCTTCACTCCGAAGACGGAGCGAAAATTTAGTCCGGGGGTAAAATGTAACGACCTATGTTACACATAGGAAGTTTGTCTATTAGTAAGGTATTTAGTTATACCTAAGTGTTGAGAATGTTTATTTGCTACCCAAGTACTTTAAGGAGGTTACAAGTTAGTCATGACTAGCTAAAGTTAGTTATGATTAAACTTAGCTGTACTTTTGATAGAATTCAGATATTTCCTAAAGAGTGAGCACTACTATCTTGTCATCTTGTCTAAAAGGTAGAAAGGAGATGGAAAGTATCCCTTATCTCCTTTTTTACTTGATATTAGTGGTTGGATTAAAGTTGTGGACTTTGTGGGCATTAAAAACAAGAAGAGATTCCACATGTCTCCTTTTTAGTGGGTCCTAGTGTAGAGGGGGTGGAAATTTGAGATTTCTTGAGAATATTCCAGAATCCTTCTAGAAGTTGTTGACTTTGAAGAAATAAGCCCATGTGAAAAGATAAAAAGCCCATGTGATTAATGCTTTTACCTTAAGTAATATCTTAGTAAAACCCGATAAAAGGAGTTACGGCTGAGTTATCGAAGGGTACCAAAGTAAAAACCTAGAATGTATAAATAGAGGAGTAGAGAAGAGCTCTTCATCCTTGTTTTCACATCGTCGTAATGACAACTTGAGTAATATAGAGAGTGTGAGATATTTTTAGCATGTGAGAACTTGCTTGAGAGACGTCGTTAGAATGAAAGATTTTAGTTGATGAGTTTATGGAGAATTTTTAGTTGATGAATTTGTGGGTGTATGAATAAGTGAACTTAGCATTTTCCCTTCAAGTTCATGGTGTGCTTCCGTCAAAGCCATCAGAGGTGACCCTTGAGTGAGAGACAGACCCGACATTTTGTAGATTCATCGATGACGATCGTGGAGGTTGAGAGATCGAGAGGGTAGTTGATCGATAGGAATCGGAGGGTTTACATTTTTGGTTCTGTTGCCAAGACCTCACTTGAAAGGATCGTTGAAAGATGTTTAGAGTTCAGTTCTATATTCGACAAAAAGAGATCATGAGTGACCACATGGAGAGAACGTTAGGAGGAGAGAGAACTAACGCGATGTTAGCAATGCTATAACCTTTCGTGTACCCCGTAGTGATCTATGACGCGTTCGAGGTCATTATTTACATCTTGTTCACTTAGAAAGTGTTTGAGGAGAGTTGGAAGGGAATGAAACAAGAGTTGTATAGAAAGGAGGAGAGAGAAAATATTAGGGGAGAAAAATTGTAGAGTTTAAAAATTCAGCTCTCTGGAAACTTTGTACAATCGCTATCAGATTTTCTGTGTTTTTATTTTCCTGTGATACTTTCCAGTATTCTAGATTGACTAATAACCTATCTAGGACAAAAGAAATCATAGGAAAAGGCGGTCTAGAGAAAGAGCAATGAATTTTCAAAGTTGAGGGGGTTTATTCGTGAGAGTTGAAGAATTATGTTCTCTGGAAAAAGTTTACAGTCAGTGTCAGATTTTTTGTGAATTTTATTTTCCTGAGAAACTGAGAAAAGATGGTATGGAGAGAGAGCCATGAATTTTCAAAGTTGAGGGGGTTTATTCACGAAAGTTGAAGAATTCTGCTCTCTGGGAAATTTTTACAGTTATTGTCAAATTTTCTGTGAATTTTATTTTCCTATGAAAACTTCCAGGATTGTAGCTTGTCTGATGAGCTATTAGAAGAATCAAAAATCATGAGAAGATGATGTCTGAAGAGGGAGATAGAATTTTCCAAAGTAGAGGGGGTTGACAACCATGAGAGAAGTGAAAATATACAAATTTCAGTTCTCTGAAAATTTGTACAGTTAGCACCATCTCTTTTGATTAGGGAACTTTTTTGTTGAAACTTCATTAGTTAGTAGCTTGGAGGTTGAGCTACTGGAGATCACAAAAATCTTGGAGAGATCTCTTACCGATAAGAGATATACGTTTCGACATACAAGGAGATCTTGAAGATACTTCATGAGGAATCCTGTTCGAGTGCCGAGGTTGAAGAAGAGACGTTTGGGAGTTAGAACGGAGACGGAAAAGCCAAAGTTAAGTATAGAGGCGTTGCGATCACGCATCTATTGCAGTTGGGATGCCCTTTTTGCTCTATATCAAGAAGCTTCTAAGAGCATCGGCGTAGATGCAAAGAAGATTGAGTTCAAAGCATCAATCACGGTGGAGGTCACAAATGCTCCTGACGAAGTAGAGTGTGATCCTTACAAGAATGACTTTAAGATGTCTGCTAGGATCAGTACAGACAATGGTCATGAGGATATTATCTTAGACTTTTAAGAGAGATCGGGAGATATTTGATCAGTATGTCCACGGAGGATTTACAACTTTGCACATTCAGACTTCAAGAGGACATCAAGGACATTATTAGGGCAGGAAAGAGAGATCTTGCTCTGCCCTTTGATTTCCTTGTGGAGTAGGAGGGGTCATTTGTTAATGACCTGGAGGACGCACCCAACCCTTCACCTTCTATGGTGAGTCCGAGACAGCGCTTGGAGTTAGGACCAGAAGGTTTAGCCCCTTTTGATCTTCCTCCATCCACTAGGACGTCAAATCTTGAGGTGGATATAGTTTAGAGATCGATCTATCATATGCTAGCGTATCAAAGATCAACGTCAGTTGTAAGTTACATGTGTCAGATTTCTCAGATTATACTTCTACTTGTTATTTTTAATGATAATTATTCTGAAGCACCACCTAGCAGGTTAAAGAAGGGAGATTCATATTATCTTTCAATTTTTAGTTTATGTTTTGCACCTTGTGGTGCGTTCTCCTTGCCTTGGGTGGCTGAAGGTGGTGTCCTTGGGGTGCGTGTGTGTTTGTGTTGGGGGGTTATTAGGGCTTGCTTGTCCTATGCCTCTTTTGTGAGCTGTTATGCACTATAGGTACTTGCTAGCTAGTTCTAGAAAGGTGTTTGAGGATCTAAGAGTAGTCAGAGGAAGGGGTCATGTATGGATTACAACTCTTATGTGTAATCTTGTGTTTATTCTCTTCAGTAGTGGATATTATACTTGCATGTCTTCTGTGGGTCTTTCATGCATATCTTCGAGTAATCTATGTGTTTACTTTGAAGCCAACTATGTATGCACAAGGTTGAAGGTGTGCTAACCATGCAGGGAAAGGAGAGAGAGCAAGAAGTTGAGAGTTTGTACAATAAGATGCTAAGTACCGTGAGTGATGTTAAGCCAACATTATGTTCAACCAGAGGAAGTGGCAAGTGTAGTAATAGATTACCATGAAGAAATGCATATGTTTGAGAGGGATGTCACACATTCAAAGCCTTGATTTGTCCACCCATCCAACAAGATGGGTGAACCATCAGTCTTCATACAGAAAAGTCACAGAGTGTCAACAAAAGCGTGTACTGTCACATCATTGTGGAAGTCTATCATTTTGATGTATACTGAGAGATAGCAAGTAGACTAGGAGAGAGGAGTGATAGTGAAGAGTTCATATGAAATGAAAACTGCAATACATGCCCTGACGAGTCACACTTGGAACTAATGGTAGGAGATATACGTCTTATAAATGATCCAACTCTTTATCCAGCATAGGACTAATGACATAGTCTTTTGGGTTAGGATGATGCTCATGACAACAATTGAGTTCAGGTATATAGTGAAATACTTGCACAAATCCCTTAGCGAAGGTCGGCACTAGGAGATTAGCAACTTGCGGTTGACGTCTCAGAAGCTGATAATTGAGTTCAAGTATATAGTGTAAATACTTGCACAGATCTCATAGCAGAGGTCAACATCTACTTTCTTTTGAGAGGGTTATGAGTGGATCTTCAAATGAGATCAGGTTATTGAGTAGCTTATGAGAGCTTAATGACAAAAGAGCTTCCTGCTCAGTATTCTCCGTGGGTTTTGGTTGTGCTTAAGAAGAGAAATGTGAGTTTGACATCCAAGACAGACTTATGATCAGTTTTACTGCAAGTTACAACGGTTTGACTCCAAATATATCGAGGATGATATCTTCTGTACTACTAATGGTGTAAAATGACAAACCTTGTGCTTTACATGACTCCAACATATGCTGGCCACAAGTTTTTCACTTTTATGATACAAATAGTGATCTTTTATTTCCTCAACATAATAACAAATGGTGTTCAGTAGTACTCATGATATATATGATTTCATGAATAACTACTATGATATACTACTATATACTAATTTCATGGATTTTCTACCATGATATATCGAGTTAGAGATATTACTGGATGAGATAAGACATTGTTGTGTTTTGAATACTTCAGTTCACTATTTACAATTCTATTATTCAGTGTCGTGTTATGTTTTGCCTCGCTTTGGTAACAAATTTCATTGTAATAAATTATGTCCTTTTTGCAGAAAAACATTTTCCATGATGATATTTTCCTATTATATATGAACTTTATTGTTATAACCATTATCATGCATATATAGTTCAATGTTATGAAGTTTATATTTGTAACCGACTTTTTTTGTCTCTTTACATCTCCTTAGCATGCACTTTCATAGTCTACTATGATCTTGTATTATTAGTTTTGTATCCATAGATATTTCATTATGTTGGATTTAAATATACACATCGAAGAGTATAACATTATTTCTATTAGATTTAGGGTAAGCTGAGATATTAAAGTCAATGAACACTGGATCATGTCATTGACATGATCTTAATGCGGGTCTGTTTCATCTCTCCGCTTGAAATGGAGAGCGGAAATAACCTCACAGAATTAAACTTATGACCAAACTCATATTCGCGAAAGGATTTGGTTTTAAATTAATTATAGTTCATTAAATATATATATCATATATTCATTTATTATCTGGTTCACTTTGATAATCTTCATGTATGGATTTTGTCCTCTTTTTGTCCTTCTTCTTCCTAACATGTATATAACATACCGGTAACTCAAACCACCAATATGTTTTTCGGGCTTGATAGGACCTTCTAACGTTTCATCATTTGATCGAGTTCATATCCTGCCCCACGGCCTTGTACAAATAAGAGGAAAAGACAAAAATCTTAGAATACCACACGGGAAAGCTCCACGGCCTTGTACAGTGAAGAAGGGGGATGTTATGTAAATTGAAATACAAGTCTTACAGGTGCAGTGGAAATTTTTCAAGGCGGAAGTACAGGGGAAGGAAAAATATCAAGACCTGGTTAAAAGATAAATTATTATCTAAATTTAATATCTAAAATTGAATGACTATATTTGAAAAGCTTAATTTAAACATGTCTTAGGGTCATGAAACACATGGCCTCTCAAAAGCAAGAGAACCCATAAGTGATGTCACTGTACCTGGAACTAACCGACTATAAGTGTCATTCTTTTTTACGGATGAGGTCTATATTTGAGACATTATTTGGAGCTAACCCTTCCTAACAAGAGGATTAGCTCATAAATAACATCTCATGTACACTCTTGAAGTGTACATGAGGTGAATATCATAATTATGACTTGCAATAGTTCATAATTATGATATTCAAGACATACCAGATTATCCATACTAATTTCTGATACACGTCATGATCATTACGCGACGAATGTAAAAGTTTGTCAGAACTGTCTTACATCTTGAGATCTTGCATTTGAGATGTACGTCACATGACTTCGGCGAACCGTCATGACAGTTTGAGATAGCTCGAGTATTGGAAATACATGCTCTAGCAAGTCATGAATCCGATCAAGTAACAAAATGTTAAAGAGTGTTTGATCAAGCTCAACAAATGTATTAGAGGTCCGATAAAGCAAATATATACAAATCATACATATTTGTGTGTAAAATGTTAATTTATTTAATACTGAGTGTAAGAAATTATCACCACATTTTATAACATGAATTCTCGTATATTTAAAACTAATATATGTCTATAATAAAGTCATCATTTAAAACTTACATAAAAAAGTTTTTCCTGACACTTTAATATAAAGTTTTCACATAACTAAAATTAACGTCTTTTTGTATAACAGAAAGCAAACAAAAGTTCTCTGAAATTGAATATACATCCCAAATGATATGTTGCGAGAAGTTTCAAAAAATGAAGTTGGTAAAGGACATTGTGGAGAAAATAAAATTAGTTCATCTGCACAGCACTCGCTACAATAAGAGAATGGAAGGGTGGGAGTTATCAACTCGACAAAAATAAATTATATAAAAACTCTAAGTTAAATTTTTACTATACATGCGGACAAACTTTTGCTGATTCATGGTTAGCCAATGCATGGCAACGCGAGAAGAGGAGATTCACTATTAACATATGCTTGGAAAGACAGGAAGATCACGATATAAACCATAAGGTTTATATCGTGATCTTCCTCTAGCTATTAATATATTGATTTAATTTTAGTTTAATATATTAAACTGACATGAATAAATTAAACACCTGCATATTTACCTTTTCCATCGCAAGATGGAGGAGGTGATTAATACTATGCATGGGACAAGTTGATCTAGCATGTATATTTGAGACTAGTTTTTAACTTTGTCATATTTTATTGCCGTCATAACAAAGACCATAATGCTTAATTATTCATTATTGAGTGTACAGAGAGAGAATATGGTGCGTGAAATACTTGAAATCATAACAACGACCACTAAAATATGTATGCTCAATGACCTTGTGAGAAATTTTGCTCATTAATTGTTATCGGGGAAATAAATAAATGTTAAATTAAAAGTATATACCAAGTAGATAAAAATAAATCTTTTTTTATCAATATTAATTATTAGTCTATGCTTGAAAATAAGAGGAGAGCAGGAGATAAACCATAAGGCTTGAATCAACTGCTGCGCTTCAGAAGATACAAGTATGGGAAGCTATAGTCATTAACGCATTAACTAAATCGTGAGTTGTAGTTAATGTACGTAACCCGTTCTGCTGGAAGGGTTAGGTATTAAATTAAAGACCTGGATATTTACCTCATCCATTGAAAAATGTAAGAGGTGAATACGAATGTTTGATGAAATTTCAAGATTTTTTGCTCGTTTATTGCTATTGAGATTTTTTATTTAAAAAATACTAAATAGACAAAAAATAATTTTTTTATAAATATTAATTGTTAGCCCATGCATGAGAACACAAGGAGAGCAGAAAATAAACTATAAGCCTTGAGTTGACTCTCGTACTTCAGAAGGTACAAGTCCAGGAACCTGTAATCATTAATATATTGATTTACTCAAAGTTTAATTTAATATCTCACTCTTCTTGTCAGAATGGTAAAATATTAAATTAAATATCTGGATATTGATCTCTTCCATTTTTTATAGAAAAGGTGAATAAATATACATTCTGGATGAACTTCTGGGAACTTTAGTTTTCTTAATATTATGAGAAAAATATCTAAATGTTAAACAAAAAATATATACCAAGTGGATGTAACATTTTTTATAAATATTATCTATTAGTCCATGCTCTAAAACATGAAAGAAGTAAAAACTAAACTATAAATCATGAGTAAGTGCTCGACTTCAAAAGGTACAAGTTAGAGAAGTTATAGTCATTAATGCATTAATTCAATGTGAGTTTAATTTAATACTTACTGTTCTTACTAGAAAAATAAGTATTAAATTAAACAGATGGATATTTTCTCTCTTCATGGAGGTAAATAATGCATGGAAATGGAAAAATGGAGGGGGTGAATATGCAGGTACTCTGCAGATCCTCTGGTTCTGAAAATATGCACGCTTGATAGAGGAATATCGAGGAAATAAATAACCATGCTAGGTGCAAAAGAACTGGAACTTGCTAGGTGCAAAAGAACCATTATTTGCTTGGTCGGGCCCATGCGTCATAGTATTTCCTTGACATGGACCCCGCGCCTAAACCGATCCTTGGTCAGGTCCATGACTGGCTATCGTATGTAGATAGCTGACTAGACGGTTTATCGATCCAACATGGAGGATGATTGTATCGTCCACGGTGACAATGATTCCACGGTGGCAGTTGACGACTGACACTTTTAGGCCCAACAATTCGAATGAGAGAGTACAGTGAAGTGGCTTGCGCGCGTCGACTGTAGATAGTGGCTTACGCGCGCGTCGACTAGCATGCTCTGAATTCTTCAAGCCTGCAGTGTGTGGTGATGAATTCTTCAAGCCGAATGAGAGAAGTGTGCAGTGTGTGGTGAAGAGAAGGTCGGTAGTGACATTCGCTTGGCACAGTCGTGAGAATCACAGAATCAGAAGATGGAATCAGTGCAGCAAGAGTGGGATTTCGGTGCACTGCATTTTCCTACGCAGGACATAAGTTTTGAGCTACCATGGGGTCGTGGAGTTAGAGAACAAGGAGAAGACAATGCGTTCCATCGGTGGAGGCAAGAGTTCGGCAACGAAATGGCACAATATGTATTGGACATGCCAGGTCGTTCTTGGGAGGAAGTGCGGAAGGCGGCAGCCAGAATTCGAATAGATGAAATGTTCTCAACTTTTGATGAATTTGAATTTTCTCTGTCATGTCTGAACGTGGTTTTAGGTCGGGCTTGTCATAAGACGAAGTCGAAGACGGATTGCAAAGTGCGTGTATGTCGGTATGGAGCTCCGATCCGAGTTCGCAAAATGCCAATCTCTACTCAGACCGACGAGAACGCAGATCCTCGGCCAACGTATAGTGAAGCGCGTCCATTTCACGATTTCACACAACGTCGTACCCGAAGAAGAGTTCTTCAGACGAGCAATACTACATCGAGTGAGTCGGATCACATCAATGGTCAGTCAGGAGATCGGTCAGGAGGTAGAGGAGGGGAAAAAATTCCAGAAATGGGAGCTTGCGGAGAGCACGCACGTTATATAAGTGATGGTCGTCGAACATATCGTGCAAATGGAGTGCCATCAGAAGAAGGCGATGGATTAGCAATGTGTCCTTTCAGGATCAGAGCACAGAAGAATAGGTTGAGTGGAGTCATAAAGATTACCTGTTTGTAATGCAACACATTCCTGTCCATCTATCGTGCATGGTTGGCGTGGTCCGGCAAAGAACACACGATGGCTAAAATCGATCCTTGGCAATCGTGTTATAGTAAATCAGAACGTTCCTGTGAGAGATTTGACCGAGGAATTCAGAAATGCATATAGTAGGAAAACGTCGTAGCACCAGATGTGGCGAATGCGCGAACTTGCACGCGATTGTTTACATGGTAATCAGTGTACGTCATTCCACCTCATTCCTGGTATGTGTAGACGTATCGAGAGTATAGATGAGCAAGCGATAGTTGACTGGGGAACGTGAGATAGCAATCCGTACGTATTTCGTCATGCTTTCATTTGTCCAGGGGCCACACGCGGTGTTCTACACTTCTCGCAAAAAGTGGTTGCGTTAGATGCTTGTCATTCAAAGAGCAGAAAATATCCTTGTCAATTTTTTCTCGCTACTGTGTCGGATGGGAACAATGAGGCCATAATTTTGGCCTACGCAGTGGCTCCAGAAGAGTCTACTCATACTTGGACTTGGTTCTTTCGGCTGCTGAGAGAATCGATCGATGGGATAAATTCAGTGGAGACAGTGTTTGTGTCGGATCGTCAAAAAGGATTAGAAGCTGCCGTCGCTGATGTGTTTCCTAGAGCCATTCACGGTCATTGCGCTCAACATATACGTATGAACATTCGGTCTCGGTTTGGACGAGAAGCCGAGAAACCTTTCTTGGCTCTGGTTTACGCTCGAAACATCGAACAGTAAGTTAAGAAGCAAGAAATCTTTTCCAGCGAACAGTTAGTTTAGCAGAGCTGTTTGTAGTTTTTTTGGGAGTTTAGAAGTACACTTGTGTGTCGATGGATGTCACTTGTGTGTTATGTTTCAAGTACACTTGTGTGTCGATTAAGGACCGCACTGGTGCGTAGAGCTCTGTCGCACTCAGTGCAGTGCGATGCACTGCATCATCCCCATCGCACTAAGTGCAGTGCGATGATCGCACTCAGTGCGTTGAAGTCGCACGCAGTGCGTTGAAGTCGCACGCAGTGCGTCCATATCGCACTTAGTGCGAGCAGGTCGCACTGAGTGCAGTGCGTTGAAGACTTCGCACTCAGTGCGGTCCCTCACGCACTGAATGTTTACCACTCACTGATCGCAGTCAGTGAGTGCGGTGCGACGGGACCGCACTCACTGAGCGATCTTTTCCAACGAACAGTTAGTTAAGCAGAGATGTTTGTAGTTTTTTTGGGAGTTAAGAAGAAGCAGTTATTCCAACAGTTCTTTTGCAGAAGATTAAAATGATTATTGAGTATTACAGTAATTTTTGTGGACATTGTTTGTAGTTTCAAGAAGGTGATGAAGCGAATAGAAGACCAAGGAGAGAAAGGTCTAGCTCTAGCAACGTATTTGAAGACCATTCGGCCGGAACGGTACAGTCGAGCATGGTTTCCATTACCTCGATATGGTAAGGTTACATCCAATCTGGTGGAATCAATGAATAACGCTTTGAGGCCCATACGTTTAAATGCTCCGTTTCGAATTCTGCTGGACTTGTGGACCTATACGATGGAGAAATTCTCGAAACGGAGGGTTGCCGTAGATCTTCACAGGGGGCTTTTACTCCATATGCCATATCTCGCTTGGTAGAGAATGAAACAGCATCGGAGCAACTCATGTGTTCTATATCATCCACATCTCAAGCTAGCATTCGAGCAATAGACGGTAGAAATTTTGTTGTTAAACGTAAGGAGGATCACCGTCGTGGCGAATGCTCATGTTTTGAATTTCAGGATATGAGATGGCCTTGTATGCATGCTATATGTTGAGATCGTGAGGTAGGAGCAGACTCTGGCTATTACTTCGACCCAATATGGCACTCGGAATCACTGTATAACATTTATGGTCAGCACGCCCTTCCAGCATTTACAGTGTAGGATCTAGATCCTGTGTTCGGATGCAAAGCACCTCCAGTTGCTGTGAAAAAAAGGCGACATCGCATTGTTCGACTTGTATCTGGACAAGATCAAGGTCGACAAGCTGCTATGGCTGATAGAGATTCATCAGTGGTGGACGATAATCCTTCATCAGTGGTGGACGATAATCCTTCATCTGACTCCACAGATGTGACGGTGCAGTTTCCAGTATCAGAGAGGGACACACAGTTCTGTCCTATGCCACGGCAAGCAGAGAATGGCGAGTTGTTCAGTCAAGAACAGATGGGAGCATGTCGTAATCGTAGGCCAGGAGATTCAACCATTCGTGCACGAGGACAACGGTCTTACGCAATACGGTGCTCAGTTTGTCGACAACCAGGTCACAACAAACGCAGATGCAGAGCTTCGCAGACAGAGGAGGTGAGAGTAGGGGAAAGTACTGCACCGAATGCAGAGCTTCCTAATCTGGATGATCTTCGTCCCTCAGAAAGTCTTAACAACATAGCCGTACCCACGACACATACCATACCCGTACCCATGATTCCTTCAGAACTTGACAGTCATAGATCCTTTTTGGATATATTTGGTTCTGGAGAGCTGGTGTATTCGACTTCTGATGAGGACTCTGAATCCGATGGCGATCTATCAGAAGATATGTAGGCGGCGAAAGTCTGTGAGCATGGTAATATTCAATGTGTAGGAGGCGAAAGCCCATGAGCATGATAATATTCAATATGTAGGAGGCGAAAGCCTATGAGCATGGTAAAATTCAATATGTACGAGGCGAAAGCCTATGAGCATGGTAATATTCAGAAAAGGCTGTTTCAGTTGCAGAGTGTAATGAAGATCTGCGTCTGCGTTATAGTGTCATGCGAAATCAGCACTTGTTTTTCTCGCAGTATTATGTTGTTATAAATGTACCTCGATTGGGAAGTTATCGCACTGTGTCTATCGCACTCAGTGCGATCATTGTCGCACTCAGTTCTTCATTTACTCTGTGCAACCGGCTTTGTTAGTTACTCTATCGACATTTAGTCTTATCGCATTATGTCTATCGCACTCAGTGCGACCCTTATCGCACTGCGTCTATCGCACTGTGTTACCCTTATCGCACTATGTCTATCGCACTGTGTTACCCTTACCGCAGTGTGTTATCCTTACCGCACTGTGTCTATCGCACTGTGTCTTCGAGTAGAGTTTCTAATTTAAAAAACATCTGGGTATTAAACCGTACATGAAACGCTGAACCATGAAAAACTGAATACAACTTATATTCAGGTTGATTTTATTATTCAAATCTTTACTCTATATATCTTGAACTGGTGTATATATGATAACATCCAAACAGAATATTACCAGTTATTACAAAAGGGTCCTAAGTGATATTCATGACGAGTATATTCTTAGATGTATCGTAAAACAATACATCCAAGAGTATATTGGAGTAAAGTTTCTAAAATATATATCATTGATAGTAAATGCTACATACAAAACTTACAGTATTAGTTACTACATGCAGAGCATGGCAAGTTTTTTGTATTAGTGTCATAATGGAATGGATATTTTCCAGTAGAGTTTCTAATTTAAAAAACATCTGGATATTAAACTGTACATGATTCAGTGAACCATGGAAAACAGAATATAACTTTTATTCAGATTGATTTTATTATTCAAATCTTTATATGTTACCCTATGTATATCTTGAACTGGTGTATATATGATAATATCCAAAAGAATATTACCAGTTATTAGGAAAGGTTCTTAATCAAGAACCAATGTATATCAGATTATAGTACTTTGGTACTAAGGCTGAATTAAACTCCAAGAACAAATTAAGATGGTCTTATTGATGAAAAGTCATAAACTATCTTACATATAATATTAATTCACAAACAACTAAAGTTTGATACTATAGAGAGTCAGTCTTAAATCAAGAGAATTCAAAGATGAAGTTGAGAATTAAATATACTGTAGTTGCAAACAGTACCATCGCATTACTATCCTCTAAGTGACATTGGTGCGATTTTCTTGAGTCGATAGAATAAGTACTGCTTGTCATTAAAACCTAAGATATACCTAACTCTCGTGATGTAAATAATCTACTACTATACTTAATATCTAGTTGCAAGTTGGACTTGATAATTCAACCTAAATATACCTTTCAGTTGTTTTAGTCAAGTATGAGAAAGAAAGATATAACCTTATATACATATATAAAAGTCATGACTACTATATCTTCTTATCAATGTATTTTAAAAGAATACATTCAAGTACATATTGGAGTAAAGTTTCTATCATTGATAGTAAATATACATAGAAAGACATATAGTATGAACTACTATATGCAGAGAATGAAAAGTAAGAAGTATCTGTGTAATAATGGGATCTATATCTTGGAGTAAAGTTTCAAAAACATATCGATATTAAATGGAACAATAAAACATGGAAAACAGAATACAACTTATGTTCAAGTTGATTTCCTTATTGAAATCCTTATATGTTATCGGATGTATAAATATACAGCACTGTGTTACCCTTATCGCACTGTGTCTATCGCACTCAGTGCGACCTAGCTCTGTGCAATGCGACTTAGTGCGATCATTGTCGCACTCAGTTCTTCATTTACTCTGTGCAACCGGGGTTGTTAGTGCGACTATCTTGTCCCATGAAGACATCGGAGCTCCGAGAAAGCATAGGGTTCAACGCATACAGTAAACTCATTTATTCACTCTTTCATACAGGAAATTCATGTCGAGGTAACAATAATAGACAGATGGTGCTTTATTGATATGACCCAATATTTTTCTTCATATCCTCTCTTTCCGCAAGAGTACAGTTCCTCCAGAGCACTCCTTCGTCTTTGGAAGACAATTGGCCCCAGTAAGCTTTCAATGCAGTGAAAGGATCTCGTCCAAACACTTGCTTGTAACAACTACGCACAAAACTGGAGGTTTCCAAAAGATTCATTCTCCAAATTCCTAGCCAAGGCAACAGAATATTCATCAGGTAATCATCCATGTCGAAGTCAGCAGAGTCCGGAAGAAATACAAGAGGATGAATCGCACTAAAGGGATGGTTAGTGCTATTCTTCTCCGGCGAATCATCCACCAGGGGACAGTCCCTCGTACAAAGATTCCAAGAATGAAGTGCCGAAAAGTCTTTCAAATAAAGATAGTTCTCAGTTGCCGCTTCTCGCACAGTCTTGAAGCGGAGACACATGTTCTGTGCGAAAATAGTGCAAACCTGCAGTAACCTCATTCAAAGTCAGTTCCAACTTAAGGAGAATACAAAAGACATAAGAAAGATATATTATACTTAAAGAAGAACAGAAAACTAAGATTGGACTTACTTGACCTGAAGCGATGCCCGGAGACAAGTACCCTCCTTGTTCCATGGATCGGAGAAGTGCAGTGCAGTTGGTGGTAGTTCGAGATGTCCAAATAAGAACTTGGAAATCTTGACAACACATATCCAAGAATTCCTTCACACCTCGCCCGGACGACATAGTATAGATCCTTCTTCCCGCATCTCTCTACTTTGTAACCTCTTTCCTTGGCTCCTTGGAGCTCCAAATCATTCCTTCCCGTCCTCACTAACACTCCATTCAAATCTACAATGAGTGTTTTGCGTCTCACAATGGATGGATCTATCAATCGAGGATAAAAGACTTTAGAACTTCTAATGCGTTCCACCTCCGCCTTCAATCCCTACAATTCTTCTCGTTTCTTGTGAATGGATTCTTCCATACTCGCGAGTCTCTCTTGTAAATCTACTTCGGACTCTCTCACCTTCAGAGTCACCTCTTCTTCCTCGATCCTCTTGGTCATGATACGTAAATCGAGTTCTTCCTCTTCCTCTTTCTTCAGGGCAAGTCGCATGTCAATTTGCGACTCTTCCGCCTTCTTCAGGGCAAGACGTTCTTCCTCGGATGATCCTGTCAAAGTAGAGAAAGGGTCCAAGCGTCAATTGGTCTCAGGACCGCACTCAATGCGACGAGAGCGCATTCAGTGCGACGAATTTGCAAGGTGGTGCTATCTACACGCCCTCAGTGCAGTCAATGCATCGAGTAGATCGCACTGACTGCGATCCCGTCGCACTAAGTGCGATCCAGTCGCTTTGCACTCAGTGCGATGAGGACACCGCACTCACCGAGCGCACTCCCGTCGCACCGCACTCACTGAGTGCGATCAGTGAGTGCTAAACACTCAGTGCGTGAGGGACCGCACTCAGTGGGACCTGCTCGCACTCAGTGCGACTTAATCGCACTGAGTGCGGTCACTGAGTGCGATCAGTGAGTGGTAAACACTGAGTGCGTGAGGGACCGCACTGAGTGGGACGCGCTCGCACTCAGTGCGATTGGACCGCACTCAATGAGTGCGGTGTCCTCATCGTACTGCACTCTGTGCGCTGAGGACTTTGCACTTAGTGCGATCCCGTCACACCGCACTCACTGAGTGCGATCACTGAGTGGTAAACACTCAGTGCGTGAGGGACCGCACTGCACTCAGTGCGACCTCCTCGCACTGAGTGCGGTGTCCTCATCGCACTGCACTTAGTGCGATGGGGACTTCGCATTGAGTAGATCTAGTCGCACTACGCACCGAGTGCGGTCCCTAATCGACACACAAGTGTACTTGAAACATAACACACAAGTGACATCGACACACAAGTGTACTTGAAACATAACTTGAAACATAACAGTACCTCCGAAATCATCTTCTGTTCCCACATGTCTGTCGATGTTCGCCTGAGGCTCCGATTGATCATCGGCTTCGGGATCGGCTTCGGGCTCGGATTCGGTTTCAAGCTGCTCCTCTGCCTCTTCGGATTCTCGGACGATGACATGTACAGGGACTTCAATTTCCCGAACTGCTTCTTCAGGCTCAGATTGCTCAAGTGGGACATATACATACACGACTTCTTGAGAGATTCCTACATGACTCATGATATGAGTTAGAGCAATCCCCAAAAAGTCTCAACAGTGTCACTTTTCTTCGGTTGCTTTACATGTTTCTGAAGATGTAGAATCTCTCCTTCCAAGTTCTCCAATATGAGCTGTGCCCAATCGAAATCTACCTCTAGACCTTCGACTTTTGACTTGACGTATAATGCCAATTGCTCTATCACAATTTTCGATCTCTTCCTCGCAAGGAATACTGCATTGAGACACTGAAACACAGCTCTCCATCCAGAATATGCACATTCTCTAGCGAAATAACGCTTTCCTACTTTGTCGTACTCTGGAAACCAGTCTGCAATTCTCACGTGTCTAACAAACGAGGGCATTGGAGTGACACCGAAGGGGATTGCGAAAGCTTCCCTGATTAGATCAAAAGTGAACTCGATCTCCGTTGACCCGACCTTCGCAATCCGAGTTGCGGGATCATAAGAGTGCAAGAAAGATTTACACAAACCAACCTGTATAGACAAACAGAGAAACATAGCACAAACCAAATTGTTAATTCTGAAAACCTAGACCAACTGAAGTTCTGAGCATGAAAATAGGCCTAACGTATTTCATCCTTACATCAGGCGGAGCAAAATCAAAGGATAATGCTATCAACAAGCCCAACTTCTCAACGGACTCTTCATCAACTTTGTTCAAGGCTCGCCATATGTCGTCCTTATTCATCCAGTGCCACTTTATGCGATCATGCAAATCATCTTGTGTATTGAAAGATATGAGAAAATGTCCTTCTTCTTTCTTGCTCCTGTTTGACATGATCTGCACAAGAAACCACGATTTCAAAACCGAGATCGCACAGGAGACCCTAAACCGAGGTCGCACTATTCTCGGTTTAGCGCGATTTAAAGCACTCCATTTGAAGTATCGCATTGAGTGCGATCAGTATAGGGTTGCACAGAGTAATGCCGCACTGGGTGCGATGCATTCAGTGCTATAAGGGCCGCACTGAGTGCGATGCACCTCGTGCTATAAGGGTCGCGCTGACTGCGACTTTGGTCGCACTGGGTGCGATGCACCTCGTGCTATAAGGGTTCGTCTCAGTGCGAGCCTTCTCGCACTGAGACGCATTGCATTCAGTGCGATAGTCTCAGTGCGATTTCGGTCGCACTGAGTGGCATTAGACGGAGTGCGCACTGCACTGATAAGGGTGCGCACTGAGTCGCGATAGACACAGTGCTATAAGGGTCGCACTGGGTGCGATGCACCTCCTGCTATAAGGGTTCGTCTCAGTGCGAGAAGGGTCGCACTGAGACGCATTGCACTCAGTGCAATAGTCTCAGTGCGATTTAATGCATTGCAAGTATTGCAACAATCATTCAAACTGAGTGCGACCTAATGCTAACAATCATTCAAACGCAGTGCGACCGCAAACAGGATGAACACTCGTAGTGCGACTCTGAAATCAGATCACCGTAAACTCACAATGCTGAGTAGGAGGTACTGCGACCGCAGACGTGATGAAATCGAAGTAGGAGGTACTGCGACCGCCTCCGTGATGAAATCGAGTCTCCTCTCAAATCCGTCCGATCAGGGTAAACTCGCCTCGCACTGAGTCGTGGCAGTCCGAAATCGAGTCTCCTCTCAAATCCGTCTGATCGGGGTAAAGCACTCCTAAACTTGTAAAGCTACCGTCGCACTCCGATACTTGTAAAGCTTGTCGCACTCCGATACTTGTAAAGCTTCCAACCCAATGTTAAACTCTCACGTCGCACTCCGATACTTGTAAAGCTTCCCGACCCAAGGAGTACATGTGTTGTTTACATGGATAAACAATGTACAATGGAGTACAATGATGAATGGAAATAAATAAAATTTTTACTCCCCAGCTCAGCAGTTACATTTAATCGAGCTTCGTTCCAATTTCTTTCATTTACTCAAATGTTTTTTACGATTTGATTTTCACGATTTTCACGTCTTCTTCCACCATCCGGAGTTTGCTTCATGTGCTCATCTACCGCACTATTGGATGGAGGCATTATCTAACTGCGGAGTGCTTGCCCTGAAAGGAAAGATACTCTTACTCACTCCAGTGAAAGAAGTGTTCATCGATCCATTATCGAAGTGTTCGAGTTCGTACGATCAAGTTTTCTTAAACCCTTCTTAGCATTAGGTCGCACTCAGTTTGAATGATTGTTGCAATACTTGCAATGCATTAAATCACACTGAGTGCAATACGTCTCAGTGCGACCCTTCTCGCACTGAGACGAACCCTTATAGCAGGAGGTGCATCGCACCCAGTGCGACCCTTATAGCACTGTGTCTATCGCGACTCAGTGCGCACCCTTATTAGTGCAGTGCGCACTCCGTCTAATGCCACTCAGTGCGACCGAAATCGCACTGAGACTATCGCACTGAGTGCAATGCGTCTCAGTGCGAGAAGGTCTCAGTAAACAAGTCTCCAAGCGAGTAAAGCAAGTCTCCAAGAATAAACTTTTTATTCAAAAATGTTCCAAACAACCGATACAACTACACTCTGCTATACCACAACATCATTGGCTATTACTTCGACGCGTTTGAATGGTCTTCTCCAAGTGTTCTTCGTATCCCACTCAACTCGTTCACAGTAAGTTTCACTTCTGCCAAGGTTCGACATAAATCCTCGAACTCTTCTATCGAAATCTTCTTCTCACATCGAGATGAATTTGAGGGTCCTGCCTGTGAAACTTCACTAGACTCGCTTATGAAAGTGTCAGTCTGGGGTGATCGTGGAATATAGTCTACCATCCGAAGTTGAAAAACAGTCAACTTGCTGCCATTGGCTCTAATCCATAAACGCACACAAGGAAAGCTCAAAATTCGGTCCGTCACGATCGCCACCTGACGGCTCTCAGGCATGACTTGAAAATCAGTCGCTGTCATCCCTAACATTTCTTGCGCCTCGTCAAAAACAGTCAGCTGCAATGGTAGGCCGCCCAAAGATCCATCGCTGACAAATATCTCAAACCTGTAAACGGTTACAGAAGGCGATGCGCGATGACATGTTATCGACTTCCGTCTACTAACCAAGCAACGCCTTCCACTGGAGAAGCGATAAGAACATCCTTCATACACATATCTCCAAGGAAACGCTTCTTTCGCTAAATGATTCACTACATAACATGTAATCGGTCCAAAGGTTCCACTTCTCCTTTCACACAAGGCTGCATTTGGTGATTGTAAACAATCAGTCGACATTCTACAATCGAAGATAAACTACCTTCCTAAACCCTTCTACTGTACTGACTGCAGCTGAGCAATCACAGAAAGCACCGACTCTATCGTCGATTCTGCAATGCGGACATTCTCCAATGCACCATCTACGGCTCGCTTCGCATCGTGTAATTCTTCCAACATTCTTCTCAAACTCGTCTGCGTGTTCAAACACTCTTTTTTTGCAGATTCCAATTCAGTCAATACAGCAGAGTCCGTGCCTATTAAACAGTCCTCTGGCACTCTTAGCTCCGGAATAGAAACTTGCTCCATCAAACAGCTCGCATTGTACCTTGCCGTATAAGTGTATGGTCGTCGAACATCGAGAATCTGCCTCGCCTTTGATCCTGGATTCCACGACACCCGCACAAGCCATCCTCCTTGCTGAAATCCTTCCAGGTGTATTATCTGTTCAGAACGCGTGAACAAGCTGAACTGATAAGCCTCCAACTGCATAAAATGCTTGCCTGCAATGTTGGCTACGTTAAATTCAGGTAGTTTCTCGACTGTCGTCCCAACGCGAGATATATCATACAACGACATCTCAAATCGCCATTCCTTCTGTGACAGATTTGGAGCAACTCCGCAAATGTGACCTACATCGATATTTCTCTTCGACTTCGATTGGATTTCGACATCTAGGCCGCATTTGCATACATCCACGGTCACTAACCCGTTTCTGTTCGGATGTAACACAGCTACATAACATTCAATCCAATATGCCACCAACGCCCCTTGTGCGACTTGCTGCTCAAACTGTATCAACGTATGCATCGCGTCCGCGTCTTTACACTCACACCCTGCAAAGAGCTTCGCGGTCGCAGACAGTGTTCGTGTTTCCCGCGTTAACGTTGAATGTATAATATTTCGCGGCAACCACGCGATATCAGTGCATCACGCTCAGACCATGTCACTCACGTCAAGTCAGACTATATTCACTACGTGTACAGTCCACCGTGTATGTTCACTGTGACGTGTGGTCCAGTACATACGATAGCCAGTCATGGCCTGACCAAGGATCGGTTTAGGCGAGGGGGCCCTGTCAAGGAAATACTATGGCGCATGGCCCGACCAAGCAAATAACTGGCAAAAGAACTGAGTTCCAGTTCTTTTGCACCTAGCATGAAACTCAGTCATTAACCTAGTCAAAGTCGGAACTTTGAGGGTTTGATTGTTTATTCTGATCACTATTATGTCGATACTTTACTGAGTAGCTCTTTTCCTTTTACGGTGTGCTGAAGAACAAGATACACAATTTCCGTTAAAAAACTGGGGAAAGAGTTAGAGAATGTAGCGGAGGAGGAAGACCACGCAGTGAGTTGACAAACCGCAGGGAAGTTGACGCAAACGGCTTTTTATGCCTAACCCGTTGCGCAGCTGTCCGAGAGCGTTTACCTCCTTCCAAGTCTTAAGCAAGGTTGAGGCTCCGCTGAGCTGCTTCTCGATTTCCCGTTGTCGCTGGTTCTGCAGCTCGGTTATCGATCCATTTTTTCTGCGCCAATTGAGCTGGTAGTGTACTTCACCTCATTCTTCGCAACGTATAAAGTGCCGAATGAGGTCATCTGGTTGTTGTCAGAAGTGCCGGTTGAGGGCGCGGGATTGCGTCAAGGTTGACTTACCTCGGTGTTCCATGTTCACAGTGCAGGTGCTCGCTTCATAGAGCAAATTTCTGACTCCTATTGCCGAAGTTATATTCCATATGCGACGGGCCTAAAGAGTGGACAGGTGAGCGAGCTCGAAGAGATTTTTGGTTTAGTACTTGTGTTAGCGCAATGTCGTTGCTACGAAACGGTCGGCAAAATTTCTTAGCCTGTACTCATGTATTCGAGTTCAAATTATCCTCTCATACAGCAAGCTTCTCTATCACCGAGTTACTTACTGAGCTGTTAGGGTTAATAATTGTCTGAAGAAATAAACTGGATGCAGCTACTTATTTGACATCTGATTTGGAACGAGTATTCTCTGTGTCATAAATTTTGTTACATGGCATGTTTACTTCCCTGTTGCCTGCTGTTCATAAACCTGAACATGTTTTCTTGGCTTGTCGTATCAGATTGTCCGAGAACATTTCACAGTGATTACTCGCTTCGTTTGCCCCTAACCTTGTGGGAAAGCAGTGAGGCGTACATCGAGACAATCGCACACTCGCAAATTTTCACTCCACTGAGGATTCATCGTCTATCAATCGCGGTTTGATGATAATCTTGATCAAAGGCAACACAGGAAGCGTTGCGTCCTACTTTGGCACCTGGGCGTTGTCGACAGTGGGGGCATCAACGAGTTGACACAAGTATCTTAGTTCAAGAACCCTGCTCCTTGTTTTTACACCGTTTCGAGGCATCTCCGTATCAGCCACCATGGGTAAGGGACTGGCTACCAGCGGGGCGGTTTTCAGGAAGATTGTCATGAGCTACACCTACGTAGCGATCTGGATCTTTTTGAGCTTTACTGTTATTATATTCAACAAATACATTCTCGACAGAAAAATGTATAACTGGCCGTTTCCTGTCAGTCTGACAATGATTCACATGGGTTTCTGCTCATCTCTTGCTTTCCTTCTCGTGCGAGTTTTGAAGTATGTTGAACCCATCGGAATGACTCGTGAAATTTATATGTCATCCGTTGTCCCGATCGGAGCTCTCTACTCCCTTAGCCTTTGGCTTTCCAATTCTGCCTACATTTACCTCTCCGTTTCGTTTATTCAAATGTTGAAGGCACTGATGCCAGTGGCGGTATACTCTACTGGTGTTCTGTTTAAGAAAGAGACTTTCAAATCCGAGACCATGGCCAATATGATAGGTATATCCGTGGGTGTCGCAATTGCTGCTTACGGAGAGGCTATGTTCAATTCTTGGGGTGTTATGCTTCAGCTCGGAGCTGTAGCTTTTGAGGCAACTCGACTTGTGCTCATCCAGATTCTTCTTACCTCCAAGGGAATTTCTCTTAATCCGATAACTTCTCTCTACTACATTGCCCCTTGTTGTTTCGTCTTCCTCTGTGTTCCATGGGTTCTGGTGGAATATCCGAGGTTGATGGCAACTTCAAGTTTTCATTACGACTTCGTTATCTTCGGAACCAATTCAGCTTGCGCCTTTGCATTGAACTTGGCCGTGTTTCTTCTCGTCGGGAAAACGTCGGCTCTCACTATGAACGTTGCTGGGGTGGTGAAAGATTGGCTTTTAATTGCGTTTTCATGGTCCGTTATCATGGATCGAGTCACTACTATCAATCTGATCGGGTATGGAGTTGCTTTTTTGGGAGTTTGCTATTACAACCATTCGAAATTGCAAGGATTGAAAGCAAAGGAGGTGCAGAAGAAGACCGGTGAGACGGATGAGGAGATTGGGCTAATGGAGCAGAAGATGGACAGAGGTGACGAGAATTTGGCTTTGGGAAGGAAAACTGATGCTCAAGCCTAGTTCACCACGGATGATAGGGGACATTCTGAAATTCCTTGCTTATAATTTTCATCAGGTCCTTGCACAGGAGCTTCTGTCTGACCATCTAATGCCCTCTTCCCAGTCAAATGATCAAGCTGGGCTACTTAGTACTTCGGAGAGACTTCAGCTCGTACAGAAGGTCTGCATAGAAGGAGTACAGAAGCATGAGTAACAATTGGATCTGGCAAATTTGTTTGCTGGAAATCACTTGCAGGAATCGTGCAGTTCTTCCCTTTCTTTACATTAATCACTTATGCGCAAGTGACCAAGTACAGGTTAGAGGTGCCATAAGGTGACTTCCATATTGTAGCTCTTTGGAATACGAAGGGGTGGAACTGTGCACAATTCTTTGCCGAGAAGAACAGCGTCATGCAACTTTATTATACTGCTGCAACAGGGCAATTGAGTTTGATAAGTTACATACTTTTGGATATACGAACAGCATTGCAGAAACTACATTCTAGGAGAAGTGCGTGTTGTTGACTTCATGTACCTTTCCTGAGTTGACTGTAACTCAGCTTCGTAGTCTTGTTTCTGTGAGCTCAGTTGTTTCAAGTTGAACAGTTAAACTGTCCACAGCACTAACTTGAGAACTCCTTCGGAACATACGGTTTAACATATTTTAAAACAATGTTGAGTTTAGGTGCGGATGCGCTCTTGTGATAGATACTGGACCACGGAGTATTGGATAACCTCAAAGTTTGGTTATCATATGTGTCTTGCCATACTCTCATCCTCGGTCTCCACTTACTAGAAAGCACGAAGCACATAACACTGTGATCTGTCGAGAGTTTTGCTCACACAGTCGTTTTCCTTCTCTCAGTAATGGCAGCGTTTGCCTTAGTCATGTACGTGCATCTTGAGCATAAAGGTATCTGTTTAAGTGTTCCATGTAGAAACTATTTTACAAGTTTTATGTGTTAAGGGAGGTTACAGGTAATCTCAGTATAGTCTGTGTTGCTTCGGAGTGCATCGTGGTATTTGGATGAATAAAGTGTCCTTTCGGTTGGGGTTGACAGGGATTTTATTGGCTTGCGCAATCTGCGCTCAATCTGGTGAAGCTTTCTTGCAAGCTTGTCTGTTCTCTCATATATATGTTAGACATAGTGTTCGTCAGGATACTGGAGCTGCTGTTCTCCGTTGCATGTAAACCTTCGTTTGTACAGATCCTTCAGTTGAACAGCTGCAGGGGTTCCTTTCTCTTGAGAGGCCACCCGATACTGGGTTTCTGATCTGCTGTACTCGTGCCTAGTCAATTCCTGAAATGTCTCGAGTGCTTCAAACAGAGCACTTCGAGGTTTCGGTTAATGTACCTGTGTTCCTTTACCATTTCTGAAAAGAACCACATCTTTGAAGAAGCACAGACCAAGATCTGGGTGTGGTTAAAGATATGGAGGGAGATTACAAGGGTATCCCGGGACGGGAGGTGACATGTGTTGGACATGAATTTGTGTTGCAGTCAGAACGGAACGAGATATGTCCCCAGTTAGAGTGCTCTTCGATCACATCTGTTTCGGTTCAAGAAGACAAAATCTCGTGCGGAAAACATAAAATGTCATTCTGTAGCGTTAAGAATGGTAAGAGATTCTCAAGGGTGAAAAAGTCTGCAGAGTGACATCCTACATGACAGTCTGCAAAGTGACATTCTTGTTTATCACTCGGAAGAGCCATCCGTATCTTGTTCCACTGTCGCTTGTCTATAACAACCAGCACGGGACATGGGCGTCGGTTTGGCCCATTTGCACGCTGTACTACGTGGATACTTCTGTTCATTCACCTTCGCTTCACCTTACATACATCACAGGTCCGAATCAAACCGTAGCTGAACTACTTCTTTATCATCCTAGTTCCTCTTGAAACGTCAAAGACATGTTAGACGCGGATAAAACCTGTCTGGTAAGGGGTCTTTCCCAAAACCATCCGATGCAAACGAGGTACCATCTATACTTCAACTCGGCTGAAAATAGCTCTCCAGACCCAGGAAGAGGAAACGGGACTTGGGTATTGTAAGCCGAGATATTGAAGTTGAACCATTTACGATTGAGGGGAATCATGATCTCGGAATTAGGATTCCACGGAGATGCGAAAAGGAACCACGGAGATACGGAAATACTCCACAGACTCCAAAAGCACACTATCTCCCTCTAGTCTGAAGAATCAGCTTATTTCCTAATGAGCCTGACAACAGGGAAACAGTAATATGCAAGTGGGCAGAGCCCTTAGATCGCTGCAGAGCTCCCATTTTGCAGCTGGGACTTGGGCCAACGTTTTTCAAAGACACCCTTGATAATAAGGGGGGTTTAGGAAAATGGAGACTCAGTTCCATCAACCCAAATATCGTGTTTGCATCCTGACAGTGTGCGAGGATGTACTTTATCAAGGACTAAAGTTTACTTGAGATTTGAAATTGGGAGCTGACATGTTTCCGAATATAAATACGTGATATTTAACCGGACGTACAGTGGTTTGGTGAGTCCAGCTTCTTGAGGTCTAAATGACAAAACATCTTTGAAGCTTGTTTCATGTTTTGGGTCGCTGGAACTATGGCGTGACAGACTACAACTGACATGTTGTGAAGTAATTCTTGGCTCTGAATGTCTCTTGGGTTCACAGTAACACAGTAATGTAACAATCTAGGTTCTTTGGAACGAACAAGAAGATTGTCTTTAAAAGACTGATTGTGTCCATTTGATGCACTCATCCTTTGAAGATTGGCTTACGACTTTAACATGAAAGTATAGAGAGTTATAGGCGGAACACTTAAACAGATACCTTTTAGCTCAAGATGCACATACATGACTAAGGCAAATGCTGCCATTACTGAAAGAAGCGAAACGACTGTGTGAGCAGAACTCTCGACATATCACAGTGTTATGTGCTTCGTGCTTTCTAGTAAGTGGAGACCGAGGATGAAAGCCAGGCAAGACACATATGATAACCAAACTTTGAGATTATCCAATACTCAGTGGTCCAGTATCATTCAGCTCACAAGAGCGCATGCGCACCTAAACTCAACATTGTTTTAAAACATGTTAAACCGTATCTTCCGAAGGAGTTCTCGAGTTATTGCTGTGGACAGTTTAACAGTTTAACTGTCCAACTTGAAACATCTGAGCTCACAGAAACAAGACTACGAAGCTGAGTTACAGTTCAACTCAGGAAAAGGTACATGAAGTCAACAACAGGCACTTCTCCTAGAATGTAGTTTCTGCAATGCTGTTCGTATATCCAAAAGTATGTAACTTATAAAACTCAATTGCCCTGTTGCCTATAGACCCTGGGGTAAAAGGAAGTTTCGGACCCTGCAGTTTTTGTAAACCCTCTAAGATGAGGCTCAGTGCAACGAAGGAGAGTACAGAACAGTATGTGGTAAATATTCCGCAAGGGGAACGGTAGGAAAATCCTGTCGTGAGACTTGTTGGCACGTGCGAAAGAGGAATAAGCATATAGTATTCGAATACCGATCCAGAACCCGTGAAACGGATAGTGGCGAACCTACTACTACAGTAGGTGCAGTACATGATCATGCCAAGTAAAACGTCTATTTACCTCTACAAATATAGCAGAAATTGGCTGATCATACCCCCAATACGATTGTTGCGCTTGATCATACCCCTTTTAACGTTTGGTTGCTTGATCATACCTCTGACGTGTTATTGACAGTAGAACCAGTAAATTTTATCTTTTGGTTCATCATTTTAGTACTTTCAACCTTGACTAAATATCATTGTAAGTCAAAATATTTAACATTAAAAATACGTTAGACTATCTATATTCTCATTCTTTTAATAAGTACAGTTTACATGTGAGTAACATCACAAAGTGACTGGTTTGACAAGCAATAACCAGTCAGGGGTGTGATCAAGCCATACATTGTTAAGAGGGTATGATCAAGCTCACGGAACCTACTGGGGGTGTGATCAAGCCAATTTCTGACAAATATAGCGTTGGGCTCACCTCGTATGTTGACCTACGACACCGTCGTATACGTGACCTCTAAACTTCTACCGGCACCTAGAAGAACAGCAAGTTTGCAGCTGAAGCATACGTTTCAGTTACGGCCTTTATGAATCCGTCTAGAACTTTTGATGGATTGACTGAACTCGCGTCCCACTGCGGCCGCCAGAACCGTCAGTGCCGCATTGCGTAGAAAAAGTTGACGTTGAGTGCGAGGACCGATTCTACATTTTCTTTCTTCTCATGCTTATATAATTCAATGCTTTTCGCTACTCATATTTCTTTAAGTGACAAAGTGAAGTAACCGACTCTGAAAATAGGAAAAGAGAAAAAGAGAAGAGAACACACTGAAGCGAATACTATAACAAGGTGTGCAGAAGCCACAAACGAGAAAATGATAACCTAAACATTAAAAGATCCAACTAGAGGAAACGGAAAGATAGAAAAGCTCTTCTTCATTCCAATCAAACCGCACAATATTATGCATGGAAAATGGATTTTTGTTCCGAGAGAAAAAAAGATAAGCGTCGATAGATGAGCAAAAATATAGTAAAGCAATTGAACCGAACGGTGCAGTGGTTCTTACCAAATTCCGGACTTATTAATCAATGTTAGATAAATATATTATTTTATGAAGTGTTATTGTAATTTTGTAAATGTAAAAGATATAGTATACTTTTAAAAAACAGATTTTATATTATATCCCTAATACATTCAGGAAATATCTGGAAAAAAACTATAAGCCATGTAAACTGAAACGCACTCAAGGAATCGTAAAACTAACTTCTTGTCCCATAAAAAATTAAGTTTTGTTATAAGTTTGATTGATCACCTAACCCTTCCCGCCCGAAAGATTAGATGATAAACCGCTTTGCATTATTACCCTCTTCCGAAGATGGATGAGGTGATAACGCAAATCATTCTTCCTTCCCTCTTTGATCTCTTTCTTTGAAAATAATTTCTCTTCCTCTGATTTCAACAGGGAAGGAGAAAAGTCAGTAGCTAAAAAGGCTACTCAACTTTCGGCTTGATGTGATAATATAGCTTGAAAATAGGGTATCAAAAAGTACACCTTGGTTTCTACTTTATTTTATACTTCTCATATGTGAACGCTTGATTATGTTCATTGTTATTTAGGATGACTCTATACAACGCACACATAAAACTGTACAGCCTTGGATATTAGTGAAGCGTGCATAATGTATATTTGATAGCACGATCCGGGATTTGTACTTCTTAAAGCGAGTGCGTTGGTGTGCTCTTGCCTGATGGGTTATGTCTAGAGTTTTTGCATTACTTTCCCTTGTTAACAGTAATACTTATCAAAAATTTTGATTTTGCAATTTTGATTATTTTGAAAATTATATATAACATTTACAGATTTGCTGATAACACAAAGCAACATGATATCAAATAATATTGATACTTTTCTTTGTACATCCCAGTTACAAACCTAGTGAAACACGTACACCTGCAAAACAGAGTGCTTGATCTGAGATCCGTCTTCTCCCGTAGATAGATCATGTTACCTTGATCCTAACGACACCCCAAACAAGTAGTTTGGAGTTCTCTTTGCAAATAAAGATGAGAAATTTTGTCGCAAGAAGCGAAATATTGATCCTCTATGACTCTACTTCACTCACCACGTCCAACACAATAATCCAATCCACATATGGTCTTATCTTATGCATAGATGAAGACCCTATGATAGAATATGCACCAAGAACGAAGAGCTGTCGTGACCAGAACCCATCTCTATTCTGAGGTTATTTTTTATTTTGTCGTTTATCTTTTTCCTTCTCTTCGATTGGAAGCTCAAGAAGTATGCATTATTTAGACTATGTGCTCCCATAAGTACTCATCTGGTCCGATCAAATATGCATCCCAACTCTCCTCCTTGGCCAGTATAAAAAGTCGGAAACCATGAAAAGAATGGATAAATTTGTCATTCATTTTTTGCTTGGGAGTCAATATTTCTGTTGACAACTAATGATCCATAAAATAAATCATATTAAATTGATCTTGGTTTTTGAATCTCGAGAAGCTAAACATCGAATCTCGGCCCAACATGGATTGTTACTCTCATGACATATGTTTCATTTCCATAAACTATTGATATAGGTACACAACCGTTCTAACACAAAACCCTGGCTGGACAAGAATGATAGATTCTTTTATTTTACTGAGTGTGATTTATGTCCAAACCTTTCCATAAGGAAACGTTGGGCATACTTATACCTTCTCTCCATCTTTCTGTATTTGGCTCATTTAATTTGCTAATCCTTGATCTTCTGGGCATGCTCTGCAATACTCATTGGGAAATTCAATATTTAAAGTAATTAAATTAAATTAGTATATACTTAATAGAAGCAAAAATATTTACAATGTGCTTACGATCATAATGAATGAGGTTTCGTGTCAACATCTCGATAGCAATATTCTAATATCTATCTACCTCGTTTATCATACTTAGTGTGTATATTTAATTAGTGTGAGTGACATTAATTCAGTTGTAGCTCAAATTTTACTGAGATTAACACTATTCAAGATAAACCTAAAAATTAAGTATAGAATGTTAAAAATGTATTAAGCAAGACTTGAATTCATAACCTTTGCAAACTTACTCAATGAACTAAACAAAAAAGCCTAATTGACTTGATGACATAATCTGGAGCTTAGTGACATATAATTACAAGAAGAATCAGGAAGAATATGTAACCACTTTATCCTCCCTTCCCCACTTGTTCATTTCTTGGTTTATTTCCGGACAACTCAAAATTACCGATCTCCAAAAGTATTTTTGGTCTTCTTCTTTGTATTTTCGGTCTTTTTTTTTACCCTCATAGAAACTCTCATCCGTGCACGATATTTTACTTTCAGTTTTTTGACACTCTCTCTGCATGGTCTCCTGTTCGATTCTTCACAATTTCTTTCTCTCTCACGCATCTTCTCATTCATCTGTGGTTTCAAATGGAAAGTTGAACATGCAATAGATTATGTTTGTTCTATCGAAGCGACATTCGGCCGAATCTGTAATGTTCATCTCGAGGAACAAGAGGAGGTCGAAGATGACACTCCAATCATAGAATCAGTTATACCAGGAAAGAGAAGCTCTTCAACAAGTCACGACCCTTCAAGCAAAATGTAAAGTTGTCCAATGGATGATTGAGGACCAAGCAGCCAATGAAACAAATGGGACGATGATGCGTTGCGTGAGAATCTTTCTTTAAACTGTTTGAGGAGCTGTCAATGCAAATGTAACCAAGGCTATGTGCTGGTGGAAGATTGTACACGCTTCTTAAGTCTTCAATCGAACACAAAGAAGAACATGTCTCTACATCACCATCAAACTGAGATTAATAAGAAAATTTTGTTGAAGGTATCAAGCGGATGAGGTCATAAGTGGTCTCCTTGGATGGAATAGTCATACACACAAATAGAGGAAGAATTTGATCATATGAGAAAAATAGAGATCAAGTTCTCACTCAAACTTTTGACAGACCTTGTCGTTGATCTCCTCGAGACATTTGAACATCTTGAGTTAACCTCTCTATTTGTTGAAGACAAGAAACCAATAAAAGAAAAGATAACTCCACGATGGATCCAACATTTTATGGAGAGCACTACGCACACAGTGTGTAACTTCTCATCTTTATTCTTTGGAAAAGCAATTGGGGTTCCATAAGATGACTTGCTAGTTTGAATATATCCTCGCATCAATAGCTCACTAAGTTGTCTTTTCAACTCAATGAGTTCTACCTGATTGAGTCAATAAGGAGTTTTGGAGGGTGGTTCTGACCGTGATAAGTTCTCGATCTTGTGATCCACCACCCGCCTTGGAGGTAATTGAACATGTAGCTTATCTGTCAAGACATCCTCAGACTCTTTAATCCTTGGTGAAGCACCTTCAGAAGTTTAGTCGTGTCTCTTGATGTTTTCTCTTGTCCGCCACTCGTCATCAAATCTGCAACCCGTATCAAACACATGACTCTGTCATTAAAGTCCACTTGTTTATCTTTGATCAAATTCACCGCAAGTCATCAAATTTCTATGTCTTTCCGATCAGCCTCACTCCCAGCTTATGCTCTTTAACTTTAACGTTCAACGTTAGAGATTTTCGACTAAGTTTCACTTCGAACTTATCTAAGAAAGTGCTTCCCAAAACCGTATCGATGTCATTTATCTTGCACACCGTGAAGTTTTAGGTGAACATCAACTTCTCACATGCAAATCGTACGTCCAAGGTCACTTCAGAAGTTTGGTACGTCTTCTCTTTGACAAAGCGCACCTGACGGAGTGGGTCGCTCTTATATCCACAAGGAAGATAACAACACGATTAACAACTTTGGCTTGTAGAAACATCAATCATGGAGTCTTCTTCATGGTTCTTAAGGTCACAAACATATGATCCTCCACCAAATCCTTTGCAACAAACGCATTCATGCTACAGTTACTAACCTTAAGCTTCGTACACCCTTAGCAAATATGGTCTGCCTTGTCACAGTTGTAGCAAGTAAACTAGAACCATTGCCCTTCTGAGGTGTTTGTCCTTTTGGTTTCGACCTTGTTTGTTGTCGCTTTGCTGTCAAGACAGAAGAGTCCTTCCGATCTTTCTCATCCTCATCTCATTGTCACTTGAACTCCTTATTCTTCTTATGAACGTTGTCCATGCTACGCGGTTCAAAGAGTTTCTGTTGATGGACTTTGTCATCTTCAATTCGCTTCGTTAGCTTCAAAAGTTCACACTTGTCTCGAGTAGTTTCGACATTCAAAAGAGAGCCTTCTCCGAGTTAGACTTGAGTCCTCAAATAAATATGCATATCTTGGTCTCCTTAGTCCACTTGGAGAACGAGTCGAACTTAGCACTAAACTCGCGCACATAAGCACTTAAGGTCCCCCGTCAGCTTCAACTTAACTAGCTCCACACCATCTCAAATCCTTTGATACTCTAGAGTGAATAGTCATGCAAGTAACTCCTTGAACATTTTCCAACCAAGCACTGAGACGGTCAAGGTATGCTTGTCTCTATATGCAGTTCATCAGAGAAACGCATGGTCCTTTAAGAACGTAATTGCCGCTCTCACCTTGTCAGGCTCCTTAGTCTGTTGCACCTCAAAATATAGGTCTAACTCAGCTAAGTAGTCATTAACCTTACGAGTTTGTCCTATGTCTGAAAGCGACATTGACAGATTTGTCTTACAAAGCTTTCGAGTAGACGCTAAACTCCTTTGGTCAACTTCAAGCTCGACGATACGTTTATCCTAAGATCTTCATCATCTGCATACAAAGCTCTTTGACCATGCTTGAATCACTGAGCACCATTGGTAATATTCCATCTCGTTGCATAAGTGCCGCAATTGGCTTCTTCGACGGTGAGACGAAGATTGTCAATTATCATTCCCTGATTGTACCTCGGGGCTAGCTCGAGTCGATATGTGATTGATATTAGTCGTTAGTCGTTTCTTAGACTTCCTTCTGGAACTCTATCACACGTCAGCTATTGCTCCGAACGTTCATCTAGAAACGCTGATCCACTTCGTATCTCGTGTCCCTTCTCAAGCGTCCAACCTTCAACCGCTACCTCGAGTTCTCGCTCACCGGATCGTTTGTTATGATATCACTTTTCGTGCACATATCGTCTTATTGCGTCAACGGAAGCTCTTGTTCAGTAGATCATGAAACTCACAATGTTAACTTGCAAACCACAGTCACATGTTAGCGTTCATGAGAGACCTGAGCCATAATGTCTCTCTAACTCTCAAGCTCAACATTCTCTGAGTCTCGATCTGGACCCGATTAGGTCGGTCTCAAAATATGAGCAAGTCATAATGTGCTTGGGACGTACTTCCCATAAAGTCTATGGTCCTAAATGGTACTGTGGTGCCCACAAATTACAGGATTCATGAATTTTTGAATCTTATGAGCTGTTTGTAATAATAAGTTGACTTCTTCGGAAGACGACCGTCTTCCGGGAAGCGTCTTCTCGGAAGACTATCTTCGGAAGACGGCGGAAGACGGAAAACAGCGAAAGACACGCATCTTCCGAAAGACGGCGAACCGTGAAGGCCTAACCTCGGATTTTTCAAGTAAAGGAGTAGGTGTATCTACTAGGTAACACCAAGACGGTAGGTAGGTCGGGTAAGTCATCTAGGGTCGAAACCCCTAAACTGCGAGAAAGATGCGCAGGAAGTGCTTTAGCAGATTTCCAGCTTCCCGCAGCAAGAGCGCTTCTTAGTTGAGAAGATCGATTCGAGGGATTGATTCGAGTGAGGAAGGCAGCGAGGTGAAATTGAGTGAGGATAGGATCGATTAGAAGCTAGAAGGAAGGCGAGGTCAAATTGCTGAAGCGTAGGAAGCGTGGTGAGCTGAAGGCGTTTCCTGTGAACTCCCGGAAGCTGACATTAGAGGACGGTTGAGTGGAATCGAAGGTGGACTGGCTTCATCGATTGAGGCGTAGTCAGGAGCTGATCGCGGAAGTAGCTCAGTGGGGTCGCATTGGAGCTGGGACCAGAGCCGGAAGCGCGCGGAAGAAGAAGACAACTCGGGAAGCAGATGGAAGATAGTAGAGGTTCTTCCCATGTTCTTTTCCCTTCCCACTGCTTCTCGTCTTTATCCTCCGTGCTTCCCCGGTGGTTTGCAGGCAACCTGATGGATAGATTCCCCCATCCCAATTTTCCTATTATGACATTGGGCGTAGAAGCGCTGCCCAATTTTTGTCAGACATCTTCTTGCTTCTTCTCGAGTTCAATTCGAGCTTCCCTACCCCTAGCCCTCAAATTGAAGATCCCATCTATCAATTTCCCTACCCTACAATCTCTCTACTTCCGGAACCTTGAACAGAAGACGCTTCGGAAGATTAGAACGTCTTCGGAAGACTGTCTTCGGAAGCTTGACTGTCTTCGGATGTCGACTGTACACAATTCGTATCAAGAGCAGATTTGCTTTGCTTTTGTGTTAAGAGAGGCTTGGTACGAATTCCGAGTGGCTTGGTGAGTTGTTTTGTTATTTCGAGAAGTTGGAAGTCGAGAACTAGGCATGTGCCTCCCGGTCTTCCAAGCTTCTCAAATCCACATCTTCCTAGAGAGACTAGAAGACTGGAAGGGCTGGCAAAATGCGCGAGAAGACGTGAGGGTCCATTTCGGGTCTCTTCTGTCCAACCCATAGAAGCCCATTCCTTCTTCTTCCCGAACTTAGGAGAGAGTCGTGAGAAGTCTTGTTGGCAGAATCTGGAGAGAATGGTCGAGGGTCATGTCTTCCCACCAAGCAGCAAGCTTCTTCTGAGTGTGTATGAGAGGTGAGAATTCAGAAGAACAGAGTGCAAATGTCTTGAATCGGAAGCTGTCTTGGGAGTCTTCCCAGAGGCCACTGTCGCCGCAGGAGCCCGCAACCATCTTCTGAACCTGTTACACACTCTACTTCTCGCGAATCTTGTATCTTTTGTTAGGAAGTAGGATGTAATGCAAGGTGGGTTGTCTTCTTAGGAATCCATGCGAGGCCTTGCTTAGTTAGGATTGGTTAGATATAGCTCGGAAGACGAGAGCTATTTAGGAAACACTGTTAGAATCCCGGAAGACGGAGTAGCTGTCTTCTGGAAGACTAGTTTCGTCTTCTGAGAAGTAGAAGCTAGACTGTGGGCACTTGGGAAGGAATGAGCCTTCAGCTCACAGTAAGTACGTGTGGCTTAGTGCAACAGATATTCTAGTATGTCGATGCATCCTCGAGGGTTGGTGTTACTGACAGCAGAGTTGGTCGAGACCACACCCTTCCTCAAGGAGTTGGGTCTCGACTTCTTCCTATGGGATTGGAACCTCGCCAACCAGGGACTACTGGAGGAGGTTTGGGCAACATTACCGCCTCACAACCGTGTACCTGCGAAAGCAGGAGTAGCTCGAGGAAGACCATCATCCTGGACGGAAGATTGGTGGCGCATGGCCTTCCACAAGCCAGAATTCGAGGACCAAGGGTATTGGCTCGAGAAGAAGATCTTGCCCAGGATCGTGAGTGAGTGACATGTGCCTGGAAGCACAACTTGTCTCTTCCTGGAGGACAGGCAGGGAAGGAACGGGTGGAAGATCGAATCTTACCGGGAGCCGAAGAAGCGACTTCTGGCGAAGCTGTTTTTGCATCTCTTTCCCAAGGAGAAAGCGCAGAAGACAAGGTACCTTGGAGATCAGGACGTAGAGTTCCTGGAAGCAGTGTGGGATGAAGGAGTGCCCGTCAACTGGGGCACATTCTTCCACATATATGTACAGACGGAGCTAGCGTACTTGGGTACCACGGCGGGAGGACACTTGACACCTTTTCTCTGCTACTTGTACGTAGCCCTGGGGGATCTCACGGAAGGACAGTTGGTGAAGTATGGGCCAACAGAGCAACATGAGACGAAGGAGGAGACCTCGGAAGAAGACGACCGAGCAGCAGCCGCAACTCCCCTTCCCACTCTGATGCCGTAGCTGAGGCCCGGCTCTCATCAGAAGACGCTTCTGGTAAGGGAAGACGACTCCAGTGGGTCGGAAGACGCCACGCCTCCGAGGAAGATGAGTCCTAGAAGTGTACCTAGGAAGCCCACCTCTCTCATTCATTCGGGATCAGAGTCTGACTCGCAGGAAGAGCCGCTGAGTACCCGACCGGAGCAGAAGACTGCCTCTCTAATACCAAGGAGTCTTCCGAAGACTCCAGAAGACGAAGGGTGGATGGATACTCCTACTGCGATGCGAGGAAGCGCAGTAAAGAGGACCGCTTCTACCATGAGGAGAGATCTTCCACCCCGAAAGATGAGAAGAGTAGCTTCTTTCCGTGTGCAGAAGTTGAAGACCATTGTGGTGGAAGAGGCATCCTTGCCTCTGGAAGACAAGGTCGACATCTCCAATCGAATTGTGGAGATGAACATGTCTTCCGCAGGAAGAAGACTGGAAGAGTTCAGCGCCTTCTTCCACTCAAAGATCCAGCCAGCTATGGAGTTGTTGGAGAAGAGAGCGAAGGCTCAAGAGAAGCCCTTATAGCCTAGATTCGGTCTGTGCACCTTGATGCGTCAGGAAGAAGGCCAGAAGAAGACAGAA
This sequence comes from Asterella californica, assembly GCA_036924285.1. NCBI lineage: Eukaryota > Viridiplantae > Streptophyta > Marchantiopsida > Marchantiales > Aytoniaceae > Asterella > Asterella californica. The sequence goes on along the minus strand of JAYKYS010000002.1, from coordinate 15,616,371 downwards.
GCGCTGGAAGCTAGTCTCCGCACCACGGAGAAGCTCGCAGCAACGTACAGGGCGGAAGCAGCCGCTTCTGCCAAGCAGCTGACCCAACTGAAGAAGGGCAACCAGGAGTTGCACGCGTGTTTACAGCAGCGCGACCAAGAGGTTCTCCGAGTGCGGAGGAAGATCACCGTCCTCGTAGAGGAGAAGATAACCTAGAAGACGCAACGGGAAGCCGCAGAAGCGCGAGTTGCAGCGGAGAAGATGCAGCGGGACGTAGCGGAAGCTCGTGCGCAGGAGATGCTAGCACAGTCGGTGGAAGCGCTTCGAAAGAAGTTCAACTTCACTGCGGGTAGGAAGTTGCTTGCCTTGGCTAGAGGGTGGGACAATGAGTCCAAGGAGATGTTGATAGAGTGCAAGGAGAGTATGTTCAGGTATTTGGATCGGCAGATAGAGGGAGTGAAGACACTCTATGGTCTTCCCTTGATTCCGCCACCTGCAACTGCAACTTCCCAAGCCCCAACACCATCGACTGGATTCGGATTGGAGAAGGAGGAGTTCGACCTCGCTGTCCACTTGGTAGTGACAGCGTTGAAAGCCGAGAAGACACCGGAAGACGCCCCGGAAGACAGGAAGAAGAACCGTCTTCCCAAGTATTCCGCGTGGAGGAAGCGACTTCCCCGGACTCCTATGAGGTCGCCATGGTCTCTAGTACCGCACCAGTGCCTCAGAAGAGCGAGGAAGCACCACTCGACTCAGCTTCCTAGAAGACGCTTCCGTCTTCCGAAGCAGAAGCAGAATCAGAAGCCGAGGAAGAAGTAGCAGCAGCGACAGCAGGGCCATCAAAGAATGATGAGGAGGAAGCCACCTCAGTGTTACCCAAGGTGTTCGCAGGGCTTTCTAGCTTATCAAAAGCCGCGTTATGAGCTCCGGTAGGAGCAAATCAGGTAGAGGTTACCTCCGAGCAATCAGAGTAGATAGTAAACACAACCGACGTTGACAGTTTCCAAATTTAGTAAGATCGAACATGTTATCTTCAGGGTGGCAATCTTTCGGTGTAAAATTAGTTATGATACCATGTGGCAGCATAGGTAGCGTAGGAAACAACAAGGTGGATGGCTAATCAAGAAGGGAATTGGCTTGCATGTGGAGTGGTAGCCTTCTGACAGCGCCCATCTCTCCCTGGTGGTCGTCTCCTTTGTTTTTCTCGTGGTAGAAGACATAAGTAGAATCGAAGAGTAGGAAATCGAGTCAGTTAGTTCCACACACACTACACTCGATGTTAGAGACATACGAATAGTCTAGGATTATATCGGAGGGGTCTGCATGCTCGTTACCAGCAGTGGTTCGAAGATGTAGATAGAGGTAGTGGACAGTTTAGGAGCAGGGAACGGCATCCTCGTGCAGTCTTGTTGGCTAGACTGTGGTGTCGAGGAGCAGGCGCAGGACGTAGAGGGAGTGAGCTTCCCAATGCCAATGTGACATCTTCTCGGAGAATGGATTGCGAATTTGAGTGCAGAAGCTTTATTCATGTCTTCTGGGTGGTGGGTTTTCTTGGATTCACTCCCGATTGTGCATGGGAAGCGTTCTTCTTGAGTGGCGGTGACTGTCAGCAGTTGTGGAATTGCAGCTTGGCTCGTCTAGTAGAGCACTTCGGATCTACGTACGGACGGTCTTATGGATAAAGGATCTCAGAAGACAGAGTAATCGGAGCAGCGAAGAGAATAAGAAAGAAGCCTTCTTCCCACAGCAGAAGACGACATCCTCAAGTAGAAGACGGTGCAACTGTATCCATGTTTGTTGTCTTCCTCCCCAAATTATTACAAGCAGGGATGGCTTGTTAGTCAGGATCCGAACTAGAAGCCTGCTGGAATCTTAATTTCTCCTTTTCATCTTATTTTCTCTTGTTTGGATTCTCCCTTCTTCTCCATCTTCTCTCATCTTCCTCATCTTCTTACCTTCTTTTAGTGAGCTTCCGGGCCCTCTATTGAGCTTCCGTGAAGGTGAATGTCGTTGTAGTGCTGCAGGAAGACCATTTTCGTAAGCAGAAGTCTGGGAAGGCTACATGGGGCATACATCCTGTGATTAATCTAACCCGTTGGAATGTGAGTGCGAGAGCAAGGTGTAACAGTCATTACGGGTCGACTTCTGCGAAGCAGGACAGTCTTCTGGAGGTACGAGAAGCCGAGCTGAACCCCCAGAAGCCGAGAATTGCTTCAAGAAGACGGTACTGAGAAGACCTGAAGAAGTGACCTGGAAGCAGGAAGAGCGTCTTCCCGAGCTTCTCTGTGAATAGATGTGTGATATTTTAGTTAGTAGTTGTTTGTTTAGGTCCAGAGCATCTTTTGGCGAGTGTGGAAGACGCGTGGTTTTGTGAGAAGACGGGATTTCTAGGCAAAACCCGTGTGTTTGTGTGTTTGAACAGATCTTAGAACTTAGAGCAGCGTTACTTGTGCAAATCCTCTGTGGGAACGAGATCTTGTATACTAAATGAGCAAAAGGAGTAATCTTGCGACACTACAAGTACCTCTAGCACACCTAGCGATCCAACCGCCCTTGATGTCCATCTAGGTCGAGATTCCCGAACGGTGGTCGAACTCGTCGTCTCGTTGCTTAGTCTTGTCCCAACCCTTGTGTTATTCCCAAGTCTAGACCTCCATGTTTGGACCAGAATGCACATTGGTATTGACCCAACCATCACCTCATACCCCTAGAGTTTGTCCGTCAAACTCTAAGATTGGATGACTCGTCTTGGTCCACCCAAGCATCGAGTCCCCCTCATATTGCATTAGTTGCAAATACCTGAAATCAAACATGAAGGACTACTTGAGCATGTGGATACATCCTTAACAAATGGCTTCTGGAGAAATCCAAATTCGCCTCGACTACCATAGGCCTTCATTCTTGTAAAATGATATTTCATCCTTGAAATGTTGTACATCGTCATCGTGCTTTAGTACTAGCACTGAACCGTGGTTTTTCCGTCTCCTCCGCCCTTGTTTCTCAACTTTCCACATTCATCTCTAGGTTTGAGAATTACTCGATTGCTTGTATACTCTCCAACATGGACCGTGTACTCATCAACCTTGACGGTTGGTTGTTGTTTGAAGTCTTTTTCTCTTTCGAGTTTTACCTTCTCTTCTTCTGTGATCAACAAAATACAGCCTCTCCACTATCAACAACTAATCCAAATGATCAAGTATTGCAAATCACAAGTGATTTTTGGACAAGATCACATAGTTAGTTAGTTATACTCAATGGATAAAATACTCAATAGTATGTCTTGAGATGTCATCCACCAATCTTCAATAATAAATAATTATGGTCCAAATGGTCAGATTGTCTTAATTCATACGAGGAGCGTGGTTGCAACCCACGTAGCTAACAATTATCTATCACTTAATACTTACTACACAATTACGTGCTAAGTGTATCAAAGATGAGTATGAGACCAAGAGAGGAATGAAAGAGTGAGGATTGTATAGAGAAAATGAACAATGAACTCCAATATTGAGGGCTCTTATATACTATGAGAGACAAGAGTGTTAATCAAGGAGAAAAATGCCTTCCAAGTCCATTATTAACTCACCTTCAAAAAATTTAACTCTGATTTCGTGAAATTTTAGTGATTTCTAACTACTCAAAATATTCCCAAAATGTCATCATAATCAATCTGTTGTAACCAAAATTTAGTTGAGAAAAATGATACGAGTTGTTTCTCTCTTCTTCATTTGCTCCTCAGATAAATGTGACGGCTATATTTGGACCTGCTAGATATGGATCACCGAGGGAGATCCGTCGCTGTACATCTCGATGGATCGCTTCTCGCCGGTGGATGATGCGCCGATAAACGTTCACCGAGGATTAAATCGGTGGTCCGTCGAGGGACGGTCTTCATCGACGGATTCTGCATGACGAATCATCGGCAGATCCTTGTTTATCGATTATCGTCCGTCAGCTGATGATGAGCACCGACGGACGATAGCAAGTGAGTGACTCGAAGATCCACATACGGATTCTATGGACGGACTGCATATGATTTATTGTTCGTCAGCAAGTGTCTCGACGATCTGTCGGTAGACGGCCTTCATTGACGATTCATTATCGGTGCATTACTCGGCGGTCTGTCTTTCATCGGTGAACGATCACCTGAAATCAGCTCACTGACGGATCATCGACAAAATTGTGTACTACCGTTACGGAATGCTTTCATTTCTTTCTACTTTTTTGTTAATATTTTTCAAATATATAATTTAAATAAAATAAAATTTCTAAATTTCATATCATTATGATTATTTCGATCAAACTCTTGGAATTTTGGTTGACTCAAAACTTGGAGATGAAATGCAAAAAGTGGATTTGCAGCCTGGAATATGTTATATAAAAATTTAGAATAAGTTAAAATCAAAGAGAAACATGTTTGAAGACATGTTTAATAAAAAATGGATAAGTGTCAACAAGCATTAGTTTGTTAGCACTTATCCATTTTTGGGACGGCTTGGGTTCTAGTCCTCATGATGGGAGAGCTCAGTCCATGGAAGGGCAGCCACATTTGGCGACAACAAGCCCCATGACAAAAAAGAGGTAAAAACTAATGACTTCACGCAAAATAACAGTGTCATAACTTGCTTCGACAACAAAAAGAAGAAAAAAAGTAAGTAAATAAGTTTGAACTCTTCAAAGAGAGACATGTTCTGAGACAAAAACAAACAAATGAATTTGATTTTAATATTTCTAAAATAACAAGTCTATTATGTATCTGCATTTGGATGTAGATCCATCAAGATAAAATAATAAAACTATAACCATCACGAGAAGCGTTGTTGTCCTTCCGATACATGAAAATGTTATATTCTCATGAAAATGTTCAATATGTCTTCATTGTAACTCTAATCTTATTTATAGCTAGGCGCACATTGAAAATCCGAGTTAAGTGATTAAAAGGATGCAGAGGAAAAACTATAGTATGTTTTGAGACACATACTTCTAGGGATCTGCGGTCTCGTCCTCCTCTTTAGTCCTTGAAAATTATATCACAACTCGATCACAATATCAACCATAATTCACAATTCTGATGTCAATTTGAGGAGATCGAGACCTTTCTAGTGATATCTTATTCGTCTTGAGACTTATTTGAGGAGCTCTATCCACGACCCAAAATGTCGCTAGAACTCCAACACTTAGCACATTTTTTCGAGGAATTGTGATCTAGCGTCAAACTAGGACCCGGTGGTTTAGACCAACGTCATGACTCACGTGTTGGTCCGCTCAGATCCGCATTTCGGTCTGTTTTCATACTTGCCTCCTTATGTCAGTATTCGTCTTGGGTCACCTTGGGATAGGTCGTTATCCAATGTTTCAACTTTGATTTAGAGAACTACTTAGAGTTCATCTATTCTCAAATTCCTAGTCAAGCCATTTAGTCTTACTCGCAACGTTTACAATCTAGTGCAAGTCCAGTAGGATTTTGTTGTTCGCGTCTGCACCCTATCTTGAGATTGAGAGTGCGACACAAAATAAATAAATTATAGCGAAAGAACCGAAGAAGACTTATATGAGAACTTCCTCTTTTCATCAAACAGTCTTTAGATATTGATCGATTCTTCCTTCTTGACTCTATTGACTCCAAGAACCTTCAGATTCGACTCTCGGTAGTCGAGATATCTCTGATTTTTTATCGCAAGTGACTAGACCTCCAAAACAACCCAACCTCAGGTCGTAGATGATCACAAATTTGACATAAACGTCTCCTTACGAGCCAATTTTTCTCATATCTCTCAAACCACCCGATGAAACTTCAAATCGTCTTCAATTTCCTAATAAACTTTATGTTCTGATCTTGATGGATCCAAGGACATCAAGTTTGGACTTTTGAATGACGCAACCTAACTCTCTTTCGCAGGTCATTGAAGCACCATAGTTTTCTTTCCCTACGTCTCAATTTCTCTCCGAACACACAACACGTCCCGTCTCTTCACAAATCGTCTTAACCACTACATAGCATGCACATATCTGAACCCAATAATAACCTTGTGCGCATGCATTGGACCTCCCAATCCTCCGAAACATCCATGGACAAGTCATAGACATAAGATGCTCTTTTAAGCACTCTTCTTATGTCAGTTTACAATACGTGCATTCAATCCAGATTTTGACCAAGCATCCTCCCTTGCATCCTTAGTGTAACACTAGGAACAACAAATACCCAATCATCATTGACAAGCTATAATCTAGCTTGATTTCTCAATCTTTTGAACCTTATAACTTCACCGTGAAGCGTCCAAATGAGATAGACAAAATGCTCATATGAAGCTTACAACGAGCTCTACCACTTGGTGCATTGAGATTGGAGGTTCAAAAGTTATGTAAAAAACTCATTTTTAGTCCTATGAGTATTTTTTGAGTGATAATGCTAAGCATCAAATTTGACTTTCAGGTAGGAGCCGATCTACGGCACGACAACGTAAGGCTTTGATTCAATGTGATCTTTCACTTGACATCATAGAACACTAGAATGAGAAACAACTCACTCCAGTGACCATCATTGCAAGGTATCGAAATCATTTTGATGATGAAGTTGTACCACCATTCCAATTGACATCACATACAAGTTCTCTAGTTCCTGAATGTGATCATGTTACTAAGCGATCATGAAATCATGTAACTGCATGCATGTGTATTTCTCGAAGAACACTATGTGTTTACTATGCTACTCATAGATCTCACCTAAAACATACAAATAGACTAGAAGTTGAACTGTTTTTGTTTAGATATCTCGTTGTTTTCTATCGGATCAATAAACTCTAGTATCGCATTGTCAAACTCTTCAGATCCACTGTTTATGTTTATGAGAAGATATGAATAGACAAAAAGTAATACTTTGCTTTTCAGACACTCTTTTATCCATTGATATATGATGTACTTTGGTGATATATCACCAAGCTGTAATATGTCAACTTGACAAAGTTGTGTCATCAACAACGAACACAAGTATCTCCATGTTCATTTATATCCGCTTGTGACTTGGTGATGTTCCTACCTAGCAACTTGGATTTTGTTTCCCAGATCTATACAAGTAAAAGGTGAAGATGAGAAATATAGCTTAAGGAGAACTGTAATATAGTTGACTAACTCATATAGTAAAAGATCATTGACTGACAATACTCTGTAAAATTTACTTCGAGACATTTCTTGCTTACTCGTTTGTGGATGAAAATAACAATTATTCCATTTACTCTCTTATGAGATCATTGACTATGAAACTCGTTTTTGAGATCGACGTATTTGTATTTTTTAGTATCATCATGACAAAAGATGAAAGGATCAGAGAAGATAGAAAGAATGTCCAAAATAAAAATGGAATCAAAATCTGAGTGATTTGTTACCAGCCGTCTCTTCTTTAAGAAACTGTCGACCAACAACTTTAAGTTTTTGAATTTTGTTACTCACACTTATCAAGTGTAGGTAAAATTAATGTGTATCACACTAAATAGATTTTATCTTTATTAGCGTGAGTTCAAAATGTGTGTATGACACTAATAATTATAAAAAACCCTCAAAATATCCTTGCCAAATTAGTGTCCCTCACACTAAATATGATAGACAGTATAGATTAAAATACCATAATCTCAAGTATACTCGTGATGGGACATTTCACTTTGGTACTTTTAGCAACATTTTCTATGATATTTTAGCTTTCAACGAATAATAAGATAAAAATTTAGATCTCACGATAATGTCTATTCACAATCTTGAATAATTAGTTTCACATATATAATACTCGATATTATATATTATAAATTTCAGATAACAAATTGGCTAAATGTGGATAATTCACGAAATGTGATAAATTTTGTTGTTAAATTCATGAAAAGTCTATAACTAATAAATGTAGGATGCAAATAACTCCTCAAGAATGTGTTAACTTTTCGCGTACAGAGCTACCTCGTATATACTTGTGACTACGGTAGTCTCTCTTGATGCATTCAGTTTGCATTCAGTTCTCCGTCGGACAATGAAAAATAACGGCATAGTGTACTCCCCAGTAAATACGAAGTCGTAACTCTATTTCAAGATAGAAGAAGCAATGCTGACAAGAAGACATAAATGCCCGCCCGAAGGAAAGAATCTTGGTATGAGTCAAATCATCCGAGTGACTCCATCTACTAGACTGGGCTTCTACGCGTGAGTGGAAAATTGGACTCGGCTGCACCAGCAAAGAGTTATACGGAAACCGGAGGGACCGGCAGACAACTCGGAACCAGCGTCCGCGTCTAAATATTATAACCGGAAGGAAAGCTTTGTACAAAGTCCCCCACTTGCACACAGGCCGCAGAAAAAAAGGGGGCAGTCGATTTCTGAGTCCGTAGCGTAGAGTTAAGAACCTGAAATTCGAAAATATTACTGCGGGGTCGGATCTTTTCACCACTTAACGGTGAACCGGTCTTGAACTTGCCAGTCTTTGTTCCCTCCTTCCTCGTTGCACCTCGTGCCTTTGCGTGTGTCTGCGCGGCTCCAAGTTTTGCAGATCGAAATTCGATGGGATGAATGAAAAAACTTAGGTTGACGTGCTGGGACTGGATTCTCTTATAGTAGAGGAGGTTTTGGGTTACTTTGTGAGGATTTCTTTTTCTTTTCTGTCCGGTCACGAAACTCAATAGGAATTGCAATGATTTTAGATTTAGAAACTTGAAGCCTGGAATTTGAACCAAAATGGCCGAGATGGAGCATTATGGGAGACGCTTGGATGCAGCTGAGCGCGGCAGTAACAAGATGGGAGGAGCGGGAGGGGTGTACAATATTATCCCTGTTCACGACACCCTTGACTCGCATCCAGCTCTGCGATATCCAGAGGTATAGTTTTCCCCTACTTCTTCTTGAAGAATTTGCAGGTTGAAGAGTATCTCGGCGGAGATGTAACCACGTCCCGGGAAAGAGCGCAATGTGGAGGAGTAACAAAGCTTATACAGAAGCTTCCTTTCTGCTTTCCTCCCTGTTGTATCGGAAAACGGAGAGCAGTTTCTCATTCCCCTTTGATATCAGTGAACTTTAACATGAGTACAGCGGAAAAATACAGAGGATCGGGAGTCGTTCCGCAGTGGACACATAGGCAAGCAAATTGCTCAGTGTATTTGTTCCAGTATTTTGCTCGCGGGAAGCGGGCACTAACTGATCACTTCTCTGAGCAGGATTGGAATCCCTTGTAATGACGTCTTTTGGGATGAGAATATAAGATTGCTTTTAGCTGCCAGCGTAGGTATGAGATACAGTTCGAATAATTTACCGTAGAGGATTTCTCGACCGATCAACTGAGGAGTTCTGAAAGCGTGCCTTTTCTTGAACTAAGAGTAGGCTCTGGATTTCATTCAGCAGCCGTAGCAGCCACCTGTATTTTCGCCTTGTTTTCGAGCTGGCTTACGGGAGCATGGGACGTAGCATAAATGAGTAGCACAATATGCTAGTTTTTCCTGAATGTGAACTCGGATTCCCTTTTGGCAGGTTCGCGCTGCGATAGCAGCGTTGCAAGTCGTCGGAGATTTAAGAAGACCGTCCAACTTTGCCTGGACGTCCAACTCGGACATGTTGGATTGGCTGGGTATCACCTTCGGGTTTCAGGTAACTTTCTATGGCAACGTCGCTGCGCAAGGAGTCACCATTTGACGCACACACTCGGTCAAAGTGATGTTAATCCCTGAAGTAGGATCTTAGTGTCGTCATCCTCTGAAGGAACTGATCTTAGCGTCGTCATCCTTTGAGGAGTTCCTTTCTCATCGTTATGCAACACACTTATGAGAGGATTCGTAGACTCGGTGTTTGTTTTCGAGAGTTTGCCCAGTAAGGTCTATCTGATTTCCACTGTTTCTGTGGATCAGCACCAGCAAGATGCAGTTCTAGAACTTGGTGGTTGTACATTTAGAGAATATACATCCGGGGGTTTTAACTTGGGTCATGATACTCCGAATGTTCACAAGATTGTTCATTATTTCTTTGTGTGCTCACTGGATCTCAACATTCTTTCGTTTCAGGAGTCCAATGTTCGAAATCAGCGAGAGCACCTCGTACTTCTGCTAGCCAATGCGCAGATGCGTTTGCAACCCCCACCTGATCCAATTGATAAGGTAAATAGTACCATTCTGTCCCAGAGAAATGAAGGTATGGCAGTTACATTCTCTTGCTATAGCCACTTCTGGAGATTCGCGCGCCTGAAATTGCTAAAAGTTTGGGAGCAAGTAGTAGAGAATGGATTTTGAGGTACGTCAGCCCTGGAATGAAACGTTACACACCTCACACGTATCATTAGAAAATACTTTTCAGCAACACATGAGAAAGAAGAAATTTGTCGGAAGAGAACTAGTCGGAGAAGAAGATAAGACTGAAAGATGGTTGTACTCGCGGTTAATGCGACGTGTTGTTTTTGCGAAGTACAAGCTCTCCATAGTGTCGAACAATATAGCTCGTAGAACAAGCAAGGAGGAGTGTGCCAGAGAGCCTTTAAAGGCTAAGAAGTAACTTCTGGACTCCAGATTAGCTGGTGAAAGTGTAATGCAGCAGCCAGACGACTTTTGATGGATGGATATTATAGGCTGAACTTTCTACAGCTAAGTGCAAGGGTCTGTCTTAAACCTGGCTGAAGGAAGCTCACAGTTTGACTGCTGCTTACTGGCGGTCCTGTCGCTTCGTACAGATTCTGTGCTCGGTATCTTTATCTTTCTTGCGGTGGAGTGCATAAGCATGTTGATTTCTTACCTCGGATGGATGGAAATTGTAGCCTGAACTTTCTGAAGCCAACGGAAGGCTGTCTTAACCTGGCTCAAGGGAGCGCACAATTTGTCTCCTGCTTAGTGGAGGTCCAGTCGCGTTGTACAGATGCTCTTGACCTTACTTTTCTTACGATTGGAACGGGAAAATATGTTGATTGCCACCATTGAGGTGGATGTGGTTGTAACTTCTGGTATAGAGAACCCATCGGCCGATCCTTAACTTCCTTACATGGATTTTCTTGTTCATGCAGCTCCAGCTTGAAATTGTCCGGGGTATTCGGCGGAAGTTAACAAAAAACTACGTCAAATGGTGCAGCTTTCTGCACATAAGGCACAACTTAGAGTAAGTAGTCGTATACGTCAGAGGGTCTCATTTTTTGCGCAGAGTGAACGTAAGAAAGAACGCTATTAAACAATATTTCCGGTTCATGTGTGATAATAGACTTTATAGGTCTTTGTGACTTTGCTGTTGTAGGCTTGCATGCTTTAGTAGTTCTCGCTCTGTTGATTCTTGGTTCTTCTAGTTGGCTGTTTAAGAGACGATGTAGCTACTAATACCCTGCACATACCTCTGTCTATGAAGGAAAGTTGAAGACCATGGTATCAGGCGGAAACATGAGAGTAACGAGCAAAAGGAGTTATTATATGCTTCGCTTTATTTACTTATATGGGGAGAAGCTGCAAACTTGCGGTTTATGCCGGAATGTCTGTGCTTCATATTTCATAATGTAAGCCGTTGTAGCATAGGATCGAGGTTGACTTGTGGACGAGGTTTAACATGGTTTTCTCGTCATCTTGCTCCTTCCACTCTGCAGACGATGTGAACGTAGCTTTTGATGGGTGGGGCATGATGTGAGTCTGTTTCCAGGGGTTGAGGTTGATTTTCCTTTGGTACCATTACATTCGGCTCAGACTCTAGGATCCTGTACGTTGTTCACTGACATAATATCTCCAAGACTCTTTTTGCAGATGTCCGGTGAGCTGAATAGAATTCTGGATAGATCCCTCGATGATAGCGGTCAGTACGCGCAGCCGGCTTCTCAAGAGGGATTTCTTCAGAAGGTCGTCAAACCTATCTATGCAGTCGTAAGCGCTGTAAGTTACGTTTCCCACCACCAATGGTCGTGTCGGAGCTAGGTTCTGAAGCTTCATGCTCTTACTTAGCTTACGGTGTACAGATTCTTTGCCTGTTTGTCGATTGTCTTTGGTTCGCTTCGGACTTTCGGACCTAATTCTTCTGTCGGTCTGATAGTCGCTGAGAACTAATCTGACTAGAAATCTCTAATTTCAGTATTGAGTCGTGTATGGCGTCTTTGGGTATCGTAGATATATTTTTTTGCGTCTTCGATTTGGTCTTGTAGTCACATGATGCTGCTTGAGTGGATCCTTACTGGTGCATTGTACTCGACAATCTACGTTTTATGGGTTTGGTGGGGTTTAAATCCCGTGCGTGCGAAACCGATTGTTAATGCAGGAGGCGGAGGAAAGTGGTACAGGGAAAAATCCTCATTCAGCGTGGAGAAACTATGATGATATGAATGAGTATTTCTGGTGAGTAGCATTTGTGATACCATGTCGGACGAATCTATATGTTTGCCTTTATCACTATCATGCTGGGAGCTCGGAGGCCTAAAAAAGACGCTTTTGTAGGTTATGGGTCAGTTCCAGCTCCACGCTAGCGGGTTGCTTCCGAATGATTGAGAGTGTGTCTATTGTCGCGGTTGTTGATTTTGAGATGATTTGGTGACAGGAGTCACAGATGTTTGACTCAACTGCGCTGGCCGTTAGAGATGTCTTGCAATTATCTTGTTAAGCCCGAGGTACGTGAATGCACTAGTCATCCTGGTACTGCAGTTATAAAAGTTTTTTTAAGTGCAATGAGCATCTTAATACAGTACTGAACGTATGTATGCCTTTGGGATCGATTTGTACTGTTAAAGAAGGTTTTGCTAACCTTGAACCACGTGTTTATCAGTATGTGCTACACTTTCTTGGTATATCTTTATTGCTTCAAAGCTTTTTTAATGTCAAATATTTATAAAAGATATAGCAGGGAACGAAGCTTTATCTTTGAGAACGTGGAATCGGTTCTTATTCTGCTGCTTCTCCGTTACACAGGACAAATCAAGACACAAAGTCGGCAAGACTGGGTTTGTCGAACAGAGGTCCTTCTGGAATATATACCGCAGCTTTGATCGTGTATGGATCGGCCTGATACTGATGTTACAGGTGAGGTGAACTATGGAGGTCTGAAGCTCATTTGTACGTTGTGCGTGATTCAAATGTGTAAAATCCATGGTTGGGATAGATACATTCCTTAAGTCTGTGAACGGGCAACGGGCTAACGTATTACTTTCAGTTAAGATACTGTGCAATACACGGCTGGGAATAATAAACGGTATTCGTTACCTACCCCTGTTAGCTTCCAGATCGAGAAGAGTAGCTATTTGGTTAACAGGCCATTCTATCTAGTAAGTAACTGTGAATTCGTTAATATGAGCAGCTGTTGGAAAGAGCTGCTCATATGTCTTGATCACAGCTGGAATTCATATAGTGCGCGGCCAGTGACTTGCTTCGAGATACGAAATCATTTAAGTGGAAACTTGAAGTCCTCACTTATGTAGAGATAGAACCTAGGTGAATGATCAAACGACTAACTAGTTTCGTTCGATGCGCGTGCAGATTTTGATTATTGTAGCATTTAGGGCCAAGCCAGAGATCAGAAATCCGAACTCTAACTTGGCCCCAAGTGCGCAAACAGTAATAACGGGCTCTGCGAGGGCACCTTGGAAAGTTCTCACTGAAAGAGATTCCCAAGCCCACATTCTGAGTATTTTTATCACGTGGTCAGCGCTACGGGTGCTCCAAGGTACACGTGCCGTAGAAGTCAGTTGTTCATCGAGGTCTATTCTCTCAGAAAATACGCAGCGCTTGTTTCCTTCATGTTCTAGGTTATTTGATCTTTAGCCCCACACGACGTTTGATGCGCGTACTTACTATTGTTAAAGGGCTCTTTGGTGATATTTTAAGCATGGATTCGTATTCTCTTAGCGTTCCGTTCTTACTACTTTACTAGCTTATTTACTTTAGATCTCGGGTTTTAGTGGTTACCCTCTCTGGTAATGTTCGCTGTACAACACATTCCCGTTGGTATGTCCCTCCGGTTACAAATTTCCGCTAACTTGACGATTAAAGTTAGCACACATTCTCCCCTGTTTGCTACTTAGAGTGTACTTCACGGGGTTGTTGCTTGCGGGTTACCTCTGGTTGTGCGTTTAATTCTTGGTACGAACTGCTATACTTATGGACGGAGTGTTACGTTAGTGTGGGCGAAGTTACTGTTTGTCCGGAAACTGCTTTTCTCATGTACCAAGATGTACTCATGGACGAATAAACGTACCAACATATAGTTCATTTCCATATAGTGTACTTCAACCTTAGCTCACGAGGGCAATTTTTGCATTGGTGTGTAGGACACCACTTCCTTGCATCTCCATTCATGGCATGTGTCTTCTGAGCGTACTCCTTTCATTTGAGTGCTCTTCTGACGGTACAGTACTCGGCTGATTATATTCCTTTGAGTGCTACCTTCGTTACAGTTATTCTGGCACCTCTAAATTGTTTATTATATATTTCCGGGTTCTAAACAAGGCAAGGCAATTGTAATGTCAGAGCGGGACTAAACAGGATCTGCATGTTACGTTTTAGCTTACAGTAGGTTTTAGATTACTCCACTGGCTCTCTTCCCCTATGCTCCCGAATGTTCCTTGTATCGCGCCGCTCCCTGAACTTATACAGGTCCACTCATCTAAGACATTTACTCAGACTTCTTCTTTACTCAAAACAGACCTTCTACCACCTTCTATCATTTGCTGCTGCTTGTGACATTTAACGGCTTTCATTCTGCTTCTGGCCCCTGGTTATTACATTCGCTAGCTTGTCACCTCCAGTTAGCACTTGCCCTCAGATGTCCAGAAACTGAACAGAAACTCCTGGACCGACAAGGCCCTGATGAGTCGGTTAAGTCTTCATCTGATTGACCACTTTTCCTACTCATCTACAGCCTAACCCTCTCTGTTGAGTGCTGATGAAGTGAGAGAGCAGGTTGAGGTGCATGCGACGGGAGTGTGTTCTGCTGCATGCTCCGAGTGTATATGGTGGTAATTAGATTCTTGAGTGTACACCTACTCAGTACCTAAATGCATCAGTGATGGACTGGTAAAAATATGTTCTTCGTTTACTACCTCTATCTGTCTTCTCCCTATATTCACTCGCTAAACCTGTGCTCCTCAGCTCACTTCAACTAACTCTCTCCTGTGCGGGGTTTTTTTGGCTATCTGTTTCTACGTTTTGCCTTGATAGCCTTCGCTTATTTCAGTATTGTAGTACACAAACCTAGTTTGTCTTCATCTGCATTGAGGTTTACATTAGCTTTTGCATTAGAAGCGATCAGATTGCATCAATACATACTGCATTTGTTCTCTTGTCATTGCCTAGTCGCATTCGACTTCGTACCTAGGGGAAACTTTTCTAGAAATGTGCTTCGCACTACACATTCCCATCGGCACACCCTCCGGCTATAAAATAATTGGCTAACTCCAGTCGGCATTGTTAGCGCACAGTCTGCCCCTAATCGCTTCTTACTATGTACTTGGCCGGGTTAATTGAGTGTAACCTCTATACTAGAGAGTTATCCTTGACACCATCTGCCATTCTCGACGTATGAATATAACTTGTCACCTCCAGTTACCTACATCTACACCCCTCTTTCTTACTTACAGGGAGAATTACCACAATATACACCTACTTAAGTGTGTGAGCGACGTTACTGTTTCTCCGGAACTGCTTTCTCATGTACCAAAGATATATACTAAGGTGCTCCTGGTGTTGTAGTAGACCCAGTTTCCTTTTCTAGAAACCGAAAACGCGTAGACTCGTATGCACCGCTCGTTGTACTGTTCTCTATATTGCATTCCATAACGGGGAGTACCATCTCCGTTAATGTGCCCCGTGCTATAAATTTCCCCTGGTCCGTCCCTTTGTTATAGACATTCGCTATCTTGATGTTTAAGTTAGTGCACATCCACACCCCTCTAACTTGTATACTGACTCTTTCTTTCCGCTTTTTGTGATCGCATACTTTATTCGCCATTGAGGCTGTTTTCGCTCTTACTGTATTTTAGCCCAGGTTTTCAGTTCTGCATTATATGTATTGATTTCGTTTCGATCAGCTTGCACTTTATACTGTACATGTCACTACTTTGCACATCCATACCTAAGGGCATCATCGTCGGGTAATGTGCGCCGCACTTCACATTCCCATTTGTCAGTTCCCTTAGGTTACAGAGTTACGCTAACTTGACGCTCCAAGATAGCACATAGTAGCCTTTCTTTTCTGGAACTCTCTATGTACTTCACTGGGTAATTCTACTGGTTGTTACGTCTGTCTTTGTGCGTGGTTCTTTCTCCTTAGCTGAGCTGCCATTCTCCCGGACGAATCATATACTCATGGATGAATGCATATTGTTAAGAGGCAGGTATACCAGTAAACTTAAGGTGCAGTTAGATCTTTGAGAACTCTGTTGACCGGCTATTAGGACCCAAGTAGAGTCATCGGTCGATTGTGTTTGGCGTTTCAAACACGATTAGCTTGTTTAGAAGAGGCACGTAAGGAAATGAAAAACTGGTCTTTTATGGGTTGATTTTGTGGGGTGTCACTGCTTGGTGTAAAAGGTCCTGTAGCTTCTGCCCACTACTTTTGCGCATTCAGTTTCCGATTCGAACTTCCGGGAGTCTTCGCATGTGTTGGCTTCCTGCTCCTCGTTCGCATAGGGCTGCTGAGCCAAATGTGCCTCCGATTTAGTGGGCATCCTTGTGCTAGATAGGGGTGGTATGTAAACAGTGCGTGTTTCGCCATAACAATCTTTTGCTGTGGCATGCAGCTTTTCTCGATTTGGGAATGCAATATAGCCTTATCTCAGCTGGTACCCTCCTGATTGGATTGCGCATGACACTCAAGTTGATTATGTCATCCGTCTGGACTGTGCTCTTTTCAGTCTACTACAGGTAATCTGTTGTCTTCACTCTATTATCTGTCACCTAGTGGTTGATGTTTTGTGTTTCCGACCAAATCCTGTCACAGTCCCCGCAGCTGGGACACGACCGGAGCTGTTAACAAACTTAAGTTCGCCATGTTCTGTGGTTGATCTTCATTTGGATTTGTCCTTTGTCCGTGACACCTGGATTTTGGTTGCACCGTACTTTTCTGTTCCTATACATTGCGTGCTTAATCAATCTCTTCTCGTGTATCTTGTTATGTGTGCATCCTGAGAGCAGCCGGATGTGGGCACAGCGAGATGCCGATGGTTCTTGGTCCAATCAGGCACTGAGCCGACTGTATTTGTACCTGGGATTCTGCGGAGTGTTCATTCTTCCCGAAGTTCTAGCTTTACTGCTGTTCATCATACCCTATATTCAGTATTTTGTGGAGACTAGGGACTGGAGAATCTTCTCGTTGTTAACCTGGTGGTTTCAGGTACTTCTCTTCTTCTGTAAATCTTTGCAGCCTTTAAGTGTGCCACTGTGGTCTTTCATTTTAGCACAGGTTTGACCAATACGGCTTCGTGGTCTTTTCAGAGTCATATATTTGTAGGCCGGGGGCTGCGAGAAAGTGTTTTCGACAATATCAAGTATGTGATGTCCCCTTCTTCCTCTCGCCCAGGTTGCCGTCGTACTTGTTAGTCGTCATGTGTCTCAGCTGTCGTAGGTAGTGATTGGGTATACCTCCTCATGGCCTCGAGCGGTAAGTTCCTCAATTCCTCTGAGGGGCTCAAGCCGATTTCGAGATCCCACAATCGGGGAATATTTATAAATGAATTCAGGTTATCCAGTCGCATGTAGTTCGTGTTTCTTAATTGGGGATTGCGAGAGAGGTGGGGTAAAATACTTCGTCGGAAAGTGATTATTCTGCCACAGGAATTAGTTCTGGTGAACTTCTTTTATGATTTCAAGCGGAAGGTGAATAGATGACATCATCTAAAGGATCCGCTCCATGTTTCTGGCCACGTTCAGTGAGTGCTGAGGTCTGCGGAACACTTTTGCAGGTATTCTCTCTTTTGGTTGTGTGTTCTGGCTGCAAAGTTCAGTTTCAGCTACTTTCTTCAGGTAATGAACTGTAATATACATCGTTACTGTTTCAAACTGTCATACGTCAATATTTCACTTTTCTAGTAGAGACCGGACACTAATATTCACGATACATTCAGGCCTGAGACAAATGACAGTTTAGGTTTTAGAACTCATGTAACTCTTCTGGTTTAGTTTAGTGCAGGTATTTTCAGGTAAATGATTTTCAGCTTTGATTTGTCTTTTGTTGAGTCATGTCACTATTAATGCCTTTTACCTGTTCGCAGATTTTACCGTTGGTCAAGCCAACGAGGGAAACTCTTGATGTTAGTACTATTACTTACAGATGGCATGAGTTTTTCAGAAGTGGTATGTCCACTTGTTGTTGTTTCTGTCAAAGTTATCTTAAGTGTAACTGGTTGCTCTTGCTATTCAGTTCGAACTATATTACATTCCTGGCTGAGAGTTTTGGGCTCGATCTTTGGTTGGGTTCACTCTTGGATGATACTTTATCCTCAAATGTATCTTTGTGTGTCGAATAAGGTGCTTGTTCCTTACATTGTATGGATGTTTGTGCAGCGGACAGAATAGCTACTTTCGCCATGTGGGCTCCTGTAGTACTTGTAAGTTATTTGGTCAAGTTTTCTCTCCTTTCTTCCTGTAATCTTCTAGTGTCCTTCTCACGTACTGGGGTTCACTGATCTCTCTCTCACGCGGGTTAAGTACGGTACTGCTGACATGTTTCGTGGAGGAAGAATCCGATAAAATCTTCCTAAAAGATTTTTGATGTGTGACTATCACAAAGCCATAGATGCAGTTGCAAATTAAAGACTCTTTTTGGGGGTGATTTACTGTTTTATGCTATATTCCGGCTGCTCCGTAGAAGGTAGAAGTTGTGTATGGAGGAGCTGGTAAGGTGCCATTACTTCGAGAACTTAGTGAACTTTCGTCGTGATTGTGTCCAGTTTCTATCTTATTAGACCGGAGGTTGTATGCTTTTACGGCAAACAACATTCTATGCTGGAGCATCTTCAATAGCTCGTAGTGACGTCCTGAATTTGCGCTTTTGTTCGTCAAATTTGCCATGTACTCCAGATATATTTCATGGATCTGCAAATATGGTACTCCGTTTTCTCTGCACTGGTGGGAGCATTAGTGGGTCTGCTCGCACATCTCGGAGAGGTAGTATATTTGCTTCGTACTTTCTGCCATGGTGTGGTCCATCCCTTTTCTTCCGCTGTTAGAAGGTCTTGGGTCAGGAAGTTGCTTAGCGGTGGTGTAGCTTGCGCAGCGCGTTGGTAGGGTGGTTTTCTCTAAATCTCTTTCAGGTTGGTCATGTTTAGATGAGGCTGATCTGACATGGGTATGCTGCATATGGTCCAGATACGGGATGCAGCTCAGTTAAAAGCTCGATTTCACATATTTCCTATGGCTGTTCAGTTCAATCTCATGCCGGAGGAAACATTTGTGAATCAGAGGTATGTTGACCTCTTCTGCCTCGGTAATTTGTGAATCCTTTTGACTTCTGGAGGTCGGGAATCATAGAATAGGCCCACTGAGAAGTTTTCTCATATTATTGAATATCAAATTTTGTCTATTTTCACTTTTGCTATTCCGGGATTTTATTGTTTTCTTAGTGCGCTGATCAAACTGTTGGACGATTGGTCTTACTAGTTGTCTCTTATGTTGCAGACCTTATTCCTGGGGGGCAAAGGCTCATGCATGGTGGGCAGGCACCAAGAACCTTGCAAAGCGTATAAAGCTCCGGTACGGCGTCGTCAAAGCTCAGCAGGTATATATCCTGAAACTGAAGGTCATTTCGACTGATATTGTTACTGCGTACTGGTCATGTTTTGAATTTCTTGTATATTTACTGTTTCCACTCATGTGCATGCTCCTGCTCTGCTTATGGTAATGTTGAACTGATCTCATTGTTTACCTCTAAATTAAGTGTTAGCGTGTAGGAGGTCTCTCCTGTCATCCGTACAGTCATTATATGCCATTTAAGTGGACTTGCATTACCATTATGTAGACGGAAGGGAAGTCTATGGAGACGGGCAGATTCCGGCATGTGTGGAACGAAGTAATTCTCATTTTCCGGGAGGAGGATATAATCAGCGACAGGTTTGTTAATACTAAGCGATGAGTTTGGTTTGTTGAATTATGTCGGTGTTGTTGAAGGACTTAGGAAGTTATGCACGTTGTGGAGATAGGAGAGGTCATAATATGTGACGGCGCGTCTCAACGTCAGGTACCCTCCCGGATTTTCCCGATACTAAATTGTGGAGTTACCTGTCTCCAGGGAGTTGGAACTTCTGAGTATGCCTTCGTCCGTCTGGAATATATCCGTGACCCAGTGGCCTTCAGTTCTTATCTCCAACGAGGTTTGTTGATCACCTGCTTTCGCAGATAAGTGACGCGTTTGAATCAGGTCTTCATCACATGACAGTCGTTTCGTTAACCAACTTTTATGACTATTGAGTGAGGTCTTCAGACGTTTCGTTGACTAATATCGGTGTCCCTGTTTTCCAGCTCTTGGTTGCCCTCGGCCTATGCCAGGACTGGTACTATAGTGATCGTGGGTTGTGGAAGAAAATCGCGAGCAATGAGTACAGGCGTTGCGCAGTAATAGAATCTTATGAGAGCATTAAACATGTGCTGAGAAGGATCTTACGGGAAGACCATAATGAGTATCGAATCTTTTCTGAGATATTTAGCGAGATAGAGCGATCAATTCAAGAGAATCAGTTCGTACATCGGTTTGAACTGAAGAACATGAGAAGGATTCATGCTCGACTTGTTGAGCTGATTGCAGTACTCTTGAAGCGACCACTTCTCAACGACCTAAAGAAGGCATGCTCTTTTCGTCTTTTCCCCTTTGCTAAGTTAGTGACGCAGGAGCAGGAGTGTAGATGATTCTACTCTTGGAGATCTCGAGGTTGGCCTGTAGTATTTCCGACTGCCTGAAGAGATTGCTTTATTTGATGGGATCAGTGCTTTCCAGTGGTTTCGAATACTTTATGTGAGCGCCTTAGTGGAGTTGGATGTCTGAGCTGTGTTAGGAACATGAATTAGAAGGTGCTTACATTCGAAAGCCTCAGCAGTTACAAGTGCCAAGAAATACAAGTAATGCTCAGTCGTCTAAATACTAAGCGGAAAGTGGCGCTGTGCATTCAGTTCTCAACTTCCGTAGAGAACATCTTTCGCACTTCGAGAAAGCATTAAGCATACTTCCTTCAATATACTCCGGTTGGTGGTACCTTAATTTGCTTCTATTGCTGATTATCGTGTTTGAGCGATACCTTTTTACAGGTGGTCGATGCACTGCAAAACTTGTATGAAGACTTGCATCGCGAATTTCCGAAAGATCTGGAGATTGGCCGGCGCTGGAGGGATTTTGGTGCAACGGCGTCGCTTCTGTTTGTTGATGCCGTAGAACTCCCTGATGCGGAAGGCGATAAGGCGTTTTTCGCGCAGTTGAAAAGATTACATACGACGTTGAGCACAAGAGAGGCCTTGTTGAACGTGCCGAGGAGCCTCGAAGCCAAGCGCCGCATTTCCTTCTTCAGTAACTCGCTTTTCATGACCATGCCCCGTGCTCCGCAGGTAACCAAACTAGCTATTAACTCTTGGATACTGATCGCTGCCACCAAATGGACATAGTCCAAACACTTCCCATATTTTTAGCAGAATCGTCGTCGTGCTTGTGTCACGTGCCAGTCTGCTTTACCCAGCTGGTTGTGTCGACAATGCCTGCATCGGAACAAACGCTGATTTCTAAGCCTCTCTTCAACCACCACTGGTGTTGCTGCAAGCAGTAGTAGCTTGATGCTAAAGATAATCTAGAGCTCTCGGCTTCATCCTGATGCCTTGCGAGTTTCATTTTCTGTGTTGAATGGCCAGAATTGGCCATTCAACACAGAACATTGGCCATTTTTATGGGTTAATTAGAATATCTTTTCTGTAGCATTTCATGGTCATTATCCAAAACTTCATAGTAAAGGCAAGCTGATTTCTTGCCGAATCTTAGGTTCCACTTTGTTGGGTCTTGAGGGTTTGGACTTTTCTGTACTCAATTGGTCGTCATTTTGCATGGTTTAAGACGCAGTTTGTGGTCCCATGATTCAGGTGGACAAGATGTTGGCGTTCAGCGTTCTTACACCTTATTATTCTGAAAGTGTTATGTACGATCGAAAGCAGCTAGAGGAAAAGAATGAGGATGGTGTTTCAACCTTGTATTATCTTCGAAAAATTTTCAAAGGTAGTCGATCCGAATTATAAGGAAGAAACCTGCTTAGTATGAGGGACTGCCCCGCTGTCCCCCCCTGTCGTCAGATTCATCGCGTCGCACTGCTGATGGTTCATATAGAGAGTTCTGTCTGGATACGCGCAGTTGCTGTTGCTGTTCATGTGAACTTCTGGAAAAAATTGATTCTGTTTTGACTTTTCTTGGTATCTTGTGATCAGACGACTGGGACTTCTTTAAAGAACGCATGGAACGTCTAGGTACTCGCATGAAGGAGGGGGGCCTGAATTTGGAGGAGAAGGAGGAGGAGTTTGTGTCAGACTTGTGGAAGTTGAACGACGGGCTAGAGCTCCGTCTGTGGGCCTCATATCGCGGGCAGACACTCGTGCGAACCGTTCGGGGAATGATGTATTACCACAGGTTGGTCCTTGTTATTGTATCCACCCTATTTTTCATCGTCTATGATTAACCGTTAGTGAGGTTTTAATAGTTGGTCCGAGCAGGCCTTTTCCTGGGGAAACCGGCCTTTCTCTTCAGCTCTGAGTTTATTCGCTCGCTTCTTTCTGCCTTTCAGGGCGTTACAAAAGTTGGCGTTTCTAGACGTTGCATCCGAGTTGGACATCGAAGGGTACAAGGAGCTGATGGCGAGGACCTCTGATGGAGTCGATGCGTTCAATGGCGAATCTATGGACGGTTCCGTACATTCTGTATCGAGCCACACGGAAAGTAAGGAAGGAGGGACGTATACTGACTACCAAAAGGAGACGGATATGGCAACTGCTGCGATGAAGTTCACATATGTGGTCGCCTGTCAAATCTATGGGTCTCAGAAAAGGAAAGGAGAACAGCAAGCGAAGGATATATTATATCTGATGAAGACCTGGGACGCTTTAAGAGTTGCCTACGTGGACGAAGAGACAGGACCTGCAGCGATGGATTCGAGGAATCCGAACAACCCAGGACCTACGGAGAAGGATCCAAACAATGCGAAGAAGTACTCTTCAGTCTTGGTCAAGTGGGACCCAGTACGTGAGGAAGAAGTGGAGATCTACAGGGTGGAACTACCTGGACCTGTTAAGTTGGGTGAAGGGAAACCGGAGAATCAGAATCAGGCTTTGATATTCACCAGGGGTGATGCTGTTCAGACCATTGATATGAATCAGGTAGAGCGGCCAAACCCTGAATGTCTGTTGCTTGCAGTGTACCACGTTTTAGAGTAAGTTCTACTGTGAAAATGGTGATCACACTTTCGTAACAATTTAGAAACTGAGATCTGAAGCAGAGATGCTATCCCTTACCTTCCTGTACCACATGGCGTAGTCAGGGGAAGGTCACCATGAAGGTTTCGGCAGCGAAGTCAAAGGCCAGGTTTACTACACCAGTCGGCGTCTGTATCATCTGTCTACACTGCACGTGATGGTTGTAGTGCAGGCCATTTAATGGCTGATCCATCCCATTATTAACGCACCTACTGTCTATTTTACTCTGGTTTCAGGAGAATTATTTTGAAGAAGCTTTGAAAATGCGAAATTTGCTCCAAGAATTCAAGCGGTACCATGGTAAACGGAAACCAGCAATCTTGGGTGTCCGTGAACATATCTTTACTGGTTCGGTTTCCTCGCTCGCATGGTTTATGTCGGCTCAAGAAACCAGTTTTGTCACCCTTGGGCAACGAGTGCTTGCCAAGCCCTTGAAAGTCCGTATGCATTACGGTCATCCTGATGTCTTTGATCGGTTATGGTTTCTTACTCGGGGCGGTCTCAGCAAGGCTTCGAGAGTGATCAACATTAGTGAGGATATTTTTGCGGGGTTCAACGCTACCTTACGAGGAGCAACCATCACTCATCATGAGTATATTCAGGTAATTAACTTCCGATCTTCAGGGTAGCATAGCACCCAGTTTGTTAAGTCTTGTGTATTTACTGCCATGGGGAAGCCTTTTCGCGTTCTCTTCTCTTTTGGAGGGTACTTGTAGGCTTACTTGTCTGCTCGTTTCTGCTCGATTCACGTTGAAAACTGTATAAAATGTTGCGGCTCGGATAAGTTGGAGCCACTCGGTTTGAATTTACTCAGTAATGTCCTGCTTTTTTTGTTTCACTACCGCGGCAGTTATCTTTCGTGACGCTTAATGAATCGATTCTGCTGATGTCCGCCCTTTCAGGTTGGCAAGGGTCGTGATGTTGGGCTGAATCAGATTTCAATGTTCGAAGCTAAAGTGGCAAGTGGGAATGGGGAACAAATTCTCAGTCGGGATGTTTACCGCCTTGGGCACCGTGTCGACTTCTTCCGAATGCTTTCAGTTTACTACACAACTGTTGGCTTCTTTGTGAATAATATGATAGTGGTTCTGACAGTATATGCATATCTTTGGGGTCGAGTTTACTTGGCCCTCAGTGGAATTGAGGTGTCCATCTCTCGGGACTCGTCTGCGAACAGTGCTCTTACGGCAGCACTAAACCAGCAGTTCGTGGTGCAGATGGGATTTTTTACCGCCCTTCCTATGATTGTTGAAAACTCCCTGGAGAAAGGGTTTCTTCGTGCAATTTGGGAGTTTCTCACTATGCAGCTACAGTTGGCTTCCGTGTTCTTCACATTCTCCATGGGTACAAGGACTCATTATTTCGGTCGGACGATACTTCATGGTGGTGCCAAGGTACTGATGTCTCTTTCTTGCTGTATGCGGGCTGCGTTTTGGGGCTGTGGGAGAGCGGATGATGTTAAAAATGGGTTGCTGTTCGCTTGTTGGTGTTCCCGCTTTTTTATTTCACAGCGGGGTCCCTCGTATCTTTACACACCGGCTGCAGAAGCCAGTCTTGAGTTTACTCGTAATTAGTGATCTTGTTGCTTGCTTGCACATGGTATTTGTAGCCATTGGCATGCTGTTATATTGTCGATTTTTCGAGGATATGATTCACTGAGTCGTGTGTTTGTATGTCTCTGGTTTTGACTTTGCAGTACAGGGCAACGGGACGTGGTTTTGTTGTGAAACACGAAAAATTTGCCGCCAACTACAGGCTGTACTCGCGAAGCCATTTCATCAAGGGTCTTGAAGTTATTTTGCTGCTTATCATTTATCAAAAGTATGGCGCTGTAAAGAATACTACCACTTACATACTTACGACGTTCTCATGCTGGTTTCTGGGGATTACGTGGATTCTGGCACCGTTCCTCTTCAATCCATCTGGATTCGACTGGCTGAAGTCGGTGGACGATTTTGAAGACTTCATGACTTGGATATGGTACAAAGGTGGAGTGTTCGTGAAGGGCGAGGACAGTTGGCAGAAATGGTGGGAGGAAGAGCAGGAGCACCTTCAGTCAACTGGCTTTTGGGGAAAGTGTTTGGAGATTATTTTGAGCCTTCGGTTCTTCTTCTTCCAGTACGGGGTTGTATATCGACTGAAAATCGCAAGTAACAGCACCAGCATCATCGTGTATCTTATATCTTGGACATACCTCTTTGCCGCGGGATTAATCCATATGATCATAGCTCGCGCTTCCGAAAAGTACGGAGCCAAGAGACACAGGAAGTATCGAGGGGTTCAGGCTTTCATCCTCTGCTTTCTTGTTTTGGCGTTAGTGCTCTTGTTTGTCCTAACAGACTTCTCGATCTGGGATGCTTTCACTAGCATATTGGCATTTGTACCGACTGGGTGGGGAGTGCTTTCCATCTGTTTAGTTTTAAGACGACCTTTCTTGGAAAATACTCCAGTTTGGCCAATGGTGACAGGCGTGGCACGACTGTATGACCTGGGCATGGGTATTGTTATCATGACTCCAGTTGTGATTCTTTCGTGGGTACCAGGAATGCAAGCTATGCAAACTCGTATACTCTTTAGCGAGGCGTTCAGCAGGGGTTTGAATATTCAAAAAATATTGACGAACAAGTCAAATAATTAATGTCAGGTGGAACTAGTAGTGGTGTAGATAGGAGAGATTTGGTATTCTCAGTTTCGAAGTAGGTTACAGTTTTCTCTTGTGCCATATAGTTCTATGTATAGATGTTTTGAGTATAAACCAGCCGGCTGCTATTCTTCAATCGTCCATGGTCAGTGCGGCTTGGTGAAGGGAGAGTAAATCTTTTGCTCTCATTGCAATGTGGTACTTCCTTTTTGGTTCTTTCTTTTCAGCCGTACAGATGTTAAGGAGATCTGGAGATCTGTAAAAGTAAGAGGCAACCTGCGTACTGGTGGAACAGTTGGAGCACCGTTTACATGGAAATGAGCAGCGGATTAATCTGACTACTGGCCATATTGTGGACTGTGAAGAGTGAAATTCAGGCAGTCAAATAGGGGTGGCATATATTCTGTGGTTGTGGATCTTGTATCTGTTTGTCGCAGCTGGGGAGCAGCTAAAACTGACAACTGATGATGAGTTCGTTTACCTCCGTACTCTCATCACATCTGTTGAGTTAGAACTGGACCATGTATACCTAGAAAACAGTCCCGATGTCTCATAGCACAGTGCTATTAGTGTACTGGTTTTGTAACCGCGCTAGTTCTAAACGCATCATCCCCGGGCGCTCCCCTCGATGTTCAGTTTGGTTCGATTATTGGTGGAGATCTCATTTTCTCTGATGATATGTTTATGAACCAGTGTGAACAATTATGCCTGTCTGTCGAACAGTATTTTTTCTGAACCTTTTTGCTTATTATTCACCATCACCTTAGCTCGGCAACGTCTGAGACTGTGGTTTGTATTAAAGTCTTTTGAATCCAAAAGTTACCGTTTGCGTACAAATTTGCTTTACTCGGCAGCAGGCCGCATGTGGCACGTACGCGAGCATACAATTCTGGACCCCTTTTATTTTCGGACTTTTTCCACACCGCAATTATGTTCTGGTTTGTCTGACACGGCTGTCTCCTGTTACATTAACTGTGTCGATTCTTTTCTTCTGTCCGTTTTTTATTGTACGGAAATATACTGCAGGTAGGGCGGTTTCGAGGGCGACGGTAACTGTGCGAGAATGACAGGGCAAGAGAAGGGAAAAGGGTAATAATGACCCTGCATTTTATTCTTACAGAAATAAATTTGTAAATGGAATGAAAGGTACGGTTGCAAGGTATTCTGCTAGTATGCTGCTATACAAAGCATAGATGGAATATTATACTAGTAGCTTCCGTGTAGACAGCAATCTAGGTAGACAGGAGTGTATGCTCGCGGAGTACACGCAAACAGTCGAGATCTGTAGCAGACTGTTAAATATGTATTTCTGTTCGTTGCTGTGGGAGGGACTGGCTGGGAAGCAACATAGAGTATAAACCAGTGAGGCAAAAAATCTCTGCAAAAGAACAAACCAGCTATATACAAACCTCTATCGCCCTCAAAGAACGACGTAGCATGCTGCAGAGAGGTATATACTCAGGCAAGATATCCTGTTCCTTTTCGGTGTTGTCATCTCTTCGTATGTATAAGAACGGTCACGATTATGATTGCCAGAAATCATAGTCTATAATCTATCTCAGTGAGGGTAATAGTTACTGAATGCACGTATGACTTTCAAAGTGCACCATACCCACGGTAAATCTCAGATTGCATCAATCATATGCAAGAAGACTAACCATAGAGCGAAGGTAAACATGGAAACTAATACTCAGTTGATGAAGGTTTTTATATTTATTAGAATGAACCTTCCAAAGCGCACCATACTTCGAAAATTTCGAGAAGTAATTTTGCGCACCATCCACCGGAATTTTCATATCGGATTGCATCAATCGTATGCAGGAAGACTAACTATAGAATTTCCATATCGGATTGCATCAATCATATGCAGGAAGACTAACTATAGAGCGGCCGCACCGGAAAATCGCCCCGGCCCTGAACGTCCTGAAATGTCTTGATCCCGTCGGTGCCCCACAACTCGGAGGGGTGACTCGAAGGACGAGTCATTTAACACCAATGAATGCCGGAGTGCTTTTCCACTACAGCTCCGACACCCGAGACCACCACAGCGGGTCCTTTATCAATGACGGGTTTTCAAGACACTCCCGGGACTTCAAGGACGGGGCGGTATGCCGGTACGGCATCCACCAGAGTTAACGGCTAGCGGGTGTCTATAGACGCCCGTCGCAGGTCGCCAGGCCGACGACCACCAGCTTACATCGGGACGTGTCTACTCGCGTTCGGCACAAGATCACACGCGGACCCCAACAGACTCCGTCATGTCTTCGCAGAACGAGCTACTCCAAGCAGGCCAATGCTGGAAAGATCCTCTACGAGTCGTACGGAAGATGTTGCGATCGAAGGGGAAGCTCACACCTTGTGAGCACGCTGGAGCTCCGCGTTTCGCGCTTCGGGCGGAGGAGTCTGGAAGTTCGTTTTTTGCCATAGCCGCTGGTTTCCATGGGGTTTCACGCGGGATTTTGCAGAAGCAATCTTCGATTTCTCTCGAGGAAATGCGAGTTTGGGCGGAGGAAGGCGTGCTGCGTAAGGGGGACTTCTCGTTAATCCAGGCGTACGGGTGAAGGGCGGCTTGCAGGTCACAGCGATCTACTCCAGGCCTTTTTCGGATTGGCACCCTCTAGCTGGTTCCTCAACAGTAGGTTCTTTCAGTTTACGAGTAGAACAGTAGTCATCGAGTGCTTTGTGTTGATTTCATAAGCTTTCAGAAAACAAAAAAGTACAGGCAGGCGATTCCACAGCGTTTGAGTGGCAGCACGTCCCCGATCTGGCGATACAGGAGACGATCTCCTTTCACGGAACGGGAGGAGAGGTGTCGTCAGTTACTGCAGCATCAACAGCAGCTTACGCATAGTTTCAGCAGAAGG